>OX422210.1:149840718-152553218 GCA_949130495.1 Sambucus nigra
ACCCATCGTATCCCATTGGCCCTTTGCCATATGGGGGATTGGTCTAGTCGATCCTATTTTAAAGATAAGGAGTAGGTTCAAATATCTAGTTGTAATAGTGAATTACTATAACACTCGATATTTTTAATGTATTTAAATTACAAATATGCACGTAATTTTAAAATAATTAAAAAATAAATTGGCATAGATAAGTATTAACTAGGGGATGAAAAGGAATAATGTTTATGTGTATTCATATTTACTTATGTGATATGTAAACGATAATGTATTAAAATTATGTTACGTAGTAAGAAAATAAAGGGACGAGTTATCGGTATTTCATTCGGGACACGCGGGTAGACTTGTTTTGGGCACGAGATGTAATTTTATGTTAGGTGACTTGGATGGTAATTTTGAGTGCACTAATAGTCCGAAATAGGTCGAAATAGTCCAGAATAGTTAGCTGAGGATTACTACTGGGTTTCGAGCGATTTTTAGACTAAGTGGGAGCCATATAAAGGCATACGGGTCATTTCACTTTAGGGAGTGACCCTATTTCGGGATTAGAGAGTTTTAGGTTAATATTTAAGCAAGGTGGATAGAGGAGGGATTCTATCTATTAACCAAAAAGAGGCTAGGGTTTGAGAGAAAGGGAGAAAAAAGAAGAGAAAGTAAGAAAATAGGAGAAAGAGAGGATCCAAGGAGGAAGGTTACTGTTTTCGAGTTGAAGATCATCATCAATAAAGGAATTTCATAAGATAAATCTCATAATACATCATTTTAAAGGAAAGTATTTACTTTCTTTGATATTCATGTGTAGTTTCATTTGTTTATGTAACTTGGTGAGAATAACATGGTTTTTGGGATGGAAAAACAAAGGAAATCCAGCTTTTGAATTGTATAAATGATAGGAGATGAATCCAAGTATGTTTTTAGGATGAGGTGTAAATATATTATAAAAGATAAGTTCTTGGATGAATTAAGAAGAAAAGATCAAGTCTTGAAACTAGGATTTTCTAGGGAATGATTTCTTGATTGAATTCGTTAATCGGTGAATTAAACGTTGTCTCGAGTTGGTTTTATGTAGAAACTTGTTTGTTATGGATGGATTAAAGTTCATGTATATGTGTTTAGTGAAGGTTATGACCACCATGGATGAAGGGAGCCAGTTAAATCTCATTAGAAGTTTATTCTGGCAACCTAGCGAACCGAATTAGTTCAATGTGGGAGCAAACAATCGAATCGATTCGGTCCAGCCAGCGAATCGGCTCAGTTCTTTTAGATTTCCACCCTTACCTTGTGTTATGTTTCAAACCGTTTGAGGGTTGAGCATGGAATCTTCGGTCTGGGGATTATTTAAGGTATGTAAATCCAATTTGAGGGTTAGGAAGTGTCATAGGCTAATCGGGGATGAATTAGTGTAAGAAAATATGTGAATAAGCTAGAGAATGATCACGGGTAGAAATCAAGAAATTGGGTAACATTTGGTGATGACGAGCCTAGTGTTTAGTTAAAATAGCATGTTGGCCAAAAGAATATAATCAGAGAGTTAAACTATAAGTAAGGAAATACTTAGATAAGATCCGTAAGTCTGTAAGGACATAAGTTTAAAAATGTCCATTATCAATTAGTATATCGTATACCGCTACAATCGTTGAAATTTTTTCAAGATGACATATGTAACAAGACGGATCCGAATATCAAGTTTCTTCAACAATCAAGCCTCCACGAGATGAACTTGGTAAAGGTCATGTTTTTATTCCTTAGCGTTTCACTTAGAATATTGGGATATTTTTCTTTAAAAAATTTTCTCAGTGTTGGAGTAGAGTTTTTAAGTTTTTCGTCAAAATTATTTTTGAAAGTTTTAAGGCACTGCATTTTTGGCGGAAAAAAGAAAAAATATATTTATTTAAGGGCTCGTTCGAGCGACAACCCCTGACGTTCAAATGACATGCTATCTCGCACGAAGCTTGTTCAAGATACGTGTGTCATCATTCAAACGAGATGTGATCTCGTTCCAGAGATCTGCCGCCTTAAAGTTTTGTATAAACGCACGTTAAACGAGGCATATTTCGTTAAGAAGTCTTCTCATTTTTCATTCTGCAAATGGTGCAAATCAACATAACACTTTTGGCTTCTTCATTTAGGGCTTTAAACCCTTGTTTTTCAATTCACAAAAAATCCCTATGTTTAGGTGAATTGTTTTGGAACCCAAGAACATACTTTTCTATTGTTCATCCTTTATGGAGTGCATCTCTACACCTGAAGACTGAGGTCATTGAGGTTAGCTACGTGTGGATCTTTACTGAAGATTGGACTATGTTTCATGTGGGTTCGTTACGTGGGATCCATTGCTGACTCTATGCTAAGTGTCTATATAGGTTTACTGAGGTAAACTTAATGCAGATTTCATTGTAATTATAAATTGCAATTTAATTATAGTGAAATAAAACGTTTTTCCCTGAGGGGATTTTTCCCGAAATCTGTGAGTTAGCATATTTGTGTTTATGTTACTTTGATACACGCACACACGTAGATGTTTGTTTAAGGGCTAAATTAATTTTATTTAAAAATTAACTCTAATTAAATAAGTGTGTAATTGGAATTTACAAGTTTATTTAAATCGATATCGCACACCGCATCATTTTCTACAAAGTCAAGTTAGACTTTTGGATTTGGTAGGCTAGTGCTACGAGAGATATTATGCATGTTATCCAACTCCATATATATACATGCATCCAGTGTGACCAGTTTATATATATACATACACATACACACTAGGTTATGCCCTTGCCTGAAGGCACGCTGATAATCGCAAAACGGTAAAAAATTTCAAAGTATGTAATTGCGAAATGGAAAAAAATTCATTCCCCAACAAAACAATGTATAATTTAAAATAAATGATCATAATTTTGAAAGTCGTGCACGTGCCTGGATACACGACGACAATTCTCTCGGGTATGAAACGTGTGGTCAAGTCATAAAAGTTTTGTAATATAGTATAATTTTCCAAAATATCAATCGTGGTTACTTTTTCTGAATGACAGATATTTTTTCAAAATTATTTAATCGATGATAATTTTTGAAAGTGTACATCGTCGATAGGACCATACATCTTACTTAGTTCGCAACTGATAAACAATTTTTTAAATAACCTATGGTACGAACCTATTAGAAAAACCTTAGTCTATTTTCCATATCGTAAGATGTTTCTGGAAAATTTCTCTAGTTCGTAATAAAAAAACGGTGAAAATTTCCGAAGTACGTAATTGCAAAACAGAATAAAATCGGTTCCCCAACAAAACAACATAAATTTTTTAAAAAAATGATCATAATTTCCAAAATCGTGCACATGCCTGAAGGCACGACGACAATTCTCCTCAGTATAAACCATCTGGTCAAGTCATAAAAGTTTTATATTATAGTATAATTTTCCAAAATATCAAACGTGGTCAATTTTTTTGAAAGATGGATATTTTTTTGAAAATTATTTAATCGATTCTAATTTTCGAAAGTGTATTTCATTGATAGGACCATACATCGTATTTAGTTCGCAACAAATAAACAATTTTGAAAATAACCTATGGTACGAACGTTAGTTTGGAAAAAATGGAAAAAAATTGTAAGCTTTTTTTACATATATACACATACACCGTGTTTATATACATACATACGTACATCATGGTACGAACCTACCCAGGTTTGATTTCAAATAAATTTCAAATATATATCCAAAAAACCATTGACCATATACAATGCATTCTATAAGTAATCATAATCATATAAAGGCCTCTAAACTCCAAATGATAAACCCTCATAAAATATTCAAAAACACTATAATATAAACCCCAGTGAGACACAAAAATCACATGTGAAAAGAAAAAGAAGAAAATAATTAGTAAATGAAATTTTCAACACAAATATAAAATTATATGATTCATTCAACTCCATCTCATCCATTCTAATTGAATAATATTTCAATGTTAATTCAGTCTCCATACATTTAAACCCTCATTTTGTTCATTAGTATAAAACTACGATAGCAATCAATTATGGAGATTGGAGTCGAAGTTCATCAGCATAATTGAAAACAACCCCCTCTCCCACAATAAATTCAACATACTAAAATTAAGATTGAACACGGTAATAAATTCATCATAGTAAAATTTAGATTGAACAAAGTAATAAATTCAGCATACTAAAATTGAATTCTTTGCAACATTCACACCACATATGAACACAATAACAAATATTTCATAAAATAATTAAACGTCCCCTACAATCTTTAGATAAGCACAATCAGGATGCAATCTTCGCTCTTAACAAATTAGATTCTACAAAACAAATATGAAATAGAATATCTAAATTAACTTTTTTCATTCTTATCTAGACATCCTTAATTCATCAAATCATACAAGAGGGAAACAAAGAACTCTGAATTTTTAAAGATCTGAAGTGCAACAAAGAACTATGAATTTTTAATAAAAAACTAACTCACATCCACATTTTATCAAAAACCTAAAGGGAAACAAAGAACTATGAATTCCTTTAAATAACCTAAAACAACCAAGAAAGCTTACATTAACACATCAAATAAATGTGGGTAAAATATACATCAAAGAAAAGGTAAAAAAAAAACTATTTATAGAGGAATCTCATAAAGAGCAGCAAAAAATGCCTCCAAAAAGTATCAAATGCCTCCATAATAACGTGACACCAGTAGAAGACGTACATACAATCTACTGCATAACAAATCGATTTCAGATCGGCACCTCTTGACAACACCATGTCCATCATAGGAGCATAAGGCCACAAAGATCCCATGAACTGGACCCTTTAGATCCGCATCATGAGATGGGTTGAAAACCCAGCATCATTTTCGAATAGGACCATCACTTGTCCAGATGATTTTTTCACCCGATTTACAACAGCACATAAGGAACAGAGTACCTGAATGCAAAAAAAGAGACTGGGTTTCATTAAAATGAAATAAAAAAACTGTAACGAACACCAAGTTTTTTTTACCCACCCAAGTGATATGCTTAGATTCATGAAAACTTCATAACAGTGAGTGTGAGAGAGAGAGAGAGAGATAGAGAGAGAGAGAGAGAGAGAGAGAGAGAGAGAGAGAGAGAGAGAGAGAGAGATTGTTTGTGCATTGGAAACTTCATTAAAAAAATTGCACTGTTTAAGATTTCAACAAACATGTGCCGACACAATAGCCAATACAAAAATAGGCTTCAACAGTAGTAACGTGGATTTAACCTTACGCTTCCAATCAGAATATCACAACTCTCTTTACGATGGATAATCGGCCTGCCATTTCTACGGATTTAGGGGTTTGCCATTTAATTTAGGAAATGAGCCCTACTTGCTTAGATCCACCACATCCACATTCATGTCAATCTCGAGCCATCGCATCACTTCTATATTATATCTCGAGACAGTATACCCTATGCTTAATCTGCAAAATAAAACATCACTACCATATTATATTTTCATCCAAAAAAAATGTCACTGCACTTTATTATTGTAAACAGAAGAAAACAAATCTTAAAATGATCAGTATTGTTCCCAAAAGAACTAAAAATATACCCGAGCCATTAGGATGAAGAAATTACTTATAATAGTTTTGTGGCATTGATATTCTAGAAAAAGAAAGAAGAAAGCCTTGCCAAGCTTCTCTTCAGCACGCTTCCCAATAGGCCCCACCAAAAGTACCTCCCCGAAGACCATCATCTGTCCAAATAAATATTAATTGAACATATACTACTTAAAAACTTTTGATAACAAGGGGGTGAAAATAATAGCACTGTATTTCATTCCAAACATGTGACACAATCCAAACATAAGACAAAATGGGAGGTGAACCTTACCGTTTAAAACACATAAAGAACCCGAACTCAATTTTTGAACCCACACTTGTTTCTGCGATGATAGAACAGTTGACACAAACTAATTAGTAAAGCATTCTTGGTAACCATGCTGACATTGGCTGAAACAGGACCTTCGAAACTTTGAGGACCATCGTTATGATCCTTAAACTTGACTGTCCTTGGCTCTTAATTCGAAGATGCATAAAGAGTTCCTAGCCCAAATCCGTGGCCACAAAATTGATGGATGAGGTATGATCCAAGGTCATTCTTGTAACTTCTGCTGGCAGTTTGTGTCATAAATTGGCATTCTTAGCTTCAGAAGAAATTAATATTAGTGTTTTTAGTCTTGGCAGAGAGATCTTTTGAAAGTTGAATTGAAGACGAGGACTTAGATTTGTAAATCTACTTTCATCCAATAAAGGATCTTTTTCATTGTTTGACTTCCTACAAGCATCAAACTGAAAGCCCTCAACATTAGGAATGTAGGACCAAACTTGTGGAATATTTCATTAAACCCAAACTGATCAAACTGACATACTATTGAATCGACTACATTCTTTATATTAGCACACAAACCAAACATATACCTAATGTAAATCAACCCCCATTCAGTAATGGAATGCTTCAGCAGTGATAAATAGACAAAATGTAATAACCCTCGCTTATGAGACCGTATTTTATATTAATTACTTAGTATAGTAATTGGAACCTAGTGTTGGGTTATGATTTGAATGATTAATTCAATGTAGAAAGTTGATATTTATTATGAGGTTGCATACATATCATAATTATGGGAATATATTGCTATGTCATGCTTATTAGTATCATCTGAAAATAAAATGATATTTGGCTTAATTATGAGACCTGAACCTAAATTGAATTTTAAAATGTCCAAATGATAATTTGGAGGTTGCAGTTGATTCCGGAACGTGCGAAATAGTCAAATAATGTACCATATTGTATTTTGTAGTTTTGGGCATTTTTGACTGGTTGTGCTTTAATTATGCTATCGCGTATTATTTTATCGCACTTTTGATTTATTAAGTGGAGCATTTACCTTAAGTCACGATTTATGCCTACTAAGTCTTCTAATTTCCCCAAAATCCCTTCCTAAACCTAAGAGAGAAAAGAGAAGAGTAGAGGGAAAGCTTTGGAGATTGAGAGAGATTGCAACTACACCAAGAAATCTGCATATTTGTTGAATCAAGGCAAGTTTTTACTTGCAAATTGTTGTCTTGAGATAGATGATTGTTGTGATAATGGTGTATTAATCCTAGTGTAGCAAACTTAGGGTTTTATTATGTGTTTTGGGTTTTGATTTATTCCCAAGATGATTCATGAGGTTTTAAGATGTTAGATAGCACCATTGGTGTCTTATAGTGTTGGTATATGAGTTTGGTTTGGAGAAGCTTGAGTTTGGGTAGCAAATGGAGTCCAAGACTCCATAGCCAATTCTTGGCAAAATCGCAGGCCCGAATCGATTCGGCCCCTAGGGCGAATCGATTCGGCTAGGGGCAGTGCTCAGGTCTTGTTGACCGAATCGATTCGGAACTTATCCGAATCGATTCGGCAGTTATGCAGAAACCAATTTTTCTGACCGAATCGATTCGGTCTCCCATCCGAATCGATTCGGCAATTATGCAGAACCTCAATTTTTCTGGCCGAATCGATTCGGCCAAGGGGGCGAATCGATTCGGTAGCCCTGCATTTTCCAAATTTTTTTCTTTTTCATTTTAACCCCTTTTCTTTAGGATTATTGATTAGGGACCTTCTTAAATGAAGTAAACATAGGGTTTAGAGTTCTAGTTGAGTTGGGTCGACATCCTAGACTCGAAAGGGTTCATCTAGGATTCTTTCAAGGGGGAATTTAAGGTGATGTTTAGGTGTCACTTTTGTCGTATAGTTTTATATCGGACTAAAAGATGTTAAGGTCAATTTTGGAGACTTTGGAATTCAAATTTGGTTACATTTTGATTTGAGGGTTTATATTAAAGCCTAAAAGAGGCCTTAGGGATAACCTTGGAGTCTGAATTCTTTTTGAGGATGCTATGTCGGTACGAATTATACATAGTCCCGATTTAACTTACGCATTTATTTAAAATGGGAAATTGTTAAGGTAAATGATAATTTTACTTAACCATGGCATGGGAATTAATGAAATGAAGGTTACACACCTCTCTAAATACCATCTTAAGGGAAGTCCGTGCGATAGGTGAAGCCCCCTGGCTAATGAATGCAGGGTGGATATAGTCCTAGGCCATATGAGCGCTTGTTCTATTTTTTCTGCGATGGGTAGGAGATTTTTGGTGTGGTCTTGACTACCCCGCAGGCATATGGCCGCTTCCCGATGCTTTCGATAGGATCCCAGGTTGTCTTATGTTAGGCCCTGGAAGATGATGGTTATTTAGGGACGCGCTCAGTGGGGAAACCCGGACGGGCGGTCTTAGAATCGTTATATTTATAATTATGACTATTCTAATTATCGAGTTGGACTCGATGGAACATTAATGCCATAAAGAGCAAAATTATGCCGCAAAGAGCATGTTATTGAGATTAGTGCCCTATAGAGCACATGATGTCAATTATATTCCTAATAAGGAATGGAAAATGTATACTTGAATTGAAATCTGATTAATGATGATAAAGGCTTATAAGCACTTTTAATTCTGTTTTATTATGAATCTCACTCTATGTAGTCCTTCACAAATTTCAGTTCCTTATATGCCGTTAACATGCTAGACTATCATCCATGCTTCATTGTGCATCATTATCATACTTGTCATTTATCTATTGATCACATATACCCGGCCCTGACCGGTTTTCCTTTTCTCGTTGTGTATGTATATCTATATTATCCGTTCAGGTGTTCCGCCGCACGGTCCCCCGTAATGACCTTTCCTTCCACATGTCTTTGAGGAGCCGTGACATTGTGCGGGTTTCACGGGATTTTGTGTAGACGCCTCTGTTTATGTTTCTAGTTATGTTCGGTTCATTCGGGCTTGTTGCCCAAACTGTTGTAAATGTATAATGAATTTATTATGTAACACTTGGTACTATATGTATGTTGTATGGGTGGTACTGACCGAAGTTTTATCCGGTCCTTTGTATCTTTCGGGTTTTCTTAGATGCGCTTGTGGGGGTTTCCACCCTCTATTTCTATGATGGGTTGTTGAAAATGTTTTCCTTTAAATTTCAAATCAAAGTTTTTGATAACCCGTTTTCTGGAATATAGAGTGGTTATTCCTTATACTTTGTATATTGTTGTGATGCTGAGGATGATATTATCCATGATTTCCTATTTAATCGGGGTATAGGGCTGGCCACCCTTTATTTCGGATATCGGGTTGTCACAGATGGTATCAGAGCATCATGTTCTAAAGTCTTTAGGATCTATGCGGACTTGTCACGTTATACCGTAGCGTTCTTTGATATAGAACTTAATGTTAGGATTGTTTTGCTGCCTATGTATGCGATCTTCTGTTAAATAGATTGTCTTACATTATGTTTTAACTCTCTCTCGTCTTTATCTCAGATGCCGCCGAAGAGAGGGCGTCCCGCTAGACGTAATAGGGTCGTTGAGGACGAGTTTTGTCCTCCACAGCAGCAGGGGAGTATCAGTGCCGCTGAAGTGGCAAATATTATTGCCCAAGCTGTCAACGCCGCGATGACTGTCGTGGCCCAACAAATGCCGCAAGCCCAAGTTAGGGGACAAGAAGCACAAGCTCCCACGGGACCTTCTCAGTGGGAACGGGTGAGAGAATCTTTCCTGAAAGGGCATCCCCCGGAGTTTGAGGGAGGTTCAGATGTTATCAAGGCGAACCAGTGGAAGAGAGATATGCAGCGCCATCTTAGGATGGTGGAATGTAGTGAGGAGAAGAAGCAGATTCTCGTTACTTTCAAGTTGGTAGGACCGGCTTTACATTGGTGGGAGTCCATGACGACGCCCGAGCAGAGGGATACTATGTCCATCACAAATTTTTTGGCCTTGTTTGATGGGAAGTATTTTCCTCCCGCGGTTTAGAGGGAGATGCAGAGGAAGCTGCAGGATTTGGTTCAAGGGGAGAGGTCAGTTGCTGAGTATGAAGAAGAGTTTACCCGGTTAGCTAGTTTTGTACCGGATGAGGTAACTCCAGAGTCGAAGAGGATCTCCAAGTTTGTGGGAGGTTTGAACTGGCGAATAAAGCAACATTTGCTGGGAAATCCATCTCTAGTGACTTTTGGTGATGTGATGAATACCGCTTTGCTTCATTGTCAGGAGCACAGATTGTTTTTGCTAAACAAGAAGAAGGTCGTTACTGTGGGACAAGCGGGGAAGCAGGGAGGTGTTGGGAGCGGAGGGGGAACATCTTCTTTGTCCCAATCCTCGGGGAACAAGCTGGTTGAGAGGGATCCTCAGCAAGGGGATTCGTCCAAGCGTCAACGGTTCGGTGGGTTTAATGCTGGCGGTAATAATAACAGGCAAGGTCAAGGCGGCCAGCAGCCTCAGGGAGGTCGAGGTGGTAATGGTGGTAGGGGCCAACAGGGCCGAGGTGCGGGGCAACTCCGGAATAACCAAGGCAGGAATCAGGATAACATGACTAATAAATGTTTTCAGTGTGGGGAGCTGGGCCACTTTAAGAGGGCATGTCCTCAGTTGGTTGGAGGGCATCTTCCTAGGGCCCCACAACAGCCGTATGTACAGTTTCCGCCTCAAGCGCCTAATCCGGTTGCTCCTCCTCAACAGGGGCAATTGCAGTATGGAAGGGTTTACCATCTTCAGGAGGCTTTGCTTCCTCCAGCTCCTCCAGCCCCACCAGCGATCGAGGGTAAGTTTCTCATTCAGGGGCACTTGGGTCGAATTCTATTTGATACGGGTGCTACACACTCCTTTATTTCTAGAAGTTTTGCTCAGACTACAGGTTTGATAAAATCTGCTGAAAGTACCTTCACTAGCGTCGAATCCTCTATGGGCGATGGCTCATTGATTTTCTTCGTATGTAAAAACGTAGGAATTAACCTTGGTGACTTGTGTTTTGAGGCTGACTTACTCGTCCTTGATATGGTCGGGTATGACGTAATTTTGGGGATGGATTGGCTAGCGAGGTACCGTGCTATAGTGAATTGTTACGGGAAGAGTATAGTTTTTGCGGTTCCGGGACAAGAGATGTTCCTGGTAGTTATGCCTTGTATGGAGGGGAGAACGAGTGCTTATCTATATTGTATTGCGAAAGATGCATCTAGAGATGTCATGGTTCCCTTAGATTCTCTTTCGATCGTTAGAGATTTTGAAGATGTCTTTCGGGAGATACCGGGATTACCCCCAAGTGGGAGATCGAGTTTGTGATTGACTTAATGCCGGGAACTCGACCGATCGCCAAAGCTCCTTATCGTATGGCTCCTATAGAGATGAGGGAGCTGAGGGATCAGATTCAGAAGTTACTGGAGCAGGGCTTCATTAGGCGTAGTACCTCACCGTGGGGCGCTCCAGTATTGTTTGTGAAGAAGAGAGACGGTTCTCTCCGGTTATGCGTGGACTATAGAGAGTTGAATAAAGTCACCATCCGGAATAAATATCCTTTACCTCGCATCGACGACTTGTTTGATCAACTTAGGGGAGCTTCATATTTCTCCAAGATCGACTTGCGGACAGGGTATCACCAATTGAGGATACGGGAGCAAGATGTGTCCAAGACGGCTTTTCTGACCCGTTACGAATCTTATGAGTTCTTGGTTATGCCCTTCGGGCTAACCAATGCCCCTGCGGTGTTTATGGATCTTATGAATAGGGTGTTTCGGGATTTCCTTGACCAGTTTGTCATTGTATTTATTGATGACATCCTAGTCTATTCTCAGACGGAGCCGGATCACGCTGCTCACTTGCGGTTGGTCTTGCAGAGATTGAGGGATCATCAATTGTATGCAAAGTTTGAGAAGTGTGGCTTCTGGTTGAAGGAAGTTCAATTTTTGGGACATGTGGTGTCATCCCAAGGCGTGTCTGTGGATCCGAGTAAGGTGGTCGCAGTGAAGGAGTGGGGTCAGCCCACGACACCCACTGAAGTTCGTAGTTTTCTGGGCTTGGCGGGTTATTACCGTCGATTCATTAAGGGCTTTTCTAAGGTTGCTAGCCCATTGACAAACTTGACCCGAAAAGGAGTAAGATTTGTTTGGGACAGTTCATGTCAAGCGACTTTCGATGAGCTCAAGGACAGACTGACTTCAGCTCCAGTCCTAGCATTGCCCAGGCCGGGATTGGAATATCTCATCTTTACCGATGCATCTCTTCTGGGGTTAGGAGGTGTTCTTCAACAAGAGAGGCAACCCATTGCGTACGCTTCTCGTAAGTTAAAGCCTCACGAGAGGAACTATCCGGTACATGATTTGGAATTCGCCGCTGTTGTATTTGCCTTGAAGATATGGAGGCATTACCTATTGGGGGAAAAGTTTAGTCTTTTCACCGACCACAAATCGCTGCAGTACTTATTCTCCCAAAAGGATTTGAACATGCGCCAACGCCGTTGGTTGGAGTTTGTGAAAGACTACCAATTTGACATTCATTACCACCCCGGGAAGGCGAATGTGGTAGCAGATGCCTTGAGTAGAAAGCCTGATGGGGACTTAGCTAAGGTGTGGAAGGCTAAGTGGAAAGAACTCAGCCTGGAGGATGCCGGAGCGAGGGCATTCCTTTCAGTGATGACGGTTACTCCCACGATTATAGCAAAGATTGTGGAAGCTCAGAAGAGAGATAAAGTTTGTCAAGACCATACACGCCAGTTGTTGTCTGAGGGAGCGGAGTCGTACTCGATAGGCTCTGAGGGTGGACTACGCTTCCATGGAAGACTTATGGTTCCCAATGATGGGGATTTGAGACGTGCAGTGATGGCAGAATCCCACGGGTCGAAGTTCACGGTACATCCCGGCGGGGACAAGATGTACCAAGATATGCGTCGTTTGTACTGGTGGGCGGGCATGAAGAGGGATATCTCAGAGTTTGTGTCCCAATGTACTACTTGTCAGTTGGTTAAGATTGATCACCAGCGACCGACAGGTTTGTTACAGCCGCTCGAGATTCCCGTATGGAAATGGGAGAGTATTTCGATGGACTTTGTTACGGGCTTGCCTAGATCGCAGAAGGGTCATGACTCAATTTGGGTGATTGTCGACCGTTTGACTAAGTCGGCATACTTCTTGCCCGTGCGCACCGATTATGATACCGCTCGTTATGCCCAGATGTTCATTGAGGAGATCGTTAGACTCCACGGGGTACCTTTGAATATTATCTCCGACCGAGATAAAATTTTTGTGTCCCACTTTTGGCAGAGTTTCCAGGGAGCTATGGGGACCGAGTTGAAGTTAAGCTCTTCCTATCATCCTCAAACAGACGGTCAGACCGAGAGGGTAAACCAGATGTTGGAGGATATGCTTCGTATGTGCATACTCGACTTTAAAGGTAGTTGGGAACAATATCTTCCGTTGGTTGAGTTTGCTTACAACAACTCATACCAATTTACCATTGGTATGGCACCTTATGAAGCCCTGTATAGCAGGCCTTGTAGGTCGCCCGCTTGTTGGTTGGAAGTGGGTGATAATAAGTTTCTTGGACCTGAAATAATCCAAGACACTTCTTCGAAGATCGAGCTTATTCGAAATCGTATACGTGTAGCCCAAGATCGGCAAAAGAGCTATGCCGATGCGGGTAGGAGACACATGGAGTTGGAGGTTGGAGACCAAGTGTTGGTGCGGGTGTCCCCGATGAAGGGCATCAAACGTTTTGGGAAGAAGGGAAAGCTTGCACCGCACTTTGTTGGACCTTTCCCGGTAATTGCAAAGGTTGGTCTCGTAGCATACCAACTTGCCTTGCCAGAACCTTTACAACAAATCCATGATGTATTTCATGTCTCCTCCTTGAAGAAGTACAGAAGGTGTGAAGGTGCCCTTTGGCACATCCCTTTCGAAGATATCGAGTTGCAGCCCGATGTTTCTTATGAAGAACAACCGGTTGCTATCCTTGAGTGTGGGGAGCGAAAGTTAAGATCTCGTGTGGTGCCTCTAGTGAGAGTCCAGTGGAGTCATCATCATGCAAGAGAATCGACTTGGGAACGCGAGGATGTGATGCGGGAGAAATATCCACATCTTTTCTCATGAGGTACGCCTGAATTTTGGGGGCAAAATTCCCTCATAAGGGGGGGAGTATGTAATAACCCTCGCTTATGAGACCGTATTTTATATTAATTACTTAGTATAGTAATTGGAACCTAGTGTTGGGTTATGATTTGAATGATGAATTCAATGTAGAAAGTTGATATTTATTATGAGGTTGCATACATATCATAATTATGGGAATATATTCCTATGTCATGCTTATTAGTATCATCTGAAAATAAAATGATATTTGGCTTTATTATGAGACCTGAACCTAAATTGAATTTTAAAATGTCCAAATGATAATTTGGAGGTTGCAGTTGATTCCGGAACGTGCGAAATAGTCAAATAATGTACCATATTGTATTTTGTAGTTTTGGGCATTTTTGACTGGTTGTGCTTTAATTATGCTATCGCGTATTATTTTATCGCACTTTTGATTTATTAAGTGGAGCATTTACCTTAAGTCACGATTTATGCCTACTAAGTCTTCTAATTTCCCCAAAATCCCATCCTAAACCTAAGAGAGAAAAGAGAAGAGTAGAGGGAAAGCTTTGGAGATTGAGAGAGATTGCAACTACACCAAGAAATCTGCATATTTGTTGAATCAAGGCAAGTTTTTACTTGCAAATTGTTGTCTTGAGATAGATGATTGTTGTGATAATGGTGTATTAATCCTAGTGTAGCAAACTTAGGGTTTTATTATGTGTTTTGGGTTTTGATTTATTCCCAAGATGATTCATGAGGTTTTAAGATGTTAGATAGCACCATTGGTGTCTTATAGTGTTGGTATATGAGTTTGGTTTGGAGAAGCTTGAGTTTGGGTAGCAAATGGAGTCCAAGACTCCATAGCCAATTCTTGGCAAAATCGCAGGCCCGAATCGATTCGGCCCCTAGGGCGAATCGATTCGGCTAGGGGCAGTGCTCAGGTCTTGTTGACCGAATCGATTCGGAACTTATCCGAATCGATTCGGCAGTTATGCAGAAACCAATTTTTCTGACCGAATCGATTCGGTCTCCCATCCGAATCGATTCGGCAATTATGCAGAACCTCAATTTTTCTGGCCGAATCGATTCGGCCAAGGGGGCGAATCGATTCGGTAGCCCTGCATTTTCCAAATTTTTTTCTTTTTCATTTTAACCCCTTTTCTTTAGGATTATTGATTAGGGACCTTCTTAAATGAAGTAAACATAGGGTTTAGAGTTCTAGTTGAGTTGGGTCGACATCCTAGACTCGAAAGGGTTCATCTAGGATTCTTTCAAGGGGGAATTTAAGGTGATGTTTAGGTGTCACTTTTGTCGTATAGTTTTATATCGGACTAAAAGATGTTAAGGTCAATTTTGGAGACTTTGGAATTCAAATTTGGTTACATTTTGATTTGAGGGTTTATATTAAAGCCTAAAAGAGGCCTTAGGGATAACCTTGGAGTCTGAATTCTTTTTGAGGATGCTATGTCGGTACGAATTATACATAGTCCCGATTTAACTTACGCATTTATTTAAAATGGGAAATTGTTAAGGTAAATGATAATTTTACTTAACCATGGCATGGGAATTAATGAAATGAAGGTTACACACCTCTCTAAATACCATCTTAAGGGAAGTCCGTGCGATAGGTGAAGCCCCCTGGCTAATGAATGCAGGGTGGATATAGTCCTAGGCCATATGAGCGCTTGTTCTATTTTTTCTGCGATGGGTAGGAGATTTTTGGTGTGGTCTTGACTACCCCGCAGGCATATGGCCGCTTCCCGATGCTTTCGATAGGATCCCAGGTTGTCTTATGTTAGGCCCTGGAAGATGATGGTTATTTAGGGACGCGCTCAGTGGGGAAACCCGGACGGGCGGTCTTAGAATCGTTATATTTATAATTATGACTATTCTAATTATCGAGTTGGACTCGATGGAACATTAATGCCATAAAGAGCAAAATTATGCCGCAAAGAGCATGTTATTGAGATTAGTGCCCTATAGAGCACATGATGTCAATTATATTCCTGATAAGGAATGGAAAATGTATACTTGAATTGAAATCTGATTAATGATGATAAAGGCTTATAAGCACTTTTAATTCTGTTTTATTATGAATCTCACTCTATGTAGTCCTTCACAAATTTCAGTTCCTTATATGCCGTTAACATGCTAGACTATCATCCATGCTTCATTGTGCATCATTATCATACTTGTCATTTATCTATTGATCACATATACCCGGCCCTGACCGGTTTTCCTTTTCTCGTTGTGTATGTATATCTATATTATCCGTTCAGGTGTTCCGCCGCACGGTCGCCCGTAATGACCTTTCCTTCCACATGTCTTTGAGAAGCCGTGACATTGTGCGGGTTTCACGGGATTTTGTGTAGACGCCTCTGTTTATGTTTCTAGTTATGTTCGGTTCATTCGGGCTTGTTGCCCAAACTGTTGTAAATGTATAATGAATTTATTATGTAACACTTGGTACTATATGTATGTTGTATGGGTGGTACTGACCGAAGTTTTATCCGGTCCTTTGTATCTTTCGGGTTTTCTTAGATGCGCTTGTGGGGGTTTCCACCCTCTATTTCTATGATGGGTTGTTGAAAATGTTTTCCTTTAAATTTCAAATCAAAGTTTTTGATAACCCGTTTTCTGGAATATAGAGTGGTTATTCCTTATACTTTGTATATTGTTGTGATGCTGAGGATGATATTATCCATGATTTCCTATTTAATCGGGGTATAGGGATGGCCACCCTTTATTTCGGATATCGGGTTGTCACACAAAAATCTAGATTTGTTATAAAATAACAAATAAAAACTTCAACCATTGTTTGGTTATTTTGATACATAAATTGTGATGATGCACACCTTAAAGCCTACAGCCTGAATAATAAACCAACAAAATAGTGTTAAATTAAGAATTGAATTTTGAAAAGGACAACAAATGATACATATACCCAATATATGATTTATAAGAAAATTAAACGCCAACAGATGATACATGGACAATTTGGAGCAGATTCGTCTTCAAGAAGAGATAATACAAATATTTTATTGATGTTTCTTAGATTTTGTTGCTTCCTTCAACAAAATTTACATGAGTGTTATTGGTCTAATTACATGACAAAGATAAAATGGGAATTAATGTTTACCACTTGTAACCCTACATGTAGACTTGGAAAGATCTACATTTTAAACATTAGTAGACCTAGTTCCAACAACATGTATTATAACAAGATCCCACAACGATTATTTATAGCTAAAACATTGTGCACTTTGATCACAATCAGATGCCAGTGTTAGTATATTTATAAAGGAAAACATAATCAATTCCATTATCTTGCATCCTCCCACACATTACTTCTGGAAACACCAGTAACTAAATTTGTGCCTATATAAAAACAAAGATCACATAATCATGTTCTACAGTTCCATCTAATAATAATGTAGAAATACCATACCATGGTAGATCAGGGGCAAACCTTTAAGCAAGAATAGCAGCTTTTAGTGCCAATTATTCACGCATTGCAAAGTCTGCAGTGCCAAGATACTAAAAACAGATGAGTGTTAGTAGCATCCTTTCTGCTTTTGGAGAGAAACCTTCTCAGTCCAACACTAAAGTTTCCCACTAAATATTAAGTAAGACGATAAACTGGAATCGAACTATAATAATTCTTCAACTATATCCTTCACATTCGTAACATCACACATACCATAAAGCAGATCCATAGCACGTCTTTGAATACTGCGGGGGAAAACACAGTAACTATAGTAAGAGAAAAAAATTCTTAAACTTTAAATTAATAACTTGAAGTATAAAGTTTACAGGTCGTAGACAGTGTAAAATGTAAAAACCTCCCTGTACTACGTATGTGTTGCAAGAAACACCCCTGAACTATGCATTTTGTTGCAAATATCACTCAATGTGTCACTTCGCTACAACGTCCCCAGAAAGGGGTCTACAATAAAATGCGTAATTCAGGGGTTCTTTTGCATTAAAACTTATCCCGACTTGTTTTATAAACATTCCCTATATCTATATTTAATACAAATATTCTACTATTCAAACATGACCACAATTATTACCATCATTTAGACAAAGTAATAACTAGTTCATGAATATAATTATGAAATCAATAGTATTCTACTGATGTATGATAGATTGAGTTGTCTCTAACATCCCGACTTGTCTTATGTATGTTACACTTTTAAACTAATGCAGCTGCCCATGTCCCATCGGTGACAAATTTTCAAAGTAAAACATTAACATTTGTAACTAAATGGAAACATATGAATATAAGTTTTCAAAGCTATATGTGGCAGCAATGTAGAAGTCGTGGACCCATCCAACATCAAACACATAGTCCACTGCCTCAGTGATAGACTTTTTAAAACTTGTGGGGGTAGAACTGTTAAACCCAATTCACTAACTTGAATCTCAAACAATGATCATCCAGATAATGTGAATGCCTTGTGTAAACTACTAATTGTTTTTGAGATTCAAGTTAGTGAAATGGGTTTGACATGACAAATTTAAGCACACATTTGTTATGGGTTAATAATTGTTTTAAAAAACAACTGAAGTTCAGAAAATCCATTATTATAACAACATTTCAAGGAAGAAGAGAACAAAACCTATTTGCCTCTCTCATAGATTACAACGTGATCGAGTAGACAGCTCTAGGACCAGGATGAACTAAAGAATATATCAAAATAAAAATTAGTAAGTCTAATTAAAATGAAGAAACTGAAAAAAAATAAAAACTTCATTTTTTATACCTTTATTTCAAGCTTCAAGCCCTAATATCTAGAATATGCAAAACAAACAAAAAATAAATTGAAAAAGGAAAGAGAAATAAATAGTAATCTAAAAAAATAGTGTGATGATGAAACTCAAGAATCGTAAGGAAACTCAAGGGTAAATTAGTAGCATAGATATGTATACAAAAATACCACATCTAAGGTTCAAATTTATCCTCAATCACCCCACCCTTGTTTTGAATCAAACAAAACAAACATTGGTCAGACAAATCAAAATGTCATTAAAAATGAACATTAGTCAATCAAATCAAAATGTTTTTATACCTTTGTTTCAAGATTCATGCCCTAATATCTATAATCTGCAAAACAATACATGGGTAATGAATCACAAAGCCATGTGTAGGGAAACAAAAGCGAGGGGAAACAAAACGAAGAGTAAGATTAAGGTTAGAACTGAAATAAAATTAGGGTTAGTTCTACAAAAAATAAAAACAAAACAGATCTAAAAGAAAAATCAGACCACAAAATTGAACTACATGGGTGAAAGTGTGAGTCGTGAGTCATCATATGGACGCATGGAAGAATGGAAGCAAAAGAGAGAGGGAGATTGTTAGGGTATCAGATCTCAGGGAGAGGTGAGAGAGAGATAAGATGGGGCGATGGTAGAGGGGGTAGTGGAGAGAGAGTGAGGGTCTTTTGAGTTAGATACGAATAGTGCTGTAGGGGCCGGGTTTGGTGGGATAAAGAGAAATTGGAAAATTGATCTCCACCGATTAGTTTTGACACGTGGCTTTAATCTCAACCACAAAGTGTCTTCCCATCTTATGAATTATGAAAACAATACTGCTCCTTGTTATATATATATATATATGTGTGTGTGTGTGTGTGTATGTGTGTGTGTGTGTGTGTGTGTGTGTGAGAGAGAGAGAGAGAGAGAGAGAGAGAGAGATTGACTTTATGTGAACATATCTACTCTAATATGCTATCGTTGGAGGTTGCGTGTAGTGGGTGGTGCACCATGGTGTTGACCAGCAGGCATTGGATTGTTTTCCCAGGTCATAGTATTGTTGCATGACCACTATTCGTATGTGGGGATAGGTTTTCATTTTGAGTCTAGTTAGGAGTAATATGGGATGATTATGACCCATGGATGTATGTTTATGAACGCCTCCATTATGTGTTTACATTTTGGGATCGGTGGTGAAACTTCGACTCGATGGCCTAGAAGTGGTACACGATGTACCTCGTGCCTGATAGCATACTAGGGATGCATACCGTAGGTATAGCTCAGGGATGTTAGGTATATAGGTATAAAGAGTGATATGTGTATATGTGTTTAAATGATTGTGTGAACATCGAGGTAGAGCTAGTGTATGGTTATGTTGCCTATGTCGCGATGTAATTATAATCGAAAAACTATGAGATATAACTTATGTGTTAGCTAAGTAATATATAGTGTGAGGTATCAATGTAGATCAAGAATGGTCACACTAGTTAGGCGAGGTATCATAATTAGGCGGCTAAAATACATGCATTAGGTGTGCACTATAGATGAGGGTTAAGGATAAATCTAATGTTAGTGCGACACTAGGTGAGCATGGATATTCCTTACTTATTTATCACCAGGTGAACATGGATATTCCTTACTTCTTTATTATTATTGCGTTTAAATATTTTCAACTATTTTTTCAAATGTTTTGGGCACTGAATTGTATCTCAAATATTTAAAAACCTTTTAGGTTCTCATCCACAAGTTTGCTAGGGATAGTCGTTCCATTCCAGTCAGACGATGGCGAAGTAGTTGTGGATACCTCTAGGACTTGACTAGACTCTTCCCTCATTTCTATCTAGACAGGACGTTAGTTTAGTTTAGTTCAGTTAAGTATTTCTTTTTGGGCATCTTGCCCGTAATTGGACAGTTCCTTATAAGATATTATTTACACTATTTCAATTGAGCAATTGTATTGTATTGTGGACACTAAGTGTTTATTCGGTTTGATTATTTATGCTATCATTACTTATTACATTCACTCATTATGGACGTGTATGTTTATTATTGAATGATTTAATTAGGCATGTAAATAACATCTAAAATTGGTTTAGTTTTCGGCAGTGATGATAAGAATGAAATCAGACATGATTCATGTTTAATTTAATAAAGGTCTAATCAACTAGTATTAGACTGGGCGCAATGTCACAAATGGTATCAATGCATCAGTTTCTAGTGTACTTAGGATCTATACGGACTTACTACATTTTCAATGTAGGGCCTTCTTTGATATAGAGACCTATGATTAGGAATTTTATTTCATACTATGTATTTACATTATTCTACCTATTGTTTATACTTGAAGTTGATCTCATAAAATTTCAATTTGATTATAGATTCCAAACAACACGAGAGGGATATCATCTCGTGCAGTGAGGAAGGAAATAAAAGGGGAAGCTCAACCAGAGCCACATGACGCTCAAAGGAATTTGACTGCTACGAAGGTCATAGCCATAGTAACACAGGAAGTTAATGCCTTTATGTCTACCGCGTTGCTTCATTTCCAATATCATCACTTCCACCAGAGGGGACCAAAGAGGATAGGATATTCAAGCCAGTAGAGAAAAACTTGGGGCAATAGTGCTAGCGACGCACTACAGTAGCATGGTAGGAAGTATGAGAGAGATCCCCAGTAGGGGGCCTTGGCTAACATATTTAGGTCGGGTAATGATAGTTACTAGCAGTTCCAAAGACACGGGTAGCCTCAATAGGTCCAGCAGGTCCAGATGACAACAAGTTTCACAGAGAAATGTTTTATATGTGGGGAGTAGGGCCACACGCAACGTGCATGCCCGAGTAGGACTAGGGGTCAGCAGTAGGATGCCAAGCCGTGGCAGTAGCCACGACAACTTCTAGCGCCACCAGTAATTCCAGCATTATTGCCTTCGCAGGTGAAATTATAATTTGGGCATGAGTATAACGACCAATGACCAATTTACAGTCAACATTGTTAACAATTAAGTGTATGTTTTTTATCCATGAACACATGTGATAAGTTTTTTGTGACATGGGTGCACGACATTATTTTGATTAATATTATATTTGAGTATAAGATGGGTTTAGTGGATATAATGTTAGTTATCATTATGTGTATATATTTAGCGTTGGGTAGTGAGGCTTTCCTTCATTGCATCTGCAGGGGAGCGGGTGTGAACATTGGGAGGTTATGTTTTAACAGATCTATTCATTATCCTTTGTATGGGCTGGTTAGCGATGGTGGACTGTTACAGTAAGGCTATCATCTTCGCTATTCCAGGGCAGGATGTGTTTCCTTTTATGACGCCTCTCCCTCGGTTAGGGTTAAGCCTGCATTTATATTATAGCGGAGAGGAGATTTTATGTAGTATCGTTGTCTCTCTAGATTCGATCCCTGCATTTAGGAACATTATAGATGTGATTCAGGGTATATTAAGGTTATATCTTAGTCGAGAGATCGAGTTGTGATTGACTTAGCACTGGGAATTTAGTGATAGTGCCATTATCGTATTGTATGACTCCTTTAAAGATGTTGGAGTTGACAATCAAATTTAGTAACTTTTAGGGGAAGGATTTTTTAGTGTCCCGATAATGTGTCTTGGGCTTATGGATCTCAATAATCGACAAAGCTAAGTAATAGTGTAACGGGATGGTTCCTTTTTCGGATTTCTCTTATGAGATATCCTACGCATGAAACTTAGTAAGTTTCGGGAGTTAGGAGGTGTTTCGGCTCTAGGGCATTGGTTTAATACATTAGTCATTACGTGTGTGAAACTGTAACTCTTTGAGCATATAGATAATATATGATTTAAGGCCAGTGGAGCCAGGTAGTGCTAGGTAGAAAGCACTGAAGGATGTTTGTACCACTAGTTTATAAGTGTCTCAAGTAAAATTGAGTCGTTATTAGTAGGGTAATCGAGTTTAATTTTACTGTATAATCGTGCAGATCTTGTGGGGTTTATTTTGATGTATATAGGTTACATTTATTGTATTAGTGTGTGTGTTCATGTAGTATAGGGCGTATGAGGGTCGTGGCCAGTTCGATGTTTAATATCATCTAGAAAAGGTTAATATGGAGTTAAATGCATTCAGCCATATGCATGTAGGTCAATTAACAACAGTTTTGCAATGGTAAAGTGGAATCATCTATGTTAGGAGAAGAGATAGTCCGGGCATTTATAGTAGTGATTTATGCCCGAGATCATTCTGAATGGGGTGAATGCACATGCATGGGATCCACCTTGTTAAAAAGGGATATAACAATTATTAGCAATAAAGTAGAGTCCTACTCAATCATTACTGAGGGTGGATTATGATTTAATGGGAGTTTGATTATCCTCGATAACAAGGACCTATAGCGCACTAATATGGAGAAAACGCATGGGTTACGATTTTTGGTGCATCTCGAGGGAGATAAGATATACCAGGTGTTGAGGAACTAGTATTAGTTGGTTGGTGTTAAATGAGACACAATAGAGTTGTCTCAGGTGCACAACTTGACAAATAGTGAAGGTTGACCATTGGTGACTAGCTAAGATTTTACAGCCATTGGGGATTCCAATGTGGGAATAGGACTGTATATCGATAGATTTCATTTTGTAATTTTGACCTTGCAAAGGGATCACGATTCAATCTGGGTTATTGGAATCGGTTAACCAAAGTGGGATCGTTCTCACCAGTTGGGTGGATTACATGATAGTGCGGTATTCCCAAAGTTTTCAATGTAAAGATAGTGATATTACACTGGGTGCATCTCAACATTTTTCCAGATCCGGATAACATCTTTTTGTCCAACCTCTAGTAGAGTTATCAGAAACAAATAGAGAAGGAGATGCGTTTGAGCACGACGTATCACCCACAGATTGACAGGCAGACGAGAAGGGTGAATAAAAGATTGGAGGATATGCGGAGGATGTGCATTCTGGACTTTAAGGGTAGCTAGGAGTATTATTTACCGTTGGTAGAGTTATGTATAGTAACTCATACCAACTTACTATGGGAGTGGAGGCTTTAGAGGCTTTGTGAGGGAGACCTTTTCATCCACCCTTTGGTTGGTTAGAGGTGGGGGATGTAGGATATGTCAACAAGGATTGAGTTGATCAGGAGTCATATTCGGGTAGCTCGAGACGGTTCAAAGAGTTACGCCATTGTGAATAGGACATTTTTGAATTTTTATGCGAGTGGTCAGGTGTTATGGTGGGTATATCCTATGAAGGTAATGATGCAGTTTGTGAAGAAGGGAAGTTGGTGCCTAGGTATGTGTGGACTTTCCCCATTATTGAGAGGGTAGGTTCAGTTGTGTTTCGGCTCGCCTCACTGGAGCATTTGCAACTGATTCGTGATGTGTTTTGTGTGTCGTCAATAAGGGAGTATCTTAGAGATTATGTGGTATATCGACGTATAGCGTTAAGAGAGATTGGATTGTAGCTAAACATTTTTATGAGGAAAGACCTATTGCCATCCAAGATTGTAATGAGCGTAAGCTTCGGTCGAAGGTGGAATCATTAGTTCATGTTCAATGGGGGTTTCATAATGCCGGTGAGTCAACTTGGGAGCATATGGATGACATGAGGGAAAAACATCATAAGCTCTTTGTTCCAGGTACGTCCGAATTTCGAGAATGAAATTCCATTGTTAGGGAGAAAGTATGTAACACCCTGTATTTTTAAAGGATTTTAAATTACATATGTGCACGTAATTTTAAAATATCTAGAAAATAAATTGGCTTAGATAAATATTATTTAGAGAATAAAAAAGGATTCATATTTATGTATATTCATATTTACTTGTATGATAAGTAAATGATAATGTGTTAAAATTATGTTACGCCATAAGTGAGTAAAAGTGACGAGTTATCGGTATTTCATTTGGGACATGCGAGTAGAGTTGTGTCGTTAATGAGATGGAATTTTATGTTAGGTGACTTGAATGGTAATTTGGGTGCCCGGATGGTCCAAAATCGATCGAAATAGTTCAAAATAGGTATATGGGGGTTAGTATTGGGTTCCGAGAGCTTTTTAGAGTAAGTGGGAGCTGTAGAAGGGCATACGAGTCATTTTACCTTACAAAACTGGCGATATTTCAGGATTAGAGATTTTTAGGTTAATATTTAACCATAGTTGATAAATGAGAGCTACTATCTATCCACCCAAAGAGGCTAGGGTTTGACAAAAAGTGAGGAAAAAAAAAGATAAAGTGAGAAATAGAGGAGACAAGGAGGAAGACTGTTGTTTGCGGGTTGAAGATCATCATCAATAGAGGAATTTCAGAATACAAATCTTAAAATCCATCATTTTAAAGTCAAGTATGTACTTTCCATAATATTCATATATAGTTTCATTTTTTATGCAACTTGGTGTAGAGTAACATGATTTTCACGTTGGTAAAAGTAAGGAAATCCGGGTTTGAATTATATAAATGATAGGATATGAATCTAAGAATGTTTTTATGATGAATTTGATGTAAATCTGTTATACAAGATTATTTCTTAGATGAATTAAGAAGAAAATATCAAATCTTAAAACTAGGGTTTAATAGGGCGTGATTTCTTGATTAAAATCGATAATCAGTGAATCAGACATTGTTTTTATGTAGATACTTGTTGATTTATGTTTGAGGATGGATTAGAGTTAATGTATGGGGCTTTGGTGAAGGTTAAGACCACCATGAATGAAGGTGGAATGTGAGATCTCTTCATAAAGTTCGTTCTGGCAGCCAAGCAAACCGAACTGGTTCACTCGGGGGAGCAAAAACTGAACTTGTTTGGTCCAGCTAGTGAACTGGTTTGGTTTTGTTGGCTTGCCACCCTTGCTTTGTGTAGTATTTCAAATTGTCTGTGGAATCTTAGGTCCGGGGATGAGTTTAGGTCTAGGAATTCAATTTGAGGGTTAGGAAGTGTCATAGGCTAACTGGGGATGCATTCCATGTGAGGAAATACGTGAGTAAGTGAGAGAATGTTCACGGGTAGAAATTGGGAAATCGGGTTAGCATTTCAGGATGACTAGGCTAGTGTTTGGTTAGAATAGCATGTTTGCCAAAAGAATATAATCAGAGAGTTAAACTTTAAGTAAGGAACTACATAGATAAGATTGGTAAGTTGGGTTAGACTTTGGGATTTGGTAGGCTAGTGCTACGAGAGATATTACGCATGTTACCCAAATTTATATATATACACGTATCGAGTGGGACCAATATATATATACATACATATATATATACATACATATATATATACATACATATATATATACATACATATATATATATATATATATATATATATCTATATATATATATATATATATATATATATATATATATATATTATCTTGTTTGATTCACTTTAAATGATCATACCTACTCTAATATGATATCGTTGGACGTTGCGCGTAGTAGGCGGTCCATTCTGACATTGACCAATAGGTGTTGGATTATATTCCCAGGTTATAGTCCTATTGCATGACCATTATCCGTATGTTGGGATAGGTGTTGGTTTTTAGTACATTTGGGAGTGATATGGTATTGTTACGACCCACAAATGTATATTTATAATCACCTCCGTTATGTTTTTACATTTTGGAATCGATGGTGAGACTCTAACCCAGTGATCCAGGGGTGGTACGTGATGTACCTGGTGCTTGATAGTATACTAGGGATGTATTTGGAAGGTCCGTCTCGGGGATTCTATGTATATACGTATAAAGAGTGATATATGTATATTCGTTTAAATGATTGTGTGAACATCAAGGTATATCTAGTGTATGGTTAGGTTGCCTATGTCGTGAGATAATTACAATTAAAAAACTCTAAGATATAGCTTATGTGTTAGCTAAGTAATGTATAATATGAGGTATCGTATGGGCGGTACGAATGGGCTAGATGTTTAGCAGATCAAAGTAGGTTAGGATAGTTAGACTAGTTAAGCGAGGTGGCATAACTAGGCGGATAAAATACAGGCGTTAGGTGTGCACTGTAGATGAAGGGTGAGAATATATATAATGTAAGTGCGACACCAGGTGAACATAAATATTTATTACTACTGTATTACTATTGCATTAAAACACTTGCAGCTATTTTTAAATGCTTTGGGCACTGAACCATATCAAAAATATTTTTAAAAGGTTTTAGGTGCTCAGTCACAGGCTCGCCAGGGATAGTTATTCCATTCCAGTCAAACGATGTTGCAACAGCCGTGGATGCCTACAAGACTTGATTAGACACTTCTCTCACTTCTATCTAGATAGGACTTCATTTTGCCCGTAGTTGGAGAGTTTCTTATGAGACATTATTTATACGATTTCAGTTGAGCATTTGTAATATTGTATTCTGAATACCAAGAGTTTATTCAGTTTACTTATTTATTTCATCATTACTTCTTACATTCAATCATTATGGATTTGTATGTTTATTATTTAATGGTTTCATTAGGCATGTTAACAAGATTTAAAATTGATACCAAACTTAATAGGTTATTAGTTAATTAATTGTTTTTTTATGGTGATGCTAAGAATGAAATCAGATATGGTTCCCATTTAATTTAATACGTTTTGATGAACCAATTTTAGACTAGGCAGAGTGCCACAATTACTTCACTAAGTAGGTATAGGTTGATCCCCTAGTCGAGATGCAATACGAAAAAGTATTCCACTTAGAAGAACATTATTTGTCGATACGTAATTCCATATGCCTTCATTGAGGATCACAGTACTGAATTTGATAACATAGAATTTGAATATTATTGTATATGTTCAAAGATTCAAAAATCGCACCTAGCACCTAGTTACCCATAGTGCAACTGGCAGACAAAGATGATGAACACAACTCTGCTAGAGGAAATGAAGAAAAGTATATATGATGCCAAGGTAAACTGGATCAATGAGATGCATAGCGTACTTTGGGCGTATAGGACAACACCAAGAATGGTAACACGAGAGACTCCATTCATGTTAGCATTGGTACCCACTGAAATCGGCTCCCACATCCATAGGTACTCAACTTTAATTAACCAAGGAGTGATTTGATGAGAAAGCTCGATCTGGATCTTGTATAAGAAGTCAGGGAAAGTACGTAATACCGAGTGTCAGCCTACCAGTAAAGGACTTCCCGATTTTATAATAAAAGGGTAAAATCGAGCACTTTAAAGGAAGAAGACTACGTGCTTATCTAGAAAGGGAATAAATTGGAACCAAATTGGCATGACCTATAAAGAGTGTTAGATATCGTACAACCAGGAACTTATGAAAGTAAAACTTTGGAAGGAGCGCAATTTAAGAACCTGTGGAATGCCAATCACCTGAGAAAGTATTACCAATAACGAAGAAGATTACAAAACGGAAGACCAAAACACCAGGAAATTTGCTTGTATCTTATTGTAATACTTCTTTAAATATGGATGACAATCATAATTTTATCTTCAATATATGTTGTGACTTAAAACGTTTCAGCATTATTCAATTTTTATGAGAGATGTGTAAGAAGCCCACGCCAAAGACACCTCAAAATTAACCATGCACGATCAAAAACCATACTTCATGTATGACGTCGTCCATAAGACAAGAACTATATTTGTTCGACTCTGTTAACCAGGTCTGACTCATGGTTAAGGCGAGAAGATATGTCCATATGACTAGTAAGTTGGTAAAAGAATTGGTAAATCCCGAGTTAGGACAATTTAGGGTCATTTAAAAAACTAGAAGCTAGTAAAATATATCAGGTCGACAAGATCCAACCATATGATTGTAAATCTAGACTACTGGTAGACCTATTTCTAATATTAAACAACTAGTAAGTTGACATGGCAAGTGGACAAGATCCTATTATGAGTTCATAAGACAGAGAGACCTACGATATCCAAGCAAGATAATGACAAAAATAAATAAATAATATGTGTACGAAGACAAAAAACTAAATTATATATGATCTCAAAGATTAACAGTATTCATATATGCAATTATTCATTACAAATAATTGAAATCAAAGTATAAAAAGTTTCAAAAGGCCACAAACTCAGAAGTGCTAAGAAAAGGGAACATTTCCAACTTATGAGATGGTTTGAGGAGTTGTATCATAAAGCCATAAACATGATTCAATATTCATGCATCTTTAAATAAATTTCTCTTCCAATAAACAATCGATCAACTTGTATTCAAAATCTACCAAAGGATATAACTGTATGAGCTCATAGATCATTTTTTCCTTGCATACAGACTCAAATGAGTCAAATATTTCTAAATCAGAATTATAGATACGTTTACTGTGTTTTTAAACAATAATACCTTTGTTAAGTATACAAAGATGTTTCATTGTTCCAAAAATAAAGATCGTTCCAAAATTAAGAATCAATGCTCTTTTACTATAGTTCATAGTTTATCCATAAATTCATGTCCCTAGTTTTCCTATTCATATTTGTTACTTAGGTCATATGAAATAGCCTAAGTGATAAAGTCCAATTGGGAGTTCTCCATGTTTCTATAATTTATATGTTTTATCTAATGCATAAGCAATTTAATTGACCTAACTTAGAAATAAAGGATTTATATATCCCATGTATAAACAAAGGATTTATATGTTCCATGTTAAAAACTGGGCATATGTCGCTTAATGGTGAGCATAAGGTATTCTTTAATAAAAGGCAAATTGATAGTTCGTTGTGTGCTCACTATGTGGTTGCATCCATCTACAATATACTATACAACTAAAAGTTCAATAAAAAAAATTTCAAAAAGAATAAATTTAAAAGTAGCAACTAAAAAACTTAAGATCTTTAAGATTTAAGGCAAAACACTTTAGGAATAATGGGGCTGCATCATCGCCAAGGAATGTGAGGACATAAAGGTCTATGTCATTCAAGCTCAAGAGAAAATATAAGGAATCCACAGCGACATGGAATAGTTTGTAAAAAAAGATCATACATTTAAAAGGTGGTGGACATAAAATTATTTTAAAGTGATAATGCATATTTTTTTGATTGTTTTTAGTTAAGGAAGAAGTTAAGCTCTCGCACTGGGCTGTACATACTCCACGGGGTGTCCATCGAATAAGGTATGTGGCAAAGCGATCTATACACCATGGATTAGTCATCATACTTAATAGAGTTGCATCGCCGACATCCATCTTCGTCAAACTTCTTCTTTTCAGAGATGGCCAGAGATCATCACCAATTCGATAAATAAAGCATAAAGTAGCCTTTTAATGTTTTAAGTGGCTGATGTAGTCCACTAAATTTAAATGTTTAATAAACATATTGATTACTATGAAATACCTTCAACCTAAGAGAGCATCAAGAAGCTGATGAAATAAATGATTGATCACACCAAACATCTGAACATCTTCAACACCACATAAGGAGACATAATGCTAAAAAAAATAAAAATAAAAATAAATTGAACATCAAAAGGTTAGAAAATAGCCTTGTAAATCTCAAAAGGTTCTAAAAAATACAAATTAAATGATAAATACTAAATACATTAAAATGACAAATTAATAACAACCATTCATCCAAAAACTTAGTACCAAAATATCATTTTTGAAAGCCCATATCATATGATAAATACTAAAAATAAAATAAAGTATACCATATTTGAACCAAAGTTTTGTAAGTCACTCTCCAAGATCCAAAAACTCTGTGAAATAATACACCCATATTTGTTTAATTAGTTTGCCACTATTAACGTAAATCGCCATACCAAACGACCAATTAAACATATAAGAAATAGAATTAATACCGGATTTAGAACAAACCAAAAACATAAATATCAAATTAGACTCCATATTAAGAATGTCAAAATCAATTCGTAAAAATAACATTACAATGCAAACACCATGAATATTACATAATTCCCACAACTTTTCTTCTATTTAAAACCTAAAATTGAAACCATTTGTAACCTAAAGTTAGAAACTAATCCTTAAAATCATAAACTAAACCTAAAATAAAAAAACTAAACCTAAAATCAAAACTAATTAAAACCTAAAATCAAAACCATTTGAAACTTATTTAAGAGGAGCGTTGGGGTGGGGAGAGGACCGACGGCGTGGAGGCAAGTGCGGCGGTGGTTGAAGAAGTGGGGACAAGGTTTAGAACAAACCAAAAACATAAATATCAAATTAGACTCCATATAAATAATATCACGTTGTTACTCCATTTTATAACCACTCTTCTAAAGGTGTAACAACAAACCCGAATGACAAAACCATTTCAGATACCGTAAGTGTGGGTTCCAACTGAAGAAACCCACAATAATAAATAAAAAAATAATATGAAACCTTCAACATATACTCATAAATGTGACACAATTGGTACGACATACTAAGGTGTTGCACCCTTATCAGCGCCTATTATAGTGGGGTACGATTGTGTGTCAAATTTATGATTTGTCTTCGAATGGATATATATAGATAATAAGAAAGCCTAAATCAAAATACCTTTTGACATTTACTACTAACATAATCTATTTTTACAAATACCATGTTAAAACAGAAAAACCTTTAAAAAGTAAACACTGAACTATTAAAGGGGCAATCATACATCACCTCCCCTGTTTTTTCAATCGTTAGTTCACCACCATATACATGATATTCAATGCTTTGAATGAAAAGTTACTCATTTACATGTACAAGCGTATAATTTAAGTCAAAATGTTTGTTTTACAACACAAATAATTGTAAAAAATTTAGAAAATTTAGACATAATTTTCTTTGTTTATAGGACAATCCATCAAGAAGTGTATTAAGCAAAACTTCTACTAAGCGTATTAGTATGAAACTTCTATGCAACAATATCTTTAAGAAATACAAAAACACATACACACAACACCACACAATTTAAAAATCAATTAAATGGCCAAAGAAAGTATGAGAACCAACCAATTTGAAACTTCATCACGTATTTCTCCAATAATTGCAAACACGTTGTGATTTAACATGTTTATAAGTAACAAATTTTTTATGAAAAATGAGATTGTGAATCAAATTTTATATCTATACTTGTCATATGTCAAACGCAATGTTTTCCTACTACAATTATACAACTGGTTTTCTTTTTACATACTTTTATTTTTAAACAATTTTTTTTTGTTATATAACATCCCAATGCGATTTGTTTGTTATCCAAGTTACTGGGATCCATCAAACTTACCATCAGTTTCACCATAAAAACATCTCATGCATCTTCACCCCTCAACTCTCAACTCCTGCATTTGTAGGTAGAATGCTTGTGGGTATCCCCACAATATAATTATGAATATTTGCAACAAGGCCCTCATAACCGTTAGGAATTTCGATAAGAATGACCGGCTATGTCCCGGCACTAATGGGTTTGCAAAATGCTAAAAAACAAATCAATGAGGTTATGTACAAAACCTCTTCTTTTTTCTCCTATAAGGACTCATTTGATGTTGATACTAGAATCAGGGCCCTACAGTGTGCTAGTCTTGCATGGTCTGTGGTAGATATTGTTCCTTCTATATTCTCTCACCTGAGCTTGTGATGTATAGTTTTCATATGTAAAATTAAGCTCATATAAAATATAGGATAATTATTGAATCAATCTATCGGACAGATTAAGCACATAAAAGCATGCCACTACAAGATCATGAAAAAACTTGGCCATTATGTTGTTTATCTAATTACATTAAAATAATAGTAGAATATTAACACCAATTAAATATTAACACCAAAAAACTCTTGTATAGTGGTGACGATATGAAGGTTACAACTAAAGTGGTGTGTGTTAATTCTTGTCAACCAAATATTAACACCAATTAAATATTAACACCTCAACTTCTTGTATAGTTCTTGTGCATAAAAAAATAATTGTGTTTTTAAAAACTTAATTTAATATCTTCCAAATGGTCTACAAAACAAAATTACAAAAAAAATGAGTCATCTCTTTTATTATAGTCCTATAAACCCCAAAGAGGGCCACATTCATATGAAACTATATATAATAAATAGAACAAATAAAATCCTGACAACTGTACTATATCAATCTAAAAGAAAAGAGCGGCAGCAGCAGCAGCAGACATGAAGGGGAGAAACAAACTAGCAAACATAGCAGGAGAAGAAGAAAGAGGAGGGGTGATGCCTCCTGTTCCTGTTCCGGGTGTGGGTCCACCAGCAGGCGCACAAGCAGCATCCGGAGGGGTGTTTGAGGTCGGGAAAGGGGCGCCCGGAGTGGCTGTGGAAGGTGGGATGGCGGCACCAGGAGCAGCCGAGACCGTTATGGCTAGCCTCTGGCCTTGTTGACAATGGCTGCCAAATGTGCAGATGAAGTAATTTTCCCCTGCAGAGGTTAGGGTGATGTTTGCTGGTCCAGTTGTGATGGCCCTGCCAATGGGGTTTGCTGAGTTGCATCCATTAAACGACTCTCGAGATACTTGTTGTACATCGTGTTGGTTTGTGCGGAAGTTGAATGCTGCAGGTAAACAGAAGCCATATCATTAAGCCAAGTGATAATGAACCAACAGAACAATGTTACAAGAGTTAAAAGAGCTTATTGACTAATTACTAATAAATATATTTTTGACGCATGAGTTAAAAAATACTGTCAACCTCTCTATAAATATATATTTCTTCCTTCTTATTTAAATACTAACATGTGATGCTGTGGAACAGTGCATTACGTAACTTGTTTGACATAGTGAGTAGTCAGTGATTCAACAAAAATGATTGAAGTTAGAACATACTAAGGATGTCACCAAGCATGAACTGGTTGGTAGAAGCCCAGTTACTGTATGCGACGGCACCGTTTTGAGGTATATCCCATCCCAAGCTTCCTCCAACTACGTAAGTCGTTTGTGCGGCCGCCCATTGCATCATAACTGCGACAGCAAAGCCAACAATAACCATCTTCATCGTCAAACTCCTGTCCATTTCTCCTCACTTATGTTTTCTATATCTTTAATTTGGAAGAGAAGAAATGTTAATGTGAATGAGAAGGAGAAAGAGAAGGAGGATGGTGGTGATGATATGAAGGTTGCAACTAAAGTGGGGGTGTATATATATATTAATACAGTAGAGAAAGTTTTAATGGAGGCGACATTGGTGGACAAGAGAATAATCGTAGTCATCTCATTCACACCCACAGTCATAGGGATGGAAGGTTCATCGCCGGTTATTTAACGTATGATAGATGTGAAGTCCGAGTTAAGAATCAACCCATAGTGGAATTATTGAAGGGACCGTGTCATTTTTTGTGTGGAAGGAAGCTCCGCTCTTGACTTCTCGCTATTGCTAAATGTCCACGACCACGTCTCCTTTGAATAAAGCTCCCTACTCATTTACGAAAATATGAAATCCGGACGCCTGGTAGAACGGAATGGACTCTTTCTCTCTTAATAATCAAGGGTCGGAGGTTCGATTCTCGTTTTGAGCATGGAACAGTATTAAATCTCTGGACCATATGTATATTTGCATTCGCATTTGTGCAAAAATTTTCTCGAGGCACTTCTAAACGAATGACATGTGAAAAATAAGCTAGCACATAGTACTGTGCATAAAATTTAACATTATTTTTCCATTTTGAGAATTAAAGGAAATAATGTAAGCAAATATTTTCAATTTAAAAAAAAAATCATAGAATAAAGTACCTCAATAGTCCATCATTATTTTTCTATTGATTTTAATTTAGTCTCTCACCTTTCAAATTGGTTCAATTTTGTCCCTGTCCTTTTTTTGTTTCAATTTCATTCTCAACCTTTAATTTTTGTCTCAATTTAGTCCATCTGTTAACTATTTTGGATACAATTGACTATTTTACCCCTCTTTATTGAAAAGTAATACAATGAATGTTATAAAATTTGAAAAATAAGCTATTTTATTATTATTTGGGGATAAAAAATAGTTTTTTATCCGAGAATAATAAAAAAATAGTTTTTATTTTTATTCTATCCCAATTGCTTTTGATTTTTCAAAAAAAAAACTTGAATTATAATTTTATTAGTCAACATAGTTTTTTTATTTATAAAAAATTCTTTTTTTAATTTTAATTAAAAAATGTAAAATTTAATGTTTTAGATTCACAATTGATTAGTGCCACTTGCACGGACCCACATCACATGAATTTTTTTATTTATCAATTATATTACATAAATAGGGAAAATTGATTTCTTAGATTCACGATTGGTTAGTTCTATTGATCGGACCCACATTCATTAAAATAAGGGGCTTGACTACAGTCGCTTATTCTCAAGTCCCTTATTTTAATGAATGTGAGTATGATCCAGCGAACTAATCAATCGTGAATCTAAAACGTCAATTTTCTCCCTATATATGTAATATAATTGATAAATAAAAATTTTCATATGACGTGGGTCCGCTCCAGCGGCACTAATCAATTGTGAATCTAAAACATCAAATTTTACATTTTAATTAAAATTAAAAAAAAAAGATCTTTTTTATAAATAAAAAAAACTATGTTGACTATTAAAATTATAATTCAAGTTTTTTTTTGAAAAATTAAAAACTATTGGGATAGAATAAAAATAAAAACTATTTCTTTATTATTATCGGATAAAAAACTAGTTTTTATCCCCAAATAATAATAAAATAACTAATTTTTTAAATTTTATAACATTCATTATATTATTTTTCCATAAAGAGGGGTAAAATAGTCAATTTTATCCAAAATAGTTAACATATGGACTAAATTGAGACAAAATGAGAGGTGGAGGATGAAATTGAAACAAAAAATGACATAACGAAATTGAACCAATTTGAAAGGCGAGGGAAAAAATTAAAACAATAAAAAGGAAAGGAACTAAATTGAAACCAATAGAAAGGTAAGGGGCTATTGGAGTACTTTACGCAAAATCCCACCAATTTTGTCATTTACATATTTTGTGACGATGGGGGATTTGTGAATGTAAGCACCGTTGCATGTGAGATTTATTTGAATTATGTAGAAAATATATGAGGGTTCATGGTAAAGGTCTACGAAAAAAGAAAATCTCATTTGTAGGAAAGTCATTGTTGGCAAGAGCTTGTTAAAAAAATTTGAAAGACAAAAAAAATAGAAAAATTGTCAATGGCCAACATAGTTTAGTTTGATCATTCAACAGAAATAACTTACAAAGAATAAATAAAATAAAATATGTAATATGTTTATCTTTTGAGGGTGTTTGGTTGAGAAAATATGTAAGATTTCTTATTTGTAATGGAAAATAAGTTTTTTAGGCCGTCAGGGTGTGTTTTATCGGAGGGATTAAATTAATTTCAAATGTTGGATTATGTTTGTTGTGGGGACGAAGTGATGTTTCGGTAGATAATCTTGTTGTCGTAAGTCATGTCCAATTTTGTAAATTTCATCTCAATAGTAAATTTTATGTATTTCTGTTGCATTTGACAAGTTGTGTAATCTTTTATTTTTTGCATCTTATCATGTTGTTTTAAAATAAATTAAAAAAATATTAAGTCTACCATTTTTTTTCTGCTCTCTACTTTTTATATTTGACAACCTTAGACCATGATGTTTGTTAAGAAACAAATTCATGTTGCATGTTACTTTTTTGTTACCTTTGTGTTGAACTTGCCAATTGACAAAATTTTGCTGTGTTTACTTATTCATTTCATCAGGTTAATCGATTCATACTGATGGATAAGAGTTGGATTAATATAACACATAGAGGTCATCCTTTGTACGAGAAATGAGCAAAAGAATTCGTTAAGTTTGCCTCTGATAATAAATCGAACGGTGAAAGAATATTGTGTCCATGTAAGAAATGCCGCAATATGCTATATGTGAAGAAAGATGATGTTGTAGAACATATATTGCTAGATAGGTTTTTAGATAGCTACATATGTTGGACTTATCATGGGGAATCTGCAGCATCTTCAGTTCCTTCTCCGGATTCGATTATTAGTGATGAAATGAGAGAGATGATACATGATGCTTTTGTAATTCCTCCTACAAGTCCACTTAACTTTATGTGTGGTGCTGATGCGCATCAACATATGGATGGCCCCAATGAAGAGACCAAGAAATTATTCAATTTGATAAAAGAATCTGAAAGAGAGTTGTACCCAGATTGTAAGAAGTATACAACTATCTCGTTTCTTGTCCGATTATTGCATTTAAAGTGACTTGGTGGGTGGAGTGACAAAACATTCACAATGTTGCTTGAATTATTAAAAGATTCATTTCCTGATGGTGAAACATTGCCAATGTCTTTTTACGGAGCAAGGAAGTTGATTGCAAACTTAGGGATAGATTACAAGAAGATACATGCATGCCCTAACGATTGCATGCTCTATTGGAATGAGACAGAACGAGAGAATGAATGCCGAAAGTGTCATACCCCAAGGTACAAACAAGTAAATGGTCAATCAGATGCTGATGTCATTATAAATCGAAAAATTCCTGTAAAGGTGGTACGATACTTCCCTTAAATACCAAGACTTCAAAGGCTCTTTATGTCATCAAAGATAGCATCACATATGAGATGGCATGCCGATGAAAATGTTGATGATTAAAATGTAAGGCATCCAGCTGATTCTCTTGCTTGGAAAACATTTGATGGTATTTATCCAGATTTTGGCACTAGAACCGCACAATGTTAGGCTTAGATTATCCAATTATGGGTTCAACCCATTCAGGAGCATGAGTATTGTCCGTAGCACGTGGCCCGTAATTGTAATAATATATAACTTGCCTCCATGGTTGTGTATGAAACAACCATATATGATATTACCAATAATTATTGATGGTCCTCGCAGACCTGAAAATGACATTGATGTTTATTTGCGCCTTTTAATTGACGAATTAAAGGAATTATGGGTTGGGGTAAACACTTATGATGCAACCATGAAAAAGGTATGCACTCGCTTTTAATAAAGCTCTGACACCAATTTGTAAAACACGAAGGACCGCGGTGTGTTATAATTGATTAAATAAATTCTCAAGTTACCAAGTAAACCTTATTTAATTAGAGTCTATTTTTAAACCAACTCAATTCATCCCCTAAACTTGCAATAACATGTGTGCATGTGTCAACCCTTAAATAAATAAAACATGTGACACAAATATTCAGAAAAAATCCCCACAGGGCAAAACCTTTTATTTCTTGAACTTTGAAGAATTTACAAGGCCATTGACTTACATACAACCTGATAATTGCCCACAAGTGTAACGCACGGTGTCTTCGTCAAACCTCCAACGCAGTGGCTAGAAATTTGCACTAGTTCACACGCAGCTATACCACAAGGACCGCAGCCCAAAATAGTCCGTAGAGAGTCCCTCCACAATAGCACGCAACTCTCCGGTTGAAGAGTTCTCCCCACAAAGGTAAACAAAAGTAAAAGTTGTGTTCTTGAACACCAAAATAATTCACTAAAGCATATGGGAGTTTTGTGAATTGAAAATAGAAAGGGATTAAACCCTAAAAGGAATAAGCCAAAAGAATTCTGCTTTTGCAGTTTTTCTGTTCTCTAAAACGCTGAGACTTCTTAAGAAAAATATTACCATTTAATGAGTATTTATAAAAAAATACGAGCTCATTCGAACGAGATAGCAATCTCGCTCGAACGAAGGATAGCTGTCACTCGAACGAGATCGCGCGACACTGTCATGTCATTCAAATGACGTACATATGTCGTTTGAACGACTGATGCGTCAAAAAATTAATATTTTAATCTCCGCTTCAATACTTAGAAAAAAAATACTCATTTTCAAATTTTGACGAAAAAGTCCGCTCCAACATAAAGAAAATATTTTGTAAAAATATTCCAAAAGCTCTAAGTGGAAAGTTAAGGTATTTAAAACATAACCTTACCAAAGTAAACTTCACGGAGTCTTTTTGATGAAGAACTTGATTAATTCGGATCCGTCTTTGATGTATATGGCTCTTGAATGCTCTTCGACGGTGTAGCGGTATATGACATAGTAAATTGATAATGGACTTATAAAAATATTGTTGATGTAAAAAACTAGATCGCTCTAATTTTTTAATCACAGATAAATAAATAAGACAGAGATTTTTAAAGTGGTTCGGCTAGGAATAAAGCCTACGTCCACTGTTATGTTATTGATGAGTGTTTGTGGAATTCTTGATTACAAGTTCTCTCAAGAAATTCCGGTCCCCTTGAATGAGGATGATACAAGGTATTTATAGCCTTGAGGCTGTACATGAAAGGTTCGATACATTAAATGACATACATATGAAAGGGTAATACATTTAATGCAGAATGCGTGCCAAGAATATAAGCATTCAATGAATATCTGAACTGTTGATTATCTGGTAATTAATGATACGACCGAGATGCAGCTCGGACCGCCATAGCTGTTCGCTGATCAGGAGTTCCTTGGAACATTAAAGTACCTCGGTGCTATAGAGTTCCTCGGTGTGTTAGAGTTCCTCGGTGTGATAGAGTTCTTCGGCGTATTCTCGTTGCTCGGAAAGAAGCATGGTTGGTCGGGAAATGATCTTCCTCGATGCTATTGTGCCACGTAGATTGACACGTGTCTTCGTCTTATTCGTCCACATCAGCATATTAATTTTGGTATCAACAGAAGCCCCCAATGTTTTATATTTTGAACTTTGAAGAGTATGGAACATTCTTTCTCAGTATATGGCAATATTAAATGTCCTTCCCGGGTTTCAGGAACATTGTATTCAAATTTCCTTCTTATTTTGCAGTTTCCGCCTTTTTTATAAGCGCTTTGATATTCGTGCAAATTTTGTCCTCTTAGCCGCCGGAAGTTTAGTAGTTTCTTTTTGGTAATCATTTCTTTCGCCGCTTCCCAATGCAAAGTATTTAAACTTCTTTGGTAACCATACCGTCGTCTACGTTTTTCATTCTCTGCATTCAAGCTTTCTATTCTCTTCTTCTCTTGTGCGTTCATCCTTGTTTCCGTTCGTTGTCAACACATCTCCTTTCTTTCTGTAAGATCTTCTTTCTTTCTTCTGTATCTCTTTTATTCAATATGGTTTATATTGTGGAGTCTATTGAGAAATTCCGTTCTGATTTTTCCATTCCTTCGTGGGTAACTCTAGAGGTTCTTTCTGAGCCTTTAGATTACTTTCGATTGGCTGAGGGACATTGGTTCCCCAGTTTTTTTGTTGCTGAATGCGGTTTTTCCTTTCCACCAAACCCATTATGTCTTGAGTTTTGTCAATATTTTGATCTTGTTCCTGCAAAAATAGCCCCCAATTCGTGGAGAATAATTAACGGGGTGCATAAATTAAATCTAATTCATGGGACTCGTATTGGGATCCCTGAAATTATGTTTTGTTATAAATGGGTTGTTCTAGATAATATTTATTATTTAAAAACTAGGTATTTGAATAGGGCTCTTGTAGTTAATCTCCCTGACTCAAATAGGGATTATTTTGAGCATGGGTTGGTCATAAAAAATTGGCAACATGCGCCTTTATCTGGGAATGAAGTATACAACGGTCCCAGATGCCCCCCATACGGCAATGGGATAGGTTTATTTTTCATTTTATTTTACTTATGAAATTATGCTTTCATCATGTTTGACATAATGTATGACTGATATTCCATTATGTATTTATTTGCAGTTGATAGCAAAAGAAAAACTCCAAAAGAGTAAGAAGTGAATATCAAGCATTTGAAACTTATCTGGAATTTGCATAAGACCATTGCTGACGAGCATATTAGATCTGCTTCATATTTACTACAGTATAAGAGTTACACAACCTCTTACACTGCTCGCCCTGTTGAACCAGCTTCAACACCAGAAAGTTCATCTTCAGATTCTCATATCCCCCTATCTCAGAGAATGGGCAAGAAAAGAGCTCCTCCTGCTCTATTTGGTGAAATTTCTTCTGCTGTTGGAGCCCAGAAAGGCAAAATTGATGTCCCAGAAGGGACTAAAAAAGTAGATGCTGGGTCCTCCAAAGCTGCCGAGAAGCCCCCAGTGGCCCCGAGCAAGAAAAATGCTCCTGCTGATGTGATTACAATCTCTCCGACCAAGACTTCTTCCTTGGTTGATGCTGCTGACCCTCCTTTGAAGAGATTGAGGAAATCATCCTCAGTTAATCTTGCTGGAACTGCATCTTCTCTACCCGCTGGTGGTAGTAGTGTTTCAAACATCATTCTTCCGAGTTCTTCCAAGAGCTCAGTTATACCCGAGGTTCTCGGGGTTGATGAAAAAATTCCTAGGGATACACGGACATCCCTAGCTGCTCGTCATCTTTCTTCAGTAAATTTCTCACTCCTTTGGTCTTTCTTTCTTTTTCTTGAGTTCTTGTATTTGTGTTGACTTTATTGTTTTTCTTATCTTTCAGCTGGTGAACTGCTTCAATACCATCGTGAAGAAAGATCAAGTTATTAAAGCTTCCAGTTCCTCGTCCGATGTTGACGATGCTTTGTTGGGTTTAGCCCAATCTGTGAAGGAATCTCGCCAACAGTACATTGAGGAGAAAACTGTTTGGGAGAAAAAGTTGGCTATGGCTGAGGCTGATAAGATGAAGATGGCTGAGACCTCCAAGAATTTGGAGGAGAAAATTAAGGGTTTGGAAGTTAAACATCAGGAATCTGATGATAAGTTGAAGAAGGCAGAAGAAGAATTATCTACTCTGCGAGATATCAAGGTTAAGAAAAAGGAATTGGAGGTGAAACTCTCCTCGGAGAAGTCGAGGAGAAAAGTTGCAATCAAGAAACATTTCAGTGTTGGTTGGGAGAAAGGATGGGAGAGAGGGATAGCTGCAATGACATCCCAAGTCCAATATGGGGAGTTGAAATACTTCCATGATGGCTGGGTAGCTGCTCTGCAAGAGCTAAAAGTCCAAGACGATTCTGAGCTATTCCAACGACATCTCCCTGGTCCTCCTCGACCAATTGTGGAAGAAGAAGAAGATGAGCCTGCCTCAGATGAGTCTTCTATGGCTATGGGCGATCAAGTTTCTGCCTCTCAACCCTCTGCCACCGAGGACATTTCTTCCATGCCTCCTCCTCCCGAGAAGATTCCTACCGATCAAACTGTTGTTACCTCCGAGCAACCGAGCTCCTCGTCCCAGCCTCCCGAGAAAGTCTTGGGAGATAAGGAAAAGGTGTGAAGTTGTTCGGTAGCATTTCTGTATTTCCTTGTAATAGAACAATGTAACTTTTTGATGATCTAATAAAACATATCTTTGCTCATCTCTGTTGTTGATAACTTGTTTTTGTTGATTGTTGTCTTTTTCTCGTCCTTAGTTTGTTGATAGAATGGAATTGATCTCTTCACATGATACCGAGCTGATGCAGCAATGTCGTCAATACTATAAGGCTGGTCATACAGACCTTAGTACATCGGAAATTGCTGATATCCTTGGTCATGATGCTTCAGAGCAGGCTATTGAGGCTTATCGGTACTTGAAAGATTTACTCGACCGAGCTGTAGCCAACAATGTCGCTTATTATGACCTGATTGAAGAACTGCATTGTTCCTTAGAGGATCTCCAAGGTCAGCACAATGAATCAATGGCTTTGTTACACAAAGATTACGAAAATAGATACCAACAACTTTCTTCTGAAACAGGCCATAAGAAGATCATCGCTGCATATGATATTAGGGAAAGGACCCTAAAAGGTGAAGTTGAAGCCTGCAGACAAATTGCCGAGATCCTGGAACAAGAAAATAATAATTTGCAGAAAAAATTGGCTCAATATGAATCTGCTGCTTCATCTTCTACTGCATTAATACCAGTTACTGATGAAGGCTTCTCGTTCTTAGAGGTCGAAAATGCCAAACTAAGGCAAGAGCTGGAGGACTTAAGAAGATCTGCCATTTCTGGAACTGCTCAGGGACGAGGAAGAGGTTCTCGGGGGCGAGGAAGAGTCCTCAGCCAAAATGTTGAAGAGGCTCGCACTCAATCTACTCTGGAAACTCAAGCATTCCAGTTGAAAGTAAAAGACCGTGCTCTGATTGAAATGTCCAATAAAAATCTGTCTCTGGAAGATCAGCTGGCATCAACGAAATCTGCCTTGCATAACAAGGATCTCTTTGCCAAAAGCCTTCATGAACAATTGGATAGATTAACCTTCCAATTCCATAAACAGCCAAGGGAATTCTGGATGGCAGGATATAATGAAGCTCTCGTTCATCTGGATGCTCGCATTGAACATGCTAACAATGAAGGTTACAAGCAAGGATGGTTAAATGCATTGGGTGTGTTAAAGTTGGAGCAAGGGCATTTTTTATGGGACTATCATGCTCCATCATTATTAGATTTGCCTGTACCACCTTTCAAATTGGATATGGCATGGATCCCAGCTCGTTCCATTCCATTCAGTCTAATTTCAAAATATCTTGGTGATTATAGCCTTCACTCCCAAGTTGAATTATCTCGTCCTGAGCATCTTTTGGATACACCTTCTGTTATGAACGTCAGAATGCTCAGAGATGTTAATTTCATCAATTCTCCCCTTTGCCTAGAAGACCCTCCTGCCGACGAGGAACCTGTTTCTAAAGTACAGGGCAAAAAACCAATAGAATAGTAATATCCATGTAACAATTTAGTACATTCTTGTAACTTGTAATTTATTCTAGATTTAATGAAAATATTTTCATTTTCTGTTTGCCAATTTTGTTAGTCTTTTTATCAAACACCTTTATATTTGTACATATGTATCTATATATCTGTTAAAAAGATAACAATATTATTGTTCAATAAGCAACTTAATAAAAAGTTACAAGTATTAGTAATGTTTCTCGATCACTTAATAAAGTAATGAGTAAAAATGTTCAAATTGTTTCCAACCAACCAAGGTGGGTGAATAATGTTTGTCGACCAATTACAGCTGATGGGTTTTTTATCCCCGACCAGCTATACTTGGTTTAATTATAAAATTGCGTCCGACCAACTAAGATCAATAATTTGTCCTCGCAGACCAACTACAGTTATTGGGTTTTTATCCCCGACCAACTATACTTGGTGTATTTTTTTAACATTTTGTTCTTTAAAGAACTCATTGTAATAATATTACCTCCCGACCAACATAAGTTGTAATATGAGAGTATATTTTTATCTTACCAACCGTAGTTGATCATGCTGGTGTACAGTTTCTGGCTCTTTAAATCTTTTGGCTCCTTAGAGCATGTCCTCCTAACCAAAGGAGGTTGGCTACTTATAGCACTTTTGCTCCGTAGAGCTGCCCTCCTAACCAAAGGAGGTTGGCTACTTATAGCACTTTTGCTCCGTAAAGCTGTCCTCCTAACCAAAGGAGGTTGGCTACTTATAGCACTTTTGCTCCGTAGAGCTGAGGTTGGCTACTTATAGCACTTTTGCTCCGTAGAGCTGTGGTTGGCTACTTATAGCACTTTTGCTCCGTAGAGCTGTGGTTGGCTACTTATAGCACTTTTGCTCCGTAGAGCTGTGGTTGGCTACTTATAGCACTTTTGCTCCGTAGAGCTGTGGTTGGCTACTTATAGCACTTTTGTTGTGTAGTGTATTACACTAGTATTCCCCGAAAAATTTTCAACCAGAAAGAAAATGGCGAAACATCCTCGTTTTATTCATAATGAAAGAAATGCTTTACATTTGACATCATTGATAATACTTGCGCAGGTGTTCAGCATTCCATGCGTTCTTAAATTCCTCTCCTTCTAGAGTTGTTATTCTGTAAGTTCCTGGTCGAACAACCTCTGTAACTCGGTAAGGTCCATGCCAGTTTGCTTCCAGTTTATTCTGCTTCTGAATGACCTTCTTTAGCACATAATCCCCCTCTTTTAGATCACATTTTTTTACCCTTTTGTTGTAAAACAGAGCTGTTCGTTGTTGATAAGCAGCATTCCTAATGGCTGCCTCTTCTCTGACTTCCTCGAGCATATCCAAATCCATCCTTCTCATCAGATCACTGATCGGAGAATTGAAATTTAACACCCTGTGTGTTGGTAGGCCCAACTCGGCAGGTATCACAGCCTCACTTCCAAATGCTAGCATATATGGTGATTCTCCTGTTGCTGCTCGGGGAGTTGTTCGGTAAGCCCACAAAACTGACTGTAGCTCATTAATCCAATTTGCTTTAGCCTCACTTAACCTCTTCTTCAATCCATTTAGTAATGTTCTGTTCATCACTTCAGTCTGTCCATTGCTTTGAGGATGGCCTGGTGCTGAATGAAACTTCAAGACGTTTGACTGATGACAATAGGAAGCAAATTCTTCATTATCAAATTGCGTTCCATGGTCTGTGATGAAAGCATGGGGGAGACCATATCGACAAATGATATTCTTCCATATGAACTGATACACCTTCTCGTACGTCATATCAATTAGTGGTTCAGCTTCCACCCACTTAGTAAAATAGTCTACTGCCACGACGAGATACTTGAACCTTCCTCGGGTCGTCGGCAGTGGTCCAACCAGATCAATTCCCCACATGGCAAATGGCCAAGGTGATGTTATGGGTGTCAACAATGCCTGTGGAGTTCTTCGGATGGAGGAAAAACGTTGGCATTTGTCACACTTCTTAGCATAGGCTATACAATCAGCCCTCATCGTCGGCCAATAGTATCCCTGTGTCATTACCCTTTGCAAAAGTGTCCGACCTGCTACATGAGCTCCACAAGATCCTTCATGAATTTCTTCAATCAATTCTTTGACTTCTGATGGATGTACACATCTCTGCAAACCTGCCATAATTCCTCGTCTATAAAAAACACCATTAGTTAACACATACCGAGCAACTTTATATTTTAATTTCTTGGCAGCTAGTTTGTCCTCCGGCACTTCTCCTTCTTCAATGTATGCTCTGATAGGATCCATCCAAGATGGTCCTAAATCAAGGGTAATAATCTTCACCGTCAGATCTTCTTCTATGCTCCGACTTTCTAATACTTCAATTGGTATTGTTCTTCGCAGCTCGGTGCGCGTAGCTGACGCTAGTCGGGCCAATGCGTCTGCTCTAGCATTCTCCATTCTCGGTATCCTTACCAATTGAATAGCATCAAATTCTGTTAATAACTCCATCACTTTTTCATGGTACTTCACCATTAACTCTCCCTTCACTACATATATTCCCATCATTTGGTTTACAATTAATTGAGAATCACTGAAAACGATTACTTGTCGTGCCTCCATAACTTTCGCCAAATGAAAACCTGCTATCATAGCCTCATATTCAGCCTCATTATTGGAAGCTTTGAATTGGAATCTCAAGGCATACTCCATGTCAATATCGTCTGGAGAGTTTAAAACAATCCCTGCTCCACAACCAGCCGTGCAAGATGATCCATCTACATATAATCTCCATGTATGTAACTCGTCTTCAAATTTCGTATCTGTTAGAGTTCCTCGGTGAAATATCATCTGCTTTCTTTCATCATCCCCGGGTATCCTTCGTTCCTCGTTGGTTATTTGTTCGCGCCCTTCATCCAACCGGAGTTGGTCGGGGTTTGAATATGATGATTTTTCTACATCCACAAGTCCTTTTACCAACCTTGGTTGGTCTGGATCTGTGTCTGTTGATCCTGTATCATCCACAGGTAGGTCAGCAAGCACCTTTTGCTCCTCGGGGGTATCAGGGTATGTGAACTCTGCTATAAAATCTGCCACGACTTGCCCCTTCAACGATGATCTGGGTTCATACACAATATCATATTCACCGAGCTCTATTGCCCAGTACATCAATCTTCCTGATTTTTCTGGCTTGTGAAGGGCTTGTCTTAACGGCATGTCGGTATACACAATGATGGTATGGGCCTGGAAGTATGGCCTCATTCTTCTAATTGCTTCAATTAATGCCAGTGCCAATTTTTCCAGCTTTGGGTATCTGATTTCCGCACCTCGGAAGGCCTTGCTTGTGTAATAAATTGGCTTCTGGACTCCATTCTCCAATCTGATCAATGCCGAGCTAACTGCATTTTCTGATACTGCCAAATACAAGTACAGCGTCTCTCCAGTTATTGGCCTAGACAACAATGGTGGGGCTCCCAAATACTTCTTCAAATCTTGAAAGGCTTTCTCACATTCATCAGTCCACTCAAAACTTTTTTGCAGTGTTTTGAAGAATGGGAGGCATTTATCAGTTGCTCGGGATACAAATCTGTTGAGTGCTGCAACCCGTCCGGTAAGACTCTGCACTTCTTTCTTCGTCGTCGGAGATCGCAGCCCTAAAAGAGCCTTGATCTTTTCTGGATTTGCCTCAATACCTCGCTGGTTGACGATGTATCCGAGGAACATTCCTTCTCGTACTCCAAAGGTACACTTCGTCGGGTTGAGCTTCATCTGGTATTTATCCAGTTGATCAAAAGTTTGACTCAAGTCAACCAAATAATCTGCAGCTCTCTTGCTTTTGGTGAGCATGTCGTCGACATAGACCTCCATATTGCGGCTGATTTGTTCGGTAAAAACCTTGTTCATCAACCGCTGATATGTTGCACCTGCATTTTTTAAACCAAAAGGCATAACATTATAACAATAAGTTCCCCTTGGGGTAATAAAAGAAGTACTTTCCCTGTCTTCAGGTTTCATTTTGATCTGGTTGTAGCCAGAATAAGCATCCATGAAGCTGAGTAGCTCGTGTCCCGAGGTAGCATCCACTAGTTGATCAATTCTGGGCAATGGAAAATGATCTTTTGGACATGCCTTGTTGAGATCAGTAAAATCAACACACATTCTCCATTTGTTGTTCTTCTTCTTTTCCATCACCACATTTGCCAACCAATCTGGATATTTCACATCTTCAATGAAGTGGGCTTTCTGGAGTTTCTCGACCTCCTCTTGTATGGCCTGGTTCTTCTCGGGGCTAAACACTCTTCTTCTTTGCTTCACAGGCTTGATATCCTTATTCACGTTGAGCTCATGACATAAAAAGTTTGGATCTATACCTGGCATGTCTTCATGACTCCAAGCAAAAGTATTCTTCCTATTTCTCAAGAAAGTTATCAAATCTTGTTTTATTGAAACATCCAACGACGATCCTATCTGAGTTACTCGTTCAGGATGCTCGTCGTCCAGGATAACAATTTCTGTAGATTCCACAACCTGCCCTTTTACGAGTTGAGATTCATCCCTAGGGTCAAGAGTTTCAATTTCTGTGCTCTCCTCCACTTGATAAGTAGTAGTCTTTTTCCTTGATTCTTCAAGTTCTTCTTGCTCGGCAGACGAATAATAGCATTCCCGAGCTACTTTTTGATCACCTTTCATAATTCCTACTCCAAAATTCGTTGGAAATTTCAAACATTGATGTACTGTAGATGGAACTGCTTCGAACTTCTTCAATCCAACTCTTCCCATGATGATGTTGTAGGCGGACTGCACATTCTTATCCATCACAAAGAAGCGTATTCTTTCTGTTCGACAAGCAGGCCAAGTTCCAATGAGTATATCCAACTTGATCGTCCCAAGTGGAAAAACTTTCTCGCCAGCAAAACCCAGAAGGGGTCTGTGATAAGGTTCCAATTGAGATAATTTTAAATTCAAGCTATCAAAGCATGAATAGTACATGATGTCTGCCGAACTACCATTGTCTACTAACACCCTTGAAATGCTCACATCCTTCATCCTCATTTTGATTACCAAAGGATCATCATGAGGGTAAAGAACACCTGCCAGGTCGTTTTTTGAAAAACCAATCACTAGCTTCTCTTTGTTTACCTTCCTCGGACGATCATCCTCGGCCAGGTTTATTCGCTGAATGTATGAACAAGATTGAGCCTCTCCGAGGTAAGCTTTTCTTTCTGCAGTAAGGTCTCCTCCTCCTGCATCTCCTCCTGTAATAACATTACAATCAAGTGATCCAAAACGTATGGAAAATACCTCTCGTTCAGGTTTCATTGGTTTCTTGGGAAGATCGGGGTCATCATCTGGATCCTCTTCATGGTCCCTCTTCTTTTTATCCTCTGCACGACGAGGAGATCTAGATCTTTCTCTAGTTCTATCATCATTTTTCCTTTCACCTCTGCGATCTACATACTTTGATAATTTTCCTCTTCGGATGAGTGTTTCAATCTCGTTCTGAAGGGCTATACAATTTTTGGTCATATGGCCATGATCTTTGTGAAACTCGCAATATTTGTCTTTATTCCTCAGGTCGGGATTTGTTTTCAGTTTCTCTGGCCACTTGATTTCCTCGTTATTCCTGATTTCTTCCAAAACATGATTAATACCCATTTTCAATGGAGTATAATTATCATACTTCTTTAGGACTTCCAACTTCATCCTGTTATTCCTGGAATGTTTATCACCACCATTACCTTTCTGATCTTTCTTCTTAGATTTGTCGACCTCAACTTTAACTTCTTTGTCCATATTCTTCTTCGCAGCCATAGCCTCCTCGGCATTCATGATTTTGGCCGCCTTTTCCATCAACTCCGACATATTTTTAGGTGGATCTTTGGCCAAAGTGTAGTACAGCTTGTTAGGCAGCAAACCACTCATCAGAGCAGTGATTGCTGTCTTTTCTTCATAATCTATGACTTCCAACTTCTCGTTATTGAAACGAGTTATGTAATCTCTAGTACTTTCACCTGATTTTTGTCTAACACTTAGCAAGTGTGCTACTCGCTTTACCGGCTTTGCTCCAAAACAAAAATTACCAATAAACAATTCGGCTAACTGAACAAAGGTTGAAATCTTACCCCGAGGAAGATTATTGTACCATATCTGTGCAGATCCGGTAAGAGTTCCTGAGAATGCTCTACACCTCATCTCGTCAGGGACAGCGTAGATATCTGCAGCAGCCTGGTATTGTTCTATATGAAGTACGGGATCTGTCTTTCCATCGTACTTGGGGGTCACTACGGGTGCTTTGAATTTTGACGGTGTAGGGAAATCCACAATGGCTTGCACAAAAGGTGTTCCTTGAACAAAAGTTCTCTGTAAGGGGTTCCTTGCCTTAGCCATTTCTCCCAATCTATCTTCCAACCGTTGAATGGAACCTTTCCATGCTTCATTCCCTTCCTCGGGCTGCTTAGTTCGAGCAACTGACTGCTCTGACGTAGCTTCCTGAGATTTATCCCGACGAGTAGTTGGTCGCGATTGTGCAGATCCTTCTCTCAAACCTGGTGGTGGTCGAAAACTTCTTGATGGAGCCCTAGGTGGACTCATGTTCCTCCTTGGTCCTAATCGACTGAAAGGAGACACCCTGCTTAATCTTTCCAAAGCGCTAGTTCTTTCCGGAGAAAGAGTGATACGTTGATCTGTATCCGTAGCCCGTATCGATGAAGTTCGCCCAGGTTGATAAGAAGAATCATTAGACTCTTCATTGCGATATGACCCGGTACGTCTAGATTGCGATTGCCTATGATCACTCCTTTGCCCTGAATAGGTAGGTGCACCGCCCTGAAGAGTTTGAATGAGTTGCCTCATAGATTCTTGCATGGCGGTTTGTCCTTGAGCCAGATTCGACATAATTCCAGCCAGATCTGGGGATGCAGATGGATTTGGAAGATTTCCAGTATTTCCAACATTTCGATTACTGGATTCTGGATTATCTGCCATTGGTGATAAATGATTTTTATGAAAAATGATAATAACAGTCGTTTCCCACATACGGCGCCAATCTGTTGATGTAAAAAACTAGATCGCTCTAATTTTTTAATCACAGATAAATAAATAAGACAGAGATTTTTAAAGTGGTTCGGCTAGGAATAAAGCCTACGTCCACTGTTATGTTATTGATGAGTGTTTGTGGAATTCTTGATTACAAGTTCTCTCAAGAAATTCCGGTCCCCTTGAATGAGGATGATACAAGGTATTTATAGCCTTGAGGCTGTACATGAAAGGTTCGATACATTAAATGACATACATATGAAAGGGTAATACATTTAATGCAGAATGCGTGCCAAGAATATAAGCATTCAATGAATATCTGAACTGTTGATTATCTGGTAATTAATGATACGACCGAGATGCAGCTCGGACCGCCATAGCTGTTCGCTGATCAGGAGTTCCTTGGAACATTAAAGTACCTCGGTGCTATAGAGTTCCTCGGTGTGTTAGAGTTCCTCGGTGTGATAGAGTTCTTCGGCGTATTCTCGTTGCTCGAAAAGAAGCATGGTTGGTCGGGAAATGATCTTCCTCGATGCTATTGTGCCACGTAGATTGACACGTGTCTTCGTCTTATTCGTCCACATCAGCATATTAATTTTGGTATCAACAAATATGTCCTTACAAATCTCCCCTATGTCTATGCCTATACATACATAAAAACATCCAAATTATCAAATACCAAAATGAGTATACAAATCTACCATCCCATGAATAAATTTGCAAGATCTCAAATTGTTCTTCAAAACGACTTCATCAAATCTCAAAGCTTTTCTCAACAGTGTGTGTATCATAACGATCTTCAATCTTTGTAGCTACACACATGAGCTAAAAAAAAACCTTCGTGATGCATCGAGTTTGAAATGATATAAGAATAAATCAATAATAATCAAATCTCCCCCATAATGCAAAAACTCCCCCATAACATCATAATTCTTTCTCCCCCTTTTGATGATGTTCCCAAATAGACAGATAAGAAGAAAAAATCAAAACATGGAGTGTCACGATAAAATGCATAGCAAACATGGATCAAGCAACGCGCATGTAAAGGAGTATCTCAAAAAATTCACAAACTATTTTTGGATTTTTTCAATTTTTTCATACAAAAATAAGATACTTAAAATCACACCATGGATTTAGGCTCAAACAACCAAGTCATGGAAATGTAATATATGGGTGTGAACACATTCGATAGATAAATAAACTAAATCAATAATATGTGCACGATGCATCTGTACTCCTAACGAATGAACATCAAAAGTATCCTTAGGTGTAAAAATTATTGAATTTAGATGACATCGTCTTATACAAATTAACAAATCAAAGTCCAAGTGATTTTCACACCAATAATGTCCAAAACTATTTAGCTTTTTTTCAAGACTTTCTAGGACTTGCAAACCTGTTTTAATTCTCCATCCAAACTCCCTAAAAAATATTTTCTTTTTAGAGGTGCATACACTAAATTCTCAAACATTGGAGAATTGGTGCAAAAACCTAATTGGCCCATAATTGGCATGGATTTCTTTTTATTGCCTTTAAATTTTTGTGGGCTCTTTTAAACCTCTTTGTATCCCAGATAATAAAATTCCTCAATTTTTTAGGTCCAATTAAAACTGCAGCTTAATCGCAAAGAATAAATTATAAACTTTCGTAGCCCTTCACCATTTTTAAACAAAGCACACAAACTTACAAACGGCTCTTACATGCACAACTTTCTTATCAAGTTTTATCGTGCTTGGTTCGTTTTAAGGACAGGATTAGAGTGAAAACACCCAACCAACATGTGATAAGACAAGCACAATAATCAAACAAATACATGCATGTGTGCAATAAACGAAATCATGAGTCAAACATGTAGGAAGTAACACTTAATTACATCTTAATGACTCCAAACATTATAAAGCACATGGATGAATTGGCATATTATCTCAAAACACTATCAAATAGTCACATGAAAAATGGAATGATGTTGTGACTCGGTCATCCTAAGTGTCCATCCATAAACGATGCAAACAAAAAAATAAAAATCTTTTTGGATTTTTCAAAAATTTTATCAAAATAAAATATTTTTGTATTTTTCAAAAATAAAAATCTATACAAAAATGCTACATCCTAGCAATAGGCAAATAATGTAATCATGAAAAACATCATATGCTAGTAAATAAGTCAAACCTCAATCGTTAGGTGCGGAGGGGTTTTCCAAAGGTGGTTCCAACTTATGAAAAACCTCCATCCAATCTTGTGAAGTTTTGACCAAAAACTTAACTTGCTCACCTAAATGTGCAAACTCTCTAATGTAGTCTTCGGGAGCATTTAAAGTATCATGTGTGGGTGCATGTGTGTCAGAAACACATGTAGAATCAAAACGTGACACATATCCCAACTTAAAACAAAATTCCTTAAGGTGACCTCTCCTCTTGCAATGTGAAAAAATATAAATAGGCCTAGAAACACCTCTCTCAAAAACTCTAGGACACACTCTCCTAATAGAAATGGGATGCCTAGGTGGGTTAGGGTGAGACTCAAGTGAATCTAACACTGAATTGGGAACTGGCTCAGGTGCTAATCGGAAAGTAGAAGCACCATCAAGACTTATTGCTAACTTCTCACCTTTACCCTTAAGAACCACCTTTTCAACCTTCTTAGGTGCGTTCTCAAAATTGACTTTGACCTCCCTGGCACGTTTGAGATCACTCTTGAGTTAGGATACACGTGTCGTCAGACTATACAACGTGTTAGTCAAATCACACTTTTCCTTTCTTAAAACCTCCTTCTCTCTCTCCAAATCTAAAATTCGACGACCTAAATCTCTATTATATATCTTTGTTTTCAAGGTCTCGGTGTACAAATCTCTAAAGGCTTTTTGGATCTCACTTTCATCTCCACTCTTAAATTCACTCTCATCCCCACTAGAACCACTCATATCCTCCTCCTCGGGGGTCTAACTAGAACTAGTCCGCTCACCTCCATCCAAACTAGGTGGCTAACCCGACTAGTTAAAAAACTCGACACACATACCTTGTTCTTTTTCATCACCCGAATCAAAAACCTGTATGTCGCTATCACTAAGTGTGGGAGGCATAATCACTTTCTTTCCCTCTCTCCTAAGTCTAGTGGCACACTCATATGCCCTATGCCCTTTACCCCCACACTCAAAACACGCCAAATTTTCTAAATTTTCTTCACTCTCCTTTTTTTTTTCTCTTTTCTTCTCTTCCTCGCCGCTTTTTTTGGCCTTTTTATTTTTCTCAAAAAATCTCTTATTGGAAGAGTTATTTTTGTTCATGTTGAGATTTTTTTTTTAAATTTTCGCAAACAAGGCCATATCTTTAAAATCAAAATCTTCCTCAGAATCGGACTCACAAACTTTTTTTTTCATTTTCTTAAAATGAGTCTTTAAAGCAATGCCATTATCTTTTGCTTAATGGTTTTGGGAAACATGTCAATATCATAGGTTTGAAGATCTCCTGCAAGTTCTTCCAACATAAGTGATTTCAAATTTCCCAAAGAGTTCAAAACAGTGACTTTAGGAATAAAGCGTTTTGGGAGAGATCTCAAAATCTTTTTAACGACACGTGTGTTATCAATCACCTCACCCAAATTAAAACTGGTGTTAATAATGTCCGACAAACATGAATAAAAATCATCAAAGCATTCAGAGTCAGACATGGTGATAGTCTCAAATTGGGTGGCCAAATTTTGTAACTTTGATTCTTTAACCGCGTTCATACCCTCATGTGTCAATTTAAAAAAATCCCAAGCCTCTTTAGACGTGGTGCACGTCATAATTTGGCGGAACTCATCGGCAGTGACGGCTCCAGAAATAGCACTCAAACCACATGAATTAAATTTAGACATTTTAAAATCATCTTCAATCCAGGCCGACATGGGTTTTAAAGATGTGATATTATCAACGGTGATCGTAGGAGGAGTCCACCCATTTTCACAAAGTAACCAAACACTCTCGTAAATGGATTTTGAACTAGATTTCATGAAATCTTTCCGATAGGCATAATTATTCCCATATTAAATGAATGTTCCAATGGAAAAATTGCGATTTTTCACAAAAACTGATTTAAAAAAAATCAATATCACACAAATTTTGCACAAAATAGGAATACACGATAAATTAGTGCAACCCGCTCTAATATCAATTTAAAAAAGGTATGCACTCGATTTTAATAAAGCTCTGATACTAATTTGTAAAACACGAAGGAACACGTTGTGTGATAATTGATTAAATATATTCGGAAGTTTCCAAGTAAACCTTATTTAATTATAGTCTATTTTTAAACCAACTCAATTTAGCCCCTAAACTTGCAACAACGTGTGTGCATGTATCAACCCATAAATAAATAAAGCATGTGATACAAATATTCAGAAAAAATTCCCGCAGAGCAAAACCTTTTATTTCTAGAACTTTGAAGAATTTACAAGATTATTGACTTACATACAACCTGATAATTGCTCACAAATGTAACGCACGGTATCTTCGTCAAACCTCCAAGGCAACGACTAGAAATCTGTAGTGGTTCACGTGCAGCTATACCACAATGACCACAACCCAAAGCACTCCGTAGAGACTCCCTTCACAATAACACGCAACTCTCCGGTTGTAGAGTTCTCCCCAAAAAGGTAAACAACAACAAAAGTTGTGTTCTTGAACACCAAAACAATTCACTAAAGCATATGGGAGTTTTGTGAATTGAAAACAAAAAGGGATTAAGCCCTAAAAGGAAGAAGCCAAAAGAATTCTGCTTTCGTAGTTTTTTTATTCTCTAAAATGCTTAGACTTCTTAAGAAAAACTTTACCATGTAATGAGTATTTATAATAAAATGCGTCGCCTCAAAATACGAGCTCATTCGAATGAGATAGCAATCTCGCGAGAACGAAGGATAGATGTCGCTCGAACGAGATCGCGCGACACTGCCAAGTCGTTCGAATGATGTACATATGTCGTTTGAACGACTGTTGCGTCAAAAAATTAATATTTTAATGTCCGTTTCAATACTTAGAAAAAATACTCATTTTCAAATTTTAATGAAAAAGTCATGTCCAACACTTAGAAAATATTTCGTAAAAATATCGTAAAAGCTCTAAGTAGAAAGTTAAGGTATAAACATAACCTTACTAAAGTAAACTTTGCAGAGTCTTTTCAATGAAGAACTTGATTAATTCGGATCCGTATTTGATGTAGATGGCTCTTGAATGCTCTTCGACGGTGTAGCGGTATATAACATAATAAATTTATAACAGACTTATAAAAATATCTCCTTATAAACCAGTAATCAGATGTTTGAAATGCGTGCATCGTTGTTATGGACAATTAGTGATTTTCCAGCTTATGAAAATTTGTCGGGGTGAAGCACAAAAGGTAGATTGGCGTGTCCCTGTTATCATAAATACACTCGATCCTATTGGATGTTTAATGGAGGTAAGAATTGCTACTTGGGTCATCATCGATGGTTGCCTGAAGGGCATAAATTTAGAACAAATAAAAACTGCTTTGATGGTACAGTTGAGTTCGGTACAAAGCCCACTCAATTATATGGAGTTAAAGAATATGATGAGGTAAAAAAATTCAATAATAGTTTTGGGAAGGATCCTGAGGTAGGAGGTAAGAGGAAAAGGGTTGATGAAAGAGATGAAACCTTAACACATGATTGGAAAAAAAGTATATTTTTTGAGTTAGATTATTGGAAGGACAATTTGTTACGCCACAATGTTTATATAATGCATATTGAGAAGAATGTCTGTGATAATGTGCTTTGGACATTATTAAATGTTGATGGAAAGGGTAAGGATAACTTAAAATCCCGTCATGACTTGTAAGATATAGGTATTCGTAAGTCGTTGCATGCTCAGAAATGGGCGAACAACAAATATTATTTGCCATATGCATGTTTCACATTGGACACTAAGGGTAAAGACAGTTTGTAAAATGTTGAAGGAGGTGAAAGTCCCAGATGGTTATGCTTGGAACATATCGCGTTGTGTTAACCTTAAACAACGTACGATATCGGGACTCAAGAGTCATGACAACCATATCTTAATGCAAGAACTACTTCCCATTTCCTTATGAAATATGTTGCCTAAGAATGTTCTTGGACCATTAGTTGAGCTAAGTAACTTCTTTAGAAATATGTACTCAAAAGTGATGAATGTAACCAACTTAGATCGTGTTCAATCTCGCATTGAGCTTATGCTATGCCAACTTTAGAGGATATTTCCACCATCATTTTTTGATGTCATGGAGCATTTGGTTATTCATTTTGCAAAAGAGGTGAAGATTGGAGGACCGTCGCAATACCGATCGATGTATCCTATTGAGAGGTGTGGTATTATTTGATATATTTTTTTTCAAATATTTTTCACGGTAGTTTTTTCTTACTAATTGAAATTTTCCTCACCATAGATACTTGTTCACATTGAAAAATTATGTGAAGACCCGCAGTCATCAAGAGGGTTCAATTGCACAAGGATATTGGGTAGAAGAATGCTTAACATTTTGCTTAAGGTACCTACGTGATGATGTTGAGATGAAGTCTAATCGCCTAACAAGGAATGATGATGGTAGTTCTTTTGATCACTTTTGTGGTCGTAAATTAGGAAAATTGGAGGGATTTGTACTTGATGACATTACATATGTACAAGCACATCGATATGTGCTTGTCAACACAGATGCAATTAATTCGTTTCGAGAGTAAGTATCTTCTTAAAGAAAATTCTTTCATTTTTAGCCATGTAAAGAATAATGTAATGATTCTTTTTAATGCAGTACTCATCGTGCATCAATTAGGAGTAATTCCCATCTCAGACCACATGTTGTGGACCGCATTCATAATGAAACATTTCATTTGTGGTTTAAGGATCATGTAAGTAAAATGTACATTAAAAATAATTTTTTATATTTACATGTATTATTACATAACTATGGCTTGTAATACATTTTTTTATAATAAAATAGGTGAGGAAGTTAGTCTAGGCAAAGAACATAGATGTATCATAAGAAATTCATATTTTAGCTACGGGTCCCCTAAAAAAGGCAAAAAGATTCACTGGATATATTATCCATGGCGTTAGGTATCACACTAAGGATCGTTAGAGGAGAAGAGCCACACAAAGTAGTGGACTCATGTTAAATGCAACGAATGAAAGTTACGCAAGTGCAAGTGACATAAATCTCGTATCTGGAGATGTCAATTTTTATGGAGTTTTGACGCATATCATTGAGCTGCATTTTTCAAACGATAATAAGTTCGTGTTGTTCAAGTGTAATTGGGTTGACAATAGTAGAGGTCTCATTGAGCAAGATGACTTCGGATTCACGCTTGTAAACTTCAACCAGTTGTTGTATCCTAGGCATCAAAAAACCGATGAACCATTCATACTAGCATCTCAGGCAAAGAAAGTATTTTATGTACAAGACCTAGTGAAGAAAGATTGGAACATTGTTGTTAAAATAAAGCCTCGAGACTTTTTTGATGTGTTTGGGCAACAATTAACAAGCGAGAGCACTATGAATGATGAAATAGAGGCACAGACTGATCAATGTTTGAACGATGCAACATTGGTAAGGGGTGATGATGTTAGTTGGGTTAAACAAGGTGTGGATCGAGCATTAGTTGATGAGGAAACCACGAGGCAGATGGATGAAGATAAATAAAAATATTTATTAGCTAGGCATTTGAATATGCATTAAGAACTTTTGTGGATTTGTTTTTCTTAGTCCATTTTTTTTCCATAGGCTGCTTACAATGGTATAACGTGTTAACTAGTATTGATTTTATTGATTTTATTAAAGTTATTTGAATTATGAATAGTTTATATGGCTCAAAATTACAATGGTATAATGGTTTGGTTGAAATGGGATTTATTGGATCCAAATTTACTTGGTGTGATCAAAGAGCAAATAATGATATGATATTAGATAGATTAAACAAAGGTCTTTCCATTGAAACAGGCACTGACCTGGTTCCTAAGGCTTTTAAATTTCAATCCATGTAATGCCATCATCCTGATTTTGAAAAAGTGGTAAAAAACTCTCGGATGGAATCTACAAATGCTAATGGCGTGAAAATATTCTCTTTTAAATTTCAATCCATGATTTGATTTGGAGAATGAGATTAAGTAATTGATTTTTTGTTTTAATTAATGGGGCTCCTAAAGTATTCTTTAACTCTTCTAGAGGTATTAGGCAGGGGGTCCAATATCTCCTATCCTATTCATATTAGCAACTGATTTTGAGTAGAGGTTTGGCTAGAATAATTAACTCAAATTCTATCAAGCATTATTATCACTTGAGTGGATTTCCTCTAATTTCTAATATCTCTTTTATCTTCATGTTTCATTAACATTCTTAAACGATCTATTTAACTACCTTTCGTACCATTGGTCCTTGGGTACGGTCAAGGACTGCTGCATTAGGAACATGTTCTTACTTGCTTCTCTAAAATGCATCACATTTATTAATATCTCGCTTTAGCTTGTCCATTAAAAGAACAATATTATTGAGGTTTGTGATTTTGTTTGTTATAAGTTTCTTTGCGATAACTTATTTATATTTTCATGTTGCGTTAACATTCTTGAAGAATTATAAATATACACAAAACAAACTGGGCAAGCATATGGGAAGGGTAATTTCCCTCTCTGTGAATAAAGTTGTTGGAATAATCTTCCAAAAGCCTTCTAACTTGGTCAAGAAAAATTCCAGCAGCTGAGTAAATATCCTCTTCCTTCAACAAATCTTTTATAATGTTAAGGCAACCACTTTAAATCAATAGATACCTCTACCCAACGTCAATGGAAAATTGAATCCCTTTTACAACCTCCACGACTTTCGCAATTTCAACTTGAAAAGGGAGTTCCATCTTTTTTGCCAAACCTGCACAAAATTTACCCGACAAGTCCCGAATGACAGCACCAATCCCTATGCATACTTATTTGTTGTTAATAATAGCATCCATATTCAGTTTATAGTGCCCATTAGGAGGTGGCATCCATCTTTTCCAGCCTAGAAGCTTTGTCAGGCGTGTTGGGTAATTGGCTTCCTTACAATTTTTAAGTACCATTGCAGCATGCTTGTATACTTCCCAAGTTGTTTTACAATTCTCTCCATTCCACACTGCATTTCTATTACTCTGAAGCCCCCAAACCACCATGCTGAATAAATCAAAGTGATCATCTTTAAAGTGGTTACGACATTCAGCCATCCACGACTCCACATAATTGATTCTCTTTTTGTGAATTAGGAACTTGCCAAACTACACTTGCAAATTTACAATATTGGATCAAGTGAACAATAGTTTCATGTTTTTTAGCAAATACAATATAAAGGGTTAGCATTAATTTGTCGCTGGATTAAGTTTTGAGCTGTAGGGAAGAGTTCGTCCACACCCTCCAAACACAATGCTTTACCTTGTTAGGATCCCCACATCTCTCCGCCCTCTCTTTTATGATGACCCTGACGGACACCCTCCAAACACAATTCTTGAGCCTTTTTACCTTATTCGGACCATTGTGGGGGATACACATGCTAAACTCTACCTCTTCAATAGTTTTCTCATACTAGGTATGCCTTCCATTACAATGAATAGGACATGATGCCACACCATCCCCATCTGCTGGAACCTCGTTTATATGCGCAGGGAGGGTCTTAAGGCGATCATCTTGTCTATTCCTCCACTTTTGTCTGATTTTCTTACACCTTATTTCAGAGTTCCCTGAAATGGTGTCGTGGACTAAACCATTAGCATCTTTTAAAAGTTCATAGTTGCGCAAATTCCTTCCACTGGATTCTTCTTTATTGTTTCTTCTTTGATACTGAATTCCACTATTCTTAGTGCGGTCTCTCAGTGCTGCAGCCCCATCACTACGCCTTCTCACCTCACTAGGACCTTTGTTTGTTGTTGGTAGAGAACCTAACATCATTAAGCTTCCAGAGAACACCCCATTGTCCATTTGAAGCTCGACATCTACCGACCATCTCCTCATCATCATCTTTGTAACAAATAATACCCTTTGTAAAAATCAAGCTACACATAAGTTACACAATCATTGGAGATGGAATAGTAGGGAAAAAATACAGAAAAACATAAGTGAAACAAAATTAATACTATAAACTTCATATTTCCCCCTAAGATCTAAATACAAATTAAAATAAAAGAATAAAGATTATTAAAAAAACATGAGAAAAGATAAAAACAAACCAACCTTGTTCTTACAAGATGATCTGATCTGAAGTTGAGGTGTACTCTTAATTGAAATATAACTCTTTGCAACCATCCACACTCTATTAACAGGTTTCTTGGTCACAGTTTTTTGAATTATGATAATAGGTGAATGGGAGAATATTACAGCCATTGATTTGATATTACAAGTTAGAAGAAGAAGAATAGTGATTGGAATTATAAGGAGTATAATATATGGTTGTAAATTTGTCATTTGAGTTAACATGCTTTGTTTTTAAAGGTACAAATGATATGTTAGGCCTTTTCATGATTCATTTAATAATTATAACGTATTTGATAGGTGGAGTCTATTTTAACTTATCTTATAATTGTAGATGCTGCATGATGGCCTAATTTACCATTAGATTTAATTTTTGGTGGGCCTCATGTATGTAATGCAAATTGAAAACTAAAAATAAAAAGTAATTTTGTGATGCTGATGCATTGAAAATTTACACGTTGGATTCACCCAGGTTAAAATAATAAATTTACAGTGAATTCACACCTATATTTTAACGAAAATTCTGACTAATCTCACTATTTAGGTTGTCATTATTTGACTTAGGAACCATTTGTTTCATTTCAAACTTCAACCACCAATTTGACTTTTAATGATCCAAAAAGAGTTGCAAAAAGTGAGAAAAAGGCGTCACTAAAAGCCAATATTCAACATTAATTCACCTAAGGAAATAGGTATTGGTACTAGCTTTAGATAACTAACAAGAACTGAATGGAAAATAAAATTTTATAGAGGTTTGAACGGTTGAACATAAATCATTATCATTTATAGTGTTTCCCATTTTGTATGCTATATTTAATCTCTTTTGTTATGTCAATTGGGGTATTATACTATTGTTCCTCCACTCATTTGGCATTGCAACATTAACTATTTTTTCTCATATTGTTTCATTCAGTACGATGACGATCAATAGATATCATACCCAATACATTAGAGGATCTATGCTAACCCCTGAGTAGCAACAAGAACATGTAGGAGCTAACCTTTCTATTCCTAAACCTCCATCGAATTGGCTACCTATTACACCATTAATCCCTCCTTTGTCGGGTAGCAACGAACAACAAGAAGTTATAGGTATGGTGTTTAGTTGACTTATTTATATTTGTAATTGATGAAAAGTATTATTATTAACATTTAAGTAATTCATGAATGATTTTTTTGGTCAATCCTACTTAAAACTTAGATCCGATCTCCGGTCAAGAGGAGGGGCTAGAGGAGCATAGATGAGCTTGGGCATTTTAGAAATTGAGGTTAATGAGCTTGGGCAACCCATTGAAGAACCCGTGTCTAGACTTTCTTCAAATTTAGGGGTTCTAGCACGTAATGGACAACTAGCACCATTGACCTACTTTAATTGGAGACAAGTACCCGAAGAGGATAAGAACATTATTTGGATTCATATCAAGGTACAATGTTAATAAAATAAAAATAGGGGTCCTAATTTGAATACATGAATATATATTTTCAAGTTTATCTCTCTAACACGTTGATATAATGTAGGAGAATACGAATTCCAAGGAAAAGATGAGAAAATTTATGATGCAATCCGTCGGAAGAAAGTGGAAGGCCATGGCAAAGCTCCAAGGTTATATTAAGTATAGAACTAATGAAGAATGATTGGAAAATTGTCCCCAACGAGTCGAGGAAAATCAGTGGAAAACGCTCGTCTATAACTGGGACTCCGCCGAAGCACATGTATGTACTAGTTGTTGAGTCTAGTCATGAATTACGTGTACACACTATGCTTATCTCGCCTATAAAGAACTTCATGAAATGAATTAATTTATTAAAAAGATCAATATTAGGATTTAATCAAAATTTGTTAAATGAGTAACTGTATTTCCATGTATTAGGCCAAAAGTGCGAAGAACAATGCCATCCGTGCACGTTTGAAAACGCCGCACACATCTGGTAGAAAATCTCATGCTCAAGTTAGACACACGGTAAACTTTTTATACTTACTAATTCATTGTTATTATTGTATTGTATTGTTATGTTATGGTTTGACACTTATTATATTCTACTTTGATGCGATTAAGAATGTGTCTCAGAAGTTCGTACTCTCTAGGCTAAAGTGCAAGCCTGTCGCTCAAGTAATAATTCGATAAGTCGGGTATCGATCCTCAGGGAAATAGGACGAACGGAATCGTAACGACATTAGATAGACGAAGGAAACCTAACTTTGACTCTAAAGAAAAGGAAAAGGTGATTTGATTTACGAAATAACTACAACTATATGCACTTTTGAAAATGATTAACTGATGAAATTATGAAAAAGAATCCGATGCAATTAATCTAATGCAGAATTAAGAACGATATGACTAAAACTTTAAACTATGAATGTAGAAAGATAGGTCGGGTTACAATCCCCCACACCCTAGTAATTCACTTCGTAGGATACTAGATTCAGAATTAAAGCTTTAAATGAATCCTACTTTTTAACACTCCTAAGTATTACATATATGAGGGATCGTAGCTCGCACAGTACGTAAGCAAAGGTTGAATTAAAATTCGGTCTTTATATCTCCTAAGTATTACACATATGAGGGATCGTAGCCCGCACAGTATGTAAGAAAAGGCTGAAATAAAGTTGTATCATATAAATTAGATACAATTCATCTAATGTTTTGATTCCAACTCTATTTCCACTATCGTGAATTACATGGGGTGGGGTTCATGCACCCCAACCCTTGAAAACTTAGCCAGACATATGAAAAATGGAAGAAAACGTGTTCGGAATGAAAGAAAACATTTTTACTACTGAATGAGGATGAAGATTGATGAAATTTCTATTAAAAAGTAGCTACTGCAATAATTGAAACAGGAATTAGAATGGTATTACTTTAATTGTAAAACTATAAGAAAAATAGGGTTTATTGTTCTTCTTCTCTAAATTGATTACAAATCTTCCCTTCGAATCAGAAGCCTCCTCTTATATCTAGGAGGCATTTACAATTTATAATCTACGAATTCTAAGAGTTTGAACCAAGAAGGATTCTAATTTTTACAAGTGGATAAGTTTGAATTTCGGAAAATTGAACCGATCCTATTAAGGGGTTTGGTTCGATTCTGTCTTGACAGCCTTTACAGAAAGTTTTTCAATCATAGTATCGGTTCTTTTTTCCCTCCTTCGATTCGGTTCCATCTTGACAGTGCTTTATAGGAGCTTTTCCTACTTATATTTCCTTGAAGATTTTGGTACGGAACTCGGATTAGGATGATGATCCTTCCTAAACACTGAACACCTGGAAATAGATGGAAAATACATGAAACTCGACGTACTCATTAGAAACTTGTCAATAGCAATTATACGATATAAATCCACTCAAATTACACTTTGTAGAGTGATAAAAGCCTATAAATTAAGGGGATTAATGGGAAGAATTTATACCTAATCATACTTGTAGATGACTAATGCGATGGGATTCAAACCAGCTCGAAGGATGGTGTATAAGGAGACGCATGCAACCAAAGGGAAGGGGCCTGTTAATGAAGCAGCTGCCCGAGAATTGTATGTATCTTTTGTGTTGTGATATTTTTTTAGATAACTATACATATCCTCCTTGTTAATAGTTTATATATAACTAAGCTCATATTAAAGTTAGGAATACATACTAGCTCATGGAGAATTAATTTTTACGCAACTCAAGTCCTTAATTCCACATATTAGGAAGTCCCTGAGTATATTATGGTAGGTAATGGAAGGAGTGAATAGGGCCCATCCCAATTCATGGTAAAATACCCATGGAGACCTCTAATATGCTCTGATCATTAAATGTTTGGTCATATTAAAGGAAGATGAAAAGATGTTAAGATTAATATCTTTATTAGCCAATAAAAAAGTGGAAAAATGAATATTTAGGGAATAAGGATAATATCAATACGAAGAAGAGAGGTATTTAAGCGTAGAATAAAAAGAACTAAAAAAATCTGAATAGGTTCAAATGACAAATGATCACATGCCAATAGAAAAGGCCAATCAAACTGAAAAGGCGAAGTTGGTTAGGGATGGCAACGGGTCGGGTCGGGGTCGGGTTTTAACTTTCCATCCCCATCCCTATCAGAAAAATCGTTCCCCGTCCCCGCCCCGTTCCCCGTTATAACGGGTTCAAAGATCCTTGTTCCCTATTATCGGGTTCAGGGATCCTCGCGGGAACCCGTTTTAATTTTTTTTTCTTAATCACCTAGGTAAAAAAAAAAATCTTAAGCACCTAAGTAAAATCAACTAAACTAAGCATTTCAGAGGATGAGTAATCTAAAAAAACAATTTTTTTTATAGTCTAAAAAAATAACTAACGAAAAATGTAAAGGGATGAGTAACAACAATCACACATTAAGGGGATGGAAAAAACAACTAAAATCTGAAAAAAGATCCGTAACAGCAATCACAGTAACTAACATCCGTAATAGCAATCACATCACAGTAACTAAAATCTGAACTAAAATGAGGCAGAAGCCGTAACATCCGTAACATCAATCACAGTAAATCGAAATTGTAACAACAATCACAGTAAATCGAAATCGTAACATCCTGTAACAGCGGAGAGAAAGAGAGACATTACCTTATACAAAATGAGGCAGAAGCCGCATACAGATGAGGGAGAAGAGAGGGGGAACTCAGAGCTTTCTGCATGCGAGAGTGAGAGAGAAAAGATGGGGAAACGTGAGTAAAGATAGGAGATATGGTTAATTTTTTTAGAAGTTTATATAGTTATATATATTTATTATAATATAAATATATATATATTATATTATATATTAATAAATCGGGTATCCCCATGGAGACCCGAGTGTATACCCAAAACCGATCCGAAATTTTCGGGGATTTCTTTTAGTCCCCGAACCCCGATTTTTTGGGGATTTTTTTCGGGTTTTCGAATTTTTGGGGAAAATTGCCATCCCTAAAGTTGGTTGAATATGACAAGTTAAATGACAAAAAATGGTTGAACTTTCATAGGAATGATCATCAAAGTAACAAACTATTAATAATACATGTAAATCCATATTACTTATGCTTTTCGTGAAAAATTCTGAAATAAAAGAATGAAAAATTCTCGGTGTAGATGCTGCGTTTCATGAAAAATTCTAGATGCATGTATAATGGTCGGCTTTTGCCAAATTCATAGGTAACTTTTGCCAAATGTTTTCACCAACATAGGGGCCTACTCTTCATAATGTAAGGCTTTAGGATTCAACTTTCTAGTTTTCACTTGTAGAGGGCGAAATCCTTTTACTTGGGTGAAAAATACTTAAACACTCATTTGAGGTTAAATTTAGTTCTCTATTTTACCAGAATTACACGAGTTCAGTGTGTGCAGTTTTAAACGAACAAAACTTTCAACTCCATGTAGGGTGTATAAATAGTATGTAACTCTTGTAGAAGTATGAGGTTCTTTAACAAGTACACGTCCACGCGATCCTCATCCAATTATTTATTCAAACCTGTAAGAAATTAAATTACTCTTTTTTTCTTGACCATCTTCTTAAACCGAGCACTATTAGTGGCACAACTCCACTAAAGATCATAAAACATGTCTAGTTCATGCCATAAGCCTTTTCTAATGCTATAGTACTTGCTGACATTTTGATTTTCTTTCTTGGTCTCTCGAATCTTCTTCTTGATCTCATATAGTTGCACTGAGTTGCCTAAATACAAGTAGGTTTCACTTATTGCATCCCACAATTCTTTTGCCTAAATACTGAATCACTCATTCTCTCAATCCACTAAGTCTTCAATTTGAGAGGTTTTTGTAACGTGAGTCGCCATACAGAGGTATAATATCTAAAACTTAACTCAGGCCAAACTAGGATGAGACATCGATGTCTATCCAGGTCTCGGGCGTTTGGGCTAACAACCCTGTGATAACTGGTCACTTTTTTTAGCACCAAAGAAGTTCCAAGTAGAATTTTAGCAGTTTGATACAAATATAAATCAGGAGACTATGAACTCACAGATATGTTTTGCTGGGTTGAAAGAATAGTGTGATCTAAATTATCAGCCACAAACCCGCGATTGAACACTGATTTATTTGTGGAGGATCCACAGTCTATCGGATAGTTATCTATAGGTTTATATCCAAAGGAAACACATACCAACCAACTAGTTGACCATACCCAAATAAGAAATTCATATCTCCTAATACTCATCCTGACAAAAACTTGCACAAAGAGAATAAAACTAAGATACAAGTGAAACACAGAATAATGCAACAATAGCACTCTCAAACTAGGATCACATAAAGGGTCACCTTCACTTTCACCTTAGCAATAATGGGGACACACCAAAATTATTTTCTAGTTCATAAATGGGAAGAACATACTAAAAAAATTCATAGGTACTCACGTGATTGACGAAAGAAAAACGAGAAAACAAACTCACTCATGTACAGAATTATAGCCTTGAAAGAACATCATAAATTGTATTGATAACGACAACACACTAGACTTTTAATCTTTCTACTTATTCACACGAGTGTATGCCTTATTTGAAAAAATCGTCGATTTAATAAACAAAAGTACATTCTATTGTAATATAAATTTCTTTAAGGAGTACTAAGAAAGACTTGGTGAATATCCCAAAGGAATTCGAAATTCAAACTCTGTTACCCTGAGGGTTTCTAAAACCCATGTCAGGTCTTATTCCCTGTTGGCTCAGCACGTGTTTTTTATGGGGTTCTTCTTTTAATGTGGTGATATTTTATCTCTACCTTCACACGTTCTATGTTTATGACCATGCGGATGACCCTGTCCAGTTTTTTTTTTTTTTGGTAAAGAAGGGTAATCCCGGGCCAGCTTGCGCGCACCTCGGACTAATCCCTCCTTCCCCGAACAAGGCTTTCTATAACAGGCATTTAATTCCTGCGGTCCGTGGCCCTAAGATGCAGCTGCCAAGTTTCGAACCCAGGTGCCTGGGTTTACAGCTACACCCTGGCTCTACCAACTTGGACAACCCTTGGGGTTGACCCTGTCCAGTTGGTTTCCTTGGAGAACATTGATGGGTGTTATTATGAATTTTCAAAAAGTCAAGCAGAGGTAACCACGATGTCACCCCAACATAGTTCTTCAAATAGTTCCAGGTCTAAGAGCAGAATATGGACAGAGATAAAGGCTTGAAATATCCAAAAAACAGAGGGAAAGATTATGTTTTCTTCCTGGGGCTTGGGCTAATCCGAACCCTGTCAAGCCAATGGGTTGTCCAACTATCTAGTCTATACCTCCACCTATGTGTATGTTAGGTATTATATTTTATTTTTTACTGTAGTTAACCTTTGTCACATATTTTAACAGTCTTTTATTTTGTAGCAGTTGTCGAGTTATCATAGGGGAGAGAGCATAGGAGGTTGAGGCGCTACAGTTGTCATAATTCCCTTTAGTGCTCCTTGTAATGGCCAAGCATCTTTTTCACTACGGTCTGGGGTCGGAGACCAATCCTTTAAAATATATATAATCCCTTGTATTTCCAAAAATCATGGTTAGAGATGTGTTAGATCAGCTTTAAAGGCAATGCCATGGCTGAATTCAGTTCGTGAAAGATATTTTTCCATATGAAGGCATGAAATGGAATTTTATTATATAATAGTATGACTAATGTCCTCGTTCAATAGGATCCCGGTTTCCCAAATCAATTTAGAAGGGAAAAAGAAGGAAAAGATAAATCACCAAAAGTAAAATTAAAAAAAATAATTTACAATAGAAGTCGTGATTGTCCAAAATTCAATCTCTTCTTGTCTCCCACCCCTCCATTAAGATGAATATCGCCAACAGTACAAGGTTAGATAAGTGAACTCATCCATCTTAAGACCACTTAGATTTCTACGAAACAAAAATTCAAAGAAGCTAACGATTTTGAATCCAAAAAGACTCAAAAGAATCCCAGTATTTTTATTTTGATGCTTGGGGCAGTTTGGGCAATTTATGCTCCTATTTTTTTAATGCCTTCCCAGAATGCTCCTAATGTTTTCCCATTAGGATCATTGTTTGTTATGCCGTACTAGAAAAATACAAACATGAATTTTTATTCTTCGTGGTAATGCCAAATGTCTGCCGCATCCTAAAGGCGAAGCCCATTAGGTGAGAGACACACCATTATGGAAAGTCGGTCTTTTTTTATCGTTAACACTATGACACATATCATTTTTTAGGCAATCCAACATAGTTTAGAGCTCTGGAACCACAATTTTAACATGTTCCTAACATTAGATTCAAAATCTTACAAGGAACCCTATCATTTCGAAATTAGGAGTTCACGTTTGAAAATAAAAATTCATATAATTTTTTTTTTATTTCATTCTTTATATGACAGTCTTGCATTACAATCATTTATTAAATATATGGGTTTTATACCCAAATATATTCTATTCTATAGGATTCTTATATGTGCATGATATAATTTGATGTTTGTATAAGAACAGGGGTTGATTTTTGCAGCAAGAGATGGTTGATCTAGAATTACAACATCCAGAGACAGCGAAGACTGGTGTTACGCGGGATGATATACTTGGCCAAGTTATGGGACCCAAAAGACATGGGTGTATGCGCACGTTTGGACTCGGTGTCTCTCCGAGTATGATATTTGGACCATCATATAAGCAATCCCAATCTGAGTTGAGAGATATTGATACACGACATCAGCAAGAACTAGAGAGGATGCGATGTGAGATGGAGGTTGAATAAGAGAGGATGCGACTTGAGATAAAGGCAGAATATGAGAGGAAACAAATTGAAATGAAAGAGAAACTGGAAGCTCAGATGCAAGAAAACATAATTGCTATGGAATCTCGGATGAATGAATGGGTGGAAGATCATATACGGGATTTTATGGAGCCTCGTATGTATTCTATGAGTGATTTTATCCAATCTACACGAGATGTTTCTTTAGGCGCTGCACATGTCAACTTTTATTGATCATTGGATGTATGAGTATAATTTCTTAATTTTATGCATTAAATCTAATATTTTCTATATTCTAATTACTAGGTTCCTGTCAACGCCAACATTTATCCTGTAGCATCACCACAATTGCAACCGTTAACGTCCGAGGTTCAATCGCAACGTCGATCACAATCCTCAATGAAGGCACCACCACAAATCATATCGCAAACTCAACTTCGTAACTATTGCGTGGTTAGTATTTTTGCCTCTAAAATTCTTCATGACACATTTTAAAGCAAGAGCTTTAATATTTTCATTGTTTGATGCATATAAGATCCATTTTATATGTGTGATAGTTATACTCGTTCCAATGGCAATTCGTTTAAATTGGTTGGAGGGATTTATTTTTCGTTTAATTTGGTGGTGGTTGTTATTGTTGAGTTAATTTTAAATGTTAAAACATGTTGGTTTTCATGAATAAACAAAGGAAACTCTGCCAATTTTTTTTAAATAGTAAGTGTGTTAAACATGCTTTGGTACTACATAACTATTTACTTTATCAACATCCACATGTTTTTATCACTTCACTTATTCGAATTCATAAAAAAAAGTATATATTATAGTAGCCAATAACGAAAAAAAGTAATTTACAAAATATTATGTCTATTTTTATAATCTTATAATAATGCGTTGACCACAATTTGTCATAAAAAATGTTAAGACTTTAGGGATCCCTTTTGAAAACTAATCTTTTATCTTGGAAATAAAAAAATGTTACCAGACCTAGATTGCGTGGCTTACGATTTTTATTTGGGCCGAGTCTTAAACTTCATAAGCTATATGGGAATATTATTTGCTAAAGCATTACATTATTTTAGTTCTTTTATATTTGAAAATATATTTTAAAGCTATATACATCACTATTTTTCAGTTTGATCGTACAAGTTATTGTGAGTTTTTTATTACTCCATAAGTTGTTGATTTGAAAACATTGAAGCTAATTACTATCCCTCTTCCAACTATTTTTTTGTTCAAATTTTAGGAGCGGATGAAGATGGCAAAAAATACCAACTAATTGAAAAGTTTGAATGGGGAAGTAAGTCCTTAATCACCTTTCAATTTTCTTGTGTGCGTCACTTTTACATTTACTTATTTAATTTTTAATACTTATTTTCTTTTTTTTTATAGGTGGTTCTGTCATGCCCATGGTCGCAGAGACATCGTATTGACTGTTTTGAACATTACACTACCATTTTTTGGATGATAAAATATGTTTCGTATTTTGTTTGGAATATTTGGGTACAAATTTTTAGCTTATTAGTAGACAACTTTGATATGTTTGAAGATACACTTTCTTTTTTGTTTTGGGATGATTAGATATTATTATATATCACTTTTCTTTGATTGATTGAAAATTTCTTTGAGGGATCCACTATAATATTAATGATGTCTACATTGATATTATACGACACTTAAATATTTACGCTTTACAAAAAAATGTTGGAGGATAGTATGGAAAAAATCAGTTAACATTCCCAATGCTTTTGGGGAAACGTTGCCAAAAACCGACGTTTTTTTTATAAATAAGTTGTATTTATACGACTAGGCAGGGACAATTACCGATGGTTAATAAACATATCTAGAAGCGTCGGGAAATGTTTACCCGACATTTTTAACAAACGATGCTTATTTTTCGACTGTCGATACACTGACATTTTTTTAAAAATGTTGCCCAAACGTCGGGATTTCTGTTCCCGCCGTTTTTAGAGTTTATTCCGACGTTTAAAAAACGTCGCTAAATCCAAGTTTTCTTATTGTTTGGTAGTTTATGTGTTAGTTATGCACTTTGAAACTGAAAAACTAAAAAAAACTGACGAATAGAAAGTAGAATAAGAAAACATATAGTAATAATACTGGAAAAATGAACCAAAAGTAAAACTTAACGGGAAGATCAAAACAATAAACAATTCTGTAATGGAAAATGTAGGGAGTAAAATCATACTTAAATTGATTCCAAGAAAATATAGTCGAGCAGTAAAGGGAAATTAACGCAACACACAACACAAAATATACGTTATTCAATAATGTGCCTATGTTCACGAGGTAATTCTCTCTCTTTATTGATCCATTCAAAATAACAAGAATTACATGCCCCTTTTTACAAAGGTGATGGTTACATTTATAGATAACAATAAGAGAATGAGTCGTACGGGACTCTATGGCCTTTTAATGCAGTTGGGATCTGGTATATTATATCTATGCCTGAGAGTTTCATTGATCGAATCCTCATTTGATCTTATCTTCAAGCTATGATCATCTATCACAACTTTCGAACACATCAACTTTACTGATTAGGTCGGATAACTCCCCCATAATTCCCAAAGCTTTGATTCCTAAAAGGGGTAAAGAGGTTTGATCGCTAGTGGAATTTGATTTTGGTCGGTCGTGAGGTCTGATCTCCATTTGAAGATGAGTTCGGACAGTGTCAACACTTATGTCTTTTGAGATAATAATTAATTTTAATCTGCCCATTAAATATGAAAGGCACGTTCATAAGTTACCCTAGTCTTTTAGTATGGAATTAGTAATTTTGTGTTGAGGAGACTAAAAGTCAAGGATGTGTGGGTTAATGATCACATCGTGTCTTATTTTGAATGATGAAACGCATGATAAGTTAATCCAACTAGTTCAAAGACTTCCTAGTGCCATTTTACATCCTCACTTTCATTATTCAAGAACATCAAGAGCCAATTCACTTCTTTTTCACCTATAACTCTTCTTTTTCTCTTTCGCTTCTTATGCTTTTTATAGTTCTTTCAAACAATAGTCTTCATTTCTTTGTTATTTCATACTTTTCGTTGTTCCTTTTCGTGAAACTTATTAATGGTTTATGTAGTGAGTGGGAGATCCATGTACACTTTAGAAAAATATTTCCCATCCCCGAATGGGTTATTATAGAGTGTTTTGAGGATCCTAATAATTGTAATAATGTATAGAGGGTTATTAGTTTCACGTCCAATCTATTGTTGATGGTAGCATTGGATTCCCCCCAAATTAACTATTTGTGAAAATTTATGTTTTTAGAGTAGTACCTACTCAATAAATCCCAAAAATATTGAGGACTATGAATAGGATTCATAGGATTAATGAGTTATTACAATCTCAAAAAGCTATAAGGGAAAATAGGTATTGTTACGCGTAGGTCAAAATGAATTATAACAGTTTTTATATGGAGGAGAGGAGTGCGACCATAATACTACTAGTAAACCTCATTGATTCCAATATGTGATGTCAGTCCCAGCGTTATAATGTGAGGTAATGGAAGCATCCAACAATTTCTCAGGGTGGTGAGCCTATAGGGGTTTCAGGTTCTTTAATCGAGGGCATAAAATAGGTCAATTGATGTTTTTCACCATTCTTTGTTTTTGTCTAGCAAGTTTCACATGATTTTTTAACCGACCCTTTTTTTGTTAAGTAAAAAAAGCTTCCAATAAAAAAGAGCATAATGTTTCTCACATCAACTCTCTTGAGTTTGTCAAGGTTTGTAAATTGGTGAGACATGTCTAATTTTGTGAACACCCCAGATCGTCATCCTTGCTGCTCGAATACGCCAACACCTCCACCTCCTTCATCGCTAGGCCATTAGACAAAATACCTGAAATCCTTGTCCTTTCTAGCAGTGAAGGGTCTTCGAGTGAGTAACCTTTAGGTTCCTTTGAATCTGTGGATATTGTTTCCATTCCTGCCGTGATCCTAGCCACCTTGAAAGAAGAAACGGCACCAAGAAGAATATTCCCTACATAGTTGGATGATTCCAATCTCCCCATTTCCCCAAGATCGCAGCCTTCCAAGAGGAAAGAGATATGGTGAATTTCCAACCTTGTTAATTTATTGGCTTCCCCTGACAAAATTCAGGTTCATAAAAAGGGAAAGACTAGATATAGTCTTGCTATTGCTACTATTTCCATTGTGTCCACCAAGAAATTGGATGCCTCCAATAAGGCCTCATGGTGTAAGTGATATCAAGACAACATGTAATTTTAGTAAACTAGAGCTCTTCCAATGGTATCCTACATTATAAGATGATTGTTTACTTCGACTGGCATCTTAACAAATTCATCTGTAAATAAATTGTCTACAAAGTTATAAAATCCACACTTCAGAAAAAAAAATGCACCATATGCATTTTAAGGGTTTAAATAATTTTATTGGATTTTCATAATTTTTAAAATAATGTTTTGCATTTAACTGGGATTTATAATCAATTTTCTACATTTAAATAAATATTTTTTTAATTGTGAAATTTTGTACAAATTGAACCATGTGTGTGTTTGTAACACGTGTATAACATCTAATGTATTCCTATTGGCCAGAGTTGTGTTTTCTTCCTCTCACAAAACTCACACACAACATACACAGTTTGTGGAAGGAAGCTCCGCTCTTGACTTCTCCCTATTGCTAAATGTCCACGACCACATCTCCTTTAAATAAAACCATGTTATACTCTCCCTACTCATTTCCGAGTTATTTTTTTTAAAACCCATTGGCTTTCTTGTTTTGTTAGAAAAGAAAAAAAAACTCTCACAACTTAACACACTAAAAAACTATCTTCTCTTATCCTAACACTCCCTAGACCCCACAGAAAAAATTAAATAAACTCAAAATCCTAAACTCAAAAATACCATTAAACTTAAAGACTTAACTAGAAGTGATTACGTACAATTTTTTATTGTAAGGTTTAAATAATAATAATAAAAAGAAGATTCAAGTTTACCTTTAACTACGGGAGATTGAAATTACCAAAAAACATGGTAGTTGGTTTTTTTAAACATAAAATAATAATGAGTTATCAAAATTACCATATCAAAATTAAATACCTAAACTACCATCCAAATTGCTAATTTGATATTCCAAATATATGAAATTTATATTACATTTATTAATTTATATCATTAATTGGACTTATTTATCGAAATTACCATGCTAAAATTAAATACCTAAACTATCGTCCAAAATACTGATGTGATATTCCAAGTATACCAAATTTATATTAATTTATACCATTGATTGTACTTATTTATCACACCGATTATTATTATAAATGATCTCAACCATTCATTTTCTCTTTCATAGAAAAATATCAAGTTTCTAAAAAACGCGGGGCGTGATCGAGGCGTGGAGGTCAAGCCTTAAGCCTTAAAAGCCTAAGCGAGCCTTAGGCGTTTACGTCTTTTTAATATATTTTACTATTTTTTGACCATCACAAGGCTATTAAAATACTAAAACTGTACATATCATAAAAATATGTCTGAATATTTGCAAATTAAAATACTATTTGATTATTTTGGACAATATAATGGTCCGATTTGTAAAACAATCTTTAAAAGGCGATATTTTTTCACTAAATCATTATTGTTTTTAGAAAAAAGAGTGCCTTAAGGGTTTTACCAAGAGTAAGGCATAAAAATCTTAAGGCAGGACGTTTCTCCGAAGCCTCAAGCCTAGGCATGCCTAGCCGGGTTTTTTAGAACACTGAAAAATATCAATCAATTTTCTCTTATATTCAATATATGGATTGTATTATCGATTGCACAATGTATATGTATTAGTCATTTACATTGAGACTATGTGCTTATACATTTTATTTGTTCTAACTATTTCTAGTTCCTATTTTATAAATTCGAGTTTGTTCCTAAGCAATTTGATATTTATGTGTATGGCATATAAATTAATAAGTAGGTTATTTGTAGTTTATGTGTTAGTTATGCACTTTGAAATTGAACAACTGAAAATGACAAATAGAAAGTAGAATAAGAAAACATAAACTAATAATACTGGAAAAACGAACCAACATACAAAGTTTGATTAAACCTTTGGTATATCTTACATATGAAGACGTATTTGTAAAGTGATTTACTTAACTTTGGTATGATTTCCTTAACTTTGGTATATCTTACATATGAAACAATATGCATCATATAGGAACAACAACTATTATATGATTTTATTATCTTGGCTTATATAATAATATGCACGGACACATGTACCCCTACGATGATTGTATATGTCTATATGAAGCAAAATATGATAAAACAATGCCTATTCTCAAAATTATTATATGGATTCTTGAATATTCTTATACACTCAATGACTACTGTATATTGTGATCCAGTGTTTTGTGATTAGACATTTGGAACGGTGATTTCATCTTTTTGAACTCGTCTCAAATTGCATCGCTGAGGTATGATGTTAAATTAAGTGGATCTTTTCTCTATTCTTCTCACCTACCATAGTCAGTTAGGGCATGTGTATTTTTCTATCAACTGATGGCTAATATGTTGATACAGTTCGTTTTGAATAGGTTAATGTGCTCTACGATTAATTTATCTCTTCATATGCATTTGTAACATATTTAGAATTATTGTTTCGTAAACAAAGAAAATAATTATTCTTCATTTTAGCTTTGATTTAACTAGCCTGTTATTTGACATACAATTAGGAAAATAGATATATTATATATTTATACGAATGCTCAATCAAGAGGTTAATGTTGAAGACAATAAATACATAATATATTTTGTTTTAAAGTTTGATGTTTAAGAAATCCTTGATGTTTGTCGTAATTTGATCCTTAAAGTTATTTCTATTTATGAGTTGGGGTGTGAATTGTTGAAGTTATACCTATAATATGGTGATGATTGTATAGTTTCAGTGTTGTGTTGATTGATTTTATTTTTTTAGTAATCTCTCTAAATTAGCTGCTCCAAATTATGTTTTTGTCAATAATTTTGAGTTATTTTATTTATATACTTTGCACCTCTGCACAATTAGAAGTAAGTAATGGTGTATGCTTCTTATATTCTCTCTTCTTAGTCCCTCTTCATTCTTTTATTCTATAGGGTATATGATATCTTTTTCGTACTATGTGTTATAAACTTTGTTGATTTTTTTCTTCTTTTCTCTTTATACTAATTAGAGATGGAAAGTTATACCCTCATTACAAACTCTGTTGTTCTCTCCTGGAAACTAATATACACACTTCAATAATTCAACAGTTCTGAACACATTTTTATTCTGAATAATATATAACTTAAACTCTCATCCTTCACATCTTAATATGTTGGTATGTAGTTCTCATCCAATTGGAGTCTGAATCAATATGTCTGATAATCGGTTCCCAATGGGTTTGATAGTTCTTGTTCTGCATGACCATACTACTTATTTGAGATATCTAGAACTAATACAGTTCATTTAGTTCTTATAAAATTTAAACACTATTAGCCCATTGAAGAAAAGAGAATTTTGGACAACAATTGTGCAACTTTTTCTTTAAGTGATAGTGATGTTCTATATCTTCCTTTATTTACCCTTTTGGTAATGTTTATATCAAACATGCATTATTTGTTTGTGAACCTTCACTTTCCTCTGCACTTTTTTATTTTTCTTAATATTATCTACTATTTTATTACCCGTAGACTTTCTTGAATCTTCTTCTTTCTCGTTTGGAACGCAAATTGGCCCCATATTTTCACTTAATTGAGGAGGTGGACTAAATGGTCCAGGTAAAAGAGTTTTATTAGATCTTTATTGTGAGTAAGAGACTTATTTTGGTTGACTTGTTTCTTTTTGAAAGTTGGCTTTCTTTTGGTTAAATTATTTGGTCCTTAAGGGACTTTTGGATTTGTGATATGGATAGTGTGTACTGCATTGATTTATGATAAGATGAAGTAAACATTTGTACATGAAATGTTGTTGATGGGTTAGATATTATTGGAACAAATATTGGACCGAAGTTTGTGGTTAACCATATCAATTTTGAATTAATACTTTTATATGCTGCTAAGATTCTCACTTAAACAAATTTTCTCTCATCCAATTTAATGCAAACTTCATCAATTTCACGTACAAAGTAGCTTCAGTATTTTGTTTCCACTCATTATTCGGGTTGAGGCTTCAAAGTTTTGGTCCTTAATTGGAGCACATTTACCTTAGCTTAACTCAATTGGAATTAGTGTATGAAATTAACTCTCTCTATCATTTATGTGTGACCCTACTCTTATACATCTTCAAGATTTTAAGATTATACTTCGTATGTCAAAGGCATTACTGATGGAAAAATAGGCATGTACTCTTATTGTTTAGTTTGATTAGTCCAATAATACATTATTATATTTGTTTGCAAATGCTCGTTTGGTTTCCCAATTTTGCTCAAAGCATAAAGTTCAATATGTTCACACTCTTTTCTTAACACACAACCCTTGTAGGATTCCCTTCCTGAACTTAAATTAGACATTAATTGTACCAATATTAATCATTTGAAACTTTGCCTCGATTAAAAACCAAAGAAAGACCAAAGATTCAATAAATCCATTTACATATTTCCTTCTCGATCACATTGGCTCATTATCGATAAATCATTCAGATTTCTTTTCTAATTTTGTTAATATCTATTGTTTATCTGAATTTTGTTTTTCATAGGTGATAGATTTTAATAATTGGAGGCCTACGTAAGCCGGTGAACTAGTGATGGAAACGAACGATTAGAGGAATACTTTGCAACTAGATTCTCGACAAAGGATCAATAACAAATTGTAATTTTCTTCGCAATTCAAATTTCTTCATTTCACATTTTAGGTTTGGACTACTAATATAGGTTTACAAGTATAAGAACAAAGGCCTAAAAAGGGAGCTCAAAGCTAATAGAACTTGTCGTGATCATAGGCTGCATGTTTGTAATCACCACATAAAATTATATTTGAGATTAAATTACATATTTAAGGATTTTAACTATGATTTCGGTTTTTTCATCTCATTTATTAAAAGTTATGTAGGGTTTTTAAACAATTATGTTCAAAGACTCATTTTACTTTATTATAAATTTCATTTTGGTTGTGGTCAAGATAGTGTTCCATACATGTTCATGAATAATTTAATTAATTATGTTTGCTTTCTCTACTTCCTGTAGGTTTTAATGGATAAATGATGAGAAAATAGATACTTTTGTAGATGAAGAAGAAATATTGAATAGAAAATTGGAGGAGTCATTTTTCGCTTAGGTAATGGGATTTAGTATTAACACACGCATTTAAGACTTATTCATTTTTATATAAAACCTTAGAGAACTTTTTGGATGCAAAATTCAATCCAGGAATTGGTAAATTTGGATTAGCTAAATTATTGATAGCGCAAATTTGACATGTTTTGCACTAGTAGACACGCAGTTGAATCGATAAGGTATGACTATACGAGAGAGAGAGAGGGAGATATAATAGAAATAAAAAAAAAATAACCTCTTTATCATTTTGGACTTGTAATAGCGTTTTATTTGAAATTTCAGGTTTAGAACTAAAAATAAAAATAGGCATACATAAACAATTTTTTCTATTTTTGGATTCAAGGTAAACGCCTCAGTTCCCTTGGGTCAGGGCCGCTACTTCCCCATGTTATTTAAAAATAAACCTTCTGCTTCACTACAAGGCCAAAATTGTCCTCGTGTTATGCTTTCAGTTTTTTTCACAGTCCAATGAACCTATATTACAGAACTTGTCAGAATTATATATATCAGCATTCCCTTATGCTATAATTTGACTAAAATCAATGTGTAAGGAGAGTTGTGGTCCCCCCCACCCCCATCTATCTCCATCCCCGCCCACACACACCCATCCATACAAAGCCTCATAACTATTATGCTGTAATACAACACAAATATTTATGATAAAATTTAGTGCGAGGTCTTTCTGAGTGACATAAGTCTTGATACTCAAGCAAGTGCGTTTTAAGCATCATATTAAATTCCAACTTCATCGTTGATCATTGTGTTACTTTTTAGGGCAATCATTTGTTATTTGAGAGCTCATAATATCAAACCAAGTGATCATGTGATTCTTAGCAATTGATAGGCTCCCTATCTCAGATGAATTTTGTTCGTTGGTTAATTTTTTATTTTATTTATATCATATTAATTTGGATGTGTTGTTTGCTACTATATGTATGCTTGTGCACTGACTTTTATTTTTCAATTGATTGGATTCTTTATATTGATACCTGTGACAACCCGAATATAATTATGATTAATTATGCTTAAATCATGCCTAGCTTATGTGATATTATTAGTGTGTTATTAATATATGTGATGTTAATTTATTATGTTTAGTCTAATCCTACCTTCAAAAAGCACGAAATGTCGAATTAGTTACAAATACAAAATTTTGAAGGTTTCGGTAGGAATATTCATGTTTAAGGCTAGTTTTGACCTTTATGACATAATAATTGACTTGAGGTGAAAACTACATAGTTGTAGACAAGTGAGTTATGGTTGTAACACAATAAACGGTGTGTGAAATGGAGGTTCGAGTGAGAAGTTATACCAAAATTACGAAACAAGGGAAAAATAGTCCATCCTTTAAGTAGTATTTTGTCTTATTATGGTAACAAATGTTTTATTCTCATTGGTTGGGAAGGGTGGTGGCCTTGGCCGACCTTAAACCCTTAGAATTACCTCGTTATTCATACAAAATTAAGCCATGAGAGATTTGAAGTATAAGGAAAGAGAAGTAGGAAGTTAGGAAGAAAAAGTGAGGAGAAAATTGAAGAAAATTAATAGAAAATTACGTAAAAGCCCCGAAGGTAATTCTAACTGCAAATCTTATTGTTTTTCTTATATTTATGTTTTACATGATAGAAACCATCATTTGTTTACTAAAATTTCAGCCCTTGATATATATGTTTGGTTAGATGAAAGTTTAAGTTAAGTTTAATGTTTAAAACCCTAAAATTGCTTTGTTTAGAAACTTTGTTTATTCAAACTTCCATATAATTTTGTATACTTACTGGAATTGATTTATTCCAATTGGAGATTAACCTGGACTCATATATGTATGACATATCCAAAAATCATATGTAAATACCAAGAAATGAGTCTTTGGTGAGAGTTTGAAATTCGGGTATGAAATCTGCCCTAAGGGTGAAAATATGCCCGCCATGTGTTCGGTGTTTTACTTGACATAGCAAACGAACCTTAAAAATTATGAAACTTTAATTTTATACTTTTTTAATATGTTTACTGATGTTGGGTGAAATATCATATAAATTATGATGTATAAAAATTATGGAAATTCATGGAAGTTGAATGAACGATAAGAGGGCCTATAGGGCAGATTTGCCATGTGGTAAAGAAATGAGCATATCTTGCTCTACGAGACCTAAAATGATGTACCATCTTTTGTATTAGAATACTAATATGATAAGGATTGAATTTCCAAGAATAAATGAATTTATATTTGGTTTATTATTTGGATATGTTAAATATACTAGCATGGATTTGGATGGAACTTCACTTGTGATAAATGATTTGAATGGAATCATGTGATGCTTATGGATTGAATTATGTTTAAATCGTTCTTTGGATTATTGATATTATTATGATGATAATAATATTTTAAGAATGATAGGAAGGGAAGAAGATCTGATTGAAAAAGTACTGGATAAAGGCAAGGGCAAAGCCAGTTAAACTGCCAAGGCGAGTGTACTTATGATTTGTTTCATATATAAATATGAATATAGCTCTAAGAGCGGATTTGTTTGAATACTTCGGTATTCAGGATTTGTTTGGATATTAAAATATCCAGGATTTTTTTGGGTCTCATGATCCAGGATTGGTTTGAATACTTCGGTATTCAGGATTTGTTTGGATATTAAAATATCCGGGATTTGTTTGGGTCTCATGATCCAGGATTGGTTTGAATACTTCGGTATTCAGGATTTGTTTGGATATTAAAATATCCAGGATTTGTTTGGGTCTTATGATCCAGGATTGGAATTGGACAAAGATCCAATGATTTGTTGGAACTAATGTTCCAGGATTTGTTATTGCTAATGGGTAGAATTCTTTGGATCTTATGATCCATGATTTGTTATTGCCAATGGGCAGGATTGTTTGGATTTTATATCTACATATTCGATATAGAATTGTTATTCTATTGCAGGGAAGGAGTATCTCACTACGCTGAATGCTTATGGTTTATATTTTAACAATTTCAGGTTCATACGCTGCCAGCTAGGATACCATATGACCTGTAGCTTTGAGAGTTGCACCGTTGGAGAGAGCTGGGGTTTAAAAATGGGATTTTATCGTTGTCACACTGAAGATTTTAATATACTCATGACCGGGCGGAAAAAGTGTGTTCGTGTGAGGACACAATCGTTGTGTGTTTCGCCGCCGCGATACAAAAGAACCTAGGCTACTACTACACTTGATAAGCAAGTACAGCGGTAAGTCGGGTATCGTAAATCCACAGGGAGTGATTAAATTTTAGATTTTAATTATTTTAAAACATCAAGAATAAAAAAGGTGTAAAAGAAATAAGAAAAGGTGATGGTTAGTTGTCGTGAATAAATAAAAAGAGAAGTTAACGCTAAATTAAAGTAAAGCGAGGATCGAGATCGCATACACGCATTCACGGGCAAAACAACTACTAATTATAATTTCGATTCAAAAATATTTAATCGACCATTTTCAATTAAGCATAAACATCACGCAATAAGGAATTTAAGCCAAAGTTGCGAGATTAAACATTTAACGGAAAATGGTCACACGCGGATTAAATTCGGATAATCGCTATAAACACTAACGCTGCATGACAAAGAAAGTTAAACGCATAATAATCCGACTTCAATACGCGAGGTTTCAATTAAATGCAATTTTACACGAAACCCTAACTTTCGAGGTCCAAACTCGTAAATGGCGTAACGAAATCCCGACCCTATTTATCTAAGGGCACATGATGAATTAAACTAAATTATAACTAATTAAACTAAGAAAGCAAGAAATAATGCAATTAAACTAATTAACAAAGCATGGAAATTAACTAGAAAGCAAGAAATTAAGAAATACAACTAAATTAATGTAATTAAACTTAAAGTACAACTTACAAAACAAGAGTACAAGAGAGGAGTAGGGCAAATCTCCCAAGTCTACAAACCCTAAAATCTAAGACAAAAATGGAGAGATCCCTCTTCAAAATGAAGAGAAAGAGTATTTATACAAAAAAAATCCCATGGAAAAATTGTAAATAAAATGGGAGGAAAACGAATATCAGCATGGCCGAATCGATTCGGCATTGGGCCGAATCGATTCGGTTAGAGAATATCTCGAGGCTGCCAGAGGGGCGAATCGATTCCGGTGAAATCCGAATCGATTCGGAATGGTGGGCGAATCGATTCGACTGGAATCCGAATCGATTAAAAACAAAGGAACTGGCATACTGTCTCCAACCGAATCGATTTGCAAAGGGGCGAATTGATTCAGACCTGCTGGTCTTGAATTTTCCCCTGTTTTTGGTTGAGATGAAATTCTCTTCCGCTCAAAAGCCCGTAACTTCTTCGTTCGGACTCGAAATCGCGCACCGTTTGTGGCCACGCGAAGCTAGCAAGGAGGGCTATAACTTTCGTGAGATGTCGGGCCAGGTACCCAAGCTATGAAAAGACTAAAATGCCCTTGCGCGTGCGATAGCGTACGGAACTTCACCGGAATGCATCCGAACTTCATACTAAGCATCCAAATACCTACAAAAGCTCAATTAACCCCTGCAAAACATGTTAACATAGAAATCCGAGGTTGTCTGGTTAATGAGCATAAATATAGGGATTAAGATACCCGAGGGGGCTAATAACGCGTAGGTTAACGGGTGAAATACGCAATATTTGCGTCGTATCACACCCCCTAACTTACACATTGCTAGTCCCTAGCAATGAAATAGGAAACAACAAGAACTACAAGCAACCAAAAGCAGGAGAAGGACAAAAGTATGGTATAAATGCATAAGGACACTTTCGCGGGCGATTCGATTGCATTTAGCGTATGCAATAAGCCGTTAAACCCCTAGGTTACCCTAGTGGACGAGTGTCGTCTCGTGAGGGTTTTCAGGGATGAAACCCACAAACATCATACAGTTTCCTCAAAATATGCCCAACCCAACATGCAAAAAACTCAACAACAACGAAAAAGATTTCAAACATGTTATTAGCAAAGTGAATGAATTCACACAAAAGTCCAAATCATTAACATTATAGAATGCACCTCATAGAATTGAAACCTTAAAATGTGGGAGGGGAGTGAGCACATGCAAAGTGTGATTTGGCAAAAACTTAAATAAACCGGATATACATTAAAGAAAGCATATATTCAATCCTCACGGGCATTACGCTCATCAAGCGAATTCACTCAAAACAGGGAGGTAACACACGGAACATGTGGGCTTAAGAGTAAATGTAAATGGAAACTAGGCCGCACACATGTCACAAATGAAGAACGCTATATAGGAAATGAAAAACTTGTAATCTCAATGAAAGGATACCACTCACTAAAAGAGGCGAAATGCATTTTCACAGATTATCACAACTATTATGACTTTTAAATTAAATGCACCTTAAGATCACATAGGAATTTAATAGGGTTATAATGTAGGTTAGGCTAGGGTACAAAATGAAGGAATGTATATACGAATTCAAAGTGTTTGGGATGAAAACTTGGAATAATGGGAAGGATGCGGGCAATATCAAAAATGGAAAGTAACTTCCAAACAAGCATTAGATATAACAGTTGGAGAGTAATCAAAGCTTATTGAACAATATACACAACATATACAACTTTCTCTTTCTTTTCTTTTCTTCTTTTTCTCATGTTTTCTTTTCTTTTCTTTTGCTTTTTTCCTTTTCTTTTCTTTTTCACTACACTTTCTTTACTTTTCAAACTCTCATATGCCTAAAATTGCAACCGCAATCATAACAACAACATTCAATCCCAAGTATCATTCCAAACAAAGGGATGGAAAGTGTATGTATGGGCTAAAACTCCAATGCGGAGTTGGTTATGGGAATGGGGTTATGAAACGAAAGGCTGTATTTTGGCTCAAAGGGGTTGACTAGGGAAACATATAAGGTGAGGTCAAGGCTAATATGGGTGATATAACAAAGATGGCCTATGATCATTTCACAAAGTTTACGCAATTCTCAAGTCAAAACAATATATGAAAATCATGATCAAGTAACACATTTCAAGTATGAACTCAATTAATGAACGATCAAATGAAAGAATAGAGAGATTACCGACGAATTCAACATTTTCAAAGAGAAAAGAATAGTGTATAACACTCACAAACGACGAAAAGTACAAAGCTTACTCGGTGTAAGTATATACAATGCAACAAAAGATTACCGAGTTATAAAAATCTTAAACCAAATCAATATAACAAGGAAAGTGCATATGCTCATGGGATAAAGTTTAATTCATGAAGTTATTCACAATATCAATGATTTAAGGACTAAAGTCTAATAACTTCTAAAATCGAGAACATGCATCGTTGAGTTGTATATTGGATCGGGCAATTATTGAAATTTATCATCGGAAACAAGGCAAAATGCCCAACAAAGGAGAAAAAAGAAAGAAAATATTTTTGAAAATTTTCAAATTTTTCACAGAAAGGCATACTTAGTAACTAAAAGTAAGCAAATCCATGGACTACACATGAAATGGATAGAATATCCTACACCCCTAACTTAAATGTTGCATTGTCCTCAATGCGCATTAAGAACACAACACAAAGAGAGGAAAAGAACGATATTACCCAAAATTGGAGCGATCTCCATAAGCGCGAGTCCAAAGGAATCTACAAAAAAAGTTAGTACCGAGCATAGCAAAAATAAATAACAAAAAGTTAACTAATTACACTAAACTAAATTAAAAAGGAAAGAAAAAAAAGGAAAGAAAGAAAATTAAAAAGCTAACTATTTACAACCTACTATTTAGGCTTCACACTAACTATACACTAGAAGTCTAAATAGTTGAGGGTCCACCTAAAAAGGTATTTGACTTTGAAAGATCAGCGGTGGACCCTCTAAAGCGAACATGCCTCCCGGAAAATAAGAATTCCGTTTGAACAACGGAAGGCATGTCGGTGGTGAAAAAAATGAACCATCGCCAATTTGAAATTTTGGGCGGACGATGGGGGATTTGGATAACAAGGGGGAAAGGTACACTAGAGGTCCAAGAAAAATCGATTCATCTCCCAAAGGTTTTTCAAATGGAATGGGAGATGGTGCACACATGAGGATAACATCCATCGAAAACAAGTCCGGTAAAGAGTCCTCATCGGCAAAAAATGTAGAAGTTTTAATTTCTACCGACTCATAGGAATCAACTGGTAATTCTAATGGTTCGATCACGAAAAACGAATATGGTGATGAAACAAATTCAATCTCAATCGACTCATCGTCGTAACGAGATTGAATTTCGGGGGAGAAAGATTCACATTCGATGAGAAATTCTTTGAAAAATTGAGGTGAAACACAAGCTTCCACCTCCTCGTTGTTTTGTGCATAAGAATTCATCTCATCGGAAAGTGCACCAAGTCTCATTCCAACATCATTTAAGCTTTCCAAACCTTGGTAATAGAGAAGCAAAGTCTCTTCCAAATTAGGCTTCCTTGGCTCAAGAGCCTCGAACTCCTCATTTGGTTGAAACTCGTCTTCGAAAGTAATGAAATAAGAATCGTCATTGGATTCGAATAATGAATCCAACTCAAGCTCCCAATAACGATTTTCATTCCGATAAATGTTTTCAAGTCTTTCATTTTCAAGAAAATCTTGAAAATGGAAAACTTGAAAACTATCCCCAAAGTATGAATCATTAGAATAACTGTAATAACTATAATAGTAGGACATGATTACCTCGTTGTTTGCAGATGGAGAATCCGAGCAAGAAAGTGAGCAACCGCGAATCAAAGTTTCTTAGCTCTCAAAGTATGCAAATCCTGCAAAAAAGATTAAAATAAAGAATACAAATACAAAAGGAAAAATACTACGAAATAACAAAACAATTACTATCTAAAAAAATTACTCCCCGGCAACGGCTTAATATACTCATGACCGGGCGGAAAAAGTGTGTTCGTGTGAGGACACAATCGTTGTGTGTTTCGCCGCGGCGATACAAAAGAACCTAAGCTACTACTACACTTGACAAGCAAGTACAGCGGTAAGTCGGGTATCGTAAATCCACAGGGAGTGATTAAATTTTAGATGTTAATTGTTTTAAAACTTCAAGAATAAAAAAGGTGTAAAAGAAATAAGAAAAGGTGATGGTCGGTTGTCGTGAATAAATAAAAAGAGAAGTTAATGCTAAATTAAAGTAAATCGAGGACCGGGATCGCATACACGCATTCATGGGCTAAACAACTACTAATTAGAATTTCGATTCGAAAACATTTAATCGATCATTTTCAATTAAGCATAAACATCACGCAATAAGGAATTTAAGCCAAAGTTGCGAGATTAAACATTTAACGAAAAATGGTCACACGCGGATTAAACTCGGATAATCGCTATAAACACTAACGTTGCATGACAAAGAAAGTTAAACGCATAATAATCCGACTTTAATACGCGAGGTTTCAATTAAATGCAATTTTACACGAAACCCTAACTTTCGAGGTCCAAACCCGTAAATGGCGTAACGAAATCCCGACCCTATTTATCTAAGGGCACATGATGAATTAAACTAAATTATAACTAATTAAACTAAGAAAGCAAGAAATAAAGCAATTAAACTAATTAACAAAGCATGGAAATTAACTAGAAAGCAAGAAATTAAGAAATACAACTAAATTAATGTAATTAAACTTAAAGTACAACTTACAAAACAAGAGTACAAGAGAAGAGTAGGGCAAATCTCCCAAGTCTACAAACCCTAAAATCTAAGACAAAAATGGAGAGATCCCTCTTCAAAATGAAGAGAAAGAGTATTTATACAAAACAAATCCCATGGCAAAATTGTAAATAAAATGGGAGAAAAACGAATATCAGCATGGCCGAATTGATGCGGCATTGGGCCGAATCGATTCGGTTAGAGAATATCTCGAGGCTGCCAGAGGGGCGAATCGATTCGGGTGAAATCCGAATCGATTCGAAATGGTGGTCGAATCGATTCGGCTGGAATCCGAATCGATTCAAAAACAGAGGAACTGGCATACTGTCTCCAACCGAATCGATTCGCAAAGGGGCGAATCGATTCGGACCTGCTGGTCTTGAATTTTCCCCTTTTTTGGTTGAGATGAAATTCTCTTCCGCTCAAAAGCCCGTAACTTCTTCGTTCGGACTCGGAATCGCGCACCATTTGCGACCACGCGAAGCTAGCAAGGAGGGATACAACTTCCATGAGATGTCGGGCCAGGTACCCAAGCTGTGAAAAGACTAAAATGCTCTTGCGCTTGCGATAGCGTACGGAACTTCACTGGAATGCATCCGAACTTCATACTAAGCATCCAAATACCTACAAAAGCTCAATTAACCCCTACAAAACATGTTAACATAGAAATCCGAGGTTGTCTGGTTAACGAGCATAAATATAGGGATTAAGATACCCGAGGGGGCTAATAACGCGTAGGTTAACGGGTGAAATACGCAATATTCGCGTCGTATCAACTCACACATTGTATATATTGATTTAGTATGGATTGAGTTGATCATAGTTAATCACGGTATTTTATGTTCGCTTAATTATGACTATGATATTGAATTTTATGATATAAGAATAATATTATGTTCATTATGCACATTATGTAGGAAAATATTGATGAATGAATCATATTTCCAATGGGCTCAAGATTATCATCTAATTATTTTAATAACAAATGATTAGTATGGATATTGGATTTTGGGTGTGATAATTAGTGGTATCAGAGCGTGGTTATTAATTCTGGACGTGTGTGATGATTAGATGGCAGTATTTAGTTGATTTTATATTTATGAATTGTTTATATACTAACCAATTGTTTAGTATCATAAACTGTTTATATTGGATGTTAGAATTTTATTGTATTAAAGATAATTCTAGATGGAACCTGGGAATGAACAACCTAGAGAAGAGGGAGTCGCTCCTCGTATAGACAATACTGAAGAAGAGCAGAGTGTTGTTGGAAGGGCCAGAGAGAATGAATAACCTATAGAGATTCAGATGATGGTGCAGGAAATTATGAGGATGGCAGAGCAACAAGAAAGAAATATGGCGAAAATGGCAGAACAATAGGCTAGATATCTAGAATCAAAGACCGTGGCCAGGATTGAGAAAGAGGCAAGGAAAGAAATGAAAGATTCCATGCATGAGAAGTTTTTGAAGTTGAATACTCCAGATTATTTAGGGTCAGTTGAACCTACAAAAGCTGAGATGTGGGTCAGAGATATAGAGACCATCTTTGCAGTTATGAAAGTTCCAGATGAACAGAAAGTGAATCTAGTTGTGTTTAAGCTGAAAGGAGAGGCCAAATATTGGTGGGAAGCCAGCAACCATTTGGTGCCCAGAATGGAAGGTACTGGTGTTATTACATGGGATGAGTTTATTAAAGCTTTGTACGTTAAGTATTTCCCTAAGGTTTATAAGAGGGAGAAGGTGAGGGAATTTATAAATTTGACCCAGGGGAAAATGTCCGTGAGGGAGTATGATGCTAAATTTACTGCTTTGTCTAGATTTGCTACTAAGTATGTGCTGGTAGGAGGAGATAAATGTAGTAAGTTTCAAGATGGACTGATTTGGCCTATTCAAAATAGAGTGGCCACTTATGAGTTAGAAGATTATGCTTCTCTGGTAAACAAAGCCACGATAGCAGAAAGGCAAATGAACCAAGGGGTGGCGAGTAGAGAGAGTTTTAAGAAGAGTAGATTCGACACATCTCACTTTAAGGGAGGTGAGGGTGGAAGTGTTAAGGTGGAACCTCATAAATTTCAGAGAGGTGATGGATATAGTGGTAGAGGCCAAGGGAGATTTGGCAGAGATACTAGGGGTGGGGAATCTTCTAATCTGGTTAGGAGGTCAGGAAAGGGTGAGGCACCGACAAGAATTGTTACATGTTTCTTTTGTAAAGAGGAGGGGCATTATAAATTCGAGTGTCCTGAACTTAAAGGAGTGATATGCTACCATTGTCATCAAGTGGGGCATGTTAGGAAGAATTGTTCGTAGTTGGCAGAGACTATAGCCGCACCTAGCGAAGCAGCAAGTAGAGTGTTATCTCTAGGCAGTGCAGTGAAAAGTATGGGCAGAGGACAAGCTAGTGGTTCCAGACCAGGTGGACGAGTCTTTACGATGAAAGAGGCTTATATTACCTCGGATGTGGTGATAGGTACACTTTCTGTTACTGATAGAAGTGCTTATGTTTTAATTGATCCTGGTTCCACCCATTCTTTTGTGTCCTATGCTTTTGCCATATACCTGAATAGACCATGTACTCGTTTAGATGTGGGGTTGGGTATTTATACGCCTATGGGGGATATGGTTGTAGCTGAATATGTTTTTCGTGATTGTGTTTTGACTACGGGGGATAGAGATACAGTTATAGATCTACTTCCATTGGATATTTTTTATTTTGACATAATTTTGGGAATGGATTGGTTATCTAAATATCATGCATCTATGGATTTTTTCTGTAAGGAAGTTGTTTTTAATATGCCTGGTGAGCCTGAATTTAAATTTGTGGGGGAAAGGAAAATTGTTTCCAGTTGCATCATTTATTCTATTCAGACGAGCAAATTATTGAGTAAGGGTTGTGAGGGTTTTATTGCATATGTTCTTGACACTAGGAAGGGGACTTTATAATTAGTCGATGTTCCTATTGTACGGGATTTTCCTGAAGTGTTTCCTAGTGAGTTGCTAGGGTTACCTCCAGAAAGAGAAATTGAATTTAGTATTGAATTAGCACCGGCGACAACCCCTATTTCTATGGCACCATATAGAATGGCACCTACTGAGTTGAAAGAACTCAAAATTTAGTTGCAGGATTTTCTTGATAGGGGGTTCATATAACCTAGTGTATCTCCATGGGGGGCATCGATTTTATTTGTGAAAAAGAAAGATGGCACTATGCGTTTGTGTATTGATTATAGGCAACTGAATAAAGCTACTATTAAGAACAAGTACCCTTTACCTCGTATAGATGATTTGTTTGATCAGTTACAGGGTGCTAAAGTGTTTTCAAAAATAGACTTGCGATCGGGTTATGATAAGTTGAGGGTCAAGGAGAGTGATATTTCTAAAACTGCTTTTCGTACTCGGTATGGTCTGTTTGAATTCCTGGTGATGCCTTTTGGGGTGACTAATGCTCCAACTGTATTTATGGATCTTATGAATGGGGTACTGCATCCTTTTGTTGATACGTTTGTGATAGTTTTTATTGATGATATTCTGATTTATTCAAGTGATATGGTTGAACATGAAAAGCATCTCAGAACTATTTTGAATGTGTTGAAAGATAAGCAATTGTATGCTAAGTTTAGCAAATGTGAATTTTGCCTTTCAAAAGTCGCATTTTTAGGCCATGTTGTTTCGGGAGATGGTATATGTGTTGATCCTAAAAAGGTAGAGGCTATTGTAAAATGGGAGAGGCCCAATAACGTGACTGAGGTGGGGAGTTTTCTTGGTTTAGCTGGGTATTATAGGAGGTTTATAAAGGGATTTTCTTCAATTGCCTTGCCGATGACTAAACTAACCCGGAAAGATGTTAAGTTTGAATGGAATTCTGATTGTGAAAATAGTTTTGATGAATTGAAAAAGAGGTTGGTAACTGCCCCTGTTCTTACTATTCCGCATGGTGGAGATGGTTTTATTATTTATACAGATGCTTCACACCAGGGGTTGGGTTGTGTTTTTATGCAGCATGGTAAAGTTATTGCTTATGCTTCTAGGCAGTTGCGTACACATGAACGTAATTATCCTACACATGATTTGGAACTTGCTCCTATTGTGTTTGATTTGAAATTATGGCGTCATTATCTATATGGTGAGGTATGTGAAATTTTTACTGACCATCAAAGCCTTAAGTATTTATTTACTCAAAAGGAGTTGAATTTGAGGCAAAGGCGATGGATGGAGTTAATTAAAGACTATGATTGTACAATTCACTACCACCCAGGGAAGGCAAATGTAGTTGCATATGCTCTAAGTAGAAAGGCTTCGGGCAGGTTATCTTGTATTCGGTGTGCTAGAGTTTCCCGCATCATAGAGTTGAGATTGATGGGAGTAGAATTTAAGCTAGCCGATGGGGACAGGTTCTTTGCTCATGTAAGCGTGAGGCCTTTATTAGCTACCCTTATTCGTGATTTGCAAAGTCAAGATCCTTTTCTTGAGAAGAAACGACAAGATCTCCGAGATGGTAAGTCTGAAGATTTTTGTATTGTGAATGATGGCACTTTATTGTATAAGCAACGGTTGTGTGTGCCTAATGTTTGTGGATTGAAAGAGGAAATTTTAGATGAGGCTCATAATTCCATTTATACTATGCATCCTGGTAGCACTAAAATGTATAGGGATTTAAAGGAGCATTATTGGTGGAATAATATGAAGAAGGAAATAGCTGATTTTGTTGCGAGGTGCCTTATATGTCAGCAAGTGAAAGTGGAGAATCATAAACCTACTGGTCTACTTCAGCCATTGCCAATACCGGAATGGAAATGGGATCATGTAACGATGGATTTTGTGGTTGGACTTCCTCGATCTCAGAAGGGGTTAGATTCGATTTGGGTAGTGGTGGATAGATTGACGAAGTCCGCTCATTTTCAAGCAGTCAAGACTATGTATACAGTTGATAGGTATGCTAGATTGTATGTTAATGAAATTATTCGATTGCATGGAGCACCAGTATCTATTGTTTCAGATAGGGACCCTACTTTTACATCCAGATTTTGGGATAGCTTGTAGTATGCTATGGGTACTAACTTGAAGTTTAGTACGTCTTTTCATCCTCAGACAGATGGGCAGTCTGAAAGGACAATACAGATTTTGGAAGATATGCTTAGATCTTGTGTGCTTGATTTTAAAGGAAATTGGGATGAATATTTGCCTTTGATAGAATTTGCATATAATAATAGTTTTCAGTCTACTATTGGTATGGCTCCATATGAAGCATTGTACGGTAGACGATGTCGTACACTGATATGTTGGGGTGAGGTTGGTGAAAGGAAGATAGAGGGTCCAGAATTGATTGAAGTCACCACTGAAAAAGTGAAGATTATTCAAGATAGAATGAGAATAGCTCAAAGCAGACAGAAAAGTTATGTGGGTAAATGACGAAAAGATTTGGAATTCCAGAAAGGGGATTATGTGTTTCTTCGAATATCTCCATGGAAAGGAGTTACGAGGTTTGGAAAGAAAGGAAAATTAAGTCCACGCTACATTGGACCTTATGAAATCCTTGAAAAAGTCAGGATGGTTTCCTACAAGTTAGCATTTACACTAGAGTTAGCTCGATTACATGATGTTTTCCATGTTTCTATGTTGAGAAAGTATGTAACGAACCCTTCACATGAATTGGTGGAACAACCTATTGAGTTGAAGGAAGAATTGAGCTACGTGGAAGAACCGCTTGCTATCGTCGATAGGAAAGAACAAATATTGAGATCAAAGGTGATCCCACTTGTGAAATTTGTGTGGAGAAGGCATTCCATGGAATAATCTACATGGTAGAGTGAGGATAGCATGAAAATACGTTATCCGTATTTGTTTGATTCGGACAACCAAGGTATGTCAATTTCGAGGACGAAATTTCCTAATAGGGGGAGAATTGTGACAACCCGAATATAATTATGCTTAAATCATGCCTAGCTTATGTGATATGATTAGTGTGTTATTAATATATGTGATGTTAATTTATTATGTTTAGTCTAATCCTACCTTCAAAAAGCATGAAATGTCGAATTAGTTACAAATACAAAATTTTGAAGGTTTCGGTAGGAATGTTCATGTTTAAGGCTAGTTTTGACCTTTATGACATAACAATTGACTTGAGGTGAAAACTATATAGTTGTAGACAAGTGAGTTATGGTTGTAACACAACAAACGGTGTGTGAAACGGAGGTTCGAGTGAGAAGTTATACCAAAATTACGAAATAAGGGCAAAATAGTCCATCCGTTAAGTAGTATTTTGTCTTATTATGGCAACAAATGTTTTATTCTCATTGGTTGGGAAGGGTGGTGGCATTGGCCGACCTTACACCCTTATAATTACCTCTTTATTCATCCAAAATGAAGCCATGAGATATTTTAAGCTTAAGGAAAGAGAAGTAGGAAGTTAGGAAGAAAAAGTGAGGACAAAATTGAAGAAAATTCATAGAAAATTACGTAAAAGCCCCGAAGGTAATTCTAACTGCAAATCTTATTGTATTTCTTATATTTATGTTTTAGATGATAGAAACCATAGTTTTTTTACCAAACTTTCATCCCTTGATATATATGTTTGGTTAGATGAAAGTTTAAGTTAAGTTTAATGTATAAAACCCTAAAATTGCTTTGTTTAGAAACTTTGTTTATTCAAACTTCCATATATTTTTTTATACTTACTGGAATTGATTGATTCCAATTGGATATTAACTTGGACTCATATATGTATGACATATCCGAAAATCATGTGAAAATACCAAGGAATGAGTCTTTGGTGAGAGTTTGAAATTCGGGTATGAAATCTGCCCTAAGGGTGAAAATATGCCCGCCATGTGTTCGGTGTTTTGCTTGACATAGCAAACGAACCTTAAAAATTATGAAACTTTAATTTTATACTTTTTTAATATGTTTACTGATGTTGGGTGAAATATCATATAAATTATGATGTAGAAAAATTATGGAAATTCGTGGAAGTTGAATGAACGATAAGAGGGCCTATAGGGCAGATTTGCCATGTGGTAAAGAAATGAGCATATCTTGATCTACGAGACCTAAAATGATGTACCATCTTTTGTATTAGAATACTAATATGATAAGGATTTCATTTCCATGAATAAATGAATTTATATTTGGTCTATGATTTGGATATGTTAAATATACTAGCATGGATTTGGATGGAACTTCACTTGTGATAAATGATTTGAATGGAATCATGTGATGCTTATGGATTGAATTATGTTTAAATAGTTCTTTGGATTATTGATATTATTATGATGATACAAATATTTTAAGAATGATAGTAAGGGAAGAAGAGATGATTGAACAAGTACTGGATAAAGGCAAGGGCAAAGCCAGTTAAACTGCCAAGGTGAGTGTACTTATGATTTGTTTCATATATAAATATGAATATATCTCTAAGAGCGGATTTGTTTGAATACTTCGGTATTCAGGATTTATTTGGATATTAAAATATCCAGGATTTGTTTGGGTCTCATAATCCAGGATTGGTTTGAATACTTCGGTATTCAGGATTTTTTTGGATATTAAAATATCCAGGATTTGTTTGGGTCTCATGATCCAGGATTGGTTTGAATACTTCGGTATTCAGGATTTGTTTGGATATTAAAATATCCAGGATTTGTTTGGGTCTCATGATCCAGGATTGGTTTGAATACTTCGGTATTCAGGATTTGTTTGGATATTAAAATATCCAGGATTTGTTTGGGTCTTATGATCCAGGATTGGAAATGGACAAAGATCCAATGATTTGTTGGAACTAATGTTCCAGGATTTGTTATTGCCAATGGGCAGAATTGTTTGGATCTTATGATCCATGATTTGTTATTGCCAATGGGCAGGATTGTTCGAATTTTATATCTACATATTCGATATAGAATTGTTATTCTATTGCAGGGAAGGAGTACCTCACTAACCTTAATGCTTACGGTTTATATTTTAACAATTTCAGGTTCATACGCTGCCAGCTAGGATACCATATGACCGGTAGCTTTGAGAGTTGCACTGTTGGAGAGAGCTAGGGTTTAAAAATGGGATTTTATCGTTGTCACACTGAAGATTTTAATATACTCACACATTGTATATATTTATTTAGTATGGATTGAGTTGATCATAGTTAATCACGGTATTGTATGTTCGCTTAATTATGACTCTGATATTGAATTTTATGATATAAGAATAATATTATGTTCATTATGCACATTATGTAAGAAAATATTGATGAATGAATCATATTTCCAATGGTCTCAAGATTATCATCTAATTATTCCAATAACAAATGATTAGTATGGATATTGGGTTTTGGGGTATGACAATACCAGTTACCCTTTTATATTTTAACCAGTACTAGTCAATTTCTAAAATATAGATCTGCATCAACTTATGAATATAGGGATTGAGTGGGCTTCATTCCACAATGCATGATGGAGTATGTTTTTATTTTCTATTTTCATATGGTGAAAATAATGCCTTTTTCCACTTATTAAATCCCTCACAAATCATAGAATGTATAAACTTATCTTCTAGCTTACATCAAAGGATGTTGATAATGTGATGAACTCCCAAACAAATTATGTCACTTCATACTTTTTGAAGGCCAAGGCACTCATTATCAAGGTACTTTTTAATTATCTATTTTTATCCTGTCACCCTCCATTTTGGATAATGATTGTTGTCTTATTTCTTTAAGACCTATTACCATGGTCAAGTCCTATTACCATAATTAAAAGACTTATTTATTTTTGTGACTTCATACTTATTTATGTCACGGCGAGTAAAGTTTTTACTGATATATAGGTACGAGTAACAGTTTAGGATTGTTGGGTACCATTAACTAGTGAACTTGGTCATATCATCTTGGTTTTGGTGCTCTCTAGATCATACTCATATTATGAGTGACTCAGTAGCTTATTATGCTTGCATTTTACTTTGAACAAACTTTCTTTTGAAAACACGTTGTCATGAATATATTGGGTGTATCATCCCTCATTGAACAAAAGATACTCAATTTTGTCTAATGCTTTTACACAGTGATTTACATATTACAAGGTATTTCACTTAGAATATTGCATTGCCTTGTGTTGGAATTCATTGTCTCCTCATATATGTTATTTTTAGTTTTGAAAATAGGAAGTATTTATAATATAAAACAGGAACGCGTTCCTCATATTTATTATCTGCTATCCTCATATCGTCGCTTTTTAATGAAAATAGGAAGCCTAGGATAGAGTTTGAGAGGAACTGTGGGTTATGTTATCCTGATCAGACAAGTATTTATAATGCTGATTTCACTGGAAGAGGTGTTATTTATCACAATTTTAATTGATATTGGATTGTATACCGAGGGTATCCCTAATACTTGGGCTCATTCATTTGAACAACAACATGGTGTCAATGGTTAGGCTTCTGAATTTCAAAATGAGTAATCACAGATTACATCACCAGATCAAATAAGAGGTGCAAATATTCCAAGCTCAGTTACCATGGAGCAGACCCATATGCTGGCACATACACTAGCTCAAAATGATGACCCTAACTTACAGAATTTAATGTTCCTCCAATTTCTATTAAAGATAAGTCATGGTGAAATAACTATTGATAATAATCTAGTCAAACGAGTAGCATTATTTACACTTGGAGATTAGGGAACTGAATATGAGTAACAAAATGATGGAGGTCAATCATGGGCTGACTAGTTTGTGATCGATGACCTCTCTCGTAAACTAGCTGTGAGAGAGGTGCTAGTTTTTGAAAATTGTAGAATGTATCCTTTCAGTGGTAGGCAACCATCATATTCTCATATTTAAAATGTGTGGTGATTACGGTAAGGAAGTATCAAAATTAACTAGTGGGAATTATTTGTTTTCATATTGTTCTATTTTTTAAACTTAACATATATTAGTTTGTTGTCCATAATGTAATAAACTACTACTTTTGCACGCTAGAAGAGATTCATATTGTGACATTTGAGGTTTGTTGGACACGTATTGTCATGTAACAACCCCCAATCCAGAATAAGGGATGGCCAGCCCAATACTCCAACATAACGGATTCATGGATGGAATCATCCTCAGCATCAACATGAATAAAAGAGCATACGGGAAAACCACCCAATAATTCAGAAAATGGGTTGCCAAAAATTTGTTTTATTATGATAAGTTAAGAAAATAATTTAAACAACCCAATCTGAAGAGAAAGTGGAATTCCAAAAGAGCTTATATTGCAACCATGATAAATATACAATAAGAGGACCGAATTAGCTATCGGTCAACAGTTACATACAACGTATTACAACAATTTAATATGTTACATAATACATTCATTAAACAGTTACAAAAGTTTGGGCCACACGCCCGAGTGAAAGACCCGATCATATCTAGAACACAAAAATGAAGGCGTCTAACAAAACATCCTATAATATCCGCAAAATCTTACAGCTCCTCAAAAGTATTGGAGTAGGAATATCAGAACGGGCGCCCTTGCGGCGGAGCACCTGAGCGGATACCATAACATGCACAACAAGGAAAATGAACGGGCCAGGGCCCTATTTTTATATGATTCCCAGATGAATAAGAAGCATGATAGATATGAACAGTTAATAATGAATGATGAAGATGAGAATCTAACAACGTAATCACAAAGCATTCAAAGAAAAAGGCAATTTAGATAATCATAACTTTTTATTAAATTATGCAAGGAAATGTAATTAACCTCATTAATTAAAAATCTCCATCATTATTCGTCATTTCATTTCAATTCTCATTCCTTAGCAGGAATATAATTACCATCATACATTTTATGGAAATTTACATACATGAAGTCCCACTTGATTTAGAATGGTTATATTCATATACATATAACGATTCTAAGACCTCCCCTCCGAGTTTACCTACTGGGCGCGCCCCTAAATGACTATCATCTTCCAAGGCCTATCGAACAAGACAACCTGGGCACCTAACGCACGTCGGGAAGAGGCCATATACCTGCGAGTGAGTCATTAGCACACTCGGAATTACCTCACTAGCGCAAAATAAAACATATAACAATCCCGCATATGGCCGAGGACTATAGTCTCCCTGCATTCACTAGCCAAGGGACATCACCTCATGCGCGATCTTCCCCTATGATAGCATTTAGAGAGGTGGGTTTAAGTAAATTAGCATTTACTATTTAAATCTCATTTTCATTTCCATTATTCATATGTTTGGTTCATTTCTTATGAAACCATCTTCATTGAATATTCTCATTAATATTCGTCACATTTTTTTAAGTCCCGAGTTATCATCCAAGTGATCCCCATAATTCTATAAGTCCTAAGGTCTTATATGCCTCTAATGATCCCCTAAAGTCTCCAACTATGGGCTTACAACTCCTAATCTCCTAATAATATCCTAAATGAAAGAAATGCCCTAATCTCAATTCGGTACACCTCAAGAACAATCCCCGTTTAACCCATTCCTAACGTAGGGTAATGACTCAAGTCAACTAACACTCTAGGACTCTAAGTTTACTTCATACAAGAAGGTTCCTAGGTCCTAAACCTAAAGAAAAAGGTAAAAAAAATTGAGTTATAAAACTAACTCAAAAATAGCAGAAAATCGGATCGATTCGCCCAAAAAGCGAATCGATTCAGATGAGAAACCCAACTTTCTGTAAATGCTGAATCGATTCGGCCTTAACCCGAATCGATTTGGGTACCCAGACCTGGAAACTGCCCCTTGGGTGAATCGATTCGAACATGGCCAAATCGATTCGGCCCTGCGAATTTGCCAAGTTTGGCTATGGAGTCTTGGACTCCTAAATTCCCCCAACTCCAATCGACCCAAACAAAAATCATTAGTTGCCATCAACTGATTATAAATTCTTCTAACAACAATGATTTACACTAATATCCAATCAAATCAACCTCCAAGAGTTCAAAACCCATAAATCCATAAAAACCCTAACTTTGTTAAACCATAACTAATCCACAACTATCAATACTAATTATCCAACTTAAATCACATAATAGCAAGTATAAAACTTGCCTTGGTGTAGGAATCTCATATTTTCTTGTAGAAGCAACAATCTCCAAGCTTGAATCTCCAATTCTCTCTTTCTGTCCCAAGTTCTCTTCTTCTCTCTAACTCTCTAGGTTAACAATTATTCTTAAGAGAAATAAATGAATTGCAAGACATAAATCACATCTTGAGTCTAATTCCCCAACTTAAGTGGTTAATACCACATTAAATGACTCACAACTACACATTTAAGCTATAACCAGTCAAAAGTGCCTTAAAACATAAAGTATAATATGACACTCAATTTGACTATTTCGCACCTTCCGAAACTGACTACGCCCTCCAAATTATCATTTGGAAATTTTTATAACTCATTTTAAGTTTCGGTCTCATTTTAAACCATAGTGTCATTTTAAATCTTATGACACAATAAAACACAACATGCTGATATTTACCTATACATAAGGTAAATATGCAACATTTTAGTAAATATGAACTTTTCTTCATTAAATTAATACTTACTCCATATTCCAACATTTTATATATAATTACTTCACATAGTAAATAAATATAAAATAGATTCTCAAAAGTGAGGGTTGTTACATACTCCCCCCCTTATGAGGGAATTTTGCCCCCAAAATTTAGGCGTACCTTGTATAAAGAGATGCGAATATTTTTCCCGCATATCATCTTCGCGTTCCCATGTCGATTCCTTGACATTGTGGTGACTCCATTGTACTCTAACCAAGGTCACTACTCTCGATCTCAACCTATGCTCCCCATGCTCTAGAATAGCAACTGGTTGTTCTTCATATGAAACATCGGGTTGCAAATCAATATCTTCAAAAGGAATGTGACAAAGGGCACCTTCACACCTCTTGTATTTCTTCAAAGAGGAAACATGGAACACGTCATGGACTTGCTGCAAGTGTTCCGGTAAAGCAAGTTGATACGCGACCGAACCCACCCTAGCAATAATAGGAAAAGGTCCGACGTAACGCGGTGCAAGTTTCTCTTTCTTCCCAAAACGCTTGATCCCTTCATTGGCGACACTTGCACCAACACTTGGTCCCCGACCTCCATCTCCACATGCCTTCTACCCGCATCTGCGTAGATCTTTTGTCGGTCTTAGGATATCCGAATGAAATTTCGGATAAGTTTAATCTTAGAAGAAGTATCCTGGATCATTTTAGGTCCAAGAAACTTATTATCCCCCACCTCTAACCAACAAGTGGTCGATCTACAAGGTCGTCCATACAAAGCTTCATAGGACTCCATCCCAATAGTAAAGTGGTACGAATTACTATAAGCAAATTCGACCAATGGGAGATATTGTTCCCAACTACCCTTGAAATCAAGCACACACATACGTAGCATATCTTCCAACATTTGGTTGACCCTTTCTCTCTGCCCATCTGTTTGAGGATTATAAGAAGTGCTTAACTTCAATTCGGTTCCCATGGCCTCTTCGAAACTTTGCCAAAAGTGGGAAACAAAAATCTTGTCTCATTCGAAAACTATATTTAAAGGCACCCCATGCAATCTAATAACCTCCTCAATGAACAACCGAGCATAACGAGCAGTGTTGTAATCGGTGTGGATCGATAGGAAGTGTGACGACTTCGTCAAGCAATTAACGATAACCCAAATAGAATCGTGACCCATTTGTGATGTTGGCAATCCCGTAATAAAATCCATTGATATTCTCTCCCATTTCCATACCGGGATCTCCAACGGTTGTAACAAATCGGTCGGTCGTTGATGATCAATCTTGACCAACTGACAAGTGGTGCATTGGGACACAAACTCAGAAATATCCCTTTTCATGTCTGGCCACCAATACTGATGGTGCATGTCTTGATAAATTTTTTCATTACCTGGATGCACTGCAAATTTGGAACCATGAGACTCTGCCATTACAGCCCTGCTTAAGTCCCCTTCATCAGGGATAATGAGTCTCCCTTAGAAACGCACCCCAACCTCAGAAACAATAGAGTAGGATTATGCTCCCTCAGTCAACAGCTTGTGTATGTGGTCTTGACAATCTTTGTCCATCCTTTGGACTTCTACCACCCTTGTCACAATAATAGGCGTAACAGTCATTACATACATAAACGCCCTAGCAGCTTCATCCTGTTGGCCAAGCGCCTTCTATTTTGCTTTTCATACTTCTGCCAACTCCCCTTCGGGATTTCTGCTCAAAGCATCCGCTACCACATTCGCCTTGCCCGGGTGGTGGTAAATGTCGAATTGATAGTCTTTCATGAACTCCAGCCATCGGCGTTGCCGCATGTTTAAACTTTCTGTGAAAATAAATATTGCAGCGATTTATGGTCCGTGAAAAGACTGAACTTCTCCCCTAGGAGATAATGCCTCCAAATCTTCAAGGCAAAGACAACCGCGGTAAGCTCTAAGTTATGCACCGGATAATTTCTTTCATGTGGCTTGAGCTTGCGGGAAGCATGAGCAATAGCCCATCGATCTTGTTGAAGTACACCTCCTAATCCTTGTAGAGATGCATCGGTGAAGACTAGATATTCCAATCCCGGCTTTGGCAATGCAAGGACTGGAGCCGAAGTCAACCTGTCTTTGAGCTCGTCAAAAGAAGCTTGGCAAGAGTCATCCCATACAAACCTCACTCCTTTTCGGGTTAAATTTATCAAAGGGCAAGCAATTTTTGAGGAACCCTTGATAAACCGACGGTAATAACCCGCCAAACCCAGAAAACTTTGAATTTCGGTAGGTTTCGTGGGCTGCCCCCACTCCCTCACCGCAACCACCTTGCTCGGATCTACCGATATCCCCTGGGTCATCACAATATAACCCATAAATTGTACCTCCTGTAACCAAAAGCCACACTTCTTGAACTTAGCATACAATTGGTGATCCCTCAATCTTTGTAGGGCCAACCTCAAATGAATAGCATAATCATATTTCGTTCGAGAATAGACTAAGATGTCATCGATGAATACAATAACAAATTGGTCCAGGAAGTCCCAAAATACCCTATTCATGAGATCCATAAATACGGCGGGGGCATTGGTTAGTCTAAAGGGAATAACCAAAAATTCATAGGATCCATATCTCGTCAGAAAAGCGGTCTTGGATACATCCTGCTCTCGTATCCTCAACTGGTGATACCCCATCCTCAAATCGATTTTAGAGAAGTACGACGCTCTCCTAAGTTGATCAAATAAGTCATCGATACGAGGCAAAGAGTATTTGTTCCAGATGGTGACTTTATTCAACTCTCTATAGTCAACACATAACCGTAGAGAACCGTCCCTCTTCTTCATAAATAACACCGAAGCACCCCAAGGCGACGTACTACGCCCAATAAATCCCTTCTCCAATAACTGTTGGATTTGATATCTCAACTCCCTAATTTCCATAGGAGCCATGCGATTTGGAGCTCTCGCGATTGGTCGAGTTCCTAGCGCCAAATCAATCACAAACTCAATCTCCCAGCTCACAGGCAAACCCGATATTTCTCAAAACACATCCTTAAAATCTCTAACAACCGGAATAGAATCCAAGGGAACAACTATATCCCGAGTAGTCTCCGCTGTGATACAATACAAATAAGTACTAGTACCTCCTTCTAAACGAGGAATAACCACCAAGAACATTTCCTATCCCGGAACGGCAAAGACTATACTATTCCCGTAATAATTAACTATCGCATGATAGTTCACTAGCTAATCCATACCCAATATCACATCATACCCGACTATATCCAGGATGAGTAAATCGTCCTCAAAGCATAAATTACCAAGAGAAATTCCTATTTGTTTACAAACAAGGAAAATGAGTGAACCATCACCCATAGAGGACTCGACGCTAGTGAAAGTACTCTCAGTAGATTTAATCAACTCTGTGGTCTGAGGAAAACTTCTAGAAATAAATGAATGTGTCGCACCCGTATCAAACAAAATGCGACCCATGTGCTCTTAAATAAGGAACTTACCCTCAATGGCTAGTGGTACCGGCGGAGCCGGAGGAAGCATAGCATCCTGGATATGATAAACTCTCCCATACTATAGCTGACCCTGCTGTGGAGGAACAACCGGGTTAGGTACCTGTGGTGGAAACTAAACGTATGGTTATTATGGAGCCCTAGGAGGTTGTCCCCCAATCAACCGAGGACACTCCTTCTTGTAATGACCCGCCTCTCCGTATTGGAAACACCGTCCCGCCATATTCTCCGTATTTTGGCCCCAGTTATTTCTAAACTGGTTAACACCTTGGCCCGAATGGCCCTTACCCCCTTGACCACCCCGACCTACTTGTTGTTGCGGAGCACCCTGACCATGTCTATTATTATTCCCACCCGCATTAAACCCACCAGAATGTTGCTTTTTGACAAGTCCCCTTGTTAGGGATCCCTTTCACGTTACTTGTTACCCGAAGATTGGGACGAGGGAAAAGCTCCTCCTCCAATCCCACTACCTCTAGGCTTTACCGCTTGCCCCACTACAGCAGCTTTCTTGCCACTCTACATGTACAACCGGTGTTCTTGGCAATGGAGCAATACTGCATTCATTACCTCACCAAAAGTTTGCAAGGCTAGATTACCCAGCAAATGTTGTCGGATCCTTCAGTTCAAACGTCCCATAAACTTCGAAACCTTCCTCTCTTCCGGAGTCACCTCATCCAGTACAAAACTTGCTAACTGGGTGAACTCCTCTTCCTATTCCTCCACGGATCTCTCACCCTACACCACATCCTAAAGCCTCCTTCTCATCTCCCTTTGAACTGTGGGAGGAAAATGCTTTTGGTCAAACAAGACCCAGAAATCAGTGATAGTCATGGTATCTCTTTGTTTGGGTGTATTCATCGACTCCCACCAATGCAATGTGGCCCCAATAAGTATAAAAGTAGCGAGGATTTGTTTCCTTTACTAACTACACTCCACCATTCGCAGATGGCGTTGCATATCCTTCTTCCACTGATTTTCTCGGATAACATCAGAACCTCCATCGAATTCCGGAGGATGGCCCTTCAAAAAGGACTCTCTAACTCTCTCCCACGGAGAAGGTCCCGTAGGAGCTTGTGCATACTGCGCTCGTTATTGAGCTTGTGGCATTTGCTGAGCCACTACGGTTATGGCAGTATTGACCACTTGAGCCACAATGTTTGCTACATCCGCAGCGTTAATGGTTCCTTGTGGCGGTGGTGGAGGACCAACATCCTCTTCTACAACCCTATTACGTCTCGCTGGGCGACCTCTCTTAGGCGGCATCTAAGATGAAGAAATAATAGAGTTAGAATACTAATAAAAAAATCTATCTTGTAGAAGATCGCAAACACAAACAACAAATCAGTCCTAATGTTAGGCTCTATATCAAAAAACGCTACGGTAGAATGTGACAAGTCCACATAGATCCTAAAGACTCTAGAACCTGATACTCTAATACCATCTGTAACAACCCACAATTCAAAATAAGGGGTGGCCAGCCCGATACTCCAACATAACGGAATCATGGATGGAAGCATACTCAGCATCAACATCAATATAAAGAGTATATGGGGAAACCACCGAATAATTCAGAAAACGGGTTGCCAAAATTTTTTATATTTAGTTTTATTACAAGTTAAAAAAATAATCTAAACAAACCAATCTGAAGATAAAGTGGAATTGCAAAAGAGCTTATATTACAGCCATAATAAATATACAATAAGAGGACCGAATAAGCTGTCGGTCAACAGTTACATACAACGTATTACAACAATTTAATATGTTATATAATACATTCATTAAACAGTTACAAAAGTTTGCGCCACACGCCCGAGTGAAAGACCCGATCATATCTAGAACACAAAAATGAAAGCGCCTAACAAAACATCCTGTAATATCCGCAAAATATTACAGCTCCTCAAAAGTATTGGAGTAGGAATATCAGAACGGGCGCCCTTGCAGCGGAGTACCTGAGCGGATACCATAACATGCACAACAAGGAAAATGAACGGATCAGGACCCGAATTTTACATGATTACTAGATGAATAAGAAGCATGATAGATATGAATAGTTAATCATGAATGATGAAGATGAGAATCTAACAACCTAATCACAAAACATTAAAAGAAAAGGCAATTTAGATAATCATAACTTTTTATTAAATTATGCAAGGAAATGTAATTAACCTCATTAATTAAAAATCTCCATCATTATTCGTCATTTCATTTCAATTCTCATTCCTTAGCAGGAATATAATTACCATCATACATTTTTATGGCAATTTACATACATGAAGTCCCACTTGATTTAGAATGGTTATATTCTTATACATAAAAAGATTCTAAGACCACCTCGCCGAGTTTCCCCACTGTGCGCGACCCTAAATGACTATCATCTTCCATGGCCTTTCGAATAAGACCACCTGGGCACCTAACGCACGTCGGGAAGTGGCCATAGGCCTGCGAGTGAGTCATAAAAACACCCGGAATTCCCTCACTAGTGCAGAATAAAACATATAACAATCTCGCATATGGCCGAGGACTATAGTCTCCCTGCATTCACTAGCCAGGGCACATCACCTCATGCGCGAGCTTCCCTTATGATAGCATTTAGAGAGGTGTGTTTAAGTAAATTGGCATTTACTATTTAAATCTCATTTTCATTTCCATTATTCATATGTTTGGTTCATTTCATTTGAAACCATCCTCATTGAATATTCTCATTAATATTCATCACATTTTTTTAAGTCCCGAGTTATCATCCAAGTGATCCCCATAATTCTATAAGTCCCAAGGTCTTATATGCCTCTAATGAGCCCCTAAAGTCTCCAAGTATGGGCTTACAACTCCTAATCTCCTAATAATATCCTTAAGGAAAGAAATGCCCTAATCTCAATTCGGTACACCTCAAGAACCAGCCCTGTTTAACCCATTCCTAACGTAGGGTAATGACTCAACTCAACTAAAACTCTAGGACTCTAATTTTACTTCATACAAGAAGGTTCCTAGGTCCTAAACCTAAAGAAAAAGGTAAAAAAAATTGAGTTATAAAATTAACTCAAAAACAGCAGAAAATCAAATCGATTCGCCCAAAAAGCGAATCGATTCGGATGACAAACCCAATTTTCTGTAAATGCCGAATCGATTCGGCCTTAACCCAAATCGATTCGGGTACCCAGACCTGTAAACTGCCCCTTGGGTGAATCGATTCGGACATGTCCGAATCGATTCGGCCCTGCGAATTTACCAAGTTTGGCTATGGAGTCTTGGACTCCTAAATTCCCCCAACTCCAATCCACCCAAACCAAAATCATTAATTGCCACCAACTGATTATAAATTCTTCTAACAACAAAGATTTACACTAATATCCAATCAAATCAACCTCCAAGGGTTCAAAACCCATAAATCCATAAAAACCCTAACTTTGTTAAACCATAACTAATCCACAACTATCAATACTAATTATCCAACTTAAATCACATAATAGCAAGTATAAAACTTGCCTTGGTGTAGGAATCTCATATTTTCTTGTAGAAGCAACAATCTCCAAGCTTGAATCTCCAATTCTCTCTTTCTGTCCCAAGTTCTCTTCTTCTCTCTAACTCTCTAGGTTAACAATTATTCTTAAGAGAAATAAATGAATTGCAAGACATAAATCATGGCTTGAGTCTAATTCCCCAACTTAAGTGATTAATACCACATTAAATGACTCACAACTACACATTTAAGCTATAATCAGTCAAAAGTGCCCAAAAAGATAAAGTACAATATGGCACTCAATTTGACTATTTCTCACCTTCCGTAACTGACTACGCCCTCCAAATTATCATTTGGAAATTTTTATAACTCATTTTAAGTTTCGGTCTCATTTTAAACCATAATGTCATTTTAAATCTTTTGACACAATAAAACAAAACATGGTGATATTTACCTATACATAAGGTAAATATGCAACATTTTAGTAAATATTAACTCTTCTTCATTAAATTAATACTTACTCTATATTCCAACCTTTTATATATAATTACTTCACATAGTAAATAAATATAAAATAGATTCTCAAAAGTGAGGGTTGTTACATGTCAATTATTCAAAAAAATTCCTAGATTGTGCCTAAATTTATAAGTTAATTATATGTTACACACTTATCGAAAATGGGTAGGGCATGTGCTGTAAATATACTTTAAGTGTTAATGTATGATATGTCACCATTCTAGTAATTTCCATAATTTTTATATTATAACTGTAGATTGTTGCAAATTTAAGTGCATCCCCTCACATGAGAAACATATCAATGAAAAAATTTAGTATGTGGGGGAAATACTATGATGGTTTATGAATGTAATATTGAACATATATTCTTGATCAATAAACTCATTTGGAATATACATGATTGCTCTCTAGAGCTATTGTGAAGTCGAGCGGTTGATTTCAGCTGCGCTTTATCTTTGGCTTGTGTTCCTGCTTGCATCATCTATGTATTCCCTTTCTTTTCTTCTTATTTTTCCTTTTTGATCTTTCTCTTATTTTGATGGACTTCTGATCCACAAGAAAGAGGTCATTGTATAACAATTTTTTGGATTTTCAGAGGCCCGCGTGTTATTCATGCACCCCATTATCATTGTGTCTCTTCCTCTCAACCTCCCTCATAGTCAAAACAAAGATAGACCAGTAAGTAGTACACGTGGGATGTGCTCAAACTAGTTCCACTGAAACCACCTACGATTGAAAGGGTACACTCAACACCAATAGGGCTACTGTTGGTGTTGGCTATAGGCGGGAACAGAGGCACTGAGGGCCTAGGGGGGCTGTAGCCCCCACTGATTTTTTTTAAAAAAAATAGATATTTATACTTATATAATATTTTGGGTGTAAACTAAAATTTGGAAAAAAAATGAACATAAGTTTAATTAGAAAAACTTGAGAGATAACTTAATATTCTTACTTGTCCATTTCATTTACGACAGCGACTTTCAATTTTTAACCTCTACTACCTACCCACCACGAGCTGCTCTCCATCTAGCATCAACCTCAAGCCCCCCCTCCTCAAGCCTCTGCTGCGCTGCTATTGTTGCTGCATAGTTGCTCTCCATTTAGTCTCCCTCCTCGCCACCACTGACTCACCTCTAACTTCCAAGCCAAGTCGTCCCCCCGCTGGAACCAGAATAGAACAGCAAAGCATGTAATAGTCAAAGATTTAGTTGTATTTTTATTATTTCTTTATTATATAGAAAATTAAATGATTTAGTTACTGACGAGACTACAATTGAACTAGCGTGAGTTTCATCATTAATACTTATTACACGTATAAATATATAAATCTTAGTCCAATTCTATTTATAATTTTTTTTCGTACATGAATGTAATCGATTTTGAATTCTGGTCATTTTGTGCTACAAAGAGGTAATAATATTTGGGGGCAATTCATTTGGAGAAATTTTATGAACTTTTAGCATAATGATAATAATGTTCTAATTTGGTCTTTTGTTGTTTTGATTATAGATTTTGTGAGAGCATTTATTTGAGTTTTATGTGTGTTGTAAAAAAAAATAAGTAACTTCTTTTTTTAGTTCAACTAACTCTCCCCCCTTCGTACATCATGGATAATGACTACCAAACAAGCTTTCCTTATGGTAAAACTCTCAAGTTACATGGTTCAATTAATTCTCCCCCTTCGTACATCATGGATAATGACTACCAAATAAGATTTCCTCATGGTAAAACTCTCAAGTTAACTACTAAATAAATGTGTAATGAACCTGCAATTTCTTCTCCTAGTACACTCTTGTAAATAAGTGCCCCGTTTAGTGATCCATCTATTCTAAGTAAATTCAAGGCGTGAGTTCTATAGATACTCTTATTAAAATTAAATCTGTGTTTATTAGAATTATGTTTACTTTACTGTTGTGGAGCGTGTCCCATAATTCGTATTTCGTCTTGAATTTATAGGGAAGATTGCCTATAATCTTGCTAGTTTCTTAACTTTTAGATCTGATGCTGATAGGTTGAAGCAATCAACAAAGACTTTATTGACTCTAGATAATAGGGAAACCTTTTAAAAGAACTAAAGATGTATACAAGAATTTAAATTATGTATAATGAATCAAATGATCTTGAATATGATGTCTAATCAATTGTGATTCATTTGATATTAGATTGTATACCGAGGGTGAGCACATGTTTTTCTTCAAGTGCATTAATAGAGAAGGTGTATTTCTTCAAGGGTAACCACCTGCCATTGTGTTTCTTGAATTACGACATAAATTTATTTTGTGTATACCAAGATTATTAAAGGACACTTAGTGGTTTTTGTGATAATGCTCACTTTGTAGATATAATTGGACTAAATTTATTCTGTCTATATGACACAAATTCACTATGTATATATAATTATATAATTTGATGTTTAGTTTTTTGGGAGTTTCCATTTGTGTTTAATTTTTTTTACTGTACTAATTGGGTTTCTCATTTTTGTTTCAGTTTGGTTTTTGAGGTTGAGTTGAGTAGAAGTTCGATGTCGGAAGTATCGAAGCTCACAGCCAAAGCAGGGTTTGAAACAGGGTACACACATCTCTCTCTTTTGGGATTTTGGTTTTGGATCTTTTGAAACCCAAGAGAAAACTAATGAGACATAACATACAGTAAACATATTAAATATACATAACTTGGTAGTTATAGTGAGTCGCTCGACTAGATATGGTGCCACCAAGCATGAGGGTTGAAATGGTTATGGTAGTTAGTGTGTTAGGGAAGGGATACATCTATATATAATAGCTATATATATAGATGATGTTATATATAGCGGTTATATATATATATATATATATATGGAAAATTTATTTATTTATTGATGTGTTTGTGTTATTTCCATGAATTGAGTTGAATAGAGCGTTGAAGTTGTAACCATGGACTTTGATAGAATGACACTTATACATTTTATGCCTTTACGGGTAATTAATATTGTTATGAACTATTAGTTTAGTTGTTGTAGTATTTTATATTTTTAAACAGGGTGAATAGTCTTATAAAGGGAGGAAACCTTGCCCAAATTTTTTGAAGTTTTTACAATTGTTTGTTGTATAAAAAATGTTTTCGAGTTAAATTGTACTTGACTTAAAATTTATTTTTGACTTAAATTGTACTTGAGACCATATCTATTTTTTAATATATATATATATATATATATATACAACCTTGTTTAACGTCCGTTACTCTTTTAATAGTTGTCCGTTAATAATGTTTTGTGTTAACCAGTTCCTATTGCAAAGAAATGGCACTCTTCATTGTGAATATTTTGTGTTGAAGTTCATAAAGTATTTCATGAAGGATGATTCCATACTTTTTGAAACAAAAGTATGTTACCACTGTTTTATCTTTTTATCGTGTTATATAAAATATTGTTTAGTTATTAACTATTATATACTGTAATAATAAATTCAATTTTATCTTCAATCTTATAGATGAAAAGATTGCCTGATAAAGTGACGTACAGGTTGACTGATCTAAATGAAGTGTAATGGAGTTCATTTAATTCATTACGGATTATATATCCTAGGTACTTTCGAATAACTGTATTTTGTTATCTCGTAATGACAATTTGTTGAGATGATTGTATTTTGATGAAAACTGTGTTGATTATATTTGATTGCAGGGTTAGTCATTCTGGGTTGGATAGCGTCGAGAACAAGTGTTAATTTAAATATTTTTTTATTGTAAATATATTGATGTATATGATGATATAATGTAGCTTGCATCAATATTTTTTATTGTAAATATCTTGATGACTATCAAGTTAGTGATATTTATGACCTTGGTTATTATTTATTTATAAGGGTTCATTTAACCTCAAATAATAGTTGTTTTATTAATAGAGTAATGATTTTTAAAAATTTTTATATCAACATTTATGTCAGTTTTGAAAAAACTCTCCTAAATTACTAAACCTGAGATAAATGTGATCTTATTTATGTAAGTTTTTCATGAAATTGTGATTAAAAACATGTTGAATATCATAGTTTTTATGTGTGTTTTAAAAACTGAGATAAATGTGATCTTATTTATGTCAGTTTTACAAACATTTATGTCAGCGCTTTATATGTCAGTTTTGAAAAATTCAAAAACTGACATAATTGGTCATTTATGTCTGTTTTTGACTGACATAAATGACTGCTTTTCTTGTAGTGTGTGTATGGCATATAAATAAATAAGTAGGATGTTTGGTATTTTATGTGTTAGTGATAACTTTGAAATTAAAAAACTAAAAAAAAAAAATAACAAATAGAAAGTAGAATAAGAAAACATAAACTAATAATACTGGAAAAATGAACCAAAAGTAAAAGTTAATGGGAAAATCTAAACAGTAAACAATTTTATAAAGGAAAATGTAGGCAGTAAAATCATACTTAAATTGATTCGAAGAAAATAAAGTCGAGCAGTAAAGGTAAATTCACACAACACACAACACAAAATATAAGCGGTTCGGTAGTGTGCCTACGTTCACGAGGTCATTCTCTCTCTTTGTTGATCCATTCACAATAACAGGAATTACATGCCCCTTTTTCCAGAGGTGATGTTTACATTTATAGATAACACCAAGAGAATGAGTTGTGTGGGGCTCTATGGCATTTGAATGCAGTTGGAATCTGGTCGACTGTAACCAAACCCAAGAGTTTCATTGATCGAATCCTCATTTGCTCTTATCTTTAAGTTATGATCGTCTATCAAGGCATATATATATATATATATGTGTGTGCGTGTGTGTGTGTAAACAAACATGTACATTATTTGATAGTTTATATGTAAGTTTAATGCACTTTCAAAATGAAAAATTAAACACCAACCAATTCAAAACAAAAAAAAGAAAACATAAACTAATAATATCGAAAAAATTGAACCAAAAGCAAAAGTTATTGAGAAAGGCAAAATACCGAACAATTTTTTATTGGTAAGTATTTTAAAAAAAACAAAAAACATAATTTTTTAACACAAACATATGAAAAAAAAAGTTGGTATGGTATTTGCATAACTCCAATGCTGATCAAACCGACCAATAAACACTCCTACAATAAACAAACGAAAAAAACTAAATCTAAAATATGCCTAAGCCATAAAATCCTAACCCATAAATGATAAAAAATGAACATTTGAAAAAATTTACACCTAAAACCATTGTCACAATAATGAACTAAAGAACTTTGTGAAACATATAAAAACTGAACTAAATGTAAAATGTACTAATATCTTTTTATGTCTTTTATATGCAAAATTATGGGCGAGTACTAAATTATCCACGTGTGTTACATTAGGTCCTCAGTTTTTATTTTTTTGAATTTTGTGATAGGTAGAACTTTTTATTTTTGTTCCCAAAAATCTTGACACAATATAATTATCTGTATATTGTGACAACCCACTCAAAATAATAACGGGTGGCCTGCCCTATACTACATTAATCAGGTATCTCAGATGGCATAGTCTCAAAATCAACTCACAATACTAAATAATATAAGGCTAACTACACGAAATCATTAAAAGCAGATTGTCAAAAATTTAAAACTTTGAGTTAACAACAACAACAAAACCAACTATGCAACCATAACCAACAATACACGTCTAACTATGATGAGTGATAAGTGCAAACTCCAAATATATACAAGTGTGCAATACAATGTACAACTAAATATCAACAATGAAATACCCGAATATGCTATCGGTTAACAGACAATACAATAATCTGAGAGATGAAATATAAAAGTGTTAATCCATAACACTTGAGTATAAACTCAATATACAACTGAATCCTAATCTAGATATACAAAGATAGGAATCGACTAAAGCCAAGTGCCGCAACAGTCCGCTATTGTCACAGCTCCACGAATACTCTGGATGGATGAACATTAAAGGCGTCATTGCGGAGGAGCACTTGAAGTAATACAATATATATACATGGAGGAGAAAATATAAACGGGTCAGAGCCCGAGTTGAAAACATTTTATAGCAAGTGCATTAAAATGCATAATAATTCTAAATGCATTATTACATGATTTGGGTGGAATCGAACTCTCTATAATAATTCAACTCACCCCTCCACTAATGCGCGCTCTAAACGTATGTACGTAATCTCCAAATGGATCCCAAATTCTATATAGGTAAAAGAATCTAACCTAAACCCAATTGAATTATTTAATTAAAATCTTCTAACTTATCTCTCAATCTACACCTATATATTTTCTTTAAATCATATGCATTACCTTTAAATGTTATAGTTCTCTTTATATTTGTTCATTTATTGAACATATAAAGTTGCATAATAAACTTCAACCTCATCATCACAATACACTAACATTCTCATTTACCAGAATTTCATATATTCTAGTTATGCCCTTATTTGGCATGTAAACAATATATATATATATATATATATATATATATGAGTTATTAGCATCAAGTGCTAAGGACGAAACTCCTCCCGATTCTCAATACGGCATTGCATTTCGTTCGTGGGACATCACGCCGAGGCGAAATCTAAACAAGGACCCCCCCACCCCCGTTACACTACTCCTGACAGTATTGATCCTTGAGATTCATTATGCCCTCAATGCATGATGCATGTAACCCAAATTATTATCCAATACTAATTAATTAATGTTCCCAATTCTCAACAGTACACGGCGTTTCATGCGTGGGATGTCTCGTCGAGGCGAAATCCAAACAAGGAACCCCCCGTTACACTACTCCTAGCACTGCCGATTGTCGGGATAGGTGATATATATATAAATATGAGCATTAAGGAGTAACTTCTGCCCAAGTTCCAACATTACACTGCGGTTCGTGCATGGGACGTCTCGCAGAGGCAAAATCCAAACAAGGAACCCCCTTATACACTAATCCTGGCAATGTAGGTCATTGAGGTCCATTATACCCTCGATACTCAAACACAATCACAACCAATAACCATCCAACCTAGCTATAACTCGAGGATGCAGGCTCACATTCTATCATCTTCCAGTTGCCCATACCTGGTAGAAAATGGGGGCCACCTGGTGGGGTTCAACGGCACCCACCTCGTGATCAACTCACGCACACAACGTCCCGGGAAACGGTCATAGCTCCTAATCGACAGGTGAGAACGACACATACCCACGACTTCTCACCCCCAAAATAAATAATTTATATCATATAATACTCACATGGACGACTATGACCTGGGGAATATCCACACCCTGCTCTTCGAGCCAAGATGCTCACCCTCTACGCACGCAACTTCCCAATGATAGCAAGGAGAGGGTATGCTTAACTATATGTAGATATACCATCATATAAGGTATAAATACATCACCACATAATAAAGATATACCATCATATAAGGTATACCTTCCACATCATTTTCATATTTATTATACGCTCTTAGGCGCAATAGAATAAATCTCATTGTTTAGTATATTTCTCTCTTGATATACTAATCGTTATTTCTCACACATCTTCCCCACTTAGTATACACTATACTATTTCTCGCTTGAAGCTCACATGTCGCTTCTAATTATGAATTGTCTCTCAATTCTATTTAAGTTAAAGATATTATTTATTCTAATGGACCTCAATTAGAATTTCTCATCGTGTGAGATATCTCCCAAATCAATCGTTGTTAAGGATATTTCTATATCCGTATGCACATCAATTAGCATTTGTAATTCTCCATCCATATTAGCGTTCAATTCATTTTATGAACTTTTAAAGTTATTCCATTTGGGAATTGATCATAAGATCCAATATCTCTAAGTTCATCTCATTATTTCATATCAATATAATTGTCATCTCCAAATAGAATCTCCAAATCAAGGTGGGCTTCCCCACTTGGAATACACCATAATATCTAATCGGTATTCCTCAAATTTAGTCAATATGACTCCAATAATTTTTTATAAGGGAAACTCTCTAAAAGTCTTCAAAAAATACTCCAAATAACTCCTATAGAGGTTCCCAATCGATAACCTCGAACAAAACAGAATGAAATTCTCCCTAGAAAAACATTCCCCCAAAGCCCTGTTTCAGAATCGATTCGGACATATTCCGAATCGATTCAGCCCAGCGAATCAATTCGGCCAGGAAGACGAATTGATTCGGGTCATCAGACCTGGGACTCTATCTCAGTCCGAATCGATTCAGCTGGGGTCCGAATCGATTCGGTCACTCAGGCCTGGGCACCCGCATATCTTCGAATCGATTCGGTAGGAGGCCGAATCGATTCGGCCCTTCCGAACTCTCGAAAATGGCTACTTTTCATTTAACCTAAAATCCCCAAAATTCATTTTAATCATTTTCTCTCCATTTCTCTTCAACCCAATCACAAATATATCATCAATAATCATCCTAGAAACTATATAAACTAATTTCTATCCTCAAAATCAAAGATATACATATCAAATCTAAGATTATACCCAAAAGTTAGGTTTTGATAAACTAAACCTAAAACCCAAAGATTTAATCCAAAAATCATGCAATAAATGGTACACAACAATTATTTAGCAAGTTTAATCACTTGCCTTGGGTTCGTAGGGTCTGAATCCGCCTTGAAATCGCGTATTTGCCGGAAATCTCCACTTTCTCTCTCTTTTCTCCTTCTTTCTCTTCTTCTTTCTTCTTCTTATTCTTCTCTATTTCTTTCTTTCTATTTCTCTTCTCTCTTTGGAGAAATAAATCTCCCATAGGCTTTTAAGCCCTAAATCCCAAGATACACATCTTTAAATGATAATACACACTTTAAATGACTCGATAACTTTAATTCGAGTCAAACGGTCCTAAATTATTTTGGAACCTAAATAGACCCCAAGTACAATCATTTTGACTTTCTCGGCCCTTCCGGACACAACTACACCCTCATAATCGCCATTCGAAGCACTTTCTAACGACTCCAAATCTTGACCTCAATTGCCAATTTAATTAATCTCCAATAAAATAATATTTATTTCTCCCAAAATAAATAAATCCTCGTCTCCAAGGCCTCGGGTTGTTACAAACTTCCCCACTTACAAAAATTTCATCCTCGAAATTTTAGCGAAGCCTAATTCTCCAAAGCTCAACTAGTTCCTACTACACCCATCTTCACTAGTCCTATCTCCAAACTTCTAACTTCCCACGACGAGTTTATTTTAATTTACTTTATTTTAAGTTGATTTTGAGTTTTATAAAACCAATTTCCACAATCAGGGCGCCCATACACCCTTTATATTCGAGCTAGCGCTCGTACCAATCATAATGAGGCTTCATTTGCCTCCAAAATTCCCGCAATTCCATAGATATAAATAATACTAACATTTTAATACTGTAAAGATTTTGAATGGTCCAAAGAAATAGCTCCTCTCAATCCCTGACATTCGCCACTTTCGTGCGGGGGACATCTTGCAAAAGCGAAATCCAAACAAGGAACCCTCCCAATACACTACTATGTAGCGACGTCGGGGATTGAGAGTTTATTAGATCCGGACTAGAGTTTGAAAGAAATAATTTTATGAAAATCATTTTGAAATGGCCCGAGGGACGATAAAAAGTTTTATTTTGAAAACAGTTTATTTTAAAAACAATTTATATAATACAATATTAATATAAAATGCCTTATGTCCAACACAAGGTCTTATCAATCATCATATATATAACAATATGTAGCTCCCAAAAATTAGCATGATTATGAGCTAAACTTTCCTGCGTCCCAATGAATCCACAATCCAAACTTTTATCAAAAATCACATCTTACATCATTTCAATATATTGCCATTTATAAGGCTCATCGATATCTGGAACACAACAATTATATAAGTCTAACATGACTATATAAAAAGAAGTAGCTTTATCATTACTTCTTATCATACAATAACCATTCTTACTTCCACCACAAGGTTTATATCTCATTTTGAGTGCATGACAAAATTATCTATTCTTACAAAAGATAATAACATAAGAGCCTAACTTGCTCAAAACTCCCCTTAAGGTCCTTACATACATAATAGGGCTATAGCACTACCCTTCCATAAATATCTCTCATACGATATATCCAAAATTCATTTTAGTAATTATCCTATTCATAAAGGAAAATTAACTTACATCATCCATCTCTAGTCCGATTGCCTTCCTCGTCAATGGGCTCCCACACGTAGTCCCCCAGTCTAAAGTGACCTCGAATCTATTGTAGGGGTTGCACTTCCAAAACTTCATCAAAATGTGGTCCTTTACCTCTTTTAGGACAATCGTCGTACGAACCATGGTATAACTCATATCTATCTACTAGGATACTAAAGCGGGGCCATCACATTGTCCATAAGAATGTCCCCTCTAAGATGTATCTCAAATAATGAATATATCGCATATAATGTAAAAAACAATTATTCACATTTCAAGAAGGATGTGAGCCTTATTATCTTTCCAATTAATCGCGCATATCTATATAAATGTTTTAGATCAGTATCTTTAATTCAAAATTACTTCTTTACCAAATTAAGAAAAACTTCTAATTCTGCACACGTCGTGCGCACAACCCTAAAACCTTGTCGTTCGCACGACTCGTGTGCACAGACCACAATTGTGGCCGTTCGAACTGGGAAACTAAGAAAAGCTCCAGGATTCAGTCTTTCTTCAACCTCTAGCCCCTAATACGACTTCTCTATCTAGAACCACCATTAATGTCTTAATTCATGGGTTTTCTACCTACATATCGCTTAATTTGTCCTATAAAGTTCATCAAACCCAATTCTATACCACCCTTACAAGCCTAATAAATTTATATAAAGATTTACGGATATTTTTCCAAAGTAGAATTCTAGTTATTGAATTTTATTCTAAAGTCCCAAATTTCTAATTTATTCGTGTAAAACTCAAGGGGCTTTTACCCAATTCTTCAAGTATACACAATTCTAACCTCAATTTGTTAAATATAACCCAAAATTCATGACAAATTGAATCTAGTTACATTTATGAATAAAATCCAATTTTTACTAACAAGTTTCAATCTAAAACTTTTTGTTTAATTATGTAAGTCACATGTTTTATATTTAGATTTAGAATCCAATGAATAACTATGTTCTAGTAACAAAAGCAATTATATAAATATACTAAATAAACTTGCCTTTAAGTTCAACTAGGATGAATTCCAATTGAGAAGTCCCATTTCTCTTTTTTGTCGAATGCTTAATTGCCCCATTTCTTCTTTTCCAGGTGGCTTCTTTATTCTCTCTCTAGGGTTTCCTTTATAAAGAGTTAAAATGGTTCATAATAACCCTAATCTCCCCTTTTATATGCTTAACCATGAAATTTAGGTTAACTCCCATATGCACCTTGGCCAATTATGCCCAAAATCACTTTTAATTAGTTTATAGTCTATCCCAAATGATATACTAGCCTATGGGGCTTAAAACTCATTATTTAAATCTTAATCCAACATTCTAAATGTCCCAAGAATCAACCCAAAGTATCAAGCCAACTTCTTAATAATCTAATTCGTACAAGTCCCGTTTTAATAATAAATTATTTATTAAATAATTATTAATTCATTAGTGTGCATTAAGTCACATTTCAAGTTTAACTAAAATACACATAAGACCGCACATATGAAAATTTAAATAGTGACATCACATGACATTGCAGTCACATGTAGTCATAAATAATCAATTTCACTATTTAATTAATGCATTAAAATTACAGGTTATTATATTATTCCCCTTACCTTAAGTCATTACTTAGTTGTCATAGTATTAGATGAGATTACTAAGGACATACAAGTAGATGTCCCACGGTGTATATTGTTTGCGGATGATATAGTTTTAGTAGACACTTCAAAGGAGGCCTTAGCGATGAGAGTAGATAGTTGGAGAAAATCCTTAGAGTTAAAGGACTGAAAATCAGTAAAAATAAAATTGATTATATGGAATGTAGATTTAATAATGAGTCGTCTGATAGCATAATGTTAAAGATAGAAGAAAAAGTGATAAACCAAACTAATAGTTTTCGTTATTTAGGTTCAGTGATACAAAGTAATGGGCATATTGATGAAGATGTTACGAGTAGAATAATGACCAGATGGATGAAATTGAGACTAAAGAATGGGTTATTATGCGATAAGAGAATAAAAAATAAATTAAAACAATAATTTTATAGAACAATTATTAGGACAACGACCCTTTACGAAGCGAAGTGTTGGGCTTTAAAGAAAAAATATGAGCAAAATTAAGAGAAAGTAGACTTAGATAATACGAACATGTGTTGCATAGACCATTAGATACACCTATAACAAGAGTAAGACCACTGGAAATAGAGGGTAAATGACAAAGGGGTTATCCAAAGCTATCTTAGGAAGAAATTATTAGGAGAGATCTTAAGGAGTTACATTTGAATGATAATATTGCTTATAATAGATTAGAATGGAAAATGAGAATCCATCTGGATGACCCCATGTGATAGGATTAAGGAAAGGATGATTATGATGGTATTATTCCCCCTAAAACTAGTAATTTTGTCCTCAAAATTCGAATTCTTAAACTCCTACTCAAAATTTTAAGAATATATCGCTCGTAGTGTCCTCATAATCTATAAAAAAATCTACTCGTCTTACAAACTAGTACCCATTATGTTCTCTCATCGTTAATCACGTTTGGATAACCCTCAACCAACTAGTCCTATTGTTGAAATCTCAACTTGTCCCACAAGGATTCCCTCCATTGTATACCTATAGAAACATCTTGTATCCACTAACAGTGATAAGGAGAGATCAAATGATATCATCCCCACCCTATACCCTAGTATGGATAAGTACCCATACATCAGATTTCCAACTTCCATCCCATGTACTCATTCAACAAAAAAGTTCTTTTTCCTACTACAGAAATCTTCATACACCCTATTAGGGCCTCTATTTTTTTCAAGGTACTCCAAATATATTCCCATACAACGACTTGTTAAAAAATTGGTTCTTAATCAACTTGGTCAATTTGACTTAGATGACCTTACATGATTCCATGACCTTTTTAGAACCCCTGAACCCTCATTGAACATTAATGGGTCTATTATCCCACTTCTATACTAGGATTTCAAAACACTATAACTCTTTGAACATCTCCACTGCTCTACTTTTTCAACTGGAAGGAGCCTATTCTACTCCACCACATTACGCGTAAGAATTCCCCAAAATACTTTACACCCACTTGTTTATGGAATGTAAAGTAACCCACAAAAAAATCACCTTGTCCAAAACTAAATTGCCTAGCTGGGGACCTTCTTGCACAAAAAATTTCTCTTGGAAATGAAATCTTCTACATTCGTTAATATACAAAGGTGTTCTTCCTAGTTATAACCTCATACCTAATCTCGATAACTTCCACACTTAAACCTAAACTGACCTCGATAAAAAAATTAGGTGTAATGGTCACCACTACTACAAATGCTTCCTCTTCATCAAGATGTAATCACTAAACCCAATGACAAACTTGTCACAAGAAGATACTTATCTTCAAATGATCTAACATGTCGTTAGCACACGTTAATAAGAACGTATTCAATATTGCGACCTTGCCAATTCCCTTTGAGGTTAAAAACACACACCTAGAGAATATCTTATAGAAGAACAAATATTACCGTTGTTAACTCCAGACCGTGAGTGGAAAAATTATCCTTGTGTGGCTCAAAATTTTGAAAAGCATAAGCCGTAGGATTTTCCTCCTTTATCAACATGCCCCTAGTATACATAGTGTGTTTATGTATATAATATGTACTCCACACCACCTCATGGTAACGTGATAACGAGAGCGCTAGTGAGCTCCTACTTGAGCTCTTTAAATGTTATGTAATAAACTATATTCAAAACAATGGTACCCCCTTTCAAATAAGGTGAGTCAGTGGCCCGATCATCTTCAAGAACCGCTGGATAAATTGTGACACCCTGCCTAATAAAATACCGGGTGATTAGTCCTATACCAAATTAAAACAGGAATCCCAGTTGGATCATCCTTAGCATCACTGTCGAAAACATTTTAAAACATACTAACCACCTAGTATTCCAAAAACTGGTGACAAATTTTAACTTTTTAATTTAACAAAATAGTACATGCGGAATTAAATATAAACCATTCACACAACTGAATAAATCAACTGAATAATTAATTTAAATAACTTGCCGAATAAACCATCGGCCACCAAAGTAAAATAATCCAATACAAACATCGAACACCTGAAGGATTACATCTGAAAACTGTACTGAGAAGTCTGGGCGACAAGCCCTAAATAAAACTGAATTGAGAAATGATTCCTACTCTAGGAATGAATGAACGATGCGTCTAATCCAAACTCCTGCTAGCATCCACATATGCTGCAGCTCCGTGTCCCTGGAATAGCATATCAATCCTGGCATCCCTGTGGCTGGACACCTAAAAGGTTTTGAAAATAGTTTTATAGCAAGGGTTAGAACCCAAAACATTTTGAAAATATTTAGCAAGTGAATTAACTGTAGTAATTTAAAATGCATGAATGCGCTTCATATTTAAGTTAGTGTCGCACTCCCTTGTGGACATTCTCACCCCTCCACTATTGTGCACACCTACCTGTTACCCTAACCCCACCTAGTTGTACTACCCCGTTCAACTAGTCCTGGTATAACCATCCCTTGCCATACTACTCTAACCCGAGTATAATGATTCTTGAATTATAAGTTATCTCACAATTAACTTACTTAATTCCTCTTAAATATTAGCATATAACCGTATCACTATTTATATAAAGTAAATACATCACACACTGTATTATTACCCGTATATAATATTTGCTACCATTATATATGTACCTTTACCACAATATCCACACATATAATATACGTGCATCCATCCCTTCCAGTAAACCCTCGCCGGATGATTCCCTCTAAAATGCTATCTCACTAGGTGTGCTCACAAAACCTAGTTATCCAAGTTGAAATCTCTCACCAACTTGGCCCAAAATATAAACGTAGTGGAGGCGGTCATATTCCGTCCCTGAAAGTGAGATACATCCCTCACCCATATATACCGGACTCTATGACCTGGGGATATACTCGCCCTACTCCTCAAGCTAGGGGATTCACCCACATCGCGCAACCTCCCTTGATAGTATTAGTGTATATAAATTGAATAAATATCTAGTCACTGATATTTAATATCACACACAATATATACACGTATATATATATACTATCACTACACCGTATATATATAATATAAATCCCGGCTTTACCGTGTACTCAAAATCCCGTACACTGCTTGTAATTTCCTAAGTCTGTGGCCCGACTCAACTTAATTAATTTTCTCACTTGATAATTTATGATCCTCTCGAGTCTATGTCCGACTCTAATATAATTAATTCACGCCTCAATTAATATAATACTTTCCCCGAGTCTGTGGTCCGACTCTAATTAAATTAATTAACACACCCATTAATTTAATACCTCCCCGAGTCTACAATCCGACTCTAATTAAATTAATTAACACACTTATTAATTTAACACCTCCCCGAGTCTACAATCCGACTCTAATTAAATTAATTAGCACACCCATTAATTTAATACCCACCCGAGTCTACAATCCGACTCTTATTTAATTAATTTACACTTTAATTAATCAACACAAATCCGAGTCTGTGGTCCGACTCTAATATAATTAATTTACACAATAATTAATTTATACCAAATTGAGTCTGTGGTCCGACTAACAATTAATTAATTTAGACATTAATTAATTTATACCGAACTCTGGGTCTGCAACCCGACCCTAAACTAATTAATTACAACATCAATTAATTTCATACTTTTTCGAGTCTACCCTCCGACTCTACCTTCATTAATTATCACATCCATTAATTTAATAACTTGGTGTCACCCAACCATTATCCCCAGACTCACTTACTTAGCCCGTAACTCAATATTTCCCGAGTCTTTGTTCCTATCACAAGGAAACACACAATAGGCATTCACAACCCAAGTAATCCTATAAAACAGTAGGTATTTACAGCACCCAATTCTTCATACTTGTACGTAATATATTTCTCTCTAATATTCACCGTACTTGTTTGCTTTACGAATTTATTTCACTTTCGTATTAATTCAAGTATTCACATAACTCTAAGGGTCCTAGTTATCCCTTGTTATATCAATTCAGTAGTTACCCTTGTTAACCCACTGACCTAACGAATTTAAGCTCGCTCACGCTTTTCCATAATTATATTCTTATTATCTCGAATTAGAGTACGTCACAATCAAGCCTATGAATCTCCACCTTAACTCTATCACAAAATTAAAGTTCAACACTAAATCATAGACCTACTTCCATATCATTATTCCATCAATATATTTCATCAAGGTCCCAAACACTTCCCCGATAAAATTTTAGACATTTGAGACTTAAAAAGAAAAATCTCAAATTTTCTGGCAGATTAAACACCCTCTAGTAAAATTTCGTTTTCTCCCTCTACAGAACTCCGATTGACCTGATTCCAAGTTCATTGGATAGATAAGAGAAATATATTTCCAGTAATGTATGGTTCACTTTCTAACTCGAAGTAGAATTCAAATCGCACACGTTTAAAGTCACGTCAAAATTCTGGCAGATTACTATGTTGACAGATCAAACACCCTGTAGTAAAATGTCGATTACTCCCTCTACAAAACTCCGATTGATCTGATTCCAAGTTCATTGGATAGCTAAGAGAAATAAATTTACAGGCATGTATGGTTCACACTCTAATTCGAAGTAAAACTCAAATGGAATACGTTTAAATTTTTGTCAAAAATTCTGGCTGGTTGACATCTTGTGTTCATCAATTAAACCCTAAGTCATTCAAGATTCATGTTCTTCATCCAATAACTCATAAAGATTCCATGTTAATCATCAATTATATTCAAATTTCATTTTATCTTTACTTAGGGATATATAATACACCTATTTCTTACTTTGAATCTCATTCAATAGCTGCATGAACAAAACCCCCATTTTTATACGCATTTATCCCCAAAACGAATTCTGGTTTACACATCACTATGATATGAATTGATTATCATAAATTTAGAGATCACAACAGTTAACCACTTGCCTGTAAGTGTTCGTAGTGTCTGATCCGTTGGCGTAGTCCCTCAATTTGGCTCCAAAATCCCCAGATTGGCTTTTGCTAAGATTTCCCCCAATTTCCCTCTCAAGCCCTAGGTTTAGAAATGTGTTGGCTGCTGATTTCCTAATCCCTCACTTAGGTTAAAACCCTCCATCCCGTTTTTCACCTAATGGTCCTAATTAAAATAGCCCAAATCACCTCGTGTGGGCCCGGCTATGCTCAAAAATGCCCCGAGACCCAATTACTACCCCGGGTACTCTTTTCTGACTATCTCGACCCATCCGGACACAACCGCGCACTCAGAATTGGCATTCCAATTAATTTATAAAAATCCTTATCTCACACCCAATTTAGTCTATACCGACTCCTGGCTGGGATAAGTGCATACCCCGTCATTAATACCTGAAATGACGCGATTAAATTATTACTATTCACTTAGTAAATGAATTTTCCTAAACATTAACCATTCACTCCCGATTAATATTTAAATATATATATTGTCATAATTAATTGAATTAAAATTACAACACACAAGTAATTTAAAATTCCCGAATTAATTAAATATTAAATGTACAAAAGTATGGGGTGTTACATACTTCCCCCCTTACAAAGGAATTTTGTCCTCGAAATTAAGATAAACCTAGTGTTCCAGTATTCACATATTACTCACTAGTCATGTGCCTCCAAGCCCGCTATATCTATCCCATCCGTTTCTAACCATACGTTACACAAGTATGCATTTAAAATTTTCCAGGGCGCCCATACACCCTATACCCGCGCTTAACCGCACAAAATTTGCCTTAATTAACCCGGGTGCCCATACACCATATCCCCGCGCTCTACCGCACGAAAGTTACCTGACTATGCTAGTCGTAACCCGTAATATAACTTCGAATCCCGTAGTCATATCACATATATAAATATATATCTACTGCCCGGGTACCCAACCCATGTGCTAACGTCCAAACATCTCCCCATAAATACTTGTCTCTCAACACAAAAGAATATATGCTTACCCTTATGCTACTAAAGACAACATACAATACTGCGCCCTTACTATCATTAGTCCTAGCGCAAAGTAAACCCCGAGCTATCTCTCTTTGCTCGAAATTAAATTAAACCACCCTCATTCACTTCAGTAAACATCCCCACTTACCGGGATAAAATGTGAGAACACAAAACTTCACTATGTGCAATCGCACCACGCAATACAACATATATGTATATATATATATATATATATATATATAGGCTATACGCCCTCTCACGTGATACCTAGTACCAACCATACCCTTGTGTCGCGAACACCAAAATTTTACACCACTATCCACCATAGTTAAATTCCATCGCTATCCAGCTAATTTTTTTTTTTTTAGGAAATGTTATCAACCCTACTCCCATAATTATCGAAAGTAGTAATTCCTCGCATAATTCAAACTTTCACTCAGTGTACACCTTCACTCTTTCGTGAAGAACACCAAGGAACTCCGTTACTCTGCGAAAAGTTTATCGACATGCTTTGGCTGCTACCGCCAACGTACTCACTGAATTCGACTCACTCGCGAACTTTAGTGAAAAGTAATACTTCTATTGTGACATCCTCCCTGTCACTCAAAAATATACCCCATGCCCCTAGGGTAAAAATAATTACCTCCATACTTCAGCTGTAACGGCTGGTTCTCGAGTTCTGGAGCATCTTCTCCCTACCCGAATGCACCAATGACTCGCTTTAGTGGCTGTACATCCAGGACCTCGTCGTGTAGTTTCCCCTGCCTTGCTTAAGAAAATCTCTCTTTAAGTGTCTCGCTTTCCCCATCGACAAAACACCATCTAATACATTCACCCTGCCACTGGTCCCTTCCATGCCGACCTTGTTGAATTCCCTGGCCATCCTGCCGATAGCCTCCAGTTCTAAATCGTTTGGCGTGGTTTTCCTGCAGAAAATCCTGCCCCTGATCTCCCCCAGTCTGCTGTTGGGATACCCCACTGGTATTGTTCCCTCCTGCCTTATCCAAATGGCTAGTTTCCACTCCCCTCCCGCTTCATTTCACGTGGAAGCGATATTTCCGACAGTGCTGGAGTGCTGCGTTAATGCCATCAATATAATTTACTAATGCGGAATTATTAATTAAAGGTTGTCTAATTCTCCAGACTAACCTGTCCATAAACTTTACTTTCTTTCTCTTTTCCTTGCTTACCTCATCTGGTACAAAATTTTCTAACCGAGTGAATTCTTCCTCTTAATCGCCCACTTAACGGTCCCCTTGAGTCATCTCACAAAATTTTCTCCCCGTTTCGGTCTCAATCGATCGAGGAGAATACTTGCGGTCGAACCGCACCCAAAACTCTGCAATAGCTAGTGTGTCCCTTTCCTCAACTGTGGTGATCGACTCCCACCACTGTAGCGCTGCTACCACTAAAGTAAAAATGGTTAGCATTTGCTTCCGCACCTTATAATAATCTCCCATGCGTAGGTGACGCTGGATATTTCTCTTCCTTGACACGCTAGTACTACCGTTGAACCCCCTCGCAACTCTGGTGGGTTCCTACTAAAAATAACCTCTCTTTCCTGCTTCCACCCCGACGACCCCGCTTGAGTCTGAACATCCGACGCCACTAACACTTGTGGCGGATCCCATGGAAAGTACCCTGTCGTTGTGACCACCGTCGTTTCAACTGTCTGTGCCACTATTTCAGTAACTTGTGCTGTCAAAATCATCTCTGGCTATAGCTGCGGTAACTCTTGCTCCTAACGAGTTTCCCTCGTCTCATCTCCCCCTACTGCCCTAGCTGCTCTCTCTCTCTCCTGGGCGTCATCTGGAATGAGAATCGAATTTGTATGAGTTCATCTCAAATATAAATTTGGCAGAAGAACGTATATACGCATACGTATGAGAATACAACAATCCTATAATAGGGATCTATATCAAATATTGCTAAGTCGAAACGTGAAAAACCGCACACATCCTAAGGACACTAGAACCTGATGCTCTGATACCATCTGGGACACCCCGCCTAATAAAATACCGGGTGATCAGTCCTATACCAAATTAAAAGAGGAATCCCGGTTGGATCATCCTTACCATCACTGTCGAAAACTTTTTAAAACATACTAACCACCTAGTATTCCAAAAACTGGTGCCAAATTTTAACTTTTTAATTTAACAAAATAGTACATGTGGAATTAAATATAAACCATTCACACAACTGAATAAATCAACTGAACAATTAATTTAAATAACTTGCCGAATAAACCATCGACCACCAAAGTAAAATAATCCAATACAAACATTAAACACCTGAAGGATTACATCTGAAAACTGTACTGAGAAGTCTGGGCGACACGCCCTAAATAAAACTGAATTGAGAAATGATTCCTACTCTAGGAATGAATGAAAGATGCGTCTAATCCAAACTCTTTCTAGCATCCACATATGCTGCAGCTCCGTGTTCCTGGAATAGAATATCAATCCTAGCGTCCCTGTGGCTGGACACCTAAAAGTTTTGAAAATAGTTTTATAGCAAGGGTTAGAACCCAAGAAATTTTGAAAATATTTAGCAAGTGAATTAACTGCAGTAATTTAAAATTCATGAATGCGCTTCATATTTAAGTTAGTGTCGCATTCCCTTGTGGACATTCTCACCCCTCCACTATTGTGCACACCTACCGGTTACCCTAACCCCACCTAGTTGTACTACCCCGTTCAACTAGTCCTGGTATAATCATCCCTTGCCATACTACTCTAACCCGAGTATAATGATCCTTGAATTATAAGTTATCTCACAATTAACTTACTTAATTCCTCTTAAATATTAGCATATAACCGTGTCACTAGTTATATAAAGTAAATACATCACACACTGTATTATTACCCGTATATAATATTTGCTACCATTATATATGTACCTTTACCACAATATCCACACATATAATATATGTGCATCCATCCCTTCGAGTATACCCTCGCCGGATGATTCCCTCTAAAATGCTATCTTACTAGGTGTGCTCACAAAACCTAGTTATCCAAGTTGGAATCGCTCACCAACTTGGCCCAAAATATAAATGTAGTGGAGGCGGTCATATTCCTTCCCTGAAAGTGAGATACATCCCTCACCCATATATACCGGACTCTATGACCTGGGGATATACTCGCCCTACTCCTCAAGCTAGGGGATTCACCCACATCGCGCAACCTCCCTTGATAGTATTAGTGTATATAAATTGAATAAATATCTAGTCACTGATATTTAATATCACACACAATATATACACGTATATATATATATACTATCACTACACCGTATATATATAATATAAATCCCGGCTTTACCGTGTACTCAAAATCCCGTACACTGCTTGTAATTTCCTGAGTCTGTGGCCCGACTCAACTTAATTAATTTTCTCACTTGATAATTTATGATCCTCTCGAGTCTATGTCCGACTCTAATATAATTAATTCACGCCTCAATTAATATAATACTTTCCCCGAGTCTGTGGTCCGACTCTAATTAAATTAATTAACACACCCATTAATTTAATACCTCCCCGAGTCTACAATCCGACTCTAATTAAATTAATTAACACACTTATTAATTTAACACCTCCCCGAGTCTACAATCCGACTATAATTAAATTAATTAGCACACCCATTAATTTAATACCCACCCGAGTCTACAATCCGACTCTTATTTAATTAATTTACACTTTAATTAATCAACACAAATCCGAGTCTGTGGTCCGACACTAATATAATTAATTTACACAATAATTAATTTATACCAAATTGAGTCTGTGGTCCGACTCCCAATTAATTAATTTAGACATTAATTAATTTATACCGAACTCTGGGTCTACAACTCGACCCTAAACTAATTAATTACAACATCAATTAATTTCATACTTTTTGGAGTCTACCCTCCGACTCTACCTTCATTAATTATCACATCCATTAATTTAATAACTTGGTGTCACCCAACCATTATCCCCAGACTCACTTACTTAGCCCGTAACTCAATATTTCCCGAGTCTTTGTTCCTATCACAAGGAAACACACAATAGGCATTCACAACCCAAGTAATCCTATAAAACAGTAGGTATTTACAGCACCCAATTCTTCATACTTGTACGTAATATATTTCTCTCTAATATTCACCGTACTTGTTTGCTTTACGAATTTATTTCACTTTCGTATTAATTCAAGTATTCACATAACTCTAAGGGTCCTAGTTATCCCTTGTTATATCAATTCAGTAGTTACCCTTGTTAACCCACTGACCTAACGAATTTAAGCTCGCTCACGCTTTTCCATAATTATATTCTTATCATCTCGAATTAGAGTACGTCACAATCAAGCCTATGAATCTCCACCTTAACTCTATCACAAAATTAAAGTTCAACACTCAATCATAGACCTACTTCCATATCATTATTCCATCAATATATTTCATCAAGGTCCCAAACACTTCCCGATAAAATTTTAGACATTTGAGGCTTAAAAAGAAAAATCTCAAATTTTCTGGCAGATTAAACACCCTCTAGTAAAATTTCGTTTTCTCCCTCTACAGAACTTCGATTGACCTGATTCCAAGTTCATTGGATATCTAAGAGAAATATCTTTCCATTAATGTATGGTTCACACTCTAATTCGAAGTATAATTCAAATCGTACACGTTTAAAGTCACGTCAAAATTCTGGCAGATTACTATGTTGACAGATCAAACACCCTGTAGTAAAATGTCTATTACTCCCTCTACAGAACTCCGATTGATCTGATTCTAAGTTCATTGGATAGCTAATAGAAATAAATTTCCATGCATGTATGGTTCACACTCTAATTCAAATTACAGCTCAAATGGTATAGGTTTAAATTTGTGTCAAAAATTCTGGCAAGTTGACATCTTGTGTTCATCAATTAAACCCTAAGTCATTCAAGATTCATGTTCTTCATCCAAGAACTCATAAAGATTCCATGTTAATCATCAATTATATTCAGATTTCATTTTATCTTTACTTAGTGATATATAATACACCTATTTCTTACTTTGAATCTCATTCAATAGCTACATGAACAAAACCCCCATTTTTATACGCATTTATCCCCAAAACGAATTCTGGTTTACACATCACTATGATATGAATTGATTATCATCAATTTAGAGATCACAACAGTTAACCACTTGCCTATAAGTGTTCGTAGTGTCTGATCCTTTGGCGTAGTCCCTCAATTTGGCTCCAAAATCCCCAGATTGGCTTTTGCTAAGCTTTCCCCCAATTTTCCTCTCAAGCCCTAGGCTTAGAATTGTGTTGGCTGCTGATTTCCTAATCCCTCACTTAGGTTAAAACCCTCCATCCCGTTTTTCACATAATGGGCCTAATTAAAATAGCCCAAATCACCTTGTGTGGGCCCGGCTGTGCTAAAAAATATCCCGAGACCCAATTACTACCCCCGGGTACTCTTTTCTGACTATCTCGACCCATCCGGATACAATCGCGCACTCTGAATTGACATTCCAATTAATTTATAAAAATCCTTATCTCACACCCAATTTAGTCTATACCGACTCCTGGCTGGGATAAATGCATACCCCGTCATTAATACCCGAAATGACGCGATTAAATTATTACTATTCACTTAGTAAATAAATTTCCCTAAACATTAACCATTCACTCCCCGATTAATATTTAAATATATATATATTGCCATAATCAATTCAATTAAAATTACAACACACAAGTAATTTAAAATTTCCGAATTAATTAAATATTAAATGTACAAAAATACGGGGTGTTACATAAATATCCTGTATTACCCCTCTAAACCTATGTAACTCCTACCCTATTTAGGTGTCATAGGTTATCCCTAATTCATAATTGTAGGTAACTTAGTAGGATTCGTCGAAATCCTAGCCTTAGGTACCACATGGTTCAAGAATTATATCTCTCGAAGCCAAAACTTACACTTTCAGAACTAAGCCTACAACTTATGTTCTCGTAGTGTAAATCGATCTAGAATAGTTGAAAACATAATTCTTCGTGTCCATGAACACACCTAGTGCATTGTTCATCCCAAACGGCATGACCCGAAACTCATATGCTCTATATCGTGTAAAAAATCCATCTTAGGAATGTGCTCCCCTCGAATACATACTGGTGATGCCTGGGCGCAAGTCACTCTTAGAGAAGACTAACACACTCTTCAATTAGTCGAATAGATCATTGACATGTGGTAATAGATACTTGATCTGTATCGTGACCTTGTTCATCTCATAGATATAATTGGGCTTACCATAAAAATTGCTCCTCCGTATGAACCCCTGGCTACAAACTACTAATCCTGCTCACTCGGGTCATGTATTTTCATAAAACATCATCCGGTATGGTTCCTTCTCATTGTTCCTGATACTCTATGAAAAATCTATACAAAAGCCCGCCTCTTTACTTTGGTAATCGCGTTACCTCATCAAATACGTCCGTAAACTCCTAGACAATCAGTATCTAGTCTAACGATAAGGTTACCTCCTCTGATGAAGTCGCATCTGTGTATTATAAGTATGCTCTAGATCCTCCCTCAGGACCGTACATAATTATAAGACACATCCCTTGCCTGAAAATGATAATCATGGAAACCTACTCCCGGTAGTTGATATAAGCGTAATACGCATAGCTATTACCCCGAGCAAAATAATACGAGTCATAATGTAATGACCCCACTTTTATATGCCAATATATAATTATTTTTACAATTGTGTCTTACTTATTATCTAATAATGTTATATTATTTCATATGTAATATTATAGGTTCTTAATATGACAAAGCCTATTTCTAAATTTGAAGAATCAACTCTAAAGTGGGAAAAATTGAAGTTTTATTGCACATCCTAAGCTAAATGATAAGTTTTGGGGTAGAAAATATAATTTTATGAAACTTTAGGGACTAAAATAAAAAAATAAAAAGGGCCATTTTATAAATAAAATATTTTTAAGGACCTCTAAGAAATATTGAAAATATATCGTGTGAAATTATCAAAATGCCCTTGATGTGTAAAATGACCATTATACCCCTAACACCTTTCCACCTCGTGCTAAAACGTGTCGCTGCTCGGTGAAATAAAGCTGCAAGACCCCTCCGTTGTGTGACACATAAACGCTGACTCTCCGTTCTAAAAGCATGTCAACTAGACACATGTCAACGCCGTGTTATCTCTGGAAAACTATAAATAGGGGCTTAGGGTTCATTTGAAACTCACACCAATTCCTTGAGAATTATAGTAATAAAGAGTGATAGAAAGCTTGGGAGATATCTTAAGAGGGAGTTCTATGATTTTGAAGAAAGAGTTCGTTTCGTAGGTATGATTTTATTTAAATGTTGTAATACATTTTTATAGTTTTAATTTCGTATTTTATATCTTTACTTAGTAGTTATGATGGTAAAATACACTAAAGACTTCACTAATCAAAACTTAAAATTTTGAAACAATCTAAATTGATTTTATTTTCAAAATATGTCAACTTGTTTGAAACTATATATATGATTTTTATAAGTAATTTCTCGTTATTATGGAATCTCATTTAAGTAATTCCAAAGTCGGTCCCGGTGAAATTATGTCTAGTTGAGATGGTATTTAAGTGGTGCCCTGTGACCCTCCATATCTACTAGGAATGAATCCGAAAATGTTCTGTCTAGATGAGATGGTATTTAAGTGGTTCCCCTATGACCCTCCATCTCTACTGGGAACCGACTGATGAGGAAAGACTATGAATTGAATTCTTCAATTACGATCAATGAGTTTTAAAAGTTGACAAATGGGGATTTAGTAATCCTTTAAAAGAGGAAGTTATTATTAAAGTATAGTATAAATTGGACCTTAAAACGTGTACTTAAATCTTTATCTGATTAACGTGTGATCGAAGACTCGATACTAGTAAATTTGACCTCCATTTTGGGTGAGTACTCTGACATTCCTTGTATATTTTGATTATATGATATTATACAAACTATATATATTTTATGAACTTCTTTTATTCTCAAAATGCATCTGATACCGATGATTCCGTCGTTTGTTATATGTTTATATCTCTCCATATAAACATCTGATTTGAATTCTGAAATTATTGATTCGGCCTATGGAAACTCTCTTACTATATTGGCCTTGACTACCGGGTGGTAATATTCATAGAGGGCAGCCGTGTTACCTGGAGACGGGGAGTTACTTTGGGTGTGGACAAAAGGGACATAAAATGCGAGATTGTCCTAACAAAGGGAAGGCGGCAACAAAGACTTCTAATGACAATAAGGATCAGGGCAGACAAGGTAGAGTCTTTAATCTTTTCGATACAAAGGCTTCTAATGCAGTAGTGTCAGGTACACTTTCTATATATGCACAACCTTTTTAGGTTTTAATAGATCCTGGTTCTACCCATTCATTTGTGTCTGTGCATTTTGTTAATCGCTTTCCTAATATTGCTGAATCCTTGAATCATATCATACATGTTTCTACTCCTTCGGGTGAGTTATTGACAGGAACATTAGTATATAAGGCTTGCCCTATAAATGTCAGTAGTCATAAACTATTCACTAATTTGATAGTTTTAGACATAAGAGATTTTGAAGTCATTTTGGGGATGGATTGGTTAGCATCATATCATGCTAGGGTGGATTGTTTTGAGAAGAGAGTAATTTTCCAAATTCCTAACCAACCAAAATTCAGTCTTGAAGGAACTAGCATCTTATCTCCCATGCATATTATCTCTACAATGCAAGCTTGTAGTTTTCTTGATAAGGGATGTCAAGGATTACTCTCCAGTGTTATTGATTTACAAACAAAAGAGCCTAGTTTAGAAGATATTCCTATAAGTAAGCTTTTTCCAGATGTTTTTCCAGATGATTTGCCCAGTCTACCTCCTAGTAGAGAAGTAGAATTTACCATTGATCTTATTCCTGGAACTACACCAATCTCAAAAACGCCTTATCGTATGGCACCTTTAGAATTAAGGGAATTAAAAGTTCAATTACAAGATCTATTAGACAAGGGTTTTATTAGACCTAGTATATCCCCTTGGGGTGCTCCAGTGTTATTTGTTAAAAAGAAGGATGGGACGATGAGGTTATGTATAGATTATCGTGAACTAAATAAGGTGACCATTAAGAATAAATACCCCTTACCTCGTATAGATGATTTGTTTGACCAACTGCAAGGTGCTCAAGTATTTTCAAAGATTGACCTTAGGTCAGGCTATCACTAATTGAAGATTAAGGAAGAGGATATTTCGAAATCAGCTTTTCGTACTAGATATGGTCACTATGAATTTCTTGTAATGCCATTTGGATTAACTAATGCACCAGCCGCTTTTATGGATATGATGAATAGAGTGTTTAGGAAATATCTGGATCAGTGTGTGGTTGTTTTCATTGATGACATCCTTATTTATTCAAAAGGTATTAAAGAATACAAGAAGCATTTGGAGATAGTATTACAAATCCTTAGGAAAGAGAAATTATATGAGAAATTAAAGAAGTGCGAATTTTGGTTGCCTAGTGTTTCTTTTCTAGGACATGTCATATCCAAAGAGGGAGTGTTGGTTGATCCTCAAAAGATCGAGGCTATACTAGATTGGCCAAGACCAACTAATGTGACGGAGATTCGTAGTTTCCTAGGATTAGCAGGTTATTATGGAAGATTTGTTGAAGAATTTTCTAGTATTGCCAAACCTTTGTCTAGGTTAACACAAAAGACGGTGAAATATGAATGGTCTGAGGAAGTTGAGAATAGTTTTCGAGAACTTAAGAATCGATTAGTAACTGCCCCAATTTTGACTATTCCTTCCGGTACAGGAGGATTTGTGATTTATAGTGATGCTTCTAAAAATGGTTTGGGATGTGTGCTAGTAAAAAATGGAAAAGTAGTAGCTTATGCCTCGAGACAGTTAAAACCCCATGAGAAAAATTATCTAACCCATGACTTAGAATTAGCAGCCGTAATTTTTTCTCTTAAGATTTGGAGACATTATTTGTATGTTGATACTTGTGAGATTTATACTGATCATAAGAGTTTGAAATATATCTTTACTCAGAAGGAATTGAACATGAGACAAAAGAGGTGGTATCAGAGCATAGGTTATGAACTTGTAGATTAACTGAAGATAAGATCGGTTAGATTGTTCCTAACCTAGAATTATAAGACTAGATCCTGTCAGAACTGCTTACGCTAGAGGACTACTTAGTGATTGATACTTTGTTTGAAGAAATAAGAGGATGTTGATTGCATTCAATTTGGTGATGCATTAGATAGTGACTAAGATAAGATTATTAGAGGTAGACTCTAATGCAATGTTTGAATTTTTTTATTGATTCTAAGAAAAGTTAGCCACAACCCATAAAATATAGTATAAAGTTAAACTCTAAGTCGACACGGATAACTATTTTATCAAATCGTGTAATACAAATTAATGTATTTTTTTCACATATTAGATTAAAGAAATATGTTAGTGAAAAAAAAATTATGTAAGTCAAGTTTGGGGACTAAACTTTTTATAAGGAGGGTAGGATGTAATGACCCCACTTTTATATGCCAATATATAATTATTTTTACAATTGTGTCTTACTTATTATCTAATAATGTTATATTATTACATATGCAATATTATAGGTTCTTAAAATGATAAAGCCTATTTTTAAATTTGAAGAATCAACTGTAAAGTGGGAAAAATTGAAGTTTTATTGCACATCCTAAGCTAAATGATAAGTTTTGGGGTAGAAAATATAATTTTATGAAACTTTAGGGACTAAAATAAAAATATAAAAAGGGCCATTTTGTAAATAAATTATTTTTAAGGACCTCTAAGAAATATTGAAAATATATCGTGTGAAATTACCAAAATGCCCTACATGTGTAAAATGACCATTATACCCCTAACATTTTTCCACCTCATGCTTGACACCTCGTGCTAACACGTGTCGCTGCTCGGTGAAATAAGGCTGCAAGACCCCTCCATTGCATGACATGTAAATGCTGACTCGCCATTCTAAAAGCCTAGTCAACTAGACACGTGTCAACACCCTGTTATCTCTGGAAAACTATAAATAGGGGCTTAGGGTTCATTTGAAACTCACACCAATTCCTTGAGAATTATAGTAATAAAGAGTGATAGAAAGCTTGAGAGATATCTTAAGAGAGAGTTCTATGATTGTGAAGAAAGAGTTCGTTTCGTAGGTATGGTTTTATTTAAATGTTGTAATACATTTCTATAGTTTTAATTTCGTATTTTATATCGTTACTTAGTAGTTATGCTGGCAAAATACACTAAAGACAATTTGGAAGCAATCTAAATTGATTTTATTTTCAAAATATGTCAACTTGTTTGAAACTATACATATGCTTTTTATAAGTAATTTCTCGTTATTATGGAATCTCATTTAAGTAATTCCAAAGTCAATCCCGGTGAAATTCTGTCGAGTTGAGATGGTATTTAAGTGGTGCCCCTGTGACCCTCCATATCTACTGGGAATGAATCCGAAAATGTTCTGTCTAGATGAGATGGTATTTAAGTGGTGCCCCTGTGACCCTCCATCTCTACTGGGAACCGACTGATGCGGAAAGACTATGAATTGAATTCTTCAATTACGATCAATGAGTTTTAAAAGTTGACAAATGGGGATTCAGTAATCCTTTAAAAGAGGAAGTTATTATTAAAGTATAGTATAAACTGGACCTTAGAACGTGTACTTAAATCTTTATCAGATTAACGTGTGATCGAAGACTCAATACCAATAAATTTGACCTCCATTTTGGGTGAGTACTCTGACATTCCTTGTGTATTTTTATTATATGATATTATGCAAACTATATATATTTTATGAACTTCTTTTATTCTCAAAATTCATGTGATACCGATGATTGATTCAGGAAACGTTTAGGCTCACGGACGGAACGAAAAGGACTATTTTGAAGATTTATCTTTTAGAGCTCTTTTTGTAAAATGTTTATTTAGAGCATGTCTGGCTCTCTTGTAATAAGGTTTAAATTTTGTCTTAAGTTGTAACTCGTTGTTACTTTTAATATATATTAAGTTTCCTTTAGAAAGCTCTGATGACGTAATTCCTTTACTTTCAGTATTTTATGATTCATAACCATGTGATAATATTTCCGTTGCATTTATTTAAGGAAACAATTAAATCGGAATATTTGTTGCCTTGGTGGCATGTCAAGACACTCGTTCCCTAATACTATTTTGGGTCGGGGTCGTGACACATAATGATATATATATATATATATATATATATATATATATATATATATATATATATATATATATATATATATATATATATAATCTCGTCCAAATGACACCCCAACTCTCATCTCGTAGACGACTAATCACTCCATCTATACCATCAAGAAGGTGTCAGCATCATGCAACACCCAAGGTACAAGACGTTAGACTAAAGAGCTAGGGGTAGGTGTGTCGGACATAAACGACCATCCTATCTCGGCTAGGAAGCAAGCATCATATAATACATAGACGGAATCTTCGCTTCTTTGAGATACCCATAGTCATATCGAACGTCACTTCCCTCTTCCACAGGCGCTAGGTAAAACATGAAAATCTTGACAGGGTTATCCCTATCATTCTTATAAAAATATATTATCAAAGATCACCCGCCTATATAAGATAATATCCAACATAATTACCTCACTTTGAGAATGGATTGCTGGAAGTTTCTCATGGGCTCTCATATCCACCAGGCGTGTGTTGCATCCTAGGGAGGCACTGCGCACCCCCGACTCTCTCTCTCTCTCTCTCTCTCTCTCTCTATATATATATATATATATATATATATATATATATATATATATATATATATATATATATATATCCTCTTCATCTTCTTCAGGGAGGATCGAAGATACTTACACTATTACTCTATCAAAATATTTGTAGAGAGAGAGAGAGATAAAGATATCAAATTGTACTCATTAGTGGCTTTTTATGCCCAATCGAGTAAAATACAACTACACTTTCAATCGTGAATATCAGTCGAGGGCTAGACCATGTATATCTATGTAATAATATTTCTATCTATCCACTTTTTTTCTCAATTATATGTTAATTTCTTAATTAATTTACACATATGTGTTAATCTCATCCGAGATGAATCATTGTGGATGATTTATCCATCATCATTTTGGCACCGTCTGTAGGAACAACTTCATCTTTTTCACCATATATTGGACTCCTACTCACCTATAGTTATGATTCAGATGCTCGTTGTTGGGTCTGCATCACAATTGAAAGAGACTGGGTTTTAGGGTTCATTATCCTCTTATTTGATTCATCCTCTTAAGGTTCACAATTGTCGTTTGTCTCATCTTTATTACCACTTATGGGATCTGATCCACCTTCCAACACAGTGGATGGTTCCAACTAAATCCTTCATAATCTAAATTGGATGATGTCACGACGGCATTGAAGTCATCTGTGGCTAGTCAGCAAACCATGCAAGGCCAGCTGAATATGAGAAGCCACAATAAAATGAGTTAGTTCCTATATGATTCGATTGTAAACCCTTTCACATCAACAGCCATGATAAGAGTAACATAACCTCAATCTAGGGGACCATCCCAAGATCCTACAAAGGAGGTCCCATATGACCTAATAAGGAAGAAGATAACGAAACCCAATATATCTACATTGATAAGTATGTGGAAAATGTATATGAGGATGTTGCATAGGAAGAGGACCCTTACAAGTCCTACAACGAGAAATATGAGACGTCATACACGTCATATTGACGAGTTAAAACATCTACTCTTAATCCTAGTTACAAAGCCGAGAGCCTCCAGAGCACCCCCCAGACTCAGTACATAAATAATATTTTTACAAGACTAAGGAGTTGACATTTGATCATCTAGGCCCCGCCTGATCAAGGTCTCAGAAGTTCTTTTTTGGCCTAGTCTCGTTTCTTTAAATCCTCATTGTTCCCATCTTCCAAAACCGTGAAACGAACCTTGTAATTCGTTTTGAGGTTCTTTGGCTCTCTATCATAAGACTTTTTCTCCTCATACATCTTCATGTTGAGGTCCGAAATATTCTTCTTAGTCTCCTTGGCCATCCATAACTTGGATTCAATTTCCTTAACCCATTGATAAACATGTTAGGGTGTGAGGATGGACTGCAACAAAGATGATATGAGAAGTGTATCCAGTTAAAGATGAGATAATGCTTAAACAATTAGCAAAAATAAGATTGTTACATGAATCTCCCCATGAAAAGAAAAGCTAGGTATACTCATAGTACTCTGAGTAGCCATAAAGCAAAGGTCACAAGAGGGGGTTATGAAGAAGATAGATTCCTAGGCCTTTGTTTAGATACCGATTGTGACACCCCGACTAATTAAATACCGGGTAGCTACTCCTTTATTAAATTAATTCAAAATGCCAAGTTGGTTCAGTTAATAGCATCACTGTCAAAAACATTTTAATAATTACTAACCACCTAGTATTTAAAAAGTAAGTGCCAAATTTTAAGTTAAGTCTGATTAACATGCTGTAAAAGAATAATGAAAGAATAACAACCATTCACTATAATGAAGTAATGAATAACCAACAACATAAATATAATTCCGGAGGAAAACTCCTCACAACAATCCCACAACTAAAAATTAATATGACAAGTCTGAATCCTGAATAATTACATGCCAGAAGTCTGAATAACTAAAATAAATTAAATGTCTCTAAAAGAAATGGGCGACATGCCCTACAACTGATAACTGAAGAATATCGAGTCAAGATAGTAACTTCCACAAACAGCTACAGCTCGTCACCTGAATGAGAATCCTAAGCATGGTGTCCTTGTGGCTGGGCACCTAAAATGGTTTTTACAAAAATAGATTTGAAAGCAAATGGGTCAGAGCCCGAAAGTGGAAATCATTTTAAAAACAGCAAGTGCTTTAATAACATTAAAACATTAAATGAAAAATACATGTTAGGACGTGCACTCACATGAAATTCTCACCTCTCGACTACATGTGCACTCCTAACGTACCATACCCATCTATAAGACATCCATATCTAACCAAACCGTAATAAGTTCTACCCCTTACTACTCGATTCCCATATTACAATCTAACGTTATTAATTAAATAGAGGGCTTTACATACACTCGGATTCTCAATTAGTAATATAATTCACTATCAATTAACCCGTTATGTTTTCTCAAAACATTACCATAATTATATTCACAATATTAACATGAAAGTTCCCATTAATTAAGTGTATATTATTCACGTCATAAATATACAATACAAGCACCCCGAGACTAGCTGCGGTGCACACATACTCTGCTATCCATCTCGGTACATCACGTACATAAGGATCACGTATTCCGAATCTCTCAGGAATCGTTCCTAGATAACAACATCATAAATAATGGAGGCGAACACAGTCACATCACATGGGTCACGCACATACCTGCGCTCCCACGATCAGCAGACTTATTAACATCCCAATAAGTCCTTCTCTGACCTATGTTCATCGAGGTAACCAATATAAATTCGGGCAACATAAGGATTAGAAGGCCCTAAGCGAACGTAAACCTCCCGTGATAGCAAGTATGGTAGGTATGTCATACACATAAAATCAATACATATACTAAGTATGCACACCTCTTAGTAATTACCATAATATATTGGAGGTACAATTCTCATTCTCGTATCGACATATAGTACTACACAATTTATATGATCCCGGTTAATATAATAAATTAGGCCGTCAATAGTTCTCGCAACATAATAGACACTCACGTCCTACTTCATATTTTCCCTTAGGTTAAAACTATACTTCTAGGTTTGACTTCTCATTATATCCCAAACATCCCAAATGTAACAATTAATCATCAAGGGAAGGTTATTTCTACATATACGCAAGGTTACGAAACACTCGGGATCAAAACAGGCTAAAAGCCTAAACTGTCAACTCGTTCGAAGTCTCGTTCAAACGAGGCTGTTCGAATGAGAGTTCGTTCGAACGAACTGGGCCTTCTAACGAGATCTCGTTTGAACGAAAATCTTCGAACGAACATCCCTCTCGTTAGAAATCAAACTGTCAACTCGTTAGAAGCTCGTTCGATCGAGCTCGTTCGAACGACCTGGGCAGGTCTTCTAACGAGTGGCCATATTCGAGCCCAGAAATTCCTAATCTCGTTTTTCCAATTTTCTTCACTCCTAATCCCACATAAAAATCATTCCAACATTATTTTAAGGTTCCTAATTCGTACTAAACATTCATAGGTCATAATCAAACGTTTATATAGGGCCAACTCATATTAAACATCATCAAATCTTCAAATCCCTTTATTTATCCCCAAATTATATGAACATGAACCCTAACATTTATAAATCCACCAAGAGCCTAATTAAATCCGTTTTCTGTTCATCCAAATTATAGTATCATCAACATAATCTTCTAAATACAAGTCTACATGCGATTCCTCATCAAAATGTAATTTTTTACTTCCAATTAAAATGGGTTTTTCATTAACTCCCAAGAACAATACAATTTAATTGAATTTCCTATGCATGGAAGAAGCATTCTCTATAAAAACGAAATTAAATCACTTGCATTATTTGAATCTTTGATTTGATGACGAATTTCTGAAGTGTTCTCTCTCTCTCTCTGTAGAATTCCTTCTCTCTCTCTCAACAAGCTCTTCTCAAGGTGTTAATGGAGGTGGGGTTGGTTTTTGTCAAGTTATAAAGTTTCTAACTTCTCCCGTAGCCCACTACCTAAATTGGGGTTGGAAATGGCTTAGTGGGTTAATACTAAGTCAGATTTTTAACTCTAATTTTCGTGGGTTTTAATTACCCAATTTCCGAAATTACCAAAATGCCCTTATAAGTTACCGGTATGGCCCAATAATGCCCCGGGACCCAAACTTAATCCCCGGCTAGTGTTTTCTGACTATTTCGACCCTTCCGAACACGTTGGCGCACTCAAAATGACCATACGGGTGATAAAAATAAAATTCACTTTTTAATTCAAATAATTATATTCCTGACGCGACTGTCATACGCGTCTCAATAAAAATTTTCAACTTGCCGTATTTTAATCTCACGACAAATTTCATACTTCAACATTCATATATAATCATATATGCATGTAATATTCAAATACCAACTCGCATCTCGCTAGTATTTTAATCCGGATTAATTTTCAATTAATACGCATTTAATTTAATTAATCCCATAAATAAATATCACAAAAATACGGGGTATTACATACTTCCCCCCTAATAACTGAATTTCGTCCCGAAATTCGGAACTAGGAAGTACCTGGTAAGAAAAACTCTGGATAAAGTTCGCGCATCTCATCCTCGCACTCCCATGTGGACTCCTCAACATTATGATGTCGCCACTGAACACGCACTAACGGGACTATATTTGACCGCAGTTTCCGCTCACTTCGGTCCAAAATAGCAATCGGCCCCTCCTCGTAGGAGCTATCAGGCTGGAGATCGATGTCCTCCAAAGAAATGTGAGAATGATCCAAATCGTCTCTAAGATATTTCCTTAGCGAGGAAATATGAAATACATCGTGAATCCGATGCAAATGCTCCGGTAATCCAAGTCTATACGCAACCGGTCCAATCCGCTCAATAATAGGAAATGGTCCCACATATCTCGGTGCCAACTTCCCTTTCTTCCCGAAACGCATAATCCCCTTCATATGTGATACTCTGAGCAAAATCTGGTCCCCCACTTGGAACTCTCTAAAGAACCTCTTCGCATCAGCATAGCTCTTCTGCCTGTCCTGAGCTACCCGAATGCGACTCCGTATCAGTTCTATCCTTGCCGAAGTATCCTGAATCACCTCCGGCCCGAGTAGTTTGTTGTCCCCCACCTCCAACCAACATGCTGGGGAACGACAAGGTCTACCGTACAACGCCTCAAATGGAGCCATGCCAATGGTGAACTGGTAGGAGTTGTTGTAAGCAAAATCTAATAGTGGAAGATACTGTTCCCATCCACCCCCAAAATCAATGATACTCATACGTAGCATGTCCTCCAACATCTGGTTTGTACGCTCCGTTTGCCCATCAGTCTGTGGGTGATACGCCGTACTCAACCGCAATTTCGTGCCCATGGCCTCCTGAAAACTCTCCCAAAACCGTGAAACAAATATCTTGTCTCGGTCAGACACGATATTTAAGGGCACACCGTGAGGTCTCACTATCTCTGAAATAAAGAGCTGGGCATACTGTCCCGTAGTGTAGTCTGTCCTTACGGGTAGGAAATGAGCGACTTTGGTCAGCCTGTCCACAATTACCCAAATGGAGTCGTGACCTTTCTGTGACGTAGGCAACCATGTGATAAAGTCCATGGATATGCTCTCCCACATCCACATCGGGACCTCCAATGGATGTAGAAGTCTTGCCGGTCTCTGATGATCCACTTTTACAAGCTGACAAGTGGCGCATTTGGAAACAAACACGACAATATCTCTCTTCATCCCGCTCCACCAATACTGTCGTCTCATGTCTTGGTACATTTTGTCCCCACCGGGATGTACCGCGAACCGTGAGCCGTGCGACTCTTCCATCACCGCGTGCCGCAATTCCTCTCCTTCTGGAACTACCAATATCCCATTGAAGCGTAATCCCCCATCTGAGCTAACGGTATAGGATTCAGCTCCCTCAGCTAGTAATCGAACTATCAGCTCCTGACAGAACGAGTCATCTGCTTGTGCCTTTACCACTCTCATGACAATCTGCGGTGTAACAGTCATTACCGACATAAATGATCGGGCCACTGCATCTTGGTGTCCCAATTCTTTCCACTTGGCCTTCCACACCCCTGCCACCTCATCAACAGGTCTGCGGCTCAACGTGTCTGCTACCAAGTTAGCCTTCCCCAGGTGGTATTGGATATCGAACTGATAATCCTTCACGAACTCAAGCCACCTCCGTTGACGTATATTCAACTCCTTTTGCGTGAATAGGTACTGTAGGGACTTGTGGTCCGTGAACAATCGAAACTCTTCCCCCAAAAGATAATGTCTCCAAATCCGAAGGGCAAATACAACTGCCGCCAACTCCAAGTCATGAGTGGGGTAATTCTTCTCGTGAGGCTTTAGCTTACGGGATGCATAAGCAATGGCCTGACTCTCCTATTGCAATACACCTCCAAGTCCTTGCAAGGATGCATCGGTGTAAACTAAGTACTCAACTCCCGACCTCGGCAATGCTAACACAGGTGCTGAGGTCAACTTATCCTTCAATTCATCGAATGCCAACTGATAGGCATCACTCCAGATGAATGGCATACCCTTACGAGTCAGATGTGTCAAAGTACCTGCTATCTTCGAGAATCCCCGAATGAACCTCCTATAGTATCCTGCTAGGCCCAAGAAACTACGAATCTCTGTCAGTGTCGTGGGCTGTCCCCACTCCCTCACCGCGTACTACGAATCTCTGTCAGTGTCGTGGGCTGTCCCCACTCCCTCACCGCGTATACCTTCCCCGGATCAACAGATATTCCCCGGTCGGAAATAATATGTCCTAAAAACTGGACCTCCTTCAGCCAGAACCCGCATTTCTCATACTTTGCATACAGCTCGTTCTGACGTAGTGTCTGCAAAACTTGCCTCAAATGCTCGGCGTGCTCCTCCTTTGTCTGAGAGTAAACAAGAATATCATCGATGAAGACAATGACAAACTGATCTAGGAAATCTCTGAACACTCTATTTATCAAGTCCATAAACACGGCTGGAGCATTGGTCAAACCAAAAGGCATAACCAGAAACTCGTAAGATCCATATCTCGATAAGAACGCAGTCTTCGAGACATCCTCTTCCCTGATATGCAACTGATGGTATCCTGATCTCAAATCAATCTTTAAGAAGAAAGAAGCTCCTCTCAACTGGTCGAATAAGTCATCGATTCGAGGCAACAGATACTTATTTCGTATCGTGACCTTATTCAACTCTTGGTAGTCCACACACAATCTCAGTGAACCATCTCTCTTCTTCACGAACAACACAGGGGCACCCCACGGTGAAGTACTCCTCCGTATAAACCCCTGACCCAACAACTGCTCAATCTGATCCCGTAACTCCCTCATCTCAGCTGGAGCCATACGGTATGGTGCGCGTACTATAGGTCTCGTATCTGGTAATAAGTCTATGACAAAGTCTATCTCTCGGCTGGAGGGTAATCCAGGTATATCCTGAAATACATCGGCAAACTCTCTAACAACCAGAATCGAATCAAGTGGTATCACCACCTCCTTAGAGGTCTCCTCCTCTATATAGTACAAATGAGTGGACGATCCTCCCTCGGAACGAGGCATCGCCACCAAAAACATCTCTTGCTCGGGAATGGCAAAGACAATACTCCTACTGAAACAGTCAATCATGGCTCGGTACGCAACAAGCCAATCCATACCAATAATGGCATCATACTTGGTCATCTCTAATACTAACATATCTGCAGGTAATACCAAACTACCAATCTCTACCCCTACTCCCCGGCATATAAAGAAAATAAGTGACCCACTCCCCAATGGTGAGTCTACACACGTCACTGTGCTCTCTGTTGTGGCTAATAACCCTAAGGCTTTCGCAAAATGTGTAGCTATAAAGCAATGTGTTGCCCCCGTATCAAACAAAACCCGACCCATAGTACCATGGATAGGAAACATACCCTCAATAGTGGGTGGTGCCTGCGGAGCTGCTGCCTGGTGGACGTTATAGACACGTCCATACTGTAACTGTCCCTGCTGCACAGGAACTCCTGGAATGGCTGGAAGAGCTGGCACCTGGGCTGGAGCTGGGAGGGCTGGTGGAAAAAGTGACCTCTGTGGCTCATGTCGAGCACCCTGCTGCTGCTGCTGCTGCGGGGCCCTGCCCCTATCAGGATAGTCCTGGCATTTATGGCCAGTCTTGCCACAAATGAAACACTTCCCCGGAAAGTTCCCCCCTCTCTGTCCCTGCTGCCCCCAGCCCTGGTGGCCGTTACCGTTCCTCCACTGGCCCTGCTGGCCCTGTTGTTGACCATTCTGACCCTGCTGGTGCTGATGGCCGTTCGGACCCTGATGGCCCTGCCGGAAACCTCCCTATCCGTGCCTGAAATTTCATGACCTGAACCTCTTGTGATCCCCCTGCTGGGTACCCTAATCACCCTGCCTCTGCCCCTGAACAGATTGTGCCCCACTGGCACCATTTCCTCCAGTCCTGCCCTGATGGCTAGACTCTCCCGATCGCTTTCCCTCAGTCATGTGGAAGCGGTGATCCTAGAAATGGAGCAATACAGCGTTAACCACATCAGAATAAGTGGCTAACGAGAGGTTCCCTAACAAGTGCTGATGAATCCTCCATGTCAACCCGTCCGTAAATTTTTGTATCTTCTTCTCCTCCGTCGGTATCTCATCCGGAACAATGTTCAGAAGATCAGTGAATTCGGCCTCATACTCGGCCACAGTCTTACCCTCCTGCTTGAGGCTCATCAACTTCCTCCTTATCTCTGTGTGAACAGCCAACGGAAAGTACTTGCGGTCAAACCGCACCCAAAACTCTTGAATAGTGAGAGTATCTCTCTCCTCCACTGTGGTAATAGACTCCCACCACTGCAGTGCAGACCCTACTAGCTTAAAGGTAGCTAGTATCTGCTTCTGGACATCTGTGCACTCATACATCCTCAGGTGTCGCTGGATGTCCTTCCTCCACTGACTCAAAACTACCACATCGGAGCTACATGCGAACTCCGGAGGGTGTGCTTTCTGAAAAGCATCACATACACGTTCCCAAGCAGACGGGAATGCATGTGCCTGAACTGGCGCGGCTATCGGCGCCTGAGGTGGTGCCTGTTGAACTACTGCTAGTGCGGCATTTACCGCCTGGGCCACAATGGCTGCAACCTCAGCGACATTCATCGTGCCCTGAAATGGTGCGGGCTGTGGTTCTGGCGTTGCATCCCTGGGAACCCGTTGTGCACGTCGTGGAGGCATCTAAAATAAGAATGAAGTTTATAAGTTCGCAGTTATAAACTTAAAATAGCTGAAGAACGTAGCATATACAAAAGAATACAACAATCCTAAAATACAGGGCTCTATATCAAAGAAAGCTCAGCGAAAACATAATAAGCCGTTCAGATCCTAAAGGACACTAGAACCTGATGCTCTGATACCACCTGCCCCGAATAATTAAATACCGGGTAGCTACTCCTTTATTAAATTAATTCAAAATGCCAAGTTGGTTCAGTTAATAGCATCACTGTCGAAAACATTTTAATAATTACTAACCACCTAGTATTTAAAAAGTAAGTGCCAAATTTTGAGTTAAGTCTGATTAACATGCAGTAAGAGAATAATGAAAGAATAACAACCATTCACTATAATGAAGCAATGAATAAACAACAACATAAATATAATTCCGGAGGAAAACTCCTCACAACAATCCCACAACTAAAAATTAATATGACAAGTCTGAATCCTGAATAATTACATGCCAGAAGTCTCAATAACTGAAATAAATTAAATGTCTCTAAAAGGAATGGGCGACATGCCCTACAACTGATAACTGAAGAATATCGATTCAAGATAGATGAAGCATCTACAAGCAAAGTCCTGTAACTTCCACAAACAGCTACATCTCGTCACCTGAATGAGAATCCTAAGCATGGTGTCCTTGTGGCTGGGCACCTAAAATGGTTTTTACAAAAATAGATTTGAAATCAAATGGGTTAGAGCCCGAAAGTGGAAATCATTTTAAAAACAGCAAGTGTTTTAATAACATTAAAACATTAAATGCAAAATACATGTTAGGACGTGCACTCACATGAAACTCTCACCTATCGACTACATGTGCACTCCTAACGTACCATACCCATCTATAAGACATCCATATCTAACCAAACCGTAATAAGTTCTACCCCTTACTACTCGATTCCCATATTACAATCTAACGTTATTAATTAAATAGAGGGCTTTACATACACTCAGATTCTCAATTAGTAATATAATTCACTATCAATTAACCCGTTATGTTTTCTCAAAACATTACCATAATTATATTCACAATATTAACATGAAAGTTCCCATTAATTAAGTGTATATTATTCACGTCATAAATATACAATACAAGCACCCCAAGACTAGCTGCGGTGCACACATACTCTGCTATCCATCCCGGTACATCACGTACATAAGGATCACGTATTCCGAATCTCTCAGGAATCGTTCCCAGATAACAATATCATAAATAATGGAGGCGAACACAGTCACATCACATGGGTCACGCACATACCTGCGCTCCCACGATCAGCAGACTTATTAACATCCCAATAATTCCTTCTCTGACCTATGTTCATCTAGGTAACCAATCTAAATCCGGGCAACACAAGGATTAGAAGGCCCTAAGCGAACGTAAACCTCCCGTGATAGCAAGTATGGTAGGTATGTCATACACATAAAATCAATACATATACTAAGTATGCACACCTCTTAGTAATTACCATAATATATTGGAGGTACACTTCTCATTCTCGTATCGACATATAGTACTACACAATTTATATGATCCCGGTTAATATAATAAATTAGGCCGTCAATAGTTCTCGCAACGTAATAGACACTCACGTCCTACTTCATATTTTCCCTTAGGTTCAAACTATACTTCTAGGTTTGACTTCTCATTATATCCCAAACATCCCAAATGTAACAATTAATCATCAAGGGAAGGTTATTTCTACATATACACAAGGTTACGGAACACTCGGGATCAAAACAGGCTAAAAGCGTAAACTGTTAACTCGTTCGAAGTCTCGTTCGAACGAAAGTCTTCGAACGAACATCCCTCTCGTTAGAACTCAAACTGTCAACTCATTAGAAGCTCGTTCGAATGAGCTGTTCGAACGACCTGGGCAGGTCTTCTAACGAGTGGCCAGATTCGAGCCCAAAAATTCCTAATCTCGTTTTTCCAAATTTCTTCACTCCTAATCCCACATAAAAATCATGTTAACATCATTTTTAGGTTCCTAATTCGTACTAAACATTCATAGGTCATAATCAAACGTTTATATAGGGCCAACTCATATTAAACATCATCAAATCTTCAAATCCCTTTATTTATCCCCAAATTATATGAACATGAACCCTAACATTTATAAATCCACCAAGAGCCTAATTAAATCCATTTTCAGTTCATCCAAATTATAGTATCATCATCATAATCATCTAAATACAAGTCTACATGCGATTCCTCATCAAAATGTAATTTTTTACTTCCAATTAAAATGGGTTTTTCATTAACTCCCAAGAACAATACAATTTAATTGAATTTCCTACGCATGGAAGAAGCATTCTCAATAAAAATGAAATTAAATCACTTGCCTTATTTGAATCTCTGATTTGATGAAGAATTTCTGAAGTGTTCTCTCTCTCTCTCCCTGCAGAATTCCTTCTCTCTCTCTCAACAAGCTCTTCTCAAGGTGTTAATGGAGGTGGGGTTGGTTTTTGTCAAGTTATAAAGTTTCTAACTTCTCCCGTAGCCCACTACCTAAATTGGGGTTGGAAATGGCTTAGTGGGTTAATACTAAGTCAGATTTTTAACTCTAATTTTCGTGGGTTTTAATTACCCAATTTCCGAAATTACCAAAATGCCCTTATAAGTTACCGGTATGGCCCAATAATGCCTCGGGATCCAAACTTAACCCCCGGCTAGTGTTTTCTGACTATTTCGACCCTTACGAACATGTTGGCACACTCAAAATGACCATACGGGTGATAAAAATAAAATTCACTTTTTAATTCAAATAATTATATTCCTGACGCGACTGTCACACGCGTCTCAATAAAATTTTTCAACTTGCCGTATTTCAATCTCACGACAAATTTCATACTTCAACATTCATATATAATCATATATGCATGTAATATTAAAATACCAACTCGCATCTCGCTAGTATTTTAATCCGGATTAATTTCCAATTAATACGCATTTAATTTAATTAATCCCATAAATAAATATCACAAAAATACGGGGTATTACACCGATAAGAGAGTTAGGATTGAATGCTAGTTAAGATACACGTGCCTCAACTAAAGCATCATCTAATATTTGCAGACTCCGGACAGTGTCTGAGTCCCCTCTTGTGACCTTAGTCTTATTTGGTGGATGATTCTTGGCAGACATTTTCCTTCATTTTCTTAGAGTCCTCGGCATTTCAGCTAGCAGTTGTGGATTTTTTAAAATCCACTGTCGGCTTCATAATAAAGTTTCCCTTTAATTAGTCTAATATATTTCTTGAGATGCTGGGAGCTACCATTTCCCATATATGATCAGGATTATTCGGAGGACGATTTGCAAAGGGGAAAATATCAACGACTATTAGTGTCGGATAAAATATGAGACGAAAGAAAAGTTTGAAGTTATCTATAAATAAAAATGTTACAAACCTAATCTAGTGGGACTGATCCCAACCCCAGAACCTTAAGAACTTTGGCTTTTATAACTCCTCAAACAATTCCAACCCACCCTTAGTTAGAAAAACAACCTCCCCCATGTATCTCATACTCAGCTTCGGATCATTCTTGGTCAAGAGGCAAACTCTATACCACACTCAAAAAACCCTAAAATCCTTGTGTTTCAGTAATTCTTGGTCACTGAACTCCCATAATCCATAGATAAAGAAGTACCGAGACTTTCAGTCATGATTTAAAGTTTGGCTTACATGCATAAAATTTTGGTTAGGTTTACGGGCTACAAAATGATAGTAACTTGGGTTGGATCTCATAGTGACAACAGAGTAACAATCTCAAACAATGAGTTAGAGAACATCCTCATCATGGGTAAGTCTCTAAAGGATTATGGACCCTAAGATCTTCCTCCAAGAATTGGGTGCTAACTGAGAAGGAGCCAAGCTGATAGAAAAAAGTGAGCTTCTGATGCTCATACAAAAGGGAAAACTAAAGCCAACATTCAAAATTTATTCATAAACTACAACCTCATCATTGTTACCCAAGTCATAATCCATCTCGTCTTCGTTCTTCACTCTCATAATGATAGAAAGATCAATACCATATAAGTGTCAAAACATATTAAGGTCATGTTCTTGGACATCACTTTTATAAGTTGAGGCATCATTTTTGTCAAGCTCAAAGGGTTCTCTGCCATCATCATTAATAATTTGGGATTTTCCATAATCGTCTCGACTGATGTTTTCTAAATCAGAGAGTACAATGGGCAGAATGTGATCTTCACTCTCATCCTCCAAGACATCATATACCTTGGGTTCAGGACTCTTGAGGGGGTACTCTCTTGACCAAATGGAATCTCGTCCTCCCCACGCTCTCGACAAAACCGAGAGCGAAGGTGATGAAACTGTTGTAAAGTCTTGTGCAAGCTATATGATATTCACAAATAGTTCATCTAAATAAATTCTAAGCTTCGAAGATCAAATACGGAAAATGGTAAGTTTCACTATGAAATTCATCGAAAAGACCTAACACCACAAAACTGATGGTTCTTGCCAAAGCTCAATAGGAAACAAATAGCCACATAAATACTACCCAATTCTTCCCAATGCCATAATAAAAAAAGGTACAAAACGAGAAAAACTTAATATTGAAACAAACAAAGATTGAATACAAAATAGAAATTCCACAGGAGATGTACCTGCTGGAGTAAACATTAAAAAATGTGTGAGATGCTGGAAAAACAAAATAAAGATGCATGAAAGATGGAGTTCTAGAAAGAAAAAGTGAAGAATTCTCTCTAGTTTGAAGGTTTTGTAAAACATGCAAGGTGGAGGGAAGTTTTTCCTAAAATGAGATTTTTTTAAAAGGCGGAGTGGTAATGATAGGTTATGTGTTCCTAAGCATGGGGAACCGCTTAAAAATCATGCTTACTAAATTTTAACTGAAAGTTAATTTTAAGTAAACTCTGAATATAGACTCCTTGAACAAAAATCCTTTTGAAATAAAACAAAAGCTGTGTAAAGTATATTCTGAATATGAACGACAAATTTGGTAGTTTGGTTTCCTGAGGTTTTTAAACTAGTATGAAACCAAGAATAAACTATTAAGAATAATACAGTAAATTGACACCAGATTTTTACGTGGTAAAACCCCAATTTAGGAGAAATATCCAAGGTTACCTCTACGCCATAAAATAAAAAATTCCACTAAACAATCACAACTTACAAGTTACACCACTAAGCATGAAAATCAAGATCCTAAGTTTAAGTTCGAAATTATACCTACACGAGTTACTCCAATCTCAAAGGTTAATTCTGACTGGCTTTGATCTCCCTACATTAACTTCCTTGATTTTTCTTTGTCCACTTATTGTAGAAGCTATACCAACAATATATCTCTCAAGGTACCACAAGTATAAAAGAGTTCATGTGAGAGTGATAGTGACAGTAACGGTGATGTGATGTGATTACACTACAAGAAATAATGCAACTCACATATCTCAATAGTTATACAACCAATACCTATGAATTACAGAGATTTTAAATGACATGCAAGAAATCACAAATATGTTTTGAATAACAGACTTCAACAAACTTAAAGTCTTTCTAAAAAAATAGATCAAGTTTATTTCAAAAACTTATTTATGTTCAAACTAATTTCACAAACTGTGAAATCGTATTTTGAAACAAAAACGATTTCAGATCTAGAACAATACAAAATCAAAAGTCTTATTTTTCAAAATTTATTTCAAATCAAGAGAGTGTATCTAAAGAATATAACAATAACAGCAAGGTCCAAGAGAAACTTAAGTAAAGAACCTAAATATACTACTTGTAATGTTCTCTTATGAAAACCTTAAATTTCTATAAATAAATTTGCGATTTACTCAGAGTAAGGTTCCTAGAAAAATATACTTTTGAAGAGGTCTTCAAAAGTGTACAAACACACAAACTCAACTTTCTTAGAAACCATAAATTCTATCTCTCAGTTTTAGGTCCTCTATTTTGGAAAGAATCTTGTCTTTTGGGTTTGGTGTTTAGAGAAAAATGTTTGAGGGTTTTTGGATTAGAATGATTTAGGTTTTTCTCTTCTCTCTATGTTTTCTCTTAAAAGAGACGATCTCTCAAGAATACAAAAAACTTCTCAAATGCTAACACTAAGGTTCCTTTTCTAATGGGCAAACCAAGGATCGAGAAGGCTGATTCAAATCAAGGGTTGGGATCTCTTTTTGACTGTTTGACTTCTCATCTAAGGGATGATAGAAAGCAGTGGTTATTTAGATGCTGATTGGTTGTCTTTGGAGTCACACGGATTGAGGACTAACATATGCAGACCGTCGATAGATTCTAATCAAAGGCTACAATCTAATCTCACATCTAAGACTCAAAGAAAATAGAAATCTCACGGTTATAACAACAACATGTGTATGGATTAGATGGAGCAGAAAATGCGTGTTTTAGATTCTATATAATCCAAATTACAACCCTAACATTCTACAACGATTTTGTTTTCTACCCTAAAAATTTTTTAGAAAAAATAATATTTATGCTTTTAACCCCAAACATTTAAAATCACATCTTAATTAATTTCAAAAATCATTTTAAATGATTTAAAAATGTTTTAAGTGATTTTAAAAATGTTAGAAAAATTCTTAAAAATATAAGACCCTTGTGCACACATAATAACACTAATATGAAGTGATTGTATCCTATTTGTGTGGGTCCATGAGAGTAATACTTCCCTTTGAAGATCATTTGAGGTTCTTGGACTGGATTTCCATCTTGAAGCTTGGAATCTTTGAGAGAGGGTAACTCTTGAAAAGTCCAATCCTATTTTGTCTCAATATCCAAACTAGCTGGAACTCCTATATGGCACAAACTCAAGTGAGTCAACCATATATTGTGTTCTCAATCTTCCCCTTTGGATATTAGAGACAAAATTCCCTTGAGTAACCTGTACTCATGGGTAAAAAAAATTAAAATCCTATATTTCGTATACAAAGGATCTAACTACCCATTCCCATCCTAGAACCAAAAATAAGAGGAAATAAAATACATTACTCAACTAAAATACAGACCAATACCCTAAATAATTACAATAAGCTATACTATTAGGTCTGAAATAATGCCTGAAAAATATGAACACTTCAAACTGGCATATTAGTTGAGTTAGTCTTGAGATAAAATATGAAATTGAACATCAGGTACTCAAGTTCCTATCCCCCAATTTTCCTCAACTAGACAACGGGGAAAAATACATAATGATGTAAATAATGAATCCAACACAAATAGTATCATAAGCAAGGGCAGAGTCAAGGGTCTCCTACATTAAACATATATTAGGAGGCGTATTTTATCATTTGAGGAATGTCCATGGCCTAAATCCTAATAAACCAATTATTAGCGAGAAACTACCGAGGTTATGACAGTTTGTGTAGAAAGAAATTATGTAAGAATTATCATTCCTATGGCTTTCCGAAGAAACTCAAATCTGATATTGTCTAAAGGTTTCGAAAATAGGTCAGCTAACTATTTTCAATATATAGATATTTAATATTTAATTATTTTGAGTCCACAAGTTCATGAATAAAATGATGTCTTATCTTTATATGCTTAGTTCGTGATGGATAGGATTTTTAGATATATTTATGTCACTCTGGTTATCGCAATACATGGTCAATTGTTTTTCGATGATACCGTAAACACTAAGCATCTGCTTTATCCATTAATATTGGGCGTAACAACTACCCACTGCAATATACTCAAACTCTACCGTAGATAGTGATAAGAACTTTTGTTTCTTACTACTACATCCTATGAGGTTATTGCCTACATAATAACAGGCACCAGACGTGCTTTTTCTATCGTCTAAGCATCCTTCCCAATCGGCATCCATGTATCCTACAATGGAACTACTGGTGTCTTTTGTATACCAGATATCAAAGTTTGATGTACCCTTAACATATTTAATAATTTTTCAACACACAATAAGTGGGTTTTTTTAGGTGTACATTGGTATCTAGAAATTCGGATCTGGAGGCAGTAACGTATAACAAACTTCCTATCATACTTCTATATAAATTCGGGTCGACGTCTTTCCCATGTTCCTCTTTAGATAATTTTATTGACCTGCTCATGGGTGTACATGATGGTTTAGACTTATCTAGACCAAAAGTTTTAACTAGATCAACATCATATTTTGATTGAGTGATAAATAACCCATCATTAAATTATTTTACTTGTAATCCTAAGAAGTATTGTAATTCGTCCATTAGAGACATCTAAAACTCAGCGTGCAAGATATCGAAAAAATCTTTTACTTGATTTAAATAAGTCGATCAAAAAATTACATCATCAATGTAAACTTGGACAATCAAGATATGTTTATCTGTTTTCCTAACGAATAAGGTCTGATCGTTTCCTCAATGAATAAATCCATTTGAGACTAGAAATGTGGATAAACGCTCATACCAAGCTTTAGGTGCTTCTTTCAAATCGTATAAGGATTTCTTAAGTCTAAAGACGTGACCAAGATAGGTGGGATCTATAAAGCCTTTGGGTTATTCTACGTATACCTTCTCAGTTAAAATTCCATTTAAAAATGCGGATTTGATGTCCATTTGGAATGGTTTAAACTGTAAGTGACACGATATGGCAAGGAGGAGACGAACTGACTCAAGATGAGTAACGGGGTAAAAGGTTTCGTCAAAGTCAATTACCTCTAACTGAGAATAACCTTTTGCTACTAACCTAGCTTTATTTCTAATGACCTCCCCATTTTCATCAGTTTTATTCTTAAAAATCCATCGTGTGCTAATAACCTTCTTATCTTTTGGTCTAGGAACAAGATACCACACGTCATGACTCTAAAACTGGACAAGATCTTCTTGCATAGCATTGATCCAGAATGAGTCACAAAGAGCATCTTTTATATTTTTTTGTTCTTCAAAAGAAATGAAACATGCAAAATTTTATACTTTTTGAGGTTGGGATCTTGTTCTAACTGGTTCAAAAGGATTACCAACAATCTTCTTAATATGATAGTCTTTAGAAAGCCAGGTTGGTACAGAAGGACTCTCAGGTGGTAGTGAATCTGTTATCTCTAGAGAGTCTAGAATAAAAAAGTCTCTTCCCCATCCAGGACCACTATTTGACTGGCACTACTCTTTGCACTAGTATCATTAACAAATACATTAAACCACTCCATTATGACTTTGGTTCGATAATTAAACACGCGATAAGTCCTACTTATTTGAGAGTAACCTAAAAAAGATTCCTTTCACTCCCCCGGTCTCAAATTTTGAGAGATTCTCTCTGTTTTTACAAACATAACATATACTATCAAAGGTTTTGAAATATTTCAATTTAGACTTTTTGTGGTAGCAAATTTCTTAAGATGTTTGTTTGCAATTTTTCCCAAGGTATACACGATTAATGATATGACAACCAGTTTGTAACGCTTCGGCCCAAAAACATTTAGGTAAAATTTTTCTGTGTAACATCACCCTAGCCATCTTTTGTAAGGTCCTATTCTTACGTTCAGTAATCCCATTCTATTGAGGTGTTTTAGGAGCACTAAACTCGTGTTTGTATCCATTGCCTATACAATATTCTGTAACATCTGCATCTTTGAACTCTCCACCTCTGTCACTTGTGATGAGACATATTTGGGTATCCTTCTTATTCTCTATTTTTAAAAGAATTTTTAAGACCTCACAGAACGTATCAAATTTATTTTTCATGAATGCGACCCAAGTATATCGTGTGAAATCATCCATAATAACTAATATATAACTATTACTACCGAAACTGATAGTTCTAGAAGGACCCATAAGGTACATGTGGATAAGTTCCAAAGGTTTTGAAGTTAAAACATCTTTAACTTTTTGTGAGCAGGTTTACTTATCTTCCCTTCTTGGCAAGGACCACAAATAGGATTAAAAGAATTTTTAATTTTTGGCAGTCCTCTAATAATTTTTATGAAACTTAACCTACGAAGATTATCAAAGTTTGTGTGTCCCAATCGATCTGATAACTTGGCAAGATTCGGTTTTCAAAATCACTGTATAGAAGTTATCCTCATTTTTGTTTCCCGTTAAAATACTGTTTCTCTTTTCATTAATAATTTTACAATCAGTTTTCATAAAGGTAACTATGTCATTGGAATCACAAAACAGAGATATTCTTAGTAGGTCAGCTTTATGACTTTAAACTAGAATAACATCATTTAGATTGGGGAGCCCATCTTTGCACAATGTTCCCTTACCTATGATCTGGGATGAAACGCCATCTCCAAACACGACACTACCTCCAAGGAAGTCTTTCTTGTTTGTCAATTTGTTTTCGTCTCAATTCATATGTTTAGAACATCCAGAATCTAAGTACAATCCAGATGAAGTGTGTGGTGCCTTAAAAGAAGATATAACAATATTGCACTTGAGCTGGGATAACAAATCATCTTTTCTCATCTAAATAGGCCTGGTTTTTTAATTTTTATTGGTCGTGGATTTAGAAAAGGTTTGGTTGGTTTTTCTAAATGGTTTCTTCTTAGTTTTAGACCCTCCCTTATTTTTATGGTTAGAGTTATGAGTGGTCTGCGTTGGGAGAACATAAGTGTTCCTACTTTTCTTATAATAGTTAAAGTTTTGAAAAGTAAGTGTACATAGTCTCTTTTCAAAACATTTAGCAATGTTGTGTCCATAAAAATCACAGTATGAGCAATATTGATGGGTAGAAGGCTTGACTTTATTACTAAAGTCTATAAAGATAGGTTTGTCTCTATTGTGTATAGTTGTCCAAGTGTCATTAGGTTTGAGTTTTTGACGTTGGTCTCTAATAATTAGATAGACATACTAAGCTGGATGGATACGTTGTTGATTATTCAGACCTTGCCTTGCCTTAGAGACATTTTTGTTAAGAGTTTCATTCCCAGTGTTCTGAAGACTCTGGACTTATTTAAAAAAAATGACATTTTTAGGAGACACGTTCGTTTTACTGGTAATAAATTTTTCTCCAAAACCTAGACCATACTTATCTTCAGAATCAAACTTACTTCCTACAACCATTTCTTTATAGGATTTAGCTTGGGTTCCAAGGTGTAAGCATTTTTTAAACACATTTGATAACTTTTTCTTTGATTCTTCTAATTCAACAAGAGTTGCCATATATCTTTCTTCCAAAACATGATTTTTTTTTCCAGACAACCCTTTTATTTTAAAGTTAAACTCTTTAAATTTTATCTCATGGGAAATGCATTGAGCTGTATAATCTTCAACATTCTTTCTAATGGTCTGATTAAGTAAGTCTATTCGTTCAGTTAAAATATTCACCATTTTATCAAGACGGGCAGTTTTCTTAAGCGTTTAGTGTATAGCTCTTGAAGATCTGGAAGATCATCGTCGGACTAAGTGAATCGTGTGTAGTGTTCCCTATAATGTTCAATTTTTTATGGAACTCACACACACATTCAGTTTGTCGATAATGTTCTCACTTTGACACACCTGTATACTAACATTATTGGGTTTATTTTCATTATCAACAGACATAATACTATCATTAGTAGGCAGAACAATAATATCACGAGGCATAACAGAATCATGAGTAGGAAAGCATGCATAATCATCATTGTACATAATTTCAGCAAAGAAGGACAAGCATGCATCATTATTTTGATTTGGCTCAGTTTCATCTTCATCAGAATCAGTAGAGTCATCCCATGTCTTGCACGTGTTAGCCCTATTATTGTTGTTCACTTTGGTCCTGCATTTATTAGCATAATGTTCCAGTTTTACACATCTATACACTTCACATATTTTGTGTTAGTCATGGGTCTATTGTTGTCATTGGAGTGTTTGTCATAGTGTCTTTCACGAGGTCTATGATTTTGATGACCTTAATAACCTTATTTACCTCGTTTAGAGGCAACTTCATTTCTAAACTTGATTACCTTTTTGAATTTCTTGATCATGAGAGCTATTTGGTTATCAAGATGATCCAAATCATAGTTATCATTTAGGTCAAGGTAAAAGTCTAATGGACTTATTTTTGGAATAGACATTTCTGATGAAAACACAATATTAGAACTAGTATGTCTCTTATTTTGGGCAGTCAGTTGCTTCTTGTATTCCAATTCCATTTTGACAGTCCGTAGTTTACTGCTAAGCAGTTTAGGAGTCAAATTTGGGTAGTCCATTTCTTATATAAGATATCTCATTTTGACAAATTTGGTAGGTAACAACCTAAGAATCGTTTGGACAATTTCTTTTCTACTGTAGGTTATACCATTAGCATACAGTTTTGTGAAAATGTCATTTAACTTTATATAAAGGTCATCAAAAGAATCACTATCATTCATAATCAATGTGTTGTACTGCTGGATTAACATTTGTGTTTTTCCAGCCTTAACATGTTAATCACCCTCATAGGCGGTGACTAGCATGTCTCGGGCCTCCTTAGAAGTGTAACAAGTAGATATTCTTTTAAATTCATGCTAGTTAATAGACATAAAGATAGCATTCTTTCCCTTACTATTATCTAGAGATAATTTCTTCTCATCTTTAGTGAATTCTCTAAGACTTTTCTAAACTCTTATAAGATTGGTTTCAGACAAAGGCTTAGTAGGATGTGTGTAACCATTTTCAATCATTTCTGAAACGTCATCACCAAGAGTTCCTAGAATGGACGCAACCATCTGTACTTTCTAGTATGGGAAGTTGTGTCCATCAAAGAGAGGCAGATGTGAAAGGTTACGTAACTTCTTGTAAGGACATTTTTATCCATTATCAATATGTATGTTGTACGTCGTTACACCGTTGAAGAAACTCAAGGTCGCATCTACATCAACGGATTTGAATATCAAAGCGTCTTCATCATTATAACCTCTGCGAGAATGAACTTGGTAAAGTTTTGATTTTAAGTCCCTTAAAGTTTCATACTCAATATTGGGAAACTTTTTAGAAATGAACCAATCCGCCACCGGACTGATCCACAACCAAATCGAACCGATCCACTTTTGATAAATATGTTGCACACCCTGATGATAAAAGCTTTGAGCTTTGATGATTGTTGAAGATTGAAGAACAAACGATGAAGATTTAAACATTTATATCTTTCCATCTTTAGGGTTCATGGGAGGGTAGAGTTGTATAGGTCATTAGTTGATAATTCGGATATTTTTTATGTATGTACCGGCATAGACATAGGGGGAGATTTGTAAGGACATTTTTGTCCATTATCAATATATATGTCGTACGCCGTTACACCATTGAAGAAATTCAAGATCGCATCTACATCAACGGATCCGAATATCAAAGTGTCTTAATCATTATAACCTCTGCGAGAATGAACTTGGTAAATTTTTGTTTTTAAGTCCCTTAAAGTTTCATACTTAGTATTGGAAAACTTTTATAAAAATAAGAAGTAAGTTTTTTCAAGCAAAATGAGGTTTTTAAAAGATTTTTTTTCTGGTAAACCGGACCGATCCGGTCAATTTAAAAATGAACCAATCAACATCCAAATCAGACCGATCCGCTTTTGATAAACTCGAAGAGATCTGTTTAGATTTTTTCCACCAATTCAAGTTTCCTATAAATATACCTATTTCGGTGGTGTATTTTTTCAGTCTTTGAGAAAACATTTCTAAGAGTTCAAACACAACAAGACTTCATTTTTTGATGTGCCAAACATCTTTTTAATTCACACAAAAAAATCCCAATTACTTGTGTGAATCTTTTGGAACCCTAGAACACAAGCTTCGTTATTGTTCAACCTTTGTGGGGAGATCTTTGCAACCAAGAGTTGCATGTTATTGCTGAGGGAGTCTCTACAAAGTGTTATGGCTGCGTGTCATTGAGGAGAGCTGTGGTTCTTCTTTTGTTATTTGGGCTGCGAGTCCTTAGAGGGTGTTGCGTGTATTCTCTCACTGAGTTCAAGACTGCGTGTCTTTGTGGGATTGATGCGCGTTGATCCATTGCAGATTTCTGTATGTAATTGTAAGTTGCGATTTATATATTCATAGTGAAATAAAGGATTTACCCGAAAGGGTTTTTTCCTGAAATCTATGTCTCAGCATATTTACTGCGTTGCATGCTTTATTTTTGATGGGTTGATTTAGGTGCATGTTTAGGGGCTGTATTTATTTGATTTAAAAGTAGAATCTAATTAAATAAGGGTTACTTGGAAACTTGCGAATTAATTTAATCAATTATCACACCGCCATCATTCGTTTTTTCAAATTGGTATCAAAGGAGGCTACGCTAATTTATCGCGTATTCCTATTTTCCGCAAAATCTTGTGATATTGGTTTTTTTATTGAAAAATCAGTTTTGTGAAAAATCGCAATCTTTCTAATGGAACGTTCATTTAATAAGGTGCCTATTTTTTATGGGAATAATTATGCCTATTGGAAAGCTCGCATGAAATCTAGTTTAAAAGCTATTGACGAGCGTGTTTGGTTGCTTTGCGAAAATGGTTGGACTCCTCCCACGGTCACCGTGAATAACATCACCTCTTTAAAACTCGTGTGAGCCTGGACCGAAGATGATTATAAAATGTCTAATTTTAATTCTCGTGGTTTGAGTGATATTTCTGGAGCTGTCACTCCTGATGAGTTTTGCCGAATTATGACGTGCACCACGTCTAAAGAGGCTTGGAATGTTTTGAAATTGACACATGAGGGTACGAACGCTGTTAAAGAGTCTAAATTACAAAATTTGGCCATCCAATTTGACATTATTACCATGTCTGAGTCTGAATGCTTTGATGGTTTTTATGCTCGTTTGTCAGACATTGTTAACACTTGTTTTAATTTGGGTGAGGTGATTGATACCACGCATTTCGTTAAAAAGATTTTGAGATCTCTCCCAAAAAGCTTTATTCCTAAAGTCACTATTTTGAACTCTTTGGGAAATTTGAAACCACTTAAGTTGGAAGAACTTGTAGGAGATCTTCAAACCTATAAGATTGACATGTTTCCCAAAACCATTAACGCTAAGGATAATGGTATTGCTTTAAAGACTCATTGTAAGAAAAAGAAAGAAAAAGTTTGTGGGTCTGATTCTGAGGGAGACTTTGATTTTAATGATATGGCCTTGCTTGCGAAAAACATTAAAAAAATTCTCAACATAAACAAAAAAAATTCTTCTAATAAAAAGATTTTTTTTGAGATAAATAAAAAGAAAGGAAAGTCCAAAGAAAGTGGTGAGAGGGAAAAAGAGAATGACTCCGATGAGGAGTGTGAGGAAGATTTTGAGAACATCACTTGTTTTGAATGTGGGGTTAAGGGGCATAAGTCGTTTGAGTATCCTACGTGGCTTAGAAAGAAAGGGAAGAAAGTAGCCATGCCTACAACACTTAGTGATAGTGAGGGTGATGAGGGAGATGAGTCCGATAAAGGCTTATCACATGGGATAGTTGTCTCTTTTTCTAGTCGCGTGAGCACAACCACTTTGTCTCACGATAGTGCACATGAGAGAGATGATAGTGATTTGTGTTCTTCGAGTGATGGAGAAAGCGAAAGTGAGAGTGGAGATGAAAGTGAGCTCCAAAAATATTTTAGAAATTTTTACACCGAGACCTTTAAAACAAAGAAGTATAATCGAGATTTAGGTCGTCGAGTTTTATATTTGGAGAGAGTGAAGGAGGTTTTGAGAAAGGAAAAGTGTGATTTGACCAACACGTTGTCTAGTCTGACGACGCGTGTATCCCAACTCGAGAGTGATCTCGAACGTGCCAGGGAGGTCAAAGTCAAGTTTGAGAACGCGCCTAAGAAGGTTGAAAAGGTGGTTCTTAAGGGTAAATGTGAGAATTTAGGAATAAGTCATGATAGTGCTTCTTCTTCCTAATTAGCACCCGAGCCGATTCCCACTTTTGTGACAGTTTCACAAGTGTCTCAGCCTAACCCACCTAGGCGTCACATTCCTATTAGGAGAGCGCATCCTAGTGTTTTTGAGAAAGGTGTTCCTAGGCATATTCATGTTTGTTCTCATTGCAAGAGGAAAGGTCACCTTAGGGAATTTTATTTTAAGCTGGGGTGTGTGTCACGTTTTGCTACCACACGTGTTTCTGACACACATGCACCCACACATGATACTTTACATGCTCTTAGAGATTACATGAGAGAGTTTGCACGTTTAGGTGAGCAAGTTAAGCTTTTAGTCAAAACTTCACAAGAATTGATGGAGGTTTTCATAAGTTGTCACCACCTTTGGAAAATCCCTCCGCACCTAATGATTGAGGTTTGACTTGTTTACTAGCATAGGATGCTTTTCATGATGATATTATATGCCTATTGCTAATGTGTATCTTTTGTATATTTTCTTAGACTTTTTCTTAAAACTACAAAAAGATTTTATTTTTGTTAAAATTTTGAGGAAATCCAAAAAGATTTTTGTATTTTGTCTTTCACCATTTATGGATAGACACTATAGATAACCAAGTCACAATTTCATTCCAGTTCATCATGTGACTATTTGATAGTGTTTTGAGACAATATATCATGTCATCTTTATGCTTTATAATGTTTGGAGTCATTAAGATGAACTTAAGTATTACTTCCTACATGTTTAACTCATGTTTCCTTTATTGCACACGTGCACCGATTTGTTTGATTATTGTGCTTGTCTTATCACATGTTGGTTGTGTGTTTTCACTTCAGTCATGTCCTTAAAACGAACCAAGCGCGATAAAACCTGATAATATAGGTGTGCATATAAGAACCATTTTGTGAGTTTGTGTGTTTTGTTTGAAAACGGGGAACGGCTGCGAAAGGTTCATTTTACCTTTGAGAATACTAAGCCACCATTAAATTGGACCTAATAAATGGAGAAATTTTATTATCCGGGGTCCAAAGAGGTTTAAAAGAGCCCGAAAAAATTTAAAGGCAATAAAAAGAAACTCATGCCAAATATGGTCCATTTAGGTTTTTGCACCGATTCTCCAAAGTTTCAGAATTTAGTTTAACACCTCTAAAAGAAAATATATGAGTGAGTTTGGTTGGAGATTTTATAACGGGTTTAGACGTCCTTGAAAATCTTGAAAAAGCGCTAAATAGTTTTGGACTTTATTGGTGTGGAAATCACTATGACTTTGTTTTGTTGATTTGCATAAGACGATGTCATCTAAATTCAACAAACGTTTACACCTAAGGATACTTTTGATGCTCATTCGTTAGGGGTACACATATGCATCGTGCACATATGATTGATTGAGTTGATTTACCTATCGAATGTGTTCACACCCATTCATTCCATTTCCATGACTTGGTTGTTTGAGTCTAAATCCATGGTGTGATTTTTGTAGAATATATTTTCCAAATGTATCTTATTTTTGTATGAAAAAATGAAAAATCAAAAAGAGTTTGTGACTTTTTTTCGCATCTCCTTGCAAGATGCACGTTTGCCATATTGTTTGATGCCTTGTTTTGTGTACCGTGACACCCCAATTTTTCTTATTTGATTCATTCTTCTCATTTGTCTATTTGGGGACATCATAAAAAAGGGAAGAAGGAATTATCATATTTTAGGGGAGTTTGAATTTTGGGGAGTTTTTGAGATTTAGCTTATGTTTTTATCATAAATTGGTATCGATGTTGATCTCATTTCAAACTCGATATGTCACGTGGTATTTACTTTGTCTCATGTGTGTAAATACGAAGATTGAAGATCAATATGTTGCACACCCTGATGAGAAAAGCTTTGAGCTTTGATGATTATTGAAGATCGAAGAACAAACGATGAAGATTTAAACATTTATATCTTTCCATCCTTAGGGTTTATGGGAGGGTAGATTTGTATAGGTCATTAGTTGATAATTCGGATTTTTTTTATGTATGTACCGGCATAGACATAGGGGGAGATTTGTAAGGACATTTTTGTCCATTATCAATATGTATGTCGTACGCCGTTACACCGTTGAAGAAATTCAAGATCGCATCTACATCAACGGATCCAAATATCAAAGCGTCTTCATCATTATAACCTCAGCGAGAATGAACTTGATAAATTTTTGTTTTTAAGTCCCTTAAAGTTTCATACTTAGTATTGGAAAACTTTTATAAAAATAAGAAGTAAGTTTTTTCAAGAAAAATCAGGTTTTTAAAAGAATTTTGTTTTCTGGTAAACCGGACCGATCCGATCAATTTAAAAATGAACCGATTTGCCACCGAACTGATCCGCATCCAAATCGGACTGATCCACTTTTGATAAAATCGAACAGATCTGTTTTGATTTTTTCCACTAATTCAAGCTTCCTATAAATATACCTATTTCGGTGGTGTATTTTTTAAGTCTTTGAGAAAACATTTCTAAGAGTTCAAACACAACGAGACTTCATTTTTTGATGTGCCAAACATCTTTTTAATTCACACAAAAAAATCCCAATTACTTGTGTGAATCTTTTGGAACCCTAGAACACAAGCTTCGTTATTGTTCAACCTTTGTGGGGAGATCTTTGCAACTAAGAGCTGCATGTTATTGCTGAGGGAGTCTCTACAAAGTGTTATGGCTGCGTGTCATTGAGGAGAGTTGTGGTTCTTCTTTTGTTATTTGGGCTGCGAGTCCTTGGAGGGTGCTGCGTGTATTCTCTCACTGAGTTTAAGACTGCGTGTCTTTGTGGGATTGCTGCGCGTTGATCCATTGCAGATTTCTGTATGTAATTGTAAGTTGCGATTTATATATTCATAGTGAAATAAAGGATTTACCCGAAAGGGTTTTTTCCTGAAATCTATGTCTCAGCATATTTTATGCGTTGCATGCTTTATATTTGATGGGTTGATTTAGGTGTATGTTTAGGGGCTATATTTATTTGATTTAAAAGTAGAATCTAATTAAATAAGGGTTACTTGTAAACTTGCGAATTAATTTAATCAATTATCACACCGCCGTCATTCGACTTTTCACTTCTCAAATCTTTCATCCATTTTCAGAACTTAGATTTCAAAAACAGTTTTTAGAGTCTCACGATAAAAATTTTTGATAAACCTGCTCTAATACCACTTGAAAAATAGTGCTTACTATATTTTAACTAAAAGTTAATTTTAAGTAAACTCCGAATATACACTCCTTGAATGAAATTCTTTTCGAAATAAAGTACAAGGTGTGTAAAGTATATTCTAAATATGAATGACAAATTTGGTAGGTTGATTTCCTTAGGTTTTTAAAATAAAAGCCAAACTATGTATTTAGTATGAAACCAAACATAAACAGTTAAGAACAGTACATTAAATTGACACTAGATTTTTACGTGGTAAAACCCCAAATTAGGGGAAACATCCACGGTGACCTTTACACCAAAAAATAAAAAATTCAACTAAATAATCACAATTTACAAGTTACAACACTAAGCATGCGAATCAAGATCCTAATTCTAAGTTCAGAATTATACTTACACGAGTTACTCAACTCTCAAAGGTTATGACTGGCTTTGATATCCCTCTAGCAACTTCTTTGCTTTTTCCTTGTCCACTGATTGTAGCATTTCTACCAACAATATATCTTTCAAAGAACCACAAGTATCTAACTGTTCGTGTAAGAGTGACAGTGATGTGATGTGATTACACTACATGCAAGAATGCAACTCACATATCTCAATAGTTATACACCCAATACCTCATAATTACAGAGATTCTAAATGACATGCAAGAAACCTCAAATATGTTTTGAATAACGGGCTTCAACAAACTTAGAGTCTTTCTAAAAAAAATAGATCAAGTTTATTTCAAAAACTTATTTATGTTCAAACTAATTTCACAAACTATGAAATTGTATTTCGAAAAAAAAATGTTTTCAAATCTAGAACTATACAAAATCAGAAGTATTATTTTTCAAAATTTATTTGAAATTAAGAGAGTGGATCTAAAGAATATAACAATAACAACAAGATCCAAGATAAACTGAAGTAAAGAAACTAAATATAATACGCGTAACGTTCTCGTATGAAAACCTCAAAATTTCCATAAAGCAATTTGCAATTTCCTCGGAGTAAGGTGCCTAGAGAGATATAATTTTGTAGAGGTTTTCAATAGTGTACAAACACACAAACTTAACTTTCTCAGAAACCCTAAATTCTATCTCTCATTTTTGGGTTTTTTGTTTTGGAAAGAATCTTGGCTTTTGGGTTTGGTGTTTAGAGAATAACATTTGAGGGTTTTCGGCTTAGAATGATTTAGGTTTATCCCTCTCTCTCTCTCTCTCTCTCTCTCTCTCCTTTCTTCTCTCTCTTCTCTCTATGTTTTCTCTTAAAAGAGATGATCTCTCAAGAATGCAAAAAACTTCTCATATGCTAACACTAAGGTTCCTTTTATACTTGTAAAAAAAAGGATCAAGAAGGCTAATTCAAATCAAGGGTTGGGATCTCTTTTGACTGTTTGACTTCTGATCCAAGGGCTGATAGACAACGGTGGTTATTCAGACGCTCATTGGTTGTCTTTGGAGTCACAAGGATTGAGGACTAACACATGCATATCGCCAATAGATTTAAATCAAAGGCTACGATTTAATATCACATCTAAGACTCAAAGAAAACACAAATCGCACCATTATAATAGCAACACGTGTATGGCTTAGATGGAGCAGAAAAAACGTGTTTTAAGATTTTATATCAAAATTGCAACCCTAACATTTTCTGGTGGTTTTGTTTTCTACCCTGAACAAATTTTAGGAAAAATAACATTTTTGTTTTTAACCCCAAACATTTAAAATCACATCTAAATTAATTTTAAAAATCATTTTAAATGATTTTAAATGTTTTAAGTGATTTTAAAAATGTTAGAAAAATTCCTAAAAAAAATATTACCCATGCACACATAATAACACTAATAGGAAGTGATTGTATCCTATATGTGTGGGTTCATGAGAGTAATACTTACATTTGAATATCGTTTAAGGTTATTGGACTTGATTTCTATCTTGAATCTTGGAATCTTTAAGAGAGTGTAACTCTTGAAAAGTCTAATCCTATTTTGTCTCAATATCCAAACTAGTTGGAACTCCCATATGGCACAGACTCAAGTCAGTCAACCATATTTTGTGTTCTCACATTCATGGGTAGTAAGCTCCTGAAGTGTCGCATAAAATGCTTGAGAATCTTGTCACATTTGACACAACCAAGTGATAACTGGCTGGTGAAGGTGTATCATAATGGAAGGGATGTGAAAGGATAAGGGGGTAATGTGACCATTACGTCAGGTGAAATGACAATTGTGCCACTCAAACCTTAAAGTTTCCGTCATACTACAGATAATGGACAAGACATGACATATTGCAAGATCATCCGAGGACCAATGTGGATCAAGTTTTTAAACCTCATCCTCCTGCTAATGTAGAAGACTAAGGTTTAGGGGTAATTGATATACATATATATAATCTCGTCAAAATTTCACCCCTCATCTCATCTCGTAGACAGATAATCAATGCATCTTTTCCAGCAAGAAGGTGTCCACTTTATATGACACTCAATATACAATACATTAGACTCAAGAGATAGGGATAGGTGTGTTAGGTGCAAATAACCATCATATTTTGCCTCAATAGTAAGAGTTATATCATATACTTGATAGACTAAAGTCATTTTGCAAGATGCATAAAGTCATTTTGCAAGATGCTGCCATCCTCCAAAAGCACTCAACGAAACATGAAAAGAATTATAGGGGTATCACTTTCATTCTTGCACGAATATGTTATCAAGGTTCACTCGCCCATGTGAGATAATATCGAACATAATTACCTCACTTTGATAATGGACAACTGGCACTCTCTCATAGGCTCTCATATTAACTAAGCGTGTGTTATATGCTCGGGGAGGCGCTGCACACCCCAGCCTCTATATATGTCTTCTTCATCTTCTTCAAGGGGATCGGAGATACTTACAATGTTACTCTATTAAAACACTTGTAGAGATAGAGAGTGATAAAATTTCACTCATTAATGGAATTATATGCCTGATCTAGTGAAACATAACTACGCTTTGTACTGTGGATGTAGGCCAAGGGTTGAACCACATATATCTCTGTGTTAATCTCTCTATCTCTTAATCTCAATTATATTTTAAATGCTTAATTATTATACACATGTTTATTACTATCATCACGGATGAATCATCATGCATGATTTAGACATCATCACATAAGACCACATGTCTATATCAACAGAGCGGTTGAACACTCTTGCAGACTAACAAACTGTCACGTCTCTACAGTAACTATGTAAAGAAACCCCCATTCACTGGGGTATCCAAATAGAAATACAAATCGTTAATACTATCTATATATCTCAAAATCGTAGTAAGCATATTACTAATAAATAACGATAACTCCACACTGCGTATGAGCCATAAACATACCCATAACCATCCTCGGTAGTACGTCAAATGATTGGTTATCACCAAATCATTTAGTAATGAAGTGGCCTCACTAGCCATAAGTGCAATACCTTCCTTTAAATTAACTATCAAAGAGATAATCCTATTGGCATCCCTGTTGACCTTACTTCTACGGTCATTTATGCTAAAACTAGTCAAGTTTTTCCTACTCTCGTTAGTCGTGACCTCACTGATCATAATTTCCTTGGATTTTTTGGCCAAAAATATCATATTTTCTAATTTTAGAAACCCCGTGGGGTATCCTCCCCTTATGTGGTTTCTTTTCCTAGTAAGGTCTACCCTACTCGGGTTGACGCTAGAATGTCTCTAATCGTTTCTGTTATCTTTGGCCTTTGTCTTCCTAGTTTAGGAATCTCTATCTTTCAGAAAGTTATGGAGGTCCTAATGATGTTAGAAGGTAACTTCCAGCACATAAGCATAAGTGATGAAGAACAATCGACTCGATAATATCTACCAAGCTCATCACATAAGGTTTATTCCATCTCCCAAAAAGTATTTCGAACTAAAATTGCAAATAGTTTTCTTCAGATCTGTATGAATCCCTACTATTTCATAAAGAGAAGTATAGTTGAACTCGTCCTCACTATGGTTAAGATGTGGTCTCTATAACTTTCTCCTTTTTCCATGACAGATGATTAGTGGAAATATTTCCCCTCAAACTATATGTTAAGAACATTCCAAGGGTCTCACGTCCAATGGTCCCTAACTCCTAATCGCCAAAGACTTCATATGTGGTACATCTCGTCCCACATATAAGGAGTCCTCCTGAAACACTTCGATCTCTTTGATTTGGTCATCTGGCACAATAGCGCAAAATCACCCTAGTGGTCATCGTTGTAGTGAGTATCCTAAATTATAAGGCACTAAAGTAATAAAAGAACACAATGCAAAAAAGCTATGGACACACTAAAGATACCTAGAATACTAGAACATGTAATGCTCTGATACTAATTGTGACACCCCATAAAATTTAATAATATATTGATCATGTCTAGTAAAAATGCACGGGAATCAAATAATTGAATATCATTCTAAGTATGATGGTAAGTACACTAAATATATAAAATAAATAATTGTACATAAGTAAGAGGAAATACCATGCACGTCTGATACCATAGTCGACAGTAATAGAGGATGATGCAAATATGAGATCAGGGTGGAAGTGACAACAACTACGTTGATCTTGAAAAATGTTAGTATGAAATGTTAAAAGCAACTTGAAGTAGTATAATAATATAACTGATTATGGACTAAAATATAATTATACATCATTTTCTCATCGTTTAGTAGCTTTTAGGTTATCCTAGAACCCAATAATCCTAGATATCACATGCATATAATCTCAATCCCATGTGAACCCCATGACTAAATATTATTCCTTTCAATTGACTATTCATAAATATGGTATCTATACCTCTCAAGTATATATATTTTATCATCATAGATATCTCTACGTGTTTATCCAAGTAGTACAATCATATCAATTATTATATAATTAACTATCGGAGTATCGAAGCTATCACCATCGCACGACCTAGGGTAATCCCACTTCATCTCTCGAGATATCGAAGCGGCACCATCGCTTAGCCCAGGGTACTAACTATCACTGTCTATCAGAGTACCAAAGCGTTCACCATCGCACGTCCTAGGGTAAGCCCATCTCGTTCTCTCAAAATACCTAAGCAACTCCATCGCCCGACCCAGAATACTATAAAACTTCAGTGCTCACCACTATACAACCCAAGTTATAACTCGTCTCTATCTTCTTGGATACCAAAGAGGGTCCTGCTGGGATACCAAAGAGGGTCCATTGCACGGTCCATAAGAATATCCCCTCTAGGATGTATCTCACATAATCAATATATCACATATAATGTAAAATATAGTTATTCATATTTCAAGATGGGTATGAGTCTTATTCACATTTTGTATATCAGATTAAAGGTCTTATATCCATACATAAAATGTCTAACTCTCAAATTTAATTCAAAACTACTTCTTTACCAAATTAAAAAAAAAAACTTCCAATTCTGCCCAGGATGTGAGTACGACCTTAAAACCTAGACGTTCACACGAATCGAGTGCACGGACACCAATTGTAGCCGTTTTAATAGGGAAACCATGAAACTCGCCAGAATTTGGTCTTTCTTTAACCTCTAGCCCCATATACCTTAAATTTTCCTACAAAATTCCCCAAACAAAATTCTTTACCACCCTTACAATTCTATTAGATTAATAGAAGGATTTAGGTGTATTTTTCTAAATTAGAACCCAAGGTATTGAATTTCATTCTAAAGTCTCAAATTCCAATTTATTCATGTAAATATCAAGGGGCTTTTACCCAATTCTTAAAGTATACGTAATTCTGACCTCAATTTGTTAAATATAACCCAAAATTCATGACAAATTGAATGAAATTCCATTTATGAATAAAACCTAATTTTTATTAATAAGTTTCAATCCAAAACTTGTTGTGTAATTATCTAACTCAAGTCTTCTATATTTACATTTAGAATCCAATGAATAGTTGTATTCTACTAACAAAACATATTATATAAATATACTAAATAAACTTGCCTCTAAGTTTATGTAGGTTGAATTTCAATTGAAAAGTCCCATTTCTCCGTTTCTTCACTACCTAATTACCCTGTTTTCTTCTACTGCAAGTAGCCTCTTTTTTATCTCTCCCTCTAGGGTTGTCTTTATCGAGTGTTAAAATGATTTTTATTAACCCTAATCTCCATTTTTATATGCTTAACCATGAAATTTAGGTTAACTCCCATATGGACCTTGACCAATTAAGGCCGAAATTATTTTTTATGTCTAAAGTCTATCCCAAACCATATACTAGCCATGGGGCTTTAGTTCTATTTTTTAATTCCTAACACAACATTCTAAATGTCCCAATAGTTAACCCAAAGTATCAACCAACTTCTTAATATTCTAATTTGTACGAGTCTCAAATTATTATCAACCAATTACTACATGTATTACCAGTTTTCCAGATTCACAACCTAAAATAATAACCATCATCAAAATAAACACCAATATTAAACCCACCAACTAATAACAAAAAATGATAAATAACGATGGTAATCCCCTTTCATCTTCATACAAAAGACCTTCGACTCCCCAACTGGTGTAGAAGGAATCCATCTCGAGTCAATATGCTTGAGAATCTATTGAGGATCTTGGCGTCGCAGTCCTTGATAGTGGCGACGTGGTCGGTATTGTCGTGAGACTCCCTTTTTTTCTCAACACATCTCTATGATTGAATTGCCAGAGTCAAAACATCTCTCTCTCTCTCTCTCTCTCACACACACACACACACACACACACACACACACACACACACACACACACACACATATATATATATATATATATATATTGAATTGTGAGTAATTTAAGTCATGAAATCTTTTAACAACACTAATGTCAAAACAATTTAGAAAATTATTACACAGTTTCCTTTATTTATAGGACTATCCACCCTGTTTAAAAAATATCCCAACGAAAATACTAATAGTATATCTTGGACTACTATCCACCATGTATCAGAAATTAACAAAAAAAACACTATAATATCAAACTACAATACAAATAGTCCATAACAATAATATAAATAGTTCCTCTCGGGAGCGCTTCGGTCGACGTCATTACTGAGGTGAAAATGTAGAGAGATGGAGTCACCAGTCTATTTTACTCTAAATAGACAAAATAAATGGGAGCCATCCCGAGGTACAACATCCAAAAGACATACTGATACATACGAAACAAAAAATGATTCAAAAAGGGTTCCGGAGGCTAAGTTACGAAATAGGAAGGTATTAGGCACCCAGTCCGCCCTTACGGTCTCTCATGGTTCATTGCTATTTTCCTTTATTTTCCTGTGATATGTGTGCATGTGTATACGTAGTGGAGATAGGAATCATCGACTTGTATCATGGAAGAGATAAAGCGAGTCATCCAATGGAGTGTTCCAAAGAAATAATATTAAAAAATAGGATTTATGCGCTTATCCTAGCGTTAATCATTAAATGGGAATAATAACGCATGTGGAATAATACGCCACTAAGAACAAACATATATATGTAAATACATAGAATGCAAAATAAGAAAAAAGTAGGAAAATGACTCGAGTCTCGAGTTTTACCCCGAGACGCCTACGTAGCCTATAGAGGCATCAAAGTCCACGTAGTTCGTATGCAAAATGAGGGGGCAATTTATCCCACAAATCCAACTGGGAATTATCTTATTTGTGTGTGTGCATAAAAAAGTGTTTTAGTTATGATAAAGGTGTGAGATAAGTGTGAGAATCCCCATTTGGAATTTATGAGGAAAGCATTTTTTTCTTGTTTTTTGGTTTTTTCTATTTATATGAAAATAAAAGATGTGCAATAATACTAAATAAAAATTATATTAGGATATGTGAGATGAGAGAATAGAAATGCTAAGTAATAAAACAACTCAATGTGAATTTATGAGAATTTAAAGAGAGAGTTGAGAAAGTTGGTCCTTCTTAAAGATTTTGAGCTTGATCTTGAGTGTTGGAGAACAACCCTTGCACTTGGGTGATGATGGAGGATGCTTAATTCATCAAGTTGATGATGGAGGATGCTTAATTCATCAAGTTTGATGAAGGGTGAAGGTTGGAAATGGATTTGAAAGTGGAAATCACGTTGACTTCGAGCGGGGTTTTCTGTATTCGTTGAGAGTGATGTATTTTAGATTTTTTGGCCTCCTTGAAATGAGGTTTATGCCCTCCTTTTTATAGGAGGTGATCCTTAGAGATCCTCTGGGGACGTTGATGAGAGGAGATTCACTTGGCTTTTTAGAGCTTTGCTGGGTAAATAGGGGCTTCGCTTGAGGGAGTGTGGAATTCTCTTGGTGAAAATGTTCTTAATCCCTCCTGGGATTTTTAGGAATTTTCTGAGGATTTTTCAGGTTTTTTTGGTATTTTTTGTAAAAAAATTTAAGGGGGGTGTCGGTCGGCATGATGCAGAGGGTGCCATTCGGCAGTGACACGGACTTTTGGACTACCTCGGGAAGGTAACGGGGCAGTGCCGATCGGTATGTGGGGGGTCAATGCCGATTGGCATGACCATTCGCATCCTATATAAAGGGAGATAATTCCTTTCATTTTTCACAGCTTCCTGCCTTTTCTCTTTCTGCGATTTTCTTCTGCGAATCATTCTAGCATTTCGATCCCTAAAAAATGGCCTCTTTTGTGATCACTGCAACACATAGGGAATGGTTGACTGTTGATGACTGGGCGAACATGGAATGGAGGGCCAAGGTGCCTCTTGCTTTGGGGAGCGAGAACTCCTTCAACGCATTAAAGCCAGTTGCGGATGAACGAACCTTGCTATGGGAGCCTTCACGTTATCGCTCTTCGAGGGTGGTGAACCCCGACAGCTATGTGAGTAAAATGACTTTTGGCATTCTATTTTTAGTAATTTTCTTCTTCTTCTTCCTTTTTTTCTTGAATTTTGACAAGATTTTCCTTTAACAGTCTGATGTCTCTCTGTCAAACATGCGTGCCCATGGATCGACGGGGCTTAAGGATGTCTGGGAGCATCTTCCACCTGTGGTGCATTGGGTGGTATCATCAGTGGGTTTTGGGAGATTGGCGTCCGCACTGGATGAGACACCTCGTTCGACAGCGATCTTATGCGCTCTGGGGGAGAGATGGTGGGACACTACCCACAACTTTCATTTTAGGTTCGGGGAGATGACCGTGACTCCCATAAACGTGCTGAAGCTACTAGGGCTAGATTGTGATGGGCGATCAGATAGAGGTGGATCGCTCCCTACGAGTGAGGCCGGAAGCGGTGCGGGCAGCGCTCAGTGATTGGGGGAGGATAGTATTTGGGGATTCCATTCGGTTGTCCCTGCTAAAGGATGTTTTATTGGGTAGAGTGGTTGATGTGGAGGATGGGCTACAGGTGAGATAGATGGCTCGGTTGTTCATCTTATTGGTGTTGCGAGGATTTTTGGTGGCATCCAGCGGCGACGTTGTCCACTTGTGGTTCTTACCGTACTTGAAGATGTTTTAGAACATCCCTTTTTATGATTGGGGGAGCCTGACTTTGGAGACCCTCTATTTTTCTCTAGATGCATTCAGCCAGTGTTGCCGGCAGACTTTTACTAGATCCATGTATCTTCTTGAGGTATTCTTTAGTTTGCATATTTTTCCTTTAATGCATTCGCATTTTCCTTATGCGTCTCATTCTTTATTGCAAATTCTTGTCTTTGGAAGAAATGGTTCTATGAGTTGATCAGGTGTAATACCCAGCTAGTGGCTTTAAAGGAAGAGACTCTTGGGGACTTCTTCCGGTTGTACCGATGGCGCAAGGACAATTATCAGTCGAAGAGATCTCTTTCTCTAGAGGCGGTGCGTCAGGTCTTGAATGGCCTGGACAGTGATAGGGTAAGACTGTTTCCTTTCCATTCTTGGTCTTTGTATGTTCTAATTTTGTATTGACTTATACCTACTGGGGATTTTCAGGTAACCTTTTACCCTTGGGGGATCGCTATTCAGGACACGGGGTTGACCGGAGTACATACGCAAATGTCGCGTTTACTGGCGCATGAGTTTGGGCACTTATGGAACCTTAGGAAGAGGGTGGTTCGACAAATTACTGAGGAGGAGGTGGTGGTTCCACCTGCGCGGCCTCTTATGTCTATGAGGAAGGAGCGGCTGCTGCTGGAGAATGGTAGGATCGCTGCGATGATCGACGAGTCCTACCTGTTGTACACTGATACGGCTGCGTCGTATGACTATATGAACTTTGTGATGAGTTGGCTGATAGCGCCCAGCATATATGATGCGTTGCCTTTCCCTCCTGCGGGTTCGAGTCAGCCGATGGGTTCCTCCCACAGCGGTGGCAGTCTGGCGACGTCTACGACGGCGGCGACTTCGGAGGTTCCATTTGTGCGATTGCATACTCCTTCGTACAATATCCGGCGGGTTGATGGAGGGATGGAGCCTATGCTGCATAGTTCTCATGCGATGGATCCGGAGGAGTTGGGCTTGACATAGGAGGTCCTTCTCCCTGAGGTATATCTTTTTGGCTCTTTCTCTCCTTTTGATATCTTTTCTACTTTGATACTGATTTTGCCATTTCTTGTAGAATGTTCGGGTGTCGATGGCTGACGGACATTAGGGGCTGGATAATTTTGGCGACTGCCCATATTCGGGATGTGGTTCCTGTTCATTCTTGCTTGTTGTCGTTTGCTTTGTCCGGGGAGGAGTCTGGTTCAGGTAGCGGTGGTACGTAGTCTCGTCGCAGGGGTGAAGTTTAGGTTAGAGTGAGAGAGAAAGAGAGAGAGAATGTGGGTTCGGGCTATGTCCCATTGTTTTTTCTTTTCTCCATTTCCTGCGAACTTTGATGTAACACAGAAAAACATATATATGCAATGCAATGGAGTTTTTATTATCTTCTATTAATGGTGAATGAATACATGCACATGTGCTTTTTACTTTGCTGCTGAGACCGTGAAAAGAGATATTTTTGGGATTTTAAAAGAAATTTTTATTCAAAACGAAAATTTATATAAAGATGAAAAGGGGATTTTTGAAATTTTGTTGAGAATATCAATTTATTGTGAGTTTTCTGAATTTTGACAAAAGAGGAAAAAGGAATATTTCCAAAAGAAGGGGGTTGCCGATCGGCAAGCACCTTGTCCTGCCTATCGGGAGGTTAGTCCAGTCCCATCAATTCAAAGCTTTGATTGGTACCCTCTTTAGCCTTTGGTACCTTATGGGGCAGGATTCCCTCCGATTTCTGCAGGGTTTGTGTCTTTTATGAGGGTTTTCAAGTATAAAAAGGGGTAAGGGTGGAGTGTTTTCATCATACCTTCACATTCTTACTTACGTACTATCTCTTAGTCTTGAAGGATGGCTCTCCTTGGTATTATTGAGTTTTCTAACTACCTCGAAGCCTTGGAGGCAATGTACTCTTATAATGTGGACTACGATACTTTTAACATGCGTCGAGTTTCTTTATGGCGTAATCAGCCCATTGTGTGGAACATGCTGATGGCGGCGGTACAATTTTGGTACCCCAAAGACCATGTATTCCACTCTGGGTTGGATGAGGATTGTCCTACCTATGAGGAATTTTTTTCCATGTTGGGGATAAATCCCAGTATTGTTGCGGTTCTACCTGAGTTTTCCCGTTCTCCCAGGGACTTGTTGGTCGGGCTTCTTCGCATTTCGCCTTCAGTAGCTAGATCACTGGTTGCTAGAGGAATGATCTCCCTTTTGGCGGTGTTACAATTCATGCATTTGCAGGAGGTTGGCGATGCTGGATATGCCGGAGCCGTTATTCTGGGCTTGGTTTAGAAATTGCTGCTGGTGACAGGGGAACTGCTGGTGGACCCATAACTTGCATCCATTACTTCATGGATATCCTACAATCGCAATCCTGTGATGGTGTTACTGGCGGAGACTTTGAATGCCTTATATGCCTGGCGAGAAGGTCGTTCTGACTTTATGAGGGGTAGCCCTATGATGTTGTTCATGTGGTTGTCTGAAAGACTCCGTCTGGTGACTCCTCCAGAACATCCTTTATTGGTTGTACCTAATTTTTTTTCACGTCATTTCATCGGCGTCAGCTTAGCTATTGAGAGCTGGGAGAACTGGTTCGTGGAGCATGGGGCTCTAAATCTGTACTGGTCAGTGCCTTGGTGGGGACAGTTGCTGCCTATTCTAGAGCTGGGAGAATATCCGTACGTTCGGCTGGTTGGTCTCATACAGACCTCTTTTTATTTCTATTGGAGGCTTCTGTGCCAATTTGGCTGGGAGTAGGTCGTGCCACCTCGGACAATAGATTTCTTTCCGGTAGAAGATTTGACTAACTGTCTGTGCATGCATCTTAGCCCTTTGTGGGAGAGTCGGCGTCCGTCGACCCGTCCCTCAGTCTATTGGGAGAGTTTGGCACATCCCTGGGGATTATATTAAGTGGTTGTGAAGGAGAGTAGTCAACAACATATTGGCAGTGGAGACTGGACAAATGTGGATTGTCTTATTTAATACCATGGAAGGAGGCGTTGTGGTTTTTTCGAAGCTAGTTCGAGCTTATCGGTCCATAGAGCGTCTACGGCACTCCATTCAGGCAGGGGAAGCTTAGGGACCCCAGGATGTAGATGATGATGATGGAGCAGGATCCTCTCATAGCTGTGAATAATACTCTTGGGGAGTTTATTTTATAATGGAGAATGAGTGTGGGGATTTTATTTGGCGTTAAATCCCCCTCTCAGATACCGCGGTCGTTGACTCTCTTATTGAATGATCGCACTATTCGATGATGGTACCCTTGTATTGGATACAATGCTTTTAGTCTCCTTTCATCTAGGAAGGTCAGCTCGTCAAGACAGCTTCGACACGAGTCTTCTTTATTGACCTTACTCTTAAGCATGACGCGCAACGAGGGTATTTTTAACTCCACGGGTAGGACTGCTTCCGTGCCGTAGACTAGAGAGTAAGGGGTATCCCCAGTAGAGGTTTGGATTGAGGTTCGGATGTAAGGGATTCGGTCGGCCCAATCTCAACAGCTTTCAGTCATTTTACTGATGATGTCCTTGAGGTTCTTGTTGGCGTCTTCGACTGCACCATTGGTCTGAGGTCGATAGGGAGAATATTTATGTCTCTGGATCCCATACTCATTGGCCAATTTTGTGACTTCTGCCTCGAAATACAACCCATTATCTGATATTAGCTCATATAGGACCCCATATCGGCTAATGATGTTTTTTTTTATGAATTTGGCCACTTTCTTGGCGTTCAGCACTACATATGACTCAGCTTCGACCCATTTGGTGAAGTAATCAATGGCAACTAGGATGAACTCATGTCCTAAGAGCTCAGAAGTGGGGATAGTATTGTCCTCCCATGGTTGCTCGAACATAGGGCAAGAAGTTCTTCTTCAATATGCTGACTTGTTATTCCTCAAAAGGCCAATTGGTCATGGTAGCTGCTTTTTCCCTCCATCGGGCTATGAAGTTAATGACTGATTCCCTAGAGTTATGTTTGAGTAGTTCTAAATCCCGTCGGGTGACCTTAAGCTCTTCATTGTATTTTTACTGTGACATGAATTCTCGGGCAACATCCTCCCATCTACGAATCCTGGACTATTCGAGAGACAAAAACCATCAAAGATCGCTATCCTTCAGAATTTGCTGAAATAATTAGGCCATAACTTCTTCAGAAGCCCATAAGAGATTCATGGCACGGTGATAACTGGGAAGATGGATAATCGGGGGTCCACTTCCTCCGAATTTCTCGATATTCGGCATCTTGAACTTCTCGGGTAACTTTGCCTTTGGATAAGGAGACATGTGGGTGTAGTCCATGTAATTTTCGGAGATTCTAACTTGTTCAAACTTCTTAGTCAGCATCTTGAGATATTCTTTAACCTTCTTCAACTCTTCCTCTTTTGGATCAACGATCATAAGAAAGTTAGCCCCAGGCTGGTCAAGGTTTGGCATAGGAAGCTGGGCAGGTGGCGACCCATTAACAGGAGGGACACGGGGAGCGTACTGATATTTTTTAATGACTCAAATAGGCTCGGGTGGACCCATAGCGTGAGGGAATAGGTCCTTGGGCTCTTAAGGAACGGGAACCTAGTTTCGTTGCATTTCTCGAACCTCGGTTTGGAGGTTGTCAATCTTGGGCACAAGATGATCTAAGACTGTCGTCAAATCTGACTTCACAACGGGTACTTGATCTATGTTCTCTATGGAAAGCGGATGAATTCCAGACTCGAAAGACGTAACAAGGGAATGGACGAAACTCCGGAGTGATTTGACTGAAGACCAAAGCCAATAGGGAGCCAGGCTAAGGGCATGCGATCGACCTGAGAAAGTGTAAAATGGGATTTATTTTTGAGAAAAAGAATGAAAAGATTTTTGACATTTTTTTTTAGATTGGAAGACAAAATATTTTTGGATTTTGGATAAAGAAGGGAAGAAATGTTTTTGGATTTTTGGTAAAGAACGGAGAAATATTTTTGGATTTTTGATAAAGGAAGGAAAAATGCTTTTGGGAGATGAAACTCAGCATGATTATTATAATTATTATGTTCTTACTTGTATTAAATTTTCCTAAATGCAAAATGAAATGCCGGGCGGGACCGGAGCCTAGAAAGGTTGGGTTTGTAATATATGTAAAGCTATGGATGGACTTGTAACCAGGCTCACGAGCAGGGTCCCGTTTTAAATATGTGCAAAAATTTTGGGTGGCAGAACGACCCAGAATTTCGACAGAGTTTCGGGTAGAAATCGGCAATCTAACATGTGTGTCCTAGGCTTGTATGCAATTGGTTGGGTGAATTGGAAAGGGTTCCCCCCTTTGGCGTGACATCCACGATATACATCTTGCTCTCGCGGGCAATCGGTACGTGTGTATAAGTCATTTGACATACCTGAGTGTACGTGAATTGCCTCACCATACACCTCATGGGGACGGTACGTGTGAGAGAAAATTCGATATACTCGGTGTACGTGAACATACCTCCCATTATGACTTCGGTCAAACGGTACGATGTGGGGTAATCGTTCAATATACGTCGAAGGTACTTGGCCAATGGAAGGTGAGAGTCACATTGCTTAGGCTAATTGCTCCCTGCCGGACTAGTGCCCATCACGAAGTGACCCTCTAGTTACTGGACAAAATTTATTCAATCACAATGCTCTTTAGTGATATCGTGTGAATCATGCATGATTATCTTATTAGTATCTTATGATGAGAGTGTCTTTCTTGATTATGCCAAACAGAGAGAAAAGTAAAAGTACCAATGGTACACTAAGTGATGCGTGCAACATGAGGATATATGTGATCCTAGGTGCACATGGTGTGAAGTGTACATGGAGAATTTTCTACAAGCGTGTGAATAGAAACATAAGCATGAGGTACAGAAGAAAAAGGGGAACATGCAAAATAAGGGAAAACATAAACAAATATGACACCCATGTAAATAGAGTCTAGCCCTCAAAATGAAAAATATCCCCAGCGGAGTCACCACTGTGGCCATCCCCAATCTTCACGGTGGGTGGGAGACAGAGGATCCTAGGTCTCGCGCGTCCCTCTCAGGAGCGCTTCGGCCGGCGTCATTGATGAGGTGAAAAATGTAGAGAGATGGCATCGCCAGTCTATTTTACTCAAAACAGACAAAAGAAAGGGGATCCATCTCGAGGGACAGCATCCAAAAGACATATTGATACATACGAAACTAAAAATGATTTAAAAAGGGTCCGGAGGCTAAGTTTCGAAATGAAAAGGTGTTAGGCACACATTCTGCCCTTACGGTCTCTCAGGGGTCATTGCTATTTTCCTTTATTTCCCCGTGATATGTGTGCATGTGTATACGTAGTGGAGATAGGAATCATCTACTTGTATCATGGAAGAGATAAAGCCAGTCATCCACAGGAATGTTCCTAAGAAATAATATTAAAAAATAGGATTTATGCGCTTATCCTAGCATTAATCATTATAATGGAATGATAACGCATGTGGAATAATACACCACTAAGAACAAACACACACACACACATATATATATATATATATATATATAAATACATAGAATGAAAAATAAGAAAAAAGCAGGAAAATGACTCTAGTTTTGGGTTTTACCCCGAGACGCCTACGTAGCCTATAGAGGCATCAAAGTCCACATAGTTCGTATGCAAAACGAGGGGTGGGATTTATCCCATAAATCCAACCGGGACTTCTCTTATTTGTGTGTGTGAGTAAAAAAGTATTTTAGTTGTGAGAAAGGTGTGAGAGAAGTGTGAAAATCCCCGTTCGGGATTTATGAGGAAACCCTCTTTTTCTTATTTTTTGGGTTTTTTATTTATATAAAAATAAAATATGTGCAATAATACTAAATAAAAAGTATATTAGGATATGTCAGATGAGAGAATAGAAACGCTAAGTAATAAAACAAGTTAATATGAATTTATGAGAATTTAAAGAGAGAGTTAAGAAAGTTGGACCTTCTTGAAGATCTTGAGCTTGATCTTGAGTGTTTGAGAACAACCCTTGCACTTGGGTGATGATGGAGGATGCTTAATTCATCAAGTTTGATGCATAAAGTGATGAAGGGTGAAGGTTGGAAAGGGGTTTGGATGTGGAAATCACGCTGATTTCGAGAGGGATTTTCTGTATTCGTTAAGAGTGATGTATTTCAGATTTTTTGGCCTCCTTGAAATCAGGTTTAGTCCCTCCTTTTTATAGCCCCAGGGCATTTCCGATCGGCATAGCCCTAGTCCTGCCAATCGGCAAGTGTGTTTAGGCACACTGTCGATAGGCAGGGTCTGGAACCTGCCGTTAGGTTGTGTCTTTCAAGCCTTTTTAGAAAATCGATCACCGAGCACAAATCATTGATCCAAATCACGCACGGGGTAAATCGTTGGAAGGGTAATTCAGAGACCTTCGAAAGTCCTTTGGACTGCTCCTGGGTTCAGGAGTTGTCTTTGGGTCAAATGTGGATAGAGATATCTTAGTAGTCCTTTAGACGGGGAATTATCGGATGCAAATGGATCGTTCGTCCGCATGGTAAGTCATAATCACGCACGGGGTGGATTATTAGAAAGGTTAGGGGATGTAATTCAACATTCTAAAGAGTTTGATCCGTTTTGGGGAGTTGACTTTGGTCAACTAGGCCTTGGAAGCATTCGGTGACCTCTTGGAGTAAAACGGATCGTTCGTCCGTACTGTAAGTCAAACTCGCGCAAAGGGTGGACCATTGGAAAGGGGTTTCAGTGTCGTTTGAAGATTTATTTATCCTTGATCGATCTGAAGGGTTGACTTTGATCAAACAGAGCTCGGGAGCACCCGGTGGCCTCCTGATCGAGTTTTGGGGGAAAACGGGTCGTTCATCCGTATGGTAAGTTAGAATCGCGCAAGGGATGGACCATTGGAAATGGGATTTAGTGCCCTTCGAATATTTAACCAGTCTCAATTGAGCTGAAGAGTTTGACTTTTGGTCAAACAGGGCCTGGGAGTGCCCGATGGTCTTTAGGTCAGTACCCGGGGTATGACTTGGGTTTGAAGTGATGAAGAGAGTTTTTAGGGACCTAAGGAGAGGTTAGGGGGGTTATTAGAATGGGGTGTCTACAGTAACCTTCATTTTCTATTTTGAAAAGTATAAGTTGAAATGACAAATACAAAAAACGAAAAGAAAAAAATTAATCCCACTCGCAATTTTACATTTGTAAGAGATAGTAATGGTGCAAAAAATCATCGTCTTCATTCTATTACAATTCAAGGGAAAGTCTTTTAACATGGTATATGGTCCTTTGTTTCAGTACTAGGCACCTACATAAGAAAATAAAAAATAATAGTTAAATGAAGAAAAAATTAATTACACATTATAAAAATGACATGGGGATTGTTGATGTCCAAAATTGGTATAGATATTATCTTAGCTTTAAATTACCAATTTGGTAACCATAGATAATTATGAAAATAATAAGGAAGAAAATAAACAAAGCAACAACGATTTTTAACGTTGTTCAGCTACGAAAAAACTACATCCACGATTATGGTATTACTTTTTAGGGTTGTTACATAGAACTTTGTGTAGTCTTGCTTGTGTGCAATTCTTGTCCATTGATCTAAGGGAAATGGTATATTTATAAGTGTTTGGAAACCAAGGGATGGAATAACTTTATATATTCAGGCATTTACACTCATGTACAATAAATGAGACTAGGCATGTGTAGAATGGTTGTTGATATCCCCATGTGAACGATCTTTCCTATTCTTGGTGGTTCGCATTCCTAATGTTAGTCGGTCTGTTGGCCGACGAGGTATATCTGGATCTGACCAAATGTATAAAGAGTCTTGAAGTATCCACGTATAAGGACATATGTCATTTTCTCATTGGTCCACGTGGATAATTAATTTTGACATCGAACAACGATTATAAAGAGGCATGTGTGAGTCATACACATAAGACTTTAAGTATAAAGAAGTCAATACTCGAACAATGAAAGGACTTGTGTAAAACTCATGAATATAACAAAACCAATAATATCTCTGTCCACAACACCGAACACCAATTTAACAACACCTCTTCCTAAACAACCACCTACAGTACAAACAACAAACGTAAATAAGTAATTTTGAAAGCCCTATTGAGGAGAGGATGAGGTTACCTTTCAAGTGAATCTACACATTAAACCAAATAAAAATCACCTTTATAATTTAGACTAAGAAACCAAATTGAATGTAACATTTGAATAAAAGCACACAAACTCAAATTTAATATAATTCACTATAAAAGATAAAGTTTTAAAAATTCATCAATTAAAAGTGTCCAATATAATATGTATTCTTCTTAAGATAAGATGCATTGTTAAAATACTACAACTTAATATATCAAGACCGATAGAATATAAAAACTACTAAAATAATAAACTTCGTTGCACCTTTTTCCCTTATGAAGAACTGATGGTAGAACACTTGCTTTAACTGACCAAAATTCTGGATAAAAACCAAAATTCTTTACAAATTGACGATATCACTAAAACTAAGAAATTAAGGAATTGGGGCATCATTTTAAACATTAGTTGTGCTAATTACTAAGTCAATGCCATTCTATTGTAGTAATACTCGATATTGAAGCAATTACTAACTAATATGGCAACAATACTTGATATGGAAGAAATACCTGAATGACATTATATAGAAGCAATACCTGATATGGTCATGTCTAACTGGAAACTCCTAATATTGTAGAAAATCAAAACCCTAAATGATTTATGCATTCAAAATAACAAACGAAGAAAAGTGAATAACAATTAAACAACTTAGTTGATTAAATAGCTTCAATGAAAAGACATTCACATGTGAAAGTCAATTTTACTCCTAATGAGCCCACACAACCAATGTATGACCAACAGCACCCAATTTTTTACAACCTCAAAATTTATTTACACAAATGGGTTGGTTGTGTTGACTACTACTAGTGTGGAGTCCACAAAACTATGTTGGTTGTGTTGACTACTGCATTAGCCACTCCATCAATTGTGTTGCCTGGTGAGGATGATGCGAGCTATCGATTAGATGTTTGGAATAACTTTAGGGGGCTACACCATCCCAAGTATGGTTTGCTCAAACACCTTATTTACACTATAGAGGCAACAACTACTTGATTATGGAATTCGGCCTACAGTTTAATAGAAATCTTATTAGTCTAAACTATAAAATGAAAATATAATTAGAAAATGAGAAAAATATTGTGTCTTTGGGGTACATATCCTTATGATGCTACCCAAAAATAAGTGACATGAGTAAATTATAACATGGACAATTATTAAAGTTGTAACAGTGGCATGTGAGTTAATAAGATAGGATTTAATAACCACTCTTCTAAAGGTGTAACAAAAAACTCGAATGACGAAACCATTTCACATACCGTAAATGTGGGTTCCGACTGAAGAAAACCACAATAATAAATAAAAAAATGATAACAAACCTTCTACATATACTCATAAATGTGACATAATTGGTACGATATACTAAGGTGTTGCACCCTTATCAGCCCGTATTCAAGTTCGATACGATTGTGTGTCAAATTTATGAGTTGGATTTGAATGAATATATATAGATAATAAGAAATCCTAAATTAAAATTCCTTTATGAAATTTACTACTAACATAATTTTTTTGTACACATACCAAGTTAAAACAGAGAAATTTTATTAAGTAAACACTAAACTATTAAAGACACAATCATACATCACCTCCCCTATTTTTTCAGTCGTTAGTTCACCACCATATACATGATATTCAATGCTTTGAATGAAAAAAATACACATTTACATATACACATGTATAATTTAAGTCGAAAAGCTTGCTTTACAACAGTAATAAGTGTAAACAATTTAGAAAATTTAGGCATAATTTCCTTTGTTTATTGGACAATCCACCTTGTTTAAAATAAGTGTATTAAGCATAACTTCTACTATGCGTATTAATGTCAAGGTTCTAAAAAACGCGGGGCGTGATTGAGGCGTGGAGGCCAAGCCTTAAGCCTTAGAAGCCTAGGCGGGCCTAGGCGTAAAAAGACGTGAAAAGGCGTTTAGGCCTTGTTAATATATTTTAATATATTTTAACCATAACAAGGCTATTAAAATACAAAAATTTCACAGATCATAAAAATATGTCTGAATATATGCAAATTAAAATACTATTTGATTATTTTGGATGAGATAATGGTCCAGTTTGTAAACAAATTCTTTAAAAGGCGACATCGTTTCACTAAATCATTGTTGTTTTTAGAAAAAAGTGCGCCTTAAGGGTTTTACCAAGAATAAGGCGTGAAAAGCGTAAGGCGAGGCATTTCTCCCAAGCCTTAAGCCTAGGCGGAGCCTAGGCGGGTTTTTTAGAACAGTGATTAATGTGAAAATTCTATGCGATATAGATCTTCAAGAAATACAAAAACACATACACACAACACCACACAATTTAAAAATCAATTAAATGGCCAAAGAAAGTATGAGAACCAACCAATTTGAAACTTCAACATGTATTTCTCCAATAATTGCAAACATGTTGTGAATTAACATGTTTATAAGTTACAAAATTTGTATGCAAAATGAGATTGTGAATCAAATTATATATATAAACTTGTCATATGTCAAATGCAATGTTTTCTTACTACAATTATACAACTGGTTTTCTTTTTACATACTTTTATTTTTAGATAAACATTTTTTGTTATATAACATTCCAATGCTATTTATTATCCAAGTTACTAGGATCCATCAAACTTACCATCAGTTTCACCATAAAAACATTCACTACTAGAAAAATGACAATTACGGACATAGCCATTAAGGATAGCTTAAAATTTATCCTTTTAAAAAACGTATAAAGGACAGGAAGATTTAGCTGTCCTTTAAAATAGTCTAAAAGGACAACAAATATTTTATATGTCCTTAATAACATACTGAAAATAGTTTTTAGGACGGCAAAAAATTACTGTCCCTTAAAATAACTCTAAAAGGACGTCACTCACTGTCCCTTAAAATAATTCATTTTCCTCTCTTATTTTTTCATTCCCTCTTTTTTCAAAAAGGATAACATTTTTATTACTGTCCCTTATAAGATAGCAAAAAGGATAGCAATTTATCGTCCTTTAAAATAATTCATTTCCCGCCTTTCATTAATCACAACAAAAAGGACAACATTTTATCATCGTCCCTTATATTAGAGAAAAAAGGACGGACAATTTAAGGGTGTCCTTTTAAATATTCACTTCACTTCTTTTAATCAGATCAAAATAATCTAACCCACTTTATAGCACCCTCGTTCATCTCTCCCTCTTCCTCGAAAACTCCCTTCTCTCTCTACGGCACCCTCTCTCTTCTCTCAACCCCGACGCTCCTATTTCACTCAAGTCCGACACTGCTCCTCCTCAGGTCGCTCCTCCTATTTCACCGTTCCTCCTGTTTCAGTCCAGCGACGTCTCTCCTCCTGTTTTAGTCTGGTGTCGGTCCTCATGTTCAATTCGGCGCCGCTCCTCCTCAACACACAGTTCAAGGTTTGTCCTTCCTATTTTTTTCATTTTGTTTTCTTTGTTTGATGTGGAATAAATGTCTAAATAAAAATCAGCTTGAGATCATTTGATTATTAACTGTTTCATTATATACCTATCACTCCGAATTTAATGAGACCATTAGATATTGAAGTTGTGTTAGGCGGAATGTATATTGAAGTTGTTGCCATTAATTAGATATTGAAACATTTCAAGAATAAATAAAAATTCAGTTTTAAATAAAATTCTTCAATTCAGTTTGTTATTATACAGTTGTATGCTCAAATGAGGCATTATTAGGGGTGGAAATTCGGGTCAACGGGTCGTGTTTCGAAACTACACGACACAACATGATAAGGTTTTTTCATACACGAACACGACACGATACGGCATGACCCGAATTTGTGTTTGTTTTTTTTAGTTGACACGAACACGACCGGAATAAAAAACAACATGGCATGACACGATACAAATATAAGAGTTTCTTAAATTTTATGCCTAAAATTTATGATAACACGACATGACACGACTCATAATTCAGACACGAACACGACTTTGTGTCAAAAAATACGACACAAACACGACATATCGAGTCAATTTTGGGTCAATTTCTCGTCATTTCTAAAATTGCCACCCCTAGGCATTAAGAACCCCTTTCTTTCTTCAATTAATTTTTTTATTTATATAGTCCAAGGTTTATCCATTTTCTTTGTGCATGGATGTGAAGCTTATAAATTTCAAGTCAGTAAGATTGTGTTTGATTGACATGGAATTTTTTTCCATGGAAAATTGTTATTTGGGGTCATGTTTTGCCTTTGTAGTACCTTGATTGCAGGCATTTTACATTAGAACAACACTCATTCACGTAACAAGTTCTCCATCTCAAACCTCATTTTTATTGAAAAATATTTCTTATCCACCCATTAAAGAATTATTTTCCATGGAAAATAGAAAAAGTAAGACCATAAACTCATATTTTTTTCTCTCATTTTCCAACTTCTCATTCAAATGAACTATTTTCACGCATTTTCCATGTTTGCAATCAAACACACCCTAAATGTTTTTGAAGCTTCTGTTTTGAAAATAATTCAAGATGGCTAATCCAGTTTTTACAATTCACGAGATGTTTGTGTCATTAAGCTTATAGGTGAAGCATGCCTATAAAGAAAGAGAATGAAAATATGACATTAAAACTTCATTTTAATTGCATCATTTATTCAATTCCCACGATTTGAGTATCTTTTATCTTTCTATTTTCTTTATCACTTTGTGAGGTTTATAATTATCATGTTCTTGCAATCACCGTTATCTTCTACGAATGTAGCGAGGTAAGCATGAGAAACCATTTCAAATCCTTCCATCTTGCTGTTGAAGTCATCCTAACAAAAAACCTCTTATCCAATTCCTTTTTAACTTTTTAGAACCATTAACTATATCCAAGCACACTTCTACACAACTAGCATCAAATATCTGAGATCGTCCAACAAGTGACCGTATGACTCAAAAAACTCAAGTCTTGATCATATCATTCGTTTTCAACACAAATTTTAATCAACACTTAAAACTTAGCATCACAAGATCCCTAGCAAAAGACCAAACTGAACCTAATACTTTAAAAAGAGTCCCATACAATAGAACAAATTGTACATATATTCATCAACAAATCATAATTTTCACCAAATAGTACTTGTATACTAACCCACACATTTTGGGGATACATAACTTACACTCACTAATGATGTGTAAAGACTAATGCTTCCACCCATAACAAGATACCTAGTGTCCCCAAAATGTGTTTTCGTAGAGTAATTTTAGGCAACACACTAACCAATAAGGAGTGTCACACAAAATGTGACTCCCTAAAATTACTAAATTGTGGATAGTCCAAAGTAGAATAAACTCGTCAAATTCAAACATAAGCTAAAGAACATGTTTATCGAGTTGTAAAGCTAGTGTTCTCAGCTTTAATAGGATTGAGTACAAAATGTGAACACAATATTTTACTTCACCTTCCTAATTGACCAATATTAACAAATAAAAGTCAATATCAAAAGTTAAAAATTGACACAAAATAATTGAAATAAAAAATATTGCTATTAAGAAGCTATAGGTAATACATTTAAATGGAACATTTCCTTAATGATTTCATGAAAAAATGGTATTAAAAGTTGATTGCATACAAATTTTGTGCCCATACGGGATGCAAATGCTTTTTCACGAGGTTAAGCCTATTTTGCAAGAAAGTATTTCAATAATTATCTTTATGCTCAATCATTTCACTTTAAATTAGGATTTTCTTACTTTTTATGTCTCAAATTTAGAGTTACTTTGACAATTAATGAACCCAAACTACGCAGTACTTAAATAAGTTTAATTTTAGCCACTGATTATGTTAAAGGTAAAATTTTCTTCAAAGTTTTACTTTTAAACGCGGGTCCTTAATTTTGTACTAAGAACTATTTTTACTGAAGGATTTTATATTCAATTGTATATTTGGACCAACTTACATGACATACACATGGTGTATACGTTTAGCATCCCCAGTGCAATCAACAATAGATATAGTCCCAAGCATCTCAAGAAGAAATTATGATTGTATATTGAATGCAACAGTTTCAATATACATTCTTCCTAACACAGACCATGGCATGTTTCAATATCTAATTAATGTGATAGGACCTGACGAACATTTTTCATATAAAATAAAAATCAACATGATATCATTAGATACCTAACACTCAGTTCAAGATTAAAAGTCTCTGAAATTTCATGAGACCAGTCATTATTCTTAAGTAGCACTAGAATGGAGGTAATGACTGTCAGTATGGTGTGAGGAAGGCCTAAAATTCTGGCTTGATTCAGTAACTCGTATACAAGCGCATCGGTATGTGCTTGCTAACATTGACGCGGTTGCACCATTCATTGAGTAAGTAATGTTAACCTTAAGTAATTATTTATACAAAATGTATCATCTAACACCCTTTCTAACTTGACATGTGTATGATATTTTGAGAAAACACATTGTTGAACTTATAAACATTATCCTCATATTTCACAACAACATTTAGTGCAACGCCTTCACAGTGAACATTTCCACACATGGTTTAAGGATTATGTAAGTAGGATTATTCATTTTTTGAATTATAATTATATTTCCATAGTACAGTTTCTTATTTATTGAAATATTAGCTTGATGGATTGCCAAAAGATACCGAATTGTCCAATGAAATATTGAGTTTGGCATTGGGTCCTCTGGAGGATGCATTGAGCTTCAAGTGTTATATTATTCTAGGATTTCTATTTCGAACAAAGGAAGTTGATATTCATCGAAAAACTCAAAATAATAAAGTTAGTTTAAAAGCAAAACAGAACAGTTATGCTAGTCGAAGAGACTCTAATCCTCTGTTTGGGGATGTTACTTTCTATGGACAATTGACTGACATTATTGAAATTCAATATTTTAATGGAAAAACGTTTGTACTATTCAAATGTGATTGGATAAAAAATCGATTGGGGAAATGAGTAGATGAGTTCAATTTTACATTGGTAAATTCCAACCACTTGTTGGATAAAGATAATCGATCGAGCGATGAACCTTTTATCTTAGCATTCGAAGCAGAATAAGTGTGGTACGTGCACGATCCTTTGGAACCACATTGGCATGTAGTTGTTTAAATGACGCCTAGAGATAGGTTTGGTTGTTATTTAACAATAGAAGAAGAATTAGATGCCCATCTATTTGAGCCGTTTAGTATGCAAGAGTTGGAAGATTATCAAAACATGTCTTGGGTGAGACAAGATATAGATGGGTCCACAATTAATACATATATGCCTAATGGTGATGATTGTGAGGATGATATGGATGAAGAATGAGGGGTGTTAAATTGTAAATTAACATGAATATATGTAAGCACTATGACATATGACATGTGTTTTTCTTATTTTTATAATATTGTTTTATTAATATATTATTTTTAAATAGTCACATATATTATTTTGTTCTAACAGATTCATTATGATTAGATCTTCGTCTGCTAGCATAGAAGCACATGCATCACCCCCATCTCAAATTCAGGTATATAAAATTTTATTTCGCTAGGAGTTCAAATATTGCACTGAACACAATATACTCATTTGCACAACTTCTTATGTGCTTGTGTTAATAATTTTTTTTCAATAGGTAGTATCGATGGTACACCCTCCAGTGCAGTGGAAAATGAGTCACGGTTCATCTCACATAAAGGTATATACTAAAAGATATATGCAATAGGATTTTGTAAATATTTATATATACTTACTCATTGCTTTTGTACATGTGATGCTAGTGGTACATCCTCTCCTAAGAGGAAATTTAGAGGGAGTTCCATACAACGGAATGAACGGGGCAACGGTGAGAAAAAGATAATTGGTTGGGATGAAGATTGCCAACCAATTGGGCCATATGCGAAGAAGTTAGCGAGTCAACTCGGCTATTATTCATGCCAAGGGGATTTATTTCCTTTGACTCGGTCTTCTTGAACTAAAATGGATCAACGAAAACTCGACTTTGTTTGGGATCAAGTGCAAATAATATTAAATTAATCTTGTTTTAGTAAAATTGATTATTTGGAATCATTTATATACCTAAATAATGTATTTTTTGTTCTTAGATTAACCCAAGTGCACCAGACAATTACCAAAACCTATGTTTGCGTAAGATTGGAGTTCAATGGAGATCCTTTAAGTACAAGACCAAGAGGAAGTACTATATATAATTGAACACGGATGTGGAGCGTTTAGCAACTACACCCACTCAAGTCAACCCAAATCAATGGAAAATGTTAATGAAACTTTGGGGTCAAGAATCATCAAAGGTATCACATTTCTTTCTTGGTTAGAACTTGTTGGATTACATGTAAAAAAATAATGGATATGGGGAAGGGTGGGGATATTTTGGGTTCGGTGGAATGTGGGGGCTAGTTTGAGTAAGAGTTGGGTGTGGGGGATGTTTTGAGTTCGAGCGGGATGCGTGGGTGAGGGTGGGGTTGTTTTGAATTGTTGGAAGGGATTTTATATGTTTTTTTTAAATTATTCATGTTAATGTTGATGATTAAACATGTTGGATTACATTTAAAAACAAAGAAAACTCTGTCGAAATTTTAAAAAAATAATAAATTGTATCGGTGGGTCGAGTGGGGGTTGTTTTTCAGGTCAGGTGTGGTTCGGGGATGTTTTGGATTCGAGTGCGGGTGTGTGGGTCGGGTGGGGGCTGTTTTAGGTTCGGGTTGGGTAAGGGTGGGGTGTGGGGGATGTTTTGAGTTCGGACGGGATGCGTGGGGGAGGAAAGGATGTTTTTAATTGGTGGAAGAGATTTTATATGTTTTTTTTAGTTATTGATGTTAATGTTGTTGATTAAACAGGTTGAATTACATGTAAAAAGAAAGGAAATTCTGTCAAAATTTTTAAAAAATAATAAATTGTATTAGTGGGGAGGGTATACAAACAATTACAAGTAGCTTGAAAAGTCATTAACATTATTTACTTTCACTTGTAGCGAGTGGCAAATAGGAATATAATTAACAGAGCGTGTTTGTGTTCACAACCTAAAATTGGGAAAACTTCAATTATCGTAATAAAGAAACCAGTTAGTAATTATATTTTTACTTTAATATGCTTATATATATGTTCTTTTTGGATTTTGTTAACACGTTTTCTATTTTTATGTAAACTAGGTGTAAACTCGCGCGATGCGCAGGTTGGACATTTTGCAATAAAGTGACCAATATATATAAGAATAAATTTAAGAACGGGTTTGGGTCTTCCCGATAGAAAACATATCCACCCAACATTCTTATTTCAATCATCAAAACTTGTACCCCTTTCGTGGCTTGTCCAACTAAAATTGTGGTACAAATAATACATTTATATTATGTAGCAAAAATGAATACAACATTGTCAAAGAAAATTAAGAATATCGTATAGTGTTAATGACACAAAATTTTCACATGAAAATAATAATACTTGAAAATTTTATAGGTTGACCTCATATTAGGACATATCATTTTATTAATGAAGGACCCAAACACATAAGTACTCGTAACATAAATGCATACAATAAATTAACCTTAATATTCAAAATTTTGAGTACCAAAGTTTCAATATATGCTAAATTAAGCTCACATATACTTAAAGAAACTATTATGGCTTCTATATTTTTTCCTAATTAGTACTTTGATCTCATTTCGGGGAGTATTATATCCATGTGTGTGTGTGTGTGTGTGTGTGTGTATATATATATGCAATTGCCAGATTTTTGACATACCTGCATCTGAGAAATAACCAATAAAGTAGAGAATTTTAACCAATAAATTATGTGAATAACCAAGCCAGTCTTTTTTAACATATTGAATCATCGTGTACATTCTATAAGTTGCCATATTGTGTGTGTTAAGTGGTGCTCGTTGGCAACCTAGCGGAAGAAAATAAATGGTAAGGAATAGTCTAATTAAAAAAATAATAGATGTTAAACCAATGACAAAGAATATAAAGACAAAAGAAATTTATTGAAGCTAAACTAATTGAACATGAAGCTAAATGTTATTGAAGGTAAATAACAATATTCCTTTAATATTTAAAGTATGTACAATAACCTATATGATCAATTCATGACTTCACTTAACAGTCCAAATAAATAAGAAGAATCAATATTATTACTTATAAAATAAAATTTCAAACCTTCTTGCATGTAGTTTAAAATATAAATATTTAGAAAAAAATATCATAATCAAAATTGTGAAGAATTATGTAAAAAAATGACATAAAAGTACTTACTAAAAGTATGATTTTGTAAATAAAAAAGGAGGAGCCAAGGTAGGGGATGAGTACTCACTTACTATGTAATAGTTTTATCTTCACATCTACATTTGAATGAATGGGTAGTGGTCACTATACAAACATTATCCGTCTGCTCTAGATTGGTAGGTGGATTCACATAAAAAAAAAATATATAAGCGCTCGAAGTTAAAAACACAACTACTTGCAAATCTTTACTTAAAATTAAAATTTGAGAAACTTATTAATCACTAAATATGATACAACAAAAATATTTGATAGGCTTAAAACATGTAGATTTACAGATTACAAACATAATCAATCCCTAAATATAAAAATAATAGAAAAATTAATCGACTACATTACCTTGTCAACATAGTCTGTCGCAATTTAAATCACCCTTGTCAAATAAATTAAGGTGAAATAAAGTGAGCTACAACAAAGCACAAAGGCTAACCTAGGAGTAAAACTCACCGGTATAAGATTTAAAGTTTCATTCATTCAAGATTTATGTAATCAGGATATATTATATGGATAGAAAGTGTAACAAATATGATAAAAAAAGCTTCAAAGAATGTTTGTAAATCAAACGATAAAATTAGAGGTAAAGAAATAAGAACAGTTATCTTGGGAAAAAAATTAGAGGAGGATAATACCTTGTTAATATATTGATTATAAAATAAGATTAACATATAATACAATTATTGGCAAATATCAAATTAATTTAGTATTCCAAAAAATACTACCAAATTATTTATTTATTATAATACAATAGCCAAAGAATAGATTTATTAGTGTGGAATGAAAGAAGATGAGTGCGATGTTTGAACTCACCAAATGAGTCTAATCTTAACTATGGAATTTCAACAAATGACTATTGTGCATTAAGGTCAAATGGAAAGAACATAAAAAACTGTAGACAAAAAATCCAATCAACTTATAAAATTTAGTATTTATAAACCATATTACAAAATAATGAAAAAAATTAAAATATTTGAACCTGAATATAGTGTTATTGTTACTGAATGGAACCAAATCTTATAGTCATTTCTTTCATTGAAATACAAAGCAACTACCTAGTTTTACTTCCATCTCTCTCTCATCTTTGGGCACCTTAAATATCGGTGTTGTTGTTGTTGTTGTTGTTGCTGCAAACAACCCTCGTTACCCCATCACACAGGCACTACTCGTTGACCATCAGTTTCTCGTAGTACCTCGTAAATTCTTTTCTTCAGCTGTTTCCTTCTGCTAACAATAATTTTCATACTTGTTAAATATGGGTCACACAAAATATTTGTTCAGGGCTGATATTATTTTCGTATCTATGTAAAAAGTGATGCCAAAAAAGAAATTTTTGTATTTAAAAACATAAAACTTTTGTGCACATAAAATTCTTGATGAAATATGCAAGAAAATTAAGTTGAAACAAATGAATGGACTTTTACGTATTTTCAATTCAACCCAAGTTAAAAATATTTTCTCCAAAGCTAACTGGCGGTCTTAACCAAAATAGGATTCAAGGGTATGGTGCAAGATAACTTAGTAGGCAATTTTACACAAAAAGGTAATATAAAAAGAATGCATATGATTATTACCATTCATAACGGAACCAATACTTTGACAACTTTGCATTGGGTAGCGCATGCAAGCATTGATCTATTGCCCTTGGATCTATTAGTGGCACTAGTGTTGTTAGCATATTGTCGTTAGAGAGAGAGGCGTCGTTGTGTGTGTGTGAAGAAGGGAGGGGAGAGATATAAGGAGGGGAGGGGAGAGGGATAAAGCGTTCTGTCTTTTGGTTTTCTGCCATTATGTCTCTTACTTACCAGGTAGAGTGCTACTAAATAAATGTCATTAAACTGGAAACAACTTTCAAGAGAGAGAAAGGAGAATGCTGCTAATTAAATGTCATTAAATCGGAAACAGCTTCCAAGAGAGAGAAAGGAGATCCTGTAACAACCCGCGTAATTTTTGAGGTATTTTTTAAAATATAAAGGAAAATAAAATTTTTGGTAAAATTATTTTTATTCCTCAAATATGTTGGATTTTATTTTTAAAGATGAGAATTTCAAATGGTTTCGAAATTGGAATTAAAATGGAATTTTAATTGAATTTTTATTATATAGAAGAGTCCTCAAAACATAAAACTCTAGCAAAACAAAATATTAAAAAATATTGAACGGTCTGATCGAGTTGAATTTTTTTCTGTAGCTTCCTCTCATCTTCAGCTAATTCTCTGTACAATTTCATCCAATTCCAACGGTCCGATCGCCCGGAACAAATGTTTTAGTGTTTTTATTTGATTAGAACTCTTTTCTTAATCAAACTCTTAATCCTTTATATATCAACTAATTTGTGGCTTGGCTTTTCAAATCACTTTTTCCCAAACTTTTCAACCAGAAGACCTCTCCAAAATTACTCCCTTTCATATACAAACCATAGCCCCAAACTTATTCAAGATTTCAACCTTAGATTAGAAGGATTATTTGGTGTTTACTCGAGTTTGGGCTAGAACGAGATTTGATTATTTTCGCGAGAAGAACGTGATGGTGTGATTAGATTTTGAGGCTGAATTATGTGATGATTTTGATGTATGGGATTTTACACAATATGCTCCTTAATCTCGCGAGTATTATTCTCGTTGTTTTCTTATGATTATTGACTCATATTTGAATTTCTAAATTCATTGGAATCTGAAAATATTTGTTGGATCTAATTTTGATTCATGTGGTGTTATTTTTAGTGTTGAGCATGTTGTCATGAATATTTTAATATAGCACGGAAGTTGGGCATCCGCTAATATTCCTTTTTCCGAATATGCTAAAAAAATGCATATGCGCGTTACAGTGGTGAGGCTTGGTGACCCGGTTAATGTGTTGTTGAGAAATTATAGTGATATAATTGCTTATGAGATTCATATTTAATTTGAATATTTGTATTCGTATTGTGACATTTTATTCATCGTTAACATATTTGTTGAGCATCTTTCGTGTCGTATTGTGTACTTCCCATATTTTCTTTTAGTGGCAGGTTAGCGCGGATTTGTGCACTTTGGATTTGATTTGGAGATTGGATTTTAGCGTGCATTATTTTGGGAAGATTATTGGAGAATACAAGATGAGAAGAATTGTATTTATTTTGGTTGTATAGAGCATTGGCGATTTATTTTCTTTCGAGATAGTTAGATTGTTGTAATTATTTTGAGAGAATTGTTGTATTTATTTGAAGAGATTGAGATTAGTGGTTTTGTATTGTGGGAATTAGATTCTCTATACCTTGTTATATTGTGGATTTGGATAGTTTTTATCGTAGTAGCGTGCCGCTCGCTCTCCCTGGGCGGGCGGGGTCTTACAGATCCCACGCCAGCTTTCAAGAGAGAGAAAAGAGACGCCACGTGGCAACCCCATTGAAGAGAAGATATAACTTTTGTAAAGCATTTTAGAGTATTTATATAGATTAGATGAAGTCAAAACAGGAGTGTAACAACCCGTCCTTTTTGGAGACCATTAAATTCCATAATTGGATATAAATTGGAATTTGGAGAATTTCTCGAAATAGTGATTTTTGGGATTTTCGAGGATTTAATAATTTTCGAAGGGTGTTATAAATTATTTTGGGACTATATAGGTCGAAATAATTTAATTATATGTCGCCGTGGAGTATTACGACAAAAGAGGTAAGATTTTGAGTATAAAACCCGCATGTATTTATTTTGGGTTGGAATAGTGATTTGCGGTCAAGTACCTCGGATGGGAATTTCGACTGTGCCATAATTCTCGGAATGGCTGAGATAGTCGTAAAAGAGTGTCCGATTGTCGAAAATGAGTTTCGGATATTTTTAGAGGTAAAAGTAACTCGTAATTGGGTAAACGAGTCGTTTTTGGGTTTTAGGGGTTTAAACCTTTTTCTTTCTTTATAAAGAGAGAGAAAGGGAAAGAAAAGAAAAGAGAAGAGAGAAAAGGGAGAGGAAGGAATAAAGTGGAGAGAAAAAAGGGAGATTCGGGCCAAACTCCGCCGGATTCGACTCGAGGTCGTCAGATTTCATCCGCGAGGCAAGTGTTTACTTGCTTTATTTCATTTTGTGTAATCCTCTCATATCACATTTGGTATAAACATGATTTTAGGGTTAGAACCCTTAAAATAAAATTGGGAAAACTTAGATATGAGTTTACATATTGATGTAATGTAAACTCTTAATGATTTCTAGTGTTAAATCCATGTAAATGGAGTGAAAAATTGGATTGAAATGGGTTAAAATCATAAGTTGGGGTTTTTATGATTTTAGGGTTTAAAACTAAGAGAAATGATTTAATACCCCAAAATAATTGATGTGTTAGTTGTAAAACATAGATTAGATGTTTATTGAGTTGTTGGGTGAGGTTAGAAACAACAAAAATGGACAAAAATGGAGTTTGGGATTTTGGGAGAGATAATGAATAGTAACCCGCAGCCTTTGGGGTCATTTTCGGCCAAGAAGATAAATGATTTAGCTTTCGGCCAAAACACGAAAGTTGTAGATATTTTCGATACAGTCGCGTGGGCGCCAACCGCGTATTTTTCTGATTTCTCCTTGATTTGATATGATTTTTTACAAGATGGCAGCTCCGGGGTTGGAATTTCCAACTCGGAAATCAAATCGGGGATTGGAAAAATTACGGCTAGAATTAATTGCGTAGACGTTTTGGATAATTTTTGGGGTAGTTTAGAAACCCCGATAATGAAATCGGGTTGTTGGATAGATGAATTTGGAGAATTCAGTTTTGAGGACCTGGTGTGACCGGTCGACCGCGCCCCTATGGCCGGTCGATCGCGTCAAGAAGAAATGGCCTACTGCTTTGTTTCGTAGGCTTAATTGCAACCCGCGGTCGACCGGGGGTCCAGGACCGGTCGACCGGTGCCCTATTTTCAGCCCAAGATTTTGGAGATTATTATTATTTCTCCTCTTTGAGATTTAAGTTTAAGGGCCTTCTAAGTTAAAGTATATTAGAGGGTTATGTCCTAAAGGACTTGAGGAATTGGGAATAAATATGTATATATTCACTTAGAGTGAATTATTATATTTGGAGATATCTAATAAACCTTTAAGAGTTGATTAAGGTAATTATTAGTCATCAAAGTAAGAAATACTTTGGATTTAGAATCATGCTAATCCGAATGCATGATTATGTTCCCGGAGGGAATCTTTGGGATTATAGTCATCGTTAGATGATATAGGCCATTATGGCCGGTTATATATGCTAAGAGGAATATATAGGCTATACATATATACTGTGTGATTTAGGTATACATATATATATGTTATAATGGAAAGGATTTTGAAAATATAAAAATGAATATTTTCAAAATGGAATGAGAAATGTTTTTCATAATTAATAAATTATGGATTATGGTTACACACCTCCCTAAATCGCTATCATAAGGGAAGTTGTGCGCGCTGTGGTGAAGCCTTCCTGGCTGTTGAGCAGGTTGGATATAGTCCCTAGGACATATGGGCGGTTATTTATATTTTTCTTCGCTGGTTAGGGGATTCTGGGTGTGGTCCTGACTTTCCCGCAGGCAATATGGCCGCTTCCCGACGTTGTTAGGTTCCCAGGTTGTCTTGGAGGCCCTAGAAGATGATAGCCATTTAGGGGCGCGTCCAGTGGGGATACCCAGAGGGACGGTCTTAGATTTATTAAAGAAATTCATGATAATGGATTGGCTTTAATTTACATTTCCTGAGTATAGAAAGGGAAATGGGATAAAGGTTTGGCTTCGATAACACTCCCGGATGTAGGAAGGGATGTGGAAGCATATAATTTGATCAAAGCATTTTCATGATAATGAAAATGGCTTTGGATACATTTCCTGAGTATAAAAAGGGAAATGGGATGATTTAAAAGGAAAAGCATTTTTATGATAATAAAATTGGCTTTTAAAAAGGTATATGTTTTGGTAAAGCAATTCATGCTAATGAATTGGCTTTAAATACATTTCCTGGATATGAGAAGGGAAATGGAAGTTTTTGAAATGAAAGGGATAAGTATTGATAAATACTTTGTGTATAGAATACGCCTCAGTCCGGGAGATAGATCCGGATGATTATATATATGTATATATAAATAGATGAAGTGAGTACCGAGGTTCTAATGGATCCCGACGATCGATCGTGCCGCGTAGTAGTGTATTGGGGGGGTTCCATGTTTGGATTTCGCTTTGCGAGACACCCCACGCACGAATATGGCATTGTGTTGAGACTGGGGAGAAGTTTAATCCTTAGTGCTCTAATATTATAAATATTTGTGGTATATATATATATATATATATATATATATATATATATATATTATATCTTTCTGTACTGAGGGACTGGCGGATCTCGATGATCGACCGTGCCGCTTAGTAGTGTATTGGGGGGGTTCCTTGTTTGGATTTCGCTTTGCGAGACACCCCACGCACGAACATGGCATGGCGTCGAGATTAGAGTGAAGTTTAGCCCTTAGTACATCTGTTGGACTATCTAGGATTGATAGTGGGTTTGGGATAGACTAGTTTAGTAGGATAGCTTGACTAGGATGTCTAGAGGGATGCGCTGGGAGTGCACTGTTAGTGGAGAGGTAAGGGGTATCTCATGGGAGTGCGATACCAATTTAAATATGAGATAAAACTATTTTTTCTAAAAATAAAGCATTTATGCACTTGCAAAATATTTTCAAAACATTCGGGCTCTGACCCGTTTGTCTACTCTCCTTTCTTTCTCTATACTATATATATATAGGTGTCCAGACACAGGGACGCCTGGATGGAAATTCTTTCGAGTCTGACGTCTGCTGCAGCAGCTGTGGATGCTTGCAGGTTATCGGTAGACGTTTCTTTTCTTGTACTCTAGATAGGAGATATTGTATAAACATTCGAGCCAATGGCTCAATTGAATTTATTTATTCTTTCATTACAGCATTCGATATGGTTGTATATTTGGACCGAGTGTTCGGTTATTTTAATTCCTTTTATTTTCATTTCAGTTTATTACGCATTTAATTGTGGATGTTTTGAATTATTCGTTAAAAAGAGTAGTTAAGTAAAAGTTTTTAACGGCCACCTAATAGGATATTAGTAATTAAATGGATTTTCGACAGTGATGTTAAGGATGATCCATATGTGACTCCTGTTTTAATTTATTATTGGAGTGATCGCCCGGTATCTTATTAGGCGGGTTGTTACAGATGGTATCAGAGCATCAGGTTCTAGTGTCCTTAGGAATCTGTGCGGACGTACTACGCTTTCAGCGTTGCTCTCGATTTGTATAGAGCCCCAGGATTAGGATTGTTGATATCTCTTGTGAGATTTCGATCTCCTGCCATATTAGAAGATTATAGAAATCTTTTACGCGTTCGTTGAGAATCGTGTGCGGAGCTCGGAGGGTAGCAGGAGTTAGAGCTTAGCTGGGGGAGCTGGGAGAAGTTGGGGACGAGGACCTTAGTAGATGCCACTCTCCTTGTGGCAAATGCTAAGGATTGCTGCGACGACTACTAAAGTATAGTAGTTATGAGCAACCAAGTACTACTGTGATAGAAAGTGGTACTCAAGTTGGATTACCCCGTGGAGATAAGGATTCCAAAGGGATCTTACGGATAGTTTTAACCGTGAGACCCCATAATCCTGCAAGGAAGGATTGTTGGAACCAGTAGTGGAATTTCCTTTTAACGAAGGAGTTAAGGGGATTAGTAAGATGATTGTAAGGAGCAAGGCTATAGAGTCAGATGGTGTTGTGGAGTGCGGAGCCACACGGATAGTCTTTTCCGATAGGAATAAAGGACAAGGTTAGGGTGCCCAGATGGGGCCTAGAGTCGAGAAATTTTGGTAAGAGGTGTGGCTAGATGAAGTTGTGGTGTTCGATATCCTTAGACTCGTGTGTGTAATATGAGTTTTGTTTTGGTCTCGATAACATAATAATGTAGGCCTATGTGTTTTCCGCGATAGCGGAATTTTGTTTTCCTTCACTCGCCATAGAGGCGGGTGATTATATTTTGTTTATATACGTATAATGTATTGGTTGATCGGAGCGATAGCAGGCTAATGATGGCAAGTCTATCATGTCCGCAGTTCCTGGAGGGAACAGGTAGTTGTTGTGGTGTCTCACCTTGATAAAGGTTGAGTTCACCTTTATTGCTATGGATTGATTGAACCTTAATGAGTAGAGGCTTACTTATTTTTGGTTAGTATGTGTGGCAACCTTATAGATATAATGTAAGGCCCACCGGAATATTGTTGAGATGTAAGATTTGGCTCAGTAGTGGTTTGCGCAAGGACTTAGAAATAGTGCGAGCGCTGGGTGGTGTGACTCTTAGTTAGAGATAGGAGTTCAGACCACCTTTCGATGTTAAGGGATAGGATTATCCCGGGTGCATGTTAAAATAACGGGACTCCGTGACCAACGCAGTCAAGTGTTAATGTGTGGAGGGGTTCCTTGTTTGTATTTCGCTTTGCGAGACACTCCACACATGACTCTTAACGGCGCCGGGCATGGAGAGCTGTTATGGGATGCAAGGAGGTGGGTTAGTCTTATAGTGTGGATGAACCACTATAGGCTACGAGCCCTGTGATGATGGTACGTTTATGGAAATGTTGTGCTATGGAAAATCACTAAAGTGGTCCTCTCACCACGAATAGTTGGGTGGAGTAGGACTTAGAGAAATTGATTCGAGGATGTTAGCCAGGCCTTAATAAGAAGGCAAATTGGGAGGAAATCCGTGATCGGTGTAATATACATAGTGTTCCTACAAAGAGTAGGCACTTTGGTTAATTAGGTTTCCTTTCGTATGGGCGGAAGGATTAGATAGTAGGAATGCGTTCGTAGGTTAGCGAAGTAGGATTTAGGACGTCCTGCTGGTGTGCTTTAGGTCGTTATATCTCGATGACCGACAACGCGAGGGAGTAGTGTAACGGGAGGGTTCCTTGTTTGGATTTCGCCTTGGCGAGACGTCCCACGCACGAAACCAAGCAAACGTCGGGAGTTGAGAGAGGCCTTGGGCACTAGGGATAATTAGGAGACTCGTTTCGCTTAGGTAGGGTAACGCATAGACAGTAGCACTGTAGGATGTAGGCTCGTTAGAGTTAGTAATGCCGAGATTAGGAGTTTGATTTTTGAGGGTCGGGAGGACCCATAGATGAGTATTACACCGAGGAAATGAGACCCTTATTGGGAGAGAGTGTTACGTGTCAGACATTCTCTACGAGCGTGCAGATGTGCACAAGTTAGAAAGGTGTATGGGCACCTTGGTAAGTTTGTTTATATACCGCCTGAAATAGAATGGGCGTAGTATATAAGGTTGAAATTCATGCCGATAGGCATTATAGATGATGGGTATTCTGTGACGTATTAGAGTCACTTTATGATTTCGGTAGCCGCATAGTGTATGGTGGGGAATCGTTGGGTCAGTATCGTTTCCCTTAAGGTATTAGGATTTGAAGTGATCCTAAGATTGGTGGGGTAGGTCGTATCTGAATTTCGAGGATGAAATTCTGTTGTAGGGGGGGGGGGGGGTATGTAACAACCCGTCCTTTTTGGAGACCATTAAATTCCATAATTGGATATAAATTGGAATTTGGAGAATTTCTCAAAATAGTGATTTTTGGGATTTTCGAGGATTTAATAATTTTTGAAGGGTGTTATAAATTATTTTGGGACTATATAGGTTGAAATAATTTAATTATATGTCGCCGTGGAGTATTACGACAAAAGAGGTAAGATTTTGAGTAGAAAACCCGCATGTATTTATTTTGGGTTGGAATAGTGATTTGCGGTCAAGTACCTCGGATGGGAATTTCGACTGCGCCATAATTCTCGGAATGGCCGAGATAGTCAGAAAAGAGTGTTCGATTGTCGAAAATGAGTTTCAGATATTTTTAGAGGTAAAAGTAACTCGTAATTGGGTAAACGAGTCATTTTTGGGTTTTAAGGGTTTAAACCCTTTTTCTTTCTTTATAAAGAGAGAGAAAGGGAAAGAAAAGAAAAGAGAAGAGAGAAAAGGGAGAGGAAGGAAGAAAGTGGAGAGAAAAAAGGGAGATTCGGGCCAAACTCCGCCGGATTAGACTCGAGGTCGCCGGATTTCATCCTCCAGGCAAGTGTTTACTTGCTTTATTTCATTTTGTGCAATCCTCTCATATCACATTTGGTATAAACATGATTTTAGGGTTAGAACCCTTAAAATAAAATTGGGAAAAATTAGATATGAGTTTACATATTGATGTAATGTAAACTCTTAATGATTTCTAGTGTTAAATCCATGTAAATGGAGTGAAAAATTGGATTGAAATGGGTTAAAGTCATAAGTTGGGGTTTTTATGATTTTAGGGTTTAAAACTAAGAGAAATGATTTAATACCCCAAAATAATTGATGTGTTAGTTGTAAAACATAGATTAGATGTTTATTGAGTTGTTGGGTGAGGTTAGAAACAACAAAAATGGACAAAAATGGAGTTTGGGATTTTGGGAGAGATAATGAATAGTAACCCGCAGCCTTTGGGGTCATTTTCGGCCAAGAAGATAAATGATTTAGCTTTCGGCCAAAACACGAAAGTTGTAGATATTTTCAATACGGTCGCATGGGCGCCGACCGCGTATTTTCTGATTTTTCCTTGATTTGATATGATTTTTTACAAGATGGCAGCTCCGGGGTTGGAATTTCCAACTCAGAAATCAAATCAGGAATTGGAAAAATGACGGCTAGAATTAATTGCGTAGATGTTTTGGATAATTTTTGGGGTAGTTTAGAAACCCCGATAATGAAATCGGGTTGTTGGATAGATGAATTTGGAGAATTCAGTTTTGAGGACCTGGTGTGACAGGTCGACCGCGCCCCTATGGCCGGTCGACCGCATCAAGAAGAAATGGCCTACTGCTTTGTTTCGTAGGCTTAATTGCAACCCGCGGTCGACCGGGGGTCCAGGACCGGTCGACCGGTGCCCTGTTTTCAGCCTAAGATTTTGGAGATTATTACTATTTCTCCTCTTTGAGATTTAAGTTTAAGGGCCTTCTAAGTTAAAGTATATTAGAGGGTTATGTCCTAAAGGACTTGAGGAATTGGGAATAAATATGTATATATTCACTTAGAGTGAATTATTATATTTGGAGATATCCAATAAACCTTTAAGAGTTTATTAAGGTAATTATTAGTCATCAAAGTAAGAAATACTTTGGATTTAGAATCATGCTAATCCGAATGCATGATTATGATTCCCGGAGGGAATCTTTGAGATTATAGTCATCGTTAGATGATATAGGCCATTATGGCCGGTTATATATGCTTAGAGGAATATATAGGCTATACATATATACTGTGTGATTTAGGTATACATATATATATGTTATAATGGAAAGGATTTTGAAAATATAAAAATGAATATTTTCAAAATGGAATGAGAAATGTTTTTCATAATTAATAAATTATGGATTATGGTTACACACCTCCCTAAATCGCTATCATAAGGGAAGTTGCGCGCGTTGTGGTGAAGCCTTCCTGGCTGTTGAGCAGGTTGGATATAGTCCCTAGGCCATATGGGCGGTTATTTATATTTTTCTGCGCTGGTTAGGGGATTCTGGGTGTGGTCCTGACTTTCCCGCAGGCAATATGGCCGCTTCCCGACGTTGTTAGGTTCCCAGGTTGTCTTGGAGGCCCTGGAAGATGATAGCCATTTAGGGGCGCGTCCAGTGGGGATACCCGGAGGGACGGTCTTAGATTTATTAAAGCAATTCATGATAATGGATTGGCTTTAATTTACATTTCCTGAGTATAAAAAGGGAAATGGGATAAAGGTTTGGCTTCGGTAACACTCCCGGATGTAGGAAGGGATGTGGAAGCATATAATTTGATCAAAGCATTTTCATGATAATGAAAATGGCTTTGGATACATTTCCTGAGTATAAAAAGGGAAATGGGATGATTTAAAAGGAAAAGCATTTTTATGATAATAAAATTGGCTTTTAAAAAGGTATATGTTTTGGTAAAGCAATTCATGCTAATGCATTGGATATAAATACATTTCCTGGATATGAGAAGGGAAATGGAAGTTTTTGAAATGAAAGGGATAAGTATTGATAAATACTTTGTGTATAGAATACGCCTCAGTCCGGGAGATAGATCCGGATGATTATATATATGTATATATAAATAGATGAAGTGAGTACCGAGGGTCTAATGGATCCCGGCGATCGACCGTGCCGCGTAGTAGTGTATTGGGGGGGTTCCTTGATTTGATTTCGCTTTGCGAGACACCCCACGCACGAATATGGCATTGTGTTGAGACTGGGGAGAAGTTTAATCCTTAGTGCTCTCATATTACAATTTTTTTTGGTATATATATCTTTCTGTACTGAGGGACTGGCGGATCTCGATGATCGACCGTGCCGCTTAGTAGTGTATTGGGGGGGTTCCTTGTTTGGATTTCGCTTTGCGAGACACCCCACGCACGAACATGGCATGGCGTCGAGATTAGAGTGAAGTTTAGCCCTTAGTACATCTGTTGGACTATCTAGGATTGATAGTGGGTTTGGGATAGACTAGTTTAGCAGGATAGCTTGACTAGGATGTCTACAGGGATGCGCTAGGAGTGCACTGTTAGTGGAGAGGTAAGGGGTATCTCATGGGAGTACGATACCAATTTAAATATGAGATAAAACTATTTTTTCTAAAAATAAAGCATTTATGCACTTGCAAAATATTTTCAAAACATTCGGGCTCTGACCCGTTTGTCTACTCTCCTTTATTTCTCTATACTATATATATATAGGTGTCCAGACACAGGGACGCCTGGATGGAAATTCTTTCGAGTCTGACGTCTGCTGCAGCAGCTGTGGATGCTTGCACGTTATCGGTAGAAGTTTCTTTTCTTGTACTCTAGATAGGAGATATTGTATAAACATTCGAGCCAATGGCTCAATTGCATTTATTTATTCTTTCAGTACAGCATTCGATATGGTTGTATATTTGGACCGAGTGTTCGGTTATTTTAATTCCTTTTATTTTCATTTCAGTTCATTACGCATTTAATTGTGGATGTTTTGAATTATTCGTTAAAAATAGTAGTTAAGTAAAAGTTTTTAACGGCCACCTAATAGGATATTAGTAATTAAATGGATTTTCGACAGTGATGTTAAGGATGATCCATATGTGACTCCTGTTTTAATTTAATATTGGAGTGATCGCCTGGTATCTTATTAGGCGGGTTGTTACAAGGAGCGTGTCGAAAAATTGAGTGTTTGGAGATGGACACGTAAGAAAAAGGTTCTCACATACGATGTCAATGGTGGAGCGACTGGTAGAGAGGTTTACATATGTGTGTAATTGCAATGTAAACGACTTAGTTACATTATGAATTTTATTTTGGTAGATGCTTGCAAATTTCAATTACGAAAAGAGATTGGTTGTGCTATATGTTTTTTTGTCAATTTGTAGGAAATGATTAAAAGACAATTGGATGTGCTACCACTGGATCAACAAACTATGGTTGAAGTGAGGGATGCTATATTTGAGGACGTGATAGTACCTGGCGAACATGGATGAGCATTGTGTATGGGAGTATGTATTAAACTAACTTCTTCGTGTTCAACCACATCGTCTCATTATTATCATAATAAGATTGCTCAACTAGAGAATGAGGCTAATGAGTGAGATACTCATTATCAGGAAGAGGTTGAGGTGCGAGAGAATCTTCATCAAGAAGAAATTGTTATGGTGCGTGCCGATTTAGAAAATGAGATACAAGAAAGTGTCACGAGGACAAAGAGAGAAACTTTAGCAGAAGCTAGAATTGAAATCGTTCATATCCTACGAGCGGCGGGCATCCCACTACCACCACTACTAACAACATCAATAATTGATACTTCAGATAACCACGCATGACTATATATCTATGTAACTAACATTGAAGTGGAAATGACGATTTGAAAGTATATGGTGGTGTTTATTTTGTGAAGTGTGATTAGATACTATTTGGTTTTGTTATTTAGGTTGGATGTTGGTATAATATGACTTTGTGTCTTTCTTTTTTTTTTTTAATTTACTTTTATCATATTAGAAATTGAATTTAGACTGACTACAATTCAAATTCTAAAAAATATATATATTCACCTTTTAGGACAGTTACAATTGTCTTTTAAATATTAATTTGGCGCCACATTTTATGCACCAAAATCTATTTGGGACAACAAATTATGTCCCTAATACTACGTTTTAAAGGACAGCAACATATGTCCTTATAAACATATAATAGTATTTGGATTTAAAAGGACGGAGCTAAAAGGACGGCTTTCTGTTGTCCTAAAAGATCAGAAAGGACAACAACTACAGTCCTTTTAGCCTTTTATGATGCCCACCTGATAGGACATCTCTTCCTATCCCTATGACTGTCCTAAATACTATTAGGGACAACAAAAGGGCTTTTGGTATAGCAAATTAGTTGTCCTTAATTGTCATTTTTCTAGTAGTGATTCCACGCATCTTCACCCCTCAACTCTTAACTCCTACATTTGTAGGTAGAATGCTTGTGGGTATCCCTACAATACTAATTGTGAATATTTACAGCACGACCCTCATAAAAGGGCCCATCCCCATATTGGCATACACATTGAGGATTTTGATAAGATTGACCGGCTACATCGGCACTAATGGGTTCGCAAAATGCAAAAAAGACAAATCAATGAGGTTACTTACAAAACCTCTTCTTTTTTCTCCTATAAGGACTCATTTGATGTTGATACTGGTATCAGGGCCCTACATTGTGCTAGTCTTACATGGTCAGTGGTGGATATTGTTCCTTCTATATTCTCTCACCTGGGCTTGTGATGTATATTTTTCATATGTAAAATTAAGCTCATATAAAATATAGGATAATTATTGAATCAATCTATCAAACACATTAAGCACATAAAAGCATGCCACTACATGATCACAAAAAAACTTAGCCATTATATTGTTTATCCAATTACATTCAAATAATAGTAGAATAGACACAATAATAATCTTGTGTAAGGCAAACAAAACTTTCCAATATTAAAAATAAAGAAATAACACAAATCCCAATAATCATAAAATACTGTATGGTTATAAATTCACATAAAAGTAAATAAATAAAAGAACATACAAATCCAAAGTGACAACCCAATTAAAAATATTCAAACGGTGACCATATATGTATTCAATGCTTTACCATATAAATGTTCTACGACGTTATAAATGCAACTCACTAATACATTCTGTAAAATAACTTCCATCCAAAAAATTAGTTGGTAAAACAAAACTCATCAATTAGGATATGATTTATTTCATTACGCATGTGAATGCCGATTCTCCCCCTAAGTAATCCACGCATGTAATATATTTCCAACAAGAACCAATTTTTTATACCTCAAATTTCATTTTTGTCATTAACATTACATTGACCAACACCGTAATGAGAGATTATAAAAATATTTTATCATTTCACGTGGTGCTATATAGAACTCTCAAAATTCATATACTTAGTAAAGCTACATAGTGTGATTGTGCTCGTCTCCTTTGGCACATGCTAAAGATTAACAAACGAGAAATGTAGTTATTAACTGAGTATTGCTTTAGTGAACTAACATAGCTCATAAAAGTTCAATGCAGGTTCCTAACATGACTCACAAAAAAAGTCTACATCAAATGATGCATTCGATAATTGAGTAAAGCTAAACATGCTTGAAATCTACGACGCAATAAAAATCAATAAAAAGAAACCACAATAAGTAGAAATAAATCATTAATATCCTCATCCAAAAGTATTATTATCTCTCCTATAGAACAAAACCAAATAGAATAATCGGTTGTGATGTGAGATAAACATGATTCAATATTCACGCGTCCTTAAATAATTTTCTCTTCTAACAAGCAATCGATCAACTTGTATTCAAAATCTACCAAAAGATAGAATCGGATGAGCTCATAGATCATTTTTTCCTTGCATACAGACTAAAATGAGTCAAATATTTCTAAAGCAGAATTAGAGAAATGCTTACTGTGTTTTTAAACAATAATACCTTTATTAGGTATGTAAAGAAGATTCATTATTCCAAAAATAAAGATAATCCCAAAATTAAGAATCAATGCTTTTTTATTATAGTTCATAATTTATCCATAAATTCATGTCCCTAGATTTCCTATTCATATTTGTTACTTAGGTCCTATAAAATAGCCCAAGTGGTAAAGTCCAACTAGGAGTGCTCCAAATTTCTATAATTTATATGTTTTATGTAATTTATAAGCAATTTAATTTACCTAACTTTGAAATAAAGGATTTATATATCCCATGTATATATAAAGGATTTATATGTTCCATGTTAAAAAAATGGGCGTACGCCGCTTAGTGGTGAGCATAGGGTATTCTTTCATAAAAAGTAAATGAATAGTTCGTTGTGTGCTCACTACGTGGTTGCATCCACCTACATTATACTATACAACTAAAAGTTCAATAAAAAACTTTCAAAAAGAATAAATTTAAAAGTAACAATTAAAAAACGTAAGATCTTTAAGATTTAAGGCAAAACACTTTAGGAATAATTGGGTCGCGTCATCGCCAAGGAATGTCAGGACATAATGGTCTATGTCATTCAAGCTCAAGAGAACATATAAGGAATCCACTGAGACATTGAATAGTTTGTAAAAAAAGATCAAACATTTACAAGGTGGTGGTCACTTTAGGCAAGAGATGGTGGACATAACATTAGTTTACAGTTATAATGCATATTTTTTTTTACTTGTTTTTAGTTGAGGAAGAAGCTAAGCTCTTGCATTGGGTTGTACATACTCCACGGGGTGCCCATAGATCAAGGTATGTGGCAAACCGATCTATACACCATAGAGTAGTCATCCTACTCAATATATTTGCATCACTGACAATCGTCTTCATCAAACTTCTTCTTTTTACCAATGGCCACATATCATCACCAATTCGATAAAGAAAGCATCAAGTAGCCTTTAAATATTTCAAGTGCCTGATGTAGTCTACTAACTTTAAATGTTTAATACACATATTCACTGCAGTGAAATACCTTCAACCTAAGAGGGCATCAAGTAGCTGATGAAACAAAGGAATGATCACACCAAACATCTAAATATCTTCAACACCACACAAGGAGTCATAATGCTAAAAAAATAAAAATAATAATAAATTGAACATCAAAAGGTTAGAGAATAGAAATACACCTTGTAAATCTCAAAAGGTTCTAAAAAATACAAATCAATTGATAAATACTAAATATATTAAAATGACAAATTAATAACAACCGTTCATACATAAACTTAGTACCAAAATATCATTTTTGAAAGCCCGTATCACATGATAAATACTAAAAATAAAATAGAGTATACCATATTTGAACCAAAGTTTTATAAGTCAATATCCAAGATCCATAAACTCTGTAAAACATTACACATATATTTGTTTAATTAATTTTCCACTACTAACGTAAATCGCCATACTAGACAATTAAGTAAACATATAACAAATAGAACTATTATCGATTTTAGAACAAACCAAAAACATAAATATCAAATTAGACTCCATATTAAGAATATCAAAATCAATTCGTTAAAAATACATTACAATGCAAACACCATGAATATTACATAATTACAACAACTTTTCTTCTATTTAAAACTTAAAATAGAAACCATTTGAAACCTAAAGTTAGAAACTAATCCTTAAAATCAGAAACTAAACCTAAAATAAGAAAGTAAACCTAAAATCGATACCAATTAAAAACTAAAATCAAAACCATTTGAAAATTATTTAAGAGGAGCGATGGCGTGAGGAGAGGACCGCCAGGGTGGATGCAAGTGCGGCGATGGCGGAAACAGTGGGGAGTAGGTTTGATGTTTGAGGTAGGATTTTTTTTAGGGCTGCTGATGAGAGAACGGGAGGACAATAGAGAATGAGAGGAATGTTATGTTTGTGTGTTAAATGAGAGACAGTGTGAACAAATTGATAAAGTTTTTTTTTATCAAAATACCCCCAAATTTTAATTAAAGTGTGTAATACCCCGTACTTTTATAGATATTTAAATTACATAAGTGGGTGTAATTTGGAAATTTGAGGAATTACTGTGAATAATAATTTTTGGAGTTAATGAGTGTTAGATTATTACCAATGTGTGTTACATTTACTTTTAAGATTAAGTAAATGAGTCGAAATATTTTTATGTCATGTCGCAATGGGGTAAAGTGACAGGTAATATTTCACTTTGAAAAAAAGCGTGTTGAGAAGTGTTTGATCTGAATAGTGAATTTTAGTTGAGTGACTCAAATGATGATTATGAATTCACATTTGGTTTTGGAATGGTCGAGATAGTCAGGATAGATTATTCGGGGGTAGTGTTTAGATTCTAGGGACTTTTGGACTAGTAGGGACTCGCAATTGAGTATACGAGTCAAAACTGGGTTTTATAAGGGATAAACCCTTATCCCCCTCTTATAATCCCTAAGAGAGAGAAAGAGAAGAAAGAAAAAAGAGAAAAGAAGAAAGAAGGAAATGAAGAGAGAAAGGGGGATTTTCGACCAAACTCCGCGAGATTCGACTCGAGGTCGTCGGATTTTATCCACGAGGCAAGTGTTTATTTGCTTTATTCATTTGAGTGTGTGTATCTCATATTATAGTTTGTAACTAGAAAATTTTGGGTTAGAACTCTTTAAATAAATTTGGGAAAATTGGATTGAGAGTTAACAAATTGATGTGTTGTTAACTCCTTATGAATTCTAGTGTTAAAACCATATTAATGGTGTAAATCTTGTTGAGAAATTGGAAAAAATGAAAATGTGGGTTAATTAAGAAGGGGGTTTAATTTCTTGATTTATAAGTTGAATCCCATAAAGATATTGATGTGTTGGCTATGTCATTATGTATAGATGATTATTTTGTTAGTTGTTGAGGTAGAAATCATGGGATTGAAGTTGGGATTGTGTTGGATTAAAGAGAAAATTGGAGAAGACGATAAATAGTAACTCATTGTCCTTTCCGAATCGATTCGGACACGAAGCAAATCGATTCATCTCTTGGTCAAAAAATAAAATTTCTATATCTTTTCGATACGAACGTGTGGACGCTAATCACGTATTTTTATGATTTTTTTTAATTAGTTATGATTTTTCTACGGAAGGGTGTTCGAGATCGAAATCGTTAGTTAGAAATCAAACCTAATATTGGGGGAATTAAGGCTAGAATTGTTTGGAGAAAAATATTAGGAGTTCCTAAATAAAGTTTTATGGACTTCTAAATGACTTGAGGAGATATAAAAACCCTGGGTTCGTAGAATTAAATCTGGGTTATATTTTAAATGAATGTTTAGGACGAGTAACATTTGCGAGAAATCTCGGAAAGCGTGTTTATATATTTATGCGTAGAGAATAAATACGGGCCGATTACATTTGAGCAAATCCTAGGATGCGAGTAGGATGTAATTTATGATATGGGATAAAGAGGATTAAGCGGCTATCCGGTACGTCTATTGACGACTATTGTTATAGGTGATGCGATACTTATGGAATTAAAATAAGTTGATAGTATACTTATTTAATTATTACGAATTGGTAAATTTGGGTATATATAAAACTCTTAAAAGTGACTAAGGTGTAAGTTAAACCTTAAGTAATAGAATTCTTATAGGTTTAATATGTTAAGTGTATGGATACTTATACTATTACAATTGGGAACATTCGGGATATTGGCTATCTCTATAAGAGTTCGACAATTATAGCCAGGATATATTGAGGAATGATATGTAATATATATACGAATGTGTTACAGTATATATATATATATATATATATATATATATATGATTTGGTTATAAATATATCGGTATGTGAATGATATATTTGTGTGCTACATACCCCTCTAGTGCTATCATGGGAAGTTGCACGATGCGGGTGATCCTTCTGGCTTGAGGAGTAGAAGAGTATAGTCCCCAGGCTATAGCGTCCGTTTATTTATATTGCGTAATTCTTATTAGGGGTGAGCTGTCTTGGGTATGATTCGTCTCACTTTCGGGGTTTGGAACTATGGTCGCTTCCCGTACGTTGTGATTTGTTTTTACCAAGTCGGTGTGAGAGTCCGACCGCTGGTAACCCAGAATGATATGTGAATGATTCCCTAAAAGATGATAGTGTGACAACCCGCCTACTAAAATAATAGGTGACCAGCCCAATACTCCAATAATCAAAGGAATCATAGATGGTCCATTCTTAGCATCACTGTCGATTAACATAATAGTATGAGATAACCACCAATCATTTTATAAAACGGATTGTCATATACAAAAAAAAATATTTTGAAAGTAAACGAAAGCACTTAGACAATCCCATTTGTAAAAACGATGGGTATCAAAAATCGATGAATAAACTATGACAATACAATAAATAATCACCGAATAAGCTGTCGGTGCACAGACCAATGCAAATAATACATTAAGTATTAGAATCAATATTTACAATATAATAAATGAGTGCAATACCTTGGGCAAACACGCCCGAACAACTATACTGAACATAACTAGAGTACAGAAGAAAGGAGCGTCTACTACAAATATCCTACAACATCCGCAACATGCTGTAGCTCCATGACCACTGGAAAGGAATATGTAAATACAGATGTCCCTGCGGAAGCGCACCTGTAACGGCAAAGAAAATGCAGAAACAAGGAAATAAAGAAATCGGTCAGGGCCGGGTTTGATATGATTACCATGTGACTAAAATGCATGGCAGGTAAGTGCGTAATTCTCTCGCAGATAACAATAATATACCTCACCTCTCAATCTAGCAGCAACCTAACGCAATATCGTGAGATGTTCTAGTTAACCCTAAGTACTAAGGGCTAACTTTTCCCCATTCTCAACACTATGCCCTATTCGTGCGTGGGGTGTCTCGCAAAGCGAAATCCAAACAAGGAACCCCCCCGATACACTACTACTTAGGCAAGGTTGATCGTCGAGATCCATTAGACCCTAAGCACGAAAATAAGAAATAAATAAATGTGTGTGCATAAGTGTGGGAGGTCACATCTACAGCTACACAAGGAAAAACATAAACTAAAACCCACCCCTCATCTAATGGCACAATTCCTAATTCTTTCTTTAGGAGTATACATATAAACGGTACAACACTTTATCAAATGTTTACCAAATTAATTTCATCATACACTAATTCATTTCATGAATTTGTTCCTTACCAGGAAATATAATCATACTTTTTTTTTTATGCTCTAGAGGCATTTCTCACAATTGTTCACTTTGTAAAAATATCTTCCTTATCAGGAATATGATCATCATCATAGGCTCTTTATGGCCTTTCATCGTGCTCTTTATGGCACTTACTCATGCTTTATATGGCATTCAACATACATCAAGTCCAACTTGATTTAGAATAGTTATATTCATATATATATATAACGATTCTAAGATCGCCCGTCCGGGTTTCCCCACTGTGCGCGCCCCTAAATGGCTATCATCTTCCAGGGCCTCCAAGACAACCTGGGATCCAATCGAAACGTCGGGAAGCGACCATGTGCCTGCGGGATAGTCAAGACCACACCCGGAATCTCCTAACCAGCGCAGAAAATATAACAAACGCTCACATGGCCTAGGGACTATATCCACCCTGCATCATTAGCCATGGGGCTTCACCACAACGCGCGCGACTTCCCTTATGATAGCGATTTAGAGAGGTGTGTATCCATAAATTATCATTTATGAAAAACATTACTTTTTCCATTTTTGAAAACTCATATTTTATATTTCCAAAAATCATCCATTTAGCCATTTAGCACCAAGTTATAGAAGGTGCATCTCATTCTTATTAAGTCATATATTATTAATGACCTAAGACCCAAAGTGCCACTAACCTCAAAATAGCCTCGAATAGTTTATATAATTCATAAAGCCTCAAAGTGAGTCTCCATGATGGAGTGTCTCCCAAAAGCTCAACATAATATTTTAACTTCCCATTTCATCTCTAGGTTAATTTCCTAAATCATTCGGATATCAACTTACGCAACTTAGCCCTCGGGTAAGCCTAAATATCCCATTAAATCCTAGGGCCTTAGTTTACCCAAAACCACCCTCTAGGACTCTTAATTTCTTCCCAAAGGAAGGCTCCTAAACCTTGGACCTAAAAGAAAAAGGGATAAAAATCAAAATAAGAAAATCTCACAAAAATAGGGGAACCGAATCGATTCGCCCCTTGGACCGAATCGATTCGCCCTTGCGAATCGATTCGCTAAGCAGCCGAATCGATTCGGTGAGCAAAAACTGACCTTCTGCAATTGCCGAATCGATTCGCTTTAGATTCGAATCGATTCGGTCTGCAAGACCTGTAACCCTCTCCTTATCCGAATCGATTCGCCCTTGGGACCGAATCGATTCGGTCCTGAGATTTTGCCCAATTTGGGCTACGGGGTGTAAGAACCCTAAAATCCCAAAAACCCCAAAACTTGATTTCTCCCAACTTCAACAACAACAATTCGACCTAAATCAATCCTACACCATTTATAACTAATATATACTCCTAAAATCCAATTAAAACTAAGATTTAAAGGTTTAAACATCAAAATCAACAAATACCCATTTATGGGTTAAATCTCCAAAACCTAACTATACATGCAATTTATCACATTAAATCACATCTAGCAAGTAAGAAACTTGCCTCGGGGTTCGTAGTCTCTGATCCTCTTTCGGTAGCAACTGAAAATCCGGTCCAAATCTTCATTTCTCTCTCTCTCTCTCTCTCTCCTTTGGCTTCTAACACAAATGAAGAAAGAAAAAGGGGTGGGGGACTTATACGGGCCTCAAAACATGAATCCCCACTTTTAATTGTTAATACACCACTAAAATGACTCGTAACCACTTAATTGAGTCATAACCCCTTAAAATGCCCAAATCCCAAAAATTACAACTGGGCACCTATTTCAACTATCTCGACTATTCTAAAAACAACCGTACCCCCTATTTTGGCATTCGGGAAAGTGTGAACTATTTTTATGTTCCAATTCCATTTTAAATTCATTAATTATACCCGATTTAAATATAGGTCATAACCGTCGTTTTACATATGACGACGCAAAATACACAATATAACACTATTTACCTTCTCATAACGGTAAATAGTCAAAACATAGTAAATATTATCCCTAAGTCTCACGGGAAAATAATATTTACTCCAACATTCCCTATTTTATAAAATTAGCCCATCAGGCAAAATAGTACAAAATAGTCGCTCGAAAACCTGGGTTGTTACATACTCCCCCCCTTAAAGGGGAATTTTGCCCTCAAAATTCGGGCGTAACCCATAACTATATAAAGGGTATACTATAATAAAAACCGTGCTATCATACTATCAAACCCCCGAATGGAAATGTCCCCATAGGACTCAGACTAAGGTCATCGCTATCGATCTCAGAGACTATCGATCCTACCCTTCTACTACGGGAGGAGATACCCACACAAGCTCGGTACTAATTGCCTTACTTTCCGAAACACGTTATACCTCTATTAGGGAATAACTACACTAACTTTCTATCGCTAACCCCAACACTACTAATTTCTATTCGCGTTGGCGTAACCCTCAAAAGTCTACTTGCTTACTGAGCCCAATCTAAGGGAAGGTTCTCGGACCACTCCCGGTCCCAGAAATATACTATTCACTGTTTCCATTCCAACGAGTAGACAAGGCATATTGCCATCTACACAAGGCTATGCACGGCCTAACGTTTATCGAAGACGATTCGAACTATTGCAAGGAAATTCGATCCATAAAAACTACTACTCCGATCTCTCCTTTAAATCAAATCCACCCTTCCACTTACGGGTGGTAGGATATACCCCATATCCCAATGGTTCCCATTCTTCCTGGAGACTTTACCTGTACCTTGACACGAATGTCTCATCTCGGTTCACTACCGTTTGATAGGAACCGCATACAGATCTAAAACTCCTACTAAGAAGAGTTGGGCGTACACCTCCCGCTTAGTCCTCCCATTTCCATCGAGTAAGCAGCGATTGATCAAATGATCCACAGTTGCCTCAACTAGAATCATGACCATTGCATTATCGACAATTCGATAAAATGTCCACGGATATACCCATCCTCGTTCCCCACTACTCTCTACATACCAGTAGGTGAAAGGGTCAATCATGGACCTAAATGTCCTTACAATAGCGCCTCCTCGGTGAAGCTCACTCCACTTGGCATTCTATGCAACGAATAAACTCTAAGACGGTATCTACTCGGCGCCTATACTACTCCCATCCGCATTGCTTTAGCGAAAGGAAACATCCTAACGAGCTCAAAATCCCATACTTCTCGTCTAGGGACCAAATCCTACTTAGAGTTAACCCACAACTTATTGTGGTCAACTCCCAACCATCTTCCTAAACTAACGCCGCATGCCCTAAGGGCCTAGCATCCTAAGAATCCTAAGGTCAATCTATCTATCCTAACCTAGTCGTATAAGTACAACACTAAATATCCCTAGTGTCCAAGACCTTTCCCGACTTCTGACATTAGCTCGGTTTCATGCGTGGGACGTCTCGCCGAAGCGAAATCCAAACAAGGAACCCTCCCGTTACACTACTACCTCGCATGGTCAGTCGTCGAGAAGTAACGGTCGAAGACACATGATCGGGTTCGACGGAAATCCTAACTCGAAATTCTACTACTACATATATACGTCTAAGTCCTAACATAACAATCGAATGAGGCATTTACTTTCAGTAAGATGCCACCACTACTCTACCCCAAGAGACACATATACCTCTACACATATGGCCTTCTCATTAAGGCACAACCATAAGTCCCTATCGGACTTTCATCATCATAGTCTTCCCCACATCGATTTAGAGGAAAACCATCATTGCGCTCATATATCGCACATGAACTTAGCCCTTAATCACTCATATACGTGATTCTTGGCTAAACCTTCCAACCCAGTACTTAACCAACAGAAAAGAAAAGAAAGAAGGAAAGAACAGAAAGGAAAATGCACATCTCTCCACTCCCAACGTCGTTAAGGTTCATGCGTGGAGCGTCTCGCCGAAGCGAAATCCAAACAAGGAACCCCTCCACACAGTCACCTTAACTAGCCGGTCGTGGAGATAAGGCAATAGCATACACAAGCAAAGCAAACAGGCAAGCAAAGAGAATAAAATAAAAATAAAGGAAACTATCTACACACCTCTATAAAGTCTCAACCCGTATCCAGGGGAGATATTATAGAACAACTAGTCCTCCTCCTAGAACTAGAACTAGGATAGCCTCGCGATATATTCGCTTGCTATCACCCCAACCAATCTAAGAATATCTCTACTCGCATAATATATAATACAAGTAGCACGTACTGCACATATCACCACTCGCCCCATAACGAGTGTGAAGGAAAAGACAGAACTCCCCTATCATGGAAGTCACATAGATATACTTACTATATATAAAATATGTACCGATACCGTCACAAGCTCGATATACACACCCGAATCTAGGGCTAACACCAAACTACTCCCATCTTACCTAAGGAAATAGTTAGAAAATCCCACCAACATACTAGCCAACCTCCTTGGCTACTACCAATAGTTCTAAGACACGACATTCTAGTCTTACCCGAACTAAACTACTTCCACCAATGACTCAACTAGGAGTCCTATTCTTGCTGGTTATCTTCAATCGACAAGATCAGAACGCATAGTCCCCTTGACTTCTTCAGCAAGGAGAACATCCTACCAGCCTCCCCGACCTTAGCTCCACGAGCCTTCCCCAGGTGGAGGTTCACCAGTGGGGGTCTCATGAACACTACTTTTTCCAAAAGTGTTTCCAACACTTACTTACGAGCCTAGCATTTCCACTGAAAGGCACTCTCTATGGGCAAAACATTCTGCCCCACCATAAAGAGGCGACTATCATAACCGCCACTTCAACCTTACTCCTAAGGGTGAAAGGTTTTCCGCAAATCCTCACACCTGGGCACTCCTATACCCAACTCTAGGCCAAACTCTCGGGCCTTATACTTCCACCGAACGAGGTTACACTTCCTTTATCCAACCGAACTTCAACATGTGGTCCTAATAAAGAACCTCTCAACTCCGAATTGACATTGCTTGGAGTCCCAATCATAGTACCACTCTCTACCGACAACGGTACTCGGGAGAACTTATTGTCATTGTACTTAGTAGTCACGGCAGCATTATAAAATAATGCTAAAAAAGGAGAGACCTCCAAAGCGGCCCTTATTCCCGGCCACAGCCTACAGCTTATAGAAATCCCATCCCACGACGCCTTCACAACGGCCTTCCTTAGCGCCCTTCATCTAACGGCTTACAAGTCTCACATGATCGCGTAGAAGATCTTCGGGGTTCTCATTCCATAGCAGGAGAACGAAATCTCATAAGAGAATTCAACGACCTTATTCCTAAGGCTCTACATCAATCAGAGAGAAACGCAGAAGACGTAAAACATCCGCACAGATTCCTAAGGACTCTAGAACCTAATGCTCTGATACCATCTGTGACAACCCGCCTACTAAAATAATAGGTGGCCAGCCCAATACTCCAATAATCACAGGAATCATAGATGGTCCATTCTTAGCATCACTGTCGATTAACATAATAGTATGAGATAACCACCAATCATTTTAGAAAACGGATTGTCATATACAAAAAAAAATATTTTGAAAGTAAACGAAAGCACTTAGACAATCCCATTTGTAAAAACGATGGGTATCAAAAATCGATGAATAAAGTATGACAATACAATAAATAATCACCGAATAAGCTGTCGGTGCACAGACCAATGCAAATAATACATTAAGTATTACAATCAATATTTATAATATAATAAATGAGTGCAACACCTTGGGCAAACACGCCCGAACAACTATACTGAACATAACTAGAGTACAGAAGAAAGGAGCGTCTACTACAAATATCCTACAACATCCGCAACATGCTGTAGCTCCATGACCACTGGAAAGGAATATGTAAATACAGATGTCCCTGCAGAAGCGCACCTGTAACGGCAAAGAATATGCAGAAGCAAGGAAATATAGAAACCGGTCAGGGCCGGGTTTGATATGATTACCATGTGACTAAAATGCATGGCAGGTAAGTGCGTAATTCTCTCGCAGATAACCATAATATACCTCACCTCTCAATCTAGCAGCAACCTAACGCAATATCGTGAGATGTTATAGTTAACCGTAAGTACTAAGGGCTAACTTTTCCCCATTCTCAACACTATGCCCTATTCGTGCGTGGGGTGTCTCGCAAAGCGAAATCCAAACAAGGAACCCCCCCGATACACTACTACTTAGGCAAGGTTGATCGTCGAGATCCATTAGACCCTAAGCACGAAAATAAGAAATAAATAAATATGTGTGCATAAGTGTGGTAGGTCACATCTACAGCTACACAAGGAAAAACATAAACTAAAACCCATCCCTCATCTAATGGCACAATTCCTAATTCTTTCTTTAGGAGTATACATATAAACGGTACAACACTTTATCAAATGTTTACCAAATTAATTTCATCATACACTAATTCATTTCATGAATTTGTTCATTACTAGGAAATATAATCATACTTTTTTTTTATGCTCTAGAGGCATTTCTCACAATTGTTCACTTTGTAAAAATATCTTCCTTATCAGGAATATGATCATCATCATAGGCTCTTTATGGCCTTTCATCGTGCTCTTTATGGCACTTACTCATGCTCTATATGGCATTCAACATACATCAAGTCCAACTTGATTTAGAATAGTTATATTCATATATATATATATAACGATTCTAAGACCGCCCGTCCGGGTTTCCCCACTATGCGCGCCCCTAAATGGCTATCATCTTCCAGGGCCTCCAAGACAACCTGGAATCCTATCGAAACGTCGGGAAGCGACCATGTGCCTGCGGGATAGTCAAGACCACACCCGGAATCTCCTAACCAGCGCAAAAAATATAACAAATGCTCACATGGCCTAGGGACTATATCCACCCTGCATCATTAGCCAGGGGGCTTCACCACAACGCGCGCGACTTCCCTTGTGATAGCGATTTAGAGAGGTGTGTATCCATAAATTATCATTTATGAGAAACATTACTTTTTCCATTTTTGAAAACTCATATTTTATATTTCCAAAAATCATCCATTTAGCCATTTAGCACCAAGTTATAGAAGGTGCATCTCATTCTTATTAAGTCATATATTATTAATGACCTAAGACCCAAAGTGCCACTAACCTCAAAATAGCCTCGAATAGTTTATATAATTCATAAAGCCTCAAAGTGAGTCTCCATGATGGAGTGTCTCCCAAAAGCTCAACATAATATTTTAACTTCCCATTTCATCTCTAGGTTAATTTCCTAAATCATTCGGATATCAACTTACGCAACTTAGCCCTCGGGTAAGCCTAAATATCCCATTAAATCCTAGGGCCTTAGTCTACCCAAAACCACCCTCTAGGACTCTTAATTTCTTCCCAAAGGAAGGCTCCTAAACCTTGGACCTAAAAGAAAAAGGGATAAAAATCAAAATAAGAAAATCTCACAAAAACAGGGGAACCGAATCGATTCGCCCCTTGGACCGAATCGATTCGCCCTTGCGAATCGATTCGCTAAGCAGCCGAATCGATTCGGTGAGCAAAAACTGACCTTCTGCAATTGCCGAATCGATTCGCTTTAGATCCGAATCGATTCGGTCTGCAAGACCTGTAACCCTCTCCTTATCCGAATCGATTCGCCCTTGGGACCGAATCGATTCGGTCCTGAGATTTTGCCCAATTTGGGCTACGGGGTGTAAGAACCCTAAAATCCCAAAAACCCCAAAACTTGATTTCTCCCAACTTCAACAACAACAATTCGACCTAAATCAATCCTACACCATTTATAACTAATATATACTCCTAAAATCCAATTAAAACTAAGATTTAAAGGTTTAAACATCAAAATCAACAAATACCCATTTATGGGTTAAATCTCCAAAACCTAACTATACATGCAATTTATCACATTAAATCACATCTAGCAAGTAAGAAACTTTCCTCGGGGTTCGTAGTCTCTGATCCTCTTCCGGTAGCAACGGAAAATCCGGTCCAAATCTTCATTTCTCTCTCTCTCTCTCTCCTTTGGCTTCTAACACAAATAAAGAAAGAAAAAGGGGTGGGGGACTTATACGGGTCTCAAAACATGAATCCCCACTTTTAATTGTTAATACACCACTAAAATGACTCGTAACCACTTAATTGAGTCATAACCCCTTAAAATGCCCAAATCCCAAAAATTACAACTGGGCACCTATTTCAACTATCTCGACTATTCTAAAAACAACCGTACCCCCTATTTTGGCATTCGGGAAAGTGTGAACTATTTTTATGTTCCAATTCCATTTTAAATTCATTAATTATATCCGATTTAAATATAGGTCATAACCATCGTTTTACATATGACGACGCAAAATACACAATATAACACTATTTACCTTCTCATAACGGTAAATAGTCACGGGAAAATAATATTTACTCCAACATTCCCTATTTTATAAAATTAGCCCATTAGGCAAAATAGTATAAAATAGTCGCTCGAAAACCTGGGTTGTTATAGATAGCATTGCAGGAACTGCATCCCTGAGTTATATCTTTGTGGGATGGTTATTATACTTATGATTATAATATAGGTACAAATATACTTGTTGTGTATAGTATATTGCTTGTGAATGAAGATGAGATATCATATAACTTAGACTTGTGTAAGGTGTGTGATGAATAAAGGTTTATTCTTCTTCCGCGAGATTTATATCTGAATTTATACAAATGTGAATCGTATATTAAAATGCGAATTAAATATACGGGATTTTTTTATAAGCTCCAGTGAAATTGGTATTTTAAACCAGTGAAAGTTTTGGAGAATGAATGGTGTGTGTGTGTGTGTGTGTATATATATATATATATATATATATATATATATATATATATATATATATATATATATATATATATCAAATTGATGAATATGGTAACTAAATCTTAGATGATAGCTTACGGTATAACGTATATTATATCACACATGGTAGGTGATAGTTATGAGGACTTAGAGGATGGGCGAAAGAAATTAGTTAGGCAGGGTAGCTTAACTGGGTTGTCTAAAATGTATGCGATAGGTGTGCACAATGAGAGAAGGGGTGAGGAGTATATCATGAGAGTGCGATACCAGTTTAAATGTGAGAGATTTCATATTTTAAAATATGGCATTTGAGCACTTGCTAAATATTTTCAAAACTCAGGCTCTGACCCATTTCTATATTTTTCCCCCTCTTGCTATATATGTATATATATTAGGTATCTAGACACAGGGATACCTGGATGATGATTCTTTCGAGTCAGACGTCTGCTACAGCAGCTGTGAATGCAGGCAGGTTTATTGTAGACAATTTTATCCCTGAGATCTAGATAGGAGGTATTGTAGAAACATTCGGGTTGATGGCCCAACTGTATTCATTTATTCTTTTACAACATTTTAGCTTGCGACATTTTGATTTAGTTGTATTATTTTGTACCGGGAGTTCGGTTATGTTATTTCATCTCAGTTGTTGTATATAAACTGTTGTGGTTGTTTTACTTGGTTAGTTTGATTAAAAAGATTAGTTAAATAAAATTTTGATGTCAGCCTAATAAGTTATTAGTAATTAAATAGTGATACTGAGAATGAACCATATGATATTCCTATTTTAATCTGATAAAGGATTGATCACCCGATATTTTATTAGGCAAGGTGTCACAAAGTGTAAGTTTAATAAGTTGGAAAAGAGGGGAAAACCAAAGAATTTTGGGGCAAAGAGGTAGTGCAGGAAAAACAATTCAACTTATAATATATATATATATATATATATATATATATATATATATATATATATATATATATATATATATATATATATACACACACACACACACACACACTAGTGTACGCCCATGCCTAAAGGCACGAAGAAAATTTCCAAAGCATGTAATCGCAAAACTGTGAAAATTTTAAAAGTACGTAATTGCAAAACGGGAAAAAAATTCGTCCGTGAAAAAAATAAAGTGTAATTTAAAAAAAAAATAGTCATAATTTCCAAAATTGTGCACGACACTACACTAATTTTTGAAAGTGTACGTCGTGTATAGAACCATACATCGCATTTAGTTCACAATAAATAAATAATTTTTTTAAATAAAGTCGTGTATAATATAAATAATAAATGTTTTATAGATTATAAGTGTAAAATTTTAAAATATTGAAATGTATAAATTTAAGTCATAAAGTTTCTTTTTCAATACATATGTGTAAAAAAAATTAAAAATTTGGACAGAGTTTCCTTTATTTATAGGACTATCCACCATGTTTAAGAAAAACATAATTAATCCAACAAAACTAATAGTCCTTCCTCGACCTCATATAAGAAACATAAACACTTGATATCAAAATAACTTCAACATCTTCTCCAATAACTTTTGTAAAACAAACAAAACATCTTGTACATTGAATAGTAAGTACACATTTTCAATATATCGAAACGTCTTATACAAATATTACCATTCCGTGTTCAAATAAATACATCCAAATGCTCCTATACCATATGTGTACACATTTATGTACCTCGGATAACTACACATTTTCAATGTGAGGATTTGTAAACAATGAATGAATTTATTCAGAATTACCAAGCTTACAAAGTTACATTCAAATGAAATTATCCAAATGCTCCTAATCCATAAGTTTACACATTGGGATACCATAGGACATGCAAAAGAACCATAAAACCTCCATTATACCTGAACAAATAGACAAAATAGTAAAAAAAATGAGCATGCAAATTACATTAAATGAATAATGTATATGAAGACAAATTTGATAGCAAAATCTTATACCACTTTAAATTATCAAAGTTCGCAAAAAGTGCAAAATATTTCAATGAAGCTGCAAAATCTCTAAAAGTTTTCATTTACCTCTGTTGTGTTTTCAGAACTCCTTCAGTAATAGGATCTCATTTTCCACGTTTGGATAATTCATCTCTGTTTTGGAGTCATTTTATGTTTACTGGATTTGTCCCCTTATAAGGGCAATACTAGTTTCTTGGGTTTTCCACCTTCCTTTTCCACTTTTTGGAAAGTAGAAGAAATCCTGAAATGGAGTCTCAATGATATCAGTGATAACAATGGATGTATATTGGGAATTTGAGCAAAAAATATCAAAAATGGAGTCTCAATGACACCATAATGCATCCTCAAACATAACAAATCCTCAAAAAAATGAATAAATAAAAGGGAAGTGTACTAAGAATACAAAAAGGAAGTGTACCAATGTTCAAATTTTAACATAACGAATCATCACAGTTGATAATTTTAAACATAATGAATCCTCCAATAATGGCTTCAACTTGGAAAAGATTTTTAAAGAAATTTATGAACCCAATATTTATCTTAAAAGGAGATTCAAAATCCAGTTATTTTTTAACATATCTTTATTCCGCTTTCGCTTATCTTGTTTTAGCCTTTCTAATGCTAAAACATTAGTTTTAGTTGGGTTTCTAATGCTGAAACTTTTCTAATACTGAAACATTTCTAATAGTAAACAGAGGTGTCAAATCTTGACAATACACAAATAATAAACAGAGGTGTCCTAATTGTCAAATACCCACACAACATATGAAAGACTAAACAGAGTGAAGTGGGGTAATAGTAACATAAAAAAAGAAGCTGTAACTTATGACAAATGCACGAAGGAATCGAGATTTTTAGATAGTTTTGTGAAGAGTGGATACGGATCTACGTAACTTTTATTATTCAATCGTATAAAGAGTTCGTTCAATAAAGAGTGGATATGGATCATTTAATAAAGGGTGGAGATGACGGTTTGAAAATTTCAAGATCATTCCTTTCGAAACCATATGCTGTAATGAAATGAGTTTCATTTTAGCTTGATTGTACCAATAACATATGTCCTGCAATAATCACAACTATGAAATAAATCACTCAAATATTTGGGTTGTGTTCGCATCATGACATTTCATGTTCAAACTTTTTTGGTTTGTCTTTGAGATTAATCGTATGCCCCTCATCTTTTAAAATTAAGGCAATGCAACTATTAGTAGGCACACACAAATATAATCCGTATGAGTCTCTCAATGAAAAAGAACCTTGTTGAATTTGGTACAATTTAAAATGTTAGATGACAAACCCAAATTTGGTACCTAAAATATAAATTTCAACACCATCAAAACTAAAGACCATTCTTAGACCAATTTAGGAGGCAAAAGTTATTGATTGCTGAAGTTTATAACCGCTTTTGTAACTGTATTTTCCCCTCAATCGCATGTCTAAGCCAATTTTTATACAGTTACAAAAGTAGTTATACATTTACAAAAGCATATTGAATTCATATTGAATTTATAACTATTATAAATTCATATTGAATGCATAGAGTTACTAACTGTTATAAAGTTACAAAAGAAGTTATAAATTCATATTGAATTTATAAAGTTTATAACTGTTATAAGGTTTACAATTGTTACAAAAGCTAACTGCCATACTATTTCAAGATGAATCAAAAGCTAACTGTTATACCATTTTCAAAAGCTCAATGTTATACCATGCAGTTACATCTTATATTTTGAACCAAACAGTTATCAACTTTGTCTCCCATCCATGAACTTTGTAGTAACTGCAAAAGCTTACCCTAAATCAAACCATATATTTATCATTCTCGTATTTGACTTCCAAACCTAACACAAAAACCAAAAAAAATAAATCAAAAAATTAGTAGGGAAGCAGTGGAGGGCGGGGGAGGGAGGAGGTGGGGAGGGTTAGTGTTGGGAAGGCTTGTGTTAAAAGGGGGAGAGAGTAAAAAATGAGTGAGGGAAGTGAATGAGCGAGATAGGGGAAGGGTTTTGGAAACTAAAATTAAAATTCAAGGGAAACTAAAATTCAAATTTAAATTCAAGTGAAACTAAAATTTATTCTCAACTAAAATTCAAGTGAAACTAAAATTATGAAAACATATATGTATAATTAATATACCATTTCATCTTCTTTTATCAAATGCCAAAATACAGTGAATCCCACACACCTTTATTTCTTGTTCGCAACATGAGAGAGGCAAAGCAGGGCAAGTGCTTCCTTCCATGGTTGTACATTACTCTAGCAGCAAGCAAAGCTGTTTTGTGTCAATCATCTTATTCGAAGGCAGTGTGATTAAGATCTTGATGTTGCATTATAGAATACCATTGATCAATAATGAATTTGTTTCTTTCAAACTCAAGAATCCTTTTTTCTGTGGAGCTGATCAAGTATCCCCTTCATTCAATGCAACCTCATAATATTGATCTACCGGCTTCCAACTCTTGAATATAATTATTAACTTCTTGAGAAAAATATGAGAAGAATATGAAAAATAGAGAAGAAGTACATTAAATTTAAGAAAACATATAGAATTAGAAAAACTAAACATTAAAATATGGTTTCAAGAGACAAATAATGGTAAATCAAGGAAGTAAAAAGGAATATTAAAATAAATTACCGTATGCTTCTTTAAGTGAAGCTCAGAGTCTGCATCCAGAAATTGCGAACCATAGTACATATGGTATATAAATAGAAAGGAGAACATAAGAAGATAAGTTAGAATCCTAACCATTCAAACCTTAAAATAATCGATTACCGAGAGAAAAATGAAAATGAAAAGGATTAAAGAATTCCCCAATATAATATTAAAAATCGATACTCCTTCAATGAAGCTTCATATAACCATGCCAACAAACATCTGATATGTAAACAAAAACTAAGTATCTCCAGCAAATTATTCAAATAAATCAATTACTCAAACACAAAACCAATTACTCATACACACGACGCATTCAACTGCTTCGTATGCTGTGCTGACATAGAACTCGAGAATTATTGGTGTTTTATCTGCATAAAACCTAAACAAATAGACATTTATCATAAATCTAGTAATATTAATTTAAACAAATAGTGGAAAAGTAAAGGTCTAGTTTTGTTATCAATATAAAGAAATTGCCAAACATAATTTTAGTTAAATGGGTATTTTGGAAGATACAGGGAGTGTATTACACCGTTAATTGAAATGCACACACATTTGAATAATAATAACTCTACAGTATTAAAAGTAAATAGATGACATAAATATAGATTACCTTTGAAGATCTACAATAATGTTGGATGGGTAGGTGCCATTTGAAGCGTGGTTGTGGCGATGGATACTGTGTTGTTTGTGTGAATGAATTTCACTAAGCCTGCAAGAACTTGCTCACGCACAATATAAATACACAAAACAAAAAACTGATTTCAATAGAAAACTAAAAAATAGGAAAGTGATGTCCTATGATTTAGTAAGTAGAAAGAATAAATTAATTATAATATATAAACCCATTCACCTTAATTTCAAGCTAATATTATAAAAGTAACCTAAAATGATAAAAAATAGTCGAATGGATTAAGATGAACTTCCCATACTAATGAAATGTCCTGCCAAAAAAAAAGTTAATAAATGAAGGGCTAAAACACAAAATGCTTATATAATATAACCCCACATACGAATCTACTATAAAAATTAACCACAAACATGAGAAGATAATGCAAATTTTATAATATAAACTACATGATTATTTGGAGAGTTTAATTAAATCTTCAAAATATGCCTAATGCAATAATGGGCAAACGAGACTACACCAACCCAATGACCAAAACTTTATAATAGTTTAATTAAGAAAATCCTACAATAAGACCCAATAGAATATCTAATTTAATCTACAAATAGAAACCAAACATCTATTTTTTGCAATGAACATTCCCATTTCACTCGACTCAATTGTTAACTGAGAAGCTAAACAAACAAAATAATAAGCACATATAAGTAAACGGAAAAAAATAAGCATATTTTTCAAATGACATATACCAACAAAATAAAAAACTATAGTTTAATTCAAACTATAGTATTTACCTGGATGATTAACCCCAAAGTAAGATCTGTAAAATAGGAAAATTGTAACATATTAGAACAAAATGCACAAATCAAACCACTACAACACCAACTTGGAAGAATAAAACTGAACAAACCCGATTTATATTTTATTTTGATGTTTGTAACAAATGAACAAACCCAATTTGGAATAAAAATGAGCAAAAAATGAACCTCTACTTACCCGATGTGGAAATGAACAAAACTTGTAAGATTTGGAAATGAACCAAACTTGTTAGATTTGGGAATGAACAAAACTTATAACACGTGTGGTGTAAGAGAGGGGAGATACATGTAAGAGTCTGTGTGATAGAGATAGAGGGTGAGGGTGTGAGGCTTGAGAGTGTGGGGGTAAGTGTGAAATGGGAGAGCTCCGAGGGTGGCAGTGGTTAGGGTTTAGGGCAGTAGAGCCGAGGGGAGGGGGTGTAGAGACTTGAGAGGAAGAGAAATGAGGAGACAAGTAGTAAGAGCTGTGGCGGAGGGGACCTGAGGTAGCAGGCAGAGAAGGGGTGGTGGAGGAGGGGAGGGGAGAGTAGAATTAGATAGGGGGACGAGGGTAGGGTCTGGCATTAAGGGGTAAGACCTGAGTGTTTATTCGGTTTGCTTATTTATGCTATCGTTACTTATTACGTTCACTCATTTTGAATTAAAGTGTAAGTTTGATAAGTAGAAAAAAAGGGAAAAATCAAAGAATTTGGGGGCAAAGAGGTAGTGCAGAAAAAAAAATCAACTTATGACATATAAGTTATGATATCATATGAATAGTATTGCATATATATATATATATATATATATATATATATATATATATATATATATATATATATATATATAAAGAGAGAGAGAGAGAGAGAGAGAGAGAGAGAGAGAGAGAGAGAGAGAGAAAGAAGCTGAAAGGACATCATGAAAATCTAAATGGCACTTGTAGAAACTCAAGAGATGGACAAGGAAAGATGAAAGGAAGTGTATCTATATTTTTGTGTGTGTGTGTTTGTGTGTGTGTGAGAGAGAGAGAGAGAGAGAGAGAGAGAGAGGAAATGATGAATTAAATAGGAAAGTGGAAAATATGGAGCATAAATGACAACTGCTAGTTTAGAGTTTTAGAGATTTTTCCATAATAAAGAAAAAATGAGAGGAGAGAGGTAATGGGAAAAAGAACGTGAAATAAGGGTGACACGTGGAGTAGGTGGTTAGCTTTAAAAATTTAAGACCATCGCACTTTGGTACTGCATTTTATATATTAGTAGTATGATCTTAAAGTGAAAACATCCCTCTTATATATATATATATATATATAGGGAAGCTACAAGGACATAATGAAAATCGAAATGGCACTTGTTGAAACTCACGAGCGGGACAAATAAACATGAAAGGAAGTGAGAGAGAATGAAAGGGCATCAAGGAAATCTAAATGACACCGTAGAAACTCGAGAGAGAGGGATTGAGAGAGAGGGGAAGTAAAGAGGTAAGTGAAAATTTAGGGAGCATAAAAGACAACTCTTAGTTTAGAGTTGTAGAGATTTTCCCATAATAAAGAAAAAGTGAGAGGTGAGAGGTGAGAGGTGAGAGGTTAAGCTTACTTTTTATTAAAACGTTGAAATGAATTTGAATGATTTCTTTATCTTGAATTTAATAGTTAACTAGGTGAACAGTAGATTACTCTAAAGATAAATGAACCAGGGGTCACTTGTATGACAACGGTGAAAATCTAAATTTAATAACACGCATGAAAACACAAGATTTTAAATGTCAAGTTGATAAATCATCAAAATATATATTGATATGTGATACTTTATTGATAATTGAAATAATTTATCATATCAAATGAAGCCGGTTAAAAATGATGGAAGAGCGTCTAATTTAAAAAGATTCTTAATTTGACATGTCAAAAAATTAATTTGTGAGGCCATAAAAAAGCTTGTAATATATTATGTCAACCAAATATTAACACCAATTAAATATTAACACCTCAACTTCTTGTATAGTTCTTGTGCATAAAAAAATAATTGTGTTTTTAAAAACTTAATTTAATGTCTTCCAAATGGTCTACAAAACAAAATTACAAAAAAAATGAGTCATCTCTTTTATTATATTCCTATAAACCCAAAAGAGGGCGACATCCACATGAAACTATATATATATATATATATATATATATATATATATATATATAATAAATAGAACAAATAAAATCCTGACAACTGTACTGTATCAATCTAAAAGAAAAGAGCGGCAGCAGCAGCAGCAGACATGAAGGGGAGAAACAAACTAGCAAACATAGCAGGAGAAGAAGAAAGAGGAGGGGTGATGCCTCCTGTTCCTGTTCCGGGTGTGGGTCCACCAGCAGGCGCACAAGCAGCATCCGGAGGGGTGTTTGAGGTCGGGAAAGGGGCGCCCGGAGTGGCTGTGGAAGGTGGGATGGCGGCACCAGGAGCAGCCGAGACCGTTATGGCTAGCCTCTGGCCTTGTTGACAATGGCTGCCAAATGTGCAGATGAAGTAATTTTCCCCTGCAGAGGTTAGGGTGATGTTTGCTGGTCCAGTTGTGATGGCCCTGCCAATGGGGTTTGCTGAGTTGCATCCATTAAACGACTCTCGAGATACTTGTTGTACATCGTGTTGGTTTGTGCGGAAGTTGAATGCTGCAGGTAAACAGAAGCCATATCATTAAGCCAAGTGATAATGAACCAACAGAACAATGTTACAAGAGTTAAAAGAGCTTATTGACTAATTACTAATAAATATATTTTTGACGCATGAGTTAAAAAATACTGTCAACCTCTCTATAAATATATATTTCTTCCTTCTTATTTAAATACTAACATGTGATGCTGTGGAACAGTGCATTACGTAACTTGTTTGACATAGTGAGTAGTCAGTGATTCAACAAAAATGATTGAAGTTAGAACATACTAAGGATGTCACCAAGCATGAACTGGTTGGTAGAAGCCCAGTTACTGTATGCGACGGCACCGTTTTGAGGTATATCCCATCCCAAGCGTCCTCCAACTACGTAAGTCGTTTGTGCGGCCGCCCATTGCATCATAACTGCGACAGCAAAGCCAACAATAACCATCTTCATCGTCAAACTCCTGTCCATTTCTCCTCACTTATGTTTTCTATATCTTTAATTTGGAAGAGAAGAAATGTTAATGTGAATGAGAAGGAGAAAGAGAAGGAGAATGGTGGTGATGATATGAAGGTTGCAACTAAAGTGGGGGTGTATATATATATTAATACAGTAGAGAAAGTTTTAATGGAGGCGACATTGGTGGACAAGAGAATAATCGTAGTCATCTCATTCACACCTGTAATAAAACAGTATATACACATAGCACATACGGGTTTTCGGATTATCTCAAAGGCGGAATGTAACCCGATGATCGATGCACGTTGTTTGATACGAGCCGACACCGAATCTGCGAGTTCTTCCTCCGTGTACGCTTCGCGTCTCGTGAAAATCCGGGTTGGCTACAAGAGTTGCCCCTTTGAATGTCACGCTCACAAATCCAAGATCCGTTGATGATGGATCAAGAGAGAGAGATGATTTGTGTAGGAGGATTTCTAGAGAGAGAGAGATACCGAAAATATGTATCGTATATTTTCTGTTGTTACTTGTAATCACCAAATAGGATATCTATATATAACAGATAAGAGTTCCAAAAATCAAGGAGTTAGTTGAACTCTTCTTATCTGTTATATTTAAGACTCCTCTATTATAATAAATACTTAATTATTATAATAATGATTTATCCAACACTAAATTGGATAATCCATATCACGGTGGGCGGATTATGGATCCGGGTACAAAACCCGACCCATATATTAACATCTCCCACTCGCCCACATAAGGCGTGGTCTCTCTAACAAATCTCCAACGATCTCTGTCATCACTCGTCTCCTCATACAGGAAAATGTGACGTGCGACCTCACGAGAAAACGTACAGTCTCAGGAGCGTAATCGTTAAGCCATCATCTAACTAACGAAGACGCATCACTCGAAGGAATCTCGCATATACCCAGACAGTTTGATTTACACCGAATTTAGCACTCTTAATCCCTCAAGAAAGCAGTGCTAGATCCCAAATATGTAATGTACTCATGACTAAGTCGTGCACAAAACACAGTAAAGCCGTCCGGACTATGAGTCACATTATCATGGTGTATAATCAAATAGTCTTCCCTAAGTCCTCATGCCAATTCAATTAGACTTAACCGCTTTCCTAGTCGTGCCCCTTTAGACGGAATCAACCCTCGTCCTAGGTAAACACGCTAAAGTAGCGTCATCAAGTCCTCTCTTCATGACATAGTCTCAGGTCGACAAAAGGCATATCGTTGGATTATAATAATCCATGTGGCTCACACAGCGATGAAGCAGGGATTCATTCATCGCTCCCACTATTGGTCGGCAAAGCACATACAGTATGAAATGTATGCTATGGCGTCATCCCGTTGAAAAGGGTATGTCACTTTTGAAATAAAAGGACGCCATACGAATCTTAGTCTAGTCGCTATCTAGCGCCTAACCTGAGTTTCAGCCCAGTCACTCACATAGTGCCTGCCTGAAATCTCACATTCGGCTAAAAACAGGCTACATAGAGTTATGGAGATACTCTATGATCGACCTAAAAGTATAAATAAGGTCTCATCTTAGTACTCAACTAAGGCGACATATAGCAGAATCTGCATAATCGTATATATCCTGCTCGCCTTTCAGGCGCCAAGGATATAAATGTCTCAGCTCGCTTTCAAAGCGCCACAGACATAAATGTCTCATCTTGCTCGCTGTCTAAGCGCCAAGGTTAATCACTCGTGTGAGAGAGTCGATTCAAGCCCGGTGACATATCTATAAGATGTGTACATAGTGATAACAATTCATTTAATTTAACAAATAAAAGAAATGAATATTATATCCAATAAATAATAATAATGTCAATAAACAATATGGTGTCATACATATCAAATCCTACGTAGTCCCATACTCCTAACATGTGAAAGGAAAACATCTCGAGCAATGGGCTTGGTTAATGGATCAGCCACCATACAACCTGTGGAGATATGTTTCAAGACAACCTCCTCTTGCGCAACCATGTCTCTAATGTAATGATAACGAATGCCAATGTGCTTAGACTTCCCATGATACTTTGGATCCTTTGCATAAGCTAGAGCTGACGTGCTATCACAATAGACAAGCACAGGCTCAGCTGCATGATCTGAAATGCCTAGCCTTTGAAAGAATCTCCTTAGCCAAACAGCTTCCTAAACAGCTGCCGAGCATGCCACGTATTCCGATTCCATTGTGGATAGAGCAATACACGTTTGCTTCTTACTGCACCAAGTGACAGCTCCACCTCCAAGAATGAACGTATATCCCGAAGTGGATTTCCTTCCATCTTTGTCACTAGCCCAATCAGCATCGCTGTAGCCTCTAAGTCTCAAGTCCCCTTCATGATAACATAGGACGAGATCAGCAGTCCCACGAAGGTATCGAAAAATCCTCTTCACTGCTTGCCAGTGTTTGTGGCCTGGGTTACTCTGATAACAACTAACTATACCAACTGCATAGCAGATATCTGGACGCGTACACAACATAGCGTACATCAGACTCCCTATGGCCTGTGCATATGGCACTTTAGACATTTGATTCTTTTCTTCATCAGTTCTTGGACAATCATCTAGGCTCAATGTACACCCTTTCTCCATTGGAGTGTCTATGGGTTTAGAGTTATGCATGCGAAACCTTTCCAGAATCTTCTTTACGTAAGTCTCCTGAGACAAACAGAGAAGCTTCTTAGATCGATCTCTCACGATCTTAACCCCCAGCACATAATTTGCTTCACCCATGTCCTTCATCTCAAAAGTAGAGGACAGCCACTCTTTAGTGGCGACAATGGAGTCCAGGTCATTCCCAGCTAACAAAATGTCGTCGACATACAATGAAAGGATAAGAACACTTTTCTTGGATCGTTTAAGATATACGCAGTGATCTTCTTCAATCATCTCAAAACCAACAGAGGTAATGGCATGATGAAATCGGAAATACCACTGCCTTGACGATTGCTTGAGGCCATATATAGAACGTTTTAGGCGGCAGACTTTGCGCTCTTGTCCTTTGGATACAAAACCCACAGGTTGTTCCATATAGATCTCTTCGTCAAGTTCTCCATTGAGAAAAGAAGTCTTAACATCCATCTGAAATAGTTCTAAATTCATTTGCGCGACAATAGCTAGGATAAGGCAGATAGAGGCAAACCTCACCACTGGGGAGAATGTCTCTTCGTAGTCTACACCCTCTCGTTGGGTATAGCCTTTCGCCACAAGGCGTGCCTTATACTTGTCAATTGAACCATCCGCTTTGCGCTTGACCTTTAGAACCCATTTGTTCCCAATAGTCTTGCACCCGGGTGGAAGGTTAACTAACTCCCAGACTTTATTTTTTAGCCATGGAGCTCAATTCTTCCTGTATAGCAACCATCCACTCATCCTTAGCACTTGAGGAAAGAACTTCTGCAAAAGAAGTTGGCTCTTCCTCATCTAAAGCAATGCTTAGGAAAGTATTCCCCTCAATCTCAAAATGACGACGTGGAATGTTTCCTCGCTTACTACGGCGAACCTGAGAATCGTGAGTATCTAGTGGTGGTGCACTCACACTATCTGGAATGCTCCCACTAGGCTGAAGACCACTACTATCTTCAGCGATTACAGGAGGAGGAACTAATCCCCCAGCCTCGCCTGAAGATGGTAAAGTGTTTTCAGTATCCTCTAACTCATAGAGTTCAAGATCCTCTTTTGTATTGCTTGTGCTAGGGAAATCCTTTTCTAAGAATTCGACATCACGTGACTCTATTTCAGTCATTCCTCCATCAGGGTGTTCACCGTACATAACGTAGCCTTTTGAGCTCTCAGAATATCTTATAAAGATATGCTTTCGAGCTCTAGGGCCTAACTTCCCGAACTTATGAGAAGTTGTGTGAACATAGCCTGCCGAACCCCAAGGGCGCAAGTGATCCAAATTGGGTCTTTCGCCTCTCCATAGTTCATAAGGTGTGGAGGAAACTGACTGAGAAGGCACTCTATTCAGTATGTAGGCAGCAGTCAAAAGAGCATCCCCCCAGAAGGATATTGGGAGGTTGGCCTGCGCCATCATAGATCTAGTCATATCTAGAAGAGTTCTATTCCTTCTCTCTGCAACACCATTTTGTTGTGGAGTGTGAGGGATAGTTAATTGTCTGCGTATCCCCTTTTCTTCACACGTTTCTTTGAACTGATCAGATAAGTATTCGCGTCCTCTGTCAGTACGAAAAGTTTTTAACCTCTTCGATTGCTGATTCTCAACCTCTGCTATATAGCGTTTGAAACAATCCAAAGCTTCATAGCGGTGAGCGATCAGGTAGACATGTCCAAATCGCGTATAGTCATCAATAAACGTGAGAAAATAAGAGGCGCCATGACGTGCCTTAACGCTCATAGGTCCACATATGTCTGAGTGTACTAGTTCTAGAGGTTGATTAGCTCGTAAAGCCTTACCAAAAGGCTTTCTACAGGCTTTTCCTGCCAAACAAGGCTCACATATAGGTAGGTCGACCTTAGCGAGTGGGCCTAAAAGGCCTTCTCTAGCTAATCGGGCCATCCTATCTTTTCCTATATGCCCAAGTCTAGCATGCCAAGTAACTGAATCAACATCAACATTTGCAATATATGATAATGAAGTTGAAGAAACAGAATCAAATAAATCTATTTTAAACAAATTATTCCATAAAGATCCATGTCTACAAATAATATTATCCAAAATAGTATTCAAACCACTACTATTAAAACTGAAAGAAAAACCATAGTCTGATAAAGCTAAAACTGAAAGTAAATTATGCTTTATTCCAGGCACATAGAGCACATCACGAAGAAGTAGCTTGGTCCCAGTGCTAAGGTGGAGTTCGTACGAACCGACTCCTACAGCATCTTCACGAGCACCATTTCCCATGTAGACACTCTGAGTACCGGCTGGAATACGGCGATAATCTACAAATCCTCCTCTATCCCTTGTCACATGTTTTGTTGCTCCTGTATCTACAATCCACATAGGAATAGAATGAGCAACTAATACATGAGAACATACACAAATATGGAGAGGTGAAAATAAAGAGGAAAGGAAAGAGGATACCTTCTTTGGCTCAGTGCAATCACGAGCAAAGTGACCCTTATTTCCACAGTTGTAGCACTTGACTTTGGAAATATCTTTCTTCCCACCACGCTTGCCTCTTTTGGCTTTTGTTATCTTTTTCCCTTTAGGGCCATTTGCCCCCGCCTGCTTAGTCTGTTTTCCATTTCCATTTTGCCTGGGCCTATTTCCCTGACGTCTGCCACTCTGGGCGACAAGGACAGCAGCACGGTTCGCCTCTTGGCGCTCCGCCTCAAGCTCAACATGACGAGATATGTCAGAAAAATTCTTAATACTGTCATTGTGAGTCATTATTTGTTTCATGTGCACCCATGAATCAGGAAGGGAGCAGATAACAGCCTGAACCTGTTGCTCGTCAGAGAGAATGTGATCAGCTTCCTTAAGCTCACGAATCAAGATGGACATCACTCGAAGATGCTCAGTCATCGTGTGCTTATTATCCTTACGATAAGTTTCGAACTTCAAAACAAGACCCCTAAGTCTCGTAGTGGACGTACCACCGAAGTCGAATCGAAGCTGATCCCACAGTTCTTTAACTGTCTTGAAGTGATCGTAATGCCCAATAAGGTCATCGTGCATGTGGCTTAGCATAGTAAAGCGGGCAGCACGATCCTTATTCACCCAAGCCTGGTAAGCCTCATGCTCACGCCGGCTGGCGGCAGTACTACTCCCAACTGGTTCAGTCATAACAGTGGTGAGACAATCAAGCAACTCATGCTGATTGAGTAGATATTGGATCTTACGGTGCCATATGTTGTAGTTGTTACCAGTTAGCTTATCTTCTTTAGTCATAGCGGCGATTACGTTATTGCTTGCCATTACTACATGAAAAATGCGCAAAAGATTGACATTAATATTATTATTAAAACACATCTTTTTAATTTGTTCTAAAATCCAATTAAAAAATATTTTCTTCTCTTACATATTAAAATCGAAAGTTTGCAAAGCTCGCAGTCATCTCCTAATATTGTAAAATTAGAGCATATTTTCTAATTGATTTTTAAACAAATTTTATCCGATTAATGAACACATCTATTAATCATTTACATCCATTCATCATAATTTAAAATCATGGCAGATAAACAAATTATGATAACCAGTTTTGCGCCATACAACAATAAATGCGCAGGGTCCCACATAGTCCCCTTAATTAACAGTTTAGAGCTTGTGCTAAGATAATTCCTATGTATTGTTGTGCATTCAGAAATCATCCCCTTACATGTGGCTTAAAAAACCTCTCATTCTCACCAATACATCAATAAAAGGAGAAGAAGCCTATACATAATATCTACTGAAAGCCGGGCGGGGTATGTCCGATTGCACATATACATAGGAACAACCTTAAAACGGGAATTAAACAGGCAAACACTAGCTCATTCAACTGTTAATTTTCAGAATTGTCCATTTAATCATGCAAAACACATAACCTAGGCCTTTAAATGGACAATTATTGCTACACTCACCAACTTAGGGAGCGAGCATGGTCAAACATAACTATTGTGTTAACTACGCAAGTTATCAAGACAATAATCATTAAATAAAAGCATAAAAATCCATTAAATACTAAATTAAATGGACCACCAAAAATACATTAATTTTTCCAGAATGTCAAAATGCTCAGAAAATATTAATTTTCCATCCACTAAGTCAGAAAAAAAATTCTGTAATTTTCTGCAATTTTCGGTAATTTTTAGACATTATTTAAGTGTCAAAAAAATACAATAAATCATTTTTATAATAGCACAGCAGTAAAAAATATTTTGACGACATGGAAAAATTTCTTTCGGCCTACTGAATCCAAATATATTTTTTCCAGATTTTTATCGCATCGTTAAGGCCCTCAAAAAATTATTTAAAATTAAAATAATTAAAAAATACTATTTACTGTGGGCCAAAAAATACACAAAAAATATTTTTGGATTCTACATCAAAAACCAAGCCCCCACGCGCCAGGCCCAGCCCCACCCCACGACTTGGTTTGGGTACAGTTTGGTACAAAACCGAGAGTATAATTACAAAAAAAAAAAAAAAAAAACTGTTCATCGTCTTCTTAAAACAGAAAATTTCCAGATTTCGCGATTTCATGGAGCCATGTTCAGAGGGTCATAACTTGCTCATTTTTAATCCAAAATTAACAAATAATATATGGTTGGAAAGCCCTCGCGACGTAGAACAATTATGTAAAAGAAAAACAGATTTTCATCGTCGTTTGATCTACTGTTTTTGGCCTCAAAGTTGGGGAAAAAAAATTTCGGAACAACTTCAAATTGAAATTAGGTTTTCGATTTTCTCTCAATCCGTTCAACGAAAATTAATGAAATTTCGCGTACGAGTTCTTTATCAACACAGAAACAAAACCTTATAAAAATTTCGGATTATTACGCGCTCAATTTAAAACGAATTTAAATTGGTATTAATGGAGTTTATGTACAAAAAAAAAATAATCCGACGAATAATCCGGCGATCAAACAAATTAAAAAGCTCTGATACCAATGTAATAAAACAGTATATACACATAGCACATACGGGTTTTCGGATTACCTCAAAGGCGGAATGTAACCCGATGATCAATGCATGTTATTTGATACGAGCCGACACCGAATCTGCGAGTTCTTCCTCCGTGTACGCTTCGCGTCTCGTGAAAATCCGGGTTGGCTACAAGAGTTGCCCCTTTGAATGTCACGCTCACAAATCCAAGATCCGTTGATGATGGATCAAGAGAGAGAGATGATTTGTGTAGGAGGATTTCTAGAGAGAGAGAGATACCGAAAATATGTATCGTATATTTTCTGTTGTTACTTGTAATCACCAAATAGGATATCTATATATAACAGATAAGAGTTCCAAAAATCAAGGAGTTAGTTGGACTCTTCTTATCTGTTATATTTAAGACTCCTCTATTATAATAAATACTTAATTATTATAATAATGATTTATCCAACACTAAATTGGATAATCCATATCACGGTGGGCGGATTATGGATCCGGGTACAAAACCCGACCCATAGTCATAGGGATGGAAGGTTCATCGCCGGTTATTTAACGTATGATAGATGTGAAGTCCGAGTTAAGAATCAACCCATAGTGGAATTATTGAAGGGACCGTGTCATTTTTTGTGTGGAAGGAAGCTCCGCTCTTGACTTCTCGCTATTGCTAAATGTCCACGACCACGTCTCCTTTGAATAAAGCTCCCTACTCATTTACGAAAACATGAAATCCGGACGCCTGGTAGAACGGAATGGGCTCTTTCTCTCTTAATAATCAAGGGTCGGAGGTTCGATTCTCGCTTTGGGCATGGAACAGTGTTAAATCTCTGGACCATATGTATATTTGCATTCGCATTTGTGCAAAAATTTTCTCGAGGCACTTCTAAACGAATGACATGTGAAAAATAAGCTAGCACATAGTACTGTGCATAAAATTTAACATTATTTTTCCATTTTGAGAATTAAAGGAAATAATGTAAGCAAATATTTTCAATTTAAAAAAAAAATCATAGAATAAAGTACCTCAATAGTCCATCATTATTTTTCTATTGATTTTAATTTAGTCTCTCACCTTTCAAATTGGTTCAATTTTGTCCCTGTCCTTTTTTTGTTTCAATTTCATTCTCAACCTTTAATTTTTGTCTCAATTTAGTCCATCTGTTAACTATTTTGGATACAATTGACTATTTTACCCCTCTTTATTGAAAAGTAATACAATGAATGTTATAAAATTTGAAAAATAAGCTACTTTATTATTATTTGGGGATAAAAAATAGTTTTTTATCCGAGAATAATAAAAAAATAGTTTTTATTTTTATTCTATCCCAATTGTTTTTGATTTTTCAAAAAAAAAAAACTTGAATTATAATTTTATTAGTCAACATAGTTTTTTTATTTATAAAAAATTCTTTTTTTAATTTTAATTAAAAAATGTAAAATTTAATGTTTTAGATTCACAATTGATTAGTGCCACTTGCACGGACCCACATCACATGAATTTTTTTATTTATCAATTATATTACATAAATAGGGAAAATTGATGTCTTAGATTCACGATTGGTTAGTTCTATTGATCGGACCCACATTCATTAAAATAAGGGGCTTGACTATAGTGGCTTATTCTCAAGTCCCTTATTTTAATGAATGTGAGTATGATCCAGCGAACTAATCAATCGTGAATCTAAAACGTCAATTTTCTCCCTATATATGTAATATAATTGATAAATAAAAAATTTCATGTGACGTGGGTCCGCACCAGCGACACTAATCAATTGTGAATCTAAAACATCAAATTTTACATTTTAATTAAAATTAAAAAAAAAGATCTTTTTTATAAATAAAAAAAACTATGTTGACTATTAAAATTATAATTCAAGTTTTTTTTTTTGAAAAATTAAAAACTATTGGGATAGAATAAAAATAAAAACTATTTCTTTATTATTATCGGATAAAAAACTAATTTTTATCCCCAAATAATAATAAAATAACTAATTTTTCAAATTTTATAACATTCATTATATTATTTTTCCATAAAGAGGGGTAAAAAAGTCAATTTTATCCAAAATAGTTAACAGATGGACTAAATTGAGACAAAATGAGAGGTGGATGATGAAATTGAAACAAAAAAGGACATAACGAAATTGAACCAATTTGAAAGGCGAGGGACTAAATTAAGACAATAAAAAGGTAAGGAACTAAATTGAAACCAATAGAAAGGTAAGGGGCTATTGGAGTACTTTACGCAAAATCCCACCAATTTTGTCATTTACATATTTTGTGACGATGGGGGATTTGTGCATGTAAGCACCGTTGCATGTGAGATTTATTTGAATTATGTAGAAAATATATGAGGGTTCATGGTAAAGGTCTACGAAAAGCGAAAATCTCATTTGTAGAAAAGTCACTATTGGCAAGAGCTTGTTAAAAAAATTTAAAAGACAAAAAAAATAGAAAAATTGCCAATGGCCAACATAGTTTAGTTTGATCATTCAACAGAAAGAACTTGCAAAGAATAAATAAAATAAAATATGTAATATGTTTGTCTTTTGAGGGTGTTTGGTTGAGAAAATGTGTAAGATTTTTTATTTGTAATGGAAAATGAGTTTTTTAGGCCGTCAGGGTGTCTTTTATCGGAGGGATTAAATTAATTTCAAATGTTGGATTATGTTTGTTGTGGGGACGAAGTGATGTTTCGGTAGATAATCTTGTAGTCGTAAGTCATGTCCAATTTTGTAAATTTCATCTCAATAGTAGATTTTATATATTTCTGTTGCATTTGACAAGTTGTGTAATCTTTTATTTTTTGCATCTTATCATGTTGTTTTAAAATAATTAAAAAAATATTAAGTCGACCATCTTTTTTCTGCTCTCTACTTTTTATATTTGACAACCTTAGACCATGATGTTTGTTAAGAAACAAATTCATGTTGCATGTTACTTTTTTGTTACCTTTGTGTTGAACTTGCCAATTGACAAAATTTTGTTGTGTTTACTTATTCATTTCATCAGGTTAATCGATTCATACTGATGGATAAGAGTTGGATTAATATAACACATAGAGGTCATCCTTTGTACGAGAAATGAGCAAAAGAATTCGTTAAGTTTGCCTCTGATAATAAACCGAACGGTGAAAGAATATTGTGTTCATGTAAGAAATGCCGCAATATGCTATATGTGAAGAAAGATGATGTTGTAGAACATATATTGCTAGATAGGTTTTTAGATAGCTACATATGTTGGACTTATCATGGGGAATCTGCAGCATCTTCGGTTCCTTCTCCTGATTCGATTATTAGTGATGAAATGAGAGAGATGATACATGATGCTTTTGTAATTCCTCCTAAAAGTCCACTTAACTTTATGTGTGGTGGTGATGCGCATCAACATATGGATGGCCCCAATGAAGAGACCAAGAAATTCTTCAATTTGATAAAAGAATCTGAAAGAGAGTTGTACCCAGATTGTAAGAAGTATACAACTATCTCGTTTCTTGTCCGACTATTGCATTTAAAGTGACTTGGTGGGTGGAGTGACAAGACATTCACAATGTTTCTTGAATTATTAAAAGATTCATTTCCTGATGGTGAAACATTGCCAAAGTCTTTTTAGGGAGCAAGGAAGTTGATTGCAAACTTAGGGCTAGATTACAAGAAGATACATGCATGCCCTAACGATTGCATGCTCTATTGGAATGAGACAGAACGAGAGAATGAATGCCTAAAGTGTCATACCCCAAGGTACAAACAAGTAAATGGTCAATCAGATGCTGATGTCATTATAAATCGAAAAATTCCTGTAAAGGTGGTACGATACTTCCCTTTAATACCAATACTTCAAAGGCTCTTTATGTCATCAAAGATAGCATCACAAATGAGATAGCATGCCGATGAAAGTGTTGATGATTAAAATGTAAGGCATCCAGCTGATTCTCTTGCTTGGAAAACATTTGGTGGTATTTATCCAGATTTTGGAACTAGAACCGCACAATATTAGGCTTAGATTATCCAATTATAGGTTCAACCCATTCAGGAGCATGAGTATTGTCCGTAGCACGTGGCCCGTAATTGTACTAATATATAACTTGCCTCCATGGTTGTGTATGAAACAACCATATATGATATTACCAATAATTATTGATGGTCCTCGCAGACCTGAAAATGACATTGATGTTTACACTACAAAAAAAGTTACTTTTAAGACCCTATTTTTTGAGACAGACAAAATATAGTCTTTAAAACATACCTTTTGAGACGGGTATAATTAGCCGTCTTAAAAACTATTATTTTTTGAGACTGTTAATTATATCTATCTAAAAAAAGGTCACCTTTTGAGACAGTTAATTATCTTCGTCTTATAAAGTAAACAAAATGAGACCGTAAAATATTTACTGTCTCAAAAAATATACCAAACAAGACCGCTAAAGATTTAAGTTCCCATCGTTAAAAAATTTCATCTCTCGCCCCAAACACTTTAACCCCCCTAAAAGAAACAAAAGATATGTAACTCAGCCTAGCCACTTTACCCCCGTCGACCAAACCTCATTTTTACCAAACCTACACAAAGCGAGCCGGCGGCCAAACAAACCCAGTCGGCGGCTAAACCCCTGACTGGTCGGCGCCTTAGGTACTTAACATCTCTCTCTCTCTCTATCCCCTACCCCCTCCCTCCCACCCACGCACAAACACACAAACACAATTTGTATATTAAATATTTATTTTTCAACGCTCTGTTTAAAGAAAAAATCACATTGTTTCTAGGTTTATTTATCTTAAGTTTTAATTTTTTTGGATAATTTATAGTTAGAAAGTTGTTAGTAGCTTCATGGGAACTTTGATAGTAGCTGTGAATATGAAAAACTCTTCAATTTCAATTTCAATGACCTCACCAGGTAAATTAACTCCTCCTTATCCTAATTTTAGATTTTCCTTGTCCTAATTTTAGATTTTCTTAAAGATAGCATTTTTGAACTTTTTTCTTTTGTGGGATTGATTGATAATGTTGATATTGTGAAGGGTATGTAATTTTTTTACAAATTGTGTTATTGTGCATATATATTTTGTGATTAAGATAAGCACATAAGAGCATTTAGCATAAATGCCATTGTTTATTTTTTAGTCCAACATTTTCTCAAAAAATAGAAAATAGGATCCCCAAATAATTGGAAAAAATGCTCTGTTGTTGAGTTGAGTGTATATTCAAAAATTCTATTTAGTCCCTCATAGACTTGTGTCACTATGGGGACTAGAAATTAATTTTTAAAATTTATTGGACTAAACGTTAAATACAAATTTTTAGTGGGGAAATTGTATGTGTGTGGGTGGGGTGGGGTGTGGGGGATGCCACGCGACTCTGTAAACGAGTTGACACGCTATTTTTAGTGAATTTTTATCCTAATTTAATAAAAATGTGTTTATTAATAATCGTTTTGAACTTTTTAATGTGTGGGTCTCATTTATAATGTTGAAACTATGAAGCGAATGTAAATTTGTTACTAATTCTGATGTAGTCGACATATTTTTCAGGAGTTAGATAATAAGCGGGAAAAATGTAGGTAACTCTGGTTGTATTGCTTCAGATTAATTGAATTTGTTGTGGTGTCCCTACACCAGTTTGTTGTACAAATTTCTATCAACTATGGCCCTGTGGATAATAAGAAAGCTGCACAATAAAGATCTAAAACAAGTGAATAAACACAAGCACAAAAGGATATATGTGCTTCACCAAATAGCTACGTCCACATAGAGACCCGATTCCACTATATATGAGAAAAATGCAAGTATAATTGTGAATCATTCCAAGACACATACCCTTACATTCCACCAAAATTTCAGAAAGCCACTGTACACCAACTCTTTATTCAACTGAATAAAATTTATAAAGCTAGAACCCTCTCAGTCTCATACTTACAAGTGTTTTCCAAAGTGTTCCTTATGTACCCATGAGTGCCACTCTTTACGTAACCTGGTGAGAAAAACCTCACACAGTACATATAAAACACACTATCAAGATATGAAACACGTGTACACTCACCCTACCTCCATCTTTTGATAAATACCCATAGGTGAAAGGGAAAATGCCTCGCTTCTCACTTAAAACCCTCACCTTAGGAAGAAACTCTCATTCTTCAAATAAGCTGCAACACTTGGGTTTAAAAGACTTAAACTATATTTTACAGGTGTGAGCTATCATGTCGCGAAACCTTAAAACGGTCCCCAATTAACCTAACTACACATCCGTTCGCTGTTAGATTTGCTGCCACATTCGCAATCTATTATCTACAACCAAGAGGCTTCACTGTTGCAAAACTTTCCTTCGCTTTATGCCATTAAAGATTCTTCCCAGTGAAGGTCTTCACTGCTTGCCAACTCCAAAATCTTGGAATTCAAAAAAAGTATGCCTCAACTTTACGACCAACAAACGCACAACGAGTGATTGGATTTCAAGCCAAAAATCACAAATCTCTATCGTGGAGAGAAAACACCGCAAACCACTATCCCGATACTCGAGATGATAATTATGATATCATTTACGCCAACCAAAAGTCCACCATCATGGTTCAAAGTCTAGGCCGATACTGTGACGATACGACCGATTGCTAAATACTTTCTCTCTCTCACACACACACACAACCAGGTACCATGGGGAATATATACGCAGGGAAGGGTTGATTCATGTGTCACCCAGCTCAGACCTAACTTCTTGTGATTCCCACACAAGTTCATGGTCAAAAGTATCACATGTTGTAAATCTCCGAGTGATTTAGCAGGTGTTGCAATAACTAGAGACTAAGTCATACTTCTTTTTCGAGAGACAAATACAAAATGTACATAAAAAAATGCATAGGAAGGACAAGTCATCATTACCGTATATGGAAGGCCTATAAAAGAATACAAGGAACAAATATAAGGAAGGACAGACAATGACCATCCAAAAGTTCCCTGCAACCTATACAAGGAATCAAAGAAAATATCTATAACAAAGAATGTGTGCCAACTCTCATGGGCAAAATATCGGATGGCAATATAGTCTAATTTGAACCTACAACTAAACATCCTGCTCATTCCATTTAACAATTCTACTTCCACATAATCAACACCATTTAAGAAGTATGTGGTATAAATGTGTTTAATCAAGCAATCACACTAACTGTAAAAAAACGAAAGAGCTCATTGAAAGTAACATACTACCAGAAATAATATCAATACAAAACTCATGTGTATTTACATAAAGCTACAAGACTTGTGTGCTTTTAAGAAGCAAAATAAGGGAATAAAGAATGACATGTACCCAGTGAGGGAAAGAACGTAGAGGGTAGAGAAAGAAGGAAATATATCGGTTTTAGGAAAAAAAATCTTAAGAGAAATGGAAGGCATTAGTTTTTCGGTGCAAGAGAAACAGGTACTAGAAAACTGATTTCATATATACGTATATATAAGAAACTATGAAAATGTGATAAACATGAGAGGTTGGAAATTGAAAGAGAGACTGGTGAACATAAAGTCCGCGATCTGGACGAGAGAAGTCCAAGAGAAGAAGAAGACTTGCACCGTGCTCAATATAACAGTGGACAAAAGAGTGAGAAACATATGGAGATATTGTCTCCAGAGAGGTCAACTATGGGGTAATTGGATTTTATCTAGGCAAGGATGGAAATGTAGGAGAGAATGAGCTTATAGAGAGGATAGGAAGAACAATAATAGGGAGAGGAAGAGGTTTTCACATTGATCTAAACTCCGGATAGTGAGGTAAACATACTATAGTACAACTGAGATAAAACTAAAGAAAGAGAGGGTAACACGCATATCGTAGCAATGATCACGCGTACTGCTAAGTTTTAGAAAAATAAAGGGGAAGTAAACATAGGAAAGAAGGGCAGAGATTAAGCATATGTGTATAGGTAGATATAAATTATCAATGGTTATAAGGAGAGAATTTTCACGCTCTAGTTCATGACATGTACAAAGAATAAATAAAGAAGATGAAACACACAGGTAGTTGAATGAGACTTGCGCTTCACTACATCAACTTTGACTTTCAATATCAACTTCGACTTTCACTAAATTCAAATTCTCACTATACCATAATGGCTAATAGATTATTTAATTTTTTAGTGTTTATAACACTTACAAAATTTACAACGGTTTTGAACACTTACAAAATTTGTAAGTGTTCAAGACCGTTGCTCTACTAGTAATTTTATTATTACCCAAGCCTAAAAGGGTAATATATCCCTAAAATGTTTAAACAAAATTGGCGGCATCTGAACCTAAAAGTGTAAAGATAATGTTCTCTCCCTCAACTATTCACAAAATCTCAAACCTTCAGACTCCAAACCTTCGATTTGAGTAACTTCGATGTTATGTTTTCGTTTTGGTTTCGATTGAGGTAACCTTCGATTTTAATAACTTCGGTGTTTTGTTTTGTTTGAATCATAATAAAATCAAAATTTTGATTTGAATAACTTATGCTTTGTTTTAATTGTGGTTTCAATTCAGGTAACCTTAGATTTGAATAAATTTTGATATCAATCGCAACATCGAAATCATGCAGTCTGCTTTCTGCTTCTTCTCCTCTTTCACAGACCTAGTCTCTTTAGTAGCACCAGTGTAAGGTATATGGTTCTTTTCACGGACCTAGGGCTCAATCGCATCATAGGTGTAAGGTGTATGTTTCACATCCATGTTTTAGCTTATGTGGTTTTCTCCCGCATAATTTTAAATTCCCTCCATTGCAGTGGTACATGCACTTTTTGTATAAATATTTAACATTATTTTAGCTTATATAATGTCCTCTCTATCTATACTTTCTTTTCATGTTTGATGTTATGAATCAAGGTGGAGAAAGGTTTACAGACACATCAAATGAATGACTCTATAGCAACCTCCATAAATGCATTCTTTAATGTTGACAAAGTTTATTTTTATGCACATTAGATGTTAGTAAATGTAGCCTTTGAACATGGTGATATGATGAAATATAGTGAAAAGAGCATATATGTTGCATGTTGACCTGTTGTACGGGAGGCCAATGCGCTAATTTTGTTTTAATAATCATAGTAATAATATTAATTTATCATTCTCACACAAAGTGATTACTAGGTGATCATAAAAAAATAGCCATTGAACTAATTACAGGAACTTTAGAAGCTATAGCACCATTGACATTAATATCAACGATTCAATTCAGCGGAATATGTCTTTTATGTAGTCAAGCATTGTCATAGTATGCAAAGACTCGCATTCTTGAAAAAATTCATTGTCCAACTCCGAGTCATTTCCTCGACGGATTTGTCCAACCAACCTAAGGCGACATAATTATCTCCCATCATCTGTAAATATGTTCTCTGCTGCTTACCCATCCACTTTGATCTCTGTATATCGTCGTAGCTATCACGGAATTAATACATGATTTGCTGATCCTTTCATATCATTTCCAAATATAAGCCCTTGACAACATGCAATCTTGAATGTTTTTTTTCTTTTTTTGTGTAGTCAGTTACTATTAAATAATGCTTAAGTTAATCATTTTTGTGAATCACGAAAACTTTCTTCTAAATAGATACCAAGTGTTATTGAGCAGCGGATTTGAACACTTACAAATTGATTAACTTTGCAGCTATTCCATCCAACTTTCTTATTTCTCCTATGTTTATATATACTTAACTTGTTATTTATAAATTATAAGTGAGATGTTGGTTGGACTAGCAAAGGCGCTTTCATGGACGTGATATCTACTGGTTTAGACAGTTCAACAACATTTTAAATCGTGAATTCTCTCCAGCATTTCGTCCACATTCTTGAAGGAACTGTTGTCATCTCTCTCCTTCAGCCTGCACTTGAAACATATGATTTATTCGATGACATCATTCTCCTAACTAATGGCATGGTTATTTATAACGACCCTCGCGAATCTATAGGTTTCAAATGTCCAGAGAGGAAAGGCACGGCATAATTTCTCCAAGAAGTAGGTTTATTTCGTGCTCCTATTATTATTTACTTATTAAGACCCCTAAAATGACGAATTTTATATAATTTGGTGACATGTGACATCGAGGAAAGATCAGAAGCAGTATTGGATACGAAGAGACGAGCCTCACATATTTGTGACAGCCAAAGAATTTACTGAGGCATTTTAGTCATTCCACATCATGGGAATGTTGGGAGACGATTTGGGAACCTCATATGACGAGAGAAAAAGTCACGCTACTGCTCTCACATCCAAAACATATGTCATTGACAAAAAGGAACTATTGAAACCTTATACCAATAAAGAAATCTTACTTATGAAAAGGAACTCATTCGTCTACTTCTTCAAATTATTCCAAGTGAGGATTCCCGTTACAAACATACACAACTTTATTTTGTATGTGTAATTATTAATGATATTACTTTACATTTTTTTCCTTTCGATTATTATTTATGGCATTGATTACCACGACACTCTTCTTTCGAACTGAGATGCCCAAATATTCAGTAACCAATGGTGGGATATAGTTTGTTTTTCGCTGTGATTATGATCATGTTTAATGGAATGTCAGAGATTTCCACGACAATTGCAAGGCTTCTTGTGACAACCCGAATATAATTATGATTAATTATACGTAAATCATGCCTAGCTTGTGTGATATGATTAGTGTGTTATTAATATATGTGATGTTAATTTATTATGTTTAGTCTAATCCTACCTCTAAAAAGCATGAAATGTCGAATTAGTTACAAATACAAAATTTGAAGGTTTCGATAGGAATGTCCATGTTTAAGGCTAGTTTTGACCTTTATGACATAACAATTGACTTGAGGTGAAAACTACATAATTGTAGACAAGTGAGTTATGGTTGTAACACAACAAACGGTGAATGAAACGGAGGTTCGAGTGAGAAGTTATACCAAAATTACGAAACAAGGGCAAAGTAGTCCATCCGTTAAGTAGTATTTTGTCTTTATATGGCAACAAATGTTTTATTCTCATTGGTTGGGAAGGGTGGTGGCTTTGGCCGACCTCAAACCCTTAGAATTACCTCTTTATTCAGCCAAAATGCAGCCATGAGAGATTTTAAGCCTAAGGAAAGAGAAGTTGGAAGTTAGGAAGAAAAAGTGAGGAGAAAATTGAAGAAAATTCATAGAAAATTACGAAAAAGCCCCTAAGGTAATTCCAACCATGAATCTTGCTATTTTTTCTTTCATTTACGATTTATATGATATAAATCCTTGATTTTTATTGAACTTTCATGTTTGGGTGCATATGTATGGATATATGCAAGTTTAAGTTAAGTTGAATGTACAAAACCCTAAGATTGCTTTGTTTAGAAACTTTGTTTATTCAAACTTCCATATATTTTTGTATAGTTACTGGAATCGATTGCTTCCAATTGGATATTAACCTGGACTCATATATGTATGACATATCCGAAAATCATGTGAAAATACCAACAAATGAGTCCTTGGTGAGGGTTTGAAGTTCGGGTAAGAAATCTGCCCTAAGGGTGAAAATATGCCCGCCATGTGTTCGATGTTTTGCTTAACATAGAAATCGAACCTTAAAAATTATGAAACTTTAATCTTATATTTTTCAATGTGTTTAATGATGTTGGGTGAAATATCATAGAAATTTATGATGTAGAAAAATCATGAAAATTCCTGGAAGTTGAATGAACGATAAAAGAGCCTATAGGGCAGATTTGCTATGTAGTGAAGAAATAGGCCTATTTTGCTCTAGGAAACTCGGAATGATGTGCCGTCTTTTGTTTTGGAAACATGATATAATAAGGATTGGATTACAAAGAATAATTAAAAAGGGTTTGGGCTGTAATTTGAATATGTTAGATATCAGAACCTGAGTCTAGATGGGACTTCATTTTAATGAATGATTTGAATTGAATAATATGATGCTTATGAATTGAGTTATGATTGAAGTTATTCTTTGGACTATTAATATTCTTATGATGATACTAATATTGTGAGAATGATAGGAAGGGAAGAAGAGCTGATTGAACAAGTACAAGATAAAGGCAAGGGAAAATCCAGTTAAACTGTCAAGGTGAGTGTACTTATGATTTGTTTCATATATAAATATGAATATAGCTCTAAGAGCGGATTTGTTTGAATACTTCAGTATTCAGGATTTGTTTGGATATTAAAATATCCAGGATTGGTTGGGTCTTATGATCCAGGATTGGAATTGGACAAAGATCCAATGATTTGTTGGAACTTATGTTCCAGGATTTGTTATTGCCAATGGGCAGGATTGTTCGGATTTTATATCCACTTATTCTATATAGAATTGTTATTACATTGTAGGGAAGGAGTACCTCACTAAGCTTAATGCTTACAGTTATATTTTAACAATTTCAGGTTTCTATGCTGCCAACTAGAATACCATATGACCGGTAACTTTGAGAGTTGCACCGTTGGAAGGAGCCGGGGTTTAAATGTGGGGATTTTATCATTGTCACACTGAAGATTTTAATTTACTCACACATTGTATATTTTGCGTTAGTATGGATTGAGTTGATGATTGTGAAATTTTATCTTAGTTAATCATAGTATTGTATGTCCGCTTAAATTATGACTCTGATATTGATTTCGTTATGGCACAATAATAATATTATGTTGATTATGCGCATTATACAGTAAAATATGGATAGATGAATTATATTTCCAATGGGCTCTAGATTATGATTTAATTATTCTAATAATAAATGATTAGTATGGATATTGGGTTTGGGGTGTGACAATTAGTGGTATCAGAGCGTCTAGGTTATTAATTCTGGACGTGTGTGACGATTAGATGGTAGTTATTGATTGATTTGATATTATTGAATTGTTTATATACTAACAAATAGTTTAGTACTGTAAACTGTTTATATTGGTTGTTAGAATTTTATTGTATTACAGATAATTCCAGATGGAACCTGGGAATGGACAACCTAGAGAAGAGGGAGTCGCTTCTCGTACAGAGAATACTGAAGTGGAGCAAAGTGTTGCTGGAAGGGCTAGAGAGCAAGAGCAGCCTACAGAGATGCAAATAATGGCGCAGGCAATGATGAGGATGGCAGAGCAACAAGAAAGAAATATGGCGCAAATGGCAGAACAACAGGCTAGATATCTAGAATCCAAGACTGTGGCCAGGATTGAGAAAGAGGCAAGGAAGGAAATGAAAGATTCCATGCATGAGAAGTTTTTGAAGTTGAATCCTCCAGAATATTCAGGGTCAGTTGAACCTACGGAAGCTGAAATGTGGGTCAGGGATCTAGAAACTATCTTTGCAGTTATGAAGGTTCCAGATAACCAGAAAGTGAATCTAGCTGTGTTTAAGCTCAAAGGAGAGGCGAAATATTGGTGGGAAGCCAGCAACCATTTGGTGCCCAGGATGGAAGGTACTGATGTTATTACTTGGGCTGAATTTATTAAAGCTTTGTATGTTAAGTATTTCCCTAAGGTCTATAGGAGGGAGAAGCTGAGGGAGTTTATAAATTTGACCCAAGGGAACATGTCTGTGAGGGAGTATGATGCTAAATTTACTGCTTTGTCTAGATTTGCTACTAAGTATGTGCAGGAGGAAGAAGATAAATGTAGTAAGTTTCAAGATGGACTGATTTTGCCTATTCAAAATAGAGTAGCCACTTATGAGTTAGAAGATTATGCTTCTCTGGTAAACAAAGCCATGATAGCAGAAAGGCAAATGAACCAAGGGGTGGCGAGCAGAGAGAGTTTTAAGAAAAGTAGATTCGACGCATCTCAGTATAGGGGAGGCGAGAGTGGAAGTGTTAAGGTGGAACCTCATAAATTTCAGAGAGGTGGTGGAGATAGTGGTAGAGGTCAGGGGAGGTTTGGTAGAGATACCAGGGGTGGAGGATCTTTTGGTTCAGCCAGAAAGTCAGGGAGAGGTGAGGCCCCAATAGGAGGTGTTACATGTTTCTTTTGTAAAGAGGAAGGACATTATAAATCTGAGTGTCCTAAGCTTAAGGGATTGGAATGCTACCATTGTCATCAAGTGGGGCATATTAAGAAGAATTGTCCGCAATTGGCGCAGACTCCAGCAGCACATAGTGAAGTAGCAAGCAGAATGTTATCTCCAGGCAGTACAGTGAAGAGTGTGAGTAGAGGACAAGCTAGTGGTTCCAGGCCAGGTGGACGAGTCTTTACGATGAAAGAAGCTCAGATTACGCCAGATGTGGTGACAGGTACACTTTCTGTTAGTGATAGAAGTGCTTATGTTTTGGTTGATCCTGGTTCCACACATTCTTTTGTGTCCTATGCTTTTGCCATATACCTGAATATACCGTGTGCTCGTTTAGATGTGGGGTTGGGTATTTATATGCCTATGGGGGATATGGTTGTAACTGAATATGTTTTTCATGATTGTGTTTTGACTGTGGGGTCTAGAGATACAGTTATAGATCTACTTCCATTGGATATTTCTGATTTTGATATAATTCTGGGAATGGATTGGCTATCCAAATATCATGCATCCATGGATTGTTTCCGTAAGGAAGTTGTTTTTAATATGCCTGGTGAGCCTGAATTTAAATTTGTGGGGGAAAGGAAAATTGTTCCCAGTTGCATCATTTCTGCTATTCAGACGAGGAAATTATTGAGTAAGGGTTGTGAGGGTTTTATTGCATATGTTCTTGACACTAGGAAGGGGGCTTTACAATTAGTCGATGTTCCTATTGTACGGGATTTTCCTGAAGTGTTTCCTAGTGAGTTGCCAGGGTTACCTCCAGAAAGAGAAGTTGAATTTAGTATTGAATTAGCACCAGGGACAACCCCTATTTCTATGGCACCGTATAGAATGGCACCTGCTGAGTTGAAAGAACTCAAGATTCAATTGCAAGATTTACTTGATAGGGGGTTCATACAACCTAGTGTATCTCCATGGGGTGCGCCAGTTTTATTTGTGAAAAAGAAAGATGGTACCATGCGTTTGTGTATTGATTATAGGCAACTGAATAAAGCTACAATTAAGAATAAGTATCCTTTACCTCGTATAGATGATTTGTTTGATCAGTTGCAGGGTGCTAAAGTGTTTTCAAAGATAGACTTGCGATCGGGTTATCATCAGGTGAGGGTGAAGGAAAGTGATATTTCTAAAACCGCTTTCCGTACTCGGTATGGTCATTTTGAATTTCTTGTGATGCCTTTTGGGATGACTAATGCTCCAGCTGTATTTATGGATCTTATGAACCGGGTACTGCATCCTTTTGTTGATTCATTTGTGATAGTTTTTATTGATGATATTCTGATTTATTCCCATGATATGGTTGAACATGAAAAGCATCTCACAACTATTTTGAATCTGTTGAAAGATAAGAAGTTGTATGCCAAGTTTAGCAAGTGTGAATTTTGGCTATCACAAGTTGCATTTTTAGGCCATGTTATTTCTGGAGATGGTATATGTGTTGATCCTAAAAAGGTAGAGGCTATTGTGAAATGGGAGAGACCCGATAATGTGACTGAGGTGAGGAGTTTTCTGGGTTTAGCTGGGTATTATAGAAGGTTTATTAAGGGATTTTCTTCGATTGCCTTACCAATGACTAAACTGACTCGGAAAGATGTTAAGTTTGAATGGAATTCTGATTGCGAAAATAGTTTTGATGAATTGAAAAAGAGGTTGGTAACCGCACCTGTTCTTACTATTCCGCATGGTGGAGATGGTTTTGTTGTTTATACCGATGCTTCACATCAGGGGTTGGGTTGTGTTTTTATGCAGCATGGTAAAGTTATTGCCTATGCTTCTAGGCAGTTACGTACACATGAACGTAATTATCCTACACATGATTTGGAACTTGCTGCTATTGTGTTTGCTTTGAAATTATGGCGTCATTATCTATATGGTGAGGTATGTGAAATTTTTACTGACCATCAAAGCCTTAAGTATTTGTTTACTCAGAAGGAGTTGAATTTGAGGCAGAGGCGGTGGATGGAGTTAATTAAAGATTATGATTGTACAATTCACTACCACCCAGGAAAGTCAAATGTAGTTGCAGACGCTTTGAGTAGAAAGGCTTCAGGCAGGTTATCGTGTATTCGATGTGCTAGAGTTGCTCATATTATGGAGTTGAGATTGATGGGAGTGGAATTGCAGCTAGCAGATGGGGACAGATTCTTTGCTCATGTAAGCGTGAGGCCTTTGTTAGCTACCCGTATTCATGATTTGCAAAGTCAAGATCCTTTCCTTGAGAAGAAACGACAAGATCTCCGAGATGGTAAGTCTGAAGATTTTTGTATTGTGAATGATGGCACTTTATTGTATAAGCATCGGTTGTGTGTGCCTAATGTGTGTGGATTGAAAGAGGAAATTTTAGATGAGGCTCATAATTCCATTTATACTATGCATCCTGGTAGCACTAAAATGTATAGGGATTTAAAGGAGCATTATTGGTGGAATAATATGAAGAAGGAAATAGCTGATTTTGTTGCGAGGTGCCTTATATGTCAGCAAGTGAAAGTGGAGCATCAGAAACCTACTGGTCTGCTTCAGCCATTGCCGATACCGGAATGGAAATGGGATCATGTAACGATGGATTTTGTGGTTGGGCTTCCTCGATCTCAGAAGGGGTCAGATTCGATTTGGGTAGTGGTGGATAGATTGACAAAGTCCGCTCACTTTCTAGCAGTCAAGACTACGTATACAGTTGATAGGTATGCTAGATTGTATGTTAATGAAATTATTCGATTGCATGGAGCACCGGTATCTATTGTTTCAGATAGGGACCCTACTTTTACATCCAGATTTTGGGATAGCTTGCAGTATGCTATGGGTACTAACTTGAAGTTTAGTACGGCTTTTCACCCCCAGACAGATGGGCAGTCTGAAAGGACAATACAGATTTTGGAAGATATGCTTAGAGCTTGTGTGCTTGATTTCAAAGGTAATTGGGATGAATATTTGCCTTTGATAGAATTTGCATATAACAATAGTTTTCAGTCTACTATTGGTATGGCTCCATATGAAGCCTTGTATGGTAGACGATGTCGTACACCGATATGTTGGGGTGAAGTTGGTGAAAGGAAGATAGAGGGTCCAGAATTAATTGAAGTCACCACTGAAAAAGTGAAGATTATTCAAGATAGAATGAGAATAGCTCAAAGCAGACAGAAAAGTTATGCGGATAAACGACGAAAAAATTTGGAATTCCAGAAAGGGGATTATGTGTTTCTTCGGATATCTCCATGGAAAGGAGTTATGAGGTTTGGAAAGAAAGGGAAATTAAGTCCACGCTACATTGGACCTTATGAAATCCTTGAGAAAGTCGGGATGGTTGCCTACAAGTTAGCGTTACCACCAGAATTATCTCGGTTACATGATGTTTTCCATGTTTCTATGTTGAGAAAGTATGTAGCAGACCCTTCACATGTATTGGTGGAACAACCTATTGAGTTGAAGGAAGATTTGAGCTACGTGGAAGAACCGCTTGCTATCGTTGATAGGAAAGAACAAATATTAAGATCAAAGGTGATCCCACTTGTGAAAGTTGTGTGGAGAAGGCATTCCATGGAAGAAGCTACATGGGAGAGTGAGGATAGCATGAAAATGCGTTATCCCTATTTGTTTGATTCGGACAACCAAGGTATGTCAATTTCGAGGACGAAATTTCCTAACAGGGGGATAATTGTGACAACCCGAATATAATTATGATTAATTATACGTAAATCATGCCTAGCTTGTGTGATATGATTAGTGTGTTATTAATATATGTGATGTTAATTTATTATGTTTAGTCTAATCCTACCTCTAAAAAGCATGAAATGTCGAATTAGTTACAAATACAAAATTTGAAGGTTTCGATAGGAATGTCCATGTTTAAGGCTAGTTTTGACCTTTATGACATAACAATTGACTTGAGGTGAAAACTACATAATTGTAGACAAGTGAGTTATGGTTGTAACACAACAAACGGTGAATGAAACGGAGGTTCGAGTGAGAAGTTATACCAAAATTACGAAACAAGGGCAAAGTAGTCCATCCGTTAAGTAGTATTTTGTCTTTATATGGCAACAAATGTTTTATTCTCATTGGTTGGGAAGGGTGGTGGCTTTGGCCGACCTCAAACCCTTAGAATTACCTCTTTATTCAGCCAAAATGCAGCCATGAGAGATTTTAAGCCTAAGGAAAGAGAAGTTGGAAGTTAGGAAGAAAAAGTGAGGAGAAAATTGAAGAAAATTCATAGAAAATTACGAAAAAGCCCCTAAGGTAATTCCAACCATGAATCTTGCTATTTTTTCTTTCATTTACGATTTATATGATATAAATCCTTGATTTTTATTGAACTTTCATGTTTGGGTGCATATGTATGGATATATGCAAGTTTAAGTTAAGTTGAATGTACAAAACCCTAAGATTGCTTTGTTTAGAAACTTTGTTTATTCAAACTTCCATATATTTTTGTATAGTTACTGGAATCGATTGCTTCCAATTGGATATTAACCTGGACTCATATATGTATGACATATCCGAAAATCATGTGAAAATACCAACAAATGAGTCCTTGGTGAGGGTTTGAAGTTCGGGTAAGAAATCTGCCCTAAGGGTGAAAATATGCCCGCCATGTGTTCGATGTTTTGCTTAACATAGAAATCGAACCTTAAAAATTATGAAACTTTAATCTTATATTTTTCAATGTGTTTAATGATGTTGGGTGAAATATCATAGAAATTTATGATGTAGAAAAATCATGAAAATTCCTGGAAGTTGAATGAACGATAAAAGAGCCTATAGGGCAGATTTGCTATGTAGTGAAGAAATAGGCCTATTTTGCTCTAGGAAACTCGGAATGATGTGCCGTATTTTGTTTTGGAAACATGATATAATAAGGATTGGATTACAAAGAATAATTAAAAAGGGTTTGGGCTGTAATTTGAATATGTTAGATATCAGAACCTGAGTCTAGATGGGACTTCATTTTAATGAATGATTTGAATTGAATAATATGATGCTTATGAATTGAGTTATGATTGAAGTTATTCTTTGGACTATTAATATTCTTATGATGATACTAATATTGTGAGAATGATAGGAAGGGAAGAAGAGCTGATTGAACAAGTACAAGATAAAGGCAAGGGAAAATCCAGTTAAACTGTCAAGGTGAGTGTACTTATGATTTGTTTCATATATAAATATGAATATAGCTCTAAGAGCGGATTTGTTTGAATACTTCAGTATTCAGGATTTGTTTGGATATTAAAATATCCAGGATTGGTTGGGTCTTATGATCCAGGATTGGAATTGGACAAAGATCCAATGATTTGTTGGAACTTATGTTCCAGGATTTGTTATTGCCAATGGGCAGGATTGTTCGGATTTTATATCCACTTATTCTATATAGAATTGTTATTACATTGTAGGGAAGGAGTACCTCACTAAGCTTAATGCTTACAGTTATATTTTAACAATTTCAGGTTTCTATGCTGCCAACTAGAATACCATATGACCGGTAACTTTGAGAGTTGCACCGTTGGAAGGAGCCGGGGTTTAAATGTGGGGATTTTATCATTGTCACACTGAAGATTTTAATTTACTCACACATTGTATATTTTGCGTTAGTATGGATTGAGTTGATGATTGTGAAATTTTATCTTAGTTAATCATAGTATTGTATGTCCGCTTAAATTATGACTCTGATATTGATTTCGTTATGGCACAATAATAATATTATGTTGATTATGCGCATTATACAGTAAAATATGGATAGATGAATTATATTTCCAATGGGCTCTAGATTATGATTTAATTATTCTAATAATAAATGATTAGTATGGATATTGGGTTTGGGGTGTGACACTTCTCTTATTTTACAAGCAAATGGAATTCTCTTCTATCCCCCGTAGGCATATGCTATTCCTAATTGGTAGATTCCCATTTCATTTGTAGAATGTGCCGTTTGGGTTGTCTTTACTTATTATGTAATTGGATTCGATCCAAATGTTGGAAGATAGGTTAATAAAATATAAATAATGAAAATGTTGATACATGTTGCTCTATCCAATAGATAATCGAAGAAATATCTATATTGTAGGGTGTTTAAACGGTACATGTTACTCTCATTCCTTAACTATATGTCACATACTATTAAACAAGGCTGCCCAGGTTCAGTAGTTATTGGAGGCCCTTTTAGAAATCATAAGGGGTAGGTTCTTGGTGGCTACTACAAATTTATTGGGAATCAAATTGCCTTTTAGGCTGAAATGGAAGCAGCTCTAACTGGCATTAAATTGGCTTTAGGCTGAAATGGAAGCAGTTCTAACTGTCATTGAATTGTCCTGGTCTCATGGTTGGCTTAATCTTTGGATTGAGTCTGATTCTTATTATGTTGTGTATTGCATTTTGAGCAATTTTACCACCCTCAATGGCATCTTCAAGTTGGATGGAATAACTGCAAAGATATATTGGCCCACATGCATTTCTTTTGCACCCATATCTACAGAGAGGACAACATGCGTGCTGATAAGTTATCGAATTTGGGAATATATTACTCCTCTCTGAAATGGTCTAGCAGTTCTTTTGATATGGACATACTCCTATTCATAGAGATATATGTGGTATGCCTATATATAAATTCAATCATTGTCTCTCCTAATTGGTTGTTCCTTATCTTAAAGCACATTATTATTAGCACCTTATGTGCTAAGATGATGCCTAAGCATATGATAGAGAGTGGATCCTCAAAACCTCTAGTGATGCTCCTTTTTAATTTTTTTGAACTGCCACTACACAAATTTGGACTGAATCCTAGATTTGATGGTATGAGAATTTTTGATTTTTTTTAACTCTACTTTTCATTTTCAGTTAAAAGGAAGATAAAATGATTAAAATCTTTAAATTGTTAGGTTTACGGAGTTTGGTCCAATTCATCAGAGTCCAGTTCAGGATTTGGCATTTGCAGTTACTCGATTTATACAAAAGGGAGGATCATTTTTTAATTACGACATGGTTGGCACTCGCAGTTGTATTATTTCTATATATATTGTAATTGTTCACCGTCCTATCTTTCAATGTGCAGTAATCTCTTTGGAAATTTGGAGTACAGTTTTAATTTGGTCTAGAATACTAGCATACATGGTATTTTACATATTATTTCTATTGCAAATATTACATCAAATAGGTAATTTAAATGTTCATCAAAACTAGAATTGATTTCTTCCATAGGGTGCGAACGTACCATACTCTGACTGGACCTGTTATGAAAATTTTCAACACCTTTGATTTTGTGTTTTCTTCAATGTGACATACTTATTTTGACTGACTGAAAATTTCTTTAATTACAGTAAGTTTTACTCAAAATCATGAGATCAGGCAGGTCTATATTCGAAGTACCGTACATATGAGATATATTATGCACCTTCAGTGAAGAGTAGTAATGAGTACCTCGACACTATTCATTACCACATTGCTTCTAGAGAGGAAGAGTTACTCCACAAAACAGATATTGAAGGAACTATTTGTGCCCCTTTGAAGGGGTCTGATGGAGAAGTGGCAGAAGATAAATTCACAAGTGAAATTAACATTGGCAATAATGAAGATGATTAGGTAGAGGTTAAAATCCCATATTCATCTCTACATGCTAATGGGAACAATTATAATCGAAAGAAGACTTGTGCCACTCCAAGAATCATTGAGGTATGGCAGTTAAATTTCAATATTACTCTTTTTGGTATTTATGCTCTCCCAACTTAATAGTCATGTAATCCTTTTTCGTCCGTACCTAAAAGTCCTGCTCCTAAAAAAACTATATATAAAACTAGGCGAGATTTCAAAGTTCCCATCCCAACAATACCCAAATGTCCCAATTGTTCATCGTGTAATTAAGGTTCATGAATGAAAAGATACCAGAGAAGTTGATATCCTCACAAAAGGGGATAACAATTATGACGATGACATAGGTTTATGTGCTCATGGTCAATTCTGGCTTCACCAGCACCATATCATGGGCAGAGCTTCAGGGTTCTTACCATACGTAGGCTGGGTTACTATTGTCATGACTGAAAAGCCTATTTATGATAAAGTATATTTTTATTGGTGCTTTGGGGTTGCTAGTCATCGCATCAAAGGATTAAGTAGGAAATTTAAGGTCTGAACAACTTCTTAAAATGATTAAGTCATTAGCAACATCTGTTATTCTTTGTTCACTTCATATATATATATATATATATATATATATATAAGTTAGTTCATCACTTGTTATTCTTTTACTCAGTCTTTCCGCCATAATCCTTTAACAGTATTTTCATAACAACATTATTAACAACATTAGTTGTCCATTGCCATTCATATTCTACACTCCACATTTGCTCATGTATTGACCTAAAGTAGGATCTCATATGAGATTTTCAATGTTTAAAATTCAAAACATTGATTAAAAGATGACTATTCTTAGACTAATCATCTCACAAGAATTTTGAACTTTAAAAATAAGCACGAGAAAATTAACAAAATAAAACATTGAAATACCAATAGGAAAATATGATTGATTTTAGGAAACCTCTTGAATTCTCACTTTCAAACTTAAATATCCATAATGGATGGAAGGTTTGAGACTCAGAGTAATTCATGAAACAAATTTCTATCAAGGAGGTTTTTAAAAATTGATCCACCAAACATGGTTGATTTATTTTCCACTTTATTATCAATATCTTTTCATGAGTTCTGTTTTTTTTTTCACTTTGGATTTTATCCTCTTTGTTCTGGGTGTGTTCATTGCTACTCTCAGTCACTTAATTATGGTGTAGATATGTGATATGGTTGCTATTGTAAGATATTTGAACGTCACTCTTATTGTTCCAGAACTCGATAAAACTACTTTTGGGTAGATCCTCGTGTTAGGTTTTCCATGGTCCCGTGGGAGTCATGAGTTTAGATCTTACATTCACTTCGTGCTTCCATCACCTCAACAATTCAGACCGACTAGGTAATAATATATAGTTCATACATATAATTTCTTATATGCATTGAGAGATTTTCAGGTGGAAAATTCTCTTTTAAAGTTAAATTTTCAATGGTGGTGGTGAAAATTTGTTGTGATGGTGTTCAGAAGTTTTTGTTCGTTGGTTTATATTCATAGAATCAATTTTAGTGTTTAAAATAGGTTCGCTACCTGTGGTTTTCATGAATAAACAAAGGAGACTTTGTCGATTTTTTTAAAAATAATAGTAGTTAGATATTGATATTGTTTGTGATGAGAATATACTACATTGATTCATTGCACATTGTATTATTGATGAGGGAATATTAATTTTGACATAATTGACACTAATTTTTTTTGCAGGTGACAATTTTTGTAGAACATGCAATGATAATCAGTGATTTGGGAGGTCGTGCGCTTTAAGACTACAGGATTAGTTTGATGAAAGCATTTCATGTTTTGGAGTATAAAAAATTAATGTATTTTGTTGTCAAGTTGAATATTTGAACTTAGTATTATCATTTTTGTTTTGATGAATATCTGTAGATGCTTGTAAGAACTCTAACTATTGTTGAATGAAAAGGATTCGTTGTGTTGGTTGAAAATAATTTTATGATTATTCGTTGTGTTGTGTTGTCTCAAATATAATTCAATTCTATATTAAACTTTAGTGGTAGATTTTATTGTTCACAATATATTGGTGCAAAAATTTTAAGATCCTTTCACTTATTTTGGGATGGTTAAAACTGTCCCAAAAATATATTAAAGACGGTTATTTTGCCGTCTCAAAATCATATTCTAAAACAGCAACCTTTTGAGACAGATTCATTCACGTCTCAAAAGCAGTCTTTTGGGACAGCTCTCTTGGCGTCTCAAAAGGCTCATATAAAATGGTGAGCTTTTGAGATGGATTTGTTCCCGTCTCAAAAAACTCTTTTGAGACGGATATGGCATCACAAAAAGTATTTATAACCCCCTATCAAGAAGACCCCTCCTAGCCGTCCCAAATAGCGTCCCAAAAAGTATTTGAGACGGATAAACCATCTTTTGGGACTATTAGGCCACCGTCTCAAAAGCTTCTTTTTTTTTTGTAGTGTTATTTGCGCCTTTTAATTGATGAATTAAAGGAATTATGGGTTGGGGTAAACACTTATAATGCAACCATGAAAAAGGTATGCACTCGCTTTTAATAAAGCTCTGACACCAATTTGTAAAACACGAAGGAACGCGGTGTGTTATAATTGATTAAATAAATTCGCAAGTTACCAAGTAAACCTTATTTAATTAGAGTCTATTTTTAAACCAACTCAATTCATCCCCTAAACTTGCAATAACGTGTGTGCATGTGTCAACCCGTAAATAAATAAAGCATGTGACACAAATATTCAGGAAAAATCCCCACAGGGAAAAACCTTTTATTTCTTGAACTTTGAAGAATTTACAAGACCATTGACTTACATACAACCTGATAATTGCCCACAAGTGTAACGCATGGTGTCTTCGTCAAACCTCCAACGCAGTGGCTAAAAATTTGGACTAGTTCACAAGCAGTCATACCACAAGGACCGCAGCCCAAAATAGTCCGTAGAGAGTCCCTCCACAATAGCACGCAACTCTCCGGTTGAAGAGCTCTCCCCACAAAGGTAAACAAAAGCAAAAGTTGTGTTCTTGAACACAAAAATAATTCACTAAAGCATATGGGAGTTTTGTGAATTGAAAATAGAAAGGGATTAAACCCTAAAAGGAATAAGCCAAAAGAATTCTGCTTTTGCAGTTTTTCTGTTCTCTAAAACGCTGAGACTGCTTAAGAAAAATATTACCATTTAATGAGTATTTATAATAAAAATACGAGCTCATTCGAACGAGATAGCAATATCGCGCGAACGAAGGATAGCTGTCACTTGAACGAGATCGCGCGACATTGCCATGTCGTTCGAACGACGTACATATGTCGTTTGAACGACTGATGCGTCAAAAAATTAATATTTTAATCTCCGCTTCAATACTTAGAAAAAAATACTCATTTTCAAATTTTGACGAAAAAGTCCGCTCCAACACTAAGAAAATATTTTGTAAAAATATCTCAAAAGCTCTAAGTGGAAAGTTAAGGTATTTAAAACATAACCTTACCAAAGTAAACTTCGCGGAGTCTTTTTGATGAAGAACTTGATTAATTTGGATCCTTCTTTGATGTATATGGCTCTTGAATGCTCTTTGACGGTATAGCGGTATATGACATAGTAAATTGATATCAGACTTATAAAAATATGTCCTTACAAATCTCCCCTATGCCTATGCCAGTACATACATAAAAACATCCAAATTATCAAATACCAAAATGAGTATACAAATCTACCATCCCATGAATAAATTTGCAAGATCTCAAATTGTTCTTCAAAATGACTTCATCAAATCTCAAAGCTTTTCTCATCAGTGTGTATATCATAATGATCTTCAATCTTTGTACCTACACACATGAGCTAAAGAAAAAACCTTTGTGATGCATCGAGTTTGAAATGATATAAGAATAAATCAATCATAATCAAATCTCCCCCATAATGCAAAAACTCCCCCATAACATGATAATTCTTTCTCCCCCTTTTGATGATGTCCCCAAATAGACAGATAAGAAGAAAAAATCAAAACATGGAGTGTCACGATAAAATGCATAGCAAGCATGGATCAAGCAACGCGCATGTAAAGGAGTATCTCAAAAAATTCACAAACTATTTTTGGATTTTTTCAATTTTTTCATACAAAAATAAGATACTTAAAATCACACCATGGATTTAGGCTCAAACAACCAAGTCATGGAAATGTAATATATGGGTGTGAACACATTCGATAGATAAATAAACTCAATCAATCATATGTGCACGTTGCATGTGTACTCCTAACGAATGAACATCAAAAGTATCCTTAGGTGTAAAAATTATTGAATTTAGATGACATCGTCTTATACAAATTAACAAATCAAAGTCAAAGTGATTTCCACACCAATAATGTCCAAAACTATTTAGCGTTTTTTCAATACTTTCTAGGACGTGCAAAACTGTTTTAATTCTCCATCCAAACTCCCTAAAAAATATTTTCTTTTTAGAGGTGCATACACTAAATTCTCAAACATTGGAGAATTGGTGAAAAAACCTAATTGGCCATAATTGGCATGGATTTCTTTTTATTGCCTTTAAATTTTTTTGGGCTCTTTTAAACCTCTTTGGATCCCAGATAATGAAATTCCTCAATTTTTTAGGTCCAATTAAAACTGCAACTTAATCGCAAAGAATAAATTATAAACTTTCGTAGCCCTTCACCGTTTGTAAACAAAGCACACAAACTTACAAACGGCTCTTACATGCACAACTTTCTTATCAAGTTTTATTGTGCTTGGTTCGTTTTAAGGACAGGATTAGAGTGAAAACACCCAACCAACATGTGATAAGACAAGCACAATAATAAAACAAATACGTGCATGTGTGCAATAAACGAAATCATGAGTCAAACATGTAGGAAGTAACACTTAATTACATCTTAATGACTCCAAACATTATAAAGCACATGGATGAATTGGCATATTATCTCAAAACACTATCAAATAGTCACATGAAAAATGGAATGATGTTGTGACTCGGTCATCCTAAGTGTCCATCCATAAACGATGCAAACAAAAAAATAAAAATCTTTTTGGATTTTTCAAAAAATTTATCAAAATAAAATATTTTTGTATTTTTCAAAAATAAAAATCTATACAAAAATGCTTTATCCTAGCAATAGGAAAATAATGTCATCATGAAAAACATCATATGCTAGTAAACAAGTCAAACCTCAATCGTTAGGTGCGGAGGGGTTTTCCAAAGGTGGTTCCAACTTATGAAAAACCTTCATCAAATCTTGTGAAGTTTTGACCAAAAACTTAACTTGCTCACCTAAATGTGCAAACTCTCTCATGTAGTCTTCGGGTGCATGTAAAGTATCATGTGTGGGTGCATGTGTGTCAGAAACACATGTAGAATCAAAATGTGACACATAACCCAACTTAAAACAAAATTCCTTAAGGTGACCTCTCCTCTTGCAATGTGAAAAAATATAAATAGGCCTAGGAACACCTCTCTCAAAAACTCTAGGACGTACTCTCCTAATAGAAATGGGATGCTTAGGTGGGTTAGGGTGAGACTCAAGTGAATCTAACACTGAATTGGGAACTGGCTCAGGTGCTCATCGAAAAGTAGAAGCACCGTCAAGACTTATTCCTAACTTCTCACCTTTACCCTTAAGAACCACCTTTTCAACCTTCTTAGGTGCGTTCTCAAAATTGACTTTGACCTCCCTGGCACGTTTGAGATCACTCTTGAGTTATGATACACGTGTCGTCAGACTAGACAACATGTTGGTCAAATCACACTTTTCCTTTCTTAAAACCTCCTTCTCTCTCTCTCCAAATCTAAAATTCGACGACCTAAATCTCTATTATATATCTTTGTTTTCAAGGTCTCGGTGTACAAATATCTAAAGGCTTTTTGGAGCTCACTTTCATCTCCACTCTTAAATTAACTCTCATCCCCACTAGAACCAATCAAATCCGCCTCCTCAGGGGTCTAACTAGAACTAGTCCGCTAACCTCCATCCAAACTAGGTGGCTAACCCGACTAGTTAAAAACTCGACACACATACCTTGCTCTTTTTCATTACCCGAATCAGAAACCTCTATGTCGCTATCACTAAGTGTGGCAGGCATAATCACTTTCTTTACCTCTCTCCTAAGTCTAGTGGCACACTCATATGCCCTATGCCCTTTACCCCCACACTCAAAACACGTCAAATTTTCTAAATTTTCTTCACTCTCCTTTTTTTTCTCTTTCCTTCTCTTCCTCACCGCTTTCTTTGGCCTTTTTATTTTTCTCAAAAAATCTCTTATTGGAAGAATTATTTTTGTTCATGTTGAGATTTTTTTTAATTTTCGCAAACAAGGCCATATCTTTAAAATCAAAATCTTCCTCAGAATCGGACTCACAAACTTTTTTTTCTTTTTCTTAAAATGAGTCTTTAAAGCAACGCCATTATCTTTTGTTTAATGGTTTTGGGGAACATGTCAATATCATAGGTTTGAAGATCTCCTGCAAGTTCCTCCCACATAAGTGATTTCAAATTTCCCAAAGAGTTCAAAACAGTGACTTTAGGAATAAAGCGTTTGGGGAGAGATCTCAAAATCTTTTTAACGACACCCGTGTTATCAATCACCTCACCCAAATTAAAACTGGTGTTAATAATGTCCGACAAACATGCATAAAAATAGTCAAAGCATTCAGAGTCAGACATGGTGATAGTCTCAAATTGGGTGGCCAAATTTTATAACTTTGATTCTTTAACTGCGTTCATACCCTCATGTGTCAATTTTAAAAAATCCTAAGCCTCTTTAGACGTGGTGCATGTCATAATTCGGCGGAACTCATCGGGAGTGACGGCTCCAGAAATCGCACTCAAACCACATGAATTAAATTTAGACATTTTAAAATCATCTTCAGTCCAGGCCGACATGGGTTTTAAAGAGGTGATATTATCAACGGTGATTGTAGGAGGAGTCCACCCATTTTCACAAAGTAACCAAACACTCTCGTAAATGGATTTTGAACTAGATTTCATGCAATCTGTCCGATAGGCATAATTATTCCCATATTAAAAGAATGTTCCATTGGAAAAATTGCGATTTTTCACAAAAACTGATTTTAAAAAAATCAATATCACACAAATTTTGCACAAAATAGGAATACACGATAAATTAGTGCAACCCTCTCTAATATCAATTTAAAAGAGGTATGCACTCGCTTTTAATAAAGCTCTGATACAAATTTGTAAAACACGAAAGAACACGGTGTGTGATAATTGATTAAATAAATTCGCTAATTTCCAAGTAAACCTTATTTAATTATAGTCTATTTTTAAACCAACTCAATTTAGCCCCTAAACTTGCAACAACGTGTGTGCGTGTGTCAACCCATAAATAAATAAAGCATGTGACATAAATATTCAGAAAAAATCCCCGCAGAGCAAAACCTTTTATTTCTAGAACTTTGAAGAATTTACAAGACCATTGACTTACATACAACCTGATAATTGCTCACAAATGTAACGCACGGTATCTTCGTCAAACCTCCAAGGCAATGTCTAGAAATCTGTAGTGGTTCACGTGAAGCTATACCACAAGGACCACAGCCCAAAACACTTTGTAGGGACTCCCTTCACAATAACACGCAACTCTCTGGTTGTAGAGTTCTCCCCACAAAGGTAAACAACAACAAAAGTTGTGTTCTTGAACACCAAAACAATTCACTAAAGCATATGGGAGTTTTTTGAATTGAAAACAAAAAGGGATTAAACCCTAAAAGGAAGAAGCCAAAAGAATTCTGCTTTTGTAGTTTTTTTGTTCTCTAAAACGCTGAGACTTCTTAAGAAAAAATTTACCATGTAATGAGTATTTATAATAAAAATGCTCCGCCTCAAAATACGAGCTCATTCGAATGAGATAGCAATCTCGCGAGAACGAAGGATAGATGTTGCTCGAACGAGATCGCGCGGCACTGCCAAGTCGTTCGAATGATGTACATATGTCGTTTGAACGACTGTTGCGTCAAAAAATTAATTTTTAATGTCCGTTTCAATACTTAGAAAAAATACTCATTTTCAAATTTTAATGAAAAAGTCCGGTCCAACACTTAGAAAATATTTCGTAAAAATATCCCAAAATCTCTAAGTGGAAAGTTAAGGTATAAACATAACCTTACTAAAGTAAACTTCGCAGAGTCTTTTTGATGAAGAACTCGATTAATTCGGATCCGTCTTTGATGTGGATGGCTCTTGAATGCTCTTCGACGGTGTAGCGGTATATAACATAATAAATTTATAACAGACTTATAAAAATATCTCCTTACAAACCAGTAATCAGATGTTTGAAATGAGTGCATCGTTGTTATGGACAATTAGTGATTTTCCAGCTTATGAAAATTTGTCGGGGTGAAGCACAAAAGGTAGATTGGTGTGTCCCTGTTATCATAAATACACTCGATCCCATTGGATGTTTAATGGAGGTAAGAATTTCTACTTGGGTCATCATCGATGCTTGCCTAAAGGGCATAAATTTAGAACAAATAAAAACTCCTTTGATGGTACAGTTGAGTTCGGTACAAAGCCCACTCAATTATCTGGAGTTGAAGCATATGATGAGGTAAAAAAATTCAATAATAGTTTTGGGAAGGATCCTAAGGTAGGAGGTAAGAGGAAAAGGGTTGATGAAAGAGATGAAACCTTAACACATGATTGGAAAAAAAGTATATTTTTTGAGTTAGATTATTGGAAGGACAATTTGTTACGCCACAATGTTTATATAATGCATATTGAGAAGAATGTCTGTGATAATGTGCTTTGGACATTATTAAATGCTGATGGAAAGGGTAAGGATAACTTAAAATCCCGTCATGACTTGTAAGATATAGCTATTCGTAAGTCGTTGCATGCTCAGAAACGGGCGAACAACAAATATTATTTGCCATATTCATGTTTCACATTGGACACTAAGGGTAAAGACAGTTTGTAAAATGTTGAAGGCGATGAAAGTCCCAGATGGTAATGCTTGGAACATATCGCGTTGTGTTAACCTTAAACAACGTACGATATCGGGACTCAAGAGTCATGACAACCATATCTTAATGCAAGAACTACTTCCCATTTCCTTACGAAATATGTTGCCTAAGAATGTTCTTGGACCATTAGTTGAGCTAAGTAACTTCTTTAGAAATATTTACTCGAAAGTGATGAATGTAACCAACTTAGATCGTATTCAATCTCGCATTGAGCTTATGCTATGCCAACTTTAGAGGATATTTCCACTTTCATTTTTTGATGTCATGGAGCATTTGGTTATTCATTTTTCAAAAGAGGCGAAGATTGGAGGACCGTCGCAATACCGATCGATGTATCCTATTGAGAAGTGTGGTATTATTTGATATATTTTTTTTCAAATATTTTTCATGGTAGTTTTTTCTTACTAATTGAAATTTTCCTCACCATAGATACTTGTTCACATTGAAGAATTATGTGAAGACCCGCAGTCATCAAGAGGGTTCAATTGCACAAGGATATTGGGTAAAAGAATGCTTAACATTTTGCTTAAGGTACCTACGTGATGATGTTGAGACGAAGTCTAATCGCCTAACAAGGAATGATGATGGTAGTTCTTTTGATCACTTTTGTGGTCATAAATTACGAAAATCGGAGGGATTTATTCTTGATGACATTACATATGTACAAGCACATCGATATGTGCTTGTCAACACAGATGCAATTTATCCGTTTCGAGAGTAAGTATCTTCTTGAAGAAAATTCTTTCATTTTTAGCCATGTAAAGAACAATGTAATGATTCTTTTTAATGCATTACTCATCGTGCATCAATTAGGAGTAATTCCCATCTCAGATCACATGTTGTGGACCGCATTCATAACGAAACATTTCATTTGTGGTTTAAGGATCATGTAAGTAAAATGTACATTAAAAATAATTTTTTATATTTACATGTATTATTACATAACTATGGCTTGTAATACATTTTTTTATAACAAAATAGGTGAGGAAGTTAGTCTAGGCAAAGAACATAGATGTATCATAAGAAATTCATATTTTAGCTACGGGTCCCCTAAAAAAGGCAAAAAGATTCACTGGATATATTATCCATGGTGTTAGGTATCACACTAAGGATCGTTAGAGGAGAAGAGCCACACAAAGTAGTGGACTCATGTTAAATGCAACGAATGAAAGTTACGCAAGTGCAAGTGACATAAATCTCGTATCTGGAGATGTCAATTTTTATGGAGTTTTGACGCATATCATTGAGCTGCATTATTCAAAAGACAATAAGTTCGTGTTGTTCAAGTGTAATTGGGTTGACAATAGTAGAGGTATCATTGAGCAAGATGACTTCGGATTCACGCTTGTAAACTTCAACCAGTTGTTGTATCCTAGGCATCAAAAAACCGATGAACCATTCATACTAGCATCTCAGGCAAAGAAAGTATTTTATGTACAAGACCTAGTGAAGAAAGATTGGCATATTGTTGTTAAAATAAAGCCTCGAGACTTTTTTGATGTGTTTGGGCAACAATTAACAAGCGAGAGCACTATAAATGATGAAATAAAGGCACAGACTGATCAATGTTTGAACGATACAACATTGATAAGTGGTGATGATGTTAGTTGGGTTAAACAAGGTGTGGATGGAGCATTAGTTGATGACGAAACCACGAGGCAGATGGATGAAGATAAATAGAAATATTTATTAGCTAGGCATTTGAATATGCATTAAGAACTTCTGTGGATTTGTTTTTCTTAGTCCATTTTTTTTCCATAGGCTGCTTACAATGGTATAACGTGTTAACTAGTATTGATTTTATTGATTTTATTAAAGTTATTTGAATTATGAATAGTCTATATGGCTCAAAGTTACAATGGTATAATAGTTTGGTTGACATGGGATTTATTGGATCCAAATTTACTTGGTGTGATCAAAGAGCAAATAATGATATGATATTAGATAGATTAGACAAAGGTCTTCCCATTGAAACAAGCAATGACCTAGTTCCTAAGGCTTTTAAATTTCAATCCATGTAATGCCATCATCCTGATTTTGAAAAAGTGGCCAAAAACTCTTGGATGGAATCTACAAATGCTAATGGCATGAAAATATTCTCTTTTAAATTTCAATCCATGATTTGATTTGGAGAATGAGATTAAGTAATTGATTTTCTGTTTTAATTAACGGAGCTCCTAAAGTATTCTTTAACTATTCTAGAGGTATTAGGCAGGGGGTCCAATATCTCCTATCCTATTCATATTAGCAACTGATTTTGAGTAGAGGTTTGGCTAGAATAATTAACTCAAATTCTATCAAGCATTATTATCACTTGAGTGGATTTCCTCTAATTTCTAGTATCTCTTTTATCTTCATGTTTCATTAACATTCTTAAACGATCTATTTAACTACCTTTCGTACCATGGGTCCTTGGGTACGGTCAAGGACTGCTGCATTAGGAACATGTTCTTACTTGCTTCTTTAAAATGTATCACATTTATTAATATCTCGCTTTAGCTTGTCCATTAAAAGAACAATATTATTGAGGTTTGTGCTTTTGTTTGTTTTAAGTTTCTTTGCGATAACTTATTTATATTTTCATGTTGCGTTAACATTCTTGAAGAATCATAAATATACACAAAACAAACTGGGCAAGCATATGGGAAGGGTAATTGCCCTCTCTGTGAATAAAGTTGTAGGAATAATCTTCCAAAAGCCTTCTAACTTGGTCAAGAAAAATTCCAGCAGCTGAGTAAATATCCTCTTCCTTCAACAAATCTTTTATAATGTTAAGGCAACCACTTTGAATCAACAGCTACCTCTACCCAACGTCAATGGCAAATTGAATCCCTTTTACAACCTCCACGGCTTTCGCAATTTCAACTTGAAAAGTGAGTTCCATCTTTTTTGCCAAACCTGCACAAAATTTACCCGACAAGTCCCGAACGACAGCACCAATCCCTATGCATCCTGATTTGTTGTTAATAATAGCATCCATATTCAGTTTATAGTGCCCATTAGGCGGTGGCATCCATCTTTTCCAGCCTAGAAGCTTCGTCAGGCGTGTTGGGTAATTGGCTTCCTTACAATTTTTAAGTACCATTGCAGCATGCTTGTATACTTCCCAAGTTGTTTTACAATTCTCTCCATTCCACACTGCATTTCTATTGCTCTGAAGCCCCCACACCACTATGCTGAATAAATCAAAGTGATCATCTTTAAAGTGGTTATGACATTCATCCATCCACGACTCCACATAATTGATTCTCTTTTTGTGAATTAGGAAATCGCCAAACTACACCTGCAAATTTACAATGTTGGATCAAGTGAACAATAGTTTCATGTTTTTTAGCAAATACAATATAAAGGGTTAGCATTAATTTGTCGTTGGATTAAGTTTTGAGCTGTAGGGAAGAGTTCGTCCACACCCTCCAAACACAATGCTTTACCTTATTAGGATCCCCACGTCTCTCCACCCTCTCTTTTATGATGACCCTGACGGACACCCTCCAAACACAATGCTTGCGCCTTTTTACCTTATTTGGACCATTATGGGGGATACACATGCTAAGCTCTACCTCTTCAATAGTTTTCTCATACTAGGTATGCATTCCATTACAATGAATGGGACATGATGCCACACCATCCCCATCTACTGGAACCTCGTTCATATGCGCAGGGAGGGTCTTAAGGCGATCATCTTGTCTATTCCTCCACTTTTGTCTGATTTTCTTACACCTTATTTCAGAGTTCCCTGAAATGGTGTCGTGGACTAAACCATTAGAAGCTTTTAAAAGTTCATAGTTGCGCAAATTCCTTCCACTGGATTCTTCTTTATTGTTTCTTCTTTGATCCCGAATTCCACTATTCTTAGTGCGGTCTCTCAGTGCGGCAGCCCCATCACTACGCCTGCTCACCTCACCAGGACCTTTGTTTGTTGTTGGTAGAGAACCTAACATCATTGAGCTTCCAGAGAACACCCCATTGTCCCTTTGAAGCTCGACATCTACCGACCATCTCCTCATCATCGTCTTTGTAACAAACAATACCCTTTGTAAAACTCACGCTACACATAAGTTACACAATCATTGGAGATGGAATAGTAGGGAAAAAATACAGAAAAACATAAGTGAAACAAAATTAATACTATAAACTTCATACTTCCCCCTAAGATCTAAATACAAATTAAATAAAAGAGTAAAGATTATTAAAAAAACATGAGAAAAGATAAAAACAAACCAACCTTGTTCTTGCAAGATGATCTGATCTGAAGTTGAGGTGCACTCTTAATTGAAATATAACTCTTTGCAACCATCCACACTCTATTAACAGGTTTCTTGGTCATAGTTTTTTGAATTATGATAATAGGTGAATGGGAGAATATTACAGCCATTGATTTGATATTACAAGTTAGAAGAAGAAGAATAGTGATTGGAATTATAAGGAGTATAATATATGGTTGTAAATTTGTCATTCGAGTTAACATGCTTTGTTTTTAAAGGTACAAATGATAGGTTAGGCCTTGTCATGATTCATTTAATAATTATAACGTATTTGATAGGTGGAGTCTATTTTAGCTTATCTTATAATTGTAGATGTTGCATGATGGCCTAATTTACCATTAGATTTAATTTTTGTTGGGCCTCATGTATGTAATGTAAATTGAAAACTAAAAATAAAAAGTAATTTTGTGATGCTGATGCATTGAAAATTTACACGTTGGATTCACCCAGGTCAAAATAATAAATTTATAGTGAATTCACACCTATATTTTAACGAAAATTTTGACTAAACTCACTATTTAGGTTGTCATTATTTGACTTAGGAACCATTTGTTTCATTTCAAACTTCAACCACCAATTTGACTTTTAATGATCCAAAAAGAGTCGCAAAAAGTGAGAATAATGCGTCACTAAAAGCCAATATTCAACATTAATTCATCTAAGGAAATAGGTATTGGTACTAGCTTTAGATAACTAACAAGAACTGAATGGAAAATAAAATTTTATAGAGATTTGAACGGTTGAACATAAATCATTATCATTTTACAGTGTTTCCCATTTTGTATGCTATATTTAATCTCTTTTGTTATGTAAATTGGGGTATTATACTATTGTTCCTCCACTCATTTGGCATTGCAACATTTACTATTTTTTTTTCATATTATTTCATTCAGTACGATAACGATCAATAGATCTCATACCCAATACATTAGAGGATCTATGCTAACCCCTGAGTAGCAACAAGAACATGTAGGAGCTAACCCTGCTATGCCTAAACCTCCATCGAATTGGCTACCTATTACACCATTGATCCCTCCGTTATCGGGTAGCAACGAACAACAAGAAGTTATAGGTATGGTTTTTAGTTGACTTATTTATATTTATAATTGATGAAAAGTATTAGTATTGACATTTAAGTAATTCATGAATGATTTTTTTGGTCAATCCTACTTAACACTTAGATCCGAGCTCCGGTCAAGAGGAGGGGCTAGAGGAGCATAGACGAGTTCGAGGCCCCACTTTAGTGCATAGTGGGTGGGATAAAGATGGTGGCATTTTAGAAATTGAGGTGAATGAGCTTGGGCAACCCATTGAAGAACCTGCGTCTAGACTTGCTTCAAATTTAGGGGTTCTAGCACGTAATGGACAACTAGCACCATTGACCTACTTTGATTGGAGACAAGTACCCGAAGAGGATAAGAACATTATTTGGATTCATATCAAGGTACAATGTTAATAAAATGAAAATTGGGGTCCTAATTTCAACGTGAATATATATTTTCAAGTTTATCTCTCTAACACATTGATATAATGTAGGAGAATACGAATTACAAGGAAAAGATGAGAAAATTTATGATGCAATCCGTCGGAAGAAAGTGGAAGGCCATGGCAAAGCTCCAAGGTTATACTAAGTATAGAACTAATGAGGAATGATTGGAAAATTGTCCCCAACGAGTCGAGGAAAATCAGTGGAAAAAACTCGTCTATAATTGGGACTCCGCCGAAGCACATGTATGTACTAGTTGTTGAGTCTAGTCATGAATTACGTGTACACACTATGCTTATCTCGCCTATAAAGAACTTCATGAAATGAATTAATTCATTAAAAAGAGCAATATTAGGATTTAATCAAAATTTGTTAAATGACTAACTGTATTTCCATGTATTAGGCCAAAAGTGTGAAGAATAATGCCATCCGTGCACGTTTGAAAACGCCGCACACATCTGGTAGAAAATCTCATGCTCAAGTTAGACACACGGTAAACTTTTTATACTTACTAATTCATTGTTATTATTGTATTGTATTGTTATGTTATGGTTTGACACTTATTATATTCTACTTTGACGCAATTAAGAATGTGTCTTAGAAGTTTTTACTCTCTAGGCTAAAGTGCAAGCCTGTCGCTCAAGTAATAATTCGATAAGTCGGGTATCGATCCTCAGGGAAATAGGACGAACGGAATCGTAACGACGTTGGATAGACGAAGGAAACCTAACTTTGACTCTAAAGAAAATGAAAAAGGTGATTTGATTTACGAAATAACTACAACTATATGCACTTTTGAAACTGATTAACTGATGAAATTATGAAAAAGAATCCGATGCAATTACTCTAATGCATAATTAAGAATGATATGACTAAAACTGTAAACTATGAATGTAGAAAGATAGGTAGGGTTACAATCCCCCACACCCTAGTAATTCACTTCGTGGGATACTAGATTCAGAATTAAAGCTTTAAATGAATCCTACTTTTTAACACTCCTAAGTATTACATATATGAGGGATCGTAGCTCGCACAGTACGTAATCAAAGGTTGAATTAAAATTCGGTCTTTATATCTCCTAAGTATTACACATATGAGGGATCGTAGCCCGCAGAGTATGTAAGCAAAGGCTGAAATAAAGTTGTATCATATAAATTAGATACAATTAATCTAATGTTTTGATTCCAACTCTATTTCCACTATCGTGAATTACATGGGGTGGGGTTCATGCACCCCAACCCTTGAAAACTTAGCCAGACATATGAAAAATGGAAGAGAACGTGTTTGGAATGAAAGAAAACATTTTTACTATTGAATGAGGATGAAGATTGATGAAATTTCTATTACAAAAGCAGCTACTGCAATAATTGAAACAGGAATTAGAATGGTATTACTTGAACTGTAAAACTATAAGCAAAATAGGGTTTATTGTTCTTCTTCTATAAATTGATTATAAAGCTTCCCTTCGAATCAGAAGCCTCCTCTTATATCTAGGAGGCATTTACAATTTATATTCTATGAATTCTAAGAGTTTGAACCAAGAAGGATTCTAATTTTTACAAGGGGATAAGTTTGAATTTCTGAAAATTGAACCGATCCTATTAAGGGGTTTTGTTCGGTTCTGTCTTGACAGCCTTTACAGAAAGTTTTTCAATCATAGGATCGATTCTTTTTTCCCTCCTTCGATTTGGTTCCATCTTGACAGTGCTTTATAGGAGCTTTTCCTCCTTGTATTTCCTTGAAGATTTTGGTACGAAACTTGGATTAGGATGATGATCCTTCCTAAACACTGAACACCTGGATATAGATGGAAAATACATGAAACTCGACGTACTTATTAGAAACTTGTCAATAGCAATTATACCATATAAATCCACTCGAATTACACTTTGCAGAGCAATAAAAGCCTATAAATTAAGGGGATTAATGGGAAGAATTTATGCCTAATCATACTTGTAGATGACTAATGCGATGGGATTCAAACCAACTCGTAGGATGATGTATAACGAGACACATGCAACCAAAGGGAAGGGGCCTGTTAATGAAGCAGCTGCCTGAGAATTGTTTGTATCTTTTGTGCTGTGATATTTTTTTAGATAACTATACATATCCTCCTTGTTAATAATTGTAAGGACACAAATTTCCAATTGAGTCCATATATAGTTTTGGCTCAATTCCGGACAAAAACATTTATTCATAGGATAGTATTTATTGTAATATTCCCAAGCCTATGAAGTGTATGTTGAAGACGTAGCGGCAAAGAATTTAAAGCTTCATCAAAATGCCGATTTGCGTGCCTCGTTTCTACGTCATCATCTAAGGTTCCATGCTCCCAAGGTATGAATGTAATTATATTGATATAGGAGCTTGGAATAATGTTTAGTTGGGTGTTAGGTTTAATAAAAGCCATGTTTATTTCAAAAATAATTTAAAAAGAACCTTATATTAATATATATAAATGTTTCTGGGCCAAAATAGAATTTAACAAAAATTTCTGAAACTCGTTCGAAATTTCGTTCGAACGAGATTTTTCGTTCGAACCAAACTTCGTTCGAACGAGACTGCTTTCCAACCAAACTGGTCAGTCGTTAGATAAATCGTTCGAACGACTTTCTCGTTCTAACGAGGTATCTAACGAGGTTCTAATGAGCCCAGGCTGGTCGCTCATTAGAAACCTCGTTCGAACGACAATCAAAGTCGTTCGAACGAGAATGCCAGGCGGGAACAGTTTTGAGCAGTTTTTTGGCAGTTTTTCCCCACTTCTCCACTTGGTTTTCAACCAATTTTTTTCAGACTTATTTATGAACGGGAATCTCTTTTTCTAACTTATCTTTTTCATACCAAACAAACTCCTAGAGAGTGTTTTGAGAGAAAATTTATTTAAGGAAAAAGATCAAGTTTAGAGTGTCATTTTTGAAGAAAAATTCTACACACTCTAGTTTACACCCAATAGTTGTTCTATCCAAGTTCTCTATATTCATATCTTTACTTGGAGTTTTTGGCACCGGTGTTTCTCTACCGAAATTAAAAAGGAGACATTTCGGGTTTGCTTCTATTTCCCATCACAAAGAAGAAGACATTTGTTGCGGTTTTACTCACTTGGAGAAAGGCTCCAAGCTTGGTTGACGGTGTGCCTAATTGCCCGATCGGAGGGAGTCCGAGACCGCGGTGGAGCTCCTTTGGTTATCCGCTAATTGGAGGTCGATACAAGAATAAGCATCACGGCTTGAGAGGGTTCGAGTTTAGGAAGTAAGTCTTTTGTCTTGTATTTTGTAATACCATTTTTAGTGGATTTGAGGCTAGGGCCGTCCCGAGGTTTTTTCCCGTTAGTGGGTTTTTCCTCGTATATCGCGGTTTAGTGTGACCTTGTTTATTTTATCTTGCACAATAATTTAGAACGCATGCTTAGGATAATTTCAAGATAAAATTTGGTTTTACATTCACACTAATTTAAATTGGGACTTTAATTTAATATTGGATTAAATTTGGTTTATTCAAGTCACTTGCATTAATATGGTTTCGCCTAACTTTGAATAATTGTTAATGATGACTTAGGCAAATTCTAGGACTTGAATTATGTTGTTTTAATTTGTTTCTCATGATATTAAAACCCGGCCTTGTGTTGTTTTGTTGAACCATCACTTGTATTTAACGCTTCTGCATTCATTGATTTAAAAAGGAAATTAAATATTTTAATTTGAGATTATTATTTCAAACCCGGGGATTCCACCTTAACAAATTGGTATCAGAGCCAAAAACGATAAATTATTTCGTTAAGATCCTTTAATTTTTGGCTAAATATGGATTTTTCCCCATTTTCAAAATTTCCTATTTTTGATGGTTCTAACTACGCGTATTGGAAAGCGCGAATGAAATCGGCACTTAAATCTATCGATGAACGTGTTTGGATGTCTGTTGTTAACGGTTGGACTCCACCTACACATTTAATTGAAAATGAACAAGTTCCCAAACCCGTTGATAAATGGACTGAAAATGAGTTTAAGCTTGCAAACTTTAATTCCCGAGGTTTAAATGCCTTATTTAGCGCTGTCGCACCGGATGAATTCCGACGTATTATGACGTGTGAAACCGCTAAAGAAGCTTGGGATATTTTACAATTAACTCATGAAGGAACGAGTGTCGTTAAAGCTTCTAAACTCCAAAACCTCACCACTCAATTTGAAACTATCAAAATGGATGAAAAAGAAACTTTTGATAAATTTTATGCTAGACTTACTGATATTGTCAATTCATCCTTTAACTTGGGAGAGAAAATACCTGATGACCGTGTAGTAAAGAAAATTTTAAGGTCCCTACCCGATAGATTTATTCCTAAAGTGACCGTTTTAAATTCTTTACCCACTTTAGCCTCTATGAAATTAGAAGAGCTTGTAGGTGATTTACAAACCTATGAACTAGATATGTTTCCCTCTAAAACTGAAAAGAAAATTGAAAAGGGCGTTGCTTTAAAAGCCCGAAAAGAGGTCAAACAAGTAGTAGAGAGCGATAGTGATAGTGACTCGGAAGATATGGCTTCGTTTGCTCGTAAATTTAGAAAATTTCTTAAATTTAACAAAGATAAAGTTAAAAATGATTTTAAGAAATTTGAATCTTCTAAACATGATAAAAATGAGAAGATTTCTAAAGCCGATAAGATCCCTAAACCTAGTAATGAAAATATTGATAGGGACGAGTCTAATAAATGTTTTGGTTGTGAAGGTTATGGCCATAGGGCTTTTGAGTGCCCCACTAAACTAAGGAAAGAGGGTAAATGACCCATTTCATATAATGAGACCCTTAGTGATAGTGATAAGGAAGAGAAGCCCGAATCCCCCACTAAGAAAAATTTTGTGGCTTTTATGGCACATGTGAGTGATAATGAGAACTCATCGGATGATGAAATTATAGCACATGCCACTTCCAAGGTCATTGTACATGATTCTCTTATTTTTGATGATAGTGAGAGTGAAGAAGAAGAAGAGAGTGAAAATGAAGAAGAGGTTGATATGAGTGAACTTCAAAATGCTTTTCATGAATTATATAAAGAATCTATTAAATTGAAAAGAGCTAATTTGAAGTTAGAAGCGAGTTTAAGAGAGAGTGTCAAGGTCATTGATGAAAGTTCCTTAATAGAAGACCTTAGGACACATGAGAGGACTCTTCAAGAGAAGCTTATCTATGTAGAAGGCGAGAGAGATAGCCTTAGGGGTTTAATGGAATCCTTGAAAAAGGAGCTTCTTGGTTTTGAAGAGCGAAATGTTTTACTAGAATCTAACATTGTTGAATTGGAAAATAAATTAAAAGATTCTAGTTTTGTCAAATTTGATTTGGAATGTCGTTCGGAAAAACTTGATAAAATGTTACGAACGGTCCAAATTAAAAATGACACTTTTGGTTTAGGCTTCAATTCTTGTAATGATTTTACTCCTAAAGTCAAAACCAATGTTTTAGGAGAATCTTCTAGGAATGCATTTAATGATCACTCCTTAGATAAATCTTTTCGACATGTTCTCACTTGTACACATTGTGGTCGACAAGGTCATCTTAGGAAATTTTGTTTAGATCTTAAACGAATTCCTAGAAAATCCCATAGTAAAGTAACCACGATAGCTAACGTTCCTACACCCCAAGATAGTAATTCTTCATTAATTTGGGTTAGGAAATCCAACTTGGTTGCCTCACAAAATAGGAATTTTGATTCTCATTTACTTACACATGCCTCCTCCCTTGCTAAATCTAAAGGATAAATGTGTTAGTGTTTGCATACTTTAGCGTTTGTACTTCATGCTATATTCATATGCTAAATGTATGCTTGTTTAGTCATTTTCTAGTCATTGCCTTATTTCATATCACATGCTAGAAATTATGACTTGTTTATCTTTTTGTATTATATCTTGTGTTTGAATCGACTGCATAATATAAAAAGATTTTTGTTTATCATTTGTGTTTTATTTATTTCATTTAAGCTTAATGAAAAATACAAATGATTTTTGTTTGTCTTTTTTGAGTAAATATCTATTTTTGATTAAAAATGTTAAAAACTCAAAAAGATTTTTTTTTGTGTGTATTTTAGTTTGACACACTTTATGTGGCATATATTTGTGTTTGAATCCTATCATTTACGCTTCCATGTGGTTAGAACTTTTGGTTTAGATTTTCAATCCTTAAAATGTTCTTTACCATGTTTTATATGGAGTAGTTGGATTTTGTATTGTTTAAATGGATTCTATTTCTATATGCCTCTATTCACACATGCACGAGCTCTTTTGAAATCTTAATGTCACATGTTATATTTGAGCTTTTTGAGGTGTTCTCCTATCAATCTAGTTATCTACATATCTATGACCTAGGAGGACTAGTGCATGTCAAAATCCGTTGCATGTGAGATTTGTGCGAAAACATGATAAATTAATATATGCACGGGGAAGGGCTCCGAAAGGATGAATTAAATCCTTTGCGATAGTAAGCCACCGTTGATTGGATCTAAAAGAAATACGTGATCCAAAGGCCTAAAAACAGAATATTTGGCATTAAACAAAAAGCAATTGCCAAGGCCTATGTTTGTATGATATATTCATTCAAAAACAAAAGAATATATATGCTCATTGAGGGAGAATTGGATGGTATATCAACGGTTTGCACAATGTCCGTTTATCCTAGTTGTCTTTAATGTCATGACTCTATTTGGTTTGTAGAATCATCATCATGCTAGGCTTGTATGCATTGTGTATGTTTGTTCATTGAGTTCAATCTTTATATTGTCACATGAGGTTATATTTAACTGTGATGAAGTTTGCAATCAAATGAGAACTCCGTGAACGTTTTTTAAGTGTTTGGGTCTAACTTTAATTGTTGCTAGTTCACACCCCTACACTTCCATTTCCATATGACACATTTTTGCCATACGAGTGTGCAAACTTATTGTATTTTGTGTCATGTGTGTGTTTATATCTATATATATGCAAGTTCTATATTGGTATATTTCTAATGTCTATATATATGATATTCGTTTATCTTTGCCTTGCTTTTAATTGCCCATATGCTTTCATGTCTTATCACTTTAAGCTTTCACATGCTGTTTATTAGTTCTTTATCCTTTGCCTATTCCCGAACAAAAAGGGGGAGAATGATGATAGGGGGAGAAATGGTATCTAATCCTATTATTATCGTATCTTCGTTTTTAGGGGAGATTTATCTTAGGGGGAGACGTCTTTCTAAGTAGGTCATGTGTTTAAAAGGGAGAATTAATTTAGGGGGAGTAATTATTTAATTGCATTTAATACTTTGATATTCCCTATGCATTTGATGAGTTTGCTTAAGTGTGCAGGAATTATTCTAAAGCGGCATCTTTCTATGGCAAAGCTTTAGATCCTTGGGTTGAGTCAAGATTGGGCGGGGTATGTTTTGAGTCTAGTAGAGCTTGACGGCCCTTTAGGATTTTTTTGTTTGGTTTTTGTCCCGGAATAGCCAAAGGGGGAGATTTGTAAGGACACAAATTTCCAATTGAGTCCATATATAGTTTTGGCTCAATTCCGGACAAAAACATTTATTCATAGGATAGTATTTATTGTAATATTCACAAGCCTATGAAGTGTATGTTGAAGACGTAGCAGCAAAGAATTTAAAGCTTCATCAAAATGCCGATTTGCGTGCCTCGTTTCTACGTCATCATCTAAGGTTCCATGCTCCCAAGGTATGAATGTAATTATATTGATATAGGAGCTTGGAACAATGTTTAGTTGGGTGTTAGGTTTAATAAAAGCCATGTTTATTTCAGAAATAATTTAAAAAGAACCTTATATTAATATATATAAATGTTTCTGGGCCAAAATAGAATTTAACAAAAATTTCTGAAACTCGTTCGAAATTTCGTTCGAACGAGATTTTTCGTTCGAACCAAACTTCGTTCGAACGAGACTGCTTTCCAACCAAACTGGTTAGTCGTTAGATAAATCGTTCGAACGACTTTCTCGTTCTAACGAGGTATCTAACGAGGTTCTAACGAGCCCAGGCTGGTCGCTCGTTAGAAACCTCGTTCGAACGACAGTCAAAGTCGTTCGAACGAGAATGCCAGGCGGGAACAGTTTTGAGCAGTTTTTTGGCAGTTTTTCCCCACTTCTCCACTTGGTTTTCAACCAATTTTTTTCAGACTTATTTATGAACGGGAATCTCTTTTTCTAACTTATCTTTTTTCATACCAAACAAACTCCTAGAGAGTGTTTTGAGAGAAAATTTATTTAAGGAAAAAGATCAAGTTTAGAGTGTCATTTTTGAAGAAAAATTCTACACACTCTAGTTTACACCCAATAGTTGTTCTATCCAAGTTCTCTATATTCATATCTTTACTTGGAGTTTTTGGCACCGGTGTTTCTCTACCGAAATTAAAAAGGAGACGTTTCGGGTTTGCTTCTATTTCCCATCACAAAGAAGAAGACATTTGTTGCGGTTTTACTCACTTGGAGAAAGGCTCCAAGCTTGGGTGACGGTGTGCCTAATTGCCTGATCGGAGGGAGTCCGAGACAGCGGTGGAGCTCCGTTGGTTATCCGCTAATTGGAGGTCGATACAAGAATAAGCATCACGGCTTGATAGGGTTCGAGTTTAGGAAGTAAGTCTTTTGTCTTGTATTTTGTAATACCATTTTTAGTGGATTTGAGGCTAGGGCCGTCCCGAGGTTTTTTCCCGTTAGTGGGTTTTTCCTCGTATATCGCGGTGTAGTGTGACCTTGTTTATTTTATCTTGCACAATAATTTAGAACGCATGCTTAGGATAATTTCAAGATAAAATTTGGTTTTACATTCACACTAATTTAAATTGGGACTTTAATTTAATATTGGATTAAATTTGGTTTATTCAAGTCACTTGCATTAATATGGTTTCGCCTAACTTTGAATAATTGTTAATGATGACTTAGGCAAATTCTAGGAATTGAATTATGTTGTTTTAATTTGTTTCTCATGATATTAAAACCCGGCCTTGTGTTGTTTTGTTGAACCATCACTTGTATTTAATGCTTCTGCATTCATTGATTTAAAAAGGAAATTAAATATTTTAATTTGAGATTATTATTTCAAACCCAGGGATTCCACCTTAACAATAATTTATATATAACTAAGCTCATATTAAAGTTAGGAATATATACTAGCTCATGGAGAATTACTTTTGACGCAACTCAAGTTCTTAATTCCACATATTAGGAAGTCCCTCAGTATATTATGGTAGATAATGGAAGGAGTGAATAGGGCCCATCCCAATTCATGGTAAAATACCCATGGAGACCTCTAATATGCTCTGATCATTAAATGTTTGGTCATATTAAAGGAATATGAAAAGATGTTAAGATTAATATCTCTATTAGCCAATAAAAAAGTGGAAAACTGAATATTTAGGTAATAAGGATAATATCAATACGAAGGAGAGAGGTATTTAAGCGCAGAATAAAAAGAACTAAAAAAATCTGAATAGGTTCAAATGACAAATGATCACATGCCAATAGAAAAGGCCAATCAAACTGAAAAGGCGAAGTTGGTTAGGGATGGAAATGGGTAGGGTCGGGGTCGGGTTTTAACTTCCCATCCCCATCCCCGTCAAAAATCGTTCCCCGTCCCCGCCCCATTCCCCGTTATAACGGGTTCAAAGATCCTCGTTCCCTATTATCGGGTTCAGGGATCCTCGCGGGAACCCGTTTTAATTTTTTTTTCTTAATCACCTAAGTAAAAAACAAATTTCTTAAGCACCTAAGTAAAATCAACTAAACTAAGCATTTCAGAGGATGAGTAATCTGAAAAAACAATTTTTTTTATAGTCTAAAAAAATAACTAACGAAAAATGTAAGGGGATGAGTAACAACAATCACACATTAAGTGGATGGAAAAAACAACTAAAAAAACAACTAAAATCTGAAAAAAGATCCCTAACAGCAATCACAGTAACTAACATCCGTAATAGCAATCACATCACAGTAACTAAAATCTGGACTAAAATCTGAACTAAAATGGGGCAGAAGCCGTAACATCCGTAACATCAATCACAGTAAATCAAAATTGTAACAACAATCACAGTAAATCGAAATCGTAACATCCTGTAACAACAGAGAGAGAGGAAGACATTACCTTATACAAAATGAGGCAGAAGCTGCGTACAGATGAGGGATAAGAGAGGGGAAACTCAGAGGTTGCATTCGTGAGAGAGAAGAGAGAGGGAACTTAGAGCTTTCTGCGAGCGAGAGTGAGATAGAAAAGAGTGGGAAACGTGAGTAAAGAGAGGAGATATGGTTAATTTTTTTAGAAGTTTATAGAGTTATATATATTTATTATAATATAAATATATATATTATATTATATATCAATAAATCGGGTATCCCCATGGAGACCCGAGTGTATACCCAAAACCGATCCGAAATTTTTGGGGATTTCTTTTAGTCCCCGATCCCCAATTTTTCGGGGATTTTTTTCGGGTATCCGCGGGTTTTCGAATTTTTTGGGAAAATTTCCATCCCTAAAGTTGGTTGAATATGACAAGTTGAATAACAAAAAATGGTTGAACTTTCATAGGAATGATCATCAAAGTAACAAACTATTAATAATACATGTAAATCCATATTACTTATGCTTTTCGTGAAAAATTCTGAAATAAAAGAATGAAAAAATCTAGGTGTAGATGCTGCGTTTCATGAAAAATTCTAGATGCATGTATAATGGTCGGATTTTGCCAAATTCATAGGTAACTTTTGCCAAATGTTTTCACCAACATAGGGGCCTACTCTTCATAATGTAAGGCTTTAGGATTCAACTGTCTAGTTTTTACTTGTAGAGGGCGAAATACTTTTACTTGGGTGAAAAATACTTAAACACTCATTTGAGGTTAAATTTAGTTCTCTATTTTACCAGAATTACACGAGTTCAGTGTGTGCAGTTTTAAACGAAAAAAACTTTCAACTCCATGTAGGGTGTATGAATAATATGTAACTCTTGTAGAAGTATGAGGTTCTTTACCAAGTACACGTCCACGCGATCCTCATCCAATTATTTATTCAAACCTGCAAGAAATTAAATTACTCTTTCTTTCTTGACCATCTTCTTAAACCGAGCACTATCAGTGGCACAACTCCACTAAAGATCATAAAACATGTCTAGTTCATGCCATAAGCCTTTTCTAATGCTATAGTACTTGCTGACATTTTGATTTTCTTTCTTGGTTTCTCAAATCTTCTTCTTGATCTCATATAGTTGCACTGAGTTGCCTAAATACAAGTAGGTTTCACTTATTGCATCCCACAATTCTTTTGCCTAAATACTGAATCACTCATTCTCTCAATCCACTAAGTCTTCAATTTGAGAGGTTTTTGTAACATGAGTCGCCATACAGAGGTATAATATCTAAGTCTTAACTCAGGCCAAACTAGGATGAGACATCGATGTCTATCCAGGTCTCGGGCGTTTGGGCTAACAACCCTGTGATAACTGGTCACTTTCTTTAGCACCAAAGAAGTTCCAAGTAGAATTTTGGCAGTTTGATACAAATCTAAATCAGGAGACTATGAACTCACAGATATGTTTTGCTGGGTTGAAAGAATAGTGGGATCTAAATTATCAGCCACAAACTCGCGATTGAACACTGATTTATTTGTGGAGGATCCACAGTCTATCAGATAGTTATCTATAGGTTCATAACCAAAGGAAACACATACCAACCAACTAGTTGACCATACCCAAATAAGAAATTCATATCTCCCAATACTCATCCTGATAAAAACTTGCACAAAGAGAATAAAACTAAGATACAAGTGAAACACAGAATAATGCAACAATAGCACTCTCAAACCAGGATAACATAAAGGGTCACCTTCACTTTCACCTTAGCAATAATGGGGACACACCAAAATTATTTTCTAGTTTATAAATGGGAAGAACATACTAAAAAATTCAGAGGTATTCACCTGATTGACGAAGGAAAAACGAGAAAATAAACTCACTCATGTATAGAATTATAGCCTTAAAAGAACAGCATAAATTGTATTGATAACGATAACACACTAGACTTTTAATCTTTCTACGTATTCACACGAGTGTATGCCTTTTTTGAAAAAATCATCGATTTAATAAACAAAAGTACATTCTATTGTAATATAAATTTCTTTAAGGAGTACTAAGAAAGACTTGGTGAATATCCTAAAGGAATTCCAAATTCAAATCCGTTACCCTGAGGGCTTCTAAAACCCATGACAGGTCTTATTCCCTGTTGTCTCAGCACGTGTTTTTTTATGGGGTTCCTCTTTTAATGTGGTGATATTTTATCTCTACCTTCACACGTTCTATGTTTATGACCATGCGGATGACCCTGTCCAGTTGGTTTCCTTGGAGAACATTGATGGGTGTTATTATGACTTTTCAAAAAGTCAAGCAGAGGTAACCATGATGTCACCCCAACATAGTTCTTTAAATAGTTCCAGGTCTAAGATCAGAATATGGACAGAGATAAAGGCTTTAAATATCCAAAAAACAGAGGGAAAGATTATGTTTTGTTCCTGGGGCTTGGGCCAATCCGAACCCTGTCAAGCCAATGGGTTGTCCAACTATCTAGTCTATACCTCCACCTATGTGTATGTTAGGTATTATATTTGATTTTGTACTGTATTTAACCTTTGTCTCATATTTTAACAGTCTTTTATTTTGTAGCAGTTGTCGAGTTATCATAGGGGAGAGAGCATAGGAGGTTGAGGTGCTACAGTTGTCATCATTCCCTTTAGTGCTCCTTGTAATAGCCAAGCATGTTTTTCACTATGGTCTGGGGTCGGAGACCAATCCTTTAAAATATATATAATCCCTTGTAGTTCCAAAAATCATGGTTAGAGATATGTTAGATCAGCTTTAAAGGCAATGCCATGGCTGAATTCAGTTCGTGAAAGATATTTTTCCATATGAAGGCATGAAATGGAATTTTATTATATAATAGTATGACTAATGTCCTCGTTGAATAGGATCCCGGTTGCCCAAATCAATTTAGAAGGGGAAAAAGAAGGAAAAGATAAATCACCAAAAGGAAAATTAAGAAAAAGAATTTACAATAGAAGTCGTGATTGTCCAAAATTCAATCTCTTCTTGTCTCGCACCCCTCCATTAAGATGAATATCGCCAACAGTACAAGGTTAGATAAGTGAACTCAGCCATCTTAAGACCACTTAGATTTCTACGAAACAAAAATTCAAAGAAGCCAACGATTTTGAATCCAAAAAGACTCAAAAGAATCCCAGTATTTTTATTTTGATGCCTGGGGCAGTTTGGGCAACTTATGCCCCAATTTTTTTAATGCCTTCCGAGGATGCTCCTAATGTTTTCCCATTAGGAGCATTGTTTGTTATGCCGTACTGGAAAAATACAAACATGAATTTTTATTCTTCGTGGTAATGCCAAATGTCTGCCGCATCCTATAGCGAAGCCCATTAGGTGAGAGACATGCCATTATGGAAAGTCGGTCTTTTTTTATCGTTAACACTATGACACATCATTTTTTAGGCAATCCAACATAGTTTAGAGCTCTGGAACCACAATTTTAACATGTTCCTAACATTAGATTCAAAATCTTACAGGGAACCCTATCAATTCGAAATTAGGAGTTCACGTTTGAAAATAAAAATTCATATAATTTTTTTTAAATTTCATTCTTTATATGACAGTCTTGCATTACAATCATTTATTAAATATATGGGTTTTATACCCAAATCTATTCTATTCTATGGGATTCTTATATGTGCATGATATAATTTGATGTTTTTATAAGAACAGGGGTTGATTTTTGCAGCAAGAGATGGATGATCTAGAATTACAACATCCAGAGACAGCGAAGACCGGTGTTACGCGGGATGATATACTTGTCCAAGTTATGGGACCCAAAATACATGGGTGTATGCGTAAGTTTGTACTCGGTGTCTCTCCGAGTATGATATTTGGACCATCATATAAGCAATCCCAATCTGAGTTGAGAGATATTGAGACACGACATCAGCAAGAACTAGAGAGGATGCGATGTGAGATGGAGGTTGAATAAGAGAGGATGTGACGTGAGATAAAGGCAGAATATGAGAGGAAACAAATTGAAATGAAAGCGAAACTGGAAGCTCAGATGCAAGAAAACATAATTGCTATGGAATCTCAGATGAATGAATGGGTGGAAGCTCATATATGAGATTTTATGGAGTCTCGTATGTATTCTTGGAGTGATTTTATCCAATCTACACGAGATGTTTCTTTAGGCGCTGCACATGTCAACTTTTATTAATCATTGGATGTATGAGTACAATTTCTTAATTTTATGCATTAAATCTAATATTTTCTATATTCTAATTACTAGGTTCTTGTCAACGCTAACAATGATCCTGTACCATCACCACAGTTGCAACCGTTAACATCCGAGGTTCAATCGCAACGTCGATCGCAATCCTCAATGAAGGCACCACCACAAATCATATCGCGAACTCAACTTCGTAACTATTGTGTGGTTAGTATTTTTGCCTCTAAAATTCTTCATGAAACATTTTAAAGCAAGAGCTTTAATATTTTCATTGTTTGATGCATATAAAATCCATTTTATATATGTGATAGTTATACTCGTTCCAATGGCAATTCGTTAAAATTGGTGGAAGGGATTTATTTTTCATTTAATTTGTTGGTTGTTGTTATTGTTGAGTTAATTTTAAATGTTAAAACAGGTTGGTTTTCATGAGTAAACAAAGGAAACTCTGCCATTTTTTTTAAATAGTAAGTGTGTTAAACATGTTTTGGTACTATATAACTATTTACTTTATCAACATGCACATGTTTTTATCACTTCACTTATTCGAATCCATAAAAAAAAGTATATATTATTGTTGATGTAAAAAAATTAGATAGCTCTAATTATTCAATCACAGATAAATAAAATGGGACAAAGATTTTAAAGTGGTTCAGCCTTATAAGAATGGACTACGTCCACTGTTATGTTATTGCTGAGTGTTTGGGAATTCTCGATTACAAATGCTATCAAGAAATTCCGGTCCCTTTGAATGAGGGTGATACAAGGTATTTATAGCCCTTAGGCTGTACATGAAAGGGTTGATACATTAAATGATATACATATAAAATGGTAATACATTTAATGCAGCGTGTGCGTCAAGATGATAAACATTCAATGAATAATTGAACTGTTGATTATCTGGCAATTAATGTTACGGCAGAGGTGCAGATCGGACCGCCTTAGTTGCTCGTTGCTCAGGAGTTCCTCGGAGCGCTAGAGTACCTCGGAGTGCTGAAGTTCCTCGGTGTATCCTCGTTGCTCGGGAGTTCATGATTTGGTCGGGGAAACGAACTTCCTCGTTGCTATTGTGCCAAGTAGATTGACACGTGTCTTCATATCATTCGTCCATATCAGCATATTAATTTTTGTATCAACAGAAGCCCCCAATGTTTCATATTTCGAACTTTGAGGAGTATGGAACATTCTTTCTCGGTATAAGGCGATATTAAATGACTTTCCTGGGTTTTAGGAGCCTTTTCTTCATATTTGAATTTCTTTCAAATTCACAGAATCCGCCTTTTTTGAATTTTTATGAGTGCTTCGATCTTCGTGCATTTTTGTCCTTTTAGCCGCCGGTGGCGTATTAGCTTCTTTTGTGTAATCATTTCCTTCGCAGCTTCCCAAGGTAAAGTATTTAAACTTCTTAGGTAACCATACCGTCTTCTACCTTTTCCAATTTTCTGCATTCAAGCTTTCTGTTCTCTCTCTCTCTTGTGCGTTCATCTTTTCCTTCGCTAGTTGTCAGCTCTTCCTTTTTCCTGTAAGATTTTCTTCTTTTCTTATGTATTTCATTTATTCACTATGGTTTATATTGTGGAGTCTGTTGAAAAATCTCGTTCCGATTTTTCCATTCCTTCCTGGGTAACTCTGGAGGTTCTTTCTGAGCCTTTAGATTATTTTCGATTGGCTGAGGGACATTGGTTCCCCAGTCTATTCATTGCTGAATGTGGATTTTCTTTTCCGCCAAACCCCTTATGCTTAGAGTTCTGTCAGTACTTTGACGTTGTTCCTGCAAAAATAGCCCCCAATTCATGGAGAATAATTAATGGGGTGTATAAGTTAAATCTAACTCATGGAACTCGTATAGGGATTCCTGAGATTATGTATTGCTATAGATGGGCTATTTTAGATAATGTTTATTACTTAAAAACTAGGTTTTTAAATAGGGCTCTTGTAGTTAACCTCCCTGATGCAAATAGAGATTATTTTGAACATGGGGTGGTTATTAAAAATTGGCAATATGCCCCCTTGGTTGGAGACGCAGTATACCAGGGTCCTAAATGCCCCCCATATGGCAATGGGTTAGGTTTATTCTCATTTTCCTTTACTTATGAAATTATTCTTTTATCATATTTGATAAAATGTATGACTGATATTTCATTATGTATTTATTTGCAGTTGATAGTAAAAGAAAAACTCCAAAAGAATCAGAGGTTAATATTAAGCATCTGAAACTTATCTGGGGTTTGCGTAAGAACGTTGCAGATGAGCACATCAGGTCTGCATCATATTTGCTGCAGTATAGGAGCTATACGACTTCTTATACTGCTCGTCCTGTGATTAGATCTGTTGAGCCAGCCTCAACTCCAGAGGATTCTTCTTCAGATTCTCACATCCCTTTAAGTCAAAGAATGGGCAAGAAAAGAGCTCCCCCTGCTCTATTTGATGACACTACTTCTGCTGCTGAAGCCAAGAAAAGCAAAATTGATGTCCCAGAGGGGACTAAGAAGGTGGATGTTGCGCCTTCCAAAGCTGCCAAGAAGCCCCCAGTGGCTCCGAGCAAGAAGGTTGCTCCTATGGAGATGACTGCTATCTCTCCGACCAAGAGCTCTTCCTTGGTTGAAATTGCTGAAGTTCCTTTGAGGAGATTGAGGAAATCGTCCTCAGTCAATTTGGTTGAAACTGCCAATCTGACTGAAACCATCTCTTCTCTACCAGCTGGTGGTGTTGGTGTTCCAACCATCATTCCTCCGAGCTCTGCCATGAGCTCGGTAAAAACTTGGATCATACCCGAGGTCCAAGGAATTGATGAAAATATTTCTAGGGATATGCTGACATCCCTAGCTACCCGTCACCTTGCTTCAGTAAATTTCTCACACTCTGAATTTCCTTTCTTTCTTTGAATACTTGTATTTTTGTACTGACCTGTCACTTTTTCCTTTGTTTAGCTGGTGAATTGTTTTAACAACATCGTGAAGAAAGATGAAGCAATTAAAGCTTCCAGCTCCTCGTCGGGGGTAGAGGATGCTCTGCTGGGTTTGACCCAATCCTTGAAAGATTCTCGTCAGCAGTATAGTGAGGACAAAGCTGTCTGGGAGAAAAAGTTGTCTATAGTTGAAGATGAGAAGGTGAAGTTGGCTGAGATCTCCAAGAGTTTGGAGAATAAGGTGAAAAGTTTAGAGATTGAGCATCAAAAATATGACGACAAGCTCAAGAACTTTGGAGAGCTTGAAGATAAGCTGAAAAAGGCAGAGGAAGAGTTGTCCGTCCTGCGAGATGTAAAGCGCTAAAAAGAAGAATTGGATGTGAAGTTAAAGACTGCCGAGGATCTTCTATCCGAGAAGCTCGCAGTTAAAAAATCCTTCAGCGCTGGCTGGGATAAAGGATGGGATAAAGGGATTGCTGCGATGACATCCCAAGTACAATACGGGAAGTTGAAATACTTCCGAGATGGCTGGGTAGCTGCCCTGCAGGAATTGAAGATCAAAGACGACTCTAAGCTATTTCAGCTACACCTCCCTGGTCCTCCCCCACCAATTGTAGAAGAAGAAGAAGATGAGCCTATCTCTGATGAATCTTCCATGGCCATAGGTGATCAAGTCCCTGCCTCTCTACCTTCTGCCAACGAGGACATTTCTTCCATGCTTCCTCTTCCTGAGAAAATTTCAACTCCTGCTGATCAAGCTGCTATTACCACCGAGCAACCAAGCTCCTCGTCCCAGCCTCCTGAGAAAGTCTTAGGAGACAAGGAAAAGGTGTGAAGTTGTTCGGTATCATTTCTATCTTTCATTATTTGTAATCAAACAATGTAATATTTTTGTGATCTAATAAAATACATCTTTGTTCATCTCTGTTGTCGATGATTTGTTTTTGTTGACTGTTGTCTTCTTTTCATTATTAGTTTGTGACTAGAATGGAACTGATATCTGCACATGATACAAAGTTGATGCAGCAATGCCATGAATATTATAAAGCTGGTCATACAAAGCTGACATCCTTGGCCATGATGCCTCAGAACAAGCAATTGAGGCTTATCGGTACTTGAAGGATTTACTTGACCGAGCTGTGGCCAACAACGTGGCCTACTATGACTTGATTGAGGAGCTTCATTATTCCTTAGAAGATCTTCAGAGTCAGCACAATGAATCAACTGCTTTGTTGCACAAGCAATATGAGAATAGGTATCAACATCTTTCCTCTGAGATAGGTCACAAAAAGATCATCGTTGGGTATGATGTTAGGGAGAGAACCCTAAAAGGTGAAGTTGAGGCCTGCAGACAGATCGCCGAGCTGCTGGAACATGAGAACAACAATTTGCAGAAGAAGTTGGCACAATATGAGTATGCAGCTTCATCCTCTACTGTCTTGGTACCGGTCACTGATGAAGGATTCTCATTCTTAGAGGTTGAAAATGCCAAATTAAGGCAAGAATTGGATCCTCTGAGAAGGTCTGGTATCTCTACTACTGCTCGGGGATGAGGAAGAGGGTCTCGTGGGCGAGGAAGAGCTGTTCAAAATGTTGTCGAGGAGCAAACTTTTCCACCTGCTCGGAGTCGATCAAGAGTTCTCAGCCGTAATGTTGAAGAATCTCGTACTCTGTCAACATTGGAAACCCAAGCATACCAACTGAACGCCAAAGATCGGGCTTTGTCTGAAATTTCCAAGAAAAACCTATCTTTGGAAGATCAACTTACTGCAATGAAGTCTGCTTTGAATGATAAAGATGTTTTTGCCAGGAGCCTTCACGAGCAACTAGAGAGAATAACTTTCCAATTCCACAAACAACCTCGGGAGTTTTGGATGGCAGGATACAATGAAGCCCTTTGTCACTTGGATGCTCGTCTTAAAAATGCCCATAACGAAGGTTATAAACAAGGATGGTTGAACGCCCTGGGTGTGTTAAAGCTAGAGCAGGGCCATTTTTTATGGGATTATCATGCTCCTGGGCTACTAGACTTGCCTGTACCGCCTTATAAACTAGACATGGAATGGATCCCAGCTCGTGCCATTCCTCGTAGCTTAATTTCAAAATACCTTGGTGACTATAGTCTTCATTCTCAGATTGAATTATCTCATCCCGAGCATCTCCTGGATACACCTTCTGTGATGAACATTAGAATTCTCAGAGATGTTAATTTCATTAATTCTCCTCTTTGCCTGGAGGATCCTCCTGTTGGCGAGGAGCCTGTTTCCAAAGCTAAAGGAAAGAGACCAATAGAATAGGTTTTTCAATGTAACAGTTAGCACATATATGTAGCTTGTAATTTATTTTGATTTTAATGAAAGACTTTCATTTTCTGTTTGCAAATCTGTATTGCTATTGTTTTGTGTTTATCAAACATTTTTACATTTGTGCATATGTATCTGTTAAAAAGATAACAATATGGTGCTGTTCATCAACCAACTTAGTAATCAAAATTACAAGTATCAATGTTGCTCAATCACTTAATAATAAAGTAATGAGTATAAAATGTTTAAAATGTTTCCAACCAACCAAGGTTGTTAAATTGTGCTTGTCGACCAACTACAGTTGATGGGTTTTTATCTCCAATCAGCCATACTTGGTAAATTTTTTTCATAAAATGTGTCCGACCAACCAAGGTTGATAATTTATCCTCGTCGACCAATTACAACTTTGATCACCGACCAACTACACCTGGTTCAGTTTGGAATTCTTGTATTTTCTGGAATGATTTTACTTTCCGACAAACATAAATTGGCATATTTTGTTTCTTAACCAGCCAAAATTGGAATTTTTAAGAATGTTGTTCTTGCCCTCTTACCAACCGGAGTAGGTCATGAGTTTGAACTATCGGGTTCTTTCGAACTATCTTGTCCACAAGCTCTTTTATCAACCGAAGTTGATCACGCAAGTGTACGCCTCCTAACCAAAGGAGTATAATTTGTTCTCGCTAGTTTACCAACCGAAGTTGATCACGCTCGAACTATCAGGTTCTTTCGAACTATCTTGTCCACAAGCTCTTTTACCAACCGAAGTTGATCATGCAAGTGTACGCCTCCTAATCAAAGGAGTATATCAGGTTCTTTCGAACTATCTTGTCCACAAGCTCTTTTACCAACCGAAGTTGATCACGCAAGTGTACGCCTCCTAACCAAAGGAGTATATCAGGTTCTTTCGAACTATCTTGTCCACAAGCTCTTTTACCAACCGAAGTTGATCACGCAAGTGTACGCCTCCTAACCAAAGGAGTATATCAGTTGGTCTCGCCCTTTTACCAACCGGAGTTGGTCGTGGGTCTGAACTATCGTCTTCTTCTTGCTGTCGAGCAGCGTAGTGTACAACACTAGTATTCCCTAAAAAACTTTTAAACAAAGGAGACAAAAATGGTGAAAACATCATCGTTTTATTCATATTGATGGAACTGTTGTACATTTTACATCATTGATAATACTTGCGAAGGTGTTCAGCATTCCAAGCATTCTTGAATTCCTCTCCTTCTAGAGTTGCTATTCGGTAAGTTCCTGGCCAGACAACTTCTATAACTCGGTAAGGTCCATGCCAATTTGCTTCCAATTTATTATGCTTCTGAATGACCTTCTTTAGCACATAATCCCCTTCTTTTAAGTCGCATTTCTTCACCCTTTTGTTGTAGAACAGAGCTGTGCGTTTTTGGTAAGCATCATTCCTAATGGATGTCTCTTCTCTAACCTCCTCGAGCATGTCCAAATCTAATCTTCTCATCAAGTCACTGACTGGGGAATTGAAATTTAGCACTCTGTGTGTTGGGAGACCCAACTCAGCAGGTATTACAGCCTCACTTCCAAATGCCAGTATGTATGGTGATTCTCCAGTCGCTGCTCGGGGAGTTGTTCGGTAAGCCCACAATACTGATTGTAGCTCATTAATCCAATTAGCTTTAGCTTCACTCAGCCTCTTCTTCAAACCATTTAGTAGTGTTCTGTTTGTCACCCTAGTCTGCCCATTGCTTTGAGGATGACCTGGTGCTGAATGAGTCTTCAGGATGTTTGATTGTTGACAGTAGGCAGCAAACTCCTTGTTGTCAAATTGTGTTCCATGATCTGTGATGAAGGCATGAGGGAGACCATATCGACAGATGATATTCTTCCAAACAAACTGGTATACCTTCTCGTATGTCATATCGATAAGCGGCTCAGCTTCTACCCACTTAGTAAAATAGTCCACTGCAACGACGAGGTACTTGAATCTTCCTCGGGTGGTCAGCAGTGGTCCAACCAAATCAATTCCCCATATGGAAAATGGCCAAGGGGAAGTTATTGGTGTCAACAATGCTTGTGGAGTTCGTCGGATGGAGGAAAAACGTTGGCACTTGTCACATTTCTTAGCATAGGCTATACAATCAGCCCTCATCATCGGCCAATAGTATCCTTGAGTCATTACCCTTTGTAAAAGTGTTCGACCTGCTACATGAGCTCCACAAGACCCTTCATGGATTTATTCAATCAATTCTTTCACCTCGGAGGGATGTACACATCTCTGCAAACCTGCCATAATTCCTCGTCTATATAAAATACCATTAGTTAATACATACCGAGCAGCTTTATACTTCAATTTCTTGGCAGCGAGCTTATCCTCTGGAAATTCTCCCTCTTCAATATATACCCTGATGGGATCCATCCAAGATAGTCCTAAATCAATGGTAATAACATTCATCGTCAGGTTTTCATCTATGCTCACTTCAATTGGTATTGTTCTTCGCAGCTCGGTACGAGTAGCTGATGCTAGTCAGGCCAGTGCGTCTGCTTGTGCATTTTTTATTCTAGGTATTCTGATCAACTGAATGGCATCAAATTCTGCCAACAATTCCATCACCTTTGCATGATACTTGACCATTATTTCTCCTTTAACCGCATACGTTCCCATCATCTGATTCACAATCAATTGAGAATCACTGAATACCATCACTTGTTGCGCTTCCATAATCTTTGATAAATTAAGACCTGCTATCATGGCTTCATACTCAGCCTCATTATTGGAGGCTTTGAATTGGAATCGCAAAGCATATTCCATGTCAATCTCGTCTGGGGTGTTCAAAACAATTCCTGCCCCGTAACCTGCTGTGCAAGATGAGCCATCTACATATAATCTCCATATGGGCAACCCGTCTTCAAATTTCTTATCTGATAGAGTTCCTCGGTGAAATATTTGTTACTTCTTTTCATCCTCCCCTGATGCTTTTCGCTCCTCGTTGACCATCTCTTCTCGCTCCTTTACCAACCGGAGTTGGTCTGGATTTATGTCTGTTGATCCTGTAACATCCACAGGTTGGTCAGCGAGCAATTTTTGTTCCTCAGGGGTATCAGGATATGTAAACTCTGCTATAAAATCTGCTACAGCTTTCCCTTTCAATGATGATCTGGGCTCATACACAATATCATATTCACCGAGGTCTATTGCCCAGTACATCAATCTCCCTAACTTTTCTAGCTTATGAAGGGCTTGCCTCAGTGGCATGTCGGTATAAACGACGATGGTATGGGCCTGGAAATATGGCCTCATTCTTCTACTTGCTTCAATTAATGCCAATGCCAATTTCTCCAGCTTTGGGTATCTGATTTTCGCACCTCGGAAAGCCTTACTTGTGTAATAGATTGGTTTCTAGACTCCATTCTCCAATCTAATCAATGATGAACTGACTGAATTCTCTGATACTGCCAGATACAAGTACAACTTCTCTCCTGTTATTGTCCTGGACAACAATGGAGGTTCTCCCAAATACTTTTTCAAGTCTTGAAAGGCCTTCTCACATTAATCAGTCCACTCAAAAGTTTTTCGAAGTGTTTTGAAGAATGAGAGGCATTTATCAGTTGCTCAGGACACAAATCTGTTGAGCGCTGCAACTCGTCTTGTAAGACTCTGCACTTCTTTCTTTGTTGTTGGAGATCGCAACCCTAAAAGAGCTTTGATCTTATCTGGATTTGCTTCAATGCCTCGCTGGTTGACAATGTACCCGAGAAACATTCCTTCTCGTACTCCAAATGTGCACTTCGTCGGGTTGAGCTTCATCTGGTATTTATCCAGTTGATCAAATGTCTGAGCTAAGTCAACTAGATTATCTTCAGCTTTCTTGCTTTTCGTCAGCATATCATCGACATAGACTTCCATGTTGCAACTGATTTGTTCGGTGAAAACCTTGTTCATCAGCCGCTGGTATGTCGCTCCTGCATTTTTCAAACCAAAAGGCATAACATTATAGCAATAAGTTCCCCTAGGGGTAATAAAAGAAGTACTTTCCCTGTCTTCATGTTTCATTTTGATCTGGTTGTAGCCAGAGTAAGCATCCATGAAGCTGAGCAGCTCATGTCCCGAGGTAGCATCCACTAGTTGATCAATTCTGGGCAATGGAAAATGATCCTTTGGGCATGCCTTGTTAAGATCGGTGAAATCAACACACATTCTCCATTTATTGTTTTTCTTTTTTTACCATCACCACGTTTGCCAACCAGTCTGGATACTTTACGTCTTCAATGAATTGGGCTTTCTAGAGCTTCTCGACCTCCTCTTGTATAGCCTGATTCTTCTCGGGGCTAAATACCCTTCTTCTCTGCTTTACAGGCTTGATCTCCTTATTCACATTGAGCTCATGACATAAGAAGTTTGGATCTATTCCTGGCATGTCTTCATGACTCCACGCAAAAGTTTTCTTCCTGTTTCTCAAGAAAGTTATCAACTCCTGTTTTAGTGAAGCATCCAACGTAGAACCTATCTAGGTTACTCGTTCAGGGTGCTCGTCGTCCAGAATAATATTTTCTGTAGATTCCACCACATGTCCTTTTACAAGTTGGGATTTATCTCGAGGATCCAGTGTTTCAATTTTTGTACCTTCATCAACCTGGTAGGTAGTAGTCTTTTTTCTTGAATCTTCAAGTTCCTCTTGCTCGGCAGACGAATAATAGCATTCCCGAGCTACTTTCTGATCACCTTTCACAACTCCTACTCCAAAATTTGTTGGGAATTTTAAGCACTGATGCACTGTAGATGGAACTGCTTCGAACTTCTTCAAACCAACTCTTCCCATGATGATGTTGTAGGCTGACTGCACATTCTTATCCATCATAAAGAAGCGTATTCTCTCTGTTCGACAAGCAGGCCAAGTTCCAATGAATATGTCCAACTTGATCGTCCCAAGTGGAAAAACTTTTTCGCCAGCAAAACCCAAGAGGGGTCTGTGATACAGTTCCAATTGAGATAATTTTAGATTCAAACTGTCAAAGCATGAATAGTACATGATGTCTGCCGAACTTCCATTGTCTACCAACACCCTTGAAATCACTACGTCCTTCATCCTCATTTTGATCACCAGAGGATCATCGTGAGGATAAAGAACACCTGCTAGGTCATTTTTTGAAAAGCCAATGACCAGCTTCTCTTTGTTTACCTTCCTCGGACGATCGTCCTCGGCCAGATTTATTCGCTGAATATATGAACAAGCTTGAGCCTCTCCAAGGTAAGCCTTTCTTTCTGCAGTAAGATCTCCTCCTCCTGCATCTCCTCCTGTAATGACATTACAATCAAATGACCCAAAACGTATAGAAAATACCTCTCGTTCTGACTGTCTTGGTTTCTTGGGAAGGTCGGGGTCATCATCTGGATCATCTTCATGGTTTCTCTTCTTTTTCTCTTCTGCTCGACTAGGAGATCTAGACCTCTCTCTAGTCCGGACGTTATTTTTTCTATCACCTCCCCGATCAACATATTTTGCTAGCTTTCCTCTTCGGATGTGTGTTTCAATCTCGTTCTGAAGAGCTATGCAATTTTTTGTCATGTGACCATGATCTTTATGAAACTCGCAATATTTATCCTTACTCCTCGAATCAGGGTCTGACCTCAGTTTCTTTGACCATTTTACCTCCTCGTTGTTCTTGATTTCTTCCAAGACATGATGAATACCCATTTTCAAAGGAGTATAATTGTCGTATTTCTTCAGGACTTCCCATGATGATTTATTATTTCTAGAACGTTTGTCACCGCCATTGCCCTTATGCTCTTTATTTTTAGACATGTCGACGTCCACCTTGGTGTCTTTATCCCTATTCTTCTTTGCAGCCATAGCTTCCTCGGCGTTCATGATTTTGTCCGCTTTTGCCATCAACTCTGACATAGTTTTAGGTGGATCTTTCGCCAAGGTGTAATACAATTTATTAGGCAACAACCCACTCATCAAGGCGGTGATTGCTGTCTTTTCTTCGTAATCTATGACTTTCAGCTTCTCGTTATTGAAACGAGTTATGTAATCTCTAGTACTCTCACCAGATTTTTGTCTAACACTTAACAAGTGTGCTACTCGTTTTACTGGCTTTGCTCCAAAATAGAAATTGCCAATAAACAACTCGGCCAACTGAAAGAAAGTTGAAATCTTACCCCTAGGAAGATTGTTGTACCATATCTGGGCAGCTCCAGTAAGAGTTCCTGAGAACGCTCTGCATCTCATCTCGTCGGGGACGACATAGATGTCGGCAGTGCTTGATATTGCTCTATGTGAAGAACATGATCTGTCTTTCCATCATATTTGGGGGTCACTACAGGTGCTTTGAACTTTGACGGTGTAGGAAAATTCACAATGGCCTGTACAAAAGATGTTCCTCGAACAAAAGTTCGTTGTAGGGGGTTCTTTGCTTTGGCCATTTCTCCCAATTTATCCTCCAACTGTTGGAGAGATCCTTTCCACGCTTCATTTCCTTCCCCGGGCCTATTGGTTCGAGCAATTGATCGTTCTGAGGTAGCTTCTTGAGATCTATCTTGACGAGCAGCCGGTCGTGATTGTGCTGATCCTTCTCTTAGATCTGATGGTTGTCGAAAACTCCTCGACATGGTCTTAGGTAGACTCCTATTCCTCCTAGGGCCTAATCGACTGAAAGGAGACACCCTACTCAGTCTTTCTATAGCACTGGGTCTTTCTGGAGAGAGAGTGATATGTTGATCAGTATCTGTAGCCCTTATTGATGAAGTTCGCCCAGGTTGATAAGAGAAATCATCAGACTCCTCATTACGACGTGACTCAGTACGCCTGGATCGTGAAGAAAGTAAATAAGTTTGCCTCTGACCACTTTGATGTCCTGAACGTTTAGGTGCACCACCATGAAGGGTTTGTATGAGTTGCCTTATTGTTTCTTGCATGGCAGTTTGTCCTTGAGCCAAATTCATCATAATCCCGGCTAGATCTGGAGGTGCAGAGGGATTCTGAGGATTTCCAGTATTTCCAGCATTTCGATTGCTAGATTCTGGATTGTCCGCCATTGATGATGGACGATTTTTGGTGAAAAACGATAGTAACAATCATTTCCCACAGATGGCGCCAATCTGTTAATGTAAAAAAATTAGATAGCTCTAATTATTCAATCACAGATAAATAAAATGGGACAAAGATTTTAAAGTGGTTCATCCTTATAAGAATGGCCTACGTCCACTGTTATGTTATTGTTGAGTGTTTGGGAATTCTCGATTACAAATGCTATCAAGAAATTCCGGTCCCTTTGATTGAGGGTGATACAAGGTATTTATAGCCCTTAGGCTGTACATGAAAGGGTTGATACATTAAATGATATACATATGAAATGGTAATACATTTAATGCAGCGTGTGCGTCAAGATGATAAACATTCAATGAATAATTGAACTGTTGATTATCTGGCAATTAATGTTACGGCAGAGGTGCATATCGGACCGCCTTAGTTGCTCGTTGCTCAGGAGTTCCTCGGAGCGCTAGAGTACCTCGGAGTGCTGAAGTTCCTCGGTGTATCCTCGTTGCTCGGGAGTTCATGAGTTGGTCGGGAAAACGAACTTCCTCGTTGCTATTGTGCCAAGTAGATTGACACGTGTTTTCATATCATTCGTCCATATCAGCATATTAATTTTGGTATCAACAATTATAGTAGCCAACAACGAAAAAAAGTAATTTACAAAATATTATGTCTATTTTTATAATCTTATAATAATGTGTTGACCACAATTTGTCATAAAAAATGTTAAGACTTTAGGGATCCCTTTTGAAAACTAATCTTTTAACTTGGAAATAAAAAAATGTTACCATACCTAGATTGTGTGGATTACGATTTTTATTTAGGCTGAGTCTTAAACTTCATAAGCTATATGGGAATATTATTTGCTAAAGCATACATTATTTTAGTTCTTTTATATTTGAAAATATATTTTAAAGTTATATACATCACTATTTTTCAGTTTGATCGTACAAGTTATTGTAAGTTTTCATTATTACTCCATAAGTTGTTGATTTGAAAACATTGAAGCTAATTACTATCACTCTTCCAACTATTTTTTTGTTCAAATTTTAGGAGCGGATGAAGAAGGCAAAAAATACCAACTAATTGAAAAGTTTGAATGGGGAAGTAAGTCCTTAATCACCTTTCAATTTTCTTGTGTGCATCACTTTTACATTTACTTATTTAATTTTTAATACTTATTTTCTTTCTTTTTATAGGTGGTTCTGTCATGCCCATGGTCGCAGAGACATCGTATTGACTGTTTTGAACATTACACTAGCATTTTTTGGATGGTAAAATATGTTTCGTATTTTGTTTGGAATATTTGGGTACAAATTTTTAGCTTATTAGTAGACAACTTTGAGATGTTTGAAGATACACTTTATTTTTTGTTTTGGGATGATTAGATATTATTATATATCGCTTTTCTTTGATTGATTGAAAATTTCTTTGAGGGATCCATTATAATATTAATGATGTCTACATTGATATTATACGACACTTAAATATTTACGCTTTACAAAAAAATGTTGGAGGATAGTATGGAAAAAGTCAGTTAACATTCGCGATGCTTTGGGGGAAAAGTTGCCAAAAACCGACGTTTTTTTTATAAATAAGTCGTATTTATACGACAAGGCAGGGACAATTACCGACGGTTAATAAACGTATCTAGAAGCATCGGGAAATGTTTACCCGACATTTTTAACAAACGACGCTTATTTTTCGACTTTCAATACACTGACATTTTTTAAAAAATGTTGCCCAAATGTCGGGATTTCTGTTCCCGCCATTTTTAGAGTTTATTCCGACGTTTAAAAAACGTCGCTAAATCCAAGTTTTCTTATTGTTTGGTAGTTTATGTGTTAGTTATGCACTTTGAAACTGAAAAACTAAAAAAAATTGACGAATAGAAAGCAGAATAAGAAAACATATAGTAATAATACTCGAAAAATGAACCAAAGTAAAACTTAACGGGAAGATCAAAACAATAAACAATTCTGTAATGGAAAATGTAGGGAGTAAAATCATACCTAAATTGATTCCAAGAAAATATAGTCGAGCAGTAAAGGGAAATTAACGCAACACACAATACAAAATATACGTTATTCAGTAATGTGCCTATGTTCACGAGGTAATTCTCTATCTTTATTGATCCATTCACAATAACAAGAATTACATACCCTTTTTTTCAAAGGTGATGGTTACATTTATAGATAACAATAAGAGAATGAGTCATGCGGGACTCTATGGCCTTTTAATGCAGTTGGGATCTGGTATATTATATCTATGCCTCAGAGTTTCATTGATCGAATCCTCATTTGATCTTATCTTCAAGATATGATCATCTATCACAACTTTCGAACACATCAACTTTACTGAGTAGGTCGGATAACTCCCCCATAATTCCCAAAGCTTTGATTCCTAAAAGGGGTAAAGAGGTTTGATCGCTAGTGGAATTTGATTTTGGTCGGTCGTGATGTCTGATCTCCATTTGAAGATGAGTTCGGACAGTGTCAACACTTATGCCTTTTGAGATAATAATTAATTTTAATCTGCCCATTAAATATGAAAGGCACGTTCATAAGTTACCCTAGTCTTTTAGTATGGAATTAGTAATTTTGTATTGAGGAGACTAAAAGTTAAGGATGTGTGGGTTAATGATCACATCGTGTCTTATTTTGAATGATGAAACGCATGAGAAGTTAATCCAACTAGTTCAAAGACTTCCTAGTGCCATTTTGCATCCTCACTTTCATTATTCAAGAACATCAAGAGCCAATTGACTTCTTTTTCACCTATAACTCTTCTTTTTCTCTTTCGCTTCTTATGCTTTTTATAGTTCTTTCAAACAATAGTCTTCATTTCTTTGTTATTTCATACTTTTCATTGTTCCTTTTCGTGAAACTTATTAATGGTTTATGTAGTGAGTGGGAGATCCATGTACACTTTAGAAAAATATTTCCCATCCCCGAATGGGTTATTATAGAGTGTTTTGAGGATCCTAATAATTCTAATAATGTATAGAGGGTTATTAGTTTCACGTCCAATCTATTGTTGATGGTAGCATTGGATTCCCCCCAAATTAACTATTTGTGAAAATTTATGTTTTTTGAGTAGTACCTACTCAATGAATCCCAAATATATTGAGGACTATGAATAGGATTCATAGGATTAATGAGTTATTACAATCTCAAAAAGCTATAAGGGAAAATAGGTATTGTTACACGTAGGTCAAAATGAATTATAACAGTTTTTATATGGAGGAGAGGAGGGCGACCATAATACTACTAGTAAACCTCATTGATTCCAATATGTGATGTTAGTCCCATTGTTATATTGTGAGGTAATGGAAACATCCAAAAATTTCTCAGTGTGGTGAGCCTATAGGGGTTTCAGGTTCTTTAATCGAGGCATTAAAATAGGTCAATTGATGTTTTTCACTATTCTTTGTTTTTGTCTAGCAAGTTTCACATGATTTTTTTAACCGACCCTTTTTTTGTTAAGTAAAAAAAGCTTCCAATAAAAAAGAGCATAATGTTTCTCACATCAACTCTCTTGAGTTTGTCAAGGTTTGTAAATTGGTGAGACATGTCTAATTTTGTGAACACCCCAGATCGTCATCCTTGCTGCTCGAATATGCCAACACCTCCACCTCCTTCATCGCTAGGCCATTAGACAAAATACCTAAAATCCTTGTCCTTTCTAGCAGTGAAGGGTCTTCGAGTGAGTAACCTTTAGGTTCCTTTGAATCTGTGGATATTGTTTCCATTCCTTCCGTGATCCTAGCCACCTCGAAAGAAGAAATGGCACCAAGAAGAATATTCCCTACATAGCTGGATGATTCCAATCTCCCCATTTCCCCAAGATCGCAGCCTTCCAAGAGGAAATAGATATGGTGAATTTCCAACCTTGTTAATTTATTGGCTTCCCCTGACAAAATTCAGGTTCATAAAAAGGGCAAGACTAGATATAGTCTTGCTATTGCTACTATTTCCATTGTGTCCACCAAGAAATTGGATGCCTCCAATAAGGCCTCATGGTGTCAGTGATAGTAAGACAACATGTAATTTTAGTAAACTAGATTTCTTCCAATGGTATCCTACATTATGAGATGATTGTTTACTTCGACTGGCATCTTAACAAATTCATCTGTAAATAAATTGTCTACAAAGTTATAAAATCCACACTTCAGAAAAAAAAATGCACCATATGCATTTTAAGGGTTTAAATAATTTTATTGGATTTTCATAATTTTTAAAATAATTTTTTGCATTTAACTGGGATTTATAATCAATTTTGTACATTTAAATAAATACTTTTTTAATGGTACAATTTTGTACAAATTGAACCATGTGTGTGTTTGTAACACGTGTATAACATCTAATGTATACCTATTGGCCAGAGTTGTGTTTTCTTCCTCTCACAAAACTCACACACAACATACACAGTTTGTGGAAGGAAGCTCCGCTCTTGACTTCTCCCTATTGCTAAATGTCCACGACCACATCTCCTTTAAATAAAACCATGTTATACTCTCCCTACACATTTACGAGTTATTTTTTTTTTAAAACCCATTGGCTTTCTTGTTTTGTTAGAAAAGAAAAAAAAAACTCTCACAACTTAACACACTAAAAAACTATCTTCTCTTATCCTAACACCCCCTAGACCCCACAAAAAAAATTAAATAAACTCAAAATCCTAAACTCAAAAATACCATTAAACTTAAAGACCTAACTAAAAGTGATTACGTATAATTTTTTATTGTAAGGTTTTAATAATAATAATAAAAAAGAAGATCCAAGTTTACCTTTAACTACGGGAGATTGAAATTACCAAAAAACATGGTAGTTGGTTTTTATTAAACATAAAATAAGGATAAGTTATCAAACTTACCATATCAAAATTAAATACCTAAACTACCATCCAAATTGATAATTTGATATTCCAAATATATCAAATTTATATTACATTTATTAATTTATATCATTAATTGGACTTATTTATCGAAATTACCATGCTAAAATTAAAAACCTAAACTATCGTCCAAAATACTGATGTGATATTCCAAGTATACCAAATTTATATTAATTTATACCATTGATTGTACTTATTTATCACACCGATTATTATTATAAATGATCTCAACCATTCATTTTCTGTCTCATAGAAAAATATCAAGTTTCTAAAAAACGCGGTGCGTGATCAAAGCGTGGAGGCCAAGCCTTAAGCCTTAAAAGCCTAGGCGAGCCTTAGGCGTAAAAAGGCATGAAAAGGCGTTTACGTCTTTTTAATATATTTTACTAGTTTTTAACCATCACAAGGCTATTAAAATACTAAAACTGTACATATCATAAAAATATGTCTGAATATTTGCAAATTAAAATACTATTTGATTATTTTGGACAAGATAATGGTCCGATTTGTAAAACAATCTTTAAAAAGGCGATATTTTTTCACTAAATAATTATTGTTTTCAGAAAAAAGTGTGCCTTAAGGGTTTTACCAAGAGTAAGGCATAAAAATCTTAAGGCAGGACGTTTCTCCCAAGCCTCAAGCCTAGGCATGCCCACTATTCTAAAAAACCTGCCTAGGCTCCGCCTAGGCACGCCTAGGCTTAAGGCTTGGGAGAAACGCCTCGCCTTACGCTTTTCACGCCTTATTCTTGGTAAAACCCTTAAGGCGCACTTTTTTCTAAAAACAACAATGATTTAGTGAAACGATGTCGCCTTTTAAAGAATTTGTTTACAAACCGGACCATTATCTCATCCAAAATAATCAAATAGTATTTTAATTTGCATATATTCATACATATTTTTATGATTTGTGCAATATTTGTATTTTAATAGCCTTGTTATGGTTAACAAATATTAAAATATATTAAGAAGGCCTAAACGCCTTTTCACGCCTTTTTACGCCTAGGCCCGCCTAGGCTTCTAAGGCTTAAGGCTTGGCCTCCACGCCTCAATCACGCCCCCCATTTTTTAGAACCTTGGGCATGCCTAGCCGGGTTTTTTGGAACACTGAAAAATATCAATCAATTTTCTCTTATATTCAATATATGGATTGTATTATCGATTGCACAATGTATATGTATTAGTCATTTACATTGAGACTATGTGCTTATACATTTTATTTGTTCTAACTATTTCTAGTTCTTATTTTATAAATTCGAGTTTGTTCCTAAGCAATTTGATATTCATGTGTATGGCATATAAATTAATAAGTAGGTTATTTGTAGTTTATGTGTTAGTTATGCACTTTGAAATTGAAAAACTGAAAATGACAAATAGAAAGTAGAATAAGAAAACATAAACTAATAATACTGGAAAAATGAACCAACATACAAACTTTGATTAAACCTTTGGTATATCTTACATATGAAGACGTATTTGTAAAGTGATTTCCTTAACTTTGGTATGATTTCCTTAACGTTGGTATATCTTACATATGAAATAATATGCATAATATAGGAACAACAACTATTATATGGTTTTATTATCTTGGCTTATATAATAATATGCACGGACACATGTACCCCTATGATGATTGTATATGTCTATATGAAGCAAAATATGATAAAATAATGCCTATTCTCAAAATTATTATATGGATTCTTGAATATTCTTAAACACTCAATGACTATTGTATATTTTGATCCAGTGTTTTGTGATTAGACATTTGGAACGGTGATTTCATCTTTTTGAACTCGTCTCAAATTGCATCGCTGAGGTATGATGTTAAATTAACTAGATCTTTTATTTATTCTTCTCACCTACCATATTCAGTTGGGGCATGTGTATTTTTCTATCAACTGATGGCTAATATGTTGATACAGTTCATTTTGAAATAGGTTAATGTGCTCTACGATTAATTTGTCTCTTCATATGCATTTGTAACATATTTAGAATTATTGTTTCGTAAACAAAAAAAATAATTATTCTTCATTTTAGCTTTGATTTAACTAGCCTGTTATTTGACATACAATTAGGAAAATAGATATATTATATATTTATACGAATGCTCAATCAAGAGGTTAATGTTGAAGACAATAAATACATAATATATTTTGTTTTAAAGTTTGATGTTTAATAAATCCTTGATGTTTGACGTAATTTGATATGGTGATGATTGTATAGTTTCAGTGTTGTGTTGATTGATTTTATTTTGTAAGTAATCTCTCTAAATTAGCTGCTCCAAATTATGTTTTTGTCAATAATTTTGAGTTATTTTATTTATATACTTTGCACCTTTGCACAATTAGAAGTAAGTAATGGTGTATGCTTCTTATATTCTCTCTTCTTAGTCCCTCTTCATTCTTTTATTCTATAGGGTATATGATATCTTTTTCATACTATGTGTTATAAACTTTGTTGATTTTTTTCTTCTTTTCTCTTTATACTAATTAGAGATGGAAAGTTATTCCCTCATTACAAACTCTGTTGTTCTCTCCTGGAAACTAATATACACACTTCAATAATTCAACAGTTCTGAACACATTTTTATTCTGAATAATATATAACTTAAACTCTCATCCTTCACATCTTAATATGTTGGTATGTAGTTCTCATCCAATTGGAGTATGAATGAATATGTCTGATAATCGGTTCCCAATGGGTTTGAGAGTTCTTGTTCTGTATGACCATACTACTTGTTTTAAATATCTAGAACTAATACAGTTCATTTAGTTCTTATAAAATTTAAACACTATTAGCCCATTGAAGAAAAGAGAATTTTGGACAACAATTGTGCAACTTTTTCTTTAAGTGATAGTGATGTTCTCTATCTTCCTTTATTTACCCTTTTGGTAATGTTTATATCAAACATGCATTATTTGTTTGTGAACCTTCACTTTCCTCCGCACTTTTTTATTTTTCTTAATATTATCTACTGTTTTATTACCCGTAGACTTTCTTGAATCTTCTTCTTTCTCGTTTGGAACGCAACTTGGCCCCATATTTTCACTTAATTGAGGAGGTGGACTAAATGGTCCAGGTAAAAGAGTTTTATTAGATCTTTATTGTGAGTAAGAGACTTATTTTGGTTGACTTGTTTCTTTTTTAAAGTTGGCTTTCTTTTGGTTAAATTATTTGGTCCTTTACGGACTTTTGGATTTGTGATATGGATAGTGTGTACTGCGTTGATTTATGATAAGATGAAGTAAACATTTGTACATGAAATGTTGTTGATGGGTTTGATATGATTGGAACAAATATTGGACCGAAGTTTTTGGTTAACCATATCAATTTTGAATTAATACTTTTATATGCGGCTAAGATTCTCACTTAAACAAATTTTCTCTCATCCAATTCAATGCAAACTTCATCAATTTCACGTACAAAGTAGCTTCAGTATTTTGTTTCCACTCATTATTTGGGTTGAGGCTTCAAAGTTTTGGTCCTTAATTGGAGCACATTTACCTTAGATTAACTCAATTGGAATTAGTGTATGAAATTAACTCTCTCTATCATTTATGTGTGACCCTACTCTTATACATCTTCAAGATTTTAAGATTATACTTCGTATGTCAAAGGCATTACTGATGGAAAAATAGGCCTATACTCTTATTGTTTAGTTTGATTAGTCCAATAATACATTATTATATTTGTTTGCAAATGCTCGTTTGGTTTCCCAATTTTGCTCAAAGAATAAAGTTCAATATGTTCACACTCTTTTCTTAACACACAACCCTTGTAGGATTTGCTTCCTGAACTTAGATTAGACATTAATTGTACCAATATTAATCATTTGAAACTTTGCCTCGATTAAAAACCAAAGAAAGACCAACGATTCAATAAATCCATTTACATATTTCCTTCTCGATCACATTGGCTCATTATCGATAAATCATTCAGGTTTCTTTTCTAATTTTGTTAATAGCTATTGTTTATCTGAATTGTGTTTTTCATAGGTGATAGATTTTAACAATTGGAGGCCTACTTAAGCCGGCGAACTAGTGATGGAAACAAACGATTAGAGGAATACTTTGCAACTTGATTCTCGACAAAGGATCAATAACAAAATGTAATTTTCTTCGCAATTCAAATTTCTTCATTTCACATTTTAGGTTTGGAATACTAATATAAGTTTACAAGTATAAGAACAAAGGCCTAAAAAGGGAGCCCAAAGCTAATAGAACTTGTCGTGATCATAGGCTGCATGTTTGTCATCACCACATAAAATTATATTTGAGATTAAATTACATGTTTAAGGATTTTAACTATGATTTCAGTTTTTTCATCTCATTTATTAAAAGTTATGTAGGGATTTTAAACAATTATGTTCAAAGACTCATTTTACTTTATTATAAATTTCATTTTGGTTGTGTTCAAGATAGTGTTCCATACATGTTCATTAATAATTTAATTAATTATGTTTGCTTTCTCTACTTCCTGTAGGTTTTAATGGATAAACGATGAGAAAATAGATACTTTTGTAGATGAAGAAGAAATATTGAATAGAAAATTGGAGGAGTCATTTTTCTCTTAGGTAATGGAATTTAGTATTAACACATGCATTTAAGCCTTATTCATTTTTATATAAAACCTTAGAGAACTTTTTGGATGCAAAATTCAATCCAAGAATTAGTAAATTTGGATTAGCTAAATTATTGATAGCGCAAATTTGACATGTTTTGCACTAGTAGCCACGCAGTTGAACCGATAAGGTATGACTATATGAGAGAGAGAGGGAGATATATTAGAAATTAAAAAAAAAAACTAACCTCTTTATCATTTTGGACTTGTAATAGCGTTTTATTTGAAATTTCAGGTTTAGAACTAAAAATAAAAATAGGCATACATAAACAATTTTTTCTATTTTTGGATTCAAGGTAAACGCCTCAGTTCCCTTGGGTCAGGGCCGCTACTTCCCCATGTTATTTAAAAATAAACCTTCTGCTTCACTACAAGGCCAAAATTTTCCTCGTGTTATGCTTTCAGTTTTTTGCACAGTCCAATGAACCTATATTACAGAACTTGTCAGAATTATATATATCAGCATTCCCTTATGCTATAATTTGACTAAAATCAATGTGTAAGGAGAGTTGTGGTCCCCCCCCACCCCCATCCATCTCCATCCCCGCCCACACACACCCATCCATACAAAGCCTCATAACTATTATGTTGTAATAGAACACAAATATTTATGACAAAATTTAGTTCGAGGTCTTTCTGAGTGACATAAGCTTTGATACTCAAGCAAGTGTGTTTTAAGCATCATATTAAATTCCAACTTCATCGTTGATCATTGTGTTACTTTTTAGGGCAATCATTTGTTATTTGAGAGCTCATAATATCAAACCAAGTGATCATGTGATTCTTAGCAATCGATAGGCTCCCTATCTAAGGTGAATTTTGTTCGTTGGTTAATTTTTTATTTTATTTATATCATATTAATTTGGATGTGTTGTTTGCTACTATATGTATGCTTGTGCACTGACTTTTATTTTTCAATTGATTGGATTCTTTATATTGATACCAGTTACCCTTTTATATTTTAACCAGGACTAGTCAATTTCTAAAATATTGATCTGCATCAACTTATGAATATAGGGAATTGAGTGGGCTTCATTCCACAACGCATGATGGAGTATGTTTTTATTTTCTATTTTCATATGGTGAAAATAATGCCTTTTTCCACTTATTAATTCCCTCACAAATATTAGAATGTATAAACTTATCTTCTAGCTTACATTAAAGGATGTTGATAATGTGATGAACTCCCAAAGAAATTATGTCACTTCATACTTTTTGAAGGCCAAGGCACTCATTATCAAGGTACTTTTTAATTATCTATTTTTATCTTGTCACCCTCCATTTTGGATAATGATTGTTGTCTTATTTCTTTAAGACCTATTACCATGGTCAAGTCCTATTACCATAATTAAAAGACTTATTTCTTTTTGTGACTTCATACATATTTATGTCACGGCGAGTAAAGTTTTTACTGATGGGGTGACTAATGCTCCAGCTGTATTTATGGATCTTATGAATCGGGTACTGCATCCTTTTGTTGATACGTTTGTGATAGTTTTTATTGATGATATTCTGATTTATTCACGTGATATGGTTGAACATGAAAAGCATCTCAGAACTATTTTGAATGTGTTGAAAGATAAGCAATTGTATGCTAAGTTTAGAAAATGTGAATTTTGCCTTTCAAAAGTCGCATTTTTAGGCCATGTTGTTTCGGGAGATGGTATATGTGTTGATCCTAAAAAGGTAGAGGCTATTCTAAAATGGGAGAGGCCCAATAACGTGACTGAGGTGAGAAGTTTTCTTGGTTTATCTGGGTATTATAGGAGATTTATAAAGGGATTTTCTTCAATTGCCTTGCCGATGACTAAACTAACCCGGAAAGATGTTAAGTTTGAATGGAATTCTGATTGTGAAAATAGTTTTGATGAATTGATAAAGAGGTTGGTAACTTCCCCTGTTCTTACTATTCCGCATGGTGGAGATGGTTTTGTTATTTATACAAATGCTTCACACCAGGGGTTGGGTTGTGTTTTTATGCAGCATGGTAAAGTTATTGCTTATGCTTCTAGGCAGTTGCGTACACATGAACGTAATTATCCTACACATGATTTGGAACTTGCTCCTATTGTGTTTGCTTTAAAATTATGGCATCATTATCTATATGGTGAGGTATGTGAAATTTTTACTAACCATAAAAGCCTTAAGTATTTATTTACTCAAAAGGAGTTGAATTTGAGGCAAAGGCGATGGATGGAGTTAATTAAAGACTATGATTGTACAATTCACTACCACCCAGGGAAGGCAAATGTAGTTGCAGATGCTCTAAGTAGAAAGGCTTTGGGCAGGTTATCTTGTATTCGGTGTGCTAGAGTTTCCCACATCATGGAGTTGAGATTGATGGGAGTAGAATTTAAGCTAGCCGATGGGGACAGGTTCTTTGCTCATGTAAGCGCGAGGCCTTTATTAGCTACCCGTATTCGTGATTTTCAAAGTCAAGATCCTTTCTTGAGAAGAAACGACAAGATCTCCGAGATGGTAAGTCTGAAGATTTTTGTATTGTGAATGATGGCACTTTATTGTATAAGCAGCGGTTGTGTGTGCCTAATGTTTGTGGATTGAAAGAGGAAATTTTAGATGAGGCTCATAATTCCATTTATACTATGCATCCTGGTAGCACTAAAATGTATAGGGATTTAAAGGAGCATTATTGGTGGAATAATATGAAGAAGGAAATAGCTGATTTTGTTGCGAGGTGCCTTATATGTCAGCAAGTGAAAGTGGAGCATCAGAAACCTACAGGTCTGCTTCAGCCATTGCCAATATCGGAATGGAAATGGGATCATGTAACGATGGATTTTGTGGTTGGGCTTCCTCGATATCAGAAGGGGTCAGATTCGATTTGGGTAGTGGTGGATAGATTGACGAAGTCCGCTCATTTTCTAGCAGTCAAGACTACGTATACAGTTGATAGGTATGATAGATTGTATGCTAATGAAATTATTCGATTACATGGAGCACCAGTATCTATTGTTTCAGATAGGGACCCTACTTTTACATCCAGATTTTGGGATAGCTTGTAGTATGCTATGGGTACTAACTTGAAGTTTAGTACGGCTTTTCATCCTTAGACAGATGGGCAGTCTGAAAGGACAATACAGATTTTGGAAGATATGCTTAGATCTTGTGTGCTTGATTTTAAAGGAAATTGGGATGAATATTTTCCTTTGATTGAATTTGCATATAATAATAGTTTTCAGTCTACTATTGGTATGGATCCATATGAAGCATTGTACGTTAGACGATGTCGTACACCGATATGTTGGGGTGAGGTTGGTGAAAGGAAGATAGAGGGTCCAGAATTGATTGAAGTCACCACTTAAAAAGTGAAGATTATTCAAGATAGAATGAGAATAGCTCAAAGCAGACAGAAAAGTTATGCGGATAAACGACGAGAAGATTTGGAATTCCAGAAAGGGGATTATGTGTTTCTTCGAATATTGCCATGGAAAGGAGTTACGAGGTTTGGAAATAAAGGAAAATTAAGTCCACGCTACATTGGACCTTATGAAATCCTTGAAAAAGTCGGGATGGTTTCCTACAAGTTAGCATTACCACCAGAGTTAGCTCGATTACATGATGTTTTCCATGTTTCTATGTTGAGAAAGTATGTAGCGAACCCTTCACATGAATTGGTGGAACAACCTATTGAGTTGAAGGAAGATTTGAGATACGTGGAAGAACCGCTTGGTATCGTCGATAGGAAAGAACAAATATTGAGATCAAAGGTGATCCCACTTGTGAAAGTTGTGTGGAGAAGGCATTCCATGGAAGAATCTAAATGGTAGAGTGAGGATAGCATGAAAATACGTTATCCGTATTTGTTTGATTCGGACAACCAAGGTATGTCAATTTCGAGGACGAAATTTCCTAACAGGGGGAGAATTGTGACAACCCGAAAATAATTATGCTTAAATCATGCCTAGCTTATGTGATATGATTAGTGTGTTATTAATATATGTGATGTTAATTCATTATGTTTAGTCTAATCCTACCTTCAAAAAGCATGAAATGTCGAATTAGTTACAAATACAAAATTTTGAAGGTTTCGGTAGGAATGTTCATGTTTAAGTCTAGTTTTGACATTTATGACATAACAATTGACTTGAGGTGAAAACTATATAGTTTTAGACAAGTGAGTTATGGTTGTAACACAACAAACGGTGTGTGAAACGAAGGTTTGAGTGAGAAGTTATACCAAAATTACGAAACAAAGGCAAAATAGTCCATCCGTTAAGTAGTATTTTGTCTTATTATGGCAACAAATGTTTTATTCTCATTGGTTGGGAAGGGTGGTGGATTTGGCCGACCTTAAACCCTTAGAATTACCTCTTTATTCATCCAAAATGCAGCCATGAGAGATTTTAAGCTTAAGGAAATAGAAGTAGGAAGTTAGGAAGAAAACGTGAGGAAAAAATTGAAGAAAATTCATAGAAAATTACGTAAAAGACCCGAAGGTAATTCTAACTGCAAATCTTATTTTTTTTCATATATTTATGTTTTAGATGATAGAAACCATAATTTTTTTACTAACTTTCAGCCCTTGATATATATGTTTGGTTAGATGAAAGTTTAAGTTAAGTTTAATGTATAAAACCCTAAAATTTCTTTGTTTAGAAACTTTGTTTATTCAAACTTCCATATATTTTTGTATACTTACTGAAATTGATTAATTCCAATTGAAGATTAACCTGGACTCATATATGTATGACATATCAGAAAATCATGTGAAAATACCAAGAAATGAGTCTTTGGTGAGTGTTTGAAATTCGGGTATGAAATCTACCCTAAGGGTGAAAATATGCCCGCCATGTGTTCGGTGTTTTGCTTGACATAGCAAACGAACCTTAAAAATTATGAAACTTTAATTTTATACTTTTTTAATATGTTTACTGATGTTGGGTGAAATATCATATAAATTATGATGTAGAAAAATTATGGAAATTCGTGGAAGTTGAATGAACGATAAGAGGGCCTATAGGCCAGATTTGCCATGTGGTAAAGAAATGAGCATATCTTGCTCTACGAGACCTAAAATGATGTACCATCTTTTGTATTAGAATACTAATATGATAAGGATTGAATTTCCAAGAATAAATGAATTTATATTTGGTCTATGATTTGGATATGTTAAATATACTAGCATGGATTTGGATGGAACTTCACTTGTGATAAATGATTTGAATGGAATCATGTGATGCTTATGGATTGAATTATGTTTAAATCATTCTTTGGATTATTGATATTATTATGATGATACTAATATTTTAAGAATGATAGGAAGGGAAGAAGAGCTGATTGAACAAGTACTGGATAAAGGCAAGGGCAAAGCTAGTTAAACTGCCAAGGTGAGTGTACTTATGATTTGTTTCATATATAAATATGGATATAGATCTAAGAGAGGATTTGTTTGAATACTTCGGTATTCAGGATTTGTTTGGATATTAAAATATCCAGGATTTGTTTGGGTCTCATAATCCAGGATTGGTTTGAATACTTCGGTATTCAGGATTTGTTTGGATATTAAAATATCCAGGATTTGTTTGGGTCTCATGATCCAGGATTGGTTTGAATACTTCGGTATTCAGGATTTGTTTGGATATTAAAATATCCAGGATTTGTTTGGGTCTCATGATCCAGGATTGGTTTGAATACTTCGGTATTCAGGATTTGTTTGGATATTAAAATATCCAGGATTTGTTTGGGTCTTATGATCCAGGATTGGAAATGGACAAAGATCCAATGATTTGTTGGAACTAATGTTCCAGGATTTGTTATTGCCAATGGGCAGAATTGTTTGGATCTTATGATCCATGATTTGTTATTGCCAATGGGTAGGATTGTTCGGATTTTATATCTACATATTCGATATAGAATTGTTAATCTATTGCAGGGAAGGAGTACCTCACTAAGCTTAATGTTTACGGTTTATATTTTAACAATTTCAGGTTCATACGCTGCCAGCTAGGATACCATATGACCGGTAGCTTTGCGAGTTGCACCGTTGGAGAGAGATGGGGTTTAGAAATGGGATTTTATCGTTGTCACACTAAAAATTTTAATATACTCACACATTGTATATATTGATTTAGTATAGATTGAGTTGATCATAGTTAATCACGGTATTGTATGTTCGCTTAATTATGACTCTGATATTGAATTTTATGATATAAGAATAATATTATGTTCATTATGCACATTATGTAGGAAAATATTGATGAATGAATCATATTTCCAATGGGCTCAAGATTATCATCTAATTATTCCAATAACAAATGATTAGTATGGATATTGGGTTTTGGGGTGTGACAATACCAGTTACCCTTTTATATTTTAACCAGGACTAGTCAATTTCTAAAATATTGATCTGCATCAACTTATGAATATAGGGAATTGAGTGGGCTTCATTCCACAACGCATGATGGAGTATGTTTTTATTTTCTATTTTCATATGGTGAAAATAATGCCTTTTTCCACTTATTAAATCCCTTACAAATCTTAGAATGTATAAACTTATCTTCTAGCTTACATCAAAGGATGTTGATAATGTGATGAACTCCCAAAGAAATTATGTCACTTCATACTTTTTGAAGGCCAAGGCACTCATTATCAAGGTACTTTTTAATTATCTATTTTTATCCTGTCACCCTCCATTTTGGATAATGATTGTTGTCTTATTTCTTTAAGACCTATTACCATGGTCAAGTCCTATTACCATAATTAAAAGACTTATTTCTTTTTGTGACTTCATACTTATTTATGTCACGGCGAGTAAAGTTTTTACTGATATATAGGTACGAGTAACAGTTTAGGATTATTGGGTACCATTAACTAGTGAACTTGGTCATATCATCTTGGTTTTGGTGCTCTCTAGATCATACTCATATTATGAGTGACTCACTAGCTTATTATGCCTGCATTTTACTTTGAACAAACTTTCTTTAGAAAACACGTTGTCATGAATATATTGGGTGTATCATCCCTCATTGAACAAAAGATACTCAATTTTGTCTAATGCTTTTACACAGTGATTTACATATTACAAGGTATTTCACTTAGAATATTGCATTGCCTTGTGTTGGAATTCATTGTCTCCTCATATATGTTATCTTTAGTTTTGAAAATAGGAAGTATTTATAATAGAAAACAGGAACGCGTTCCTCATATTTATTATCTGCTATCCTCATATCGTCGCTTTTTAATGAAAACAGGAAGCCTAGTATAGAGTTTGAGAGGAACTGTGGGTTATGTTATCCTGATCAGACAAGTATTTATAATGTTGATTTCACTGGAAGAGGTGTTATTTATCACAATTTTAATTGATATTGGATTGTATACCGAGGGTATCCCTAATACTTGGGCTCATTCGTTTGAACAACAACATGGTGTCAATGGTTAGGCTTCTGAATTTCAAAATGAGTAATCACAGATTACATCACCAGATCAAATAAGAGGTGAAAATATTCCAAGCTCAGTTACCATGGAGCAGACCCATATGCTGGCACATACACTAGCTCAAAATGATGACCCTAACTTACAGAATTTAATGTTCCTCCAATTTCTATTAAAGATAAGTCATGGTGAAATAACTATTGATAATAATCTAGTCAAGCGAGTTGCATTATTTACACTTGGAGATTAGGGAACTGAATATGAGTAACAGAATGATGGAGGTCAATCATGGGCTGACTAGTTTGTGCTCGATGACCTCTCTCATAAACTAGCTGTGAGAGAGGTGCTAGTTTTTGAAAATTGTAGAATGTATCCTTTCAGTGGAGCTTCTAGTTTTTGAAAATTGGGTGTTAGTGTATATATATATATATCTATATAATAAAGTAGGAAACTTATGTATGTCACAAGTTGAAATTGTGATGTCATCGAATAAATTTTTTCCTGCATTTCTTCTTTTGCCCCTTAAATTTTGGATTCCCCCTCTTTTTCTTCTCACCAATTAATTTTCACTCTTTCACTTTAATTCAAACTCAAGGGTATTATGGTAAACATACCTTATGTCTCCGTCTAAACCCCACTTTATCACACTTTCAAGCTTCCAACCAATCCACATATTTACACGTACGTCTCACTCACTCTCTCTCTCTCTCTCTCTCTCTCTCTCTCTCTCTCTCTACTAGATACTGCGAACCACAATCGTCGAACCCGTATGATATCAAATGCACCAGAGCATTTTTTGAAATCAATCGCGCTGGAACAGGTATAGACATCAATCTTTTTTTCAAATCAATCATTTTTTTCAATCGCGTTGGGACGTGTGTTTAGATCTGCATTCTTAGGGTTTTCTGTATATGGATATGTTATTTTCGTGTATATTTTCGTAGATCTGCTTATATTGTTGTTGGTTTTGGATTTTTTTACGGAATAAAATTGTTCTGATGTTTTGGATCTCAGATCCGCTGCTGTGCTGGTTGTATAATCGCACATGTGAATGTTCTATTTCAATAGAACTTTTTTTGTTCAACAATGGCACCTTTCTTTTGTTAACTCAGTTTTGATGCCTTTTGTAGGTTTTATTTACAACATCGATTCACTACAAATTTACAACTGGTATTTCTCACGCATATCTGGGTGTTCTTTTTTGTGTTGACTGATATGGGGACCCCCATGCTATACAATTGATTGTGTTCATTTTCTTTATTTTTTCCCTTAAAGCCATGTGTGATTTTTTTCGAGCCAAGTTCTTTTATCTGAGTTTTTTGGAGGAGGGATGGTACTTATCTACCACACATTAGGTTCACTGAGTGATATTTACGCATCTTTATCCCTATTTCTCTACGCAGATCTAAAACTTAAGCTTAAACTTTTTCGTGAAAGACCTTTGACGAAGAAGGGCTTCGAATCCCTTTTATGAAGTCATTTTCAAGGTATGATTCTTGGAATTCTATTTTCCCCGTGCTCTGCGTGTGTATGTTCAATTAATGATTCAACAATTTAAACTGAGCGATTTTTTCCGAATATTATATTGAATATTTTGGTCCATAAATATACCTTTGATTGGGGAAACAGTTACTTGGTTCATGTTCCAGGCCATTATTTGGTTCATGTTCTAGGCCATTATATTTTTGTACGTAGAGATACAATATATAATAGTTTTTATGTGTCATATTTTTTAACATATATTTATAATTTCATTTTTTTCCAATTCATTAAATCATGTATTATTGATTTGTTAAATAATTTACTTAGTAACAGTTGTCGGAAGCTATTATCATAGGGGTTAAGGTAACAGTTTCTGCTACTTTTTTAGTTCTATTATAGGCTACTAGAAAGATAAAGTTGGATGTGTTTTTAATGTCTGGTTAATGTAAATGGAGTAAACGTACTAAAAGATAATGTTCTTTGGAATTTTTAACAGAAAATTTATTTCCTTACATATTTGTCCAATTGTATAGAACATTAACTACAATAAAAAAAAACCCAACATTTATTTGATTTGTCTTTATTTTCACTAATAGCATCTTATTTACATGAAAATAAGATTTGAAAATATTTATGTCTCTTATCTATCTTAAGATATGGTTAACCGTTCACCTGTCAATATTTATGCAGTGAGCGAAATGATTGAGGTCCTATTCTTATGTATGCAAATGTTTTCTAGAGTATTTAATTTATCAAGTGGATTGATAAATCATTCTTTACTTGAATTTCCTATCTTAATTATTAATTTGTATGCTTTCAATTAAGAATTAATTATAATTTTGTGGTCAATGATGTTTTTTGTTTATGAAGATGTAGGGAGAAACAACGAAATGAGGCTCCCATTTGCAAGTGGAGGTATATTTGCTTTCCACATTTCATCTCTACTTTTGGGACACTAGATTGGGACCTGTAACAATGGAGGAATCAATAAGTACATATCAATAAGTTTTTGTCTGTGATAATAAAACTTATTGATCTTCCATAATTCGTCGATTACCTAGATATCTAGAAGGGCGGGGGTGAATATGGATCAATTCAAAGCCTTTTTCGGAGATACGATTTGTATCAGGACATTCAGATCAGTGGATCCGAGGCCATTAGTTTCCTTCAAGGCTCCAATTTGCCTAAACAACTCCTCACACAGGTAATTTTACTTTACTCACTTTTTTAATCCCTAATTCTAATTATGCTCATGTAGTTAGGTTTTTCTAATGTTTTCAACTTGATTTCCATTTTTACTTGGACAATTTCATGTATTGATATGCGCACAGACACTTATGTTGAAGGAATTAATTAATGAGGAAAAGTTTTTTATTTGCATTATATTGACCCTTTTGGATGACCCAAGCATACCAGAAAGTGAGAAATTTGTCTCATTCATAATTTTTTAAAACATTTTATCATGTCATTTGATGTTGTAACTGAAGTAGATATCTATTTTTATGTTTTCATATTTTCCAATTGCTGTTGTAACTGTAGTAAATAAGGGTCAGAGTCTTCTATAAAGGAAATCCGAGAGTTTGTTTTTTATACATCATATTCATACCCCTTGATCCTTCTTAATCACGAAATGCATTTTTCTGCTTCTAATGTTTTTGCAGTTCTATTTTTCTGCATTCAATAAATGATTTTGCAATTTTATTTTTGTATTACCTTGATCTTTGTTGGTCAAGTAGATTGTTTACTTATTTTTTGCATTTTTTTTGAATGAACTACTTTTTCAATAAGCATTGTTTGTTTACACTAATGTAAATATTTGGCTTTTTAGATAGTTACTTCGTTTAGTTCATGAGTTGTAGATATGTATATTTCCTAACAGAGGCAAATGTCTGAATACCTTAGTATGCAAAAATACCTTACTGTAGACAAATGTCTGAATGGATATTCAATTTGTTATTTTAGAACGCCCAAACCATTAGAGAGGAAGAAATAAAAATAATTGTTGTTTTCAAGACACCAATTGGTTCTATCTTAATCATTAACGCTTTTGCATCCAAATAATGGTACTCAATTTCACTATTATTTGATGTCCCCATTTGTCCTATTTTCCCTCATTTTTCCATCTAATATGTCAATTTATTATTTCAAGTATTGATATAATTCATATATGTTTCCATCTTATGCTAATAATGATTGAAGTTGTTGATTACTGCCACAACCACATGACATGAAACCTATTCCTCTTTTATTCACGTGTGATTATGTCTTATACTCTATCCTGCCACAACCACAGGATGTCGATGATACTATTGCTGCTGCCCCAATAACACAGTGGCCACTCATTAGTTGCAAGCGGACGCAGTGGCCACTCATCTGTTTATAGTGGTAAGATCCTTGGTTCGAACCTCAAACGATGTTAAATTATATTGATGTTGTTGATGTCACATTATATACATGATGTATATAATGTGCATCATGTACTATATTTTAACTAATTCCTATTATGATATATGTAGCCAGACCGTTTAGAGGCTCGATCACACTAATAAACAAATTCACCCATTCTCTATAGACCCCTGGATCCAAAGGTTATCTCACGATTCAAAACAAAATATGAAATGATCTTAAAAAGAAGAATGTTCAATGAATAAAAGTCATATTCTAAAGTCATGTAGAAACTCATACACCCATCGTGTGCCAATTTCAAACCCATCGTTCATCTGCTGATTAATATATAGGCTGAGGCCCTATAATTTGTATAACACCTATTCTGTAACTGGTGCAGGTTATTATAAACACAGTGGAAGTGCCACCAATGGGAAGGCTATGGCTCTATAATTTTCATAACACAGTGGCAGTGCCACCTGTTCTGTAAGTGACGGGAAAACTTTAAAGAGAGAATGGAAAGAACGAGAGAGAACAAAACAAGAAAGGCGATAACTAATGACTTCAAAGTGGATGAAGAATAACTTTTCTTTGTCGCGACAGAGAAGAGGGAACATAGAGAGAATGACATAGAAAAGAATAAATTTTCATTATTGGAAATGTTGTTGATTGTGTATTTTTTATTTTGTTTACTAACTACTTACAATTGTGGTGAATAAAATTATTTCTATTGATTATTGTTATTTTAGTTAGTGTGGTATTTAGACTGAAATGTATGTATTTTCTTCCAAGGCCTATATTTTTTAACTCTATATTTTAGTCAGTGTGGTATTTACACTAAAATATAGAGTATGATCTAACTCTATATTTTCTTCCAAACCTCATAACAGTACTGTATGCATAAGTGCATAACTGTTGGATATTTTTTTAGGCTGATCAGAATTCTAGCACAATTGAGTTCACCTTACATAAAGTGTTTGTTGACATGATCAGTCATGTTTGTATTACTTTTATTGCAGAACATGTTAATCACCCTCCAATGAGTGTTGCACTGGCTGAAAGTGACCATTTCATCTATGATATAACTTCGAAGGTGAAGACCAAAGTTTTGTCGAACTCAGTTGATATTTATCCTGTTCTACAGAGGACAAAGTTGACAACAGGGGACAAAGTTGTGTTGTATTTTCAACCTCGCAATTGGTTTGGTGCTGGTCGCTATGAAGTGGATGGATATGTATATAATGTTGATGAAAGACTCAAGATTTTTATGTTCAGTAAAATCAGACTGATCTTCCATACTTTGCATCAAATATTAAGATCGATATTAAAGGGATTGAAACTGCAATGCTAATACTGTCCCGATTTACCATGAAAGTACGCGTGATGATCCCCCTATCTATTACTGTCCATAATATATATCTCTTTGATTTTCTTTTGTTCGCTAGAAAGTAAAGGAATGACATGGACTAGACTTACCTTACTGGTGGTATGGATCATTTCAACCAAAGCATATTTCCTTTGCTTTTATTTCTACATTCACTATGTTGAAACATATAGTTATATTGATCTACTTAGTATAAATTACAACCTTCTAAGATGTGCAGTTATGTCAATGTCCATTTTTGATGAGAGGAAGAGCTAGAACGTAGAAATCGAGAGGTGAAATGGCTACAACAACGCTAACCAACAGTTGTGTTGATATAATTAAAGTACAATATGGTCTTACAAAGGCTTAAACCATGACCAATAGTGGCAGCAACTACAGAGAGATCCATCTCGATTAATTTAGCTTTGTCAAGTGCTTCCTGTACTACCTGCAATCAGAGACAAAATCTGGTCAGTGTTCGTCAACAATATTTGGACATTAGGAAGTGTTTGAAATGGCAGAAAAGGCAAATTGTAGAAAATAAAGATGGACTACGTAATGTTGACGTCTTACTTGACATGAGACTGATCTACTTGATTTTACTATGATTTCTTAGTTATTTGTTGTAATATGTCTTCATATCTACATAATGATCGATATAATCCTCTTATATGATTTTTTGATAGGTCGCTGTAAATAATGGAAGAAGTTATACGTCATTGTGAATAACACCGAACATGGGATATGAAGTGGATCTCCATATGCAATATCACCTTCTATGTGTTCACCTTCTGTACATTCAGTCAATACACCTTATGTGCGTTCACTCAACACGCCAAATTTTGGCTGACAGAAATTTAGTAATCCAAATTGTCACTTTAGGACCTTACAACGCCATGATAAAAATCAATGATAGTTTGTTCTCTGTCCATACACTTTTTTTATCATTCATTTTTTGCGTGCATTTGGTTTAGCATTTAAGGTTTCAAACCCAAAATGGTTTACACTTTTAGAAATGCTTTCAAATAATAACTATTTTTATTGTTTTGGTGTTGTTTCTATTGTCTATTTTTGTGGTCTGATTTATAGATTTCTAACATTTTTTTATTTGTATATGTTTGTTCTTGATTTGTTATAGTGTGTACATTAATTGTTGACTAAACTACTGTTTTCTTATCATTTATTGCTTTTGATTGATTTTGCAGATCTTCAAAAATTCATGCTTGGGCTTTCTGCGTCCAAATCAGAGACCAACTGGCTTCACCAAATGTTGTACCTCTATGATTCAAGCATATTTCAATGAATAATTAAAGATGTGTGGGATGCTATATTGAACGACATGACAGTTTAAGATTTCAGCAGATCACTCAGCACAGGTATAGAAGAAAGGCCCGAGGAGGGCTCTAATAAAGAATGAGACATAACCATGTTCTCTAACTTCGATAATGCTTTCACATGATGCCATTACAGAGAAATGAGACAAATGCGCAACCAATTAAGGCTAAGTTGGCAAGTAACTTATTTGTATTGAAATAGATCGGGTTGATCGTTATTTTGTTGTTATCATGTTAGCTTTCCCAAATATCATCGTGATTTTTTAAAGTTGATTTTCAAGTATTTGCTTGATAAATTTGGACTTCTTAATATTGTACAATTGATTATTACCCCGTAAGCGGGGTGGATATTCCAATATATAAAGGAGATTATGTCCATTTTTTTTTTTAATTCGACACTTTGTTAATTTGAGGGACAATGTGAATTTGATTGATGAATTTAGACTATTTGAACGTTATTGGACTATTTTTTATTTGTTAATTAGGGTTGTTAGTCATATAAATAAAAGATATGGCCAATTTATTTAAAATTATATTTTGTTTTATTGGCAAACAAAATTTTTGCCTTATTGCAATCACGTACTTTTTAAATTTATCAGCGTGCCTTCAGGCACGGGCATACCCTAGTATATATATATATATATATATATATTGATTACGGTAAGGAAGTATCAAAATTAACTAGTGGGAATTATTTGTTTTCATATTGTTCTATTTTTTAAACTTAACATATATTAGTTTGTTGTCCATAATGTAATAAACTACTACTTTTACACGCTAGAAGAGATTCATGTTGTGACATTTGAGGTTTGTTGGACACGTATTGTCATGTAACAACCCGCAATCCAAAATAAGGGATGGCCAGCCCGATACTCCAACATAACGAATTCATGGACGGAATCATCCTCAGCATCAACATGAATATAAAGAGCATACAGGAAAACTACCCAATAATTTAGAAAACGGGTTGCCAAAAATTTGTTTTATTATGATAAGTTAAGAAAATAATTTAAACAACCCAATCTGAAGAGAAAGTGGAATTCCAAAAGAGCTTATATTGCAACCATGATAAATATACAATAAGAGGACCGCATCAGCTATCAGTCAACAGTTACATACAACGTATTACAACAATTTAATATGTTACATAATACATTCATTAAACAGTTACAAAAGTTTTAGCCACACGCCCGAATGAAAGACTCGATCATATCTAGAACACAAAAATGAAGGCGTCTAACAAAACATCCTGTAATATCCGCAAAATCTTACAGCTCCTCAAAAGTATTGGAGTAGGAATATCAGAATGAGCGCCCTTGCGGCGGAGCACCTGAGCGGATACCATAACATGCACAACAAGGAAAATGAACGGGTCAGGGCCCGATTTTTATATGATTCCCAGATGAATAAGAAGCATGATAGATATGAACAGTTAATCATGAATAATAAAGATGAGAATCTAACAACCTAATCACAAAGCATTAAAAGAAAAAGGCAATTTAGATAATCATAACTTTTTATTAAATTATGCAAGGAAATGTAATTAACCTCATTAATTAAAAATCTCCATCATTATTCGTCATTTCATTTCAATTCTCATTCCTTAGCAGGAATATAATTACCATCATACATTTTTATGGAAATTTACATACATGAAGTCCCACTTGATTTAGAATGGTTATATTCTTATACATATAACGATTCTAAGACCGCCCCTCCGAGTTTACCCACTGGGTGCGCCCCTAAATGACTATCATCTTCCAGGGCCTATCGAACGTGGGATCCTAACGCACGTCGAGAAGTGGCCATATACCTGCGAGTGAGTCATTACCACACCCGGAATTACCTCACTAGCGCAGAATAAAACATATAACAATTCCGCATATGGCCGAGGACTATAGTCTCCCTGCATTCACTAGCCAAGGGACATCACCTCATGCGCGAGCTTCCCTTATGATAGCATTTAGAGAGGCGTGTTTAAGTAAATTAGCATTTACTATTTAAATCTCATTTTCATTTCCATTATTCATATGTTTGGTTTATTTCTTATGAAACCATCCTCATTGAATATTCTCATTAATATTCATCGCATTTTTTTAATTCCCGAGTTATCATCCAAGTGATCCCCATAATTCTATAAGTCCTAAGGTCTTATATTCCTCTAATGATCCCCTAAAGTCTCCAACTATGGGCTTACAACTCCTAATCTCCTAATAATATCCTAAATGAAAGAAATGCCCTAATCTCAATTCGGTACACCTCAAGAACAAGCCCCGTTTAACCCATTCCTAACGTAGGGTAATGACTCAAGTTAACTAACACTCTAGGACTCTAAGTTTACTTTATACATGAAGGTTCCAAGGTCCTAAACCTAAAGAAAAAGGTAAAAAAAAATTGTGTTATAAAACTAACTCAAAAATAGCAGAAAATCGGATCGATTCGCCCAAAAACCGAATCGATTCAGATGACAAACCCAACTTTATGTAAATGCCAAATCGATTCGGCCTTAACCCGAATCAATTCGGGTACCCAGACCTGGAAACTGCCCCTTGGGTGAATCGATTCGAACATGGCCGAATCGATTCGGCCCTGCGAATTTTCCAAGTTAGGCTATGGAGTCTTGGACTCCTAAATTCCCCCAACTCCAATCGACCCAAACCAAAATCATTAATTGCCATCAACTGATTATAAATTCTTCTAACAACAAAGATTTACACTAATATCCAATCAAATCAACCTCCAAGGGTTCAAAACCCATAAATCCGTAAAACCCCTAACTTTGTTAAACCATAACTAATCCACAACTATCAATACTAATTATCCAACTTGAATCACATAATAACAAGTAGAAATTTTGCCTTGGTGTAGGCATCTCAGATTTTCTTGCAGAAGAAACAATCTCCAAGCTTGAATCTCCAATTCTCTCTTTCTCTCCCAAGTTCTCTTCTTCTCTCTAACTCTCTAGGTTAACAAATGTTCTTAAGAGAAATAAATGAATTGCAAGACATAAATCGTGGCTTGAGTCTAATTCCCCAACTTAAGTGGTTAATACCACATTAAATGACTCACAACTACACATTTAAGCTATAACCAGTCAAAAGTGCCTTAAAACATAAAGTACAATATGACACTCAATTTGACTATTTCGCACCTTCGGGAACTGACTACGCCCTCCAAATTATCATTTGGAAATTTTTATAACTCATTTTAAGTTTCGGTCTCATTTTAAACCATAGTGTCATTTTAAATCTTATGACACAATAAAACACAACATGCTGATATTTACCTATACATAAGGTAAATATGCAACATTTTAGTAAATATTAACTTTTCTTCATTAAATTAATACTTACTCCATATCCCAACATTTTATATATAATTACTTCACATAGTAAATAAATATAAAATAGATTCTCAAAAGTGAGGGTTGTTACATACTCCCCCCGTTATGAGGGAATTTTGCCCCCAAAATTTAGGCGTACCTTGTATAAAGAGATGCAAATATTTTTCTCGCATATCATCTTCGCATTCCCATGTCGATTCCTCGACATTGTGGTGACTCCATTGTACTCTAACCAAGGTCACTACCCGCGATCTCAACCTATGCTCCCCATGATCTAGAATAGCAACTGATTGTTCTTCATATGAAACATCGGGTTGCAAATCAATATCTTCAAAAGGAATGTGCCAAAGGGCACCTTCACACCTCTTTTATTTCTTCAAAGAGGAAACATGGAACACATCATGGACTTGCTGCAAGTGTTCCGGTAAAGCAAGTTGATACGCCACCGGACCGACCCTAGCAATAATAGGAAAAGGTCCAACGTAACGCGGTGCAAGTTTCTCCTTCTTCCCAAAACGCTTGATAGCCTTCATAGGCGACACTTGCACCAACACTTGGTCCCCGACCTCCATCTCCACGTGACTTCTACCCGCATCTGCATAGATCTTTTATCGGTCTTGGGCTATCCGAATGCGATTTCAGATAAGTTCAATCTTAGAAGAAGTATCCTGGATCATTTCAGGTCCAAGAAACTTATTATCCCCCACCTCTAACCAACAAGTGGGCGATCTACAAGGTCGGCAATACAAAGCTTCATAGGGCTCCATCCCAATAGTAAAGTGGTACGAATTATTATAAGCGAATTCGACCAATGGGAGATATTGTTCCCAACTACCTTTGAAATCAAGCACACACATACGTAGCATATCTTCCAACATTTGGTTGACCCTTTTCTCTCTGCCCATCTGTTTGAGGATGATAAGAAGTGCTTAACTTCAATTCGGTTCCCATGGCCTCTTGGAAACTTTGCCAAAAGTGGGAAACAAAAATCTTGTCTCATTCGAAAACTATATTTAAAGGCACCCCATGCAATCTAACAACCTCCTCAATGAACAACCGAGCATAACAAGCAGTGTTGTAATCGGTGTGGATTGATAGGAAGTGTGCCGACTTCGTCAAGCGATCAACGATAACCCAAATATAATCGTGACCCTTTTGTGATGTTGGCAATCCGGTAATAAAATCCATTGATATGCTCTCCCATTTCCATACCGGGATCTCCAATGGTTGTAACAAACCGGTCGGTCGTTGATGATCAATCTTGACCAACTGACAAGTGGTGCATTGGGACACGAACTCAGAAATATCCCTTTTCATATCTGGCCACCAATACTGACGGCGCATGTCTTGATACATTTTGTCGTTACCTGGATGCACTGCAAATTTGGAACCATGAGACTCTGGCATTACAGCCCTTCTTAAGTCTTTCATCTGGGACAATGAGTCTCCCTTAGAAACGCACCCCACCCTCGGAACCAATAGAGTAGGATTATGCTCCCTCGGTCAACAGCTTGTGTATGTGGTCTTGACAATCTTTGTCCATCCTTTGGGCTTCGACCACCCTTGTCACAATAGTAGGCGTAACAGTCATTACAGACATAAACGCCCTAGCAGCTTCATCCTGTTGGCCAAGCGCCTTCTATTTTTCTTTCCATACTTTCGCCAACTCCCCTTTGGGCTTTCTGCTCAAAGAATCCGCTACCACATTCGCCTTTCCCGGGTGGTAGTAAATGTCGAATTGATAATCTTTTATGAACTCCAGCCATCGACGTTGCCGCATGTTTAAATCTTTCTGTGAAAATAAATATTACAGCGATTTATGGTCCATGAAAAGACTGAACTTCTCCCCTAAGAGATAATGCCTCCAAATCTTCAATGCAAAGACAACCGCGGCAAGCTCTAAGTTATGAACCGGATAATTTCTTTCATGTGGCTTGAGCTTGCGGGAAGCATAATCAATAGCCCATCACTCTTGTTTAAGTACACCTCCTAATCCTTATAGAGATGCATCGGTGAAGACTAGATATTCTAATCCCAGCTTTGGTAATGCAAGGACTAGAGCCTAAGTCAACCTGTCTTTGAGATCGTCAAAAGCAGCTTGGCAAGAGTCATCCCATACAAACCTCACTCCTTTCCGAATTAAATTTATCAAAGGGCTAGCAATTTTTGAGAAACCCTTGATAAATCGACGGTAATAACTCGCCAAACCCAGAAAACTTCAAATTTCGGTAGGTGTCGTGGGCTGACCCCACTCCCATCTACCGATATCCCCTGGGTCATCACAATATAACCCAGAAATTATACCTCCTATAACCAAAAGCCACACTTCTCAAACTTAGCATACAATTGGTGATCCCTCAATCTTTGCAGGGCCAACCTTAAATGAATAGCATGATCATATTTCGTTCGAGAATAGACTAAGATGTCATCGATGAATACAATAACAAATTGGTCCAGGAAGTCCCGAAATACCCTATTCATGAGATCCATAAATACGGCGGGGGCATTGGTTAGTCCAAAGGGCATAACCAAAAATTCATAGGATCCATATCTAGTTAGAAAAGCGGTCTTATATACATCCTGCACTCGTATCCTCAACTGGTGATACCCCATCCTCAAATCGATTTTAGAGAAGTACGACGCTCTCCTAAGTTGATCAAACAAGTCATCGATATGAGGCAAAGAGTATTTGTTCTAGATGGTGACTTTATTCAACTCTCTATAGTCAACACATAACCGTAGAGGACCGTCCCTCTTCTTCACAAACACCACCGAAGCACCCCAAGGTGACGTACTACGCTTAATAAATCCCTTCTCCAACAACGGCTGGATTTGATATCTCAACTCCCTAATTTCCATAGGAGCCATGCGATATGGAGCTCTCGCGATTGGTCGAGTTCCTAGCGCCAAATCAATCACAAACTCAATCTCCCGGCTCGGAGGCAAACCCGATATTTCTCAAAACACATCCTCAAAATCTCTAACAATCGGAATAGAATCCAAGGGAACAACTATATCCCGAGTAGTCTCCGCTGTGATACAATACAAATGAGTACTAGTACCTCCTTCTAAACGAGGCATAACCACCAAGAACATTTCCTATCCCGAAACGGCAAAGATTATACTCTTCCCGTAATAATTAACTATCGCATAATACTTCACTAGCCAATCCATACCCAATATCACATCACACCCGACCATATCCAGGACGAGTAAATCGTCCTCAAAGCATGAATTACCAAGAGAAATTCCTATTCAGTTACAAACACGGAAAATGAGTGAACCATCACCCATAGAGGACTCGACACTAGTGAAATTACTCTCAGCAGATTTAATCAACTCTGTGGTCTGAGCAAAACTTCTAGAAATGAATGAATGTGTCGCACCCGTATCAAACAAAATGCGACCCATGTGCCCTTAAATAAGGAACTTACCCTCAATGGCTGGTGGTACCGGCGGAGCTGGAGGAAGCATAGCATCCTGGATATGATAAACTCTCCCATACTATAGCTGACCCTGCTGTGGAGGAACAACCGGGTTAGGTACCTGTGGTGGAAACTGAACGTATGGTTGTTGTGGAGCCCTAGGAGGCTGTCACCCAATCAACCGAGGACACTCCTTCTTGTAATGACCCGCCTCTCCGCATTGGAAACACCATCCCGCCATATTGTCCGCATTTTGGCCCCAGTTATTTCTAAACTAGTTAACACCTTGGCCCGAATGGCCCTTACCCCCTTGACAACCCCGACCTGCTTGTTGTTGCGGAGCACCCTGACCATGTCTATTATTATTGCCACCCGCATTAAACCCACCAGAACGTTGCCTTTTTGACAAGTCCCCTTGTTGGGGATCCCTTTCACGTTACTTGTTACCCAAAGATTGGGACGAGGGAAAATCTCCTCCTCCAATCCCACTACCTCCAGGCTTTATCGCTTGCCCCACTACAGCAGCCTTTTTGCCACTCTACATGTACAACCGGTGTTCTTGGCAATGGAGCAATACTGCATTCATTACCTCACCAAAAGTTTACAAGGCTGGATTACCCAGCAAATGTTGCCGGATCCTCCAGTTCAAACCTCCCATAAACTTCGAAACCTTTCTCTCTTCCGGAGTCACCTCATCTAGTACAAAACTTTTTAACCGGGTGAACTCCTCATCATATTCCGCCACGGATCTCTCACCCTGCACCACATCCTGAAGCCTCCTTCTCATCTCCCTTTGAACTGTGGGAGGAAAATGCTTTTGGTCAAACAAGACCCATAAATCAGTGATAGTCATAGTATCTCTTTGTTTGGGTGTAGTCATTGACTCCCACCAATGCAATGCAGCCCCAATAAGTTTAAAAGTAGCGAGGATTTGTTTCCTCTCCTCACTACACTCCACCATTCGCAGATGGCGTTGCATATCTTTCTTCCACTGATTTGCTCGGATAACATCAGAACCTCCATCGAATTCCGGGGGATGGCCCTTCAAAAAGGACTCTCTAACTCTCTCCCGCGGAGAAGGTCCCATAGGAGCTTGTGCATACTGCGCTCATTATTGAGCTTGTGGCATTTGCTGAGCCACTGCGGTCATGGCAGCATTGACCGCTTGAGCCACAATGTTTGCTACATCCACAGCGTTAATGGTTCCTTGTGGCAGTGGTGGAGGACCAACATCCTCTTCTACAACCCTATTACATCTCGCTGGGCGACCTCTCTTAGGCGGCATCTAAGATGAAGAAATAATAGAGTTAGAATACTAATCAAAAAATCTATCTTGCAGAAGATCGCAAACACAAACCACAAAGCAGTCCTAACTTTAGGCTCTATATTAAAGAACGCTACAGTAGAACGTGACAAGTCCACATAGATCCTAAAGACTCTAGAACCTCATACTCTAATACCATCTATAACAACCCACAATCTGAAATAAGGGGTGGCCAGCCCGATACTCCAACATAACGGAATCATGGATGGAAGCATCCTCAGCATCAACATCAATATAAAGAGTATATGGGGAAACCACCGAATAATTCCGAAAACGGGTTGCCAAAAATTTTTAGATTTAGTTTTATTACAAGTTACAAAAATAATCTAAATAACCCAATCTGAAGAGAAAGTGGAATTGCAAAAGAGCTTATATTACAACCATAATAAATATACAATAAGAGGACCGAATAAGTTGTCGATCAACAGTTACATACAGCGTATTACAACAATTTAATATGTTATATAATACATTCATTAAACAGTTACAAAAGTATGCTCCACACGCCCAAGTGAAAGACCCGATCATATCTAGAACACAAAAATGAAGGCGCCTAACAAGACATCCTATAATATTCGCAAAATCTTACAGCTCCTCAAAAGTATTGGAGTAGGAATATCAGAACGGGCGCCCTTGCAGCGGAGTACCTGAGCGGATACCATAACATGCACAGCAAGGAAAATGAACGGATCAGGGCCCGATTTTTACATGATTCCCAGATGAATAAGAAGCATGATAGATATGAACAGTTAATCATGAATGATGAAGATGCGAATCTAACAACCTAATCACAAAGCATTAAAAGAAAAGGCAATTTAGATAATCATAACTTTTTATTAAATTATGCAAGGAAATGTAATTAACCTCATTAATTAAAAATCTCCATCATTATTCGTCATTTTATTTAAATTCTCATTCCTTAGCAGGAATATAATTACCATCATACATTTTTATGGAAATTTACATACATGAAGTCCCACTTGATTTAGAATGGTTATATTCTTATACATATAAAGATTCTAAGACCACCCCTCCGAGTTTCCCCACTGTGCGCGCCCCTAAATGACTATCATCTTCCAGGGCCTATCGAATAAGACAACCTGGGCACCTAACGCACGTCGGGAAGTGGCCATATACCTGCGAGTGAGTCATAACAACACCCAGAATTACCTCACTAGTGCAGAATAAAACATATAACAATCTCGCATATGGCCGAGGACTATAGTCTCCCTGCATTCACTAGCCAGGGCACATCACCTCATGCGCGAGCTTCCCTTATGATAGCATGCATTTAGAGAGGTGTGTTTAAGTAAATTAGCATTTACTATTTAAATCTCATTTTCATTTCCATTATTCATATGTTTGGTTCATTTCATTTGAAACCATCCACATTGAATATTCTCATTAATATTCATCACATTTTTTTAAGTCCTGAGTTATCATCCAAGTGATCGCCATAATTCTATAAGTCCCAAGGTCTTATATGCCTCTAATGAGTCCCTAAAGTCTCCAAGTATGGGCTTACAACTCCTAATCCCCTAATAATATCCTTAAGCAAAGAAATGCCCTAATCTCAATTCGGTACACCTCAAGAACCAGCCCCGTTTAACCCATTCCTAACGTAGGGTAATGACTCAACTCAACTAAAACTCTAGGACTCTAAGTTTACTTCCTACAAGAAGGTTCCTAAGTCCTAAACCTAAAGAAAAAGGTAAAAAAATTGAGTTATAAAACTAACTCAAAAACAGCAGAAAATCGAATCGATCAGCCCAAAAAGCGAATCTATTCGGATGGCAAACCCATTTTTCTGTAAAAGCTGAATCGATTCGGCCTTAACCCTAATAAATTCGGGTACCCAGACCTGGAAACTGCCCCTTGGGCGAATCGATTCGGACATGGCCGAATCGATTCGGCCCTGCGAATTTTCCAAGTTTGGCTATGGAGTCTTGGACTCCTAAATTCCCCCAAACCAAAGTCATTAATTGCCACCAACTGATTATAAATGCTTCTAACAACAAAGATTTACACTAATATCCAATCAAATCAACCTCCAAGGGTTCAAAACCCATAAATCCATAAAAACCCTAACTTTGTTAAACCATAACTAATCCACAACTATCAATACTAATTATCCAACTTAAATTACATAATAGCAAGTATAAAACTTGCCTTGGTGTAGGAATCTCAGATTTTCTTGTAGAAGCAACAATCTCCAAGCTTGAATCTCCAATTCTCTCTTTCTCTCCCAAGTTCTCTTCTTCTCTCTAACTCTCTAGGTTAACAATTATTCTTAAGAGAAATAAATGAATTGCAAGACATAAATCATGGCTTGAGTCTAATTCCCCAACTTAAGTGGTTAATACCACATTAAATGACTCACAACTACACATTTAAGCTATAATCAGTCAAAAGTGCCCAAAAACATAAAGTACAATATGGCACTCAATTTGACTATTTCGCACCTTCCGGAACTGACTGCGCCCTCCAAATTATCATTTGGAAATTTTTATAACTCATTTTATGTTTTGGTCTCATTTTAAACCATAATGTCATTTTAAATCTTTTGACACAATAAAACAAAACATGGTGATATTTACCTATACATAAGGTAAATATGCAACATTTTAGTAAATATTAACTTTTCTTCATTAAATTAATACTTACTCTATATTCCAACCTTTTGTATATAATTACTTCACATAGTAAATAAATATAAAATAGATTCTCAAAAGTGAGGGTTGTTAAATGTCAATTATTCAAAAAAATGCCTAGATTGTGCCTAAATTTATAAGTTAATTATATGTTACACACTTATCGAAAATGGGTAGGGCATGTGCTGTAAAATGTCCTTTAAGTGTTAATGTATGATATGTCACCATTCTAGTAATTTCCATAATTTTTATATTATAACTGTAGATTGTTGCAAATTTAAGTGCATCCCCTCACATGAGAAGCATATCAATGACAAAATTTAGTATGTGGGGGAAATACTATGATGGTTTATGAATGTAATATTGAACATATATTCTTGATCAATAAACTCATTTGGAATATACATGATTTCTCTCTAGAGCTACTGTGAAGTCGAGCGGTTGATTTTAGCTGCGCTTTATCTTTGGCTTGTGTTCCTGCTTGCATCATCTATGTATTCCCTTTCTTTTCTTCTTATTTTTCCTTTTTGATCTTTCTCTTATTTTGATGGACTTCTGATCCACTAGAAAGAGGTCATTGTATAACAATTTTTTGGATTTTCAGAGGCCCGCGTGTTATTCATGCACCCCATTATCGTTGTGTCTCTTCCTCTCAACCTCCCTCATAGTCAAAACAAAGATAGACCAGTAAGTAGTACATGTGGGATGTGATCAAACTAGTTCCACTGAAACCACCTACGATTGAAAGGGTACACGCAAGACCAATAGGGCTACTGTTGGTGTTGGCTATAAGCGGGAACGGAGGCACTGAGGGCCCACAGATTTTTTTAAAAAAAATAGATATTTATACTTATATAATATTTTGGGTGTAAACTAAAATTTAGAAAAAAAAATGAACATAAGTTTAATTAGAAAAACTTGAGAGATAACTTAATATTCTTACTTGTCCATTTCATTTAAGACAGCGGCTTTCAATTTTTAACCTTTACTACCTACCCACCACGAGCTGCTCTCCATCCAGCATCAACCTCAAGCCTCCGCTCCTCAAGCCTCTGTTGTGCTGCTATTGTTGCTGCATCGTTGCTCTCCATTTAGTCTCCCTCCTCACCGCCACTGACTCACCTCTAACTTCCAAGCCAAGCTGTCCCCCCGCTGGAACCAGAATAGAACAACAAAGCATGTAATAGTCAAAGATTTAGTTGTAGTTTTATTATTTCTTTTTTATATAGAAAAATAAATGATTTAGTTACCGACGAGACTACAATTGAACTAGCGTGAGTTTCATCATTAATTCTTATTACACATATAAATATATAAATCTTAGTCCAATTCTATTTATAATTTTTTTTCGTACATGAATGTAGTCGATTTTGAATTCTGACCATTTTGTGCTACAAAGAGGTAATAATATTTGGGGACAATTCATTTGGAGAAATTTTATGAACTTTTAGCATAATGACAATAATGTTCTAATTTGGTCTTTTGTTGTTTTGGTTATAGATTTTGTGAGAGCATTTATTTGAGTTTTATGTGTGTTGTAAAAACGAATAAGTAACTTCTTTTTTTGGTTCAATTAACTCTCCCCCTTCGTACATCATGGATAATGACTACCAAACAAGCTTTCCTTATGGTAAAACTCTCAAGTTACATGGTTCAATTAATTCTCCCCCTTCGTACATCATGGATAATGACTACCAAATAAGTTTTCCTCATGGTAAAACTCTCAAGTTAACTGCTAAATAAATGTGTAATGAACCTGCAATTTCTTCTCCTAGTACACTCTTGTAAATAAGTGCCCCGTTTAGTGATCCATCTATTCTGAGTAAATTCAAGGCGTGAGTTCTATAGATACTCTTATTATAATTAAATCTGCATTTATTAGAATTATGTTTACTTTACTGTTGTGGAGCGTGTCCCATAATTCGTATTTCGTCTTGAATTTATAGGGAAGATTGCCTATAATCTTGCTAGTTTCTTAATTTTGAGATCTGATGCTGATAGGTTGGAGCAATCAACAAAGACTTTATTGACACTAGATAATAGGGAAACCTTTTAAAAGAACTAAAGATGTATACAAGAATTTCAATTATGTATAATGAATCAAATTATCTTGAATATGATGTCTAATCAATTGTGATTCATTTGATATTAGATCGTATACCGAGGGTGACCACATGTTTTTCTTCAAGTGCATTAACAGAGAAGGTGTATTTCTTCAAGGGTAACCACCTGCCATTGTGTTTCTTGAATTACGACATAAATTTATTTTGTGTATACCAAGATTATTAAAGGACACTTAGTGGTTTTTGTGATAATGCTCACTTTGTAGATATAATTGGACTAAATTTATTCTGTCTATATGACACAAATTCACTATGTATATATAATTATATAATTTGATGTTTAGTTTTTTGGGAGTTTCCATTTGTGTTTAATTTTTTTTACTGTACTAATTGGGTTTCTCATTTTTGTTTCAGTTTGGTTTTTGAGGTCGAGTTGAGTAGAAGTTCGATGTCCGAAGTATCGAAGCTCAGAGCCAAAGCAGGGTTTGAAACAGGGTACACACATCTCTCTCTATTGGGATTTTGGTTTTGGATCTTTTGAAGCCCAAGAGAAAACTAATGAGACATAACATACAGTAAACATATTAAATATACATAACTTGGTAGTTTGAGTGAGTCTCTCGACTAGATAAGGTGCCGCCAAGCATGAGGGTTGAAATGGTTATGGTAGTTAGTGTGTTAGGGAAGGGATACATCTATATATAATAGCTATATATAGATGATGTTATATATAACGGTTATATATATATATATATATATATATGGAAAATTTATTTATTTATTGATGTGTTTGTGTTATTTCCATGAATTGAGTTGAATAGAGCGTTGAAGTTGTAACCATGGACTTTGATAGAATGACAGTTATACATTTTATGCCTTTACGGGTAATTAATATTGTTGTTATGAACTATTAGTTTAGTTGTTGTAGTATTTTATATTTTTAAACAGGGTGAATAGTCTTATAAAGGGAGGAAACCTTGCCCAAATTTTTTGAAGTTTTTACAATTGTTTGTTGTGTAAAAAATGTTTTCGAGTTAAATTGTACTTGACTTAAAATTTATTTTTGACTTAAATTGTACTTGACACCATATCTGTTTTTTTTAATATATATATATATACAACCTTGTTTAATGTCCGTTACTCTTTTAATAGTTGTTCGTTAATAATGTTTTGTGTTAACCAGTTCCCAGTGCAAGGAAATGGCACTCTTCATTGTGAATATTTTGTGTTGAAGTTCATAAAGTATTTCATGAAGGATCATTCCATACTTTTTGAAACAAAAGTATGTTACCACTGTTTTATCTTTTTATCGTGTTATATAAAATATTGTTTAGTTATTAACTATTATATACTGTAATAATAAATTCAATTTTATCTTCAATTTTATAGATGAAAAGATTGCCTGATAAAGTGACGTACAGGTTGACTGAGCTAAATGAAGTGTAATGGAGTTCATTTAATTCATTACGGATTATATATCCTAGGTACTTTCGAATAACTGTATTTTGTTATCTCGTAATGACAATTTGTTGAGATGATTGCATTTTGATGAAAACTATGTTGATTATAGTTGATTGCAGGGTTAGTCATTCTGGGTTGGATAGCGTCGAGAACAAGTGTTAATTTAAATATTTTTTTATTGTAAATATCTTGATGTATATGATGATATAATGTAGCTTGCATCAATATTTTTTATTGTAAATATCTTGATGACTATCAAGTTAGTGATATTTAATACCTTGGTTATTATTTATTTATAAGGGTTCATTTAACCTCAAATAATAGTTGTTTTATTAATAGAGTAATGATTTTTTTAAATTTTTATATCAACATTTATGTCAGTTTTGAAAAAACTCTCATAAATTACTAAACCTGAGATAAATGTGATCTTTTTTATGCAAGTTTTTCATGAAATTGTGATTAAAAACATGTTGAATATCATAGTTTTTATGTGTGTTTTTAAAAACTGAGATAAATGTGATTTTATTTATGTCAGTTTTACAAACACTTATGTCAGCGCTTTATATGTCAGTTTTGAAAAATTCAAAAACTGACATAATTGGTCATTTATGTTAGTTTTTGACTGACATAAATGACTGCTTTTCTTGTAGTGTGTGTATGGCATATAAATAAATAAGTAGGCTGTTTGGTAGTTTATGTGTTAGTGATAACTTTGAAATTAAAAAACTAAAAAAAATAACAAATAGAAAGTAGAATAAGAAAACATAAACTAATAATACTGGAAAAATGAACCAAAAGTAAAAGTTAATGGGAAAATCTAAACAGTAAACAATTTTGTAAAGGAAAATGTAGGCAGTAAAATCATACTTAAATTGATTCCAATAAAATAAAGTCGGGCAGTAAAGGTAAATTCACACAACACACAACACAAAATATACGCGGTTCGGTAGTGTGCCTACGTTCACGAGGTGGTTCTCTCTCTTTATTGATCCATTCACAATAACAGGAAATACATGCCCCTTTTTCCAGAGGTGATGGTTACATTTATAGATAACACCAAGAGAATGAATTGTGTGGGACTCTATGGCATTTGAATGCAGTTGGAATCTGGTCGGCTGTAACCAAACCCAAGAGTTTCATTGATAGAATCCTCATTTGCTCTTATCTTTAAGTTATGATCGTCTATCAAGGCATATATATATATATATTTATGTGTGTGTGTGTGTGTGTGTGTGTGTGTGTGTGTGTATAAACAAACATGTACATTATTTGATAGTTTATATGTAAGTTTAATGCACTTTCAAAATGAAAAACTAAACACCAACCAATTCAAAACAAAAAAAAAAAGAAAACATAAACTAATAATATCGAAAAAATTCAACCAAAAGCAAAAGTTATTGAGAAAAGTAAAATACCGAACAATTTTTTATTGGTAAGTATTTTAAAAAAAACAAAAAACATAATTTTTTAACACAAACATATGAAAAAAAAAAGTTGGTATGGTATTTGCATAACTCCAATGCTGATCAAACCGACCAATAAACACTCCTACAATAAACAAACGAAAAAAACTAAATCTAAAATATGCCTAAGCCATAAAATCCTAACCCATACATGATAAAAAATGAACATTTGAAAAAATTTACACCTAAAACCATTGTCACAATAATGAACTAAAGAACTTTGTGAAACATATAAAAAGTGAACTAAATGTAAAATGTACTAATATCTTTTTATGTCTTTTAAATGCAAAATTATGGGCGAGTACTAAATTATCCACGTGTGTTACATTAGGTCCTCGGTTTTTATTTTTTTGAATTTTGTGATAGGTAGAACTTTTTATTTTTGTTCCCAAAAATCTTGACAAAATATAATTATCTGTATATTGTGACAATCAACTCAAACTAATAACGGGTGGCCTGTCCTATACTACATTAATCAGGTATCTCAGATGGCATAGTCTCAACATCAACTCACAATACTAAATAATATAAGGCTAACTACCCGAAATCATTAAAAGTAGATTGTCAAAAATTTAAAACTTTGAGTTAACAGAAACAACAAAACCAACTATGCAACCATAACTAATAATACACGTCTAACTATGATGAGTGATAAGTGCAAAGTACAAATATATACAAATGTGCAATACAATATACAACTAAATCTCAACAATGAAATACCCGAATATGCTGTCGGGTAACAGACAATACAATAATCTGAGAGATGAAATATTAAAGTGTTAATCCATCACACTTGAGTATAAACTCAATATAAAAATGAATCCTAATCTAGATATACAAAGATAGGAATCGACTAAAGCCAAGTGCCGCAACAGTCCGCTACTGTCACAGCTCCACGAATACTCTGGATGGATGAACATTAAAGGCGTCCTTGCGGAGGAGCACCTGAAGTAATACAATATATATACATGGAGGAGAGAATATAAACGGGTCAGAGCCCGAGTTGAAAACATTTTATAACAAGTGCATTAAAATGCATAATAATTCTAAATGCATTATTACATGATTTGGATGGAATCGAACTCTCTATAATAATTCAACTCACCCCTCCACTAATGCGCGCTCTAAACATATGTACGTGATCTCCAAATGGATGCCCAATTCTATATAGGTAAAAGAATCTAACTTAAACCCAATTGAATTATTTAATTAAAATATTCTAACCTATCTCTCAATTTACACCTATATATTTTCTTTAAATCATATGCATTACCTTTAAATGTTATAGTTCTCTTTATATTTGTTCATTTATTGAACCTATAAAGTTGCATAATAAACTTCAATCATCATCACAATACACTAACATTCTCATTTACTAGAATTTCATATATTCTAGTTATTCCCTTATTTGTCATGTAAACCTAAATAGACCCCAAGTACAGTCATTTTGTGGTCCTTTACCTCTTTTAGGACAATCTCTCTTTTTGTGACCTATTTCTTTACAAAAGAAACACTTACCCGTAAATCCTTTCTGCTCACTCGCATTACTGTCACTCTCTTCGCCAAACTTACTTGATGAACTCGAATCTCCAAAGTTCTTACCCTCTTGCTAACGAAGACGATATTCATGACACTTTAGTAGCGCCGCATTCATTACCTCGACGAAATTCACTAACGTAGGACTCTCTAACAAATGTTGATGGATTTTCCAATCTAATCCTCGAACAAACTTCGATATACGTTTCTCTTCCGTATTTACCTCATCACGTACTAATTTCGCCCATCTAGAAAAATCTTCCTCATATGCTGCCACCGTTCTATTACCCTGAAAAATCTTCATATCCTGAATAGGGGAAGGAAAATACCTTCGATAAAAAAGTTCCCAAAATTCTAATATAGGTAAAGTATCTTTCTGTACAGATGTGGTGACAGACTCCCACCATTGAAGAGCTTCACCCGATAACCTAAAGGTCTGTACCTCACTACACTCAACCATACAGAGGTGCCTCTGCATACTATTCTTCCATCGACTTGCAGCCATTGCATCAACTCCCCCTGCAAACTCTAGAGGATGCCCCTTACTATAATCTTCCTTCACTCTCTCCTATAAAGACAATCCTAAATGGGGTTGGGCTGCTTGAACGATAGATTGTTGCACCATCATAGAAATGGCAGCAGTCACTGCTTGTGCCATAATATTGGCAACTTCATCTGTAGTCATGTTCCTTTGAGGCATTTGGGGTTGCACTTTTTCAGCCCCTTTGTTTGCCCTGAATGAAAGTCCTACCTTCGGTGGTATCTGAAATAAGAACAATTGTATCAGAACGCATTTCAATTATTTTCATACTACAAAAGGAATATGAATATACGAATGCAACTGTCCTAGCAATAAGGCTCTACATCAAGAACACTTACGGAAGATCGTAGTAACGCACACAGATCCTAAAGAAACTAGAACCTGATGCTCTGATACCATCTGTGACAACCCACTCAAAATAATAACGGGTGGCCAGCCCTATACTACATTAATCAGGTATCTCAGATGGCACTGTCTCAACATCAACTGACAATACTAAATAATATAAGGCTAACTACCCAAAATCATTAAAAGTAGATTGTCCAAATCTTAAAACTTTTATTTAACAACAACAAAAACAAAACCAACTATGCAACTATAACCAACAATACACATCTAACTATGATGAGTGATAAGTGCAAGCTCCAAATATATACAAGAGTGCAATACAATGTACAACTAAATCTCAACAATGAAATACCCGAATATGCTGTCGGGTAACAGACAATACAATAATCTGAGAGATGAAATATAAAAGTGTTAATCCATAACACTTGAGTATAAACTCAATATACAACTGAATTCTAATCTAGATATACAAAGATAGGAATCGACTAAATCCAAGTGCCGCAACAGTCCGCTACTGCCACAGCCCCACGAATACTTTGGATGGACGAACATTAAAGGCGTCCTTATGGAGGAGCACCTGAAGTAATACAATATATATACATGGAGGAGAAAATATAAACGGGTCAGAGTCCGAGTTGAAAACATTTTATATCAAGTGCATAATAATTCTAAATGCATTATTACATGATTTAGGTGGAATCGAAATATTTATATTAATTCAACTCACCCCTCCACTAATGCGCGCTCTAAACGTATGTACGTGATCTCCAAATGGATGCCCAATTCTATATAGGTAAAAGAATCTAACTTAAACCCAATTGAATTATTTAATTAAAATCTTCTAACCTATCTCTCAATCTACACCTATATATTTTCTTTAAATCATATGCATTACCTTTAAATGTTATAGTTCTCTTTATATTTGTTCATTTATTGAACATATAAAGTTGCATAATAAACTTCAACCTCATCATCACAATACATTAACATTCTCATTTACTATAATTTCATATATTCTAGTTATGCCCTTATTTGGCATGTAAACAATATATATATAATTATATATGAGTTATTAGCATCAAGTGCTAAGGACAAAACTCCTCTCGATTCTCAATACGGCACTGCGCTTCGTGCGTGGGATGTCTCGCCGAGGAGAAATCCAAACATGGAACCCCCCGTTACACTACTCCTGGCAGTATTGATCCTTAAGATTCATTATGCCCTCAATCCATGATGCATGTAACCCAAATTATTATCCAATTTTAATTAATTAATATTCCCAATTCTCAACAGTACACGGTGTTTCATGCGTGCGATGTCTCGCTAAGGCGAAATCCAAACAAGGAACCTCCCCCCCCCCCCCCCCCCCCCCCGTTACAATACTCCTGGCACTGTCGATTGTCGGGATAGGTGATATATATATAAATATGAGCATTAAGGACTAACTTATCCCCAAGTTCCAACATTAAACTACCGTTCGTGCGTGGGACGTCTCGCCGAGGCGAAATCCAAACAAGGTACCCCCCGATACACTAATCCTGGCAATGTAGGTCGTTGAGGTGAATTATGCCCTCGATACTCAAATACAATCACAATCAATAACCATCCAACCGAGCTATAACTCGAGGACGCAGGCTCACATGCTATCATCTTCCAGTTGCCCATACCTCATAGCAAACTAGGGCCACCTGGTGGGGTTCAACGGCACCCACCTCGTGATCAACTCACGCACACAACGTCCTGGGAAGCGGTCATAGATCCTAACCGACAAGTGAGAATGACACATACCCATGACTTCTCACCCCCAAAATAAATAATGTATATCATATAATACTCACATGGACGACTATGACGTGGGGAATATCCACACCCTGCTCTTCGAGACAGAATGTTCACCCTCTACGCACGTAACTTCCCAACGATAGCAAGGAGGGGGTATGCTTAACTATATGTAGATATACCATCATATAAGGTATAAATACATCACCACATAATAAAGATATACCATCATATAAGGTATACCCGCCACATCATTTTCATATTTATTATACACTCTTAGGCGCAATGGAATAAATGTCATTGTTTAATATATTTATCTCTTGATATACTAATAGTCATTTCTCACACATCTTCCCCACTTAGTATACACTATACTATTTCTCGCTTGAAGCTCACATGTCGCTTCTAACTACGAATTATCTCTCAATTCTATTTAAGTTAAAGATATTCTTTATTCTAATGCACCTCAATTAGCATTTCTCATTGTGTGAGATATCTCCCAAATCAATCGTTGTTAAGGATATTTCTATATCCGTATGCACATCAATTAGCATTTGCAACTCTCCATCCATATTAGGGTTCAATTCATTTTATGAACCTTTAAAGTTATCCCATTTGGGAATTGATCTTAAGATCCAATATCTCTAAGTTCATCTCATTATTTCATATCAATATAATTGTCATCTCCAAATAGAATCTCCAAATCAAGGTGGGCTTCCCCACTTAGAATACACCATAATATCTAATCGGTATTCCACAAATTTAGTCAATATGACTCCAATAATTTCTTATAAGGGAAACTCTCTAAAAGTCTCCCAAACATACTCCAAATAACTCCTATAGAGGTTCCCAATCGATAACCTCGAACAAAACGGAATGAAATTCTCCCTAGAAAAACATTCCCCCAAAAGCCCTATTTTCGAATCGATTGGGGCCAATTCCGAATCGATTCGGCCCAGCGAATCGATTCGACCAGGAAGGCGAATCGATTCGGGTCATCAGACCTGGGACTCTGTCTCAGGCCGAATCGATTCGCCTGGGGTCCGAATCGATTCGGTCACTCAGACCTGGGCACCTGCATATTTTCAAATCGATTCGGTAGGAGGCCGAATCGATTCGGCCCTTCAGAATTCTCGAAAATGGCTACTTTTTATTTAGCCTAAATTCCCCAAAATTCATTTTAATCATTTTCTCTCCATTTCTCTTCAACCCAATCACAAATATATCATCAATAATCATCCTAGAAACTATATAAACTAATTTCTATCCTCAAAATCAAAGATCTACATATCAAATCTTAGATTATACCCAAAAGTTAGGTTTTGATAAAATAAACCTAAAACCCAAATATTTAATCCAAAAATCATGCAATAAATGGTACACAACAATTATTTATCAAGTTTAATCACTTGCCTTGGGTTCGTAGGGTCTGAATCCACCTAGAGATCGCGTATTTGCCGAAAATCTCCACTTTCTCTCTATTTTCTCCTTCTTTCTCTTCTTCTTTCTTCTTCTCTCTTTCTTTCTTTCTTTCTATTTCTCTTCTCTCTTTGGAGAAATAAATCTCCCGTAGGCTTTTAAGCCCTAAATCCCAAGATACACATCTTTAAATGATAATACACACTTTAAATGACTCGGTAACTTTAATTCGAGTCAAACGATCCTAAATTATTTCGGAACCTAAATAGACCCCAAGTACAGTCATTTCGACTTTCTCGACCCTTCCGGACACAACTACACCCTCAGAATCGCTATTCGAAGCACTTTCTAACGACTCCAAATCTTGACCTCAATTGCCAATTTAATTAATCTTCAATAAAATAATATTTATTTCTCCCAAAATAAATAAATCCTCGTCTCCAAGGCCTCGGGTTGTTACATATATTATAGTAAAATTTAATGTTTTCTTGTAATTTTGAATAATGTTCTATTGAATTAGTGATAAAGTAATATTATTGTGCATAAATACTTAGTTTAAGAAAAAATAAATATAATAATTAAGGTGTGAAGAATGATTTTTGGACAAATAGTAAATTTATCAGAGTAAATAAGAGTTGTTGATTTGTTGCATATAATTTTGGGACGATAGTTATTTGAAGATAAAGCAATATGTATGCTCAACTGAATTATTAAGCTTTATTTTTGTATGGTAATGGTGATTTTATATGCTCGCCATATGCACAAAATTATCTTTAAGACCTATTGGTTTATTTATTTGATGACATGGCCTATAGATTTATATTTGAGAAATATAAGACATACACACAAATGCCCCATTTATAAATTAAGTGTTCATTTTAAGGTTTAAAAAATCATTATATTTAATTTAGTTTTTATTAGATGTTTTAAGGAGCTTGACATATAAGTCTTTTTTACATATTAGAGAAAAAATATCGTTTCAGTGACCTATTGGAGAGAAAAAAATGTAGGACTTATTTGACTACACACTTAATAAATGAGATTGCTTATAAACATGAATTATATGAATAAAAAATGCCAAGGAAATGAGGAGAGTCTATCTTAAATTTTTGATCGCTTGTCTTCTTGAACTGGTAATTATTTTTTTAAAAATAAGAGTGAACTCTTGATAAATCATAAAAGTTGAACAAACAAGAGCATGATATACTTTTTCATTTCTAGAAAAGGAGACTAATTAACACGTAAAGACTATAAGATTATCTTTGGATATAGTCTAACCTTGCAACAAAATATAGTTGTGTTGTATATATATATATATATATATATATATATATATATATATATATATATATATATATATATATATATATAATAAATCACGAATGTGAAAACGAAATGATTAACCCACGAACTTAGTTGTCGAGCTTAAAAAAATAATTAGAGCTATTTCAAAAATGAAGCATCATGAAACTTAAAAAATGAGAGTAACATAATGTGGGATAATATGGATCCATGCATTTGGAATATATCGAAACATATTTTTAGAAAATGGGAAAAAGGGGGGACATAATGTAAAAGTAACACCCTGTAAAATTTAGTAACAGATTATTCATATCTAGTACAAACTCACGGGAATCAAACAATTGAATATCATTATAATCATGATGATAACTAAAATAAGTACATAAAATAAATAACTGCAAATAAGTAAGAGGAAATTCCATACATGTCTGATACCACAGTCGACAGTAACAGAGGAAGATGCAAATACGAGATCAGGACAGAAGTGAAAACAATGACATATATCCTAAAAAACCTAATATGAAACGTTGAAAGTAAGTTTAAGTAGGATAAGAATATAACTGATTCAGGACCTTAATATAATTATGCATCTTCTTCTCGTCTTTTATTAGCTTTTAGGTTATCCCAAAATCCAAAAATCCTACATAACACATTTATCTAATCACATACCCAAGTGAGCCCCATGATTACATATTATTCATTTCAATTGAATATTCATAAATACTCGTTTTATACCTCTCAAGTATATACATCTAATCATCACACATATAACGACATGTATATTCATAACTCTACTGTCATTTAATTTATTATTTAATTAACTACTGGAGTACTAAAGCGGTCACTGTCGTACGACCCAGAGTAATCTCGTGAGTACCAAACTGACGTTGTGCCATTTCCCAACCTAGGGTACTATACTATCACTGTCTACCGGAGTACCAAACCGGTAATCATCGCACGACCCAGGATAAGCCTGTCTTGTTCTCTTAGGATATTAAAGCGTCATCGTCACCCGGTCTAGGATACTATGATATTGCAGTGCTCATCATCGTACGACCCATGGTATAACTCATATCTATCTACTAGGATACTAAAGCGGGGCCATCGCATTGTCCATAAGAATGTCCCCTCTAAGATGTATCTCAAATAATGAATATATCGCATATAATGTAAAAAAAAATTATTCACATTTCAAGAAGGATGTGAGTCTTATTATCTTTCCAATTAATCGCGCATATCTAAATAAATGTTTTCGATCAGTATCTTTAATTCAAAATTACTTCTTTACCAAATTAAGAAAAACTTCTAATTCTGCACACGTCGTGCGGACAACCCTAAAACCTAGTCGTTCGCACGACTCGTGTGCACAGACCACAATTGTGGCCGTTCGAACTGGGAAATTAAGAAAAGCTCCAGGATTCAGTCTTTCTACAACCTCTAGCCCCTAATACGACATTCTATCTAGAACCACCATTAATGTCTTAATTCATGGTTTTTGATAAGCACCCAAAACAGTACATTTTATACCCCGAATAGTTGTATTTTAGTTGCTATTTCTCGACAATATGGGTCTTATGCGCTTATTTGTTTAATATGCAGGCTGAATGTACGTTGCGGTATTCAAACACCTATTTCAAGGCAATTGTGCATTTTATGGAGCTAAATACCCTTATCTTGTACCCCAATTACCTCTCCCGTACCCTAACCCTAGCCTAAACTTATCCCTAAACCGTCACCCAAGACCCGTGTGTGTTGGTTTGTTCCCTTTTTATTTTATTTTAATTTTTTAGATTTTTAGTTTGAGTCATTTTAATTTTAGGATTATTTTAGCATTTTTTAGGTTTTATTTCCTATTTTTATATTTTATTTCTATTTTTATTAATATAATTTTATTTTATTTTATTAAGTTTTTAGTTTTAGTTTTTATCTTATTTTATTTTATTAGGATTAGTTTTTAGGAATTTAGTTTTATTACATTTTATTTTTTTATAGGACTTTAGTTTTTAAGTTTAATAGATTTACATTTTTCTTTTCATTTCTTTTTAGTTTTAATTTTTTATTTTGAGTCTTTATTTTATAGGAATTTAATTTTTAGATTTTTAAGTTTTATTTGATTACTTAGATTTTATTTTTTTATTTTTTTAGTTTTATTTTATTAGGGTCCAAACTAATACACACACACACACTTAATACCCATTAAACTACCCTCACCCTCACCCCTACTTCCTACACCCTCACCACACTCTAACCCCCCTCTCTCCTTCTTCAACCTCTCACCTTCTCTCTCCTCTCTCCAAAACAGAAAACACCTCCAACCACCCTCTCTCCTCTCTATCCTCCATAACCAAAACTCAACCCTATAAACCCACCTACTCTCCCTCTCTCCCCAATCTCCCCCCTACACCATACTCAGAAGACCCAAGCCGACACCATTCCCTCTCCAACCCGAATCAAACCAATTCAACCCAAAAACCAACTTCAAAAACCCATTTCCCAAATCCTCTTATCCAAACTCATTTTTCACTTCCTGCCAAATGCAAATCTAAGACCCATTTCAAACTCCAAACCCCACATCCATCTTCCATAACCCATTTTCCATGTTTATCCCAAACAAAAAAACGTGACCTTCTTCTAAAATCCAAGCCAATACCAAAATGCCAACAAAACCCATGTGCCAATAAACCCACATGTCACTTATCCCTTTTAATTCATTTTACCCATTTTACCCCCCAACAACCACTTAACCCCATTTTCCCAAATTACCCTCAATAACAAATCAGATTTTTTCCAATTATTCCCTCACCTCACACCCCCATTCACATGTGACCTCACCCAAAACTCATGCACCTCTAGACAATTCCCACATATACCCCTTTGCTCCATTGCATATAAAAAGAAGATGAAGACCTCATTTGAGAGAATGCTAGATTAGAGAGCTTTTTAGATAGGAATTTTAGAGAGAAAATTAGGTAGAGAAAAACACCCTTGTAAATAGTTTTTCATTTTTTTATTTTTAGATTATTGTGAGTGTAAATATTGTAAGAGAGTTAATTGAGTGAATATTTTAATTTCAAATCATTTGGATGCTCAATTAAGTGGTGTATGCTTCAATTTGGAAGATTAGAGTTCAACTTTCTCAAGGAGACTTGGTTTGCTTGTTCTATTCTCTTATCTTTTATTTTAGTAGCCTTGATTATTAATTTGTCATGTTTCATATCATGTTAGGCTAACACCCCTTTCAAGGGGTGGGGAAGCCCATTATTTTGATGTTAATGTTAATTTAATTAGTTTAATTAAATTAAAATTCCCTTTGATGATTATTTTTGCAATCTTACTTTTAATTTACGCCTCGAGAGAGGGTAAATGATTTTCGAGAGAAAATCGAGATTCTAGTCTGAATTTCCATCTTAGAATAGAACTAGAGATAGGTTTTTCTAAAATGTGAAATTATTTCTTTGAATTTCAACTCTAATCATATTTTCATGATCTAAACTAATTTAGTAAATCGATCCTAGCGGGTGATTTGTTAGATGATGTTTAGATCTACATTTTGTGAGTTGTAGGATTGTAAATTTAATCCTCTAAAAGATTATTATTAAAATTACATTTGCAATGAGAGTTGATTTGTAATTTCAATATTAATTTGGGACGTTTAATTTGAATAAATTAATTAAATAGATTAACTAGAAATTATGGTATAACCCCACTCCTTGATTGTTCTCACCTTTATTTACCTCACTTTATCTTTTATTTTAGTGTTAGACTTTAATTTCATTTTAGTTACTTTCTAGTTAGTTATTATCATTTTACATTTAGTTTATTTTAGTTTAGATCTCACCTCACCCTTTTGTTTTAATATTGAAAAAGCTAAAAAAAATAGAAAAGTGAAAAAGCACAAAAAGAAAATAAAAAGTGAATTACAATTGAATTTGTTCCATGTGTTTTACTCCCTAGAAAGTGGATTGATACCCTTACTTACCACTACACTTGAGTTTATTATTATTTGTAGGTATGTGAGGTTTTGACTAACTTGGCTTTCAACAACGACATATACGCAAAAAGCCTAGTTATCAAATGGCGTCGTTGCCATTCTTGGGATTGTGAAGCTCGGAGCGGATTCCATTTTGTGATTCATTTATCTTGTACTTTTTTTCATTTTTGTACCATTTTTTATTTTTTTTAGAAGGCTTGTATTAGGACTTTTTATTATCTTGGCTTGTATTGCGGTGCATAGGACACCATTTATTTTTCATTTAAATTTGTAATAATTAAAGCCAAGCGTGATAGGGAAACCGGACAAGGTAGAGAGAGGGCGTCCATTGGTGCGGATTTAGAAGCCTCTCTACCTTGGGTCGGTAGGACTCCCGGGGACGACTGAGATAGGCGTGATCTCCCCCCGGTCGACTCAAATTTTTCGGCACCCCACGGCCTAAAAACCGTGGGAGGTACATTTCTTATACCCTCGCGCCTCTCCTGTTAGCGAGTCATTTATTGTGTGTGATTTGTGTGCTCTTATGTGATTTTATTCTCGCATTTATTTTTGAATGGTGTGATGAATTAATTAATTAAGACCTACACCCGGTCACTCACGAGAAGGGATTTCATCACCCGACTCACTCGCTTACCAATTTTGTGCTACCCTAGCCATCACTAAATTTAAAATCAATCAACTAGGTGGCCCAAATAGGAGAATATTTTTGCAAAGGCGATCAGTAAAATATTTCCGTGATTTTTATCGCCCGCGGACTTATTTAAAATTTGACTACCCTCTCACTACATTTAAAGATCAAAATTGGCTATGTGCTAGTTAGGAATTTTTCTTGACTTCTGTGTGTTTCCAATACCACTTTCGGTAGTCGATTTTAATTAGTCCGTCCAAATCAAGAGTCCATATTTTCCCCACCTTTTCTTCCAAAAAAAAAAAAAAATCCAAAAATATTTTTCTTCCTTTATTTTTTATAAAAAATCCAAAAAAAATTTTCTTTCTTTAATTTATAAAAAGTCCAAAAATATTTTCTTTCTTTTTGAAAAAATTTCAAAAAATCAAAAAAATATATTTCTCTCCACATGGCCGAGGAACGTCCTTTACGGGACTACTTTGGTCATTTTCCATTGACATATGACACGTGTGAGAGTGATCCCGAGCGGTCCCTTTATGATATTCTTCATGATTTCACCTCTCTCACGAGTACCGTTGATACTCTTGACCCGTCCATTCACGCATCTCATTTTCCATCACCCTCGGTGTCAAGTGTCGACGTGTCGCGTACTTTGTTGTGCACCCACTGTTCTAATGCCGATCACATGTCCCATGTGTGCCCTTACATGTCATATCCATCCGCACCCACCACGGCACATGTGTATCCATATGACACTGTTCCGGAACCCACCTCGGCCCATTATCCCGATGTATCCAATCCCGAGTTGTGTGAGTACCCGAGTTATTCGTGGAGGCCTGATCACCCTTCCATGCAATACGTATCCCAACCCGATGTTGTGGATCCTCACACGTTCCAACAGTTGTCATGGCAATCTTGTGCACCTGTTCATGATCAGTTTCCTCACTACGCACCCCATGCGCATCAACTATTTGTCCATCACGGAAGCACTCCTTTCGTGTATGATGAACTTGACCCCACCCCACACACTTCATTTGAGTATTATCCATATAGTACTGATTATAGCGTGTTGTGTCCACCTCACCCACCACCACCACCCATCATTCCACCAACACCTTCATCCACATCCACTCTCGAAACCCTCTTGCAAAAGTTCATACTTGAGCAAGAGCAAGCAATTCAAACTCAAGCTCTCCAAAGGCTTGAACAAAGGTTAAATGAATTGATGTGTGCGCGAGAGTCGGATATTCCCATGACCCCACCCATCGTTGCCACCGAGTGTGACGATGATGTGTCCCTTTGTGACACAGAATTTGAGTGTGACCAACCCTACCACCCCGAGAATCTTGAAGTTGAGACCATTCCATGGTCCGGGTCCCAAGTCGACAATTGTGTTGACTTACCTTTCCTTAGTGAGCCTGATTCAATTCCACCATATCCCAATGAACCCAACCTTGCGGTTCCTGTTCCCACTCCCGTAATATCCAAAACAATGCCCGAGTCTATACCTATCGAGCTTCACCATTGTGTTCCCGAGGAACCAATTTATCTTAGGTTAGCTCCGGCTACGAGTGTTCACCTTTTTCCCGAGATAGAATCTGTGATAGTTCCTAACTATCCGGATATGGATGATATCCCACCATGCATGGCTCCCGTTGAGCCTGATATTTCTCATGATTCCTCTATCTCCGATCTTGGTGCCTCGTCTTACCCACCCACCCCATTTACCGATGCTACTATTATGGAGAAGTTGACAACTCCATCTTTAGAAACCACACTACCTTGTGAGTATTCCTTTACTCCTCCCAATGAGTGTGTGTCTCCCACGCTTGAGTTGGCTCATCTTCCTCCACCATTTATCCCACCCGATACACCGTTTTTCCAACCCGACCCACCCATTGTTCCTTCCACCCCACCAAATGGTTTGGATCTCGATTTTGCACATTTCCAGTTTCCATCTACATTTTTAGATCCTAACCTAAAACCATCCACCTTCCACGAGAGTTATGGTGATACTCTCCACTTCCGTGACACCGAGTTTGTTCCTCCATGCACACCACTTCCTTGTGGTGTTGATTTTTCTCAACAACTCCCTGGCGTGTCACGGCGCGACCATTATCATCGTCCATTCATAGAACGGTCGTGTGATTTTTATGAGGCCCACCCTATCACTATTGCCAAACCATATTGCCTCCCTCACCAACTTGAGCACCATTCTTATAGGGCCCTAGTCGCCCTCACCTTTACGCTCAACCAGACCCGTGTCCGATACCTATTCACCCTTACCCTTTTTCCCACCCGCCCTTGGTCTACCGATGCTTTGCATCGTGTAATGCACTTCGCCATACAGGTGCATTGACCACTTTAGCCTGTTTCCAGCAAGACTGACGCTTCAGTCTTGTTTGGGGGTGATTCTCATCACCCGATTTTTCTGCCACCCTGTACTTTCATAGATCTTATCATTAGGGTGAGATCCCATCGGTTTGGCTGACGACATTAAACTTAGCGCTACCGGGAGGCAGCCCGCGTTTCTTGTACTAGTCTCATCCTGCTTGGGGGTGGTGTTTCACATCACCCTATGTTTTACCATGCTTATAGACTTGTACATCTTATATTCAGGTTTATTCTTGGCTACATCTTTCCACTTCATTAGCGGTTCATTCTGGTAATCTCTTTCCTACCTTATGCTCTCAATTTTAAAAATCATTTTACTTAACATCGGGGACGATGTTCCTTTTTGTTTGGGGGTGGGGAATTTTATCAAAATCGTACCTCTTTTGAAAAATTTTGATTGTTGAACCTGATTTTTAAATTTCGCGCAGTTTCTTTCATCTCACTCATTGATGTGAATTTTCAATCATCCATCTTTCTAAGTCTAGGAATCAAGCTAGAGAATATTTTTTCTAAATAGCTTATGTAATACGTAACAAGGCATTTTGCACCATGAATTTCTAGACTCAACAAAATTTGCGCACTTATCACGTCATTACGTTTAGAGTTGAGGAGTACCACAATTCCCAAGAGAACCTTAAGGATCACTAGTAGAGACTTTAGCCCGTGAGATTTGTGCCTTTCACCCTTTTAGAGTGTTTTACGCAATCTCCGAGTCACAAGTTGATTCAACTTTCTTTGGGTCCGCACTTAATTGTTGTATGATCTCATTTTCTTTCTTAAAATTTTGGTTGATCACTGAGAATGACATCTTTTTCGAGTTGTAAGAAACGCGTGTCTTGAAATTTGTCCCGAATACTAAATTTTCATCCATACACCTACCACTTTTCCATATCACATTTCATTTACCCATCACCCATTACCTTCCCATCCATTCACTTCACCGATGTTCTTCCATATTCCCATATATTTCCCCACACCATCACCTATCATCTCCATATCATCTTCCATCATTTAAAATAAAAGAGTGTGATTTCAAAATATAAATGTCTTCAGTGTTAGTTTGAAAAGTGAGAGAAAAACAAACAAAAAAAAAAGAAAAGAAAAGAAAAAAAAGAAAAGAAAAGAAAAAAGAGAGAAAAGAAAAGAGAAAGAGAGTTTGTAGTTAGTAATTAGTAGTTAGTTTTGAAATAAAGACATTTGTGCCTAATGTGTATACACTCTTCTATCGCATCCATTTTTCATCCATTTTACATCACATATCCACCATCCATCCATCATATCATCATCCCATCCTATCCTACCTCATCGCATCCCACATATCCCATTTCATTTACCCCCTCACCCATATACATCCATATTTCCCCTAGGTGTTCAGGCAAATGAAAGTCAACGTGGTGAATAACTCGACGTTCTCACTATTGTGATTAGCATTCCTTTCATGAGATCAATTTTCTTTCTAATTATTCGTTATTTCTTATATGTGTGTGAGACGTTTGAACTTGCTTACATTTACTCACCTCCTCACACACAAGAGCGATACACTAATCCATATCTCGAGAGTTCGTTTGAGAGTGATATATCTAGTGAGATTTGAAGTTGAAGCGTTGATTCCGACAAGGCAATCTAGGAATTACTCTTGTGATTCTCGACCCGTTTTGACTGATTCACACTACACACGTTGAGTTCTAGGAAGGATGTGCCTTGAGTATTTACTTAGCTAAACTTTTACAAATTCTAGCTTTTATTTCTCAAATCATTTTCTCATGTGATGGATTGTGCGATTATTCTACATCTAATAAGAGATTGACTGCCTTTCAATAAATTTTTGCAAATAAGAATTTTGTGGGTATATTCCCTGCAAACCCTCACGAGACACAACTCGTCCTGTAGGGCAACCTATAGGTTTAAAGGCTTGTTGCACATGCTAAGTGCAATCGCAAGTGCCCGCGAAAGTGGTACACTTTTGGTTACTTATCTTTCTCTTTCTCTCTATCTTATTGCTCGAGGACTAGCAACGCTCTGTTTGGGGGTGGTGTGATAAGCACCCAAAACAGTACATTTTATACCCCGAATAGTTGTATTTTAGTTGCTATTTCTCGACAATATGGGTCTTATGCGCTTATTTCTTTAATATGCAGGCTGAATGTACATTGCGGTATTCAAACACCTATTTCAAGGCAATTGTGCATTTTATGGAGCTAAATACCCTTATCTTGTACCCCAATTACCTCTCCCGTACCCTAACCCTAGCCTAAACTTATCCCTAAACCGTCACCCAAGACCCGTGTGTGTTGGTTTGTTCCCTTTTTATTTTATTTTAATTTTTTAGATCTTTAGTTTGAGTCATTTTAATTTTAGGATTATTTTAGCATTTTTTAGGTTTTATTTCCTATTTTTATATTTTATTTCTATTTTTATTAATATAATTTTATTTTATTTTATTAAGTTTTTAGTTTTAGTTTTTATCTTATTTTATTTTATTAGGATTAGTTTTTAGGAATTTAGTTTTATTACATTTTATTTTTTTATAGGACTTTAGTTTTTAAGTTTAATAGATTTACATTTTTCTTTTCATTTCTTTTTAGTTTTAATTTTTTATTTTGAGTCTTTATTTTATAGGAATTTAATTTTTAGATTTTTAAGTTTTATTTGATTACTTAGATTTTATTTTTTTATTTTTTTATTTTTTTAGTTTTATTTTATTAGGGTCCAAACTAATACACACACACACACTTAATACCCATTAAACTACCCTCACCCTCACCCCTACTTCCTACACCCTCACCACACTCTAACCCCCCTCTCTCCTTCTTCAACCTCTCACCTTCTCTCTCCTCTCTCCAAAACAGAAAACACCTCCAACCACCCTCTCTCCTCTCTATCCTCCATAACCAAAACTCAACCCCATAAACCCACCTACTCTCCCTCTCTCCCCAATCTCCCCCCTACACCATACCCAGAAGACCCAAGCCGACACCATTCCCTCTCCAACCCGAATCAAACCAATTCAACCCAAAAACCAACTTCAAAAACCCATTTCCCAAATCCTCTTATCCAAACTCATTTTTCACTTCCTGCAAAATGCAAATCTAAGACCCATTTCAAACTCCAAACCCCACATCCATCTTCCATAACCCATTTTCCATGTTTATCCCAAACAAAAAAACGTGACCTGCTTCTAAAATCCAAGCCAATACCAAAATGCCAACAAAACCCATGTTCCAATAAACCCACATGTCACTTATCCCTTTTAATTCATTTTACCCATTTTACCCCCCAACAACCACTTAACCCCATTTTCCCAAATTACCCTCAATAACAAATCAGATTTTTTCCAATTATTCCCTCACCTCACACCCCCATTCACATGTGACCTCACCCAAAACTCATGCACCTCTAGACAATTCCCACATATACCCCTTTGCTCCATTGCATATAAAAAGAAGATGAAGACCTCATTTGAGAGAATGCTAGATTAGAGAGCTTTTTAGATAGGAATTTTAGAGAGAAAATTAGGTAGAGAAAAACACCCTTGTAAATAGTTTTTCATTTTTTTATTTTTAGATTATTGTGAGTGTAAATATTGTAAGAGAGTTAATTGAGTGAATATTTTAATTTCAAATCATTTGGATGCTCAATTAAGTGGTGTATGCTTCAATTTGGAAGATTAGAGTTCAACTTTCTCAAGGAGACTTGGTTTGCTTGTTCTATTCTCTTCTCTTTTATTTTAGTAGCCTTGATTATTAATTTGTCAAGTTTCATATCATGTTAGGCTAACACCCCTTTCAAGGGGTGGGGAAGCCCATTATTTTGATGTTAATGTTAATTTAATTAGTTTAATTAAATTAAAATTCCCTTTGATGATTATTTTTGCAATCTTACTTTTAATTTACGCCTCGAGAGAGGGTAAATGATTTTCGAGAGAAAATCGAGATTCTAGTCTTAATTTCCATCTTAGAATCGAACTAGAGATAGGTTTTTCTAAAATGTGAAATTATTTCTTTGAATTTAAACTCTAATCATATTTTCATGATCTAAACTAATTTAGTAAATCGATCCTAGCGGGTGATTTGTTAGATGATGTTTAGATCTACATTTTGTGAGTTGTAGGATTGTAAATTTAATCCTCTAAAAGATTATTATTAAAATTACATTTGCAACGAGAGTTGATTTGTAATTTCAATATTAATTTTGGACGTTTAATTTGAATAAATTAATTAAATATATTAACTAGAAATTATGGTATAACCCCACTCCTTGATTGTTCTCACCTTTATTTACCTCACTTTATCTTTTATTTTAGTGTTAGACTTTAATTTCATTTTAGTTACTTTCTAGTTAGTTATTATCATTTTACATTTAGTTTATTTTAGTTTAGATCTCACCTCACCCTTTTGTTTTAATATTGAAAAAGCTAAAAAAAAATAGAAAAGTGAAAAAGCACAAAAAGAAAATAAAAAGTGAATTACAATTGAATTTGTTCCGTGTGTTTTACTCCCTAGAAAGTGGATTGATACCCTTACTTACCACTACACTTGAGTTTATTATTATTTGTAGGTATGTGAGGTTTTGATTAACTTGGCTTTCAACAACGACATATACGCAAAAAGCCTAGTTATCAGTTTTGCTACCTACATATCCCTTAATTTGTCCTATAAAGTTCATCAAACCCAATTCTATACCACCCTTACAAGACTAATAAATTTATATAAAGATTTACGGATATTTTTCCAAATTAGAACCCTAGGTATTGAATTTTATTCTAAAGTCCCAAATTTCTAATTTATTCGTGTAAAACTCAAGGGGATTTTACCCAATTCTTCATGTATACACAATTTTAACCTCAATTTGTTAAATATAACCAAAAATTCATGACAAATTGAATCTAGTTCCATTTATGAATAAAATCCAATTTTTACTAACAAGTTTCAATCTCAAACTTTTTGTTTAATTATGTAAGTCATATGTTTTATATTTAGATTTAGAATCCAATGAATAACTATGTTCTAGTAACAAAAGCAATTATATAAATATACTAAATAAACTTGCCTTTAAGTTCAACTAGGATGAATTCCAATTGAGAAGTCCCATTTCTCTTTTTTGTCGAATGCTTAATTGCCCCATTTCTTCTTTTCCCGGTGGCTTCTTTATTCTCTCTCTAGGGTTTCCTTTATAAAGAGTTAAAATGATTCATAATAACCCTAATCTCCCCTTTTATATGCTTAACCATGAAATTTAGGTTAACTCCCATATGCACCTTGGCCAATTATGCCCAAAATCACTTTTAATTAGTTTATAGTCTATCCCAAATGATATACTAGCCTATGGGGATTAAAACTCATTATTTAAATCTTAATCCAACATTCTAAATGTCCCAAGTATCAACCCAAAGTATCAAGCCAACTTCTTAATATTCTAATTCGTACAAGTCCCGTTTTAATAATAAATTATTTATTAAATAATTATTAATTCATTAGTGTGCATTAAGTCACATTTCAAGTTTAACTAAAATACACATAAGACCGCACATATGAAAATTTAAATAGTGACATCACATGACATTGCAGTCACATGTAGTCATAAATAATCAATTTCACTATTTAATTAATGCATTAAAATTACAGGTTATTATATTATTCCCCTTACCTTAAGTCATTACTTAGTTGTCATAGTATTAGATGAGATTACTAAAGACATACAAGTAGATGTCCCACAGTGTATATTGTTTGCGGATGGTATAGTTTTAGTAGACACTTCAAAGGAGGCCTTAGCGATGAGAGTAGATAGTTGGAGAAAAGCCTTAGAGTTAAAGGACTGAAAATCAGTAAAAATAAAATTGAATATATGGATCGTAGATTTAATAATGAGTCGTCTAATAGCATAATGTTAAAGATTGAAGAAAAAGTGATAAACCAAACTAATAGTTTTCGTTATTTAGGTTTAGTGATACAAAGTAATGGGCATATTGATGAAGATGTTACGAGTATAATAATGACCAGATGGATGAAATTGAGACTAAAGAGTGGGTTATTATGCGATAAGAGAATAACAAATAAATTAAAAGAATAATTTTATAGAACAATCATTAGGACAACGACCCTTTACGGAGCGAAGTGTTGGGCTTTAAAGAAAAAATATGAGAAAAATATCTATGTTAGTTAGATGAGGATGCTATAATGGATGACATGAATTACTAGAAAGGATAAGATTAAAAACCAGTATGTGAGAGATAAGTTAGGAATAACTCCCATTAGCGATAAATTAAGAGAAAGTAGACTTAGATAATATGAACATGTGTTGCATAGACCATTAGATACACCTATAACAAGAGTAAGACTACTGGAAATAGAGGGTAAATGACAAAGGGGTTATCCTAAGCTATCTTAGGAAGAAATTATTAGGAGAGATCTTAAGGAGTTACATTTGAATGATAATTTTGCTTATAATAGATTAGAATGGAAAATGAGAATCCATCTGGATGACCCCATGTGATAGGATTAAGTAAAGGATGATTATGATGATATTATTCCCCCTTAAAACTAGTAATTTTGTCCTCAAAATTCGAATTCATAAACTCGTACTCAAAATTTTAAGAATATCTCGCTCGTAGTGTCCTCATACTCTATAAAAAAATCTACCCATCTTACAAACTAGTACCCATTATGTTCTCTCATCGTTAATCACGTTTGGATAACCCTCAACCAACTAGTCCTATTGTTGGAATCTCAACTTGTCCCACAAGGATTCCCTCCATTGTATACCTATAGAAACATCTTGTATCCACTAACAGTGAAAAGGAGAGATCAAATGATATCATCCCCACCCTATACCCTAGTATGGATAAGTACCCATACATCAGATTTCCAACTTCCATCCCATGTACTCATTCAACACAAAAGTTCTTTTTCCTACTATGGAAATCTTCATACACCCTATTAGGGCCTCTATTTTTTTCAAGGTACTCCAAATATATTCCCATACAACGACTTGTTAAAAAATTGGTTCTTAATCAACTTGGTCAATCTGACTTAGATGACCTTACATGATTCCACGACCTTTTTAGAACCCCTGAACCCCCATTGAACATTAATGGGTCTATTAACCCACTTCTATACTAGGATTTCAAAACACTATAACTCTTTGAACGTCTCCAATGCTCTACTTTTTCAACTGGAAGGAGCCTATTCTACTCTACCACATTACGCATAAGAATTCCCCAAAATACTTTACACCCACTTGTTTATGGAATGTAAAGTAACCCACAAAAAAATCACCTTGTCCAAAACTACATTGCCTAGCTGGGGACCTTCTTGCACAAAAACTTTCTCTTGGAAATGAAATCTTCTACATTCGTTAATATACAAAGGTGTTCTTCCAAGTTATAACCTCATACCTTATCTCAATAACTTCCACACTTAAACTTGAACTGACCTCGATAAAAAAATTAGGTGTAATGGTCACCACTCCTACAAATGCTTCCTCTTCATCAAGATGTAATCACTAAACCCAATGACAAACTTGTCACAAGAAGATACTTATCTTCAAATGATCTAACATGTCGTTAGCACACGGTAATAAGAACGTATTCAGTATTGCGACCTTGCCAATTCCCTTTGAGGTTAAAAACACACACCTAGAGAATATCTTATAGAAGAACAAATATTACCATTGTTAACTCCAGACCGTGACTAGAAAAATTATCCTTGTGTGGCTCAATATTTTGAAAAGTATAAGCCGTAGAATTTTCCTCCTTTATCAACATGCCCCTAGTATACACAGTGTGTTTATGTATATAATAGGTACTCCACACCACCTCATGGTAACGTAAGAATGAGCGCACTAGTGATCTCCTACTTGAGCTCTTCAAACGTTCTGTAATAAACTATATTCAAAACAATTGTACCCCCTTTCGAATAAGGTGAGCTAGTGGCCCGACCATCTTCAAGAACTGCTTAAATATCCTGTATTACCCCTCTAAACCTATGTAACTCCTACCCTATGTAGGTTTCATAGGTTATCCCTAATTCATAATTGTAGGTAACTTAGTAGGATTCATCGAAATCCTAGCCTTAGGTACCACATGGTTCAAGAATTATATCTCTCGAAGCCAAAACTTACACTTTCAGAACTTAGCCTACAACTTATGTTCTCGTAGTGTAAATCGATCTAGAATAGTTGAAAACATAATTGTTCGTGTCCATGAACACTCCTAGTGCATTGTTCAGCCCAAATGGCATGACCCAAAACTCATATGCTCTATATCGCGTAAAAAATTCATCTTAGGAATGTGCTCCCCTCGAATACATACTGGTGACACTCTTCAATTAGTCGAATAGATCATTGATATGTGTCAATAGATACTTGATCTGTATCGTGACCTTGTTCATCTCATAGATATAATTGGGCTTACCATAAAAATTGCTCCTCCGTATGAACCCCTGGCTACAAACTACTAATCCTGCTCACTCGGGTCATGTATTTTCATAAAACATCATCCGGTATGGTTCCTTCTCATTGTTCCTGATACTCTATGAAAAATCTATACAAAAGCCCGCCTCTTTACTTTGGTAATCGCGTTACCTCATCAAATACGTCCGTAAACTCCTAGACAATCAGTATCTAGTCTAACGATAAGGTTACCTCCTCTGATGAAGTCGCATCTGTGTATTATAAGTTTGTTCTAGATCCTCCCTCAGGACCGTACATAATTATAAGACACATCCCTTGCCTGAAAATGATAATCATGGAAACCTACTCCCAGTAGTTGATATAAGCGTAATACGCATATCTATTACCCCGAGCAAAATAATACGAGTCATAATGTAATGACCCCACTTTTATATGCCAATATATAATTATTTTTACAATTGTGTCTTACTTATTATCTAATAATGTTATATTATTACATATGTAATATTATAGGTTCTTAATATGACCAAGCCTATTTCTAAATTTGAAGAATTAACTGTAAAGTGAGAAAAATTGAAGTTTTATTGCACATCCTAAGCTAAATGATAAGTTTTGGGGTAGAAAATATAATTTTATGAAACTTTAGGGACTAAAATAAAAATATAAAAAGGGCCATTTTATAAATAAAATATTTTTAAGGACCTCTAAAAAATATTGAAAATGTATCGTGTGAAATCATCAAAATGCCCTTAATGTGTAAAATGACCATTATACCCCTAACACCTTTCCACCTCGTGTTAACACGTGTCGCTGCTCGGTGAAATAAGGTTGCAAGACCCCTCCGTTCCGTGACACATAAACGCTGACTCTCCGTCCTAAAAGCCTGTCAACTAGACACATGTCAACGCCGTGTTATCTCTGGAAAACTATAAATAGGGGCTTAGGGTTCATTTGAAACTCACACCAATTCCTTGAGAATTATAGTAATAAAGAGTGATAGAAAGCTTGGTAGATATCTTAAGAGGGAGTTATATGATTTTGAAGAAAGAGTTCGTTTCGTAGGTATGATTTTATTTAAATGTTGTAATACATTTTTATAGTTTTAAGTTCGTATTTTATATCTTTACTTAGTAGTTATGCTGGTAAAATACACTAAAGACTTCACGAATCAAAACTTAAAATTTTGAAACAATGTAAATTGATTTTATTTTCAAAATATGTCAACTTGTTTGAAACTATATATATGCTTTTTATAAGTAATTTCTCGTTATTATGGAATCTCATTTAAGTAATTCCAAAGTCGGTCCCGGTGAAATTCTGTCTAGTTGAGATGGTATTTAAGTGGTGTCCCTGTGACCCTCCATATCTACTAGGAATGAATCCGGAAATGTTCTGTCTAGATGAGATGGTATTTAAGTGGTGCCCCTGTGACCCACCATCTCTACTGGGAACCGACTGATGAGGAAAGACTATGAATTGAATTCTTCAATTACGATCAATGAGTTTTTAAAGTTGACAAATGGTGATTTAGTAATCCTTTAAAAGAGGAAGTTATTATTAAAGTATAGTATAAATTGGACCTTAAAACGTGTACTTAAATCTTTATCAGATTAACGTGTGATCGAAGACTCGATACTAGTAAATTTGACCTCCATTTTGGGTGAGTACTCTGACATTCCTTGTGTATTTTGATTATATGATATTATACAAACTATATATATTTTATGAACTTCTTTTATTCTCAAAATTCATCTGATACCGATGATTTCGTCGTTTGTTATATGTTTATATCTCTCCATATAAACATCTGATTTGAATTCTGAAATTATTGATTCGGCCTATGGAAACTCTCTTACTATATTGGCCTTGACTACCGGGTGGTAATATTCATAGAGGGCAACCGTGTTACCTGGAGACGGGGAGTTCCTTTGGGTGTGGAAAAAAGGGACATAAAATGCGAGATTGTCCTAACAAAGGGAAGGCGGCAACAAAGACTTCTAATGACAATAAGGATCAGGGCAGACAAGGTAGAGTCTTTAATCTTTCCGATACAAAGGCTTCTAATGCAGTAGTGTCAGGTACACTTTCTATATGTGCACAACCTTTTCAAGTTTTAATAGATCCTGGTTCTACCTATTCATTTGTTTCTGTGCATTTTGTTAATTGATTTCCTAATATTCCTGAATCCTTGAATCATATCATACATGTTTCTACTCCTTCGGGTGAGTTATTGACAGGAACATTAGTATATAAGTCTTGCCCTATAAATGTCAGTAGTCATAAACTATTCACTAATTTGATAGTTTTAGACATAAGAGATTTTGAAGTCATTTTGGGGATGGATTGGTTAGCATCATATCATGCTAGGGTGGATTGTTTTGAGAAGAGAGTTATTTTCCAAATTCCTAACCAACCAGAATTCAGTTTTGAAGGAACTAGCATCTTATCTCCCATGCGTATTATCTCTACAATGCAAGCTTGTAGTTTTCTTGAGAAGGGATGTCAAGGATTACTCTCCAGTGTTATTGATTTACAAACAAAAGATCCTAGTTTAGAAGATATTCCTATAAGTAAGCTTTTTCCAGATGATTTGCCCAGTCTACCTCTTAGTAGAGAAGTAGAATTTACCATTGACCTTATTCCTGGAACTACACCAATCTCAAAACCACCTTATCGCATGGCACCTTTAGAACTAAGGGAATTAAAAGTTTAATTACAAGATCTATTAGACAAGGGTTTTATTAGACCTAGTATATCCCCTTGGGGTGATCCATTGTTATTTGTTAAAAAGAAGGATGGGACGATGAGGTTATGTATAGATTATCGTGAACTAAATAAGGTGACCATTAAGAATAATACCCCTTACCTCGTATAGATAATTTTTTTGACCAACTGCAAGGTACGCAAGTATTTTCGAAGATTGACCTTAGGTTAGGCTATCACTAATTGAAGATTAAGGAAGATGATATTTCGAAATCAGCTTTTCGTATGAGATATGGTCACTATGAATTTCTTGTGATGCCATTTGGATTAACTAATGCACCAGCCGCTTTTATGGATATGATGAATAGAGTGTTTAGGAAATATCTGGATCAGTGTGTGGTTGTTTTCATTGATGACATCCTTATTTATTCCAAAGGTATTGAAGAATACGAGAGGCATTTGGAGATAGTATTACAAATCCATAGGAAAGAGAAATTATATGAGAAATTAAAGAAGTGTGAATTTTGGTTGCCTAGTGTTTCTTTTCTAGGACATGTCATATCCGAGGAGGGAGTGTTGGTTGATCCTCAAAAGATCGAGGCTATACTAGATTGGCTAAGACCAACTAATGTGATGGAGATTCGTAGTTTCCTAGGATTAGCAGGTTATTATCGAAGTTTTATTGAAGAATTTTCTAGTATTGCCAAACCTATGTCTAGGTTAACACAAAAGACGGTGAAATATGAATGGTCTGAGGAAGTTGAGAATAGTTTTCCAGAACTTAAGAATCGATTAGTAACTGCCCCAATTTTGACTATTCCTTCCGGTACAGGAGGATTTGTGATTTATAGTGATGCTTCTAAAAATGGTTTGGGATGTATGCTAATGAAAAATGGAAAAGTAGTAGCTTATGCCTCTAGACAGTTAAAACCCCATGAGAAAAATTATCTAACCCATGACTTAGAATTAGCAGCGGTAATTTTTGCTCTTAAGATTTGGAGACATTATTTATATGTTGAGACTTGTGAGATTTATACTGATCATAAGAGTTTGAAATATATCTTTACTCAGAAGGAATTGAACATGAGACAAAAGAGGTGGTATCAGAGCATAGGTTACGAACTTGTAGATTAGCTGAAGATGAGATCGGTTAGATTGTTCCTAACCTAGAATTATAAGACTAGATCCTGTCAGAACTGCTTACGCTAAAGGATTACTTAGTGATTGATACTTTGTTTGAAGATATAAGAGGATGTTGATCGCATTCAATTTGGTGATGCATTAGATAGTGACTAAGATAAGATTATTAGAGGTAGACTCTAATGCAATCTTTGAATTTTTTTATTGATTCTAAGAAAAGTTAGACACAACCCATAAAATAAAGTTGAAAGTTAAATTCTAAGTCAACACGGATAACTATTTTATCAAATCGTGTAATACAAATTAATGTATTTTTTTCACATATTAGATTAAAGAAATATGTTAGTGAAAAAAAATTATGTAAGTCAAGTTTGGGGACCAAACTTTTTATAAGGAGGGTAGGATGTAATGACCCCACTTTTATATGCCAATATATAATTATTTTTACAATTGTGTCTTACTTATTATCTAATAATGTTATATTATTACATATGCAATTTTATAGGTTCTTAATATGATAAAGCCTATTTCTAAATTTGAAGAATCAACTGTAAAGTGGGAAAAATTGAAGTTTTATTGCACATCCTAAGCTAAATGATAAGTTTTGGGGTAGAAAATATAATTTTATGAAACTTTAGGGACTAAAATAAAAATATAAAAAGGGCCATTTTGTAAATAAATTATTTTTAAGGACCTCTAAAAAATATTGAAAATATATCGTGTGAAATTACCAAAATGCCCTACATGTGTAAAATGACCATTATACCCCTAACACTTTTCTACCTCATGCTTGACACCTCGTGCTAACACGTGTCGCTGCTCGGTGAAATAAGGCTGCAAGCCCCCTCCGTTGCGTGACACGTAAATGCTGACTGGCCATTCTAAAAGCCTGGTCAACTAGACACGTGTCAACGTCGTGTTATCTCTGGAAAACTATAAATAGGAGCTTAGGGTTGATTTGAAACTCACACCAATTCCTTGAGAATTATAGTAATAAAGAGTGATAGAAAGCTTGGGAGATATCTTAAGAGGGAGTTCTATGATTTTGAAGAAAGAGTTCGTTTCGTAGGTATGGTTTTATTTAAATGTTTTAATACATTTTTATATTTTTAATTTCGTATTTTATATCGTTACTTAGTAGTTATGGAATCTCATTTAAGTAATTTCTCGTTATTATGGAATCTCATTTAAGTAATTCCAAAGTCAATCCCGGTGAAATTCTGTCTAGTTGAGATGGTATTTAAGTGGTGCCCCTGTGACCCTCCATATCTACTAGGAATGAATCCGAAAATGTTCTATCTAGATGAGATGGTATTTAAGTGGTGCCCCTGTGACCCTCCATCTGTACTGGGAATCGATTGATGCGGAAAGACTATGAATTGAATTCTTCAATTACGATCAATGAGTTTTAAAAGTTGACAAATGGGGATTCAGTAATCCTTTAAAAGAGGAAGCTATTATTAAAGTATAGTATAAACTGGACCTTAGAACGTGTACTTAAATCTTTATCAGATTAACGTGTGATCGAAGACTCAATACCAGTAAATTTGACCTCCATTTTGGGTGAGTTCTCTGACATTGCTTGTGTATTTTGATTATATGATATTATGAAAACTATATATATTTTATGAACTTCTTTTATTCTCAAAATTCATGTGATACCGATGATTGATTCATTTGTGATATGTTTATATTTGTCCATATAAACATACCGATTAAAATGATTATTGAAAAGGATATTGAATATTGAAAATCTGATTCGGCCTAAGGGTCCTCTTTACTGATTGACCTTCCCAGCTGGGTTATCACTGGTGTGCCCTAAATAAGGCGTTGTGACGAACATGTTCGATTGACCCTCAACTACGGGGGTATAATACGGTAGAAGACTACGGTATTAGAGTGTACTTGCCCATCAAAATGATATGATTGAAAGAAAAAGATATCACATTTGATTTGTTGCATTCGTCTTATTCTGAGCTATACAATTATGATATATATACTTTCATTTCAAAATATATATCTATTTACTGCAAGTTCCTATCCATATATGTATATGCCTTCTCTTTTGACTTGAATAGGTATCTATTTTCTGAAAACCCTGGAATGTCTGGAGATTGAACCTCATTCGGCTTTTAGCTGATGTTGTATAAATAAATTTTTTTCAGGAAACGTTTAGGCTCACGGACGGAACGAAAATGGACTATTTTGAAGATTTATCTTTTAGAGCTCTTTTTGTAAAATGTTTATTTAGAGCATGTCTGGCTCTCTTGTAATAAGGTTTAAATTTTGTCTTAAGTTGTAACTCGTTGTTACTTTTAATATATATGAAGTTTCCTTTAGAAAGCTCTGATGACGTAATTCCTTTACTTTCAGTATTTTACGATTCATAACCATGTGATAATATTTTCGTTGCATTTATTTAAGGAAACAATTAAATCGGAATATTTGTTGCCTTGGTGGCATGTCAAGACACTCGTTCCCTAATACTATTTTGGGTCGGGTTCGTGACATATATATATATATATATATATATATATATATATATATATATATATATATATATATATATATATATATATATATATATAATCTCGTCCACTGACACCCCAACTCTCATCTCGTAGACGACTAATCACTCCATCTATACCATCAAGAAGGTGTCAGCATAATGCAACACCCAAGGTACAAGACGTTAGACTAAATAGATAGGGGTAGGTGTGTCGGACATAAACGACCATCCTATCTCGGCTAGGAAGCAAGCATCATATAATACACAGACGGAATCTTCGCTTCTTTGAGATACCCAGAGTCATATCGAATGTCACTTCCCTCTTCCATAGGCGCTAGGTAAAACATGAAAATCTTGACAGGGTTATCCCTATCATTCTTATAAAAATATATTATCAAAGACCACTCGCCTATATAAGATAATATCCAACATAATTACCACACTTTGAGAATGGATTACTGGAAGTTTCTCATGGGCTCTCATATCAATCAGGCGTGTGTTGCATCCTAGGGAGGCACTGCGCACCCCCTACTCCCTCTCTCTCTCTCTCTCTCTCTCTCTCTATATATATATATATCCTCTTCATCTTCTTCAGGGAGGATCGGAGATACTTACACTATTACTCTATCAAAATACTTGTAGAGAGAGATAAAGATATCAAATTGTACACATTAGTGGCTTTTTATGCCCAATCGAGTAAAATACAACTACACTTTCAATCGTGAATATCAGCCAAGGGCTAGACCATGTATATCTATGTAATAATATTTCTATCTATCCACTTTTTTTTCTCAATTATATGTTAATTTCTTAATTAATTTACACATATGTGTTACTCTCATCCGAGATGAATCATTGTGGATGATTTAGCCATCATCATTTTGGCACCGTCTGTAGGAACAACTTCATCTTTTTCACCATATCTTGGACTCCTACTCACCTATAGTTATGATTCAGATGCTCGTTGTTGGGTCTGCATCACAATTGAAAGAGACTGGGTTTTAGGGTTCATTATCCTCTTATTTTATTCATCCTCAAAAGGTTCACAATTGTCGTTTGTCTCATCTTCATTACCACTTATGGGATCTGATCCACCTTCCAACACAGTGGATGGTTCCAACTAAATCCTTCATAATCTAAATTGGATGATGTCACGACGACATTGAAGTCATCTGTGGCTAGTCAGCAAACCATGCAAGGCCAGCTGAATATGAAAAGCCACGATAAAATGAGTTAGTTCCTAAATGATTTGATTGTAAACCCTTTCACATCAGCAGCCATAATAAGAGTAACATAACCTCAATCTAGGGGACCACCCCAAGATCCTACAAAGGAGGTCCCATATGACCTAAGAAGGAAGAAAATAACGAAACCCAATATATCTACCTTGATAAGTATGTGGAAAATGGATATGAGGATGTTGCATAGGAAGAGGACCCTTCCAAGTCTTACAACGAGCAATATGAGACGTCATACACGTCATATAGACGAGTTAAAACATCTACCCTTACTCCTAGTTACAAAGCCGAGAGCATCCAGAGCACCCCCCAGACTCAGTACATAAATAATATTTTTACAAGACTAAGGAGTTGACATTTGATCATCTAGGCCCCGCCTGATCAAGGTCTCAGAAGTTCTTTTTTGTCCTAGTCTCGTTTCTTTAAATCCTCATTGTTCCCATCTTCCACAACCGTGAAACGAACCTTGTAATTCATTTTGAGGTTCTTTGTCTCTCTATCATAAGACTTTTTCTCCTCATACATCTTCATGTTGAGTTCCAAAATATTCTTCTTAGTCTCCTCGGCCATCCATAACTTGGATTCAATTTCCTTAACCCATTGATAAGCATGTTAGGGTGTGAGGATGGACTGCAACAAAGATGATATGAGAAGTGTATCCAGTTAAAGATGAGATAATGCTTAAACACTTCGCAAAAATAAGATTGTTACATGAATCTCCCCATGAAAAGAAAAGCCAAGTATACTCATAGTACTCTGAGTAGCCATAAAGCGAAGGTCACAAGAGGGGGTTATGAAGGAGATGGATTCCTAGGCCTTTGTCTAGATACCGATAAGAGAGTTAGGATTGAATGCTAGTTGAGATACACGTGCCTCAACTGAAGCATCATCTAATACTTGCAGACTCCGGAAAGTGTCTGAGTCCCCTCTTGTGACCTTAGTCTTATTTGGTGGATGATTCTTGGCAGACATTTTCCTTCATTTTCTTAGAGTCCTCGGCATTTCGGCTAGCAGTTGTGGATTTTTTAAAATCCACTGCCGGCTTCACAATAAAGTTTCCCTTTAATTAGTCTAGGATATTTCTTGAGATGTTGGGAGCTACCATTTCCCATATATGATCAGGATTATTCGGAGGACGATTTGCAAAGGGGAAAATATCAACGACTATTAGTGTCGGATAAAATATGAGACGAAAGAAAAGTTTGAAGTTATCTATAAATAAAAATGTTACAAACCTAATCTAGTGGGACTGATCCCAACCCCAGATACTTAAGAACTTTGGCTTTTATAACTCCTCAAACAATTCTAACCCACCCTTAGTTAGAAAAACAACCTCCCCCATAAAGCTCATACTCAGCTTCAGATCATTCTTGGTCAAGAGGCAAACTTTATACCACACTCAAAAAACCCTAAAATCCTTGTGTTTCAGTAATTCTTGGTCACTGAACTCCCATAAGCCATAGATAAAGAAGTACCGAGACTTTCAGTCATGATTTAAAGTTTGGCTTACATGCACAAAATTTTGGTTAGGTTTACGGGTTACAAAATGATAGTAACTTGGGTTGGATCTCATAGTGACAACAGAGTAATAATCTCAAACAATGATTTAGAGAACATCCTCATCATGGGTAAGTCTCTAAAGGATTGCGGACCCTAAGATCTTCCTCCAAGCATTGGGTGCTAACTGAGAAGGAGCCAGTCAGATAGAAAAAATTGAGCTTCTGATGCTCATACAAAAGGGAAAACTAAAGCCAACATGCAAAATTTATTCATAAACTACAACCTCATCATTGTTACCCAAGTCATAATCCATCTCGTCTTCGGTCTTCATTCTCATAATGATAGAAAGATCAATATCATATAAGTGTCAAAACATATTAAGGTCATGTTCTTGGACATCACTTTTATAAGTTGAGGCATCATTTTTGTCAAACTCAAAGGGTTCTCTGCCATCATCATTAATAATTTGGGCTTTTCCATAATCATCTCGACTGATGTTTTCTAAATCAGAGAGTACAATGGGCAGAATGTGATCTTCACTCTCATCCTCCAAGACATCATATACCTTGGGTTCAGGACTCTTGAGGGGGTACTCTCTTGACCAAATAGAATCTCGTCCTCCCCACGCTCTCGACAAACCTGAGAGCGAAGGTGATGAAACTATTGTAAATTCTTGTGCAAGCTATATGATATTCACAAACAGTTCATCTAAATAAATTCTAAGCTTCGAAGATCAAATACGGAAAATGGTAAGTTTCACTATGAAATTCATCGAAAAGACCTAACACCACAAAACTGATGGTTCTTGCTAAAGATCAATAGGAAACAAATAGCCACATAAATACTACCCAATTCTTCCCAATGCCACAATAAAAAGAGGTACAAAAGGAGAAAAACTTAATATTGAAACAAACAAAGATTGAATACAGAATGGAAATGCCACAGGAGATGTACCTGCTGGAGTAAACATTAAAAAAATGTGTGAGATGCCGGAAAAAAAAAATAAAGATGCATGAAAGATGGAGTTCTAGAAAGAAAAAGTGAAGAATTCGCTCTAGTTTGAAGGTTTTGTAAAACAGGCAAGGTGGAGGGAAGTTTGTCCTAAAATGAGATTTTTTTAAAAGGCGGAGTGGTAATGATAGGTTATGTGTTCCTAAGCATGGGGAACCGCTTAAAAATCATGCTTACTAAATTTTAACTGAAAGTTAATTTTAAGTAAACTCTGAATATAGACTCCTTGAACAAAAATCCTTTTGAAATAAAACAAAAGGTGTGTAAAGTATATTCTGAATATGAATGACAAATTTGGTAGTTTGGTTTCCTGAGGTTTTTAAACTAGTATGAAACCAAGAATAAACATTTAAGAATAATACAGTAAATTGACACCAGATTTTTACGTGGTAAAACCTCAATTTAGGAGAAATATCCACGGTGACCTCTACGCCATAAAATAAAAAATTCCACTAAACAATCACAACTTACAAGTTACACCACTAAGCATGAAAATCAAGATCCTAAGTTTAAGTTCGAAATTATACCTACACGAGTTACTCCAATCTCAAAGGTTAATTCTGACCGGCTTTGATCTCCCTACATTAACTTCCTTGATTTTTCCTTATCCGATTATTATAGAAGCTATACCAACAATATATCTCTCAAAGTACCACAAGTATAAAAGAGTTCATGTGAGAGTGACAGTGACAGTGACAGTGATGTGATGTGATTACACTACAAGAAATAATGCAACTCACATATCTCAATAGTTATATAACCAATACCTATGAATTATAGAGATTTTAAATGACATGCAAGAAATCACAAATATGTTTTGAATAATAGACTTCAACAAACTTAGAGTCTTTCTAAAAAAATAGATCAAGTTTATTTCAAAAACTTATTTATGTTCAAACTAATTTCACAAACTGTGAAATCGTATTTTAAAAAAAAAACGATTTCAGATCTAGAACAATAAAAAATCAGAAGTCTTATTTTTCAAAATTTATTTCAAATCAAGAGAGTGTATCTAAAGAATATAACAATAACAGCAAGATCCAAGAGAAACTTAAGTAAAGAACCTAAATATACTACTTGTAATGTTCTCTTATGAAAACCTTAAATTTTCAATAAATAAATTTGCGATTTACTCAGAGTAAGGTTCCTAGAGAAATATACTTTTGAAGAGGTCTTCAAAAGTATACAAACACACAAACTCAACTTTATTAGAAACCCTAAATTCTATCTCTCAGTTTTGGGTCCTCTATTTTGGAAAGAATCTTGGCTTTTGGGTTTGGTGTTTAGAGAAAAACGTTTGAGGGTTTTTGGATTAGAATGATTTAGGTTTTTCTCTCCTCTTTCTTCTCTCTCTTCTCTGTGTGTTTTCTCTTAAAAGAGATGATCTCTCAAGAATACAAAAAACTTCTCAAATGCTAACACTAAGGTTCCTTTTCTAATGGGCAAACGAAGGATCGAGAAGGCTGATTCAAATCAAGGGTTAGGATCTCTTTTTGACTGTTTGACTTCTCATCGAAGGGATGATAGAAAGCCGTGGTTATTTAGACGCTGATTGGTTGTCTTTGGAGTCACACGGATTGAGGACTAACATATTCTGACCGTCGATAGATTCGAATCAAAGGCTACAATCTAATCTCACATCTAAGACTCAAAGAAAATAGAAATCTCACGGTTATAACAACAACACGTGTATGGACTAGATGGAGCAGAAAATGCGTGTTTAAGATTCTATATAATCCAAATTACAACCCTAACATTCTACAACGATTTTGTTTTCTACCCTAAAATTTTTTTAGGAAAAATAATATTTATGCTTTTAACCCCAAACATTTAAAATCACATCTTAATTAATTTAAAAAATCATTAAAAATGATTTAAAAATGTTCTAAGTGATTTTAAAAATGTTAGAAAAATTCTGAAAAATATAAGACCCTTGTGCACACATAATAACACTAATATGAAGTGATTGTATCCTATTTGTGTGGGTCCATGAGAGTAATACTTCCCTTTGAAGATCATTTGAGGTTCTTGGACTGGATTTCCATCTTGAAGCTTGGAATCTTTGAGAGAGGGTAACTCTTGAAAAGTCCAATCCTATTTTGTCTCAATATCCAAACTAGCTGGAACTCCTATATAGCACAAACTAAAGTGAGTCAACCATATATTGTGTTCTCAATCTTCCCCTTTGGATATTAGAGACAAAATTCCCTTGAGTAACCTGTACTCATGGGTAAAAAAAATTAAAATCCTATATTTCGTATACAAAGGATCTAACTACCCATTCCCATCCTAGAACAAAAAATAAGAGGAAATAAAATACATTACTCAACTAAAATACAGACCAATACCCTAAATAATTACAATAAGCTATACTATTAGGTCTGAAATAATGCCTGAAAAATATGAACACTTCAAACTCGCATATTAGTTGAGTTAGTCTTGAGATAAAATAGGAAATTGAACATCAGGTACTCAAGTTCCTATCCCCCAATTTTCCTCAACTAGACAACGGGAAAAAATACAGAATGATGTAAATAATGAATCCAACACAAATAGTATCATAAGCAAGGGCAGAGTCAAGGGTCTCCTACATTAAACATATATTTGGAGGCGTATTTTATCATTTGATGAATGTCCATGGCCTAAATCCTAATAAACCAATTATTAGCGAGAAACTACCGAGGTTATAACAGTTTGTGTAGAAAGAAATTATGTAAGAATTATCATTCCTATGGCTTTCCGAATAAACTCAAATCTGATATTGTCTAAAGGTTTCAAAAATAGGTCAGCTAACTATTTTCAATATATAGATATTTAATATTTAATTATTTTGAGTCTACACGTTCATGAATAAAATGATGTCTTATCTTTATATGCTTAGTTCGTGATGGATAGGATTTTTAGATATATTTATGTCACTCTGTTTATCGCAATACATGGTCAATTGTTTTTCGGTGATACCGTAAACACTAAGCATCTGCTTTATCCATTAATATTGGGCGTAACAACTACCCACTACAATATACACGAACTCTGCCGTAGATAGTGATAAGAACTTTTGTTTCTTACTACTACATCCTATGAGGTTATTTCCTACATAATAACAGGCACCAGACGTGATTTTTCTATCGTCTAAGCATCCTTCCCAATCGGCATCCATGTATCCTACAATGTAACTAGTGGTGTCTTTTGTATACCAAATATCAAAGTTTGATGTACCCTTAACATATTTAATAATTTTTCAACACACAATAAGTGGGTTTTTTTAGGTGTACATTGGTATCTAGAACAAATACACACAACGAAGGAAAATTCGGCTCTGGAGGCAGTAACGTATAACAAACTTCCTATCATACTTCTATATAAAGTCGGGTCGACGTCTTTCCCATGTTCTTCTTTAGATAATTTTATTGACCTGCTCATGGGTGTACATGATGGTTTAATCTTATCTAGACCAAAATTTTTAACTAGATCAACATCATATTTTGATTGAGTGATAAATAACCCATCATTAACTTATTTTACTTGTAATCCTAAGAAGTATTGTAATTCGTCCATTAGAGACATCTAAAACTCAGCATGCAAGATATCGAAAAAACTTTTACTTGATTTAAATAAGTCGATCAAAAAATTACATCATCAATGTAAACTTGGACAATCAAGATATGTTTATCTGTTTTCCTAACGAATAAGGTCTGATCGTTTCCTCAATGAATAAATCCATTTGAGACCAGAAATGTGGATAAACACTCATACCAAGCTCTAGGTGCTTCTTTCAAATCGTATAAGGCTTTCTTAAGTCTAAAGACATGACCAAGATAGGTGGGATCTATAAAGCCTTTGGGTTATTCTACGTATACCTTCTCAGTTAAAATTCCATTTAAAAATGCGAATTTGATATCCATTTGGAATGGTTTAAACTGTAAGTGACACGATATGGCAAGGAGGAGACGAACTGACTCAAGATGAGTAACGGGGTAAAAGGTTTCATCAAAGTCAATTCCCTCTAACTAAGAATAACCTTTTGCTACTAACCTAGCTTTATTTCTAATGACCTCCCCATTTTCATCAGTTTTATTCTTAAAAATCCATCGTGTGTTAATAACCTTCTTATCTTTTGGTCTAGGAACAAGATACCACACGTCGTGACTCTAAAACTGGACAAGATCTTCTTGCATAGCATTGATCCAGAATGAGTCACAAAGAGCATCTATTATATTTTTTTGTTCTTCAAAAGAAATGAAACATGCAAAATTTTATACTTTTTGAGGTTAAGATCTTGTTCTAACTGGTTCAAAAGGATTACCAACAATCTTCTTTATAGGATAGTCTTTAGAAAGCCAGGTTGGTACAGAAGGACTCTCAGGTGGTAGTGAATCAGTTATCTCTAGAGAGTCTGGAATAAAAAAGTCTCTTCCCCATCCAGGACCACTGTTTGACTGGCACTAATCTTTGCACTAGTATCATTAACAAATACATTAAACAAATCCATTATGACTTTGGTTCGATAATTAAACACGCGATAAGTCCTACTTATTTGAGAGTAACCTAAAAAAGATTCCTTTCACTCCCCGGGTCTCAAATTTTGAGAGATTCTCTCTGTTTTTACAAACATAACATACACTACCAAAGGTTTTAAAATATTTCAATTTAGACTTTTTGTGGTAGAAAATTTCATAAGATGTTTGTTTGCAATTTTTCCCGAGGTATACACGATTAATGATATGACATCCAGTTTGTAACGCTTCAGCCCAAAAACATTTAGCTAAAATTTTTGTGTGTAACATCACCCTAGCCATCTTTTGTAAGGTCCTATTCTTACGTTCAGCAATCCCGTTCTATTGAGGTGTTTTAGGAGAACTAAACTCATGTTTGTATCCATTGCCTATACAGTATTCTGTAACATCTGCGTTTTTGAACTCTCCACCTCTATCACTTGTGATGAGACATATTTGGGTATCCTTATTATTCTCTATTTTTAAAAGAATTTTTAAGACCTCACGGAACGTATCAAATTTATTTTTCATGAATGCGACCCAAGTATATCGTGTGAAATCATCCATAATAACTAATATATAACTATTACTACCGAAACTGACAGTTCTAGAAGGACCCATAGGGTACATGTGGATAAGTTCCAAAGGTTTTGAAGTTAAAACATCTTTAACCTTTTTGTGAGCAGATTTACTTATCTTCCCTTCTTAGCAAGGACCACAAATAGGATTAAAAGAATTTTTAATTTTTGGCAGTCTTCTAATAATTTTTATGAAACTTAACCTACGAAGATTATCAGAGTTTGTGTGTCCCAATCGATCTGATAACTTGGCAAGATTCGGTTTTCAGAATCACTGTATAGATTTTATCCTCATTTATGTTTCCCGTTAAAATACTGTTTCTCTTTTCATTAATAATTTTACAATAAGTTTTCATAAAGGTAACTTTGTCATTGGAATCACAAAACAGAGATATTCCTAGTAGGTCAGCTTTACGACTTTAAACTAGAATAACATCATTTAGATTAGGGAGCCCATCTTTGCACAATGTTCCCTTACCTATGATCTGGGATGAAACGCCATCTCCAAACACGACACTACCTCAAAGGAAGTCTTTCTTGTTTGTCAATTTGTTTTCGTCTCAAGTCATATGTTTAGAACATCCAGAATCTAAGTACAATACAGATGAAGTGTGTGGTGCCTTAAAAGAAGATATAACAATATTGCACTTGAGCTGGGATAACAAATCATCTTTTCTCATCTAAATAGGCCTGGTTTTTTAATTTTTATTGGTCGTGGATTTAGAAAAGGTTTGGTTGGTTTTTCTAAATGGTTTCTTCTTAGTTTTAGACCCTCCCTTATTTTTATGGTTAGAGTTATGAGTGGTCTGCGTTGGGAGAACATAAGTGTTCCTACTTTTCTTATAATAGTTAAAGTTTTGAAAAGTAAGTGTACATAGTCTCTTTTCAAAACATTTAGCAATGTTGTGTCCATAAAAATCACAGTATGAGCAATATTGATGGGTAGAAGGCTTGACTTTATTACTAAAGTCTATAAAGATAGGTTTGTCTCTATTGTGTATAGTTGTCCAAGTGTCATTAGGTTTGAGTTTTTGACGTTGGTCTCTAATAATTAGATAGACATACTAAGCTGGATGGATACGTTGTTGATTATTCAGACCTTGCCTTGCCTTAGAGACATTTTTGTTAAGAGTTTCATTCCCAGTGTTCTGAAGACTCTGGACTTATTTAAAAAAAATGACATTTTTAGGAGACACGTTCGTTTTACTGGTAATAAATTTTTCTCCAAAACCTAGACCATACTTATCTTCAGAATCAAACTTACTTCCTACAACCATTTCTTTATAGGATTTAGCTTGGGTTCCAAGGTATAAGCATTTTTTAAACACATTTGATAACTTTTTCTTTGATTCTTCTAATTCAACAAGAGTTTCCATATATCTTTCTTCCAAAACATGATTTTTTTTTCCAGACAACTCTTTTATTTTAAAGTTAAACTCTTTAAATTTTGTCTCATGGGAAATGCATTGAGCTGTATAATCTTCAACATTCTTTCTAATGGTCTGATTAAGTAAGTCTATTCGTTCAGTTAAAATATTCAGCATTTTATCAAGACGGGCAGTTTTCTTAAGCGTTTAGTGTATAGCTCTTGAAGATCTGGAAGATCATCGTCGGACTAAGTGAATCGTGTGTAGTGTTCCATATAATGTTCAATTTTTTGTGGAACTCACACACACGTTCAGTTTGTCGATAATATTCTCACTTTGAAACACCTGTATACTAACATTATTAGGTTTATTTTCATTATCAACAGACATAATACTATCATTAGTAGGACGAAAAATAATATCACGAGGCATAATAGAATCATGAGTAGGCAAGCATGCATACTCATCATTGTACATAATTTTAGCAAAGAAGGACAAGCATGCATCATTATTTTGATTTAACTCAGTTTCATCTTCATCAGAATCAGTAGAGTCATCCCATGTCTTGCACGTGTTAGCCCTATTATTGTTGTTCACTCTGGTTCTGAATTTATTAGCATAATGTTCCAGTTTTACACATCTATACACTTCACATCTTTTGTGTTAGTCATGGGTCTATTGTTGTCATTGGAGTGTTTGTCATAGTGTCTTTCACGAGGTCTATGATTTTGATGACCTTGATAACCTTATCTACCTCATTTAGAGGCAACTGCATTTCAAAACTTGATTACCTTTTTGAATTTCTTGATCATGAGAGCTATTTGGTTATCAAGATGATCCAAATCATAGTTATCATTTAGGTCAAGGTAAAAGTTTAATGGACTTATTTTTGGAATAGACATTTGTGATGAAAACACAATATTAGAACTAGTACGTCTCTTATTTTGGGCAGTTAGTTGCTTCTTGTATTCCAATTCCATTTTGACAGTCCGTAGTTTACTGCTAAGTAGTTTAGGAGTCAAATTTGGGTAGTCCATTTCTTATATACGATATCTCATTTTGTCAAATTTGGTAAGTAACAACCTAAGAGTCTTTTGGACAATTTCTTTTCTACTGTAGGTTATACCATTAGCATGCAGTTTTGTGAAAATGTCATTTAACTTTATATAAAGGTCATCAAAAGAATCACTATCATCCATAATCAATGTGTTGTACTGCTGGATTAACATTTGTGTTTTTCCAGCCTTAACATGTTAATCACCCTCATAGGCGGTGACTAGCATGTCTCGGGCCTCCTTAGAAGTATAACAAGTAGATATTCTTTTAAATTCATGCTAGTTAATAGACATAAAGATAGCATTCTTGCCCTTACTATTATCTAGAGATAATTTCTTCTCATCTTTAGTGAATTCGCTAAGACTTTTCTAAACTCTTATAAGATTGGTTTCAGACAAAGGCTTAGTAGGATGTGTGTAACCATTTTCAATCATTTCTGAAACGTCATCACCAAGAGTTCCTAGAATGGACGCAACCATCTGTACTTTCTAGTATGGGAAGTTGTGTCCATCAAAGAGAGGCGGATGTGAAAGGTTACGTAACTTCTTGTAAGGACATTTTTATCCATTATCAATATGTATGTTGTACGTCGTTACACCGTTGAAGAAATTCAAGATCGCATCTACATCAACGGATTCGAATATCAAAGCGTCTTCATCATTATAACCTCTGCGAGAATGAACTTGGTAAAGTTTTGTTTTTAAGTCCCTTAAAGTTTCATACTCAATATTGGGAAACTTTTTAAAAATGAACCGATCCGCCACCGGACTGATCCACAACCAAATCGAACCGATCCGCTTTTGATAAATATGTTGCACACCCTGATGAGAAAAGCTTTGAGCTTTGATGATTGTTGAAGATTGAAGAACAAACGATGAAGATTTAAACATTTATATCTTTCCATCTTTAGGGTTCATGGGAGGGTAGATTTGTATAGGTCATTAGTTGATAATTCGGATATTTTTTATGTATGTACCGGCATAGACATAGGGGGAGATTTGTAAGGACATTTTTGTCCATTATCAATATGTATGTCGTACGCCGTTACAGCATTGAAGAAATTCAAGATCGCATCTACATCAACGGATCCGAATATCAAAGCGTCTTAATCATTATAACCTCTGCGAGAATGAACTTGGTAAATTTTTGTTTGAAGTCCCTTAAAGTTTCATACTTAGTATTGGAAAACTTTTATAAAAATAAGAAGTAAGTTTTTTCAAGCAAAATGAGGTTTTTAAAAGATTTTTTCCCGGGTAAACCGGACCGATCCGGTCAATTTAAAAATGAACCAATGCACATCCAAATCAGACCGATCCGCTTTTGATAAACTCGAAGAGATCTGTTTAGATTTTTTCCACCAATTTAAGTTTCCTATAAATATACCTATTTCGGTGGTGTATTTTTTAAGTCTTTGAGAAAACGTTTCTAAGAGTTCAAACACAACAAGACTTCATTTTTTGATGTGCCAAACATCTTTTTAATTCACACACAAAAATCCCAATTACTTGTGTGAATCTTTTGGAACCCTAGAACATAAGCTTTGTTATTGTTCAACCTTTGTGGGGAGATCTTTGCAACCAAGAGCTGCATGTTATTGCTGAGGGAGTCTCTACAAAGTGTTATGGTTGCGTATCATTGAGGAGAGTTGTGGTTCTTCCTTTGTTATTTGGGTTGCGAGTCCTTGGAGGGTGTTGTGTGTATTCTCTTACTGAGTTCAAGACTGCGTGTCTTTGTGGGATTTCTGTGCGTTGATCCATTGCAGATTTCTGTATGTAATTGTAAGTTGTGATTTATATATTCATAGTGAAATAAAGGATTTACCCGAAAGGGGTTTTTCCTGAAATCTATGTCTCAGCATATTTACTGTGTTGCATGCTTTATTTTTTATGGGTTGATTTAGGTGCATGTTTAAGGGCTGTATTTATTTGATTTAAAAGTAGAATCTAATTAAATAAGGGTTACTTGGAAACTTGCAAATTAATTTAATCAATTATCACACCGCCATCATTCGTTTTTTCAAATTGGTATCAAAGCAGGTTACGCTAATTTATCGCGTATTCCTATTTTCTGCAAAATCTTGTGATATTGGTTTTTTTTATTGAAAAATCATTTTTGTGAAAAATCGCAATCTTTCTAATGGAACGTTCATTTAATAAGGTGCCTATTTTTTATGGGAATAATTATGCCTATTGGAAAGCTCGCATGAAATCTAGTTTAAAATCTATTGACGAGCGTGTTTGATTGCTTTGCAAAAATGGTTGGACTCCTCCCACGGTCACCGTGAATAACATCACCTCTTTAAAACTCTTGTGAGACTGGACCGAAGATGATTATAAAATGTCTAATTTTAATTCCCGTGGTTTGAGTGCTATTTCTGGAGCTGTCACTCCTGATGAGTTTTGCCGAATTATAACGTGCACCACGTCTAAAGAGGCTTGGGATGTTTTGAAATTGACACATGAGGGTACGAACGCTGTTAAAGAGTCTAAATTACAAAATTTGGCCACCCAATTTGACACTATTACCATGTCTGAGTCTGAATCCTTTGATGATTTTTATGCTCGTTTGTCAGACATTGTTAACACTTGTTTTAATTTGGGTGAGGTGATTGATAACACGCGTTTCGTTAAAAAGATTTTGAGATCTCTCCCAAAACGCTTTATTCCTAAAGTCACTATTTTGAACTCTTTGGAAAATTTGAAATCACTTAAGTTGGAAGAACTTATAGGAGATCTTCAAACCTATAAGATTGACATGTTTCCCAAAACCATTAAGGCTAAGGATAATGGTATTGCTTTAAAGACTCATTGTAAGAAAAAGAAAGAAAAAGTTTGTGGGTCCGATTCTGAGGGAGACTTTGATTTTAATGATATGGCCTCGCTTGCGAAAAACTTTAAAAAAATTCTCAACATAAACAAAAACAATTCTTCTAATAAAAAGAATTTTTTTGAGATAAATAAAAAGAAAGGAAAGTCCAAAGAAAGTGGTGAGAGGGAAAAAGAGAATGACTCCGATGAGAAGTGTGAGTAAGATTTTGAGAACATCACTTGTTTCGAATGTGGGATTTAGGGGCATAAGTCGTTTGAGTATCCTACGTGGCTTAGAAAGAAAGGGAAGAAAGTAGCCATGCCTACCACACTTAGTGATAGTGAGGGTGATGAGGGAGATGAGTCCGATAAAGGTTTAGCACATGGGATAGTTGTCGCTTTTTCTAGTGGTGTGAGCACAGCCACTTTGTCTCACGATAGTGCACACGAGAGAGATGATAGTGATTTGTGTTCTTCGAGTGATGGAGAAAGCGAAAGTGAGAGTGGAGATGAAAGTGAGCTCCAAAAATCTTTTAGAAATTTGTACACTAAGACCTTGAAAACAAAGAATTATAATCGAGATTTAGGTCGTCGAGTTTTATATTTGGAGAGAGAGAAGGAGGTTTTGAGAAAGGAAAAGTGTGATTTGACCAACACGCTGTCTAGTCTGACGACACGTGTATCCCAACTTGAGAGTGATCTCGAACGTGCCAGGGAGGTCAAAGTCAAGTTTTAGAATGCACCTAAGAAGGTTGAAAAGGTGGTTCTTAAGGGTAAATGTGATAATTTAGGAATAAGTCATGATAGTGCTTTTTCTTCCTAATTAGCACCCGAGCCGGTTCCCACTTTTGTGACAGTTTCACAAGTGTCTCACCCTAACCCACCTAGGCGTCACATTCCTATTAGGAGAGCACATCCTAGTGTTTTTGAGAAAGGTGTTCCAAGGCGTATTTATGTTTGTTCTCATTGCAAGAGGAAAGGTCACCTTAGGGAATTTTATTTTAAGCTGGGGTGTGTGTCACGTTTTGCTACCACACGTGTTTCTGACACACATGCACCCACACATGATACTTTACATGCTCTTGGAGATTACGTGAGAGAGTTTGCACGTTTAGGTGAGCAAGTTAATCTTTTAGTCAAAACTTCACAAGAATTGATGGAGGTTTTTCATAAGTTGTCACCACCTTTGGAAAATCCCTCCGCACATAATGATTGAGGTTTGACTTGTTTACTAGCATAGGATGCTTTTCATGATGATATTATATGCCTATTGCTAGTGTGTATCTTTTGTATATTTTCTTAGACTTTTTCTTAAAAATACAAAAAGATTTTATTTTTGTTAAAATTTTGAGGAAATCCAAAAAGATTTTTGTATTTTGTCTTTCACCATTTATGGATAGACACTTAGGATGACCGAGTCACAATTTCATTCCAGTTCATCATGTGACTATTTGATAGTGTTTTGAGACAATATATCATGTCATCTTTATGCTTTATAATGTTTGGAGTCATTAAGATGAACTTAAGTATTACTTCCTACATGTTTGACTCATGTTTCCTTTATTGCACACGTGCACGGATTTGTTTGATTATTGTGCTTGTCTTATCACATGTTGGTTGGGTGTTTTCACTTCAGTCATGTCCTTAAAACAAACCAAGCGCAATAAAACCTGATAAGATAGGTGTGCATATACGAACCATTTTGTGAGTTTGTGTGTTTTGTTTGAAAACGAGGAACGGCTGCGAAAGGTTCATTTTACCTTTGCGAATACTAAGCCACCATTAAATTGGACCAAAAAAATGGAGGAATTTTATTATCCGGGGTCCAAAGAGGTTTAAAAGAGCCCGAAAAAATTTAAATGCAATAAAAAGAAACTTATGCCAAATATGGGCCATTTAGGGTTTTGCACCAATTCTCCAAAGTTTCAGAATTTAGTTTAACACCTCTAAAAGAAAATATATGAGTGAGTTTGGTTGGAGATTTTATAACGGGTTTAGACGTCCTTAAAAATCTTGAAAAAGCACTAAATAGTTTTGGACGTTATTGGTGTGGAAATCACTATGACTTTGTTTTGTTGATTTGCATAAGACGATGTCATCGAAATTCAACAAACATTTACACCTAAGGATACTTTTGATGCTCATTCGTTAGGGGTACACATATGCATCGTGCACGTATGATTGATTGAGTTGATTTACCTATCGAATGTGTTCATACCCATTCATTCCATTTCCATGACTTGGTTGTTTGAGTCTAAATCCATGGTGTGATTTTTGTAGAATATATTTTCCAAATGTATCTTATTTTTGTATGAAAAAATGAAAAATCAAAAAGAGTTTGTGACTTGTTTTCGCATCTCCTTGCAAGATGCACGTTTGCCATATTGTTTGATGCCTTGTTTTGTGTACCGTGACACCCCAATTTTGCTTATTTGATTCATTCTTCTCATTTGTATATTTGGGGACATCATAAAAAATGAAAGAAAGAATTATCATATTTTGGGGGAGTTTAAATTTTGGGGAGTTTTTGAGATTTAGCTTATGTTTCATCATAAATTGGTATCGATGTTGATCTCATTTCAAACTCGATATGTCACGTGGTATTTGCTTTGTCTCATATGTATCAGTACGAAGATTGAAGATCAATATGTTGCACACCCTGATGAGAAAATCTTTGAGCTTTGATGATTGTTGAAGATCGAAGAACAAACGATGAAGATTTAAACATTTATATCTTTCCATCTTTAGGGTTCATGGGAGGGTAGATTTGTATAGGTCATTAGTTGATAATTCGATTTTTTTTTTATGTATGTACCGGCATAGACATAGGTGGAGATTTGTAAGGGCATTTTTGTCCATTATCAATATGTATGTCGTACGCCGTTACATCGTTGAAGAAATTCAAGATCGCATCTACATCAACGGATCCAATTATCAAAGCGTCTTCATCATTATAACCTTTGCGAGAATGAACTTGATAAATTTTTGTTTTTAAGTCCCTTAAAGTTTCATACTTAGTATTGGAAAACTTTTATAAAAATAAGAAGTAAGTTTTTTCAAGAAAAATGAGGTTTTTAAAAGAATTTTGTTTTCTGGTAAATCGGACCGATCCGGTCAATTTAAAAATGAATCGATTCGCCACCGAACTGATCCGCATCCAAATCGGACCGATTCGCTTTTGATAAACTCGAACAGATCTGTTTAGATTTTTTCCACCAATTCAAGTTTCCTATAAATATACCTATTTCGGTGGTGTATTTTTTAAGTCTTTGAGAAAACGTTTCTAAGAGTTCAAACACAACGAGACTTCATTTTTTGATGTGGCAAACATCTTTTTAATTCACACACAAAAATCCCAATTACTTGTGTGAATCTTTTGGAACCCTAGAACACAAGCTTTGTTATTGTTCAACCTTTATGGGGAGATCTTTGCAACCGAGTGCTGCATGTTATTACTGAGGGAGTCTCTACAAAGTGTTATGGCTGCGTGTCATTGAGGAGAGCTGTGGTTCTTCCATTGTTATTTAGGTTGCGAGTCCTTAGAGGGTGTTGCGTGTATTCTCTTACTGAGTTCAAGACTGCGTATCTTTGTGGGTTGGCTGCTCGTTGATCCATTACATATTTCTCTATGTAATTGTAAGTTGCAATTTATATGTTCATAGTGAAATAAAAGTTTTACCCAAAAGGTTTTTTTCCCTGAAATCTGTGTCTCAGCATATTTACTGCGTTGCATGCCTTATTTTTATGGGTTGATTTAGCTGCATGTTTAGGAGCTGTATTTATTTGATTTAAAAGTAGAATCTAATTAAATAAGGGTTACTTGGGAACTTGCGAATTAATTTAATCAATTATCACACCGCCATCATTCGACTTTTCACTTCTCAAATCTTTCATCCATTTTCAGAACTTAGATTTCAAAAACAGTTTTTAGAGTCTCAGGATAAAAAATTTTGATAAACCTGCTCTGATACCACTTGAAAAATAATGCTTACTATATTTTAACTAAAAGTTAATTTTAAGTAAACTCCGAATATACACTCCTTGAATGAAATTCTTTTCGAAATAAAGTACAAGGTGTGTAAAGTATATTCTGAATATGAATGACAAATTTGGTAGTTTGATTTCCTTAGGTTTTTAAAATAAAAGCCAAACTATGTCTATAGTATGAAACCAAGCATAAACAGTTAAGAACAGTACATTAAATTGACACTATATTTTTACGTGGTAAAACCCCAAATTAGGGGAAACATCCACGGTGACCTCTACGCCACAAAATAAAAAATTTAACTAAATAATCACAATTTACAAGTTACAACACTAAACATGCGAATCAAGATCCTAATTTTAAGTTCAGAATTATACTTACACGAGTTACTCCACTCTCAAAGGTTATGACTGGCTTTGATATCCCTCTAGAAACTTCTTTGCTTTTTCCTTGTCCACTGATTGTAGCATTTCTACCAACAATATATCTTTCAAAGAACCACAGGTATCTAACTGTTCGTGTAAGAGTGACAGTGATGTGATGTTATTACACTACATGCAAGAATGAAACTCACATCTCTCAATTGTTATACACCCAATACCTCATAATTACAGAGATTCTAAATGACATGCAAGAAACCTCAAATATGTTTTGAATAACGGGCTTCAACAAACTTAGAGTCTTTCTAAAAAAAATAGATCAAGTTTGTTTCAAAAACTTATTTATGTTCAAACTAATTTCACAAACTATGAAATTGTATTTCGAAACAAAAATGTTTTCAAATCTAGAACTATACAAAATCAGAAGTATTATTTTTCAAAATTTATTTGAAATTAAGAGAGTGGATCTAAAGAATATAACAATAACAACAAGATCCAAGATAAACTGAAGTAAAGAACCTAAATATACTACGCGTAATGTTCTCGTATGAAAACCTCAAAATTTCCATAAAGCAATTTGCAATTTCCTCGGAGTAAGGGGCCTAGAGAGATATACTTTTGTAGAGGTTTTCAATAGTGTACAAACACACAAACTCAACTTTCTCAGAAACCCTAAATTCTATCTCTCATTTTTGGGTTTTTTGTTTTGGAAAGAATCTTGGCTTTTGGGTTTGGTGTTTAGAGAATAACATTTGAGGGTTTTCGGCTTAGAATGATTTAGGTTTATCCCTCTCTCTCTCTCTCTCTCTCTCTCTCTCTCTCTCTCTCTCTCTCTCTCTTCTTTCTTCTCTCTCTTCTCTCTATGTTTTCTCTTAAAAGAGATGATCTCTCAAGAATGCAAAAAACTTCTCATATGCTAACACTAAGGTTCCTCTTATACTTGTAAAACAAAGGATCGAGAAGGCTAATTCAAATCAAGGGTTGGTATCTCTTTTGACTGTTTGACTTCTGATCGAAGGGCTGATAGACAATGGTGGTTATTCAGATGCTCATTGGTTGTCTTTGGAGTCACAAGGATTGAGGACTAACGCATGCATATCGCCAATAGATTTAAATCAAAGGGTACGATTTAATATCACATCTAAGACTCAAAGAAAACACAAATCGCACCATTATAACAGCAACACCTGTATGGCCTAGATGGAGCAGAAAAAACGTGTTTTAAGATTTTATATCAAAATTGCAACCCCAACATTTTCTGGTGGTTTTGTTTTCTACCCTAAACAAATTTTAGGAAAAATAACATTTTTGTTTTTAACCCCAAACATTTAAAATCACATCTAAATTAATTTTAAAAATCATTTCAAATGATTTTTAAATGTTTTAAGTGATTTTAAAAATGTTAGAAAAATTCCTAAAAATCATATTACCCTTGTGCACACATAATAACACTAATAGAAAGTGATTGTATCCTATATGTGTGGGTTCATGAGAGTAATACTTCCATTTGAATATCGTTTAAGGTTCTTGGACTTGATTTCTATCTTGAATCTTAGAATCTTTAAGAGAGTGTAACTCTTGAAAAGTCTAATCCTATTTTGTCTCAATATCTAAACTAGTTGGAACTCCTATATGGCACAGACTCAAGTCAGTCAACCATATTATGTGTTCTCACGTTCATGGCTAGTAAGCTCCTGAATCCAAGTGATCACTGGCTGGTGAAGGTGTATCATAATGGAAGGGGTGTGAAAGGATAAGGGGTAATGTGACCATTACGTTAGGTGAAATGACAATTGTGCCACTCAAACCTTAAGGTTTCCGTCATACTATAGATAATGGACAAGACGAACCATATTGCAAGATCATCCGAGGACCAATGTGGATCAAGTTTTTAAACCTCATCCTCCTGCTAATGCAGAAGACTAAGGTTTAGGGGTAATTGATATACATATATATAATTTCATCAAAATTACACCCCTCATCTCATCTCGTACACAAATAACCACTGCATCTTTTCTAGCAAGAAGGTGTCCACTTTATATGACACCCAATATACAATACATTAGACTCAAGAGATAGGGATAGGTGTGTTAGGTGCAAATAACCATCATATTTTGCCTCAATAGTAAGAGTTATATCATATACTTTATAGACTAAAGTCATTTTGCAAGATGCATAAAGCATTTTGCAAGATGCTGCCATCCTCCAAAAGCACTCGACGAAACATGAAAAGAATTATAGGGGTATCACTTTCATTCTTGCACGAATATGTTATCAAGGTTCACTCGCCCATGTGAGATAATATCGAACATAATTACCTCACTTTGATAATGGACAACTGGCACTCTCTCATAGGCTTTCATATTAACTAAGCGTGTGTTATATGCTCGGGGAGGCGCTACACACCCCAGCCTCTATATATATCTTCTTCATCTCCTTCAAGGGGATCGGAGATACTTACAATGTTACTCTATTAAAACACTTGTAGAGATAGAGAGTGATAAAATTTCACTCATTAATGGCATTATATGCCCGAACTAGTGAAACATAACTACGCTTTGTACCGTGGATGTAGTCCAAGGGTTGAACCACATATATCTCTGTGTTAATCTCTCTATCTCTTAATCTCAATTATATTTTAAATGCTTAATTATTATACATATGTTTATTACTATCATCATGGATGAATCATCATGCATGATTTAGACATCATCACATAAGACCACATGTCTATATTAACAAAGAAGTTGAACACTCTTGCAGACTAACAAACTGTCACGTCTCTACAGTAACTATGTAAAGAAACCCCCATTCACTGGTGTATCCAAATAGAAATACAACTCGTTAATACTATCTGTATATCTCAAAATCATAGTAAGCATATTACTAATAAATAACGGTAACTCCACACTGCGTATGAGCCATAAACATACCCATAACCATCCTTGGTAGTACGTCAAATGATTGGTTATCACCAAAGCATTTAGTAATGAAGTGGCCTCACTCGCCATAAGTGCAATACCTTCCTTTAAATGAACTATCCAAGAGATAATCCTATTGGCGTCCCTGTTGACCTTACCTCTACGGTCATTTATGCTAAAACTAGTCAAGTTTTTCCTACTCTCGTTAGTCGTGACCTCACTGATCATAATTTCCTTGGCTTTTTTGGCCAAAAATATCATATTTTCTAATCTTAGAAACCTCGTGGGGTATCCTCCCCTTATGTGGTTTCTTTTCCTAGTAAGGTCTACCCTACTCGGGTTGACGCTAGAATGTCTCTAATCGTTTCTGTCATCTTTGGCCTTTGTCTTCCTAGTTTAGGAATCTCTATCTTTCAGAAAGTTATGGAGGTCCTAATGATGTTAGAAGGTAACTTCCAGCACATAAGAATAAGTGATGAAGAACAATCGACTCGATAATATCTACTAATCTCATCACATAAGGTTTATTTCATCTCCCAAAAAGTATTTCGAACTAAAATTGCAAATAGTTTTCTTCAGATCTGTATGAATCCCTACTATTTCATAAAGAGAAGTATAGTTGAACTCGTCCTCACTATCGTTAAGATGTGGTCTCTATAACTTTCTCCTTTTTCCATGACAGATGATTAGTGGACATATTTCCCCTCAAACTATATGCTAAGAACATTCCAAGGGTCTCACATCAAATGGTCCCTAACTCCTAGTCGCCAAAGACTTCATATGTGGAACATCTCGTCCCACATATAAGGAGTCCTCCTGAAACACTTCGATCTCTTTGATTTGGTCATTTGGCACAATGGCGCAAAATCACCCTAGTGGTCATCGTTGTAGTGAGTATCCTAAATGATAAGGCACTAAAGTAATAAAAGAACACAATGCAAAAAATCTATGGACACACTAAAGATACCTAAAATACTAGAACATGTAATGCTCTGATACCAATTGTGACACCCCGTAAAATTTAATAATATATTGATCACGTCTAGTAAAAACGCACGGGAATCAAATAATTGAATATCATTCTAAGTATGATGGTAAGTACATTAAATACATAAAAAAAAATTGTACATAAGTAAGAGGAAATACCATACACGTCTGATACCATAGTCGATAGTAATAGAGGATGATGCAAATATGAGATCAGGGTGGATGTGACAACAACTACGTAGATCTTGAAAAATGTTAGTATGAAATGTTAAAAGCAACTTGAAGTAGTATACTAATATAACTGATTATGGACTAAAATATAATTATACATCATCTTCTCATCGTTTAGTAGCTTTTAGGTTATCCTAGAACCCAATAATCCTAGATATCACATGCATATAATCTCAATCCTATGTGAACCCCATGACTAAATATTATTCCTTTCAATTGACTATTCATAAATACGATATCTATACCTCTCAAGTATATATATTTTATCGGCATAGATATCTCTACGTGTTTATACAAGAAGTACAATCATATCAATTATTATATAATTAACTATCGGAGTATCGAAGCTATCACCATCGCACGACCTAGGGTAATCCCACTTCATCTCTCGAGATATCGAAGCGGCACCATCGCTTAGCCCAGGGTACTAACTATCACTGTCTATCAGAGTACCAAAGCGTTCACCATCGCACGTCCTAGGGTAAGCCCATCTCGTTCTCTCAAAATACCTAAGCGACGTCATCGCCCGACCCAGAGTACTATAAAACTTCAGTGCTCACCACTATACAACCCAAGTTATAACTCGTCTCTATCTTCTTGGATACCAAAGAGGGTCCTGCTGGGATACCAAAGAGGGTCCATTGCACGGTCAATAAGAATATCCCCTCTAGGATGTATCTCACATAATCAATATATCACATATAATGTAAAATATAGTTATTCATATTTCAAGATGGGTATGAGTCTTATTCACATTTTGTATATCAGATTAAAGGTCTTACATCCATACATAAAATGTCTCACTCTCAAATTTAATTCAAAACTACTTCTTTACCAAATTAAAAAAAAACTTCCAATTCTGCCCAGGATGTGAGTACGACCTTAAGACCTATCCGTTCACACGACTCGAGTGCACGGACACCAGTTGTAGCCGTTTTAATAGGGAAACCATGAAACTCGCCAGAATTTGGTCTTTCCTTAACCTCTAGCCCCATATACCTTAAATTTTCCTACAAAATTCCCCAAACAAAATTCTTTACCACCCTTACAATTCTATTAGATTAATAGAAGGATTTAGGTGTATTTTTCTAAATTAGAACCCAAGGTATTGAATTTCATTCTAAAGTCCCAAATTCCAACTTATTCATGTAAATATCAAGGAGCTTTTACCCAATTCTTAAAGTATACGTAATTCTGACCTCAATTTGTTAAATATAACCCAAAATTCATGACAAATTGAATGAATTCCATTTATGAATAAAACATAATTTTTATTAATAAGTTTCAATCCAAAACTTGTTGTGTAATTATCCAACTCAAGTCTTCTATATTTACATTTAGAATCCAATGAATAGTTGTATTCTACTAACAAAACATATTATATAAATATACTAAATAAACTTGCCTCTAAGTTTATGTAGGTTGAATTTCAATTGAAAAGTCCCATTTCTCCTTTTCTTCACTACCTAATTACCCTGTTTTCTTCTACTGCAAGTAGCCTCTTTTTTCTCTCTCCCTCTAGGGTTGTCTTTATCAAGTGTTAAAATGATTTTTAATAACCCTAATCTCCCTTTTTATATGCTTAACCATGAAATTTAGGTTAACTCCCATATGGACCTTGACTAATTAAGGTCGAAATCATTTTTTATGTCTAAAGTCTATCCCAAACCATATACTAGCCATGGGGCTTTAGTTCCATTATTTAATTCCTAACACAACATTCCAAATGTCCCAATAATTAACCCAAAGTATCAACTAACTTCTTAATATTCTAATTTGTACGAGTCTCAAATTATTATCAACCAATTACTACATGTATTACCAGTTTTCAAGATTCACAACCTAAAATAATAACCATCATCAAAATAAACACCAATATTAAACCCACCAACTAAGAAAAAAAATGATAAATAACGATGGTAATCCCCTTTCATCTTCATACAAAAGACCTTCGACTCCCCAACTGGTGTAGAAGGAATCCATCTCGAGTCAATATGCTTGAGAATCTATTGAGGATCTTGGCGTCGTAGTCCTTGATAGTGGCGACGTGGTCGGTATTGTCATGAGACTCCCTTTTTTTCTCAACACATCTCTATGATTGAATTGCCAGAGTCAAAACATCTCTCTCTCTCTCTCTCTCTCTTTCTCACTCTCTCACACACACACACACACACACATATATATATATATATATATATATATATATATATTGAATTGTGAGTAATTTAAGTCATAAAATCTTTTAACAACACCAATGTCAAAACAATTTAGAAAATTATTGCACAGTTTCCTTTATTTATAGGACTATCCACCCTATTTAAAAAATATCCCAACGAAAATACTAATAGTATATCTTGGACTACTATCCACCATGTTTCAGAAATAAAAAAAAAAACACTCCAATATCAAACTACAATACAAATAGTCCATAACAATAATACAAATAGTTCCTCTCGAGAGCGCTTCGACCGACGTCATTAATGAGGTGAAAATGTAGAGAGATGGAGTCGCCAGTCTATTTTACTCTAAATAGACAAAAGAAATGGGAGCCATCCCGAGGGACAACATCCAAAAGACATACTGATACATAGTAAACAAAAAATGATTCAAAAAGGGTCCGGAGGCTAAGTTACGAAATGGGAAGGTATTGGGCACCCAGTCCGCCCTTATGGTCTCTCATGGTTCATTGTTATTTTCCTTTATTTTCCCGTGATATGTGTGCATGTGTATACGTAGTGGAGATAGGAATCATCGACTTGTATCATGGGAGAGATAAAGTGAGTCATCCAATGGAGTGTTCCTAAGAAATAATATTAAAAAATAGGATTTATGCGCTTATCCTAGCGTTAATCATTAAATGGGAATAATAACGCATGTGGAATAATACGCCACTAAGAACAAACATATATATGTAAATACATAGCATGCAAAATAAGAAAAAAGTAGGAAAATGACTCGAGTCTCGAGTTTTACCCCGAGACGCCTACGTAGCCTATAGAGGCATCAAAGTCCACGTAGTTCATATGCAAAATGAGGGGGCAATTTATCCCACATATCCAACCGGGACTTATATTATTTGTGTGTGTGCGTAAAAAGTGTTTTAGTTGTGAGAAAGGTGTGAGATAAGTGTGAGAATCCCCATTTGGAATTTATGAGGAAATCCTTTTTTTCTTGTTTTTTGGTTTTTTCTATTTATATGAAAATAAAAGATGTGCAATAATACTAAATAAAAATTATATTAGGATATGTGAGATGAGAGAATAGAAATGCTAAGTAATAAAACAAGTTAATGTGAATTTATGAGAATTTAAAGAGAGAGTTGAGAAAGTTGGTCCTTCTTAAAGATTTTGAGCTTGATCTTGAGTGTTGGAGAACAACCCTTGCACTTGGGTGATGATGGAGGATTCTTAATTCATCAAGTTGACGATGGAGGATGCTTAATTCATCAAGTTTGATGAAGGGTGAAGGTTGGAAATGGATTTGGATGTGGAAATCACGTTGACTTCGAGAGGAGTTTTCTGTATTCGTTGAGAGTGATGTATTTTAGATTTTTTGGCCTCCTTGAAATGAGGTTTATGCCCTCCTTTTTATAGGAGGTGATCCTTAGAGATCCTCTGGGGACGTTGATGAGAGGAGATTCACTTGGCTTTTTAGAGCTTCGCTGGGTAAATAGGGGTTTCGCTTGAGGGAGTGTGGAATTATCTTGGTGAAAATGTTCTTAATCCCTCCTGGGATTTTTAGGAATTTTATGAGGATTTTTCATGTTTTTTTGGTATTTTTTGGGAGTTTTTGTAAAAAAATTTAAGGGGGGTGTCGGTCGGCATGATGCAGAGGGTGCCATTCGGCAGTGGCACTGACTTTTGGACTTCCTCGGGAAGGTAAAGGGGCAGTGCCGATCGGTATGTGGGGGGTCAATGCCGATCGCATGACCATTCACATCCTATATAAAGGGGGAGAATTCCTTTCATTTTTCACAGCTTCCTGCCGTTTCTCTTTCTGCGATTTTCTTCTGCGAATCATTCTACCATTTCGATCTCTAAATAATGGCCTCTTTTGTGATCACTGCAACACATAGGGAATGGTTGACTGTTGATGACTGGGCGAACATGGAATGGAGGTCCAAGGTGCCTCTTGCTTTGGGGAGCGAGAACTCCTTCGATGCATTCAAGCCAGTTGCGGATGAACGAACCTTGCTACGGGAGCCTTCGCATCATCGCTCTGTGAACCCGGCAGCTATGTGAGTAAAATGACTTATGGCATTCTATTTCTAGTAATTTTCTTCTTCTTCTTCTTCCTTTTTTTCTTGAATTTTGACAAGATTTTCCTTTGACAGTCTGATGTCTCTCTGTCGAACATGCGTGCCCATGGACCGACGGGGCTTAAGGATGTCTGGGAGCATCTTCCACCTGTGGTGCATTGGGTGGTATCATCAGTGGGTTTTGGGAGATTGGCGTCCACGCTGGATGAGACACCTCGTTCGACAGCGATCTTGTGCGCTCTGGGGGAGAGATGGTGGGACACTACCCACAACTTTCATTTTGGCTTCGGGGAGATGACCGTGACTCCCATAAACGTGCTGAAGCTACTAGGGCTGGATTGTGATGGGCGATCAGATAGAGGTGGATCGCTCCCTACGGGTGAGGCCGGAGGCGATGCGGGCAGCGCTCGGTGATTGGGGGAGGATAGTATTTGGGGATTCCATTCGGTTGTCCCTGCTAAAGGATGTCTTGCTGGGTAGAGTGGTTTATGTGGAGGATGGGATATAGGTGAGACAAATGGCTCGGTTGTTCATCTTATTGGTGTTGCGAGGATTTTTGGTGGCGTCCAGCGGTGACGTCGTCCACTTGTGGTTCTTACCGTACTTGAAGATGTTTTAGAACATCCCTTTTTATGATTGGGGGAGCCTGACTTTGGAGACCCTCTATTTTTCTCTAGATGCATTCAGCCAGTGCTGCCGGAATACTTTTACTAGATCCATGTATCTTCTTGAGGTATTCTTTATTTTGCATATTTTTCCTTTAATGCATTCGCATTTTCCTTATGCGACTCATTCTTTATTGCAAATTCTTGTCTTTGGAAGAAATGGTTCTATGAGTTGATCAGGTGTAATACCCATCTAGTGGCTTTAAAGGAAGAGATTCTTGGGGAATTCTGCTGGTTGTACCGACGGCGCAAGGCCAATTGTCAGTCGAAGAGATCTCTTTCTCTGGAGGCGGTGCGTCAGGTCTTGAATGGCCTGGACAGTGATAGGGTAAGACTGTTTCCTTTCTAGTATTGGTCTTTGTATGTTCTAATTTTGTATTGACTTATACCTACTAGGGATTTTCAGGTAACCTTTTACCCTTGGGGGATCGCTATTCAGGACACGGGGTTGACCGGAGTACATACACAAATGTTGCGTTTACTGGCGCATGAGTTTGGGCACTTATGGTACCTCAGTAAGAGGGTGGTTCGATAAATTACTGAGGAGGAGGTGGTGGTTCCACCTGCGCGGCCTCCTATGTCTATGAGGAAGGAGTGGTTGCTACTGGAGAATGCGAGGATCGCTGTGATGATCGACGAGTCCTACCTGTTGTACACTGATACGGCTGCGCCGTATGACTATATGGACTTTGTGATGAGTTAGCTGATAGCTGAAGCACCTTATACCTTTGACTTACTTAAGTCTATATTGTATAAGTGCTCAACTAATTTGGAAATAGTGACAAAATTGGTTGTTTAACCTAGAATCTAAAGAACCTCAGAATTATTCTCTCTAATCCTCTTCAATGATCCAAGAAGGTATAAATTGAATCACACTACACACATTAGAAGTGCATACATGTGTATATTTTTCTTAAAATTGATTGTGTTAAATTCCCCTTAAAATGTTGTTTTAATAATTTTTGGGGAATTTTTAAACATTTTTAAAATAATGTTTTCATTAATAAAAGTGTGATTATAAACTTTATGGGGTTAATATGCTATTTTGAAAATTTCATTTTTCATTAGAATGTTTGATTGGGCAGAATATCAAAGCGCTAGAGATTTCAGGGTGCTGCCTATAATTATTTTTTGACGCGCGTTTGCAAGCCATTTATATGCCAACACTTGTCACGTTCCTGATGTATCATTTTGTGTTTGTTTTGTGAGAGGGTTGCCTGGTGGTTTGCTGATCGTTAGATCAAACCTTATCGATGGCCTGCATGTGTTTTAAACCTATCCATGTGCTATCACTATGGACCAATCAACTTCGTCTTAACCACCGCTTTATTTTAACCCTTGGATCTAGTCAATATTAGGAAGACCTAATCTCAGCCCTTGATTGCCTTCGTCAATCCAGAACCTTCCTCCACTCCTATATAAGCCCTCTAATTCTCAACCTTTCAAGACTTTTGGCAGTCGTCATTTTAGAGAGAAAAAAAATAGAGAGAAGAGAGAAGTGAGAGAGAAGAGAGAAAAGAAAAGAGAGAAGAGAGAGAAAGGGAAACTGTGATAGCCAAACCCTAACCCTAACCCTAAACACTTCAAATCTTATTCAAACCTTCGTATATTCAAAACCCCAAACACAACCTTGAGTATTTGAGAGAGAGTGGCGTTACTGGTTTGTTCATATTGAAGCTGTAACCTCTTGATATGTGATCTCATTACCAACTTAAACATTTTCGTGAAGATCTGTATTTCTTCTTTATAGAAATTGTAGATCTACACTTTGCATGTTATATTTCACTAGATCTGCATGTTTCTTTCTTGATTTAAGAAAATATTTACTGATTTAGTTTTGTAAATGTTTTATTGTTTCTATTCTTATGAAACTTAACCTTGACCTAGTTGGATTCACACTTGGAGATTTTCATTCTCAAACATATTTTTAAAACAGAGATTGATTAAGATCTTGACCGATTTTAAAGCAAGATATCCGTGGAATCTGGGATATATTTAAAGGTCAAAAAGGTTTCAAGTTCTGTAAGAAAGAAAGAAAAGAAAATCACAGCATATAGTCTTTATATGTAATTTTCTAGGACTGTCTGTAAAAACTAAGTGTGTGTGAGTTCATGCATGTTGATAGGAATCACATCACAAACACTTAACACACTACCACACTGGAAGTGTTGTGAATAAGATCAAAGATTATTGAGTCGACGCAAGGAAGCTAAAGCAAAAGGAAGTTATCAAACTGGAAGAACATCATCAACAATCAGATATATGAGAAGTTAGAAGGACACCAAGTGGGGTATATTCCTAAACTTAGAATAGGTTGATTTGTGTGCATGTATGTTGTATTATTTGTAACTGTTATTTGTTGTTAGTGGATTTTTACTTTCGTGACTTAGAAGTCACCGTGGATGTTTCCTCTATTGGGAGAGGTTTTACCACGTTAAAAACTGTGTGTTCTGATTATCTTCATCTCCTTATCTCATTCTATAGTGTGCTGAATTTTTGAAACTATCTTAGTTTTAAAACTGATTACAAAGTCTTGATTATTCTCGTACATAAGTTTTTGTAAACACATCTTGTTGTTTATAAGTTTTATTTTCAAAAGAAAAGGGTTTCTTCAACAAACATCTCGGAGTTGCTTATACAGTTTAATCTTGTATTAAACGGCATTAGCAACGTTTTTCAATTGGTATCACAGCCCTGTAAACTTTTATTTCAAAAAAATCTTGTGTTTCTGAAATCGTTTTCTGAAAAATCCTAACTATGGACGACAAGAATGAAAGGTTTGGTAATCTGTCCAGACCTCCACTCATTGATGGAAACAACTTTTCTTACTGGAAAGTAAGAATGGTTGCCTTCATCTAAGGGACTTTAGGAGATGATGTCTGGGACATTATTGAAAATGGATATACTTATCCTACTAAACCAGCCACTGAAGGAAATGATGAGAGGGTAAAGAAAATCTTAAGTGAGTTTACCCAAGAAGAGAAAACTATTTCTCGCAATAACAATAAAGTCAAGAATGCCATTTTTATGTCTATTAATGAGTATGAGTTCAAGAGAATCTCATCTTGTGCCACTTCTAAGGAAGCTTGGGACACATTAATCATTGCCCATGAAGGAGACTCAAGAGTTAAAGCTGCTAAAACTCAAATGCTTACCCAGCAGTACAACTCTTTGATTATGTCTGACTCTGAGTCTTTTGATGACTTTTACATGAACTTAACTGATATAGTTACTAAGTTGCATGCTAATGGTATTACATATGATAAGAATGAGATTGGTTCTAAAATTCTAAGATCATTACCACAAAAGTTCGACAGCAAGAGGTATGCTATTGAGGAAATGAGTGATCAAAACCTTACCCCTGAGTTACTCAGTAGCAAACTTAGGACTGTGGAAATGGAATTAGATTTTAAGAAACAATTAAATCAGTCACAAAGAAAATAGCCCAACTCTAACCTGAGTTTTGCCTCTAAGATATCTAAACTTGAGACTAATTTGATCAACTCTGACTCTGATGAGGAGTGTGATATAGACAAACTAGATAATCAGATTGCCTTAATGTCTAAACAATTTAAGAAAATTGTTAAATTTAGAAACAAACAGGCATCTAAACAAGGCAAGCCTAATTATCCAACTGTGTCTAATCCCAAACCTCATGAGAGAGGCCTTGACAAACATCCTAAGGACAATAACTTCAGATCTAACAGAGACCTTAAAAAGATTGAATGTTTTTTATGTGGGGAACTAGATCACATTGCTCACGATTGCAGAGTTAATCTGAATAAAACCAACACACACAATAGAGCCAATGTCTGCAAAACTTGGGATGATTCAAGTGACTCTGATGAAGAGGAACTTGAGTCATCAAATTTACTTGACCCTTGCATGTCCTTTTTTGCTAAGATCATTTATAATGATGATATGCCTGTGTGTGATAATAAGACTTCTACTCCTACTTTTGTGAATACTGCTTTGACTGGCCTAGATGCCTTGTTATCTAAAAATGTTGCTAGCTCTAGTTCCGTGTGTGTGAGTCAAAGTGATCTCGATAACGACGATGTAAATGGGTGCGTGAGTACTAAAACTGAATCGTTAGGGGCCACTACACACACTTCACTTAGCGACTCAGACACAGATGACCTCCCAGATATTCATACTTTGTATGCTAAAACTCTTAAAAAAGGCACTAGAATGGAGAAGACTGTTAGAGACCTGACTAAGAAATTAGATGATCTAAGTCTTATTGTGAAGCTGAATGCCGAAGAGTACACTAACCAGTGTCTGTCTCATCAATCTAAAATTGAAACTTTTGATCATAAAATAAAAGAGTTAACCAAAACTAATGAAACCCTGGAAATGAAATACAAGGGAACATTATTAGAACTGGAGGAAGCAAAAACAAAGACAGCTACTGTTTTCAAAAAAATTTCTAAGTTTGAAAACAATTCAAATTGTTTCACTGACTTTGTTGTTGACTCCAAGACCAATTCTGATGATAGAACCGGTATTGGATTTTGCCCTAAGAATAAACCACAAACTAAAAATTTTGAACCTATTAAGTTTGTGTCTGGGGGCAAAAGACCAATCGAAACATGTCCAGACTTTCATTTTATTAAAAAGGAATTTGATCAAAAGGAACAACAGAAAGACATGGGAGAGTCTAGTAACTCTAAGGTTGACACTACACTTGAGACTAAATACGTCTGTCCTTTGATCAGAAAGGCTGAATCTACCTTTAAGACCATACCTCCTAGGAATAAGAATTCTGAACAGAATACTGTTAAACCCATCTTTAGAAGTTTTCCTAAGGAAGTTCATCCCTCAAGCAATCAATATTGCTCCTACTGTGACATTTATGGTCATTCCTTTGAAGGTTGTTATGCTAGGCGTCTAAACACCCCTGCGTACAACACTCCTGTTTACAAGAACTTTAACTATTCTAGGCAAAATCGTAACCATTATGTCCTTCCTAGACAACTTGACAAGAACTCTAACTACAGGAATAGAAAGACCAAAACTAAGAGTTCATTTAAGAGAAAGGCTCCCAGAAACTTTCCTAAACCAAAAGCTCAAATTTTCCTCAAAAATCAGTTTGTTGCTCCAAATGTTTTTCGACAAAATGCTGCTTCTCGAAAATTTTATCAAATGAGAGCGAACTTGCGCAAAATTAAAACAAGAGCTATTTGGGTTAAAAAAGATGATCTTTTACCCCAAATGAAGTGTAACATTGTTATCACTGCCTTAAAAGCTGAACACACTTGATCTGGTTGGTATTTAGATTCAGGATGCTCCAAACATATGACAGGAGATGAAACCAAACTCTTAAACAAAACAAGATTTTCTGGAGGTAAAGTAGTTTTTGGTGACGGAGTTTTATCCCAGATCATAGGTAAAGAAACCCTAAAAGAAGAGGGAATGCCTGTTCTGGAAAATGTACTATTAGTTAAAGGCCTTAAAGCCAACCTCCTAAGTATATCACAATTTTGTGACTCTGACCATACTGTTACCTCTTCAAAGAACAATTGTAAAATTCTAAATGATAAAGGTGAATGCATTATTACCGAATTTAGAACACCTGACAATTGCTATGCTGTCAAGACTAGTTCTGAAACCTGTAACATTGTCAGAATGGATGACAATGAAATCTGGCATAATCGTATGGGTCACCTAAGTTATGATATCCTTGGTAGATTGTCTAGTCAAGAGATTGTTAGAGGAATTCTTAAAATTAAACCTATTTCCAGTGTTGTCTGTGGTCATTGCCAGGAAGGAAAAATAGTTAAGACTTCGCATAAAAAGGTTAAAGACATTCTCACCTCTAGACCTTTAGATCTCATCCATATGGACCTTATTGGTCCCTCTAGAACTATTAGTCTTTGTGGACACAGTTATATCCTTGTCATGATTGATGATTTCACACGATTCACTTGGGTTGCCTTCTTAAAACATAAATCTGACACGTTTCAGAATTTTTTGAAAATTTTACAAAGAATTGAAAATGAGAAGGACACACAAGTCAATCGCATTCGTAGTGATAGAGGGGGAGAGTTCATAGACACGGGAATAGTTGAATATTGTGACTACAACGGGTACAAACACGAATTTAGTGCCCCTAAGACTCCTCAGCAGAACGGTGTTGCCGAAAGGAAAAATCGAACTCTTCAAGAGATGGCACGTGTCATGCTGCATGCCAAATCTCTACCTAAATACTTCTGGGTAGAATCTATTAGAACTGCTTATCATATCATTAATAGGGTTTATCTTAGGAAAAACACTAAACAAACCCCTTATGAGTTGTGGTACGATAAGAAGCCTAATCTGAAATATCTAAGAACTTTCGGAAGTCAGTGTTATGTATGTAAAGACAGAGAACATCTGTCTAAATTTGAGACGCGTGGTGACAAAGCCATCTTCTTAGGATACTCCTCAAACAGTCGTGCTTATCGTATATACAATCCGCGTACTAAGACCCTTATGGAATCGATAAATGTAACTGTAAGCGACACTATTGTCGAAAATAAGATATCTGAATCACCTATTGTGGTTGAATCTAAAAATGATTTCAAAACTGATTCACCAGAAATAGATGACTCATTACCTATTGGGAGTCCAGAAGTACCTGGCTGGGTCTCTAAAGATCATCCCATTGACAACATGGTCGGTAATCCTAATGAGTCAGTTCGTACTAGATCCCAGTTAAGAAATTATGCTAATTATGCATGTTTCGTTTCTCTTGTGGAACCGAAAAATGTTAATGAAGCATTGAATGACACACACTGGATTTCTGCTATGCAGGAAGAACTTTTACAATTTGTCATTCACGATGTCTGGTATCTTGTACCGCGGCCTCAAAACAAAAATGTTATTGGCACACGTTGGATCTTTAAGAACAAATCTGATGAAAATGGGGTAATCCTTAGAAACAAAGCTAGACTAGTTGCTCAAGGTTACTCACAAATAGAAGGGATAGATTTTAGCGAGACATTTGCCCCTGTCACTCGTCTTGAATCTGTTCAACTTCTTTTCTCCATAGCGTGTCACTTAAAATTTACACTTTATTAAAGGGATGTCAAGTCTGCCTTCCTCAATGGAATTTTGTCCGAAGAAACGTATGTAGAACAACCCAAAGGGTTCATTGACCCAAAATACCCAGACCATGTCTTTCGGTTAAAAAGGGATTTGTATGGCTTAAAACAAGCTCCTCGAGCTTGGTATGAACGCCTTTCCAACTTTTTGTTGGATAAGGGTTTTAAGAGAGGAGGAAATGACCAGACACTCTTTGTCAAACATTTTGACAAACACATTATTATAGCCTAAGTCTATGTAGAAGACAACATCTTTGGGTCTACTTCAACATCTGAAGTTAAATCCTTTTCTGCTATTATGCATAAGGAGTTTCACATGTCCCTTATGGGGGAGCTACAACTTTTCTTAGGATTTCAAGTGAAACATAATTCTGATGGATTATTTGTCCCTCAAACCAAGTATGCCTTAGATCTTGTTAAGAAATTTGGTTTAGATAATGCTAAAGTTGCCAAAACGCCTATGAGTACTACTGTTAAATTATGTAAAGATGAAAATGGAAAGTCAGTTGATTCCAAACTTTATCGTAGTATGATTGGTAGACTACTCTATCTAACTGCCTCACGGCCAGATATAATGTATGTTGTATGTCTGTGTGCTCGTTACCAGAATAACCCTAAAGAGAACCATTTATCTTGTGTAAAATGTATAATAAAGTACATAAAAGGCACTCTTAATCTTGTACTTAGGTACACTACTGATACCTGTAGCACCATCATAGGGTATACTGATGCTGATTAGTCCGGTTGTACTGATGACAGTAAAAGTACAACAGGTGCCTGTTATTATGTCGGCAATAATTTAGTAGGTTAGAGTAGCAAAAAACAGAATTGCACATCTTTATCTACGGCTGAGTCCGAATATATAAGAGCAGGAAGTTGTTGTGCTCAATTGTTATGAATCAAACAAATGTTAAGCGACTATGGGATTAAAAAAGATCAGTTACAATTATATTGTCACAATCAAAGCTCTATTAACATATCTAAAAAACCGGTTCAACACTCGCGAACTAAGCATATTAAAATAAGACATCATTTTATACGCGAACTTGTTGAGACTAAGGAGTTAGAAATCCATTACATACCTACTGATCTGCAACTTGCAGACATGTTCACTAAACCTCTAGACTATAACAGATTTCTGTATTTGCGTAATTCTATAGGTATGGTATGTGCTGATTAATCTCTTAAGACCGTAATTTTTACCCTTTGTCCATTTGAGACAAAATGGGGGAGAAGTTTGAGTCTTACGGGTTCATTATTTTGTTCACATTTCATCTAAACTGCTTGATCTTAGTGTGAATATTTTCAGGAATCTCTTCTACTGATTGTCTACCATTTCTAGTGTACAGATTTGTAAATAGTTGAGTTATGTAATTTTTGACTTTCTAGAAAATGGGTAGATAGTATCTTTTGTATAGGACTAGGTTTTATTTATTTTTGGTTCCCTAAGAGTTTAAGCTAACTCAAAGGAGATTTTGTCTCATATTTCTAAAGGGGGATATTGAAGAACCTTATACCTTTGACTTACTTAAGTCTATATTGTATAAGTGCTCAACTAATTTGAAATAGTGACAAAATTGGTTGTCTAACCTAGAATCCAAAGAACCTTAGAATTATTCTCTCTAATCCTCTTCAATGATCCAAGAAGGTATAAATTAAATCACACTACACACATTAGAAGTGCATGAATGTGTATATTTTGCTTAAAATTGATTGTGTGTTAAATTCCCCTTAAAATGTTGTTTTAATAATTTTTTGAGAATTTTTAAACATTTTTTAAACATTTTTAAAATAATGTTTTCATTAATAAAAGTGTGATTATAAACTTTGTGGGGTTAATATGCTATTTTGAAAATTTCATTTTTAATTGGAATGTTTGATTGGGTAGAATATCAAAGCGCTAGAGACTTCAGGGTGCTACCTGTAATTATTTTTTGACGCGCGTTTGCAAGCCATTTATATGCCAACACTTGTCACGTTCCTGATGTATCATTTTGTGTTTGTTTTGTGAGAGGGTTGCCTGGTGGTTTGTTAATCGTTAGATCAAACCTTATTGATGGCCTGCATGTGTTTTAAACATATCCATGTGCTATCACTGTGGACCAATCAACTTTGTCTTAACCACCGCTTTATTTTAACCCTTGGATCTAGTCAATATTAGGAAGACCTAATCTCAGCCCTTGATTTCCTTCGTTAATCCAGAACCTTCCTCCACTCCTATATAAGCCCTCTAATTCTCAACCTTTCAAGACTTTTGGCAGTCGTCATTTTAGAGAGAAAAAAAAATAGAGAGAAGAGAGAAAAGAAAAGAGAGAAGAGAGAGAAAGGGAAATTGTTTTAGCCAAACCCTAACCCTAACCCTAAACACTTCAAATCTGATTCAAACCTTCGTATATTCAAAACCCCAAACACAACCTTGATATTTTTAGAGAGAGTGGTGTTACTAGTTTGTTCATATTGAAGCTGTAACCTCTTGATCTGTGATCTCATTACCAACTTAAACATTTTCGTGAAGATCTGTATTTCTTCTTTATAGAAATTGTAGATCTACACTTTGCATGTTATATTTCACTAGATCTGCATGTTTCTTTCTTGATTTAAGAAAATATTTACTGATTTAGTTTTGTAAATGTTTTATGGTTTCTATTCTTATGCAACTTAACCTTGACCTAGTTGGATTCACACTTGGAGATTTTCAATCTCAAAAATATTTTTAAAACAGAGATTGATTAAGATCTTGACCGATTTTGAAGCAAGATATCCGTGGAATCTGGGATATATTTTGTAAGGACACAAATTTCCAATTGAGTCCATATATAGTTTTGGCTCAATTCCGGACAAAAACATTTATTCATAGGATTTTATTTTATTGTAATATTCAAGACCTATGAAGTGTTTGTTGAAGACGTAGCGGCAAAAAGTATAAAGCATCATCAACATGCCGTAGTTTATGTGCCTCGTTTGTACGTCATCAACTAAGGTTCCATACTCCCAAGGTATGAATGTAATAATATTTATATAGGAGTTTGGAACAATATGTATTGGGTGTTAGGAGAAATAAAAACTGCATTTTATTTTCAGAAAGAATCAAATTGAAACTTTAAATTAAGTATATAAAAGTTTATAAAAGTTTCTGGGCCAAAATCGAATTTTACAAACTTTCTGGTCGTTCGTTAGAAGTTTCGTTCGAACGAGTTTTTTCGTTCGAACCAAGTTTCGTTCGAACGAGTTTTGTCGTTCGAACCAAGTTCGTTCGAACGAGTTTGCCAACGACCTGGTCATTCGTTCGATATATCGTTCGAACGAGTTTTTCGTTCTAACGAGATATCTAACGAGATTCTAACGATCCCAGGCTGGTCGCTCGTTAGAAGTCTCGTTCGAACGAGAGTCAAGTTCGTTCGAACGAGACGCCAGGGCGGGAACAGTTTTGAGCAGTTTTCTGCAGTTTTCTCCCACTTTCCCCACTTGGTTTTTAACCAACTTTTACATACTTTATTATGTGCGGGAAACACATTTTCCAAGACAACTTTTCCATTTCATATCCATCTCTTAGAGAGAGTTTGAGAGCTAATATTTTTAGGGAAAATGTTCATGTTTTGAGTGTCAATTTCTAAAAAAAATTCATACACACTCTAGTTTACACCCAATAGTTGTTTATCCAAGTTCCATATATACATATCTTTACTTGGAGTTTTTGGCACCGGTTTTCTCTACCGAATTCAAGAGACGTTTCGGGTTTGCTTCTACACCCCATCACAAAGAAGACTTTTGGTGATATTCTACCCGTTTGGAGAAAGGCTCCATGTTCGGGTGACGGTGTCCGTTTAAAGTCCTATCGGTGTATTCCGAGACCACGGTGGAGCTCCGTTGGTTATCCGCTAATTGGAGGTCGATACAAGAAGAAGCGTCACGGCTTGAGAGGGTTTAAGTTTAGGAAGTAAGTCTTTTGTCTTGTATTTTGTAATACCGTTTTTAGTGGATTTGAGGCTAGGGCCGTCCCGAGGTTTTTTTCCCGTTAGTGGGTTTTTCCTCGTACATCGCGGTGTATTGTGACATTGTTTATTTTTATCTTGCACAAAATTAGAACGCATGCTTTAGGTTTAATTCAAGATAAAATTCGGTTTAATTCTCACACTATATTAAAATTGGACTTTAATTTAATATTGGGTAAAATTGTGTAATTCTAGTAACTTGCATTAATTTGGTTTTGCCTAACTTTGGATAATTGTTAATTATGACTTAGGCAAATTCTAGGACTTGAATTATGTTTTAATTTGTTTTGAGAAATTAAAACTTGTTGTTATTTTTGAAAGTTGAACCATCACCTGTTTTACAACGCTTCCGCATCTCTATTGAGTTAAATATAAAGGAAATTTCATGTTTGTGTTTTTAATTGACTTATAATTTAAAATCCGAGGATCCACATACTCCTGCATTTACAAATTGGTATCAGAGCCAAAAACGATAAATTATTTCGTTAAAGATCCTTAATTTTTGGCTAAAATGGATTTTTCCCCATTTTCAAAATTTCCTATTTTTGATGGTTCTAACTACGCGTATTGGAAAGCGCGAATGAGATCGGCACTAAAATCTATCGATGAGAGAGTTTGGATGTCTGTTATTAACGGGTATTCCCCACCAACTCATCTTATTGAAAATGAACGTGTTTTAAAACCCGTCGATAGATGGACTGAAAATGAGTTTAAACTTGCCAACTTTAATTCCCGTGGTTTAAATGCCTTATTTAGCGCTGTCGCACCGGATGAATTCCGACGTATTATGACGTGTGAAATCGCTAAAGAAGCTTGGGATATTTTACAAATAACTCATGAAGGAACTAGTGTCGTTAAAGCTTCTAAACTTCAAAACCTCACCACTCAATTTGAAACTATCAAAATGGATGAAAAAGAAACTTTTGATAAATTTTATGCTAGACTTTCAGATATTGTTAATTCATCCTTTAACTTGGGAGAGAAAATACCTGACGACCGTGTTGTAAAGAAAATTTTAAGGTCCCTACCCGATAGATTTATTCCTAAGGTGACCGTTTTAAATTCTTTACCCACTTTAGCCTCTACAAAATTAGAAGAGCTTGTAGGTGATTTACAAACCTATGAACTAGATATGTTTCCCTCTAAAAATGATATGAAAATTGAAAAGGGCATTGCTTTAAAAGCCCGAAAAGAGGTTAAACAAGTTGTAGAGAGCGATAGTGATAGTGACTCGGAAGATATGGCTTTGTTTGCTCGTAAATTTAGAAAATTTCTTAAATTTAACAAAGATAAAGTTAAAAATGATTTTAAGAAATTTGATACTTCTAAACATGATAAAAGCGAGAAGTTTTCTAAAGCCGAACCTATCCCTAAACCTAGTAATGAAAATTTAGATAGGGACGAGTCTAATAAATGTTTTGGTTGTGAAGGTTATGGCCATAGGGCTTTTGAGTGCCCCACTAAACTAAGGAAAGAGGGTAAACGACCCGTTTCATATAATGCAACCCTTAGTGATAGTGATAAGGAAGAGAAGCCCGATTCCCCCACTAAGAAAAATTTTGTGGCTTTTATGGCTAGACATGTGAGTGATGATGAGAACTCATCGAATGATGAAATTATAGCACATGCCACTTCCAAGGTCGTTGTACATGATTCTCTTATTTTTTATGATAGTGAGAGTGAAGAAGAAAAAGAGAGTGAATATGAAGAAGAGGTTGATGAGAGTGAACTTCAAAATGCTTTTCATGAATTATATAAAGAATCTATTAATTTGAAAAGAACTAATTTGAAGTTAGAAGCTTGCTTAAGAAAGAGTGTCAAGGTCGTTGATGAAAGTGCCTTAATAGAAGACCTTAGGACACAAGAGAGGACTCTTCGAGAGAAGCTAGAATACGTAGAAGGCGAGAGAGATAGCCTTAGGGGTTTAATGGAATCCTTGAAAAAGGAGCTTCTTGCTTTTGAAGAGCGTAATTTTTTACTAGAATCTAACATTGTAGAATTGGAAAATAAATTAAAAGATTCTAGTAATGTCAAATTTGATTTGGAATGTCGTTCGGAAAAACTTGATAAAATGTTAGGAACGGTCCAAATTAAAAATGACACTTTTGGTTTAGGCTTCAATACTTTTAATGAATTTAACCCTAAAGTCAAAACCAATGTTTTAGGAGAATCTTCTAGGAATTAATTTAATGATCACTCCTTAGATAAATCTTTTCGACATGTTCTTACTTGTACACATTGTGGTCGAAAAGGTCATCTTAGGCAATTTTGTTTAGACCTTAAACGAATTCCTAGAAAATCCCATAGTAAAGTAACCACGATAGCTAATGTTCCTACACCCCAAGATAGTAATTCTTCATTTATTTGGGTTAGGAAATCCGACTTGGTTGCCTTACAAAATAGGTATTTTGATTCTCATTTACTTTCACATCCTTCCTCCCTTGCTAAATCTAAAGGATGAATGTGTTAGTGTTTGCATACTTTAGCGTTTGTACTTCATGCTATATTCATATGCTAAATGTATGCTTGTTTAATCATTTTCTAGTCTTTAATCCATGCTTATCCCATGCTAGAAATTATGACTTGTTTATCTTTTTGTATTATATTTTGTGTTTGAATCGACTGCATAATATAAAAAGATTTTTGTTTATCATTTGTGTTTTATTTATTTCCTTTAAGCTTAATGAAAAATATAAATGATTTTTGTTTGTCCTTTTGAGTAAATATTTATTTTTGATTCAAAATGTTAAAAACTCAAAAACATTTTGTTTTGTGTGTATTTTTGTTTGACACACTTTATGTGGCATATATTTGTGTTTGAATCCTATTGTTTACGCTTCCATGTGGCTAGAACTTTTGGTTTAGATTTTCAATCCTTAAAATGTTCTTTACCATGTTTTATATGGAGTAGTTGGATTTTGTATTGTTCAAACGGATTCTATTTCTATATGCCTCTATTCACACATGCACGAGCTCTTTTGAAATCTTAATGTCACATGTTATATTTGAGCTTTTTGAGGTGTTCTCCTATCAATCTAGTCATCTACATACCTATGACCTAGGAGGACTAGTGCATGTCAAAATCCGTTGCATGTGAGATTTGTGCGAAAAATGAAAACATGATAAATTAATATATGCACGGGGAAGGGCTCCGAAAGGATGAATTAAGTCCTTTGCGATAGTAAGCCACCGTTGATTGGATCTAAAAGAAATACGTGATCCAAAGGCCTAAAAACAGAATATTTGGCATTAAACAAAAAGCAATTGCCAAGGCCTATGTTTGTTTGATATATTCATTCACAAATAAAAGAATATATATGCTCTTTGAGGGAGAATTGGATGGTATATCAACGGTTTGCACAATGTCCGTTTATCCTAGTTGTCTTTAATGTCATGACTCTATTTGATTTGTAGAATCATCATCATGCTAGGCTTGTATGCATTGTGTATGTTTGTTCATTGAGTTCAATCTTTATATTGTCACATGAGGTTATATTTAACTGTGATGAAGTTTGCAATCAAATGAGAACTCCGTGAACGTTTCTTAAGTGTTTGGGTCTAAATTTAATTGTTGCTTGTTCACACCCCTACACTTCCGTTTCCATATGACACATTTTTGCCATACGAGTGTGCAAACTTATTGTATTTTGTGTCATGTGTGTGTTTATATCTATATATATATGCAAGTGGTTTATTGATATATTTCTAGTATATATATATATGATATTTGTTTATCTTTGCCTTGTCTTTAATTGCCCATATGCTTTCATGTCTTAACACTTTAAGCTTTCACATGCGGTTTATTAGTTCTTTATCCTTTGCCTATTCCCGAACAAAAAGGGGGAGAATGATGATAGGGGGAGAAATGGTATCTAATCCTATTATTATCGTATCTTAGTTTGGGGGAGATTTATCTTAGGGGGAGACGTCTTTCTAAGTAGGTCATGTGTTTAAAGGGAGAATTAATTTAGGGGGAGTAATTAATTAATTGCATTTAATACTTTGATATTCCCTATGCATTTGATGAGTTTGCTTAAGTGTGCAGGTATTCTACTAAAGTGGCATCTTTCTATGGCAAAGAGTTTAATCCTTGGGTTGAGTCAAGATTGGGCGGGTTTTGTTTTGAGTCTAGTAGAGCTTGACGGCCCTTTAGGATTTTTTTTTTTGTGTTTGGTTTTTGTCTCGGAATAGCCAAAGGGGGAGATTTGTAAGGACACAAATTTCCAATTGAGTCCATATATAGTTTTGGCTCAATTCCGGACAAAAACATTTATTCATAGGATTTTATTTTATTGTAATATTCAAGACCTATGAAGTGTTTGTTGAAGACGTAGCGGCAAAAAGTATAAAGCATCATCAACATGCCGTAGTTTATGTGCCTCGTTTGTACGTCATCAACTAAGGTTCCATACTCCCAAGGTATGAATGTAATAATATTTATATAGGAGTTTGGAACAATATGTATTGGGTGTTAGGAGAAATAAAAACTGCATTTTATTTTCAGAAAGAATCAAATTGAAACTTTAAATTAAGTATATAAAAGTTTATAAAAGTTTCTGGGCCAAAATCGAATTTTACAAACTTTCTGGTCGTTCGTTAGAAGTTTCGTTCGAACGAGTTTTTTCGTTCGAACCAAGTTTCGTTCGAACGAGTTTTGTCGTTCGAACGAGTTTGCCAACGACCTGGTCATTCGTTCGATATGTCGTTCGAACGAGTTTTTCGTTCTAACGAGATATCTAACGAGATTCTAACGATCCCAGGCTGGTCGCTCGTTAGAAGTCTCGTTCGAACGAGAGTCAAGTTCGTTCGAACGAGACGCCAGGGCGGGAACAGTTTTGAGCAGTTTTCTGCAGTTTTCTCCCACTTTCCCCACTTGGTTTTTAACCAACTTTTACATACTTTATTATGTGCGGGAAACACATTTTCCAAGACAACTTTTCCATTTCATATCCATCTCTTAGAGAGAGTTTGAGAGCTAATATTTTTAGGGAAAATGTTCATGTTTTGAGTGTCAATTTCTAAAGAAAATTCATACACACTCTAGTTTACACCCAATAGTTGTTTATCCAAGTTCCATATATACATATCTTTACTTGGAGTTTTTGGCACCGGTTTTCTCTACCGAATTCAAGAGACGTTTCGGGTTTGCTTCTACACCCCATCACAAAGAAGACTTTTGGTGATATTCTACCCGTTTGGAGAAAGGCTCCATGTTCGGGTGACGGTGTCCGTTTAAAGTCCTATCGGTGTATTCCGAGACCACGGTGGAGCTCCGTTGGTTATCCGCTAATTGGAGGTCGATACAAGAAGAAGCGTCACGGCTTGAGAGGGTTCAAGTTTAGGAAGTAAGTCTTTTGTCTTGTATTTTGTAATACCGTTTTTAGTGGATTTGAGGCTAGGGCCGTCCCGAGGTTTTTTTCCCGTTAGTGGGTTTTTCCTCGTACATCGCGGTGTATTGTGACATTGTTTATTTTTATCTTGCACAAAATTAGAACGCATGCTTTAGGTTTAATTCAAGATAAAATTCGGTTTAATTCTCACACTATATTAAAATTGGACTTTAATTTAATATTGGGTAAAATTGTGTAATTCTAGTCACTTGCATTAATTTGGTTTTGCCTAACTTTGGATAATTGTTAATTATGACTTAGGCAAATTCTAGGACTTGAATTATGTTTTAATTTGTTTTGAGAAATCAAAACTTGTTGTTATTTTTGAAAGTTGAACCATCACCTGTTTTACAACGCTTCCGCATCTCTATAGAGTTAAATATAAAGGAAATTTCATGTTTGTGTTTTTAATTGACTTATAATTTAAAATCCGAGGATCCACATACTCCTGCATTTACATATTTAAAGGTCAAAAAGGTTTCAAGTTCTGTAAGAAATAAAGAAAAGAAAATCACAACATATAGTCTTTATATGTAATTTTCTAGGACTGTCTGTAAAAACTAAGTGTGTGTGAGTTCATGCATGTTGATAGGAATCACATCAGAAACACTTAACACACTACCACACTGGAAGTGTTGTGAATAAGATCAAAGATTATTGAGTCGACGCAAGGAAGCTAAAGCAAAAGGAAGATATCAAACTGGAAGAACATCATCAACAATCAGATCTATGAGAAGTTAGAAGGACACCAAGTGGGGTATATTCCTAAACTTAGAATAGGTTGATTTGTGTGCATGTATGTTGTATTGTTTGTAACTGCTATTTGTTGTTAGTGGATTTTTACTTTCATGACTTAAAAGTCACCATGGATGTTTCCTCTATTGGGAGAGGATTTACCACGTTAAAAACTGTGTTCTGATTATCTTCATCTCCTCATCTCATTCTATAGTGTGCTGAATTTTTGAAACTATCTTAGTTTTAAAACTGATTACAAAGTCTTGATTATTCTCGTACATAAGTTTTTGTAAACACATCTTGTTGTTTATAAGTTTTATTTTCAAAAGAAAAGGGTTTCTTAAGCAAACATCTCGGAGTTGCTTATACAGTTTAATCTTGTATTAAACGGCATTAGCAACGTTTTTCAATAGCGCCCAGCATATATGATGCGTTGCCTTTCCCTCCTGCGGGTTCGAGTCAGCCGATGGGTTCCTCCCACAACGGTGGCAGTCTGGCGACGTCTGCGGCGGCGGAGACTTCGGAGGTTCCATTTGTGCGATTACATACTCCTTCGTACAATATCTGGCGGGTTGATGGAGGGATGGATCCAATGCTGCATAGTCCTCATGCGATGGATCCGGAGGAGTTGGGCTTGACATAGGAGGTCCTTCTCCCTGAGGTATATCTTTTCGGCTCTTTCTCTCCTTTTGATCTCTTTTCTACTTTCATACTGATTTTGCCGTTTCTTGTAGCATGTTCGGGTGTCAATGGCTGACGGACATCAGGGGCTGGATAATTTTGGCGACTGCCCATATTCGGGATGTGGTTCCTGTTCATTCTTGCTTGTTGTCGTCTGCTTTGTCCGGGGAGGAGTCTGGTTCAGGTAGCGGTGGTAAGTAGTCTCGTAACAGGGGAAAGAGAGCGCGTTGCAGGGGTGAAGTTTAGGTTAAAGTGAGAGATAAAGAGAGAGAGAATGTGGGTTCAGGCTTTGTCCCATTGATTTTTCTTTTCTTCATTTCCTGCAAACTTTGATGTAACACAGAAAAACATATATATGCAATGCAATGGAGTTTTTATTATCTTCTATTAATGGTGAATGAATACATGCACATGTGCTTTTTACTTTGCTGCTGAGACCGTGAAAAGAGATATTTTTGGGATTTTAAAATAAATTTTTATTCAAAACAAAAATTTATATAAAGATGAAAAGGGGATTTTTGAAATTTTGTTGAGAATATCAATTTATTGTGAGTTTTCTGAATTTTGACAAAAGAGGAAAAAGGAAAATTTCCAAAAGAAGGGGGTTGCCGATCGGCAAGCACCTTGTCCTGCCTATCGGCAGGTCAGTCCAGTCCCATCAATTCAAAGCTTTGATTGGTACCCTCTTTAGCCTTTGGTACCTTATGGGGAAGGATTCCCTCTGATTTCTGCAGGGTTTGTGTCTTTTATAAGGGTTTTTAAGTATAAAAAGGGGTAAGGGTGGAGTGTTTTCATCATACCTTCACATTCTTACTTACGTACTATCTCTTAGTCTTGAAGGATGGCTCTCCTTGGTAGTATTGAGTTTTCTAACTACCTCAAAGCCTTGGAGGAAATGTGCTCTTATAATGTGGACTACGATACTTTCAACATGCGTCGAGTTTCTTTATGGCGTAATTAGCCTATTGTGTGGAACATGCTGATGGCGGCGGTACAATTTTGGTACCCCGAAGACCATGTATTCCACTTTGGGTTGGATGAGGTTTGTCCTACCTATGAGGAATTTTTTGCCATGTTGGGGATAAATCCCAGCGTTGCTGCGGTTCTACCTGAGTTTTCCCGTTCTCCCAGGGAATTGTTGGTCGGGCTTATTCGCATTTTGCCTTCAGTGACTAGATCACTGGTTGCTAGAGGAATGATCTCCCTTTTGGCGGTGTTACAATTCGTGCTTTTGCAGGAGGTTGGCGATGCTGGATATGCCGGAGCCGTTGTTCTGGGCTTGGTTTAGAAATTGCTGCTGCTGACTGGGGAATTGCTGGTGGACCCATAACTTGCATCCATTACTTCATGGATGTCCTACAATCGCAATCCTGTGATGGTGTTACTGATGGAGACTTTGAATGCCTTAGATGCCTGGCGAGAAGGTCGTTCTGACTTTATGAGGGGTAGCCCTGTGATGTTGTTTATGTGGTTGTCTGAAAGACTCCGTCTGGTGACTCCTCCAGAACATCCTTTGTTGGTTGTACCTAATTTCTTTTCGCGTTATTTCATCGGCGTCAGCTTAGCTATTGAGAGCTGGGAGAACTGGTTCGTGGAGCATGGGACTCTAAATCTGTACTGGTCAGTGCCTTAGTGGGGACAGTTGCTGCCTATTCTAGAGCTGGGAGAATATCCGTACATTCGGCTGGTTGGTCTCATATAGACCTCTTTTTATTTCCCTTGGAGGCTTCTGTGCCAATTTGGCTGGGAGTAGGTCGTGCCACCTCGGACAATAGATTTCTTTCCGGTAGAAGATTTGACTAAATGTCTGTGCATGCATCTTAGCCCTTTGTGGGAGAGTCGGCGTCCGTCGACCCATCCCTCTCAGTCTATTGGGAGAGTTTGGTACATCCCTGGGGATTATATTAAGTGGTTGTGAAGGAGAGTAGTCAACAACATATTGGCAGTGGAGACTGGACAAATGTGGATTGTCTTATTTAATACCATGGAAGGAGGCGTTGTGGTTTTTTCGAAGCTAGTTCGAGCTTATCGGTCCATAGAGCGTCTACGGCACTCCATTCAGGCAAGGGAAGCTTAGGGACCCTAGGATGTAGATGATGATGACGGAGCAGGATCCTCTCGTAGCTGTGGATAGGACTCTTGGGGAGTTTATTTTATAATGGAGAATAAGTGTGGGGATTTTATATGGCTTTTTAGGAAGGTAGTGAGAGGGAATTATCCGTTCCTTTTTTCATGTAATTGTACTGTAATTTCTTATTATTAAAATAAATAAGTTTTTGATCATCTAGTAGTGACTTTTGATGAAATTTGTATTTTGAATATATCTATACCGATCGTTAAGGCATGCATAATCCTTTTGTTTAAGTATATGTTAAAGTGAACTGTCATTCTCGGAGATGAGAAAAGAATATTTTTTTGTGAAAAAGAAGGGGTCATGCTCATGTAAGACGTATGAGCTGCCTACGCACCTCTGGGGTTTTTGAAATTTTTTAATTTGTTTGAAAATGGTTTTTGCAGAGGATCAAGCCCACGTAGTTCTGGGCAGAAAGAAATGAAGAGATTTTTTTTAGAATAGAAGGGAGATGAGAAGAGTCGTAGCGCACCGAGATTTTGGACTAGGGGTAGAATTTCTTGAGATGGTCCAAGTTGACTGGACGAACCATCTCCTCCCCATCTAAGTTAGTGAGCAGGGCGGCACTACCGGACAAGATCTTCTTGACAATGTATGGGCCGCTCCAATTTGGCTTGAAATTCCCTCTGGGGTCCCAAATAGGTTCCACTATTTCTTTAAGGGCTAAATCCCCCTATCGGATACCGCGGTCATTGACTCTCTTATTGAATGATCGCACTATTCGACGATGGTACCCTTGTATTTGATACAATGCTTTTAGTCTCCTTTCATCTAGGAGGGTCAGCTCGTCAAGACAGCTTCGACACGAGTCTTCTTTGTTGACCTTACTTTTAAGCATGACGCGCAACGAGGGTATTTCTAACTCCACGGGTAGGACTGCTTACGTGCCGTAGACTAGAGAGTAAGGGGTATCCCTAGTAGAGGTTTGGATTGAGGTTCGGATGTAAGGGATTCGGTCGGCCCAATCTCAACATCTTTCAGTCATTTTACTGATGATGGCCTTGAGGTTATTGTTGGCGTCTTCGACTGCAACATTGGTCTGAGGTCGGTAGGGAGAATATTTATGTCACTGGATCCCATACTCATTGGACAATTTTGTGATTTGTGCCTCGAAATACAACCCATTATCTGATATTAGCTCATATAGGACCCCATATCGGCTAATGATGTTTTTCTTGATGAATTTGGCCACTTTCTTGGCGTTCAGCACTACATATGACTCAGCTTCGACCCATTTGGTGAAGTAATCAATGGCAACTAGGATGAACTCATGTTCGTTAGAAGCCTTTGCCCTACCTATGATGTCGATGCCCCGGGGGGAGAATATCCAGAGATAAGTCATGTTGTATAATTCTCACGGAGGCAGATGCTGAAGGTTGGAGAACTGTTGGCATTTTAGGCATCTCTGAACATAGGCGGTGCAATCCCGGGTCATGGTAGTCCAGTATTAACCTTATCGAATGATCTTCTTAGCAAGCATGTAACCTTTCATATGGGGCCCGTATTCTCCGCTGTGGATTTTCTGCATTATCTTTTCAATATCAGACCCTGCGATACAGTGCAGATGAGTTCCATCGAAGTTCCTTTTGAACAGTGCTTTATGACAAATGATGTATTGGGTGGCCAGTCTTTGGAGGGTTGCTCGGTCTTCCTTACCTACCATGTTTGAGGAGGCACCAGATATCATAGTACTAGCAATTAGGTAGCTCGGGATCTTCTATGGTGATGAGCTCAATGTGGTAGTAGTAGGTTGGTTTGTCCTGTTTTTGAACCAGGAAGGGGGTCATTGTTATTCCTTCGGGCATGTCGACCATGGAGGCCAAGGTACCAAGGGTATCAGCTAGGTTATTCTTTGTTCGAGGTAGGTAATGGAAGGTGATATTTTGGAATTGGGAGGCTGGTTCTTCTAAGTGGGCATGAAAGGGTTGGAGATTCTCATCTTTGACTCTCCATTTCCTGATTACTTGAGTGATGATGAGGGAGTAATCCCCACAGACATCTAGGTATTGAATAACTTTCTTAAGGACAACCTGGAGGCCTACCATTCATGCCTCATATTAAGTCATGTTATTGGTACAAGGGAAATCCAGTTTGATGGAGAGGGGAGTGTGGGAGTCATCTGGGGAGATTAGAAGTATCCCAATGCCATATCCCTTTTTATTAGAAGCACCGTCAAAGAACATTTACCATCAAAGGTCATCTTGAGCAGCGCAGAGGATGTTTTCATTTGGGAATTCGGAGACCCGGACATCAGCTTCTTCCACGGGGTAGTTAGCGAGGTAGTCAGAGATGGATCTTCCTTTTATGGCTTTCTGTGTGACGTACACATTAATTAACTCGGCTAGGAGCATCAACCACCAGGCCATCCGACTGGATAAGGCGGGTTTCTTAAGCAGGTATTTGATGGGGTCCATTATGGATATAAGTTTGATGGGGAAGGCGAGCATATAGTGTCATAAAACATGGGTGACCCAGATAAGTGTAACGCATGTCTTTTCCAAAGCAGTGTAGTAGACTTCGTATCAGGCCAATTTGCAACTGGCATAATATATGGCTCTTTTTTGGGGGAATCTTCAAGGTATTGGGCTAGCAAAGCCAGAGCTGCAGTGTCGATTATGGTTAGGTATAGGAGAAAAAGGATACCAGGCTGTGGTGGCAAGAGTACCGGGGTTTGGGTCAGATATTGCTTGATTCGGTCAAAAGCTTCGTGGCAAGCCTCATTCCAAACCTTGGTTGAATCCTTTCATAGTAGTTTGAAAATGGGTTTGCAGATAGAGGTGAGCTCGCTGATGAACTGACTGATGTATTGCAATTTCCCAAGGAAACCTCGAACTTCTTTTTTTGTTTAGGGAGGCGGCATCTTAAGTATGGCCTTTAGCTTGGTAGGATCTGCTTCTATCCCTTCCTCACTGACTATGAATCTCAAGATTTTTCCCTTTATCATGCCTAAGATGCATTTTTGTGGATTGAGTTTCATCTGGTACTATTGCAGTCGTTCGAATAACTTTCGGAGAGCGGGAACATGTCCTTCTTTAGTTTTGAATTTGATAATCTTATCATCCACATAGACCTCGACTTCTAATTAGATCATGTAGGATGGTCATGGCAACCCTCTGGTAGGTAGCCCCAGTATTCTTGAGACCAAATGGCATAACAGTGTAGTAAAAGGTTCCCCATGGGGTGATGAACGCGATCTTTTCTTGGTGGTCTGGGTGCATTTTGATTTGGTTGTATCCGGCAAACCCGTCGACGAATGACTTAAGAGTATGACTGGTTGTGTTGTCCACGATCATTTCGATATTGGGTAGCGGATAATCATCCTTGGGAGAGGCTTTGTTCAAGTCCCAGTAGTCTACACACATCTGAACATTTCCTCCTGATTTCGGCACACGCACTATGTTGGCTAGCCATGTGGGATATTTGATCACACGAATGAAACCCACGTTCAGTTGTTTGGCCACCTCTTCTTTGACTTTGAGTGACCATTCGGTGCAGAGCTTTCTCAACTTTTGTTTAATCGACTTATAATCTGGAAGAGTGGGGATCTCATGTTGAGCTATTTCAGGATCATTATCGGGCATACCGTCATAGGATCATGCGAAGACATCCACAAATTTCTTCAATAATTCTTTGAGTTGTGCACTCTCATGCTAATCAAGGGTAGCCCCTATTCAAATCTCGCACAGTTGGCTAATAATAACAGTCTCTTCTTCATTAACTTGAACGCGATTATGTTGTTTGTTATTAACCTTATTTAGATAAGTTAAGAATTGTTCATTCACAAAATCATCATCATCAAAAGTTTGATTAGAGTCTAAACAATTATTGTAAGACACAACAAGATACTCAAAATCTTCATTTATTTCATTGATGGGAAAAAAAGCTGTGAGAACCTCATCAAAGGATGTCTCGATTACATTTGAGCAAGGATAGACAATAGAAGAAGAAATGGGGTGAATATTGGGTTCATGGTGGATTTCAACAGGTAGAGCTAGCGCAGCATGCCAGTTGAGGAGAAGTGTATCGACAAATTTAATCAGGTGGGATGGATCCAGTAATGTAGTGCTTGAATGAATCATGCAGAGTGTGAGCCCCAATGTTTGTAAGTTAAACGAATCCTCAGAGTCACTTTCCTCAATCTCTTTGATATCTTTGGTGAGCGGTTGTACATCGTGTTGGGAACTTTTGGCCCATAGGTAGCTGTCTTGGAAAAAGATCTCCATTACTGGCTTCATCTTCTTGTCTATATGGTCATACCATGGTTTCGAAAACCCACAAAAGGGGAAGTCCTCACCCCCTTTGATGAACCGTCCATTTAAGGAATCACTTGGGATAGTTTGGAAGCAGCCTAGTCTTCTCTTTGGTCGAGATTGGCGGGTCATTCTGAACTCTTGTTCTGACGGTTGATACCCCAAACCACAAGGAGGGACAGCCTTCTTCAGTTCAATAAGCTGAAGTATCCCTTGTTGTCTTTATCCTAGCCCCAGTCCGGTCATGAAGTGCATGTTTTTGAACATCTGAATCACATTAACGTTGCCATGAGGGTCATATTCTAGACAAATCCTTTCTTTGAAATCATCCCCTTATGGGAGTACAAGTGGTTCAACTCGGAATCCAGATAGGATCATATCTTTTGACCCATGTTGTATCTCAATGATTGGATTACTGGTACTTGCACCCTCGGTGTTGTCGTCATCGCCCAAGATGGTGATGACTCATCCGTCGGTGAAGAACTTTAATTTGTGATGGAGTGAGGAACACACACCCTTGATACTATGGAGCCAAGGTCATCCGAGCAACAGGTTGAAACAAGATGGGATGTCGATAACTTGGAATTCAACGATAGGGTTTATAGGGCCAACCCCTATTACAAGCTTTATGGATCCCATTACCTCCCGATGGGTATTATCGTAGGCACGTACAACGGTGGAGGTTGGAGCGAGATTGCTTTCCTTCAGTCCTAAGCATTTGAAGGTTCTTAGTGGGCAAACATTCAAGGCGGATCCATTATCGACAAGAGAGAGTGGTACGATTTTCCCCATAACTTCGACGGAGATGTTGAGTGCATGATTGTGGTTTGGCCTAATTCTGGGGATTTTTTTTTCAGAAAATGATAGCATTTGGGTAGAGGTCAAGGATCCGACCAAATTTATCGCTTCTTCTGGTGTGGTAGAAGGAGGAACTGTGGGTCCAGTGAGTAGCTGGATCAAAGCATTTCTGTGCAGTTAAGAAGACATAAAAAGTCCCCATAGAGTGATGTTAACTTAAGTTTTCTTTCGTTGATAGAGGATATTGATCTCCTCGAGGTTCATTTCTAGCATAAGAAGGTTTTTAACGCCCTTCCCCTTGTCATTGGCTGGTAGTGAGCTTGGGATCTGGTAATGCCTCCCTGATCTGGTCATGTGATTTACTGAAGAAGGTAAGAATATGAACCCTGTTTCCTCATCAATCTCGGGTTGTTCTGCCACCTTGTTTATTTCTCTGTGGAGTTACTCAAATGATATCATCCCACATATGCCGGTTACCGGGTCGATTTTCTCGAAGGCTTGTTCTTTATTTGAATCTTCAAATTCTTCCCCCCATCTGGTGGACAAAATTATGTCTTTCCATGTAAAGTCAATGCATTCCATAACTTCAACGACTTCTTTATACAGGTCTTCCCATTTTGTGGGGATATGTAAGGGTTAAGGGACAGGCTCCCTTATAGCTTCAAAGTATCAAGTAACTCAGTCATACTGCAAACATTATTACCTCGCCAAAATATTTCTGCCATAATTTGGACAACATCATCCAGGTTGACTTCGTCAGTTGGTACTACCCAGTGGTCTGACTCTCAAGCCCATTTATGTTCTTCTAAGAATAGAGTACTAAACCTCTAACAATCAATGATCATATGTGAGGGAAATTTCATCCCTAACTCTAGGAGTTGATTTAATACTTCTGATAATTCCATACCTCCATTTTCATAACGGGTGCAAATAGCGATACATGCTCTGGTAAGGAGCGACAGTGCCTGATCAGCGAGGCTAGTAGGGTGTAAGAGGAAATATGGGCAATTTCGGAGAGGTTTACGAGATTATATGGTTGTGATTTGAGTTGAGGGATCAAATTCTGGATTCTCTTTTAAGAAGATGGCATTGGCAATTTGGGAGTCGGTTGTGAGTAGTGTTTGGTTTAGGATTGGCTGGTGGGGAAATGATACTCCGGTCAATTAGACCTTAGATTTTGTTTCAGAGGTGAAAACATTTGTCGATGGTATGACTAATGGTTTGGTGAAAGGTGCAATGGTCATCTACCTTGAAGTTTCTTGGGAGTGGATTTGGCAATGGACGGGGATCCAGGGGTTTGATAAGGTTTCGTCTTAACAAGGCTTGATAAACTTTGGAGAGGGGAGCTTGGAGCTCGGTGTAATCTTTTCAGAATGGGACATTTCGATTTTTTAATTCCCATTATGTGGTCGGTTAAGAGATGTTGTTGCTACTTGAGACTATAGCACTGACAGGTTTGTCATATTTTCTGAGGGTGAACTGTCTAGACACCTTCTTTGGTTCAACATCTGTTTTAGTCATACCCTCCTCGATTTCTACCCCTGCTTCTCTGAGATCTCAGAAGTGGGGATAGTATTGTCCTCCCATGGTTGCTCTAACATGGGGCAAGAAGTTCTTCTTCAATATGCTGACTTGTTATTCCTCAAAAGGCCGATTGGTCATGGTAGCTGCTTTTTCCCTCCATCGGGCTATGAAGTTACTGACTGATTCCCCAGAGTTATGTTTGAGCAGTTCTAAATCCCGTCGGGTGACCTTAAGCTCTTCATTGTATTTGTACTGCGACATGAATTCTCGGGCAACATCCTCCCAGCTACGAATCCTGGACTATTCGAGAGACAAAAACCATCGAAGATCGCTATCCTTCAGAATTTGCTGAAATAATTAGGCCATAACTTCTTCAGAAGACAATAAGAGAGTCATGGCATGGTGATAACTGCGAAGATGGATAATCGGGGGTCCACTTCCTCCGAATTTCTCGATATTAGGCATCTTGAACTTCTCGGGTAACTTTGCCTTTGGATAAGGAGACATGTGGGTATAGTCCATGTAATTTTCGGAGATTCTGACTTGGTCAAACTTCTTAGTCAGCATCTTGAGATATTCTTTGACCTTCTTCAACTCTTCCTCTTTCGGATCAATGATCATAAGAAAGTTAGCCCCAGGCTGGTCAAGGTTTGGCATAGGAAGTTGGGCAGGTGGCGGCCCATTAATAGGAGGGACACGTGGAGCGTGCTGATATTTTTTAGGGACCCAAATAGGCTCGGGTGGACCCATAACATGAGGGAATAGGGCCTTGGGCTCTTAAGGAACGGGAACCTGGTTTCGTTGCATTTCGCGGACCTCGATTTGGAGGTTGTCAATCTTGGGCACAAGATGATCTAAGACTGTCATCAGATCTGACTGCACAATGGGTACTTGATCTATGTTCTCTATGGAAAGCAGATGAATTTCGGACTCGAAAGACGTAACAGGGGAATGGACGGAACTCCAGAGTGATTTGACTGAAGACCAAAGCCAATAGGGAGCCAGGCTAAGGGCATGCGATCGACCTGAGAAGGCGTAAAATGGGATTTATTTTTTTAGAAAAAGACTGAAAAGATTTTTGACATTTTTTTTTATATTGGAAGACAAAATATTTTTGGATTTTGGATAAAGAAGGGAAGAAATGTTTTTGGATTTTTGATAAAGAACGAAGAAATATTTTTGGATTTTTGATAAAGGAAGGAAAAATGATTTTGGGAGATGAAACTCAGTATGATTATTATAATTATTATGTTCTCACTTGTATTAAATTTTCCTAAATGAAAAATGAAATGCCGGGCGGGACCGGAACCTAGAAAGGTTGTGTTTGTAATATATGTAAAGCTATGGATGGACTTGTAACCAAGCTCACAAGCAGGGTCCCATTTTAAATATGTGCAAAAATTTTGGGCGGCTGACCGACCCAGAATTTCGACAGAGTTTCGGGTAGAAATCGGCAATCTAACATGTGTGTCCTAGGCTTGTATGCAGTTGGTTGGGTATATTAGAAAGGGTTCCCCCCTTTGGCGTGACTTCCACGATATACATCTTGCTCTCCCGGGCAATTGGTACGTGTGTATAAGTCATTTGATATACCTGAGTGTACGTGAATTGCCTCACCATACACCTCATGGGGACGATACGTGTGAGAGAAAATTCGATATACTCGGTGTACGTGAACATACCTCCCATTATGACTTCGGTCAAACAGTACGATGCGGGGGAACCATTCGATATACGTCGAAGGTACTTGGCCAATGGAAGGTGAGAGTCACATTGCTTAGGCAACTGCTCCCTGCCGGACTAGTGCCCATCACAAAATGACCCTCCAGTTACTGGACAAAATTTGTTCAATCATAATGCTCTTTAGTGATATCGTGTGAATCATGCATGATTATCTTATTAGTATCTTATGATGAGAGTGTCTTTCTTGATTATGCCAAACAGAGAGAAAAGTAAAAGTACCAATGGTACACTAAGTGATGCGTGCAACATGAGGATATATGTGATCCTAGGTGCACATGGTGTGAAGTGAACATGGAGAATTTTTTACAAGCGTGTGAATAGAAACATAAGCATGAGGTACAGAAGAAAAAGGGGAACATGCAAAATAAGGGAAAACATAAAAAAATATGACACCCATGTAAATAGAGTCTAGCCCTCAAAATGAAAAATATCCCCAGCGGAGTCACCACTGTGGCCATCCCCAATCTTCACGGTGGGTGGGAGACAGAGGATCCTAGGTCTCGCGCGTCCCTCTCAGGAGCGCTTCGGCCGGCGTCATTGACGAGGTAAAAAATGTAGAGAGATGGCATCGCCAGTCTATTTTACTCAAAACAGACAAAAGAAAGGGGATCCATCTCGAGGGACAGCATCCAAAATACATACTGATACATACGAAACTAAAAACGATTCAAAAAGGGTCCGGAGGCTAAGTTTCGAAATGGAAAAGTGTTAGGCACCCATTCCACCCTTACGATCTCTCAGGGGTCATTTCTATTTTCCTTTATTTCCCCGTGATATGTGTGCATGTGTATACGTAGTGGAGATAGGAATCATCAACTTGTATCATGGAAGAGATAAAGCCAGTCATCCACAGGAATGCTCCTAAGAAATAATATTAAAAAATAGGATTTATGCGCTTATCGTAGCGTTAATCATTATAATTGAATGATAACGCATCTGGAATAATACACCACTAAGAGCAAACATATATATATATATATATATATATATATATACATAGAATGAAAAATAAGAAAAAAGCAGGAAAATGACTCGAGTCTTGGGTTTTACCCCGAGACGCCTACGTAGCCTATAGAGGCATCAAAGTCCACATAGTTCGTATGCAAAACGAGGGGTGGGATTTATCCCATTAATCCAACCGGGACTTATCTTATTTGTGTGTGTGAGTAAAAAAGTATTTTAGTTGTGAGAAAGGAGTGAGAGAAGTGTGAAAATCCCCGTTCGGAATTTATGAGGAAACCCTCTTTTTCTTGTTTTTTGGGTTTTTTATTTATATAAAAATAAAATATGTGCAATAATACTAAATAAAAAGTATATTAAGATATGTTAGATGAGAGAATAGAAACGCTAAGTAATAAAACAAGTTAATATGAATTTATGAGAATTTAAAGAGAGAGTTGAGAAAGTTGGACCTTCTTGAAGATCTTGAGCTTGATCTTGAGTGTTTGAGAACAACCCTTGCACTTGGGTGATGATGGAGGATGCTTAATTCATCAAGTTTGATGAATAAAGTGATGAAGGGTGAAGGTTGGATAGGGGTTTGGATGTGGAAATCACGCTGACTTCGAGAGGGATTTTCTGTACTCGTTAAGAGTGATGTATTTAAGATTTTTTGGCCTCGTTGAAATGAGGTTTAGTCCCTCCTTTTTATAGCCCCAGGGCATTTTCGATCGGCATAGCCCTAGTCCTTCCAATCGGCAAGAGTGTTTAGGCACACTATCGATAGGCAAGGTCTGGAACCTGCTGTTAGGTTGTGTCTTTCAAGCCTTTTCAGAAAATCGGTTGCAGAGCGCAAATTGTTGATCCAAATCACGCACGGGGTAAATCGTTGGAAGGGTAATTCAGAGACCTTCGAAAGTCCTTGGACTTCTCCTGGGTTCGGTAGTTGACTTTGGGTCAAATGTGGCTTGAAAGAGCTCGTTAGTCCTTTAGACGGGATGCAAATGGATCGTTCGTCCGCATGGTAAGTCATAATCACGCACGGGGTGGATTGTTATAAAGGTTAGGGTATGTAATTTGACATTCTAAAGAGTTTGATCCGGTTTGGGGAGTTGACTTTGGTCAACTAGGCCCTGGAAGCATTCGGTGACCTCTTGGAGTAAAACGGATCGTTCGTTCGTACTGTAAGTCAAACTTGCGCAAAGGGTGGACCATTGGAAAGGGGTTTCAGTGCCGTTTGAAGATTTATTTAGCCTTTATCGAGATCAAGGGTTTACTTTGATCAAACAGAGCTCGGGAGCTCCCGGTGGCCTCCTGATCGAGTTTTGGGGGAAAACGGGTCGTTCATCCGTATGGTAAGTTAGAATCGCGTAAGGGATGGACCATTGGAAATGGGATTCAGTGCCCTTCGAATATTTAACCAGTCTCAATTGAGCTGAAGAGTTTGACTTTTTGTCAAATAGGGCCTGGGAGTGCCCGATGGTCTTTAGGTCAGTACCCGGGGTATGACTTGGGTTTGAAGTGATGAAGAGAGGTTTTAGGGACTTAAGGAGAGGTTAGGGGGGTTATTAGAATGGGGTGTCTACAGTAACTTCATTTTCTATTTTGAAAAGTATAAGTCGAAATGACAAATAAAAAAAACGAAAAGAAAAAAATTAATCCCACTCGCAATTTTACATTTGTAAGAGATAGTAATGGTGCAAAAAATCATCGTCTTCATTCTATTCCAATTCAAGGTAAAGTCTTTTAACATGGTATATGGTCCTTTGTTTCAATACTAGTCACCTACATAAGAAAATAAAAAATAATAGTTAAATGAAGAAAAAATTAATTACACATTATAAAAATGACATGGGGATTGTTGATGTCCAAAATTGGTATAGATATTATCTTAGCTTTAAATTACCAATTTGGTAACCATAGATAATTATGAAAATAATAAGGAAGAAAATAAACAAAGTAACAACGATTTTTAACGTTGTTCAGCTACGAAAAAACTACATCCACGATTATGGTATTACTTTTCAGGGTTGTTACATAGAACTTTGTGTAGTCTTGCTTGTGTGCAATTCTTGTCCATTGATCTAAGGGAAATGGTATATTTATAAGTTTTTGGAAACCAAGGGATGGAATAACTTTATATATTCATGCATTTACACTCATGTACAATAAATGAGACTAGGCATGTGTAGAATGGTTGTTGATATCCCCATGTGAACGATCTTTCCTATTCTTGGTGGTTCGCATTCCTAATGTTGGTCGGTCTGTTGGCCGACGAGGTATATCTGGAGCTGACCAAATGTATAAAGAGTCTTGAAGTATCCATGTATAAGGACATATATCATTTTCTCATTGGTCCACGTGGATAATTAATTTTGACATCGAACAACGATTATAAATAGGCATGTGTGAGTCATACACATAAGACTTTAAGTATAAAGAAGTCAATACTCGAACAATGAAAGGACTTGTGTAAAACTCATGAATCTAACAAAACGAATAATATCTTTGTCCACAACACTGAACACCAATTTAACAACACCTCTTCCTAAACAACCACCTACAGTACAAACAACAAACGCAAATAAGTAATTTTGAAAGCCCTATTGAGGAGAGGATGAGGTTACCTTTCAAGTGAATGTACACATTAAACCAAATAAAAATCACCTTTATAATTTATACTAAGAAAACAAATTGAATGTAACATTTGGATAAAAGCACACAAACTCAAATTCAATATAATTCACTATAGACGATAAAGTTTTAAAAATTCATCAATTAAAAGTGTCCAATATAATATGTATTCTTCTTAAGATAAGATGCATTGTTAAAATACTACAACTGAATATACCAAGACCGATAGAATATAAAGACTACTAAAATAATAAACTTCGTTGCACCTTTTTCCCTTATGAAGAACTGATGGTAGAACACTTGCTTTAACTGACCAAAATTCTGGATAAAAACCAAAATTCTTTACAAATTGACCATATCACTAAAACTAAGAAATTAAGGAATGGGGGCATCATTTTAAACATTCGTTGTGCTAATTACTAAGTCAATGCCATTCTATTGTAGTAATACTCGATATTGAAGCAATTACTAACTAATATGGCAACAATACTTGATATGGAAGAAATACCTTAATGGCATTATATAGAAGCAATACCTGATATGGTCATGTCTAACTGGAAACTCCTAATATTGTAGAAAATCAAAACCCTAAATGATTTATGCATTCAAAATAACAAATGAAGAAAAGTGAATAACAATTAAACAACTTAGTTGATTAAATAGCTTCAATGAAAAGACATTCACATGTGAAAGTCAATTTTACTCCTAATGAGCCCACACAACCAATGTATGACCAACAACACCCAATTTTTTACAACCTCAAAATTTATTTACACAGATGGGTTGGTTGTGTTGACTACTACTAGTGTGGAGTCCACAAAACTATGTTTGTTGTGTTGACTACTGCATTAGCCACTCCATCAGTTGTGTTGCTTGGTGAGGATGATGCGAAGCTATCGATTAGATGTTTGGAATCACTTTAGGGGGCTACACCATCCCAAGCATGGTTTGCTCAAACACCTTATTTACACTATAGAGGCAACAACTACTTGATTATGGAATTCTGCCTACAGTTTAATAGAAATCTTATTAGTCTAAACTATAAAATGAAAATATAATTAGAAAATGAGAAAAATATTGTGTCTTTGGGGTACATATCCTTATGATGCTATCCAAAAATAAGTGACATGAGTAAATTATAATATGGACAATTATTAAAGTTGTAACAGTGGCATGTGAGTTAATAAGATAGGATTTAATAACCACTCTTCTAAAGGTGTAACAACAAACTCGAACGATTAAACCATTTCAGATACCGTAAGTGTGGGTTCCGACTGAAGAAAACCACAATAATATATAAAAAAATGATAAGAAACCTTCTACATATACTCATAAATGTGACATAATTGGTACGATATACTAAGGTGTTGCACCCTTATCAGCCCGTATTCAAATTCGATACGATTGTGTGTCAAATGTATGAGTTGGATTTGAATGAATATATATAGATAATAAGAAAGCCTAAATTAAAATACCTTTATGAAATTTACTACTAACATAATTTTTTTGTACACATACCAAGTTAAAACAGAGAAATCTTTATTAAGTAAACACTAAACTATTAAAGACACAATCATACATCACCTCCCCTATTTTTTCAGTCGTTAGTTCACCACCATATACATGATATTCAATGCTTGAATGAAAAAAAATACACATTTACATATACACATGTATAATTTAAGTCGAAAAGCTTGGTTTACAACAGTAATAAGTGTAAGCAATTTAGAAAATTTAGTGATAATTTCCTTTGTTTATTGGACAATCCACCCTGTTTAAAATAAGTGTATTAAGCATAACTTCTACTAAGCGTATTAATGTGAAAATTATATGCGATATAGATCTTCACGAAATACAAAAACACATACACACAACACCACAAAATTTAAAAATTAATTAAATGGCCAAAGAAAGTATGAGAACCAACCAATTTGAAACTTCAACATGTATTTCTCCAATAATTGCAAACATGCTGTGTATTAACATGTTTATAAGTTACAAAATTTGTATGAAAAATGATATTGTGAATCAAATTATATATATAAACTTGTCATATGTCAAATGCAATGTTTTCTTACTACAATTATACAACTGGTTTTCTTTTTACATACTTTTATTTTTAGATAAACATTTTTTGTTATATAACATTCCAATGCTATTTATTATCCAAGTTACTAGGATCCATAAAACTTACCATCAGTTTCACCATAAAAACATTCACTACCAGAAAAATGACAATTAAGGACATAGCCATTAAGGATAGCTTAAAATTTGTCCTTTTAAAAAACGTATAAAGGATAGGAAGACTTAGCTGTCCTTTAAAATAGTCTAAAAGGACAACAAATATTTTATGTGTCCTTAATAACATACTGAAAATAGTTTTTAGGACGGAAAAAAATTACTGTCCCTTAAAATAACTCTAAAAGGACGTCACTCACTGTCCCTTAAAATAATTCATTTTCCTCTCTTATTTTTTCATTCCCTCTCTTTTCAAAAAGGATAACATTTTTATTACTGTCCCTTATAAGATAGCAAAAAGGATAGCAATTTATCGTCCTTTAAAATAATTCATTTCCCGCCTTTCATTAATCACAACAAAAAGGACAACATTTTATCATCGTCCCTTATATTAGAGAAAAAAGGACGGACAATTTAAGGGTGTCCTTTTAAATATTCATTTCATTTCTTTTAATCAGATCAAAATAATCTAACCCACTTTATAGCACCCTCGTTCATCTCTCCCTATTCCTCGAAAACTCCCTTCTCTCTCTACAGCACCCTCTCTTTTCTCTCAACCCCGACGCTCCTAATTCAGGCCGACGTTCCTATTTCACTCAAGTCCGACACTGCTCCTCCTCAGGTCGCTCCTCCTATTTCACCGCTCCTCCTGTTTCAATCCAGCGACGTCGCTCCTCCTGTTTTAGTCCGGTGCCACTCCTCCTATTCAATTCGGCGCCGCTCCTCCTCAACACACAGTTCAAGGTTTGTCCTTCCTATTTTTTTCATTTTGTTTTCTTTGTTTGATATGGAATAAATGTCTAAATAAAAATCAGCTTGAGATCATTTGATTATTAACTGTTTCATTAGATACCCATCACTCCAAATTTCATGAGACCATTAGATATTGAAGTTGTGTTAGGCGGAATGTATATTGAAGTTGTTGTCATTAATTAGATATTGAAACATTTCAAGAATAAATAAAAATTCAGTTTTAATTAAAATTCTTTAATTCAGTTTGTTATTATACAGTTGTATGCTCAAATGAGGCATTATTAGGGGTGGCAATTCGGGTCAACGGGTCGTGTTTTGAGCCTACCCGACACGACATGATAAGGTTTTTTCATACACAAACACGACACGATACGGCATGACCCGAATTTGTGTTTGTTTTTTTTAGTTGAAACGAACACGACCGGAATAAAAACAGCATGGCATGACACGATACAAATATAAGAATTTCTTAAATTTTATGCCTAAAATTTATGATAACACGACATGACACGACTCATAATTCAGACACGAACACGACTTTGTGTCAAAAAATACGACACAAACACGACATATCGTGTCAATTTTGGATCAATTTCTCGTCATTTCTAAAATTGTCACCCCTAGGCATTAAGAACCCCTTTCTTTCTTCAATTAATTTTTTTATTTATATAGTCCAAGGTTTATCCATTTTCTTTGTGCATGGATGTGAAGCTTATAAATTTCAAGTCCGTAAGATTGTGTTTGATTGACATGGAAAATTTTTCCATGGAAAATTGTTATTTGGGGTCATGTTTTGCCTTTTTAGTACCTTGATTGCAGGCATTTTACATAAGAACAACACTCATTCACGTAACAAGTTCTCCATCTCAAACCTTATTTTTATTGAAAAATATTTCTTATCCACCCATTAAAGAATTATTTTCCATGGAAAATAGAAAAAGTAAGACCAAAAACTCATATTTTTTTCGCTCATTTTCCAACTTCTCATTCAAATGAATTATTTTCACGCATTTTCCATGTTTGCAATCAAACACACCCTAAATGTTTTTGAAGCTTCTGTTTTGCAAATAATTCAAGATGGCTAATCCAGTTTTTGCAATTCACGAGATGTTTGTGTCATTAAGCTTATAGGTAAAGCATGCCTATAAAGAAAGAGAATGAAAATATGACATTAAAACTTCATTTTAATTGCATCATTGATTCAATTCCCACGATTTGAGTATCTTTTGTCTTTCTATTTTCTTTGTCACTTTGTGAGGTTTATAATTATCATGTTCTTGCAATCACCGTTATCTTCTACGAATGTAGCGAGGTAAGCATGAGAAACCATTTCAAATCCTTCCATCTTGCTGTTGAAGTCATCCTAAAAAAAACCTCTTATCCAATTCCTTTTTTACTTTTTAGAACCATTAACTATATCCAAGCACACTTCTACACAACTAGCATCAAATATCTGAGATCGTCCAACAAGTGACCGTATGACTCGAAAAACTCAAGTCTTGATCATATCATTCGTTTTCAACACAAATTTTAATCAACACTTAAAACTTAGCATCACAAGATCCCTAGCAAAAGACCAAACTGAACCTAATACTTTAAAAAGAGTCCCACACAATAGAACAAATTGTACATATATTCATCAACAAATCATAATTTTCACTAAATAGTACTTGTATACTGACCCACACATTTTGGGGATACATAACTTACACTCACTAAAGATGTGTAAAGACTAATGCTTCCACCCATAACAAGATACCTAGTGTCCCCAAAATGTGTTTTCGTAGAGTAATTTTAGGCAACACACCAACCAATAAGGAGTGTCACACAAAATGTGACTCCCTAAAATTACTAAATTGTGGATAGTCCAAAGTAGAATAAACTCGTCAAATTCAAACATAAGCTAAAGAACATGTTTATCGAGTTGTAAAGCTAGTGTTCTCAGCTTTAATAGGATTGAGTACAAAATGTGAACACAATATTTTACTTCACCTTCCTAATTGACCAATATTAACAAATAAAAGTCAATATCAAAAGTTAAAAATTGACACAAAATAATTGAAATAAAAAATATTGCTATTAAGAAGCTATAGGTAATACATTTAAATGGAACATTTCCTTAATGATTTCATGAAAAAATGGTATTAAAAGTTGATTGCATACAAATTTTGTGCCCATACGGGATGCAAATGCTTTTTCACGAGGTTAAGCCTATTTTGCAAGAAAGTATTTCAATAATTATCTTTATGATCAATCATTTCACTTAAAATTAGGAGTTTCTTACTTTTTATGTCTCAAATTTAGAGTTCCTTTGACAATTAATGAACCCAAACTACGCAGTACTCAAATAAGTTTAATTTTAGCCACTGACTATGTTAAAGGTAAAATTTTCTTCAAAGTTTTACTTTTAAACGCGGGTCCTTAATTTTGGACTAAGAACTCTTTTTACTGAAGGATTTTATATTCAATTGTATATTTGAACCGACTTACATGACATATACGTGGTGTATACGTTTAGCATCCCCAGTGCAATCAACAACAGATATAGTCCCAAGCATCTCAAGAAGAAATTATGATTGTATATTGAATGCAACAGTTTCAATATACATTCTTCCTAACACAGACCATGACATGTTTCAATATCTAATTAATGTGATAGGACCTCACGAACATTTTTCATATAAAATAAAAATCAACATGATATCATTAGATACCTAACACTCAGTTCAAGATTAAAAGTCTCTGAAATTTCATGAGACCAGTCATTATTCTTAAGTAGCACTAGAATGGAGGTAATGACTGTCGGTATGGTGTGAGGAAAGGCCTAAAATTCTGGCTTGATTCAGTAACTCGTATACAAGCGCATCGGTATGTGCTTGCTAACATTGACGCGGTTGCACCATTCATTGAGTAAGTAATGTATTAACCTTAAGTAATTATTTATACAAAATGCATCATCTAACACCCTTTCTAACTTGACATGCGTATGATATTTTGAGAAAACACATTGTTGAACTTATAAACAATATCCTCATATTTCACAACAATATTTAGTGCAATGCCTTCACAGTGAACATTTCCACACATGGTTTAAGGATTATGTAAGTAGGTTTATTCATTTTTTGAATTATAATTATATTTCCATAGTACAGTTTCTTATTTATTGAAATATTAGCTTAATGGATTTCCCAAAGATACCGGATTGTCCAATGAAATATTGAGTTTGGCATTGGGTCCTCTGGAGGATTCATTGAGCTTCAAGTGTTATACTATTCGAGGATTTCGATTTCGAACAAAGGAAGTTGATATTCATCGAAAAACTCAGAATAATAAAGTTAGTTTAAAAGCAAAACAAAACAGCTATGCTAGTCGAAGAGACGCTAATCCTCTGTTTGGGGATGTTACTTTCTATGGACAATTGACTGACATTATTGAAATTCAATATTTTAATGGAAAAACGTTTGTACTATTCAAATGTGATTGGATAGAAAATCGATTGGGGAAATGAGTAGACGAGTTCAATTTTACATTAGTAAATTCCAACCACTTGTTGGATAAAGATAATCGATCGAGCGATGAGCCTTTTATCTTAGCATTCGAAGCAGAACAAGTGTGGTACGTGCACGATCCTTTGGAACCACATTGGCATGTAGTTGTTTAAATGACGCCTAGAGATTGGTTTGGTTGTTATTTAACAACGGAAGAAGAATTAGATGCCCATCTATTTGAGCCGTTTAGTATGCAAGAGTTGGAAGATTATCAAAACATGTCTTGGGTGAGACAAGATATAGATGGGTCCATAATTGATACATATATGCCTGATGGTGATGATTGTGAGGATGATATGGATGAAGAATGAGGGGTGTTAAATTGTAAATTAACATGAATATATGTAAGCACTATGACATATGATATGTGTTTTTCTTATTTTTATAATATTGTTTTATTAATATATTGTTTTTAAATAGTCACATATATTATTTTGTTGTGACAGATTCATTATGGTTAGATCTTCGTCTGCTAGCATAGCAGCACATGCATCACCCCCATCTCAAATTCAGGTATATAAAATTTTATTTCGCTAGGAGTTCAAATATTTCACTGAACACAATATACTCATTTTAACAACTTCTTATGTGCTTGTGTTAATAATTTTTTTCAATAGGTAGTATCGATGGTACACCCTCCAGTGCAGTGGAAAATGAGTCACGGTTCATCTCACAAAAGGGTATATACTAAAATATATATGCAATAGGATTTTGTAAAATACTTACTCATTGCTTTTGTACATGTGATGCTAGTGGTACATCCTCTCCTAAGAGGAAAGTTAGAGAGAGTTCCATACAACGGAATGAACAGGGCAACGGTGAGAAAAAGATAATTGGTTGGGATGAAGATTGCCAACCAATTGGACCATATGCGAAGAAGTTGGCGAGTCAACTCGGATATTATTCATGCCAAGGGGATTTATTTCCTTTGACTCGGTCTTCTTGAACTAAAATGGATCAACGAAAACTCGACTTTGTTTGGGATCAAGTGAAAGTAATATTAAATTAATCTTGTTTTAGTAAAATTGATTATTTGGAATCATTTATATACCTAAATAATGTATTTTTTGTTCTTAGATTAACCCAAGTGCACCAGACAATTACCAAAACCTATGTTTGCGTAAGATTGGAGTTCAATGGAGATCCTTTAAGTACAAGACCAAGAGGAAGTACTATACATAATTGAACACGGATGTGGAGCGTTTAGAAACTACACCCACTCAAGTCGACCCAAATCAATGGAAAATGTTAATGAAACTTTGGGGTCAAGAATCATCCAAGGTATCACATTTCTTTCTTGGTTAGAACTTGTTGGATTACATGTAAAAAAATAATGGATGTGGGGAAGGGTGGGGGCTATTTTGGGTTCGGTGGAATGTGGGGGCTAGTTTGGGTAAGAGTTGGGTGTGGGGGATGTTTTGAGTTCGGGCAGGATGCGTGGGTGAGGGTGGGGTTGTTTTGAATTGTTGGAAGGGATTGTATATGTTTTTTTTTAAATTATTCATGTTAATGTTGATGATTAAACATGTTGGATTACATATAAAAACAAAGAAAACTCTGTCGAAATTTTAACAAAATAATAAATTGTATCGGTGGGTTGAGTGGGGGTTGTTTTTCAGGTCAGGTGTGGTTTGGGGATGTTTTGGATTCGAGTGTGGGTGTGTGGGTCGGGTGGGGGCTGTTTTAGGTTCGGGTTAGGTAAGGGTGGGGTGTGGGGGATGTTTTGAGTTCGGGCGGGATGCGTGGGGGAGGAAAGGGTGTTTTTAATTGGTGGAAGAGATTTTATATGTTTTTTTAGTTATTGATGTTAATGTTGTTGATTAAACAGGTTGAATTACATGTAAAAAGAAAGGAAATTCTGTCGAAATTTTTAAAAAATAATAAATTGTATCAGTGGGGAGGGTATACAAACAATTACAAGTAACTTGAAATGTCATTAACATTATTTACTTTCACTTGTAGCGAGTGGCAAATAGGAATATAATTAACAGGGCATGTTTGTGTTCACAACCTAAAATTGGGAGAACTTCAATTATCGTAATAAAGAAACGAGTTAGTAATTATATTTTTACTTTAATATGCTTATATATATGTTCTTTTTGGATTTTGTTTACACGTTTTCTATTTTTATGTAAACTAGGTGTAAACTCGCGCGATGCGCAGGTTGGACATTTTGCAATAAAGTGACCAATAAATATAAGAATAAATTTAAGAACGGGTTTGGGTCTTCCCGATAGAAAACATATCCACCCAACATTCTTATTTCAATCATCAAAACTTGTACCCCTTTCATGGCTTGTCCAACTAAAATTGTGGTACAATAATACATTTATATTATGTAGCAAAAATGAATACAACATTGTCAAAGAAAATTAAGAATATTGTATAGTGTTAATGACACAAAATTTTCACATGAAAATAATAATACTTGAAAATTTTATAGGTTGACCTCATATTAGGACATATCATTTTATTAATGAAGGACCCAAACACATAAGTACTCGTAACATAAATGCATACAATAAATTAACCTTAATATTCAAAATTTTGAGTACCAAAGTTTCAATATCTGCTAAATTAAGCTCACATATACTTAAAGAAACTATGATGACTTCTATATTTTTTCCTAATTAGTACTTTGATCTCATTTCGGGGAGTATTGTATCCATGTGTGTGTGTGTGTGTGTATATATATATATATATATATATATATATATATATATATATATATATATATATATATATATATATATATATATGCAATTGCCAGATTTTTGACATACCTGCATCTGAGAAATAACCAACAAAGTAGAGAATTTTAACCAATAAATTATGTGAATAACCAAGCTAGTCTTTTTTAACATATTGAATCATCGTGTACATTCTATAAGTTGCCATATTGTGTGTGTTAAGTGGTGCTCGTTGGCAACCTAGCGGAAGAAAATAAATGGTAAGGAATAGTCTAATTAAAGAAATAATAGATGGTAAACCAATGACAAAGAATATAAAGACAAAAGAAATTTATTGAAGCTAAACTAATTGAACATGAAGCTAAATGTTATTGAAGGTAAATAATAATATTCCTTTAATGTTTAAAGTATGTACAATAACCTATATGATCAATTCATGACTTTACTTAACAGTCCAAACAAATAAGAAGAATCAATATTATTACTTATAAAATAAAATTTCAAACCTTCTTGCATGTAGTTTAAAATATAAATATTTAGAAAAAAAATATCATAATCAAAATTGTGAAGAATTATGTAAAAAAATGACATAAAAGTACTTACTAAAAGTATGATTTTGTAAAAAAAAAAAAGGAGGAGTCAAGGTAGGGAATGAGTACTCACTTACTATGTAATAGTTTTATCTTCACATCTACATTTGACTGAATGAGTAGTGGTCACTATACAAACATTATCTGTCTGCTCTAGATTGGTAGGTGGATCACATAAAAAAATATATAAGCGCTCGAAGTAAAAAACACAACTACATGCAAATCTTTACTTAAAATTAAACTTTGAGAAACTTATTAATCACTAAATATGATACAGCAAAAATATTTGATAGGCTTAAAACATGTAGATTTACATATTACAAACATAATCAATCCCTAAATATAAAAATAATAGAAAAATTAATCGACTACATTACCTTGTCAACATAGTCTGTCGCAATTTAAATCACCCTTGTCAAATAAATTAAGGTGAAATAAAGTGAGCTACAACAAAGAACAAAGGCTAACCTAGGAGTAAAACTCACCGGTATAAGATTTAAAGTTTCATTCATTCAAGATTTATGTAATCAGGATATATTATATGGATAGAAAGTGTAACAAATATGATAAAAAAAAGCTTCTAAGAATGTTTGTAAATCAAACGATAAAATTATAGGTAAAGAAATAAGAACAGTTATCATGGGAAAAAAATTAGAGGAGGATAATACCTTGTTAATATATTGATTATAAAATAAGATTAATGTATAATACAATTATTGACAAATATCAAATTAATTCAGTATTCCAAAAAATACTACCAAATTATTTATTTATTATAATACAATAGCCAAAGAATAGATTTATTAGTGTGGAATGAAAGAAGATGAGTGCGATGTTAACTCACCAAATGAGTCTAATCTTAACTATGGAATTTCAACAAATGACTATTGTGCATTAAGGTCAAATGGCAAGAACATAAAAAACTGTTGACAAAGAATCCAATCAACTTATAAAATTTAGTATTTATAAACCATATTACAAAATAATGAAAAAAATTAAAATATTTGAACCTGAATATAGTGTTATTGTTACTGAATGGAACCAAATCTTATAGTCATTTCTTTCATTGAAATACAAAGAAACTACCTAGTTTTACTTCCATCTCTCTCTCATCTTTGGGCACCTCAAATATCGTTGTTGTTGTTGTTGCTGCAAACAACCCTCGTTACCCCATCACACAGGCACTACTCGTTGACCATCAGTTTCTCATAGCACCTCATAAATTATTTTCTTCAGTTGTTTCCTTCTGCTAACAATAATTTTCATACTTGTTAAATATGGGTCACACAAAATATTTGTCCAGGGATGATATTATTTTCGTATCTATGTAAAAAGTGATGCCAAAAAAGAAATTTTTGTATTTAAAAACATAAAACTTTTGTGCACATAAAATTCTAGATGAAATATGAAAGAAAATTAAGTTGAAACAAATGAATGGACTTTTACGTATTTTTAATTCAACCCAAGTTAAAAATATTTGCTCCAAAGCTAACTGGCGGTCTTAACCAAAATAGGATTCAAGGGTATGGTGCAAGATAACTTAGTAGGCAATTTTACACAAAAAGGTAATATAAAAAGAATGCATATGATTATTACCATTCAGAATGGAACCAATACTTTGACAACTTTGCATTGGGTAGCGCATGCAGGCATTGATCTATTGCACTTGGATCTATTAGTGGCACTAGTGTTGTTAGCATATTGTCGTTAGAGAGAGAGGCGTCGTTGTGTGTGTGTGATAAAGGGAGGGGAGAGATATAAGGAGGGGAGGGGAGAGGGATAAAGCATTCTGTCTTTTGGTTTTCTGCCATTATATCTATTACTTACCAGGTAGAGTGCTACTAAATAAATGTCATTAGACTGGAAACAACTTTCAAGAGAGAGAAAGGAGAATGCTGCTAATTAAATGTCATTAAATCGAAAACAGCTTCCAAGAGAGAGAAAGGAGATCCTGTAACAATCCGCGTAATTTTTGAGGTATTTTTTAAAATATAGAGGAAAATAAAATTTTTGGTAATATTTTTATTGCTCAAATATGTTGGATTTTATTTTTAAAGATGAGAATTTCAAATGGTTTCGAAATTGGAATTAAAATGGAGTTTTAATTGAATTTTTATTATATAGAAGAGTCCTCAAAACATAAAACTCTCTAAGAGTCCTCAAAACATAAAACTCTCTAGCAAAACAAAATATTAAAAAATATTGAACGGTCCGATCGAGCTGAATTTTTTTCTGTATCTTCCTCTCGTCTTCATCTAATTCTCTATAAAATTTCATCCAATTCTAAAGTTCCTATCATCCGAAACAAATGTTTTAGTGTTTGTATTTGATTAGAACTCTTTTCTTAATCAAACTCTTAATCCTTTATATATCAACTAATTCGTGGCTTGGCTTTTCAAATCACTTTTTCTCAAACTTTTCAACCAGAAGACCTCTCCAAAATTACTCCCTTTCATATACAAACCATAGCCCCAAACTTATTCAAGATTTAAACCTTAGATTAGAAGGCTTATGTGGTGCTTACTCGAGTTTGGGCTAGAACGAGATTTGATTATTTTTGCGAGAAGAACGTGATGGTGTGATTAGATTTTGAGGCTGAATTGTGTGATGATTTTGATGTATGGGATTTTACACAATATGCTCCTTAATCTCGCGATTATTATTCTCGTTGTTTTCTTATGATTATTGACTCATATTTGAATTTCTAAATTCATTGGAATCTGGAAATATTTGTTGGAATCTAATTTTGATTCATGTGGTGTTATTTTTAGTGTTAAGCATGTTGTCATGAAGATTTTAATATGGCACGAAAGTTGGGCATCCGCTAATATTCCTTTTTTCGAATATGCTAAAAAAATGCATAGGCGCGTTACAGTGGTAAGGTTTGGTGACCCGGTTAATGTGTTGTTGAGAAATTATAGTGATATAATTGCTTATGAGATTCACATTTAATTTGAATATTTGTATTCGTATTGTGACGTTTTATTCATCGTTAACATATTTGTTGAGCATCTTTCGTGTCGTATTGTGTACTTCCCCATATTTTCTTTTAGTGGCAGGTTAGCGCGGATTTGTGCGCTTTGGATTTGATTTGGAGATTGGATTTTAGCGTGCATTATTTTGGGAAGATTATTGGAGAATACAATATGAGAAGAATTGTATTTATTTTGGTTGTATAGAGCATTGACGATTTATTTTCTTTCTAGATAGTTAGATTGTTGTAATTATTTTGAGAGAATTGTTGTATTTATTTGAAGAGATTGAGATTAGTGGTTTTGTATTGTGGGAATTAGATTCTCTATACCTTGTTATATTGTGTATTTGGATAGTTTTTATCATAGTAGCGTGTCGCTCGCTCTCCCCGGGCGGGCGGGGTGTTACAGATCCCATGTCAGCTTTCAAGAGAGAGAAAAGAGACGCCACATGGCAATCCCATTGAAGAGAAGATATAACTTTTGTAAATCATTTTAGAGTATTTATATAGATTAGATGAAGTCAAAACAGGAGCGTGTCGACAAATTGAGTGTTTGGAGATGGACACGTAAGAAAAAGGTTCTCACATACGATGTCAATGGTGGAGCGGCTGGTAGAGAGGTTTACATATGTGTGTAATTGCAATGTAAACGACTTAGTTACATTATGAATTTTATTTTGGTGGATGCTTGCAAATTTCAATTACGAAAAGAGATTGGTTGTGCTATATGTTTTTTTGTCAATTTGTAGGAAATGATTAAAAGACAATTGGATGTGCTACCACTGGATCAACAAACTATGGTTGAAGTGAGGGATGTTATATTTGAGGACGTGATAGTACATGGCGAACATGGATGAGCATTGTGTATGGGAGTATGTATTAAACTAACTTCTTCGTGTTCAACCGCATCATCTCATTATTATCATAATGAGATTGCTCAACTAGAGAATGAGGCTAATGAGTGAGATACTCATTATCAGGAAGAGGTTGAGGCGCGAGAGAATCTTCATCAAGAAGAAATTGTTATGGTGCGTGACGATTTAGAAAATGAGATACAAGAAAGTGTCACGAGGACAAAGAGAGAAACTTTAGCAGAAGCTAGAATTGAAATCGCTCATATGCTACGAGCAGCGGGCATCCCACTACCACCACTACTAACAACTTCAATAATTGATACTTCAGATAACCACGCATGACTATATATCTATGTAACTAACATTGAAGTGGAAATGACGATTTGAAAGTATATGGTGGTGTTTATTTTGTGAAGTGTGATTAGATACTATTTGGTTTTGTTATTATTTTAAAGGTTGGATGTTGGTATAATATGACTTTGTGTCTTTCTTTTTTTTAATTTACTTTTATCATATTAGAAATTGAATTTAGACTGACTACAATTCAAATTCTAAAAAATATATATATTCACCTTTTAGGACAGTTACAATTGTCTTTTAAATATTAATTTGGCGCCACATTTTATGCACAAAAATCTATTTGGGACAGCAAATTATGTCCCTAATACTACGTTTTAAAGGACAGCAACATCTGTCCATATAAACATATAATAGTATTTGGATTTAAAAGGACGGAGTTAAAAGGACGGCTTTCTGTTGTCCTAAAAGATCAGAAAGGACATCAACTACAGTCCTTTTAGCCTTTTATGACGCCCACCTGATAGGACATCTCTTCCTATCCCTATGACTGTCCTAAATACTATTAGGGACAACAAAAGGGCTTTTGGGATAGCAAATTAGTTGTCTTTAATTGTCATTTTTCTAGTAGTGATTCCACGCATCTTCACCCCTCAACTCTTAACTCCAGCATTTGTAGGTATAATGCTTGTGGGTATCCCTACAATACTAATTGTGAATATTTACAGCACGACCCTCATAAAAGGGACCATCCCCATATTGGCATACACGTTGAGGATTTTGATAAGATTGACCGGCTGCATCGGCACTAATGGGTTCGCAAAATGCAAAAAAGACAAATCAATGAGGTTACTTACAAAACCTCTTATTTTTCTCCTATAAGGACTCATTTGATGTTGATACTGGTATCAGGGCCCTACATTGTGCTAGTCTTACATGGTCAGTGGTGGATATTGTTCCTTCTATATTCTCTCACTTGGGCTTGTGATGTATATTTTTCATATGTAAAATTAAGCTCATATAAAATATAGGATAATCATTGAATCAATCTATCAAACACATTAAGCACATAAAAGCATGACACTACATGATCACAAAAAAACATGGCCATTATATTGTGTAATCTTGTGTAAGGAAAACAAAACTTTCCAATATTAAAAATAAAGAAATAACATAAATACCAATAATCATAAAATACTGTATGGTTATAAATTCACATAAAAGTAAATAAATAAAAGAACATACAAATCCAAACTGACAACCCAATTAAAAATATTCAAATGGTGACCATATATGTATTCAATGCTTTACCATATAAATGTTCTACGACGTTATAAATGCAACTCACTAATACATTCTGTAAAATAACTTCCATCCAAAAAATTAGTTGGTAAAACAAAACTCACCAATTAGGATATGATTTATTTCATTACGCATGTGAATGCCGATTCTCCCCCTAAGTAATCCACGCATGTAATATATTTCCAACAAGAACCAATTTTGTATACCTCAAATTTTATTTTTGTCATTAACATTACATTGACCAACACCATAATGAGAGATTATACAAATATTTTATCATTTCACGTGGTGCTATATAGAACTCTCAAAATTCATATACTTAGTAAAGCTACATAGTGTGATTGTGCTCGTCTCCTTTGGCACATGCTAAAGATTAACAAATGAGAAATGTAGTTATTAACTGAGTATTGCTTTAGTGAACTAACATAACTCATAAAAGTTCAATGGAGGTTCCTAACATGACTCACAAAAAAAGCCTACATCAAATGATGCATTCGATAATTGAGTAAAGCTAAACATGCTTGAAATCTACAACGCAATAAAAATCAATAAAAAGAAACCACAATAAGCAGAAATAAATCATTAATATCCTCATCCAAAAGTATTATTATCTCTCCTACAGAACAAAACCAAATAGAATAATCGGTTGTGATGTGAGATAAACATGATTCAATATTCATGCGTCCTTAAATAATTTTCTCTTTTAACAAGCAATCGATCAACTTGTATTCAAAATCTACCAAAAGATAGAATCGGATGAGCTCATAGATCATTTTTTCCTTGCATACAGACTAAAATGAGTCAAATATTTCTAAAGCAGAATTAGAGAAATGCTTACTGTGTTTTTAAACAATAATACATTTATTAGGTATGTAAAGAAGATTCATTATTCCAAAAATAAAGATAATCCCAAAATTAAGAATCAATGCTTTTTTATTATAGTTCATAATTTATCCATAAATTCATGTCCCTAGATTTCCTATTCATATTTGTTACTTAGGTTCTATAAAATAGCCCAAGTGGTAAAGTCCAACTGGGAGTGCTCCAAATTTCTATAATTTATATGTTTTATGTAATTCATAAGAAATTTAATTTACCTAACTTTGAAATAAAGGATTTATATATCCCATGTATATATAAAGGATTTATATGTTCCATGTTAAAAAATGGGCGTATGCCGCTTAGTGTTGAGCATAGGGTATTCTTTCATAAAAAGTAAATGAATAGTTCGTTGTGTGCTCACTACGTGGTTGCATCCACCTACATTATACTATATAACTAAAAGTACAATAAAAAACTTTCAAAAAGAATAAATTTAAAAGTAACAATTAAAAAACGTAAGATCTTTAAGATTTAAGGTAAAACACCTTAGGAATAATTGGGTCGCGTCATCGCCAAGGAATGTCAGGACATAATGGTCTATGTCATTCAAGCTCAAGAGAACATATAAGGAATCCACTGAGACATTGAATAGTTTGTAAAAAAAGATCAAACATTTACAAGGTGGTGGTCACTTTAGGCAAGAGATGGTGGACATAACATTAGTTTAAAGTTATAATGCATATTTTTTTACTTGTTTTTAGTTGAGGAAGAAGCTAAGCTCTCGCATTGGGTTGTACATACTCCACGGGGTGCCCATCGATCAAGGTATGTGGCAAACCGATCTATACACCATAGAGTAGTCATCCTACTCAATATATTTGCATCACTGACAACCGTCTTCATCAAACTTCTTCTTTTTAACAATGGCCACATATCATCACCAGTTCGATAAAGAAAGCATCAAGTAGCCTTTAAATATTTCAAGTGCCTGATGTAGTCTACTAACTTTAAATGTTTAATACACATATTCACTACCGTTAAATACCTTCAACCTAAGAGGGCATCAAGTAGCTGATGAAACAAAGGAATGATCACACCAAACATCTAAATATCTTCAACACCACACAAGGAGTCATAATGCTAAAAAAATAAAAATAATAATAAATTGAACATCAAAAGGTTAAAGAATAGAAATACACCTTGTAAATCTCAAAAGGTTCTAAAAAATACAAATCAATTGATAAATACTAAATATATTAAAATGACAAATTAATAACAACCGTTCATACATAAACTTAGTACCAAAATATCATTTTTGAAAGCCCGTATCATATGATAAATACTAAAAATAAAATAGAGTATACCATATTTGAACCAAAGTTTTGTAAGTCAATATACAAGATCCATAAACTCTGTAAAACATTACACATATATTTGTTTAATTAATTTTCCACTACTAACGTAAATCACCATATTAGGCAACCAAGTAAACATATAACAAATAGAACTATTATCGGTTTTAGAACAAACCAAAAACATAAATATCAAATTAGACTCCATATTAAGAATATCAAAATCAATTCGTAAATAAAATATTACAATGCAAACACTACGAATATTACACAATTACCACAACTTTTCTTTTATTTAAAACATAAAATCGAAACCATTTGAAACCTAAAGTCAGAAACTAATCCTTAAAATTAGAAACTAAACCTAAAATAAAAAACTAAACCTAAAATCGAAACCAATTAAAACCTAAAATCAAAACCATTTGAAACTTATTTAAGAGGAGCGTTAGCGTGGGGAGAAGACCAGTAACATGGAGGCAAGTGCGGTGGTGGCTGAAACAGTGGGGAGAAGGTTTAGAACAAACCAAAAACATAAATATCAAATTAGACTTCATATTAAGAATATCAAAATCAATTTGTTAAAAATACATTACAATGCAAACACCATGAATATTACATAATTACCACAACTTTTCTTCTATTTAAAACCTAAAATAGAAACCATTTGAAACCTAAAGATAGAAACTAATCCTTAAAATCAGAAACTAAACCTAAAATCAGAAACTAAACCTAAAACCGATACCAATTAAAAACTAAAATCAAAACCATTTGAAAATTATTTAAGAGGAGCGTTGGCGTGAGGAGAGGACCGCCAGCGTGGATGCAAGTGCGGCGATGGCGGAAGCAGTGGGGAGTAGGTTTGATGTTTGAGGTAGGATTTTTTTTAGGGCCGCTGATGAGAGAACGGGAGGACAGTAGAGAATGAGAGGAATGTTATGTTTGTGTGTTAAATGAGAGACAGTGTGAACAAATTGATAAAGTGTTTTTTATCAAAATACCCCCAAATTTGAATTAAAGTGTGTAATACCCCGTACTTTTATAGATATTTAAATTACATAAGTGGGTGTAATTTGGAAATTTGAGGAATTACCGTGAATAATAATTTTTGGAGTTAATGAGTGTTAGATTATTACCAATGTTTGTTACATTTACTTTTAAGATTAAGTAAATGAGTCGAAATATTTTTATGTCATGTCGCAATGGGGTAAAGTGACAGGTAATATTTCACTTTGAAAAAAATGCGTGTTGAGAAGTGTTTGGTCTGAATAGTGAATTTTATTTGAGTGACTCAAATGATGATTATGAATTCACATTTGGTTTTGGAATGGTCGAGATAGTCAGAATAGATTATTCGGGGGTAGTGTTTAGATTCCAATGACTTTTGGACTAGTAGGGACTCGCAATTGAGTATACGAGTCAAAACTGGGTTTTATAAGGGATAAACCCTTATCCCCCTCTTATAATCCCTAAGAGAGAGAAAGTGAAGAAAGAGAAAAGAGAAAAGAAGAAAGAAGGAAAGGAAGAGATAAAGGGGGATTTTCGACCAAACTCCGCGAGATTCGACTCGAGGTTGTCGGATTTTATCCACGAGGCAAGTGTTTATTTGCTTTATTCATTTGAGTGTGTGTATCTCATATTATAGTTGGTAACTAGAAAATTTTGGGTTAGAACTCTTTAAATAAATTTGGGAAAATTGGATTGAGAGTTAACAAATTGATGTGTTGTTAACTCCTTATGAATTCTAGTGTTAAAACCATGTTAATGGTGTAAATCTTGTTGAGAAATTGGAAGAAATGAAAATGGTGGGTTAATTAAGAAAGGGGTTTAATTTCTTGATTTATAAGTTGAATCCCATAAAGATATTGATGTGTTGGCTATGTCATTATGTATAGATGATTATTTTGTTGGTTGTTGAGGTAGAAATCATGGGATTGGAGTTGGGATTGTGTTGGATTAAAGAGAAAATTGGAGAAGACGATAAATAGCAACTCATTGTCCTTTCCAAATCGATTCGAACAGGAAGAAAATCGATTCGTCTCTTGGTCAAAAAATAAAATTTCTATTTCTTTTCGATACGAACGCGTGGACGCTAATCAAGTATTTTTATGATTTTTTTTTAATTAGTTATGATTTTTCTACGGAAGGGTGTCCGAGATCGAAATCGTTAGTCAGAAATCAAACCTAATATTGGGGGAATTAAGGCTAGAATTGTTTGGAGAAAAATATTAGGAGTTCCTAAATAAAGTTTTATGGACTTCTAAATGACTTGAGGAGATATAAAAACCTTGGGTTCATAGAATTAAATTTGGGTTATATTTTAATGAATGTTTAGGACGAGTAACATTTGCGAGAAATCTCAGCAAGCGTGTTTATATATTTATGCGTAGAGAATAAATACGGGCCGATTACATTTGAGCAAATCCTAGGATGCGAGTAGGATGTAATTTATGATATGGGCTAAAGAGGATTAAGCGGCTATCCGGTACGTCTATTGACGACTATTGTTATAGGTGATGCGATACTTATGGAATTAAAATAAGTTGATAGTATACTTATTTAATTATAACGAATTGGTATATTCGGGTATATGTAAAATTCTTAAAAGTGACTAAGGTGTAAGTTAAACCTTAAGTAATAGAATTCTTATAGGTTTAATATGTTAAGTGTATGGATACTTATACTATTACAATTGGGAACATTCGGGATATTGGCTATCGCTATAACAGTTCGACAATTATAGCCAGGATATATTGAGGAATGATATGTAATATATATACGAATGTGTTACAGTATATATATATATATATATATATGATTTGGTTATAAATATATCGGTATGTGAATGATATATTTGTGTGCTACATACCCCTCTAGTGTTATCATGGGAAGTTGCATGATGTGGGTGATCCTTCTGGCTTGAGGAGCAGAAGAGTATAGTCCCCAGGCTATAGCGTCCGTTTATTTATATTGCGTGATTCTTATTAGGGGTGAGATGTCTTGGGTATGATTCGTCTCACTTTCGGGGTTTGGAACTATGGCCATTTCCCGTACGTTGTGATTTGTTTTTACCAAGTTGGTGTGAGAGTCCGACCGCTGGTAACCCATAATGATATGTGAATGATTCCCTAGAAGATGATAGCATTGCAGGAACTGCATCCCCGAGTTATATCTTTGTGGGATGGTTATTATACTTATGATTATAATATAGGTACAAATATACTTGTTGTGTATAGTATATTTCTTGTGAATTAAGATGAGATATCATATAACTTAGACTTATGTAAGGTGTATGATGAATAAAGGTTTAGTCTTCTTCCGGGAGATTTATATCTGAATTTATACAAATGTGAATCGTATATTAAAATGCGAATTAAATATACGGGATTTTTTTATAAGCTCCAGTGAAATTGGTATTTTAAACCAGTGAAAGTTTTGGAGAATGAATGGGGTGTGTGTGTGTATATATATATATATATATCAAATTGATGAATATGGTAACTAAAGCTTAGATGATAGCTTACGGTATAACGTATATTATATCACACATGGTAGGTGATAGTTATGAGGACTTAGAGGATGGGCGAAAGAAATTAGTTAGGCATGGTAGCTTAACTGGGTTGTCTAAAATGTATGCGATAGGTATGCACAATGAGAGAAGGGGTGAGGAGTATATCATGAGAGTGCGATACCAGTTTAAATATGAGAGATTTCATATTTTAAAATATGGCATTTGAGCACTTGCTAAATATTTTCAAAACTCAGGCTGTGACCCATTTCTCTATTTTCCCCCTCTTGCTATATATGTATATATATTAGGTGTCTAGACATAGGGATACCTGGATGATGATTCTTTCGAGTCAGACGTCTGCTGCAGCAGCTGTGGATGCAGGTAGGTTTATTGTAGATAATTTTATCCCTGAGATCTAGATAGGAGGTATTGTAGAAACATTCGGGTTGATGGCCCAACTGTATTCATTTATTCTTTTACAACATTTTAGCTTGCGACATTTTGATTTAGTTGTATTATTTTGTACCGAGAGTTCGGTTATTTTATTTCATCTCAGTTGTTGTATATAAACTGTTGTGATTGTTTTACTTGGTTAGTTTGATTAAAAAGATTAGTTAAATAAAATTTTGATGCCAGCCTAATAAGTTATTAGTAATAAAATTGGTTTTCGATAGTGATAATGAGAATGAACCATATGATATTCCTATTTTAATCTGATAAAGGATTAAGCACCCGATATTTTATTAGGCGAGGTGTCACAAAGTGTAAGTTTAATAAGTTGGAAAAGAGGGGAAACCAAAGAATTTTGGGGCAAAGAGGTAGTGCAGGAAAAACAATTCAACTTATAATATATATATATATATATATATATATATATATATATATATATATATATATATATATATATAGACACACACACACACACACTAGTGTACGCCCGTGCCTAAAGGCATGAAGAAAATTTCCAAAGTATGTAATCGCAAAACTGTGAAAATTTTAAAAGTACGTAATTGCAAAACGGGAAACAAATTCGTCTGTGAACAAAACAAAGTGTTATTTTAAAAAAAAAATAGTCATAATTTCCAAAATTGTGCACGACACTACACTAATTTTCGAAAGTGTACGTCGTTTATAGAACCATACATCGTATTTAGTTCATAACAAATAAATAATTTTTTAAATAAAGTCGTGTATAATATAAATAATAAATGTTTTATAGATTATAAGTGTAAATTTTTAAAATATTGAAATGTATAAATTTAAGTCATAAAGATTGTTTTTCAATACATATGTGTAAAAAAAATTAAAAATTTGGACAGAGTTTCCTTTATTTATAGGACTATCCACCATGTTTAAGAAAAACATAATTAATCCAACAAAACTAATAGTCCTTCCTCGACCTCATATAAGAAACATAAACACTTGATATCAAAATAACTTCAACATCTTCTCCAATAACTTTTGTAAAACAAACAAAACGTCTTGTACATTGAATAGTAAGTACACATTTTCAATATATCGAAACGTCTTATACAAATATTACCATTATGTGTTCAAATAAATACATCCAAATGCTCCTATACCATATGTGTACACATTTATGTACCTCGAATAACTACACATTTTCAATGTGAGGATTTGTAAACAATGAATGAATTTATTCAGAATTACCAAGCTTACAAAGTTACATTCAAATGAAATTATCCAAATGCTCCTAATCCATAAGTTTACACATTGGGATACCCTAGGACATGCAAAAGAACCATAAAACCTCCATTATACCTGAACAAATAGACAAAATAATAAAAAAAATCAGCATGAAAATTACATTAAATGAATAATGTATATGAAGACAAATTTGATAGAAAAATCTTATACCACTTTAAATTATCAAAGTTCGCAAAAAGTGCAAAATATTTCAATGAAGCTGCAAAATCTCTAAAAGTTTTCATTTACCTCTGTTGTGTTTTCAGAACTCCTTCAGTAATAGGATCTCATTTTCCACGTTTGGATAATTTATCTCTGTTTTGGAGTCATTTTATGTTTACTGGATTTGTCCCCTTATAAGGGCAATACTGGTTTCTTAGGTTTTCCACCTTCCTTTTCCACTTCCTGGAAAGTTAAAGAAATCATGAAATGGAGTCTCAATGATATCAGTGATAACAATGGATGTATATTGGGAATTTGAGCAAAAAATATCAAAAATGGAGTCTCAATGACACCATAATGCATCCTCAAACATAACAAATCCTCAAATAAACGAATAAATAAAAGGGAAGTGTACTAAGAATACAAAAAGGAAGTGTACCAATGTTCAAATTTTAACATAACGAATCATCACAGTTGATAATTTAAACATAATGAATCCTCCAATAATGGCTTCAACTTGGAAAAGATTTTGAAAGAAATTTATGAACCCAATATTTATCTTAAAAGGAGATTCAAAATCCAGTTATTTTTTAACTTATCTTTATTCCGCTTTCGCTTATCTTGTTTGAGCCTTTCTAATGCTAAAACATTAGTTTTAGTTGGGTTTCTAATGCTGAAACATTTCTAATACTGAAACATTTCTAATAGTAAACAGAGGTGTCCTGATTTCTATCTTGACAATACACAAATAATAAACAGAGGTGTCCTAATTGTCAAATACCCACACAACATATGAAAGACTAAACAGAGTGAAGTGGGGTAATAGTAACATAAAAAAGGAAGTTGTAACTTATGACAAAGGCACGAAGGAATCAAGATTTTTAGATAGTTTTGTGAAGAGTGGAAACGGATCTACGTAACTTTTATTATTCAATCGTATAAAGAGTTCGTTCAAAGATAAAATGAGTGGAGATGGATCATTTAATAAAGGGTGGAGATGACGGTTTGAAATTTTCAAGATCATTCCTTTCGAAACCATATGCTGTAATGAAATGAGTTTCATTTTAGCATGATTGTACCGCTAAAGAATAACATATGCCCTCCAATAATCACAACTATGAAATAAATCACTCAAATTTTTGGGTTGTGTTCGCATCATGAAATTTCATGTTCAAACTTTTTTGGTTTGTCTTTGAGATTAATCGTATGCCCCTCATCTTTTAAAATTAAGGCAATGCAATTATTAGTAGGCACACATAAATATAATCCGTATGAGTCTCTCAATGAAACAGAACCTTGTTGAATTTGGTACAATTTAAAATGTTAGATGAAAAACCCAAATTTGGTACCTAAAATATAAATTTCAACACCATCAAAACTAAAGACCATTCTTAGACCAATTTAGGAGGCAAAAGTTATTGATTGCTGAAGTTTATAACTGCTTTTGTAACTGTATTTTCCCCTCAATCGCATGTCTAAGCCAATTGTTATACAGTTACAAAAGTAGTTATAGATTTACAAAAGCATATTGAATGCATATTGAATTCATATTGAATTTAAAACTATTATAAATTCATATTGAATGCATACAGTTACTAACTATTATAAAGTTACAAAAGCAGTTATAAATTCATATTGAATTTATAAAGTTTATAACTGTTATAAGGTTTATAATTGTTACAAAAGCTAGCTGCTATACTATTTCAAGATGAACCAAAAGCTAACTGTTATACCATTTTCAAAAGCTCACTGTTATACCATGCAGTTACATCTTATATTTCGAACCAAACAGTTATCAACTTTGTCTCCCATCCATGAACTTTGTAGTAACTGCAAAAGCTTACCCTAAACCAAACCATATATTCATCATTCTCGTATTTGCCTTGCAAACCTAACACCAAAACCAAAAAAAATAAATCAAGAAATTAGTAGGGAAGCAGTGGAGGGCGCAGGAGGGAGGAGGTGGGGAGGGTTAGTGTTGGGAAGGCTTGTGTTAAAAGGGGGAGAGAGTAGAAAATGAGTGAGGGAAGTGAATGAGAGAGATAGGGGAAGGGTTTTGGAAACTAAAATTAAAATTCAAGGGAAACTAAAATTCAAATTCAAGTGAAACTAAAATTTATTCTCAACTAAAATTCAAGTGAAACTAAAATTATGAAAACATATATGTATAATTAATATACCATTTCATCTTCTTTTATCAAATGCCAAAATACAGTGAATCCCACACACCTTTATTTCTTGTTCGCAACATGAGAGAGGCAAAGCAGGGCAAGTGCTTCCTTCCATGGTTGTACATTACTCTAGCAGCAAGCAAAGCTTCTTTGTGTCAATCATCTTATTCGAAGGCAGTGTGATTAAGATCTTGATGTTGCATTATAGAATACCATTGATCAATAATGAATTTGTTTCATTCAAACTCAAGAATCCTTTTTTCTGTGGAGCTGATCAAGTATCCCCTTCATTCAATGCAACCTCATAATATTGATCTACCGGCTTCTAACTCTTGAATATAATTATTAACTGCTTGAGAAACATATGAGAAGAATATGAAAAATAGAGAAGAAGTACATTAAATTTAAGAAAACATATAGAATTAGAAAAACTAAACATTAAAATATGGTTTCAAGAGACAAATAATGGTAAATCAAGGAAGTAAAAAGGAATATTAAAATAAATTACCGTATGCTTCTTTAAGTGAAGCTCAGAGTCTGCATCCAGAAATTGCGAACCATTGTACATACGGTATATAAATAGAAAGGAGAACATAAGAAGATAAGTTAGAATCCTAACCATTCAAACCTTAAAATAATCGATTACCGAGAGAAAACTGAAAATGAAAAGGATTAAAGAATTCCCCAATATAATATTAAAAATCGATACTCCTTCAATGCAGCTTCATATAACCATGCCAACAAACATCTGATATGTAAACAAAAACTAAGTATCTCCAGCAAATTATTCAAATAAATCAATTACTCAAACACAAAACCAATTACTCATATACACGACGCATTCAACTGCTTCATATGCTGTGCTGACATAGAACTCGAGAATTATTGGTGTTTTATCTGCATAAAACCTAAACAAATAGACATTTATCATAAATCTAGTAATATTAATTTAAACAAATAGTGGAAAAGTAAAGGTCTAGTTTTGTTATCAATATAAAGAAATTGTCAAACATAATTTTAGTTAAATGGGTATTTTGGAAGATACAGGGAGTGTATTACACCGTTAATTGAAATGCACACACATTTGAATAATAATAACTCTACAGTATTAAAAGTAAATAGATGACATAAATATAGATTACCTTTGAAGATCTACAATAATGTTGGATGGGTAGGTGCCATTTGAAGCGTGGTTGTGGCGATGGATACTGTGTTGTTTGTGTGCATGAATTTCACTAAGCCTGCAAGAACTTGCTCACGCACAATATAAATACACAAAACAAAAAACTGATTTCAATAGAAAACTAAAAAATAGGAAAGTGATGTCCTATGATTTAGTAAGTAGAAAGAATAAATTAATTATAATATATAAACCCATTCACCTTAATTTCAAGCTAATATTATAAAAGTAACCTAAAATGATAAAAAATAGTCGAATGGATTAAGATGAACTTCCCATACTAATGAAATGTCCTGCCAAAAAAAAAGTTAATAAATGAAGGGCTAAAACACAAAATGCTTATATAATATAACCCCACATACGAATCTACTATAAAAATTAACCACAAACATGAGAAGATAATGCAAATTTTATAATATAAACTACATGATTATTTGGAGAGTTTAATTAAATCTTCAAAATATGCCTAACGCAATAATGGGCAAACGAGACTACACCAACCCAATGACCAAAACTTTATAATAGTTTAATTAAGAAAATCCTACAATAAGACCCAATAGAATATCTAATTTAATCTACAAATAGAAACCAAACATCTATTTTTTGCAATGAACATTCCCATTTCACTGGACTCAATTGTTAACTGAGAAGCTAAACAAACAAAATAATAAGCACATATAAGTAAACGGAAAAAAATAAGCATATTTTTCAAATGACATATACCAACAAAATAAAAAACTATAGTTTAATTCAAACTATAGTATTTACCTGGATGATTAACCCCAAAGTAAGATCTGTAAAATAGGAAAATTGTAACATATTAGAACAAAATGCACAAATCAAACCACTACAACATCAACTTGGAAGAATAAAACTCAAAAAACCCGATTTATATTTTATTTTGATGTTTGTAACAAATGAACAAACCCAATTTGGAATAAAAATGAGCAAAAAATGAACCTCTACTTACCCGATGTGGAAATGAACAAAACTTGTAAGATTTGGAAATGAACCAAACTTGTTAGATTTGGGAATGAACAAAACTTATAACACGTGTGGTGTAAGAGAGGGGAGATACATGTAAGAGTCTGTGTGATAGAGATAGAGGGTGAGGGTGTGAGGCTTGAGAGTGTGGGGGTAAGTGTGAAATGGGAGAGCTCCGAGGGTGGCAGTGGTTAGGGTTTAGGGCAGTAGAGCCGAGGGGAGGGGGTGTAGAGACTTGAGAGGAAGAGAAATGAGGAGACAGGTAGTAAGAGCTGTGGCGGAGGGGACCTGAGGTAGCAGGCAGAGAAGGGGTGGTGGAGGAGGGGAGGGGAGAGTAGAATTAAATAGGGGGACGAGGGTAGGGTCTGGCATTAAGGGGTAAGACCTGAGTGTTTATTCGGTTTGCTTATTTATGCTATCGTTACTTATTACGTTCACTCATTTTGAATTAAAGTGTAAGTTTGATAAGTAGAAAAAAAGGGAAAAATCAAAGAATTTGGGGGCAAAGAGGTAGTGCAGAAAAAAAAATCAACTTATGACATATAAGTTATCATATCATATGAATAGTATTGCATATATATATATATATATATATATATATATATATATATATATAAAGAGAGAGAGAGAGAGAGAGAGAGAGAGAGAAAGAAGCTGAAAGGACATCATGAAAATCTAAATGACACTTGTAGAAACTCAAGAGATGGACAAGGAAAGATGAAAGGAAGTGTATCTATATTTGTGTGTGTGTGTGTGTGTGTGTGTGTGTGTGTGTGAGAGAGAGAGAGAGAGAGAGAGAGAGAGAGGAAATGATGAATTAAATAGGAAAGTGGAAAATATGGAGCATAAATGACAACTGCTAGTTTAGAGTTTTAGAGATTTTTCCATAATAAAGAAAAAATGAGAGGAGAGAGGTAATGGGAAAAAGAACGTGAAATAAGGGTGACACGTGGAGTAGGTGGTTAGCTTTAAAAATTTAAGACCATCGCACTTTGGTACTGCATTTTATATATTAGTAGTATGATCTTAAAGTGAAAACATCCCTCTTATATATATATATATATATATATATAGGGAAGCTACAAGGACATAATGAAAATCGAAATGGCACTTGTTGAAACTCACGAGCGGGACAAATAAACATGAAAGGAAGTGAGAGAGAATGAAAGGGCATCAAGGAAATCTAAATGACACCGTAGAAACTCGAGAGAGAGGGATTGAGAGAGAGGGGAAGTAAAGAGGTAAGTGAAAATTTAGGGAGCATAAAAGACAACTCTTAGTTTAGAGTTGTAGAGATTTTCCCATAATAAAGAAAAAGTGAGAGGTGAGAGGTGAGAGGTGAGAGGTTAAGCTTACTTTTTATTAAAACGTTGAAATGAATTTGAATGATTTCTTTATCTTGAATTTAATAGTTAACTAGGTGAACAGTAGATTACTCTAAAGATAAATGAACCAGGGGTCACTTGTATGACAACGGTGAAAATCTAAATTTAATAACACGCATGAAAACACAAGATTTTAAATGTCAAGTTGATAAATCATCAAAATATATATTGATATGTGATACTTTATTGATAATTGAAATAATTTATCATATCAAATGAAGCCGGTTAAAAATGATGGAAGAGCGTCTAATTTAAAAAGATTCTTAATTTGACATGTCAAAAAATTAATTTGTGAGGCCATAAAAAAGCTTGTAATATATTATGTCAACCAAATATTAACACCAATTAAATATTAACACCTCAACTTCTTGTATAGTTCTTGTGCATAAAAAAATAATTGTGTTTTTAAAAACTTAATTTAATGTCTTCCAAATGGTCTACAAAACAAAATTACAAAAAAAATGAGTCATCTCTTTTATTATATTCCTATAAACCCAAAAGAGGGCGACATCCACATGAAACTATATATATATATATATATATATATATATATATATAATAAATAGAACAAATAAAATCCTGACAACTGTACTGGCAGAAACTATATATATATATATATATATATATATATATATATATATATATATATTTGGTGAAGGTTAAGACCACCATGAATGAAGGTGGAATGTGAGATCTCTTCATAAAGTTCGTTCTGGCAGCCAAGCAAACCGAACTGGTTCACTCGGGGGAGCAAAAACTGAACTTGTTTGGTCCAGCTAGTGAACTGGTTTGGTTTTGTTGGCTTGCCACCCTTGCTTTGTGTAGTATTTCAAATTGTCTGTGGAATCTTAGGTCCGGGGATGAGTTTAGGTCTAGGAATTCAATTTGAGGGTTAGGAAGTGTCATAGGCTAACTGGGGATGCATTCCATGTGAGGAAATACGTGAGTAAGTGAGAGAATGTTCACGGGTAGAAATTGGGAAATCGGGTTAGCATTTCAGGATGACTAGGCTAGTGTTTGGTTAGAATAGCATGTTTGCCAAAAGAATATAATCAGAGAGTTAAACTTTAAGTAAGGAACTACATAGATAAGATTGGTAAGTTGGGTTAGACTTTGGGATTTGGTAGGCTAGTGCTACGAGAGATATTACGCATGTTACCCAAATTTATATATATACACGTATCGAGTGGGACCAATATATATATACATACATATATATATACATACATATATATATACATACATATATATATACATACATATATATATACATACATATATATATATATATATATATATATATATATCTATATATATATATATATATATATATATATATATATATATATATATATTATCTTGTTTGATTCACTTTAAATGATCATACCTACTCTAATATGATATCGTTGGACGTTGCGCGTAGTAGGCGGTCCATTCTGACATTGACCAATAGGTGTTGGATTATATTCCCAGGTTATAGTCCTATTGCATGACCATTATCCGTATGTTGGGATAGGTGTTGGTTTTTAGTACATTTGGGAGTGATATGGTATTGTTACGACCCACAAATGTATATTTATAATCACCTCCGTTATGTTTTTACATTTTGGAATCGATGGTGAGACTCTAACCCAGTGATCCAGGGGTGGTACGTGATGTACCTGGTGCTTGATAGTATACTAGGGATGTATTTGGAAGGTCCGTCTCGGGGATTCTATGTATATACGTATAAAGAGTGATATATGTATATTCGTTTAAATGATTGTGTGAACATCAAGGTATATCTAGTGTATGGTTAGGTTGCCTATGTCGTGAGATAATTACAATTAAAAAACTCTAAGATATAGCTTATGTGTTAGCTAAGTAATGTATAATATGAGGTATCGTATGGGCGGTACGAATGGGCTAGATGTTTAGCAGATCAAAGTAGGTTAGGATAGTTAGACTAGTTAAGCGAGGTGGCATAACTAGGCGGATAAAATACAGGCGTTAGGTGTGCACTGTAGATGAAGGGTGAGAATATATATAATGTAAGTGCGACACCAGGTGAACATAAATATTTATTACTACTGTATTACTATTGCATTAAAACACTTGCAGCTATTTTTAAATGCTTTGGGCACTGAACCATATCAAAAATATTTTTAAAAGGTTTTAGGTGCTCAGTCACAGGCTCGCCAGGGATAGTTATTCCATTCCAGTCAAACGATGTTGCAACAGCCGTGGATGCCTACAAGACTTGATTAGACACTTCTCTCACTTCTATCTAGATAGGACTTCATTTTGCCCGTAGTTGGAGAGTTTCTTATGAGACATTATTTATACGATTTCAGTTGAGCATTTGTAATATTGTATTCTGAATACCAAGAGTTTATTCAGTTTACTTATTTATTTCATCATTACTTCTTACATTCAATCATTATGGATTTGTATGTTTATTATTTAATGGTTTCATTAGGCATGTTAACAAGATTTAAAATTGATACCAAACTTAATAGGTTATTAGTTAATTAATTGTTTTTTTATGGTGATGCTAAGAATGAAATCAGATATGGTTCCCATTTAATTTAATACGTTTTGATGAACCAATTTTAGACTAGGCAGAGTGCCACAATTACTTCACTAAGTAGGTATAGGTTGATCCCCTAGTCGAGATGCAATACGAAAAAGTATTCCACTTAGAAGAACATTATTTGTCGATACGTAATTCCATATGCCTTCATTGAGGATCACAGTACTGAATTTGATAACATAGAATTTGAATATTATTGTATATGTTCAAAGATTCAAAAATCGCACCTAGCACCTAGTTACCCATAGTGCAACTGGCAGACAAAGATGATGAACACAACTCTGCTAGAGGAAATGAAGAAAAGTATATATGATGCCAAGGTAAACTGGATCAATGAGATGCATAGCGTACTTTGGGCGTATAGGACAACACCAAGAATGGTAACACGAGAGACTCCATTCATGTTAGCATTGGTACCCACTGAAATCGGCTCCCACATCCATAGGTACTCAACTTTAATTAACCAAGGAGTGATTTGATGAGAAAGCTCGATCTGGATCTTGTATAAGAAGTCAGGGAAAGTACGTAATACCGAGTGTCAGCCTACCAGTAAAGGACTTCCCGATTTTATAATAAAAGGGTAAAATCGAGCACTTTAAAGGAAGAAGACTACGTGCTTATCTAGAAAGGGAATAAATTGGAACCAAATTGGCATGACCTATAAAGAGTGTTAGATATCGTACAACCAGGAACTTATGAAAGTAAAACTTTGGAAGGAGCGCAATTTAAGAACCTGTGGAATGCCAATCACCTGAGAAAGTATTACCAATAACGAAGAAGATTACAAAACGGAAGACCAAAACACCAGGAAATTTGCTTGTATCTTATTGTAATACTTCTTTAAATATGGATGACAATCATAATTTTATCTTCAATATATGTTGTGACTTAAAACGTTTCAGCATTATTCAATTTTTATGAGAGATGTGTAAGAAGCCCACGCCAAAGACACCTCAAAATTAACCATGCACGATCAAAAACCATACTTCATGTATGACGTCGTCCATAAGACAAGAACTATATTTGTTCGACTCTGTTAACCAGGTCTGACTCATGGTTAAGGCGAGAAGATATGTCCATATGACTAGTAAGTTGGTAAAAGAATTGGTAAATCCCGAGTTAGGACAATTTAGGGTCATTTAAAAAACTAGAAGCTAGTAAAATATATCAGGTCGACAAGATCCAACCATATGATTGTAAATCTAGACTACTGGTAGACCTATTTCTAATATTAAACAACTAGTAAGTTGACATGGCAAGTGGACAAGATCCTATTATGAGTTCATAAGACAGAGAGACCTACGATATCCAAGCAAGATAATGACAAAAATAAATAAATAATATGTGTACGAAGACAAAAAACTAAATTATATATGATCTCAAAGATTAACAGTATTCATATATGCAATTATTCATTACAAATAATTGAAATCAAAGTATAAAAAGTTTCAAAAGGCCACAAACTCAGAAGTGCTAAGAAAAGGGAACATTTCCAACTTATGAGATGGTTTGAGGAGTTGTATCATAAAGCCATAAACATGATTCAATATTCATGCATCTTTAAATAAATTTCTCTTCCAATAAACAATCGATCAACTTGTATTCAAAATCTACCAAAGGATATAACTGTATGAGCTCATAGATCATTTTTTCCTTGCATACAGACTCAAATGAGTCAAATATTTCTAAATCAGAATTATAGATACGTTTACTGTGTTTTTAAACAATAATACCTTTGTTAAGTATACAAAGATGTTTCATTGTTCCAAAAATAAAGATCGTTCCAAAATTAAGAATCAATGCTCTTTTACTATAGTTCATAGTTTATCCATAAATTCATGTCCCTAGTTTTCCTATTCATATTTGTTACTTAGGTCATATGAAATAGCCTAAGTGATAAAGTCCAATTGGGAGTTCTCCATGTTTCTATAATTTATATGTTTTATCTAATGCATAAGCAATTTAATTGACCTAACTTAGAAATAAAGGATTTATATATCCCATGTATAAACAAAGGATTTATATGTTCCATGTTAAAAACTGGGCATATGTCGCTTAATGGTGAGCATAAGGTATTCTTTAATAAAAGGCAAATTGATAGTTCGTTGTGTGCTCACTATGTGGTTGCATCCATCTACAATATACTATACAACTAAAAGTTCAATAAAAAAAATTTCAAAAAGAATAAATTTAAAAGTAGCAACTAAAAAACTTAAGATCTTTAAGATTTAAGGCAAAACACTTTAGGAATAATGGGGCTGCATCATCGCCAAGGAATGTGAGGACATAAAGGTCTATGTCATTCAAGCTCAAGAGAAAATATAAGGAATCCACAGCGACATGGAATAGTTTGTAAAAAAAGATCATACATTTAAAAGGTGGTGGACATAAAATTATTTTAAAGTGATAATGCATATTTTTTTGATTGTTTTTAGTTAAGGAAGAAGTTAAGCTCCCGCACTGGGCTGTACATACTCCACGGGGTGTCCATCGAATAAGGTATGTGGCAAAGCGATCTATACACCATGGATTAGTCATCATACTTAATAGAGTTGCATCGCCGACATCCATCTTCGTCAAACTTCTTCTTTTCAGAGATGGCCAGAGATCATCACCAATTCGATAAATAAAGCATAAAGTAGCCTTTTAATGTTTTAAGTGGCTGATGTAGTCCACTAAATTTAAATGTTTAATAAACATATTGATTACTATGAAATACCTTCAACCTAAGAGAGCATCAAGAAGCTGATGAAATAAATGATTGATCACACCAAACATCTGAACATCTTCAACACCACATAAGGAGACATAATGCTAAAAAAAATAAAAATAAAAATAAATTGAACATCAAAAGGTTAGAAAATAGCCTTGTAAATCTCAAAAGGTTCTAAAAAATACAAATTAAATGATAAATACTAAATACATTAAAATGACAAATTAATAACAACCATTCATCCAAAAACTTAGTACCAAAATATCATTTTTGAAAGCCCATATCATATGATAAATACTAAAAATAAAATAAAGTATACCATATTTGAACCAAAGTTTTGTAAGTCACTCTCCAAGATCCAAAAACTCTGTGAAATAATACACCCATATTTGTTTAATTAGTTTGCCACTATTAACGTAAATCGCCATACCAAACGACCAATTAAACATATAAGAAATAGAATTAATACCGGATTTAGAACAAACCAAAAACATAAATATCAAATTAGACTCCATATTAAGAATGTCAAAATCAATTCGTAAAAATAACATTACAATGCAAACACCATGAATATTACATAATTCCCACAACTTTTCTTCTATTTAAAACCTAAAATTGAAACCATTTGTAACCTAAAGTTAGAAACTAATCCTTAAAATCATAAACTAAACCTAAAATAAAAAAACTAAACCTAAAATCAAAACTAATTAAAACCTAAAATCAAAACCATTTGAAACTTATTTAAGAGGAGCGTTGGGGTGGGGAGAGGACCGACGGCGTGGAGGCAAGTGCGGCGGTGGTTGAAGAAGTGGGGACAAGGTTTAGAACAAACCAAAAACATAAATATCAAATTAGACTCCATATAAATAATATCACGTTGTTACTCCATTTTATAACCACTCTTCTAAAGGTGTAACAACAAACCCGAATGACAAAACCATTTCAGATACCGTAAGTGTGGGTTCCAACTGAAGAAACCCACAATAATAAATAAAAAAATAATATGAAACCTTCAACATATACTCATAAATGTGACACAATTGGTACGACATACTAAGGTGTTGCACCCTTATCAGCGCCTATTATAGTGGGGTACGATTGTGTGTCAAATTTATGATTTGTCTTCGAATGGATATATATAGATAATAAGAAAGCCTAAATCAAAATACCTTTTGACATTTACTACTAACATAATCTATTTTTACAAATACCATGTTAAAACAGAAAAACCTTTAAAAAGTAAACACTGAACTATTAAAGGGGCAATCATACATCACCTCCCCTGTTTTTTCAATCGTTAGTTCACCACCATATACATGATATTCAATGCTTTGAATGAAAAGTTACTCATTTACATGTACAAGCGTATAATTTAAGTCAAAATGTTTGTTTTACAACACAAATAATTGTAAAAAATTTAGAAAATTTAGACATAATTTTCTTTGTTTATAGGACAATCCATCAAGAAGTGTATTAAGCAAAACTTCTACTAAGCGTATTAGTATGAAACTTCTATGCAACAATATCTTTAAGAAATACAAAAACACATACACACAACACCACACAATTTAAAAATCAATTAAATGGCCAAAGAAAGTATGAGAACCAACCAATTTGAAACTTCATCACGTATTTCTCCAATAATTGCAAACACGTTGTGATTTAACATGTTTATAAGTAACAAATTTTTTATGAAAAATGAGATTGTGAATCAAATTTTATATCTATACTTGTCATATGTCAAACGCAATGTTTTCCTACTACAATTATACAACTGGTTTTCTTTTTACATACTTTTATTTTTAAACAATTTTTTTTTGTTATATAACATCCCAATGCGATTTGTTTGTTATCCAAGTTACTGGGATCCATCAAACTTACCATCAGTTTCACCATAAAAACATCTCATGCATCTTCACCCCTCAACTCTCAACTCCTGCATTTGTAGGTAGAATGCTTGTGGGTATCCCCACAATATAATTATGAATATTTGCAACAAGGCCCTCATAACCGTTAGGAATTTCGATAAGAATGACCGGCTATGTCCCGGCACTAATGGGTTTGCAAAATGCTAAAAAACAAATCAATGAGGTTATGTACAAAACCTCTTCTTTTTTCTCCTATAAGGACTCATTTGATGTTGATACTAGAATCAGGGCCCTACAGTGTGCTAGTCTTGCATGGTCTGTGGTAGATATTGTTCCTTCTATATTCTCTCACCTGAGCTTGTGATGTATAGTTTTCATATGTAAAATTAAGCTCATATAAAATATAGGATAATTATTGAATCAATCTATCGGACAGATTAAGCACATAAAAGCATGCCACTACAAGATCATGAAAAAACTTGGCCATTATGTTGTTTATCTAATTACATTAAAATAATAGTAGAATATTAACACCAATTAAATATTAACACCAAAAAACTCTTGTATAGTGGTGACGATATGAAGGTTACAACTAAAGTGGTGTGTGTTAATTCTTGTCAACCAAATATTAACACCAATTAAATATTAACACCTCAACTTCTTGTATAGTTCTTGTGCATAAAAAAATAATTGTGTTTTTAAAAACTTAATTTAATATCTTCCAAATGGTCTACAAAACAAAATTACAAAAAAAATGAGTCATCTCTTTTATTATAGTCCTATAAACCCCAAAGAGGGCCACATTCATATGAAACTATATATAATAAATAGAACAAATAAAATCCTGACAACTGTACTATATCAATCTAAAAGAAAAGAGCGGCAGCAGCAGCAGCAGACATGAAGGGGAGAAACAAACTAGCAAACATAGCAGGAGAAGAAGAAAGAGGAGGGGTGATGCCTCCTGTTCCTGTTCCGGGTGTGGGTCCACCAGCAGGCGCACAAGCAGCATCCGGAGGGGTGTTTGAGGTCGGGAAAGGGGCGCCCGGAGTGGCTGTGGAAGGTGGGATGGCGGCACCAGGAGCAGCCGAGACCGTTATGGCTAGCCTCTGGCCTTGTTGACAATGGCTGCCAAATGTGCAGATGAAGTAATTTTCCCCTGCAGAGGTTAGGGTGATGTTTGCTGGTCCAGTTGTGATGGCCCTGCCAATGGGGTTTGCTGAGTTGCATCCATTAAACGACTCTCGAGATACTTGTTGTACATCGTGTTGGTTTGTGCGGAAGTTGAATGCTGCAGGTAAACAGAAGCCATATCATTAAGCCAAGTGATAATGAACCAACAGAACAATGTTACAAGAGTTAAAAGAGCTTATTGACTAATTACTAATAAATATATTTTTGACGCATGAGTTAAAAAATACTGTCAACCTCTCTATAAATATATATTTCTTCCTTCTTATTTAAATACTAACATGTGATGCTGTGGAACAGTGCATTACGTAACTTGTTTGACATAGTGAGTAGTCAGTGATTCAACAAAAATGATTGAAGTTAGAACATACTAAGGATGTCACCAAGCATGAACTGGTTGGTAGAAGCCCAGTTACTGTATGCGACGGCACCGTTTTGAGGTATATCCCATCCCAAGCTTCCTCCAACTACGTAAGTCGTTTGTGCGGCCGCCCATTGCATCATAACTGCGACAGCAAAGCCAACAATAACCATCTTCATCGTCAAACTCCTGTCCATTTCTCCTCACTTATGTTTTCTATATCTTTAATTTGGAAGAGAAGAAATGTTAATGTGAATGAGAAGGAGAAAGAGAAGGAGGATGGTGGTGATGATATGAAGGTTGCAACTAAAGTGGGGGTGTATATATATATTAATACAGTAGAGAAAGTTTTAATGGAGGCGACATTGGTGGACAAGAGAATAATCGTAGTCATCTCATTCACACCCACAGTCATAGGGATGGAAGGTTCATCGCCGGTTATTTAACGTATGATAGATGTGAAGTCCGAGTTAAGAATCAACCCATAGTGGAATTATTGAAGGGACCGTGTCATTTTTTGTGTGGAAGGAAGCTCCGCTCTTGACTTCTCGCTATTGCTAAATGTCCACGACCACGTCTCCTTTGAATAAAGCTCCCTACTCATTTACGAAAATATGAAATCCCGGAGTGTGGTAGAGAAAAAGGGGCTCTTTCTCCCTTAATTAAGGGTCGGAGGTTCGATTTCTGTCTTGGGCACGAAGCAGCGTTAAATCTCTGGGCCAGCTGTCTCACCCATCGAGGTGCCTACAAATCAATGAAGGAATTAGTCACTAAGTCGCTAGTGGATACCCTGGTGTAAACAAAAAAAAAAAAAAAAATTTACGAAAACATGGTAGTCGGTTTTTATTTAAACACTAGCCCCGCGCTCGATGCGGGCGCTTTAAATAATTATTGTTAAATCACAAACTATAAATTATACACATGACAATAGAGAGTTCAGAATTACAAGTTAAAGATAATTTAACGGCAACTCAGTGTTCATTTTGTGTCATATGTATATTTGTGTCTAGATCACATGGTCAATCCAAACTCATTACTTTCGTGTCAAATTTGAGTCGTGTGAACGTGTTGCGTAATAAATAAATAAATAAATAATCACCTAAAGTCTTATATGAATCCCAAGATGCATTAGAGCTTTTGCTTGAAGAGTTCTAACTACGAAAACATGGTAGTCAGTTTTTATTTAAACATAAAATAATAATGAGTTATCAAAATTACCATATCAAAATTAAATACCTCATCCAAATTACTAATTTGATATTCCAAATATATCAAATTTATATTAAATTTATTAATTTATATCATTAATTGGACTTATTTATCGAAATTACCATACTAAAATTAAATACCAAAACTATCATCCAAAATACTAATGTGATATTCCAAATATACCAAATTTATATTAATTTATCCCATTAATTGGACTTATTTATCACAACGATTATTATAACAATTGATCTCAACCATTAATTTTCTCTCTCATAGAAAAATATCAATAAATTTTCTCTTGTATTCAATATATGGATTGTATTATCGATTGCACAATGTATATGTATTAGTCATTTACATTGAGACTATATTCTTATACATTTGAATTGTTCGCACTCTTTCTAGTTCTTATTTTATAAATTCGAGTCTATTCCTAAGCAATTTGATATTTATGTGTATGACATATAAATAAATAAGCAGGTCATTTGGTAGTTTATGTGTTTTGGGGTTCATTGTATTTGGTATGATTTTATTCTTATTTAAAACAGCCATGGAGGCTTTGGAGACAAAGAAGCAAAACGTGTAAACCTTCACACTCAATATTCAATATGGTCCTTGATTATAATGGATTTTCACATAATACTCTAGCTCTGAACAACTTAACTCAACTCAACTCAACAAAGCCTTTTCCCAATTATTTGGGGTCGGCTACATGAATCCTTTTTTTCCATTCCATTCTATCCAGTGCAATATCTTCGGTTACACCACATGATATCATGTCCTTTTTTATAATATCCCACCAAGTTAATTTAGGCCTACCTCTACCCCTTGGGTTACCATCAATACTAACTAAATCACTCTTCCTTACAGGAGCATCCATTGGTCTACGCTTGATGTGTCCAAACCATCGAAGTCTATTTTCTCTCAATTTATCTTCTATAGGAGCTACTTTTACCGTTTTACGAATTTGTTCATTTTTAATTTTATCCTTTCGAGTTTTACCACAAATCCATCTTAGCATTCGCATCTCCGCCACACTCATTTTCTGCACATTTTGTTTCTTGGTTTTCCAACACTCTGTCCCATATAACATGGCGGGTCTAATGGTCGTCCTATAAAATTTTTCTTTTAACTTCAAAGGTATACGCCTATCACACATAACGCCGGTCGCACTTCTCCACTTAACCCAGCCTGCTCTAATCCTATGCGTAACATCATCACTAATATCTCCATCTTTTTGTATAATCGATCCTAAATAACGAAAATGGTCATTTCTAGGTATTTCTTGACCCTCCAATTTCACACAGAACTCTAGCTCTGAACACTTGACATGAATTTAGGAATTCAATATAGAACCATATTATTCTTTTTGTTTTTATGATACTTGAGTTTTTATGTTGAATATAATAGATCTAAAGATATTTTTTAACTTAATAAGTTCTATATTTAATGAGAATACAATATTAGCTTTATAAATCCATATTCTTCGTTTTAGCGTTTTGTAGCCATGAGCCTCTTGCTTTTTGAGATTTTTATCTTTCTATTTTGTGTTGTCATTTTCTACCATTCTTATTTATTGTTTGAGAAAACACCCAAATGGGTGTTTTACTCTTTCTTTCTTGCTTGCTATTTTTCTTTTATGACTTCTCTTTTAATTGAATGGAATTTTTGTGACAATGTGATTAAAAGTAAATGTTAATTAATTTTTGACGAATTAGTTTATTCTTCATAGTTAGTCTTCATGCCTAGAAAGGGGTCAGTGTATGTTTGTGATACTATATTATCAAATTATGTGGTGTTTTTATATGAAAGTTACATATGAAATAATATGCATCATATAGGAACAACAACTATTATATGGTTTCATTGTCTTGGCTTATATAACAATATGCACGGACACATGTACCCTTATGATGATTTTATATGTCTATATAAAGCAAAATATGATTAAACACGTGTCTGTTCTTAAAATTATTATATGGATTCTTGAATATTCTTATACACTCAATGACTATTGTATTTTGTGATCCAGTGTTTTGTGATTAGACATTTGGATTTGTTCGCACTATTTCTAGTTCTTATTTTATAAATTGGAGTCTGTTCCTAAGAAATTTGATATTTATGTGTATGGCATCTAAATAAATAAGTAGGTTATTTGGTAGTTTATGTGTTAGTTATGCACTTTGAAATTGAAAAACTAAAAAAAATGATGAATAGAGAGTAGAATAAGAAAACATAACATAATAATACTGGAAAAATGAACCAAAAGTAAAAGTTAACGGGAAGATCAAAACAACAAACACATCTATAATGGAAAATGTAGGCAGTAAAATCATACTTAAATTGATTCCAAGAAAATAAAGTCGAGCAGTAAAGGGAAATTAATGCAACACACAACACAAAATATACGTTGTTCAGTAATGTACCTATGTTCACGAGGTGATTCTCTATCTTTATTGATCCATTCACAATAACAAGAATTACATACCCTTTTTTTCAAAGGTGATGGTTACATTTATAGATAACAACAAGAGAATGAGTCGTGCGGGACTCTATGGCCTTTTAATGTAGTTGGGATGTGGTCAACTCTATCTATGCCTGAGAGTTTCATTGATCGAATCCTCATTTGCTCTTATCTTTAAGCTATGATCGTATACCACAACTTTCAGACACATCAACTTTACTGATTAGGTCGGATAATTCTCCGATAATTCCCAAAGATTTGTTTCCTAAAAGGGGTAAAGTGGTTTAATCGCTAGTGAAATTTGATGTTGGTCGGTCATGATTTCTGATCTCCAATCGAAGATGAGTTTGGAGAGTGTCAACACTTATGCCTTTTGAGATAATAATTAATTTTAATCTGCCCATTAAATATGAAGGGCACATTCGTAATTTATCCTAGCCTTTTAGTAGGGAATTAGTAATTTTGTGTTGAGGAGACTAAAAGTCAAGGATGTGTGGTTTAATGATCACATCGTGTCTTATTTTAAATGATTAAACGCTTGAGAAGTTTATCCAACTAGATCAAAGAATTTCTACCGCCATTTTGCATCCTCACTTTCATTATTCAAGAACATCAAGAGCCATTTGACTTCTTCTTCACCTATAAGTCTTCTTTTTCTCTGTCGCTTCTTATGATTTCTATAATTTTTTCAAACAATAGTCTTCATTTCTTTGTTCTTTCATACTTTTCATTGTTCCTTTTCTTGAAACTTATTAATGGTTTATGTAGTGAGTGGGAGATCCATGAACACTTTAGAAAGATATTCCCCATCCCCGATTGGGTTATTATAGAGTGTTTTGAGGATCCTAATAATTGTCATAATGTATAGAGGGTCATTAGTTTCACACCCAATCAATTGTTGAGGGTAGCATTGCATTTCTCCCAAATCAACTATTTGTGAAAATTTATGTTTTTAGAGTAGTACCTGCTCAATGGATCCCAAAAGTATTGAGGACTGCGAATATGATTCATAGGATTAATGAGTTATTACAAGATAAAAAAGGGATCATAGAAATTAGGTATTGTTACACGTGGGTCAAAATGAATTATAACACTTTTTATATGGAGGAGAGGATGGCCGCCATAGTACTAGTAGTAAACCTTCTTGATTCTAATATGGGATGTTGGTCCCATGGTTATGTTGTGAGGCAATGGAAGCATCCAACAATTTCTTAGGGTGGTGAGCATATACGGGTTTCAGGTTCTTTAATCAAGGGCATAAAATAGGTCAATTGATGTTTTCCATTATTCTTTGTTTTGGTCTAGCAAGTTTCACATGATTTTTTTTAGCAGACCCTTTTTTGTTAAGTAAAAAAGGCTTCCAATAAAAAAGAGCATAATGTTTCTCACATCAACTTTCTTGAGCTACTCAAGGTTGGTAAATTGAGGAGATATATCTATTGTGGTGAACACCCCAGATTATCATCATTATTGCTCGAATACGCGAACACCTCCACCTCCTTCATCGCTAGGCCATTAGATAAAATACCTGAAATCCTTGTCCTTTCTAGCAGTGAAGGGTCTTCGAGCTAGTAACCTTCAGGTTCCTTTGAATATGTAGATACTACTTCCATTCCTGCCATGATCCCATCCACCTCGAAATAAGAAATGGAACCAAGAAGAATATTCCCTACATAGTTGGATGATTCCAATCTCCCTATTTCCCCAAGATTTCAGCCTTCGAAGAGAAAAGAGACAGGGTGAATTTCCAACCTTGTTAATTTATCGGATTCCCCTAATAAAAAATAGGTTCAGAAGAAGAACAAGACTAGATATAGTCTTGCTATTGCTACTATTTCCATTGTGTCCATTAAGAAATTGGATGCCTTCAATAAGACATTATGGTGTAAGTGGTGGTAAGACAACACGTAATTTTAGTAGACTAGAGCTCCTCCACTGGTATTCTACATTATGAGATGATTGTTTACTTCGATTGGCATCCCAACAAACTCACCCCTATCCAAATTGTCTACAAAGTTATAAAATCCACACTTTAGGACAAAAAATGCACCATATGCAATATAAGTGCTTAAATAATTTTATTGGATTTTTATAACTTTTAGAACACATTTCACCAAATTCATCCTTGTTGGGCTTGAATGTTGAAGTCTTCTTGAAATTCGGATTCGTCTTTGTAAATGTAAGCTTTTTAATCCTTCGATGACTTGTAGCAACTTGTAGCGGTATATGACATAATTAATTGTGACAGACAATGTTCTTATAAATCTCCCCCTATGTCTATGCTGGTACGAAATAAAAACATCCGAATTATTAATATCAAATGACCTATACAAATCTACCATCCCATAAACTCAAACGTGGAAAGATAAACTGTCAAGTCTTCAAATTTTTCAAACGATGATTCAACAATAAACTTTTCAAAACTCCAAGATCTTCTCATCAGGGTGTGCACGTAATACCCCGTAATTTTATGGCTTTTCATTATGAGATTAATTAAATGAAATTGCTTTTAATTGTGGGATTAATTAAATTAATTTGGGATAATTAATTAGAAATTAATTCAAATTCAAATAACTAGCGAGACGAGATTTAGTATTTAAATATGATGATAATGTTGACTATTACCGACTGATTATGGTAATATGTGATTATTTAATTTATTAAAATTGTCGTGAGTTGAAAATACGACAGTTTCGGTAATTAAGTTGGGACGCGCGTATTAGGACCTAATTTAATGGATTTGAAAGTATTTTACTTTTATGTCATTCGTATGATGATTTTGAGTGTGCCAACGTGTCCGGAAGGGTTGCGATAGTCAGAAAATACTAGTCGGGGGTTTAGTTTGGATCCCGAGGCATTTTAGGCCTAACCGGCAACCCGGGAGGGTATTTTTGTCATTTTGACTTTTTGAGAAATAGTAACCCATGAATTTTAGACTGGTATTATCAGTCAACACTTAAGTCCCTTAAGGTTTTCACAACCAAAAATCATAATGGCAGTTAGAGAGGAAGATAAGAAAGTTCCCAAACAAGAAACCACCCTAAAGGCTTTTGCACTACCGTCACCACCACCGAATAGATCAGAAAGAGAGGATCACTCCCATACCATCTGCTTCAAAGGATTAGAATCTTTATTTTCTAGTCAAGTGATTTATCTTGCAAAGATTTATGGCATATGTTCTACATGAGAAATTAAATTTGAAGACAAATTATGAATAATTGTGATAATGTGAAATTGGAGACTAAATCATGAACTTAGGTAGGTTTGCATGTAGTGGACCTACTGGAATCATTAAGAGAAAGAATTAGAAACTAAGAGTTAGGAAATCATGAAATTAAATTGAGGTTTATAATGATTTTTGAATAGATGATGAAAAACTAGGGTTATAGTATTATTAATGACTTTTAATCCAAGAAATCGATAATCTGTGATGTTTTGATGAATCTTGAACGCTAAGACTGGTGTAGTAATGTTGGTTTCATGATTAGTATACTCATTGGGGAGTTTGGGACGTTGTAATGTGATTTGGAGGTGTAAAAATGGTAGAATCCCGTAACTGTTAAAGGAATTCTGGGCAGATAACTGCCTGATCGATCAATTGATCCATGCATGTCGATCGATCAACTATCAATCGATCAAGCCATTTCTTCGATCGATCGACCCCTTTAGAGAAAAAGTGAAGTATTTTTCGATTAAATAATTGAATAACTTCCAACCTATATAATTCTTTAGTGAGGATTGATTGAGCATATTGGTACTTAGGGAAGACCAGTAGGATGGTATTTGAAGCCCGAAAAATTATTAAGTTTAATTGAGGTTAAGTGGTAGACTTACGAATATCCGACTAATGAAGTACGATTGTAAGTTGTGAGAACCTGAATATATTTTGCTCTAATTATAATTTGAGTTTAAAGACTAAAAGTTGTAAACTTTAAATACTGAGATAACCTTAGAGACTAGTGGAGGACTTAGTAACCTTTTTAGGATAGGGTATGTACTCGGAGTTATACGTCGATATTATCGGGTTGAAATCTATTGTGTAGAATAAATGGGACAATATTATTATATGTGTGAGACATACGATATAGGCCTGGAATATACCTATACTAAAATGATGATTATCTAAGTTGTGTGATTACTTAGTATCTGGATTATTGTGTGTATGACATACCTACCATACTTGCTATCACGGTAGGTTAGTTTTCGAAAAAGGATCATTTTATCTTTGTGTGCCTTCGGGTGGGGGATGATTTAGTTTGGTACCTTAAGGACATAAGTCTGTGAATGACTTATTTGCGAGTTGATAAGTCAGCTGACCATGGGAGCGTAAGTATGTGCGTGACCCATGAGTATGTGAACTATGTTCGCCTCCAATATGTGTGATTTGAACTGAGACGATTCCTGAGTGATTAGCAACACGTGATCCTTACGTACGTGATGTAAATGGATTTGATAGAAGAGTATGCGTGCACCGCAGCTTAGCCTAGGGGTTCCATATATGTATATATATACTGACAGTGATTTATATATGTACTTATGACTGGTTCACTGTTGCTTAGTTGATGTGAATAACTAAGATAATTAATGGGCTAAGAATGTGAGCATTTAAATAGCACTTGAGATAAGTAATTTAATGAGTGTGAAAATGGGATATAAATATAACTTGTTTAGGTGTTTCGAGAATTACCCTATGTTAGAATGCGAAAGCAGGAGTGGTACAGACTAGTTAGTTAGCGGCATAACTCGGATGGGTTAAGGGTATACGTTAGGCGTGCACATTAATTGAGAGGTGAGAAACTCATGTGAGAGTATGCAATTAACATATTTAATATATGTGTTGTTTAATATTGTAATTTAAACACTTGCTATATTTTTAAACTGTTTTCACCACGGGCTCTGACCCGTTTTCCTCCAAATCTATTTTGTTTGTAAAAATCTTTTTGGTGCCCAGCCACAGGGTCGCCAAGCATAGAAGTTTCATTCTGAAGGCGTGATGTAGCTGCTATGAAAGCAACATGATATCGGTATTAGATGCCTCCAAATTTATCTTTGATTCCTTTAGAGTCATTCATATCAGTCAGGGCATGTTGCCCATTCTTATTTAGAGGTTGTAGTTATAGACTTTCATTATTTCATATATTGTTTTATTTATTCAGACTCTTATATTGGGACTTTATTTTACTCTGGTATTATTATTTTAATGTTTACTCCAGACTCATTTTATTACTTTACGTTGGTTATTCATATGAGATTGTTTATGCAATTAATGGTTGATGATTTAATTCTTGGTTAATTATTAACTTATTTAATAAAATTTCGCATCTCTCTATTTTAAATATTAGGTGGCTTGTAATTAATTAAATATTTTCGACAGTGATGCTAAGACTGAACCAACTTGATATTCTGTATAATTTAATAAAGGAGTAGCTACCCGATATCTAATTTAATGGGGTGTCACAGGTTGTATCAGAGCATCATTTTCTAGTGTCCTTTAGTATCTGTGCAGCTTATTATGCTTCCAGCGTAGTTTTCGTTGATATAGAGCCCTATGTTTAGGATTGTTGATTTCTTTGGTGAGATTTCTCTCTCATGCTATAATGTATATGATAGTGAATCTTAATTTGATTCGTGTGTGTTCAAGGCGAGGGTAGTTGGGCGGACAACAGGAGGCAAAGTTCAGTTGAGATAATTGTGTATATTCAAGAATGATGATCGTAATTGAGGTCACCCCTATTATGGCATGGTAAGCCAGGACGATAAAGATGGATAAATATGACATATGACTTTCAAGTACCACTATAGTAGAAAGTGGGGTCAAATTAAACTCACCCTGCAAGGTTGGACTGGGAGAGAGTCAGACGAAACATTGAAGAGAACCAGTAGTGGAAATTCTAGAAATGCGAAAATGGCGTGTGTTAGCCAATGAAGGTAAAATATCCGAAGGCTTGGACATATGTCGGAGTGTGGCTAACTGGGAGTGAAATTTAGGGTAAATTTTTCTTGGCTCGTAAGAGCAGAGTTACAATGGTGAAAGGCAACCACCACGCTTAGAAGTGGAATATTCTGTCAAGATAAGGCGCTTAGGTGTGGTTTGACCATAAGTTCCTTCATCAGATATTCAGGATAAGATGTGAACGTTCTGAACTCACACAAGAGGGTCGGACAGAGGTCAATTTGTGAAAAGAAACTTAATCAATTAGTGAACCTTGCACCGAGTGAAGTAGGTACAAATGAGAAGAGGACTTTAAAAGGGAAAATTCAGTTGCAAGAAAAATTGCTATGACTTCCCAAAATTCTGCTTGGACGGTCAATGCAGGTGGTAACAATGTCGTATTTTGTTCATATGGAGGTAAACACTTCCTTGTGCGGGGAGCTACAAGAACCGGAGAATTTAGTGAGAGAGTAAGACTGGTGGAAACGATGTTGGTAAGGCACCATAAGGGGGATACCCACCAGGGGACCCATTTAGATGATTCAGATAGCAAAAATTTTACCGAGCGATGGTGAATTCAGTATGGGCTGTTGAAACCAGTAGCATGTTCCTTAGGGACATCAAAGCTAAGGGAACAATGGAGGTAGCCATCAAAGTAGAGACTACCAAAATTCGAGAGAAATATAACCCTAACATGGTCGATATGATCGGAGATAAGTTGATTATGTGTAGAGGTATTTTGGGGAGAGTAAAACCCCATGTATTAAATTTTCTCGAAGTGAGAAAAGGGACAAGCGTAGGGTGCCTAGAGAGGGTAGTGGTTAATGTAAATTTTCGTTTTGTGTCGGATAGGCGTGTTACGTAGAAGAACCATTTAAGAAGCCAGTGATATTGACAAGGTAGGAGCATGAGTTCTACCTTCAGGGGATGAGGCGCATTTTATGTGACATGATCGAGTCACTACATTTTGATTATTTCTAGGTTCTCATGTGAGACGAGTTTAGTACTTATATTGACAACGTTATTATTAAGTGAATATTTTCCTCGTGTAGGGTGGTTATCTTTAGTATATCCACGGAGGATGGATGGGTGTATCGATAGTGGTATATACTTTATTGAAATTAATCATTTTTAGTGTTGTGTTATACGAGTATGATATTAACCTAATTATGGTTTTATAATAATGATTAAACCGATAATGTGCAGATATTGCAAGTCTATCGGGGTTACTACCTTGGTGTAGAATGCTTTGCTCTGGCGAGACCCCATCTGCGAGAGGGTCGGGCTCGCGTTTATATATATATATATATATATATATATATATATATATATGTATATTATCGAGACTTCGAAAGGTATATTGGTCTCGGATATTCTATCCCGGTATGTGTAGGGACTTTATTAATATGATTCGAAGTGTATTGAGTTTACTGTTCAGTGGAAAGATTTAGCTTGTTATTATGTTTAACGTTCAGGACTTGGTAATAAGAAGAGCGCTTTTTTATATCACCCTTTAGGGACGTGAAAATTAATATTCATAGTTGGATGTCTGGGGACAGGATTTCGAGAGCCCCGATTATATGTTCATGATGTTTATCGAATGTGACTACCACCTATGTTAAGTGATAGTGTATTTCGAAGGCAGTTCTTTGTTTAAATGTAATTGGGGAGGGAGATGTAACTTTTGTTGTCAAGAGACGGGAAAATAGGGGTACATGTTATGGACTAAGGGCCTAACGGATTTCGATGACCGACAATGCTAGGTAGTAGTGTATCAGGGGTTCCTTATTTGGATTTTGCTTTGTAAGACATCCCACGCATGAACTTTAGCATAAGGTTGGTAGTAGGGAGATGTCTAGACATTCGTCCTTGAGTTGGGTACCTCAGTCGTTATGGAAGTATGTAGTTATAACTGAAAGTTAAAGGGTATGTTACGATATAAGGCCGGTAGAACCAGTTATGGGGTGAGGAAGGAAAAAAAATTGTTTTATTACGGCGGGTTGAAGGATGGAATAATGTTTAGGACGATTTAGAATTTCAAATTCGGGGGTGATTGAGAATGCCCAAGTGGTATAGCCACGTTGCGAATGCAGGGGAAATAAAGAGTTTGGAGTACGTATGAAGTGTATATGATGTTTAAAACCATATGCACGGTTTATAGGAAGTGTAGACACCCTGGTTTGCTAAGGTAAGAATCGTCGGAAGAAGAGACATAGAGATGGGTGAAATTTATGCTTGTGGGACTAAAATTACAAAATAAAAGTGGTAGAGTGGATTAAGCGTCGTGAGCAGAATGACAATCTATATATTCATTTGCAATCAAAGTAGCACGTCCGAATTTGATTGAAAGGCAGTAGGAATCCATTTAAAAAGGGGGTATCCCTTGAGAAGGAAAATAATGAACTATTATGGACAAATTGGAGCAGAGTCCTACCCAGTAGAATATTGAGAGTGACTTGCACGTAAATAGAATGCTGATGTCAATAAGGTATAAAGAGTCCAGAAGTGCACATCGTGGTGAAAATGTTTGGTATGCATCGAGGAAAGAAAAGGGTTATTAAGTTTCACTTAACGGGAAGAATTATAAGTGAAATTCAGTGTTGAAAGGGGTATAGTAAGTAGTAGATCGGTTGGAGTAAGAGGATCAATAAAAAAAATTTGTACCAAGCCGACGATTCTAGTGATGGAAGAGTCAAGTTGGTAAATTTCTTTGATGGGTTTCCAACTTATAGATAAGTAATGAGTTTCTTCGAATGTGTGGAATAGGTTGTCCAGAAGGAAAGTAATTGTTATATCCTTGGGTGATTTACACTATTATATAGTGAACACGGCGATACGTGGTCCTACCCAGTATTATCCAGAACTAGGGTGAGATCCCCGAAATCCACCTTCAACATGGGGTATCAGGAAGTAGTGGGGATAACATTTCGTTTTGAGAAGGGTGTCTCACTTATAGCCCGAGGAGTAGGCGCAAGGTGATTGAAGACTGGTGGAGCTGTATGGAAGTAATTTTGGACTCATTGTGATCATTTCATTTCCACAATGGGAGTATCCAGTAAGTGAAGTATAATATGGTAATAGGGAGAGGATATTACCTAATAGTAGCGTTGTGTGAAAGCACACGTACCTATTTATAGTGGACAAGGTTCTTATATATGTTTTGTGTAGATAAACCTTACTATCCTTATTCTAGATGCTTAGAGGTGAGCGAATTATCAGAGTGTTGGGATCAGTCATAAGTTAGAGTTTGATGACTATAATGGGATAACCACCAACCGTCTTACGTGGTTTTTCTTTTTGTAAAAGTCACACCACCGGGAATAGAGATTCGAATAACGGATAAGAGTAGTCAGATGTTCTATGGGTTCTCCGGGGATGGGTGTTCTGTGTTTAGATAAACGCGGGAGTTGATACGAAGTGAGGTGCGAACTCCCAATAATATTGAGAAATGCGGCCAATGATGTATAAGTTGTTCTTATTCGAATGTTGTTTAGTAAGAGCAATCATTAGTTTTATTTATTGAGGTGTGACCCTATAACTGATAAAGTGTCGAGAGTGTTCAACAATCTTGTTGTGAAGCGGGGGCTATAGTGATTGAGCCTTACTTTGAATTTTGTTTTGAGTACTGGAGGATACCTAATTTTTCCAGGTATGCCTTACTTTTTCGAATTTTGGGATGAAATTCCGTTATTAGGGGGGAAGTATGTAATACCCCATAATTTTATGGCTTTTCATTATGAGATTAATTAAATGAAATTGCTTTTAATTGTCGGATTAATTAAATTAATTTGGGATAATTAATTGGAGATTAATTCAGATTTAAATAACTAGCGAGACGAGAGTTAGTATTTAAATATGATGATAATGTTGAATATTACTGAGTGATTATGGTAATATGTGATTATTTAATTTATTAAAATTGTCGTGAGTTAAAAATACGGCAGTTTCGGTAATAAAGTTGGGACGCGCGTGTTAGTCGTGTCAGGACCCAATTTAATGGATTTAAAAGTATTTTATTTTTATGTCATTTTTATGACTATTTTGAGTGTTCCAACGTGTTCGAAAGGGTCGAGATAGTGAGAAAATACTAACCGGGGGTTTAGTTTGGGTCCCGGGGTATTTTAGTCATTTTGACTTTTTGAGAAATAGTAATCCACGAATTTTAGGCTGATATTATCAGCCAATACTTGAGTCCCTTGGGGTTTTCACAACCAAAAAATCAAAATGGCAGTTAGAGAGGAATAGAAGAAAGTTCCCAAAGAAGAAACCACCCTAGAGGCTTTTGCACCACCATCACCACCACCGGATAGATCGAAAAGAGAGGATCACTCCCATACCGTTTGCTTCAAAGGATCATAATCTTTATTTTCCAGGCAATTGATTTATCTTGCAAATATTTATGGCATATGTTCTACATGAGAAATTAAATTTGAAGACAAATTATGAATAATTGTGATAATGTGAAATTGGAGACTAAATCATGAACTTGGGTAGGTTTGCATGCAGTGGGACTTCTGGAATCATTAAGAGGAAGAATTATAAACTAAGAGTTAGCAAATCACGAAATTATATTGAGGTTTATAATGATTTTTGAAGAGATGATGCAAAACTAGGGTTATAGTATTATTAATGACTTTTAATCCAAGAAATCGATAATCTGTGATGTTTTGATGAATCTCGAACGTTAAGACTGGTGTAGTAATGTTGGTTTCATGATTAGTATACTCATTGGGGAGTTTGGGACGTTGTAATGTGATTTGGAGGTGTAAAAATGGTAGAATCCCGTAACTGTTAAAGGAATTCTGGGCAGATAACTGTTTGATCGATCAATCGATCCATGCATGTCGATCGATCGACTATCAATCGATCGAACCATTTCTTCGATCGATCGACCCCTTTAGAGAAAAATTGAAGTATTTTTCCTTTAAATAATTGAATAACTTCCAACCTTTATAACTATTTAGTGATGATTTATTGAGCATATTGGTATTTAGGGAAGACCAACAAGATGGTATCTGAAGCCCGGAAAATTATTAGGTTTAATTGAGGTTAAGTGGTAGACTTACGAATATCCGACTAATAAGGTACGAGTGTAAGTTGTGAGAACCTGAATATATTTTGCTCCAATTATAATTTGAGGTTAAAGACTAAAAGGGGGGAACTTTAAATACTGAGATAACCTTAGAGACTAGCGGGGGACTTAGTAACCTTTTTGGGATAGGGTATGTACTCGAAGTTATACGTCGGGAATTATCGCGTTAAAATCTATTGTGTAGAATAAATGGGACAATATTATTATATATGTAACACATACGATATAGGCCTGGAATATACCTATACTAAAATGATGATTATCTAAGTTGTGTGATTATATAACATCTGGATTATTGTGTGTATGACATACCTACCATACTTGCTATCACGGGAGGTTAGTTTTCAAAAAAGGACCATCTTATCTTTGTGTGCCTTCAGGGGGGGGGGGGATTTAGTTTGGTACCTGAAGGACAAAGGACTGTGAATGACTTATTTGCGATTTCACAAGTCAGCTGACCATGGGAGCGTAGGTATGTGCGTGACCCATGGGTATGTGAACTATGTTCGCCTCCAATATATGTGATTTGTATTGAGACAGTTCCTGAGTGATTCTGAACACGTGATCCTTACATACATGATGTAAATGGAATTGATAGCAGAGTATGCATGCACCGAAGCTTAGCCTAGGGGTGCCATATATGTATATGTGTACTGACAAAGATTTATATATGTACTTGTGACTGGTTCACTGTTTCTTAGTTGATGTGAATAACTAAGATAATTGAATGGGATAAGAATGTGAGAATTTAAATAACACTTAAGATAAGTAATTTAATGAATGTGAAAATGGGATATAAATATGACTTGTTTGGGTGTTACGAGTAGATACCCTTTGTTAGAATGCGAAAGCAGGAGTGGAACAGACTAGTTAGTTAGCGGCATAACTAGGATGGGTTAAGGGTATACATTAGGCGTGCACATTAGTTGAGGGGTGAGAAACTCGTGTGAGAGTACGCAACTAACATGTTTAATATATGTGTTGTTTAATATTGTAATTTAAACACTTGCTATATTTTCAAACTGTTTTCACCTCGGGCTCTGATCCGTTTTCCTTCAAATCTATTTTGTTTGTAAAAACCTTTTAGGTGCCTAGCCACAGGGTCGCCAAACACATAAATTTCATTCTGAAGACGTGTTGTAGCTGCTGTGGAAGCTACACGATCTCGGTATTAGATGCCTCCACATTTATATTTTATTCCTTCAGAGTCGTTCATATCAGTCAGGGCATGTTGCTCATTCTTATTTAGAGGTTGTAGATAGAGACTTTCATTATTTCAAATGTTGGTTTATTTATTCAGACTCTTATATTGGAACTTTATTTTACTGTGGCATTATTATTGGAATGTTTACTCTAGACTCGGTTTATTTCTTTACGGTAGTTATCTGTGTGAGATTTTTTTATGCAATTGATGGTTGATTATTTAATTCTTGGTTAATTGTTAACTTATTTAATAAAATTTGGCATCTCTCTATTTTAAATATTAGGTGGCTAGTAATTAATTTAATATTTTCGAAAGTGATGATAAGACTGAACCAACTTGATATCTTGTATTAATTTAATAAAGGAGTAGCTACCCGGTATTTAATTAGACTGGGTGTCACAGTGCAATTCAAAAATCTTCAATTGTACCTACACACATGAGACAAAGCAAATACCTCGGGACGTATCGAGTTCGAAATCATAAACATAAAACATGTAAGCCTAATCAAATCTCCCCCATAAATTCATAATTAATTCTCCCACTTTTTATTTGTCCGAAATAGACAAGGAAAAGAATAAATCACATAACGCAAATCAGGGTGTCACGGTAAACCATGGCAAACAAACTATTTTTTATTTTTCAAAATTTTCATACAAAAATGGAAAAAATGATGTTACAAAAATCACACACCATGAATTTACACTAAGACAACCAATTTATGGATACAGAATGAATGGGTGTGAACAAATTCGATAGAAAAATCAACTCAATCATGTCATGTGTGCACGATGCATAAGTATACTCCTAATGAATGAAAATCAAAATAGTCCTTAGGTGTAAAATTATTAAATTTAGATGACATTGTCTTGATCATATAAAAAAATCAAAGCGTAAATGATTTCCACACCAATAACATCCAAAACTATGTAATGCTTTTTCAAGACTTTCAAGGACGTGAAAACCATATTAAATTCCATCCAAACTCCCTCATTAAAAGATAATTATTTTTATTTTTCTTATGAGGTGATGAACTAAAATCTAGTGGTCCATTTTTGGCATATATTTCTTTTTATTGCCATACAATTTTTTTCGGGTTGTTTTGAACCTCATTGGACCCTGGATAATTTTCAATTCCTCACTTTTTTAGGTCCTTTTAAATGGTGGCTTAATCGCAATGGATAAATGAGTACCTTTCATAGCCCTTCCCCATTTTTCAAAATAAAACACACAAACTCACTAACGGTTTATATCATGCACTACCTTTTGTCAACTTTTAACGCATTTGGTTCGTTGTATAAACAGAATTGAGATGGAAACACTTAACCAATATGTGATAGACAAGCACAAAAGTCAAAAAAATCCGTGCATGTTTGCAATAAAGGACAAATAGAGTCAATCATGTAGGTAACAATACTATATCATCTCAAAGACTCCGAAATTTGTAAAGCACATGAATGACACAATATATTGTCTGAAAACACTATCAAATAGTCACATGGATATGGCATGAAGTTGTGACTTGGATATCCTAAATGTCAATTCATATAAGGTGCAAACAAAATACAAAACTCTTTTTGGATTTTTCAAATATTTGTAAAAAGGAAAATATTTTTGTATTTTTCAAACATTGTTCGGAAACAACCCAGCAGTACCAAATAAGTATAATAAGATGAACCAGAGGACTGCAAACAGAAAATTAATTCTAGGGGTCATTCGAAAAAGACTCCTTGTTGTTTGAACGATAGAGGATCTCACGAGAAGGCTTACCGTGAGATGGATTCTCATTAGAACGAGAAAAGAAAAAATTCCCAGTTAATCAAAATATCACCAGATTTTGTCCAGTGAGAAATTTTTTGAGAAAACAGTTCCTGGAGTGGGCAAACAAATCCAAAATAGTGCTAAAACGGTACCAAATATAAGAAAAGCAAACAAAAAATTCTAACAAAGTATAAAACAAATGGTACATACTAACAATAGGCATAAGATAACATCATGTAAATCAACCTATGCTAGCAAACATGTCTAGACCTCATCCAGTAGGTGCGGGGGAGTTTTTGAAACACGATGACATCTTTTGAAACAACTCCATCAAATCATGAGAAATCTTGACAAAAAAATTTACTTTCTCTCGAATATATGCAAACTCTCTATCATTATGTGCAAGCAAATTATCATGGGTAGGTGCATGTGTGCGGACATGTGTAGGAGCAAAGCATGACACATTACCCAACATAAAGAAAAAATCCCTAAGGTGTCCTTTCTTTTTTCCATGTGAGCAAACATAAATCGACCTAGGTACACCTCTCTCAAAAACCCTGAGACGTGCTCTCCAAACAGGTACGGAACGTCTAGCTGGGTTGGGTCGAGTCACTAAAGTGGGAGCCGGCTCGGGTGAAATAATAGAAGAGGATACACCGTCATGACCTTTTCCTAAATTCTGACCACCATCCAAAACGGGATTGAGAACCATCTTTTCAACTTTCTTAGATGCATTCTCTAAAGGGAATTTAACCTCCCGGGCACGCTCGAGATCACTCTCAAGTTGGAATATACTTGTCATCAGACTAGACACCGTGTTGGTCAAATCACATTTTTCCCTGCTAAAAACTTCTTTCTCTCTCTCCAAATCTAAAACCTGACGACCTAAATCTTTATTATACTTCTTCGTTTTCAAGGTCTCGGTGTACAAATCCTTAATAGATTTTTGGAGCTCACTTTCATCTCCACTCTCGAACTCTCTCTCATCTCCACTAGAAACACTCGAGTCATCACCGTCGCTCTCGTGAACACTATCATTGTGAGACAAAGTGGGTTTGCTAACACGACTCGAAAAATCTACACACATCCCATGTGCTAAACCTTTACTGGACTCATCGTCCTCATCTCCCTCACTATCACTAAGTGTGGTAGGCATGGAAATTTTCTTCCACTCTCTCCTAAGCCTAGTGGGACACTCAAACTACTTATGCCCTCTCCCCTCACACTCAAAACATTTTAAATTTTCAAAATTTTCTTCACCCTCTGTTTCTTTCTCACCGCTTTGTTTGGCCTTATCTTTCTTTTTGTTTTTCTCCAAAAATCTTTTATTGGAAGAATTTTGTTTCGAAAACTGGAGATTTTTTTTAAAATTCTTTACTAGCAGGGCCATATCAAAATCAGACTCGTTCTCAGACTCAAACTCACAAAAAATCACTTTTTGTTCTTAAATTGGGCTTTAAGCACTATCCCTCTATCCTTAGATTTGAAAGTGTCGGGAAATATGTCAATTTCGTACGTCTGTAGGTTTCCTACAAACTCTTCTAATTTAAGACAATTCAAATTTCCTAAGGTTTTTAAAACATTTACTTTAGGGTTAAAACGTTTTTCCAGCGATCTTAAAATCTTTTTAACCATTCATTTAGTAGGAATCGGTTCACCAAGATTAAAACTAGTGTTGAAAATGTCGAACAAACGTGCATAAAAGTCGTCAAAACACTCAGTCTCTAGCATGATGATGGTATCAAATTGAATGGTCAAATTTTGAATTTTAGACTCTTTGACCGCGTTAGTGCCTTCATGGGTGAGCTACAAAACATCTCACGCTTCTTTAGATGTGGTACATGTCATAATACGTTGGAACTCTTTAGGGGTGACGTGTCTAGAAATTGCACTAACCCCACTTGAATTATAAGTTCTCCACCTAAACTCTTCCTCAGTCCAGTCTGACACAGATTTTAAATTCGTGATATTATTTGCGATGACAGTGGGAGGAGTCCAACCTTTTTCACAAATTAACCAAACTCTCTCATCGATTGCTTTTAAATGGGATTTCATTCAGGCTTTTCAGTAATCATAATTAGACCCGTCAAAAATTGGCAACCGACTATATAAGTTTTTGTTTGAAAATATTGCGATAAACTTTCAAAAATCATTTTTTTTTAAAAATCAATATCACACAAATTTTGCGGAAAATAGGAATACGCGATAAATTAGTGTAACTTTCTCTGATACCGATTTAAAAATGGTATGCACTCTCTTTTAATAGAGCCCTGATACCAATTTGAAAAACCTTATGTGTGATACCAATTTAAATAGATTCATAAGTTTCAATCACAAACTTATTTAATTATTGTCAATTTATGAATCAAATCAATTCAGCCCTTAAACTCAAATAGCAAAAGCGTGCAGTGTCAAACCATCATAAATAAAATATGCGACACAAAGTTCAGGAAAAATCCTCTCAGGGCAAAACCTTTTTATTTCACTATATTTATAAATCCCAACTTACATAGTTACAATGAAGTACAATTTGACACTCGAATACCCGCAGGCGCTAATCGATGTCGTCAACAATAAGTCCACACTCAGCGAACCTACATGAACTGTAGTCTAGTCTTCAACCCAAGAGCACTGTAGCACTCCCTAATGACACGCTGTGACAAAACTCCATCGAGACTCACTCCACAATAGCACGCAATCCTCGGTTGTAGAGATCTCTCCACAAAGTATAAACAATAGCAAACTATGCTTTGAGTTCCACAAAATAACTCACACAAAAGCAATTGGGACTGTGAATTGTAAAACAAAATTTATGAACCCTCAAATTGTTGGAGAATAGCATAAAAACATATTTTGTTAAAACCAATTTTTCTCCACACAAAAATCAAGAAGTCTGACACCCTATTTATAATCAAATTTAAGGCGGTGACATGTCAAAACAAACAGATCTCGTTCGAACGACATGTGTTGTCATTTGAACGAGACACGATCTCGTTTGAACCAGGTACGATGTCGTTCAAACGACATCATACACGAGTCCCAAAAAGTTTCAGTCTTTTAAATATCTTGAAAACATCAAAACTTTAAACTGTTCATGATATCAGAAAAATTTATCCAAAAACTTTTTATGATAATTTTTTTTTGAAAAATAAAAACCATTTATAAAAATTTCAAAATCCATTTTAATTTTTATAAAAATATCCCAACACTTTTAATGTTAAATATAAATGAAACTTAAACACATTTTACCAAATTCATCCTTGTTAGGCTTGAATGTTGAAGTATTTTTGAAATTCTAATTCGTCTTTGTAGATGTAACCTTCTTAATCCTTCGACGACTTGTAGCAAATTGTAGCGGTATAATTGTGACGGACAATGTCCTTACAAAAGGGTCTTCGAGTGAGTAACCTTCAGGTTCCTTTGAATCTGTGGATATTATTTCCATTCCTGCCGTAATCCTAGCCACCTCAAAAGAAGTAATGGGACCAAGAATAATATTCCCTACATAGTTGGATGATTCCAATCTCCCCATTTCACTAAGATCTCAGCCTTCCAAGAGGAAAGAGATATGGTGAATTTCCAACCTTGTTAATTTATCGGATACCCCTGACAAAATATAGGTTCAGAAGAAGAGCAAGATGAGATATAGTATTACTATTTCTATTGTTTCCATTGCCTCCACCAAGAAAGTGGATGTGATTAGGCACATATTCTTCACATTTATCCCCTTAGTTTTGGTATTTTTATGATCCCGTGCAGTGTAAATAGCTTGGATTTATCTCGTATCTATGATACTAACCCCTTTTGGCAAGTATTTCGTGTTTTGTGTATTTTTCATGTGCTTTATAGGTATTTCATGTAAGTTAGTGCGAAGGAGAACTCAAAACAGTGAAAGAAAGCAAGAAATGTGAAGTTCAAGGGCATTTTCATAATTTTTCAGCCTTAGTCCGTAGGTGGGTCCTGGAAAGTTGAATAGATTCCAATGAAAAGAACACTAGAAAAAATGGCACCTCAATCCGAGCTACGGTGAAGAAGTTACGAGGTTTTGAAGTTGGGAGATAATGAAGAGTCATTTGCAGAACTAAAGAGTCGTTTTCAGAACTATAAGAGACAACTCTTGAAATTTCTTGTTTAATTCATTTTTATTAGTTGTAAAACGTGGGTAGGCAAATAAAGAGTCTCATTTAGGTATATTAAAAAGTTAAAACGTGGAGAGGCATGGGAAAAGTCATTTTTGAGATCTATAAAAGGGCAAACCCTAGTAGGAAGAAAGAAGAATTTTTTTACTTCACATTGTATGAGGCTAGTAGTTAGTTTTTAAAGGATTCTTGTATCCAAGAACCCTAGTTTTGAAGTTTGGCTACTATTCAAGAATTAAAGATCTATTCAAGATTCGTCATTCATCCATTGCAAGTAATTTTAATTTATTGTTTTTACTGCTTTCATAGTTAGTTTAATTAATTGTTGCTTTCTAGTTTTCCAATCCCAATTCAAGTCATGTTCTCAATTTTCTAGATTTAGTTATGGATTCATGCACTTTCAGTTTAAAGTTTTCTTTTATTTTAATCATGTCTAGCTAAATTTTCAAGGGTTGGGGTACATGAACTCATTCCGAGGTAAATTACCCATGTAGAAAATAGAGGGTAAATTAAATATTGACCGAATCGTGTATGGAAATTTTACGAACATAGCCGATCTTTTAATCTCTCTTACCCTAGGTACTTAGGATGTTTAAGAACACTATGCAAGTGTAATTGTCCATTCACCGCTTTGTATTTACCTTTGATTTCATATGATGCGGGCTAGTTCCCTCATATATGTAATGCTTAGGATCTATAAAGACTGGATTTAGTCAAAATTTCAATTTGCAATTCTAGTATTCTATACGGTAATTTACTAAGGTTTGAGGGATTGTACTCTAACCTATGTTCTCTCATATTCATACAATTCTTGGTATTTTGTGCACGTAGTTTATTTCACAAATTTGAAAAAATCAACCCATCAATCATCTTTTTCTTTTCTTTTCTTTTAACATCAACTTTAGGATTAAATTACCTTACCTTTGTCGTCACGTTCACACGTCCTAACTCCATGTGGATTCGATACCCAGACTCGTCACTATACTCCTTAAGAGTGTAGTTACAAGTTTAGTTTTTTTTTTGTATTGAGGTTGGAAGCTGATAACAACGACTAGCGTATTACACAGACGCTTGTTTTTTTCCACTCGATCAAAATGGCCCCGTTGCGGGGGAGTTAGGTAGATTTTAGGTTAGGTTGGTTAATCCCGAATTTGACCTTAAAAAAATCAACAATACGGGGGTCACGTTCTTGAATTGCCCAATTTGAAATGTCTTACTTTCACTCTTTTGGTGGCTTTAATTGTTATGATAATAGTGAGGAGCAGGGGCTCAAGACTTATGAACATTGGATCAATATCACTAAAGATGAGTCTCATAAATACAAGCCCAGTGCTAAGTCCATCCAAATTTATCAAAATGAATTGCTTGAAGAAAAAGGACTTGAAAAAGAAAATTGGGAAAAAAATAGTTATTGGGAGCAAGAGTTAGATGCATTATTTGAACCCAATGAGGATTTTTATTCCAATATTTTTGAAGTTCAAGAATGTTTTCAACCAAATGAGGAATCCGAGGTGCTAGAACCAAAGAAGCCTACTTTGGAAGAACTCTTGATTATTATCAAAAGGCAATCTGATGGCCTTGCTGCTACAGAGTTGAAAATTAGAGAAACTTGCAAGGAGTTTATTGATTATTTGGACAACTTAGAGAAGGTGGAGACTTGCGCTTCACCTAACCTTTTTTAGGATGAAATCATTGAGAATGATCCAAGTTCTTTTGAATATCAACCTCTTATGAATATTGCAAAATCTACTGAGGTTAAAGATTATTTGTCTCCTTGTGTCCCCACTATTATCGAACCATTAAATCCATCACAAGAACTGGATGAAAGTCTTGATGACGTTGACTCAATTCTTACGGGCCATACACTTCAACATATCACTCCACCAGATCCAACTGAAAATTTTGGGGGAGAAGATTTTGAGGATAAGGACTCAATGCTTAAATTATTTTCCAAGACAAAATCTTTCTATTTGTGCGCTCCGCTTCCCATACTAATTGAAAAATCTATGGGAGGTGATTCTATTTTTCTTGGATTCCAATGGTACTTGTCCCCCTATGCACCCAAATCCTTCATTATCCCCCTAAATTATTTCATAGGTGGTGATTCATTTCTTTCGCTTTGCACATACCTTCCGTTGTTCAAACGAAATTCTTATTTTTCGGACGGCATGCTTTCTAATGAGGGTACACTAATTACCCACAAATTCAAATTATATTTTGGGTGGACCCTCAAATTTTTCGACTTCTAGTGTGTAACTTATTAGAAGTTCAAATCGTTGGTTGTACATAATTAGCTTTTTCTTTTTCCTTTTTTTTATAGTTTAGAGTAATTAGTTAGAGTTTTAGTTATTCTTTTGCTATGCTTGGTTCTAACATGTTTTGTAGATTTAATGGATTCGCACTCATCGGGGATCGCTCCATTTGGGTAATATCTTTTTTTTTCCTCTCTTTATGTTGTGTTCTTGATTCGCATTGAGGACAATGCAACATTTAAGTTAGGGGGTGTGGGATATTCTTCCCGTTTATTGTTTAGATTCATTGATTCGATCACATGTTCTTTCCAAGTGTGTTTTTTTTAGAAAGTTTCAAAAATTTTAAAAAAAATTGAAAAACTTTAGAAAAAAAAAGCCAAAAATATTTTTCTTCAAAATAAATAAAAATTGGAATTTAAATTTTCAAAAAATATCACCTTTATTCTATTTAAAGTCTCAAATTGTTAACAATCAAAATGCACTGAGCTAAAATTGACCGGAGATGGAAATTGAAAGAAAATTGACGACTTAACGAATAAGTGTGGATATTGATCAAACCCGGTGAGATTTCGAGCCTTTTAATTTTTTATGAGTTTTTAAATCAATCCGAGTTTATGATTAACTCAAAGTTCTTTTCAGCGTTTTAATAAGTCATTGATGATCTCAATCCTTTGTTTTGATCGGTTATGGGAAATGTGTGAAATATTGTCTCGAAATTCGTACTAAATATATCTCTAAACTTAATTAATCTCGAGATGCATATGGTAATGTGATTAGAAATTTGGACAATAAAGTAGGCCCTCTTTTGTTTAACCCAAAAATATTAGCCATAATAAAGTTGTGAAAAAAAAATTATCCCTTTGCAACCCACTTTGAGCCTAATAAAATATTTCCCTTTCGTTTGATAACCCGAAAACCCAAATAGCCAGGAATTGTGAAAAATTGGAAATTCGTCAAGTAAGTCCATAGTGTGTAATAAAAAAAGGCAAGAACAGAAAGAATGCTCAAGAATAAAAAAAGAAAAAAAATGAAAAGAGAAAAAGAAAGAGAACAATGAGCAAATGCCCGAAAAAGCACTAATGGACATCATAAGGACATTTTCCAATTCTGAACATTCTGCCCATTCTCATTTTTACCCTTTACACTTTTTAACCCAAAAAGTCCTAACCGAGTCTGAATGGCAAAATTAATTACTGCATGGAGAGCTAAGACATGAAAAGATAATAAAAGAGATTAAAATGATATGATTAAGAGATGATGTTTCCCGTTTCCTAATAACTGTATTCCGATGCTGAGATCTTTTCACCATATATTTCCTTTTTTTAAATTTTGTATGCGTGAATTTATGTCCATTATATTTACTCTTTATATCATGCATACCGAGAGAAAACAACCACAATCTGAGTGATTCGTTTGTGAGTGCATCCGTAAGAATTTGAGTCAAAACGAATTTTTGAAAAGTAACGTAATGCTCAATCGGTGAAAATTTGAGGTTTAATTTTTGGCTTTGCACACACACACTATGGTTTAAGACATTTGAATATGAATTTATGGTGAGTATTTTTCGAAAAGTTTAAATTGTACAATTTTTAAGTATTTTGATATTTATTTAAGTCAATAAAGAATTTTGTGGGTGTATTCACTGCAAACCCTCACGAGACAAAACTCGTCCTACAAGGGTAACCTAGGGGTTTAAAGGCTTGTTGCATATGCTCAATGCAATTACTTGCCTGAGAAAGTGGAATTTTATTTTAATTAAGTAATTTTCAAGAGTGGAATGTTGGTCAGATTCATATACATTGCTCGGGACGCGCAAAGTTCTAAGTTAAGGGGTGTGATTAGGCACATATTCTTCACATTTATCCCCTTAATTTCGGTATTTTTATGATCCCGTGCAGTGTAAATAGCTTGGATTTGTCTCGTATCTATGCTACTAACCCCTTTTGGCAAGTATTTCGTGTTTTGTGTATTTCTCATGTTCTTTATAGGTATTTCATGCAAGTTAGTGCGAAGGAGAACTCAAAACAGTGAAAGAAGGCAAGAAATGAGAAGTTCAAGGGCATTTTCATAATTTTTCAGCCTTATTCCGTAGGTGGGTCCAATTGGAAAGTTGAAGAGATTTCAATTACAAGAACACTGGAAAAAACGACACCTCAATCCGAGCTACAGTGAAGAAGTTACGAGGTTTTGAAGTTGCGAGATAATGAAGAGTCATTTGCAGAACTGAAGAGTCATTTTTAGAACTAAAAAGACAACTCTTGAAATTTCTTGTTTACTTCATTTTTATTAGTTGTAAAACGTGGGGAGTCAAGGGAAGAGTCTCATTTAGGTATATTAAAAGGGTAAAACGTGGAGAGGCATGGGAAAAGTCATTTTTGAGATCTATAAAAGGGCAAACCCTAGTAGGAAGAAAGAAGGTTTTTTTTACTTCACATTGTAGGAGGCTAGTAGTTAGTTTTTAAAGGATTCTTGTATCCAAGAACCCTAGTTTTGAAGTTTGGCTACTATTCAATAATTAAAGATCTATTCAAGATTCGTCATTAATCCATTGGAAGTAATTTTAATTTATTATTTTTACTGCTTTCATAGTTAGTTTAATTAATTGTTGCTTTCTAGTTTTCCAATCCCAATTCAAGTCATGTTCTCAATTTTCTAGATTTAGTTATGGATTCCTGCACTTTCAGTTTTAAGTTTTCTTTTATTTTAATCATGTCTAGCTATTTTTTCAAGGGTTGGGGTACATGAACTCATTCCGAGGTAAATTACCCATGTAGAAAATAGAGGGTAAATTAAATATTGACCGAATCGTGTATGGAAATTATACGAACATAGACGATCCTTTAATCTCTCTTGCCCTAGGTACTTGGGATGTTTAAGAACACTATGCAAGTGTAATTTTCCATTCACCGCTTTGTATTTACCTTTGATTTCAAATGATGCGGGCTAGTTCCCTCATATATGTAATGCTTAGGATCTATAAAGACTGGATTTAGTCAAAATTTCAATTTGCAATTCTAGTATTCTATACGAAAATTTACTAAGGTTTGAGGGATTGTACTCCAACCTATGTTCTCTCATATTCATACAATTCTTGATATTTTGTGCACGTAGTTTATTTTTTTTCATCACAAATTGGAAAAAATCAACCCATCAATCATCTTTTTCTTTTCTTTTCTTTTAACATCAACTTTAGGATTAAACTACCTTACCTTTGTCGTCACGTTCACACGTCCTAAGTCCCTGTGGATTCGATACCCAGACTCGCCACTATACTCCTTAAGAGTGTAGTTACTAGTTTTGTTTTTTTTGTATTGAGGTTGGAAGCCGATAACAACGACTAGCGTATTACACGGACGCTTGGTTTTTCCACTCGATCAGGATGCCTCCAATAAGGCATCATGGTGTGAGTGGTAGTAAGACAACACGTAATTTTAGTAGACTAGAGTTACTCCACTGGTATTCTACATTATGAGATGATTGTTTACTTCGACTGGCATCCCATCAAATTCATCCCTATCCAAATTGTCTACAAAGTTATAAATCCACACTTTAGGACAAAAAATGCACCATATGCATTTTAAGTGTTTAAATAATTTTATTGTGTTTAATTTTTTGGATTTAATTGGGATTTATAATCAATTTTGTACATTGTGTGTTTGTAACACGTGTATAACACCTAATGTATTCCTATTGGCCAGAGTTGTGTTTTTTTGCCACTTATAAAACTCACACACAACATACAAAGTTTGATTAAACGAATCGATGGCTCTTGTTGAGTACTTTGATGCTCCATGTGCAACTTGTTTTGACCAATCACTTTTGAAACCATATTATTAGATCTTACCCATTTTTCTTAAAATATATGCACAACTTTTAGCCTTTGAATCATATTTCAGTCGATTAATCTCATCTCAACTTTTGATTCAATCTAAGGTTTCTAGATGATTCCAACCTCTATATTAAAACCCTCACCATCTTTGTATTTGAGAACTTTTGTTCAGTTAGAAAGAGGGGAGAGACAGAGATTAGGTTAGAGAAAAAGGGACAAGAAAATATTTTTGAGTGAACTCAAGAAATAAATTTGTGGGGAAAATATTTTCAGAGTGATAAGTTTCTGAAAAATGAGTGTAAGTCTTTTCGTGAGAGATTATCCTGTCACGGTTTTCAAAATGAGTGTTTGTGAGATAGAATTTAAAAAATTTAACTCCTTAATTGGTTCAACTTCAAACAACCCTCACACATTTAGAGGCTTGTTTTTTTTAAATCAAGAATCTGACTATTGTGATACATTTACACACATATTTTTTAGTGTTGTTTGAAAATATCAGTATAAAATCTTTTTCGAAACATTTTTCTTCAAAATAGATATTACTTTGTGAATCTCTTTTGCACGTCTTAAAATATTTTAGTTTCACACTCTTTAAAATTAAAAATGTCCAATATCATTGTTGACGCAAAAAACTAAACTAGGCTAATTAATTGATCACAGATAGATAGAATTAAGAGACAAGAGATTTTTAAAGTGGTTTGGCTTAATGGAAGAACCTATGTCCACTGTTGTGTATTGCTTTGAGATTGTTTAATTGCCTCTCTTTTCGTGTGTCCCTGTATGTAGGGTTTATAGTGTATTTATAACCCTTATGGGGTGTACAAGAGCTATAATATCAAATGAAGGAATGTCTTTATATCGTAGATATTTACATATGTACAATCATTAATATATACAACTGTGGTGTATGCCTGCACGTTGCTCAACATCCCTGGTGTTGGTCGGTATTCCTGGAGTTTCTCGGTATTCCATCCTTAATGACTAGGATTAATCTCCCACTTTATAACACGTGTTAGTATCTGAGTGGTCCATGTAGATGAATAATTTTTGGTATCAAGAGAAGCCTCCAATGTTTTATCCTTGAAGTTTTTACAAGTGTATGGAGCATTTTTTTTCTTGAAGTTGCTCAGGCAACAACTTTAGGCTTGGTCGGTTGCCGACTTCCCATACTTGTAAAAATATATGGTTTAATTATGGGGATATAATGCACATGGCCTTTTTTCAAATTATCCACCACTTTAACGAATCATTTTTGGGCAAATCCGTTTTTTCTGCCTTTTAGCCGCCACCAGTGCAATCGACGCTGCCTTTTAATCATTACTTTTCCAGTTTTTTAGGCGACCTATAAAGAGAGGGAAAAGAAACGAACTTTTGCCATCTCAAATCTTCTTAGTGTTTCTGGGCTAGAGTGTCTTCAATATTTCTTTTTCTTTCTCGAACGATCATTTTTTGTTCTTTAGTTGTTGCTGAATCCTTAATTCCTATAAGAATTCCTTCTTTTCTTTTCTATTCTTCATCATGGTTTACTCTGTTGATTCTCTTGATGAATTCAGAAATGAATTTAAAATTCCATCTTGGGTTGTTTTGGAACACGCTATTTTACCTTTTGATTTTTTCTCACTTGCTGAGGGTCACTAGTTTCCATTATTTTTTATAGCTTAGTGTGGGTTTACTTTTCCTCCGAACCCACTATTTCTTGAATTTTGTCAATACTTTGATGGGTAGCCCCCAATACTTGGAGGGTTGTGAATGGAGTGTATATGTTGAATCAAATTCATGGAACCCATCTAGGGATTCCAGAGATAATGTTTTGTTATAAATGGGTAACTAGCGATACCATTTTTTATTTAAAAACTAGGGCTGTAAATAAAGCCTAAGTAGTTAATCTTCCAAACTCCAATAGGGACTATTTTGAGCATGGGGTTATTATAAAAACTGGCAATACGCACCTTTGACTGGAAATGCTGAGTACCAGGGGCCTAGGTGCCCTCCTTTTGGCAATGGGATAGGTTATTCCTCATTTAACTGCTTTGCCTTGTACATATCTTATTTAAATGTTACACTAATTATTGCTCTGTAACTTCTTGTTGCAGTTGATAAGAAGAGAAGTTGCCCCAAGAAAAGTGAGGTGAATTTGAGGGAGTTAAAGTTTATTTGGGTACTTCATCAAAGGACACATCAGGTTTGCATCTTATTTGCTGCAGTACAAAAACACAATCTCTTCCTTCGTTGCGCATCCTACTCCTTCCCTTGTAATTGACCTTGAATAAGAACTTCCTTCTACTTCCCCAGCCACTAAATCCGGTAGCGGTGATCTTGCTACCCTTTCCCCTTCCTTCTTAGCTTTAAATTTACCCCTTGCTACATCCATGGGTAAGAGGAAAATTCCAAATATTTTGGGAGATATAGCTACCAAACCCCCTTCTAAACGAGATAATACAGGGGTAGAAAATAAAAATGAGATTGGGAAGAAGCCCCAAAGTAAGAAAATTGAAGAGATCTCCCTAATCAGACTAAAGAAAGGGTTTCCTTCTAAGTTAGCAGAAGGTTCTTCTGCTCATCCTGACCAAAGTGAGTTGGTTAACATATCTTCTGCCTCTCCAGTGGTCATTTTCCCTGGATTGGCAAGAAAATTAATAAAGTATGGGACTTTACCAGACCACAAGAGTGTTGTTTCTACATTGCCTCGCTCCAAGAGTTCTGATAGGGCTGCTCAAAGCCTTGATCTGGTTTATTCTTTTTACCTTCTTTAATTACTATCTCTTGATTTGTTCTTCATAATACTGACTTTCCTTATTATTCTTGTGTAGTTCCTCATTGACTTCAATAATATGTTGGAGAAAGATTAGGCTTTCAGAGCTTCTTCCTCTAGTGAAGTTGAAGAAGCTTTCAACGAGTTGAAAAAGTCTTTGCTTGAATCCTAATAAGCCTTGGCTAATGAATAAAATAAATGGGATGGTAGGGTGAATGATGATGAAGAAGCTGCTCAGACTGCTCGGGGGCTGGCTAATAAATTACAGAAGGATTTAGATGCTGAGAAAGTCAAGTCTTCCCAACTATAGAAGGAATTGGATGCTGAGAAGGTGAAGAGAGCTAAGGCTAGAGAGGTTGGTTTCAACAAAGGCTGTGATAAGGCCTTTGGTGCAGCTTCTTCATAAATTGAGTTTGCGAAGAAAAAATGCTTCAAGGATAGTTGGTCTGTTGCTCTTGTGGAGGTCGACACTTTAAAGGATTCCGAGTTATTTTCTCGACATGATCCTAGGACTTCTCCAAACTTGTATGAGGAAGTTGATGATGGGGGTTCCAATGAATCTTTGATAAATATGGAGTCTGCTGATCAACACTAGGATGTTGATTCTACTGCGCCCTCCAAAGGTAATCCTCCTCCTCCTTCAGCTCCCATTTCTTTTTCAGCTAATCCTGAAGCAGATAAGAAGAAGGTGTAAAACCAGGCGATTTTTTTTTTCCTTTTTTTCAATAGTTATACCTTTTTTTTAATATGTATATGTACTTCCCTTTTTATTAATGAAAAGATAAATATTTATGTTCCTCTACTTGTATTTTTCAATACTCTGCAACTTGTTGATTGATGACTTTTTTTTTAATAGTTTATGGATAAAGTGGAATACTTATCACCTACTGACTCTGAGCTACTCCAGAGGTGTAATGATATTTTCAAGGCTAGTCACTTATCTCTGACTAATGCCGACCTACTGAAGTTGCTCGGAGAAGGAGTATCCGAGCAATCCAAAGAGGCATATGTTCATCTGAAGTGGCCTCTTGATCGTGCAGTGGCCAATAATGTAGCCTACTTTGAAATGATTGATGAGCTGCATGAGGAGCATAATGAAGTTAGGGAACTTTTGCATGAAGATTATGAGAAGAAATTCCAGTCCCTTAGTGAAGGCTGGGGCTTTGAGCAAAAGTAGGATAAATTTGCTTCTTATTTTCGAATGTAAGAATTCTTGTTGAAGCGTGAGACGGATGAAGAAAGGGATATTTCCAAGCTTCTAGAGGAAGAAAATAATAACTTGAGAGATGAACTTGATGTTATGAAGTCATCAACTTCTGTTATTGCTACTACAGATGAGGGTCATTCCCTCTTGGAGGATAAAAACGTAAGGTTGAGTGAGGATTTGGAGGCTCTGAAGAAAATAAAAATTGCTTCTTCATCTTCCTGGGCTAGAGTGAAGCCTGGAAGAGGTACTGGCCGAGGTACTACAGAGGAAGTTAGGACCCAAAAGGACCTTGCCAATCAAGATGCGTAATTAAAAGCTAAAGATCAAACTATTGCTAAGATGTCCCAAAAGATAAGACTTTGTGTGAACAACTATCCACTCAATCTTTTCAATTACAAGATAAGGATGGAGTGTTGAAGAAGTTTCATTCTCAGGTTGACAAATTAACCTTTCAATTCCATAAGGAACTAAGGGAAGTCTGGATGGACAGGTATAATGAAGCCCTAGGTCATATTGATGATAAGCTTCAACAAGCTAAGAAGGAGAGCTACAAATGGGGTTGGATTAATGCTTTGACAGTGATGAAAGTGTATCAAAATAGCTCATTGTGGGACTGGTATGATCCAGGCTTACTTGAGCTAGACAATCCTCCTTTCAAGTTAGATGTCAAATGGATTCCTGTTCACCAACTTCCTCAATGTTTGATTTCAAAGTACTTGAGAGATTACGAGCTTCATTGTGAACTAGAGATCATCCGACCTCCTCACCTTCTTGATCGTTATAGTAGTAGAAATACTAAAATGCTTTAAGATTTTAACTTCATCAACTCTCCTTATACTTTGGATGATCCTCCTGCGGGAATGAACCCCGTTTCAAAAGCTGAAAGGAAAGATCCGACAAAATGAAGCTTTGTATTTTATTTTGTTAACACGGTCATGTAATTACTTTGATTGAATGAAATGGAAATTTGATTATCTTATATTAAAAGTTAATCCTTTCTTTATCATTAATTCTATTGACACACTTTGTTTAAGTTGAGTATCAATGATCAATGAGTGCAGATGTTATATTAGCACACTTAGATTAAAATCTAAATTTAGAGCTAATTAGATGAATATATAGGTTCTACTAGTATACTTAGATTAAAATATTAATTTAGAGATAGTTACCCATGTGTCTCCAAAGGTTTTACTAATGCACCCAAGTATTGGATTTTTGCATTAAATACTAGTGGTGAACCAGACGTTTGTGGAATATATGCTTACGTTCCTCTTGAGGAACCTTTGCAACGTTCTTCCGGTACTTTGCGCAGTAGGATAAAGATCTTATTCTATCCTTATGTTTGCAGAACAAGTTTCTTGAGTATTTTAACATCCTGTTGACTTGGACTTCATATAGCAACGATCAAGTTTGTGGCTGCTCCGAGCAACTTATTGCTTCGGTCGAGAAACTTTCAGGATAATATTTTCTGAACCGAGCAAGATTTTTTTTATCAAGCTTCATAGTTCATAACACGAGTACTCCCAAAAAAATAAACAATAAAAATGAAGATTTTATTAATATTGCAAGTTGAAAACTGAATACAACATCATTGATAATACTTTTGGAGATGCTCTGCATGCTATGGGTTTTTGAATTCTTCACATTCCAAGGTTTCAATTTGATAGGTTCCAGGTCAGATCACTGCTGAAACGTGGTAGGGTCCATGCCAATTGGATTCAAGCTTGTTATTTTTCTGAAGCACTTTCTTCAACACATAATATCCTTCCTTTAAGTTGGTCGGTTTCATCCTTTTATTACGTAAGGCAACATATTCTCTTACTTCTTCCAGCATGTCTAGATCCAACCTTCTCATTAAGTCACTTAAAGAAGAGTTAAAATTTAAAACTCTATGGGATGGTAAGCCTAGCTCGGCAGGAATGATAGCTTCAGCCACAAATGCTAACATATATGACGATTCTTCAATTGCTATTCGCGATGTTGTTTTATGTGCCCACAAAACAGATTGTAGCTCATTTATCCAATTTCCCTTGGCATCATCAAGCCTTTTCTTCAACACACTAAGTAAGGATCTATTCGTAACTTCAGTTTGTCAATTACTCTGAGGATGTCCTGAAGTAGAATGCAATTTTTGAACATTGGATTGAGCACAGTAATTTGCAAACTCCTCATTGTCAAACTGTGTTCCATGGTCGGTAATGAAAACATACGACAACCCACACCTACAAATGATGTTTTTCCATATGAATTGATAGACCTTTTCATAAGGCATATCTATCAAACGCTCTGTCTCCACCTATTTTTTAAAATAATCCACGGCGACCACCAAGTACTTAAATCTTCCTCGGGTGGTTGGCAATGGCCCAACCAAGTTTATACCCCATATGGAAAATGGCCGTGGTGAAGTGATTGGACTAAGAACATGCTGTGGAGTTTTGCAAATTATGGAAAATCGTTGACACTTATCACGCTTCTTGGAAAAAGTTTCACCGTCTGCTCACATTGTTGGCTAATAATACCCTTGAGTACTGATTCTTTGTAGAATTGTTCTCCCTGCTATGTGAGCTCCATATGATCCTTCATGAACCTCCTGAATTAGATCTTGGACCTCTTATGGGTTCACATAGTGCTGCAAATTAACTGTTAGTCCTCTCCTGTACAAAACACCCTTATCTAATACATACCGAGCTACTTTGTATTTTAACTTCTTTGCTTCCACCATATCTGTTAGCAGAGTTCCTTCTTCAATGTATGCTCTGATGGGATCCATCCAAGATGGCCCCATATATATGGCAATGAAATTGGTCATCAAATCTTCATCTATGGTCCTATTGATCCAAAGTTCAATAGGGATAGTTCATCGAAGTTCAATTCTGGTAGAAGATGCCGATCAAGGGCATCTGGTTGGGCATTTTCCAACCTTTGGATTCTTTCCATCTGAATAGTTAGTAGTTTTCTAATGAATTGCATTGCCTTGGATGAATACCGGGTTGTCAATTCTCATTTGGCTCAATATAAACCCAGTGTTTGGTTTACCACCAGTTGAGAGTCACTGTGTCCCTCAACTTGCTCGGAACTCATTGAGTGGGCTAAACTTAAGCATATAATAAGAGCTTCGTACTCTACTTCGTTGTTTGAATCCGAGAATTGAAAACATAGTGCATACTCAATATCAATACCATCAGAGTGTTAAGTATTATACCTGCTCCACTGTCCGTTGAACAAGATAACCCATCAACATATAAGTTCCATATGGGGATGTTCTTATCGAATGCTTGATCTGTCAAACTCACATAGTGGAATACTTTTCTCTTTGCTTCTTCATACTTTATGGTCATATCCTATATTCAGGAAGAAAAATCTTGTAGGTCTACACTTTCTTCTTCTGAAGAAAGTTCATCGGGAGATTTTTTGGTAACATTAGCTTCTCATGATTCTTGTTCTGTCTAATCACTTTGTTACTCGGGGACTTAAGAGTAGGTGAACTCCGCTATGAAATCTGCCACTGCTTGGCCTTTCAGGAAAGACCTTGGTTCATATATGATATCATACTCCCCCAATTTCATAGCCCAGTACATTAATCTACCATATTTCTTTAGTTTATGCAAACCCTGCCTTAGAGGCATATTAGTGTAAACTATGATTGTATAGGCTTGGAAATAGGGTTTCATGCATCTAAATGCTTCAATCAATGCCAATGATAATTTATCCAAGTGAGGGTAACTGATTTCTACTCCTCGAAAAGCCTCACCGGTATAATAGATGAGTTTTTGAACTCCATTCTCCTCTCGAATCAATGCAGAACTTATAGTTGATTCAGAAAAAGCTAAGTACAGGTACAACTTTTCACCCGTGATTGGTCGGGAGAGTAATGGAGGAGACGCTAAATACTTTTTTAACTCCCCAAAAGATTTTTCACATTCTTTATTCCATTTAAAGATTTTTCTCAGCACCTTAAAGAAAAGTAGGCATCTATCTGTAGCTCGGGACACGAATCTGTTCAAGGATGCTACTCGTCCAATTAATCTTTGCACATCCTTCTTGCAAGTCGGGGATTGCATTTTAATTAGTGCCTTTATCTTGTCTGGATTTTCTTCAATTCCCCTTTGATTTACTATATACCCGAGGAACATTCCCTCTTGCACTCTAAAAACATATTTGGTCGGATTCAGCTTCCCTTGCTGCCTCTCGAGTTGATCAAAAGTCTGGCTGAGGTCGACAATGTGATTGGATGCCTTTTTTCTTTTTATAATCATATCATATATGTAGACTTCCATATTCTTACCTATATATTCCTCGAACACCTTGTTGACCAGACTTTGATATATAGCACCTGCATTTTTCAAACTAAAAGGCATAACATTATAATAGTATGTTCCTCGGGGAGTGATGAAAGAAGTTATTTCCCTATCCTCGGGCTTCATTTTTATCTGGTTATAACTAGAATAAGCATCCATAAAGCTGATAAGCTCATGTCCTGATGTAGCATCCGCGAGCTGATCTATTCGGGGCAAAGGAAAGTGATCCTTTGAGCATGCTTTATTTACATCCGTGAAGTCTACACACATTCTCCACTTGCTGTTTTTCTTTTTGACTATAACTACATTGGCCAACTAGTTTGGGTATTTTACTTCATTAATAAAAGATACTTTCGGATGCTTTTCGACCTCTTCTTGTATGGCTTGGTTCTTCTCGGGCCTGAACACTCTTCACCTTTGTTTGACTGGTTTAAATTCTCTATTTACGTTGAACTTGTGACAAAAGAAATTGGGATATATCCTAGGCATGTCTTCATGACTCCAGTAAAACACATGCTTTCTCTATTTAAGTAAGATCACTAGTTCCTGTTTAAGAACATGATCCAATGTTTTCCCTATTTGAGTGGTGCGTTCCGGTTTATCATCATCTAACACAATGCTTTCAGTTGCTTCCATAATCTGTCCCTTTACCAGCTCTATTTCCTCTCTTAGATCTAAGGTTTCAACCTCAGATTCTTTATCAAGCTCATGAGTATCCACTTGGTAGGTAGTGGTTTTTTTTATTTATTTCTTCCAAGTCTTTTTTTCTTGGCAGAAGAATAATAACACTCCCAAGCTACTTTCTGATCACCTTTCACAATTCCCACACCAAAATTAGTAGGGAATTTTAGACACTAATTAATAGTGGATAGTACTGCTTCGAACTTCTTTAGCCCTACTCTTCCCATGATTATTTTGTAAGATGAATGGACATTTTTATCCATTACAAAGAAACGGATCTTCTCTGTTTGGCTGTCTGGACAGGTGCCTATTATCACCTCCATTTTAATGGTTTCCAAAGGGAAGACTTTCTCACCTACAAAGCCTATTAATGGTCGATGATAAGGATCTAATTGGCTAAGATTAAAATCCAAGTTACTGAAATGAGGATAGAACATGATATCCGTCGAGCTACCATTATCTATTAATACTCTAAAAATAATGATTTCTTCTTTTCTGACTTTAATTACCACTAGGTCGTCATGAGGATACAGTACTCCTGAAAGGTCTTTTTTAGAGAAACCAATTACTATTTTATCTTTGTTAACCTTCCTTGGTCGATCCTCCTCTGTAAGGTTCATCCTCTGTATGTACGAGAAAGCTTTCGCTCTTATGTATGATCTCCTCCTTTTGTGTCTCCACTTGTAATCATTTGGCAATCGAAAGAACCAAAATTGATACAGAATACCTCACATTCTAGCTGTCAATTTTTTTATAGAGATCGACATCATCAGCCTGATCATCTTCATGTGTTCTTTTCTTCTCCTTTCTGGGCTTACAAGGAGATTTGATTTATGCCGAGCTCCTGTGTTGTTCTGCCGATCAATATATTGATTCAGTTTTCCTCTTCGGATGAGAGTTCCAATCTTATTTTTAAGAGCTATGCAACGTTACGTCATGTGACCGTGATCCCTGTGAAATTCGCAATACTTAGTTTTGTCTCTCTTGGTCGAGGAACTTTTCAACTTATAAGGCCAATGCACATCTTTATTATGCCTGATTTCCACCAAAACATGGTGAAGTTCCATAATTAGCGGAGTGTAGTCGTTGCACTTCTTGAGTCGCTCCAAAACCCCTTTCTGTATTGATTCCCTGTGTTCTCTGGATTCTTTATGATCTTTCTTATCATTTTTTTCATTAACTTTTTTACCCGAGCTACGCTTGGCTGCCACTGCTTCCTCGGTATTCATGATTTTTGTTGCATTAGCCATAAATTCTGCCTTTGTCTTCAGAGGATCCTTAGAAATAGCGTAATACAATATTTTGGGGAGCAATTTACTCATGAGGGAAGTTATTGCAATCTTCTCCTTATAATCTACTACATATACTTTCTCATTATTAAAACGAATGATGTAATCTTTGGTTCTCTCTCCTTCTTTCTGTCTCACACTAAGTAAGGGTTCCACCCTTTTCACAAGCTTTACTCCAAAGAAAAAGTTGTTAATGGATAAATCGCTCAGTTGGTTGATGCTAGAAATTTTTCCCCGAGGAAGACCATTGTACGAGATTTCGGCAGATCCGGTAATGGTTCCAGAAAATACTCTACACCTCATTTCGTCCGGAACGACATAAATATCAGCAGCTGCCTGGTATTGTTCTATATGGAGGACTGTATATATTTTTCCATCATATTTGAGTTTACTACTAGAGCCTTGAACTTTGTTAGAGTAGGGAAATCCAAATTTTCTTGCACAAATGGAGACCCTTTACAAAACTTCTTTGCAGTGGGTTTTGTTTTCACCATTTCTTCCAATCTGTCTTACAATCTTTGTATGGAGCCTTTTCATGCATCATTATCAGCACAGGATTTATGTGTTGCAACTTTATTAATTGCTGAGCTTTCTTCTTGAAACCATTCCTCGGTCCGAGTAACAGTTCGTCGGGCATTTGATCTATATTGAGTCGTGCTTTCCCTTTGATCAGATGGTCATCTAGTATTAGCAGATCTTTCCCTAGGAACATTTCTATTCCCCTTGGGTCCCAAACGATCAAAGGTATATGCTCGACTTAATCTTTCTAAGGCGCTTGGCCTTTCTGAATAATAAGACTGCGTATGAAAATATTTTGATGCTCTGAGTAATGAAGCTCAGCTTGGATGGTAGGAGACGTCTCTTGCTGATATCGAGTGGTTCGTCTTGATGGAAGTGATCACAGATAAATAGAATTAAGAGGCAAGATATTTTTAAAGTTGTTCGGCTTGATGAAAGAGCCTACGTCCACTGTTGTGTATTGCTTTGAGATTGTTTAATTGCCTCTCTTTTCGTGTGTCCATGTATGTAGGGTTTACAATGTATTTATAACCCGTAGGGTGTGTAAAAGAGTTGTAATATCAAAGGATGAAATGTCTTTATATTGTAGACATTTACATCTGTACAATCATTAATATATACAACTGTTGGTATATGCCTGTCACATTGGTCGGCATCCCTGGTTTTGGTCGTTATTCCCGGAATCGATATTCCATCCTTAATGACTAGGATTAATCTCCTATTGTATAAAACGTGTCAATATCTAAGTGGTCCATGTAAATGAATAATTTTTTTTATCAACAATCATAAAACGCTTTGTCTTTATATCTGGACTATTTTTGAAAATTTGATTTTATAGTTTGTGAAATATGTTTTCCTATAAATACTTTTTATTCCTGTTTTGTAAAAGATTTCACCAGATCAAATTTGTATAGAGATGTATCCATCCAGGGCAATTCCTCTGGTGCATGCTGGCCCCAAAATATGAGGGAGGGGAAATGGACAAATATCTCTCTGCATGTGTAGGGATTCATGCGATCTTCACAGGCTGCCGTAGATATAAATTGGCCTTCGTCAAAAGGGGAGGAAAATGTAGAAAATGGAGTCACCAAACAATTTTTCTCAAAACACACAGAAGTATGAAGCCATCCCTGAAAGAACGGCTTCAAAAGACAAACTGGTGCATAAGAAATCAAATAAATCGATGGTCACGGAACTAAGTTACGAAATAAGTAGGTGTTAGGCTCGCATTCTGCCCTTTGGGTCTCTCATGGGCTATAGTGATGTTCTCATTTGTTTCCCAAGATTTTAGTCATGTGTAAAATATGTGCATTGTGAAAATTATCAAGAAAAAAGAATCACTCTGCTTAAATTATGGGGAGGACGGAGATGAGCCATCCTAAGGAGTATACGAAAGAAAGGAAAATAATAGAAACTACGACGCTAGTTCCCACTGAACACAAATTCAGTTTGAAAAAGTGAACGTAGATGTCCGGTGGGAACAATAATATGTAGGCCTGAGAATACGCGCAATAATACTAAATATGAGGTTTAAACAAGTAACAAAATGGGCAAAATAGGACTCGAATCCTGATAATGACAGGGGACGCCTACATAACCATAATAGACATCAAATACCATGTAGTTCAACATATCATAAATGTGGGTTTTTACCCATAAACCCAAATTTAGGACTCCTCTTTATTTATTTTTTTGAAGAAAACGTGCTCAAGTGTAAAAGTGTTGAAAAAGTGAGGAAATTGTACTTTTGCAGTTTATAAGTAAACCCTTTTTTATCTCTTTTTATTTTATGAAAATATATAATAATAATAATAATAATAATAATAATAATAATAATAATAATAATAATAATAATAATAATGATAATAATAATAATAATAATAAATGATATTAGTTTATGTGAGATCATGGAGTACAAATTAAAGATAACAATAATGGAAACAAAGTAAATAACCAAAACTGTTGTAGCCTAAAAAATTAGACCACGTGGACCAATAAAATAACGACACCTTTTAGCATCACTAAAATCCTCCAACAAACGAATAGGATTGGTCGTCTCAGACTTAGATGATCACACCCAAGTCAGTAATGTGAATAGACACACGTAGGATATTCAACAGTCACCATGCACATGCACGTGAATAAATATCTAGCTGCCTATTGTAAGATGTGGGTTGTTGGAATACGATTAATATCAAGTGAAGTGTAACCCCTTATCAAGACCGTGATTAATGCCAAAGATTAATATGAAATGATAGTAAATGTGAGGCAACAGAAAGAGCAATATTCAATACTGAAAATTCTATTAAATGGGAAATTTTACAACATAAATGCACTGAGAGTACAATAAATTATTGGAAGTAGAAGGCAACCCAGTCGGAGGGAGAAAGAGCAGGCACTCTTGTCACAATAAAGGAAAGGCAGGAACAGAAGGGACCGTAAATGCTCAATGATAATGGTATCAATGGAAGCAAAGGAAATATTCAAGAAATAAATATTCTCACAGTCGACACTCGTATATAGAGGAAAACCAACATCAATTCTAAGTTCAAATTATCATCCTTGTAAACTGTGTTGTTAGGGCATTTATGTGGGAGAAAGGTCACTCGATTGACATTCCTGGCATTAAATGCGATTGACCTTCATTAAATGCTAAGGTACAATCTCATTAATGCCAAAGATATTGCATTAAATGCATGGGTTATGGCGTTTGGCGAGAAACTAACCTACCAATCAGAAGTATAGTGGCATCGATTAGGATGTGACGTGATAGCCCAAAGGTTTATCTCAAACCCTTAGAAGATAGAATTCATTGAATGAAATTACTATCCTAGGAATAAACCCACTTGAGTGATATTACTTCGAGTTCCTAAATGTCAAATGCCATAACGTCATAAAGTTGGTGAACAGTGTCTTACACAGGATGTGTTGTCACATCAATCAAGAAGATGGTTCATCGAATCAAAATTTCTTAGATAGAGGACTCTCGAACATCTTACGAATTATTTTCGTCGACTCGGAGGTTATCTCTGGGTGATTGTCTAGAATTAGGGTTACTCTAGGAGGTTCCCCAAGGCAAGGTAACTCGAGCAACTGTGCTTGCTAACCAATGGTTTACCTAAGTGTGCCAAGAGGGTTAGTTCTTATTTTCCCAATGTTTTCTTGCTCTCAATCCTCCAAACTAAATCCCTGCGAGGTTCCTAAGGTGAGGTTGTTCGATAGAGCATGTAAGCTCTCCCATGACCTACCAGGCATGGTCCTTCGAGGGTACCAAACATCCCCATAGATATTACAAAGTAAACATTTACAATTAAGAATCAAATATAAGATTAAGTACAAGTACATTATAATTCTTGTTACAAAATGTCGTCTTTTGAATGGGATTGATCTTCATGGGAATTCTTTCGAACAACCTCAGTCTTCACTATGTTATTATCCTTTCACTAAGTTCAAGATCATCTCAGCTAATCAATCTTGAGTTTGGACTCCCCCCTACATTTTCCCCTTCGTAGAGATATTATTTTCTTCATGACGAAATATCTGTACGAAATACTTTTAACAGTCATCGAATCACCTGTAAGAAGGGGCTATTTTGAACAAATAATTAACACAATATAGTATGTATGAAATTTAATTAATGTGAGGAAATGTAAGCGAGGGACCTTATTACTTTTCCCTTCGAGCTGGCTTTTCTTCCAACAACTTGTGACCCTAGCAGAGGGAACTATTCATTGATATCATGTTAGGGTTGCATGTAAGATAATTTACTTAGGGAGTGGATAATTATCTTTTCAAATTTCCCCCAAAATGATTCGTCTCCCCAGGCTGGGGGATTTCTTTTATGCCACTTAATTCCCCTACATGCACCATCATTGATTTTTTCCACTATTCATTTAATGTGACTGACATACATTTCCCCTATTTACATGTTGTAGCCTGGGTCCAGAGCATGCCTCCCATACGTGGCACCTCATACGTCGCTGTTTTATTATCATCATTATAACCTTTAGGTCTGTGCGCCTATGCGCGCGTGTAAGCCACGTGAGGTACTTCAAATGTCGCCACATCAGTTTTGAAATCCATCGGTCACTTTTCTTCCACGCTTTTCTACGCCTATAAAAGGGCATACTTAGCCCCCTAAGTCTTCACCTTTGGTTTTTGTTTGTAGAAACTTGTTTTTTAGAAAGAGGGGGAGATAGAGAGAGAGCATAACTATTCATCCTCCGTTCTTATGTAACTAAAACCTTTCCTTCCCTTTTAATTTTCACCTATGGCCCACATCATTAAGAAAATACATTCTTCCAGGAGTGTGTCCCCCAGGACCTATGCTTGCCAAACCCAATGGGCACGCTACCATCGTGTGCCTTATTTTGGTGCGTCTGATCACTTCTGGGCCATTATCGAACATTTTCTGTGAGCACTCACTCATAATATAGGGGTAATTCTACTTATAAAGGAGAGTAATAATATTGATGGCTTCGCCTATATTCCCACTACCACAATGCCCCACTTTCGAATTGAGAGGGTTTAGGAGTCGAGACAAACTACATCCACGAAAAATATGTTGTGAAGTTGGCTTTAGTGGGCATATCTTCAATTTATGGGCTCGGTGATCTTACCCTTGCCAAAAACAACATCTTGCAAACTCTGGTCTATAGGTGAAGTCAGAGAACCCATACTCTCGTAGCTACTTGGGGAGAGTTCACAATTACTCTAGAGGATGTTTGTGAGCTTTTAGGTTTAGATGTTGGTAGTTTTGACACCTTCTTCAAAGAAGCCCTTTCCAGTGCTGAGAAGGCTTCTCGAGCGATGCTGGAGGCTATTGGGAAGGATTTCATGGTCACTTACAACATGTTTACTTTCTCAAAGTTAATTTGATATTTCCTTTTACATTGAGGACAAAGCGAGTGCGAAGGATTGTGAGGCTGCTAAAAAGAATCCAAAAGGAAAATAGGTGGTTGGGATGCCTCCTACAGGCAGTGGATATGGTACAGATATTGAGCTTGTAGGGTACATATGGGTTATACTTTCTAAAAATTTTCTCATAGGAAAACCCCATGACTTTCCAAAAATGATCTCATAAATATGGTCGTTCGAATGGCCTATGGCATCAAGCCCCCTCTTGATGCCATAACTCTAGGCTCACTATAAACTTGGCTTGATCAGGTTCAGGCTGATTCTGCACGCAGCCTTGGAAGGTTTGATGTTTCCAACTATGCCAACCACATCATCCTGACATCTTTTATTTATTCCCATTTTCCTGAGTATGCTCCCTTAGGCAGCTATCCCCAGTCACATGATATCAGAGTGCATCGCATATATTATTGGAATCGTAAGCAGTCTAAGAAGCCTTTCCATACCTCGATTGACGATGGTAAAAAGTTTGTCTACCACCCATATATGGGTACTGATAAATTTTTACAAACTCTTTTTTCAAGAAAGTATCGAGCCCAGTCATCCTAGTCGAGGAGGCTTATGCGAAGAATTTCCCAGTAAGCTGGTAGAAAAAAAAACGCTTCTCTGATGTATTTGTCATTGTTGCAACTTCTTTTCTATCAAAATTCCCTTGAACCTAAAAAAATATAACAAAACTTGTGTAGAGGGTAAGTAACGGAGTATCAATCCAACTCTAAGGATGAAATACAAAATATTAGAAGACAAAAGTGTAAATTCATTTGCATTTTATTATATTTTTCTATTTTTGCCTTTTATATTTTTTACAGATTTTTCAAGGGATTATTAATTAACTAATTATATACTAATTTTTAACGTACTAACTAATATGTAAAAGCTAATTTAAGAAAAGTGAGATAATAAAAATGTGCTAACAAGTAAACTAGCTAAATTTGACTCATGAGGGCTTCAAAATTAATCCCATGAATGGGGGATTAGCCCTCAATAATCATCATCCAAAAATAAAAGTAAACAATAAGAGCATGTGAGGATTAAATTAAGAGAAATTAAAGAGCAATAGATCAAACCCATTTGTACTTGAATTGGAGAAACTCTTCAATTATACATCAAAATTCTATCAATCACAATGCCTCACTAATGTATTTATTGAATCTAAAATAAAAACTACAAAATAAAAATAAAAAAAGATAATGGTTGAATTCATAATCGACAATTAAATAATAAAAGAGATTTTCTAAAAATGCAAATTCAAACATTATAAAATTGTACATTAGAACTCACCCAAAAAAATAAATTTTAGAGCATTACTTTATATTAAGATAATTGCTAAAAATGCAAAATCTCAACATAAAGGAATGTATTAGAATTTACCTCCCATAACGGATGAATTCTACTACATTAATCTATTTTGAAATAATTGTTAAAAATAAAAAAAAATCATTATAGAGGGGTGGGGTGGAATTCATCATAGAGATAAATTTCACTATACACCTTTATATTGAGTTTTTGCTAAAAATGCAAATACTCTCTGTAGAGAAGTGTAGACACATTTTTCACACAAGAGTTTTAAAAACTAAATTTGAGATCCTTTCTCAAATGGTACTCTTATCTTTAAATTGTGTGGGCATGGAGCTAGGGGTAAATTGGGTACATAATGGGTGCATGTGGGTTGAGTGAGGTGAGCATAAGTTCATGGAGTGAGGATAAAAATCTGATTTGGTTAGAGGGACATTTGGGTATTGGGGTAAAAGGTATTGGGGGTAATATAGGAATTAGGTTAAATGATTTTCAAGACATGTGGCTATTTACTTTTCGTTAATTTGGTCTTTGGCTTTGGTTTGGATTTATTCAGGTAAGAAAAATTGTGTTTGGTTTCAAAGAGGAGAAATGGGTCTTGACACGGGTTTGAGGTTGGTTCGTGGTGGGAGAATGGAGCTCGGGGTTGAATGGGGTCGAGTAGGTATGGGGGTAGTTTTGGGTTTATTTGGGTTTGAGGTCAAGCTTCTGGTTTGGGTGGATTGATGACGGGTAAACGCAGAGGCGGATTTGGGTTTCAGGTTTCGCCGGAGCAGGTGGAGGGTTGGTTTCGAAGGTGAGGTTCCGGGTAATGGTTTGGGTCCACGGGTTCAGCTGGGTAAGGCAGCTGGGCGGAGACGGGTTGGTCGCCGAATATGGAGGTGGGTCGAGATGGGGTAGACCAGGTTTGGTTGGGGTGTTATGGTGGGAGATGGGTATTGGAATGGGTTTGGGGTTTATTGGGTGGATGATTTGCTTATGGAGCTTGTGGGTGTTGGTTATGGTGGAAAGAGGAAAGAGTAAGGGTGAGGTAGAAGATGATGGTGGTTGGGTGTCTTTGAGTGTGGAGAGGGTATAGGATAGTTGGGTGTGGGTGAGTGAGTAGTTTAGGTGTGTATTAGGGTATATGGTATTTGGGTGTGAGTGAGTTGTAGGATTTGGTGTAAATGGTGTGTAGGATAAGTTACTGTGTTTGCTTAATTTGTGACCCTAACAAAATAAAATAAAATAAAAATCTAATAAAATAAAAACAAGTAAAATAAAAATAAAAACTAAACTAAAAATAAAACTCAACTAAAAATAAAACTCACTAAAAATAAAAACAACACAGTACAAACACTAAAAACTAAACACGAGTCAAATAAAAAAACTAATAAAATAAAACAAAATAATAATAAACTAACTAAGACTAAAAAGAAACAAAAATAAAGGAAAACAAATACTCGATGCACTAAGATAATATCCTCGGAAAATAAATAAAATCTATTAAATTCCTAATCTATAAAATAAAATTCAAATAATAAAAATAAAAATAAAACCTAAAGTCCTAAAAATATAAAATCTAGCAAAACTAAAAATAAAGACTAAAATTATAAACTAATAAAAATAAAAAATAAAAAAAATTCTAGAAATTTCTAAATAAATCTAAAATGAAACCTAAAAATAAAACGACTCAAACTGAAAATCTAAAAAGCATAAACTAAACACACACGGGGTTGGGGTAGGTTTAGGCTCGAGGAAGGTACAGAATTGGGGAATTAGCTCCATTTGAATTGCCAATTGCCTCAAAATATAGCTCTTGACACCGCAACTGCAATCTACCCTGCACATTAATATTTACGCATATAAGACTCACTTTGTCGAGAATTAGCAATTAAAATGCGTCTATTTGCGGTATAAAATGTATACTTTTGAACGCTTATCACACACCCCCAAACAGAGCGTTGCTAGTCCTCGAGCAATTAGATAGAGAGAAAGAGAAAGATAAGAAGTCAAAAGTGTACCACTTTTGCGGGCACTTGCGATTGCACTTAGCATGTGCAACAAGTCTTTAAACCTATAGGTCGCCCTACAGGACGAGTTTTGTCACGTGAGGGTTTGTAGGGAATATACCCACAAAATTCTTTATTTAAAATGATTTATTGAAAGACAGTCAATCTCTTATTAGACATAGAATAATCGTGCAATCCATCACGAGATAAATATTTTGAGAAATACAAGGTAAAATTGCATAAAAAGTTAGCTAAGTAAATACTCAAGGCATATCCTTCCTAGAACTCAACGTGTGTGGTGTGAATCAGTCAAAATGGGTCGAGTATCACAAGAGTAATTCTTAGATTTTCTTTTCAGAATCAATGCTTCAACTTCAAAATCTCATTGGATATATCTCTCTCAAACAAACTCACGAGATTTGGGTAAGTATATCGCTCTTGTGTGTGAGGAGGTGAGTAAATGTAAGCAAGGTCAAATGTCTCACATACATATAAGAAAGAATGAACATTTAGAAAGAAAAATGATCTCATAAAAGAATGTTAATCACTATAGTGAGAACGTTGAGTTATTCACCACATTCACTTTCATTTACCCGAACACCTAGGGGAAAATATGGATGTATATGGGTGAGGGGGAAAAAAGATGAGATGAGAAGGATGTGATGAGGTAAGGATGGAATGGATGGATGATATGAATGATGAGTGATGGATGTATGGGAAGAGTGTATAACACTTTAGGAACTAGTGTCTTTATTTCTAGACTGTAACTTTCTCTTTTTCTTCTTTTCCAAATACTCATCAATGTATGAGATAAATCTGGTAAAAATATAAATAACCCCAACATAGATTTGTATTTAATTTTTCTCCATCTGAATCGGCTTTGGGAGAGATATTCGTTAAAAATGCAAACACTCTGTATGATAGATCTTCTCCTTTTTTACTTTTTTTTCTTCTTTTCCAAATACGCATCAATGTCTGAGATAAATCTGCTAAAAATACAAATAACCCCAACATAGACTTGTATTTAATTTTTCTCCATCTAAATCGGATTTGGGAGAGATATTTGTTAAAAATACAAACGCTATCTATGACGAATCTCCTCCTTTTACTTTCAACACTCTTCCCTTTTTCAACATGGTGGGTGGAAAATGGAATTAATATAGATGAGTATAAATGTTTGATAAGATGGAATTTGGTTAGTGTATGGGTGAAGGGATGGTGATCGGAACAACTTCAAGACAGGTGTTTCTTACAACTCGAAAGTGATATCGTTCTCAGTGATCAAACCAAATTTTTAATGAAGAATAATGAGATCATACAACGATTAAGTACGGATCCAAATGAAGTTGAATCAACTTGTGACTCGGAGATTACGTAAAACTCTCTAAAAGGTGAAAGACACAAATCTCACAAGCTAAAGTCTCTACTAGTGATCCTTAAGGTTCTCTTGAGAATCATAGTACTCCTCAAATCTAAACCATAGTGACGTGATAAGTGCACAAATTTTGTTGAGTCTTGAAATTCATAGTGCAAAAATGCCTAGATATGTATTACATAAGCCATTTAGAAAAATATAAATCCTCTAGCTTGATTCCTAGACTTAGAAAGATGGATGATAGAAAAGTCACGTCAATAAATGAGATGAAAGAAACTACACGAAATTTTAAAAATCAGGTTCAAAAATAAAAAAAATTCAAAAGAGGTATGATTTTGATAAATTTCCCCACCCCAAACAAAAAGTAGCATCGTCCTCGATGTGAAGTGAAATGATTTTTAAAATTGAGAGGAGAAGGTAGAAAATAGCTTACCAGAATCGACCACTAATGAAGTGGACAATTGAAGCCAAAATGAAACCTGAATAAATGATTAGAAAAAAATGTGTACGAGTTGATAAACATGGTAAAGCATTGGGTGGTGTGAAACACCACCCCCAAACAGGATAAGACTCATACAAGAAATGACGGGCTGCCTCCCTGTAGCGCTAAGCCTAATGTCTTCAGCCAGACCGAACCATTCTCACCCTAAAGATAAGAAGATGGAAGGGGGGGGCAGAAAAATTGGGTGATGAGAATCACCCCCAAACAAGACTGAAACGTCAATCTTGTTAGATAAATTGATAAGGGTGAGGGTGAAGAAGCACCGATCACGAGCCTTATTTTATTTTATTTTTTTCAAGAAAATATTTTCTTTTTTTGTGGTTTTTGAATAATTTGAAAAAGAAAGGAAATATTTTTATGATTTTTAGAGAATGAAAGGAAGAAAATGTTTTTCAATTTTTATAAAAATAAAGGACGAAGCTATATTTGGATTTTTGTGGAGAAACAGAAGGAAAAAAAATATTTTTGGATTTTTTAGAAAAATAAAGGAAGAAAACGTTTTTGGATTTTTTTTTTGGAAGAAAAGATGGGGAAATTTATGGACTCGTAGAATGTGGACGAAATCACTAAAATTGACTACCAAAAAATTGAATTGGTCACACACACAAGTCAAGGATAAATCCTAACTAGCACATAGCCAATTTTTATCTTCAAAATTTAGTGAAGGGTAGTCAAATTTTAATTAAGTCCGCGGGCGATAAAAATCATGGAATTTATCTTAGTGATCTCCTTTGCAAAAATGTTCTCCTATTGGGCTACCTAGTTGATTGATTTTAAATTTAAAATAAAAACTACAAAATAAAAACTACGAAATAAAAAAAATAATGGATGAATTCATAATGGACGATTAAATAATAACAGAGATTTGCTAAAAATACAAATCTTATGTGACAACCCGCCAACTAAAATAATAGGTGGCCAGCCCAATACTCTAATAATCACAGGAATCATAGATGGTTCATTCTCAGCATCACTGTCGATTAAAATAATAGTACGAGATAACCACCAATTATTTTAGAAAATGGATTGTCAGTAAAAGAAAATTTTGTAAATAAAAGAAAACACTTAGACAATCCCATTTGCGAAAACGGTGGATATCAAAAATCGATAATGAGGAACGACAATTTCATAAATAATCACCGAATAAGGTGTCGGTGCACAGACTAATACAAATAGTTACACCGAGTATTACATTTTAATATTTACAATATAGTGAATGAGTGAAACGCTTGGGCAAACACGACCGAATAAATAAACTGAACCTAACTAAAGTACAACCAATAACCTACAACATCCGCAATATGCTGTAGCTCCATGACAACCGAAATGGAAATGTAAACATGGGTGTCCATGCGATAGAGCACCTGTAACGGCAATAAAATGTGCAGAAACAAAGAGATGTAGATACGGGTCAGGGCCCGATTTGATATGATTCCCATGTGAATAAAATGCATGACAGTTAATTATGAAATTCTATCGCAGTTAACAATAATATTTCTCACCTCTCAATCTATAAAAAACCTAGCGTAATAAAAATGATGCTCATGTTAAAGAAAGAACAGAAGGCTAACTTCTCCCTAGTCTCAACACTATGCCCTTATTCGTGCGTGGGGTGTCTCGCAAAGCGAAATCCAAACAAGTAACCCCCCAATATACTACTACTAGGCAAGGTTGATCGTTGAGATACATTAGACCCTGTCCTAATTAATTCAAGTACTAAAGGCAAATTTCTTCCCAGTCACAACACTATGCCCTTATTCATGCGTGGGGTGTCTCGCAAAGCCAAATCCAAACAAGGAACCCCACCAATACACTACTACTAGGCAAGGTTGATCGTCGAGATACATTAGACCCTTAGCATAATATTATGTATATATATATATGTGTGTGTGTGTGTGTGTGTGTGTGTGTGTGTATGTGTGTGTGTGTGTGTGTGAGAGGTCTCATCTACAACAACTCAAGGATACATAATTATATCCATTCATCATCAAAACATAATTCCCATTTATTCTTTAGGAATATGTATATGTGGTACCACACTTTATCAAATGTTTACCAATTAATTTCATCGTATACAATTTCATTTCATAGCCACATTCCTTATCAGGAAATATAATCATAGTTTTATGCTCTTTGTGGCATTTTCATTTTGCTCTTTGTGGCACTTCATCATGCTCTTTGTGGAATTTTCATTGTGCTCTTTGTGGCACCCATATACATCAAGTCCAACTTGATTTAGAATAGTTATAATTACATATATATATAACAATTCTAAGACCCCCTGTTCGGGTTTCCCCACTGTGCGCGCCCCTAAATGGCTATCATCTTCCAGGGCATGTTATTTAGACAACCTGGGATCCTACCAAATGTCGAGAAGCGGACATGTACCTGCGGGATAGTCAAGACCACGCCCGAAATCTCCTACCCATTGCAGAAAAATATACAATCACAAGCACTCATATGGACGGGAGACTATATCCACCCTGCGTTAATTTGTCAGGGGGCATCACCACAACGCGCGAACTTCCCTTAAGATAGCGATTTAGAGAGGGTGTGTATCCAGATCTTTTAACATTTATAAAAGTCATCTTCCTTTTCATTTAAAAACATCCATTTTTATATTCTCAAAATCATTTGTACTTATTTATTAGTACAACATTTAATAATATACATTTCTTATTCTTAGAGTCATATTTTATTAATGACTTAAGACCCGAAGTGCCATTAACCTCATCTAGTCCCCAAGACTTCAATGCAATATCAAAACCATTTAAAAATGAATCTCCCTCAAGGACTGTCTCCCAAATGTCTCAACATTGATATTTTATCTTTAATTTATCTTTCGGTTAATCTCCTCTTTCATTCGTATATCAACCTACGCAACTAGCCCTCAGGTAAGCCCAAACATCCCATTAAATCCTAGGTCATTAGTCTACCCAAAACCACACTCTAGGACTCCCCATTAATCCCCAAAGAAAGGTCCCTAAGCCTTGGACCTAAAAGAAAAAGGGCTAAAAATCAAACTAGGAAAAATCTCACAAAAACAGGGGAACCGAATCGATTCCCCCCTTGGTCCGAATCGATTCTCCCTTGTGAATCGATTCGCTAAACAGCCCAATCGATTCGGTGAGCGAAAATTGACTTTCTGCAATTGCCGAATCGATTCGGTTTTAACCCGAATCAATTCGGTCTTCCAGACATGTATCCCTCTCCTTATCTGAATCGATTCACCCCTAAGGCCGAATCGATTCGGTCCTGAAATCTTGCCCAGTTTGGGCTACGGGTTTAAGAACCCTAAAATTCCCAAAACTTCAAATCTTTGATTTTATCCAACATCAACAACATCTAATTCTCCCAAATCATTTCTACACCATTTATAACTAATAGTTTATCCTCAAATCAAATTAAAACTAATATTTAAGGGTTTAATCACTAAAATCAATAAATACCCATTTAGGGTTTAAATCCCCCAAAATTTAACTAAACATGCAATCTATCACATTAAATCACATCTAGCAAGTAAGAAACTTGCCTCGAGGTTCGTAGTCTCTGATCCACCTCCGGTAGCAACGGATTTTGGCCTCAAATCTCCATTTTCTCTCTTTCTCTCCATTTCTCCCAACTCTCTCTCTCTCTCTCTCTCTCTCTCTCTCTCTCCTTTGGCTTCTCTCATAAGATTGAGAAAATAAAAAGGGGTGGGGGACTTAACCGGGTCTTAAAACACAATTACCCTCTTTTAATTGCTAATCTACCATTTAAAATGACTCGTAACCACTAATTGAGTCATAACACCCCAAAAGTGCCCGAAACTCCAAAATACAACATGACACTTATTTCGACTATCTCGACTAGTCTAAAAATAACCACACCCCCTATTTGGCATTCGGGAAACTGTGAAAAAAATTTATGTTCTAAATTCATTTTACTTCATTAATTATACCCCAATTTAAATATGAACCATAACCGTCGCTTTACATATAACGACGCAACATATCACAATATAATGCTATTTACCATCTCATACGGTAAATAGACAAAACATAGTAAATATTACCCCTTAATATCACGGGAAACAATATTTACTCCAACTTCCCCTATTTTATAATATTATCCCATCGGGCAAAATAATATAAAATAGCCGCACAAAAGCCTGGGTTGTTACATACTCCCCCCCTTAGAAGGGAATTTTGCCCTCAAAATTCAGGCATATAGTATAACCATATAAAGGTATACTATACTAAACTATCGTTCCATTATATTAACAAACCCCTTTTCGAAGTGGCATCCCTATTGGACTTGGACTAAGGTCATCCTATTCGATCTCAGCCTACATCCTAAGTGATTTACATAGCACCAAATCGTTCCTCTAGAACTATCGATCCTACCTTTCTGTTACGGAAGGAGATACTTAAACATCCCGGCACCCTACTTACGAGAAATGTTCCGAAAAATTGTACGGAGGTTTTGATCCATACAAAGTACTATTCCCATCCTTCCTCGTCCCACCACTAGTCTCTTCACACTAGTAAGTGAGTCGGTCAATCACGGATACGAACGCTCTTACTATAGCATCCCCTCGGTGAAGCTCATTCCACTTGGAATTCCATGCCTCGACTAATCTCTCTGACAACTTCTGCTCAGCGCCTCTACTACCCCCGTCCGTACTTCCTTAGTGAAAGGGAATATCCAATTGATAGTCCTTCACGAAATCCAACTTCTTGCTCGTGAAAAGACAAATTTCCTGCCCAGGAAGTAGTGCCTCTATTCCTTAAGGTGAATACTATCGCTACGAACACTATATCAATCGGGAAATAACTCCTCCCATGGAGTTTAAGTCTATGAGACGCACAAATAATGGGTTCATGCGCTAGCATTTATACTTCCCGTTCCTGGCCAAAACTCGTTCATCAAATTCACTCTCGGTCATAACAACATAAATGTAGGAGTAAAAGTCAGCTCATACTTCAACTCCTTCTGAAGATAGGTTACCGACGTAACGCTCTATCTAAAAAAGGCCCCTCTATCAATGGCCTAACATTCCGTAAACTTAAGCTCCTAAACCTCCTTATTCTAGGGACTAAATCCGACTTAGAGTTAACCCACAAACCTATGGTGGTCAACTCCACACCGCCTCCCTAAAACCATGCTACATGCCTTAAGGGTCCTACCTTCTAAAAAAATCCTAAGGTCAATCTATCTATCCTAATCGAGTCGTATAAGTATATCATCCTAATTAGATCCCTAGTGTCCAAGACCTTCCCCAACTCCCGACATTAGCTCAGTTTCATGCGTGGGACATCTCGCTGAGGCGAAATCCAAACAAGGAACCCTCCCGTTACACTACTACCTCGCATTGTCGGTCGTCGAGAAGTAATGGTCGAAGACACATGATCGGGATCGCTAAAATCCTAACTCTAAGTCTTACCACAACAATAGAAAAAATAAAAAATTTAACTGATCGAGCGCTTACTTTCTGTAAGGCACTACAAACACTTTATCCCAATATACATACATACATATTTTATAGATGGCCTTATCATTAAGGCATAAACACAAGTCTCTATTCGACTTTCATATCTTAGTCTTCCCCACCTCGATCAGATGAAAACTATCATAATGCTCATATCTCGCACGTCAACTTAGCCCTTCAATCACTCATTTACGTGATTCTTGGCTAAACCTTTCCAACCCAGCATCTCAACCAATAGAAAAGTAAAGAAAGAAAAGAAAAGAATAGAATATGCGCATCTCTCCACTCCCAACGTCGTTAAGGTTCATGAGTGGAGCGTCTCGCAAAGCGAAATCCAAACAAGGAACACATCCACACAATCCCCTTAACTAGTCGGTTGTCGAGATCAGGAAACATCATACACAAGCAAAACAAACAAAGCAAGCAAGTAATCAAAAACAAATAAAGTAAGACAAATAAAATAAAATAAAATAAAAATGAAAACTAACTACACACCGTAAACCATCTCTATAAAGTCTCAATCCTATATCTAGGTGCAATATTATAGAACAGCTAGCTCTTCTCTAGAACTAGAAAATAGGATAGCCTCGCAATTTATTCGCTTGCTATCTCCCCAACTGATCCGAGAACATCTCTACTCGTATATTACATATAATACAAGTAGCACATACCACACATATCATCACTCTCCCCATAATGAGTGAAATAAAATATAGAACTTCCCTATCATGGAAGCCATGTAGATATACTACCACAAGCTCAATATAAACTCTCGAATCTAGGGTATATACAATACCATTCTATCTTATCGTAAGGAACACTCCACCCTCCTCTATGGTGGAAATTACCGCCAACATATTATCCAATTTCTTTGGCCATTACCAATGGTTCCTGGACACATCATTCTAGTCTTAACCGAACCACACTACTTTCATCTCTAACTACCCTGGCGATCACTCGCGTAGTTCCCTTAACTTCTCTAGTAAAGAGAACATCCTACCAGCTTCCTCTGCCTTAGTTCAATGAGCCTCCCCCGGGTGGATGTCCACCGCTGGGGCCTCACGAACACTACTTCTCCAAAAGTGTTAGCAACACTTACTTGTGAGCCTATCATTTCCATTGAATGGTTCTCTCACTTCCTTGTACCAACCTTATTTTAGTGCACAGTTTCTTTGACCGTAACACCTCGTCGTCCTCTGACCTAACCTCACGTGAATACTTGAAAATCTTCTTTCTCGTCATTCCTGACATCCCAGAGAAACTCGCTATTACAAGTATCTAACGGGTTTCTCTATGGGCCAAACCTCCCGTTCCACCAAAATGAGGCTACTACCGTATCCGCCACTTAAATCTCGCTCCAATAGGTGAAAGATTTTACTCCAATCTTCGTACCTGGGCACTTCTATGCCCCATTCTAGGCCAGACTCTTGGGCCTCACATTCTCACCAAATGAGATTTCACTTCTCCGATCCGTCTGAACTTCAACATGTGGTCCTCATCAAGGACTTCTCAATCTTTAGATTGACACTGCTCGGAATCCCAAGCTTAGTACCACTCTCTACCGACAGCGGCACATGGAAAATTAACTCTAATGTACTTACTAGTAACGGTAGCAATATGAGAAAATGCTACAAAAGGGGTGACCTCTAAAGCGGCCTGCATCCCTGACTACAGCTTACAGCTCCTAGAAATCTCGTCTCGCTACGCCTTCACGACAACCTCCCTTGATGCCTATTATCTGACGAATTACTAGTCCCACACGATAGTGTAAAAGATTTTGGGGTTCTCATAGCATAACAGAATAATGAGACCTCGCAAAAGAAAATCAACGATCTTAATCTTAAAGCTTTATGGCAAATCAGAAGTAACGTTGAAAGCGAAATACATCCGCACAGATTCCTAAGGACTCTAGAACCAAATGCTCTGATACCATCTGTGACAACCCGCCAACTAAAATAATAGGTGGCCAGCCCAATACTCTAATAATCACAGGAATCATAGATGGTCCATTCTCGGCATCACTGTCGATTAAAATAATAGTACGAGATAACCACCAATCATTTTAGAAAACGGATTGTCAGGAAAAGAAAATTTTGCAAATAAAAGAAAATACTTAGACAATCCCATTTGCGAAAACGGTGGATATCAAAAATCGATAATGAAGAACGACAATTTCATAAATAATCTCCGAATAAGGTGTCGGTGCACAGACAAATACAAATAGTTACACCGAGTATTACATTTCAATATTTACAATATAGTGAATGAGTGAAACGCTTGGGCAAACACGCCCGGATAAATAAACTGAACCTAACTAAAGTACAACCAATAACCTACAACATCCGCAATATGCTATAGCTCCATGACAACCGGAATGGAAATGTAAACACGGGTGTCCATGCGGTAGAGCACCTGTAACAGCAATAAAATGTGTAGAAACAAAGAGATATAGATACGGGTCAGGGCCCGGTTTGATATTTATCCCATGTGAATAAAATGCATGACAGTTAAGTACGAAATTCTCTCGCAGTTAACAATAATATTTCTCACCTTTCAATATAAAAACAACCTAGCGTAATAAAAATGATGCTCGGGTTAAAGAAAGAAAAGAAGGCTAACTTCTCCCCAGTCTCAACACTATTCCCTTATTCGTGCGTGGGGTGTCTCGCAAAGCGAAATCCAAACAAGGAACCCCCCCAATACACTACTACTAGGCAAGGTTGATCCTCGAGATACATTAGACCCTGTCCTAATTAATTCAAGTACTAAAGGCAAATTTCTCCCCAGTCACAACACTATGCCCTTATTCGTGCGTGGGGTGTCTCGCAAAGCCAAATCCAAACAAGGAACCCCCCACCCACCCAATACACTACTACTATGCAAGGTTGATCGTCGAGATACATTAGACCCTTAGCATAATATTATGTATGTATATATATATATATATATATATATGTGTGTGTGTGTGTGTGTGTGTGTGTGTGTGTGCGTGAGAGGTCTAATCTACAACTAATCAAGGATACATAATTATATCCATTCATCATGAAAACATAATTCCCACTTATTCTTTAGGAATACGTATAAATGGTACCACACTTTATCAAATGTTTACCAATTAATTTCATCGTATACAATTTCATTTCATAGTCACATTACTTATCAGGAAATATAATCATAGTTTTATGCTCTTTGTGGCATTTTCATTTTGCACTTTGTGGCACTTCATCATGCTCTTTGTGGCATTTTCATTGTTCTCTTTGTGGCACCCATATACATCAAGTCCAACTTGATTTAGAATAGTTATAATTACATATATATATATATATAACAATTCTAAGACCGCCCGTCCGGGTTTCCCCACTGTTCGCGCCCCTAAATGGCTATCATCTTCCAGGGCCTGTTATTTAGACAACCTGGGATCCTACCAAACGTCAGGATGCGGCCATGTGCCCGCGGGATAGTCAAGACCTCACCCGAAATCTCCTACCCATCGCAGAAAAATATACAATCACAAGCGCTCACATGGCCTAGGGACTATATCCACCCTGCGTTAATTTGTCAGGGGGCATCACCACAACGCGCGAACTTCCCTTAAGATAGGGATTTAGAGAGGGTGTGTATCCATATCTTTTAACATTTATAAAAGTCATATTTCCTTTCATTTGAAAACATCCATTTTTATATTCTCAAAATCATTTGAACTTATTTATTAGTACAACATTTAATAATATATATTTCTTATTCTTAGAGTCATATTTTATTAATGACTTAAGACCCGAAGTGCCATTAACCTCATCTAGTCCCCAAGACTTCAATGCAATATCAAAACCATTTAAAAATGAATCTCCCTCAAGGAGTGTCTCCCAAATGTCTCAACATTGATATTTTATCTTTAATTTATCTTTCGGTTAATCTCCTCTTTCATTTGGATATCAACCTACGCAACTAACCCTCGGGGTAAGCCCAAACATCCCATTAAATCCTAGGTCATTAGTCTACCCAAAACCACCCTCTAGGACTCCCCATTAATCCCCAAAGAAAGGTCCCTAAGCCTTGGACCTAAAAGAAAAAGGGATAAATATCAAGCTAGGAAAAATCTCACAAAAATAGGGGAATCGAATCGATTCGCCCCTTGGGCCGAATCGATTCGCCCTTGTGAATCGATTCGCTAAACAGCCGAATCGATTCGGTGAGCAAAAACTGACTTTCTGCAATTGCCGAATCAATTCGGTTTTAACCCGAATCGATTCGGTCTGCCAGACCTGTATCCCTCTCCTTATCCGAATCGATTCGTCCCTAAGGCCGAATCGATTCGGTCCTGAAATCTTGCCCAGTTTGGGCTACAGGTTTAAGAACCCTAAAATTCCCAAAACCTCAAATCTTTGATTTTCTCTAACATCAACAACATCTAATTCTCCCAAATCATTTCTACACCATTTATAACTAATAGTTTATCCTCGGATCAAATTAAAACTAAGATTTAAGGGTTTAATCACCAAAATCAATAAATACCCATTTAGGGTTTAAATCCCCCAAAACTTAACTAAACATGCAATTTATCACATTAAATCACATCTAGCAAGTAAGAAACTTGCCTTGAGGTTCGTAGTCTCTGATCCACCTCCGGTAGCAACGGATTTTGGCCTCAAATCTCCATTTTCTCTCTTTCTCTCCATTTCTCCCAACTCTCTCTTCTCTCTCTCTCTCTCTCTCCTTTGGCTTCTCTCATAAGATTGAGAAAACAAAAAGGGGTGGGGCACTTAACCGGGTCTTAAAACACAATTACCCTCTTTTAATTGCTAATCTACCATTTAAAATGACTCATAACCACTAATTGAGTCATAACACCCCAAAAGTGCCCGAAACTCCAAAATACAACATGACATTTATTTCGACTATCTCGACTAGTCTAAAAATAACCACACCCCCTATTTGGCATTCGGGAAACTGTGAACAAATTTTATGTTCTAAATTCTTTTTACTTCATTAATTATACCCCAATTTAAATACGAACCATAACCGTCGTTTTACATATAACGACGCAACATATCACAATATAATGCTATTTACCTTCTCATATGGTAAATAGACAAAACATAGTAAATATTACACCTTAATATCACGGGAAACAATATTAACTCCAACTTCCCCTATTTTATAATATTAGCCCATCGGGCAAAATAATATAAAATAGTCGCTCAAAAGCCTGGGTTGTTACATCTTACATTATAAAACTTTACATTAGAACTCACCCCAAAAAATAAATTCTAGACCATTACTTTATATTGAGATCATTGCTAAAAATGCAAAATCTCAACATAAAGGAGTGGATTAAAATTTACCTCCCATAAGGGATGAATTGAACTACATCAATCTATTTTGAAATAATTGCTAAAAATGCAAAAATTCATTATAGAGAGGTGGGGTGGAATTTATCCTAGAGATAAATTTCACTACAAACCTCTATATTGAGTTTTTTTTTTCTAAGAATGCAAATACTCTCTATAGAGGAGGGTAGAGAAATTTATCACACAAGAGTTTTAAAAACTAAATTTGAGATCCTTTCTCAAATGGTATTCTTCTCTTTAAATAGTTGGGCCATGGAGCTAAGGGTAAATTGGGTAGATAATGGGTACATGTGGGTTGAGTGAGGTGAGCACAAGTGCATGGAATGTGGGGATAAAAATCCAATTCGGTTAGAGGGTCATTTGGGTATTGGGGTAAAAGGTATTGGGGGTAATATAGGAATTCGGTTAAATGATTTTAAAGACATGTGGGTATTTACTTTGGGTTAATTTAGCCTTTGGATTTTGTTTGGATTTATGCAGGTAAGAAAAATCGTGTTTTGTTTCAAATAGGAGAAATGGGTCTTGACACGGGTTTGAGGTTGGTCCATGGTGGGATAATGGAGCTCGGGGTTGAATGGTGGTCGAGTAGGTATGGGGGTAGTTTTGGGTTTATGTGGGTTCGAGGTCAAGCTTCGGGTTTGGGTGGATTGATGATGGGTAAAGGCGGAGACGAATTTCGGTTTCGGGTTTCGCCGGAGCAGGTGGGGGGTTGGTTTCGGAGGTGAGGTTCTGAGTAATGGTTTAGGTCCGGGGGTTCAGGCGGGTAGGGCAGTTGGGCGGTGACGGGTTGGTCTCCGGATATGGAGGTAGGTCGAGATAGAGTAAATCAGGTTTGGTTGGGGTGTTATGGTGGGAGATGGGTATTGAAATGGGTTTGGGGTTTATTGGGTGGATGATTTTCTTATAGAGCTTGTGGGTGTTGGTTATGGTGGAAAAAGGAGAGAGAGTGGGTGAGGTAGAAGATGATGGTGGTTGGGTGTCTTTGAGTATGGAGAGGGTATAGGATAGTTGGGTGTGGGTGAGTGAGTAGTTTAGGTGTGTGTTAGGGTGTATGGTATTTGGGTGTGAGTGAGTTGTAGGATTTGGTGTAAATGGTGTGTAGGATAAGTTAGTGTGTGTGTTTAATTTTTTACCCTAACAAAATAAAAAAATAAATCTAATAAAATAAAAACAAGTAAAATAAAAATAAAAACTAAACTAAACTGAAAACAAAACTCACTAAAAATAAAAATAACACAATGCAAACACTAAAAACTAAACACGACTCAAAGAAAAAAACTAATAAAACAGAATAATAATAAACTAACTAAAACTAAAAACAAACAAAAATAAAGGAAAACAAATACTCGACGCACTAAGATAAAAAAAATATATCCTCTAAAAATAAATAAAATCTATTAAATTCCTGATCTATAAAATAAAATTCAAATAATAAAAAAAACTACAAAAAAAACGAAAGCCCTAAAAATACAAAATCTAGCAAAACTAAAAAAAAGACTGAAATTAAAAAAATAAAACAAATATAAAATAAAACAAATATAAAATAAATTGTAGAAATTTCTAAATAAATATAAAATGAAACCTAAAAATAAAACGACTCAAACTAAAAATTTAAAAAGCACAGACTAAACACACATGGGCTTGGGGCAGGTTTAGGCTCGGGTAAGGTAAAGAATTGGGGAATTAGCTCCATCTGAACTGCAAATTTCCTCGAAATATTTCTTTTGACACCGCAACTATAATCAAGCTTGTACATTAACATTTACGCATATAAGACTCATTTTGTCGAGAATTAGCAATTTAAATACGTCTATTCAGGGTATAAAATATACAATTTTGAGTGCTTATCACAAGCAATGTCCCCTTGGTCCTTGTCCCATAATATTTGTTGTCTTATATGAAACGGTCATCCTTTTACTCAACCTACTCCCTCAATCGTGTGGCTATGGAATTTGGGTATGAGCAATGTACCCCATGGACAGCCACTTCACCCATGATAAGCCCTCAAACTTTTCTTTTGCCCACAGAAATTTTCTAACTTCTACTGTTATGAACCTTTCTCCAAATTATGCTGCCAACCCTATGATCCCTAGTAAAGCTACTCAGGGAGGTAGATCAGCATTTTACCTGTCTGTGTTTTGGACTAACCAACTAGGAAGATTCCAAAGCAATATTCTTCGGTAACCTCGCTATCCTGATTTTGTGAGATTTCCCCCCACTGAGTTGGGTTTGAGAATATGCTCCATTGCCAACTATCAATTCCCTCGGAGCACCACCAATGATTCTGCTCTGGATGAGCTGCACATTGGCTCCTTTAGACGAGGTGGTGGTTAAAAAGAATAAGGGTTCTTGGACTTTGCATCTAGTAGAAGAAGTTGTTATTGACTCTAGTACATCGAGGGAAGTTGAAGAGGAGGATACTCCTCGAGCTGCTTCTACTGGGGAGCCTATAAGGGAAACCAGGAAGCTTCCCTCAATGAAGTCCAAGGAAACTCACGAGGTTCCCACTATAAAGTCTCCTAACCCTGAGTTAGCCAAAAAGGTTAACCAAATGTTTGAGCACTTGCAGCAAACATCGAATAATTTCTCGTCTAAAGATAAGGATTTCATGTCAGCACACATAGTTGCTCGAGGTTTCTCTTTTACACCCATAGTTGCTGAAGGCAGTAGGAAGAATGGTAGATCTTCTACAAAGTTTTTCTCGTCCAGTCAATGCTGCTTTTGAGGAATCTGAGGAGGAAGATGATGTTGTTGAGGAGGAGTCAGAGAGAGAGACAAAAGAAGAAGAATTGGAGGTTGTTCGAAAGCACAAGCTCCGCAAGATGGTTTCTACTTCAAATCCCCCTTCACCCCCTTGCGACTACACCGTGTTGGAGGATATTCTCACTGAACAAGAGGTATAACTATTCTCTCTACTTAGAATTTTATATAATCTCATCCTTTAAATACTAACTCTTTGCCTCCCTAAACACAGGTTAATGCCCATTTTGGTTCTCCCGGAGATGCTGAGGCTGGTGTTCATATCAAGACTCCTTTGGTGGACCTGGGGATGACAGAGGCCTTATCTGAGTCTCATGACATTCCCATAAAGTGTGTAACTGCCCCAATAACTCCTAAGGTAACCATAAATTTCCCATAGAGGCCATTGTTAACCTTTATGATGTTTAATCCAACAACGGATATTCGCCTGACTCATCCTACTTACGTAACTAGGTTGCCCTCAAGGAAGGAAATGAGGAAGAAATGATTGATTCGGTCACTATAAAGCCCCATGTTGGTGTTCCATCGGCAACGGTGAAGTGACTCCTTTTGTAACTTCTTTGATTGTCTTTTAACTTTTATTTGCTCCTTATGCCAACCTTTGTTTGTTCTAATTGTCCTTATAGGCTATTTTGCCCGAGAAGTATGCTGAGGCATCTCGTCGAGAAACCATTCCTTTTTTAGTCCCCCAACCAACTAATGAGCAAGTCTTTGTTACCTTGTTCGGACCATCCATCCTTGAAACAAAGGGAGGTGAGCCTGCTGTTGCAACTGCACATGTGGAGCCTCCAGTGATTTTGCAACGTTCAGTGAATGTTGTTGCGCTACAAGAAAAAAATCATTTTCACGACTTGGTTTCTACGATATTTAACATATATGTGCCGTGAAAGTCATATTAAGATGACACATCTACATTAGGTGTCGTGAATAAAACATTAAAAATAACAACCACAACACCTAAAATGAAACTGTCGTGGAAAATAATTAACACGACACAATGGAGGTGTCGTAAAACTTAATACGACATTTTTAAGAAGTTAGTCATGAAATGTTTAATTACGACCAGTGTTCTAAAAAACGCGCCTAGGCGGCGCCAAGGCCCGCCTAGGCGCGAGGCTTTTTAGATACGCCAAGTTTTGGCCCTAGGCGTGGATCAAGGCGTGGTCAACGATGGTCAACATTTTTTGGGGCAAGGCGTGAAAAAACGCGCGTTTTTTGGGGGTAAGGCGTGAAAAAACGCGAGTTTTTTAGAAGAAGGCGTGAAAAGAGGCAATTTTTTTGGTTTTTTTTTTTGTATTTTAAAAAATAGTATTTTAATTTACAAATATTTAGACATATTTTTAAAGTATGTACCAATTTAGTATTTTAAATAGCCTTGTCATAGTAAAAAAATATTAAAATATATTAAAAAATGCCTAAACGCCTTTTCACTCCTTTTTACGCCAAGGCCCGCCTAGGCTTCTAAGGCTTAAGGCTTGGCCTCCACGCCTTGGTCACGCCTCGCGTTTTTTAGAACCTTGATTACGACACATATTTGGTGTCATAAAATGTTATTCATGACTTTTGATAGATATTGCGAAATACTAATTTATGACACGTATGTCGTGTCGTCAAAAAATATTGCACAACTCTTTCTTGATGTCGTAAAATGTATTACTAATTTACAACACGAGGAAGGCATCATAAAAATTTATTCTACAATAGTTAAGAAGTGTCGTAAAATATATTACATGTTTTACAACTCCACTGGAGGGAACAATAAACATTTCCCCTACACCCTATCAACAAAAAAAAATCGTTCGGTTTACACTATGGGGAAATTTTCCCCAAAACCGTTCCCTTTCTCTATAAGGAAATCTCGGGCATCGATTTGTCACGCAATGCCAAAGGAATTTCTCCGGCATCGATCGGTCGCTGGTATGGATCTCACAGCTAATTTCTAATAATTAAAAACTTTTTACTCACTTTTAACATCGATCAGTCACTGGTTTGCCAAACTTTTGTATCAAAATTGATTTGATTTAATCAATTTTGATACAGAAGGATTATATTATGGGGAATAATCCATTTTTTTTATTTAATCGTAAGGCTCTATTGAGTTTCTTTCAAATTGATTTGATTTTAAATAAACTTCCATTTGATTTGTTGAGGTTCTGTTGAAAATCATCTGGTGTAAATTTTTCGGTCTACTCTTGAATCTCATCTCCGTGGCTTAACCCATCTCTCTCATCAGGTAAACCACCTATATGTAAATTATCTGTTGTATTTTGATTTAATTGTCCATTTGATTTGTTCAGTATTTCATTTTTTTCTGTCATAAAAGAGATATGTTGTATTATATATATATATATATATATATATATATATATATATATATATATATATATATTGTATTTTGGGGATAATTTTTTGACATAAATAATATTGCTTAGGGATGATTCTAATATAGGAATCTAAGTTTGGCATTTCATTGAAAACGCGTTAAAAGTTGCAGTCATGTGTAAGGCATATGAGTTTTTAATTAATAATTAATTTCTAGTTTTGAATCTGAGCATAGGTTTTCCTATTTTTGAATCAATCGATCAAAGAATCTTTTGATTGTGTTGAAAAATCTTGTAATAGAGTGTTGGAATCGTGTAGTAAATGTGTTGGAATCTATATAAACAATTGTGTAATATAATTTAAATCGAATGTTTGAACACCACATTAGAATAGGGGTTACTTTGATAAATCTTAACCCATATATGTCATATTTTTTCATCCATTTCAAGTTTCATTTGGATTGATGATTCAATTTGATTTCATTTTGTCCATCAATTTAAGCAACCCCTGATTTTTATAGTCATCTTTATCTCACTTTTTGTTTATGCAGAATTTTGTTAATTTAAATAAAATATTAGATTGAAATTGGACTTCTCAAGATGGAAAAAGAATGGTCAAGACTCCCAATGTTTTTTTCCGCATACATAGATATAAAAAAATTTCCTTATTTTTTGGAGTACACTATATTTAAAAGTTATAACACATTGTTAATACAATTACATTATTGACCACATGTTATTTATTTTACATAGACATCTATTTACAGCCACTGATAGATGATGTTCTAGAGCTTTGGAATAACGGGGTGGAGATGTATGATGCATCCAATCATTGTACTTTTAATTTGAAAGCTATTTTGATGTGGAAACTTAATGACTTTTCAGCATATGGTAATCTAGATGGATGTACCACAAAGGGATAATTAGATTGTCCTATCTATGGTACCAACACAGCCACGCAAAGGTTAACAAAAAGCAGTAAGAACATGTATATTAACCATCGGAGATTTCTTCCAACAAATCATTCATGGCGAGATAAGAAAAAAAGTTGGTTTCATGGAAGTGAAGAGAGGATGAGACCACCAAAACCATATTTATGTCATTTTGGATGCTTTAAATGGTGTTAAAAATGACTTCGGTAAAAGGAAGAGTAAGTTCGGTAAGAAGACAACTTTTTGGAAGAAAAAGTCAATATTTTTTTATTTACCCTATTGCCATGTAAGTGTATCTCAACTGATAACTATTTGAGCCGTTAGCTTAAAATTTTTATTTGTTCTAGTTCACGGGGTTAATTTTTTAAGCATACTAATCATTTTCTCATTTTCTCTTTCTCTATTTTATCTCTATTTAGGCACTAGATTTACGTCACAATTTGGATGTAATGCATATGGAGAAGAATATATGTGATAGCCTCATCAGAACACTTTTAGATTTGAAGGGAAAATCAAAGGATGTCCTACAATCTCCCAAAGACCTGGAAGAATTAAGAATTAGAAAATAATTGCATCCCCAGGCAATCGGGAATAAATTTTATCTACCCCTTGCACCTTACATGCTATCAAAGAAAGAAAAAAAATATTTTTCAACGGTTGTTTGATTTGAAGTTACCTGATGGGTGTAACTCCAATATTAGTAATTATTTTTAAGTTGATGAATGTAAGTTATTGGGCTTGAAGTCTCATGAATATCATATTCTAATGCAACAATTATTATCAATACTTCTACGAGGGCTATTACCAAAAGGGCCAAGGCAAGTGATGTTTCTCTTATGTTCATTTTTCAATGAATTATATCAAAGAGTGATTGATAAAGGTAAAATGGAATAATTAGAAGAATAAATTGTGGAGGTATTATGTATATTGGAACGATATTTCCATCCTTACTTTTTTAACAATATGGTTTACTTACTAATTGACTTAGCTTGAGAAGCTCAACTATGTGGACCAGTAAAATTTTGATGGATGTACCCATTTGAGAGATAGTGTAGAATATGTTTACTTTTATTAATAAATTGAAGTTATACGCATACTTATATTTATATTTTGTCATTAGGTTTATGAAGGTTCTTAAGGGTTATGTTAGGAGTTGTGCTCAGCCTGAAGGATACATAGAAGAATGTTATTTGGCCGATGAGATTGTAAAATTTTATCGCACATACCTAAAATAAACAGAAGACATATGTGTTCCTATATCTCAAAATGAAGAGTTTGAAGATGAAACAATCCTAGGGGGTCACCTATTTCTAAAAGGAAGCCAATAACACTGTCTGATGATATGATAAACATAGATCATCTTTATGTGCTATTTAACAATCCCGAAGTTGAGCCATATGTTGAGTAAGTTTAATAATATTATCATTATGTAAATTTCTTATATTATTTATATGGTCACTAAATTTTCTTTCATTCATATTAGAATGCATTTGGACAAGCCAAAGCATTTTGACCGAAGTTTATCTCAAGATGAGATCTTGTACATAAGAGACATATTAAAACATTTTCTTTGTGGTTTGTAAATAAGGTGGGGAAATTTCTACATCGTGCATTGTAAGTGTTTAATGTTATATTATATATCTTAATAAAGATTCGAAGTGTTTTAATTATAATTTTATCAACAAATTAAGGTTGAGGCCAATATAAGATACATATCTACAACATTATAGTGGCTAGCTATTGAACCACGTTGTTTTGCAATGTCATATTTAGGCTATATTATAAATGGAAAACGGTTTTACACCTCAGCAGTTTAAAAGTTCACGCAAGTTTGTGGTGTTTTTTATGAGGCCGAGACTATATGTAGATCCAGTGCAAGGGATACCGCACATGTGGTTGCAAATGTTTCTTATTATGGGATTACAAGAGATATACTGTTATTGGACTTTCACACATTTCGACTACCTATCTTCCTATGTGATTGGGCCAACATTGCCAATGGAGTTAAAATTCAAGATGGATTCACTTTGGTTAACCTCCACTGAGGACAAAATCAATTCAAAAGATATCCTTTTATTGTAACATCACAAGAAAACGAGTATTTTATTATAAAGAAAGTACAACATCAAATCGGTAGGTAGGTCTCAAGGCGCCGGTACAAGGTTTTCACGAGCTAGAGACATATAATGAGAGTGTTTATACATCATATTGACCAATTGATGTATCTAAGCTTGACAAAAATGATGGGGATAAAGATGAGCGACGTGCGAGGGTAGATTGTGAGGGCATCATTGTTTGACTATTAATGAATATAGCAATTTGACATTGAACTTGAATCTATTTTATTACTTTAAAATGGAAGTCCTCCATCTAGTTTTAGTATTTGATATATTATAAGAGAATCTGTTATATTTTCTTTTTATGTATTTATTCTGTTAATTTTTATTTTTGAGCTATGGGTTCATGAGTTAGTATTTGATATATTGCAACACCTTTATATTAGTCTTTCCCTCTTTACATTATGTTTAATCACTTTATATCTCACTCTAGAGTAACTTTAAACTCTTGGTATCACTTTCTCAAGCATCATATAAGTAAGAGGAGCAGGTGTTTAAATCTTAGAAGCATGTGTTTAGGTAGTAGAAGTAGCATAAGTAAGAGGAGCATGGCGATTGGGGCAGGGGCATTAGGGCAGTAGCATGTGTTGCTGTCGTTAGATGATTTTATACATTATTCTCCCTATGTAACCGATACAATATGCACATAGTATTAACTAAATTACTGCTTTGTGCATTTTGAACTTACTCCCTTTTTTCATCATGTTAATCATTGTTTAATGTCCACAATTGAGCTTAAATTTGATAATTTGGTGCAAATTACAAATCAAATTTTCTTCTCACAACTTTGTACACTTTATGATATGTTTTTTGTGGTATTGGTATTCCTTTTTTAGTTGAGAATATGATATATTATATATAATCATGTTATGATTTATGAACAAGTGACATTTTTCATAACTTAAGGACGAACTTGTAAGACCCTAACAATGTGCTGCAGAGGCTGGATCCTACTCATGTAAAACCCCACACGTGGTTTCACATTACTTGCAATAATGACAATAGTGTTATTAGAGTGTACATATTCTCTCCACATAAAATTACATGTACATGAATATGATTATGACTTTAAAAAGTGGGCAAGTAAATTAATCTCGAAGTGATTATACTCTTGATGTTACTTCTCACCTAAATTTTGCCAATGATATAGGAAATATAGCTATATTTGGTTAACTGGTCTCACAGATTGGCATGCTAAAGAATTTGCAATATTTGTAAGTCTACACTGTGATATTTAGTTTTATGTTGTATGTTTTCTGTAATGAGGCTCTGTTCTTTTACTTGTTTTCTTATTATTATGCTATCACTATTTTGACTTATGAACAATTATTTTTAAACTTAATAACTTCATGATGATCTATTGCTTCCCTCGCCATTACCACTAAGAATATTTATTCTTGATGGAGGCTATTAACATTTTTATATCAACGAGCACTACACCAAAAACAGTAATTTAGCACACATTGATATTAAAATTCTGGCACAGCTTAAAACTGTGCCAAATTCTGGTACGGTTTAATGACAATCTGGCACACTTTAAAACCGTGCCAAAATTTGGCACCGTTTAAAAGTGTGCCAAAATTGAGCACACTTAATTAAAATATAAATATCCTAAAAAATAATATTTCTCCAAATTGTTTAGCACCCAATAACCCATTCCCGCTACCCTCTTTTCTCCCCTCACTCTCGCGTATGCCCTTTTCTCTTCCCACACTCTCTCTCACCGGATATTTTTCGTCACAGCTTCTCCACTGGGCATTATATCTCTCTACCCGACCTGAACTAGGTTCTCTCTCTCTCTCTCTCTGTATATATATATATGTGTGTGTGTGTGTGTGTGTGTGTGTGTGTGTGTGTGTGTGTGTGTGTTCGATCTGAATAATGGTTTTTGTATGAGTTTCATGATTTAAGGTCTATTATGTTCATGATTTAAAGGGTGTATGAATCGAAGGGTTCCAATTTGTTTATGTGATTGCAATATGGAATATTTGAGGGGGTTTTAATGAGGGTTTCGACTTGGGTCAATTTTGGTTTAAATTAGGGTTTCTATCAGGATTATTTATGGTTATATTTGGGTCAATTTGGGTTTCAATTAGGGTTTCTAGTCGAATTGATTTGAGTTACGTTTTGGTGCCGGTGGGGTTTAAGATTCAAAAAAGTAATTCCAGAGTGCTATGTTTTATTGCTTTACACATAAGCCTTATGAATAATTCTCTTCGAACCAATAAGTAGAACAAAATCCAAACTCACTACACCAAAACACGCCTTTAGTAACACAATTTTACTATTACTAAAAATATTAGTAACACAATTTTTCCTTTAGAAAAAAAGCGTGGGGCATGAAGTTAGTAACGAAATTTTACTGTTACTATTAGTAACGGTAAAATTCTGTTACTAATAATAACGGTAAAATTCAAAATTAGTAACGGTAAATTTCTGTTACTAATAGTTACGGTAAAACTCAGAATTAGTAACAGTAAGTCATGTTACTAATAGTAACGATAAAATTTTGTTACTAATAGTAACGGTAAAATGATGTTAGTAATATTAATACATATTAAAAAAATATTTAAAATCTCAAATTATCCACATTACACTATACTACAGACTATCACAATCCACATTGCACCATATTACAGATCATCACAATCCACAATCCACATTACATCAGAATCCAAAATCCAAAATATTCAAAGCGTCCTACAAACCAGAAATTGGATGAGGAGGAGGTAACGCTGCTACATTAATGAACTCTAACTGAGCTTTCTTAACTAAATGAATCTGAGCCAAAGGTTCATACTCCATAACACTTTAACAGGTCAATTTAAACTCAAAGGAGGAGACTACTAAATGCTACAATGACTGAAGTATTAAATAGAAATTGTTGTTATAACATACTGTTTGAGATACTCGACAACAAATGATAACTAATCAATATACATGTTTGGAGCACGTTTTCAAAGTATACAAGTTTTCTCTCTATCTTATATTTTCGTAGAATAAGTGCCGGGACCCGCTCCATTAGCACATGCTACGCATCACCATATCCATCTCTATTGTCACCGTAGCAGCTATTCTACTGCCTGAAATTTGTTCAACAGATTAAACTCACATATGTTTGTAAATAAAAATAATACCCCACTCCCACAAACACCAAAAAAGGGTAAAACACACCTTTTCAGTTATTACTGATTCCCATATACCAAATAAAAAAAGACCCATGTAAAATAACAAACTTAGTTCGCAATGTTTACCTCATGCTCTTTGTTGTGAACAATTGTTTCACTAAGAAATAATGAACATTGATCCTCCTCAAATATTTGAAAGTGAAGATATATTTAAAGGAGTCCTAGAAATTTTTAATTCTAAAAGTTTTCATATTTATTGCATCTACATGTGTACACATGTGCATGAATAGAGTAAAATGTAAATAAAATAGATTCGTAAGGAAAGAACTCATCCGATGGAGATAAAATGGGCCTTTTGGTGTGACATTATCAGGAATTTGGATAGTTGCTGTGAGCATTCGTAACAAGAATTTGGAGCTCATAAGTCATGATGACGTGACCAATTTGGATTTTACAGCACCATCGGCAGAACGCTCTCTAGAAGAGAGTTTATCGGGCGAAATAATGGGTCGGATCTACTACAAATAAATTTAAACACATTTGTTGTTGGGTTGACTGAATGAACAGTTGGTGTTGACATAGTTTGGCAACACAACTTGCAGACATTTACTCTATTGGTGTGAGGTGATTGAGGGACTAATCGCACCTTTTCCATAGTGGGTCACGCACTTGCCAAATGAACCTTAGGAGTTATATTCGTTGCTGAACAAGTTGCCGACATTCTACTGGTTTAAGATTGTCCTTCCATGGAAAAGTAAGTGATGAATATGCTATACCATGTCCTAGTATAGTGTTGTTCTTTCTATTCAAATGCAGCATCATGTCCTGCCATAGAGAAACTGTGTTTGAGGTGATTGAAGATTGAATCACTGAGTTGACACAATACCTCTTGTCCGAGAATGCGACCTGCATAAATTCGTTGCGATGTACTGAGCCATTTTTGGATCAAAAGAAACGTGTTTGGGTTGAAAGATGTGGGACTTTTGGATCTGTTCGCGAGTGGGAGTTTGGATTAGACTGGAATTTTCCGGAAGATAGCACCAAAAATTCGGTAGACACATGTTGTAAGATTGATCTGAACGATAGCACACATGAGGTTATTAACATTGTTGGTTCCGACCAGTTTTATTATCGCCGACTCTGATGTCGGCATTGATGGAGATGAATAAACAAATAGAGTGTGATATTGATCTTGGTTAGTTCTGACAGCCAAAAAAGAAATGGCCGGTAGGAATTTAATTGGGCGATAATCCTCTAAATTAAGAGGCATCATTTTAATGGATTATCAGACATTGTGTGTGTTATCCGAGTCGGTGATATACGATTCATACCGGGCATGAACACAAACGGGTTGCATGGTATCACTCCCCAGGGCTTTTTGGCTTCACAAGTGCTTAGTTTTAGCACCCATCATTGTCTATTGAGGAAGACCTCTTTAATCAAGCAGAGGGATCATCCATCTAGGCCTTGGATTTGTCAAAAGTTTGATCCCCTTCTTTTGTAACAACTCAGCTTGACTAGGGATATTTATTTGATACACTGTGAAATGATGCCAGGAGGTCCCCATAGTGAAATTTGAATAAGTTGATTTGTCCATTTGTTGTTGAACAGAACTCAATTATGGCATGAAAGGCAGACTTGTACAGAGGGTACAAAACCAAAATTTTATGGAGAAGAATCAATTATCTGATCTATATATATTAGAAAAGTATTGAATGATGTGGTCCTAAATGGACTTTGGATTAGAAATATCTTATCCTCCATCAGTGGTGCTAAAAAAATTGCTGACTAAAAATAAAAACTAAACATATAAAGAATATGAATGTTTACCTCTTATCCATACAAGGTACTGACTAGTTTGTAAGAGAGAGATGATTACCCATGTGTATTAATACAAGGATTGACAGTTTTCAAAATGTTGGTATGGTACTCTGTTCCTGCAAATTTACAATGAAGATAAAGGCTGATTCAGCATAGTCACAAAAAAAAAGATAAAAGCTGATTCACTACTTCCGAAATGTGCCGAGTATGAAACTTTCTTATAATGTAGTTAGTTTTCAACCAAGTTTAATTGATTTAATGCAACAACTTATCATAAAAGGATATTTGAACTTAAATTTAATATCACATTACATATCGGATTACCAATAAGATAACACTAAAGGGTACTTGTGTATGAGCTGTTATGGCTCTACCCTTTTTAAAGGACAAAGCTTTCTTCACTAGAAATAGAAGAACATATTGATATCACAGAACATAATGTACTTTTTTTATCCTTCATGACTACATTTATTCTAATATGGTGCTAATTGCATCCTTTTCTCTTTCCTTTTCCAAGTGGGAGATTAAGGACTCTTCTTGTTTCACGAAAGATCACGGATTCCTTGTGATACACTTGACATTTGGGTACGTAATCATGGCAATATTCATTTTAATCTTTGCCTGCTAGAAATTAATTACCATTTTTCTATGAACATGTGTAATTCCCATAATTTATGTGTGGCGTGAGTTGATTATGAATTATATTCTTACAATCCAACCAATTATTTGTGCAGACTTGTTTCTCAATTTTGGTGCAGCTTCATCACTTTCCCCCTCTATGTTATCAACTTATCATAACTCAGGCAACTTCAAATAACACTCTTCTCAACAATAGAAAAAAATTTCAAAAACAAATTGGCCCTGCTTTTGTCTAGGATATACAGAGGGTCAACCCCAAAAAGATATAAGACACCCTACAAGATTTCAGTAGAAAATGTAATAAATTTAAGAGGAAATAGACACTTACATAAATCATATCTCGATTGTATCTATACTGCAGATTGTACGACACCGATGACTCACTGCACTAAAGAAGTAAACGTTCATAATTTACAAGTAAGTAGCTTTATTACTTTTTCCTCGAAAAGTAATAACACAAATTCAATCCCTGAAAGGATCTTCCCAAGATCCCAATTTCCATCCGGGAGTTGAAACCAAGATTGAAGCTTCTGAAACAACAAACTTTAACAAGTAGGTAATCAAATCAATAAATAGTAAAAATACTAGCACTAAAGCCACATTGAGTTGAACTATTTTTTTAAACATTCTAATTTTTATTTAATATTAATTTGTAGAAACTTCCATTTAAAATTGAGAAAAAAATGAATAGTTTCATATAACATTCCAGTGTCAATGATGTTTGCCAAGCTCAAAAGGAAAAGAGGGCATTGTTAAGTACAAACGTTTACACTTGCAGTTCTTCATACGCTTGGGAAAATTGGCCTAGTGGATTGGAATTGGTGTATGGAAAGTGAAAATATACATTAGCATAGAACTGTATACATAGTGCGTTTAAGGGAAATTGTACAGCACTACCATAGCAAATACTCTTTAAAACACCTCCAAGTTGTATCCAAATGCAAAGAGGTGTAAAAGTACATGCTTCCAATTGGATTTACATGTTAAAATTTGTGCATAACAATTTTAGCAAAATATTCAAATGAAATATATAACTTTCTCACTATTCTCGGTACAAATTAATCCAAAAAATTTCATATACAATGTAAGTTCTATATAATAATAAATTACACTGCAGTATATTCAGAAAAATACATATGAGGCCACAAAGAACAAAGAATGTGAAGAATATATAACATTAGATAGCAAAAAACTCATATAGTTATGAGACATCCAAAAAGCATAGAGAGCAAGATCGTAGATAGAGAAAGCACGTGTTTATATTCTTCCATAGAACAATTGAGACAATGCCAATATTACTATTAAGAAACAAATAAATGGCATAAAACCTAAATATTACTACTATTGAATAAACATGACAATGAAAACAAAAGAGAGAAATATAAGATTCTAGAATACTTGCAAGTTAGAATGGCATCCTTTTGATCGAATAGGAGAGATCTCGCGGTGAGAGCAAATCAATTATAGATCGGCTAGGGTTTTCGATTAAATAAACAAATTATAAATTTACATATACGAATTAGAAAAACATACCTCAGATGTTGGTGCTTCCAATGAAAGAAGGGATTTCAATCGAGGAGCTGTGAAAGAGAGGGGAGTCATTTTTTGTTTGGGAGGGAATTAGAAACTAGAGTACTTTTCATTTGGGAGGGAACTATTAGAGGATGGAAACGCAGAGCGTTAATATATTTTATTCTTTTGTATTTTTTAAATTTGCAAACTAAAATTACTAACACATTTAGTAAATTAGTAACCGAAAATTATTGTGGGAGTTAGTAACAGTAAATACTGTTAGTAATTAAAAATTGGTCTGTTACTAATAGAGTATTTTGGTGTAGTGACTAATTACATATGCGTCACAAGAATGTGCCCCTTGTTTACTACAAATTGGGAAGTTGTGTTGTAAATGGGGTTAGCTTGGATTGACATGTGGGTATGTCGATTGAATTTCGTCAGAGATACGGTTCATATATATATATATATATATTCTGTGTGTGTGTGTGTGTGTGTATCATATTTAGAAATGTATCACCGGTTATACATACTTTTGGAATTTCATAGTGGATTCCATTTTTTATTTAGGTAAATGTTTAAGATTCTGGTTTAATCATCATCAAATCACACGGGGTGGGTGTTTTATGAAGAAAATTTGACTGTGTTGGGTAAACATGATAGTGTGTATGTGATTCAGTATCTAACCTAGTTCTACTCACGTCTGAGGTTTCTTTTGGATTCTATCACCACAACCATCTTTTTCTTATCAAGTAACCTTCAACAAACTCACGAATCAATTAAATCGGAATGAGAAGATTTAAGCGAGACTCTTAATTGAAAAATGTAAATGTCTATGTATTGCTTGGGGATTTAGGGTGTGGTTGATTTAGGTTAAATGAATTGGGGTTTGGATGATTTGATTATTTGTCTACTGTTAATAATATATTGAAATTAGGTTTTGGGGTATAATAAATTGAAATAGGTTTTGTTTTAGGAATGCAATTTGATAGTTTTTCTTAATTTCTCTATAATTCTATACGAATTTTCCTCTTATTGCAGGGGGATGCCCAGCGTGTTGCTCATGGTTGCTGTGCGTAATGTCCAAATTGTATAGAGAACGTGAGAGTAATATGCTTGAGACTATTTATGAGTATAGGTATTATGTTTCAATGTGTATAGATCATAATTATTATGTAGTTTCCACAAGATATGATTGATAAAGTAGTCATGCATATCATTTTTATTTGAGATGATTACATGGACTTGTGAGAATTCATTTGTTTGTGTTTGTTATATAATATTAAAAAGAGGAAAAAATATGTTCAGTTGTGTTACTTGTGTTGTGTAGTTGTAATACTGCTATATGACCTATTTTTTATTTGTGACCATGCAGAAAATGACCAAGGGTGGTACGGTGGACAAGGCCAGATATGGTCAACCAATTCTTCCATGAACTGATATCTATGTGTGGCAGCAAAGGAATGGTATGCATTTCCCTTTCGTTCATAGATCCTTTCCATAATTTAGACAACTCATGATGCAATGAATGTGTGATGAAAAAATTATTGTCTTAAATAGTTAATATAACTTGGAAACATGGGTGATAAGTATGTGTGCTTAGTTACTCTTATGACCATAATTTTCTAACTCCTCTACATATCAGAATATCATCTACAAAGGAGATGAAACTAATGATAGGACTCTTAGGAGGCATGGAAAAGTGTTTAACGTCTTCCTAATACATCAAAGTATCAATACCTCTATTAAACACTTCTGTTTCAATAACAAATAGAGCTAGGGAAAAGGGATCTCATAGAAATTAAGCATACGCTTAGGAATGATGGAGCTTAGACGATTGGGCCGCATTACTGTCCAGGGTAATATAATTTTCGTACGATTTTTTGTGTTGACTTGTTTTGTGTCTTGTTTACGTGTCCCATATCCATGTCCATGCTTCATAGAGCTTAACTTTCTCTTTATTTTTATTTTTTATTTGTCTGTGCATGGATTAGGTTCAAGATTGTTACGAGCTATCAGCTGAGTATAAAGGGAAGATTGACCCCAATAAATTGGAGGAGATTGGGAGAGTGATAATAAGTTTGGATCCCAGAGATTCTATTGTAGTTGCCAAGTCCTTCTCCCACATTATTAACTTGGCCAACTTGGCAGAAGAGGTTTAGATAGATTACAGAAGAAGGATTAAGTTGAAAAAGGGTAATTTGGCCGAAGAGGCCTCTGCGATAACGAAATCAGATATTGAAGAGACCCTTAAGAGGCTGGTGGTGCAACTAAAGAAGTCCCCTACAATCTGCGACAACTAAAGAAGACCCGTAGATCTTTGCTTCAGAAGCACGAAAGGTTTATCTTCTATAATTTGCTACATATCCTAGTATAAAAGCCCTCTTATTATCGTAGGTGTCCTTATTTTAAGATACTTACATACCTCCCCTTTTGGGGAGTACATAGTTGAATTTTAAGAAGAAACTTGATGAATATGACTCAAGTTTAAGTCGATCATATCCACCAATTCCAATCATTTAACGGGTGAAATACAAATAATATATATCAACGACTGTGCATATTAATTGAATTTACATTTCACCCACTAAATTATTGCATTTATTTCTCTCCATAATGATGGAGAAGATCTCTGCATGAAATTTAAACTCCACTAAATTCGCTGAAAAAATGTCCATCTTTTGCATAGAAAAAAATTCAGGCCTCTCTCGCTCGCTCTCTGTCTATCTATCTGAAAGAAAGACTCCCTTTCTTTTATATATTCTCTGTTGATTTAATTGCGTTTGTGTCATCTAAATGTCCCACTTGGAACTTTTCATTACTTCACAATTCCATCTAGAAAAGGGATTATGATTGTTTTCCTTTACCAACAATTATAATGATACTTTCTTTCTGGCTTTTATCTTTTCAGAATTCAGAATTGTTTGGATCAGTTGTATGCTAAAGACATCACTCCGGATGATAAGCAAGAGCTGGATGAGGCACTACAGAGAGAGGTGGGTTAATATATTGTTGGTTGGTCTTCGTTCTTGCATTATAGATAAAACGCATGCTCTGTTACTATTTCATCCAAAATACAACTATAGAGTTTTGTGTTTTTCACTTCCTGGAACGTCAAATTAGTTAATTCACGTATAGAGTTTTTGAAATTTAAGAAATGAATTTGCGTATTATTCAACTCATTGGATTCCATGAAATCTTTAGTTATATAATATTTCTCCACATGTTTTTTTTATCATATTGTCACTTTGTACCTTCTGTAATATCTTATCTATTTGCTTTAGATTTTACCATATGCTATTAGATGCCCAATTCTCCATATTTTTGGGCATCTTAACACATCTTGTTAATATTCAGTTTTGTTTCCCATGTGTGTTTTGATTGCAATGAGAGATGGAGTCCCAAAAAAAGCTGAAAAAGCTACTATTAGGCAGTTGCTGCTGCTGCTTCTTTATGTAGGATGCTGCTGCTTCTTCTTTATGTAGGATGTTTAAAATAAGTGTTGTGTTGTATCAGAGTTCAATTTTTGTAATTTGGTAATGTTGTTAGCTGAGTGATAGAGAAGGTATTCCATGTTGACAAAAATAATGAAAAATTCTCTTCAAAATGCAATTTTTTCTTGAAAAATTAAATGACTCTTTTATATAATTTTCTTTTCATAGTTGAGAAATATCAACAAAAATATTATCTATAATTACTAACACGTCAATTTCTTTTGGTGTTGAGAGATATGTAATCTTTTTTCCAGACCAAATGTGTTAAATAGACATTTTTTCATAATTTGTATTTTGTCTATATAACTTTTTTTGTGGTGATGTTATGAATTATATTTTCCAAAACTGCAGTCTTATGGAGAGGCATATGCCATCGAGCGATATCCAACGACTGATAATGGAAACTTTATGAATCTCCGACACAACTAGGCAAATTGAAACTTTATTCAGAGGTGGCACACTGGAAAAAAACTGAGCATATAATTTTAAGAAATTTTCTTTGGATGCTAAAATTGTTGATAGATTCTTCAGTTGTATTCTAGAAATTGTAATGTCCTTTTGTTAATATCATTTCTTGTAATTTTCTTTGAAAAAATTGTTGATAGATTCTCTTCATATCATGATTAACATATTTTATCAACACATTTGGGTGATATCAATTTTTGTATCTTTCCCAATTAGAATAGACAAGTATCTGAATCTTTATTGTTTCTATTTTTCATCAGATCAATATTTTGAGTAAGTTAAGGCATCCTAATCTTGTCACTCTTATAGGATCCTGCCTAGAAGCTTGGACTCTTATCTATGAGTATCTTCCCAATGGAAACCTCGAAGATCATCTCGACTGTAAGGACAACACTCCCCCACTATCCTGGAAAACTCGAATTCGTATTGCCACAGATATGTGTTGTGTTCTAATTTTCCTTCATTTGTGCAGCCCTCATAGCATAATACACGGGGACCCAAAACCAGATAATGTTATCCTCAATGTCAACTTAGTGAGCATACTCAGTGACTTTGGACTCAGTCGCATACTTCCTCTAGACGAGTTTTCAAGTAATAACACGGCACTGTGTTGCAGAATTGATTCGAAGGGCACTTTTATGTACATGGACTCTGAGTTCCTCGCTACGGGAGACCTTACTCCAAAGTCGGATGTATACTCATTTGGACTTCTAATATTGAGATTGTTGAATGGAAGACCAACCCTAGGGGTAATAAAGGAAGTGAAAGATGCATTAGATAAGGGAGATTTCGAAAGAGTCCTTGATCCTGCTGCTGGAAACTGGCCATTTATTCAGGCCAAACGGTTGGCTCACCTGACCATAAATTGTTGTGATATGGATAGTAGGAACTCGCCTGACTTTGTCTCTGAGGTGTGGATGGTGCTTAAACCAATGAGGGTTGTGTGGAGCCTCATTATTCCAATTGGGGTCCGAGGAGCATTGCTAGATCCCGACCTATTTTATTTGTGCCATTTTTCAGGTTGGTGATGGTTTTTTAATCCAGTCTGAAATACCCTTCATGTATATGGTTTTTGAATTATTCCATCCTAACTTTTTTTAAAATTGATTTAAACACGCCATGTTCTAGCTTCATAAGTTTTAGTATATGGAACTCAATTGCTCACTCACTCTAGGATCATATCATTCTTCCCATGGTCTATGGTTAAGAAATAATAGTTATTACTCTTTCTATTATACATATATACTTATATATATTATTTAGGTAGGTTCTGTATTATTCATCTGTTACCTGGAAAAACAACCCATTTGAGGGTGGACCATCCAATTCACTGGCTACCAGGATACTGAACGAAACAGGGTATACAATATATAAGGCAGCCTTATATATATATATATATATGTGTGTGTGTGTGTGTGTGTGTGTGTGTGTGTTTGTGTATCTGCTATATATATCAAAGATACGTATCAAAATTTTGAACATATAATGGAAAAAGAAAATATCAGCTTAACTTAATTAATAATTATTGAACATAAGTTGAAACAAACTATATAGAAAGTCATACGTAGATTATGCTTGAAAACAAGACGTTAAAGGGTGAAAACTCAAACAAGCCCCCAAACGACCCCGTAGGAGGCACGAACACCTCGTACGCGACCAATGTAACTTGTAGGAACGGGTCGCGTAGTCCCGGGTCTCCCGGTTTGAGAATATGACGATAATTTACAAAAATCACACTTAGACTTAAAAACAAGTCCTTAAAGGGTGAAAACCCAAACCAGCCCGCAAATGACCTCGTAGGAGGGACGAACACCTCGCACGGGACCAATGTAACTTGTAGGAACTGACCGCGTAGTCCCGAGTCTCCCGGTTTGAGAGTACGACGATAATTTGCAAAAATCACACTTAAACTTAAAAACATGTCGTTAAAGGGTGAAAACCCAAACCGGCCCCCAAATGACCCCGTAAGAGGCACGAACACCTCGCACGGGACCCATGTAACTTGTAGGAACTGGTAGCGTAGTCCTGGATCTCCCGGTTTGTAAGTATGACGATAATTTGCAAAAATCAACACTTAAACTTAAAAACATGTCGTTAAAGGGTGGAAACCCAAACCGCCCCCCAAACGACCCCGTAGGAGGCACGAACACCTCGCACGAGACCAATGTAACTTGTAGGAACTGATCGCGTAGTCTTGGGTCTCTCGGTTTGAGAGTATGACGATAATTTACAAAAATCACACTTAGAGTTAAAAACATGTTGTTAAAGGGTGAAAACCCAAATCGGCCAAAGAACCCCGTAGGAGGCACGAACACCTCGCACGGGACCAATGTAACTTGTAGGAACTGGCAGCGTAGTCCCGGATCTCCCGGTTTGTAAGTATGATGATAATTTGCAAAAATCAACACTTAAACTTAAAAACATGTCGTTAAAGGGTGAAAACCCAAACCGGCCCCCAAACGACCCCATAAGAGGCACGAACACCTCGCACAGGACCAATGTAACTTGTATGAACTGACCGCGTAGTCCCGGGTCTCCCGATTTCAGAGTATGACGTTAATTTGTAAAAATCACACTTAGAGTTAAAAACATGCCATTAAAGGGTGAAAATCCAAACCGGCCCCCAAACGATCCCGTAGGAGGCACGAACACCTCGCACGGGACCAATGTAACTTGTAGGAACTGACAACGTAGTCCCGGGTCTCCCGGTTTGTGAATAGGACGATAATTTGCAAAAATCACACTTAAACTTAAAAACATGCCGTTAAAGGGTGAAAACCCAAACCGGCCACCAAACGACCCCGTAGGAGGCACCAACACCTCGTACGGGACCAATGTAACTTGTAGGAACTGATCGCGTAGTCCCAGGTCTCCTGATTTGAGAGTATGACGATAATTTGTAAAAATCACACTTAGTTAAAAACATGTCGTTAAAGGGTGAAAACCCAAACCGGCCCCCAAACGACCCCATAGGAGGCACGAACACCTCGCACGGGACCAAAGTAACTTGTAGGAACTGACCGCGTAGTCTCGGGTTTCCCGGTTTGAGAGTATGACGATAATTTGCAAAAATCACTCTTAGAGTTAAAAACATGTTGTTAAAGGGTGAAAACCCAAACCGGCCCCCAAACGACCCCGTAGGAGGCACGAACACCTCGCACGGGACCCATGTAACTTATAGGAACTGGCAGCGTAGTCCCGGATCTCCCGGTTTGTAAGTATGACTATAATTTGCAAAAATCAACACAAACTTAAAAACATGCCGTTAAAGGGTGGAAACCCAAATCGGCCCCCAAACGACCTCGTAGGAGGCACGAACACCTCGCACGGGACCAATGTAACTTGTAGGAACTGATCGCGTAGTCCCGGGTCTCCCGATTTGAGAGTATGACGATAATTTGCAAAAATCACACTTAGAGTTAAAAACATGTCGTTAAAGGGTGAAAACCCAAATCGGCCCCCAAACGACCCCGTAGGAGGCACGAACACCTTGCACGGGACCAATGTAACTTGTAGGAACTTGCAGCGTAGTCCCGGATCTCCCGGTTTGTAAGTATGACGATAATTTGTAAAAATCAACACTTAAACTTAAAAACATGTCGTTAAAGGGTGAAAACCCAAACCGGCCACCAAACGACCCCGTAGGAGGCACCAACACCTCGCACGGGACCAATGTAACTTGTAGGAACTGAGAGCGTAGTCCCGGGTCTCCCGGTTTGTGAATAGGACGATAATTTGCAAAAATCAACACTTAAACTTAAAAACATGCCGTTAAAGGGTGAAAACCCAAACTGGCCACCAAACGACCCCGTAGGAGGCACGGACACCTCACACGGGACCAATGTAACTTGTAGGAACTGGCAACGTAGTCCCGGGTCTTTCGGTTTGTGAATAGGACGATAATTTGCAAAAATCACACTTAAACTTAAAAACATGCCGTTAAAGGGTGAAAACCCAAACCGGTCCCCAAACGACCCCGTAGGAGGCACGAACACCTCGCACGGGACTCATGTAACTTTTAGGAACTGGCAGCGTAGTCCCGGATCTCCCGGTTTGTAAGTATGACGATAATTTGCAAAAATCAACACTTAAACTTAAAAACATGTCGTTAAAGGGTGAAAACCCAAACTGGCCCCCAAACGACCCCGTAGGTGGCACGAACACCTCACACGGGCCCAATGTAACTTGTAGGAACTGACCGCGTAGTCCCGGGTCTCCCGGTTTGAGAGTATGACGATAATTTGCAAAAATCACACTTAGTTAAAAAACATGCCGTTAAAGGGTGAAAACCCAAACCGACCCCCAAACGACCCCGTAGGAGGCACGAACACCTCGCACGGGACCAATGTAACTTGTAGGAACTTACCGCGTAGTCCCGGGTCTCCCGGTTTGAGAGTATGATGATAATTTGTCAAAATCACACTTAGTTAAAAACATGCCGTTAAAGGGTGAAAACCCAAACCGGTCACCAAACGACCCCGTAGGAGGCACGAACACCTCGCATGGGATCAATGTAACTTGTAGGAACTGACCGTATAATCCGGATCTCCCGGTTTGTAAGTATGACGATAATTTCCACTCATATATGTAATTTTTTTGTTTTGAGTATTTTTTTTGTAAATTATTCGGTTACTGATATCGTAATTTATTTGTATTATATTTTTTTTTGCAGGATAACAGTTTATCGTTGGCTTTTATTCACGTGGAACACACAAAGAACTCAATGGTTTACAACAAGGGTTTATTAATGATTCCATTTTTTTGTGTCATGACCGTACGGTCTTTTGTTGTTTTATTATTGACTTTTATGGCCATGAGGTCTTTTGTAAGTTAATTGTTATATTTTGTGGCCGTGCGGGCTTTATGTTAGGCAGGTTTTGTATTAACAGGTTTTGAAATGTCCAGAAAATAGAGAAAATTCTGCCCAATTTTTTTAGACCTGTGAGCTGTTAAAGATTTGTAATATTTTGAAGTTTGTATGTACATTAGTTTATTAATAACGCACAATATTATTAATTTGTCAATTTTGTGCTTTCAAATAAATTTTTTTTTATTAAAAAAAAAAAATTGGCACAGTTCAAAACCGTGGCAAAAGTGTATCATATTTTGGCACGGTTTTGAACTGTGTCAATTTTTTTTAAATTGTGCTGAATCTGGCATAGTTAAAAACTGTGCCAAAAGTGTGCCAGAAATATCAAATTCTGGCACGGTTTAAAAGTGTGCCAGAAGTGTTCCTATTTTGCTGAATCTGGCACAGTTAAAAACTGTGGCAAAAGTGTGCCAGAAATATCAAATTCTGGCACGGTTTAAAAGTGTGCCAGAAGTGTTCCTGTTTGGCTGAATCTGGCACACTTTTGACCCGTGCCAGAAAAAAAATCCCATTTTGGAACACCTGATTCTGGCACAGTTCAAAATCGTGTCAGATTCCTGTTTTTGGTGCAGTGGAGTGAAGAGAATAACAAAAAAACGTGCCAAGAACATATATGTTACAAAGTTCTCTCAATTTGATCAATCCTTAGCAGATCTATAAAATCCTAGGTAGTCTAATGCAAAGCACTTAATATTAAAAATTAAATAATTAAAAATATCACTATATGCATTTTAGGTTAATCATAGTTGTTAAAGGCTCCCCTAGGTGAGAGACACACAATGAGGCAACTTTAATACACCATTTACCTTTAGGGCCTAGACGAAAGGATCCAGGTGTGAAGGCAAGGCGCGCTTAGATGAAATTAGGTGAGCTTGTACTTTCTCGTTAGCTGTGGAATATATATCCTTTGGATAAATAGATAAATAGAGAGAGAGAGAGAGAGAGAGAGAGGTCGTTGGTGAACAAACTTTTCCCAACATAGGTATGTTATTTTATTTATTTTACCCTCCTTTTATCTTCTTCTACTCCTTCTCCGCCTCTTATACTTCTAGGGTTCGTTTGGTTCGTGGTGAAATATTTTTTACCACGTTAAAAAATAATTCACCTAGGTAAAATATGTGTTTGGTTAGGCATTTAACATGGTGAAATAAATTGAATATGGTGAAAAGTGAGGTGAAACTTTAACCATTTCAAACCATGGGTAAAGTGAATAATTCAACAGGTGAAAACAATGAAATTTATCTTATTATTAGACTAACCTTTTTTATTTCCACTTACAACTATCACACATTTATTTCTCCCTCTCAATTAACACGATCATTAAAAAAAATTACAATTTCATTTTTAATTTATTTTTTTATTTTAAAAAAATTTTAAAAATTTAAAAATTTAAAATTTTTAAAAAATAAAAATAAATAAAAAAATAGAATAGCTATCTCTACACCCTCTATGTCTTTCCCCACGCCCTTTTTATTATTTAAAAACTAAAAGACCAAAATACCCTCTATGCATTTATGATTTGAACAAATATAATTTTTTGCCCCCAAAATTTATTACTTTAAAAAAACATAATATCATGAAAAAAATAAAGACATAATATTTTGGAAATAAAAATCCTAATATTCTAGGAAATTAAAATCTTAATATTCTGAAAATATAAAAATTATAAAAGTTATTTTTTCATTTAAAACACATTATGTTATTTATAAAAAAAACTTATTTTTTATTTAAATGGACATTGATAAAAAAAATTGTTACGTTATTTATTTAAAAAAATGGACATTCTTTTTACCATTTATAGTTAAAAATTGTTTATTTTATTTATTTAAAAAACTGTTTCGTTTCTTATTTTTTGAGTTAAAAATTGTTTATTTTACTATTTAAAAAAAATCTTTTTACTATCTAAAAAAATGGTCCGCGTCAGCGGTATGTATAGGCAGTCTGACCACCTATACATACCGTTGGCGTGAACCAACATATTAGAAAAAATGCTCTGCGCCAGCGGTATATATAGGTGGTCGGACCGCCTATACATACCGTTATCGCGGACCATATTTTTTTAAAATAGTAAAAAGATTGTTTTTAAAATAGTAAAAAAAAATAGTTTTTAACCAACAATAAAATTTGTAAACAAAAAAAACATTTTTTTTAATAAAACAGGTTCTTAAGAAAAACAAATTTTACGTTTTATATACAGTTTTTTAATAAAAGAAATATATAAGATTTTACGTTTTATACACAGTTTTTTTATTAAAAATATAATTTTTTGTTTTATATCAAATGTATTTATTTTAGTTCGAGGTGAAAAAATTGGACATTTAGATTTTATAAATCTAAGGGCACAATTGTCATTTATTATCCAAAGGGTGTGGGAAAAGACATGGAGGATGTGAGAATAACTATTCGTATAAAAAATTAACAAAATTAAAAATAAATGAATATTTGTTTGGTGCAAGGTAATGTGTTCGGAATTTTTTTACTAATTATGACGGTTTCATAGTTGAGACCTGTTTTTTTTAATTCTTTTAATTGGGACACTTTTTTTTCATAGTTGGGACTTTTTTTTAATGGGGAATGTTTTTTTTTAATTGGGATTATTTTTTCATTGTTGAGAACTATTTTTTTTTAATTGTGGCTACTGTTTTTATAGTTTAGACTCTTTTTTTGTAATTGAGATTGTGTTCTACAATTTGTCGTTTTTTCATTATTGGAAAGTTTTTTTTAAATTGAGACTGTTTTCTTTTTTAATTAGGACTATTTTTTTTTAATTGGTACTATTTTTAAAAACTTGTTATACTTTGTTATATGTGTGTGTGTGTGTGTGTGGGGGGGGGGGGGGGGGGGGGTTATGTCAAAATTTGAGTTTGAGGTAAATGAATATTTTTTAATGGTCATTGACACTTGTGATAAAAATCAAATAGTTAAATATAACTATTTTGTGTGCATTTGAAGTATGGGGATAATATTGTCATTTTATTTTTTCACCATATTCATCTTGACCATCCAAACAACAAATGGTGAAAAAGTTAAAATTTCCACCTAGTGAAAACTCAACCATCCAAACGGAGATGGTGAAAATAAAATCACTAAGCTAATAATTCACCTTTTACTTTTAACACGATGAAAAGTATTACACCATGAACCAAACGATTCCCTAATCTTTTTTAACTTCTTCCCTACCTCTTCTTTTTTACCACTTCTATACTTCTCTTCTTCGGGTCCTCTTCTGAAGTTAAGTCTGCCCTATATTCTTTTTGTTAAAAATCAAATGGCTTTCATCTCTATTTTTGTGCTTTGTATTTTTTACACTCTAGTTCTTGTTGTATTTCACACACATGGACAAATTGACATTGTTGTTGATCTAGTTTTTGTGCTTTTTATTTAAAAAAATTAATTTCAGTCCTCCTTCATCTCTACTTTTTTGTGCTTTGTATTTTTGACATTGTATTTCCATTTATGCCAGCTTGCTCAAAATAATAATAAAAAATAAAAAATTTGCTACATTAACATTTCATCATAGCAATACGGATATCATCGTACCAATACGGATTTCATCAATGTAAAACACAAGGAACACAATTGAGTTTGGAGAGTAGTTAGTATAAAATATTCATAAAGCAGCGGATAGTAGATTTCGAATCAAACTAAATTGATGAACACCATCAATAATGCTAGCTACTACACAATTGACACACTCGCTACTTTCTTGTATCTGTAAGTATCAAATATCAGATAAATTATAATCTAGTAATTTAAAGAAAAGAGGTTCCTACACAACCATGCAAACTTGCTGATGAATACCAAGTGGTAAACAACTGTGAAATGGATACTAAATATTGATTTCACTATAGAAGTCATTAGGCCATACAAAATTATAGAAATCTAAACTGCTATGCAAGATTTTTAAAGAAACTCAAAAGTTGCACTTACATTATTGGGAAGGTAAAAAATGACTTCACAAAAGACCCCCTCCTAATATCTCTCACTACCCTCATTTTCCCATTTCCTCAACTCCCATTATCAAAACTTGTTATCAACACTTTTATGTCATCTGGGAAAATACTTGAAGTTCATTCATACATGCCCATTGTGTGATGATGTATATAAAGTATGCCCATTGTCAAATACATCTTCATTATACCAACAAGAAAAAAGTAATGGTAAAATCTCGAATCCTTCTAAACTATATTTTTTTTGCAAATACTTCATTAATCAATCCATTAGTTTGAAAAAATTATCTCTAATGGGCATACCATAAAACAAATTTCTCGTATACATACAAAGCCTAATTTCACATACTCGAAGACTAAGCTATAAAATCATTCTTAAGAACACCCTAATATTAATCATGAACACATTAATATGATTAAAGTTTAACATACAATTGTTCTTAATAAAATGATCTTAGATCTTCATATTTTCACAAAATACGTCTAAAAGATAGAAAATAAGACATACCTTGATCAAAGATCAATCTTGATTAATTGCTCCATCGATCTGCCTTCTTGAAAAAAAAATGCACTCTAATGGAATCTCGGAGTTTCTCTCCCACCTCAGAAATAGTGTGTTATGAGATGACTCTAGATGGTGTAGAGGTCTCTATTTATAAGGGGAAGAGGGCCGGAATCCTAGTCAAGGTGGGACTCTCTCAAGTCTCCCACTAATGCCAATAACCATCATGTGACTAACGGATAAGGTTTACCCAAATCTTTTAATATCTTTATTTATCACATTCCTAATTAATTATCTCACATTTATTAAAACCACATAAATGGGAAATTCGGAATTTAATACAATTGAAATTAAATAATTAATTTCGTCACTTAACATTAATTTTCAACAGTCTCCCACTTGGTCTTAATAATTCGCATAATTAGATTAGGTATCATAAGGTGCACAATCATTGATAAATTTATTTTGCTGAATCAAATGATTCACGGATGCGAGTCATGGCGGTTCCATACTATTCAAGAGCATGGTTCTTTCCATGTACCACAACACCAATGTTTCATTCAACTAAGCCTTTAATATTGGGTATCATAATGGCCTCATAATGTCCTTTTCAATAAGGACTATTTCTGTCAACAATAATTCATAATTTTATGCATGCTTTCTCAAAAGACAGAAATAATTGAAATCAGAAACACTTTTATTGAATTCAAGTAATGGTGTCAAACAACTAAGCCAAAATAGCAATCATAGTCTAACTAATCGAGACCCATCTCTTAAACATGTTTCATAAAGGTCTTCGGAGATGGTCCTTTCGTAAGAGGATCTGCTATGTTATCACGCGTACTGATGTGATCAATTGACACTCTTTGTTTCTGAATTTCTTCTTTAACTGATAGGTATTTCATTCAACGTGCTTAGTTACTTTAGGAATACCTAACATTTCTTTATAAAGAAGATTGCAACGACATTACCATAATATTTCAGCGACTTGATAATAGTGTCGACAACTCCAAGTCCCAAAATGAAGTCACGCTGCCAAAATACATAAGTTGTAGCATCAAGCATACTACAAACTCAGCTTTCACAATACTTAATGGATGGTTTGTGTTGCACTCCTTCATTATATTGGTTGATAAACCAAAACAAACATACTTAAGCAAGAGTGAACTTCGTACCATCCGTACAAACAGTAAATCTGAGTCACAATAATTGTTCATATTTAAATGAACACATACATCATAAATGTGAGCATATAGTCCTTTAAGTATCTCATTACTTCATACACAACTTTTAAACCCATAAAATTATTTTGATTCTCTACTTTCTAAATCCGTGCTTGTATATAGAGAAAATATATAAACTTACTCCCACTGATCTTAAGGTGTATACAAATATACAACCATAAAAAAAAATAATGATATTATTTCTTAAAATGCGTCATGTGGGAAACTTATGTTTATAAAATGATCTCCTAAACATATACGCATGGTTTATTAGAATTCAAAAAGTAATTTTCACATCCACTTCATGTAACTCTCAATCATAATTAGATACTAATGTCATAGGAATTCTATGTCCTTACATATAATTGAGAAGGTTCATTTATAACCTTTTCTTCATTAATAGTGAAATATTTTACTACAATTTAGCTTTATCTCGTTTAACTACCATTAGTGTCGCGTTTGGTCTTGATGACCCCCTTATACCCGACTTTAGTGCATCAATTATGTAATTCAACGAGGTTTCAACCTTAGTTGTAGTCCATTAGTTTCACTTCTTATGACTTTTGAAAATAAAACCATGTCATTATTTATTCCTACGCCAAATTCATGTTCATGCAGATACACCACATAATCATCGAGGATAGTAGACCTTTTAAGATCTTCTTAATACTATTCCTTATGATTATATCTACATTTCTCTCACGGTGACAATACTATCATTTAGTGGTTGACCATTTAATTGTTCTTTGTTGTTTAGACAATCTAACAACTAAAAGAACAAGGATTCAAGAAGGTTATCGTTAATGGGATAAGTACCCTACCTTCCTTTATAACCTCAAGAAGGTTATCGATAATGGGATAAGTACCCTACCTTCCTTTATAACCATATTTCATGATTTTCTACTACCACTAATTTCACCTTTCATAATGAATTTGACTTTAATGCAATAAATACGTGTCAATGATAATTATATGATCTATGTAAGTCCACTTTAAGGGAAGTTTCTCATAATCTCCCACTTGGGCCACATAGGTCATCCTTATATTAGACATCGTAATACCTTAAGAGCACAACTCGACTATCAAAATTTGTAAGAGACATTACAAAAATCTTGTCCACGAAAATTATGAAAAAGAGTCTAGATTTAATTTGGTACAAGATTTAAAGAGTTTCATAAAAAAAACGCTACGATTATGATGCAGGATCAAACAAATCTTTAAAGAACTATGTCCAAACTTTATTTTGTACAAAACATCAAACCTAAAATCATAAGCCTTGAAAAAATATACATCAAAAGATTCTTTAGAACATATCCCTCACGATCAAGTTTAGACAAACATTTTCCAAAAGAAATTGAGGGTTTATGAAAACAAATGGCGATTTGATTCCCCAAGAACAAAAGAAAAGAATCTTATTAGCATTTCTAGTTTGTTTTGTAAGAAATCCTTGCATCAAAAGTAAATACTTTCTATAACATAGTAAGTATAACTTGAAAACTCTACTGAGATGAAAAACTCATTTCAAATCATAAAAGATACATATTGTCTTTATCATTATTAGTCCGAGTGTGCAATATGTAAACAAACTTAATTTATTTAACCAAATTAAATATGAAATTTTAGAGAAATAAAATGGGATACAATAATATGTGATAAGATAATGAGATAAATTGCTCACTTCATTAATGCTTTGATTTAACAACACACACATCGATTACATGATAAATTGAGTGCATAACTGTGAGCTTTTGTCAGTAGTAACCGTTAAATATCGATTATATGATGCTTGTAGATTACTTTATTGGGTATAATGTTATTTCATTATATTGTACACGACATTTGTGCACAACTTATTTTCACATACTACAATAACGTATGTGATCTATGAGGTTCATTCAATCACTCAAAATTGATTCCTTGTAAGGAATAACCTTGCTTGAAGAAATAAACTCAATATACCCCATTAATATCTTTACAATTATAAGCATCATGAGTTACTACTACCATCATCTTTACATTTAATATTCATTGCCATTCTAGTTGGGTCACTGTAGTGACTACCAAACATTTCATAATAGGAATATAACATTACGTAAAGACTTACATACACAAGTCAATAAATTTTTCACTTATTTTCATTAAATATCGCATGATCAATAAGCTAAATTATTCATGTTTATGGTTTTCATAAACTTAATTGGTGATACGATAATGACAGAAATTATGGCATCTGTTTTTGACGACCATTATTACCTTTCCAATATATATCACCACTAACATTTTGTTCAATTATTGTAATCACAATAAATGAATAAACAATAATATGTATGCAACATCATAAAGTATCATCATCCTAGCATTCAATATCATACATGGACCCGTAGGCAACCAAAATATGCATGATATTAATGCATTAGTCCAATATTTATATCTTCTGGAATGGAGCACTTTAATGAACATCAAACCATATATTATATAAATACAAGAGATACGCATACATGTGCAAAATACCCGTAATACATGAAGAATTATATTATTGTCTATTCTTTAATTTGAAATTCACGAAAAATTAGACATAATGTGAAAATCAAATAGACAAAGAGTTTACATGAGATATTACACAAATAATAGTAAATGGAAGACATAAATCATTTACTTTCGCTTCATCACTTATGTATGAGTAACAAATCAGAAATATTGATCCAAATCATTCATGGTCATACTAATGCACAATATGGTTATGATCACAATTATCATACTAGTGACATATGTAAATATGACTTTTTAACATTGATGCCAATTATTTAACATTTACAAAAATTCCGATGTTTATTTGATTCAAATTTCAGCATGTGTTGCGCTTCAATTTAACCTTATAACAAACATTAGGATAATCTGAAATGACTACAAGTATAGTATCTTCACATGTAATCTTAGCCTGTATTTGGCATTTGATTAAACTGAATGAATACCTACTTATGAGTCTCAAAATTTGCAAGTCTGCATTCAAATATGCATGCATGCAACGAATAAATCTAGTATCCGCACATATGAATTGTAGCCTGTGTTTGGCATTTAATTCAACTTAATGGGAGTACTAGCCTTAAAATAAACAATAATTATGATTTTCAACCACATGAATCGTTGGCCTGTGTTTGGCACGAGACTCATTAAAACATGAATATCATAATATTCAACAATATGAATCATTGGCCTGTGTTTGGCACGAGATTCATCAAAATATTAATATTAACAATAACACAAGTCTAATATCCGACCATATGAAATATGTTGGCATGTGTTTCGCACGAATATTCAACTAAAAAGGATCATTAGAGCAAGGTTTTATCACAGTTCTAGATAAAACATACATGAAATATGGGAAAACTTAAATTTTCACACACAACAAAAATTGCAAGGGTCGAATATTAAATTGTTGACTAAAATTTTGGTATATTTCATCTACATTCCGAATATCACGGAATTTGTGTTAATCATCACATAATATTCAGATTGTAAAGATATATTACCCTATAATTCATTTACCATGGTCCCATAATTTTGGCATCTGTGTTTGTTGCCTAATTCATTTAATAACATGATTAATGGACTTAATGTCAACTATTCTGTTTTTACAAAACTGGTTCTAATGTTGTTCAATTCAGATATTAGCATGTGTTGCGCCTCAATCCAATTTTATAACTAACATTAGAATAAGTCTTTAATGAATGTAAGTATATTATTCGTACATGCAGTCTCAGCCTGTGTTTGGCCTTTGACTTAACTCAAATGAATAATTATTTACATGTCTCAACTTAAATATAGTTAATCATGCATTAATATTAACTATAATATGTAATCTATCAGTAATCACAAAGATACCAATAGTAGCTCGAATGCCTCAAAAACATAATTGCCCAGGTATAAAAACACGTAATACATGAATTTTGCCAAAAATGGAAAAAATGAATTTTCACCATGGAATTGAAGTAAAACATGCCAGAAAATCAAAACTTTTTGCGAAACGTTAATATCAATTTTCTGTAAAGAGTTATAAGCCCAGAGATTATTTCCTAAAATGACAAAAACGGGGTTTTGAGGGCCTTAACGACGTCAAAACGCAAAATTAAGGTGGTGCCCATTGTTTACAATGGGTTTTGTTTATTTTGACGTTTCCAGTCGACCACGTCAGTTTCGTAAAATTCCGAGCAAGTTTTGACCTTTCATTCTCACCAGTGAGTATTGGCAACAGAAGAAAAACGTCACAGAAAATCTCAGACACACTTTAAGAGCATATTTAATGACAGAAAGAAGACGTCGCAGAAGGTCTCAGGCACAAAAACAATTTAATGACATAAATAAAATGTCGCAGAAAGTTTCAGGCACATATATCATTAAAGACAAACATCAATAAGGAAAATCATGAGATCTTAAACTTTAGCTCTGATACCACATATAAAATCATTCTTAAGAACACCCTAATATTAATCAAGAACACATTAATATGATTAAAGTTTAACATACAATTGTTCTTAATAAAAGGATCTTAGATCTTCATGTTTTCACAAAATACGTCTAAAAGATAGAAAATAAGACATACCTTGATCAAATATCAATCTTGATTAATTGCTCCATCGATCTGCCTTCTTGAATAAAAAATGCACTCTAATGGAATCTCGGAGTTTCTCTCCCACCTCAGAAATAGTGTGTTATGAGATGACTCTAGATGGTGTAGAGGTCTCTATTTATAAGGGGAAGAGGGCCGGAATCCTAGTCAAGGTGGGACTCTTTCAAGTCTCCCACTAATGCCACTAACCATCATGTGACTAACGGATAAGGTTTACCCAAATCTTTTAATATCTTTATTTATCACATTCCTAATTAATTATCTGACATTTATTAAAACCACCTAAATGGAAAATTCGGAATTTAATACAATTGAAATTAAATAATTAATTTCGTCACTTAACATTAGTTTTCAACAGTCTCCCACTTGGTCTTAATAATTCGCATAATTAGATTAGGTATCATAAGGTGCACAATCATTGATAAATTTATTTTGCTGAATCAAATGATTCACGGATGCGAGTCATGGCGGTTCCATACTATTCAAGAGCATGGTTCCTTCCATGTACCACAACACCAATGTTTCATTCAACTAAGCCTTTAATATTGGGTATCATAATGGCCTCATAATGTCCTTTTCAATAAGGACTATTTCTGTCAACAATAATTCATAATTTTATGCATGCTTTCTCAAAAGACAGAAATAATTGAAATCAGAAACACTTTTATTGAATTCAAGTAATGGTGTCAAATAACTAAGCCAAAATAGAAATCATAGTCTAACTAATTGAGACCCATCTCTTTGACATGTTCCATAAAGGTTTTCGGAGATAGTCCTTTCGTAAGAGGATCTGCTATGTTCTCACGCGTACTGATGTCATCAATTGACACTCTTTGTTTCGGAATTTCTTCTTTAACTTATAGGTATTTCATTCAACGTGCTTAGTTACTTTAGGAATACCTAACATTTCTTCATAAAGAAGATTGCAACGACATTATCATAATATTTCAGCAACTTGATAATAGTGTCGACAACTCCAAGTCCCAAAATGAAGTCACGCTGCCAAAATACATAAGTTGTAGCATCAAGCATACTACAAACTCAGCTTTCACAATACTTAATAGATGGTTTGTGTTGCACTCCTTCATTATATTGGTTGATAAACCAAAACAAACATACTTAAGCAAGAGTGAACTTCGTACCATCCGTACAAACAGTAAATCTGAGTCACAATAATTGTTCATATTTATATGAACACATACATCATAAATGTGAGCATATAGTCCTTTAAGTATCTCATTACTTCATACACAACTTTTAAACCCATAAAATTATTTTGATTCTCTACTTTCTAAATCCGTGCTTGTATATAGAGAAAATATATAAACTTACTCCCACTGATCTTAAGGTGTATACAAATATACAACGATAAAAAAAAATAATGATATTATTTCTTAAAATGCGTCATGTGGGAAACTTATGTTTATAAAATGATCTCCTAAACATATACGCATGGTTTATTAGAATTCAAAAAGTAATTTTCACATCCACTTCATGTAACTCTCAATCATAATTAAATACTAATGTCATAGGAATTCCATGTCCTTACATATAATTGAGAAGGTTCATTTATAACCTTTTCTTCATTAATAGTGAAATATTTTACTACAATTTAGCTTTATCTCGTTTAACTACCGTTAGTGTCGCGTTTGGTCTTGATGACCCCCTTATACCCGACTTTAGTGCATCAATTATGTAATTCAACGAGATTTCAACCTTAATTGTAGTCCATTAGTTTCACTTCTTATGACTTTTGAAAATAAAACCATGTCATTATTTATTCCTACGCCAAATTCATGTTCATGCAGATACACCACATAATCATCGAGGATAGTAGACCTTTTAAGATCTTCTTAATACTATTCCTTATGATTATATCTACATTTCTCTCACGGTGACAATACTATCATTTAGTGGTTGACCATTTATTTGTTCTTTGTTGTTTAGACAATCTAACAACTAAAAGAACAAGGATTCAAGAAGGTTATCGTTAATGGGATAAGTACCCTACCTTCCTTTATAACCTCAAGAAGGTTATCGATAATGGGATAAGTACCCTACCTTCCTTTATAACCATATTTCATGATTTTCTACTACCACTAATTTCACCTTTCATAATGAATTTGACTTTAATGCAATAAATACGTGTCAATGATAATTATATGATCTATGTAAGTCCACTTTAAGGGAAGTTTCTCATAATCTCCCACTTGGGCCACATAGGTCATCCTTATATTAGACATCGTAATACCTTAAGAGCACAACTCGACTATCAAAATTTGTAAGAGACATTACAAAAATCTTGTCCACAAAAATTATGAAAAAGAGTTTAGATTTAATTTGGTACAAGATTTAAAGAGTTTCATAAAAAAACCGCTACGATTATGATGCAGGATCAAACAAATCTTTAAAGAACTATGTCCAAACTTTATTTTGTACAAAACATCAAAACTAAAATCATAAGCCTTGAAAAAATATACATCAAAAGATTCTTTAGAACATATCCCTCACGATCAAGTTTAGACAAACATTTTCCAAAAGAAATTGAGTGTTTATGAAAACAAATGGCGATTTGATTCCCCAAGAACAAAAGAAAAGAATCTTATTAGCATTTCTAGTTTGTTTTGTAAGAAATCCTTGCATCAAAAGTAAATACTTTCTATAACATAGTTAGTATAACTTGAAAACTCTACTGAGATGAAAAACTCATTTCAAATCATAAAAGATACATATTATCTTTATCATTATTAGTCCGAGTGTGAAATATGTAAACAAACTTAATTTATTTAACCAAATTAAATATGAAATTTTAGAGAAATAAAATGGGATACAATAATATGTGATAAGATAATGAGATAAATTGCTCACTTCATTAATGCTTTGATTTAACAACACACACATCGATTACATGATAAATTGAGTGCATAACCGTGAGCTTTTGTCAGTAGTAACCGTGAAATATCGATTATATGATGCTTGTAGATTACTTTATTGGGTATAATGTTATTTCATTATATTGTACACGACATTTGTGCACAACTTATTTTCATATACTATAATAACGTATGTGATCTATGATGTTCATTCAATCACTCAAAATTGATTCCTTGTAAGGAATAACTTTGCTTGAAGAAATAAACTCAATATACCCCATTAATATCTTTACAATTATAAGCATCATGAGTTACTACTACCATCATCTTTACATTTAATATTCATTGCCATTCTAGTTGGGTCACTGTAGTGACTACCAAACATTTCATAATAGGAATATGACATTACGTAAAGACTTACATACACAAGTCAATAAATTTTTCACTTATTTTCTTTAAATATCGCATGATCAATAAGCTAAATTATTCATGTTTATGGTTTTCATAAACTTAATTGGTGATACGATAGTGACAGAAATTATAGCATCTGTTTTTGACGACCATTATTACCTTCCCAATATATATCACCACTAACATTTTGTTCAATTATTGTAATCACAATAAATGAATAAACAATACTATGTATGCAACATCATAAAGTATCATCATCCTAGCATTCAATATCATACATGGACCCGTAGGCAACCAAAATATGCATGATATTAATGCATTTGTCCAATATTTATATCTTCTGGAATGGAGCACTTTAATGAACACCAAACCATATATTATATAAATACAAGAGATACGCATACATGTGCAAAATACCCGTAATACATGAATAATTATATTATTGTCTATTCCTTAATTTGAAATTCACGAAAAATTAGACATAATGTGAAAATCAAATAGACAAAGAGTTTACATGAGATATTACACAAATAATAGTAAATGGAAGACATAAATCATTTACTTTCACTTCATCACTTATGTATGAGTAACAAATCAGAAATATTGACCCAAATCATTCATGGTCATACTATTGCACAATATGGGTATGATCACAATTATCATACTAGTGACATATGTAAATATGACTTTTTAACATTGATGCCAATTATTTAACATTTACAAAAATTCCAATGTTTATTTGATTCAAATTTCAGCATGTGTTGCGCTTCAATTTAACCTTATAACAAACATTAGGATAATCTGAAATGACTACAAGTATAGTATCTTCACATGTAATCTTAGCCTGTATTTGGCATTTGATTAAACTGAATGAATACCTACTTATGAGTCTCAAAATTTGCAAGTCATGCATTCAAATATGCATGCATGCAACGAATAAATCTAGTATCCGCACATATTAATTGTAGCCTGTGTTTGGCATTTAATTCAACTTAATGGGAGTACTAGCCTTAAAATAAACAATAATTATGATTTTCAACCACATGAATCGTTGGCCTGTGTTTGGCACGAGACTCATTAAAACATGAATATCATAATATTCAACAATATGAATCATTGGCCTGTGTTTGGCACGAGATTCATCAAAATATGAATATTAACAATAACACAAGTCTAATATCCGACCATATGAAATATGTTGGCATGTGTTTCGCACGAATATTCAACTAAAAAGGATCATTAGAGCAAGGTTTTATCACAGTTCTAGATAAAACATACATGAAATATGGGAAAACTTAAATTTTCACACACAACAAAAATTGCAAGGGTCGAATATTGAATTGTTGACTAAAATTTTGGTATATTTCATCTACATTCCGAATATCACGGAATCTATGTTAATCATCACATAATATTCAGATTGTAAAGATATATTACCCTATAATTCATTTATCACGGTCCCATAATTTTGGCATCTGTGTTTGTTGCCTAATTCATTTAATAACATGATTAATGGACTTAATGTCAACTATTCTGTTTTTACAAAACTGGTTCTAATGTTGTTCAATTCAGATATTAGCATGTGTTGCGCCTCAATCCAATTTTATAACTAACATTAGAATAAGTCTTTAATGAATGTAAGTATATTATTCGTACATGCAGTCTCAGTCTGTGTTTGGCCTTTGACTTAACTCAAATGAATAATTATTTACATGTCTCAACTTAAATATAGTTAATCATGCATTAATATTAACTATAATATGTAATCTATCAGTAATCACAAAGATACCAATAGTAGCTCGAATGCCTCAAAAACATAATTGCCCAGGTATAAAAACACGTAATACATGAATTTTGCCAAAAATGGCAAAAATGAGTTTTCACCATGGAATTTAAGTAAAACATGCCAGAAAATCAAAACTTTTTGCGGAACGTTAATATCAGTTTTCTATAAAGAGTTATAAGCCCGGAGATTATTTCCTAAAATGGCAAAAACGGGGTTTTGAGGGCCTTAACGACGTCAAAACGCAAAAGTAAGATGGTGCCCATTGTTTACAACGGGTTTTGTTTATTTTGACGTTTCCAGTCGACCACGTCAGTTTCGTAAAATTCCGAGCAAGTTTTGACCTTTCATTCTCACCAGTGAGTATTGGCGACAGAAGAAAAACGTCACAGAAAATCTCAGACACACTTTAAGAGCAGATTTAATGACAGAAAGAAGACGTCGCAGAAGGTCTCAGGCACAAAAACAATTTAATGACATAAATAAAATGTCGCAGAAAGTTTCAGGCACATATATCATTAAAGACGAACATCAATAAGGAAAATAATGATATCTTAAACTTTAGCTCTGATACCACATATAAAATCATTCTTAAGAACACCCTAATATTAATCATGAACACATTAATATGATTAAAGTTTAACATACAATTGTTCTTAATAAAAGGATCTTAGATCTTCATGTTTTCACAAAATACGTCTAAAAGATAGAAAATAAGACATACCTTGATCAAAGATCAATCTTGATTAATTGCTCCATCGATCTGCCTTCTTGAAAAAAAAATGCACTCTAATGGAATCTCGGAGTTTCTCTCCCACCTCAGAAATAGTGTGTTATGAGATGACTCTAGATGGTGTAGAGGTCTCTATTTATAAGGGGAAGAGGGCCCGAATCCTAGTCAAGGTGGGACTCTTTCAAGTCTCCCACTAATGCCACTAACCATCATGTGACTAACGGATAAGGTTTACCCAAATCTTTTAATATCTTTATTTATCACATTCCTAATTAATTATCTGACATTTATTAAAACCACCTAAATGGAAAATTCGGAATTTAATACAATTGAAATTAAATAATTAATTTCGTCACTTAACATTAATTTTCAACAGTCTCCCACTTGGTCTTAATAATTCTCATAATTAGATTAGGTATCATAAGGTGCACAATCATTGATAAATTTATTTTGCTGAATCAAATGATTCACGGATGCGAGTCATGGCGGTTCCATACTATTCAAGAGCATGGTTCCTTCCATGTACCACAACACCAATGTTTCATTCAACTAAGCCTTTAATATTGGGTATCATAATGGCCTCATAATGTCCTTTTCAATAAGGACTATTTCTGTCCACAATAATTCATAATTTTATGCATGCTTTCTCAAAAGACAGAAATAATTGAAATCAGAAACACTTTTATTGAATTCAAGTAATGGTGTCAAATAACTAAGCCAAAATAGAAATCATAGTCTAACTAATCGAGACCCATCTCTTTGACATGTTCCATAAAGGTCTTCGGAGATGGTCCGTTCGTAAGAGGATCTGCTATGTTATCACGCGTACTGATGTGATCAATTGACACTCTTTGTTTCTGAATTTCTTCTTTAACTTATAGGTATTTCATTCAACGTGCTTAGTTACTTTAGGAATACGTAATATTTCTTCATAAAGAAGATTGCAACGACATTATCATAATATTTCAGCGACTTGATAATAGTGTCGACAACTCCAAGTCCCAAAATGAAGTCACGCTGGCAAAATACATAAGTTGTAGCATCAAGCATACTACAAACTCAGCTTTCACAATACTTAATAGATGGTTTGTGTTGCACTCCTTCATTATATTGGTTGATAAACCAAAACAAACATACTTAAGCAAGAGTGAACTTCGTACCATCCGTACAAACAGTAAATCTAAGTCACAATAATTGTTCATATTTATATGAACACATACATCATAAATGTGAGCATATAGTCCTTTAAGTATCTCATTACTTCATACACAACTTTTAAACCCATAAAATTATTTTGATTCTCTACTTTCTAAATCCGTGCTTGTATATAGAGAAAATATATAAACTTACTCCCACTGATCTTAAGGTGTATACAAATATACAACGATAAAAAAAAATAATGATATTATTTCTTAAAATGCGTCATGTGGGAAACTTATGTTTATAAAATGATCTCCTAAACATATACGCATGGTTTATTAGAATTCAAAAAGTAATTTTCACATCCACTTCATGTAACTCTCAATCATAATTAGATACTAATGTCATAGGAATTCCACGTCCTTACATATAATTGAGAAGATTCATTTATAACCTTTTCTTCATTAATAGTGAAATATTTTACTACAATTTTGCTTTATCTCATTAACTACCGTTAGTGTCGTGTTTGGTCTTGATGACCCCCTTATACCCGACTTTAGTGCATCAATTATGTAATTCAACGAGATTTCAACCTTAGTTGTAGTCCATTAGTTTCACTTCTTATGACTTTTGAAAATAAAACCATGTCATTATTTATTCCTATGCCAAATTCATGTTCATGCAGATACACCACATAATCATCGAGGATAGTAGACCTTTTAAGATCTTCTTAATACTATTCCTTATGATTATATCTACATTTCTCTCACGGTGACAATACTATCATTTAGTGGTTGACCATTTATTTGTTCTTTGTTATTTAGACAATCTAACAACTAAAAGAACAAGGATTCAAGAAGATTATCGTTAATGGGATAAGTACCCTACCTTCCTTTATAACCTCAATAAGGTTATCGATAATGGGATAAGTACCCTACCTTCCTTTATAACCATATTTCATGATTTTCTACTACCACTAATTTCACCTTTCATAATGAATTTGACTTTAATGCAATAAATACGTGTCAATGATAATTATATGATCTATGTAAGTCCACTTTAAGGGAAGTTTCTCATAATCTCCCACTTGGGCCACATAGGTCATCCTTATATTAGACATCGTAATACCTTAAGAGCACAACTCGACTATCAAAATTTGTAAGAGACATTATAAAAATCTTGTCCACGAAAATTATGAAAAAGAGTCTAGATTTAATTTGATACAAGATTTAAAGAGTTTCATAAAAAAAACGCTACGATTATGATGCAGGATCAAACAAATCTTTAAAGAACTATGTCCAAACTTTATTTTGTACAAAACATCAAAACTAAAATCATAAGCCTTGAAAAAATATACATCAAAAGATTCTTTAGAACATATCCCTCACGATCAAGTTTAGACAAACATTTTCCAAAAGAAATTGAGGGTTTATGAAAACAAATGGCGATTTGATTCCCCAAGAACAAAAGAAAAGAATCTTATTAGCATTTCTAGTTTGTTTTGTAAGAAATCCTTGCATCAAAAGTAAATACTTTCTATAACATAGTAAGTATAACTTGAAAACTCTACTGAGATGAAAAACTCATTTCAAATCATAAAAGATACATATTATCTTTATCATTATTAGTCCGAGTGTGCAATATGTAAACAAACTTAATTTATTTAACCAAATTAAATATGAAATTTTAGAGAAATAAAATGGGATACAATAATATGTGATAAGATAATGAGATAAATTGCTCACTTCATTAATGCTTTGATTTAACAACACACACATCGATTACATGATAAATTGAGTGCATAACCGTGAGTTTTTGTCAGTAGTAACCATGAAATATCGATTATATGATGCTTGTAGATTACTTTATTGGGTATAATGTTATTTCATTATATTGTACACGACATTTGTGCACAACTTATTTTCACATACTATAATAACGTATGTGATCTATGATGTTCATTCAATCACTCAAAATTGATTCCTTGTAAGGAATAACCTTGCTTGAAGAAAAAAACTCAATATACCCCATTAATATCTTTACAATTATAAGCATCATGAGTTACTACTACCATCATCTTTACATTTAATATTCATTGCCATTCTAGTTGGGTCACTGTAGTGACTACCAAACATTTCATAATAGGAATATTACATTACGTAAAGACTTACATACACAAGTCAATAAATTTTTCACTTATTTTCATTAAATATCGCATGATCAATAAGCTAAATTATTCATGTTTATGGTTTTCATAAACTTAATTGGTGATACGATAGTGACAGAAATTATAGCATCTGTTTTTGACGACCATTATTACCTTCCCAATATATATCACCACTAACATTTTGTTCAATTATTGTAATCACAATAAATGAATAAACAATACTATGTATGCAACATCATAAAGTATCATCATCCTAGCATTCAATATCATACATGGACCCGTAGGCAACCAAAATATGCATGATATTAATGCATTTGTCCAATATTTATATCTTCTGGAATGGAGCACTTTAATGAACACCAAACCATATATTATATAAATACAAGAGATACGCATACATGTGCAAAATACCCGTAATACATGAATAATTATATTATTGTCTATTCCTTAATTTGAAATTCACAAAAAATTAGACATAATGTGAAAATCAAATAGACAAAGAGTTTACATGAGATATTACACAAATAATAGTAAATGGAAGACATAAATCATTTACTTTCGCTTCATCACTTATGTATGAGTAACAAATCAGAAATATTGACCCAAATCATTCATGGTCATACTAATGCACAATATGGGTATGATCACAATTATCATACTAGTGACATATGTAAATATGACTTTTTAACATTGATGCCAATTATTTAACATTTACAAAAATTCCAATGTTTATTTGATTCAAATTTCAGCATGTGTTGCGCTTCAATTTAACCTTATAACAAACATTAGGATAATCTGAAATGACTACAAGTATAGTATCTTCACATGTAATCTTAGCCTGTATTTGGCATTTGATTAAACTGAATGAATACCTACTTATGAGTCTCAAAATTTGCAAGTCATGCATTCAAATATGCATGCATGCAACAAATAAATCTAGTATCCGCACATATGAATTGTAACCTGTGTTTGGCATTTAATTCAACTTAATGGGAGTACTAGCCTTAAAATAAACAATAATTATGATTTTCAACCACATGAATCGTTGGCCTGTGTTTGGCACGAGACTCATTAAAACATGAATATCATAATATTCAACAATATGAATCATTGGCCTGTGTTTGGCACGAGATTCATCAAAATATGAATATTAACAATAACACAAGTCTAATATCCGACCATATGAAATATGTTGGCATGTGTTTCGCACGAATATTCAACTAAAAAGGATCATTAGAGCAAGGTTTTATCACAGTTCTAGATAAAACATACATGAAATATGGGAAAACTTAAATTTTCACACACAACAAAAATTGCAAGGGTCGAATATTGAATTGTTGACTAAAATTTTGGTATATTTCATCTACATTCCGAATATCACGGAATCTATGTTAATCATCACATAATATTCAGATTGTAAAGATATATTACCCTATAATTCATTTATCATGGTCCCATAATTTTGGCATCTGTGTTTGTTGCCTAATTCATTTAATAACATGATTAATGGACTTAATGTCAACTATTCTGTTTTTACAAAACTGGTTCTAATGTTGTTCAATTCAGATATTAGCATGTGTTGCGCCTCAATCCAATTTTATAACTAACATTAGAATAAGTCTTTAATGAATGTAAGTATATTATTCGTACATGCAGTCTCAGCCTGTGTTTGGCCTTTGACTTAACTCAAATGAATAATTATTTACATGTATCAACTTAAATATAGTTAATCATGCATTAATATTAACTATAATATGTAATCTATCAGTAATCACAAAGATACCAATAGTAGCTCGAATGCCTCAAAAACATAATTGCCCAAGTATAAAAACACGTAATACATGAATTTTGCCAAAAATGAAAAAAAATGAGTTTTCACCATGGAGTTGAAGTAAAACATGCCAGAAAATCAAAACTTTTTGTGGAACGTTAATATCAATTTTCTGTAAAGAGTTATAAGCCCGGAGATTATTTCCTAAAATGGCAAAAACGGGGTTTTGAGGCCCTTAACGACGTCAAAATGCAAAAGTAAGGTGGTGCCCATTGTTTACAATGGGTTTTGTTTATTTTGACGTTTCTAGTCGACCACGTCAGTTTCGTAAAATTCCGAGCAAGTTTTGACCTTTCATTCTCACCAGTGAGTATTGGCGACAGAAGAAAAACGTCACAGAAAATCTCAGACACACTTTAAGAGCAGATTTAATGACAGAAAGAAGACGTCGCAGAAGGTCTCAGGCACAAAAACAATTTAATGACATAAATAAAATGTCGCAGAAAGTTTCAGGCACATATATCATTAAAGACGAACATCAATAAGGAAAATCATGAGATCTTAAACTTTAGCTCTGATACCACATATAAAATCATTCTTAAGAACACCCTAATATTAATCATGAACACATTAATATGATTAAAGTTTAACATACAATTGTTCTTAATAAAAGGATCTTAGATCTTCATGTTTTCACAAAATACGTCTAAAAGATAGAAAATAAGACATACCTTGATCAAAGATCAATCTTGATTAATTGCTCCATCGATCTGCCTTCTTGAAAAAAAAATGCACTCTAATGGAATCTCGGAGTTTCTCTCCCACCTCAGAAATAGTGTGTTATGAGATGACTCTAGATGGTGTAGAGGTCTCTATTTATAAGGGGAAGAGGGCCGGAATTCTAGTCAAGGTGGGACTCTTTCAAGTCTCCCACTAATGCCACTAACCATCATGTGACTAACGAATAAGGTTTACCCAAATCTTTTAATATCTTTATTTATCACATTCCTAATTAATTATCTGACATTTATTAAAACCACATAAATGAAAAATTCAAAATTTAATACAATTGAAATTAAATAATTAATTTCATCACTTAACTTTAATTTTCAACATAAGCCTCTGAGCATCTTATATCTTTTCTAGTTACTATAACACTGTTCATTTCTAAAAACCCATTTGTTACTAAAACTATCTATCCAGACCCCACTAAAATTACAATTTGGAAACTCATTTTTTAAATCCCAAATCTCATTTCTAAGCAACAGTAAAATATGAGAAGTACAGAGAGACAGAGACAGAGAGAGAGTGACGTTGCGGTGGTGGGGAGGTTGTGCCGCTGGAAATACAGAAGGACATGAGAAATGAACAGATAGAGAGGTAGGTCAGACCACGAGCGGTGAGTTTTTTCGATGGTGGCTTACACAAATGGCGCTGAGTTTTATTTGAATGGTTTACCATAATGAAAGAGAGAAAGGAATTCTGCCAATTGAAGAGACATGACATAAGGGTTGCGTGGGAGAATGTAAGAATATTGTAAATTATAGTAAACTGACTTTCGAAAGAACTTACCCGTACTTTTAGATTAATCCCTTCGTCCCGAATAATGCTTTCGAAACAGATGATGTGGAATCACACAATTAAGTGCACACATAAATAACCCATGGTCCGTGGTCCGTGGCCCTTGCGGTGACTCGAACGGGTAATCTCTGGAGAGCAAACCCAAAATCTAACCAGTTGAATCAACCGCTGAGGTTATGCAGGGGTATGTTAGTCTCCTTCACAACTAAATATTAGTATTATTACAAGAATAGAGAATAACGCAGACGTATGTTAGTCTCCCTCACAACTAGATATTAGTATTACTTCCACATAAATCCGTGTTTACTTTAGCTCGTGACCTCCTCCCAAATACTAATTACAATTATGCCATAACATGAACTCTTTTAATCATTTTGAACCATTAAATATCATGTTCGAAGGTGCACGAACAAGAACTCGTATCACTCTTTCCAGATACATAGATTTGAAGGATAACTTCTTTTAGAGTCTTAGTTTTACTAGTACCTGGAGGTCCATTGATGACATAAGGGGGCCCACCCCTGCACTCGAGGATCGTCTAAACCGAACTCATCTGCTCCAAATTAAAAATATCAAATATAGGTACCAATCGGACGGGTCGTATCGATCTCTTTTTGATGGAGTTGGATGGGAAGAGAAACTCTTTCTCTAAACCTTTTGTATTTTCAATGGCTTGATATAGCCTTCTCATGTTAGTTCGATTGTTTGTGAGTGAACTGTACATTGCAGATGGTACCAGCTCTATGACATGAGTGCAAATCGTTGCTGAACTTCAAATAAACTTCTTCGGCCTCCACGCGGTGGATGTAGCCGTGTACAATAACCCGTTTATAAGTTTAATACTCCTAAGACAAACAGGCTTTAATTCATAAGCTAATATATTAAGCTATAAAGAAAATTGAATTTCAGGAATCCCCTTAAATTATTGCTCTGATTGAAAATACCTCCTAGTGTTGGAAAAAAAAGGTTGCAAATTACCCTTATGGGTCGTTCTAAAGTGTCCCTAAAAAAGTTGCAAATTACTCTTATTTGTTTGCAACCTTACATTTTCTTTTATTAAATACATCGAAATCCTCCTCTCCTTTTTATGCCACTTCTCAAGGTTGTCCATTGAGAATTCTGTCAACCCGAATAACGTTTTTAAGTAAACAAGTTCTTGGAAAACTTGAGTGTTGTTAACTATTCAAGGTGGACCCAAGCCCATTTAGGCAGCAGCTGCTGCTGCTGCTAACTGTTATATAGTTAGCAGTTAACAACTTGACTGTTGTTAACTATTAGCAACTTGAGTGTTTTTAATTGTTAGGCAATAGTTGTTGCTACTGCTGCTTGAAACTAGTAGCGAGGCAGTGGCAGTAGGTAAATTCCTTCTATAACAATAGACTATAAAAACTTTATGCTTGTACTATGGGTGAATAGTTGGAATGATCGCGTTAAATCATAGGCATAAAATGCCTTAAGTTCTTATTCTAATATTTTTCTTTTTCTTCCAGTTTTGCAAAACATTTGAAGAAAATAACACACATCTCAATGCGTAATACTCTTGAGGTGAGTTATTATGTCATTTATCTCTTTTAATTTTAAACATTTCAATATATGCGTGGGAAAATTCCTTATCATTTATATAATATATTTCATATGTATTTTAGGTTGATATGTGTAAGAGACCGAGACCGACGCAGGTTTCTAGTTTTGGTAAGGGTAAGGAAAAGCAAAGTGCAACTATATTGAGTGAAAGATCTAACTCACCACCAGAGGAAGAGATACCAGACTCCGTTTTTTTAGAGAAGGCAAAAAGGAGGAAAAGGGGACCATCAAAATTGAATGTAATAACAACTCAATTGAAAGATAGTAAAGATATAAATTTCAATGAGATTGGGTAGCCTATTGGAGTCGAGTCAATTCAATTAAGTTCTATGCTTGGGATTGTGGCACGAGAGTACGTACCAATAACGTACCCTAGTTGGTATAAGGTGTCTAATGAAATAAATAATCAAATATGGGAGTTTATAACCGTAATTTTTTTATTTTTTTGTTGATGAAAATTCAATAATTTTGGTTTGTTAATTTGGGGCTGTTGTGTTTTTTTTTTTAAATTACATTTGACTAATCATAAATTTATACTTTTGTACATTTCTTTTTATATAATGTAGCAAAAATATAATTTTGACCAATGTCGAAAGGACATTATTTAAGATCACACGAGAAATATGCGGAAGGATTTCAAATCAAAACTGTCAAAAAAAATACTAGAGGTAGCTCAAGGCCCAAATATGACTCGTCATCTTGCCCTTATGAAACCACTTGAAGTAAAGTCTAATGAATGGGATGGATTTGTGAAAGATCGTTTATCCCCTGAATTCAATGTAAGTTCTATTACGTTGACTATAATATTGGTTTTTATTTTTAGGTTTAATTTTTCCTTATCAATACTCTTTCATATTTTATGTAGCTTATAAGTGACAAACACAAAGAAGCTAGGGAAAAAAAATTTATCCACACACAACTAGTCGAAGAGGCTATTCTAAACTTAAGGAGATAATGGTATATTTTTATATTAAGTTTCATAATTATTATTATATCAATTTTGTAGTGATATGTATTGATAATCTATTGGATTTTGTTCTTATTTTGTAGAAAACTGAAAATCCATATAAAGTCATTCGTAGAGTTGATGTTTGATTAAGGGGACACAAAAGGAGTAATGGAGATCTGGTTAATCGAGTTTTTGGTGAAGCCATAGTAGTGACAAAAATATTTAAATCACTACATAGATATAACTTAATTTTTATGCTTTATTGTTATATTGATATTTTTGTTAAGGTTGATATTTTTATTTTTTCTTAGAGAAAGATTGAAGCAATTCCATATCATGACTCGTCTTCAATAAAAGATGATGCAATAACAAAGGTGCTTGGTCCCGAATGTCTAGATCGGGTTCATGGTCTTGGAATATGGGGTTAGAACTACAAAGGTTGATGTCGCATTACAAAGTAATGCAAGGATTCGGACACTTGAAAATCAAATTCATCAACTTTTAGAATGGAAGACACATGTCGAAACCTTAACGAAACAAGGAAACATGCCAAATATGGTAATTTACTAAATTAAGCTTGGTGTTAAATATCATTTTTATGTTGATTTTTTATTAATCTCTCATAAAATTATATTTAGGGTGAACATGGAGATATTAAGGACAATATAGACGACCTCACACCTACTCCACAGGTTATTATCAACAAATTTTTATCATCTAAATTTGTCCTTAGTGTACATTAATGATCGTTGATATGTTTTTGAGTAAATTACGCTTTTAGTTCCTAAATTATCATAAGAGTTTTTAAATGGTCCCTAATCTTTTACTTTCCTCAAATTAGTCCATAAACTATATCATTTATTGTAAAAAGGGGACTCCGTCCATTTGGACCGTTAAATGTGGACAAAATTATGTGAAATATCTGTTTTGCCCTTACCCCCTTCTTTTATCACTTCTTCTGGGTTACGCCCCTCCTTTTTTTTTTTACAAAAATATATGTTTAAAAGAGACATTTTTTTTATTTATAAAGATGGATGACTTTTTTAAACTGATATATGTAAAAAAAACAAATTAACTCCTTAAAACATTTCAAATTGACTTTTTTTATTTTTAAAAAACATTTTATCTGTTTCAATAAAATTATCTGTTTTTAATTAAAAAGCCTTTATAAAAAGTAAAAAATAGTTTTATATAAAATAAAATCTGTTTTTACAAATGGTTTTAAAAACTGTTTTGTTTCAACAGTTTAAAAAAACTTCTTATATGGTTTTTATTTATTAAAAATTGTTTATAAACGTAAAAAATGTTTGAAAAACTTTAAAAACAACTTTTATAGTTAAAAACATAATACTAAAAACTGTTAAAACTATTTAAAAACTATTTTTTATTTATTAATTTTTTTTTTGTTTCAACTGTTTAAAAAATGTAAAACTGTTTTAATACTAAAAATAGTTTTTTTTTGTAAAAACATTTAAAAACATATATAATTATGTGTGTGTGTGTATACACACACACACACACACACAATATAACAGTTATGTTACCTATGATATAATTTCATATGTTATAAATATATGCAATATAATATACACAATATAATAGTTATGTTACTATATAGATATATATCTATATAATAAGGGGCAAGGGTCTTTTTATTGTTTCATAAGTTTTTAAGACATTTCATGATGAGGATGAATACCAACAAGACATGAAATGGAGGGTTGAGATGAGACTTAATCAACATCAGAGACCTCGAGCCTCTCACCCAAAGTCTCCACTCTCTCACCCACCCCATCCAACACACGTTTTCCAACCCCACTCTTCAAATCACTCATTATTTTTCCAAAGACTCATTCTCTCTCTAAAACACACATCCACTGTCATTCATCTTCCTCTCATTCTGCTTCTTTAACTAACATGTTGTCCTTCTTCTTCATTCAGATCAGCTTGAATAATAAAGTTTCACTCGAATTTTTTTCGGCAATGGATCCATCACGGCCGAGGTAGCCACAAAAATTCCATTTTTACATCTCTCTCTCGCCCCTTTCTTTTATTCATTTCTACTTCTTTATGTATCCCTTCGTTGAGCTATTGTTGAGTTATTGTTTTCAATATTATGATATTTAATTCATTTCTATTTTAATGTTTTGAATATATGGGCGGATATCAGTTTTAGTATTTGTGATAGGGATGATCTCTATCTCTCTAACATGGGTGATTTTGTTAGTTTCGCAGATATATATTTAACACAAGTGATTTCGTTATTAAATGTATGGAACAGATAAGAGTTATCTCTCTAGGATCAATGCTCTCTCTTATCTCTGGTTTTCTTTCTTATAGGTTCAATCTCTCTCTCTGTCTCTCTCTCTCTAATATCAATTTGGAAATGAGATTTATGATTTCAAAGGTTTTGAAATGGGTTTGTGAAGATTGGCGTGTTAATTAATACTGTTTTGTTAATCATAAATTTGAATATGAATCATAAGGTTACATCATGAATAAAACAGTTTTGACATGAATCCATAATGTTTATCTTCATGTAATCACAGAAACGAAAATTCTTTATAACTACGATTTAAAAAACTGACCTTTGTCCATCGTTGTTGAACGGATTAAAGTGACTTGAATGCTCCTTTAATTCCTTTCTTGAACAGCCCAGAATATGAGAAAAATGAATTTCGGATTTTCTCTCCCTCCTTAGAAACAGTGTGTATTTAGATGACTCTGGATGGTGTAGATGTCTCTATTTATAAGGGGAAGAGGTCCGGAATCCTAGTGGAGGTGGGACTCTTTCAAGTCTCCCACTAATGCCACTAACCATCTTGTGACTAACGGATAAGGTTTACCCAAATCTTTTAATATCTTTATTTATCACATTCCTAATTAATTATCTGACATTTATTAAAACCAAATAAATGGGAAATTCGGAATTTAATACAATTGAAATTAAATAATTAATTTCGTCACTTAACATTAATTTTCAACAGTCTCCCACTTGGTCTTAATAATTCGTATAATTAAATTAGGTATCATAAGGTGCACAATCATTGATAAATTTTGCTAAATCAAATGATGCACGGATGCGAGTCATGGCGGTTCCATGCTATTAAAGAGCATGGTTCCTTCCATGTACCACGACACCAATGTTTCATTCAACCGAGCCTTTGATATTGGGTATCATAATGGCCTCATAATGTCCTTTTGAATAAGGACTATTTCTGTCAATAATAATTCATAATTATATGCATGCATTCATAAAGGACAAAAATAATAGAAATCAGAAACACTTTTATTGAATTCAAGCAATAGTGTCAAATAATTAAGCCAAAATAGCAATCATAATCTAACTAATCGAGACCCATCTCTTTGACATGTTCCATAAAGGTCTTCGGAGATAGTCCTTTCGTGAGACGATCTGCTATGTTATCACGCGTACTAATGTGATCAATTGACACTCTTTGTTTCTGAAATTCTTCTTTAACTGATAGGTATTTCATCTCAATATGCTTAGCAGCCTTAGTATACCTATCGTTCTTCGAGAAGAAGACTGATGCGACATTATCATAATAAATTTTCAGCGGCTTAGATATTGACCCCATAATTCTAAGTCCTGAAATAAAGTTTCGTAACCATAATCCATGATTTGTAGCTTCGAAGCAAACTACGTATTCAGCCTCCATAGTAGATGATGCAATGACGCTTTGCTTAGCACTTTTTCATGAAACGACTCCTCCATCCATAAGGAAGACATAACCCGAAGTGCTCTTCCTATTGTCAAAGCATCCCCCAAAATCTGAGTCTGAATAACCAATCACCTCAAGGTGATCAGTCTTCCTATATGTGAGCATGTAATCCTTGGTCCCTTACTGGTACCTCAGCACTTTCTTTGCATATTTTCAATGGTGAATCCCCGGATTGCTTTGATATCTGCCTAGCATCCCAACGACAAAAATGATATCCGGTCTAGTTCAGACTTGTGCATATAACAAGCTCCCTATGAGCGAAGCATAAGGCATGCCTTTCATGTACCCCCTTTCTAAATCACTTATAGGGCATTGACTTAAGTTGAACTTATCCCCTTTATGAAGTGGAACATTAATGGGATTGCAACTTTGCATGCTAAATCTCTCTAAAACTTTGTTAATGTAAGATTTCTGAGACAATCCCAACATTCCTCGTGATCTATCTCGAGATATTTCTATCCCAATCACGAAGGATGCCTCACCTAAATCTTTCATTTCAAAGTTTTTAGAAAGGTACTTCTTGGTTTCACTTAATAAACCAAGATCACTGTTGGCGATAAGTAAGTCATCAACATATAGTACTAAAAACACAAACTTACTCCCACTGATCTTCAGGTATATGCACCGATCAACAGTGTTTTCCTTAATCCCAAAGGATGTAATGGTATCGTGGAACTTAATGTACCATTGACGAAAAGCTTGCTTCAGACTATATATTGACTTCTTTAACATACAGACCATGTTTTCCTTTCCTTCCTTTATGAAGCCTTGTGGTTGTGCCATGTATACTTCTTCTTCTAAACTCCCATTTAGAAAAGCTGTTTTTACGTCCATTTGGTGCAACTCCAAATCATAATGAGCCACCAACGCTAATATGATTCTTCATGAGTCCTTCTTTGAAACTGGAGAGAAGGTCTCATTATGATCAATGCCTTCTCGTTGATTAAAACCTTTGGCAACAAGTCTAGCTTTATGTCGTTCGATATTAACTTTTGAGTCAAGTTTGGTCTTAAAAATCCACTTGCACCCAACTCGTTTTTGTCCTTCTGGAAATTCGACCAACTCCCAAACTTTATTGTCATTCATAGATTTTATTTCTTCATTCATGGCATCAATCCATTTATCGAAATCATCACTATTTACGGCTTTTTCATAAGAAACTGGATCATTAATATTCCCTATGTTAAATTCGGTCTCTTCAAGGTATACCACATAATCATCTGGAATTGTCGATCTCCTTTCTCTTTGAGATCTTCTTAATGGCACTTCCTGTGGTGCTTCAAAAGTTTCATCGGTTATAGTGTCATTATGTCATTGTTCAGTTGGTTGATCATTCTCTTGTTCATTTTCATTGATTGGGTCAATGACCGGTTCAACAACTACATTAGGAACAATAGGTATGTTATGAACTCTGGGTATAGGAATTTGTACCCTGACTTCTTGAATGATTTCCTCCCTTTCTTTTATACTCCCAATTACTTCACCTTCTTCATTGAATTTAGCATTTCCAGTTTCTATGATTCTAGTTGTATAATTTGGACAGTAGAATCTATATCCCTTCGACTTTTTTGGATACCCGATAAAATGATAAGATAATGTCCTAGGATCCAATTTCTTTTCATGAGGGTTATAGATTCTAGCTTCCGCTGGGTAGCCCCACACACGTAAATATCTTAAATCGGGTTTCCATCCTTTCCAAAGTTCAAAAAGGGTTTTTGAAACTGACTTACTAGGAACCCTATTTAAGATGTGTACGGTGGTCTTTAATGCACGTGTCCACAAAAATGTAGGCAATTGGGTCCTACTTATCATACTTCTAACCATTTCTATAAGTGTACGATTACGCCTTTCAGCTACACCATTCTGCCAAGGTGATCCTGGCATTGTGTATTGGGCGCAAATACCTATTTTTTCAAGGAGTTTAGAAAATGGGCGAGGGCATTGCCCCGACTTGTCATATCTACCATAATATTCACCACCTCTATCAGACCTAATAATTTTCACCTTTTTGCCTAGTTTCCTCTCAACCTCATTAATGTATATTTCAACGACATTCACAGACTGAGATTTGTCATGCAACATGTACAAAATGCAATAACGTGAAAAATCATCTATAAAGGTGATGAAGTATTTTTCTCCACCATTGGATGGAATATCAAAAGGTCCACATATGTCTGTATGTATTCTTTCAAGTAGCTGGGTGCTTCTTGTGGATCTTTCTTTGTATGTTTGGTATGTTTTCCTTTAATACAGTCCACACATACATCATAATTGGCCCAATCCAGGTTATGGAGTATTCCATCTTTAATGATCCTTTCAATTCTCGGCCTGAATATGTCCCCCAATCTTGTATGCCACAAATAAGCAGATTTTTCATCATTAAGTGTACATTTCGTACCAACATTAGGATGCAGGGTCACAAGGGGTTCAGAAAATTCTTTTCAAGATTCAATAAATATAAACCATCTAATAAAAATCCAGAACCAACATTATTAGAATTTTTAATCAAACCAAAACCATTGTTCTTAAATTCAATTGCAAAACCATTTAAAGCGAGCTTAGAAACAAAAATTAAATTCCTAGAAACTGTGGGAACATAAAAAGTTTTTTGCAAATCTAAAACAAATCTAGTGCTTAAAATCAGGCGAAAGACTCCAACAACTTATATTTTAGCCTTTGCCTTATTGCCCATGGAGAGAAAATGTTCATTTGGATTTGTTTTGCAGATCGAAGTGAAGCCCTGCATCGAATTAGAAACATGACACATAGAACCAGAATCAATCCACCAAGTGTTAGAAGGATCGTTAATAAAGTTTGATTCGAAAGAAACATAAATAGAGGGCTTACCCTTTTTCTCGAACCAGGCCTTTCGTTTATGACAATCCCTCTGAAAGTGGCCCTTCTTTTTATAGAAGTGACACTTGTCGTTCTTTTCCTTCTTCATAGCAGTAGTTGATAGTTCAGCTTGATGAGACGGCCCAGGACCTTTCTTAATTCCCTTACCGAACTTCTTCTTAAAAACAACTCCTTTGACTGTCAGATTTGCCACCCGTCCCTTAGTCACATAACCATTCTGTTGCTTAAGCCTTCCTTCCTCCTGTACCAACATGCTTTGCAAATCATTTACATCCCACTTATCTTTTATAGTGTTGTAATTAATTTGGAAAAAGCCCATACTCAAGAGGTAGGGAGTTTAGGACGAATTGGATGAGAAAAGACTCATCCACTGTCATGCCCAAAACTCTAAGCCTAGCAGCCAGATTGGTCATCTCTATAATGTGCTCATTCAGGGGTCGAGTACCATCGAACCTCATAGTGGTGAGGTCGGCCATCAGTTTCCCAACAAGGGATTTATCAGCAGTGCAAAAGCGTTCCTTAATATTGTTCAAATACTCTTTCGCTTTCGTAGTTTCAGGTAGGGAGGTCTTAATGTTAGCATCAACGCACATTCACACAAACATAAGGGCCAGCCTATTGGATCGAGACTATGCTTCATGGATAGAAATTTCATCCTCTCTACTGGCATTAGTAATAACAGCGGGTTCATCACACATAATTGCCATGTCCAGGTTGAGAACCCCTAGGCTGAAATCAATTTGCTCATTCCATTCAGAAAAATTAGTTCCACCAAATTTGGAATATGACTGAGCTTGCGAATACAGGTTAAGGGGAACTGCAATTAATAACAATGTTCAGAAATTAAATTTTTACACACAACAGAATTACAAGGGTCGAATATTGAATTGTTGACTAAAAATTTTGGCATATTTCATTTACAATCTGAACATCACGGAATCTATGTTAATCATCACATAATGCTCAGATTGTAAAGATATATTACCCTATAATTCATTTATCATGGTCCCATAATTTTGGCATCTGTGTTTGTTGCCTAAACCTTTAATACCATGATTAATGGACTTAATTTCAACTATTCTGTTTTTACAAAACTAGTTCTAATGTTGTTCAATTCAGATATTAACATGTGTTGCGCCTAAATCCAATTTTAACTGACATTAGAATAAGTCTTTAATGAATGTAAGTATATTATTCGTAGCAGTCTCAGCCTGTGTTTGGCCTTTGACTTAACTCAAATGAATAATTGTTTACATGTCTCAACTTAAATATAGTTAATCATGCATTAATATTAACTATAATACATAATCTATCAGTAATTACAAATATAGCAATAGCTGCTTAAATGCCTCAAAAACAGAATTGCCTAGGTATAGTAAAAACACAAAATACATTAATTTTGCCAAAAATGAGTTTTCACCACAGAATGGAAGTAAAACATGCCATAAAATCAAAACTTTTTGCGAAACGTTAATATCAATTTTTTGTAAAGATTTATAAGCCCCGAGATTATCTCCTAAAATGGCAAAAATGTGGTTTTGAGGGCCTTAACGGACTCGAATTGCCGAAAAACACATTACATCACAGCCAAAGGCGGTGAAATTCTATCGTTGGCCCGTTTCCAGTCAACCTATCGAGTTTCAAGTCAATCGAACACCAAAAATTTTGAAAAACACTATTCACTACGTAAAAAAAAAATATCCCGGAATCTGTTTTGCGCCAAATCGCAATTTTCTCTTAATTAATCTTAAAAACAGATTCGTTTTCTTATCATGATTAATAATCGTGTTTTTCAGAATGCTTACACAACTCGAAACAATAAAATAATCCTAACGGAAAATTAGGGTTTCAATAACACGAAAAGGGGTTGAACAATAATGGGACAGTTATCATAAGATAAGGATTGTATGTAGCAATCTCGTTCTTAATATCATATATAACACAAATTCGAATTACCATGTGCATGATTACCAGATTGCTTAAAATTTCAGATTTCCAGAAAAACAAAATTTTCAGATTACCAGATTTACTAAAAATTCCAGATTTCCAGATTTTTAAAAGATCATAAATAAGAATTGTTATAAAGGAGTTTTCATTAACGAAAAACATGAGATTATAAACTGAAAGCTCTGATTCCACATGTTAATTAATATTGTTTTGTTAATCATGAATTTGAATATGAATCATAAGGTTGCATCATGAATAAAACAGTTTTGACATGAATCCAGGATGTTTATCTTCATGCAATCACAGAACCGAAAATTCTTTATAACTACGATTTAAAAAACTGACCTTTGTCCATCGTTGTTGAACGGATTAAAGTGACTTGAATGCTTCTTTAATTCCTTTCTTGAACAGCCCGAAATATGAGAAAAATGAATTTTGGATTTTCTATCCCTCCTTAGAAACAATGTGTATTGAGATGACTCTAAATGGTGTAGAAGTATATATTTATAAGGGGAAGAGGGCCGGAATCCTAGTGGAGGTGGGACTCTTTCAAGTCTCCCACTAATGCCACTAACCATCATGTGACTAACGGATAAGGTTTACCCAAATCTTTTAATATCTTTATTTATCACATTCCTAATTAATTATCTGACATTTATTAAAACCACAGAAATGGGAAATTCGGAATTTAATTCAATTGAAATTAAATAATTAATTTCGTCACTTAACATTAATTTCCAACATAGAGATGATGGCTTGAGTTCATACCATGATGGTTGAGAGATGATGATTTGGGTGTGTGGTGGTGTATGGTGGTGCCAGATTCTGGTTTGTGATGACTTTGGTGGTTCGCGATTTGGTGATAGTGGTGCCGAGTTACGGGGTCATAGTTTGGTACGAAGATGGCATCGTGCGGTGGTTGTGGTAAGGATACCACACTTGAAATAGTTTAGTTCTTTCAGATGGGTTTATCAAATGTGTTGTAGTTTGGTCTTTTTGATTGTTGATACCAAATTTAGTCTGCTAACATGCACCAATCACTTGAAGACGCGTGTTAACCTACGTGGCAAATACAAATACTTCCAACGAACAACATACTGTCACCGAGATACTCAGGCACTCCGAGCAACTTAAGCATACCGAGCAACTTAAGCATAATGAGCAGCTTAGCGTGCCGAGCAACTTAAGCGGTCCGAGCTACTTAGCGTGCAGAGCATCCAAATAAAGAGAGTCAAAAGACAACTATGCATTAAATGCGTATTATTATCGTACAGATGTATATGTCTACTAGATAACAACGCATATCCTTTCATATGTACAACCTCAAGGCTATAAATACACTGTAACCTCCTCATAAGAAGGGGACTTTGGATCTCTTGGAAAATTGATTTATCGAGATTCAAGGCAAACACTCAGCAATACAAAACAGTGGACGTAGGCCATTTTCATAAGGCTGAACCACTTTAAAAATCCTTTGTCTTGTTTATTCATTTTTATCTGTGATTGATTGATTAGATATAATCTAGTTTTTTACATCAACAAATTGGTGTCGTCTGTGGGAAATGACCGTACTTAGCATTTTTCACTAAAATAATTCATCATATATGGCTGAGAATTCGGAGTCCAATAATTGAAACACTGGGATCCCTCCAAACCCTTCTACTCCCCCAAATATTCAAGATCTGGACGGCATAATGGCTAATTTATCCCAAGTCCAAACGTCCATGCAAGAAACCATGCGTCAACTTATACAAACTGTTCAAGGTGGAGTGCCGGCCCAATCAGGACAACGAAGTGTAAAGAGAAATACCCATTTGCCATATTCAAGAACTAGAAGAACGTTATTCCTGGAGGTCTCTCAATCTAGACGTACTGACTCATATCGTACAGAAAGATCTAGTGATCTTTCTTATCAACCAGGCCGGACTTCATCAGTACGAGCTACCGATTCCCACCGAAATGTCACTCTCACTCCATAAAGGACTAGTGCTCTAGAAAGGTTGTGTAGAGTCTCTCATTTTGATCGTTTAGGCCCTAAGAGGAATAGAAGTCCCCCTAGGATTGCGTCGAGGAACTCTCCACAACTATTTGATCTAAGGGAAGGCTTTGCCCAATCACGCCCAACTGCCCGTAATGAAAGATCCCAAGAGGAAAACTCAGCGCGATCAATTGCTCGAATAAATAGGCCCGAGGTGGGAAATGATGCATGGAAAGGCTCTATTCAAAGGTTGGAGGACTGATTAAGGGAAATGGCTAAGGCCAAAAATCCTATACAAAGAACTTTTGTCCAAGGGACACCATTCGTATAGGCAATTGTGGATTTTCCCACACCATCAAAATTCAAAGCTCCTATGGTGACGCCTAAGTATGATGGAAAAACTGACCTTGTCCTTCATATAGAACAATTTCAAGCTGCAGCCGATATCTACGCGGTTCCAGACAAGATGAGATGCAGAGCGTTTTCAGGAACTTTTACCGGATCAGCTCAGATATGGTACAACAACCTTCCTCGGGGGAAGATTGCGAATTTCTTCCAACTGGCAGAGCTTTTTATAAGGAATTTCTGTTTTGGAGCGAAACCAGTCAAACGAGTAGCACAATTTCTAAGTGTTAAATATAAGACAAACGAAAGTACTAGGGACTATATCAATCGTTTCAATAACGAGAAGCTTGAGGTAATTTATTATGAGGAGAAAACAACAATTACTGCTCTGATAAGTGGACTGTTGCCAGACAAGTTGTACTACACTTTGGCTAAGAATCCGCCTAGGACCATGGCAGAACTAATGGCAAAGGCAGCCAAAATCATGAATGCTTAGGAAGCCATGGTTGTGAAGAAGAATACAGACACTAAGGAGACCAAGGTTGAGTCTGGTAAAGTCGAGAAGAAGGATCAGAAGAACAATGGTGGCAACAAGCAGTCGAAATGTAAGCAAGTGCTGAAGCAGATGAGGAAATATGGAAATTATACTCCCTTGAAGGTAGATATAAATCACATTCTATAGGAGATCAAGAACAATGAGGAGTTATCCTAGCCAGGGAAAATGAAGGCAGATCCTGACAAAAGGGACAAGTCCAAATATTGCGAATTCCACAAAGACCATGGTCACACGACCAAATGTTGCATAGCTCTCCAGAATGAAATTGAAGCACTCATCAGGCGAGGAAAATTGGCTAAGCATGTTGATCGCCAAAATGATGGAAAGACCAGCGACCGAGGAAGGCAAAGATCTAAGTCTCCTCGCTGAGCAAATGAAGAAAAGAAGAGAGATCACGAAGATGATCCAGAAGATGATCCCGACCTCCCCAAAAGACCAAGACAGCCAGAGCGCGAGGTATGTTCAATCCATTTTGGGTCATATGAATGTAATGTCATTACAGGTGGAGATACAGGAGGTGGAGATCTAACTACGGAGAGAAAATCTTACCTCAATGAGGCTCAAGCCTGCTCATACATACAGTGAATAAACTTATCTGAAGATGATCGTCTGAGGAAGGTGAATAGGGACAAACTGGTTATCGGTTTTTCTAAGAATGACCTTGAAGGTGTACTATATCCTCATGATGACCCATTGGTAATCAAGATGAGAATGAATGAAGTGGTGATTTCATGGGTATTGGTGGACAATGGTAGCTCTACAGACATCATGTTCTATCCATGTTTTGATAGTTTGAACCTGAAGTTAGCCCAGTTGGAGCCCTATCATAGGCCCCTCCTCGGTTTTACTGGAAGAAAGGTTTTTCCACTTGGGATGATCAAGTTGGATATGCTTATTGGTACATGGCCTGCTTGTCAAACAGAAAGAGTACGCTTTTTCGTAATGGATAAAAATGTCCAATCAGCTTATAATATCATCATGGGAAGGGTAGGTCTGAATAAGTTCGAAGTAGTACCATCTATTATACATCAGTGTCTAAAGTTCCCAACCAATTTTGGAGTGGGAATTATGAAAGGCGACCAGAAAGTATCTCGAGAATGCTACTATTCATTTGCCGAACAAGAGGAACGAGAAGAATCTAGGAAGAAAACTACTACATATCAAGTGGATGAAATAGAAGATGCAGAGATTGAAACATTAGACCCTAGAGACGAGTCTCATCTCGTGAAGTTCCAGGTCATAGAATCCACCGAAAGTATCATTCTCTATGATGAACACCCAGAACGAACAACCCAAATTGGTGCGTCATTGGATGAATCAATAAAAAAGGAACTGATAGCATTTCTAAGGCGCAAAAAATAGACTTTCGCATGGAGTCATGAAGACATACCAGGGATAGACCCGAGTTTCCTGTGCCACGAGCTGAACGTGAATAATGAGGTTAAGCCAGTGAAGCAGCGAAGAAGGGTGTTCAGCCCTGAAAAGAACCAAGCTATACAGGAAGAAGTAGAGAAACTAAAAAAAGCCTTTTTTATTGAGGACGTCAAATATCCTGATTGGCTAGCAAATGTGGTGATGGTGAAAAAGAAAAACAATAAGTGGAGGATGTGTGTGGACTTCACTGATCTTAATAAAGCCTACCCAAAGGATCATTTTTCTTTGCCTCGAATCGATCAACTGGTGGATGCTACCTCGGGGCATGAATTGTTGAGTTTCATGGATGCCTACTCTGGTTACAACCAGATTAAAATGAAGCCTGAGGACAGGGAAAGTACCTATTTTATCACCCCAATGGGAACTTATTGCTATAATGTTAAGCCTTTCAGACTTAAAAATGCAGGTGCAACATATCAACGGGTGATGAATAAGGTGTTCGCAGAGAAAATAAGTCGTAACATGGAGGTTTATGTTGATGATATGCTGATGAAGATCAAGAAAGCAACTCATCACTTGGTTGACCTAGGTCAGACCTTTGATTAACTAGAGAAATATCAAATGAAGTTGAATCCTACCAAATGCATATTTGGGGTGCGAGAAGGTATGTTTCTCGGATATATTGTTAACCAACGAGGTATTGAGGCGAACCTTGAAAAGATTAAGGCCCTATTGGAACTACGATATCCAACTACGAAGAAGGAAGTTAAAAGTCTCACAGGGCAAGTTCCAGCACTTAACAGGTTTGTGTCACGAGTAATAGACAGATGTCTCCCATTCTTCAAAACACTCCGAAAAACTTTTGAGTGGAATGATGAATGCGAGAAGGCCTTTCAAGAGTTGAAGAAATACATGGGAACACCTCCATTGTTATCTAGACCAGTGATGGGATAAAGACTATACTTGTATTTGGCAGTTTCAGAGAATGCAGTTAGCTCAGTGTTGATAAGAGTGGAGAACGGAGTACAAAAACCATTCTATTACACCAGCAAGGCTTTCCGAGGAGCAGAGATCAGATATCCAAGGTTGGAGAAATTGTCACTGGCACTAATTGAAGCGAGCATAAGGATGAGTCCATACTTCCAAGCCAATACTATAGTGGTGTACACTGATACGCCATTAAGACAAGCTCTGTATGAACCGGAGAAATCGAAAGATTGATATACTGGGTAGTAGAACTTGGTGAATATGACATAGTTTATGAGCCTAGATCGTCACTCAAGGGGAACGCAGTAGCGTATTTTATTGCAAAGTTTACTCACTCTGATACCTCCGAAGAGCAAGAGTTTAATACAGACCAACCCGTGGATGTTACGGGATCATCGAATTTAACACCCGACCAATTTCCATCAGTAGACGATCAAGAGAAGATAATCAACGAGCAACGAGAAATGTTGGGAGAAGTCAAAAGGAAGCATCAAATATTCCACCGAGGAACTCTGTCTGATCAAGAGTTTGATAATGATGTACCTGTGTGGAATCTGTATGTGGATGGTTCTTCGTGTGCCAGTGGTAGTGGAGCAAGAATTATTTTAAACAGTCCTGATGAAATTGATATGGAGTATGCTCTACGTTTTCAATTTAAGTCTTCTAATAATGAGGCTGAATATGAAGCCATGATTGTAGGTCTAAATCTGTCCAAAACCATGAAGGCAGAGCAGGTCGCTGTATTCAGTGATTCACAGTTAATAGTAAATAAAATTCTCGGGGTGTATGAAGCAAAGGGAGAATTAATGGTCAAGTATCATGCAAAAGCAATGGAGGTTGTATCATTTTTTACTGCAGTTCAGTTGATCAGAATACCAAGATTGGAGAATGCAAGAGCCGACGCTCTAGCTCGGCTAGCATTAGCCACACGCACCGAGCTACGAAGAACAATCCCAATAGAAATCTTGGTTGGTCGGAGCATAGATGAATATTTGATGATGAACTTCATTGACATCGACTTGGGACCATCTTGGATGGACCCCATCAGGGCCTATATTGAAGAGGGGACTTTGTCGACTGATAAACTCGCAGCCAAGAAACTGAAGTTTAAAGCTGCTCATTACGTATTGACCAGTGGCATTTTATATAGACGAGGAGTTATAGCAGGATTACAAAGATGTGTCCGTCCCTACGAAGTGAAAGAATTGATTGAAGAGGTTCATAAAGGATCCTGTGGGGCCCATGTAGCAGGACGGACTCTTTTGCAGAGGATAACAACACAGGGATATTATTGGCCAATGATGAGAGCTGACTGCGCAGATTATGCTAAAAGGTGCGATAATTGCCAATGATTCTCTTCCATACGAAGAACTCCAAAATCATTGTTAACACCCATCACTTCCTCTTGGCCATTCTCCATGTGGGGGATAGACTTGGTTGGGACACTTTCGACGACCAAAGGAAGATTCAAATACCTCGTGGTGGCTGTGGATTATTTTACCAAATGGGTGGAAGATGAACCTCTCATTGATATGACATATGACAAGGTCTATCAATTTATTTAGAAAAGTATTATTTGCAGATATGGTCTCCCACATGCATTCATTATTGACCATGGAGCCCAATTTGACAACGAGGAATTCACTGTATATTGTCACCAATCCAATGTACAAAAGACCCACTCCGCGCCAGGCCATCCCCAGAGCAATGGGAAAATTGAAGTAACGAATAGAACCCTATTGAACGGTTTGAAAAAACGGCTGGATGATGAAAAGGGAAATTAGATTAACGAGCTACATTCGGTGTTGTGGGCTTATCGCACTACACCATGAACAACAACTGGGAGAGTCTCCATACATGTTGACATTTGGGAGTGAGGCTGTCATACCTACTGAATTGGGTTTACCTACACATAGGGTGCTTAATTTCAATTCTCCCATAAGCAATTTGATGAGGCGTCTAGATCTGGATATGCTCGAAGAAGTTAGGGAAGAAGCAGCAATCAGGATTGCTGCATACCAACAATGAACAACCTTGTTTTACAACAAAAGGGTGAAGGAGTGCGATTTGAAAAAAGGGGATTATGTGCTGAAGAAAGTTATCCAAAAACATAACAAACTGGAGGCCAACTGGCATGGACCTTACAAAGTAGCTGAAGTTGTTCGTCCTGGGACATACAGAATTGAAACCTTAGAAGGGGAAGAGTTCAAGAACGCATGGAATGCCGAACATCTGCGTAAGTACTATCAGTAATTAAAGTCCACATGTAATACAGTTTCTTTCAATATGATTGAAAGGATGTTTCGCCCATATTTCTTCCTTTGTTGAATTTTTTTCTTCAGAATATTAGTGCTACACACTACACAAACCTAAATCTAGAGCAGGTTGGTCGGTAACTCATAACCAACTCCGGTTGGTCGGTAACTCAGTACCACCAACTCTGGTTGGTTGGCAATTTAATTACCACCAACTCTGGTTGGTCGGCAACTCAATATCACCAACTCTGGTTGGTCGGTAACTCAATACCACCAACTTCGGTTGGTCGGCAATTCAATTACCACCAACTCCGGTTGGTCGGGAACTCATTACCACCAACTCCGATTGGTCAGTAACTTAATACCACCAACTCCGGTTGGTCGGTAATTCAATTACCACCAACTCCGGTTGGTCGGGAACTCAATACCACCAACTTCGATTGGTCGGCAATTCAATTACCACCAACTCCGGTTGGTCGACAACTCAATACCACCAACTCCGGTTGGTCGATAACTCAATACCACCAACTCCGGTTAGTCAGCAATTCAATTACCACCAACTCCGGTTGGTCGGGAACTCATTACCACCAACTTCGGTTGGTCGGTAACTCAATACCACCAACTCCGGTTGGTCAGTAATTCAATTACCACCAACTCCGGTTGGTCGGAAACTCATTACCACCAACTCCGATTGGTCGGTAATTCAATGACCACCAACTCCGATTGGTTGGTACCAAACTAGGCAAGAAGTTGGACGACCTCCCGGGGGATCCACTGTCTATGCAACAAGGTAATCCATACGAGATTACTACAACTAAGCAGGAACATGGGATGAAAATCATTCCATTGCTTAGGCCCAAAGAGTGACAAGTCACTATAATCAAACAACAAATGGGATAAGTATATATATATATATATATATATATATATATATATGTTCACCAACTAACGAACATGGACATTCTACAAATTATTCACAAGGAAATGAAATTGTAAAAACCTCTTCATTAAAACTAAGCAAATTACATATGATATGAAGTTTAATTCATTACATAAAAATGTCCTATTCTATGGGTTTCTTTCCCTCTGCTTTTGAAACAGGTTCCACCCCAGCTGGAGGATCATCTAATGCGTAAGGAGAATTTATAAAGTTTAGATCTCGCATCATTCTAACATTCATTATGGATGGTCGATCAAGCAAGTGTTCTGGACGAGATATCTCAAAATTTGAATGAAGGCTGTAATCATCGAGATACTTGGAGATTAAAATCCGAGGAATAGCATGGGCTGGAATCTAATTAAGGTCAAGTTTGAAGGGAGGCACAGGCAAATCAAGAACTCCAGGATCATAATAATCCCACAAGAAATGACCTTGATCCAATTTCAGAACACATAAAACATTCAACCACCCTTGCTTATATCCTTCGTTGTTCGACTGCTGCAAACGATCATCAAGGTGATACAAAGCTTTATTATACCCAGCCATCCAAAATTCCTTGGGATTCTTGTGAAACTGATAAGTTAATCTCTCAAGTTGCTCATGGAGCTTCTTCACCAGAATTTCTTTACTTTCCAGAGCAGAACTCTGACTAGATAGTTGGTCAGTGAAACTCAGAATCTTCTTAGACATGTCTGCCAAGGCTTGATTCTTCACCATTAATTGAACGGCTTGATTCTCTAAGGCCAACTGAGTTCTCATTTCTTTTATAGTAACCCGACCAGCCCTTGCTCGTCCACGAGAAGAAGATCTTGCTCTTCCACGAGCAGGTGTGGAAGATCCTGCTCGTTTTAAAGTTTCTAACTCATCCCTTAAGTTAGCATTTTCTACTTCTAAAAATGAAAAACCATCTTCATTTATTGAGATTAAGTCTTCCAAAGAAGAAGAGGCAGCAGATTTGAGTTATTTTATTTCCTCCTGCAAAGCGATGTTCTCCTGCTCCAGCAGCTTGGCAATATGTTTATGTTCTTCAATTTCAAGATTTAACACACTCTCCTTTTTCTCATGAGCAGAAATGAATTTGTCATATCCCTTGTTAGCACTCAATTGATGGTACTTTTTCTCATAGCCTTGATGCAAAAGTGTATTAGACTCTTTGTACTGCTGTTGAAGTTCCTCGATCGTTCCTTGAAGATCTTCAATCATTTCGTAGTAGGCCACATTGTTGGCTACAACATGATCAAATAGACACTTCAGGTACTGATAAGCATCAATGGCTCGCTCAGAAGCATCTGATCCGAGGATATCAATGATTTGAGCTTCACTAAAATCTGCATAACCAACTTTGAAATAGTCATTGCATTTCTTCATCAACTCTGAATCATGAGCTGATAAAAGTTCCATCCTGGCCACAAACTAGTAAAGAAAAAATGAAACACTAAATCAACAATGGTGCGAAGTAGGGGTGTAAACGGGTCGGGTCTGGATCGGGTCTGGGTATATCCAGATCCGATCCGGGTATATTTTTAACGGATCGGGTCTTACCCGATTACACGACGGATCTCAGAAAATGGATCCAGACCCGGATCCGTTAAGGACCCGGAGACCCGACCCGAATACCCGACCCGATTATATATATATATATATATATAACTCTTTTTATATAAATATAACTTATATTTATATAAAAACAGTTTTATATAAAAACAATATAAAAACTGTTTTTATATATATATATATAAGTTATATTTATATAAAAACAATTTTATATAAAAACTGTTTTTTATATAAAACTGTTTTTATATAAATGTTTTTATATAAAATAAAACTGATAAAAATAGTTTTATATAAAAACTATTTTTTATATAAAACTGTTTTTATATAAATGTTTTTATATAAAATAAAACTGTTTATATATATATATATATATATATATATATATATATATATATATATATATATATACACATTCGGGTCGGGTCCTTATCGGATCGGAGTCATGTATATCCAGATCCGATCCATTAACTAATCGGGTAATCGGATAATCGGGTCTATAAAATTTGCTCGAATCCGTTAATTTAGGTCGGGTCCGGATCGGGTCCGGGTCCAGACCCAGTCCATTGACAGCCCTAGTGCGAACAGAGCAAGTAAGAGAGAAATTCAAGACGAACAACAGAAGTTCAAATTTTATTCATCATGGTAAAGGAAAACATAGTTCAAGCTTACATTCAAGAAAACAACAAAATAAAAGACCTGAATAACTTTACACCTTCTCCTTATTTCCTACGACTTCTTCAGACGGTCTGGATGAAGGGGTTAGTTGCTCGGAGAGCAATGGTAGCTGCTCGGCGAATGTGCTGGCTTATTGGACTTGCTCGGAAGGTTTCACAATGGCAACAATAGGGACCTGCTTTCATGTCATCATAGAAGATTCATTTGAAGTAGCTTCATCTTCTTCTTCTTCTCTAAGAGAGGGAGGAGGGCCATGAATATGCTCCTAGAACAACTCTGATTTTTCAGTAACCTTCAATTTCTTCAAAGCTACTACCCATCCATCCCAAAAATATTTAACACTGGCATACTCCATTTGAGAAGACATAACAACCAGACCCTAGTTCTAACCCTTGTCCCAACCAGCACTAAAAGATTTTTTAACTGCATCTTTCCTTTTTGCTCTCTCCGAGGAGGTCCTTTCCCTAAGGAGCTCTTCGGTAGACTTCAGCTTTTCTTCTACCTCTGTCTTGTGTCGTTCAACATCTTAAAGCTTGGCAACATTTTCCTCAACAGACTTAAGCTTGACTTCAAGCTCAGTATTATGTTGTTCGACCTCCTTCAATTTCTTCTCCAACTCTTTGGAGGCAGTCATAGCTTGATCTCTATCTAGTTCAACGAACTTAAATTTCGTTCCCCAAGTATCTTTGTCTTCCTCATAATTCTGACGAGATTCCCTCAAAGATTGAGTTAGTCCAGCAAAAGCTTCTTCTACCCCACCCGAGGAGCTGGAAGCCCTGATGGCTTCATCCTTCTTCAAAATACTATTGAAGCAAGTCACAAGCTGAAAAAATGAGGAATTTTAAGTCAATATATGAATATAGTACTAGAAAATAAAGGAGTCAGGCTAACGATACTTATTGAAGTAATGTGTTGAGCAACCAATGTAGTAAGTCTCTCACGAGAAAAGGTGTCTTCAACACCTTGGGATTCTGGAACAGTCCAAGATCTTATCAAGCCCATAGCAGAGCTCGGAGTAATAAGAGCTGGAGTATTACCTTCAACATTTGAAGGTTGAGAGATAGGGTCAACAGGTCTCTCAGAAGAACTCCTTTTGAATCTCCTCAGAGGAGCAGGAGCACTTTCAATTAAAGGTGTTGTCTCCATTGGTGAGATGACAACAGTCTCACTCGAAGGTGAGATGATAACAGTCTTACTCGGAGGCACAAGGTGCTTCTTGCTAACTTCCTTAGCAACAGTAGAAGGGGGTAGATCTATATTCTTAGTCCCCTCATCTGGGACATCTTATTTATTTTTCTTTACCTCTTCGGTGGCAAAGGCAGATTTGTCAAAAAATGCAAGAGCTTTCCTCTTCTTCATCAGATCAGCAATAAGAGTATTTAAGTCAGAAGAAGAACCTTCCACACTAGTTTCAAAGGTTGGTATCAGATCAAGATCAACCACCACAGGACGAGCAATAAAAGATGAGGTGTAGCTTCTGTATTGCAACAAATAAGAAGCAAATCTGATATGCTCCCCAGCAACAGACTGATGCAAGCCCCAAAAAAGTTTTAAATGTTTTATATTAACATCAGTCTCTTTTAGAGGCTTTCTTTTACTGTCACCTGTAACAAACAAAATCAAATGTCAGTGATGCATTTCATCGAATACAAAGAAAATAAGATTTCAAAAATGAAAACAACATATCCCATTGCCATAAGGTGGACACCTGGGACTTTGGTACACGTCATCTCCATTTAATGGAGGGTGTTGCCAATTTTTCATCACAAACCCCATTATTAAAATAATCCCTATTGGCATCGGGAAGATTGACAACTAAAGCTCTATTCGAAAACCTAGTTTTTAAATAGAAAGTATTATCACTGGTAACCCATCTATAGCAATACATAATTTTTGGAATCCCCAAATGAGTTCCATGAAGTTGATTCGACCTATGTACGCCATTAACTACCCTCCATGTATTTGTAGCTACTCTTGTAGGTACAATATCGAAATATTGGCAAAAATCCAAACACAGGAGATTTGGCGGGAAAGAAAAGCCACGTTCGGCTATAAAAAGACTTGGGAACCAGTGTCCCTTAGCCAAATAAAATATATGAGAAGGACAAGAAAGTTCTTCCAAAATAACCCACGAAGCGATTGAAAACTCAGACCGAAATTTATCCAACGATTCAACAAGATAAACCATGGTGAATAAAGTAAATAAATAAGAGGGAAGAAATCTTACAGAAGAAAGATAGATCAGTTGACAATGAACGATGGAATGAACGAAGGCACAAGATAGAGAGAAAATGAAGAGTTCAGAGATACAGATGTGAAAAGTGAAAGATGATAGGATTTCTGTCACACTTAAATACTTTACCTCGGGAATAGAGAAAAGCAATGATTACATGGGAAGACGTTTGCATTTTCAGTGGCTAAAAGAAAAAAAGGGCACAAATATCGAAGTGATCGTGAAAATTCAAAATATTTATGAATCTTGATATTATGCGCTAAAAAGGAATTATATACAAGGAAAATATTCCTAAAATTCATAAAGACCAGTAATCCAAGCAATTTTTGAGCAAAATGTTCCACACTCTCCTTCAACCTCAACTGTGAAACATCGGGGGCTTCTGTTGATACCAAATTTAGTCTGCTGACATGGACCAATCACTTGAAGACACGTGTCAACCTACATGAAAAATACAAATACTTCTAACGAACAACTGATGCGGCGGAAAAAGTGTGCGCGTGTAAGTGCACAATCGTCGTGTGTTTCGCCGCCGCGATACAAAAGATAACCTAATAGACTACTACACTTGACAAGCAAGTACAGCGGTAAGTCGGGTATCGTAAATCCACAGGGAGTGATTGAATTTTAGATGTTAATTGTTTTGATTACTTCAGGAATAAAAGTGTAAAAGGTGATAGGTTGGGAATGGTGACAAAATAAAAGAATAAGTTAACGCTAATTAAAGGAAAGCGAGGATTGGGATCGCATCCTACCAAACGTATCGAAACAACTACTAACTAGAGTTAAGGCTCGAAAGAAATTTAATCGAGCATTTCCAATTAAGCATAAACATCACGCAATAAGGAATTTAAGCCAAAGTTGCGAGATTAAACATTTAATGGAAAATGGTCGCACGCGGATTAAATTCGGATTGTCGCTATAAACACTAAAGTTGCGTGACAAATAAAGTTAAACGCATAACAATCCAACTTTAATACACGCGGTTTCAATTAAACGCGATTTTGCACAAAACCTAGTTTTCGGAGCTCGGGGCCCGAAAATGGCGGAAATGAAATCCCGACCCTATTTATCTAAGGGTGCATGGTGAGTTAAACTAAATTATGCTAATTAGGCTAGGAAAGAAAGAATTAAAACATGTAAACTAGTTAGAAATCATGGAAACTAAATTACAAGGCAAGGAAAGAAGAAGAACAAGCTATATTAATGGAGAGGAAGTGAATAGTTCAATCTTACAAACCACATGGGTTGTCAATCCAAGAAGAAGAGAGAAATGAACTCTCCAAAACCAAACCCTAACTAAACTATATAAATCAGAATATGTGTGTCTAAGTATATCTATTATTACAACAAAAACCAACTTATATAGTAAGTTGTAATAAAAGAAAAGAAGAAAGAAAAGAAAGAAAATATCTGCAAGGGAAAAACAGGGGATCGATCGATCGACCCCTGTGGTCGATCCATCGAGATTGTAATTCGTGGCAAAAATAATAAGGCTCGATCGATCGACCCTCGGGCTCGATCGATCGATCAAGCAGGGGCAGCCTGCAATTTCCCCTGCATTGGCATACAATCCAACGTCGCTCAAATCGCCGTAACTTTGTCGTTATGAATCGGAATCGCGCACCGTTCACGGCCACGCGAAGCTAGCGAGGAGAGATACAACTTCCGTGTAGATGTCAGGCCAGGTGCCCAAACTGTGAAATGACCGGATTGCCCTTGCGCGTGCGATAGTGTACGGAAATCGAGCGGAATGCGTCCGACTTTCATACTAAGCATCCAAACACCTACAAAAGCTCAATTAACCCCTGCAAAACATGTTAGCATAGAAATCCGAGGTTGTCTGGTTAACGAGCATAAATATAGGGATTAAGATACCCGAGGAGGCTAATAACGCGTATGTTAACGGGTGAAAAAATGCAATATTTGCGTCGCATCAACAACATACTGTCATCGAGCTACTCAGGCACTCCGAGAAACTTAAGCACTCCGAGCAAATTAAGCATACCGAGCAACTTAGCGTGCCGAGTAACTTAAGCGGTCCGAGCTACTTTGCGTGCAGAGCATCCAAATCAAGAGAGTCAAATGACAACTACGCATTAAATGCACATTATTATCGTACAGATGTATATGTCTACTAAATAACAGTGCATTATCCTTTCATAAGTACAACCTCAAGGCTATAAATACATTATAACCTCCTCATAAGAAGGGTACTTTGGATCTCTTGGAAAATTGATCTATCGAGATTCAAGGCAAACAGTCAGCAATACAAAACAGTGGACATAGGCCATTTTCATAAGGTGAACCACTTTAAAAATCCTTTGTCTTGCTTATTCAATTTTATCTATGATTGATTGATTAGATATAATCTAGTTTTTTACATCAACATTGATATTTTTTTCCAAATAAAAACAGAGAAGGAAAATTCTTAATCCTATCATTATCTTGAATATTTTTTTATGGGTTTAATTTAAGATTTGTGAAAGTTGATATTTTTTCCAAACAAGAACTGAGAAGGAAAATTCTTAATCCTATCATTTTGTTGAATATTTTTTTATGGGTTTAATTTAAGATTTGTGAACGTTGAAATGCAATGTTGAAGTGAGTTGCAAACAAGAACTGAAAGAACTGCAAACAAGAACTGAAATTCAACGCTGAACTAGAAGGCAACCAAGAACTGAAAATGAACGCTAAAAGTTGAACACTGTAGTAAGAAGACAGTTATGTTGTTTGGCCAAAATTTCATACTACACATAACTGAAAATGTTTTGCGTCGCAGCATATGATCGACCTCACTTTTGTAGTTAGTTTTGTTTAATTTCAATTTCGGTTGAATTATACTCTTTTTGGCGATTAGTCAATTTCTTACAGTCAATGTTTTGTTTTGAAATTGTTGCAAAACACTGTGGTGATTAATTTGTGATATGACGGAGCGGACCTCTTCATTTTAGTATGTCTGTGAAAAAGTTAGTGAGTTTCTTTGGTACTTCACAGTCATATACTATGGTTTAAGCCTTCCATTAAATTTTCTTCTGCAAAAATTTGCATTGCACTGAAAATATGGCCTTTTGAAAGTACCAAACACGCAAGGAGGCTACGCTGGAGCCAGACTTCATTTTTTAAATTATGGTTTGATTTTTAATCCTTTTGACAATCCTATCAGCCGAAAGAAGATTGTAAAAAAAATGACTATTCTTTACTGATGTTGATTGGTACGAGTATCTGTACTGTCCGTACTGACATTTTGGGTCGTTCAAAGCAGTACTCCTATTCACCAGTTTTATACAAAGCCTAGAATTTTATTTATGCTATGAGTGAATTTAACTAACTATTTTTGTTGATCAAAGTCTTCTTGGTTGTTGATAAAAACAGTACTCCCAGGTATTTTATTTTGGTCATGTAGTTATGTTTTAAATATAATATTTTGTTCTAAATTTTTACTTTAAAAACAACGTAATATTTTGAAAAAAAAAATAAAAACATAAATTTTGAATATAAAAAAATATAAAATCATAAAATTCAACTTTTTATTTAAAAAACATTATATTATTTATAAAAAAAAACTTATATTTAATTAAAATGGACGTTAATAAAAAAATATTGTTTCGTTATTTATATTAAAAAATGGACGTTCTTTTTATATAAAAAAAAGTTATTAAACAAAAAATCTGAACATTATTTTTTGCTAATAAAAATTGGACTAAAATATTATAATAAACTATGTTATTTTTAAACTTTGTTTTCATAAAAATTGGACTAAAATATTATAATAAACTATGTTATTTTTAAACTTTGTTTTTTTACAAATTTTCATAAAACCGAAATTTTTAAAAAACTGTATTTTTTCGGTAAAAAAAATAAAATTTGACTTTAATAAATTACTATTTTTTTAAAAGACTGCTGTCTTAATAAATATAATAAGAGGAAATAAATAAATAACATAAGATAAAATAAAAAAATAAGAAATAATAATAATAATAAAAATGAATGAGAGAGAAAAAGAAAGGGAAGGCCTATTCGATAAAAAAAAAGGAATGAGAGATAAAAAATTATTTTTTATAAAAAAAAATAGAAACTCTTTATAAAATGTAAAATATGTTTTCTTAAAAAAGTATTATTTTTGTTTAAAATTTTATTTTTGGTTCACGCTAGCGATATGTATAGGTGGTCAGACTGCCTATACATACAGCTGGCATGAACCATTTTTTAGATAGTACGCAAAAAAGAGTTTTTAACCAAAAATAAAATTTGTAAAAAAAAACACTTTTTAAAAATAATTTTTTTTACGTGTTATAAATAGTTTTTAAATAAAAAAAAGATAAATTAACTAGGTGGAATGTTTTATAAACAAACGAAATTTTCCCCCTTCTTTTTAAACTAATAAGTTCGTACCATAGGTTATTTTCAATAATTGTTTATCAGTTGCGAACTAAATACGACGTATGGCCCTATCAACGACTTAAACTTTTAAAAATTAGCATCGTGCCTTCAGGTACGGGCATACCCTAGTATATATATATATATATATATAAGTCAAGAACATTTAATGTATTAAAGAGTGCGTGTGTGTGTGTGTGTGTGTGAGTGAGTGTGCGTATTTTACTCTTTTTTTCATTATTAGTCCCATGGAGAATGTACATGTGCACAAAGTGCTTCAAACCAGAGAAATGCAACATGAAAATTGTTACACTTGATGGGTACAGGAGAATAAGTGGCTGATGGACAGATCGAATCTATGAACTCAAAGTCAATGGTGCACCATTAAATGTTGGGACCTGATTGTTATAAAGTGTGGATGATTAAAACTATTGTTCCAAAAGTGTCAGTGTTTTGATACTCGGATGAGTTTGCTACACTTGATGATGCAAAAGGAAGTACCATTGCATGGCCACACTGATACGTTAAGTTTAACTAATCATGCAATTCATATAACAAATATTTTCTTATAAATTATAATCATTTTGCTAATATTTTTAAAATAGGCCGTGCGGGCAAGTGAATATTTATGTTAATGAAAATGTGCTCATTTGTGTTGTAATTGGTGTAAGTGATTATTAGTGGTTTAGTTGTAGCGTTTGCTATTGTTGAGTTGATTTTTAATGTTAAAATAGGTTGGATTTTATGAATAAATAAAGGAAACTCTGCCAAAATTTTTAAAAATCACAAGTGATTTAAAAATAATTAACATGATGATATGTTGATTACCCTAGTTAAATATATTACTACTTTTACATGTTATATAATAATGTCATTATGCCGAAATATTAGATATTGGACTAAATTATGTTTATTTTTTCCTCCATAGATTCAATTATCATTTGGTTCAACGTGGATATCAGTTATTGAACACGTTTATGGATTTCGGGAGGATGAATTTCTTTTGGCTTTTGGGAGTATGCAATATTTTTTTAGGAGGATGAACCCTGAAGACTACTTTGATATGCATTATGTTTATAACTTCTTTTAAGTTGTTTTACTTTGTTTAGAGTATGTGGTTAGAGATCAATATGTTATTTATGCTTATGACCTTATGTTTTAAGACTTTATTTTGGATATTATTATTATGAATGGAACATACTTTCAGTTATTTTCATAGCTTTAAAATGTCTAATGAAATGTAATGTAATGAATTATGATATAATTTATGGAAGATGTTGACTAATAAAAAATTATATTTTTAAAAAATAAAATAATTTTCACGACACAACTAAAGTGTCATAGAAAACAATTTGCACGACACTTATATACATGTCGTAGAAAGTACTTACAACGACACCTAACATTAGTAGTGAAAAAATTTCAACGACATCTGACAGGTGTCATGAAAAGGGGGTGAACTTTCTACGACTCCCTTTTAACAACACCAAAATTATGTCATAAAAATCCTTTCATGACACCTATAGATATGTCGTAGAAATTGTTTACAATGACACCTAAACGTATTAGTAAAAAGGTTTTGGCGACATCATCAAGGTATCGTGAAAAGAACTAGAGTTTCCAAGACTCCCCCTCTCAATAACACCGAAAATATATCGTGGAAGTGAATTTTTCTTGTAGTGCTGGAACCCATGTTGAGGTCATTAGAGGGTGATATGTTGTTGATAAGGATTCCCCTATCACCGTGGCTAAGCAGTGGCCTGTAGTTGAGTAGAATGCCCCCTGTTGTGCAAGAGACTCACAATGAAGAGAAATATGTTGTGCAGATGGCCACGAGATAGTATTCTAAGGAACCCCAACACCTAGTGGTTGGAGTGGTTCCCTTTGTACATACTCCTATGCCAGACTTTCCTATTATTGAAGAGGTATAATTTTCCCAACAGTTTAAAAAAAAATCTTCCTTTCTTTTCCTACTGAGTTCGAGCCATCTCATGTGAATGAAAGTGCCTGCATAAACGTCATTAGAACTACCTAGTAATATAGGACTTTTAAATATCCTATACATTTGGGTCGGACGTCTCCCTTTAAAGGTTCATGCCTAGTAATATAGGACTTTAAGCTCCCATAAACAAGGGATAGTCATGCCTAGTAATATATGACTTTAATCTCCCTTCTAAAGGTCATATTTTATGCTCTTTCGACTTGTATCATTTTTCTTTGAGGTTGAACAACCACTTGCTCGTGAAATAGTTGCTGAGATTGCTAAACAAAGAGTTGTTCACAGGGAGAGTGTATTTGATTCAGTTCCTGTTGGTGACACAATGGGCTTGGGGACTTTTACTATAGCCCCTATCACCGGTGAGATGTCTCGAGCTACTATATCTAGACTTCAAGATGGTGACATCGCTTCGGATACCAAGCACCCTTCTGACAATGATAGTGCTTTTAGTGTGCACCACTCTAAGGAATCTTCCTTTACTATTTATGAGGAAAATTTTAAACTATTTCCCCCATATTCTGACCACTACCCCGTGCGGACTAATCAAAAGGCTTTTGGAACGATTCCCATCTACCTTTACTGCTCACATCATCTAACCTTTGCCTGTAATGATGGCGTGCAGATTGATCGGGTTGACTACTATTTTAGGTGAAGTTCTTAAAACCCCTTTATAATTTCTAAGTTCCTTAATCATCAAGGGGTTAATGGGGAATATCAACCTATTTATTAGTGATGGGTTTTCTCTATCTTGTTTAGTCTAGTTTCTTCGAGACTTTAAGAAGGCTGACTTGCATGTGTTCTATGCTTATCTTCAAGATTCTAACTGCTCACAATCAGCCATTGCCGAAGTGTTAGTAAGTATGGAGTAAGAAATTATCAAGTCTGAAGATGAAGTGGTAGTGGATCATGAGGCTCTGGCCAAAAGAGAGGCCAAATTAGATGACTTACAGCAAATATGAGAAGGATATGAGAAGGATTTGGCTGATTTGGACAATAATCAAAACCAACTAGAACTAATACTGCCCCAGCATCATCATCGCCCACTCGATTCATCTAATTTGTTATTCATCATGGATGACCCTGCTGACTAGTGGTTGTTTGCATTGTTCCCCTCTCTTTTTTGTTTGGATTTTCTTAGTGTAATCAGAGATTGCGTTTATTTGCGAAGCCTGTTATGTACTCAAATCCCTTTGCATTTTTGCTCAAAGTGAATGAAATGGAAAAAATTCTATTACATTATGCTATATAAAAAAATGAGCTCTATCTTCCAACAATGTTTTTGTATTATAATATGATTATTCCATTATTAACTCTGAGAAACATTATCTCATGCAACTTTAAAATTCATACCAAAATATGTACAAATACTAGCAAAATTAAGTAAACCATTAAAAGGTAGATTAACAAATGCTACTAAACATGATAAATATTGATCCATTTGTTGTTTAGCTTGAAAGTAACATCATCTTCCATCTTTGAGATTTCACAGTGGTCCGAGTGATGTGATTTTCGAACAATATAAGGGTCTTCCCAATTTGCCTCAAATTTGGGTAATGAGAGTCCTCAAATATGCCTTGTGCAAACTTTCAAAACTAAGTCCCCTTTTTTAAACTTCCTTGGATTTACTAGCTGATCGTAAGATCTGGATAACTGCTTTCGGTACATCTCAAAGTTCCTCTCTACATTGTCTCTATGTTCTTCAAGTGCCTCGAGTTGTACGTGAAGGCTATGGGGAAGCATTACGCTTCCTAAATTATACCTTGCAGAAGGTACCTCTGGCTCTATTGGAAGAATTTCTTCAGCTCCAAAAACTAAGGAAAGGGGAGTGTATCCTGTAAGTTTCCTCTTAGTCGTTCTATAGGCCACAAAACTTTAGGTATCTTATCATCCCAAGTTCCTAAAAAATCTTTTAACATTTTTGCTAGGATATTTACCAAGGTTTTGTTAGTAAATTATGCTTGTCCATTGCATTTTAGGTATCCCATAGTGGATTTATAGTGGATAATCGAGTATTTGTCGGTGGGCAACCTTACATCACTATTTACAAAAGGAGTGCCATTATTTGAGAGAAAGACGTTCGAAATGCCAAAATGACAGATAATGTAACCCTTTATAAATCGAGCAACCACCCCAACTGTGGCTATTTTCAAGGTATAACTTCTTCCTACATAGTAAAACATTTTATAGTGATAAGTATCCATAACTTCCCTCTCGAGGAGGGATTTATTGCTCCTACTAGGTCGAACATCCGTATGTGGAATGGAAAGGGAGTAGAAAAAGAATGTAAGTCCATCAAAGGAGCAGGAATACTATTCCCCTGGAGCTGGAATGCCTCGCATTTTTTACGAAACTTTGTAGAGTATTTTTCCTTCATAGGTCAAAAATACCCTACAGTCATAAGATGATCATAGAGCTTGACTCCTCCATTATGACCTGGCTTGTGGGCCTGCTTTAGGACTTCTTCTACTTTTTCCAACCTGATGTACCTTAGAGGTTTATCATGATAACCTATTCGATATAACTTCCCTTATTGTACATTGTATTTGGATAGCCATCGCTTTAGCCTTATAGCATCATCTTTATCAGTCGACATCACCCCATCTACTAACATTTCAATATAAGGTTGCCCCCAATCATGTGGTTGATTGATGAAGTTACACTCAGCAGCCTGATAGAACAATTAACATTTACCACAGTCTCTCTATAGCATCACATCATCTTGACTCATTGAATGCCAAAAGTAACTTTCTAGTTAGATCTTTCGATAAGAAGGAATATATGTGGTCTTGCAGCTATCTTCATGAACCTCTTTTAATCCACTTTCAGCCTCCTCAGGGTCCACAAATCTGGATAGCCAAACCCCTTTATTCTTATAGTACAAGTTGCCCCTGGTAAGAAAGTAGGCATGAGATTAGCCAAACTTAGCGATCCTTCCCTTGTTTCCTTATCTTTCCTATCCAGTCATTGATATCGTCAGTGGATAGCATTTCAAGTATAGTCGAGGGAGCTGTCCTCTTAGTAATTCCAACCGCTATTGAATCCCCAGCAAAAGAAATTTTTTGGGAAATCGTAGTATAGGTATGATCATGTATGTTCATTGTTCTAAGGTGTCTTTTGATATTTACTTCGTGGAACTCGTCGAGCAACCTTTGTATGATCATCCGGTAAGGAGCCAAACTCATGTGCTTCAGACCATACTCGTCATTCACCTGGTTAACCACTAAGTTTGAGTCTCCTTTTATTATAATAACCTTAATGGCCCTTTGAAGAGCTTCTACTAGCCCCATCACCAGTGCCTCATATTCAGCTTCATTATTTAAATAACTAACATACAACTTGAAGGATAGTCAGATTTCTTCTCCATCTTTTCTCAGAATCACACCTGATCCTCCTTTTCTTGTGATCGAGAAGAAATTAAACTCCATGCTCCATTCATCTAAGATAGCTTCCAATAAATTGGTCTGAAGGTCATTGTATGGGAGCTCTTCAATAGGTGGCTCGAATGTTCCAAAAGGGAAAATGGCCAATAAATCCGCATAAGCTTGACTCTTGATGGATCGAGGGGGCACACACTTAAGGTCGTACTCTGAAAGAATTTAAAAACATCTAGCTTCCCTGCCTATTAGTATAGTTCTAACAAGAACTAACATTATGGGATCACATTTAGTTACAATGTGAACCGTGAAGACAACATATAATGCCTAAGTTTTTGTGCAATAAATACAAGGGCTAAACAATGCCTCTCAATACTAATATATCTGGACTATGTCCCATGTATAATTCGACTTGAGTAATAGACATGTTTTTCTATACCATCCACCTCTTGATCTAACAGTGCTCTGATAGATCGTTCAGTATATATAAGATATAGATGCAAAGGAATGCCTGCCTTTGGAGCATTAATTTTATTGGGAGATGTGAGGAGCCTTTTCAACTTGTCTATGGCTTCTTGATGCATATGTTCCCATGCGAACTTGGGCCCTTTTCGCAATAGCTCCATTAGTGGATGACTCACCTCAGCAAGTCCCGACACAAACTGCCTTAGGTAGGAGACTTTACCCTAAAAGATTTTCAACTCTTTCGTAGACTTTGGTCTTAGCATGTAAAGAATGTCCATATGCTTATCAAGGTCCATCTGAATTCCCTATAGATGCATTATAAAGCCTAGGAACTTCCCACTTGTCACCCCGAATGCACACTTGAGAGGGTTCATTTTCAACTTGTACTTCCTGCATCGCATGAACACCTTACTCAATTCTGCCAAGTGAGCAGCCTCCTTCTTATATTTTATCACTAGATCATTAACATAAAATTCCATAATCTTATGAAAGATATTGTGGAATATGGCCATCACAGTCCTATGGTAAATGGATACTATATTCTTCAAACCGAAAGGCATGACTATGTACATAAAGTTACCTAATGGTGTTTGAAAGGCAGTCTTTTTAGCGTCATCTTGATCCATCTTGATCTAGTTGTACCCCACATAGCCATCCATAAAGCTATACATCTCGTGCCCCGATGTTGAATAAATAGGCTATCTATAGAAGGCAGTGGAAACTCATCATTAGGGCATGCACAATTCATGTCTCTAAAGTCTACACAGATTCTTATTTGGCTCTAATTTTTCTTTCACACTAGCACAATGCTAGACAGGCAGGCAATATGTTGAATGGGGATAATGAATCCCCCCAGTGAGTAACCTTTGAACTTCCTCCTTGATCTTTAAGTCTAACTCTTCCTTATATGTTCGAGTAGCCTATTTTACTAAGATGGTTCAGAGCAATACATTCAACTTATGGCAGCTTACTTCTTTATCAACCCCAGACATCTCGGTATACTTTTGTGTGAAGTCATCCTTGAACTCTTATAGAAGCTCAATTAAACCTTCTCTTGACGAATCCTCAATATCTTTCGAGATGAAGATAGGGTAAGGATCATCACCTTCCTTAGTAAGATCTATCTTCTCTGACTCTTAAATCTGTGGTATAGGCATGTCTTTCACGAACTCATGCTATTCTTTTACCCCCACCATAAACTCTTGGATGTTGGAGTTGTCAATCACTAAATATTGTCATTGGTTTTCCATCAAGAAGCATTCATCGATCAGGTCATCTTCGACATCCAAGCCTTCAGCTTCCCGTTTCTCCACCCCATAAGGCCTTTCGTTGTTGTTTTCTTCTAAATCCCTTACAGGGAATCTTCTTAGCACACTCTATGATGGACTTGATGTTCTATGGGATCATTGCGCGATGTCATCTGATTCGCACAACTGCCTGGATCAAGTGGGAGGCCTCACTAACTCCCCCTTACTTTTTTCTTCTTCATAAGCTGGCACTGGTCGGGCTAGCACACGTACCATTTCTCGACTGCTCAGAACTTCAGTTCCTCTAGTATACCTTGTAATCATAGTATCTTCTTTGGCTAATTCAATGTAAAATGCAACATCTACCAAGCGAGCCTCCTCTTTTCCAAAGGTTTTTTGGATGCTCGAATCACCACCTCTTTGACCTTCACATTCGCTTTGGCACATTAGTGATAAGTAGAAGGCACCAATCCATGGTTAGGCATTCACACTCTTCGTACTAATATCTGATACGATGGCTCACACTCCATGATATGGAATTTAATGTGGGAATTGATGTTCCCTATCGTAATCCCCACGTTGGCATACTCAATGGACTTGGAGGACTAGTTGTCGTACCCCAAGATAGACAAAGGATGCTGAGTAGCGTAGAAAGATCCAATGGGAATGATATTAATGGATGCTCCACCATCCAGCAAAACACGATTGAAAATATAGTCATTTATAGTGGTTGTAACATACTACGCCAAAAAGGCCAAATTATCACTTTTGAGTCGGCTAGCCTTGTCACAGTCAATGATCGTGACAAAAAACACGCATTTTTTGTCATGGTCATTGATCGTGACAAGTCCGTGATGATGTCTTGTTATGGTAATTAACCATCACAACTTCAGAAAGTTGTCACAGTCAAAGACCTTGACAGGTCCGTGACAATTCTTTCGGCTAAAACCCTATTCCCCTATTTTTTCCCACAGTTTTCATTTCTCACCAATTTTCTCCCTCTCTCTACTGCGGCAGTTCTCTCTCTCTCTCTCTCTCTCTCTCTCTCTCTCTCTCTCTCTCTCTATATATATATATATATATATATATATATATATATATATATATATATATATATATATATATATATATACTTTCAGGTTCATTTTTCTCTCTCTCTCTTTCCTTTGTGTATGTGTGTTTGTGTGTATATATGTGTGTATGTGTGTGTGTGTGTGTGTGTGTGTGTGTGTGTGTACATGTGTGTGTAGTGCAGGGGGCGAGGGGGAGGTGGTGGGGCGGGGGGTAGGTGATGGGGGAGGGGGGGCAAGTGTGTGTTTTGAATTGATTGAGTATCTAGCTTATATATTGATTTAATATCATATTATTGATTTGAAATGAATTGGGTGTACTTTTAAAATTTATTTAAGATTTTTTTAATTGATTGGGTATTTGGTACAAAATATCGATAAGGTATTATATTAGCATATGAAATTACTAATTATTTATGCGAAATATGCTAAGAATACGTTTGAGAACCACAATATGCTGAGAGTACATATAAGATAAATTTCATTTCGTGTGTAGAGAATGTGACGGAGTTTATCCAACAACATTACCAAGTTATTGACCAAGCTCATTACATGTAATCAAAAAATTCAAAACACTAATGGATATACTTAAAAGTTTAGGGTGCAAAGTAATATAACTCATAAAGTTAATGGGGACATAATTGAGTTAACTCTAATAAAACAAAAATATGTAAGATTGGTAGTTCTTTAGTTAATTAGTTTAGATAATTATTATTTTTTAAATCATTACTATAATACATCCATGCACCGCGTGGGTTGCAGGCTAGTATACCTAAATTTCCTTAAAACAATTCGAAAGTAATCATAAAACATTAAAATTAACAACATATATGTATTTCTTTATTGCTTCAAAATTAGACTGCAGGACATGCTTTTAATGTAGCATTGTATTTCACGAGAAGCTATATAGTGTTACCATCCCCTTAGCTCCTTATGAAATGGACTAAAACATTCTATAGTTCTTATGCGTACTTTAAATTAAATGAAACATACTTTAAATTACATAATTAAATGAAATCTCTCAAATTGTGATAAGACATAATTAAATGAAACATACTTTAAATTATTTATAGTTTGCATAGATACTAGCCTTCTACTTCTTATGCGTATGCATTCAATAGCCCTTAGACCCGTTCGAAATATATTTGAATTGGACTATGTGAACTTGAAAGAGGCTGTATTTTATTGTGATTGTGTAAGAGTTGAGGATTGTAAGAGGGTAGTTTAGATTAGATGGAGACGTAACCCCTTTTGAGTATATTAATGATAAGTTAACCGGAGACACTCTTAATTAAATTACAAAGACCACACTCACAACTTAGTGAAGATAAACTCAGTTTGAACTCACAAATCACTTGTGTATAACCCAGAAGATAATAACGAACTCATAAGTAACCCATTTGGAGGGAGAGAGAAGTAAGCACCCTAGATACACTTTGGCAGGCAGCCAAACACCCCAACCACCCTCTAAGATCTCTATCAAGTATTAAAGCATAGTAATAAATGACAATGGTGGGTGAATAAATTCTCTGCTTTGTAATGAAATATCTCTCTGATGCATATTCTCTCTAGTAATAACTTCTGAACTCTCAAAAAAGAACATCTTCTCCCCAGAAGTGGTTGGGGCTCTTAAATATACCCCACACGACTCCCGAGGTAACTCAGTCATTAATAACTATGAAAGACATTCCTCATACTTTATGTCACAAACATTAAATGCCTTATGCCCTAGTTAGCTTCACATCGTAAACATTAAATGCCAAGACATGCCTTTTTCCTAACCACTGTGTGTCAGGTGGCTATCGTCACAGAGGTGGCTCACCAACTGTCTAACAACCCCTAATACTATGGTGGTTTACTCAAGTGCAGATTTGACATTTCCTAGCTGGCTAGTGACATTACCTACAGTAGATGTGACATTAAGTAGAGGGTTATTTGGTTCACAACTCAAATGCCCGATGGAACTCAAGGCTACTTTGCCCAAGGTTCCACGTTCAAAGACTTTTGGTGTTTTACCAGGTGTATCTAAGATGGTCAGGACAAGCCCAACGGTGCCTCACTTCTCAATCCTCCAAACCAAGTCCCTTTGAAGTTCCCACGGTGAGGTCGTTCAATAGAGCATGAAAGCTCTCTCAGGCCCTGCCAAGCCTGGTCTCTCATTGGTACCGTTTGACCTCACACTAAAAAATCATTATAATCGTTACAACTCGTGGTCAATATAAATCAAGAGATACAACAAAGCTAAGTAAAATAATAGAACTAAAGGATCAGTTATCTCGGCCAGCATATTCGTTAGAGATCCCTCTAGGCTGCCACACTGACCTACCTCACTTTGAGATGCAACACTGCCTTACTAAGGTGCATCACATTGAGCTGTAACACTGCCTTACTGAGCTACCTTGTATTGAGCTGTCTCACTAAGCTCCATCACTTTGAGCCGTAACGCTGCCTTAATCCCAAATATTGTTGTTAATGGGGAAATTATCTCTAAACTCAAGATTACCTTCAAGCCCCCTCTATAAGGATAAAAATGATTGTAAAGTTGATCCTGGTACCAATTTGATGATGGTTGACTTGTCCAAGTTGAAGAACAATGAACACGTAAGCGATGAGCCATTTGTTTGTTCTTTTCAAAAGTTCAAGCAAGTGTTTTACTCGGATTATATCAACAACAAGACGTGGTCAATCGTCCTACATATGCCAAAGTGTCTAAACAGTAGTGTGGATGACTTGATTGCACCTACCAAGTATCAATCCATTTTTTATGATAACCCGATTTTGAAATAATATTTTGATTTGTAATAAGTATTCAAATTATTTGTAGTGACTAGTGGCTGTATTATTCTAGGGCTTTATTATTATCGGACGACAATTTAATGCTTTTTATTAATTTGTACTTAATCATTTTTAATGCTTGTAATAACCAAGTGAATATGTTAATTAGAATTTTAATCAATTTAAGCATTAATTCAAAGTCCATGACCCAGGAATGTGTGTGAATGGGGGGAGGGGGGAACTGTGCACATGGTGTAAATTGAAATTGGTATAAATTGAAATTGGTATAAATTGGCATTGGTATTGGTATAAATTGAAATTGGTATTGGTATTGGTATGTATTAGTATTATTGGATTTGAGCATTAATCAAAGTTCATATACATGCTTGTACTAATAATAATAGTTTTTGTAGAGAATGACTTCATCAGGATGCGGTAGCGAAGGCAATAAGGGCTCCTCATTCAGTAGTTCCCCAAAATGGGGTAATTATGGGCCGTCGTCGAGAATAAGACGAAATTATTAGCTAGAGCGCTGGATTTATTGAAGGCAATTGTCGGCCCGAGGTATATTGATTGAGGGTCGTGCCTATTGACCTCAAGATTGTAAGGACACAAGTCTCCGATTGAGTCTTAATGTAGTGCTGGCTCAATTCCAGGCAAAAACGTTTGAGTCATAGGATAGTGTTCTTGTGTATCCTTCAAGCCTATGACATGTTAAAGTTAAAGACTTTCTGGCCTACTTATCAAGTAAGCATCATTGCCAGTTTACATGTGCCTCGTTTCACGTTATCAACTTAGTTCAAATCTCTCCTAAGGTATGAATGAATTACATACATATATAGGAGCTTGGAACATTTTTTAAATGGGTGTAATTTTATTTTAAATTGAAGTTTATTTTCAGAAGGTTATTTTAGAACTTTGAATAAAAAAAATTTGGGCTTAAAATGAATTTTGACCATTCTGTCACTTCGTTCGATATTGTCATTCGAACGAGAATTTCGTTCGAACGAGTTCGCCAATGATTTTTCTCTTTTGGCCTCTGGAACTTCGTTAGAAGGGTCGTTCGAATGAGACTTCATTCGAACGAAATTCTCGTTCAAACGAGATTTTCGACGGGAAAATATTTTGGCAGTTTTTGGCAAGTTTCTCCATGTTCCCACTTCTTTTGTCCCACTAACTTTTGCCATAATTAATATGTATGGGAACCAACTTTGAAAAACTAACTTTTTCATTTTCTATAATCTCTAGAGATAGTTTTTGAGAGCTTAATTCCTCAATGAAAGAGTTCATGTTTTGAGTGTTTGTTTTCCAAGAAAATCATACGTAAACACTTTTTACACCCATATTAGTTTATTCCAAGTACCACATATATATATTTGGTTGGAGTTTGTTTGGCACTGGGTTCACTTTTCTACCTAAGAAGAAAAGAGTTTGGATTTACTTCTACATCCCTCAAACAAGAAGAAGTTTTGTTTTGGCTGCGGCATTCTCATACGGTGAAAGGCACCGTGTGCGATTGACGGGTTCCCAAAGCTTCATTGGTGGATTCCAAGGTTCTGGTGGATTCCGGGATTGTCGATTAAGCAGATGTTGATACAAGAAGACGCGTCAGGGGCTTGAAGGAGTCGAGTTGAGTTGAGTAAGTCATTTGTCTTGTAATTGTAAAATTCCGTACTTAGTGGACTTAAGGCTAGGGTCGTCCGAGGTTTTTTTTCCCGTTGTGGGTTTTTCCTCTTATATCGCGGTGTAGTGGTTGTGGATTTATTTTATCTCGCAAATCACCTAGAACGCATGCTTAGGATTAAAAGATAAAATATGGTTTAATTCACTTCTCTAGTTTAATTTGGTGTATGTTTAATATTTGGGTAATGTCTAACTTAATTTAATTCAAGTCAGTAATTTATATTCGCTAAAATTTGGTTTGGCCTAATTTGGTAATATTGAATATAATGTGTATGCAAAATTTAGGACTTGTGTTAAATCAATTTTGGACTAAAAGTAAATTTCTCATAGTTAACTTCATGTGTTAGTTTTGTTTGTGAGAATATCCTAATACTGGTTTGTGTGTGTGTGTGTTCACCATAATTCACTAATTTAGGTTTAATTTTAATTTGGTTTTTTAAAAATTAAAATTTGTGTTTAATTTAATTTTTTTATCTTTTTAAGAAAAAAAAATCAAATAAAATTTTGGAAAATTAAATTCTTGTGTTGAACTATCTTTATTCCTGTTATAAAGGAAATTATATTTAAACATTAAAATTGGGGGTCCTTGCATTCCAACAAGTGGTATCAGAGCTGGGGCACTAATTTATTGCGTTAAGGTCCTTTTAAATATTTTTGAATAAAAATGAAATTTTCCCCATTTTCAAAATTTTCTGTTTTCGATGGTTCCAACTACGCGTATTGGAAAGCGTGTATGAAATCGGCACTTAGGTCTATCGATGAGAGGGTTTGGTTGTCAGTTATTAACGGGTGGCCCCCACCAACATATTTGGTAGAAAATGAGCTTGTTCCCAAACCCGCAGATACATGGAGTGAGAATGAATTTAAACTTGTAAATTTGAATTCCCGAGGTTTAAATGCTTTGTTTAGCGTCGTCACACCGGATGAATTCCGACGCATTATGAAATATTAAACCGCTAAAGAAGCTTGGGATATTTTACAACTCACTCACGAGGGAACTAGTGTCGTAAAAGATTCTAAACTCCAAAACTTCACCACTCAATTTGAAACCATCAAAATGAATGAAAAAGAAACATTTGATGAATTTTATGCTAAACTTTCCGATATAGTTAATTCATCTTTTAATTTGGGAGAGAAAATACCCAACGACCGAGTAGTAAAGAAAATTTTAAGGTCCCTACCCGATAGATTTATTCCTAAGGTGATCGTGTTAAATTCTTTATCCACTTTAGCCTCTACAAAATTAGAAGAGCTCGTAGGTGATTTACAAACCTATGAACTAGACATGTTTCCCTTCAAAACTGAAAAGAAAATAGATAAGGGTGTTGCTTTGAAAGCCCGAAAGGAGGAAAAACAAGTAGTATAGAGTAAAAGTGATAGTGACTCGGAGGACATGGCTATGTTTTCTAGGAAGCTTCATAAATTTCTTAAATTTAACAAAGATAAATTTAAAAATGATTTTAAGAAATTTGAAAATTCTAATCATGACAAAGCTGAAAAGATCCCTAAAACTTTTAATGAAAATTTAAACAGGGACGAGTCAAATAGGTGTTATGGTTGTGAAGGGTATGGCTATAGGGCTTTTGAGTTCCCCACTAAACTAAGGAGAGATGGTAAGCAACTAATTTCCTATAATGCACCCCTTAGTGATAATGATAAGGAAGAGGGACCCGCATCCCCCGTTGAGCGCAACTTTGTAGGCTAGTCATGTGAGCACTGATAATGAATCTTCCCATGAAGATATACAAATATATGACACTTCCAATGCCTTTATTTGTGAAGCTATAAAAGATGATGGTAGTGAGAGTGGAGAAGAAAGAGAGAGTGAAAATGAAGAAGAGGTTGATGTGAGTGAACTTCAATTTGCATTTCAAGAACTATATAAAGAATCTATTAAATTAAAAAGAGCAAATTTGAAGTTAGAAGCTAGTTTAAAATAGCGTGCCAAGGTCATTGATGAGACTGCGTTAGTTGATGACCTTAGGACACAAGAGAGAGCTCTTCGAGAAAATATTTTGTATGTAGAAGGCGAGAGAGAAAGACTGAAGTGCTTAATGGAATCCTTGAAAAAGGATCTTCTAGAGTTTGAAGAGAGAATTTTTTTATTAGAGTCTCACATTTTAGATTTAGAAAATAAATTAATAGACTCTAGTAAAGTCAAATTTTATTTGGAGAGTCCTTCGGAGAAATTATATAAAATGTTAGGAACGGTCCAAATTAAAAATGACACTTGTGGTTTAGGCTTCGATACTTTTAATGAATCAACTCATAAATCCAAAACCAAAGTTTTAAGAGAATCACCTAGGAAAGCCTTTAGAGATCAATCCTTATGTTCCACCTTTCGACATGTTTTTACTTGCTCACACTGCGGTCGAAAAGGTCATCTTAAGAAGTTTTTCTTTGATCTTAAATGAGGTCCTAGAAAATCCCTACGTAAGTCAACCAAGATTCCTATATCCCGATATCGTCATTCATCATTAGTTTGGGTTAGGAGATCCGACTTGGTAGCTTTACAATATAGGAGTTTTTATTCTCATTTACTTTCACACAATACCTCCCTTGCTAAATCTAAAGGTTGAATGTGTTAGTTGTTTGCATACTCTAGCTTTTTGTGCTTCATATTATATATCATTTCTAGGTGTATGCAAGTTTAGTCATTTTCTAGTCATTGCTTTATTTCATATCTCATGTTAGAAATTATGACTTGTTTATCTTTTGTATTAGATTTATTTTGTCTGCATTAAATGAAAAATACAAAAAGATTTTGTTTATCATTTGTGTTTTACCTTTTTAGTAATTTAGGTTTAATGAAAAATACAAATGATTTTTGTTTGTCTTTTGAGTAAATATTTTTGTTTGTTTGGTTAAAAGTTTCAAAAACTCAAAAAGAATTTTATTTTGTGTATTTTGGTTTTACACATATTTTGTGGCATATGTTTGTGTTTGAATCCCTTCTTTTTCTCTTCCATATGGCTAGAACTTTTGGTTAAGATTTTCAATCCTTAAATTGTTCTTTACCATGCTTACATGGAGTAGTTGGATTTTGTGTTGCTATAATGGATTCTATTTTTATATTCCTCAATTCACACATGCACGAGCTCACTTGAAATTTTAACTTCACATGTATATTTGAGCTTTGTGAGGTGTTCTCCTACCAATCTAGGCATCTACGTATTATGTGACCAAGGAGGACTAGTGCATGTTAAAATCCATTGCACATGAGATTTGTGTGAGACATAAAAATCATATATATAAATGTGCACGGGAAATGGCTCCGAAAGGAAATACCATCCTTTGCAAGTAAGCCACCATTTGCTTGGACCTAAAAGAAATACATGGTCCAAAGGCCTAAAAGAATAATGACATTAAAAGAAAATATTTTCCAAGGCCTATTTGTTTAGTTTGATATAGTCATTCAAAAATTAATATGCTTATTTTGAGGGAGTTTGGATGGTATATGAATGGTTTGCACAATGTCCGTTTATCATAGTTGCGCTTTCAATGTCATGACTCTATTGGTTTGTAGAATCATCAACATGCTAGGCTTGTATGCATTGTGTTTGTTTGTTCAATGAGTTTAACTTATATTGTCATATGAGGCTATATGTAAATGTGATAAAAAATTTCAATCAAATGAGAACTCCGTGAACATGTTTTAAGTGATTGGATTTTAATTCATTGGTATCTTCTTCACACCACTTCACTTATGTTTCCATATGACACATTTATGCTATAAGAGTGTGGAAAACTCATGTTAATTTATTTTGTGTCATTTGTGAGTTTATATCTATATATGTGTGCTTGTATACATTTTATATCTATTGTGTATACATATATATGATATTATGTTTTATTTTGAGTCTTTGCCATTTTAGCTACTCCACCTATGCATTAATTCATAATTGGTACCTAACTTGTTGCAAAATTTTATTTGATATCACATGACTAGTCTCTTATGTTTCAAATTGATATCATTTTTGTTCGCTTCATAGTTAGAATCCATTATTCTTTCTTGGATTAGTTATTGTCTATTTGATTCCCATAAGCTTTCATATCTCTAACTCTTAATGCATACTTATTAATTCTATCACCTTTGTCTATTCCGAAACAAAAGGGGGAGATGATAAGGGGAATTGGTATCTAATCCTATTATAATCATATATTAGTTTAGGAGATTTAACTTAGGGGGAGAGCGCTATCTTCTTAGGTTTATCATAGTTGATAAAGGAGAATTAATTCATGGGGAGTATTTAATTTCATTGCATTTAAATCTTTGATATTACCTATGCGTTTAATGGTTGCTTAAGTGTGCAGGAATTCTATTCAGCGGCAACGAATTCTATTTAGCGGCAACCTTTCATCGGCAAAGCTATTGCTCCTCAGGTCTTGAGTTAAGCTTGGGTGGGATGTTTGAGTCTAGTAGAGCTTAACGACCCTTTAGGATTTTGTTTTGGTTTTTATCCCAGAATAGCCAAAGGGGGAGATTTGTAAGAATACAAGTCTTCAATTGAGTCTTAATGTAGTGTTGGATCAATTCCGGACAAAAATGTTTGAGTCATAGGATAGTGTTCTTGGGTATCCTTCAATCCTATGACATGTTAAAGTTGAAGACTTTGCGGCCTACTTATCAAGAGAACATCATTTTTGGTTTACATGTGCCTCGTTTTACGTCATTAACTTAGTTCCAATCTCTCCTAAGCTATGAATGCATTATATATATATATATATATGAGCTTGGAACATTTTTTAAATGGGTGTAATTTTATTTTAAACTGAAGTTTATTTTCAGAAGGTTATTTTAGAACTTTGAATAAAACGTTTTGGGGCTTAAAATGAATTTTGACCATTCTGTCACTTCGTTCGATATTGTCGTTCGAACGAGTTTGCCAACGACTTTTCTCTTTTGGCCTCTGGAACTTCATTGGAAGGGTCGTTCAAATGATACTTCATTCGAACGAAAATCTCGTTCGAACGAGATTTTTGGCGGGAAAATATTTTGGCAGTTTTTTCCAGAATTAATATGTGCGGGAATCAACTTTGAAAAACTAACTTTTTCATCTTCTACAATCTCTAGAGAGAGTTTTTGAGAGCTTAATTCCTCTATGAAAGAGTTCATGTTTTGAGTGTTTGTTTTTCAAGAAAATCATACTTAAACAGTTTTTACACCCATATTAGTTTATTCCAAGTACCACATATATATATTTGGTTGGAGTTTGTTTGGCACTGGGTTCACTTTTCTACCTAAGAAGAAAATAGTTTGGATTTACTTCTACATCCCTCAAACAAGAAGAAGTTTGGTTTTGGCTGCGGCATTCTCATACGATGAAAGTCACTGTGTGTAGTTGACGGGTTCTTAAAGCTTCATTGGTGGATTCCGGTATTGTCGATTAAGCTGAGGTTGACACAAGAAGACGTGTCAGGGGCTTGAAGGAGTCCAGTCTAGTTGAGTAAGTCATTTGTCTTGTAATTGTAAAATTTCGTACTTAAGGCTAGGTCCATCCGAGGTTTTTTTTCCCATTGTGGGTTTTCCTCGTACATCGCAACGTAGTGGTTGTGAATTTATTTTATCTTGCAAATCACCTAGAACGCATGCTTAGGATTAAAAGATAAAATATGGTTCAATTCACTTGTCTAGTTTAATTTGGTGCATGTTTAATATTTGTGTAATGTTTAACTTAATTTAATTCAAGTCACTAATTTATATTCGCTAAAATTTGGTTTGGCCTAATTTGCTAATATTGAATATAATGTGTAGGCAAAATTTAGGAGTTGTGTTAAATTAATTTTGGGCTAAAAGTAAATTTCTCATAGTTAACTTCATGTGTTAGTTTTGTTTGTGAGAATATCCTAATACTGGTTTGTGTGAATTTTGTGTGTGTGTATGTGTTCACTTTAATTCACTAATTTAGGTTTAATTTTAATTTTGTTTTTTAGAAATTAAAATTTGTGTTTAATTTAATATTTCATCTTTTTAGAAAAGAAAATCAAATAAAATTTTGGAAAATTAAATTCTTGTGTTGAACCATCTTTATTCCGCTTTAAATGGAATTTATATTTAAACATTAAAATTGGGGGTCCTTGCATTCCAATAAAGATGAACATCTTGGGGGCACTACAAGTTGTGTATTTAATATTTATACTTATATTTATATTTATATTGATATTTATATATATAACTATAACACTTACTTACAGGATGGTTTGTATTTGTTTGACAGGAATAATTCGGCCTGCCCCCACAACTCCGCAACCCCACGTTGGAGCAATTGAATGATCAATATAAGACGTGGAAGAAGAATTTACGGGCACAATACTTTGGGAAGTCTCGGGAGTCCATGCTGAGACTACGTGACACCGTCCCCCCGAAGGAGCCGATCTTATTGGCACAGTGACAAAAGTTTATCAACAATGAGAACAATGAGCGACAATTGGCATCTCGCCAATCGGGGAGGGACAACCGGGTCAAAAAATTGGATGTGAACTACATTAGATGGACATCTTACACCGAGATGGAGCACCGGATGGTAAGTTTTTATATTTCTTTATTTTAGTTATTCTAATTCTGTATTACTTTGCATTACTTACTAATTATATGTTATTTTATAACTGGACATAGTGAGTGGACCGAAGGTAGGCCACATAGGCTCGATACCTATGTAGCAATTCAGATGAAAAAGGGCTAGGACAAGGAGGTGGCCCCGAGCATCGCAGCTACCATTGTAAGTTATAAATGTTTATTTTTTTAATTATGTTATAATTTTTTACTTACTTAATTAACTAATCGTGTCCTTTTTGTCTTTTCAGGCAAAGCTTAAGGAAGTGCATGAGTCATAGCCCGATGCTGACAAAGCATCGTTGGCTTCGGACGCACTCAGACAAGTGCTTGGGTCAAATGGCAAGGGGAGGACTAGGGTGGTGATCTGGCGAGTGGAAAGTCTAGGATCATCGGAATGGAGACAAGCAACAATGGGTTGGCGCATAAGGTGGACGGCCATGACGAGAAGCTATCAAGGTTGGAGGCGACAATCCTAGATATGTACGCCTTCATGAAGCATCAGTTGGGCAAGGGAAAGGTCAAGGGGGAGGAGAATGGGGTATAGCTAGACGAGAACGAGGATGAGGACATTAATTTTTCATCGCTGATACGCACGGACTCGGCGCCATATGATGATCCATTTTCTATTGTGACCCCCGTCCAGCAACCTATGTCAATAATCGATTAGCCAAGCGTGTTTCTACACGACATATATTGTGGGGAGACGATATCGAGGGGGTTGAGGGATCCGAGCTTCCTCCCGGGTATGTCGATTCATCGACGTCCCCTCCAAGACATTGAGGCAAGAGTGCATGTCACGCATGTAGTGGAGGGAAAGGAGAACTCACATTTGTGGTTGCGCGAACAATACGGCGTTCAACATATTGAGGGGTATCTCAATTCGTATGTTGTGTGACCTTCCTTCCTCCTCTAACCTACTCCTTCTTCATGACATTATATATTTCTCTTTATTTGGATATTTGCATATTGGATTGTATTTGTATTTTTTTTATTTTGGTACATGTTGGTTTGGATATGATTGATATTTGCATCTATATTTTATTTGGATATGTATTATATATGACATGATTTGGTGTATTATTTTTATTTTATTTGGATATATTTTGTTTGGACAGGTACAATTTTTCTATAATAGGTACAAATATAGTGTTGGGTAGTGGCAGTGGCCATACTTCCCAACAGTTTTTTAATTTCTACCCAGAATTGTCATGGTCAAAGATCGTGACAAGTCCTTGACAAAGTAACTTGTCACGGACTTATCACGGTCTTTGATCGTGATAATTTTTTTTGTTTTTATCACGGGCTTGTCTTGGTTTTTGATCGTGATAAATCTTGTCAAGGTCAAAGACCGTGACAGGAACGTGACAAGTCTAATGAACTTGTCATGATCAAAGACCGTGACAAGTTCGTGACAAAGACAGTTGTTACCCCCAGACTTGTCATTGACCTTGACAAGTTGGACTTGTCATGGTCAAAGATCGTGACAAGTCGACAATTTTGGTGTAATAATAAAGAGGCATGTTATGGGGGTACCTGATCGACCTATTAACGTCTAAAAATGCCACCTCTTATAGGTACCTCCTTATAAGCTTGGCCATAGGCCCCTTACACCTCAGATGTGGAGTCATGTTCTTCTTGGAATTCTTTAAGATGGCTCGCATAACCTTCAGTCGGGAATGCTTAGTGATCCCAACTTGATCAAATAACCAGATAAATTTATGGGATCGCGCAACTGTGGCACGTTCAATCCAAGGATCTGTTTGGTCTTCCTTAAGATCATATACTTCCTCTATATCTATGTAGGCAGATTCATCAAACGCTATTATGGCGTTCTTAGTCCTTAGAGAGCAAGTTTCCATCTTCATGCTTAAGCTCTTGATAGGGATTTCTTCATTATTTTCTTCATCTACTTTATTTCCTAAGCTCAGTTATTTTATCTCAAAGGTACATTCATCTAGTGATTCCTCAAAATCCTCCTCAAGAAACCATTATTCCTTCAATAGTTGCTCGACATTTTCATCGAAGGCATTTTACATATGTGCTCCATGAACTGGTAGAGGATTATCGTTCACTTTGCCTTGGGGTAATTGGATGTCCCCTTTCTTGACGTAGTGGTAGATCAACCTCTTTAGTGAGAAACATTACTTGGCTTGATGGTTCACCTTATTGTGAAATATATAAAAACTTAGTTATTCTTTATCTTCTTGAGACGTCTAGGTTGTACTACCATTAACTGGCCTACATACCTTATCAGGGACCATAAGGTCATAGATGTCTAGTGCCTGATCGAGCATGCACGATAGCTTGGGAGGGTCATCATTCCAGTTAAATCTCCTTTTGTTTCCTCTATTCCTTCTTCCTTGGCCTCCACCTTCCTGCCCCTATCTCCATCATCCTCATAGTTTAATCTCGAGGGTTTTCCCCTCCTCGAATGGAAAAACATGTTTACTAAGTTAATAACAAAATGTTATAGATTAATCAAACTCCAAAAATAAACTCCTTGAACAAAACTCTTTTTGAAATATAACACAAGATGTGTTGAACAGGTTTTGTATATGTTTTCTAGATTAGTAGTTTGATTACCTTAGGTTTTTAAAATTAAAACCTAGCAATAACTTTTAAGTGAGAAACCATTCACACAAGAAATTAAGAACATTCAAGCAAAATAATACATGATTTTTAACGTGGTAAAACCCTAAAGTAAAGGAAATATCTACGTCCCCCTCTATGGAGCAAAACAAAAAATCCACTAGAAACAATCACAATACAAGTTACAACACTAAGCATGCAAGTCAAGATCCTAAATCTAAGTCAAGAAAATATACCTACACGAGTTACTCCACTCTCAAAGGCTTATAACTTGATTTTGATCTCCCATAGCAGCTTCCCTTCTTTATCCTTGTACACTGATTATAGCAGCTCTTACAACACCTAGTTTCTCAAAAAGAACCACTATACTAAGTTTTTGTGTGAGAGTATAGGTGGTCGTGATGTGAACTAAATGCAAAAATGCAACTCGCCCTCAGATTAGTTATACAGACTCGATCGTATGAATCATAAACTTCTATATCACATGCAACAACTATTTCTGAAGTTTAGACTTCCTTTTCAACTTGGATCAGAAAAATAATCCTGCTATGAAAAAGAGCCAAGATCCTATATGTCTCAAATATTATTTATGTACAACTTTATTTCACAAAATGAGAAATATAATCCGATAGACATAAACGTTCTTAAGATCTCTTTGAAAAATCAGAAGTCTATTTTTCAAAAAATAGTTTGAAAAAATAGAGAAGGATCTTTCAAAATATAACAACAAATTTAAATATCCAAGAGAGAAAAAAACCTATAAATGATCGTGTGATATTCTCTTTTGAAAAACTCAAGACTTCTATAGAGAAACTCAAGTTTTTCTTAGAGATAGGTTCTATGAGAGATAACTGGTTTTGAAGAGGTCTTCAAACGCCAAAATAACCCACCAGCCTTACGCATAGAAACCCTAGATCTAACACTCAAGTTACGATATTCTGGTATATGGAACAAGAAGGTTTGGATGTATCGTGTTTAGGAGGAAAACAGTGGAGATTTTAACTTTGGACGAATAGGGTTTCTTCACTTCTCTCTATTTCTTCTCTCTTTTGTCTCTCTTATCTCTCTTCTCTAGTTTTTCTCTTAATTTAGATGAATGAGCAAAAGTTCCCAAATGAAGACCAAAGGCATCCTTTTATACTAATTGTGGAAGGATCGAGAACACCGACTCAAATCAATGGCTGAGATTAAGGTTGACTAATTGACTCTTAATCTAACGGTTGAACACAGGCGGTGATTAAACAATTGATAATAGGTCCATTTAGGTTCACATGGATTAACTAAGGATTCATTCATAACGTTGATAAATTTGATCCAAAGGCTATGATCATTTCCTCAAACCGAGTCTTAAAATAAACACAAATCCAACTATTCAATGACCAACACATGCATGGCTAAGATGCAATAGAAAACACGTATTTTGTGCTATAAAAAATATGGTTTTGATCCCCAGAAGTCTCTAGCACTTTCGTATTCTACTCTTAGAAGTTTTAAGGAAAAATAATATTTGTAAATTAACCCTAATCGTTCAAAATCATAATTTTATTAATTTTGAAAAATCATTTTTAATTTTCAAAAAAATAGTTTAAGTGATTTAAAATGTTTAAAAAAATTCCTAAAAATTAATATGACCCATGTGCACATATAAGATCAATAATATGCACTGTAAGTGTCCTAAAGCGGTCATGAGGTAGAAATAACTTCAGTTTCCTAAGGTGGTCATGAGGTAGAAATAACTTCCCTTTTAGGTGGATCATAAGGTTCTTGGACTAGTTTCTTCTTTGATGCTTGGATACTTTGAGAGAGAGAGAAACTCTTGAAGCTCTAACCTACTTTGTCTTAATATCCAAACTAGTTGGAACTCCTATATGATATAGACTCAAGTAAGTCAATCATGTAGTATGTTCTCAATCTCCCCCTTTGGATATTAGAGACAAAATTCCCTTGAGTAACCTATACTGGCGGGTAAAAAAGAAAAGAATCCTAGATTTCCTATATAAAGTATCTAAATACCCTTTCCTATCCAAGAATCGAAAATAAGAGAAAGAAAATACACCACTCAACTACAATACATACCAATACCCTTATAAATAGGATAAGCTATACAAATGAGTCTGAAAAAATGCCTGAAGCAAATAAACACTCAAAAGCATAAATAAGATATGAAGTCTAAACCATGTACATAAAATATAAGTCACGTACTCAAGTTCCTCTCCCCCAATTTTCTCAAATATACAACGGATTAAAAAGATATAAAGCAGGATAATATGTACAATGAAAACAACACAACAAATAACATAATCAGATTCAAGGGTCTCCTTCATTATTTAAGAACTATCATACCTATGGCATTACAAAGATACTCAAATATGTTATTATCAAGAGGTTTAGTAAACAGATCAGCTAGCTGTTTTTCTGTATTAAGATACTCAATGTCTAATTCTTTAGACTCTACACGATCACGAAGGAAATGATGTCTAATTTTTATGTGCTTAGTGTTGGACTAGGTTTTTAGATATGTTGATGGAACTCTAGTTATGGAAATACATTGTCAATTTTTCTTCAATGATACCATAGTCACTATGCATCTACTTGATCTATAATAGTTGTGAACAACAAGTATCGACTGTAATATATTCGGATTCAGCCGATTAGAGAGAGATACAATTTTGTTTCTTACTACTCCAACCTACTAAGTTATTTCCTACATAATAACAGGCGTTGTAAGTACTTTTACTATCGTCTTAACACCCTACCCACACTACACAAAAAATGACAAATTTTCACCTTTCAGCTGGCCACCCTTGTCATGGTCAATGATCGTGACAAAAAAACACGCATTTTTTATTACGGTCATTGACCGTGATAAGTCCATGACAAAGGCTTGTCACGCGCATTTTTTGTCATGGGAATTGACCGTGACAAGTCCGTGACAAGTTTATAAAGTTGTCACGGTCAAAGACCGTGACAGGTCCGTTACCTTTTATTTTTTCCCATCGTTTTCACTTCCCTCTTTTTCTCTCTCTCTAAGCGACTACTCTCTCTCTCTCTCTAAGCACTGATTGTTAGTTTTTCCTTCTTTTCTCTTTCCTTTGTATATATATGTGTATGTGTGTGTACATCTGTATGTTTGTATATACGTGGGTGGTGTGTGTGTGTGGTGGGAGGAGGGGGCAGGGGGTGGTGGGGTGGGGTGTGGGTGGGTGTGTGTACAGGTGGGTGAGTGTGTGTGTATGTGTGTGTGTTTGTAGGTGGGTGTGGTGGGGGGAGGGGGAAGGGGGGAGTGGTGCGGCAGGGGGGATTGGGGGTTTGGGGGATGAGGGAGGGCTTGGGTGAGGGAGGGGGTGTGGGGGGGAGCGTGTGTGTGTGTGTGTTGAAATTAATTGTTAATGTTTATGAATTGAAATTAATTGTTGATTTAGGACTTGAAATTAATGTTTAGTTTAGGACTTTAAATTAATTTTTAATGTTGATTTAGGACTTGAAATTAATTGTCAATGGTCGTGACATTTTTTTAAAGGTTGTCACGAGTTTTTCACGGCCTTTGACCGTGGAAAATCTTGTCAACGTAAAAAACTGTGACAGGAACGTGACAAGTCAGTGACAATAAAAGTTGTCACCCCCAAACTTGTCCCGGTTATTGACCTTGACAAGTTGGACTTGTCATGGTTAATGACCATGACAATCCGACAGTTTTGGTGTAGTGTCAATCGGTATCTGTGTATCCTACAATAGCACTAGTGGTGTCTTTAGTGTACCAAATACCACAATTTTGTGTACCCCTAACATATTTGATGATACGTTTGACATTTAACATGTTTGATTCTTTGGGTGCACATTGGTATCTTGCACATACATAGACAACGTAGGTAATATCAGGTCGGGAAACAATAAGGTAAAAGAGGCCCCCTATAATACTTCTATAATGAGTTGGGTCAACAGTTTTCCCATTTTCTTCTTTGGATAATTTGGTAGTTGTTCTCATGGGAGTACGTGAAGGTTTAAAGTGTTTTAAATCACACTTCGTAATGAGATCATAGGAGATTGATTTATAAAAAGACCATCATTGAATTGTTTGACCTATAGTCCTAAGAAACATTGTAATTCACCAATTAACAACATCTGAAATTCAGAATGCATTATCTTAGAAAAATATTTGACTTGATTAGGACAGGTTGAGCCGAAAATTATATCATCTACGTAAACTTGGGCAATAAGGACACATTTATCTGATTTCCTAACGAATAAGGTTGGATTGTTTCCACCTCGAATAAATCTGCGAGAGACTAAAAACGTAGACATACGTTCATACAAGATCTAGGAGCTTATTTCAAACCATATACGGATTTCTTAAGTTTAAACATGTGATCTAGATAGGAGGGATCGATAAAACCTTTAGGTTGTTTGACGTATACTTCCTTAGATAAAATTCCATTTAAAAATACGAACTTAACATCTGTTTGAAAAGGTTTGAAATGTAAATGGCATGATATGGCTAAAAGAAGACGAACTGACTCAAGACGAGTGACAGGGGCAAAAGTCTGCTCAAAGTTAATTCCTTGTATCTGAGAGTATCCATGTGCTACTAACCTTGACTTATTTCTAATCACCTCCCCATTTTCATCAGTTTTTTTTTTTAAAATCCATCGAGTGTCGATAACCTTCTTATTTCCTAGCCTAGGAACGAGATACCAAACATCATGATTCTGAAACTAGACAAGCTCTTCTTGCATAGCATTAATCCAGAATGAGTCACAAAGGGCATCATTTACATTTTTCGGTTCTACAAGAGAAACAAAACATGCAAAATGTGCTACTTTTTGAAGTTGGGATCTAGTTCTAACTGGATTAGAAGGATTACAAAGGATTTTATCAACGGGATGGTCTTTAGAGACCTAATTTGGTACAAAAGGAGTTTCAGGTGGCAGTGATTCAGTTATCTATGGAGAGGCGAGGATGAAATTAGTTTCTTCCTCATCTAGGATGACTGGTTGACTGACACTACTCTCCGCACTAGTATCATTTACAATTACATTAAAAGATTCCACAATGACTTTGGTTCAACAATTAAAGACACAAAAAGCCCTACTGTTTTGAGAATATCCAAGAAATATTCCTGTTTCTCCTCGGGTGTCAAATTTTGAAAGATGTTCCCTGTCCTTACAAATATAACAGACACTACCGAAGTTTTTAAAATATTTTAGGTTAAGAGTTTTGTGGAACCAAAGTTCATATGAAGTTTGTTTGGAAATTTTCCTAAGGTAGACACGATTAATGATATGATAAGCGGTTTGAATGGATTCAACCCTGAAATAATTAGGGAGATTTTTCGCATGTAACATCACTCGAGCCATCTTTTGTAGGGTTCTATTCTTACGTTCAGCAATTCCATTTTGATGTGGTGTCTTAGGCGCACTAAATTCTCATTTATAACCATTGCCTAAACAGTATTCTGAAACACCAGAATCTTTGAATTCTCCACCCGTGTCACTTATGATGCGACATACTTGGGTGTCCTTCTCGTTCTCAAATTTTAAAAGAACTTTTAATAAATCACTGAAGGTATCGGATTTGTTTTTCATAAAAACCACCCATGTATATCACATGTAATCATCCACAATAACAAACTGTTACCAAGGAAATTGACAATTCTAGAAGTACCTATAAGGTCCATGTGGATTAATACCAAAGGTTTTGTAGTTAAAACATCTATAACTTTCTTGTGAGGAGGTTTACTTATTTTCCCTTCTTGACAAGGACCACATACATGATCAAAGGAGTTTTTAATTTTTGATAATCCTTTAACTATTTCTTGGGAACTTAACCTAAGAAGATTATCAAAATTTGTGTGTCCCGGTCGATTGTGCCATATATCAGGATCTTCTAATCTTTCAATGTTACAGGACTCAGATTTAGGAATGACTGTGTAACGATTATCCTCATTTCTATTTCCTATTAAAATACAGTTTCCCTTTTCATCAAGAATTTTACAATCAGTCTTTGAAAAAGTAACAATATGATGGGAATCACAAAATTGAGATATACTCAATAAGTTAGGCTTAATTCCTTTAGCTAAAAGAACATATTTAGTTTAGGAAGGTATTCCTAAACTAACTCCAGAGAAGTCGATTTTGTTTATTAATTTGGTTTTATCCCCGGTCATATGTTTAGAACATTCGGAGTCCAAGTATCAACCAGGTGAAGTGCGTTGTGCCTTAAAAGCTTCTATGACAACATCGCATTTGAGCTAGGGTAACAAGTCATCTTTTCTAATCCAAATGGACTTGGTTTATAAAGATTTGTTTCCCTTTGATTTAAAAAAGTTTTGTTTGGTCTTTCTAAATGGCTTCTTTTTAGTTTTAGATCCTCTCTTCTTTTTGAAGTTAGATTTCTGTGTGGTCTACCATGGGAGAATATAAGTATTCCTACTCTTACTAGAAAAGTCAAAATTTGAATAAGTAGATGTATACAATCTCTTTTGAAAACATTCGGCAACAATATGGCCATAGACATCAAAGTATGAATAGTACTGAAGGGTGGAGGACTTGAGTTTACTCTTAAAGTCTTTGAAAATTGGTTTATCCCTTATAGGTATGGTCATCCAGGTGTCATTGGCTTTGGGATTCTGACATTGATTTCAAACAGGGGGACAAACGTACTTAGCTGGACCATTAGATTTGGGTTGTTAAGTACACACACTTTTTTTACCCTTAGAGACATTTTTTAAAATATGATCTTTCTGAATATCTTGAACTTTCTGGCCCTGCTTAACAAAAATAACTTTTTCAGGAGAAACATCTTTACTAGTAATGACCTTTTCTCCAAAACCTAAGACAAATTTGTCTTCAGAATCAAACTTACTTCCTTTAACAATTTCTCATAAGATTTCAGTTGTGTTTCAAAATATAAACAATTTTTTAAAAACATTTGAATTTTTTTATTTTGATTCTTCAAGTTCAAGAACAGCATATTTATATTTTTGCTCTAAAACATAATTGGACTCAAACAAGTTGTAACACCCCGTATTTTTGACGATTTAAATAATTATGTGATTAATTATTATTGTGGGAATAAATATGCGATTTATTTATTATTGCTAGATTAACTAAATTAAAATGTGAGAAATTAATTTGTTATTAATCCGGATTAAAATAATTATTAACTATCATGCCAAGGGTTAATATTTATTGTTGATAATTATTAAATATTACTGTGTGATATGTAATATGGAATTATGATATTTGATAAATTGTCGAAAGTGAGAAATATGGCAGTTTGGTAATTTAAGTCTGTTACGCGTGTGAGTCGTGTCGGGACTAATTGAATGGAATAAAAAGAGATTTTTTTTATTAACTCATATGGTCATTTTGAGTGCACCGTTGAGTCCGAGAGGGTCGAGATATGAAAATAGTGTACCCGGGTGTTTAGTTTGGGTCCCGGAGCGATTTAAGGCCTAACCGGCACCCCGAGAGGGCATTATGGTAAATTATATTTTTGGGCTAAATTAATGGACGAAAATTGGGATTTATTATATCAGCCAAGGAAGTCCATTAGGGTTAAGAAGTGACAGGAAGTTAGAACGGCCATGGAGGGTGTGAGGGAGAACCAATTTCCAAGAGAGAATACTCATTTGGCATCACCTTGCATAACCGTGACCACCAACGCGTAGATCGAGAAGAGAGGAACGCACATGTAGGAACATCACCAATGGATCAGACCGTCATATTCGAGGCAAGTGTTTATTACTTGCTTTCTTTTAGCAATAATCATGCTCATGTTAGTGTAGGTGGATTTAATCATGATTTATATGTTAATTGGGTGAAAATTGAAGATTTAAATTATGATTAAGGATTGGTTTAATTAGTGGTTGAAATTTCTTCATGTATGTAGACGATTAATCATAGAATTTGATTTTATATTGATGAACGAATCTGGGTTGATTAGGTTCTTAAATTGAAATTTTGAAAACTAGGGTTCATGTGAATTAATTTGGGGGTTTTATGTAATTATGATGATTAATGACGAATTAAGGATCCTAGGATGATAGAAATGATCTATAACCTGTTAGGGGTTGATGGTATTGATGATGAGTTGTTGGGAATTGAATCTTAGAGATTTTTAGGTTCAAAAATGGTGAAAAACGTTGAAGTTTGGTGAAGAAGATGAACAGTGCAATCTCGCGCGATCTCGCCCGAAATGGTTCAAACGAGATGGGGATCTCGCGCGAAGTGGTTCAAACGAGATGGAGATCTCGTGCAAAGTCGTTCGAGTGAGATGGCATCTCGCGCGAAGCCGCTCGAACGACACGTGGAAGTCGTTCAAACGACAACACTTCTGGTTCGAGCGGCAGAGGGAATTTTTGGGGATTTTTCTCAAAGTCTAGTTTCGAGTTTGTCGGGTTATTGGAGCGAGAGAAACTGCCAAATAGTAAATTTAAATAAGATGGAATTTTGGGAAAGTATGTGAGAATTAATACTTTAATTATTTCGGTATAGAGAGAATGTACCTTGGAGATTACGAGAGAGAATAATAATCTAATTATTTATACTATACGTAGTAATGAGTGTAAAATACGTATGAAGAGTATATATGTAGGTTGGAGAAATACCTATAATTTACAATAGGATGTGTGTATGCCTATTATGTAATATTATTGTAAGAGCACTAATGAGTGATAACTCGGGGGTGCAAAAACTCTATTGATAAGTGTACTAATGGGTGATAACCCGGGGGTACAAAGATGATTATTGTTAGGCGCACTAATGGGTGATAACCCGGGGGTTCTGGATTAATATTGATAGGTGCATTAATGGGTACTAACCCGGGGATGCAATATTCTATTGTTAGGCGCACTAATGGGTGATAACCTGGGGGTACTGAATTATTATTGATAGGTGTATTAATGGGTGCTAACCCGGGGATGCATGATTTTCTGGAGATATGCACTAATGGGGCTTAGCCGGGGGTGCAGGATTAGTATATATATGTATAGGTATGATGGTACTATATATATATATATATATATATATATATATATATATATATGGACTTGTGAATATTGCTACTGTGTGAAATTAGTAGATTTGGTGATAATAATAATTATTACATTGTACCAAGCGGTCTTAACCTAAGGGTGCAGGATTAGTGTGTATATATAGGGATGATGAGACTATATATATGTATGAGTGTACTTGGGTAACTTTCTACTTTGTGAGACCAGTAGATAAAATGAAAATGAGAAGTAAAATAATCTTAGTGAATAAAAGATTAACCATTCAAACGGTGAATAATGAAACTTAGTATGTGAGATAAATTATCTGAATAACGTATTGTATGGGCGATGCGGGAATACTACTTGTGAGCATAGTTAGTATTAATATGGTTTCTGACTAGTTAGACTGGGAGGTATAACTAGGGGAGATTAGATCTACGTTAGGCGTGCACAATAGATGAGAGGTGAGAAACTCATGTGAGAGTTCGATAACTAACATGCGTATAAGACTTGTTTTAAGAACCAGTTTTAAATACTTGCTAAAATATTTTTACACATCGGGCTCTGACCCGTTTCTTGTATCTCTTCTCTCTTTTGCTATATATATATGTATTATATCAGGTGCTCAGCCACAGGAGTATCAGATTTAGAGATTTGGATTGCTTAACGTGATGCAGCTGTTGTGGAAGCTGTAGGTCCTTGCAGTAGACGCATCAATTCTTTCCATTCAGTTTCATCTAGACTTCTTGTTTAGGGCATATGTTGCCCACTTCTAGTCTTTCATCAGAGATATTGTATTCAGTTTATTATATGGTTTGGAGTTTTGAACTGGGAGGTTTTATCCAGTCTTATTTACTTCAGTGCTTGATTCATGTTCAGTATTTATTTACATTCCTATGTTTGGTGAATGGTTTATTTTTCAAAATGGAAAGAAATGGATTTACTTGGTTTTATTAAATTGGAAATGTTTTGACACCTAGCTAAATTTTATATTAGGTGATTAATATGTTAAAAAGTATTTCGACAGTGATGCTGAGAATGAACCAACTGAATATCCTTTTTTAAATTGGTAGAGGACTGATCACCCTATATTTAATTGGGCGGGGTGTCACACAAGTCTTTGATTTTTAAAGAAAATTCTTTTGTTTCAGTCTCATCGTCAACACACTATGATGTAAACTCTTCAGCGTTCTTCCTAATAGTCTGGCTAAGTAAATATAAATGTTCATTTAATAGCTTCACCATTTTATCAAGACGAGCACTTTTCTTAAGAGTTTTTGTGTATAGCTCTTTAAGATCTGGAAGATCGTCATCGGACTAACTATGTTTCTCGTGTGTAGTGTCACCTATGGCGCTCATTTCTTTTGTGGAACTGAAACACACTTTAAATATGTCTACAATGTTCTCATTCAGACGCACCCATATACTATCATTTTCAGTGCTATTTTTATCACCAGCATACACTATGTTATCATTTTCATATAGAGTAAGAACATTATCGGACACAATAGGATGAGTAGTCAAACATTCATCAACATCATGGTATACGATCTTAGCAAAGAATTAAATACAAGAATCATCATTATGGGTTGACTCAGTTTCATCTGAATCAGAATCACTAGAGTCATCCCATGTCTTACATATATTTTCCCTATTGTTCTTGTTCAAATTTGTTTTGCATCTACTAGCATAGTGTCCCATTCTACCACATCTATGACATTTCACATCTTTTAATTCCATCACAGGTTTATTTTTGTCATAGGGCTATTTGTCATTGTGTCTTTTATGAGGTCTGGGATTTTGATTACATTGATAATTTTGTCTGCCTTGTTTAAAGGATATTGCATTTATGAATTTGGTAATCTTTTTAAAATGCTTTCTCATAAGAGCTATTTGATTGTCTAGGTGATCTAAATCAAAGCCATCACTTAAGTCAAGGTCATAGTCTAAGGGCCTAAATTAAGTGAAGTCAATTGAGATGAAAACACAACATTGGTAGTCAATTGTTTCTTAAACTCTAACTCCATCTCAATAGTTCTTAGTTTTGCTACTTAGCAACTCAGGAGTCAGGTCTGGGTCATCCATTTCTTCTATGGCATATCTCTTATTGTCAAACTTAGCAGGTAATGAACTGAGAATCTTTCGAACGATTTCTTTTCTACTATAGGTTATACCATTTGCATGTAATTTTGTAAAAATATCAGTTAACCTTATGTATAAATCATCAAAATATTCAGTTTCATCCACGATCAATGTATTATATTGCTAGATTAACATTTGGATTTTCCAGCATTAACACGTTCATCACCTTCGTGGGCGGGGACTAAGGTGTCCCAAGCCTCCTTAGAAGTAGAACAAATTGATATTCTTTTGATTTCGCGTTCTTTAATGGACATAAAGATAGCGTTCTTGCCGTTATTATTATTATTATTATTATTATTATTATTATTATTATTATTATTATTATTATTATTATTATTATTATTATTATTATTATTATTATTATTATTATTATTATTATTATTATTATTATTATCCAGAGACATCTTTTTCTCTCCCATAGTAAATTCGCTAAGAAGTTTCTTAACCCTTATGGGATCAGTTTCAGATAAAGACTTAGTTGGATGTTTAATCCCTTTTTCAATCATATCCCATACATCATCACCAAGATTTCCTTGAATGAAGACTACCAATCGTACTTTCCAGCAAGAAAAGTTGTTTCCATCAAAGAGAGGTGGTCGGCAAAGGTTACCTAGGTCTGATTACCATAGGTTTTTAAAATTAAAACCTAACAAAAAGTCTTAAGTGAGAAAGCATTCACATAAAAAATTAAGAACATTCAAGCAAAAGAACACTTGATTTTTAACATGGTAAAACCCTAAAGTAATGAAAACATCCGCAACCCCTCTACGGAGCAAAACAAAAAGTCCACTAGAAACAATCACAATACAAGTTACAACACTAAACATGAAAGTCAAGATCCTAAATATACGTCAATAAAATATACCTACACTAGTTAATCCACTGTCAAAGGCTTCTGACTTGATTTTGATCTCCAACAGGAGCTTCCCTGCTTTGTCCTTGTCCACTAATTGTAGTAGCTCTTACAACACCCAGTTTCTCAAAAAGAACCACTATACTAAGTGTTCGTGTGAGAGTGTAGGAGTTCGTGATGTGAACTAAATGCAGAAACGCAACTCACACCTCTCATAATAGTTATGCAGACTGGATCCTACGAATCATAAACTTATATATGACATGCAAGAACTATTTCTCAAATTTAGACTTCTTTTTCAACTTGGATCAGAAAAACAATCTTGATATGAAAAAGAGTCAAGATCCTATATGTCTCAAATATTATTTCTGTAAAACTTTATTTCACAAAATGTGAAATACAACCTGAGAGAAAAAAACGTTCTTAAGATCACTTTGAAAAATCAGAAGTCTATTTTTCAAAAAACAGTTTGAAAAAATAGAGAAGGATCTTTAAGAAAATAATAACAAATTTAAGGATCCAAGAGAGAAAAAAACCGATAAGTGGTCGTGTGATATTCTCTTTTGAAAAACTCACGATTTCAATAGAGAAACTCAAGTTTTTATTAGAGACGGGTTCTAAGAGAGACAACTGGTTTTGAAGAGGTCTTCAAACGCCAAAATAACCCAACACCCTTACTCAGAGAAACCCTAGATCTAACACTCAAGTTAGGATTTTCTAATATATGGAACAAGAAGGTTTGGATGTATGGTGTTTAGGAGGAAAACACTAGAGATTTTAACTTTGGACGAATAGGGTTTCCTCACTTTTGTCTATTTCTTCTCTATTTTCTCTCTCTTCTCTCTCTTCTCTGGTTTTTCTCTCAATTTAGAAAAATGAGAAAAAGTTCCCAAATGAAGACCAAAGGCATCCTCTTATACTGGTTGTGGAAGGATCGAGAACACCGACTCAAATCAATGGTTGAGATTAAGGTTGACTAATTGACTCTTAATCTAACGGTTGAACACAAGCGGCGATTAAACAACTGATAATAGGTCCATTTTGGTTCACTTAGATTAACTAAGGACGCATGCACAACGTTGATTAAATTGATCCAAAGGCTACGATCACTTCTTCAAACTGAGTCTTAAAAGAAACACAAATCCAACTATTGAATGACCAACACATGTATGGCTGAGATACAACTGAAAATGCATGTTTTCGTGGTATTAAAAATATGATTTTGAACCCCAGAAGTCTCTAGTGCTTTCGCATTCTACCCTGAGCAAGTTTTTAGGAAAAACCATATTTGCAAATTAACCCCAAAAATTTAAAATCATATTTTAATTAATTTTGAAAATTTATTTTTAATTTTCAAAAAATAGTTTAACTGAGTTAAAAATGTTTAAAAATTTCGTAAAAATTAATATGACCTTTGTGAACACATAAGATCAATAATATGTATTGTAAGTGTCCTAAAGTGGTAATGAGGTAGAAATAACTTACCTTTTAGGTGGATCCTAAGGTTCTTGGACTAGTTTCTACTTTGATGCTTGGATACTTTGAGAGAGAGCAACTCTTGAAAATCTAACCTACTTTGTCTCAATACCCAAACTAGTTGGAAATCCTATATAATATAGACTCAATTAAGTCAATCATATAGTGTGTTCTCATGAACTAGCTGATGGTCTTAGCAACAAACTTATCGAGGAAGGTTGAGGTGGCGAATGCGTCACTACTAAGGAAATATTCCTTGTCTCTTTTAGAAATGCAGCAAACGTGCCTTCATGCATTTCCTCCCTCACATGGAAAATATATTCGGGTAATAGCCCTTCTACATAAACATGCAAGAGTTTATCTTCTCGTGTTTCCCCCTTCACATCTAGAGAGTGATCGTGGAACCTTCTAATATAAATAACAACCCTCCACTAATTTCTTCACATCGCAAGCAAGCTACGTGAGTGTGAACTCGTCTTCTATTAAGAATAAATTTTTCACAAACATCACGTGCAAATCTTCCTAAGAAGCCATACTTCCTGGCACCAGGTGGGATTACCAAGTATAAGCCCTATCTGTAAGGGATTTTGAGAACTCCCTTAGTCTTAGGTTCTTATCGTTACAATAATACCCAAGTCTCTCAATGAACATTTTCACATGTTCCTCAGGTTTTCCCCTTTTCTCGTGAATTTCTCAAAAATTGGTGAAATATACCCCATGGATAGGTCTCATTATTATACTCATCTAGATACGGAGTACGAAAATCATCGTAACCTGATGAACCATCTCCTCCATCTATGGAAATAGCTATGAACTTGAAAAGCTCGTTCTTCATATCTTCCATGCTAGATGGAGGAGAACTGGTCGGTAGTGGTACCACCACGACAGACATTGACATCGCAGTCGTGTACTCCCTTTTATGCTAATAGTCGTCACCAATGTGGCAGCAGCTGTGCCTACAACCCACACGATAGTTTCCACAGTAGTGCGGGTGACAACCGAAGGTGGAATAGGAGTATTAATATTATTTACAGTAACCAAAGCAACTCCTATTGTAACAGAGGGAGCTGATAGTGTTGTTATTGGCATCTTAAAGGAGTTTAATCCTCCCGTGACCCCTAATATTGCCTGGGACCCTAGGGTTTTGATGAACTCCGTAAACAAACTCATAACACCTGACATTTGAGTCGGGCCTATTCCTACTGCCGTGCCAGTCATTCTCATCACACTAGTAGCGAACGATCTAGGATCTGCTCGTTCCACTCTTACCACTTCAGGCAAGACAGTCAGATCTGCCTCTTCTTCTCGCTACACTGCGTCAAAGTTAATGATCTTTGCAATATTATCCTCAGGCATCTTTCAAAATAGAATTCCTCCCCAACAGAGTCACCAAATGTAAGATGTGGGTTCTTAGAATACGATTACTATTAAGCGAGGCGTAACCACTTATCAAGATCATGATTAATGCCAAAGATTAATATGAAATTACAGTAAATATGAGACAATAGAGACAAGAACATTCAATACTCAAACTTATATTAAATGGGAACTTTTACGACATAAATGCATTGAGAGTACAATAAATGAGTGGAACTAGTAAGCAACCTGGTTGGAGGGAGAAAGAGCAAGCATTCTTGTCATAATTATGGAAAGACAGGAACCTAAGAAAAAATAAATGCTCAATGATAATCTCATTAATTCTAAAGATATTACATTAAATGCATGGGATATGGTGTTTTGGCAGGAAACTGCCCTACCAATCAGAAGTGTGGTGGCATTAGTTAGGATGTGACATGACAACCCAAAGGTTTATCTCAAATGGCTAGAAGATACGAATTCATTAAATGAACTTACTATCCTAGGAATAAACCCACTTGAGTGATATTACTTCGAGTTCCTAAATGAAAAATTCCATGACATCAAAAAGGTGGTTCGTCGAATCAAGATTGCTCGCTCGAACATATTATGAACTATTTGTGTTGACTCAGAGGTTGTCTCTGCATGATTATCTAGGATTTGGGTCCCTTTATGAGGTTCCCCAAGGAATGGTAACTCGAGAAATTATGTTTGCTAACAAGGAGTTTTACCTAAGTGTTCCAAGAGGTAAATGTGTAAATACCTAGTGTATAAAGGTATTTCATTTCTTCCACTTCCAAACTACTATAAATAGGATATTAATTCTCTCAGCTGAGGGACATAACCATTTCATTATAACCATAACAAGTGTTACTAAGAGACTTGTACTAAACCCTAAAGATATAGTGACATTACCCCTATGAATTTTAGCACCATATTTGGTCTGAACCATGTAAAACCTTTTGTGTCTCTTTACACTTCTCTTATCTCACTAGTTTAACATATTTATCTATAATTATAATTATTAGGTAACTTGAGCTAAGATTATTCCAAATATCAATACCAATTTTAGACACAACAGATTGGCGTTGTCTGTGGGAAACTCGACAAGCTATTACTGTTTCCTAAAAAATTCTTGCAAGACCTGCTTTTTAATCATAGTCCTAAAGTATGACATGCATCCTAAAAAGTAGTCTCTTTGCAAGCAATGTATTCAGCTCTTCTTCCCCTCCTAATATAGGAGACCTTCAAGGAATCTTATTGAACATAGTCACGGGGCAAGAAGTGATGCAAGAGACAATAAAGCAACTTAATTAAATTCTTCAAAATTGACCAGCTTCCACCCCAATAATAAAAAAAGAAATGCCACCTCCATCTCCTAGAAGTGAAAGAAGCAGGTCTCGATATTCTTGGTCTTCCAATGACAGGTCATACCTCCTTTGAGCGACATCTTCCCTCAGATCCACTAATTACTATGATGGGATATCCCTCTCTATAGTACGACCGAGGGCCTTGGATAGATTGGGCTGGGGTTATGCCTTCGATTGGATAGCTCCCTGAGAAAATAGAGGACATAATCATAGAGATCCATTTAAATCTCGAGACCATCAGGAAGGTTATATAAGATCAAGAGCTAGTGTGAGAGGATTTGTGCAAGATGATCAAACTTCCCAGGAAGAGAGCTCAGTAAAAATGCATGACCGACCCGCTAAAGCAGCCTCAGTCAAAATTAATCCAGAAGACCATTCCTGGAAGGGATTAATCTAATGGTTGGAAGATCGCTTAGGATAGATATCCAAATCTAAGAATCCCTTACACCGGAGTTTTGTGAACGGATCTGCTTTTGTCCCAACCATTGTAAACTTCCCTATACCTGCTAAATTTAACCCACCCGTGGTTACTCTCGAGTATAATAGTAAAAATGACCATGCCATTTATGTGGAATAATACCAGGCTGCAGACGAAATCTACTCAGTATCAGATGAAATGCGTTCCTAAATATTTTCAAGAACCATTACTGGGTCAGTGCAAATTTGGTATAATAATTTCACTTATAAATAGATCTCCAATTTTTAGCAACTCGTCCAGTTATTCATCAATAATTTCTGCTTTGGATCCAAACCCATCAAAAGGGTAGCTCACTTGCTGAGCATTTGTTAACGACTGGGAGAGATCACTCACGAATATATTATTCATTTTAATAGAGAAAAGTTAGAAGTGGTAGACTATGACAAAAAGATAACAATCAGTGCCTTGATGAGCAAGTTACTCCATGAGAAGTTATATTATGCTCTAGCTAATGATCCCCCAAAGACTATGACTGAATTAATGGATAAAGCCGACAAAATCATGAACACCGAGGCGGATATGGCTGATAAACAAGCCCTTAGCTCCAAAGTCGAAAACCATAAAAGTTCCGATAAGAAGGACCAAAAAGATAAAAAAAAAATGATAAAAATTCCAATAAGTATGATGAGTATACCCTTTCACTGATAGTGTACATCATATTCTGGAGGGGATCATAGGAAATAGAGATCTAAAATAGCCTAGAAATTGAAGTCCCTTCCTAACAAGAGGGATAAGTCCAAGTACTTTGAATTTCACTATGATCGTGGGCACAATATGGACAATTGAATTTCTTTAAAGAATGAAATAGAAAATCGAATCTGGCATGGCAAGCTATCTAAGTTCATTGACATGACTGAGGAAAGATACTCCAGAAGACGATCAGAATCTCCTTGAAAGGGAAGGGATGGAAAGAAAAGATGCAAAAATAATGATTCGTATGATGGCCTAACCCCGTCGAAGATTCCCCGAGAGCCTAGGAATGAGGAAAATTAATATATTTTGGCTGCCATTTCATTGCAGGAGGAGACATTGGTAGTGGTGATAAAATAGCTGAAAGAAAATCCTACTTAAATGAAGGCAATGCATGCTCATACATTGGTAAAATCAATTAGTCCAATAATGTTAATGGTCACCCAAGAAAAGTGAACAAAGACAAGCTAGTGATAGGTTTTTCTAAGAATGATGTATTTGGAGTTCTTTATCCCAATGACGGTCCTCTAGTCATCATTGTGCGAGCACATGAAGCAAGGGTGGCCAAAACTCTAGTAGACAATAGTAGCTCGATTGGTGTCATATTTTACAACTGCTTCCAATGATTGGGACTGCGTGGTAACAAATTGGAACCCAATCACAGACCCCTAATAGGCTTCTCGAGAGAAAATGTACATCCTTTGGGAAATGTAAAGATGGAAGTTCTTATCAGCATATCACCTTCCAACCAAACTAAAAAGATTCGCTTCTTCATCTTAGATAAGGGTGACCAATCAGCATACAATATGATATTTAGTAGGGTTGTCTTAAAGAAGATTGAAGTAGTATCATCTAGTGTCTACGACTTCTTAAAACTCCCCACACATTATGGGGTCAAAATAGTTACGGGAAATCAAATTGAAGCTAAGAAATGATTTATACATCAGCTGAGTAGGAGGAAGTAAATAAACTCGCCACCACTTACCAAATTGAGACCCTAGATCCTCGCGAGGAGGCTAATTTCATCAAAGGAAAGGTTGTGGAAGACACAAAAACAATGATCCCAGACATCGATCACTCAGAGAGGAGTACACAAATTGGCTCCCCTATGGAGCCAATCCTCAAACAAGAATTATTAAAATTATTTAAAGAGAGAAAGAGTGTATTTTCTTAGAACCATGAGGATATTCAATGGATTGACCTAGAATTCATATGCGATGAATTAAATATCGTCAAGGATGAAAATATGTTACTAAAGCCGTTTAATAAAATTAAACTATTTAAGTAACTCCGAACAGTTTTTTGAAGAAACTCTTTTCTTAAAAACCAAAAGTAATTGAACACAAGATGTGTTTAATAAAAGTATGTAGGAGATCTATTAAAGATTTGATCAACAGGTTTATAAAATAGTTTAAACAAACTTTAAACCCAGCACAACCAAGAATGAGATGAGTAGATGTAGAAAGATTAAGAACAAGATTTTTACGTGGTAAAACCTCACCCAACTGATGAAACATCCACGACTCCCTCTACGGAGTAAACAAAAAAATCCACTATAAACAAATTTAACAGTTACAAACTATATAACAAACATGCATACAACTCAGACCTATATAAGTTTAGGAATTTACCCTCTGGTGTCCTCATAACTTCTCTACAGTTCTGATTGTTGATGTTGTCCTCCCAGTTTGTTAACTTCCAATTTGTTCAAGCTCTTTACGTCGACTCTTTTTCTAAGGATCTTATTACCAACACTTTTAGTGTGGTAGAGTGAAAGTGTTTGTGGAGGTGCTCTCTAACACATTCATGCACACACACACACACTTATCATGTACAAACAGTCCTAACAAATTACATATAAGTCTATATGCTGTGATTTTTCTTTTTCTCTCTTCTCACAAAACTTAACCTTTTTTTACCTTTAAAACAATCTCAGAATTCACGGCTATGTTGCTCAGAAGACGTATCAAGATCTTAATCAATCTCAGTTTTGAAAAGATTTTTGAGATTAAAAATCACCAAGTACGATTCCAAACTAGGTCAAAGGTCTTGTTTCAAGAGAACTAGAAACAGAAAACATTATTGTTGATTTCAAAGATAAAAATATTTATAGAAAAAGAATCAACAATATATTTCTCAAGCCGAGAAACGAAATATGCAAATCTTAGTGTAATATAACATGAAGAACTTAGATCTAAAATTTCTTTAAGGCAGAAAATAGATCTAAGAGGCAATGTTTAAGTTGGACACAAGATCTAAAGAACAAAGAGGTTTCAACATCAAATAAACTACCAAAAACAACTCTCAATCACTCAAACACTCAAGGTAGTGTTTGGAATATACAGGACTTGGAAAGAGTTTTTTATTTGAAATGGATTTGACGATTTAGGGTTAGGGTTTTTAACTCTTTCTCTCTCTTCTGGTTTCTCTCTTCTCTCTCTACTCTCTTTTTTCTCTCAAAAGGACGAAATGGCAAAAGTCTCAGAAAGCTGAGTGAAGGGGTCCTTTTATAGGATGCTGAGAATGTTCAAGAGTAACGTTCAAAATCAAGGGTTCAGATTTAGTCAAGGTTGATTGACTTAGATCCAAGGGTTCACGATATGCGGTGATACAACTCACCCGATTGGTTCATATGGGGTTCACAGGGATTATGAAAGAGCGGATGCAGATCGTTGATTAGAGACGATCCAAGGGTTGTAAACACATGCTGTTTTACTCTCTATAGACAAACACACTTTCCACCAATCAGAAGACAACAAATGTTGGTCAATTAGAAGAGATAAAACGCGGGTCTAAAATAATTAAAAATACACCCTGAAGTCTCTACCGCTTTCGGATTCTACCCAAGGCAACTTTAAGTCGATATAACCATTAAGCCTTAATTGCAGAATGACCCCAAACACTTTTTAAAACCAAGTTTTAATTAATAAAAACTTATTTTAAATCATTATAAAATCCTAAAAAAAATTAAAAAACAATTTTAGGGAATTAAACACACTCAACATATGTACACACAATAATATGCAATATGACATGTATGAAAAAAATTCTACTGTGTGTGAGTGTTGGTAATATGGTCTAGATCAATCAATCAAGAAGGAGAAATAGCAAACCAAGCTATGGGGTTCTTTGGATTCTAGGTTAGACATAATTTTGTCACAATTTACAAACTAGATGAACACATATACAATATAGACTCAAGTGAGTCAAGAGTATAAGGTGCTTCAATCTCCCCCTTTGGAAATATGAGACAAAATCTCCTTTGAGTTATCTAGAACTCGTAGGGCAACAAAAGAAACGAAACTTATTCCTACAAACGATCTATCTACCCAAATCCTAGACAGCAATAGTACATAACTCAACTATTTACAATTGAATACCCTATTACAACTGTTGAGAGTAACTGTACATAAACCTGCAATGAATCACTAAGATCAAGCTATTTAGCATATGTAAAGAATCATTAGAGACTCAAATTTCTCACCCATTTTGTCTCAAATGGACAAAGGGAAAAATAAAGAGATCAAAGAGATTAATCAACACACACCATACCAATAGATTTACGTAAAGAAATAAATCGATTGTAATCTAAAGGTTTGGTAAACATATCTGTGAGTTGCAAATCAGTAAGAAGATAATTGATTTCTAATTCCTTAGTTTCAACTAATTCGCGTATAAAATGATGTCTTATTTTTATATGTTTTGTTCGCGAGTGTTGAACAGGGTTTTTAGAAATATTGATCGTACTTTGATTATCACAATAGAGATGCAATTAGTTTTCTTGAATTCCATAATCACTTAGCATTTGTTTAAGCCACAGTAATTGAGCACAACAGCTGCCAACGACTATGTATTCAGATTCAACTGTTGAGAGTGATGTGCAGTTTTGTTTCTTACTACTCCATCCTACCAAATTATTACCTATATAATAACATGCTCTTGATGTGCTTTTACTATCATCAGTACACCCAGCCCAGTCAACATCAGTGTACCCAATTATAGTGCTTGGTGTGTCATTAGTGTACCAAAGTCCTAGATTCAGAGTGCCTTTAACATATTTAATGATTTGTTTAACAGAATTCAGATGGCTCTCTTTAGGGTTATTTTGATAACGACCACATACACACACAGAATACATAATATTAGGACGCGATGCAGTAAGGTATAGCAAGGTTCCTATCATACTACGATATAGAGTAGGATCTATGGATTTTCCAGTTTCGTCTTTAGATAGTTTTACCGTAGTACTCATGGGTGTTTTAGCATCTTTAGCACTCTCAAGGCCAAATTTCTTTACTATCTCTAAAGCATACTTAGATTGCGAGACGAATAATCCTTCTGAATTTTGCTTGACTTGAAGACCTAAGAAAAATTGCAACTCCCCCATAAGAGACATTTGAAACTCCTTCTGCATAATCTCAGAGAAGGATTTTACTTCTGACGGAGAAGTTGATCCAAAGATAATATCGTCAACATAAACTTGAGCAATAACGATGTGTTTGCCAAAATGTTTGACAAAAAGGGTTTGATCATTTCCACCTATTTTGAAACCTTTATCTAAGAGGAAGCTGGAAAGACACTCATACAAGGCTCTAGGCGCTTGTTTAAGGCCATACAAAGCCTTTTTAAGACGAAATACATGATTTGGATATTGAGGGTCAATGAACCCTTTAGGTTGTTTACATAGGTCTCTTCAGTCAATATTCCATTAAGAAATGCAAATTTTACATCCATTTGGTAGAGTGTAAAATGCAAGTGGCAAGCTATAGCAAAGAGAAGACGAACATATTCTAAACGAGTAACATGAGCAAAAGTTTCGTTAAAATCTATTCCTTCAATTTGAGAGTATCCTTGAGCAACTAATCTAGCTTTATTTCTAATGATTATCCCACTTTCATCAAACTTATTTTTAAAAATCCAACGTGTACCAATCACCTTTTTGTGATCAGGCCTAGGTACAAGATACCAAACATCATGAATGACGAATTAAAGAAGTTCTTCCAGCATAGCAGAAATCCAACGAGAGTCATTCAATGCTTCATTTACATTCTTTGGTTCCACTAGGGAAACAAAACATACATAATGTGCATAATTTCTTAATTGAGATCTTGTACGCACAGGCTCACTAGGATTACCAACAATGTTATTCATGGGATGGTCTTTAGAAACCCAGTTAGGTACCTCAGGTATCTCAATTGGTAATGAGTCATCTATTTCAGGAGAGTCACTTTTTAAAACATTTGTAGGCTCTTCATTAATAGTTGATTCACCAGTCTTACTCTCTACAGTAGTGTCACTCACAATTACATTTATGGATTCCATCAAGGTTTTAGTGAGAAGATTATACACTCGATAGGCTCTACTATTAGGCGAGTATCCTAGAAAAATTGCTTTATCTCCCCGCCTCTCAAATTTGGACAAGTGTTCCCTATTTTTGCATACATAACAAGTACTACCAAATGTTCTAAGGTACTTAAGATTGGGCTTTTTCTTATACCAAAGTTCGTAAGGGGTTTGTTTGGAATTCTTTCTAAGATAGACCCTATTGATAATGTGACATGCAGTACGAATAGATTCTACCCAAAAATATTTAGGCAAATTCTTGGCATGTTACATAACACGTGCCATCTCTTGAAGGGTACGATTCTTTCTCTCAACGATTCCATTTTGTTGAGGAGTCTTAGGAGCACTAAACTCGTGTTTGTAACCATTATAGTCACAATACTCTATTATACCAGTGTCTTTGAATTCTCCACCTCTATCACTACGAATTCTATTTACTTGAGTGTCCTTCTCATTTTCAATCCGAAAAAGTATTTTTAAGAAAGTTTGAAAAGTGTCAGACTTTTGTTTTAAGAAGGCCACCCATGTAAATCTGGTGAAGTCATCAACCATAACTAGAATATAACTGTGACCACAAAGACTAACAGTTTGGGAGGGACCCATTAGGTCCATATGGATGAGCTCCAAGGGATTAGAGGTAAGAAAATCATTAACTTTCTTATGAGGTGCCTTAACAATTTTACCTTCCTGACAGGAACCACAGACAATGTTAGGAATGGATTTGATTTTTGGAACTCCTCTAACTATTTCTTGAGAGGTAAGTCTACTAAGATTATCGTAATTTATGTGAACCATTATGTTATGCCATATCTCGTTGTCATCAATTCTGGCAACATTACAGATTTCAAAATTGTTCACGACAGTATAACAATTGTCAGGAGTCCTGAATCCTGTAATTATGCATTCACCTTTTTCATTTAAAATTTTGCAATTGTTCTTTGAAAAGGTAACAGTGTGATCTGAGTCACAAAATTGTGAGATACTAAGTAGATTGGCCTTAAGGCCTTTAACTAGAAGAACATTTTCAAGAACTGGAAGTCCATTTTCTTGGAGAGTTCATTTGCCTATGATTTGAGATGATACTCCATCACCAAAAATAACTTTTCCACCAGCAAAGCTGGTTTTGTTCAAAAGTTTTGTATCATCCCCAATCATGTGCTTAGAACATCCAAAGTCTAAATACCAACCAGATGATGTGTGTTCATCTTTTAAAGCTGTAATAACTATATTACACTTCATCTGAGGTAATAGATCATCTTTTCTAATCCAAATTGCTCTAGTTTTCATTTTGCGCTTATTAGCTCTCAACTGATAAAATCTGCGAGCATTCGATTTTTGTTGAAAAATGTTTTGCGCATGATTTTGAGTTTTATGAAATACATGAGCATTTGGTTTAGGAAAGTGCTTAGTAATCCTTCTAAGAAATGTCCTTTTAGGTTTGGTCTTTCTCTTCCTATAATTAGAGTTTTTGTCTGGTTGTCTAGGAAGTATATAATTGTTGTGGCTACTCCTAGAATAGTTAAAGTTATGATAGATAGGAGGATTACAGACAAGTTTAACTAGTCTCCTAGCATAGCAACCATCAAAAGAGTGACCGTATATATCGCAGTAGGAGTAATAAAGATTGCTCAAGGTTGGGGTCTCCTTAGGAAAGTCTTTAAACAAAGGTTTTGAGGAATTTTGAGGTTGAACTCTATTCCTAGGTAGGACAGTCTTAAATGTAGACTCAATCTTCCTAATAGAGGGGCAGGCGTATTTAGCCATAGGTGAACTTTCATGTTTAGAGAAGCTTGATTCCCCAATGTTAAAATTTTGATGTTTTGAATCAAACTCAGTTTTTAGAGAATGAAAGTCTGGGCAAGTTTCAATAGGTCTTTTACCTCCTGACACAAACTTGATAGGTTCAAAACAGTTTGAGTTATTTTCAAATTTTATAAATTTTTTGTAAACAGTTGCTGTCTTTTCTTTAGTTTGTTCCAATTCTAACAATGTCCCTTTGTATTTTTTCTCCAGAGTTTCATTTGTTTCAGTCAAGTTTCTGAGTTTTTGATCAAACATTTTGATTTCACTTTCATGAGTCAGGCATTGGGTAGTATACTCTTCAGCATTCAGTTTGACCATTAGGCTTAGATCTTCTAACTTCTTAGTGAGATTTTTCACAATCTTTTCTAGTCTAGTGCTTTTCTTGAGAGTTTTAGCATAGAGTGTGTGAATATCTGGGAGGTCTTCATTGTCCGAGTCACTAAGTGTAGTGTGTGAAGTGACCCCTAGGGCTTCATTCTTTGGACTTACACACCCATTGACATCGTCATTATCGCTTTCCCTTTGACTAATACACCCCGAGGTAGAAATAGCAATATTCTCAGTAATCAAAGCATCTAAACCAGTAACAGCATTATTCGAAACATCAGAAGTAGAATTACTAGATTCATCCTCACTAATAAACACAGGCATATCATCATTATAGATAATCTTGGCAAAGAAAGACATGCAAGGGTCAAAAACATCAGATGACTCAGGTTCCGAGTTTTCAGAGTCACTTGAATCATCCCATGTTTTGCAAATGTTGGCTCTAGCGTGTTTGTTTTGAGTGTTCAAGTTAACTCTACAGTCTTGTGCAATGTGTCCTAGTTTACCACATCTAAAGCATTCAGTCTTCTTAAGGTCTCTGTTAGGTCTAGTGTGAGAGTCCTTGTGATGTTTGTCATGACTTTTCTCATGAGGTCTGTGATTAAAGGGAGTTGGATAATTGGACTTGCCTTGTTTATTTGCCATGTTGTTTCTAAATTTAATGATTTTCTTAAACTGTTTTGACATTAAGGCAATCTGATTATCCAAACTCTCTATATCGCATTCCTCATCAGAGTCATCATTGGAAGTGTTAAACTCAGGCTTAATCAATTTAGAAGAGAAGCTTAGATTGGAACTAGTCTGTTTCCTATGGGATTGGGTCAATTGTTTCTTAAATTGTAGTTCCATTTCCACAGTTCTTAATTTACTACTGAGTAATTCAGGAGTGAGATTTATATCACACATTTCCTCAATAGCATATCTTTTGTTGTCAAATTTATGTGGTAATGATCTCAGAATTTTAGATACAATTTCTTGTCTGTCATATGTTATCCCATTAGCATGCAATTTTGTCACAATATCAGTCAGGTTCATATATAAGTCATCAAATGACTCAGTCTCAGACATAATTAAAGAGTTATACTGTTGAATGATCATTTGAATTTTAGCAGCCTTAACTCTAGTGTCACCTTCATGAGCAGTAACCAAAGTGTCCCAAGCTTCCTTAGAAGTGGTACAGGATGAGATTCTTTTGAACTCATGTTCATTTATGGACATAAATATAGCATTCTTTCCTTTGTTATTATTGTGAGAAACTTGTTTCTCTTCTTGTGTGAACTCACTTAATACTTTCTTAACCCTCTCATTACTTCCTTCAGTGGCTGGTTTAGTAGGAAAAATGTAACCATTTTCAACAATGTCCCAGACATCATCTCCCAGAGTTCCTTTAATGAAAGCAATCATCCTTACTTTCCAGTAAGCAAAATTGGTTCCATCAAAGATAGGAGGTCTGGTCAAGTTACCAAATCTTTCATTATTCTCGTCCATGTTTGATTTTCAGAAAACAATTTCAGAAACACAGGATATCTTTAAAAAATTTACAAAGCTCTGATACCAATTGAAAATTTGTTACTAAATCCGTTTAATAAAATTAAACTATTTAAGTAACTCCGAACAGTTTTTTGAAGAAACTCTTTTCTTAAAAACAAAAACTAATTGAACACAAGATGTGTTTAATAAAAGTATGTACGAGATCTATTCAAGATTTGATCAACAGGTTTATAAAACAGTTTAAGCAAACTTTAAACCCATCACAACCAATAATGAGATGAGTAGATGTAGAAAGATTAAGAACAAGATTTTTACGTGGTAAAACCTCACCCAATTGAGGAAACATCCATGACTCCCTCTACGGAGTAAACAAAAAAAATCCACTATAAACAAATTTAATAGTTACAAACTATATAACAAACATGCATACAACTCATACCTATATAAGTTTAGGAATGTACCCTCTGGTGTCCTCATAACTTATCTACAGTTCTGATTGTTGATGTTGTCCTCCCAGTTTGTTAACTTCCAATTTTTTCAAGCTCTTTACGTCGACTCTTTTTCTCAAGATCTTATTACCAACACTTTTAGTGTGGTGGAGTGAAAGTGTTTGTGGAGGTTCTCTCTAACACATGCATGCACACACACACACTTATCATGTACAAACAGTCCTAAAAAATTACATATAATTCTATATGCTGTGATTTTTCTTTTTCTCTCTTCCCACAAAACTTAACCTCTTTTGACCTTTAAAACAATCCCAGAATCCACGGCTATCTTGCTCAGAAGACGTATCAAGATCTTAATCAATCTCAGTTTTGAAAAGATTTTTGAGATTGAAAATCACCAAGTGCGATTCCAAACTAGGTCAAAGGTCTTGTTTCAAGAGAACTAGAAACAGAATACATTATTGTTGATTTCAAAGATAAAAACATTTACAGAAAAAGAATCAACAATATATTTCTCAAGCTGAGAAACGAAATATGCAAATCTTAGTGTAATATAACATGAAGAACTTAGATCTGAAATTTCTATAAGGCATAAAATAGATCTAAGAGACAATGTTTAAGTTGGACACAAGATCTAAAGAACAAAGAGGTTTCAGCATCAAATCAACTACCAAAAACAACTCTCAATCACTCAAACACTCAAGGTGGTGTTTGGAATATACAGGACTTGGAAAGAGGTTTTGATTTGAAATGGATTTGACGATATAGGGTTAGGGTTAGGGTTTCTAAATCTTTCTCTCTCTTCTGGTTTCTCTCTTCTCTCTTTACTATCTTTTTTCTCCCAAAAGGACGAAATGGCAAAAGTCTCAGAAAGCTGAGTGAAGGGGTCCTTTTATAGGATGCTGAGAAGGTTCGAGAGTAACGTTCAAAATCAAGGGTTCAGATTTAGTCAAGGTTGATTGACTTAGATCCAAGGGTTCACGATATGCGGTGATTAAAACTCACCCGATTGGTTCATATGGGGTTCACAGGGATTATGAAAGGGCGCTTGCAGATCGTTGATTAGAGATGATCCAAGGGTTGTAAACACACGTTGTTTTACTCTCTATAGACAAACACACTTTCCACCAATCAGAAGACAACAAATGTTGGTCAATTAGAAGAGATAAAACGCGCGTGTAAAATAATTAAAAACACACCCTGAAGTCTCTGCCGCTTTCGGATTCTACCCAAGGCAACTTTAAGTCAATATAACCATTAAGCCTTAATTGCAGAATGACCCCAAAAACTTTTTAAAACCTCATTCCTCACCAACAGAGGTACTTACTACTATAATGTTATGCCCATTTGTCTAAAAAAAAGCTAGAGAAACAAACCGAAAGTTGGTGAATAATGTTTCCAAAGAATAAATTTACAAAAATATGGACGTATATGTGGAAGACATGCTCACTAATAAAAAGAAATCCACAAACCATATTATTGACCCATGGCAGACGTTTGTTCAGTTGAAGAAGCATCAAATGAAACTCAGCCCCACCAAATACATATTCGACGTGCAAGAAGGAATGTTCTTAGGGTTCACAGTAAACCAAAGAGGTATTGAGGCCAATACAGACAAGATTAGAGCGCTGATAGACATGCAATATCCCTTAACCATGAAGTACATACAAAAGTTAACAGGAAGAGTACCAACACTCAATAGGTTTGTATCTCAAGCCACTGACAGATGATTGCCATTCTTTAAAGTATTAAGAAAAACATTTGAGTGGAATAAAGAATATGATAATGATTTCTTAGAATTAAAGAAATTCCTAGGATCGCATCCTTTACTTTTCTGACCACCCATTATATCTTTACCTTCCCTTCTTCGAGTCAGCAGTTAGCTCGATGCTTATCCAAGTAGAAAATGGGGTACAAAAACTGGTCTATTACCTTCAGAGAAGCTTAAATTCGATACCCATGCCTAGAAAATCTTTCTTTGACCTCATTTAAGATTCACAGAGAATGAAACCATATTTCCAAGCGCGTACTATTATAGTTTACACAGACCTGCCGTTGAGACAAACCATTCATAAGAAAGAAAATTTAGGGAGATTGATGGCATCGGCAATGGAACTAGGAGAATATGACATATACTATGAACCCAGGACAACAGTAAATTCTAAGCGATTGAGGATTTCATAAATGAGTTCACTTATGAAGAAAATACCGCCGACCTGACTTTGACAAAAGAAAAACCATCTGAATAGACTTCCTTGGAATATATCTCAATAATAAATCCTCCTGAGAAGACTTGTTTGGAAGATAACTCCATTAGAGATAGACCTAAAATGTCCACTGCGCAATAAAGTTCCAAACAACACTTATAGCAAATCTAAAAGATGTCCAAGTATAGACCACTAAGCGAAAGAGACTTCGAAGAAGCATTGCCTGTATGGAAGATGTACGTAGATGGATCTTTGTGAGCCATTGGTAGTGCTATTGGATTGATAATCAACACTCCTGATGATATATACGTGGAGTATGCACTCAGGTTCTAATTTTAATCTTTATATAATGAAGAAGAATAGGAAGCTTTGATCGCAGGCTTTGAGTTGGCACTGTCGTTGGGTACCGAGCGGTTGATAGCGCATAGTGATTCCCAGTTGATTGTTAATTAAGTGTTAGGAATATATGGGTCAGAGGATATTTAATGATGGGATATCTTCCAAAGATCAACATATCCAAGTTCATGGCAGTTAAAATGGTCACAATTCTAAGGATTGAAAATGCCCGAGCAGATGCACTTTCTCGACTAGCTTCAATAACCAGGACGGAGCTAAGTAGGACCATTCCTGAAGAAATCCTAATAAATAGGAGCATTGATAAAGAAACTTTCAATTTGATTGCAATTGAGTTGCACCGCTCATGGATGGATCCCATCATGGGATATATTGAAAAAGGCACCTTGCCAGAGGACCTAAAGGAAGTTAGAAAATAGAGGTACAAAGCAAATAGCTACATCTTAGAAGGAGGAGTCTTGTATAATAGAGGATTCATTATCTCATTACTGAGGTGTGTTTATCCTTCACAAGTTCAAGAATTGATCAAGGATGTACACGAAGGATCATATGGAGCTTATTCAGCAGGACAATCATTGGTCCAACAAGTGACCATGTAAGGATATTACTGGCTAACTATGAAGGCAGATTGTGTTGCATATGCTAAGCCATGCAACAAAATCCAGAATTTTTCACCAACCATAGGAAAATTGAAGCTACAATTACACCTATCACATCTCCATGGCCTTTTTCTATATCGAAAATTAATTTGGTCGGCCCTCTACCGAAGACAAAAGGAATGTTTAATTGTTTGGTTATTATTATAGATTACTTCACTAAGTAGGTGGAGGTTGAAACCCTTGTTGAGATTCCATATAAGAGAGTGGTCTAATTCATACGTAAGAATATTATATGCCGTTATGGTATGCCCTATGAATTTATCATAGACCATGGGACTCAATTTAAAACTCAGGAGTTTGAAGATTACTGCGTCAAGTCCAAAATCAAGAAACTGCACTTCGCATCTGGGCATCCTTAATGCAATGGCGAAATGGAGATAACCAACAAATCACTGCTTGATGGCATGAAGAAGAGGCTAGATTGTTCCAAAGGTAATTGGATCAATGAGTTACAAAGTGTGCTTTGAGCCTGTAGAATAACGCCGGGGACAACTACCAAAAAAACTCCTTATATATTGGCATTTGGGATAGAAGCTATGGTCATTATATAAATTGGTTTTCCCAATTATAAAGTACTCAACTTTAACTCTCCCAATAGCAATCTCATGAGAAGGCTAGATTCAGACTTGGTTTAAGAGGTAAGAGAGAATGCAAAACTACATGAAGCTGCCAATCAATAGCGTACTACCAGATTCTATGATCGAAGAGTAAAGTCGAGTAAAATAAAGGAGGGATATTATGTTCTAAAGAAAGTAATCCGAAAAGGAAACAAGTTAGATGATAACTGGCATGGTCCTTACCGTATCCAGCCAGGTACTTATTGCCTAGAAACACTAGAAGGAGAGCAATTAAAAAAATCCTTGGAATGTCCATGAGTTGAAGTTTTTATAAATATGTAGCATGTGTTTTCAGTCTTAATGAAAAATTATTAGTTTATCAACAATTGATTTCCTTTTTCATGTTTTTTCGGAGGAATGGGATATGTAAAAAAATCTTAAAACAAACAAACAAAAAGTGACTCTAAGGAAAAAATTAATCCAAATCTTGTAACCAACAAAAGAAATCCTACTTAAAACTTTATGTAGGACTTCATCTTTAACAAGCCACGAACAAGAAGTTTCCAATCTTAAAACTTCTTGTATAACTTCTTAAAGTTAAGAACGAGAAGTTTTACCAGACCAAATCAAGGAAAAAACCCAGTAACATTTGGTCACCAATGGTAACTAACACAAACACTTGGTCAAAAATGACAAGATCCATTTGAATAACCATAAGTGTGTTAGTAGAACCTAAGGATGGACAACTTACCTTCGTCTAAATTGGTAACCAGTTAAGCAAATTAGTTGACCAAAAACTGACCGACCATGTAATCTAACCTTTAAGTTATTGGTTGGCCACAATCATGCAATGGAACCCCAACAACAACTCGGATTTTATTCCAAGGAAAAATATATTACATTTATATACCAAATTAACAAAAAATTTATGAGCCCACTTGAAGTTTTCCCAAATATTTCTCCATGCCTTCAGGAGGGACATCCAAAGTCGAAGGAACGACGGAGAAACCTAACTCCCTAAGCCTATTTTGCCTACTAAATTTGGGTTTGTCCACCAAATGTAGAATCCAAAAAAGATTTTCTTCTCCATAAAGGCCATAGTTCCCAAGATATTTCCTAACCAGGCTTATGTGTATAGCATCGGTGGGAATCCACTTGATTTCTAGGTTAATTGAGGAGTAAGGTGATCCAAACATCTTGAGTCATACCAATACAGTGAAGGGTCTTTTACTGGAAACTTCAAAAATCTCAAGGCATTAATCTAGTCCCATTTTGACCCTCCTCTCCTAGCCTACTCTTGTTCATCACCCATATGTGACATGGATTCATTATACCCATTCATCCAAAGGGTGTTCAGTTGTTTACGAAATGGAAAGTCAGAAGGTCAACCTTTTCATTAAATCTCTTGATGTTGGCCGATTGGTTCTTTATTAAGTTACTCTGGTCGGCCAATGTCTTCTTTGTCCTTTCCTCTTTAACTAGTGGACAAGTAATCATAACCTGCCCAAATGATTGGCCCCCTTGGATTTATTTTATCTCTTAATTTCCTCCATCGACCAAGCATTCCCCTACTCTAAAAAAGAAGCCCCTTCATTCTGATAATCATTTTCCTTCTTCTTTAGTCCCTCCAACTCATCCCACAACATGTTATTCTCCTACTTTAACAAACTGACTACTTCTCGATCACTATTTACCTCAGACTTATTCATAAACTTCTTTTTATTGTAGGCCGAGGAGATGTCTTATAACTTTTTATCAAAAACACATTTACTAGTTAGGCGAGCAAACTTCTCCTCATAATTAACCTTCAAACTAGAAAGATATTTCTTATGATCCTTCTTCATTTCAAGTATCATTTCATGATAAGAGGCATGGTCGCCACGATTTAGCTGAACAACCTGTGTAAATTAAGATAAATCTCTTCATTTTGGTTAGACGCATCTTAGTTGAGCAATTGTTCCAGCTCATCCTTTTACAGATTCTCATAACCTACCCCAAATATCTAAGCACTCCTCTTATATAAGTCTCTCTTGGTAGTTGCCAAAAAAGCCCTCCTGGAGTCAAACTGAAAGGGATAAAAAGGGAATAAGCAATAAAAGTTAAAGAAAGGTTCACAGCGGGCATCAATATCATTTATATGAAAAAAGGGTGACTTCATTAAAATTATTAAAGGGAATATAAAAGGGAGGCCAGTTATGATTATAAAAAAAGACATTAAAAGATAGAAATTATTAGAACAATCCTAGATAGCTATAACTTCTCCTCATCCTGAGAAACCTCCTCCTCAGGACGTATAACTGCCACAACCATATCTGGGGAGACAGAAGGTTTAACCACTTCCTATTTTTTATCCATCTCCTCATCAACCATAGGAGGATTACGAAGGTTGTATTGATAAAATATCTCAAAGTCTAAAGCAGTGCCGATCTTTTTTAAAGCAGTACCCCCTTCCTTAAAGGATGACTTTTTAAAAAACTCCACTTTCATAGCAATAGTAGAGAAGGCCTTATCCAAACCTCTTGTATAGACATCCTCTTTATCCCTATTAAAGTTAGCCTTCAAGCCCTTGTACTTTCCATGCACATTGTTCATAATCTTCTCGACCTAATTGGCCTTCTTAGCAGCTTGCTCGGTAACCTTCACAGTATCGCTCATATCCTTCTCGACCTTCTTCATGATCCTTTTCCACTTATCTTGGTCCTTTGCATGTGTCTTCTTAGTGGCGTCTATAGAGTCCTTCAAACCCTTTAAGTGACCTTCAACATTTATCAAGAAATCCCTTAGTTGATCATCTCTCCTCAAAATTTGGTCATAGTCAACCAAAAACTGCAGAATCTAAAAGAGGCAAGGAAATTAGTAAACCATAATATTAGGACATAAATAAATAAAATGAAGTCAAGGGATGAGTTAGCTACCAAGGATAAATTATAGTTAGCCCTTTCCAAAATTCTAGCCCTAGAAAGGGTGACGGGAGAATATTCATCGATAGGAAGGACCCCCGAACCTATCATACCCTTAGAAAGTCCAAGGTTCATTGTAACAGAAGTAGCAGAAATAGAAAACTTGGACGGATTGGATATTTTTTGGTAACTCCCAGAGGTTGGCAGTTCCTTTCTTCAACCTACTAAACTGAGGTTACTAGGTTTTTATCCTCATTTGGTACCACCACTACGGGGCTATTAGAATTTCTCTTTTCAATATTCCTATTTTCGGCCAGCAAAGGAGACTTGGATCCAGTATGGATGATAGGGAACTTTTTTTTCCATCTCTTCTGGGTAAGGCGTAACGATCGACATCAAATTTATGTCCAACGACTCAAAGGAGGATATTGCACCTCCATCGTCAATATTTCCTTCTAATTGGGAAAAAGACTTTAAAGCAGTAGTCGAGGAAGATGAGGTCATCTCCTCTAAATCTATGGGGGCTACATGAATGTCTTCTGTTGGCCGAGTAAAAATAAACTAACTGATCTCTGATTCTTTAACAGGACTGAAGCCGATCAAGGATGATGCTCCTCAAGTCACTGCCAAATGGACCACACAAGCTTCAAATCCACGAAATTCACCTCAGATTCACGTCGAAAATCTTTATTTCTTCCTTCTCACTGCTAAACACAAATATAGTAATACCAATCAGTAAATGAATGAATTTAAAAGAACAATCAGAAAAATATTCAATTGATATAAGTATAACATATGTCATGCCATTCATGAGGGAAATGTGGCCCGGTGTATTCTTCACCCTCAGGAGGAGTGAAAAACGGTCAATTCTTAACAATTAAGCCACAATCCCAATTAATATTTAGTGAGTTAGATAAATTAACCATAAACCCCTTTTTGGAATACCTGCTCTTCAAATAATAAAAGTTATCTACAATGTTCCCCCATCTATAACAGTACATCAATTACGTTATGCCTATACGGGCTCCAAACAATTCATTAATGCGATTAACCCCATTTACCACTCTCGATGTATTTAGAGCCAATTGGGCTGGAACCAAACTAAAATATTGACAAAATTCAAAAAATAAGCGATTGGGCGGAAAAGTTACTCCACACTCTACTATAAAAATAGTGGGAAGCCAATGTCCTTCATCTAAATCACATAAGTTACATGGACCGATGACCAGTTCAGTATCTACCCACTCAGGGATCCTACCTACTGTACTAAACTCACTCAATGAGAGAGTGAGCTTAAAATTCAAGGTGAGATGAGATTGAGGGGGAAAAGACCTTTTATAGGTGTGATGATGTCCCTTAAGCTTCAAGTTTGAAATGATTAAACGTACTAACATTTCAAATATTGGTGGCATCCCGTTTCCCCAGACGCTCAAAAGAGAAACGTACCCTCAGAAGGTTTGTTATTATTCTTACTACCTACAAAATTTCCACATCTTTAGTATGACATATTAAAACTAACAAGTCCTTAAGGTTCGTGGCTGACCAGAAACTTTACAGGGTGATGAACAGCTTCTTAAGAAGAATACTATATCCTTTCACTCACTACCCTATTAGGAATAAAGTATTGGGGGGTTTGTTGTAGCCTAAAATAATTCGCCCACACAAAACAATAAAATAAGGACAGATGTTATCATTATTACTAAAAATCTCCAACAAACAAATAGGTCTGGTCGGATCGAATATTTGGTGGTCGGCCACCTATCCAACCAGTGAACAATCAGTAATGTGGACACACATGTGGGATATTCAACAATCACTACGCACATGAACATAAATAAATATCCAACTGCCTATTATCGTGTAAAGATGTAAATAACAGTGTATAAATGTATTCCATCTCTTACATTTCCAACTAATATAAATAGACTAATACTTCTCTCATCTAAGGGACATAACCACTTAATTCTAACCGTAAAAGTGTTACTAAGAGACTTTTACTAAATCCTAAAAATATAGTGACATTACCCCATGGATATAGGCTCCGTATTTGGGTTAAACCATGTAAAACCTTTTGCATCTCTTTACACTTATTTCATCTCTCTAGTTTAACATATTTATATGTGATTATAAATATTTGGTAACGTGAGGTAAGATTATTCCAAAATATCAAAACCAAACTTAGACATTAACAAATACTAAATAAATGAATTAGAAAAGAGTAAGGGTATACCTCCTAGATGAATTTTCTACTAATTTTTAGGGACAGTATGATGATTATATGGTGGTGGAATGGCGGTGAATTAGGGGTGAGGTAAGTGGCCAAAGGTGTTATGACAGTAAGATAAGAAAGATGAAAGGAATGTTGGAAAATTGGATTTTTTGGAATGACGGTGCACTAATTTTGAAGAAATGTCCCTTATTGCTGAAAAGGGGCCCTTGGGAATGAGGTCATGACGTCATTAAATAATAAAAAGTTAAGGTTTCAGCAGGTTTTTGATCGATAGAGGCCTTGTCCTACCTATCAACATACCATTGTCTTCCTGGCATAGTAAGTACTCCCCTCCCTATAGGCAGGGGGTTTGGAGTGCATTTTAGCAGTCCGAAAAGTACATTTTGGAAAAAACAAGCATAAAATGCGAAACGTAAGTTTGAATAGTGCATAGTCGAGACCATTGGAAATGAAATTCAGAGACCTATGAGAATCCATTGATTCAATCACAATTTTTAGAGTTTATTTAAGTAAAATGGGGCTCTAAAGCTCTCGATGGCCTCTAGATAGGGTTTTTGGAGTAAAAAGAAGAGTAAGCACAAATCGTAAGGTCGATTTGCTCATGGTATGGATGTTAGAAAGGGAAGTCATATCCCCATGAGAATACAATGATCTTTGAATGAGTTAGAGAGTTAAACAAAGTCAAATGGGGCTTGAGGGATCCCGATGGTCGCCTCTAGATCAGGGTTTGGAGTAAAACAGTGAGTACGAGCGAACCGTAAGGCCGATTCGAACATAGTATGGGCCGTTAGAAAGGGTATTCAGAGACCTATGAGTTAGAAATGAGATTAATTTTAGTGGGAGAGTTGACCAAACTCAAACGGGTATCGATATATCCCGGTGGCCTCTTGATAAAGGTTTGAAGTAAAAAGATGAGTACGCTCGAACTGTGAGGCCGATTTACGCACGGTATAGACCACTGGAAATGGGATTCATAGCCCTGTGGAAATCCAATGAGGTTTTTTTCTATTTGGATAGTTGAACAAATTCAAATGGATAATGGAGGCACCCAAGAGCCTCTAGATCAAGGTTTTAAGTAAGATATAAGGTTTTATGGTGGGAGGAGAAGCATTGAGGACCTAAGGAGGTATTTAGAGGGTACTATGATAAGGTGTATCTAGAGACCCTCGATGGGTGTCTTTGGAACAAGTGAAGGTCATCAAAAGATATATACATCACTGATAGTTAAAGGTTTTTTATTATTCAGGACCCTGCTGGGGATTTAAAGGTGACCGATTTAAAGGGTTAAGGTAGATTTAGTGGACTTAAGGAGTTAAGGTGACCAATTTATAAGGTCAAGAACTACATACCTAAGGATTTTAGGTAACGATTTGGGGGATCAATATTGATTCCACATGCGTCAAGAGTTTATGTGACCGATTCATAGGGTCGAGGTTAATTCTACAAACCTAAGTCCATCCTGGGGACCTAAAGAGTTAAGATGACCGGTTCAGAGTGTCGAGTTTGATTCTGCAATTCTAGGTCTATTTTGTGGACCTAAATAGTTAAGATAAGAGGTTCAGAAGTTTGAGGTTGATTCTGCAGAACTAGGTTATTATATGGACCTAAAGATTTGAGATGACCAATTTAGAGTCTCGAGGTCAATTCAGTAGACCAAGGAGTTTAGGTGACTGATTTATAGGTTCAAGATTGATTATGAAGACCTAGGTAGATTATGCGTACCTAAAGAGTTGAGATCATCGTCTTAGAGGGTTGACGCCAATTCTGCGAACCTAGGTTTATTTTGCGGACCTATAGAGTTGAGGTAACCAATTTAGAGGGTTGAGGTCAATTCTGCAGACCTAAGATTTTAAGTGATCGATTACTAGGGTCAAGGTCAATTCTTTGGACTTAAGTCAAATCTTAGAACCTAAGGAGTTGAGATAACCATTTTAGAGGGCCGAGATTGATTATGTGAACGTAGGTCTATTTTATGAACTAAATTATTGAAATGACCAATTCAGAGGGTCGAGGTTCATTCTACAGTCCAAATCATTTGAGATGACCAGTTTAGAGGAACTAGGTGGACTATGCAACCCAAGGTCAATTCTACAGACCTAAAGAGTTTATGACATTTAGTGTTCTTTAATTCTGACACTGGTTGGGAAGATTCTCCGAGTGGTTTTGCGCTTTTTGATAGAGAGTATATTGGTAATGGAATGTTAGTGCACTTTGATTTTGTTTTCACTAAAGAGTATGCTGATGACGTGAGTGCTAGTTCACTTTGATTTTGGTTCCACTAGGGAGTATATCATCAATGAGGGGTTTGTAAGTGCTGAAGCACATTGATTTTAGTTCCTCTTATGAGTATGCTAGTGATGAGGGGAACTGATGACGTCCATTTTTTGTTCTTTCCTTTCAGGATTTTTATGTAGATCCATCATTGTGACTGGAGGAGCTTCATATTCACGATGTTGTATGCTTTTCTTTATACCTAAAAAGAGACTCAAAAGGCAAAAAAACATGCATTTTTATTGATTATCTTGATTTAATTTCTTACTCTACATGCACTTTAATTTTCTGCTGATGTTTATTTTGAGAAAAAAATGAAGGTAGGAAAATGCATTTTTTTAAAAGATTTTTTGAATGTGTTTTTGTAATATTTGAATACAGCAAGACCTTGGAAGTTTGGTTGCAGAGAGTTTCCCTTTGAAAGGACTTATTTCGAAATAGAAATTGTTAGAAAAGAAGAATGAGGGTTTTCTAAATAGGGTGTGATCGACCTATCCATGGCCTGCTCGACCATAATTGCATGGAGGAAGAATCATTCTTCTGGTTGATACTGAATTCTAAGTGATAAAGAGATTATACTGATAATGTCTTTCCTTGGGTTATGGCCCTAAGATTGATTTTCAGGAATCTTTTAGTGATCAGTGACATGATGACATACCCTTTGTTGGCCACGATAGTTCTGTGGATGTCATATCACTATAATCCATCATTTTTCATATTAGTAGAGACTCTTAATGGACTAGATGTTAGGAAAGAAGTCTGAATCAATTTTCTACAAGGGGTCATGTGATGTTGGTCATGTGGTTGTCTTGAGAGAATTTGCCTGCAGGCCCCTCCTGAGTACCCTTTGATTGGAATTCCCATTTTTTTCTTGGTTTTTCTTCAGTTAGGTGAATTGGCTCGTAGAGCATGAGGGAAGGAGTCTTCGTTGGTCCGTACCATGGTGAGATAATCTATATCGTATCTTATCATTAGGTGATTACATGTATGTGCGATTAATACACTATTATAGGCTTATTTCTATTTTCCATGGAGGGTTTTTCCCTAAGTGGACTGGGAGCAGAACATTCATCCCTGTATAACCAATTTCTTTTCCATGGAGGACCTGAATGAATCGTTGAGGATTACTTTTGGGATTTTATGGTAGCACCGCCAACCGTCTACCCGTATGTATTAGTATGTCGAGGAGGATAGGTTCATATCCTGGGATTATATAAAAAGGTTGTAGAAGCGAGTGGTTATGAAATTTTGTGCTGAGGAAATTGGATAAAGGTGGATTTTGATGTTTGACACTTTGAAGGAAGTTATTGTGGTTTTGTCCAAGCTGATTCAGGTATACCGTCGCATGGAGCGGATATAAAATTGTAACTAGGGTTGGATTCTTGGGGTCCTTTGGGATAGATAATGACCATGAAGAGGGTCCGTCTGGAAACTGAAAGTAGGTTTTGAACACGAGGAAGGAGTTGGTAATATGTGGGTTTCTTGTGTAGGTTTGGAGGTGTTTGGTTTGTGAAGCTTGTAAAAGAGTCATCTTTTTTCATTCCTATTGCTGATGTTTCATTTAGTTGTTGTATTATGCTTCTTTAATAAACGATAACGATATTTTTGATACATTTTGTAGTGCCTTTGGTGAATTATTTTATTTGAACTATCTATAACGATCGCTAAGGCATGCATAATTATTTTGTTCATTTAAATTATGAAGGATACTGTCCTTCTCGTATGGAGAAAAGAATAACATTTTGTGAAATAAAAAGTACCATACCCATGTGTGTCTTATGAGCTACCTATGTACCTCTATGGGGTTTGAAAATTTTGAGCTTCTCTTTTTTAAAAAGGTTATTTTTTAGAGGATCAATAGCTAAGTAGTTTTGAGTACAGAGGGGGAAGATAGATATTTTATTAGAATAGCATTGAGGTGAGAAGATTCATAGCACAACGAGAGTTAAAACTAGGGGTAAAATTTCTTAAGATGATACAAATTGAGTGGATGTGCCATCTCCTCTCTATAGAGGTCTGCGAGCATAATGGCACCACCTGACATGATTTTCTTTACGATTTAGGGGCCTCTCCAATTGGGATTTAACTTTCCTCTCAGATCCCACACGGGTTCTATGGTTTCCTTGAGGGTAAGATCTCCTTATTGGACACCACAGTCCCTGACCTTTTTATAAAATGATCGCATAATACTACGATGGCACCCTTGTATATGATATAAGGCTTTCAACCTTATTTTATCTAAGAGAAGAAGTTCGTCATAACGATTTTGTTGCCAATCCTCTTCACTGACTTGACTTTTAAGTTTGACTGGTAGAACCGTATCCATGCCATCTATCAGAGAGTAGGTAGTAGCCCAAGTGGGTATTCTGATGGAGTAATGTTAGCCCTAGAGTTCATACGAGATCTGATCGGCCGAGTCTTTATAACATTCGGCCATCTTGCTAATGATGGTCTTGAGTCTTTTGCTGGAGGCTTCACAACCCCATTGATTTATAGTCGGTAAGGAGAGTATTTATGCCTTTGGATTTCTACTCGTCAATTAGTTTTATGATCTCAGCTTCGAAATGAAGCCCATTTTTTACACCATCTCTTGGGGAACTCCGTAGTGGCAGATGATGTTCTTTTTAATGAATTTATATATTTTCTTTGCATTTAACACCCCGTATAACTTGGATTCGACCCATTTCGTCAAGTAGTCGGTGGAGACTAGGTTAAATTCATGCCCTTTTAAGTCCTTAAGAGTGACTTTCCTGATGATGTATATGCCCCAAGTGGACAAGATCTAGGGAAAATTCATATTATATCTTTAGAGGAGGTAGGTGATGGAAGTTAGAAAACTACTGGCATTTGAGGAATCTTTAGACGTAAGCAGTACAGTCTTGAACTTTGGTGGTCCAAAAATGTCCTTGATGGATGATCTTTTTTTAAAGAATGTGACCGTTCATGTGGGGACCATATTCCCCATTGTGGATCTTCTGCATCATGTCTTCGATCCCATCCCTTTTTATGCAATGAAAGGGGGTTCCATCAGAATTCCTTTTAAAGAGTGCATTATCACAGATAATGTACTAAGAAACCAACCTATGAAGGATTTCGCAGTCTTTCTTGTCAGCTTATCGAGGATACCTTCCATATTTGAGGAAGCGCCAAACGTCGTAATGCCAAAAATCCTATCATATTCAAATCTTATTTTTTGGCAAGCTCAATGTTATAACAATGAGTTGGTGAATTTTGTTTCTTGACTATAAAGGAGACCATTTTTATCCTAACGGGCATATTAACCAGAAAGGCTAGGGTTGTCATTGCATCGTCTAGGTTGTTCTTTGAATGAGGAAGGTAGTGTAAGGTTATATCTTCAAACTAAGAGATGAGCTCTTATAAATGAGTTTCGAAAGATGGGATATTGTTATCTTTGACTTTTTATTTCCTGAGGATCTTCCTTACGATGAGGGCTGAGTTTCCATAGACATCAATGCATTTGATTCCTCTCCCGAGGGTGATCTTGAGACCTACGATACATGCTTAGTATTCCCTCATATTTTTAGTTTAATGGAAGTCTAATTTATAGAAATGGGAGTGTGAGAATCATCGAGGTAAAAAAGAAGTGTCCCAATACCATATCCTTTCTTATTAGCAGCTACTCAAGAAACATATGAAATATGAGGTCCTCGTGGGAGGCACAGAGGATGTCTTTTTTTGGGAATTTGGAGATCCAAACCTCAGTCTTCTCCATAGGACTGTCGGTAAGGTAATCGAAAATGGACCTTCCCTTTATAGCTTTGTGTGGGCCATATGTGATGTCAAATTCAGCCAGTAACATCATCCAGCAGGCCATGCAGCTAGACAAGGCGGGCTTCTCCAACATGTATTTCAATTGATCCATTTAGGACACCCTTTAGATAGGAAATGCAAGCATATAGCCATCGAGCTTCTGTGTGACCCAAACTAAGGCGAGGCACTCCTTCTCCAATGTAGTGTAGTTTACCTCATACCCAACTAGCGTAGTATATGGATCTCTCCTTACAAGATTTTTTGATGTACTGGGCCAACATAGGCCCTACTGTAATAACCCACAGTTTTAAGAAAAGTTAACTAATTTGTTTTTTTCGAAAACAAAGTTTTTGTCAAATCAAGGAGTAAGTTGTATAAAATAGAGATACTATGTATTACAAAGGACCCGTAAAATCTATTATGTTTTACGCATTAAAAATCTTTAGTACCACATATAAATTTTCCTAAAATATTTAGGACACATTTGAATAATCATTGTATGCTTATTAGTAGTAAAACACTCTTTTAAATAATTGAATACTAACCAATCACGAAATTAGTGCAATCCAAAGAGTAATAGAAAGTATATAGTGGAAAGCATAATTTGATTTGAAACTTAAGGGATCAAAACTAGAAATATCAAGAATTAAACAAAAAAAAATATATATATATATTTATTTAAGATATTTTTATATAATATTATTATATTCAAGATATTTGCTGGATATTTTCATTTCAAAAGCTATAAATAGGAAGCTAGCCTAACCATTTTTCTCACATCTTACTCTCCTTCACGACCCGTTTGTTCTGAGCGTGTACCTATGAAGATATGCAAACTAAATAGTCTATATTAATTCTATGGTATATGGAATATTGGGTAGTGCCGATTTGGTTGAATAGTTGTGAGTTTTAAACATATACATGCAGTAAGATGAAATTAAAGAAGACGAATCTTCCTCGAGTATGTTTTATTTCAATTTTCTTTTACAAGTTCATATAAGATCTATACGTATCGCTACACACACACACACACAGATATATATATATATATATATATATATATATATATCATCCTATCCTTAATGCCATCATATAGGGTCAGCCACATGGATTCTCCTTTTCTATTATGATCTATTATATGCAATATTATCATTCTAGTTTAGTTCCTTAATGTCCCTCCTAATGATTTCCTCCCATGATAACTTAGAGCATCCCCTTTATCTTTTACCCTCTATTTTCAATAAACTTCCTCTTGTTATAGGTGTATCTACTGGTCCACATGACACATGTTCGTACTACCTAAGTCCACTTTCTCTTCATTTATCGGCAATGGGAGCAACTCCTAACTTTTCTCTCACATACTAGTTTTTAATTTTTTCCTTTCTAGTAATTCCTATCATCCATCGGAGCATCCTCATCTCACTAACATGGAGACATTGTTCCTGTTTTTTCCTTAAAACCAAAAGCTCCGCTCCATATAAGGTCATTGGCCTAAAAACTGTTCAATAAAATTTTCCTTCTAGGTTATTAGTTTTCCTCTTATCGCATAACACCCCACTTGCTTATCTCCATTTCGGGCATCATGTTGATATTCTACTCATAACATCCTCATCAATATCCTCATTACTTTGTAATGCTGAACCTAAATAACAAAATTTATTATTTTTGTTTATCACTTTTTCTTCAATCTGTAACATTATGCTATCCGATGCCTCATTATTAAATTTATATTTTATAAATTCCGTTTTATTTCTACTAATATTTAGTCCCTTAGACTCTAAGGCTTTTATCCAAGTATCTACTCTCATCGGTAGGCCCTCATTTGAAGTGTCTACTAAAGCTAAATCATCTGCAAACAATACACACCGTGGGAAATTTTCTTGTATGTCCTTAGTAATCTCATCCAAAACTACGGTAAATAGGTAAGGACTTAAGGTTGATCCTTGACGTAGACCCACTTTAATCGTAAAGTCATTAGTTTCTCCACATATAGTTCTTACTCTAGTCTTTGTGTTATCATACATATCTTCAGTGACTTTGATATAAATCATAGGTATTATTTTACTCCTTAAAGCCCACCAAATTATATCCCTAGGTACTCTATCATAAGCCTTTCCTAAGTATATAAAGACCATATATAAATTTTTTTCTTACTTCTACATTTCTCCATTAACTATCTTAATAAGTAAATAGCTTCCATGGTGGATCGCCCAGGCATAAATCCAAATTGAATTTCCAAAATAGTTGACTCATTTCTTAATCTTTGTTTTATAACCTTTTCCCATAATTTCATAGTGTGATTCATTAGTTTGAATCATGTATAATTACTGCAGCTTTGTACATCCCCTTTATTTTTATACAAAGGTATTCCTCCACTCGTCTAGCATATTTCATTCTCTTAAAATTTTATTAAATAAACTTGTTAATCATTGTATCCTTATACTTCCAAGGGTCCTCCATACTTATATAGGTATTTTATTCGGGCCAATCACTTTATTCTTTCTCATTTTTCTTATTAATATATCTACTTGTTTCAATAATTGGACATACCATTCCTATATCCGCTTCAATGTTATCAACATCGTTTTTTTTATACTCTTTATTCAATAATCCTTGAAATACTCTTCCCATCTATTTACAATTTATTTATCGTTAATTAATATACTTTGATTTATGTCTTTAATACACTTAGGTTGGCCCATATCCCTTGTCAATCTATCTCTATTCATTTCCCATTTATATATTTCCTTTACGTGACACCCCGCTTAATATAATAATGGGTGGCCAGCCCTATACTACAAATAATCAGGAATCTCATATGGATCATTCTCAGCATCAATAGACTATACTAAAATAAATAAGGCCAACTACCCAAAACTATAAAAGCGGATGCCAAAATTTAAACCAAAACATGCAATGGATAACAACCCAACAATATAGGACTTACAAGAAAATATAGAATGCACACAAGTACCATGATAAAATAAAGTGCTAGAATTAAAACAAAATAAGTACACAAAAGAAAATATACCCGAATATGATGTCGGGTCATATGCAATACACCATCCGTAAAGAAGAAGTATAAATAGCTACAAATAACCCTTGGGTATAAACCCGATATACAACATGAATCCTAACTAGATTTTCAAAGGAATAGAAAGCGACTATAAACCAAATCCCGAAATAGTCCGCAACTGCTACGGCTCCCAAGACTCTGGATAGAAAAGCATATGGTATCCTTGTGGTGGGACAACTTTTGTAAACAGTATATATATATACATACACTAGGGTATGCCCGTGCCTAAAGGTACGCTGATAATTTTGAAAAGCATAAAGTCGTGTATAAAATAAATAATAAAGTCGTGCAGATGCCCGTGCCTAAAGGCACGCCGAATTTTTTTGAAAGTGTACGTCGTTGATTGGTCTATACGTCATATTTAGTTCGCAATAGATAAATGATTGGACCATACATTTGCAAAAAAGTTTTGAAAGTTTTTTTTGCATACGTACGTACATACATACACACACACATTCATATATACATACAATTTAAGTCATTTTTGAAAGTTTTTTTTACATACATATACTTACAATTTAAGTCAATATATATTACAACACAAATGTTTATACATTTTAAAAAATATAAAATACTCCAATCCGTCCACGACTTCATATAAATAACTTAATAGCCATTAAATAGTAATTTAAGTCGTACACTTCTAATTTAGAACAAAAATATGTAAACAACTTAGAAAATTTCGACAGAACCTCCTTTGTTTATAGGATTATCCACCCTATTTAAGAAATAAAAAACTCCAACAACAATATCCAATCCCAAGAATATACACATAAAAGAGAGAACTATATTCAACATTTACCTTTTAAAGTCATTACAAATGAACTCAAATAAAATAAATGTACGCAATCCAAATACGTGTCGACACCGTTATATAAATGTACTCATTTAAAATGTGAAGATGATGGAAGAACATAAATATCTTGGTACTAATCCATAAACACATCATGATTCTGATTTTGCTCACAAAGTTGGCGACTTCATGTGGTACAAAAATTGACTTCCAGTGCTTTCAGTGGAGGTGCCTCCCCCTTCCCCCCTTGACTCACCTGCAAAAATCAATAGAAGGCCAAACAATCAAACAACATTAAATTTGAGGATATATCAATGTCATTTGATGATTATAGGGTTGTTATGAACCAATGTAAGAATTGTACACTTTCAGCAAGAGGATATATCAATGCCAGCTTCATCATGAATTTTTTTTATTCAAAGATTCCATTTCCCTAAGAAAAAGCTTCATTTCTACAGAAACTACATTTGATGTGTTCTCAATCTTTTTATAAGGTATACACAATCTTAATTAAGGAGGATCTACATATGAGTGTACTACATTATCTTTGGGAAAAAATCATTATGTGATGACATGTCGACATCGACACCAAAAAGCAGTCTCCCCACTTCTGCCTCGAGCAACTGAATCGAATCATATCTCACAATTGAGAAATAGCAACAAAATCCAATTTCTAACAAAATATAACTTATTGAATCATAAAATGGTAGATATATTTCTAACAAAATCATATCTAATAAAATAGCAACTCATAAAATGGTAGCTGAATCATTACCTTCATGCCAATGAATAAAAGGTATCAACAATAGGATCAACTTATAGGATCAACAAAAGGTATCAACAATAGGATCAATTAAAAACAATAATACTAAAAATTTAACACAGTATGTAGGATAGCTGCTTCAGTTTTCAAGCTTGCAAGACCTGGTAAGAACATAGATGTATAAGGGCCATCAGTTTGTGGTTAATAGAAATCTAAACAAATAAATAGTGCTTTGAACCCATAAATCAAAGAAGTCAATGATCAATCTTCTCTTTGGTCATTTTCACACCAAATAACCAAAAAAAAAAGGAAAAAGTGCAGGGGCAAGGGCAGGGGCAGGGGCAAAGGAAATACCATTGGACATCATCACATCGGTGGCCAGAGCCCACCGACGGAGAACCCCACATCGGCATACAAATCTTCAAAAATGCAACAGATCTTCAAAAACACAACAGATCTTCAACAGGAAAAGCCAAAACGCAACATATTTTCAAAAAAATAAATAATAAAAAGTCAAAACATAACAGATTCTAAAAAATACAACAGATCTTCATGACGCGGGCTACTAGAGCAGTTCTCCTGTTGTGAAGAAGATAATTACAAAAACTAAGGCTAAAATTAAACTCAAAGATGCCATTCAATGTGTTGAGAGAAATACCATTCAATAGATCCTCTTTTTCTATCTACTGGCCGACCTAACTCACAGTTCAGATGAAATGTGGTGGGCAAAAAGATCGGGGTGAGGACGCGGTTGTCGGGGGACTGAACCAAAACAATAAAAGGTAAAATTGTGTTGGTTGAGTTGGCCCGAGAAAACAAAAAATCTCAACAAAATTGTGGGTTTTTTGGTGGAGCTCAAACTGTAGCAAACCTTCTTTAATTGCGCCAAACCCACAATTTTGTGTTCAGATTGTGTTCAGATAAAAGGTAGTTTTACCAATGACAAAATTGTGTTCAAATTCTTTGATAGAGAACAAAAAACCCAATTAAAGAATCTGAATAAAAGGTAATTTTTGTTACAGTGTAAACATTGAGATCATTGGTAAAACTATAGTTTGCTACCATTTAAGGTAAAATTTATCCAAACCAGTGAAGCAGGTTAATAGAAATAGAGATCACCTTCTTTAATTTTGGGTGGAGCCATTATTGGAAGGGGTATGTAGTTTTGGGGATGGTGGGTTTTGAAGCTGACCAACCATGAGTGGGTGGGAGAATAAAATTGTGGAAGTATAAAATTATGAAAGTGAAAAGAACATTAGAGTTTAGCTGGTGAAATGGGGAGAGAGGGAGTAAAATGGGGGAAAGAGATCACGAAATACTATTTTACCCTTATTTTTGAATTTTGAAGAGAAGAGGGAAAATTAGTGTGTATGAAAAGAGGGGGGAATCCAAATTTTTCAAGAGCAAAATGGGTAGTACATAAAAAACTCATATGGATGACATCATCAGCCAAACATGTGACATACATAAGTTTTATACTTTATTATATATAATATATATATATATATATATAGCAAAAGAGAAACATAAACGGGTCAGAGCCCCAGGTGTAAAAATATTTGCAGCAAGTGTGTTAACCGTGCATAATAAATATAAATGCACTATTTCATAATTAAAGTGGAGTCACACTCTCGTGAAACCCCAAACTCACCTCTCATCTACATCGCGCACCTAATCGCGTCCTAAAACCTTAATTTAAGATACCCCACCCACTTAAGGACAACCTACCTTACTATACGCACGGCCTATACCCTCCTGACCTGCCATCCTAACATAACCCAAGAATCCTTTCCATTCTAACCTCACATAAATATATTTACACATATATATATATGCCTTACCATGCATTATTGTTTCCAATTATTAACTTAAACCAGTTATAAGTCTCAATACGTCACACATTAACATTAGGCTTCAATATAAGAGTTTATTCTCTAAACAACATGCATTCAAATACTAAGGACAAAACTTCTCTCCACTCTCAACATTGCACTTCGTTTCGTGTGTGGGGCATCTCGCAAAGAAAAATCTAAACAAGGAACCCCCCTGATACACTACTCCTTGACAATGTTGATCGTAGGGATCCATCATGTCTTCTACAAAATTCCTATTACTACAAATACTTAAATATTTAGTACTATATCTAAGAACATAATTAAAATCTTTATCTAACTCCATGGGGTTGATATAACCGCAATTGTCTCTAAGTACGATCTTCCGACCCAGATAAACTAGTACACCAAAATCACCAAAGATGTACATACTATACAATTAATATCACCTTCACCTATAGGATATATATATACTCTAAATATATATATAAGCAATCATTCATTCCTATAACCACGTATACATCACACACATAATGTACACCTTGAAATACACATAACATAAACGGTTATAGGATACCAAAATACTGCACCATGCTATCATCTTCCAGGAATGACTCACTTTCTCCCGGGGTCACCACCTATCGGACTATTATCACATCGCCATGGCGACAAAATCAATCATAACGTATGGGAAGCGATCATAGTTCCTAATCGGAAACTGAGAACGACTCATACCCAAGACTTCTCACCCCCATAAATAAAATCACACATAATAATGGACGACTATGACCTAGGGACTATCCACACCCTTCTCCCCAAGCCAGGGGCTCACCCTCATCGCGTAACCTCCCATGATAGCATGTGTCGGGTATGCTTCACACAATAAGTATATATATCATTCACACTATATATACATCCATATGATCACATCATATAATCAAATCATCACACACGGTATATCTATTCATGCAATGAGTACACACATATATACATATCTACACACACACACACACACACACACATATATATATATATATATATATATATATATATATATCTACATCAGTACATACCATCTCTCGTCCGTATGGATGAAATTTATAACTCGGCTACAAGCATACATAATCCTTATTATACTAGCCGTCCTCCCACCCGTATTAACTTAGTTCGTTATAAAAATACGATCCCTCACTTGAATCATATTCATCCATTGTCCCTATGATATGAATAGTCTTCGATATATCCAACCTTAAGGTTACTAACCCAAGTTTAACATATGTAACAATCAATATACATCCCATCTATATCCGAATGCACATCGATATATCTAATATTAATCCCGACTATAGGTATACACATAACTAATAGTATGCAAACCTCAAGCTCAATCCTAAATTCATTCTTACAACCCCATCATACCTCGGAATATCTATTATTAATTGCGCATAAATGTGTAATAACTAACTCGGCTAGAAATACACACATAACTATTCTATTCGGTAATAATCTAAAGCATAAACCTCAATACCTCCTGACTTCTAGCGTACATAAACAAAAAGGGACTATCTCTTCAATTTATAACTATTTCTTGATAGCCCCCCCACCATCATATTAATATAATCGGCCTATCATTCAGTCCCGCAATCATTTTCTTACTAAAAGAGGCATCCTATCCTCATAATCCATTTCTAACAGAAGTCTGAAAGCCCCTATTCATCCTAAGGAACAAATCCCTTAATATTATATCATAAACCTCCATAATAAGTCCATTAAGAAGGCCCCCAAGAATAAAACCCAAAAGAAAAGGGGGTAAAATAAAATCCCATTCATGGGCTAAAAATAGAGGACCGATCGATCGGCCCCTGACCCCTGGTCGACCGCGGTTCTAAAATTTTCCTTATGAAGAATGCAATAGGCATTTCCCTTAGGGCGTGATCGACCGGCCCCTGGACGTGGTTGACCGGCCATACCAGATATTTTGGCCATTTTCCCTTTTTGGACGAACCCTAACTCTCCAAAAACCCAAATTCATCCACTTCCAACCATTTATCTTCCACCCAATTAGGTTTCCAATATCAAAACTCATATAAAAATCAACCCCACTCATTGTACAACCTCAAATCCATTTACAAACTTAAAATCATAAGATTTAACCTACAAACTCTAGGTTTTGATATATATACCCAAAATCCATATTTTTATCCACATTTCATGAAATTAAATACACATATGAATTATTTAGCAAGATTAAACACTTGCCTCAGAATTGTAGAGGTTGAATCTTCCTCGTAGTCACGCGTTGGCCGGGAATCTCCAAGCTTTTCCTCTCTCTTCTTCCTTTATTCTTCTTTCCCTCTTTCTTTCACTTTATCTCTTTCTCACAAATGAGATAGGCTGATCTGTAAGCCTCTTAAACCTTTAAAACATAAATCCCAGTTTTAAATTATAATACACACTTTAAATGACTCGTTTACTCCAATTTGAGTCAAACTTACTTAAAAATATTCCGAAACCGAAATAAATCCCAAGGACAGTCATTTCGACTATCTCGACCCATCCGGAATCGATGGCGCACTCAAAATTGTCATATGGAATACTTTATAACGTCCTCAATTTTTGGAACTCACTTTCCAAATTTTAAAATTCTCCAATTTAAATAAATTTTATTTGTCCAAAAAATTTAATTTCTCAGTCCCAAAGTCGCGGGGTATTACAGACTTCCCCTTACAAAAATTTCATCCTCAAAATTTAAGTTATGACTAGGACTCCGAACCTCATCTAGTTCTTACATCTACCCTCGAGATCACTATACCTATCTTTCCCACATCTCAAAACGAACCATATAAACTTAAAAAATTAAACTAACTACCCAGGGTGCCAATACACCCTATACCCGAGCTCAACTCGTAAAAACATAACCCGGCTCCACTAGCCTCAAATCTTAATATAACTCTTAACAACTTAATCTATAGTCGGGCACTAAGTATAGAACAAGTTTAAAACTTCCAATGGTTCAACTCTTCTCAATTCCTGACATATGCTACCTTCATGCGGGCGAGGTCTCGCAAGCTAAATCCAAACAAGGAACCCTCCCAATACACTATTGTGTATTTATGTCGAGGATTGAGATCAGTTGAACCAGGATTAAGTTTTTATAAAAGATTTTCGAATCATAGATATTTCCCAAAGGCCTATATAACAATATAATATAAAATAATTCTATGTCTTTCGACACCCCAATCAAACACCTCGTGTTCAAGACAAAAGGCCCCAATTAACACAATACTCTCACCAATACCTAGTTCTCATAACTAACATAACCATGAGATAAATTCTCCGCTCAATAATAAATCTTCTAAACTCTGAACCTCCTCAGTTATACAAATCCTTTACATTACATTAAGGCATTGCCGCAGAGTAAGTCCTTCTCTTTTTGGAATACCACAATTACCTACCCTAGCCTATCTATAAGACAATAACCTTATATTCACTACTCAACAAGCCTTAACAGTCCGCACTTACATAAATCAATAGCACAGCTCTCTACTAGCTCATCGTGAAACGATCTATTATCCCAAAAGATGACATAAAAAGACCAAACTTTCTCACTCCTTACTCGAAGGAAATTATGTACACACTATGGTTATAGAGGCTAACCACTCATTATACCTTACATGTAACGCTCCAAATACCGCATAAAGCGTGACCTAAACCTAAAGAAAGGTATTCTATAACCACGTATACATCACACACATAATGTACACTTTGCAATGCGCACAACATAAACGGTTATAGGATACCAAAATACCGCACCATGCTATCATCTTCCAGGAACGACTCACTTTCTCCCGGGGTCACCACCTATCGGACTATTATCACATCGCCATGGCGACAAAATCAATCATAATGTATGGGAAGCAGTCATAGTTCCTAACCGGAAGCAGTCACAAAATAATGGATGACTATGACCTGGGGACAATCCACACCCTGCTCCTCAAGCCAGGGGCTCACCCTCATCACGCAACCTCCCATGATAACATGTGTCGGGTATGTTTCACACAATAAGTATATATATCATTCACACTACATATATACATGCATATGATCACATCATATAATCAAACCGTCACACTCGGTATATATATTCACTCCATGAGTACACACATATATACATATGTACACACACACACACACACACACACACACACACACATATATATATATATATATCTACATCAATAAATACCATCTCTCGTCCGTATGGATGAAATTTATAACTCGGCTATAGGCATACATAATCCTTATTATACTAGCCGTCCTCCCATGCGTATTAACTTAGTTCGTTATATAAATATGATCCCCCACTTGAAGCATATTCATCCATTGTCCCTATGATATGAATAGTCTTCGATATATCCGACCTTAAGGTTACTATCCCAAGTTTAACTTATGTAACAATCACTATACATCCCATCTATATCCGAATGCACATCGATATATCTAATATTAATCATGACTATAGGTATACACATAACTAATAGTCAGCAAACCTCAAGCTCAATCCTAAATTCATTCTTACAACCCCATCATACCTCGAAATATCTATTATTAATTGCGCATAAATGTGTAATAACTAACTCGGCTAGAAATACACACATAACTATTCTATTCGGTAATAATCTAAAGCATATACCTCAATACCTCCTGACTTCTAGCGTACATAAACAAAAAGGGACTATCTCTTCAATTTATAACTATTTCTTGATAGCCCTCCACCATCATATTAATATAATCCGCCTATCATTCAGTCCCACAATCATTTCCTTACTAAAAGAGGCATCCTATCCTCATAATCCATTTCTAACAGAAGTCCGAAAGCCCCTATTCATCCTAAGGAACAAATCCCTTAATATTATATCATAACCCTCCATAATAAGTCCATTAAGAAGGCCCCCAAGAATAAAACCCAAAAGAAAAGGGGGTAAAATAAAATCCCATTCATGGGCTAAAAATAGAGGACCGATCGGCCGGCCCCTGACCCCCGGTTGACCGCGGTTCTAAAATTTTCCTTATGAAGAATGCAATAGGCATTTCCCTTAGGGCGCGATCGACCGGCCCCTGGCCGTGGTCGACCACCCATACCAGATATTTTGTCCATTTTCCCTTTTTGGACGAACCCTAACTCTCCAAAAACCCAAATTCATCCACTTCCAACCATTTATCTTCCACCCAATTAGGTTTCCAATATCAAAACTCATATAAAAATCAACCCCACTCATTGTACAACCTCAAATCCATTTACAAACATCAAATCATAAGATTTAACCTACAAAATCCAGGTTTTGATATATATACCCAAAATCCATATTTTTATCCACATTTCATGAAATCAAATACACATATGAATTATTTAGCAAGATTAAACACTTGCCTCGAAATTATAGAGGTTGAATATTCCTCGTAGTCACGCGTTGGTAGGAAATCTCCAAGCTTCTCCTCTCTCTTCTTCCTTTCTTCTTCTTTCCCTCTTTCTTTCTCTTTCTGTCTTTCTCACAAATGAGATAGGTTGATCTGTAAGCCTCTTAAACCTTTAAAACATAAATCTCAGTTTTAAATTATAATACACACTTTAAATGACTTGTTTACTCCAATTCGAGTCAAACTTACTTAAAAATATTCCGGAACTGAAATAAATCACAAGGACATTCCTTTCGACTATTTCGACCCAACAAGAATCGATGGCGCACTCAAAATTGTCATCTGGAATACTTTATAACGTCCTCAATTTTTGGACCTCACTTTCCAAATTTTAAAATTCTTCAATTTAAATAAATTTTATTTCTCCCAAAAATTTAATTTCTCAGTCCCAAAGTCGCGGGGTATTACACTTTTCACCTTCCTTGGTACCTAATTTATTATAAAGATTATCTAGTGCTATATGTTGCGGGTTTCTAATAATAATTTTTACTTCACTTTTTAACTTCTTATATTTTTCCAAATCTTCTTGATTTTTACTTTTTTGCCACTCCTTAAAACTTACTCATTTCTTTTGTATTATCGTTTGCACTTTCTCATTGCACCACCAAGCCTTTTTTTTTAATGAATCTTTTTCCTTTATATCTTACCTAAAATTTTCTTACCTGTTTGCTCGATATTATTCTTTGTTCTTGAACAAATGTTGTTAACATTATCGTCCCAATTCCACTTCATGTTTAACAAGAAATTCTTCCTAAATTCTATATCTTTTCATCCTTTTAAATCCTTCAATTTTATATTTTGGTAACCTATTTTCTCTTTTAGGTACTTCAATCCTTTAATTTCTAAATCTATTACTAATAGGCAATGTTGATATGTTAAGCTTTCACCTGGTATAACTTTAAAGTCTTTGCATGTGTATAAGTCTCTTCTTTTAAGTAAGCAATAATCAATTTGAGTTTTATTCTCTCCGCTTTTAAATGTTATTAAATGTTCTTCCCTTTTTTTAAAATGTGGATGTTAATGCTCGATCGTATTCCTTACAAAATTTTAAGATAGATTCCCCTTCATCATTTCTCTTACAAAAACCACAACCTCCGCATATCCTTGGATAACCACCCCATTTTATTCCTACATGTCCATTTAATTCATCTCCTAAAAAAATATTAGTAATGCGTAGGAATTTGTTGTATTACTTCCTCCAATAATTCCCAAAATGATTTCTTTACATTTTCATCTAAAGCTCATTAAGGCATGTAAGCATTTATAATATTTAATATTGTTTTATCTAAGATGATCTTAATACTCAATAATCTATCTCCCCATATTTTAACATCCACGACTTTATCTTTCATATAGTGATCAACAACAATACCCACCCCATTTCTACGATTATCTATCCCTCCCGAGTAAAATAATTTATAACCTTCTCCTATCTCTCTAGCGCTTTCACCCTTTCATTTAGTTTCTTTTAGGCATGCTATGTTGATTTTTCTCCTTTTTAAGGTATCCATAAGTTCTTTACACTTACCAGTTAGTGTTACTAAGTTTCACGTGCCAAATCTAATTTTATGTATGTTATTTATATTTGTATTTGTTCTAAAGAATTCATCATTAAAATTTGACGTAAATTTTATAATCGGTTGTCAACTTGAAACTAACCCATCTCGTTCACATCCGGATTTGGGCACTGGCAATGGTAGATCCAAAAGGATTAATTCATTAATTAATTAGTTAATTAAGTAAAACTCTTACAAATTAATACACAAATTAAAAGTGTTAAACTAAAATCATAAATATGCTGAAATGATACAAACGCGCCTCTACGTATGATAAAAATAATAATAACTCTAAACCAGAAACCTTCTATGCTCGTAAGCAAAAAATATGTAAAACTTCATGCAAGTTACATAAATAATGAAGCAAAAAAAAATTGTAGTAAAGAAAATGACACACCTAAGCAAATGGTAGATTTGTAATAATGTGTTGCCTAGAAGTCTTACCCTCACAATACACTCATCTCCATTAAAAACTTTTTTCAAAGGAAGCAACCTGAATTTAGTTTTTCGATATAACTCTAATCAAACACGACTTTAAAAGGTAAATAATACTTTTACAAACCGACTTCAGAAGTTAAATAATATAATTTTAGAAAAGCACACCAAATATATTTAATTTAAAGAAAACATATCAAAATCAATTTCTTACAAAAAATTAGATTGTTTTTAAACGAAACAAATAGGGGGCGGATTTCGTATATCGTTCAGATTTCGAAGCAGATCGTATTATTATTATTTCTTAAAATAAATTCCCATATCCGTTTTTAAGAATAAATTAAATAGTTTTTTATAAAAATAGATCTAATCAAAATCAACGAAATCAGGTTGGGAAAAAATTAGATATGTTCGGATTGATTATTTTTTAACCGTAATACAAAATACAGGTAAGCAATCAATACATATTTGTTCAGAAAAATTTAGATCAGTCGATTTTCATAAAAAATATAAAATTGTAAAACTTATTCTTGGTTTCTTAAAGAATCGATACATGCGATGATACCTGTACAAAGAGAAAAATAGGTCGAAACCTTATAAATGGGATTTCAAACCCACAAAATATCGAAAACACCTATAACTTATATATATATATATATGTGTGTGTGTGTGTGTGTGTGTTATGATGGAAAAGAGCTGAAATTAAATTCCAAATAGGTGTTTCGTCAGAAAAGAAGGGTTCTTTATTTTAAAAGCAAACACAAACAGATTTAAGTACACACTAAAAATGCCACCTTTTTAGTCTTTAAAAATTCTTATCTTTTACACCATTATTCAGAAAAATTCGTGGAATATACCATTGGGTTCGTAGTGTCAAATAGAAATTTTAGTATATAAACATTTATAATTGACACTATTTTCAATCAAATCAAATTGAGGGTCAATTGAGGGTCCTAAATTACTAGTCGTAAAACATTATTTTTATCTTATAAGGCTTGTACCATTAATTTTTCTCCATTACTTAATGTGTTTTACTCATAACCAAATTATCCATTTACAACTTAAAAAAACCTTATGTTATTACTTTTTTCCCAAAAGTTATTTTAATAAATTATATCATTGGACTTAGTTCCTGCATGAAAATTCTGAATAAATATTAATCCGCTACTCGAATATCCAAGTCAATTTGATTCAATTACGACCTGAGCTACATACCTCATAAAGATTTTACCAACATATAGAAACAATATATTTTATTAATACTCATAAACTAGAAAAATACCAGTTTTGAATTATCTGTAATAAGCTTGCATTAGAAATCACAGCCAGAGACATCAGATGCAACTTACCAAGTAAGAAAAAAATCCCATGGAAATATTGGTAGATGATTCTATTTCACTATTCAATTCGAGCTTACACCATTGAAATTACTGCATTGTTTATATCACTATGTGATAGCTCCTGATCTGTTGTTCCCATTTACGAAATCTTTTGTGTAGTTCACATTACCTAAATACTGATTCAATCCTTATCTAATTAACCCTGACAATCTATGATTGCAATAAACCCACCGATTTCAGCTATTTTACCCGGATTGTACTACAACCCTACATCCTATTAAGAACTTGATTTCAATTATTTTATCCTGATTGTAGTACACCCCGCATCTTATTAGAACCCTAATTTCAATTATTTAACCTGATTGTAGTACAACCCTATAATTTATAACCATTATTAATGAAACCCCAAGTAGCATACCTTACGATTTAGGGATTACAGTCCAATATACAACGAAAGTTCTATTTGTCCCTTAGGACTCAGATGTTTAGTGCCTAGTTTATTATTTGCTACATACGTTTGAGTGCCTCTCTAGTTAGTGTGCATAGTCTTTTATTTTTTTCCCAATTATTTCGTTCGATGGTCTAAAGGTTTTGGACGATATTGTAACGGTATTGCTACGCATTTGAATCCCCTATAACCAATCATTTATGGGTTATCTTGTTATAGTCTGAACAATTATCTTTATGACTTTAAGTAACCTATTCAGTTATAAATCACCATAATGTTCTTTTAAATATCACAGACTCCAGTATATAGGGATGTTAATTTAACCCGACCCGTAGGAGCCCCGCCCTGCCCTGCTCCTAATGGGGTGAGTTTTAAAACCCAGTTAATGAATTAGGAACGTGCATGGGTTTTAAAAAAAATCAATTTATTAAATGGGGTGGGTTAGGAGTCAAGTTAAATAAAACCACCCCGCCCCGCCCCCATTTAACTTATGCCTACATAATTACCCTTTGTATGTATGTTAATTACAATTAAACCATACACACACACACACACGCTCAAAATACCCTTTATATGTATGTTAATTTTGTAAAAGATCTATGTGGAAATATGGATTAACAATTGGGGAATTGTCACACATATTGAAATATGAATCATTGTAGACATCTAAGACTATAATGTAATAATGTTAATTTTACTATTTTTAAAATTAACCCAACCCGTAGGAGCCCCTAATCGTACCATTTTTTAAATGGGGTGAATTAGGAGTTAATTTAAATAAAAACCGCCCCGCCCCATTTATTAAATGGGGAGGGTTAGGGTTTTGGAAAACCAGACCCAAACCCGCCCCGTTGCCATCCCTGCCAGTATACCTCTATTCAGTACTGTTGATAATTAATATTTCTTCAAATTACAATAAAATGTTTAATATTACCAACATTTTAGTCCTAATAAGGCTATAAAACCAAAACTATATATGTACATTTTTATAGAATTAGAATTATCTACTTGGCAACATTTTTCTTATTCTTTTCGTTCCAGTTTTTTATACATGTACCTATAAGCGATGATGAGTTGTTCAAGCTAGGATATATGAATATCAGGAATAGTTTTTTTTAGAAAATAGTCATTCAAAAATAGTTGTTAACCAGGAAATGAGATGTGTATATAGCATTGTACAGTGGAATTATGGATTGTAACACGATGAAATATAAATACAGTTCCTCTTTTGAAAGAAATGATAGTTTTCTTATGGTTTAATAGTTATCAGGATAAAACCTCACACTCGAGAAATCAGGATGTGGCAACATGGTATTAGAACTCAACCAGGTTAAGTAGGTTATGGTGGACATGGGTTGAGTTTATTATTATGAGAGTTGTTCAGATCATAAGTGTTGCCCAGATTATACTCAAGAGGGGGGGTGAATTGAGTTTTTACAAATTTTAAATCAAATTAAAATTTCAGAAGAATATTTAATTTATAATACTTTGACAATTTTCAGATTAATAAAACTACAAAGAATAAATCCAACAATATCAAATAAATGTAACCAATTAATTTAAACAACTAGAAATGAAGATTTTAACACACTAGGAATATTAAATTAATTTTCGTATTTAATATTAAGTGATATTCTGAAATTAATTATTTAATTCAAAAATAATTATTTTAACCTTAAAATTAATTTAGTCAAATTTCTGAATTAATTTATTTGCAAGATAGTGTGCTGAAAATATTAACTCAAGCAAGCATGTGCAAATAAATAAAAGTGCAGAAAATAAATGACACCGAGATTTAACGTGGTTCGGCCAAATCCCGGCCTACGTCCACGCGCCTAGAGCCCCTGTCTCCTTTGCGCTTCACTAAACCTGATCCACTTGCGGGTAGGATCAAATCACCGCGTACAACTGTTTGCAAGCTATCTCCGAGCTTCAAACCCCGTGGCCCACTTGCAGGTAGGAACCAATTACCGATACAAACCGAAGCTTCAACAAGGCTTCACAACAAATCTGAATTTTTGTAGTACATAGTACAATAATGAAACTCCTTAAAATACAATTTGTAATCTGAGTTTCTCCTTCTTTCATGAGACTTCAATAAATGATGTTGAAGTAGGCACAAGTCTTCTTCTTCAATGAGTGAGCAGAATAAAAATTAATTGCTCTCTTGAATGTGTAGCTGAGTAGTAAAATAAATGCTCTCAATAATATTTCAAGTCTTGATCATGTTCTGATTCAAGTGAGGTCTATCTTCAATACAGCTCTTGAAAGCTTTAAATGTGATTTCCAAAAACTAGCTGTTAGACACATGCATTTTGAGCATTAAATGCTCCTGATTTTGCTGAGATGAGGTAGCTAAAGGAATCTCCAAATCTGATATGCAAATCTTCATTTTCATTTTCTCCCAAAAAAAATATAGCTGTTAGTAGCATAAGAATGGACATCTGAAAATATGAGACTGAGAGAGACTAGGTAGATGACCCATATATTTTCTGTCAAGAAAGAAATTAGTCTAAGAGATAATAATCGAATCTGATATATAAATGTAACCTTCTTCAAAAATCTGTACTGATAAACTATATTTTTATATTTATATTGCGTGTATGAAGAAAAAAAAATCAGTTAATCTCAATAGAGCGCACAACTTGAAATAGTATGGCATCCTAATAAAATCGTACAAACTAAATCAATAAGGCGCAAGGCTCAATGCAGATTTTATTATATCAAGAACCAAGTACAGTCAACATAAAATCCAAGAGCTTTACTGAGATTACTAATATATATAGCATGTAATCCGGTTCTATATCAACAACTAAAGCTAACAGTCGCATGGTCACATCAGTAGGTCAGCTATGACAACATGCGGTTGATAAAATGATCTCTTAAGATTTAAAAAATAAACCTAAATCTCCTAATAAAGCTAAAGCCGAAAGTTATAAGGCTCCTGTCATGTCACCAAAATATTTTGCCAAGAACACACTAATCAAGTACTAAGGCTCCTAGTCTACATAAACCTTCAAGAAGGTCAAATCGGACCAGCTATAAGGTATGGCCGAAAGTCACTAAAGAAGGACAAATCTCCAGTAAAAGCACTGTGAACCTAATAGCAGGTACTAGTTACCAACTATAGCGTGGGTCCAAGGAAGTCCGAGCAGGACTATAACGGACAAAAGCTGTATAGAAATGTATGCGTGGTTTCAAGGCCTGACAGTAGGATTTACTAAATATAAGATGCATAGGTTATACAAAGATATAGCCTTAAAAAAATACATGGCTTAAAAATAATTTGGTTAGGATAACTTAACTGACCAAGTCAGTTAAGAGTCTAAAAAAAATATGCGGGTTCAAGTGGTCAGGCACAAAGTGATGGGACAAAAATGGTTTCGGCATTAACTGATGTACGAACAGTATAAAAAAAAACTGTAGCAAATCTAAGGTATGGAAGAGACCATTGCCAAGGCAGTAAATACGCTGAACTGTCGGACAGGTAGGAGGCTGACGAGTACGAGCTATGAAACTGACAAAGTCAGTAATCTCAAGGACTCAGGCTTCATGCTTGCGTAAAGAAACGAGCCTACTGATAAGGATATGACCATACAGTGCAAGCTAAAGGAATAAAATATATATATGTAAGGATGAGATATATTAGTACAAGGTGGTTTATAATAGATGAAGGTCAACATCAGGTCTTTTGGTCTAGAGCTTAAAGCAATATATATTCGTCCATTTTGCAGGTATGATGTATGCGTTCAAAGAAAAATATATATGAATAATAAAGTATATATAAAAACAGTTTTACAAAATGATAAATTATATATTATAGACAAAAAAAAATAATACTTACATAACATTATAGTACAAAAAAAATAATATACCCAACAAAGATATTAACTTTTACACAAGTACATATATATAATTGTACAAACAAAATGATATTATAAAAGTATGCCTGGAATCATCAAAATCATTATATTAAGTTAAACTAAAATGTACATTAATTAAACAAATTTAATTAATTAGGGATAAATAACATTTTCGTTAACAATAAGGATCATGAGGATAAGGTGTTTAAATTGGAGTAAGAAAAATTGATCTCCGAATTACATATGAGATATGATGAATTTAGTTGTAGAAAGATTTTGAAGGAGATAAGTGGTAGTTGGTAAGTTGAAGATATTTATATGGATTACGAGAATTAATCCTCGAATTACAACTTTGAGAGGTGTGATTAAATCCAATTTTTGGATTTTACATGGCCAAAATAATCATGAAGAGTTATAGAATTATCAAAGTAATTAAGGATTTAGAGGCATACTAAGGAAGCTATCTTAGGAAGGGATTGTATAAAATTTACTCCCCAAGTCTTTAATAATTAACAATTCTTTTGTCTGAACTATTCAATTAATACTCATCTTGAAACTGAATTACTTTATTTGGAATTCGAAAAAAATTTAGCTTCGAAAAAATTACCACACCTATCTGTTGACCTTTTATTATCGTCTTCCACATTGTATTTGTGTTATACTATTTAATATTCCTAATAGATCACGAGAAGAAATTACTTATGTTAAAATGGTACCAACATAGTATTAGATAATGGAAGTATTAAAAGATTTCCTTAGTCAATATTAGGAAATCTTCTAAAAGAAACTTGAGGGCATTAGAAATGTTACGATTAACCATTCTACTCTTTCATACGTAATGGTATTACTTACTGGATCCTATCCTATAACTACCATTTTCCCAAAATCCCACACCAACCTAGTTACGACTTTCGATTACTTAACCAAAACCATATACCTTATAAATCTCTAGTTATTACTTCCCAAGTTCGTCGTGATTCAATATATTATTAAAACTTCAATATCCCCAAAAACATTACGAGTTCCGTAGTGAAACATAATTCTTAGCCATAAATAACTAGAATAGTTGTGATCAGATGAAACCCTACCTAATCCCCCAACATGACCTTGATACCCCAGATGTATTTCCCTTATAAACAATTTTTCAAAAGAAACCCCAATATAAAACCCACATAATCTTGTTAATAAGTAGCATGGCTTTTCTCCCATGGCAGTTGAATAATAAAACTAAGAACTTTCTTCATTTTTCTAAGTTTAATGTGAATAACACATGTAAATAAAAATAACCCGTGACAATGACTTTGGGAAAATGACAAACACTTCCTAAAGTGCTTATCCAAAATATAGTTTGTTTATCTTATTCAATGAGACTTTTTTTATTATCTAAAGCCCTTAGCCTCAGATTAATCGTCCCTTTTCCTTATTACACTACTATGCATCATCAAAAAATTACTAGTTAGCGGCAAATCGATTTATAGATACTTAACCAAATATCATACTTGGTTATAAAGGACCCCATGACCACATCCGATAACTTACTTCTTTACACATAAAACTCTCCTGGAAGCTTAGGTTTTCGTTACTTCATAAGAAATGTCACCTTATCCTACTCCTTGTTATGCACAACTCATTTGATTTCAAAGTATGTAAGACCCTTTAATAGATGTGTTAAATAGTTTATTAATTTTAGAACTCCAATATAAGTAGCTCTATAATGTACTCTAGTAAAATTCTTCAAATGTATTTTCCCTATGATCCTCTAGAATTCTGAGCACCGATTAATTAGGAATAACCATCAACTAAACCCTTACAACATCAAATTTGAGATTTGTTACAAGTTTCGTTCTCAGTTGTGTACTATAACCATCCAAATTAATGTAATCATCGGTTCAAACCCCATCCTAACTACTTATATCCACCCTATTACCAGTTTCTAAGATATCTAGTTAGTACCTATTTAAGAGTAATTCCTACTTTTCATATTTATGCTATCTCCTACATAAATATATGAAACCATAATCTTCTATTTTATGGTAAGGAGCTTCAAGTAAATTCAGGTCACACCAGTTGAAATACATCTCCCCCCTAAAGGACTTGAAATTGATACGAAAACATTGAAAGAAATTTTGGAGGATTTTAGATTCAAGTTGGACTACCATCTAGAAAAAGGAAACATTGTATCCGACACCTTAAGACGTAACCCGATTGAAAGACTTAACCACCTGATTCCCTATGATGTTGATTCAATTAAAAGAAAAATATGATTGTCATCCAACCCCTCCTTTTTCAAAATTCCCCAAAACCATTGTTTACCCGAACCTGAGAAAGAAAATCTTAGAACAACAACTCCAAGATCCCTTTGTGCTGAAATGTAACAGCCGTATTTTCGAGCATTTTAAATTACACATGTGCACTTAATTTAATTAAAATGGGAAATAATGATAATTAAATAAATATTAATTAGCGAGTAAAAGTATTAATTTTAATATGAGATTATATTTACTGATGTGATAAATAAATAAAAATATGTCAAATACTATACGTCGTAAGTGAGTAAGATTAACGGGTTTAGCGATACCTCATTTGGGACGTGCATGTGGGGTCGTGTTGGAAATGAGATGGGATAAGTATGTTGAGTGACTCAAGTGGTGATTTTGAGTGCACTGATGATTAGAAATTGATCGAGATAGTCATAATTGGGTACTCAGGGGTTATAATCCGGGCATCGAGGACTTTTTAAGCGAGATGGGACCCGTATAAGCGCGTTCAAGTTATTTTTCACTTAGCGCTTAACCTAATTTCATTATTGAGGTTATATTTAGGTAAGTTTGATGAAGTGGGAAGCCATTCCACAATCCATTAGATTTATGGTTGAAATAGAATAGAAAAAAGAAGAAGAAACCAAAGAGGAAGAGAGGAGGATCATCCGGGAAGAGAATTAGGGCAATTTGGACCAAGAACCGTAACATAAAGAGGAAATCAAGAGGAGAAATCAAAATTCCCTACCAAAGGCAAGTGTTTATCTTGATTTGATGTTCTATGTTGTGTCAATAATTCATATCATAGTTGGTGTAGAAACATGTATTTTGGGGGTGGGATTCACATGCAAAAATTGGATTTGAGGAATAAAATTATAGAGAAATAATTTTGATTATAATCCAATAATAAATCTGAGATATTTCATGATAAAAAGAGAAAAATATTTGATATTTAATGGCTAAGATGAGAAATTGATAAAATTTTGAATTAGAATTATTAGGTTCATGATTCTTGATAAAATATGTTGAATCCCATGAATTGATTTGTTATCGGATGAATTCAGCTGTAAGAATGAGTATGATTACGTTTAGGATTGTTAAAAAGAACAAATTTTGGGTTTGAATGACGTTAAGATTTGTTATGATTAATAGAGAGTGGTGAATCTCATCCAAAAATGCACAGGCCTCTGCTAAGAATCAAATCGATTCAAACTGGAGAGTGATTCGCCTATCGAACCAATTCGGTCGGGTAGGGTGAAATAGTTCAGCACTGCAATTTGGCCTCCTTTGGTTGTTTCGATTTTTCGTGAACCGTTTAGAGTTCGGATTGTTTTAGGTAGTTCGATTGGTGACTTAGAACTTCTATAAAAATATGGAAGAAATTATATCTACCTTGGATTAGTTGGGAAGCAAATACGGGTATGGATGTATAAGTGTTTTAGGGTGAACAACACTCGGGTTATAATTTATGAAATATGGTTGGAATTTTGGAAATTGTAGGCAATGGGTTGGAGTATAATATCTTAGTGGCCAAAATTATAAAGTTTATGAAATTATTATAAGTAAGTGAATACTTGTATATTCAGGAATCGAGGGTAGACTCAGGAATTGTGGGCTAGTGTTACGAGTGATTTATGAACATTTAGCCGATCATATATATACATACTGATATATATATATATATATATATATATATATGTGTGTGTGTGTGTGTGTGTGTGTGTGTGTGTGTGTGTGTGTGTGTGTGTGTGTGTGATTGATATATGTGAACATGCCTACTCTATAGATTCTATCATTGGAGGTTGCCCATAGTGGGCGGTCCACCCTGGCATTGACAGAACGTGTTGGGTCAATTCCTCAGGTCATAGGACTGTCGCATGACCACTATTTGTGAGTTTAGAGTCTAGTGGGGTAATGTGGTATGGTTATAAGCCACGAATGTCAGTCAATGACTACCTTTAGTTATGTGATTTCGATATGGGTTAGGTGACCAGATTCCGAACCGATGGTCCAGGAGTGGTACGTGATGTACCTGGATCCTGATAGCATGTAAGGGAATGCATTCGCGTGGTCTCAACTCTGGGGAAGCAATTATACGTGAATGTGTACGAGGTGTGATGTGTATATATGCATATAAGAGCTTTATATGTAGATATGTGAATTAAACAAATGTGTGAACATTGAGAGGATAATTAGTGTAAAGTTATGCGAATCGGCTAATGATAGGATTGTAATTGAGAATTTTAATGATAGAGCTTATGTGATATCTGATTAAGAATAAAAGCAAAGTAAAATAATAGTAGTTTCACTAGAAGTTTAGCATGTGGGGATAAAGTAAGTGATGGTACTAGTTAGGTAAGGTAGCATATAGGGTTTTAAAATATACGCGTTAGGTGTGCACTATAGATGAGGGGTGAGTGTTATCTCATGTGAGTGCGACACCGGTTTAAATATGAACAATTAGACTGCATTTTCATCCTTGCATTTTAAATACTTGCAAAATATTTTCAAATGGTTTTAGGCTCTGACCCATATCAAAAATATTTTCAAAACCTTTTAGGTCCCCAGCCACAGGGGTGCTAGGCATGATTATTTTTCTAGTTAGACGATGCAGTAGTAGTTGTGGATGACTACAGGCCTCGACTAGATGCATCTCTAGTTCATTCAGTTATTTATTCAGGGCATGTCTTCTATTATTGAACAATCTTTTCTTTATGAAGACTTTATTTTATTTAACTTTCAGTCACATTATTGTTTGGAATATACCGAGAGGTATTGATTAATATATTTATTTTATCTCTCAGCATTTATTTCATTCGTGTGGTGAATGTGTATTTAAATTATTTAGAATTTTTTCTTGCACAGTGAAAAGTTTTATTTAAGCAAGTTAATAAGTTTTTAAAATTTGACACCGGGCTTAATAGGTTATTAGTAATTAATATTGTTTTTGATAGTGATACTGAAAATGAGCCAGTCTGAGATTCCTATTTTGTTTTAGTAGAGGGTTAGACAACCATTATTTGAAAAATTAGGGTGTCACGGATAAGGCTCTAGTGTCCTTAGGATCTGTGAAGCTTATTACGATTGAGCGTAGCGTCCTTTGATATAGATCCTTATTATTAGGACTTTTTCATTCATTTACGTATTTACGTTCTTCTGCTGATATGATATATATTACGTGTGATCTCATACAAATTCGGTATGGTTTTAGATACCACCCAAGATAGGACGACCAACTAGGGATACCCAGAACGGAGGAGAGAATCAGCAGGAGCCGCGGGTGCCACAGGGGGCAGTGACGATTACCGAGGGCGCCACTATAGTTGTTCAGGTGGTTATTGTCGCCATGACCTCCATGGAATAATAATTCCCATATACCCAATGGTAGTAGCCAGTGGAACCAATCGTCGAGGCCCACCCTGGACCATCAGTGCGGGACAGAGTTCCAGAAGCCTTTCAGAAAGGGAATCCACCAGAGTTCCAGGGTATTACAAACGTAGTTACTATCAATTAGTGGAAAAAGTATATACAACATCATCTCCACATAGTTGAGTGAAGTGACACTCAGAAATAGATCTTGGCTACTTTTAAGTTAATGGGATCAGCATTACACTGGGGGGAGTCAAGAACTATGTCTGGGGATAGGGACACTATGATGATAGGAGAGTTTTATGTGCGGTTTGACCGCAAGTTCTTCCCGTTTATGATTCAAACCGATATGCGGAGGAGATTTCTAGATTTAGCACAGGAGGTCCGAACACTAGTTGATTACGAGTAGAAGTTCACCCATCTGGCAAACTTTGTGCCTGATGAGGTGAACACTAAAGATCAAATTATGTTAAAGTTTACATATGGACTCCAAATGGAGAATCCAACAACATTTTCTAGGTAATCTCACATTGAAGACATACACTGAGGTTATTAACGCCGCACTTCTTCACTGTCAGGATCACCGTTTCCATATGAAGGGTATCAAGAGAGTTAGAGAGTCGAGCCAGTAGGGCAAGATGAGAGGTAATGGTGGTAGTAGGGAACAACAATAGCAGTCAGACATACATCGTGAGTATGTTATCCAGCAGGGGGATTCGGTTAAGAGGTTTCGATCAGGGGACTAGGAGACCATGGGTTTAGACAGGGCCAACAACGGTGTGTTCCTTAGGGCCAGCATGGCTAAGGGAATAATGGGGGTGGTAATCAGGGTAGAGGCCATGGTAGCCCCGACAGGTCCATCAAAGCCATACGTAAGGGGATTTCATGGTCTAATTCTTTATTTATTGGGAGTAAGTCCATATGTAGAGAGATTATCTACAGCGAGCCAGGGGTCAGCAGCAGGGTGCCCCGAAGGGGCCATAGGTGCCAATACTATTTGTTGCACCACTAGCTCAAGTAATTTCACCTTGGTAGGGACAATTACAGTATGGGCATGTCTACAACGTACAAAATGCGATGATTCTAAGGTGCCGCAAATGTCACCAGGTGTAGGGGGTACGATTCCTATCCATGGGCATATAGTTATGGTATTATTTGACATAGGGGCATTACATTTTTTATTGCTACTAGATTTTCTCAAGCGACCAATTTATTAGAGATAACCAACATTATTATTATGTGTTCCAATTCACTTTTGGATAGTGGGGCCTTTATCCATTCCACTTGTAGAGGATTGGGAAGAGATATCGGGAGGTTATGCTTACTAACCAACTTACTGGTGCTAGATATGATGGGTTTTAATGTCATTCTCATCATGGACTAGTTAGCAGGGTATATGGCAATGGTGGACTATTATAGTAGAACCGTCGTGTTTTCCATTCTAGGTAAGGATATGTTTTTAGTAGTGGTGCCTCTTCCCAAGGGAGGGTTGAGTAACACCCTTACTATATCAAGGAGGATAACTTACAGGAGGTGGTTATATCATTAGATTCAATCCCAATGGTTAGGGAGTTTGAGGATGTCTTTCAGAAGATATCGAGTTTACCATCAAGTAGAAAGATTGAGTTTGTCATTGATTTAGCGTCAGGGTTTAAACCGATAGCACGTGATGTATCGCATGGTTCCATTTAAGATGCAAGAGTTGAGAGACTAGATCTAGTAACTCTTGGGATAGGGATTTATCTACTAGAGTACATCATCGTGCGGTGTTTCGATATTATTTATGAAGAAACACGATGGATCACTGAGGTTGTGTGTTGACTACAAAGGGTTGATCAAGGTCACGATCTAGAATAAACACCTTTTACCCCGCAGCGATGATATGTTCGATCGATTGAGAGGAGCATCCTACTTCTCAAATATTAACTTGAGGTCGGATTATCACCAGTTATGTATCAGGGAGAAGGATGACTTAAGGTCGAGTTATCACCAGGTACGTATTAGGGAGCAGGATGTCCCTAAGACGACATTCCTGACAAGGTATAGGTCGTATGAGTTATATGTTATGCCATTTGGGCTAATAAATGCACCAATTGTATTCATGGATCTCATGAATGGGGTGTTTAGATACTTCGTAGACCACTTCATGATTCTTTTCATAGCCGACATCTTGGTCTATTCTGGAACTGAAGGAGAGCATGCACAACATTTGCGTATGGTTCTGCAAATGATATGGGACCATCAGTTATATGCCAAGTATGAGAAATGTGGGTTTTGGTTTTGAGAGGTGCAGTTTGGGGCCATATTGTGTCTAACAAAGGAATCTCAACGGATTTGTGTAAGGTAGCAGCGGTAAGGGAGTGGGGTTAGCTCACGACACCGATAGAGGTGTATAGCTTATTGGGATTTACTAGTTACTATTATCATTTTATTAAGGGGTTTCCGAAGATTGTGAGCCCATTGGCGAATCTGACTCACAAGGGGTGTCATTTGTGTGGGATGATTACTTTTAATTATCTTTCGATGAGCTAAAAAAATGAATTGACTTTTGCACCAGTGCTCACTGCATAGGGGAGGAGTGGAGTACTTTGTATTTACAGATACGTCCTTATAGGTACTTATGGGTGTGTTACACCAGGAGGAATAAGACATATCTTAAGCCTCTCGTAGGCTTAAGCCCCACGAGAGGAACTACCCCACGCACGATTTAGAGCTAGTTGTGGTAATATTTTCCTTAATGAAAAGTGGTGATCGCTTAAAAAAGCTCGGATACCAATTTGAAAAGTCCAATTTGTTAAAAACGTGACTATGTGATAATTGATTAAATTCGCAACTTTCTACGTTGGCACACTTATTTAATTAGAGTATATTTAAAAAAAAAAAAATCAACCCCAAATCATTCAACTGCGTGTGTCAAACCATAAAATAAATAAAGCATGCGACACAAGCTTAAGGAAAAATCCCCGCAGGGCAAAACCTTTTATTTCTAGAACTTTGAAAAGTTTACAACACCATTGACTTTCATACCATCTTGCTTTCGCCCACAAGAGTAACGCACGGTGTCTTCATCAAACCTTCAAAGCAACGGCTAGAAATCTGCAGTTACTCATCAAATGGTAACGTTTTCATTAAGAAGTCACAGCATTTTGACGAACAGAAAAACTGCGAAAGCATAATCCTTTTTGGCTTCTTCCTTTAGGGTTATAATCCCTTTTTGTTTTCAATTCACAAACAATTCACTAACGCATACAGGAGTTTTGTGAATTGAAAACAAAAAGGGATTATTTCGTCAAAATGCTGTGACTTCTTAATGAAAACGTTACCATTTGATGAGTATTTATACAAAAACGCACCGCCTCAAAATTCGAGCTCGTTCAAACGAGAAGCATATGTCGCTCGAACGAAGGACGCGTATCCTTCAAACGACATCACGCGACTTCCAATCTCATTCGAACGAGATACCGATCTCGTGCGAACGACCTGGGCGTCAAAATCGAGGTCCGCTTCAAAACTTAAAAAAGATACTCATTCTCAATATTTGACGAAAATGTCCGCTCCAACACTTAGAAAATATTTTGTAAAAATCTCCCAAAAGCTCTAAGTGAAACGTAAAGGTATTTAAAACATAACCTTACCAAAATAAACTTCGTGGGGTCTTGAATGATGAAGAACTTGAGTAATTGGGATCCGTCTTTGATGTAGATGTCTCTTGAATGCTCTTCGACGGTGTAGCGGTATATGACATAATAAATTGATAACGGACCTATGAAAATATGTCCTTACACTTGAGGATTTAGAGGAACTATTTTTCGGGATAAAATTTAGTCTTTTGACGGATCACAAGTCATTATAGTATCTATTCATGTAGAAGGAGCTTAACATGAGGCAGCGTAGGTGGCTCGAGTTCATGAAAGACTACCAGTTTGACATTCAATACCACTTGGGGAACGCTAATGTAGTGGCAGACACATTGATCTAATGACCTATGGGGGAGTTAATAATGATCTGTAAAGGGAAGTGGACTAAGCTTCGGTAGGATGACGTAGTGTCCAGGGCTTGTATGGCAGTGTTAACAATCACACCCGAGATCATTATAAGGGTTATGAAAACACATGTAACGGATCAATTCTTTCAGGATAAGGTGCATAGAATATTGGCGGGGGCAGAGTCTTACTCGATCAGTTTATAGGGAGGCTTACGCTTCAATGGGAGGCTTATAGTCCCATAGGATGGGGAGTTATGATAGAGTCTCAAGGGTCGTAATTTTTTATACATTCCTATGGGGATAAGATGTACTAGGACATGAGGAGACAATATTAATAGGCTGGAATGAAGTGGGACATTGTGGAGTTTGTCTCGAACTGTGCCACTTATTAGTTAGTGAAGGTAGGCCATCAGAGGCCAACCGGAATATTGCAATATTTGGAGATTTTGATTAGGAAATGGTCGAGTATATTGATGGACTTCATTACGGGGCTATCGACATCACACAGGGGTCACGATTCCATATGGGTTATTCTAGATTGTCTGACTAAGGTGGCCCACTTTTTTCTAGTTCGGACGAATTATATGATGGGACAGTACGTCTGACTTTTTATAGATATGATAGTAAGGTTATATAGGGTACTGATTAATATTGTATTTGAGCAGGACAATATCCTCAGATCCCATTTTGGCAGGGTTTCCAGGAGGCTATGGGGATTGAGTTATAGTTGAGTATGGCTTACCACCTGCAGACAAATGGGCAGACTAAGAGGGTTAATCATATGCTGGAGGATATTCTCAGGATGTGTATGCTGGTTTTTAGGGGAGGTTGGGAGCATTACCTCCCACTGGTAGAGTCTGCTTATTATAACTCTTACCAGTTCACTATCAGCATGGAGCCTTTTCAGGCATTGTATGGACGACCTTGTCATTCGCCTGCTTATTTATTAGAGGTAGGAGAGAGGAGATGATTTGAAACACTTTTGGTAAGATAGAACTAATTTGAGGTTGTAAATGAATAGCTCAGGACAGGCAGAAGAGTTACACAAATACAGATATGAGGTATGTAGAGATGGAGGTGGGTGACCAGGTATTGTTGTGGGTGTCTCCTATAAAAGGAATTATGCAATTTGGGAAGAAAGAGAAGCTAGAATCGAGATATGTGAGGCATTTCCTGATCATTGAGAAGATAGGGCCAGTTGCGTATAGACTCTCCCTGCTAGAATAACTGCAGCGGATTCACAACGTGTTTCACGTGTCGTCAGGATCCTGGTGAGAATAATTTGTGGTTAGAGGTGGTGCACTTCATTCATGTTCAGTGAGGGAATCATAATGACGATGAGCCGACATGGAGAGGGATGATGATATGCGAGAGAAGTATCCCAAGATCTTTATACTAGGTTTTTTCAAATTTTGGGGATGAAATTCGGTTACAAGGGGGGAGTATGTAACGCCCTGTACTTTTTATCATTTATTTTTTAGCATTTTAAATTAGCGAGTAAAATGATTAATATTTATGTTAGATTATATTTAGTAGTGTGATAAGTAAATAAAAATGTGTCAAATCAAATTACATCGTGAGTAAAAATGACAGGTTGACGGGATCTCATTCAGGATGTACGCTTGGGGTCGTGTTGGCAATGAGATGGGATAAGTTTGTTAGGTGACTTGGATGGTTATTTTGAGTGCGTCGATGATTCGAAATGGGTCGAGATGGTCATAATTAGGTACTCGGGAGTTGTAATCAGGTTCCAGGGACTTTTTACGCGAAATGGGATAGTATATGGGCGTTCGGGTCATTTTGCACTTAACACTTAGACTTATTTCAGGATTTAGGTTATATTTAGGGAAGTTGTTTGAAGTGGGCAGCCATTCAACCATCCCAGAAGAGTTAGATTTGAGAGAGAAGATAAAAGAGAAGAAATAACCGAAGAGGAAGAGATGAGGATCACCCACGAAGAGAAATGGGGCAATTCCAGACCTAGAACCGTAATGTAGAGGAACTCAAGAGGAGAAATCAGAATTCCTTATGATAAAAGGCAAGTGGTTATCTTTGTTTGATGTTTTATCTTGTGTCAATAATTCATATCATAATTGGTGTAGAAATACGTATTTTGGGAGGTGGGATTCACATGTAAAAATGGGATTTGGGGAATGAAATTATAGAGAAATAATTTTGATTATAATCCCATAAAAAGTTATGAGATGTTTCATGTTAAAAAGAGAAAAAGATGTGATCTATATTGGTTAAGATGAGAAATTGATAAAATCTTCAATTAGAGTTATGAGGTGTATGATTATTGATAAAATATGTTGAATCCCATGAATTGACTTCTTATCTCATGAATTCAGATGTAAAAATGAGTTCGATTGTATTTAGGTTTGTTAAAAAGAACAACTTTTTTGTTTGAATTATGTTAAGAATTGTTATGATTAAAATAGAGTTGGTGAATCTTGTCCAAAAATGCACAGGCATCTGTTAAGAATCAAAACGATTCGCTTCTAGATGGCGAATCGATTTACCTAACTATAGGGTGAATCGGTTCGGCCCTGCAGTTTGGCCTCCTTTGGTTTCTTTGGTTTTCCATAGATCGTTTACAATTCAAATTGATTTAGGGAGTTCAATGGGTGACTTAAAACTTTTGAAAAAATATGGAAGAAATTATATTTACCGTGGGTTGGTCGGTAAGAAAATATGGGTATAAATGTACGGGTGTTTTAGGTTGAACGACACTCGGGTTATAATGTATGAAATCGAGTTGGGATTTTGAAAAGAGTAGGCTAAGGGATGGAGTAAAATAGCTTAATTCCCAAAATTATAAAGTTTATGAAATTATTATAAGTGTAGGGGGCTTAAAGATAATCTTTAAATTAGAGACAAGCCTCCCCAGCTAATAGAAGGGGCTTAAGGGAAGGAAGTAGTATGAAAACATTGAGACAACTCAGTGTGGTAGCCTAGCAAAAGGATTGAATGAGAGAGATCATCCATTATTTCCTATCTTTTATTTTGTTAATTTTTACTTGATAACATGGATTGTAATGCTGTAATGATTGTAGCATTCAGTGTGAGGTCAAACGGTACTCGCAAGAGACCAGGTCTGGCAGGGTCGGGGAGAGCTTACATGATCTATTGAAAGACCTTGCCATGGGACCTTCAAATGGACTTGGTTTGGAGGATTGAGAAGTGAGGCGTCATTAGTACTTTCCCTAACCAACTTAGATACACCTGATAAAACACCGAGTAACTTTTCACTATGGAAACTTGTGTAAAGTAGCCTTGAGTTCCATCGTATATTGAGCCTTGAGCCAAACAGTCCCCTACTAAATGTCACATCTACTTTAGGTGATGTAACCAGCTAGCTAAACACTGTCCAATCTGAACTCGAGTAAACCACTATGGTATTGGGTCTCTCAGAAGGTTTAGTGATCCGTCGCTGTGGTGACAGTCCTCTGACGCATAATAGTTAGGCAAAAGGCATGTCTTGGAATTTAATGTTTATGACATAAGACTAATTGGCCCATCACGCATTTAATGTTTGTGACGTAAAGTATGAGGGTATGTCTTTCACAACTGTGAAGGACTGAGTCATCTCAGGAGTGGTGTGGGGGCTATTTATTAGCTTCAATCATTCCTGAGAGAGAGTTCTTTCTACAGATTATTGCCAGAGAAAGAATACATATTAGAGAGAAGTTATTACAAACCATAGTTCTTGCCCACCCACTATTTTCATTTATTGTGAAGCTTTTAATACCTAAGTAGAGATCTTTCAGAGGTTGTTAGGGTGTTGGATTACAGGTAAGGTGTATCTAGGGTGCTTACTTCTCTCTCCCTTTGAATAAGTTACTTCGGAGTTCCTTTATTATTATTTAATATATACACGCGTGTATTGTGAGTTCAATATGAGTGTCGATCATATATAATATTGTGGGTTTACTTGTATTTATTGAAGAGTTCCTGAGTTATCATTAATCACTATACCTATAGGGGTTACACCTCAACTAGTATTACTATACTCCCAGGATACAAGGGGACTACTCTCATACATTTTATGACTTGGCTGGGGAGGTATTCTCCTAAAAGTATGGCGCAAGATAATGTTAACCGTACAATAGATTTTGATGCTATTCGGCGTGATGAAGAATAAGAGATAAGGGAGCTTGAAGATGCTAGGGATGGGGTTCATTGGGTGGAGGTTACCCTAGCTAAAACGGAAACTAGAATCCTAGGGGTGACGTAAGCTTCCACTAGTGTCAGGATGGGACAAGCACAGATGCCCCTTCTCATGGGCAAATTCTTTGAGTTTTTGTAGACTCCCGTTGCTGTAATGTTTTTGGGTGGATTTGACCCCAGTTCCTTAGTAATGTCAATGGAGGCTCCAATAGCCCTAGCAAGCGCAGCTCGAACGGGAGCTGGCCCCTGGAACACAGTTGCTACCCCTATCCCAACGATGGGCAGCCTAAGTGTGGCAAGCATTCCACCTGTGGTAAGTATGCCAGGCGTAACGGGCATTCCTCCTATAATCCCTTAGTCCATTGCTCCAATGGTCGAGAAAACACATGCATTTGCCTTAGAAAAAATGATGAAAGAATTGTAGAAGGAGATGTTGAAGATGATAGTAGCTTACACGCAGTTGGCCGACAAGGTAGCACCGATGTATGACGATTTTCGTAATACTTACCCTCGGGAATACAACGATGAGCCTTACCCAAAAAACTACATCCCTCCCATATTTCATAAGTACATAGGAAAAGGGGAAACCCGAAGGAACATATCAAACATTTCATTGAGCATCTGGGGGCTCATTACAATAACAAGAAGCTAAGGTTAAGGGAGTTTTCCAAATCCCTAACCGATAAAGCTTACACCTGGGGCTCTCACTTGGCACCAAAAAGTGTCTCAACGTGGAAGGAAATGCATGTGCTATTTTTCCAGAAGTTCTTTCACGCCGAACCAACTGCACAAGGAGAAGCGATGTCCATTCGAAGGTTCAGGGAAAGGTCTCTCGATGTAAGAAAAGGGGCTATGGAGTCCAAACTGCTTCAAATTTGTGCTGAAGGTTTGCTCCCAGAGTACATCTGCCATCTTATTAATGAAATGCACGAAGGAACTTTTGTGAAGTTTCTAAAGGCAGCAAGGAATATATCATTGGTTGTTCATCCAAGTCTCGTCGTGGTGCCTATGATGTTTAGACAGCTAATATAGTCCGTTGTGTCATAAGGACAACCTCCACGAGTGGGGTAGGCGGATGGAAGAAATACGACAAAGAAACCAAAGAAGGAAAATAAGAGAATGTTTGAAAGTGATAGAGAGGACCCACCATAACTACTTTGCATGGTTAAAGAGGTTGTTAGTTGTTACAACACCATGGTCCAAGGGGGAATGATGTATGAACCCAAGGGAAATCCATTCACGGAACCAGACGCGAAGATAAGAGTTGATCCAAAGTATTGTCTGATCCATTAAAAGATGGGTCACCCAATGGTAGCCTGCTTCATACTAAAGAAGATCAGAGGCATGAACATAAAGATAGGGACTCTACAAATCCCTCAGTAGAATGTTAATGCCAACCCCCTCCAGCATATGGGCCTAATTTCATAGTTGCTTATGATGAAGAGGATGAATGAGAAGCTAGGGATCTGGGGGTCAAACGGGAGGAATTTGAGGATGCGTTGGAAGACTGTACAAGGGGAATGGCCAATGTGGTGATAACTTACGATGAAGTTAGCACCAAAGATGTAGAAGACGTGTACAATATAGAAGGTGAAGAGATAGAACATGGGATAGAATACTAAGGTATATCACAATCGCCCAAGTTTTCATGGTTCTTTGACCAAGTTGGGATGCCGAAGGAGAACCGATTAGAGATAAAACAAGTGATCATAAACATTGTACGAAAGAATGTAGTGACATCACTGAGGTGGAAGGGCCCTGTGGCCAGATTGGTAAGCACATTTTTATCTGGGGTAACTTTGAGTGACGTTGATAGGACTATAAGGTTCCCACATAATAGGCCCTTGTACGTAACTACTAGTATTAACAATGTGAGTTTTGCAAGATCCTTGATGGATGGGGAAGCATTAATAAATATCATGCCCATCAGCTCCTTCTATGAATCCCATATTCCTGAGGCAAGGCTGATACCAATTCCTTTGGTAATTTCGGGTTATGATAATCAATCATCCAAGTCAATTGGATATGTCAATGTGGGATTATGATGGGGAACCTCACTTCACACATTAAATTCCACGTTATTGAGAGTGATACTTCGTACCACCTTCTGATAGGAAGGGTATGGATGCACAATCATGGTTTAGTCCCTTCGATATATCACTAATATATGCGACGACCAACGTGAAGAGGACTGAAATCGTCATACGTGTAATGAAGAATCCATTCGCCAATGAAGAAGCTCACCTCATGGATGCAGCTTTCTACATAGAGCTAAAGGAAGATGCCAGGGTCATGATAAGAAGAATTAGGGAGAAAGAGTTACCTCTTCGGAGAATGGATGAAGCCTGTGAACAGTTAGAGCAGTGAAGGGGAAAGAAAAAGGGAAGTAGCCGAGGTAGTTCATCATGCTGATCCCAAACCTTAGAATATCTCGAAATAGCTCAGAGATAGAATAATGCCTATGATGGATTCGATGGAGCACGAAGCCCAATCAGAGAATGTGTTGAGTAGGTTTTCTAAAAATAAGGTGGCAGAGGCTTCGAAGGATAGGAAAAGGAAGGTAGTTGTAACGACCAATATGTAGTGTAAGAAGAAGATCAGAGAGAATAGGAGGGTGATTTACTTTATCTGAAGGTGTGAGCGGGCGGTCGAAGAAGATATTTTAGAAGTTGATGAAGAGGATGGCCCAGTGTATGAGTATTTATTAGTAAACCAACAGGGGCAATGTATGGTCATAAATAACTCTAATATCCAGGAGTTTATGGAAGAAGTTAGAGAAGAGGCTGAATACATGATGGATTGGTCGAAGCCGCAGGGATAAGAACTGGAATAATTGGACTTAATCGATGAAGGAGAAGACCCAAGGCCCATCTTCATTTCTAAAGATCTGAGCGAGGAGAAAATAAAGGCATTGGTTGAGCTAATTAGGGTGTACAGAGATATTTTTTCATGGAAGTATACAAAAATAGAAGGTCTAGATGAAGAATTAAATTTCCATAAGCTAACGTTATGCCTTCAGCCATATCGATGACGCAATCCACAAGGACTTACAAGCCTGAACTAGACCTGAAGATCAAGGAAGAGGTGCAATGATTGTTAGCGACAGGGTTCATCAAGTTGATACAACACCCACTTTGGTTCTCAAGCATTATTTTAGTGGGGAAGAAGGGCAAAAATTAGTTAAGGATCTGTGTGGACTTCAGAGATTTAAATAGAGCTTCCTCACACGATGAGTTTCCACTGCCCTCCATTGACAGCTTGATCGATGCAACTGCTGGACATAAGATGTACAACTTTATGGATGGGTACATAGGTTACAACTAGATCAAGGTGGACCCAGCAAATGCACAGAAAATAGCGTTTAGAACCCCATTAGGCAACTTAATATACAAAGTGATGCCTTTTGGGTTAAATAATGCTAGGGAAACATATCAAAGGACGATGATGGACATTTTCCATGACTTCTTTCATACGTTTTTGGAATTTTATATGGATGATTTGGTCATCAAGTCGGGGGAGGATTCTCATATGGATGATATAAGAAATGTGTTCACCCAGTGCAGAAAGTACAAGCTAAAGAGCAACTCACTGAAGTGTGCTTTCGAGGTTATAAGTGGGAAGTTTCTAGGTTTTTTGGTAGATCAGCACGGAGTGAAAATGGACCAGGATAAGCGCTGAGCAATCCTGGAGATGCCATGTCTAAGAAAAATGAAGGAGCTCAAGAGTTTCCTCAGTAAAGTCTCCTACCTAAGGAGATTTCTGCCAGGGCTAGCCGGAATTACTCACCCTCTGATGGAGCTGCTACGAAAGGGCACGGAGTTCAAGTGGGAGGAAGCTCACCAACAATCTTTAACAAAGTTAAAGAAGATGATCATTTCTCCACAAATGATGATTCTTCCCAGGGCAGGGATAATATTGTAACTCTCCCTGACGTCTACTACAAGGTCCGTTAGAGCTCTTTTGGCACAAGAAATTGATGGACAAGAGAGGCCAGTCTACCACCTGAGCAGGATCATACATGGACCAGAGATAAGATACAGTTATATAGAAAGACATTGTTTAGCCTTGGTGTTTGTAGCACAAAAACTTTTACATTGCATAGTATCTTTCACAATTCACATTGTGACAAGATGTGACCCCTCGTGCGAATATGACTTAAAATGTGTGGTCCCCCATAAGATCAAGAGCCAAGCGTATGAAGAGTTACTGGAAAATTTCCCATCTGGGGTATTTGAGCCACCCCAAGAGAGCATTCCAGGGGATGATTTGCAGGCGAATTTTTTGGATGCCAAGATTGAAGAATGAACGATGCAGTTTGATGGTTCTTCGAAGAAAACGAAGGGAGGGGTAGGGGTTATCCTTTTTAAAGTGAAGGAAGAATTTTACCTTTTCTACAAATTATATTTCCCTTGCTCCAGTACTAAAGCAGAGTATGAAGCGTTAGTACTGGGGTTGCTAGAGGCCCTTCGAAGGGGCATCCATTCGTTATGCATCAAAGGTGATTTGAACTTGGTGGTTCAGCAAGAGAACGGGGAATATGCATTGAAGCGCCTCAACCTGGCACCTTATAGAACGATAATTTGGATGATCAACCAGTTCTATCAAGTCAAGATAAGAAGACATCCCAGAATGAATAATAGACATGCTAATACCTATGCCACCATTTCTCAGAAATTGGCTATGAAAACCAATACAACTACTGTGGTGATATAACAGAGAACAACCCCATCGGTTTTGCAATTGATCTTATTGAGGGAATATAATTCAGATTAGCGGGGCGAGATTAAGAAGTAGTTAGAGTCTGGGGAAGGCAAGATGGAACCGAAAGAGATATCGCAGTACTTTGCCAACTAAAGAAATCTCTACTTCAGGAATGTCGGAGGATGGTTATCAAGGTATATAGGTATTGAAGAAGTAGAGCAGAGGTTGAAGAAGACAAGTGATGAACACTACAAAATAATTAAGATCCCTCTATATAGAATAATTCAGAGAGAGGGATGCTTCTGGACGACGATGAAGTAGGATGCAACAAAGTTTCAACGAAGGTGTGATGAATATCAACTTTTCTTCCAAGTAGCTAAATGCCACTTCATTGAGACTCAGACGGACTTGAGGAAGTATTACACTGATTTTATCAAAGACAGAGTTATTTCTACAGAAAAATGGATACAATGGGACTGAAGCGAAGGGCCCATAGTTCTATGTTCAAAACGAGCAGCTCTATCATAGAGGATACTTTAACAAGCTATTAAGATGCATCATGAAGGATGAGGCAACAAAGGTTTTAAAATAAGCTCACAATCCATCTCACATTAGAGGGGCAAAGATATATGACTAGTTAATGACCTTGGGTTATTATTGTCCAACTATGGAGAAGGATTCTGCTGAGTTTGTATTAAAATACAAGGCGTGCCAGCTACATAGAAACATGATTCATGCTCCTTCGATGGACTTACACTCTTTAGCTACTCCTTACCCATTCCATACTAGGGTGTTTGACCTGTTAGGCGAAATACTCCCATCCTCAAGGGGGAAAATTTGGATACTTGTGGTAATAGAATGTTTTACGAAGTGTGCTGAAGCGATACCACTCAAAAGATCAACTATAGGAGTGATAGATAACTTCATTAGGGAATACATTATCTGCGAGTTTGGGATTCCAAAGGTTATCCTCTATGATAATGGGGCCCTATTCATCGACAAAGAAGTCACGATTCTTACAAACAAATACCCTATCATCCATCATGCCTCAATGGTGGCATATCCTAAGGGCAATGGTCAAGACGAAGCAATTAACAAGACTTTGGTTAAACATCTTAGCCAAGATGACGGAAGACTTCCTAGGATCGTGGGATAACAAGATTCTAGTAGTCCTGTGGTACTATCGAACAACGAAGAGAAAGCCTACAGGGTATACCACGTTCTCTCTTGTGTTTGGAGCTGAAGTAATTCTGTCGATAGAACTGGAGGTTCCTTCGGTCTGATATGCCTTATGAAGTAGCATGCTCCCCCAGAACAGACATGTATTTTTTATGAGCACTAGGACAATGCGATGCAACACTTTCAAATGTACATGAAGCAGCTCTCCAGGGCATATGACAACTTGGTGAGGATAAGAAAATTTATAGAAGGGGACTTAGTTTTGAAGGCAGTAGTGAAGCACATTTGGGGCTACCATTGCCTAAATTTGTTACGAATACGGAGGGACCTTTCATTGTAAAGGAGGCTCATGATTCAGGTCACTGCTTACTTTCTAAGATGGAAGAAGATAAACCTTTCAAGATTAATAACAAGTGGTTGAATGTTTATCATATTTAGGTAAGTAACCTCAGTTAGAATTTTTTTTATGTCGCAATTCGTTGTATGAGTTATTTCTTTTGTAATGAGATGATAAAGAAAGAGTTTGCTTATAATTGTAAGAGTTTGAACTTTGCAATAAATGGAAGTGTTGTAACAAAATAGAACATGATGACAAAATACTATATCTTTCATTAATCTGACTTGGGAAGATTATAAAATTGGGAACTACTACACAAGAATTACATCTAGTACAAATAAAAAAAGTTTGTCACTATAAAAGAAGGGACTTCTAGCCTAGAAAAAACCACAGATCAGGTTGGGAGAAGAAGTCCCTAGGCAAGCCCGAAGAAGCTTCCAAGTATGTCCTCTGAGCAGCAAGGCAACCTTCAATCATGTTCTGCACTTGGGCACTTTTGATCAACAGAGATTCCCTTTCTAGCTTGGCCTTTGATAAAGCTTCTTAGATAGCCCTCACTTTATTATCAACTGCTACTAACACGGGGTTAACTTTGCTAGCCTCTTTTCTTCAAACTATTAACACTCTACCTATTTCAGATAGAGTTCCCTCTAGATTTCCAACTAATGGATCTTCAGAAGTTTCAGGTGGTTAATCATCCAATTCAGTTGGAAGCCATCTCTGACTATCTCTTTCAAACTTCCCAAGTGATGATTGATGACTACCCTGGTAAGATTGGACGTTTGAGTGTTGACGACCTTAGTAATAATGGCCGTCAGACCTTGTAGCCTATGTCTTATCACTAGTATGTTAGAGCGCACACAGTCAATGGTAAAAGTTTGAGGATGGTGCATAGCAATCTGTTCAATGATAGAACGATTGCACACAGAAATTTTAGGAGATTGGTGAAGAGCCATGAGACAGAACTCATGAGGATCCATGCCTGGGGAAGGAACCTTACAACTTGACTTGTTATCCGCTGGTAGGTTTGTAGTTGAACCACGGTCATCATGGATTCAGTCCACAAATGGGAGTGGTTCTTGATGCATGGAATGAATAGGCGAGGGATCACGCTAAATCGATGTTTGGACGATAGTAGACTCCCTTACAATCTATAAAGTGATGAAAATAAAATTAGTTGATGAAAAATCATAACAAGTGGTTTTCGTTGTTAAGTAACCGTCATAGGTGGAGTTAATAAAAATCTTAATGATGGTGGAATATCCTAATGGACTTGGATGTGGAAGTAGGGATCGTGGGGCAATGGGGAGGTAGGTCGCTTGGGGGATCATTTAGAGTGCTGCTCAGAGGTAACTCAACCCCAAGAATAGACTTGCCCTTGAGTCCCAATTCTGAAGTAGAAAAAGATAGAATAGGGGGACACTTAGGTGGACTTTAAATAAACTCTTGGATTTTAGAAAGTTGCATCGACCAGATTTAGTAGCAAATAGGGTAGTGACATCCCCCTAGAGTGTGGAACTAGGGATGGTGACTCACCCAGAAATTGTAGAACTAATGTCCCAAGCAGTAAAATTAGTATAAAAACTACAAGCATCTGAGAAGGTGGCCTTTTGCTGAGACAACTTGAATACTGGAAGAGGATCCTTTTGGTCAAAACCAAATTGTTGGCTACATCGATTAGGGTTGTAATGATCTGAAGTGTATCCCCACTCAATATAAGAAGGTAAAAACCCTAGGAAGCACAAAAGCACCACAGCCAGTGAAGGATTTTTAACGACGAGGTCCACAGTAGTTGGTTGGACCACCCATGCTTCATGTGAAAAAAAATTGCCAAGTGTGAAGAAAAGCTCCTTCACAATAAGACCTCGTGACAAAACTGTCAGGTTTCTTAAAATGGGTAGTATGTCCTTACAGCTCTACTTCTTGTGGTAAAGGTACAAGAGATGGGGCTTGATGAATTCAACAAAGGGAAGGAGGATGGAGTTGGCTATAATCGCATGAAAACGAGTATAGAGGAAACCCATAAGGAGTATGGTGTCGAAGAAGTTGTCTAGGTATTAATGGACAAGAGATCATTCCATGTTCGTATGGGTCATGTATAACTAGGTGTAGAGGGACTCCAAGGCCATGGATGCTAGAGGAAGCTTAAATCCTCTGGCCAAAAGAATGGAAATATTGATTAGGTCCCTCTGAGGCTGATCGTTTGATTTCCCAGGTAGCACAAAATGCGAAAGAACGACAAGAATATGGGCTGATAGTTCTAAAAATGTACCTTTGCCTTTGTCAGGGGTAGAAGAAATATCATTCTCAGATGAAGATTCAAAAAAGTAGTTGATAAGGCGAGTAAAGGTGGCCTTATTGGAAGTCCCTGTGAAACTTTGGCATATCCAATCCAACTCTGATTGGTCGGTAGCTTCTTCGATGTTTAGGGGCTCATCGAAAAAACCTGCCACCCCTGTGGACTCAAGCCCAAGCATTTCTCAAACATCTTCCAATGATATTGTAAACTCCCCCCACGCTGTCATAAAGGTGTGGGTGGTAACATTCCATCGAGAAACCAATACTTGAACGGAAACACTATGTTTGGAAAAAGTGAACTCCCCAAACCATTTAGCCCTATGAAGCCCAACCTTGGTAATGGCATCAGTGTGAGAACTCTATATATGGGCATTCCAGGTAGCAAAGTGGTCTGGAGAGCCTCCAGGCCCTACGAAATCAATTTACGAGCAAGGGAAGTCACCTCTATCGATATGGAAATGCAGAGTCCCCTTTGGGGGGAAGAAACCCCATTCAACCGAGTCTTCGTCTTCATTACCCAAAAGTAAAGGATCACATTATCATTGAAAGTGCAAGTTTTTCAAAGGCCTGAGAAATCGTCGCCCTTTCCAAATATGGGGGAGAAACGATAGAAACAAAGTTATTCTTAGTGAGCTTCCACTAAAACGATGGCATCTAAAGGGGAAGCAAGAGTAGTAGTGGTTCTAGCAGGCCGGGGCACTGGTGGCAAGAGCAACTGGAGAGCTTGAATAAGCCACGAGAGATTGTTGGGTCTGTAGAGAAGATAAGAAAGACTGAAAAAGGTGGAGGAGCAGTGATTGAAGGTGGCAATAAAGGCAAAGAAGGAAAGAACTAGGCGAAATCTTGGTTAACAATGGAGATTTGCTCTATTTTCTCTCTAAAAAAACTATGTAAGTATTGAGGCAAGTAAAGAGACAAAGATGAAAAAGTGACTAAGTGTTGGGAATTTGTCGTTTCAAATCAAGTGGATGTTTGAGTTTCCCGCAAAGTCATGTGCTAAGCCATCAAAATGATTGCATGTGGACATGTGGCACTTCGGGGCACACTTTGACTATGGAAAAGATAGGCTCATGTCATTAATGAGGTTACATTTGGTAAAAGGTGTGTTGCTTTCAAGAGAAGTTAAGTTTTGGCGCTAAATGTTTGAACCATACAGAGTTCCCGTGCTGATAAAAAGGGTTAAAGAGTTCGGGGAGAATAGCAACTCCTGATGAAAGGCTCATTGCAGCAGAGTTTAAAAAGATCACAATGTCCCCTCTCCGTAAGCCTAATTAAAGTTACTTCTGGATCAGGTACATCCGGGAGAATGTTACTTTTTGAACAAGTCTTTCCACAAGGGGCAGACCCTAATGATAAGGTCCCTCTATTAAAATCCTTCCCAAAGGAGAATGGAACGAAAAGACTGAGCAGAATTTAAGATTCAATAGTTACTTTGGAGAATTTAACAGGTCCAAACGCTAGAAATTTTTAGTGGGGAGAATTCATGCTACCTCAAAGGCAGGCCGAACAAAAACGTTAACTTATTGCAAGTTCGTTGCATGGTAAAATAGAATACTGCAGATAAGGGAGAATTTAACTTTTGAACAGCCAGAATGTGTAATTAAAAGTTTTATTAGATATGTTGGGAGAATGCCAACTACCAGTGAAGAAGACAGAACGAATGAGATGTAATGGCAGAAAAAAGTTAAATTGTCCCCTCGCCATTCATCTAGAATTTATAGAGCTTTTGTTCAGGTACATCGGGGAGAGTTTAACTATTTCTGGTAGAGATAACAACAGATGTTGTAACGAAGACATTGATGTAAGAATATTTTGCTCACAAGTAGAAGGCTCAGCAGATCGAGAAGTTTTTGTGCATAAATTTCTTGTTATCATAACAAATCTCTACATGAAGGGGAAAATGTAGGGGGATTGAAGATAATCTATGAATTAGAGATAAGCCTTCCCGGATAATAGAAAGGTCTTAAGGGAAGGAAGCAGCATGAAGATATTGAGACAACTTAGCGCAGCAGCTCAGTATGGCAGCTCAGCAGCGTGATAGCCCATCAAGAATATTGGCCAAGAGAGCTCATTCCTTATTTCTTGTATTTTATTTAGTTAAATTTTACTCGGTTATATGGATTGTAATGTTGTAACAATGTAGTATTCAATGTGCGGTCAATTGGTACTTGTGAGAGGCCAGGTCCGATAGGGCCTGGGAGAGCTTATGTTTTCTATCGAATGACCTTACCGTGGGAACTTCCACTACAAGAAAAATTAGTATTATGGATGGTAAAAATCCATCCCTAAAAGTATAAAAATGGTTCCAAAAGAGTATTAGGGACGTTTTTGGCAACGGCAAAAATCCTTCCCTTATACTAGGAATCGTAAATATTTTAGGGATGGATTTTACTGTCCTAAATGTTAATTCATGGACGCTCTACAATTGGCATTAGGGACGAATTTTTTCATCCCAAATGGGGTTCCCGTGAAAAAATTCCCGCTCCCGCCAATAGTAATTGGGATGGAGAAACCGTCCCTAGTACTACTCAGATTTTGGCAACCCAATTAGGACGGTAAAAACCGTCCCAAAAGGAAATTTCAATTGATGCAAAAATGAGTATTAGGGACAGTAAAAACCGTCCCAAAAGATATTCTCAATTAATACAAAATAGATATTAAGGACAGTTTATAACCGTCCCAATTGATAAATAAAAAATTATCATATATAATTATATAATTATATGCTTTATATTGCAATAATAAATGATGTCGAATTTGCATTATAAATCAAATCATCCGATCATAAACCCAATATATCAACCACATTCGTTGAAGCACATATCCAATAACAATTTCTTACATTAAACTACATTCGAGTCGAAATATTTAAATGAGTACAAAATCATACTAATTAATAAGATATACAATCGTAAAAAAAATATCATCCCTAAATTAAGATGATAAATATGGTTATCACGCTTCAAAGACTTCTCTTACTGTCACATATAGTAGACACACTCAAAAACATGTCACTTCAACTTCTTGTGCACAACCTGCAATCAATAAATAATAATTTTATCAAAATAATATTATAGCAAAATAAAATATCCAAATATATTAGTTAATCGTATCAACAATTTTTTAAAAAATTCGACAAAGTCTCCTTTGTTTAAACATGAAAACCAATCGGTTTAATCAAAACAAAAGCCCGCACAACCATAAAAAAGTTGAAAATAAGAATCTCGCATATCAACAATTCTTTACAATTTTAAAAAAATTCGACAGAGTCTCCTTTGTTTATACATGAAACCCAACTTGTTTAATCAACACAAAAGCCCGCACGACCATAAAAAGATTGAAAACCTCCCATTTTAACAATTCTTTAAAAATTTTAAAAAAATTCGACAGAATCTCCTTTGTTTATACATGAAAACCAACCTGTTTAATTAACACAAATGCTCGCACGACCACAAAAAAAAATTAAAACAACAATCTCTCATATCAATAATAATAATAATAATAAATAAACAATCTACCTGTCGCAAACCAATGCTTTGTTCATGTGTTCCACGCGAATAAGATATAACCCTAAAATGTTATCCTGCAAATAAATATAAGAAACAAAGCAAAAAAGATATCAGTAATCAAATAATGTTTAAACCTAAGTCTAACTGTCTACAAATTCTCATCGAATACATAAACCGGGAGTCCAGTGACTACGCGGTCGGTTCGAACGAGTCACATTGGTCCCGTGCGAGGTGATCATGCCTCTCACGGGACCGTTTTGTGATTGTTTTACGTTTTCACCCATTGACGCCATGTTTTTAATCCCAAGTCAATTTTTTTGTAAATTGTCATCGTATACTCAAACCGGGAGTCCGGTTAATACGTAGTCGGTTCATACGAGTTACATCGGTCCTGTGCGAGGTGATTGTCCCTCTAATGGGACCGTTTTGTGGTTGTTTTTACGTTTTCACACTTTGACGTCATGTTTTCAAGCCTAAGTCTAAATTTTACAAATTCTTGGCGTATACTCAAACCGAGAGGCCCGGGGACTATGCGGTCGATCCCTACGAGTTACATTGGTCCAACGCGAGGTACTCGTGCCTCTTATAGGACCGTTTTGTGATTGTTTTACGTTTTCACCATTTGACGCCATATTTTTAAGCCTAAAAGTCTAAATGTTGCAAATTCTCATCGTATACTCAAATCGGGAGGCCGGGGACTACGTGGTCGGTTTGTACGAGTTACATTTCTCCCGTGAAAGGTGCTCGATCCTCTGACTGGACCGTTTTGTGAGTGTTTTACATTTTCACATTTTTATGTCATGTTTTCAATCTTAAGTCTAAATTTTTGCATATTCTCGTTGTATACTCAAACCGGGAGGTCGGTGATTATGGGCTCAATTCGTACGAGTTACATTGGACCCGTGCGAGGTGATCGTGCCTCTAATGGGACCATTTTGTGATTGTTTTAGGTTTTCACACTTTGACGACATGTTTTTAACCCTAAGTCTAAATTTTATAAATTCTCGTTGTATACTCAAATCGGGAGGTCGTTGATTACGCGATTGGTTCGTATGAGTTACATTGGTCCCGTATGAGGTGATTGTGCCTATAACGGGACCGTTTTGTGGTTATTTTACATTTTCACCCTTTGACGTCATATTTTTAACCTTAAGTCTAAATTTTACAAATTCTCGTCCTATACTCAAACCGGAAGGTTGGTGACTACACGATTGATTCGTACGAGTTACATTGGACCCGTGCGAGGTGATTGTGCCTCTAACGGGACCGTTTTGTGGTTGTTTTACATTTTCACCCTTTGACATCATGTTTTTAACCCTAAGTCTAAATTTTGCAAATTATCTTCTTATACTCAAACCGGGAGGCCAGGGACTACGCTGTCAGTTCGTACGAGTTACATTGGTCCTGTGCAAGGTGGTTGTGCCTCTAACAGGACCGTTTTGTGGTTATTTTACGTTTTCACCCTTTGACGTCATGTTTTCAAGCCTAAGTCTAAATTTAAAAAATTCTCATCGTATACTCAAATCGAGAGGCCAGGGACTATGTGATCCGTCCTTACGAGTTACATTGGTCTCGTGCGAGTTGCTCATGGCTCTTACAGGATCGTTTTGCGGTTGTTTTACGTTTTCACCACTTAATGCCATGTTTTTAGGCCTAAAAGTTTAAATGTTACAAATTCTCGTCGTATACTCAAACTGGGAGGCTAGGGACTACGCAATCGGTTCATACTAGTTACATTTCTCCCGTGCCAGGTGCTCGAGCCTCTCACTGGACCGTTTTGTGACTATTTTACGTTTTCACACTTTTATGTCATGTTTTTAAGCTTAAGTCTAAATTTTTGCAAATTCTCGTCGTATACTCAAATCGGGAGGTCGGTGACTACGCGGTCGGTTCGTACGTGTTACATTGGTCCCCTGGGAGGAGATCGTGCCTCTAACGGGTCCATTTTGTGGTTGTTTTAGGTTTTCACCCTTTGACGCCTTATTTTTAACCCTAAGTCTAATTTTTTGCAAATTCTCGTCGTATACTGAAACCGGTAGGCCGGTGACTATGTGATCAGTTCGTACGAGTTACATTGGTCCCGTGCGAGGTGATTGTGCCTCTAACAGGACCGTTTTGTGGTTGTTTTACATTTCACCCTTTGACGTCATATTTTTAACCCTAAGTCTAAATTTTACAAATTCTCGTCGTATACTCAATCGGGAGGCCAAGGACTACGCGGTCGGTTCGTACGAGTTACATTGGTCCCGTTCGAGGTGTTTGTGCCTCTCACGGGACCGTTTTGTTACTGTTTTACATTTTCACCCATTGATGCCATGTTTTTTAGCCCAAGTCTAATTTTTTGCAAATTCTCGTCCTATACTCAAACTAGGAGGCCGAGGATTACACGATCGATTTGTACGAGTTCCATTGGTCCCTTGCGAGGTGATTGTGACTCCAACGGGACTATTTTGTGGTTGTTTTATGTTTTCACCCTTTGACGTTATGTTTTCAAGCCTAAGTCTAATTATATTGGTCCCGTGCGAGGTGCTCGTACCTCTTACAGGACCGTTTTGTGATTGTTTTACGTTTTTTCCCATTTGATGCCATGTTTTTAGGCCTGAAAGTCTAACTGTTGCAAATTCTCGTCGTCTAGTCAAACTGGGAGGCCGGGGACTACACGGTCAGTTCGTACGAGTTACATTTCTCCCGTGTGAGGTCGTCGAACCTCTCGTTGGACTTTTTTACATTTTCACACTTTTATGTCATCTTTTTAAGCTTAAGTTTAATTTTTTGCAAATTATCATCGTATACTAAAATCGAGAGGCCGGTGACTACGGGGTCAGTTCGTACGAGTTACATTTCTCTCGTGCGAGGTGATCGTGGCTCTAATGGAACCATTTTGTGGTTGTTGTAGGTTTTCACCCTTTGACGCCATGTTTTTAACCGTAAGTCTAAATTTTTGCAAATTCTCGTCGTATACTCAAACCGGGAGACCGGTGACGACGCAGTCGGTGGTTACGAGTTAAATTGGTCCCGTGCGAGGTGATTGTGCATCTAACTGGACCGTTTTGTGGTTGTTTTACGTTTTCACCCTTTGCGTCCTATTTTTAACCCTAAGTCCAAATTTTAAAAATTCTCGTCGTGTACTCAAACAGGGAGGCCGAGGACTACGTGGTCGGTTCATATGAGTTACATTGGCCCCGTTCGAGGTGCTTGTACCTCTCACGGGACCGTTTTGTTACTGTTTTAAATTTTCACCCATTGACGCCATGTTTTAAGCCCAAGCCTATTTTTTTGCAAATTCTCGTCCTATACTCAAACTGGGAGGCTGGGGATTACGCGGTCGGTTTGTACGAGTTACATTGGTCCCGTGCGAGGTGATTGTGACTCCAATGGGACTGTTTTGTGGTTGTTTTACGTTTTCACCCTCTGACGTCATGTTTTCAAGCCTAAGTCTAAATTTTACAAATTCTCCTCGTATACTCAAACTGAGAGGCCGGGGACTATGCGATCGCCCCCTACGAGCTACATTGGTCCCGTGCCTCTTACTGGACTGTTTTGTGATTGTTTTACGTTTTTCCCATTTGACACCATGTTTTTAGGCCTAAATGTCTAAATGTTGCAAATTCTCGTCGTATACTCAAACGGGGAGGCCGGGGACTATGCGATCGGTTCATACGAGTTACATTTCTCCCGTGCGAGGTGCTCGAGCCTCTCACTAGACCATTTTGTGACTATTTTATATTTTCACACTTTTATGTCATGTTTTTAAGATTAAGTCTAATTTTTTGAAATTCTCATCATATACTCAAACCGAGAGGCCAGTGACTACGGGGTCGGTTCGTACGAGTTACATTTCTCTCGTGCGAGGTGACCGTGGCTCTAACGGAACCATTTTTTGGTTGTTTTAGGTTTTCACCCTTTGACGCCATGTTTTTAACCCTAAGTCTATTTGTTTGCAAAGTCTCATCGTATACTAAAATCGGGAGGCCGGTGACTACGGGGTCGATTTGTACGAGTTACATTGGTCACATGCGAGGTGATCGTGCCTGTAATGGGACCATTTTGTGTTTGTTTTATGTTTTCACCCTTTGACGCCACAAGAATAGAGTGACAATGCCATCATTTTAATTTTGGAAACATGTTTTTTTGTAAAAATATTAACTGTTCTTTCTGTTCTTATTTTGTTTTGTTTAATACATAAGCAGGTCTTTCTTTGTTGTGTGATTTCTGAGATATAATTTAGTATTCCTATCCAAAATGATTTCTTCCTTATAATTAGATAACGATGAGAAATGAGGATACTTGTTCCCTGCAGCTGCACATTGTAAGTACTCGGGGAATCATTTGGTGGTATTGGGAATCCAGCATTTTGTATCATACGAAACAATTTGTTGGTGGTCTGTGGAATTAGTTCTTTCAACTCTTCGATCTCTTCACGATGATGAGTCTCTCCCTCCACAATCCTCTTTTGCAACCTTTCGATCTTGCTCTCATAAAAGTGAGAAGGCATGGACCTTAAAGATGGCAGGCGAATACCAACTCCCCTACATAATGCACGTCCATGACCGTTATGACCGATGACATCCTCAAAGATTTGATCTCTCACTTTCGGTTCATTCTGTTATTCTTCTTAAATCGCATTCAACTGTCTTTGTATACTTTCCTACAAATTAAGAAAAGAGTTTTAAATAGTGTGCAATACCATAAAACGTTTACTGCAATATTTTTTACATTAGGTAATAAGAATGGACATTAAAATATAATACCTTTATACCAGCCACTCTATCCTCCATACTATATGTGTTATCCTTAAACCTTCGAGTCTCTCTATACACACTAAGCTTATCAATAGGCAAGTTGGCTTTTCTCATCTATTGTTTTTTAAGTAAGATAAGGAAAAAAAATCATATTACGTTCATAATAGTAATGATGAAATTCAACATAATCGTCCTCAAACTAAAAGCATAATAGAATATGTAAGGAATATAAAACATGATGTTAACCATTTCTACAACTTGAGGAATTAACGTCTTCCCAATCCTAGGGTGGGCATAAAGGTTTGCCCTATTTTCGGTGTTTTTGGACGCCACTTGCTATATAAAAAATTAAATCTTGTTACAATTTTGATACATATAAACAATCAACAAAAATAAATAGAAAGTAATTCTACATATATCATACCACCATTTCTTTTTCACCCCGTTAACTCACTAATTTAGGCCATATATCGGGATCAACTTGGAGAGGTACATTTTCAAGTCGATCTTTGTCATTGTCATACGCCTCATAATAGTCCTTTTTTATACAATACTTAAAGAGCCTCCAAGCATTGTCCAGCATTTGAAAACAAATTGTCTTAAATCCTTCAGGGGAATTTGTATTGCGCTACGAGCAAAAGAATATAAATAAATTATAAATAGATCATTTGATTGATGTATTAACTTATGGTCCGTTTGGTTAGACTATTTTGCCATGGCCAATAGGTTTTACAGACAATTTTGCCCACATTTGTATTGTTCGATAGGGTTTTTTCACATAGCAAACTTTGCCAAATATAGGGCAGATTTAGGAAATTCAATGTTGTGTAATTCAAGTTTTTAATCAAGTAATATGAATTTTGTTATGCATGAGCATTTTGTTAACTCAAAAGTTTTAACTGAGCATTTTAAATATTCAAATTTATATTGGCAATGATAGACAAGTACCTTCACACTATCCCAAACTACATCGAGACTTTCCTCTGATACTCTTCTCCAATCATCCACATCGAAAGGAAATAACGATCCTTGTCGAGCGAAATATCCCAACTGACTGGCAAGCTTCTTCCCGTTGGGTTCAATTGGTTGACAATCGTTGTTCCACCCAATTATCAATTTTTTACCACTATCACATTCTTTCCATGGTTTGGAAAACCATCTACATTCCACACTAGTAGCGGGACCATTTTGAGTTGGTAATGGTGTACCCTCAACACTACCTAATCAAAATTCAAAAGAAAATATGACATGAACAATTATAAAAGTAAAATATTTTTAGCAGATTTTTACAATTATATACTAGATAGGTAGACACATACCTGCACTCATATTATCTGAGGGTTGGCATATCATTGACTGATATGGCTCTGGTTGAGCCTGATGTGATCCTATTGACGTACGAGCACATGGGCGGCTCATTTCTACTTGAGAATCGGGAGACCCTCCTACTCCCACGGGATGAGAAAGGCATTTAGTTGGCATGATAGATTTGTATAAAAAAATGAATATGTCAAAATAAATATGAATAAATGTTATACATGAAACACAAAATGAAAAGTTACAATACATCGTATTTCCTTTGATTGTATGCATTTTCAATACCTTTCTATTTCTTCCATAAAATCTTCCAAATCCCTCATATTGAGCCGACCACATTTTATCCTTTTAATAATAGATGAAATTGGCCACGTGGGTGGAAAGGTACTCACAATCGTATGCATGAGAACAATTATGTTAGGACAAAAACCTCCCGTCTTTAAAATGTTGTATACTCTTTATTTGTTATGCATATGATCTCGCACATTTAAATATGGGCTCATTTTATGTTGCTCAAATTCTATCCATAAAGGATGCAACTTTTGCTCTTCGTCCTATCTTAGCTCTACTAATTTCTCTCGACATGTTAGATTATGTTTTTGAAATATCTTTTCTTTTGCTTGATCATAACATGGTGGTATTGTCTGGACTATTTTTTCAAACAAATATTGTTCTAATATCTGTTTCCCATATTTTTGCAAGTAACGACATAATTCAATTTTTCGGAATCCATACAAAGTTATTGGAGTGCCCTCTTTAAAAGATGAATTTTCAAACTCTTCTAATGCATTCTTAATACTATCATTGAAATTTACAAAAGACTGCATTGTTTCCTGCCACAATATCAAAAAACATTTAAACACAACATTTATAAGATAACCGTTAATATTAAAAAATAAAAGGCAACCCATGAATACGAAAACAAATATTTAATAAAACATCCATTTCAATCATCAATTTGTAATTACGATACGTTATCACTAACATAATACAGAGGTAAAAATGTTAAACCATTTCAACCACCATCTCCCTTCATTCCTCTATAACTTCATCCCTTTCTTCATCCTTACCATCATCATCATCAAGAACGGTTGTGTAAATTATGGAGCCATCTATCCCTTGCCTCGTCCAAGATACATTTTGATCTCGATCTAGTTGTTCAATGCTAAATGGATCAACTTCATGGACATATAAGTCTTCATTGGTTGAATATTCATCATATTTGTCTCTTAGTGTCATCCAAACAAAAACATGCCAAACTAATTCTAACGGGTCTTCCACATACCAAACTTGTTCTGCTTGAGATTCTAGGATAAAAGGTTCATCACCAACTCGGTTATCTTTGTATATCAAATAGTTGAAGTTAACTAGCGTAAAGTAAAATTCATCTAGTTTTTTACCCATACGGTTATCGATCCAATCGCATTTGAATAAGACAAATTTCATGCCATTGATGTGACGAATCTCAATGATGTCTGTAATTTGTCCATAGAAAATAACATCCCCTAAAAGAATATTTTTGTCTCTACGGCTAGAATAACTCATATGTGCATCTTTTAGAACCACCCCACTATTTTGAGTTTTTCTACATTGATTAACTGCCTTTTTCTGAAATCGTAAACCACGAACAATATAAGAATGGAATCTAAAAGCATCCTTTAGAGGGACTAAAAACAAACTCCTAATTTCGTTGGGTAGTTGGGCATTATTTGTCAAACTGCGCACCTGATATTTGCCCAACAGAAAAGGTAATCAAAATTTTATATAGAAAATATACTAGAGCACTATTAAGATTAACAATGAATAAACCGACTTACATGATTCTTAAACCACGTGCTGAATTTTTCATTATGAAGGCATTGAATATGGTGCTATGAAAGTTGAGGATACTCTTTTGAAAGTTCCACAAGGTGTTTTCTATAAAAATGCACACATGTCAATTTCGTAATGAATGTAGCAAAACCTACAATCAACAAATTTGTGCACGTTGTTAAGGTAAAAAATTAACTTACTCGATGAACGTTGTCACTGAATCAGTGTTGAAAAGCACATAATGATGGGCTTGAACCAATGTTTCTTCATCAAGATGAATCTGAACTTTTTTCCAAATAGCACGACCAGAGTCATTACCTTTGTCAACTGTTCTAACAGTTCGACTAGACTTGGTTTTCACATTATCACCCCAATACCTCGAGCAAAATGTCATGCACTCTTCTAAAAGGACACACTTAGCAATTGAGGCCTCAAGATGAGCACGATTTCACACATATAGCTTCAATGTGTGTAGATACTTTTCCATTGGATACATCCAACGATAAAGCACTGACCCGACAATTAATAGTTCATCAGTCAAATGTATGGGCAAATGTTCCATCACATCAAAAAATCATGGAGGGAATATCTTCTCGAGACAGCATAAAGTAAGAGCTATACGGTCTTCAAATTTCTCCAAGTCAGCTAAAGTATTTACACTTGAGCATAGTATCGCAAAGAAATTACTTAATTCCATTAAATCTTTGACAACATGCTTTGGAAATACCCTATGTACATCTATCGGGAGTACTTGTTGCATTAGAATGTGATTGTCATGACTCTTAAGTCCCCGACTGCTTCTCTCTTGAGGGTGCACACATCTTGAAATATCCGATGAATAACCATGTGGAACTTTGAGATTTAGCAACACTTTCAAGAATATATCCTTCTCTTTGTCTCTCATCGTAAACTCTGCTAGGGCCACATACTGTTGATTTGATCCTCGCGGCTGAGGATGTAGCACGCGCCTAATACTCATCTATTTGAGTTATTTACGAGCATTTAAATTATCATTTGTTTTCCCTTTGATACCCAACAATGTAAAAAGAATATTGCCACAAAAATTTTCTCAATATGCATGACATCAAGATTATGGCGAATCAAATTATGCTCCCAATATTGCAATTCAAAAAAGATACTTTTCTTCTTCCAATTCAGTCTTTTTTTTTAAATATTACCTTTAGTCTTTCTTGCAAGCTCAATTTCCTTTTGGTCTCTTATCGTTCTTTTCAGCATGTCTTCTTTCTTATATTCAATTACAACGTAAAGATCATTTAATTGCTTCAAAACTTGTGATCCGGTTAGTTTCAATGGTGGTGGACTCATATTAACCTTGCCATTAAATGTAACCTTTTCTTTCTGAAATTTATGTCGCATTGGTAAGAATCAACGATGACCCCAATAACAGTACTTACGACAATCGTATAGCTTGATGATCCTTATTTCAATAAGGACAAGCAAATTCACCTTTTGTGCTCCATCCTGATAACATGGCATAACTAGGAAAATCGCTAATTGTCCATAACAACGCCGCATGTAACTGAAAAAATTGTTTCGATGATTCATCACAAGTACGTACCCCATTAGCCCATAATTCTTTCAACTCATCAATTAGTGGATGTAAATATACATCAATTTTATCACCGGGACCTTTTGGTCTGTCAATAAGAATAGAAAAAATTAAGTGGGGTTGTTTCATACACAATGATCGGGATAAGTTTAATATCATTAGCACAATAGTCCAAGTACTGTGAGTAATGCTCATATTACCAAACGGATTGAATCCATCAGTTGCTGGCGTAAGTCTAACATTGCGACAATCACTCCCAAAATATGGATTTCGCTCATCAAATGCCTTCCATGCAAGGGAGTCAGTAGGATGCCTCAACATGCCATCATCGATCCATTCATCAGCATGCCATTTCATTAGTGGAGCAGTATGCAATGACCAATACAATCGTTGTAATCTCGGTTTCAAAGGAAAATACCTTACCTTTTTTGCTACTACTTTTGTACCCTTGCCACTATCAAATTCATTTTTGAACCTAGATTCCCTACAAATTTTGCATTTCTTAAGATTCTCTCTCTAATTTCTAAACAACATACAACTATTAGGACACGCATCCCACGTTTCATACTTAAATACTACATCTTTTGTCAATTTATTGGCTTGATCGAAGGATTTTGGAATCTTGGCTTTCGAGAACACCTTCTGCAAGAATAACATCAACATCGTAAAAGAACGATTTGTCCATACATTTAGTTGTTTCAGGTGCAATAATTCAACAACAAATGATAACTCGGTAATGTCCTTAGGACAATTCTCATTCAACTCACTTTGTGCCTCTTTTAAAAGTTTAAAATATTCTGGGAGGTCTGCGTCGAACACGTCATGATCTTCGATGTTAGGTTCTTCATTATTTCCCATATTTTCCTGTCAACATGGAACCCCCTTCCTTCTTGAACCATTGCAATCATGCTTGCCCCCGAGTTCACATCGGCTAATACATCATCAACAACCATACCATCGCTCCAATTATTTATGTTGATATTAAAATCACCAAATGATTCCCCATGATAAATCCAATTCTTGTAACTCTTTTCAAAACCATACATCTATATGTGATTCCTCATAGTTTGTGAGTTATAGTAAACACGATTAACACAAGTACTACATAGGAATTTGATGTTAGAAGTAAGAATATCCTTATTTCTATATGAAAAATCAATAAAGATTTGAACTCCATCGGCGTACGCCTTTATGGTCCTATCTCCTCCGATCCAACTCTTATCCATATTGATCTTATTGAACCCCTATTACATATTGAAAAAAAGATATATAAATACATAGATAATTGCATTTATTTTATCATTTGGGTGTGTATGTATATATATATAGAGAGAGACCCAATTGCATTAAAGTAATAACTATACACACACACACGATATATATATATATATATATATATATCATTGTTCTAAAAGGCCCGCCTAGGCTTGAGGCTTGGGAGAAACGCCCGACCTTAAATTTTTACGCCTTATTCTTGGTAAAACCCTTAAGGTGCACTCTTTTATAAAAATAACAATACTTTAGTGAAACGATATCGCGTTTTAAAGACTTTTTTTACAAATCGGACCATTATCTCGTCCAAAATAATCAAATAGTATTTTAATTCACAAATATTCAGAAATATTTTTATGATATGTACAATTTTAGTATTTTAATAGTAATGTACATTTATAAGTTACTTCCTGTGCATATTCATATGTGCCCTACCCAAACTTTACCCCATTTAACCCTCCCCACCCTCATCCCTAAGTCTTTTTAAAAACTTTTGCGGGCCTAACCTCACAAAAAAAATATTTTTTAACAGATTTTTCATTTCCATTCGTATGAGGCAAATATACATTTTTCCTATGCAAGATACTTTAAGATACTATACCGCAAATGTTGGAAAAAATAGTGTTCGTATGCATAGACTCAAAACCAAAAATATATTAATATAAAATTGATTAATACAATAAATACAAGCAAAATCAAAACCAAAAGCGCATGTATCAAATGAGTTACACCACAAAAATAAGGTCAAAAATTAAAACATCCATATTCTTTTCTTGACAATGAAATTATACAATTACACCAAAACACCAAAACATAAACAACACATACATAGTGTTTTGAAATTATGTCGATAATGAAAGTAACATGTTTCTTCGTAGTGACAGTGTTGTAATCGTAATAACATACACATACATTTTCATTATTGAAAAAATAAAAAATTAGAACTAAGAGTGTGGACACAATAAAATGACAAGTTTACATAGCAGGGCCTATGTCGGTTGTTACAAGTATTCAGCATTTCCTTCAAAGGCAAAACAAAAAATAGAGTTTTGATTGTATACTCCTAGACAATCAATCACTGAAAAAATACATCCCTCTGACACAATCAACCACTGAAAGAGGAGGCGGCGCAGGGAAGCGGTGGTGGGGGTGGAGCGGTGGTGGGGGAGAGTGTGAGATCAAGAGCGGAGAGAGCGGCCACACACACACACACACACACACACACGCACTGAGAGAGAGGGGGGAGTTAGGTTAGGTCAAAATGAAAATAAATGGGGAAAAAATGAGGAAAACCATCTAAAGGGTCAGAAATAACCGTCGCTTTTGATATATCAAAAGGCACGGATATTAAAACCGTCTTTTTGGTATATTAAAAGGGACGGTTTAAAAATCTGCCCCTTATTTTTACTTGACAAATCCCTAAAAAATTCGAGTTATATCAAAAGGGACGGTTTTTAAATTCATCCCATTTTCTATACCAAATGAGGCAGATGTTTAAAATCCATCCCATTTTGTATACCAAATGGAACGGTAAAAAAAATTGTCCCTTATATTAGCCCGATAAAAATTAGCGCTAAAAATTCTCATATACTTTAAGGGACGGTTTTAATTGCCGTCCTTTTTTATACATACCAAAAAGGACAATTTTTAAAAACCATCCTTTTTGCTACTATAAAAAAGGACGGTAATTAAAATCGTCCCTTTTGGTATAGCATAAGGGACAAAATGACACAGCCATCGCAAATACTCCCGTCCCTAATACTCAATTTTCTTATAGTGTTCATAGGGACTTGGTTTGGAGTATTGAGAAGTGAGTTAGCATTAGGGCTTTCCCTGCCCATCTTAGATACACTTGGTAAAACACTCTGTAACCTTTAACCATGGAAGCTTGGGCAGAGTAGCCTTGAGTTCCATCGTATATTGAGCCTTGAGCCAAACAGTTCCCTACTAAATTTGACATCTACTTTAGGTGATGTCACCAGCGAGCTAAACACTATCCAATCTGAACTCGAGTAAATCACTGTGGTATTGGGTATGTCAGACAGTTTGGTGAGCCAACTCTGTGGTGATAGTCCTCTGACGCATAGAGGTTAGGCAAAAGGTATGACGTGGTATTTAATGTTTATGACATAGGAGTGACTATTCCATCATGTATTTAATGTTTGTGACATAAAGTATGAGGGGATTTCTTTCACAGCTATGAAGGACTGAGGCATATCGGGAGTGGCGTGGGGGATATTTATTGGCCTCAACCACTTCTAAGAGAGAGAGAGAGAGAGTTATTTCTAGAGATTATTGTTAGAGAGAGAATACATATCAGCAAGACGTTATTGCAAACTAGAGTTCTTGCCCACCCACCATTGTCATCTATTATGAAGCTTTTAATAACTAACTAGAGATCTTTCAAAGGTTGTTGGTGTGTTGGATGTCTCCCAAGGTGTATCTAGGGTGTTTACTTCTCTCTCCCTTTGAATGAGTTACTTCTTAGTTCCTTTATTATTATTTGAGCTATACACAAGTGTATTGTGAGTTCAATCTGAGTGTTGATCATATATAATATTATGGGTTTACTTGTATTTATTGAAGATTTTCTGAGTTCTCATTAATCACTATACCTATAGGGGTTACACCTCAACTATTATAACTATACTCCCAGGCTACAAGGGGACTACCCTTTCATAACAAGTAATTGGATAATTGTATATTCGGGAGTCGGGGGTAGACTCGGGAATTATGGGCTAGTGTTGAGAGCAATTTATACACTTTTAGTCGTTTATATATTTATACATACTGAGAGTGATAGTATATTTATATGGATATATTTGTGAGATTGATATATGTTAACATACCTACTCTATGGATGTTATCGCTGAGGGTTGTACGTAGTGGGCGGACCACCCTGGCATTAACCAACAGGTGTTGGATTGGTTCCCCAAGTCATAGGACTGTGGCATGACCACTGTATGTGAGTTTAGATTCTAGTTGGGTATTGTGGTATGGTTATGACCCACATATGTTAGTCTATGACCGCCTCAAATTATGTGATTTCAATTTGTGTTCGATGGCGAGATTCCAACTTGGTGGTGCAGGAGTGGTACGTGAATTATCTGGATCCTAATAATACGCTATGAAATGCATCCGTAAGGTTTCATCTCTGGGGATTCACTTATTTGTATATAGCAAGTGATTTATATGTACGTGTACAAGATGTGATATGTATATACATATATAAGAACATTATATGTATTTGTGTGAATTAAACGAATGTGTGAACATTGAAAGGATAACTAGTGTAAAGTTATGTGAATATGTTAATGATAATATTATAATTGAGAATTATAATGATATAGTTTATATGATAACTCATTGAAACTAAAAGAAAAGTAAAATATGCAAAACACAATTTGGCTAGAAGTTTAGTATGTGGGGCTAAATTAAGTGATGGTACTATTTAGGCATGGTAGTTTAACTAGGGTGTTAAAATATACGCGTTAGGTGCGCACTATAGATGAGGGGTAAGGATTATCTTATGTGAGTGCGACACCAATTTAAATATAAACGATTATACTTCATTTGCATACTTGTATTTTAAATACTTGCAAAATATTTTCAAATGGTTTTGGTCTCTGACTCGTATAAAACATATTTTCAAAACCTTTTTGGTGCCCAACCACAGGGATGCCATCGTGATTATCTTTCTAGTTAGACGATGCTGCAGCAGTTGTGGATGACTGCATGCCTCGACTAGATGCATCTCTCCTTGCATTCTAGATAGGAGTTCAGTCAGTTATTTATTTAGAGCATGTCACCCATTATTGGGAAACATTTACTTTATGTAAACTTTATTTTATTTTAGTTCTAGTCGGATTATTGTATTGGGATTTACCGAGATTTTTTTAGTTTATTTATTTATTTTATCTCTCAAAATTTATTTCATTCGTGTGATGAATGTGTTTTTAAATTATTTGGAATCATTTTTTGTATGATGGAAAGTTTTATTAAGGCAAGTTAATAAGTTTTTAATATTTGACACCAAGCTTAATTGGTTATTAGTAATAAAATTTATTTTGGCCAGTGATGCTAAGAATGACCCAGTCTGAGATTCCTATTTTATTTTAATAGAGGGATGGCTACCCATTTTTTAAATAGGTGGGGTGTCATATTAATAAAATTGAGATTCAATAATTATCGTACGATAAGGAAACAAGTCTATAATTTTGAGATAGATTACTTGTACCTGATGAATTGTCACTACGATCAGCAATATCATAAGACGCTCATTACAATAGATTCATGATACATCTCCGAAGCTAAAAAATGTATCATGTACGAAAGAAACAACATTGGTAGCCCAATATGAGAGTGATATAAGGAATTTTCTAAGAAACTGTTTTACTTATCATCAAGTCAAAATATAACACTAATATACTGGTAGACTTTTCCAACCTCTCCAATCCAAGAATGAAAATAGGATCATATCAAAATGGGTTTTATTAGTAGACTACTTTGTATGTTCCAATGATACAATTTGGTATAGGGATAGTAGACTAACTTACCAGATCTGCTCATTTTCTCCGAGTAAAAATTGTTGATTATTTCCAAAAAAAAGTACTACGATTCTTAGTAGGGTGGTTAAAATGAACAATCTAGTAGCTCGTTTGAGTAGAAAAATAGATGTACCTAAAATCTCAGATTACATTGAATATTATAATAAGGAAAGTCCCTTTAGAAGGTACAAATCACCCCAAATGAATTTAGTTTAGAAAGAACATCATTATGACTTAACATTATCCTACCATCATTACATATATCATTTTCTAGTAAGGTTCCAAATATTAGTGACTACGACTTCATAAACCTCACTATTTACATACCATAAATCTGTAATGCCGCCGTGAGAGGGCTCTTCTCTCACTTCATCAATAAAATGAATTAAAAAATATATATATATATTTAAGAAAACCACCCTTTATTCTCATTAGTACACCTTATACTACATAAATCTCTATCAGGTCCAAATTATCTCAAATTTATAGGGTATATCAAGAATATCACCATTTAACTGTACAAAATCCTTTTGCCTTGTATGTCTATGGTAGATTCTCTAAGATTATATCTACAAAATTAGACATCATAACCATATTGATCCTTAGTAAAACCACTTGAGAACCAATCAAATCAAAAATCTTATTTGAAACACCCAAAACTATCACACGTTACCTTCGATCCCAAAATATTGTCTTAACAACAGTCAAAACCTATAAGATGCATTACGATGGTATTTAAGAAGTTAAGTAAACACCATATCAAGATTTTAAATAAATTTTCCCCGAGTATGTGAAATTTTAAATAAACCTCTTTACGAAATTATCAACTACAATAAACAACCAATGTATTTTTCCCATGAACCAACTAGTGATTTCAAAATCACAGTAAAACCATCTAATAGTTCCTTAAAGTGTTCACTATAAATAGAAATGCCAATGGAAGAAACAAACATAAAGTATTATACCATAAGAATAGGGATTGGAATTGTTATAGTAGACTTGGTCGCTTTAGATGGAAAAACGGATTCAATCTAGTTATCAAAATGAACGTTTTATGATGGAACTTGCTTACATTTACTTTCACTAGTAAGGTCTAAAAATCCTTGTAAATATTTAAACCATTTTTAAATAGCTCCAAAGTAATACTTCCCAACTTCAAGAACAATTACCTTATAATTTGTTGCTTTTACCGCATAGCGCACCAAGAATTTAAAAAACTTAGAACCAAACTTGATGAATTATTCCAGAAAACCTTTATTGAACCTTAGAAATTACCAGTTTTGATTTTGAAAATAATGGATGGAATATTTAATTTATATATATCAAGTTTCAGAAACTAGATCAAGTGACTATTAGAGAATACATCCTTATCCTAGAATATGAGATGTATTTTGATAAATTATGATAATCCCAAAGTCCTTTCGAAAAACGTGATTTACAATTTGATTATCATCAACTTTGCATTAGTCAAATTTAGGAAGCCACCCCTTAACAATTTGAGTATAAACTACTGAACCACAACATATACTTCCAAATACCTATTGTGCAAACATATGTAAATTACCGTTATCACAAAAATGATGTTCAACATTTGGCATCCTCTTACCGATATTCCCCCTTTTCAGCATGATGTACTTATGTGTGAAACGAACTTCAGACAACCTGAATGTATCAAGATTATTATAAACACTAAATTTTATTCCTTTACATCATTGGCTATACAAAGCATTTTACAGAAACCTTGTTAAGTAGACCCCTACTCCCATTATATAAACCGATGTAACGATACACGATACCATCAAAGCTTGTAAATTTTTTGATTAATTATCCAAAACACCTTCTGTTTTTAGTCATGGTTAAATTATTATCCTTTATATGATTTTGTTACATAACTAATCATGGAAGAAACGACTTCGGTAAAACCATCATAATTGCTTGATAAACCTTCAAAGCTCAAAGCTAATAATTCAATAGGGTCCCTTTCGAATATATTGTATACTTTAGACGATGTAAGCTCCATGACAATCAAGAACTTCATAAATATAGTAAATTTCGAGGAAGAAATTCTTCCAAGGTGGGTAGGATGTAACAACCCGCAATTTAAAAATAAGTTTTGGTAAATTGTTTTCTCGAAAATAAAGTTTTTGTCAAAGTAAAGAGTAAGATATATATAAAGTAGAGATAGTATGTCATACCAAGGACCCATAAAAATATTAAGTTTTTTGTATTAAAAACCTTTAGTATCAAATTTAAATTTTACTAAATATTTAGGACACGTTTTAATTATCGTTTTATGCTTATTCATGGTAAAACGCTCTTTTTACTAAGTGAATATTAACCAATCATGAAATCAGTGGCAATCCAAAGAGTTATAACAAGTATATGGTGGAAACTATAATTTGATTTAAAACTTAAGGGGTCAAAACTAGAAATACCAAGACTTAAAAAAATATGTAGATATTTATCCAAGATATTTATGTATAATATTATTATATTGAAGATATTTATTGGAAATTTTCATTTTAAAAGCTATAAATAGGAAGCTACCCTAACCATTTTTCTCACACCTTCCTCTCCCTCATGACCCATTTGTTCTAACCGTGTACCTACGAAGATATGCTAACTAAATATTCGGTATTATTTGTATGGCATATGGACGATTGGGTAGTGTCGGTTTTATTCAATTGTAGTAAGTTTTAAATATATATAGGCGGTAAGATAAAAGGAAAGAAGGCGACTCTTCCTCGGGTATGTTTTATTTCAGTTTTCTCTTAAAGTTGATATAACATCCATATGTATTTCTATGTGTGTTCGTGTGCGCGCGCGCACGCAGATGAATATGTATGTGTGCGTAGGTATATATGTGTGTTCACATACCAGTGTATGTTACGATGTAAAAAGAGCCAGAATTAACTTCTCAATAGTTGTTTGTCCAGAAAAGACGGGTTCTTTATTTTAAAACCAAACGCAAACAATTTAAGTACACACAAAAATGCCACCTTTTTAGTCTTTAAAAATTCATATTTTTTAATCCGTCATTCAAAAAATACATGAATTGTATCGATGGGTTTGCAGTGTCAAATATAACATTTTAGTATATAAATATTTTATAATTGACAGTATTTTCAACAAAGCCAAATTTAGGCCATTGTGCAATTAAGGGTCCCAAATTACTTGTTATAAAAACTTTATTTTTATCATATAAAACTTGTTCCATAAATTTTTCTCCACTAATTAATGTGTTTTACTAAGAAATAAATTGTCCATTTTCAACTTCAAAAACCTTATCTTATCACTTTTTCCCCAAAGTTATTTCAATAAATTATATCATTGAACTCAGTTCCTACATGAAAATTGTGTATAAATATTAATCATCTACTCAAATATCCAAGTCAGTTGGATTCAATTACGAACCAAGCTACGTACAACATAAAGCTTTTACCACCATACAGAAACAACAAATGTTATTAATACACATAAACTAGAAAAATATCTATTTCGAATTATCTACAGTAACCTTGCATTAAAAATCATAGCGAGAGACATCAGATGCAACTTATACCAAGTTAGTCAAAAATCCCATGGAAATATTGAGAGGTGATTCTGTTTCACCATTAAATGCGAGCTTATACCTTTGAAATTACTGATTTTAATATCACTATGTGATAGTCCCTGGTCTATTGTTCTTATTTATGAAATCTTTTGTGTAGTTCACACTATCGTGAATATTAATTCAATCTTTATCAAATTAAACTCTTTCCATTCAAATTCGGACAGCCTATGGTTTCAGTAAACCCACTAATTTCAATTATTTTACCCGGATTGTAGTACACCCTTGCATCCTATTAAAACCCTAATTTTAAGTTATTTTACACTGATTGCAGTACACCCATGCATCTTATTAAAATCGTGATTTCATTTATTTTATCCCGACTGCAGTACAGCTCTACAATTTATAGCCATTATCAGTGAAACCCCAAGTAGCATACCTTACGATTAAAGGATTAGACTCCAGTATACCACGAAAGTTCTATTTGGACTGTAGGACATATATGTTTAGTGCCTAGTTTTTTATTTGCTACATACGTATGAGTGTCACTCTAGTTGGTGTGCCTAGACATTTATTTTTTCCCAATTATTTAGGTCGACAGTCCAAAGGTTTTGAGCGATATTGTAATGGTATTGCTACGCATTCGAAGGCCCTATAGCCGATGAATTATGAGTTATATTGTTATAGTCTAAAATCTTATATTGACTTGATGAAACATATCCACTTATAAATCACCATACTATTCTTTTAAATATCACATACTCTAGTATACCCCTGTTCAGTATTGTTGTTATTCTATTTTGCTTCAGATTACTATTAACTATGTTATATTAATAGCATTTCAGTCCCAGTAATGCTATAAAAACAAACTCTTGTATATACATTGTTATAGAAGTATAATTATCTTCTTGGAAAAGTTTTTATTATTCTTTTCCTTCTAGTAATTTAAATTGTTACCTATAACGATGAAGAGCAGTTCAAGCTAGGATATATGAATATTGGGAATAGTTTTGTTTAGCAACTAGTCTTACAAAAATAGTTGTTAATAAGGTAATGAGATGTGTATATAGCATTTTATAGTTGAAACTATAGATTGTAACAAATTGAAATATAAATTAAATTCCTCTTTTGAAAAAAATGATGGTTTTCATTACGGTTCAATAGTTATCTTAATAAAACCTCACACTTGAGAAATCGGGATGTGACCCCTACCGCGGTGTCGGTTACAGTTAGGTATAGGAGGAGGGGGAGACCTTGCTACGAAGGCATGAGCATCGAAGGTCAGGTAAGGTATTGTTTGATCTGACCAAAGGCTTCCTAACATGACTCCCGTAAAATATATTCACTTGTAGGATGATCCTTCATTTCATTGAGATTCCTTAAATTATTTTATTTCTTATTAGTGCATATATCTTTTTGGTTAACTATTGTGGCCATGTTCAACCCTTCCTTAAGAGGTTACTATTGATTAACTTATTTGATATGTTGATTGGCAGATGAAGAAAGAGGATGAAGGTCACCCGAGAAAGTTACCTCGAAGATTTTCCACATTAATGGCTCGAAGAAGACCTACCTCAAAGATTCACCTAGTTCGAAGAATCCAACTTGTAGATCAAAGTCACTTGGATGACGATAGTTTGTAATAAGAAATAAAATGAATTATATCACGTACATTATCTTATGATTATATGTTGAGCGAGGTCATTTGGTACCCATGAGGGACCATGCCTGACAGGGCATGGGAGAGCTAACATGCTCTATCGAACAACCTCCTCTTGGGAACCTTACAGGGATATGGTTCAGTGGATTGGGATCGAGTCAATGTTGGGAATACAACTACCAACACTTGGCACACTTGGGAAAAACTTCACTTAGTATATATGGTTGCTCGATCTACTATAGCCGAGCTACCTCAACTCCTACTTGTTCGATGGAACCTCCTCAAGGTACCTTAATCTTGTAGCCTTGGTCTTAAGATAGTTCTTAACCAACAATCAAAAAACTAAACACTCGAGCTACCTATGAGACGAGAAACCTTAAAGCAGACGCCATCCCGCCTGACTGATGTGACCATGCACCTAATAGAGTCACTGTTTACCCACTTTTTGATGTCATAACGCCTGACTTTAGGGACTCAAAGTTACGACACTCAAGTGGGTGTATCTTTAAAATGAAAAGTCTAGTTCACCAAACCTGGCCCTTTAGCCGTTATAAGATAAGCCCCAAGATGCCACGTCATGTCTATCATTTAGTGCCCACTATACCTCTAGCCAATGAAACAGTTTCCCACCAAATTATGAGATCCCATGCATTTAATGATATATTTTCTACATTAATGGGAGATACTTGTGCATTTAATGCAATCAATCATATTGGTTGAACACGGGTAAGTTTACTTGAGTAACTTACCCTTCGTATAAATACACCAGATGAACAGTTTAATGAGGCGAGCGTTCTAAGCCTAAAATTACTGCCCAGCTTCCCCCATACACGAGAGCTATTGTGAAAACATAATTTCCCACACCCATTGAATACCCATATCATTGAGCATTAACTGAACTTGAAATTCATGCCTTGCCTTTATTGTGCCTAGAGTTCTTTGTCTTTCTCCCTCCGACCAAGCTACCTGTTGGTCCCGTCTATTTATTATGCTTGTTTTGTATTTAGTGCGCCAATATAAAATTTTATAAAAGTCTAAATATTGAATCCATTTGCCTCTTATTCACATGTGTTCGCTGTCAACATTTAATATTGCACAGTCTTGATCCCGATCTTGATAAGGGGTTACGCCTCACTTGATACTAACGTTATTCCAAGAACCCACATCTTCCATTTAACGACTCTGCTAGGGAGGTATTCTCTTTTAAAAAGATGCCAGAGGATGACACTGCCAGAATCATTGACTTTGACTCCATGCAGCGTGAAGAGGAGGCAAACCTCTCCATGCTATCTGAGAGAGTGAGAATAGCACGGACGGAGCCTAGTGCGTCCAATGCTGGAGTGACGAAAATGATTGGCTCATAGACAGGAATACTCTCGGCATAAATAAAGGGACTCACGGGTTTGTTCACAGAGTTCATCAAGACTCTGGCAGCCCAGACGATGTTGGGGATCCCTACGGGAGGGAACTCCTTCACTACACCACCAGTGATAATACCTGCCCCTATCGTTACGGGGGGTGTTACTATGCCCGCTTTAACAGAGATCTCCCTACTGCTCCGCTAACTTTTGGCAGTGTGCCTCTCATCATGGTCCCACTCGTGATAACTTGGCCAACGCCGCAAGATGGGGAAACGACTTCGGTGACTCGGGCTACGACGGGCGGTATGAAAAAATATGCACCACCCACTCTGGCAATTTTAGCATTAGTAATGATGCAACCAACTAGATCTTTATTGTCCAACCTAGAGGAAATGAAGAAGGAGCTGCTGAAGTTCATAGCAGTATCCAAAGGGGGATATAGTTCTTTGGTGTATGATGACTTCCGAACTCCATACATAGAGGCATACAACAATAAACCATACCCAGTAGGGCATATTCCACCAATATTCGAGAAGTACACGGTGAAATGTGAAAACCCAAAGGAGCACGTGAAGAGATTTATTAAAACTCTTGGGGCCCATTGCAATGATAAAAAGTTGAGGTTGAGGGAAGTTTATAATTCCTTGACAGAGAAAGTATACACGTGGTACTCCTACTTAGTCCCAAGCAGTGTGGGATCCTAGGAGGAATTTCACGTTTTATTTGTACAAAAGTTCTTTTTGGATGAGGATGAGTTTACACTCACACGGCTAGCACAAGAGAAGCAGAATACGGGGGAGGATGTTGTGGCCTATTAGGAGGTTTTACGAGTGCTCTCTGGATGTAAAGGAGGAAACACGAGAGGATAAACTTTTGAATGTTTGCGTAAAAGGTTTGTTACCTGAGTATAAATGCCATCTGATTAATGAACTGTAAGAGGGTGCATTCTCAGCTTTCTTGAAAGCAACGAGGAACATTACCTTGGTGGTTAAGCTTGTACTACCCCGTCCTCCTTCTCAAACTTGTTACTAAGGCTAGCAGTTTCCTCGGGGAAGGGAGTACCCTCGAGAGTCAATTACGCAGACGATGGGGCTAAGGAGGAAAGCAGTGTAGATCGAGGAAGAATAAGGGGGAGAGGAAACAAGAGAAGATTCAAAGACGAGGAAGATCCCCCCGAGCTACCTTGCACAGTGGAACAAGATTTGAACATATATGATCTTATGGTTTGAGACAAGGTTTGCAGGTCGGTCAATATAAACACGGTGCAACTTTCTTGGGAGGACAGGGAGAAACCTCACTATTCTACACTTCACAATAGGGTGAACCACCTTACCAAACTGTGTTTTCACTAAGGAGATTGATTGACCATCATGTAAAGAATGGAGAAATCGATTTTCCATAAACTAACGTGAACGATAATCCTTTACCACCACATGGAGCCCATATGGCCAACACTTTTGATGAAGAGGCTGAATGATTGATAAGAGGGCAGCGGTTCCAAAAGGGTGACTTCGAATAATCTCTGGAGGAATGCACCTTCAAGCTGGCTCAGCTCCATTTAGACGATGAGACAAAGGAGGTAGACAAACAAGGGAAGGAAGTACATGAACCCTTCGAGGGACTTAGTAGGCAGATGGGAGCCTACTATCTGGAGGAGGTAAATGCAGTGATAGCCTACAATGAGGCCTCATATAGATATGTAGAGGAATTTTATTAGCTCAAAGATGAACAAGAAGACTCGTGGGTCGAATGCGTGGCAGTTGCTCACTCACCAAAGTTTGGTTGGTTCTTCAATCAGGTTGGCCTCCCTGAGGACTCCCGGTTGGACGTTACGTGAGCTATCTTGGAAATTGCAAAGAAGAACATGGTGACACACCTGAAATGGAAGGGTCCTATGGTCGGGCTTATGATAAGGTACCTCTCTGAATTCACGTTCTCGAAAGCTGACACATTAAACAGGTATCCCCACAGTAGACCCTTGTATGTTATGGCGTCTAGAAATGATTATTTTTTCTCTTGTGTTTTATTGGACGGGGGAGCATCCATAAATATAATGACTATTAGGTCCTTTTACTCTAATGGACTGTCGTAGATAAGGATAATACCCTATTCATTGGCAAGCTCATGGTATGACAATCAGTCGCCCAAATCGATGGGCTATGTTAACGTAGGCATCACAATGGGGAATATTACTTCTCATATCAGATTCTATATCATGAACTGCAAGCCATCGTACCAACTTCTAGTGGGAAGGGTATGGATACACAATTATGGGTTGGTACCCTCCACCTATCATCTGTGTGCTAAAAGGCAAAGAGGTGGTGATTCGAGCTACTAAGAAACCCTTCACAAAAGAGGAAACTCATATGGTGGACGTCGCTTTCTATACAGATCTGGCAAAAGAAGCTACGACGATAACAAGGTACACCGGGGGAATAAGGTTTCCATCCACTCGAGAGAGGGTGAAATTGCCTTCCCGTACAGTGGTGAACTATAAAGAAAAACGTGACTTGGGTGCAGCGAGGCCCCCTAGTCTATCGACGTAGCTCTGAGACTGAATGACCCCGCGCATTGACCCAATCGAGAACCAAGTCCAGACTCAAAGTGTCCTTAGAAGGTGAACGGTGAGATAAGTGGATGAGAATCACAAGAAGATGACCTTGAAAGAAGAAGTTGCTCAGCAATGCAAATTGTTAGTTTTGCCTAATGGAGGGATTATCTACAAATTATGAAGGTGTGAGGGGGCAGATGAAGGTCTAGACGATGAGGATGACTCGGTTTATGAATGCTTCCTGGTAAATAACCAAGGGCAATGTTTGGTGATTGATAACTTTGGAGTACAAGAGTTTCTGTAAGAGGTAGCAGAAGAACGTGAGTGCATCAAAGACAGTCCCAGGCCATAGATTCAAGAGTTGGAAAAAAATGACCTGGTCGAAGAAGATAATGATCCTAACCCCATTTTTATCTTGAAGGACTTGGAGGGAGTGCCTCGAGAGGAGTTAATAAAATTGCTGCTAGAGTTCAAAGAAGTCTTCACGTGAAAGTACACCAAGATGCCTGGGGTGGACAACGAGGTGAGCTGTCACAGGTTGGCTATTTTTCCATCAGCCATCCCGGTGAAGCAAGCCACCCGAACGTATAAGGCGGAGTTCGATCTAAAGATTAAAGAGGAAGTTTAAAGATTTCTTATGGTCGGCTTCATAGTTCCATTCTAACATCTGATCTAGCTTTCTAGTATCGTATCTGTGGGAAAGAAAGATAAGAGCCAGATCATAATATGTGTGGACTTTAGGGACCTAAATCAAGCATGCTCGAAAGATAAATTATTGCTTCCTTCCATTGATAGCTTGATTGATGCAACTGCAGGCCATGAGATGTACAAATTCATGGATGGTTACGTGGGATACAACCAGATAAAGATGGATCCGACCGATATAGAGAGGACCACCTTTAGAATGCCTTTGGGTAACTTCATGTACACAGTTATACCTTTTGGGTTGAAGAACGCATGAGCTACCTATTAAAGGATGATGATGTCCATCTTTCACGATCTTTTCCAGAAGATCGTGGAGTTTTATGTCGATTATCTGGTGATAAAATACAAGAAGGAGGGGTCCCACCTGGATAACTTAAGGAGGGTGTTCAATCGGTGCATAAAATATAAACTAAAGATGAACCCACTCAAATGCGTGATTGGAGTAACTAGCGGGAAATTCTTGGGGTTTGTGGTAAACTTTCAAGGGGTGCAAATGGACTTGGACAAGCGTCGGGCCATCATTAATATGCCAAGACCGAAGTCAGCACAAAAATTTAAAAGCTTCCGTCATAAACTCTCCTACTTGAGGAGGTTTGTCCTAGGACTGGTCGAGCTAACACACCCGTTGATGGAGTTGCTAAGAAAGGGAGTGAAGTTCGCATGGGAAGCGATGCACCAAGATTCCATGGACAAGCTGAAAGATCTCCTTACTTCTCCTTAAATGATGATGCCCCCGAAGGTAGGTATCCCTTTACGTCTATAGCTTACATCAACTGAACGATCTATTGGTGCCTTGTTGGCCCAAGAGATGGACAGTGTAGAGAAACCTATTTATTACCTGAGCATAATCATATATGGGCCTGAGGACAAATATACTAGTATTGAGAGACATTGTTTAGCTTTTGTATTTGTAGGGAAAAAACTTAGGCACTACCTACTATCATTAACAGTACATATTGTAACTAGGTGTGATCCTATAAAGTTTTTTCTTGCTAGAATTGTGCTAATAGGCAAGGCAACTCAATGGTTCTTAATCCTCTCAGAGTATGATCTCAAGTGTGTGGTCCCTCGAGCCATTAAGAGCCAAGCATATGCAGATTTACTAGCCATATTTCCATCGGGAATATTCGAGCCACTTGTGGAAGAACTCCCGGGTGACGATCTCTAGGCCAACTTTATAACATCCAACCTGGACGAGTGGAGTATGGAATTTGACGGTTCTTTGGCCGAGAAGAAGGGGGAGCCAGAGTCATCCTACGGATAGACGGTGAAGAGGGTTGCCTATCTTTCAAATAGGAATTTGAATGTTGGAATAATGAGGCCAAATACGAGGCATTGGTCTTGGGGTTGCTTGAAGTTCTCAGAAGAGGTATCCAAGTCCTAACGATAAAAGAGGACTCCGACTTGGTGGTGAAATAGGTAACTGGTGAATTATCCCTGAAGAATATGAGCCTAGTGCCCTATATAACGATCATACAACGGTTGCTCGGGTAGTTGTAAAGGGTAAAGATCAAGAGACATCCCCAAATAATGAACTCACATGCTGAAGCTTATGCCACCATTGCCCAAAAGATTGCCTTTGATGGACAATTAATAGTGGTTCGGATCACAAAGAGGATAGCTCCCTTGATGTTTTTAGAAATGTTGCCCACAGACGATAAGGATGATTGGAGGGGTGAGATCAGAAATCAACTAGAGAGAGGCGAAGGGCCACTGATCTTAGTTGAGCTGGCACAATACTTTTTCACTATAGGAAACTTATACTACAAAAATAAAGTGGGTTGGCTATCCAGATGTGTGGACCCCTAGGAATCCAAAAGAAGATTGATCGAGGTACATGAAGACAGTTATGAAACCATCGAGATACCTTTGTACAGAAGGGTACAACGGGCGGGGTATTTTTGGCCTTCGATGAGACAAGATTATGTGGTAGTACAAAGAGAGTGCGCGATGTGTTGTCTGTTCTATCAGGAAACAGAGTGCAATTTTATTAATCAACCCCGAGATTAGAGGAAACCATATATGGATTTGTTGATAGATAGAGTAATGCCTACGGACAAAGAGGATGCCACCAAAGTGAAGAAGCGAGAACCCATGTAATTTGTTCAAGAAGAGAATTTGTACCGACGGGGAAACCATGAGAGGACCCTAACATGCATAAGAGGAGAGGTGGCTGAAGAAATCTCACAAGTCGGGCCACATCGGGGTGACAAACTCTACGATCAACTCATGACCTTGGGATATTATTGACCTATAATGGAGAAAGATTCGGCGGAGTACGTTCATAAGTGTAAAGCTTGTCAATTACACGGGAATATAATCCACGCCCCCTTCGGTGGACCTACATTCTCTCTCTATGCCATTTTCATTTAACCCTTGGGTGTTCGATATAGTGGGGGACATTAAACCCTTCGTCGCGGGCAACAGAGTTCTTTACGAAGTGGGTAGAACCCATACCACTCAAAAAATCCACAGCAGGGGTAGTGGCCCGATTTATAAAGGAATACATTATTTGCTAATTCGGTATCCCAAAAGTATTTTTATTAGATAATGGCACCCCGTTCGTGAATAGAGAAGTGAGTTTTCTAATGAACAAGTACTCCATTATCCATCATAAGTCAACAGTAGCATACCCGAAGTGCAATGGGACGGCATAGGCCACCAACAAGACCTTAGTAAATATCTTGACAAAGATGTTAGAAGATTTCCTAGGCACATGGGACGATAAGATCTCAAAAGTACTTTGGGACTACCGAACAATAAAGAGAAAAACAATGGGATATAATCCATTTTCCTTAGTGTTTGGGGAAGAAGTACCTTCCTCCCGCTACACTTACGAAGTGCCATGCTCCCTCACAGTCAGCACGTGCAACTCGAGGAACTAGAGGAGCACAGGGACAATGCAGCAAGACACTTTGTGATGTATGGAAAGCAGTTGTCCAGATCCTACGACCAATTAGTGAGACCGAGGAAGTTTAAAGAGGGGGACTTAGTTCTAAAATCATGCACCAAGAACATCAGGGGTTTGTCATTGCCCAAGTTTGAGGCCAACTGGGACCTTACATTGTTCGAGTAGCTGATGATTCGGGTTATTGTGAGATATCCAAGGTGGAGGACAATGTTACTTTCCAACTGAACAACAAGTGGCTGAAGATATACCATGTTTAAATGTACGTTTTTCTAACACCCCAGTTTATTGCATTGTATCTTGTTAATATTTGTTTGAAGGGTTCTCCCTTGTAAATGATTGGGCCTATTTGTTTAATATATTGTGAAGTAAATGTTTATGTGGAAAATGTTAACCTCATCTTGCATGGAGTGATTGGTATTAATGTAATAGTTTAGCCAATGTAAAAAGAAAAAAAAGGAAGAAAACATCAAAGGTCACAAACATTTTTATTTAATAAGAGAAGTACATTGATTGCATGCAAAAAAAATAAAGTAGGGGATCAAAACCCCAAACTAAGGAACACCAACAAAGGAAACATTAAATAAGGGTGGCTACGAGCTATCCATAATGAAAGGAAGGTTCGCTGATCCAAGTAACTGATGGTGATGTTGGGGGAGAATTTTCTCAAGGCTGCTCTAGTTTGTAATAAGATCGTCCAAATCCTTCTGATGAAGCTCCATCTTTTAATGAATAATATCCAAGTCTTATTCTTTCTTGAGAAGCTCAGCCTCTGCCCGAGCAACAACTTCACGAGCATCCTATACCTTCTATTCAAACATAACCAGTTAGGTCTCCAGACTTACAAGCTCCTTCAAAAAAGCTACCTGCGAGCGATAAATGCTCTAAAATCGATGATAGAGGGCTGGAAGGTCAGCTTTATTGAAGTCACAGAGCAGCTTTACCAACCAATACAGTGAGAATACATCATTGATGAGCAAGTTAACCTTCCCCAGTAATGACTTGATTGTATCAGAACTAAGTGACTCGAGAGGGGTATTGAGGATCTACTCCAAAATAACGGTGAGCCCGAGCCAACGGAAAGCCATCATCCCCGGAATAGGCTGAAGACTACGAGAAGTGAAGGTTAAAGGAAAACTTGCCAAGAGTTTCTCAATCAACACACGAGGACCCTCAATCAGTATGTGGGGGAAATTGGCCAAAGTCTTCCTTACTACTAACTCAGGGGCTACCTCAAGAGGATGTCACTAAAAACACTATCACTTGCGGAAGGGAGTCTGGTGTGTGATGTACTGTCAATTTCTTGGACCCTAGAAGCAACCACCTCATGCACTTCACCGACATTAGGTTTCATCTCCTGAACCGGTACAGTAATAGGAGCCCCTCCCAAAGGGGAAATTTCAACTAGAGTCCTCACTTGCATAACTTCATGAGTGATAGGATCAACCTCTGATTTGCGTGATACAGGTTGCTCGACCTATAACTGAAATATAAAAAATTGCCAAGTTAACAAAACACATACAAATTGTCTTGCAAGAATGAATTTTAAATCCAATATAATTTGGCCTGTCTGACCCTCGATTATGGGAGATTTTATGCCAATAAGACTTGTCCCTCCTGACCCTAGGTTATGGGAGATTTTATGCCAATAAGACTTGGCCCGCCTAACCCTTCATTATGGGAGATTTTATGCCAATAAGACTTGGCCCTCCTGACCCTCGGTTATGGGAGATTTATAAGACCAATATAACTTGGCCCGCCTAACCCCCGGTTATGGGAGATTTCTAAGACCAATACGACTTGGAAAAAACTAATAAAGTTTAAATGCAGGAGTTATATAGAAGAGGACAAGTATACCTATGGATGATGTTAATCAGAAAATTCACGAGTAGCGATTTGAACTACATCTTTTTCGTCATACAAAACACGTGCCACCAAAGGACGTTGCTCTTGGGGGGAAATCACATCCCCACCATCGTCAGCAACCTCTTCCATTCTCCCCTTTCCTTGGCCTTTAATAGAAACTTCTACTCTTTACTAATTATCGATTGAGGGCCCAAATATGGTAACAAGGACCTGGTCATAAGAAAGGGTGGGGACTAACGGAGCAATGGGTTTGGGTAAATATACTTACGAATCACAATGGAGAGAAATTTAGAATATCAAGTCAAAAGGAATAAACAAATTAGAATATCAATAGAAAAATCTTACCACGGGAAGCGAACTAACAAGAGCGAGGGATTTAGGAACAACTTCAACAATCCTCGCAACTGGCACACCTGCCTCAAGACAAGCCTGCTCGAGCAAAAACGTAGGATCATGTGAATAGTCGCTACTTGATTCAGTTAAAGTATCAGAAATAACTGCCCCTATGGTGAAATTGGAGGTTACGTATGAAGTAATAGGAGCAGTTATCTCCTACGGTACAGTTTCTTTCGCGGTAGGTAGAACTTCACCGCGCTTTTCCAACCGATTGCTCGCCTCAACATCATCGCGTGAGCCACCTCGCGCATCAACCTAAAAAAGTGAGAGTTAGAATAATACAGAGTCATAATCACAAGGTAAAAGATTAAAAGTTCAAGACTAAGAAGAATGATGGAAAGTATACCTCTTCTTATTCCAACATATCCTCTAAAACTTCATAATACTGAGGAGGTGAGTCAGGTTTAAAAAGGGAAACAATTCTCCTCAACCTGCGTCGCCGGACTAATGCAGTATCCTCCTATTCTTATTCTTCTTCTTCTTCCTCCTCCTCTTCCTCTGCTTTCTTTTCACCTCCCTAACCATCATCATCAGAACCAGTTACGACATGCTTCTCAGGCAGCTCCTCCTCACTTGATTCGCCCGATTCCTCTAGCACAAGATTAAGAGGGATAATTTCCTTCCTCTTTTTACTACCTTCAGATGGATGAGGGAAGTATGAGAAACCACGAGAAGCCATCTCGACTGACATAAAATCCCTATATTCTTTGCTAAAGTTCTCCCAAGTCTGTCGAAGCTGATCAAACATTAGACTGACTTCCTGGGAGGCTTTGAGGTCAGGAGTACGAGCCACTGGAACTTACTGGACAGTTTTGAGATTCTTCATTGGGGATTTTCTGGTAGCCCTCATAGCTACTCTAGATGAAGTAACGTGTGGAGTATCACTTCCTTCAACTAGCCTCAAAGGACCAGGGGAAACAATAACTACCTTGGCTGGAATTGAGGATTAAGATGTTTTCTTCTACTTTACCATAGCTTGGTACACTGGAGCTATCAGAGTCATCTCAAAAGGAACAGATTTATTAATAGTACTCAAAGGGAACATCGAGTTGAAGGTGTTATAATTTCTTAAACCCAACTCTGTGGGAGGGTATCTCTTAACCTCAGGATATTAAGGCTCTTTCAGAACGATACTTTTAAAGTGAACAAACTAGTTTTTCCATGGCTGACGTGCTCCCTCGAGCTACCTTTTCTGGAATGAAATGATTGGTCGGGTAGCTGGCACAGAGGTTTACCACAACTAAAGTTAGATAATTGGCACAAGCAAAAGAAAATTTTGTAGGCCTCTCACGGGTAAAGTGGCTTAGTAGAGGGGTTCCTTGTTCGTAACCAAATTACAAGGATACATGATGGGGGTTATAAATGGAATAAAAAGAAGACCATTTTGTGTGATAAGGTAAGTAAGAAGGGATCAATAGAAGGGGGAAATTATTTGATGGAAAGTTCCTGGCTAGTGCCTCATCGAGTGGAGTGATAGGACGTTCTTTAGTGAAAAAATCATTGGTAAAAAATTGGTCCACCCCAACATAGGGGCGAGGTAAGAACCTTTTGTCTTTATCAATCAAAGATATGAGAGTCATATTGACACTTTTATGATTCCAATAACAGATCCTCGGGATTCTGATAGGCTGAGAACCGAGGTAGTTGCCAGCCAGGGCATAGTCTGGGAAGTGAGCATAAAGGAAAGCTGTTAAAAGAACGTGATTCACGTAGTTGGAGATATTAAACCTATCGATGCTCCTGGTTGAATTCGTCACCACCCGGTCAAACCAGGTGTATAATGAACCAAGTATGATACCTGCGAGAGGAAGCTTCATGTCACTAGCCATTCAAACAACCATATTAATCAAGTATTTTGGGGGGGCAATCATGGGGCTTGCCCGGGAGATAGATCTTTAACAGCATCACCCTTGTGTAACCCTCTAGCTCAATCTGAGAATCAAAAACCTTTTCAGTCATGGGTTGTTTGAACACCTTTTTTCTATGAGGATTTTCCTCTGCTTCCTCACGGGCCCTAATCACCACATTGTCTTCAATAAAGTATAAGTAGCTGATTAGCTCTGAATAGGTACACTTGTTATATGTAACCATGTAGTATTTCATAACTATTTCTAACTCAGCCCTCAAGGCCTTCTCTTTGTTGGACACCAATGCTTCGAAAAACGTGTTAAATCCCACCGCTTTTAATCCTAACAGCTCACAAACATCTTCAAGGGTGATAGTAAACTCACCCCAAGAGTCCATAAAGGTATATGACCTATAGCTCCAATGAGACACACGTAGCTAAAGGGTAGTGTTCTTTTTGGCAAGAGTGAGATCACCTAACCAGATGGAGTAAGATAGGCCAATAAGAGCAAGTTGAACAGAGTACTTGGAATGGATGTAGTCGGTCCAAGGACCTAACCCCTCACAAGCACCATAAGAAGCCTCAAACTCCACCTTGGAGTATGGGAAATCACCACGCTCAACGCAAAATCGGGTAATAGTGGTAGTAGGGATGTAGGCGAAGTCCTCAGCATCCTCTCCCTCGTCTATTAACAACTTAGGGTTTTCAACTATCTCCAGTTCGCCGGGAAACCTCTCTACCGTCTGCCAGAATCGATCGGACTCCCTGAAGTAGGGAGCGCGACGGTAATGCTGCCATTAGTTTTGACATGCCTGAGTTTCAGGGGAAGCACCCCTAGCAGAGTGAGTTATCTTAATGATGGGTGCTATGGGGAACTTGGGAGAATAAGATAAGAGGTTAAGTTAAAAGGAATAAAGTTATAAAAAAGATAAAGGTTTCTCTCACAAATGCTTAACTCAAAGATGAAAACACAAAAGTGAAAATTTGAAATGAAAGCACACCCCCTTTTATAGGGGCAACAAAAACCCCAATGGGCGAAAAAAGGCAGCGCTTAGAGAAGCACAATAATGATCAAATCAACTTACGTATTCACCACGCACGTGTTGCAGCAGAGTTCAAAGGCTGCAATGATGACGTTTTGGGGAGCAAACGTGAGAATGGGAAGTGTGGGGAACACGTCCGTACCTTGGCACTATCACGTGTCATTTATAGAAGCATAAACGATAACCTCATTAAATGAAACATGCTTGAAGTCTTTTCGTCTTGGGAGAAATGAAGATTTTTGGGGGAAATTTCAATAAACCTCTTCACTTTTCCCAAGGCATTTGCCACGAGTAATTATGAAACATCACAAAAGGAAGAGATATTATTTTAAGTATGGCAAGATATTTATTAAACAAACGAGGCAGTTCAAAAGATAAAGGAAGATATAACTCCTCCACTGCTAATAATTTGTTATTCCTTATAAATCAAGTGCCTAGGGATATTGAAAAATTATTGCAGGAAAGGATTGAAGATCAATAAAGGGTTTCATGCATATATTTCTTCATAAAATAAACAAATATGTCTACGAAGGGGCAAATGTAGGGGGAGTCCCCGCCAAAGAGTGATTAACTTAGTTAATATGTTGATTGTCAGATGAAGAAAGAGTATGAAGGTCACCCGATCAAGTTACTTGGACCTAGTTCGAAGGACCGACCTCGAAGGACCTACCTCGAAGATTCTCCTATGGACCTAGTTCGAAGGTCCAACTTTTAGATCAAAGTCACTTGGATGACGATAGTTTGTAATAATAAATAGAATGAATTGTATCATGTACTTTATCATATGATTATATGTTGAGCGAGGTCGTTTGGTACCCACGAGGGACCATGCCTGGCAGGGCATGGGAGAGCTAACATGCTCTATCGAACAACCTCCTCTTGGGAACCCCGCATGGACATGGTTCAGAGGATTTGTATTACGGCAATGTTGGGAGTGACTTCCCTTTATTGTGCCTAGAGTGCTTTCTCTTTCTCCCTCCGACCAAGCAACATGATGGTCCCGTATATTTAGTATGCTTGTTGTGTATTTATTTTGCCAACATATCATTTAATACAAGTCTGAATATTGAATCCCTTTGCCTCTTATTCACCTGTGTTCACTGTCAACATTTAATATTGCATGGCGTTGATCCCGATCTAGATAAGGGATTACGCCTCACTTGATACTAACTGTATTCCAAGAACCCACATCTTACACTAGGATATATGAATATTGGGAATAGTTTTGTTTAAAAAATAGTCTTACAAAAATAGTTGTTATCCAAGTAATGATATGTGTATATAACATTTTACAGTTGAAACTATGGATCGTAACACCGTGAAATATAAATAAAGTTCCTCTTCTGAAAAAAATAATGGTTTTCATTATGGTTCAGTAGTTATCTTGATAAAACCTCACCCTTGAGAAACCGGGATGTGACACCTATAGCGGTGTAGATTACAGGTAGGTATAGGAGGAGGGGGAGACCTTACTGCGAAGGCATGAGCATCGAAGAATAGGTAAGGTATTATTTGATCTGATCGAAGGCTTCCTGACATGCCTCGATCCAAACATTAGTTGAATCCTTCCGATGAAGCTTAAAACTGGGCTTGTAGATAGAAACCGGTTGGTTGAAGAATCGACTGGTGTATTAGAGATTTCCCAGGAACCCACGCACTTCTTTCTCCTCCTGGGGTAGTGGCATCTTGATAATTTCTTTAAGTTTAGTAGTGTTTACCTCAATACCTCTTATGATGACCATGAATTTAAGGAGTTTGCCCCTTATGACACCAAAAATTCATTTTTTATGGGTTGAGTCGCATATGGTAATGTTGTAGTCACTCGAAGAAATTACTCAAAGCATGAGTGTGACCTTCTTGAGTTTTGGACATGATGATTATTTCATCGACATAGACTTCGACTTCCTTATGGATAAGATCGTGCCAAATATTTGTAGCGTCCCTTTGGTAGGTATCCATGACATTCTTAAGATCGAAGGCCATGACTAAATAACAAAAGGTTCCCCACAGGGGGTTAAGATCCTACTGGTCGAGATGTATATTAATCTGATTATACTAGACAAAATCGTTGACAAATAACTTGAGTGCATGACTAATAGTGTTATCGATGATCATATCGATGTTAGGGAGAGGATAATAGGCCTTCAGGGATGCCTTGTTCAAATCTCGATAATCGATGAACATGTGAACCTTTCCTCTTAATTTTGGCATTGGGATGATGTTTTACCAGCCATGTAAGATATACCAACACACAAATAAAACTTGTGTTCAATTGTTTCACCACTTCATCTTTGACTTTGTGAGATCACTGTGTTTAGAGTTTTCTTAGTTTCTACTTGATAGGTTTTCTTTCTGGGAAAGTAAGAACCTCGTGATAGGCTATTTTTGGGTCACTGCCAGTCATGTTATTATAGGACCATATGAAGACATCCATAAACTCTTTAGGAAGTTCTTAGAATGGCGATTACTCATGCTCATTAAGGGTGGACCTTATCATAATCTCATGCAAGTGACTACTAGAACCGAGATTAATAATAATAGTCTCGTCACCATTAGTTTAAATATGGTTATGTTGTTTAGTTTTTTCCTTATTGAGATCGGTTAAAAAGTGTTCATTTATTCAATCATCATCAATCATTTGATTAGAATCAAGTAAATTAGCGTAAGTCACATCAAGATAGTCGAAATCGTCATTCATTTAATTACAAATGCAGAAACTAATCTAGGTATGAATGTATAGGTATGTACTCTAGAAAAATCATCAATCAAGTATCTGATCTTGTGAGTTCCTGCTGCAGCAATTTGAAGTTCAGATCTAAACCTACTCAATTTGATTTTGTTTTTCAACATTTCAAGCTTTCCAACTTGAAGTCCAAACCCCTTATTCCTATAATTTCAAAGTGGAATAAGCCTTGTGTAGGGGAAGTCAAGCTTAATACTGCTGGAGCTAGCATAAGTAAGTTAGATCAATCAGGCTCGGGAGGTATTCTAAGAGATCACAATGGGATTTCGATTCAATCTTTCTCTATCAATGAAGAGAATGTCCTCAATGCTTCAGCTGAATGTTCCGCCATCATATCAGTTCTCCAAGCATGCATAAGGCTCCAAATTTCTTCGGGGGTTGTTGAAACTGATAACAAATTTCTTTTTCATATTCTCAAAGGTCATATAAAGAAACCACCTTGGTACCTTATAGAATCTATCAAAGTTATTAGAGATTTTCAAATTGAAAACTCTATTTCCTACTCTCAAATTTGGAGAATTTCGAATTCAGTAGCTTCCAGTCTTGCCATTCATGGAAATCAGTCCTAATGCTTTCCCAGCTTCTCAAATGTTCAAGATCTCCCTTCAAAGTCTAAAGGTCTATATAAGATGGATCTCTTGGGACTAAAATCATTTGCATTTCTTCATTAATTATTTTGATTTTTTCATTTATTGGTTTGATTTCATTCTATATTTTTATTTTCTCTTATTCTTATAAGGCCCCCTTGGTAGGGCTGTTCTTCCAACTTTTTTAATAAATTTGGGGTTTCTAGCCTCTTCATAAAAAAATAAAATAAAAGAAAAAAAAATTACAAATGTTTTTAGGAAATACAATAGTTAGAACTTCATCAAAGGAGGAGTCATTCACAATTACATAGATTTAGAAGAAAAAACACTAGATTTGGGTGTTTTTAAAGGGGGTGAAAAATAGGGTTTTGATTGAATTGTATTGGCTTGATAGGAATGTCATGCCAGTTGAGGAGTGTTGCATCAGCAATGGTGATTTTCTTGAACAGGTTAGACGTCTCGGCTTTTAAGTGGATGATGCAAACATACAGTCCTAGTGTATGCAGGTCAAACGGATCATTGGTATTAGTGCCCTCGAAATTCTCAATATTTTCCACAATTTTGTCGATTAGAGGTTGCACCTCATAATTCTGATATTCACCTTAAGAGATTTTATCTTTAAAGAAGATCTCAATTCCCGATTACATCCTTTTCTCTACGGGGTCGTACCATAGTTCGGGGAATCCACAAAAAAGGTAAGTCTTCACCCTCTTTAATAAATTTCCCATTTAAGGAGTCTCGTGAGATTGTCTTTTCACTTTCTAAGCTACTCTTTCGGTATGGTTAGCGAAGTGATCTGAGTTCAGTCGGTGATGGTCAGTAGCCTAAGCCAAGGGGGGAAAAGTTTCCTGCGGGATTATCGGTTCGAGTATTCTTTATTTGCGTCAACCTAACCCCGTTTTGGGAATGGAGTGTGTGCTTTTGAAAATTTTAATTACATTTACATTGTGCACTGGACACACTCGATGTTTGAAATTTTCTCCGACTAGGATAGGAAGTGGTTCGATATTAAATCTTGAGAGGAACATGTCATTAACCGCATGATGAATTTCTTGTAGTGGGTTGCTTGTACAGATACCATTTTAGTTGTCTCCATCCCCCTAAATGGTGATGACTTGGTCGTTGACAAAGAAGTTTAATTTTTAGTGGAGAAAAGAAGATACGCCCCGGATAATGTGTAGCTAAGGGAGGCCAAGGAGAAGGTTGAATGAGGTAGCTATGTTGGTGACTGAGAATTCTATCTAAGGGAAAGTAGGGCTAACCCCTAATGTAACACTTAAGGAACCTATAGCCACTTGACGAGTATTGCCATCGGCACGAACAATGGCATAAGTTGGCCCAAGGTCACTAAATTTTTTCCCCGTGAAATTAAGCATTCTGAATGGATAGATATTGAAAGCATGTACGTTATCCATAAATGCCAACGAAACTGACTTTCCCATGAATTCAACATAGATATTGAGGGTATATTTGTGATAAATACTAATTTTTGGAATTTCCACCATGAAGAAGGAGAGGAGTTTTGTAGTAGTCAGAGATCCGACCATATTCATGACTTCTTTGAGAGTAGTGGTGGGAGGAACCGTAGGTGAGGGACTTTGTAGAAGGGGCTTGAAGGTAATCCTGAAATTAGGGATAATTCCCTAATTGGAAATAGTGTTCAAGATTAAGCAACCGAGGCAGCTCAAGCGTGGTAACTCAAGTTTGGCAACTCAGCGAGGCAGCTTGGCATGTTAACTCATACTTTAGCTTGTTGTATTAGTCATATTGTATTTCTGTTTATGTCGATTACAAGCTATAACGGTTACAATGTTGTAACGAGATTAATAACGAGTTTGTGTGAGGTCAAACGGTACTCGCAAAAGACCAGGCTTGGCAGGTCCTGGGAGAGCTTTCATGCTCTATCGAATGACCTCATCGTGGGAACTTTAAAGGTACCTGATTTGGAGGATTGAGAAGTGAGGCACCGTTGGGGCTTATCTAGACCATCGTAGATACACCTGGTAATAACAGCTAAGGACCCTAGCCATGGAACCTCAGGCGGAGTATCTTGGAGTTCCATCCGGCATTGAGTTGAGAACCAAACAGCCCTCTACTTAATGTCACATCTACTGTAGGTGATGTCACTAGCGAGCTATACAATGTCAGACTTGCACTTAAGTAAACCACCATGGTATTTGGGGTTGTCAGGAAGTTGGTGAGACACCTCTGCGACAACAGCCCCCTGACACACAGTGGTTAAGCAAAAGGCATGTCTTGGCATTTAATGTTTATGGCGTGGATACAACTAGTGCATCAGGCATTGAATGTTGTGACATAAAGTATGAGGGATGTATTTCACAATCTTTAATGACTGAGTTGCCTCGGGGGTGGTGTGGGGGGATATTTAAGGTCCCAACCACCTTTGAGGAGGGGAGAGGATCTTTGGAGAGTTCAGAAGTTATTGCAAGAGAGAATACACATCAGAGAGAGAGTTATTGCAAACCAGAGAGTTTACTCACTCACCATTGTTATTTATTACGAAGCTTTTAATACTTGACAAATATTCTTAAGGGTGTTTGGTGTGTTTCTACCTGCCTACCAAGGTGTATCTAGGGTGCTTACTTCTCTCTCCCTCTAGCAAAGTTACTTCTAAAGTTCATTACTATTTCCTTAGTTAGACACGAGAGCTTTGTGAGTTTAAACTGAATCTATCTTCATTGGGTTTGTGTTTGTGTGTTCTATCATTAATCCAAAGCTTTGGCCAATTAGCTTATCATTACCATACTCTAATAGGGGTTACGCCTCCATCTATAATTTAAAGTACCCTCTTACATTTGGCGACTCCGCTGGGGAGGCATTCTTCTAAGTAAGGAGTATGGCGCAAGATAATGCTATTCGAAGGCTCAACTTTGATGACATCCAGCATAATGAAGAACAGGCTAAGAGGGAACTGGATGCTCTAAGGGATAGGATTCCTCGAATAGAGGTACCTTCGGTTCAGGGAACGACAGACATGCCAGGGGTGACACAAGCGTCCACAGTGTGGGGTTGGGACCCACTCAGGTGGCGCTCCTCATGAGTAAGTTTTTTGAGTTTTTGCAAACTCCAGTAGCTTCAACAATGCTGGGAGGATTGGAGGCTAATGCCTTCGTAACACCAGGGGTAACTCCAACGGCCCCACCAGGTGCAGGTGTGGCGGGAACGGTTCCAGCATGCATGCCCTCTATTGTGAATCCAGCAGTGGGAACTTCAAGAGTTTCAACGGCCCCTGCTGTGACATTTGTGCTAGCTGCAATGGGCGCCCAGCCCATGGTGCCACTGGCTGTTGCCCCAGTAGCATCACCCATGGAGGAAATGAGAAAGGAGGTGATGAAGTTCATACAGGCTTCCTCACAATCTACTGGCGAGGGGGCTTTGGTTTTTTATGACTTTCGAACACCGTACCCCCAGGAATACAACGATGATCCCTATCCGAATGACTATATTCCTCCTATTTTTGAAAAATACACGGGAAAAGGTGGGAACCCTAAGGAGCATATTAAGCGCTTTGTTGAACATTTGGGGGCGCATTGTAATAATAAAAGGCTTAGGTTAAGGGATTTTTCTAAATCCTTGACCGATAAAGCATATACCTGGTATTATCATTTGGCTCCCAACAATGTTTCTACATGGGAAGAGATGCACGTGTTGTTTGTCCAGAAGTTCTTTCTGGCAGAAGATAAGTTTACTTTGACCCAACTGGGTAGGGAGAAGAAACGACCTGGGGAAGAAGTGGTGGCCTATGTTCAAAGATTCAGAGAAAGATCCCTCGACGTGAGGGACGAGGCCAAAGAATCCAAGTTACTGCAGATCTATGCTGAGGGGCTGCTTCCTGAGTAAATCTTCCATCTTATTAATGAGACGTGCGAGGGTACTTTTGCGGCATTCTTAAAAGCAGTGAGAAATATCTCTTTGGTGGTACGACCCAATCCGGTGGCGGTGCCCATGATGTTTAGGCAATCGATGAAACCTGCGGGGTAGAGGTCTCAGTCCCTACGGGTAGGGTACGCCGAGGGGGGAGATAAGGCCAAAGCACCAAAGAAAGACAATAAGAGGAAGTTTGGAAGAGACAGGGAAGACCCACCACCATTGCCGTGTACAATAGAAGAAGTTGTCAGCTGTTACAACGCGATGGTCCAAGGGGGAACGGTCTATGAGCCAAAGGACGTTCCCGTTGGGAAGCCCAATGTGGCAACAAAGGCGAATCCAAAGTATTGCCAGGTCCATCGGAGGATCCATCACCCGAAAAAAGTTGCTTCATACTGAGAAGAATTATTGACAAGTATGTAAAGGCAGGGTCGTTACAAATCCCTCCACAGAACGTCAATAATAACTTGCTACCAGTACATGGGGCCAATATCGTAGTGGCCTACGATGAAGAGGCGGAGAGAGGAGAAAGAGAAGAGTATGAAGCAACTTTGGAGACCTGCACCAAGGTAATGGCTAACGTAGTTTTGGCCTACAATGAAGAAAGCGCCAAAGACGTGGAGGACATGTATAGCATTGAAGGTGAGGAAGTAGATCCGAGCCTAGAGTACTGTGTAGTCTCAAAATCCCCAAAGTTCATCTGGTTTTTCGAACAGGTAGGGATACCGAAAGAAAGCAGGTTATAAATAACCCGGGGGATACTAGATATTACAAAGAAAGACGCAGTCCCTTCGCTGAAGTGGAAGGGACCCATGGCCAGGTTGGTAAGGAGGTTCCTGTCAGAGGTAACCTTCAGCGATGCTGATAGGGCTGTGAGATTCCCTCATAACAGGCCATTGTACGTGACTGCCAGTGTCAACGGAGTTAGTTTTACCAGGATTCTCATGGATGGGGGAGCTTTTATTAATATCATGCCAATTAACTCCTTTTATGCAGCCAATATTCCGGAAGAAAGGTTGGTCCCCATGCCTTTGGTAATTTCGGGGTATGATAACCAATCTTCTAAATCCATTGGGTATGTTAACGTGGGGATTGTGATGGGAAATTTGAGTTCTCATATAAAGTTCCACATAATAGAGATTGCAACTTCCTATCATCTGCTGATAGGAAGGGTGTGGATGCACAACCAAGGGTTAGTTCCTTCTACGTACCACCAATGCGCTAAAGCGAATATCAAGGGGACGGAGGTAACCATCAGGGCTATAAAGAGGCCTTTCGCTATTGAGGAAGCTCACTTGGCGGACGCAACATTTTATAGTGAGTTGGAAGAAGATGTCCGGGTCCTAACGAGGAGGATGGAGGGAGCATGGGTTCCCTCGATCAGAGAAAGGATAGGGCCCGTGAATGAGCAAAGTAAAGAGGTTGCAAGTAGAACGAAGGTAATAGCCGAAGAGGCTCACCAGGTGGTCCCTCGACCCCAAAGCATCTCGAAGAAGCTTAGAGATAGGATGAGACCCAGAGTGGATTCGATGGAGAATGAGGTCCAATGACAAAGTGTGCTGAGCCGGTTCTCAGAAAAAAGGGTGGCTGAGGCTTCTAGGGAGAAGAAGAGGAAGGCAGTCACCGCTACCAGCAGACAATGCAAGAAAGTCATTACTGAAGAGGGAAAGGTGGTGTATCGATTATAACGGTGTGAGCGGGCAGTCGAGGAAGCTGATGATGAGGTTGACCCGATATACGAGTGCTTTCTGGTAAATAAATTGGGACAATGTATGGTGATAGACAATTCCAACATACAAGAATTTATGGAGGAAGTCTCTGAGGAACCAGATTACATAGCGGATCAACCAAAGCCCCAAGCACAAGAGTTGGAGCAGTTGAACCTGGCAAAAGAAGGAGAAGATCCAAGGCTCGTCTTCATCTCGAAGGATCTCGGTAAGGAGAAACGAGAGGCATTGGTCGAGTTGATTCGGGAATTTATAGATGTTTTTGCATGGAAATACACGAAGATGGAGGGGTTAGATGAGGAAGTAAGATGTCACAAGTTGAACGTGATGCCTTCAGCCATTCTAGTAAAATAAGAAACGAGAACGTACAATCCTGACCTAGATTTGAAGATCAAGGAAGAGGTTCAACGCTTGCTAGCGGTAGGGTTTATCAAACCGATACAACACCTGATCTGGCTGTCCAGCATTATCCCAGTAGGAAAGAAAGATAAAAACCAAATAAGGATTTGTGTGGACTTTAGAGATTTCAACAGAGCTTGCCCCAAAGACGAGTTCCCTCTACCCTCCATTGATGGCCTGATAGATGCAACGGTGGGTCATGAGATGTATAGCTTCATGGATGGGTATGTAGGGTACAACCAGATCAAGATGAACCCCTCGAATGCAGAAAAGACAACATTTAAAACCCCATTGGGTAACTTCATGTATAGGATAATGAAGTTTGGGATCAAGAATGCTAGGGCGACCTACCAGAGAATAATGATGGCCATTTTCCATGACTTCTTTCACAAGTTTGTGGAATTCTAAGTGGATGACTTGGTCATCAAGTCAAGGAAGGAGGAGTCTCATTTGAACGATTTGAGGAAGGTGTTTTCTCGTTGTAGGAAGTTTAAGTTAAAAATGAATCCGCTGAAGTGCGTCTTTGGTGTGACAAGTGGGAAATTCCTAGGCTTTGTGGTTGATCGACAAGGGGTACAGATGGACCAGGATAAACAGCGGGCAATATTAGAAATGCCATGTCCGAGAACGGAGAAGGAGCTGAAGAGTTTCCTCGATAAAGTCTCCTACCTTAGGAGATTTGTGCCTGGGTTAGCCGATATAACACACCCACTAATGCATCTGCTGCGAAAGAATATGAAGTTTAAATGGGAGGCAATTCACCAAGAGTCTTTTAACGAACTGAAGAAGATGCTCATCTCACCACCGACCGTGGTTCCACCAAGGGCAGGAATACTGGTGCAATTGTAACTCACATCCACCACAAGGTCCGTGAAAGATTTTCTGGCAAAAGAGATTGACGGGCAAGAATAGCCAGTTTACTACCTCAACAGGATCATCCGTGGGCCAGAAGTCAGATATAGTAGCTTAGAAAGGCATTGTTTGGCCATAGTGTTTGTAGCTCAAAAACTCAGACATTATATGTTGTCATTTACGATTCATATTATAACTAGATGTGACCCCATTAAATATTTGCTTACCAGAACTATATTGATTGGCAGGGAGGCTAGGTGGTTCCTTATCATCTCCGAATATGACTTGAAGTGCGTAGTGCCTCTCACAATTAAAAGCCAGTCGTACGCCGATCTATTGGTCATCCTCCCTTCGTGAACCTTCGAGCCACCCAAAGAAGACATTTCAGGAGATGATTTGCAGGCCAATAATCTAGATGCAACGGAGTAGGAATGGACAATGAATTTCGATGGGTCATCGGCAGAAAAGAAGGGAGGAGCAGGGTCATTCTTTCGAAAGGAATGGAGGAGATTTTCCTTTCCTACAATTAGATTTCCCTTTCTCTAACAACGAGGAAGAATATGAAACATTGGTGTTGGGATTGCTAGAGGCTCTTCGAAGAGGGATCCGTTCACTCTGCATCAAGGAGGATTCAAACTTAGTGGTTCAGCAAGTGAATGGAGAATACCCGTTGAAACACATGAGCCTGGCACTATACATAACGATCATTCAGAAGCTCCTTGGCCGGTTCCATCAGACCAAGATCAAGAGGCAACCCAGAACGATGAACCATCACCCAGACGCCTATGCCACCATTGCCCAGAAGATGATCATGAGGAGCGATACAACTACTGTCATGATTCAACGAAGAATAACTCCTTCAATGGTACAGTCAATTCTACCTATAGAATAGGACGCAGACTGAAGGGGAGAGATTAAGAGGCAACTGGAGTCTGGGGAAGGAACGATGGGGCTCAAATATTTGGCCCAGTACTTTGCAAACCAGGGAAACCTTTACTTCAGAAACGCAGGAGGATGGATGTCAAGGTGCATCGGCCCAGAAAAAGCAGGGCAGAGATTGAAGAAAATGCACGAAGAACACTGTGAAACGACTGAGATCCCCCTTTATAGAAGAATTCAAAGGGAAGGGTATTTTTGGCCTAGGATGAAGCAGGATGCAGCCGAGTTACAACGGAGGTGCGATAAATGCCAGTTGTTCTTCGAGGCAGCAGAATGTCACTTTGTAGAGACTCAGCCTGACTGGAGATAACCCTATATTGACTTCATTAAAGATGGAGTTATCCAAACAGAGAAAATTGATGCGATGGGACTCCGGTGAAGGGCCCCGAGATTCTACGTCCACGAGGGGCAGCTTTATCGAAGGGGATACTTCAACAGGCCGCTGCATTGCATCACGAAGGAAGAAGCGGCTGAGGTTCTCAAACAGGCGCATGATCCAGCTCATATAGGAGGGTCCAAGTTGTATGACCAATTGATGACTTTGGGGTACTATTGGCAAACGATAGAGAAAGATTCTGCTGGATTCGTTCGAAGCTGCAAGGCTTGTCAGCTTCATGGAAATATAAACCATGCCCCGTTAGTGGACTTACACTCCCTAGCAACGCCTTATCATTTTCACACTTGGGCATTCAACCTGGTAGGGGCAATAAACCCTTCTTCGAGGGGGAAGATATGGATCTTAGTACCAACGGAGTGTTTCACAAAGTGGGCCGAAGTGATACCATTAAGAAGGGCAACAGCATGAGTAGTGAGAAACTTCATCAGAGAATACATTATTTATCGTTTTGGGATCCCAAAGGTCATCCTTTCGGACAACGGAACCCCTTTCGTCAATTCAGAGGTAACGATGCTCACAAACAAATACTCCATTGTCCACCACACTTTGACGGTGGCATACCCAATGAGGAACGGTCAAGCCGAAGCAACTAACAAGACTTTGGTCAATATCTTGGCTAAAATAATGGGGGATTTCTCAGGATCGTGGGATGACAAGATACCAGCCATTTTATGGGCCTATCGGACGACTAAGAGGAAGCCTACCGGGTATATGTCGTTCTCTCTTATTTACGGGGGTGAGGCAATTCTCCCGATAGAGTTAGAAGTTCCCTCTACTCAATATGCTTTACAAAGCAGCATGCTCCCTCAGAATAAACACGTGCAGTTGGAAGCATTGGACGAACACAGGGATAATACGATGCAACGCTTTCAAATATATACGAGGCAGCTCTCCAGGGCATATGATATCTTGGTGAGACCAAGGAAATTCATGGAGGGAGATCTCGTATTAAAGGCAGCAGTTAAACATATTAGGGGGCTTCCTCTACCTAAGTTTGCAGAGAATTGGAAGGGACCTTTCATCGTAAAGGAGACTCATAACTCAGGTTATTACTTAATTTCTAAGATAGAAGAAGACAGGCCATTTAAGATTAACAACAAATGGTTGAAGGTCTATCACGTGTAAGCAATTACGTCTGGGGCCACCGATGTATTTAACTGTTATGACTATACGAGTTCATTTTTTGTTTTATGCACGTTCTCTTTATATTAATTCAAGTAGATATCAAAGAACCACTGAACATATTTCAAAATCTATGTAAATAGTTGTAACACAAAGAAATAGCATGGGAATAAGTCTCTTCTTTCCATTCATATACTTTGGGGCATTACAAAATTGGGAGCTATCGCCCAAGAATTACATGAGAAAAAAAAGAAAAAATACATATACGAAAAACTCATTGACCGAGGAGGAACCACAAGTTTGGGGAGGAGAAAAAATCTCCAGGAAGGCCCGAAGAAGCTTCTAAGCAAGACCTTTGGGCATTAACGGAAACTTCCAACCTAGTATGTGCTTGCGTACGCTCGATAAGAAGTTTTTTCTCGTTTTAGCTTTGCCAAACGCATAGCTTCTTCGAGGTCATCCACATCCTTTTCAACGGCTCCGAGGAGAGGTACTAGCTCAGCCAGCTTGGCTTCCTCGGCCCTCTGATCCTCCTGATGTTTTTATAAGAGCTCTCGTTGCATGTCCAACCGCTTGCTCTTTAAAGTCTTTAAGTGTGCAATGAGCAAGTCAAAATGGAACCCGTCACCACCCAACTCCCACAAATAGCTCAAGAATAGATTGAGGAGGGACCTGGTCACATTCGTAGTTGGAGTGTCAACGATATCATCAATAACGGTGGCCATGCCTTGGAGCCTATGGCTCATAACTAGGATGTTTGAACGCAAGCAGTCCACCGTGAAGGTCTCAGGATGATAGTTCGATGACCAAACGATATTTGGCAGGCATTTGGGGAGAACGTTGGAGTACCAACAGGCAGAAGGCAGGAGGAGCCAAGTCAGGCAGAGGAAGCTCGCACCCAGATTCTCTATCCGCGACAGCACCTGTCATGGAACCTTGATCGTTATGACTCGATTCTTCGAAGGAGACAGGTTCACGATGTGGCGAGGCAATAGGCGAAGGAAATAGTGGAGAATCCTCCCGAGTAACCTGAAAATAGATAGGTGAAATAATGAGTTTGGGGAAAAATCTTAACAAGTGTTTGCGTTGTTAAGTCACCGTTATAGGTGGAGTTTGTTAAAAATCTTAACAAGTGTTTTGTTGTTAAGTCACCGTTATAGGTGGAGTTTATTAAAAATCTTAACAAGTGTTTTCGTTGTTAAGTCACCATTATAGGTGGAGTTTATTAAAAATCTTAACAAGTGTTTGCGTTGTTAAGTCACCGTTATAGGTGGAGTTTATTAAAAATCTTAACAAGTGCTTTCGTTGTTAATTCGCCGTTATAGGTGGAGTTGGTGGAAAATTCTTAACAAGTGTTTACGTTGTTAAGTCACTAATAGGTGGAGTTTATGAAAAAAAAAACTTAACAAATGTTTTCATTGATTAAGTCACCCATAAAGGTGGATTTTGAGAAGTTGAGAAATACAGAGAAATTAGAGAAGCACCTCAGTAGCAGCAGGAGCGAGAGGGGTAATCACCATGGGGGCCATAATGCCAGAAACCGTGGGAGGCGGGCTCATTACCTCGACAACCTGAACGGAGCCCTTGGGTGTAGAAGCCTTGAATGAGGGAACACCTCCCTCACCAGCATAGGGCACTATGGCCAACACGGGCGCATCGTCAGAAGGAGATGTTGCACCTTCGAGAGATACCCCAACTAGAACAGCTACTCCAGCCTGGGCCTGCGAGGGGATAAGGCCGCTCAACGCGAAAGGCGGAGAAAGGCTTGGAGAGAGCTACAAATACAAAAAACAAATGTTAGATAAAAGGAGTAATCGCAAGGGGATAAGATACAGAAATGCACTTAGCTTACCCCCATTATGGCACTAAAGAGAGGGACTGCACCAATGGGTCTTGACAGTACTGGAGGAAGGAGAATGTTGGCTATTAGCGACGCCACTTCCACCTAAAATAGCCCAACATGTAACAATTAGGAAATAAACCAATGGGATAAATAAAAATTGCAAAGCTCGAAAGTACATTTACCTGCGGGACACTCTCTTCGACCAGAACCAGGGGCGGAGAGACCTCCCACTCCGAGGGTGACTCAAAGGAAACTAGAACAATTGCCTTGGGCTGTCCAGACATCTCGGTGACTCCCGTGGCGACATCCCTGGACTGATGGGAGGAGGAATGACGTGAATAGGTGAGGCTTATTAAAGTAGAACGGGGAAGGGAGGCAGTGGCTGGAGGAGTACCGCAACGTCCCCCCCACTAAATGACTCACTAGGGGACTGGGGGGGCTGGGAGTACTGACCCTCATTTCAACTCCTTGTACCAAAGATATTAGGCAATAAGGACGCTGTGTCAAGAAAAGAAGAACGAGAAAATAAAGAATTCACATATACGTCAGATCCGGAGGGAGAACAAGAGGATATAACCACTGGTGAGGACGACGAAGAAGCAGGGACAGAAGGAGCTGGTGATGAAGGTTGCTCAGATGTTTGTTTCTTCTGGGGCTTAGTACCTAGCATCTTCCTTCTTGATCTCGTGGCACCACCACTTTCAGGCATCTTCGACCTCCTTCTTCTTTTTCCTAAGGGATCATGGGGATCGACCACTATTTTGTGGAATGCACTCGAAGGAGGAACGGCAGATGCGCGCCGTTCGAACTCGCATTTATTTGGGCAACTTCGACCTCTACCCACCTTCTCAGCTCTTCAGCTAGTTTCAGAGACATAAGAGGGGGAACGGAGGCAATTGGGAATGCCTCTAGTGGAGTTTTCGTTTGACCTTGGCCTTCGTAGACTTGGACTTCCTGGACCTCTTGCCGGGTGTCTCAGAAGGCCCTTCTCCCGTGGCAGCTTCGGCCTTGGGGACAAATGGTTTGGGGGTCGCATAGGCCTTAGGTTTTGGGGTGGAAGTTGGGATCATTGGGCAATAAGGGGGTAGTTCATCAAGAGACTCCTTAACAGTTCTACTTCAGGGAAACTCAACCCCAAGTACGAAGTTCCCCTTTAGACCCAACTCAAAAGAAGAAAAGGAAAGGACTGGGGGATAGTGAGGGGGGACTCTATGTACTCATGAATCATGGCCAACTGCTCCAGATGGAACTTCGTGGCAAAGGATATGGATACGTCCGCCTTCCTAGTAGCATTCGGAAGGGTGACACGCCCATCAATGGTGGATGTCACACCAAGCACTACAGCGGCAGTATAGAAAGTGCATGCCTCAATAAAAGTGGCCTTGGAATGGTTGTCCGGGAACACAGGTCGAGGAGCCCCCTGGTCGAACTCGAATTGCCTGCTACATCTATTAAGGTTGTAAGGCTCAGAACTATAGACCCATTCAGTATAAGAGGGGAGGAACCCCATGGTGAAAATAAGCACTACGGCTTGTGACGGATCTTCTACAATCGGGTTAAATCTGACCGTTGTGGCTGCAGCAGGAAAGAAGTCCCAACTATGGGCAAAAGTGGACTCGCTATATGGCCTCATTATGAAGGAGCCTAGGTGGTCAAAAACCCCCCATTATTTCCTTTCGGCTTTACTTCTTGTGGAAACACAGGAGGCGTGGGGGCTTAATACCTTCGCTCATGGGCAGGAAAACTAACTTCGTAGCGATAGCAGGAAAATGGGTATAGAGGAAGCCAGTCAATATGATGTAGTTGGAAAAATTCACCAAGTTGTAATGGCCCAGTGATCACTCCATGTCAATATGGGTTCGATCCAACTAGGTGTAGAGGGACCCCAAGGCGATGGCAGCTAGAGGTAGGTTGAATCCTCTGGCCAAATGAACGAAAATGTTTATCAGGTACCTCATGGGCTGATCATTGGGCTTTCCAGTAAGAAAGAAGCGTGAAAGTAGTACGAGTATGTAGGCCGGTAGTTCCAGGTAGGTACCTCTACCACGGCCCGTTATATCACTAACATCCTTCGGCGTCAGAGCTTCGAAAAAATAATTGATAAGGGGATCAAATATGGATTTGTTTGAGGGATCAGTGCAACTGCGACAGATTCGATCCAGCTCAACCCGGTCAACAGCCTCTTCAGCGTCCAGAGGCTCGTCGTGATAGGTGAACTCGCCCATGGGCTCAAACCCAAGGAGTTCAAAGACATCCTCCAACATAATAGTAAAATCCTCCAACGCAGCGAAGAAGTTGTGGGTTATGATGTTCCATCAGGAGATTAGCACTTGGAGTGCCATGTTGTGCTTCGAGAGAGTGAACTCGCCAAACCAGTAGGCTCGATGCAGCCTAACCTTCGCAAGAGCAGCAGCGTGGGAACTCTGCATATGTGTGTGCCAAGCAGTAAAATGTGCTGGTGACCCCCCAGGTGCTTCTAAATCTATCTGGGAATAAGAAAAGTCACCACGATCTAGACGGAAGCGCAGAGTCCCCTCAGGGGGAAGATAGACCCACTTCGACGAATCCACTTCTTCATTACCCAACAACAATTGATCGAACTTGGATGAGAAATGGCAAGTCTTGCACGCCTTAAAAAATTTATCATCCTCTTCTTCAAAGATTGGTACCCGGAGATAGAACAGTAGTTACTCTTGACGAGCAGCGACCAAGGTAGCGCCGCTAAGGGCGGTGGCATCGCCAGCAGCAGCGGAAGGGGAACCTGGCTGGCTAGCGGTAATAACCTTGGAAATACTTAAAGAAGCCATGAGAAAGTGCTAATAAGTGTTACAGCCGGGCAAAGAGGGCTAAGAACAAGGAGAGAGGAGCACAACCGCTGGTGGTGGTGCAGAAGATGAGAGAAGGAGGAGACTAAGCAAAAAAGAAGGCAATAATGGAGGTCGCACAGAGTTTCTCTCTCTAAAGGAAGCGGGGAGCTTGAAGAAGATGAAGATATAAGGGTTTTGAAATAAAAGAGACGTTTGAAGGGTTTCAAACTCGACGATTGGAGTTTCCCACCATCGCGCGTGCAAGGGCCACCTATAATCATTTCAAATAAACACGTGGCACATCGGTAAGGGTCTCGGCGATTGAAAAGACAGCACCATGTTATTTAATGAAATGACGCTTGGGAAAAAAAAGGGGGTTGCCTTCTCCAGCAAGTTGAGTTTTAGGGCCAAATTTGTGTCAGACTTATCCAATGACTCCCAACGAAGGTAGTCCCCCAACGGTTAAAAAAAAAGCTACGATATCCCCTCGCCACATGTCCAAACGATCTTTGAATTATGACTCAGTTACATCGGGGAGAATTTTTACTTTTTTGAACATAGCGACGTATCACATGGGAGAATTTTACTTACCAGGAGTCCAAACGAGTATTTGAGAAGGTTAGTAGGCCTTTCGGGGGAATTTTAAATAGTAAAGTTAGAACGATTGAGGCTTAGTATGAGGAAAAAGTGGCGATGTCCCTTCGCCCAAGCCCCAATAAGTCATGGCGCTTCGGCTCAGGTACATCGGGGAGAATTTTACTTTTTCCAGGAGATTATAACGCCGCAGTCCTAAGGAACAAAGGGGGCCAGAATTTTACGCAGAGAGGGTTCATCGAATTGAGAAGTTTCGTGCCGACATTTCTTGTTCCAACAAATCTCTCCACGAAGGGGCAAATGTAGAAGGGGCTTGAAGGTAATCCTGAAATTAGGGATAATTCCCTAATTGACAATAGTGTTCGAGATTTTTGGAATTTCCACCATGAAGAAGGAGAGGAGTTAGAGATCCGACCATATTCACAACTTCTTTGAGAGTAGTGTTGGGAGGAACTGTAGATCCCGTGAGGGACTTTATCAGAGCATTCTTGTGTATCTAAGATGACATTAAAAGCCTCCATAGAATGATATTAGCCTAAGTATTTTTTAGCTGGTCAGGGACCCTATTTTCTTTAACTATTATTTTTTACATTGGGATGAGTCAATGACTACTTTTCCTTGTATGTTTATGCTAATATAGGAATTAGGTCATTGTAGTTTATTTTGGATTGAGTCATGTAATTTACAAAATCATGAATCTTCATTTACCTCAGGTCCAATGCATACCTTGTTGACCTCTCCTAAAAATTCATTAAAAGAAATCATTCCACACAAAGGGGCGACTGAGTTAGCTTCCCTAACATTTGATTCATCGTATGAGATATTAAAATCATCCACCCACCCGGTGTTAGTGATGTCATCTTTCCATGGAAATTATATACATTCCATAACCTATATGGCCTCATCATACATATCTTCTAATTTAGTGAAAAATTATTGAAAGGAAGGGAGTGGATGCCCTTAGATTTTCAAAACCGTGATTAGTTCGGAGAATGTGCATACTTCTCACTTTTTAACAAATACATCAGACATAAAATTCACAATGTCATCTGAACTTAACTCTTCCACAGGATCGAACCATTCATCAGATTATTGAGACCAATTTCAAGATTCCATGAATAAGGCACTGATCTTTTTGCAGTCGATGGTCATCTTTGAGGGAAATTTCAACCTAAATCTCTGAAGCTAATCTAAAATCATGGGCAATTCCCTACCTCCCCCTCATGTACGGGTACAAATGATAATACAGTCCCTATTTAGGAGTGATAGAGCTTGGTCATCAGGAGTCTAAGGATGTAGGAGAAAGGAAGGATAGATTTTGAGGGGATTGGGTGAGATGGTAGGTTGACTAGGTGTTTCGATAGGCTTAATAATATTAAAGAGGTTGAATTCTGGGTCTTCTCCTTAGAGGATGGCATTCACCCCGATTTGGTGTTCTAGGAGAGGATTTTGAGTGGTATTGGGCTTTATATTGGCTGGTGGGGCAATGATCCCCCTGTCTATGAGGCTTTGGATAACATTCTTCAAGTGAAAACACTAGTTAGTGATGTGCCCTAAAATTACTTAACTAAGATTTTACAAAGTCAATGGTATTTTAAGAGTTCGAAGAAACTCGTTGAAGAAAATCTTTTTGTTTATGAAATAATTTAAATGGAATAAGGTTATAAGTTACTAGCATGCAATCATGGGATCAAAAATGAAAATAAAATATACCTAATATTCCCAAAGCTACACCTCCTTTAGCTACTTCTTCTCTGATCTAGAAACGTCCTGAACCTCCTCTAATTTAGCTTTTATTTATGTCTACTAGGGTTCAGGTCTCTCCAGAAAAAGGCACACGTTCTAAATCATGTAGTGTGTGAAACTGATAGTGGTGTGTGTTTCTAACATCTTATATGAACATGCAAAAAAATACTAACACTTATAAAAAAAAGTCCTACAAATTGCACACAATGTTCTAAATTCCCTTATCTAAAACTTCAAATATCAGAGAAGTCAATATATTTAGATCTAGTTAGATCTTGAAAAAATAGATTGAAAAGAACTTGTATATACAAAACAAATTTCAAAAAAAGTAAAATCAGTTTTAAAATAAAACCAAATCTAAACTTAAAATTGATTTTTCTTATATTTATGGTTTTATATATAACACGTTTGTGGATCTAAAATTCATTTTGAAAATATACAAAAATCCAACAAACATGGGATGTCTCTAACAAAATATAAAAACATCGACATATATAGAAACAAATCTAACCAAATAGTTTGTACAAACGTTTTACAGAAGTTAGATCCTTGATTTTACAAATAAAAATCAACTCCCTAATTATGTAAAGGATGTTTCATGAGAGAAACTAGATTTAAAGGAGTTTTCTATGAAAATATGATTTAAACTTTCAAAACTCAACTCTCGTTTTTAAAATCCTAAAAGATTTTACAAACAATAAAACTCTTATTTTCAAATAGATTTTTAGGAGAAAAACATATGAAGGATTGAACCTTCTATTTTTGAAAAAATAATTTCCTCCCTTAGGTTTCTCTCTCTAGACTCTCCACTCTCTCTATAACTTCTCTCTCTAAAAAGACAAATTTGGAAAAGTGAAGACGAAGTGCATTATATAGGGAGTCGGGAAAGTTCTGGAGTGAAGGGTTGAATTGCATAGCTGAGATTAAATCCACTTACTTCATCTCAATCGTACGGTTGAAAATAGGGTGTACAAAGTAATAATGGTTATAGGCAAAGCTTTCATATTGGTCCAAAGGGATCTCAGATGGGATGATCAAGAATATACTTAAGCCTTAGATTAAAATGGACCAACGGTGATAAACATGTATTATAACTGTGTGTGCAAACAAACACAATTGCAACAAATAAGGCAATGACATGTGGCAACCAGGTATCAAGCATAAAAACATTAACAAATGTGTGTTGTTAACTTGGATTAAAAGTTTAGATAATTATTAATTCCTTCCAAAGTTTTTAAAAACAATTTTAACTTTAAATGATTAACAAATTGATTTTAAATTCAAAAAAATCAAAATTTTTTTGAAAATTTTCTAAAAATTAAAGAAAATTATTTTAACATGTATAATTCAACTTGTGCAAATGTGTCATTTTTATACCTTTGGAGACCATGTGGATTACCAGTTGATGTAGATGTCCATCTTAAATTTTGAAGTACTTTTTGATGGGGCTCTTTTCTACTAAAAATATTTTGTCTTCATATCTAAACTAGTTGAAAGACCTATATGGCACAAACTCCTAGTAGGTCAATCATATTAGGTGTTTTAATCTCCCCCTTTGGATATTCAAGATAAAATCCCTTTGAGTACATCATGGGTACTCGTAGGTAAAAAAAATTCCTAATCCTATGAAAAATCCTAACTTCCCAATCCATCCAAGAAATGAAAATAAGAGAAAGAAACAAATTAAATTACATAACTCGACTAAAGTACAAACCAATACCTTAACATCTGAGATGAATAATGAAATCGAAAGTCTATAATAGAAATTTTCAAGATAGTATGTTAGTTGAATTTAAAATTGAAATCCTATAGATAGTCAGGGGATGGACTCAAACCTTCTCCACCTTTTTGTCTTAAATAGAAAATGGGTAAATTTTGAGAGAGATAGAGAGAGGGAGAGAGAGAGAGAGAGAGAGAGAGAGAGAGAGAGTATATGACAAAATAAGCTACCTAATTTAAGTCACAAGTAGATCATATCAAGTGTCTCCTACATAAAATAGATAAAAGAGGCGCCTTTTGTCATTTACCAAATGACCATGCCCTAGATCCTCGGAGACATATTATTAACAATATATAAATTAGAGGATATGAGTAATTATGGTATGAAATCAATCAAGCACAATTATCCCTATGGATTTTCTTAAGGATTCAGATTTTATATTACCAAAGGCTTAGTAAAAAGATCAGCTAGTTGTCTTTAGTTTGCGAATATTCAATCATAAGTTCTTTAGATTCTACAAGTTCATGAATAAAATGATGTCTCAACTTAATGTGTTTTGTGAGATAGCGTTGTACTATATTTTTTGATATATTGATAGAAATTTGATTATCATACAACAAGGTCAATTGGTTTATTTAATGTCATATCACATAACATTTGTTTAATCCGTAATAACTTTGCACAACAGCTTCAAGCAGTAATATACTAAGATTTAGCAATAGATAAGGAAATAAAATTTTATTTCTTACTGCTCCAACTAACTAGGTTACTTCCCATATAGTAACAAGATCCCTAAGTGCCCTTACTATTATTGGAGCATGACGCGACCACAAATGTGTCTAGAGTGTGTGCTATTTAGGCTCAAGTGCAAGCCTGTCACTCAAGTAATAATCCAATAAGTCGGGTATCGATCATCAGGGAAATAAGACGAACGGAGTCGTAACGACGTTGGAAAGACGAAGGTAGCCTAACTTTGACTTCTAAAAAGAACAAAAAGATGATTTGGATTGTGAAATGACTACAACTAGATGAAATTTTGAAAATGATTAACTAGTTAAATTATGAATAAATGAAATGCAATTACTTCTAATTAACTAAAAGATGAATGACGATTTAACTAAAACTTTAACTATAAGATGAGAAAGATAGGACGGGTTACAATCCCCCACACCCTAGTAATTCACTTCGTAGGATACTAGATTCAGAATTAAAGCTTTAAATGAATCCGACTTTTTAATACTCCTAAGTATTACATATATGAGGGATCGTAGCTCACACAGTATGTAAGCAAAGATTGAATTAAAGTCCGATCTTTAACACTCCTAAGTATTACATATATGAGGGATCGTAGCCCGCACAGTATGTAAGAAAAGGATGAATTAAAGAAGTATCGTATTAACCTAAGATTATACGACACAATTCACCTAAGATTTTAATTCCAACTTCTATTTCCACTATCATGAATTATGGTACGATGCAAATATTGCGTATTTCACCCGTTAACCTACGCGTTATTAGCCCCCTCGGGTATCTTAATCCCTATATTTATGCTCGTTAACCAGACAACCTCGGATTTCTATGTTAACATGTTTTGCAGGGGTTAATTGAACTTTTGTAGGTATTTGGATGCTTAGTATGAAGTTCGGATGCATTCCGGTGAAGTTCAGTACACAATCGCACGCGCAAGGGCATTTTAGTCTTTTCACAGCTTGGGTACCTGGCCCGACATCTCATGGAAGTTGTATTTCTCCTCGCTAGCTTCGCGTGGCCGTGAACGGTGCGCGATTCTGGTGCGCGTGCATTCAAATAAAGAAATTATTTAATTAAACTCAGTTTTTATCAATTAAGTCCTAAACATGCATCTAGGTGTGATTGAAGATGATAAAATCATGCAAGAACATTCAAACACACACATGTGAGGAAAAATTCCCCAAAGGTGCAAAACCTTTTATTTTCACTATAATTTTGTAAGATACGGTTACACGGATTACAATAAAAATACAGTGACACAGAAATACCCACAGGCGTCGGTTCTGATGTCAGCGATTGGAACTTTCCCTTTCTAGAAGGACAGTCTTCTCCACAAGGGTTGAACAAACTCAAGGTTGTGTTCTTGGGTTTCAAAAGGATTCACAAAGGTTTGGCAAGAATGTGTGAATCAAAACATGAGTCTTGGGACTCAAAAATATGAAAACTTGAGCTGATAGAACTCTAAAAAATGTCCTTACAAGTCTTGCAAAATAACTCCCCCGGAGTTGGCTTTTATAAGGAAACCAAAGAGAGTTTTAAAACTATGGAACTCTGCTAGCATACAGGTACCCCGAATCGGTTCGGGTGTACCATAAACCAGTTCGCCCCCGAACCGGTTTGGCCTTCGATTCGCAAAAATTCACTGGCTTGGGGCTCAAAAAATGCAACATTCTCCATAAGTTTTTTCTCCATTTTCCAAGGGCCATAACTTCTTCACCGTTGCTCGGATTGAGGTGCCGTTTCTTCTAGTATCTTCGTTGCGGTGAGATATTTAAATTTCTAGTTGATCGGTCATCTGAAAGGTGGTTGTAAAATTACCAAACTTCCCTTGAACATTGTTATTTTTCCTTTTTTCACTGTTTTGACTTCTCTTGCGTACCACTTGCATAAAGTCCCTAAAATCGTGGAACGTGAAGTCGTTGAGGCAAATGTGGGACGCATGATGGAGATGATGAATTCTTGATTCTTGGAATTCGAATTGAGGCCGACGTATGAGATCGCGTAGAGACGTGACAAATGTAGCGGCGTACGACATACATAACTATAAAATATCGGACAAGAAAAATATGTCCTTACAGGTTTTGTGTTTATTTTTTATGATATTTAGTTAACACTTTGATTCTTATTGATTCGATGACTGATTTAACTTGAATGATGATTAAAAATAAATTTCAAGCCATTTGATTGAAAATTTTAATTGATGTAATTGTTAAATTGAAATTTATTTGATAAAACATTATTGACAAATTTGTTGAAATCTATAGCAAAAATTTCACACAAATTAATCACATGCATATCACTTGTTGCATATGATTTCACTTATATGATTATTATTTTTAGTTCTTAATTTGATCATCGTCAATTCCTAAGAGTTTTATTGTTGTTTTGTTGGTACACATGTGAGATTTTGTGCGTTTCTTACTATGAACGAGTCGAAAAAGGATTGTTTTTAAAAGTATTGATAAGGGCTACTGCTAGAGCGATTACACCCATTCTGTAAATTCAAATATTTTGGGGTGTCACTTAGGCATGTGAAAATCCAATTGGTGGAAAAAGCCAAAATTTGTTGAAAAAAATCCATTGGCTAAGAGTTTGAACCATCGTGAAAAACATGATAATGCTTAGCATTTTAAAAATAAAAATTCTTGATTTCGTAGGCATTCAATACATTTAATTAACGTATGCTTGATGGAGTTAATGACTTGAAGCTACCTTATTAAAGATTATAAGGATATTAATGTGACTATTGCCTTTTAAGCATCATCTGTAATGATTGTAGGATTTGATTTATGTGTATTCACATTGATTATGTATTAATACGTTATATTGATTAATATTACAAAGTTGTAAAATATGTATGTTGAATTGATTGAGATCTGGATTATTTATGTTTCTAATTTGTGTTTTAATCAAGATTTAATCTCCTTTTCAAATTATATTATCATATGTTTCCTAATCTCTATCACACTTTCATGCTTTATGTTTGTATTTGTATATATGTGGATTCTCGATGAATTTCATATTCAACTTCAAAAGGAGAGTTTATTTTTTAGGAAAATATTTGAAGACATTGGTCAAGGACAAAATCAGTTGCGAGTGTGTAGCATTCTCCATCTATTGGAACCTTCTACATAAGATATGGTGTGGAAGAGTGGATAGTAAGTTAACTCATTGTGTGATTGTAAGTTGTTAGTTTCAATTTTTTACAACTATACCATAATTAATTTATCATTTATTTTAGCCCGATGTCTTTTTCTTGTTGGTTGGTCTTTTCCTTGTACGACTTGGTGTTGTGTGATTTTTGTACTTATTTTTTTTTTTAGATTAATCACCTTATTTTGAAAATAAAATTTTGGTATAATTAATGTTGTGAAACATTTTTATCATGTAGCCCTAGGTTATGTTATTTATACCCATAAGGAATTAAAAGGAAAAAAATGTGTATTCTATTATGGTAATAATTTTATTTTGGGTATTTTCACTCCATCTTGGATTTGATCACATGCACTCTCAGGGACCGTTTTCGGGGGTTGATCGTAAAGCAGACCTGGTTGACCTCTTACGAAGGGATTTTTTTAAGGCGAATGACGTACTCCCTCCTTTAAGTCCTCCTAAGATATTATTCACATCGATTCATTTTTCTTTACCTATCTTTGTGGTATCCCCTATCTTGGAAAAAATATTATTCAAACAGACACTCTTGATGATCTCTTCCATAACCTTCTTGAGGCAGAAACAGTCGTTTGTTTTAGGCACATGGTCCCTGTGGAATAAAAAATAAATTAACTTTTCTCTCGTTTCCTCGGATGACTTAATTATTCTAGGTTCAGGCAATAAGTTTTCAAGTTATAATGTTTAGTACACATCTTCAAATGTATACGTGAGAGGTCTAAAGTGTTTGTCTTCTCCATTTTTCTTCCCTCTCTACTTAGACCTTTTGTGTGAAGTTTTCTCAAGGTGAGCGAACACGTTTTCCTCTTCTACATCCCTAGGTTACTAAAAATGAAAGAGGTGTGACATATTGAAAGATATGGAATCCTTCGTGTTCATGTAATTCTGAGAACATTCTAAGAGATCAGTCACAGAAGGAGGTAGTCTCTTGTTAAATGACTACAATAGAACCTACGAAGAGTGTTTAAAAATTAAATAGGTTATATATACTATATCATTTAGGTAATTTGCATGTAAATCTTCTGGATTTAACCTTTTGGCATATTCCCTAAGTGTGCGCCCTTGCCTTTTTTTCAAAATTGAGGAGAGATATATATCCCAACTCCCATGAAGTGAACCATAAAAGACTTGCCTACCTCCGTGAAATTAAAAATGGTACCTGATTTTTCCCTCAAGGTGTTTGATATTTCTCTTCACAACACATCTTCTGGGGTGTCTTGTAGCACCACCAGTGACCTGTAAGTATCCAGGTGATCAATGGGATCTTTTTTCTCACTAAATTATTTTATAGAAACCATCTTCTATTTGAGGGAAAGGGCATAGTGTTTCACCTCATTAGATAATGAAACTCGAGTCTTTTGAATAGACAAATCATAGTGTTGGTTGTTTGAGCTTAGTACTTGTTAAGAATGTTTCCCTGGAGGTCTTTATTTCTTATTTTCATTATCCCATGGTTTTATAATTTTAGAAACTCTATCAGAGTGACCCCCTAGAAGGGATAATCTTTGTCTTGATGGAGACATGTCTGAGATTTTTGTGGTTGTAGGAGAAATCTTATAGGACCTTCATCCTAATTTTCCTATATCCCTCTACAATCCTAATCTTAGTTCCCTTTTCTAGGTCCTGAATTAGAGTATGATGCATCAGGGGCAGGGGCATAGGAAATGGGTTGTGCAGGTACAACTAGTGGAGTAGATACAATGGGTAGTAGCCTTGATATGATGGATATTAGTTGGTATTAGAGATCATTCTAAAAATAATCCATGTATTTCATGCTTTTGTCCACACTAACACTACTACTTATTGCTAATGCAAGTTAAAAACCTTGGTAGAAATATTTTTAGAGAATAATTGTTCCTACATATTCTCCAAACTGATGCAGATGGAATTGTATTTTACCTCAAAACACCAAACAATTCCCCTTAGAGTGGGAGGATGTGTTCTCAAGTTTTTTTTATAGAAGAGTAATAGGACCCCCACACGCATTATTATAATATAAAAGGAGAAATATCTTCTCATGTGGCTAAGACAAGCTTAAAACTAAAACTAAAGCCATTCGATTATTGAGCCTGACGAATTGAATGAAAACAAAGCAATAAATATGAGATTTTATAGAGAATCTCAATATAGAAGACAAAAGAAATACATAAGGTATTTATAAGCCAAACCCTTTACAAGAAAGAAAAAAGATAAAATTTTCCCATAGCTCCTGATATGATGAAAGCACTACATGCCCATATTCATATGACCTTGCATACCCGTTAAATGTATACCCTGATTAGAAACACCATATGATATTTCATTAGTTTCTCTACTGAAATTAGAATAGATAAATCTAAGAGGTTTAGTAACTTTTCAAATTCTGCCAAAAAAATTGTAAATTTTCGAGGAGGTCTCCAAATGTGCTTGAAAATTCACAATAGTTTGAGAATCAATTTCAATATTTATAAATAAAAAACAATGTTGGATAGCCATAAGAAGACATTGATTGAGAGCTTCATATTCAGCATAAATATTTGAACCAACCCCAAGGAATTTATCAAATCCCACTTCCAAAACAATGTTCACAAGTTATAAATAATAAAGACATAATGATATATAGTGGGTTAGTACCTCATCTTAGGTACTTACATACACTCTTAAGGAGTTTCTCTTTAGTATATTCAATAGGGTGTTGAATACTACGAGTGGGACCAGATGTAGACTCGGCTAAGGTGGTTTAATGAGGTTTGAGGTTTTTTCATGATCAGATCTCTTAATAATGAACCGAATGTCTTCTATAAGTACTTTTTATTCACTTAGGGTCCATAAGTCTATAAATAGTCTAAGTCGCCTAGTATGATGCTTAATGTAAAATATAGGAGCCGAAAGGGGTCCAAAATATCTCTACAAATTATAAATACAATTCTTAACACTTGTCTACTTAAAAAATCACTTGAATTTGATCCTTTGAACCATCTTAAGCAGTCTTTATGTAATTAGTTGTTGGGATTAGTTGGGAAGTAATAATTGGGGTATGGGTAGCCATAATTGAACTCTATTAGTACAGTGGAACGATGAAGTGTTGGTGGTGGGTATTTCAAGTGAGTGGTGGTTATTTTTCAGTGCATTAAATGGCATTAATTCTCTATGAGAAAATGGAAGTGGTGAGTAGGATTTGGTAAATAGTGTGTACTTTCTACCAACTTCAAAAATGTTGGGTCATATCGATTCACTTGTATCTTAGGTCAAACACACAAAGATACAATTATTATCCAAGGTTTATCTTGTTTAGAGTTAGGTATGCACGTAAGATAAAGTCCAATCTAAAGATGCCAAACCAAGCAATCAAAGAAAAACAAACCAAGCATAAGAATAATTGAGGAAAAATCCCTTTCGGACAAAATATTTTAATTCAACACTTTTTAACTATTTAATTGACACGAATTGACTTACAGATTAATTAGAGATCCACTATATATAATGTGGTGTAGGTCTTTAAATTTTCAACATAAAGTAATAAATCCAACGACACCCACATGACGGAGCTCTTCCCTCGGTGTCCATCGATCAACTCCACGATGTGGAATCCTTTCTTCGTCAGAGTAGAGTCTCAACTCCACAAATGTCAGTCGTAGAGAACACTCTACAAGGATTTGATGTTTGTATATGGAACTAGGGTTTGAAAAACTCAACAAATCATTCTATGGATGAGGGATTTGGAAAATATAATAAAATCTCACAGTTACAAGTAAATTATAAATGAATTGAGACACTAAAATACCAAAATAAGGGACTTCAATATAATATACACAACATGAACTCGTTATACATGTACCATCTACAAATATTAAACACAATATATAACACGCCATAGAATAACAATAAAATGTCTAAATCATGAAAGTGGAATGTAATTATATGAACGTAATCCAAGAGAAAATTAACATAGGCATTCGTATCATAAGAGCACGAAGTCAAAGGCATACTTAAAAAAAACTCAATTTCAACCGTGGCTGTAAGAATGGTGAACAAGATGAAATTGAATATACTTATGCAACATGTCATGTGTAAATGCTTCTCAAAATAAAAATTCCAAACTATTTAATGTTTTGCCATAGAGTCAGTTTTGCAAAACCATTGAGCTTGTACATTATAACACTCTCAAAATCTCACATATTTAATAATTCAATCTAAAATTTTGGAAGATATCATAATGTTCATGTATAGATAAGCATCAATGGAAAAATTGACCTTGGCACTTTTATTTTTGTATGCCCTTAATCTTTAAGGCTCTATTGTAAATTGTGCATTTTAACGAAGAAAGAATTTTCTCTTTTGTATCCATTTCCATTTCTTAACATAAAATAAATTTCGGGGAAAAAAAATTTGGGAAATGGTTCTTAGTTACACAACTTATCTCTAGCACATATGGTTCGTTATTAAACACTATTGAGATGAGAACCTTGTATTCAACATATTACAAGAAGTACGTTGTTCAAAAAGTCCGTGCGTATGTGAAATAAAGTTGATAAAAAGTCTAGCGTGAAGAAAGTAATTATCAATGAACAACAAAATCCTAGCCAACCATTATTAAGCATAAAACTGATGAAGCCGTATATCAAAACACCATGAAAAAGTTGCACGAATGGGTGGAAGGTAGGGTTGATTCGAACATCTTAAATGCAAATCCATATATGGTGAAAAATAAAAATACAAAAATATTTTTTATCTTTTTTTTTAAGTTTTATCAAAGATAAATCTTTTTGGAATTTTTCAAAATTTTTCTTAGAAACGAGAATCCTTTTGGATTTTTCAAGATTTTTCAAAATAAAAGCACATAAATATAAAGAAATACAATATAGCAATAGGGAAAAACGATTTGAACACGATAATAACCCTACGCTATATAAAGTATCCTAACTCAATCAACTAAGCAAATACCCAAATACTTCATAAGATTCTCGAATCTAAGTGCATCTAAAAATTTCGTAAAAATATCAGCTACTTGGCGTTTGGTGCTCACAAAGCACAAGGACATGGCCTTCTCCTCAATGAGATCATAAATAAAATTCTCATGTATCCTAATGTGCTTCGTGTGGGAATGTTGGACTGGATTACAAGATATCTTAATTGCACTTGTATTATTACATTAAGTAGTCATTGTACCTTGAAAAATCCCATAATCTTACAACATTTTCTTCATCCACAAGAGTTGTGTTTAACAACTCCAGGAAACGTGTACTCGAGCTCTGCTTAAGATGAATAAATGGAGTTTTTCTTATTGCTCAACCAAGAGATAAGAGAACTCCCAAAGTAAAAGAATCCACCGAAGGTGCTCCTACAACCATCAACATCCCCAGCCTAATCAGCAACCAAATAGGCGGACAAGTAGTCATCGGTATCAAATGAGTATCAAATACCGTATAAAAGAGTGCCACTAGTATATATGATGATACATTTAAGTGCGAGCAAGTAAGACTCTTTCGGAGATGCTTGCTAATGCGTACAAACTCCAATGTTAAAGGCAATATCAAGACAACTAGAGGTCAAGTATAGAAGACTACCTATCATGATCCTAAAATTGGTTTGCCATACGTCCTTGCCTAAAATGTCTTTTCTAATCTTAGTATATTTACTCATAGGGGTACGTGAGTGCTTAACGCAGCCTAAACCAAACTTCTTCACAAGGTCCTTTGCATATTTGGACTGATATATGACTATACATCCTCAACTTGATGCACTTGGAAATCTAAGAAGAACGTAAGCTCATTAACCATGCTCGTTTAAAACTCACTCTTCATCTCCTCATCAAATATGTGAGCATATTGGGAAAATATGAATCTAAATACTATGTCATCCACACTGACTTGGGCAACCTATATAGCATCATTATCTCTCTTCACAAGTAACTTCATATCCATTTCCCTTATTTTGAATCCACAAGTTAAGAGATAGGGAGTGATAGTCTCTTACCAAGCATAAGATGCTTGATTCAAACCACACAAGTCATTTTTAAGATAAAAGTCATGTCATGCGTGCTTTGGGTATTTGAACCCCTTTGGTTGTCCACGTACCCTTCCTCTTATAAAATTTTGTTAATAAAGTCACTCTTGAAATCCATTTAATACATTTAAACCATAGATGACATGTTATTGCGATTAGTAAGCGGACAGACTCAAGCTTAGGAACAAGAGCGAATGTATCGTCAAAGTCTACTCCCTCAATTTATGAGAAACCTTGAGAGACCAACCTAGCCTTATTGGGAACTATGGTACCATTCTCATCCATCTTATTCTTTTAAATGTACTTGTTACCAATCACAGAAGTTTGGCTAGGTTGGGGGACTAACTCCCAGACATCGTTCTTACAAAACTGAAGCAACTCATCTCGCATAGCGCATATCCAGTGCTTATCCTTATAGTAAATGTATCTAACCACATTCTCAATTTGAGAGAGAGTCTTAACAAAAGTGTAAAATCACCAAGTATGTCAAAAAATTATGACTATTTTGAACACAAGAGGGTTGATCCTCTAAATCAAGCACGGGGTCCACCAGAGTAGTATGAGGAAGCATGAGATCATCACTAGGGGTCTATCATTATCACACTCGATGTTAGGATTAACATACGTAGGGCACTCATCGTCTCTAATCATTAAGTTTCTCAACTATATAACCTTAGAGCTTGAAAGGTTAAACAACCTATAATCCTTACTCGATGATGAATATCCTAAAAATACTTCCTCATCGCTTTGGGAGTCAAACTTTCTTAATTGTGCTTTATCTCTCAAAATATAACAAGGACTACTAAAAACTCGTAAATACAATCAGTTGGGTTTTTTCCCTATCCATAAATCATATTATTTGTGCAACGTGTGTGGAAGAAGATATACCCTATTCACTATATGGCGTGCGGTATTAATCGCCACTGCCCAAAAGAATCTAGACACGTTTCTCCCAAGAAGCATGTATCCACCCATCTCTTGAATCGTCCAATTCTTCCTCTCAACTCTCCCATTTTATTGAGGGGTACGAATAGCCAAAAATTCGTGCTTGAGATCCACTTCATCACAAAAAGGAAATCAAATCTAAGAGAAACAACTAAATCCACAAATCTTTGAATGTAAATAGAAGAAAGGACAATATGTCCAACATAATAGATAACCGTAAAAGGAAGAATAGGCTGAGTCAGCTACTAGCAATTATCCTGCAGCTTCCACAGCAGCTACAGCAAGGCAACTGAATAGAGTCTCCTAAGGTTGGTGTCCCTGTGGTCGGGCACCTAAAAATAATGGAATAATAGAAAGATATATTAAAAAATGGATCAGAGCCCGAGTTGAAAACAGTTTAAAATAGAAAGTGCTTAAATTGATTCAATTCGCACAATTATTAATCAAGTTAACTTAGCGTACTCACTTGAGATACTCACCCCTCGATCTTAGTGTACGCGCCTAACGAGCCTAACTATCCATACTAGTCATGACACCCTGACTCGCTACAATTATGATCGAAAGACTCCCTCAATAACTCAAGTCCGACGTACTTAAGATTTCGATATAGGGTTAGAATTACTTTAGTTTATTCTCATATTCTTCTAAATGCCCAGCTGATAATGCCATAAGTACACATTTAAAAATTAAGTCATCAATATAAGACACCAAACAGGATTTTGGTTTACACACATTATTCTCTTTATGCATATATATCAATATATATATATATATATATATATATATATAGAGAGAGAGAGAGAGAGAGAGAGAAATATTGCACCCCTGGTTAAGAAACCCTTAGTGCTACGCATACTTGGTTATCTAGTCCCATTGCAATGCTCACGTATAGAGGACAACAGGTTCAATCTCTTGAGAACCAGTAAGAACACAAACACCTATTTGAGGCGAACATAGTCCCAAGCCGATGGGCTACGCATATACCAACGCACCCATACGACTGTCATCACTATCATTCTCATGGATAGCCGTACCTAGGTTCCATACTCTAGTGGTACGACTCTAAATCCCCCGAAGGCACACAGGATCCGGTCGTCCACAACGCGTTAACCTCCCTTCGATAGCCAGTAGCTAGGTATGTCATACACATAATATTTTGAGCAATAAGCATACACACAACTTTTATAAATTCATTAGCTTTCTCGTAGCCTAGTATTTGAAGTACGTATAATATGTATCCCTTATTATACCTCGTACCTCATTCGTATATATATTCTCCCTTGTATTTTCGTATCTCTCAATTTTTATAACTTTCATTCCTTTCAAGGGTCAACATATTCTCCGCTCACTAATAAATATAAATTTTAAGTTACTCGACATTCATACAGGCCTAACACTCAATTATATAAGTCTACGCAGATTTTGAAACAAAATCGGGCCTTAAAAGTCATTATGTAATCTCGTTAAAAGACCCAGGGAATCTCGTTCGAACGAGGGTCATTCCAACGAAGGGAATTCGAACAAAGCACCAAACTCGTTAGAAGTGACACTGGAATGTCTTTAGAAGTCTTGTTCGAACAAGGTCGTTCGAACGACCTGGGCTGGACTTCTAACGAAATTTCCGAAGTTGCCCAGTTCATCACCAATGTTCGTTTTTCCAGATTTTCTCCACTCAAATCTCAACCTAAACCCATTCCAACCCAAGTACGAGGTTTACAAACTACTCTAAGTCACCCTAGGACACTTTTTAGTATACTTTTTGGGATCAAATCCTTCTAATCATCATATAATTTCAACAAATTCCTAAATTTTCCCATGTGTCATATTAACATAAACCCAGAATTATTAATCTATAAAAACTCCATTTTTATTTCGTGATTAACATCTAATTCACCAAATTTCACATTCCTGTTAAGGGGAAAAATCCTCTACATGCAAACCCCCATCAGATTTCTAAAATTCCTACGCGATTTTCATCATAGGTAAACCCAATTTGGTATTAGTTGTTCTAAAACCTCTACTTATGTTAACAAGAGTAATAATTGCTAAGAGAGAGAGAACGATAATCACTTGCCTTAAAAAGGAACTTCTTATTCACTGTTAAAAATGGTATGGGAATGATTCTCTTAACCCGATCTACACGTTGGTGTACTTTTTAGTGTGAAAGCTTGAGTTCTTGGCTTAGGGATCTAATGGAGTCTTCTTCTTCTTCCATGATTCTCTCTCTCTTTGCCTCTCTATCTTACGTAGGTTGAACTAACAGGCCACTAACCCTAACTGCTTTTAAATTAAACCCAATTTTCGTCCATTTAATTACCCAAAAATTCCAAAAGACCAAAATACCCCTCTGGAGTGTCATTTTGGGCTAAAATGTCCCAGACTCCAATTTAAATACCCGAGTAGTATTTTCTGACTATTTTGACCCTTCCGGACACTCTAGCGCACTCAAAATAGTCATCCGAGTTATACAAAAATAATTTACCTTTTTGACCCCCAAATAACTACTAGTGGCGCGACTCTTACGCGTCCCAAATATTTTTAACATAATTATCATGTATCTCATTCCCGGCCAAAATATTATTTCAGTAACTACTATCTCTCATCACGTTAGTGATTATTATCATAAAATCGGATTAATTATAATTTAAATTTTTTCTCCCATTAATTAATTAATCCCCATTTTTCTTAAAAATAAATATGCATAAAAATACGGGGTATTATAGAGCTTTACACAACGACTTACCAAAAAGAAACTCTATCACATGGTGTGCAATAAGAATGACAAATGGAGGATATGTGTCAATTTTACCGATCTGAACAAGGAATATCCAAAAGATTAGTTCCCTCTACCACGGATTGACCATCTAGTCGACGCCACTACGGGCCACAAGCTCCTCAGCTGCATGAACACCTACTCCGACTACAACCACATCAAGATGAAGTCTTTTGACAGAGAAAATATGTCCTTTATAACATACAGAGGTACTTACTGTTATAATGTTATGCCATTTGGTCTTTAAAATGTTGGATCCACCTACCAAAGACTGCTAAACAAAATCTTTAAAGACCAAATTGGATTCAACAAGGAGGCTTACGTGGACGACAAGCTCACTAAGAGCAAGGCATTCGCCAACAACATTAAAGACATAGGGCAGACCTTTGACAAGTTAGATAAGTACCAAATGAAGCTCAGCCCTACAAAATGCATTTTCGGGGTAAAGGAAGGAATGTTCCTAGGTTTTATCATCAAAAAAGGGGGTTATTAAAGCTAACCCAGACAAGATTCAAGATTTTCTCAACATGAGATCTCCCAAAATGAAGAAGGACGTGCCAAGGCTAAAAGGGCGAGTGGCTACACTTAACAAGTTCATTTCTAGAGCTACTGATAAGTGATTGACTTTCTTTAAGGTGTTAAGGAATTCGTTCAAGTGGAATGAAGAATGTGAAAGCGAGTTTATAGAGTTGAAGAGTTATATGGGTTCCCCGCCTCTCCTATCACATCGATTGTTGGAAAAAACTCTACCTATACCTCGTAGTGTCTGAATCAGCTGTTAGTTTGGCACTAGCAAGGCAGGAGAAAGGAATCCAGAGACCAGTATACTATACCAACAGAGCGTATTAGGGAGCTGAAGTTCGATACCCATAAATGGAGAAATTGGCATTAGTACTGGGAGAATCTTCACGACGAATGAAGTCGTATTTCCAGGCCCACACCATTGTGATCTACACAGATCTGCCTTTAAGTCAAGTTCTGCAAAAGCCAGAGAAATATGGTCGGCTTATGGCTTGGACGGTTGAGCTTGGTGAGTACAATATAAACCCATGACCTCTATAAAAGTTTATGCGTTAGTGGATTTCATTGTTGAGTTCACCTACGAGGAGAAATCATCCGAGTAGACTCCCTCGGGAGAGAGTTTGATTCGTAATAATAAATAGTCCCCCCATAAAAGGCCATAGATCCTAGTAGAACCGAGCAGACTCCCATGGGAAAGATCTCCCTCAAAGAGGCTAAGGGACAGTGTGACGAGTCCCATCATAAGATTTTCAAGTTAAAAAAAATCGAAGAAGAGGACTTCGACCAAGATAGTGCTATTTGGAAGTTATATGTTTGATGGATCATCCTATTCAGCAGGAAGTGGCGTGGGCATTATCATCGCCACGTCAGATGAGATGATAGATGTGGAATATGCTCTGCGTTTTCAATTTAAATCCTCCAATAATGAAGCGGAATATGAGGCTCTTATTGGTGGGCTAAGTTTAGCTTCATCTATGGGAGCCGACCACATTTCGGCACATAGCGAATCCCAGCTAGTTGTCAACCAGATATTAGGGGTCTATGAAGCTGGGGATGAGTCTAAAACAAAATATTTGGCCATTGTACGGAAAATATTGGAAAGGTCCCCAAAGGCAAAAATAGTAGGGATTCCCGAAATGGAGAATATCCGAGTAGATGACCTGGCTAGGCTAGCCTTGGAAATCAGAACGTCTTTATAAAGGACTATACCAATCAAATTATTGGCGCATAGGAGCACTGAGTAGTATAGTTTGATAATAATGGACGTGAATCTAGGACCATCATGGATGGACCCCATATGAGCATACATTGAAGATAGCGAAATCCCTACAGATTCGAATGAAGCTAGAAAGTTGCGCTATAAGGCAGCTCAGTATGTGATGGAAGAAGGAGTACTATACAGAAGAGGGTACACTATCTCACTATTAATTGTCTTCACCCGATGGAAGTTAATAAGCTTATTAAGGAGGTGCATGAAGGATGTTGTGGATCCCATTCCGTCGGAAGGTCGTTGGTGAAGCGTATAGCGACTCAAGGGTATTATTGGTCAACCATGGAGCCTAACTGGATGAATTATGTGACGAAATGTGATAAATGCCAGAAGTTCGCGAAGATATACTGTTCCTCTAAAGCCCTATTGACTGCAATCGTATCACCATGGACATTCGCGATGTGGGGAATCGATCCGGTCGGCCCGTTATCGAGGACAAAAGGGCGATACAAATACCTGGTGGTAGCAATGGATTACTTTATGAAGTGGCAAAAGTCTGATCCCCTTGTATAAATGCCTTACAAAAGGGTACTCCAATTTATTTGGAAAATGACCATATACCTTTATGGCATGCCCTTCGCATTCATCATGGACCACAACACGCAGTTTGATAACCAAGACTTTGAATATTACTGCATTAGGTCGAACATCCGAAAACTACACTTCGCACTGAGGCATCCATAATGCAATGGACAAACTGAGGTCATCAACAGGACACTCTTGGACGGGATAAAAAAGAGACTCGATGATGCAAAAGGGAATTGGATCAATGAACTCCATAGTGTGCTCTGTGCGAACAAGATCACTCCACGAATAGCTATCGAAAAAACATCATATATGCTCGCCTTTGGCACTGAAGCGATCGTCCCTACTGAAATAGGACTCCCCAGCCACAAAGTTCTTAATTTTAATTCCCCGAGAAGTGATCTGGAAAGAAAACTAGATCTTGATCCATTTAAAGAGGTCGAATGAATGCAGCGCTACGGGCGGCCGCCTACTAGAAAAGGGCCGCACACTACTACAAGTAGCTTGAAGTAAGGGGACCACATCCTCAAAAAAGTGATCCAGAAGAACAACAAGCTCGAGACCAACTGGCGCGGGCCTTACCGGGTAACCAACATCGTAAGGCTTGGGACTTACTGCATTGAAACCCTGGAGGGAGAACAGTTCAAGAACCCCTGTAACTCGGAACACCTTATGAAATACTATCAGTAATGTTTTAATCATTTTGTTTTTTTAGTTTGCACTGTCGCAATTAATAAAGCTATCCCTCACTTTATTATGTCCTTTTCGGTATAAGTTACAATGAAATATATGCAGACATATCTAAACTGCATTGTTCTACCAAAAATGACAGACTTTAAACAAAAATACTTGCTCCATGTGCAAACTTATTCCATAAGTTTAAAAACAAGGAGCTCAGTCAACTCCTTGTACGACCTTGTAGGTCGCAAATGAGGTGGTCGACCAAAAGACACACTCTGTACAACCTCCCGAGTTATTTATAGACGAGATCGAATATTATTTAAAGGAATAAAAGTTCTATCATTTTCAATAAGTATCTATCATCAAGATATATTCAAGAAGAGTGATAAACCACATTTAAATAAAGAGATATTAATGCAACCACAAAAAATAATTCCATACATATTGTGCCAAAAATAGAAAATCGTGACTCGACAAATATAAGAAAAAGATCTATAGAAATTCCATCAAGCATGGTCGAACGAAAGACCATCAGCTGGAGGTTCGCCACCTTCCTCACCGGATAAGGTCACAGCCTCTTCATCGTCTCCTTGCCATTCATCCATCATATTGGCGATGTTAGGATAATGGGCTTCCACTGTCTTCTTCAACTCCTCGTACCCATCCATAAAATAACCAAGGCACTCCGTGTTGAACTCGACTGAGGATTTATAGGCTTCGAGAGTTGTGGCTCCCACAGAGGCAATTGTGCCACGAGCGGCCTACAACTTCGAAACAAGGGCAGCCTTTTTCTTGCTCAAACTTCTTTCGCTCAGTAGTAAGAGCTTCATTCAAACTTTGAATTTTAGCATCATTAGTGTCAGACTTTTCCTTGAGGGAGGCATTCTCGCTTTCCACCTTGGTCAAGTCCTCAACCCTAGTTATCAATTATTCGTCTCTCTCCTTAAACTCAACAAAAATCTTATCGTGCCCAACTTTCAATGTCTTTCTCCTCGGCTAGCTCATTATAGGCCACATAGTTCACTAAGGACTTCTCTTGCAAAACAGTGCAGGTCATGGATGCCTGGGGAACAAATAGGGGGACGTAATTAAGACTCAACGATAAACACTAAGTCATAATAAATAGTTCAAGAAAGATTCATACCACTGACAAACTATGTTACGCTAAATTCCACAACTTGGGTCAGAACATCTCGGGAATTCAAAATCCTTTACATAACCGTGATAACCAAGCAGATAAATAGCATTCTTGGCATCCCCAATATTCCCACTCTACCCCAGAAGCCACTACGGTCATTCCTTACGCTCTAATGAGTCAAAACAATATGGGAATAAAAATTTGTCAAGCCAGCAAACCAATTCGATTTGCTTGGAAGACCGAACATGTTCGATTGAGTGAGCCGATTTGGTTCACTGGGTTGCCTGTCATCTTTTTCCTCAAGTTTTTCTCCTCCAAACCCTCAAATAGAGGTCCCAAACCACCCCAAACATACGATTAACGTCATACATCATTATACTAACATCCCAAAAGTGTTATAACACTATATTAACCCCAAATCCCTTATCAAAACCCTAGGATTCCAAATGAAAAATGAATTCTCACAAACCCAAAATTTACCCAAATTGGATTTTCATTAATTCAACCTTCCTATCAAAGTTCCACAGGGTCATCATTATAATCCAAGAATCAATTTGGAAATTCCTACATGGTCAACATCAATTAATTATCAAATCTAATCTAAGACTAATTGTGATCTACATCCCCCTAATTAATCAATTTAAAGTTTTAATCTTTAAACCTTTAAATCAAAGAAATTTCTGCACCATTTACTATGAAAGTATTTAACTACTAATCATGCTATTTAAAGAAACTAACTTCTTACCTTTGAGGATTTAAATCTTAAGTCTCAACGATTATGGTGGATTGAATCCGTAGATGGTTCCCCCTCTTCTCTTCTCTAAGCTTTTTTATCTCTTTTCTTCTTTTTCTCTTATTTTAAACTCTCTCTAACTCAATCGTACAGAATGTTAAAGGTGGGATGCCATCCATATTCCCTACCCTTAAACACCTCCAAAATACACCCTAATCCCATTTTCCCATAAAACCAAGGTGTAAAAAGACCATTCTACCATTATACGGGTCCTGTTATGTCTAAAAAAAATCGAAACCCAATCATAACACTCATGTACCTATTTTGGACTATTTCGAGCCTTTCTGGATCACTTGTACAGTCAAAAAGGTTATCTGAATCACCCAACTATAAATATCTAACATCTCATTAACCGATCCTAACACGCATATACCGTTCGCGTCGATCATAAGATATACTGATCCGTCGATGTAACATTATATCGAAATAATAAAAAAAAATAGTCGCTTTCAACTCTTACGCGACATATAATAAATCACACATGTATTTACTTATCACACATAATAATAATAATAATAATAATAATAATAATAATAATAATAATAATAATAATAATAATAATAATAATAATAATAATAATAATAATAATAATAATAATAATAATAATAATAATAATAATAATAATAATAATAATAATAATAATAATAATAATAAGAAGAAGAAGAAGAAGAAGAAGAAGAAGAAGAAGAAGAAGAAGAAGAAGAAGAAGTATTAACTCGATAATTAAAGTTTTACCAAAACAAAATTTAATTTTCCCCAATTAAATTAATAAATCATAGCATACGAAAATTAAATAATCGTAAAAGTACAGGGTATTACAACATACTCTCAAATTGATTAACAATCAGAGGAGAATCCACCAAAAGAAAAATTGTTTGTCGGGGTCATTATACTTTTCCATTCCAATCACCATGCAATTGTCTTCTTTGTTTTTTCAACACAGTCGGCTCAATATATATGAGCTTGGATTTTATAGGACTGATCCATGATAGATTTTGAAGTTATGGTACATGATGAGGTTACAACAAAGTTTTTGCATGAGTTCCACATATGTGCAATCAACCACAATGTTCATATTTATCTACTTTCAAAACTATTAATGATGTAAAACAATTGCAGCAAAAACATCAATTCAAGTAGACCTCTCAACGTCGATCATTTAATGCAGATTACAACCATAGCAAAATTCTTACCATTAATCAAATAACTCAAAATGAAAAAATATTATGATACCCCTTAAATATTAAGAAACTATGCCATTACTCTACATGCATTTATAGTACTAAAATTGAATTAAATTTTCAATTTAGAATAAATGCATGTATCAACTGCAAAGCATGTTATTAGCACGGTGTCATAACTATCAAATCATAATCAAGTACATAATTAACATTTGAAATTCACTGGCGCACTAAAAGAGGATGTAGTTAAGACAATGTTTTTTTTGTATAAAGGAAATAAAAGAAAGAAGCCAAGAACAATCAGCGCGTCCTTTCAATGGCAGCCCCGACGCATCTTGATCAATGAGGCGGAGGAGATGGTCTGGGGCTTCATCAATCTCAACAAAGCGATCCTCTTTCCTTCATCCTTCTTTGGCGAGCCAGTTTGCGCAGCAGTTACCTTCTCTGAGTACATGGCCGACTCTTGCCCTAGTGGTCGACATAAGCTTAATGCAATCTATATTGATATTTGCAAGCGGGTGGTTTGTCCCCACCTCATTATTGATGAGGTCGATAGTAACCTGGGAGTCCGATTCGAGGTGAATGTGATTCCAACCTTTCTCACGAGCCATGTTCAATCCAAAAAATATGCCTTCAACTTCAACATTACGAGTGCTCACACATCCCTGTATTTTAAAAAAAAATCCCACAATCCATCTACCATGTTCATCCCTGACGAGGCTCCCAAATGCTCTTATCTTAGTTGTTTCGTCCCAACTACCATTCGTGTTGATTTTGATAAAGCCTGTAGGAGGAGACAACCAAGAAATGAGAAGAGTGTGACCCACCCGTATTTGATAATCATTTTGGCCAAAGACTTGTCGAATCTCAAAGGCAAGCTTTTGGCTAAGATACTTGATCAAATATGGGGAGAATCATCATTATCAAACATAAATTTATTTCGGGCTTTCCAAATATTCCACAAAGAATAGATAAAGAAAACATACTTCCCTTTGTTCTCATGGTTTCAAATGTTATCAACAATTCAATCATGAAAATTAGAGAACGTGCCTCTAAGCCAGATATGAGTAGGGATGGAGTTGCGCCACATGGCACCCTTTGAGGATGTGCTCAATGTCCTCAATACTATGACAACTACCTCATTTATTGTCGTCGATGAGGCCCCTAGCTACCCTATGTTCATTAGTAAGAAGTTTACCGTGAAAAATGAGCCACGTGAAAGTTTTAAGCTTTTGTGGGATTTTAAGCATCCAAAATATCTTCTGATTCTAATGGGGAGGGGGTGTAGGCATCAAGGTTCATGAGAGAATGGTAGTAGGACATTATGGAGAACTTCCTATTAGCACTGGGGCCCCTGCTGGGCTGTCAGCTCTATTGGCCACACGAGGTAGCGGTGTACTAATGATATCATCATTTAAAGAGTTGTTAGAAAACCTATTCTCAAATTTGGGGATATTCCACTTCCTATCAGTGGTGATAAGAGTACTAACAAACTCATGGCTATCCCTTCGAGAATCATCCAGGGGCATAATGATACCACTCCCGCACAACCAGTCTTCGAAGGTGTGTATAGGACTATCGCACAATCCATTTGGAATTGTCATGGAGAATTTTTTAACAATTGAAGATACTTCTACAAATGTGGGGCGCATTAGGTTTCTTAAACCAATTCCTAGAATTGGGGTCATTTCTGTATTTGTTTTTCAACACATGGATCTAGAGGGAATCCTTCTCAATCATGGATCTCCATCCAAGTTTGGTGACAATCTCATGATTGTTGTACTCATTACTACGTAATCCAAGCCCCCCCCCCCCCCTAGACTTTGGCCTGCACATGCTCTCCCAAGAGACAAGGTTGACTTTTTTAATATTATCACTATCTCCTCATAAGAAATTTCTATTAATTTTGTCGAGGGTAGCACATATACCTTTGGGGAGAAGAGTCGTTCACACGGAGTAGTTTGGGATAGAGAAGGATACAAATTGGATCAAGGAGGCCCTTCCAGCAAGTGAAAGGAATTTGGATTTCCTACCCGCGAGGCATTTATTCACTTTGTTCATGACCTCTCTAAAAATCTCTTTTCCCAGACTCCCATGTATGAGGGGGGTTCCTAAGTACATGCCCAGACTCAGAGCGAGGGGCATACCACAAAGGTGGCTAATCTTTAGGGCTCTCCTACGAGGGTATTCGGGGAGACAGATTTTTTATTTACTAAAAGTTTTTTTTGGCCTGAGATGATACAAAATTCTTTTATAGTCTCCATCCCAATCCTATAGGAGACCAGGGTGGCCTCCGTGAAGAATATGAGGTCGTCCGCAAAGAATAAGTGAGAGATGTGTGGCATATGGGGAGAAGCTTTGAGACCTTTCCAGGCCTTGTTCTCGACCCTAGACGATATCATCGACGAAAGACATTCCATGCACATAACAAATAGGTACATGGATAGGGGGTCACCCTGCCGTAGACCCTTAGTGGGTTTGAACTTCGGGAGGGGGGGTCTCATTCCACAAAATAGTCGTGGGTGTGGTCTTAACACAACTCAAGATAAGTTTAGTTATTTTATCACTAACATTAAACCATCTAAGCACCTTTTCAAGGAACTCCCAACTCACTCTGTCATAGGCTTTCTCAAGATCAATATTAAAGATAACGCCCTCACCTTTTTCCTTTTGCTTGGTGAGGGTATGGAGAATTTCCTGGGTTATGATGACATTGTCCGAAGCTTTCCTCCCCGGGAGGAAGCTCGCTTGGGTGGGGCTAATAAACTTGTAATCATGTCTGAGATTCCGTTCCAAGGTATCCAAGCTATGGGAAAAAGGAGTTTTGTTAGGCAATTTGAATACCTTTGATTCTATGTAGAAGTCTGTTCTTATTTATAAAAATATTCCCGCACACATTTTTATTCCAACTATTGGCATTTTTAGTTGATTGGGTAAGGTTGTTATGCAAATTAATATTATTATTCCAACCTTTAATAATGACATCATCGAAATCCTCTATATCAAACCAGGAAGCAAGAAATTTAAAGGTCCTATGGAGGGGAGTATGAACGGGGTTACCTTCCGTATGAATCACCATAGGGCAATGGTCTTAGGCGTACCTAGGAAGGTTATCCACCACGACCTCGAGAAAGTTGATCCTCCACTCCAGGTTAGCTAATGTTCAGTCAAGGTATACCATGGTGTTGGCAAGACCTTCGCGACTACTAGTGCAAGTCATCCGCGGACTGGTACTACCCAAGTCAGTAAGGTTGCACCTATTAATATTGTCCGCAAAGGCAGAACACCTACTGGACGAGGCGTTCCTAGTGAAGCTTTTCTTTTTCGAAGCGTCTACATGGTCGTTGAAATCACCAGTAACTATCCAGGTTATAGAAGACTTGTTAGCCAAGTTGGTGAGATTTTTCCAAATTCGTTGATGAAGGAACGGGATGGGGCTGGCGTAAATCGCCGAGAGGATCCAACCCTCATAATTTCTCTTAGAGACGAGCGTGGCCAAAAATGGCGATAGTTTGCAGCTCCATTATGAGGGGATTCCAGATAATCCAAATGCCCGCAGACCTGACCACTGGGTTAGAAATGGCTTGACCAGTAAACCCAGCGTCCACAAAGAAATTAACCATTTGGTTAAACACAATGTGAGTTACAAGGATGACGACTACCTCAAGCTTGTACAAATCATTTAACTGTTTTAATGTGGGTTCGAAGTGAGGTTTCTGGCTCCCCGGCAGTTCCAGACGATTATAGACATAGATGGATTTTTTTGATAAATGAGGATGGGATCCTCCTCAGACTAAGGGAGTTTTCTCTTTACCCGTTTTGGCGCTTCCTTCGTTGAGAGTAACTCTAAGGCTCTCACTGCGTGTCTTTTGTCCTCCATTGGGATAATCTAACCCGGTTGAATGAGTAGGCTTACTTGGGTTGCATCCTATTTTACTTTGAGTATGGCTGTTTCTTCCACTTTGGAGTTGACCCAGAAGTCGCACTTCGAGTTCTTAAGATTATGGTGTATTATCTAAAGGTCACCTAACATGGGAAGGGGAATAAGAGGATTCATTCACGATTTGGTTTGGAGTGTGGGCTGTTGGGATTGAATAGGGGGTGTTTGGAAAAAGTGCTAGTGTGTATGTTAGGATTAATATGGCAAAGGTATATGGAGTTAAAGGGTTGCAGGTGGTTATTTATGTAATTTTGAGTAGGCTGAATATTCGACTCAATTGGAGCGTTACTGAAAGTATAATTATCCTTTTTGTTGACATGTGAAGAGACGGGCTGATTGGTTTTAATTAAACTTTTTGTCATAGAGAGGACATCCTCCTTTATCCTAATAGGCCCATTAGCTAACCGTGTAATAGCCTGCAGGGGTCATTTAAGGCTTTTGGTGGTTGGGTCATTTCAGCTATTAACTGGTCATTTAAGGTTTCCTCGATTGAATGGCACGCTCCACATAAGATCCCAAATGGGAAGGTTGTTTACTAAGGGAGGCCTTATTCTGCCTCGTTGCGTATCTTTTCGTCCCAGAGGACCCACACCTGTCGTCGCCTTCTGTTGAAGGGCAGTTGGGGTAACTGCATTAACAGAGGTAACATCCCTGAATTTCTGCGACATTTTTCATTTTACCTTCGTCAGATGCATGGCCTTACCTTACTAGGTTTGAAAATGTGGCAACTGTTGGTTAATGCATTTACCTTTGCCCTTGACTCACATCCATGATCCAAACGCACCATTCCGGTAGTTAATAACTGGTGCTCCAAGATTTGACCCAACGGTCTGAGAAGAGTTATGGTTCTCTTGCCCGTGTGAGTAGAGGTAATCTCACGCTACTGTATATGTGTACTGGCTCTTCCAACGGTCAAATTTTTTTCCTCGGCATCCGCTGTCTCCGGCGTTTTACTGGTGGGGCAATATTCTCTTCGGCAACTAATCTTACCACAATGGAAGCAACGGAACAACGAGAACTCATACTCGAAACGATATTTTCGTCCCTCCAATTTGTAAGTTGGTATGAGGGGTTTAGCAAGGTACACCTCAACACAAATCCTAGCATATTTACCTCTGGAAGAAGAAGCTGAGTTAAAGTCAGTTTTGATGGGCTTGCCCACCTTACTTCCGATCTGAAATTGGGTTTTCTCCTCAAACCATTTAATGGGTAATCTTGGTAGTCTAATACAAAGGGCAGTAGTTGCTTCTTTTGAGGGATTGAAGTTTAGCTCCCATTTCTTCACGAAGAGATAGTGATTCATGACTATCCAAGGCCCTTCCGTAAGCACATGGAGATAATCCTCTTTATTGTGGAATTGAAAGAGAAATGGCCTTCCTCTAAGTCAACCACCTCAAAGTCACCGTGCAAATTCAATAAAATTGGTGCTTAGTGAGAGATTTATACCCAATGTTTCTTCCAAGTAGTCTCACTATGATGCTATCTCTCCATTTCCTTCTGAGTTTCTCCACACGCTTTGGGGGGATTCTTACCACAGGGCAAAGAGGGTCCTCCATCTCTGGTCTTCATTAAGGTTAATGTCTTAGGAGTTTAAGGCCCCCTGGTCGTTATCTCCCTCATCCTCAGACCAACTGTTGGTTGACTCATCAAAATAGATATCAGTATTAATTTTCCTGGTGACAGCACCCTCGTAAGTGAAGGAGGGTGGCCCCATCTCTCAGCAATGACATCCACCTTTTGGGTAGAAGTGCCATTAATATTTTGGAGTGTTGCATTTAAATCATTCTCCCCACCCACCCCATTCATTTCAACTTCTGCATGGGTAGTCTCTGTTGGTGGGATTTCTTGCGTGCTACAATGCTCCAACTCCATGCACTCTTCTGTTGAAGTATCATGTGAACTTTTTTTTATTGCTTCTGAATAAATGATCTTCTTGTTTAGGCAAACCCTCAATAGGTCTCGAGGACTCACTGATATTGTTTTGTATACTAGAACTCATATTTCTCTGTCAAACTTAGAGATCATTTTTCTTCAATGATGTATGCAATTTAAAAGAAGAATAGTTAAGACAATTCAAACAACCATTTGGTTTCACGGAATATAGCAAGCTTAGTAGCCTCCAACAGACCTCAGAGAACAAAATAGTATGCCAAGCAAAGTTGACTAGTGTGTGTGTGTGTGAACCAGTGTTTTAAAAAGCGCGCTATTGCGAACGCAATAGCGCTATTGCGTATTGCAAAGGAGAACAGCAACGCAATTGGGTCTGCTATTTGTGATGCTCCTGTAGCGTGCGCAATTGAGCGCGATTTAGCGCAATTTAGCGCGAAAGTGCTCAAAAGTACGCAAAAGTGTGCAATTGGAGCGCAATCGGAGAACTTTAAAACAACAAATACAAAACACTTACGTTTTGTAAAAAAGGAACCGGAAAGGTGTTTATCTGTTGTCGATCCCAGAAAAACCCTAAGAAAACACTCCTTACCTACTGCCGATCCAGTCCGGAGGTCTCTCTCTCTTGCCAATCCAGTTCGTTTGTCTCTTTCTGCTACTGATCCAGTTCGTTTGTAAGTTACATTTGCCCTAAGCTATAAAAATATCTCATTCTGACATTTTTTTTTTTTGTTCAGTTAACTTTGTTTGGGAGTTGTTGAGTTAACTTCTTTTGTAACTTTGTTTTAATAACTCTTTTTTTTTTTCATATCTCATTCTGAGATTTTTTTTGTTCAGTTAACTTGTCTGGGACTTTAAAAACTCATTTTATTTTGTAACTTTGTTTTAATAACTTTTTTTTATATCTCATTCTGAGACTTTTTTCAAATCTCAGATAATGCAATTTTTTTAAATAAATTCAGTAGAAAATTTAATTTTTTGGCTTTAAAAATGTAATATTATATTATAAGACTCAGTTTACAAGTATAATGTTATTTTATAAATTTGTTGAAATGTTACTTATTTTTACAAATTTCAATTTAAAATGTTAATTCCTTTTTATTTTTTGACAAATTTCAGTTTAAAATTTTATTTATTTTTTGTTTACAATTATGGGTTTAAAATAACATTTTTCACAAATCCAGTTTAAAATGTTACAATTTTTTTCACCAATTTCAGTTAAAATGTTAGTTATTTTACAAATTTCAATATAAAATGTTACTTTTTAATAAAATATAAGTTGCAAATGTTGCCCTTTTTTTTAAGAATAAAACTAAACGTACCCACAAGCCATACCCACAAACCATACCCAACATATAAAACAAAAAATAAAGGGCTCCACCTATATTTTCAAAGAAAGGGTTCACAAAATTTAAAAGGGTAAACTAAAAAAAAAATAATCCAACAAACCGTGAAAATATTATTTTTGTCAAAAAATATTAATATTTTTATTTTTGAAAATTAAGCACTCAAAATGTTATTAATTGAAAAAAACATTGAATTTTTTTTGGCACAACACTACAAAATATTATTTTTAGCAAAAAAATAATGATTTTTTTTACTTTTTGCAATAAAAAAGAAAAATATTATTTTTAGCAAAAAAAAAACACTTTAGTACTTTTATTTTTGACAAACACTAATGATATTGTTTTTGATAAAAAAATAATGAATTTTTAGCGCATTTAGTCTCTCAAACACCCATTTACCTAATTTTTTTTTTTTTTTAAAGGTCCGCGCCAGCGACATGCCTTATTTTTAAACTCATTTTTTAAATATTTTTATTTAACCCATACAAACCGTGAAAATATTATTTTTGTCAAAAAATATTAAATATTTTTTTTGAAAATTAAGCACTCAAAATGTTATTAATTGGAAAAAAAAAAACGAATTTTTTTTGGCACACAAACACTACAAAATATTATATTTAGCAAAAAAAATATTGATTTTTTTATTTTTGGCAAACAAACAGGGAAAATATTATTTTTAGAAAAAAAAAACTTAATACTTTTCTTTTCTACAAACAAACACTAAATATATTGTTTTTGATAAAATAAAAATATTGAATTTATAGCGCATTTAGTCCTTCAAACACCCATTTACCTAATATTATTTTATTTTAAAGGTCCACACCAGCGCCACACCTTATTTTTAAACTCATTTTTTTAAATGTTTTTATATAACCCATACAAACCGTGAAAATATAAGTTGTCAAAAAACATTAAATGTTTTTATTTTTGAAAATTAAGCATTAAAAATGTTATTAATTGAAAAAAAACACATAATTTTTTTTGGTACACAAACACTAGAAAATATTATTTTTAGCAAAAAAATACTATTTTTTTTTATTTTTGGCAAACAAACAGGGAAAATATTATTTTTAGCAAAAAAACACTTTAATACTTTTCTTTTTGACAAACAAACACTAAAGATATTGTTTTTGATAAAATAAAAATACTGAATTTTGAACTCATTTTGTCTCTGAAACACTAATTTACCCAATATTCTCTTTTTTTTTTTAAAGCACGCGCTAGCGCCACGCCTTATTTTTAAATTTATTTTTTTAAATATTTTTATTTAACCCATACAAACCGTGAAAATATTATTTTTGTCAAAAAACATTAAATGTTTTTATTTTTGAAAATTAAGCATTCAAAATGTTATTAATTGAAAAAAAACACAGATTTTTTTTTTGTCACACAAACACTAGAAAATATTATTTTTAGCAAAAAAATTCTAATTTTTTTTTTTGCCAAACAAACAGGGAAAATATTATTTTTAGCAAAACAAACACTTAAATATTTTCTTTTTGACAAACAAACACTAAAGATATTGTTTTTGATAAAATAAAATTACTGAATGTTTAACTCATTTAGTCCCTCAAACACTAATTTTCTAAATATTCTCTTATTTTTAAAAGTTTAAAGATTTTTTTTAAAAAAATCTTTAATAAAAAATTATTTGGGTACATTTGAGAGGTTTTAATCTTTATTTTTTAAAAAAGCAATTCTTTAATTTTGAAAAAAAACATTTTCAAAATTAAAACAAAAAAATATAAACCCAAGTTAACAACAACAACAAAAAACACTTTTGCCTTTAACCTTTTTTGTCTTATCTGGCGGGTATAATTGTGGGTATAAAGTGTCTGTCCGTGTAGTGCCTCTCTTTATTTAAATTTCAGTTTAAAATGTCACTTCCTTACAAATTTCATTTTAAAATGTTGTTTATTAATTTATTTAAATATTTATATGTTTTTCTAGTTAAAAAAATGGAATGCACGAATTGCTTACGCGATGCGCGACGCGACTTTGGAGCCAAAACGCGACACCCTACACGACCGCGATTTAAAACACTGGTGTGAACAGAATAGTATGCCAAGCAAAGTTGACTAGTGTGTGTGTGTGTGTGTGTGTGTGTGAGAGAGAGAGAGAGAGAGAGAGAGAGAGAGAGAGAGAGATATCAAACTAAACTTCGGTTTATTGGGGAAAAAGGTAATTTGAAGATATGTTCGAAGTACATGGAAAAAAAAACTTGCAAATGCTGTAACAGATGCATTATTGATCCCCACTGGCAGGTCTTTGAAAGGCAAAAGTTTCAAAGTTGGCCTTGGCCCTAAATCCTACTCCTCCCACCTATTATGTTTCCTCTTCATTAATATCAACAGTATGACCTTCCTCTCACATCTTTGTATGTACAACGGATCCCCCCAAGGTTAAACCACGAACTTGGAACAAACCTACTCTCATCTCAGCACCCCTGCCACAGCTATCTCCCTACAAGCTAAGAAAGCCTGTGAGCTATTTGCATGCAGTCATTATAGGTGGCTAGGACTACTTTCACCTTCAAGGTTGATCTGAAGCAGCTGCAATAGGGCTGGTGCTGGGCCCCACACCATTTTCATTTGGTGGCACAGTACCCCACTTTCCATCTGATTTAAGAGGCTCAAAAATCTGAACTCCACCATCAGAAAGTCCCAATGCAAATTGATTAGGTTCAGATGGGTGGGCGGCAATCACAACTGGATACAAAATTGCCCTGTCAAAAAGTATCATCACAGTTAAAGAGGACAAAACGGGCATAAATCAAATTTCAAAATTGCTTCGTTTGCTCGTCTGTAATTAAGAACACCTACTTTGGCTTAGAGGGGAAATAGGCTCTGGGGGTAATCCGACACCTCAGTCCGAGTGTTGAGGCAGTGAAGACGCTCAAACTACCGTCTTCAAAGCCTGCGTATATTGAGTGGCTATCACATGAATATGTAGCATCGGTGATTATAGTTGATTCCGGGGGAACATACTGCCAAAAGAAAACAAAATGACATCTACTACTTACTATAAAACTATCACATAAGTCGAAGATATGAAATCGGAAAATCAAAGTCACAAAGTTGTAAAATCTATCAGAAGTCCAAAATATTATAGTCGAAGTAAGGGTTAAGGCACACCTGTCTGATGCATTCAAGCTTTGGGGCCTCATATATAGCGATCTGTGTTTCATGGACAACCAAAACATGCTTCTGATCTTGGTGAAATTGAACTCGTGTCTCAGCGAGAGCATCTGGGGTTCGTCCAGCAGGAATCTTCAAGAATGTAGTAGCCTGCTTCTCCCATCCATCTGTGCTCCAAACGCAAAGCTGAAAAACAAACTCTCAATGTAAGTCACACCCTCCCTTGGACAAAATTCAGGCACCAAAGAAAGATAATACATGCATGTTTACAAAGATATGCATGCGTGTGCCCAGAGAGAGAGTTCGCCTCATGTAGTCACAGACAACAGACCTGAGCATCAGCTCCTGATGATACAAGAACATTTAGAAGAGTAGAGAAGGCAAGGCCAGTCACTCTCTTCTGATGACCTTCGAGCTTGCTTTGCACCTGTAAAAATCCAACAATTACAAATACAACTTAGATGTACTCATCAAAACATCGTAGATCCCAATATTTAGGTGCAAGTAGAGGTAAAGACCTCGTCAACCCGAACATTATAAATTTGGATTGAAGAGTCATCCATGCCAATGGCAATTATATTATTGTCCTGAGGATTGAAGGCAAGATTTGTGGCCGCAGGAGGAGGGGGCATGAATGTCGTCATAGTCTACACAAGGGAAGAGTATAAGAAATCATATATCAATCAATATTCCATATATATAGTACGTGTTTATATATCTTTTTACCTTGAATGTCATCATATTAAATAAGGAAATATCTCCTCCTGATGCTGATATAAGGTAAGAATCGTTCTTTGAAATTGCAAAGCAAGGAACAGCATCTTTAAGGTTTGTCCCACTTATTTCGTTGGTCATTAATATTCCACTAGAAGGTTGCCAAAATTGCGGTTGCACATTAGTAGATGCCTACAAGTGGCAAAGCATTACACGTAAAGGGAAAGCTCATTAAAGAAACAAAGATAAAAAAGATATTTCAATTACTATATCAAAACCTTTCCTGTCATGTTCCGCTCATTCCTTTGCCATTTCCAAAGTTTGTGCTGAGCAGTATATGCCAAGGCCAAAATAGCGCCTCCCGAATTTGTATAAATCAGCCTCATAATCTGAAACGAACAATGAAAATGAGCTGAAGAGGAGTAAATTACCAAGAGATTCCACTTGAGTAGTAGGAATTTGAAAAATACCCGGCCTAATTAGTCGGATTCAAATGTTCATGGAGATGCAAACATCCAAAAGCACATAGTATTAATTTACGTTGAAAATTTTAATTTTTCTTCAGTTTAAAATAGCTACTGTGACAGTGGATCGTCGTATCTTATATAGTATGATGTCTCACATTTTGGGCATGCCTGAGAACGCATGATACATATTAAAGACTAAAGGAAGAGAGAAATAGGGTCATTTACATTTCTAGTAGGCTATAAAATTCAAGTCATCAGTTTTCATGACTAATAAGAGACAAATCTCTCTCATCAAACCTAGAGTATAAATGTAAAATTTGTTAAGGGTAAATTTCCGTTCTTACATTTTTTTTGGGGGAGGGGAAGGTAAGGATATATTTCTGAATTTAACAATCCATTAAGAAATTAAGTATATACAGCAGTCCAAAATACTAACTCCAAGTTCATTATTTTCACCATCAATGACTCATTCCCTTGTGCCCTACATAAATCAATTAGGTGAGGAAGATGAAAACAATTAGTCAAATACTTTAGCACCGATGTGTTTGCTTCTTGATGCAACTAAATCCTGCATAATAAAATGATATAGGTTAAATGGCTCTACAGAAATGATATTACGTTCATTAGAGCTTGAATATCAATTGCTTAAATGTTTTACTTCATCTAAAAATTGTTTGATGATTAACTATTTTGGTATGACTCGGACCAGGACACGTCAATAGTTGCATTCCCATTTATTTGACCCTTACTATAAAATGCACAAAGCTTAATCTCACCTTTCAAGGGTCCCTTTAATGTGTTCCTTTTTCCTGTGTCTCTGTTCTTACATTTACTCTTAATCTCAGGACAATTGTCTCAATAGATTTTATGTGATGTTATTAAATATCTACTACATTAAAATATAATATGAAGCGGGATACATACTCTTGCTGCCATTAAGTTATCAGAAAGTCTCAGTGAACGAAGTTGAGATGGATCGTGGATTTCGACCAACTTCCAAATCTTTGATTTTTCCAGCTCATCCTTCAGCTCATCCTTAATTCTAGGTTTCACATCTGGAAAATATCGGCTTTCCCCATCCTACATAAATAGTCACATATCCAAATCAGTCGAACAATTAAAAAGGAAAAGAAAAACTATTAGCACTTCAACCCAATTACAATTCACCACACGTGTTCTATATCACACAATGAGTGCTTAAATACATACATTACATATAACAGAAAAACATGAAAATTTATGGCAATTGTGTATTATGCTCAATAAAAGAGCCCACTTATCCAGACGACGGTGATATCCATTCTTACTATAACTATCATAGCTGCCAGTGGTGCTGTTCTGTTAGCAACACCAATGCTTGTACCAGCAGATGAACTGGAAGCACCACATGTGCCAATCATGGGGGCCTGCATCACGAATAACTCATGTAAAGATCACATCCATACTAGACTCATCTCATTGGATATCTAGATTGGTTTACCTTCACAACATTCCCAGAAGCAACTCTATCAAGTGCACAATTCTCAGTGGAACGTACAAGCCGAATACCTTCACCATTCCCAAGTATTTTAACACCATTCTCACTTGTTGATACAGCCAAGAGTATGCCTCCCTTATTAAACCGAATACAAGGTGAAACCTGAAAGATAATCATGAGAAGAGTTGCTTCATACAACTAAAATTTACCAAAAAATAAATTAAAAAACTGATCAAATAGATGCAATCTAGCTATTATTACCGGTAATCCACCATCTGCATCAGTACTAAACAAGAGGTTATTGTAATTCATGTCCCAGAATTTGATTACAAACTCATCACCAGCGGCCAAGAACCGGTTCTTTGTCGTATCAAACTGCACAACCCCCACAGACCGCTTCCCAAGACCATTGTATGTTCGCTTGACAGTGCCTTCACTTTCATTCCATTCCACAATATATGATTCTCCATTCTTACTTGTCCCACCTGAAAATAGCCTAAAATTTGTCCACAAAAAAAAGTAAGGAAGATGATAAGAACATAAGAGTTCATTTTACCATTTAGGTGAGAAAAGGGAAACTAAGATCTAGATCAAATAATATACAATGTATTATACCTTGACCCATCAGCACTGTAGGCCATTGTTGTACAAAAATGTCCTGGTGCATCATAATCAACTCTTGAACCCATATTATCATACAGCCACGCCTTAATCTTCCCATCTATTGCTGTTGAAAAGATAAACTGATAGAGAACACAGGACCCTCTTTTAGAAGGCAAAGCAAATATACCGGATTAAAATTTCTTTCAAAAGCAAGTGTCTAGCAAACAAATACCTGAATGTTTTCCTTAAAATGTGGGCATACTGAATAAACAGGTGCCTCATGACCCTCAAATGTGTACTGCTTAGAACCGCTGACAGCATCCCAGACCTTAATAGACTTGTCTTCTCCACAAGTTATGATACATGGTTGTTTGTTTGGGTGAGAGAAAGCAAGATCACTAACACTACCAACATGAGCATCAATCTGAAAGTATTCATACAAGAAAGTCAAATACCATTCTCGTTATCATTATTCGAATGGCAATACAAGGTCCACATTTGGGGTAAACAAAATCAGCTGGATATAAAAATTACATTATTGCTAGAAGTTCATTATATATTACAAACCTCAAGGTGGTTCCGTAAATCCTCACCGCCATGATAGGAATATATGTGCACTATGTGCTTGGAGTACGCAACACCTGAATCAGAGTTTATATCAATCATAATTCGTCATCAGAACATCACTCTCTCTATCTCTTGAAAAAATACTCTTCTGAAATTGTCCATGGAGAGGGGAAAAACACTTGGTTCCCTCAACAACAAAAAATTGCAAAGAAAAACTTCATTTATGCCAGATGTTGGAAGTTAATCCTCAACATAAACTCAGAAATATAATGAAAAGAATAACTAAAAACATACCAAAGAGGGTGCCATCAGGACTCCACGCAACGCGGTTCACTGATGCAGTATATTCATTGGCCAAAGATGCCTGTACATAATTAAGGGGAAAATTAGCCTCACGATTGGTGATAGTAAGAAACAATCCAGAACAGAAACTGTTTTTTTTTTCCCTTCTGGGAGGATGGGGTGGGATGGTAAGGCAAGCCAAGATTTCATACCTGCAGAGCCATTGAACAAGCTCCAAGGTCCCAAACTTTGAAGTTTCTAAAGACAAGCCTATCCCTGCTAACTACCTCCCATATCGCAATATCACCAATAATTGTTCCAACTGAAAATGACAATGAAGAAACAGAATTAAATATGGATTTCCTAGATTCAAGCAGATTTTTTCTTTTAAAATATATATAAGATGCAGAATTGTAATAAAGAATACTCAAAGCAGAAGCAGAGAGCAAATAATCAAAGAAAGTGAGAGCTAACCAAGAAGCAAAGTTTGCTGCACTGGATGGAAATCCATACTCTTGACAGCAGAACCCTGATTCAGGTTCATAAGAAGAATCTTGGGCAAGTGATCAGAAGAATATATGGCATGGGCATGGCTCGACCCAGGACATGTGACAGGCAATACATTAGTGGGGAGATCATTGATCTACGGAACTCAAAAGTATAAAAAAAAAAAGGGCAAATTAGCTAAATAAAACAAACAATGGAAAGAAATGCATATCTCAGTAAAGAAATTTAGAATATATTAAAATTTTACAATATACATTTCAAATTGATCCAAATCTCACATAGTAGCATACTGCAATGAGTTAAATTCCAGTAATAAAAGGCACAGATATGTACCTCCTTTGGTATCCCGAAAGGTCTTGGTCTCTTCAGCACGTGTTCAAAATCTGCAGTTTGGTAGTCCATGGTCAGATTGTTCGCAGGAGGGGTCTTAGGATGCTTTGACATGGATGCTATCACAACATATATATACCTAAAAAGAACCGGACTTGACTAGAAGATGAAATCTAAGAGGGAAAAGAAAGAACTCCATTAAGGACAAAAAATAAAAAATAACACATTTTTTATTAGCATGTATATGGCATCTGCCTCTCCCAGACCCTACAGTTAAGCGGGAGCCTGGTGCACTAGGTACGACCTTTTATGTAAATTCTATGGCAATGTTCATTAATAACAAGAATTACAGAAATGTAGGTGAAAAGTGACAAATGGCACCACTGGACCATTGTTAAAAGGGTTAACATCTCCCAATTGAGTACGCTTCTCCAATATTCCTATATAATCCCCTCACTAACTACTACTAAAATAGCAAATGTAAACATAAAAGAATTAAATATGGCAAATAGGATTCATGTAGCTGACCCCAAATAATTGAAAAAAGCTCTGTCGAGTTTGATTGAGTTGAGTAGATGATTATGCGCATCCGATTTATACGAATTATTTTGAGCCAATTACTTTAAAGAATGTCTCCGTAATGTCAATTCGCATGTCTCACTACCAAGACTCCCCCAATTGCTCATTACTCAAAAGTCCCATTAGTCTGTTCTTACCCCAGCTGCACATATGTGCGCTGCTCAGTACAACCATTGCGAAAATCCAAGGTGGAACACTTCTGTTGAAGATACAACTCCCCTGTAGATATGCCCATTACAACCTGCAAACCTAAGTTCTCTTGAAATTGGTAATTATTTTAGACTGAACACACAAGTTAAAGAAATCATGTTGTTGCATTGGATCATTTAATTCATCGACTTGGGGAAGGACTTCAAACTAATCCCTACTGTAAGATGATTTTCTCTCTCCATCATTTGTCCTGAAAGCATACAATGCATGTCTAGAGTGGAACTAGATGGGTCCAATATCTTTACTTTACTTCAACTAATCCCAACAATATCATTGACATTGAGATCAAACCAAAAAAATTAAAACTCTAACCAATACTATACAGCATGAACCTCTCTTGAATTTTAACACTGCCACACTTAAAATGACTCCCCTGCTTCTATAGTAGTGCTCCATCTCCCTAGACGTAGGCCAGATAAACTTACACCCTAATTATTAATCCGAATTTTTGACACAACATCATTCAAGCCAAATTAGGAAGAACAATCAATTTGAAAGGTTGAAAGCATGGACATTCACTTCTATTCAACGTGGGATATGAAAACAACATTTTTTTTGGTATCATACCACGTGGTGTCTGGGCCACCTTTAAGCGCACCTCAACTAATCCACGTTCGCGGTTCGTGTCTTCCGCTGGCCAAACATTATTTTGACAGTGTCGGGGATCGAACTGGGGACCAAACGCAATCCACCCCCAAGACATTTTAGATATTCTTAAGGGAAAAAAACAAAGTGGTGTATGTTCTTTAAATGAAGAGTATGTTAATATATCTTTTACCATTCGATTTTTCTTTTTATTTACTAGTTTCTTAAGGAAACATTTCAATACACATCTAATTCAAAGCATATTAGAACTACCTATTAATGAACTTACCTGCATTGTTAGGAGCACCTAAGCCTAGAAGCCCTCCAGAAACAGCCTGTTGTGACACAGAAGATGGGTTAGCCATCCATCCTCCAAGAGATGTTTTAAGAGGTGCTGGTGGAGTCTGAAATTGCTAAAAGAAGCAAAAGGAAAAAGAAAAAAAATAAGATTGAATGACCATATCAAAATTCCTGCAATTACTTGTAAGTATAAGAGGAATTCTTGGTGACTTACGCCATGAGCACTCAGTGGTGGAAAACCACCTACTTTAGGCATGGAACCCAGAAGTTGATTAGTGACAGGGGATGGAGCCCGCGCATCATTTGTCTTCCCACAAGCATGGTCCACAAATAGGGTTTTTATCTCAGGGTTAGACTTTGGATTCTTGCAATTGTGGTGCTGCCAATTTAAGCTGTAATCCCAAAAGTTAATAAACAAATAAAGGTAACAAGATGTGTTACAATTTCATCAACATAGAACCTGGTCATCTCTCACTCGAATTACCTCTGATTGATCAGTGTCCGTAGCCTTGAGTTCTTTAAGGTGGGGAAGTAAATCTTATCACGGGTGAGAGGATTTGCCTTAATCAACATTTTAAGCTCATCAAGCATTATAGCCCTTGCCATCTTGATATCTCCATACTTAGAAAGCTGTTCATTTTCCCTGTAATATTCTTTTCTATATTTAATACACATGAAATAAAAACATGGTAATAAAATAAAAGATAAAAAAAATCAAACATGACCATAAACTGAGGCATTTCAACCCAAAAATATATATTTAGTATCAAATGTGAGCCAGCATTACATTTATGTCATCTATAATGTGTGTAAAGACAATGTAAGATACCATACACAGCAATCATTGCTTCCATTGGACAGCAACTACCATCAATTGAAAGACCAGAGTTCCTCTTTGAAACTTTTCTTTCTCATGGTTCCACAAAACTAAGACAACAATGTATCATATAAAAAGGACTATGCAGCTGATAACTATAGGTTTAAGATCCAAGAGTACAAACAAATTACTCTCTCTTTATCTCTGTTGAACTAAAAAGAAGGGTAAATTCCAAAAAAGTGTAACCAAAAACTGTCCGTGGAAACAACATCAATAGCCTAAATTTCATAACCCAACCTATGACATGTCCCCATTTCTAAATAAATCGTTCAATGAACAAAAGACACCCTTCTTTTCTGATACGGCAATGCTCATTTAGCATTTTCTGGTTTAACATGCTCATAAAAAGCGTGAACAGTGATGCCTTTATCAATTTAAAAGAAGAATGAAACAAAATATGCATGATACACCAAGCTTAACACAATTCTCACTTTTCGCTTTTTCTTTATTTGATGTGTCAGCTCACCATAGCCTTTACCAGGGGAGGGGCCATGTATGAATAAAGGTGGGTAAGGAGTTTATACCAAAAAGTCCCTCAAACATTTTTGAATACACATTTAGTTCAAGCCTTTTATTTGTTCCAAAAAGTCCATCATTACATAAAAACATTCAAAAAAGAAGCTCCGGTGAGGGTCGCCGGAGCTCCGGCAATGGGGGTGGGGTGGGGTGGGTGTGGGGGTGGTAGGGAGGGATGTGGGGGGTGAGTGCCGCTAGCGGCACCTTTAAAAATAAGAAAATATTAGTTAAATGTGCATTTGAAGGACTTTTTGCAACAAAATAAAAGACTTTGACTAAATGTGTATTAAATATATTTGGGGGACTTTTTTGTATTTGATCCTTTATTTTTTTCCTTTGCATTGCATTTAGCGGAATTTAAACATATAACGTAAACTAATATTTTCTTATTTAAACATAAAACGTAAACTAACACAAACAACATATCATGAAAATCATCATGATATTCTCCACAGTCATCATCACCAATTCACCTAAAAAGAAAGCCACTAGAGTCACTTGAAGCAGAATGTGGAGGATTTTGACCGGTTTGGTACATATCTTTGGAGGTAGGCTTTCTTGGTAAAATATCATGGATTGTTTTGACATTAGCCCAAAAAATAATTACCTTACCTAAAATTCCCCAATGTCATCAATAGTGCAATTTCCTTGTAAAGATCTTCATTAATGGTTGAGAATACTTTCAAGTCTTTGGTAAGAACCTCCAAAGCCTTCCCGAGATCACGCCTTCATCCGACAAACAAAACACGCATACGTGCGCACGCGCACACACACAATGTCAGTAGACAAACAAGAATTAAAATTGATAAAGAATCAAACCACTACTCACTTATCCAGAGCTTCAAGATACTTCTGCTTTCTGATCTCAAAGTAAATTTTCGTAGAGTAACGGTTATCATCCACCTTTGTAAACCCAGCCAAATATTTCTCCGCCTCATCCCACTCCGCATTTGTGACAGAATCCTCAAAATACTTCATGTTAAAGAAAAACCCAGACTCCTTCTCTAAACTTCATTCACAAAAACAAACACAAAATCAACAAATAAAATTCCAATAACAAAATTAATGACAAAATCAAACCCTTACCTGTGAACAGTGCCCTCAAATTTTTCCTCATCCAAGAACTGAAGTAGGATAAAAACAAGTTCTCTATTCAACGCCTCCATGATAAAGATCCACCAGAGACAAAACCTGTCCAACAAAATTAGGGTCTTCAGAACCGATCAAACAAAATCATACATAACCATATATGTTTATTATATACCTACAGATTGTATTGAAGAGCGAGGACGGGGTGGGGGACAGGGGGTGGCTTTTATAGTGTTTTAGTTTCGTTTCCTTTTACGCTTCTTTCTCTTTCAACAACATTTTTTTGTTTCCGATTGATGAGAGAGAAAGCTTATACCTTTACTCGCTAGGTAGAGCGTGCGGTGAAATAAATGGAAGTGTCAGATAAACGAGACACGTTTTAAGTACGTATCGGGTTATGCGACTGTATTTTGCATATGTTCGAGTGGGCCTTAAAATCGGTATTGGGAAGTACTAGGGATTTGTGTATAATAGGAACTCATAAGTACCCAAACCTATATGATAAGTTCTCTACTACACGACAACGATAAGTTGCAGATTTTATCACCGACAAGGTTCACATTCTTCAAGAGGAAGTAACTGCAAGTTTTGTAATATTAAATTTTGTAATGTAATTTTCTTTTGCATAAATTTGTAATTTGTATATGGTGGTATAATGTTTATATCGATTTTTGTAATATACCAGCGTGTAAAGTTTTTGTAGGGACACTAATTTTCAAAAATATGTTAATAAATTAAATCTAAAAAATTTATTGATTTAAGACTAAAATAAAAGCTTCCAAAAATATTTTATAACTCTAGTGTAAGGTTTTAGTTTTTATAAAACTTAAGAATGTGCTCTTCAAAAGATTACTTTGCATAAATTAATTTTGCAAAAAAATATCTACGAACTTTAAATGAATGGTGTCACGGGTAGCTCACTAAAATACAAAAACCTTAAGGGTGTTTTTAAGAACTCCAATTACATGGCATGGAATTAAAATTGAAAAAATTTCGATTTAAATTTCAAAAACTTTGAAACGAAAAATTTTCAATTTCAATTCCAATTTCACACCATGAAATTGAGATTTTCAAACACATCCTAATATTACTTTAATAAAATATCTTCCCATTGAAGACCTAATCATGCATGACACTTCGAATTCATAAGTGAGATTTTTCTTTAAAATTATTTATACTTTGGGGGGGAATAATCAATGACATGTAAATAAGGATTATGTCGTCTACTGATCCGGACTGTGAATAAACATCACTGAAGAAATAATTTGTGTAAATCAAGGAGGGGATAAAGCCAATTAATAAATGATAATTGTAACATTGAAGGGCCTGGGACTCTCCTAGGTTCGCTTGTAAAAATAGACCTTACCCTGAGGGGAAAAGGAGTGTAATAAAAAATACCGAGACTGTTAAAATAGATTGAAATTAGTAAAGAAGAGAATCATCCATGGATGTAGGCACATTGCGCTACTAGAAAAATACCTTTTTACGATGATTTTAGAATTCAATTTTGTGACCGTTTTCATTAAACCGTCATAATAAATGCTACTGTTTCACAATTATGACCCTTTTGCATTTAAACAAATAATTATGACCCGTGTATACTTATTGGGTCATATTAAAATAATATTTTATTATCGTAGTCTTTTAACTATCATATAACATATTTATTTATTATTTGTATGCATGGTAATATTAACTCTAATTTACAAAATTAATATTTTTTTAATAAACTTATTTAATTATTTATGACACTTTTGAATAGAAAATTTAGTGTGTGAGAAACAATTGGTAATGAGAGTCATACCCACATCAAATTAACAGTCACGCTTATCTTTTACGATAAAGATGGGGCCACATTCCCGCAACCCACTCATCCCACGCATCTCATCTTCAACCCTTGCGTAACTGTATAATTTTTTCATCTTCAACCTATGTTCTCCGATTCAAAGGCTTCAATACAAGTTTAAGGTTTGCACTGTATGTTTTTTTTTATTCCCATTTATAGGGTGCAAGGGTTGTTGTTTAATTCAAACATCAAGATATATAAATTTTGTTCGTTCAAAATTTATAATTCAAGTATCGAGTTACAAAATTTGAATTACAAATTTTGTAATTCAAATATCGAGTTAAATTGTGTTCGTTCATTCCCTCTATAGTGTCTCTCAATGACTGCTCATCCTTGAATGTAACGAATCTGAATCCCCTCGATCTGTCGGTCTCAAGATCATTAATGATCTAAAAAAACATCCAATAAAATCTAAGATACATAATACTTTGGTTATATTTAATTTAAATCTATGAAGGTATTGTATGTATATAACTGAAACCTAAAATCGATCGATGTTCGCCTTTTAATTAAAACGAATGATGAACAAACCATTTCATATAATAGTAACAGTAACAGTAACATCGAATCAATAACAAAATAACAAAGCAACTCGAGTCAGATGAAATAAAGCCGAATCATAAATCATTTAATTACAATTCATATTTTTCTCATTTATAATTTTAAGCAATGGAATAATATAGATTCATAAATCGTGTACCATAGTCTAGTTTTGAAGTATGTTTTGTTCGGTATGACATGTTTGCATTGTTGTGATTTATTTTTCTAATTGAAGATTAATTCCAGTTTAATTAATTGGCATTTATAATTTCAATAAATGGAATGCACATGACATGTTTGTATAAATGTCGATTTGTGATTCATCACATGACATGTTCTGCCATATGCCAACTATTGACATACATTATAATTGATAAATTTCGTATATGTAAGAGAATTAATGACATACGTTATATATTAATATTAGAATATTGGTAGATGGTTTATGTGAATTAGTTTATACCATCTTTAAAGTGCTTCTGATAATTATTAGATTATAAACTCATTTATTCCCTTTAAAAAAAATTAGGATCTTACTGAAATTTGTTTGAGGGGCTTGCATCGTGAATCCGAGATTGAAGAAATTTCGCATTTATTAAGGAGGTAAGTTGAATGGATTAATGTTTCATTGTTATTAACTGTGAATCTTGTTAGTATATGTGTTATTATTGCTAAATTTATTGAGAATTTTTTACGTTTGAGAAATTTCCCTTGAGATTAAAAATTAATGTTATAGTAGTGGCGAAAAGGTTTAATTCAAATATTTGGTGGTTTAATTTAACCACTTTTGTTATTGCTCTAATATAATGTCAACTTTAAATATCCGTTATGAACAACAAACATTCACACAGAATGTTATTATAAGACATTTTAATAATTTTCAAACACGAAATACCTTCTGGTCATTCCTATTGCAATCATAAGCAACCTATATTTCTTGATGTTGTTTCTTGTTATGTTTTGTTGGTTTGTTATTTCTTTCTTCATGTGTCACCGTGGTTATGCCTCAGCCTCATGATTTCATTCCCTAGTTATCTTGAATTTGATGTGGCATGAAAAAATAGTCTATCGCTTTTTGGTTTATATTTATGTGTATTTTGTTAACCAAGCAATATACTGCCCGAAACAAGAACAATACTTTCATCCATTGAATAACCTATCCACCCAAAGCTAGTAAAAATATGGGTACTATAAAAAGATGAAATATTTAAATCAAACACACTTCCGTCGATTAACTTCCTACAAAATTAATACATAAACAAAAGTTACCTAATTGCACTATAAACTGAAGTTACAAAACTCGATATATAAACAAAAGGGGTAAAAAAATTATGTGTAATAATTGTTTGGGGGAGGGAGAGGAGGTAGGACTAATCATATACAAATAAAAAAGGAGTTGATCCATGGGTTAGGAGGGAATGTATAATCATATTCATCACTTACTATAGGCACATCTGTACGTGTTCATAGGCCTTGCGCTTGTATGATCATACATATTGTTTTTATGTGATAAGTTTAGTATGTATATATTTATGCATTTATGTATTAGCCTATTTGTATATTATAGTATATAGGTATGCACATAATACTACACAAATATAAATGTATACACACTCACACCATATGAATATACACACATGCACACAATTACCCAACCCCCCTAAATCGGTTATACCTACAACCATAAACTAACCTAACCCACATTCTACCTTAGCCAAACTCATCAGCCAACTCCTATCTTATTCCCATTTATGCCTAAACCCAGTATCCCCTGCCATGTATGATGCAGAGCCGGGTACTTGCTGAAGAAACTCAACAAACATATAATAAAGATATAGTTATTTTAACGACTGAAAACTTGCACCATTTATTATATTTAGGTTTCCATATATAGAAATTACATCATAACATAAATGAGAGAAAAGTTGGGAACTAATAGTCTATTTCGGAAGTCCTAAAAATAAGGAAACTCTCTTTGATAAAATCGATGGCTGATTAGTTTGAATAGTTCAAACTGTGGTGATTTGTGTAACTATTTTGGAGTAGGTTGTTTATTACTCCCCTTTAAGATGGAGTGGAAAGAAGTCAACACTCAAAAGCATGGTCTGTAAATTCTGAAGTGTAGTATTGGGTAAAGATTTGGACTTTGTACGAGTCACCATTTGGACTTGCACCATTTATTATATTTACGTTTAGGCTTGTTGCGAGGGGACATCATAACATTTTTGAACCGTTGAGGAAGTGTCTTCGTTGGGAGTAAGTGGATATGTCGGACAAAAAATTATGGCGCCAAAACTCAAACTTGCTTAAGAAGGCAACCCTTTCCATTCCCCAAGCGTCACTTCGTAAATGATATAGTGCTGTCTTTTCAGTTGTCAAAACACTTCCCGAAGTGCCACGTGTTCATTTGAAATGATTATAGGCGGCCTTGCACGTGTGGTGGTGGGAAACTCAATAGACAGGTTTAAAAGGTGTCAAACGTCTCTTTTTTCAAAACCCTTCTCTTTCCTTCATCTTCTTCAAGCTCCCGTCTTCTTTAGAGAGAGAAATTTGTGTAAAAACTCCATTGTTGTCCAGCTCTTTACTCAGTTTCTTCCTTCTCTCATCTTTTACGCCACTGCCTGTGGTTGTGCTCCTCCCTCTTTATTCCTAGCCCTTTTTACCAACATGTTTCATTCATCGCCACTCTACTATGGCTTCTTCAAGTGCCTCAAAGGTTACAACCACCGCTACTCAGCCAAGCTCCCCTTCTGTCACCTCTGGCGTCGTTGCTACCCCTAGCACCACTACTCTGAATGTTGCTCGTCAAGAGCAACTACGCTTTTACCGTCGATCTCCCATCTTTAATGAAGATGATGAGTTCTATGATGCATGTAAGACATGCCATTTCTCAGTCAAGTATGACCCTTTACTATTGGGTGATGAGGATGAGGATTCGTCTAAGTGGGGCTATCTTTCCCCAGAGGGGACTCTGCGCTTTAGGTTGGACCGTGGTGACTTCCCCTATTCTCAGATCGATTTCGAGGCACCTGGGGGGTCGCCAGCCCATTTTGCTGCCTGGCACACACATATGCAAAGCTCTCACGCTGCTGCTCTTGCGAAGGTTGGTCTTCATCGAGCCTACTGGCTTGGGGAGTTCACACTTTTTAAGCATAACGCAACGCTGCAAGCACTAGTGTCCAGATGGAACATTATAATTCACACATTCTTTGCTGCGTGGGGAGAGTTCACCATCACGTTGGAGGACATCTGCGAGCTACTTGGGCTTGAGCCCATGGGTGAGTTTGCATACCACGATGAGGCCCTGGATGCCGAAGAGGCTGTTGATCGGGCTGAGCTGGATCGAATTCTTCGTAGTTGCACTAGTTCTTCGAACAAGGCCATATTTACCCCCTCATCAGTTATTTTTTCGAAGCTCCAACCCCGAAAGATGTCACTGCTGCAACGGGCCGAGGTAAAGGTACATCCTTAGAACTACCAGCCTACATTCTTGTGCTGCTTTTGCGCTTCTTCCTGACTGGGAAACTCAACGACCAACCCAATAAGGACCTTATAAATATTTCCATTCGTTTGCCCAGGGGTTTCAACCTTCCACTTGCCACCATTACCTTGGGGTCCCTCTACACCTGGCTAGATTGAACTCATATCGACATGGCACGGTCACTGGCTCGTTATAACTTGACCAATTTTGCCAACACCATTATCTTGATAGGCTTTCTTTACACCCGTTTTCCTGCAATTGTCGCTAATTATATTTTTCTCCCTGTGAGCCAAGGTATTAAGCCCCCACGCATCTTATTTTTCCATAAAAAATAAATTCGAACGGAGATAATGGGAGTTTTTGATCGTTTTGACTCCTTTATAATGTGTCCGTACAACGAATCTACATTTTCCCATTCTTGGGATTTTTTTCCTTCTACAGCTTCAACGGTCAAATTCATCCCGGTTGTAGAAGATCCTTCGCAGGTCGTGGTGCTTGTGTTTACCCCTGGGTTTCTTCCTTCCTATACTGAATGGGGATACACCTCGGAACCTTACAACCCTGATAGATGTAGCAAGCAGTTTGGGTTTGATAAGAGGGCCCCTCGACTTGTGTTTTAACAAAACTACACAAGGGCCACTTTCGCTGAAGCCTACACCTTCTACCTTACCGCAGCAGTGCTTGGTGTGACTTCTACCATCGATGGGCGAGTCACCCTTCCCAGTGCCACTAGGAAGGGGGACGTATCCACCTCCTATGCCACCAAGTTCCATTTAGTGCAGTTGACCAGGATTCATAAGTATGTTCAGAGTCCCCCCCTCCCCCCCCCCCCAATATCCCCTAGTCCTTTCTTTCTCTGCCTCTGAACTGGGTCTCAGGGGGAACTCCGTTCTTAGAGTTGAGTTTCCTTTGAGTACAACCATTAAAGAACCTCCCCGGGAGCTACCCCCTTATTTCCCGATGATCCCTACTACCACCCCTAAGCATAAGGCCGTTGCAACTGTCAAACAGCTTGCCCCCTCAACCGAAGATGCTACTAGCGAAGGGCCTTCCCAGCCACTTGCCAAAAAGACCAAGAAGTCCAAGGGTGGTACTTCCTCAAAATCCAAGTCCCAAGCCTAAGTTCCTTTGGAGGCGCTCCCCATTGCCTATGTTCCTCCTCCCATGTCTGCAGAAATGGCCGAGGAGTTGAGAAGGAAAGTTCAGGTTGAGGTAGAACGAATAAATGTTGAGTTTCAGCTACACTCCCCTGTTGTTCCTCCTTCGACTTCCTTTCCCATGGTCATAGTTGATCCAACTGAGCCAACGGCAAAGAGGAGAAAAAGTTCGAGGGTATCTCAAGGTGCTGGTGCAATGGGCAGAAGAAGCGGACGCCCGAGATACATCCCACCCCAGCTCCTTCTGTTGCTACCTCCTCTCCACCTTCACCAGTGGTTATATCTTCTCATTCTCCCTTCAAATCTGAGGTATGTGTGCATATTTTGTTCTTGTTCCCCTTTTCTTTAGGCAAGCTGCACCTGTTTATTTCTTTGATAACTTTGGTGCAGGGAGTTGAAGAAAGGCCCAGTCCCCCTGTGGGCCATTTAGTGGGGCGTGGGGTCGGCGTCTCTCAAGCCGATACTACTCCTCCCCATTCCCCCATGATAGGTCTTACCTACTCTCTCCGTTTGTCCTCCCAACGGGCTACAAATGCTGCTGCGGGGGGTGCTACCGTTGAATCTGTTGGAATATCCTCCCAATCGGAGATGACTCTCCAACTTCTTCTGAATTAGCACCTCAGCTCGAGGTTCTTTTGCCTCTTGTTCCAACTGCAGAAAGTTCCCCTGAGGTAACATATTATCTATTACTTGTTAGGTCTAACATATTTTTTATCTCTTCCATCCCTTTTCTTTCTGTTTAACATGCTAAACTTTTTATATGTTGGGATGCTTTAGGTTGAAATGGCGTCCTTGTTAGCTGACCTTCTTCTTCCCACCATGCTGACGAGACCCATAACTGCGGTTTTCCCTTTTGGTGCCATAACGGGGGTAAGTAACACTTAGATGTATTCCTACCTTTTTCCTATACTTGCTCCTTGTGTCTAACACCTGGTTTCGGATTTGCAGCTTTCGCCAAGCCTTACCCCACCCTTTGATCTTAGTGGATTTTCTCTTTCCAAGGCCAAGGTTGATGTTGCTGCCCCGCGTGGTGGTTCTTCGGTGCCTGCCCATGCTGGGGCATCGTTTGGAAGTTCCTCGTATTCTTTTAGCGAAACTCCTTCGTTGGACTTAGTATCGTTTGTTGGCGAGGGAGCTTTGTTGGCGAGGGAGCTTTGTCGACCATTAAGGCTTCTTCAGTTAGGGGCGCCATTGAGACCCCCACGGTGGCTCCTATTCTCGCTGCTGTTACTGCTGAGGTACTTTGCTAATTTCTCTACATTTCTCAGCCTCTCAGACTTCACCTATATCGGTGACTTAACAACGAAAACACTTGTTAATATTTTTCATAAACTCCACCTATATCGGTGACTTAACAATGAAAACACTTGCTAAGATTTTTCATAAACTCCACCTATATCGGTGACTTAACAACGAAAACACTTGTTAAGATTTTTCATAAACTCCACCTATATCGGTGACTTAACAACGGAAACACTTGTTAATATTTTTCATAAACTCCACCTATATCAGTGACTTAACAACGAAAATACTTGTTAAGATTTTTCATAAACTCCACCTATATTGGTGACTCAACAACGAAAACACTTGTTAAGATTTTCCATAAACTCCACCTATATCGGTGACTTAACAACGAAAACACTTGTTAAGATTTTTCATAAACTCATTATTTCCTCTAACTGTTCTCAGGTTGCTCGTCTCCACCAATTCTTTCGTCTGCCTCCTCACCCCGTCGGGAACCCGTTATTTCAGAAGACTCCAGTCACAACGATCAAGGTTCCACAACCGGTGCTGCTGCTGACAGTGAATATGGCTGTGAGATCCTCTGCCCGACTTGGCTCCTCATGCCTTCTGCCCGATGGTGCTTCAGCGTTCTCCTCAGATGCCTGCCAACTATTGCTTGGTAATTGAGCATCTTGCAAACCACCATCCTGAAATGTTCACCGTGGATTGCCTGTGTTCCAACATCTCTATGATGAGTGATAGGCTTCAGGGCATGGCTACTGTTATGGCTGAGATTGCCAGTACTCCGACCTCAAACGTTATCAGATCCCTCCTCAACCAATTCTTGGGCCACCTGAAGGAGTTGGGTCGTGATGGCTTTCGTTTTGATTGGATTATCACGCATTTGAAAACTTTGAAGAGCCAATGACTGGATAGCCAGAGGGAACTGCTCCGAAAACATGAGGAGGATCAACGGGCTGAGGAAGCTAAGTTGGTTGAGTTAGCACCTCTTCTTGAAGCCATTGATAAAGAGGTGGGGGACCTCGAAGAAGCTCTACGTTTGGAAAATTCGAAGCGAGAGAAGCTCCCCATCGATCATACACAAGCATAAATGAGGCTATAGGTTTCTATAAATGCCCAATAGTCTTGCCTGGCAATTTCTGCAGGCCTTCCTGGAGATTTTTTCTCTGCTCCAGATCATTGGTTGCTCTTGGGTCAATGATTTATTGTAAATATTTTTCTTTTCTTCCTCTTATGTAATTCTTAGGCAATAGCTCCCAATTTTGTAATGCCCCCAAAGTTTATGAATGTAAAAGAAAATGTATATTTCCCCATGTCATTTCTTTGTGTTATAACTGTTTGCGTACATTATGAAGTTTTATAATTCTTTCATCTCTACTTGAGTTATACTAAAAAAGAACTTACATACTCATCATAAAAAGAAGTTGTGTATTCATAACAACAGCTAGATACATCAGTGGTCCAAACCTAATTGTTTACACATGATAGACTTTCAACCATTTATTGTTAATCTTGAATGGTTTATCTTATTCCATCCTAAAAATTAAGCAATAAACTGAGTCATGAGCTTCTTTTACAATGAAAGGTCCCTCCCAATTTTCTGCAAACTTGGGTAACCTTTGATGTGCTTCACTACTGCTTTCAACACGAGGTCTCCTTCCATGAACTTCCTCGGTCTTATCAAGTTATCATATGCCCTGGAAAGTTATTTTATATACATTCGAAAGTGTTATATCGCATTATCTCTGTGTTCATCCAACGCTTCAAGCTACACATGTATACTCTGACGTAAGGCATATCGAGTAGAAGGAACTTCTAACTCCACCGAAAGTATTGCCTCAGCCCCATAAACGAGGGAGAACGGAGTATACCCTGTAGGTTTCCTCTTGGTTATTCGATAGGCCCATAATACAGCTGGTATTTTGTCATCCCACGATCCTGGGAAATCCTCCATCATTTTCGCCAAAATGTTAACCAAGGTTTTGTTAGTTGCATCTGCTTGACCGTTTCCCTTTGGATATGCCACCGTTGAAGTATGATGAACAATGGAGTACTTGTTCGTGAGCATCGTTACCTCTGAAATGACGAAAGGGGCTTCGTTATCTGAGAGAATAACCTTTGGAATCCCAAAATAAAAATTAATGTATTCTCTGATGAAGTTGCTCACCACCCCCGTTGTTGCCCTTCTTAGTGGTATCACTTCAGCCCACTTTGTGAAGCACTCTGTTGCTACTAATATCCATATCATCCCCCTCGAAGAAGGATGTATTGCCCCTACCAGGTCGAACGCCCAAGTGTGAAAAGGATAAGGTGTCACTAGGGAGTGTAGGTCTACTGATGGGGTATGGATCATATTTCTATAAAGTTGATAAGCTTTGCATTTTCAAACGAACTCAGCAGAATCTTTCTCCATTGTTGGCTAATAATACCCCAACATCATCAATTGGTCATATAACTTGGCCCCTCCTATGTGAGTTGGATCTTTCGCCTGTTTGAGGACCTCGGTTTCTTCTTCCTTCGTGATGTAATGCAACGGCCTGTTGAAGTATCCCCTTCGATAAAGTTGTCCCTCTTAAACGTAAAATCTCGGGTCCCTTTACTTGAGTCCCATCGCATTAATCTTTTCTATTGGGATAACTCCATCTCTAATAAATACAATATAGGGTTGTCTCCAGTCAGGTTGAGCTTCCATGAAATGATAATCAGCCGCTTCGAAGAATAACTGACATTTATCGCACTTCCATTGTAGCTCTGCCACGTCTTGTTTTATTCTAGGCCAAAAATACCCCTCTCTTTGAATCCTTTGGTAGAAGGGTATCTCCGTTGTCTCACAGTGCTTTTTATGTGTTCTCTTTAATCTCCACTCTACTTCTTCTGGGTCGATGCACCTTGACAACGATCCTCCTGCATTCCTGAAGTAAAGGTTTCCCTAATTTGTGAAATATTGGGCTAATTCCCTTAACTCCATCGCTCCTTCCCCATATTCTAATTGCCTTCTAATCTCTCCCCTCTAGTCGGCGTCCTCATCCATCGGTAAAATTAAGTGTATTACCGAAGGGGTTGTTCTTCGTTGGATCACGACGGTAGTTGTATCATTCCTCATGACCATTTTCTGGGCAATGGTGGCATAGGCGTCTGGGTGGCGGTTCATCGTTATGGGATGTCTCTTGATCTTGGTCTGATGGAACTGCAGAGGAGCCTCTGAATAATGGTTTTGTATGGTGCCAGACTCATGTGTTTCAATGCATACTCTCTATTCACTTACTGAATCACTAAATTTGAATCACCTTTGATGCAAAGTGAGCGAATCCCCCTTCGAAGAGCCTTTAGCAACCCTAGCACCAATGCTTCATATTTCTCCTCGTTGTTGGAACAAGGGAAATCTAATTTGTAGGAAAGGCAAATCTCCTCCATTCCTTTTGAAAGAATAACCCCTGCTCCTCCTTTCTTTTTCACCGAAGATCCATCGAATTGCATTGTCCATTTCTCATCCATTGCGTCAAGATGATTGGCCTGTAAATCATCTATCGGAATACTTTCTTTAGGTGGCTCAAACGTTCTCGAGGGGAAGATTTCCAACAGATCGACGTACGCTTGACTTTTGATTGCTCGAGGAACCACACACTTCAAGTCATATTCAGAGAGGATAAGGAAACACCTAGCTGCCATTCTAATCAATATAGTTCTTGCCAGCAAATACTTAGTATGATCACATCTAGTTACAATATAAATTATAAAAGACAACATGTAATGTCTAAGTTTTTATACTACAAAGATTAAGGCTAAACAATGCCTTTCCAAATTACTATATCTAATCTCTAGCCCATGTATGATTCTGCTAAGGTAGTAGACTGGCCGTTCTTCCCCATTAATCTCCTGTGCCAATAAAGCTCTCACGGACCTCGTGGTAGATGTGAGGTATAGCTACAGCGGTATTCCTTCCTGTGGGGGAACTGTGATTTGTGGTGAAACGAGCAGCTTCTTCAGCCTAGCGATTGAATCCTTGTGAAACTCCTTCCACTTAAATTTTATGTTCCTTTATAACAGTTGCATCAACGGATGTGTCACCTCGGCTAATTCACGCACAAATATTATAAGATAGGAGACTTTTCCAAGGAAACTCTTCAGCTCCTTCGTCGTTCTTGGACTTGGCATCTCCAAGATCGCTCGCTGCTTATCCTGGTCCATCTGCACCCTTTGCCGATCAACCACGAAGCCTAGAAATTTTCCACCTGTTACTCCGAAGACGCACTTAAGTGGGTTCATCCTTAATTATACTTCCTGCATCGGGCAAACCCCTTCCTCAAATTGCTCAGATGGGACTCCTCCCTCCTCGATTTAATGACTAAATCATCCACATAGAATTCCATAAATTTGTGAAAGAAGTTATGGAGAATGGCCATCATTATTCTCTGGCAAGTAGCCCCAGCGTTCTTAAGTCCACACAGCATTACTATGTACATAAAATTGCCTAACGGGGTTCTAAATGCCATTTTCTCTACGTCCATGGGGTCTATCTTGATCTGGTTGTACCCTATATACCCATCCATGAAGCTATACATCTCATGACCAGTCGTTGCATCTATCAAGCTGTCAATGGAGGGCAGAGGGAACTCATCCTTGGGGTAAGCTCTATTCAAATCTCTGAAGTTCACATAGATCCTTATTTAGTTTTTATCTTTCTTTCCCATCGAGACAATGCTAGACAGCTAAAGTGGGTGTTGCATCAGTTTGATGAACCCTGCCACTAATAAGCGCTGGACCTCTTCCTTTATCTTTAAATCTAGCTCAGGTTTGTATGTTATTGTTAGTTATTTTACCGGAATGGCTGAAGGTATCACGTTCAACTTATGGCAGCCAACTCCCTCATCCAGTCCTTCCATATTTGTGTATTTCCATGCGAAAACGTCTACGAAAGCCTCTCGTTTCTTCTTACTGAGATCCTTCGAGATAAAAATAGGCCTTGGATCCTCCCCTTCTTTTGACAGGTTCAACTGCTCTAATTCTTGTGCCTATGACTTCGGTTGATCTGTCATGTAATCTGGTTCTTTGGCAACATCTTCCACGAATTCTTATATGTTAGAGTTGTCTATCACCATACATTGCCCCCATTGATCCATAAAAAAGAATTCATATATTGGGTCAGCCTCATTATCAGCTTCTTCGGCCGCCCGTTTATACCATTATAAACGATATATCACCTTTCCTTTTTCTATAACGACTTTCTTACACTGCCTACTGGTAGTGGTGATTGCCTTCATCTTCTTCTCTCTAGAAGCCTCGACCATTTTTTTTTCTTGAGAACCAGCTCAGCATGCTTTGTCATTGGACCTCATATTCCATCGGGTCCACTCTAGGCCTTATCCTGTCTTTGAGCTGCTTCGAGATGTTCTAGGGCCAACGGGCTACCTGGTGAGCTTCTTCAGTCATCACTCATGTGCTACTTGTAACCTCTTTATTTTGCTCGTTCAAAGGCCCCATCCTTTCTCTGATCGAGGGAACCCATGCTCCCTCCATTCTTCTCGTTAGGACCCGGACATCCTCCTCTAACTCTGTGTAAAATGCCGCATCTACCAAGTGAGCTTCCTCTACAGCGAAGGGCCTCTTCGTAGCCCTAATGGTCACATTTGTTCCCTTGTTGTTCGCCTTAGCGCATTGGTGGTATGTTGAAGGAACTAGCCATTGGTTGTGCATCCACACCCTTCCTATCAGCAGATGGTAGGAAGTTGCACTCTCTATGATTTCCCATTACAATCCCAACATTCGCATACCCAATGGACTTAGAAGATTGGTTATCATACCTCGAAATCACCAAAGGCATGGGGACCAACCTTTCTTCTGAAATATTGGCTGTGTGGAAAGAGTTGATTGGCATGATATTGATGGAAGCTCCCCCATTCATAAGAGTCCTTACAAAACTAGCTCCGTTGATGCTGGCAGTCACATATAATGGCCTGTTATGAAGGAATCTCACGGTCCTATCTGCGTTGTTGAAAGTTACATCTGACAGAAACCTCTTCACCAATATGGCCATGGGTCCCCTCCATCTCAGCGAGGGGATCGCGTTCTTCCCCGCAATATTAAGTTTTGCCTGGGTTATTTCCAACCTACTCTCCCTCGGTATCCCTACTTGGTCGAAAAACCAGGCGAACTTTGGGGATTTTAAAACAGCACAGTATTCTATTATTGGGTCTGCTTCTTCCCCTTCAAGACTATATACATCCTCCATGTCTTTAGCGCTTACCTTATCGCAGGCTAATACTACATTAACCATTCCCTTCGTACAATCTTCCAGAGCTTCTTCGAACTCTCCCTGCTTCGTAGTTGGCTTTCTTTCTTCTCTCTCTACTTCCTCGTCATAGGCCACCACCAAATTGGCCCCATGTGCTGGGAGTGGGTTATTGTTAACGTTCTGCAGAGGGATTTGCAACATCCTTGCCTTCACATACTTATTGATGATTCTCCTCAACGTGAAATAGCTCTCTATTGGATGCTGGATCTTCCAATGAATCTGGCAATATTTGGGATCCGCCCTTGTCGCCGCATCGGGTTCCCCCACGGCAATGCCCTTTGGTTCATAGACTGTTCCTCCTTGGACCATTGCGGTTGATAAGCACCCCAAAGTGTTTATTTTATGCCCCGAATAGAAGCATTTTAGTCCCTTATTTTAATTAAAATTGGTCTTATGTTCGTATTTATCTATATTCCAGGTCAATCAGTAGTCACGGTATGAAATGATGCTAAATCTACATAATTGCGACAAAATAGCGATAAAAAGTGATCAACGAAGAAAATCAAAGCAGCCGTGAAGTGAGAAGTCCATTCTAAGCTTACCCGATGTGTTTCAATGTCCTGAACCAATCCCGTAACTCAAATGTAATTCTAGACCGAGCCCAATCCATTCTATGAGCCCGGTGTGTGCTTAGTTTGTATTTCATATTGTTTTTAGATTTTTATTGGAGTCATCTTTAATTTTTAGAATTTATTTTATATTTTATTTTGTGTCGTTTTATTTTTAGGAATTATTTAGATTTTTTTAGGTCTTAATTTATATTCGTACATTTCTTGATTCTGAAATTGATTTTTAATAGTTTTTAGTTTTTATTTTATTTTATTTTTATTATGATTAATTTTTAGGAATTTAGTTTTTAGTTTTATTACATCTCATTTTATATAGTTTTACTTATTTTAGTAATTTTATTAGGATTATATTTTTTAGTTTTAATAGAGTTTTATTTTATCTCTTTTTATTTTCATTTTTTTTTAGTTTGAGATGTTAGTTTTTTAGTTTTATTTTATTTAGTTTTAGTTTTATTTTTTTATATTGTGTTAATTTTTAGGGGTACAAATTAAACACACACAACCCATTCACACCTCAAACCCTACACTCACACACTAACCTACCCTACACCCCACAACACACAACTACACCTCCATCACTATTCATCATCACCCCCATCCCCAAAACCCATTTCAAACCAAAAATCCAAAGCCCCAAACCGAGTTTCCCCAACCATCTCCAACCAAATCCGAACTCGGATCGAGTCATCTCCTTGACCCACGACCACGTCACCAAACCGACACCACCCCATCTCTCCAAATCCGGCTATCCAACCCCTTGGCAACCATGGCCAAAACAACAAACCCACGCCCACCTCCGGCCAGCGAAGCCGCCGCGACCCGGGTTCAACCCATCATCACACCCAAAACCACAAACCGCCAACCTCACCCACCAGCTACCTGAACTCGAAACCCAACACGGCTTCTGCCTTGACCCAAGACCTGCTCGACCCAACACCTGACCAACCAACACCGGATCCGCGCCAAAACTAGGCCGCGAACCGAGCCAAACCCGATTCCGACCTCCTTTGTTCCGACCCACACCCTGAACCCATTTCCATATAAACCCAACTCGCTAAACCGCTGGCCAACCCCACCTCCAACTTCCCCAAACTCGCGCCCTTACCGGAGATCCATCAAACCCCCTACCAAATCGGACCAGCTCATATTCAAACCCAAATCCCTTTAAAATCATAATTTTTCACCAAAGCCACGTGCAAATCAAAGCTAAATTTTAACTTCTGATTTGGCAACATTTAAATCCCATAAAAATCTCTCCATCCAAATCAACTCGTGGACTTTGAAAAGAAGGAGGGGCATCTCATAAAAGGAAGAGACTCTCATCAGAAGAAAAAAACAGGGTACACAGAGAGAGAACGTGAGAGACGAAAAAATAAAAAAAGAGGGTAGAAAAATAGTCAGAAAAAATATAGTTTTAGGTTTAGAAAAATTTGTAGGTTCATTTTTTACTTTCAGTTTTGTAATCCAGTCAGATTTTGTGACGAGTTTGGAACGTGTGTTCATGCACACAGTTGACACAAGAAATTATTGCGTATCGTATTTCTTTCTCTTTCTCTTTAGTTTCTTGTTTGTTAATTGTGCTTGTGCTGAATTTTTAATCATGTCTGGTTAAACACCCCATTCAAGGGGTGGGATGAAACGCGTATGTTGAATTTTTTTTATTTGAATAATGGTTCGTTGATGCGTTCTAGGATAATTAAATTAGAAAAACTCACACATTAATTTATGTATCGAGAGTTAATAAATTGATGGTAAAAATTAATATTTGATTTTTGAATTTCACTTAGAGATAAGTATTATTCTTAAATTTAAATATTAATTCTGTGTATGCAATTCAAAGATTCGTACCAATTTTAATAAATTAATCTTAGCAGATATTTTGTTGAAATGAGTGTGAATATTAATTTTTTTTTTGTGACTATTCCCGATTTAATTGCTGAAAAAGATAAAATTGAATTTAGGATTGTAACGAGAGTTAAATTTTAAATTCAATATTATTTTGAACTCTTCAAGTGAATAATTAGGACATTAAATTGATTTAATTACGCGGTGTAATCCCACCTCTTGTTTCTTCTCATAAATTCTAAACTAGATTACTTTCTAAATTTTCATAGTCATTTTAGTTGCATAAATTTTCATTTTCTCCCTTGAAAATTATTTTTAAAATATAAAAAAATATATATATTGAATAAAATTTTAAAAACACAAAAAGATTTTTAATAAAAATTGGAATTGCAAGTTTCCACGATTACAGTTTCAACGCTAGAAATTAGATTGATACCCGAATTTTGCCACGATACTAAATTTTTAACAAGTTTTGTAGGTAATTCCAGGAATTTTGATACTCGAAGTTTGACCGCAATGACATTCCAAATCCATATCCGAAGGAATACAAATAAAGAGTTATCAAATGGCGCCGTTGCCGATTTCTTGAAGATTGAAGCCCGTGAAGATTTGTAATTTTCATTTTTATTTTTTTTATTTTTCCTTTTAGTTGTTATTCCTTCCTCTCCCTCCTTATATTGGTTTTTTAGGATTATTGAGGCCTTTTAATTAATTTGGGTGAATTTTTACACCAATTTATTTTTGTAATATTTATTCCAAAAACAAAAAGAAAGCGAAAAGGAAAACTGGACAAGGTAGAGAGAGGGCATCCAAAGGCGAGGATTTAGAAGCCTCTCTACTTTGGGTCGGTAGGACTCCCGGGGACGACTGAAGTAGGCGTACTTCCTCCCGGTCGACTCAACTCGGTCTTCACCCCATGCGTGTAAAAATCGTGGGGGGTAAACTCTTTATCACTTACGAATCTCCTGTAAGCGAGTTAATTTTTGTGTGCTACTTGCTCCTATATGCTTTTTATTTCTGTATCGCACTTAAATTGGATGGTTTGATGAATAAATTTACCTAAGACCTATACCCGGTCATTGCAACGAGTTGGGATTTCATCACCCACTCAATCACATCTCCCTTTGCTTGTTACCTGTGCTCTCACTTAAATTAAAATCAATCAACTAGCAATCCAAGTAGGAACGGTGTTCATTAGGACCCTTTCGGAACGAGACCCTCGTAGGATACTCTAGTAAGTCCTTTCCACCCCTGCAAATCTTCATTCAACTATCTTAAGACTTTTGTCTAGGGAAACTGGGTTTTAAGTGAGGCCGCCCAGTAAAATGGGTTTGTGCTTTCCCCAGCGTGGTACCGGATAGTTGTGTGTTGTAGCAGCTAGTGTGGTGAGCCTTAACTAGTAAGCCTCTTGTCTCTCGGGACGAAAGTAGGAGGACACTTTTATCGGCGAGGCCTAAGAATCCGTGATTTTCTCACCCGTGGACTAATTAAAATTGACTACCCAATCACTTAACTTGAAGATAATAATTTGGCTATGTGCTCGTTCGGACTTGTTCCCTTTTTGTACGTGTCTAATTATTCCTTTAGGTAGTCCAATTTTTGCTCCAACTATCAGCTTTTCCATCGTTAGTCCATCGCCCCTTTTTCCCGTTTTTTCTGCATTTTTTTAAAAAAACACCAAAACTACAAAAATATTTTCCTTTTTCCGAATCATTTTTTCTCACAAAAAAACTCCAAAAATATTCTTCTTTTTTCTTTCCTTATTTTGGAAAAAAATCCAAAAAAAAATATTCTTTTTTTTTCAAACAACCAAAAATCCCAAAAATATTTTTTTCCTTGATTTTATGCCACATTGGCAACGCATTGATCATCGATTAGTACGTTCCCCTAGTGCTCCATCTCTAAATTCCCTCTTAGGTGATCGTTGCCTTTCCTCCTCATTTTTCTGATCCTTGTTCTTCTTCATCGGATACGCCTAGTTCTCCCACTTCCCCTGGTTCTACTACCCCGCCCATCATGGCCGATGAACGCGCTTTAAGGGACTACTTTGCCCCGATTACGGCCACTCTGCCTTCATGTATCGTCCTTCCACCCACTCCGGCCGTGCAATTTGAAATTTGCCCCGCGACTATTTCTATGTTGCCCAGTTTTTATGGCCTTGAATGCGAGTCTCCTTATACTCACTTGCAGAAATTTCTCACTGTGTGCGCTACTTTTAAAAATCAAAACTTAGACGACGAGAATGTTCGTCTTCGGTTGTTTCCCTTTTCTCTTCACGATAATGCATCCATGTGGCTCCATTCCTTGCCCCGGGATTCTATCCTAATTTGGGAACAACTTGCCAAGAAGTTCATGTCTAAATTCTATCCCATGAGTAAAACAAATGAAATGCGCCAAGAAATTGAGGATTTTAGACAAAAGCCTACTGAACAGTTTTGTGAAGCATGGGGCCGTTTTCAAGACTATATTAATAGTTGCCCACATCACGGTCTCTAGAAAAGTCGCTTAGTCCATAGTTTTTACAATGGTCTTATCCCTTTTTCTCACACCATGATTGAATCCATGCATAAAGGTAAGTTTATGCATTTGACTCCCACTGCTGCCTATAATTTTCTCCTTGAATTAGGCGATGACTCCCAAGATTGGGAGGGCACCAATGCATTTTTTAGATTCGATCCTCCACGTGTAGGGAACACTTCTGAGGTAAAAAATGATCCTGATTTTAAAACTTTGCTACATAGCTTACACTCTTTGACTAAAACTGTTAACGCTCTCAGTTGTACTATGCAAAAAAATGTTACACTTTCTAAATAAGCAATGACTGTCAACGACTCTAGTCCTTCATCTTGCGGTGTCTGCTTAAGTCAAGATCATTTAGCTCATTTGTTCCCCCTCCTGTAAGATGATCCCGAACCCACCATGGCCCAAGCATGTGCCTTTGATACAACTAGAAATTCGTTCCCCCGTCGTTTACTTACAATCCTAACAATAGGGATCACCCTTATTTCTCTTATAAGTATGACCACAACTCCTCTCCTTCCCAACCACAACAACATGTTGGTGGTCTCCCTGGGTTTCCACACAACCCACAAACGCAACCTCGCCCTCCTGTCCTACATCAGTAAGCTCCTTACCATCAATCGCACTTTCCATCTTCCTTTATCCCCCACGGCGGACATTCAAACACCAATAATCAGCTTGTTCCTGTTCCCCCTCCTTCCTTTGAGTATTCACAACCGCTTAATTCTCAACGCGAGTTGGTTCCCCAACCATCTTATGCCCCTACGCCCAATTCCTCCACCTCTTCTCTCGAGAATCTCTTCACTCAGTTTATGACCACTCAAACTCAAGCCCTCCAACGGCTTGAGCAGTTTCAACCAATTCAAGTCTGAGAGAGAGAAAAGTCATTTTCCCAGTCAACCCATTTCTAACCCTAAGGGGAATGTCAAAGACTCGGCCTACGAGGTTGGTTCCACTTCTAATCCACCCAATTACCAAGCGGATATGAAAAGCGGTGTCTACTCTTCACTCGGGAAAACAAGTTGATAATGGTGTTCATGCTCCCACTGATGTCCCACACCCGACCATCCCACTTTTAGCTCCTATCCCTCAGGTTACCCCACTATCTAAATCCCCATCTCACACTGAGTCCAATCCTTCTGAACCCACCTCTGTTTATGTGCCCAAAGCACCCTTCCCTCATCGGTTGGCTCCCACTAAGAAAGCCCAGCAATTTGATGAGATCAAGAAAGTCTTTCAGAATGTTCACTTTAACATTCCCTTCCTCACCGCGATTTAACAAGTCCCCTCCTATGAAATTTTTTTGAAGGACTTGTGCACTGTTAAGCTTAGGACCAATGTTTCGCGTGATGCTTTCCTCACTGAGCAAGCTACGTCCCTTCTCTATAATAACGGTGTTGTGATGTATAAAGACCCCGTTCCTCCAACTGTCTCTTGCATGTTAGGCGACAAGTTCACTACTTGTGCTTTACTTGATCGTGGCGCTAGTGTTAATTTGTTACCTTACTCCCTCTACCTTGAGTTACGTTTACAGAACATGAAACCTACACGAGTTACTCTTCAACTTACTGATCATTCCGTGAAAGTACCTAAAGGTATGATTGAAGATGTTTTGGTGAAAGTTTCAGACTTTTACTATCCTATGGATTTCATCATCTTAGACACTCCTGCACCCGACCCAATCAATACTCCTATAATATTGGGTCGCCCCTTTTTGGCCACTGCCAATGCCATCATCAATTGTCATGACGGGTCCATAAATCTCTCTTTTGGCAACATGACTGTAGAAGTTAATATATTCCACCTTATGCACAAACCGTCTGATGTCGATTCTATTGATGAGGTGTGTGTGATTGACTCCTTAGTTAATGAAATGTTGGACCAAACTTACCATGCCGATCCTCTCCAATAATGTTTGGCTCATTTTGGGTCCGAATTTGACATTGATTCCTCCATCTCTGAACTAAATTCCATGTTAGATTCCACTCCCCTGATGGACACTTCCTCTTGGGATCCTCCCTTCGATCACCTCTATGTTGATACTCTTCACTCTCTGGATCACCCCGTTCCACCTTCTGCGCTCCCTGCCACATCAGATTACTCCCCTTTATGCACCGCGAACTCTCCGAACTCTGTTTCTGTGTCTGAGTCCGATGTCACTCCTGCGCCACCTACTAGTTTGGAGCTTAATCCCTTACCTCTCGAGTTAAAATATACTTTCTTAGGCCCCAACAACCATCACCCTGTTATCATTGCTTCCGATTTGACCACTGATCAAGAAGAGCAATTAATCCACACTCTTACTCAGCATAACACTGCTATTAAATGGACTATTTCCGATATTCACGGTGTGAAACCCAATGTTTGTAGTCATCGCATTCATTTAGAGGAGCACGCCAAGATTTCTCGTGAACCCCAACGTCGACTCAACCCTGTTATGAAAGAAGTCGTGCGCGCTGAGATTTTAAAATTGCTCGATGTTGGTATTATCTACCCTATCTCAGACAGTCAGTGGGTCAGTCCCATTCATGTCGTACCGAAAAAGTCTGGTGTCACCGTCATAAAAAATAGTGACAATGAGCTTATTCCCACCCGTATGCAAATGGCTGGCGTATTTGCATTGACTATCGAAAGCTAAATGATGTCACTCGTAAGGACCATTTTCCTCATCCCTATATCGACCAAATGATCGAACATTTAACTGGTCATGCGTATTACTTCTTCCTTGATGGCTATTCAGGATACAACCAAATTCCAATTGCCCCTGAAGACCAAGCAAAAACTACCTTCACCTATCCCTTTGGCACTTTTGCCTACTCTCGCATACCCTTTGGCCTTTGCAATGCACCTGCGACTTTTTAACGGTGTATGATTAGCATTTTTAGCGACATGGTAGAACGTTTTCTCAAAATCTTTGTGGATGATTTTTCTGTGTTTGGTTCTTCCTTCGAATAATGCCTTTCTCACCTCACTATGGTCCTCAAACGTTGTCAAGAAAAGAAATTGGTCCTCAATTGGGAAAAATGTCATTTCATGGTAAAAAAAAATGGGGATTATTTTAGGTCACATAGTCTCTCACGATGGTATTGAAGTAAATAAAGCAAAAGTTAACATAATCTCCTCGCTTCCTAAGTCTGTTAAGGACATTCACTCCTTCTTAGGACATGCGGGCTTCTACCGTCATTTCATCAAGGACTTTTCTAAAATCACTCGACCTTTAACAACCCTTGTATCTAAAGATGTTCCCTTTGCCATTGATGACGCATGTGTTTCTTCTTTTGAGAACCTTAAAGCCAAGCTCACGTCTGCTCCTATCATTCAACCTCCTAATTGGTCTTTACCATTTGAGCTCATGTGTAACGCATCCGATTTTTCTCTAGGTGCTGTACTTGGTCAGCGGGTTGATAAGTGCCAGCATGTCATTTATTATGCTAGCAGAACCCTTTATGACACTCAAATTCATTACACGAGCACCGAAAAGGAGTTGCTATCTATCGTATTCGAACTCGATAAATTTAGATCTTATTTCATCGGTTCACCTATCATCATTTACACTGAGCACACCGCCCAGAGGCACCTTCTTCAGAAGAAGGATTCTAAGCCATGTTTGATACGGTGGATTCTCTTGCTTCAAGAATTTAACCTTGAAATTCGCGATAAGAAAGGGTGCGAAAATTTGGTAACATACCATTTCTCCCGCCTCACTGTTACGTCCACATCTGATCCTGTCCCTATTTCTAAAACATTTCTCGATGAGCAACTTTTTTGCTATCTCCACCGCTCCTTGGTATGCTGATATTGTTAATTTACTTATTACCGAGCAACTGCCCAATCATTGTTCAAAACAAGAGCGTTCTAAGTTCATGGCCCAGGTGAAATTTTACTCTTAGGATGATCCCTTCCTTTTTAAGTATTGCTCTGATCAAGTCATTCGACGTTGTGTTCCTGACCATGAACAATCAAGTATACTCTCCTTTTGTCACGATGGTGCCTGTGGTGGCCATTTTAGCTCCAAGAAAACTGCCACCAAAATTTTTCAAAGTGGTTTCTACTGGCCCACTCTCTTTCGAGATACCCATAACTACTGCCAGGCTTGTGCCAAATGCCAATAATCTGGGCGTATCTCTCATCATCACATGATGCCCCTCACACCCATTCTCATCGTTGAAATCTTTGATGTATGGGGCATTGATTTCATGGGTCCTTTTCCCTCCTCTCATGGCTTCCAATATATACTAGTTGCAGTTGATTATGTTTCCAAATGGATTGAAGCCATAGCTTGCCACACCAATGACCACCGCATTGTGGTCACGTTTCTTAAGGAGTCTGTCTTCACATGTTTTAGAACTCCCAAATCTATCATTAGTGATGGGGGTAAATATTTATGTAATCGAGTGTTTGAACATCTCGTCAAAAAGTATGGTGTTACCCACAAAGTTGGTCTCTCTTACCACCCTCAAACTAGTGATCAAGTTGAAGTTTCCAATCGAGAAATCAAGCAAATCTTAAAAAAAAACAGTTAATCCTAATAGGAAAGATTGGTCCTTACGCTTGAATGATGCTTTGTGGGCATATTGTACTTCTTTTAAGACTTCGATTGGCATGTCTCCTTATCGCTTGGTCTTTGGTAAACCATGCCACTTACCTGTCGAGCTTGAACATCATGCTTATTGGGCTGTCAAAGCCCTTAATTTCGATATCGACGAGGCTGACATTCATCGAAAGATCTAACTTAATGAATTAGAGGAGATACGAAATGATGCCTATGACTTATCCAAGAAGTACAAGGACAAGATGAAGTGGATCCATGACCAAAGTATCCTCCGCAAATAATTTCACCCTGGTCAGAAAGTGTTGTTATATAACACCCGTCTTCATCTATTTTTTGGGAAGTTAAAAACCTGTTGGTCTGGACCCTTTGTTGTTAAATCTGTTACTCCTTATGGTGCCATCACAGTTTAAAATCCTATGGATGGTAGCCTCTTTCAAGTCAACGGTCAACGATTGAAGCTGTTCTTAGAACTCGGTCCCTCTCACATTGAAGAAATTGACCTTGTTGACCCCATTTATGAGGACTGACTGTTCAGTCTTGTTTGGGGGTGATACTTCACACCCCATTTTTCTGTCGCCCTATGCTTTTCATAGTTCCTATCCTTAGGGTGAGATTGGTTCGATCTGGTTGAAGAAGTTAAACTTAGCGCTACCGGGAGGCAGCCCGTCGTTCATTATTTCTGAGTATGAGTCTTATCCTGTTTTGGGGTGGTGTTTCACACCACCCAATGTTTTTCACATGCTTTCTAGACTTGTACGTCTTTTTGTATCACATATATTCTTCAGGTTTCATCTATGCTCCAGAGTGCGGTACATTTCACTAGTGGTTCATTATGGTACTATCTTTCCTCCCTTGTGCTTTTAAAAAATTTCAGAAACAAGTGATTTTAACCTTTTTGTGTCGTTAAAAATAAATTTTTATGACCTGAATTGTCTATCATCCCTCTTTAAGAATCTCAGAATACCCGTGTTCGAACCCAAAAATTACGCTTTTAACCCTAAATTAATTAATACCTCTTAAAGCGTACTTGCACCATGAATTCCTAAACTCAAAAATTTTACACTATCACGTTTATAATCAAAAGTTGAAGAGTAACGATATTCTCAAGGGTTTTTACGTATCTCCGAGTCACAAGATGACTCAATTTTCTTTGGATACCGCATTTAGTCGTTGCATGATCTCATCATTTTTTTTCAAATTTGGCTTAATCACTGAGAATGACATTACTTTCGAGTTGTAAGAAACATGTATCTTGTAGTTTGTCCCGAGCACTAAACCGATTTTGCCATACACTTACCATTTTCCCTATCACATTATCATTCACCCATTATCATTTTCCATATTACCCTTATCCATATGTCCGAAATACCATCCATCATTGCCATCGTTTTTGAGAAAAAGATTGTTTGAAATTTTCCATGTAAATTGTCTTCATTTATGTTATGAAAAGAAGAATGTATCGCAATAAAAAAAATAGAAAAAAAAAATGTAGAAAAAGAATCAGAAAAAAAATAGAAAAGATAAAAAAAAATAAAGATGCGATCATAAGTTCAAAAGACGAAGACATTAGTTATTCAAAGTATGTCACACTTTTCTCAAAAACCCTATCATTTATCGTCTTCATTTCATTACCCCCTCATACCTTTCATAAATGATATTTTTCACCCTTGGTAAAGTGTTCGGGCAAACGAAAAGATTATATGGTGAATAATTCGACATTCTCAACATAGTGGTTAGCATTCGTTCATGAGATCATCCGTCCTTTTTTATAAAGTGTGTGAGACGTTTGAACTTGTTTACATTTACTCACATCCTCACACACTAGAGAGATACATTTACCAAATTCTCAGATAGTTCGATTCAGAGAGATATATCCAGTGAGAATTGAAGTCAAAGCGTTGATCCTATTTAGGTGATCTAATAATTTCTCTAATGACACTTAAGATTGTTTCACACACACACACACACACTGAGTTTTAGGAAGGATTACGCTTTTGGTGTTAAATAATTTCATATATTATTTTGATAGTTGAATACGGTGTTCCTTGATGTCCTTTTAAAGTTGGGTTGTATAGCGTTTCATCATCTACTCAGATACTGCATTTAAAAAAGTTTTCGAATTTTGTGGGTACATTCACTACAAACCCTCATGAGACACCACTCATCCTGTAGGGCAAGCTATAGGTTTAACGTCTTGTTGCACATGCTAAGTGCAATCGCCAGTGCCTGCGAAAGTGGCACACTTTTGGTTACTTACCTCTGTTTTCTCTCTAATTTTTGCTCGAGGACTAGCAATGTTCTGTTTGGGGGTGGTGTGATAAGCACCCAAAAGTGTTTATTTTATGCCCCGAATAGAAGCATTTTAGTCCCCCATTTTAATTAAAATTGGTCTTATGTTCGTATTTATCTATATTGCAGGTCAATCAGCATTCACGGTATGAAATGATGCTAAATCTGCGTAATTGTGACAAAATAGCGGTAAAAAGTGATCAACGAAGAAAATCAAAGCAACCGTGAAGTGAGAAGTCCATTCTAAGCTTACCCGATGTGTTTCGATGTCCTGAACCAGTCCCGTAACTCAAATCTAATCCTAGACCGAGCCTAATCCATTCCCGGAGCCCGATGTGTGTCTAGTTTGTATTTTATATTGTTTTTAGATTTTTATTGGAGTCATCCTTAATTTTTAGAATTTATTTTATATTTTATTTTGAGTCATTTTATTTTTAGGAATTATTTAGATTTTTTTTAGGTTTTAATTTCTATTCTTACATTTCTTGATTCTCATATTGATTTTTATTAGTTTTTAGTTTTTATTTTATTTATTTTATTTTTATTAGGATTAATTTTTAGGAATTTATTTTTTAGTTTTATTAGATCTCATTTTATATAGTTTTACTTATTTTAGTTATTTTATTAGGATAATATTTTTTAGTTTTAATAGAGTTTTATTTTATCTCTTTTTATTTTCATTTTTTTTAGTTTGAGATGTTAGTTTTTTAGTTTTATTGGATTTTAAGTTTTTATTTTATTTAGTTTTAGTTTTAGTTTTTTAGATTGTGTTAATTTTTAGGGGTACAAATTAAACACACACAACCCATTCACACCTCAAATCCTACACTCACACACTAACCTACCATACACCCCACAACACACAACTACACCTCCATCACTATTCATCATCACCCCCATCCCCAAAACCCATTTCAAACCAAAAATCCAAAGCCCCAAACCTAGTTTCCCCAACCATCTCCAACCAAATCCGAACTCGGATTGAGTCATCTCCCTGACCCACGACTACGTCACCAAACCGACACCACCCCATCTCTCTAAATTCGACTACCCTACCCCTTGGTAGCCATGGCCAAAACAGCAAACCCACGCCCACCTCCGGCTAGCGAAGCCGCCGGCGACCTGGGTTCAACCCATCATCACACCTGAAACCACAAATCGCCAACCCAACCCACCAACTACCTGAACCTGAAACCCAACACGGGTTCTGCCTTGACCTGATACCTACTCGACCCAACACCTGACCAACCAACCCCGGATCCGCGCCAGATCGAGACCTCAAGCTGGGTCAAACCCGATTCCGACCTCCTCTGTTCCGACCCACTCCCGGAACCCATTTCCATACAAACCCAACTCGCTAAAGTGCTGGCCAACCTGACCACCAGCTACCCCAAACCCGCACCCTTACCGGAGATCCATCAAACCCCCTACCAAATCGGACCAGCTCATATTCAAACCCAAATCCCTTTAAAATCGTAATTTTCCACCAAAGCCACGTGCAAATCAAAGCTAAATTTTAACTTCTGATTTGGCAACATTTAAATCCCATAAAAATCTCTCCATCCAAATCAACTCGTGGACTTTGAAAAGAAGGAGGGGCATCTCATAAAAGGAAGAGACTCTCATCAGAAGAAAAAAACAGGGTACACAGAGAGAGAACGTGAGAGACGAAAAAATAAAAAAAGAGGGTAGAAAAATAGTCAGAAAAAATATAGTTTTAGGTTTAGAAAAATTTGTAGGTTCATTTTTTACTTTCAGTTTTGTAATCCAGTCAGATTTTGTGACGAGTTTGGAACGCGTGTTCATGCACACAGTTGACACAAGAAATTATTGCGTATCGTATTTCTTTCTCTTTCTCTTTAGTTTCTTGTTTGTTAATTGTGCTTGTGCTGAATTTTTAATCATGTCTGGTTAAACACCCCATTCAAGGGGTGGGATGAAACGCGTATGCTGAATTTTTTTATTTGAATAATGGTTCGTTGATGCGTTCTAGGATAATTAAATTAGAAAAACTCACACATTAATTTATGTATCGAGAGTTAATAAATTGATGGTAAAAATTAATATTTGATTTTTGAATTTCACTTAGAGATAAGTATTATTCTTAAATTTAAATATTAATTCTGTGTATGCAATTCAAAGATTCGTACCAATTTTAATAAATTAATCTTAGCAGATATTTTGTTGAAATGAGTGTGAATATTAATTTTTTTTTTGTGACTATTCCCGATTTAATTGCTGAAAAAGATAAAATTGAATTTAGGATTGTAACGAGAGTTAAATTTTAAATTCAATATTATTTTGAACTCTTCAAGTGAATAATTAGGACATTAAATTGATTTGATTACGCGGTGTAATCCCACCTCTTGTTTCTTCTCATAAATTCTAAACTAGATTACTTTCTAAATTTTCATAGTCATTTTAGTTGCATAAATTTTCATTTTCTCCCTTGAAAATTATTTTTAAAATATAAAAAAATATATATATTGAATAAAATTTTAAAAACACAAAAAGATTTTTAATAAAAATTGGAATTGCAAGTTTCCACGATTACAGTTTCAACGCTAGAAATTAGATTGATACCCGAATTTTGCCACGATACTAAATTTTTAACAAGTTTTGTAGGTAATTCCAGGAATTTTGATACTCGAAGTTTGACCGCAACGACATTCCAAATCCATATCCGAAGGAATACAAATAAAGAGTTATCAACGGTTGTAATAGCTGACAACCTTCGGTGCCTTGCCCCCATCTGCTCCCTCGATGTACCCTACCCGTGGGGGATGATATCACCCTCCCATAGGTTGTATCGGCTGCCTAAACATCATGGGCACCACCGCTGGATTGGGTCGCACCACCAATGAGATATTTCTTGCTGATTTTAAGAACGCCGAAAAAGTACCCTCGCGCATTCATTAATGAGATGACAATACGCATAGATCTGCAATAACTTGGATTCTTTGGCCTCCTCCCTCACATCGAGGGACGTTTCCCTGAACCTTCGAACGTACGCCACCACTTCTTCCTCGGGTTGTTGCTTCTTTTTCCCTAGTTGGGTTAAAGTAAAATCATCTTCCGCCAAAAAGAATTTCTGGATGAACAAAACATACATCTCCTCCCATGTAGAAATGCTCTTAGGAGCCAAATGAGAATACCAGGTATATACTTTGTCGGTTAAGGATTTAGAAAACTCCCTCAACCTGAGCTTCTTATTATTATAATGCGCCCCCAAGTGTTCAACGAAGCGCTTAATGTGCTCCTTCGGGTTTCCACCTTTCCCTGTGTATTTTTCAAAAATAGGAGGAATATAATATTTTGGATAGGGCTCATCGTTGTATTCTTGGGGGTAAGGTGTTCGAAAGTCGTCATAAATCGAAGCTACCTCACCAGCAGATTGCGAGGAGGCTTGCATGAACTTCAACATCTCTTTCTACATCTCCTTCCTCATTTCCTCCATGGGTGATGCTACTAGGGCAACAACCAATGGGACTATAGGCTGAGTGCCTGTTGTGACTGAAGCAATCATCACAGTTGGGGTCATTGATACTCCCAAGGTTCCCACTGCTAGATTCACAACAGAGGGCCTACTTACTGGGACCATTCCCGTTGTGCCTGTTCTTGGTGGGCCCGTTGGGGCTGCCCCTGGTGTCATGAAAGAGTTGGCTTCAAATCCTCCCAACACCGTTGAAGCTACCGAAGTTTTCAAGACCTCGTAAAACTTATTCATGAGGAGTGCCACTTGTGCTGGTCCCAACGCAGCACTCGTGAAATCTTGTGTCATCCCTGGAACACTAGTCGTCGCCTGAACTGGAGGTACCTCCATTCGAGGGGCCCCGTCCCTTAAAGCCTCCAATTCTCTCGTCGCCTGTTCTTCATTGTGTTGAATGTCATCAAAATTGAGCCTTCGATTAACGTTATCTTGCACCGTAATCCTTGCTTAGAATAATGCCTCCCCAGTAGAGTCGCCAAATATAAGAGGGTAGTTTAGATAAGATGGAGGCGTAACCCCTTTTTGAGTACAGTAATGACAAGTTAAATAGAAACACTATTGATTAACCACGGAACATACAAACACGAATCAATGAAGATAAACCTAGTTTAAACTCACAAATATCTCGTGTATAACTCAGAAGTTAGTAATGAACTTATGAGTAACTTATCCAGAGGGAGAGAGAAGTAAGCACCCTAGATACACCTTGGCAGGCGGCCCAAACACACCAACCACCCTCAAGAATCTCTGTCAAGTATTAAAAGCTTCATAATAAATGACAATGGTGGATGATTAAACTCTATGGTTTGTAATAAATCTCTCTGATGTATATTATCTCTAGTAATAACTTCTGAACTCTCAAAAAGTATCATCCCCTCCTCAGAGGTGGTTGGGGTCCTTAAATAGCCTCCCACACCATCCCCGAGGCAACTCCGCCATTAATGCATGTGAAAGGCATCCCTCATACTTCATGTTACAAACATTAAATACCTGAGGCACTAGTTGTCTCCACGTCATAAACATTAAATGCCAAGACGTGCCTTTTGCCTAACTACTGTGTGTCAGGGGGTTGTTGTCACAGAGGTGGCTCACCAACTGTCTGACAGCCCCAAATACCACGGTGGTTTACTCAAGTGTAGGTCTGACATTGCCTAGCTAGTTAATGACATCAGATAAAGTGGACGTGACATTAAGTAGAGGGTTATTTGTCTCACAACTCAACGCCCGATGGAACTCAAGGCTATTCCCCCCGAGGTTCCACGGTCAGGGTTCTTCGATGTTTTACCAGGTGTATCTAAGATGGTCGGACAAGCCCCAACGGTGCCTCACTTCTCAATCCTCCAAACCAAGTCCCTCTAAGGCTCCCACGGCGAGCTCATTCGATAGAGCATGAAAGCTCTCCCAAGCCCTGCCAAGCCTGGTCTCTCACGAGTACCGGTTGACCTCACACTAAAACTCATTATTATTCTCGTTACATCATTACTACCATTATAGCTTATAGTAAATATAAACAAAGATACAATATGACTAACACAACAAGCTAAAGTATGAGTTTCCACGCTAAGCTTCCTCGCTGAGTTGCCACGCTTGAGCTGCCACGCCGAACTGCCTTGGTGTCTTAATCCCAAACAATGCTGCTAATGGGGGGATTATCCCTAATCTCAAGATTACCTTCAAGCCCCCTCTACAACCTCATTGAAATAACCCTTTTTATATACAGACCCTTTTTTATCTCAACCCAAGATAACAAAATATATTGTAACTAACACGTAGTCACGGTGACACATTTAAACCACCTTTAAAAAAATAGAGAACTCAATGTCATGGTTTGATCAACCCACCCTTTTTAATATCACCCATCACCAAGCATAAATCTGATACCCTCATGCTCTAAGTCTACTCATGATCACTGATAAACCCATTCATTTTAGCCGTACCCATAACTCACTTGCCATGTGATAACACCCTTTTGCACTTTCTGAATAACATGTCTATATGTATATATAACATGTCTATAAAGCCTTATCTAATGTTTTATTTCCAAAGATTGTTCTTAGAATATATTTTTGGTAAACCATGCATTCATATTAGAAGTATAATATATTTTTGGTTAACAATGCATTCACATTAGAATATAATTAAGGAAAAAAGTGTAAGAATATATATATGGACATACACACAAATCCATACAATCAAACTAACCGATCGTACATGAACAAATCCATATAATCGTACATGAAAAGATCCATACACACATATGCATACAATCGTACATGAACAGTTATATGGACATACATGACATGCATATATAAGAATATATTTATACATTCTATTCATACAATCAAACTAAGTAAGGCACACACCGCCATACAATCGTAAATGAATAAAATCATGGACATATATGATATGCATATATATAAGACAATGTAAAAGGGTGGTCCCCTTATAGCCTGGGAGTATGGTAATACTAATTGAGGTGTAACCCTTATAGGTATGGTGATAAATGATAATTCAAAAACTCTTCAATGGGCACAAATAAACCCACAATATTGTAATTGATCAACACACAGATTGTACTCACAATACACTCGTGTATAACCCAAACAACAATAAAAGAAACTCAGAAAACAACTCAGTCAGATGGTAACAGGAGTAAGCACCCTACATACACCTTGGTAGGTAGCCAAACACACCAACAAAGATCGCTGGTTAGGTATTAAAAGCTTCACAATAAATGACAATGGTGGGTGAGTAATAGCTCTGGTTTGCAATAACTTCTCTCTTTGATAAATTTTCTCTCTACCTAGTAAATATCTAGAAAAGGACCCTCAGAAAACATCATCCCCCTCAAAAGTGGTTAAGGCCCATAAATATCCCCCCCCCCCCTCCACACACACACACACACACACCTTACTCCCGAGGTGCCTCTGTCCTTACAGCTGTGAAAGACACCCCTCATACTTTATGCCACAAACATTAAATTCCTGATGGACTAGTTAACTCCAGGTCATAAACATTAAATGCTAAGACATGCCTTTTGCCTAACCACTGTGCATCAGGAGGCTGTCATCACAGAGGTGTCTCACCAACTGTTTGACAGTCCCAAATATCACGGTGGTTTACTCAAGTGCGGATTTGACATTTCTTAGATGGCTAGTTACATCACCTAAAGTATATGTGACATTAAGTAGAGGGCTATTTGTTTCACAACTCAACGCAAAATGGAACTCAAGGCTGCTCCTCCCAAGATTCCACAATCAAAGGTCTTTCGGTGTTTTACCAGGTGTATCTAAGATGGTCAGGATAAGCCCCAACACTGCCTCACTTCTCAATCCTCAAACTAAGTCCCTCTGAAGTTCTCACGATGAGGTCTCCCGATAGAGCATGAAAGCTCTCCCAGGCCCTGACAGGCCTGGTCTTTCGCGAGTACCATTTGAACTCACACTGAATAGCGCTATAATCGTTACATCATTATAATCGTTATAGATGTAGCTAATATGAAAAGATACAACATGACTAAGTAAGCCAACAAAGATAAAGAGTCATCCCTCTCGACCAGCTACTTTGCTTGAAGATCTCCCTGGGCTGCCACACTGAGCTACCTCTCTTAAGCTGCCTCGCCGAGTTGCCTTATTCTCTTGAGTATATTGTATTAGCTGGGGGGATTATCTCTAATCTTGAGATTATCTTCAACCCCCCTAAATTTTCCCCTTCATGTAGAGATTTATTTTGGTAACAAGAAATGTCTGCACAAAAAATTTCTCAATCCGATGAAACCCCTAGTTGTGAAAAAATTCTTGCATCTTTGTCTTCGTTACAACTTCTACCGTTGTCTCTGCCAGAAAAAAGTTAAATTCTCCCCGATGTACCTGAATCACAGCGCTGTAAGTTGTCAGTGAATGGCGAGGGGACATAACAACTTTTTCTATCGTTGCGCCTTAGTCGTTCCGTCTTCTTCACTGGCTATTAGAATTTTTTGAAACATCTGAAGAAGTTGCTGATTATCTGATCTGACTATTCAAAATTCAAACTCTCCTCTGTCTACACTATTCCATGTCACCATGAAGCATAGTTATAATAAGGTCGTATTTGCGTCAGGACTGCCCTACTGATATGAAATCTTCCTCCTAAACATTCATAGCAATTAGACTTGTGAAATTCTCCCAAAGTAACCGCTGAACTATAAAATTCTCCCCAGTTTCATCATGTCACTATTCTTCTTCGTTTTGTGTTGTTCAAAAATTAAAATTCTCCTCGATGTACCAAAGCCAAAAATAACTTTAAATGGCTTATGGCAAGGGCACATCGTGAACTTTTTGTATTAAGATACGTGGAGCCTTTTCTCTAACGTTGGAATTCTCCTGCGTAAATTCTCCCAATGAAATTCCCCCAAGTTGAAGGTACTTTCTCGTTTGGACTGTGTTGCGTCATCATTTCATCTTGTTCGAAAAATAAAATTCTATCTGATGTGCCTGAGTCAAATCTAACCCCATTTGGACTTGTGGTGAGGGGCATCGTAGCTTTTTTGAACCGTGGTAACAACTTCTGCATTGCGGGATATCCGATGCGCATGGCAAAAAATTATGGCGCCAAAATCATAGCTTGTTTTGAAAGAAACCCTTTATATTCCCCATGCGTCACTTCATTAATGACGTGGTACTGTCTTTTCAACTATCAGGGCATTCCCCGAAGTGCCACATGTCCATTTGAAATAATTGAGGGCGGCTTCGTTTGTGCGGTGGTGGGAAACTCAAAAGCTATCTTAAAAAATTTCAAACGGCTATTATTCAAACACTTAGCCATTTTTCATTTACCTTACCCTTATCTTCTTCAAACTCCCAGAGGCTTTAGATAGATAAAACATCAAACCGCCATTGTTACCAAGCTTATCTTCTTATTTTTTTCTTTCTTTGCCTTGTTCACCCCCTCTAGTGACTGTGCTCTACCACTTTCAACCTCCTCCTTCTTCGTTAGAAGATTTTTTTGTACCACTGTCTGCCATGGCTTCTTCCAGCACTCCAAATGATCCCACCAATAGTGCTCCACCTGTAACCGCCATTACGCTTGCCCCTACCACCCCATTGAGTGCCACCGTCTTATTGGCGGCGCGCCAGGAACAACTACGTTTCTACCATCATTCTCTTATTTTTGGTAAGGACGAAGATTTTTTTTATGCGTGCAAGACTTGTAATTTTTCATCCAAGTATGACCCTTTGATGTTGGGTGATGAAGATTAAGAGTCAACTAAATGGAGTTTTCTCCCTCCAGGGGGGACTCTGCGCATCAGATTGGATTGTGGAGACTTTCCTTGCTCCCAAATTGATTTCAAAGCACCTAAGGGATCTCCAGCTCATTTCGCCGCCTGACATGCATATATGCAGAGCTCCCATGCTGCAACTCTTGCCAAAGTTGGTCTTCACTGAGCCAACTGGTTTAGAGAGTTCACTCTCTCCAAACACAACGCTGCACTCCAAGTGTTGGTTTCTAGATGGAATATCACAACTCGTACCTTCTTTCCTGCTTGGGAGATTTTACCATTTTCTTAGAAGATGTCTATGAGATGCTTGAGTTTGAACCCATGGGTGAGTTTGCTTATCTTGATGGTGCCTTGAATGCCGAGGAAGCTTTCAATCGGGAAACGTTAGATCGAATCTGCCGACACTGCACTGGGTCTTCCAACAAAGATATATTTACTCCTATAATTAGTTATTTCTTCGAAGCTCCTACTGCGAAGGATGCCATTTCTATCACAGGCAAGGGTAAAGGTACATCCCTAGCCTATATACTTGTTTTTCTCTCCCGTTTCTTCTTGACTGGAAAGCCCAACAATCAGCCTAGGAGGGACCTCATAAACATCTCCATACATTTGGCCAGAGGTTTCAATCTTCCTCTTGCCGCTATTACTCTGGGGTCCCTCTACACTTATTTGTATCGGACCCATCTTGACATGGAACGGTCCTTTCGCCGTTACAACCTATCCAATTTTGCCAACACCATTATTTTAACGGGTTTCCTTTATACCCATTTTCCTACTATTGCTGCCAAATATGTTCCTTAGGCCAAGGCATCAAGCCCCCTCGGCTCCTGTGCTTTCACAAAAAATAAAGCCAAAAGGAGATAATAGGCATTTTTGACCGTATGGACTCCTTCGTCGTGAGGCCATATGGGGAACAACCTTTGCCCACACTTGGAATTTTTTCTCTTCTGCAACTAGAATGGTCACTTTCGTTCCGGTTTTAGAAGATCCTTTGCAATCCGTGGTGCTTCTGTTCACCCTTGGGTTCCTTCCTTCATTCACCGAGTGGGGATGTACTTCTGAACCTTACAACTACAATCGATACATCAGGCAGTTTGATTTTGATCAAGGGGCTCCTCGACTTGTATTTTAGTTAACAAATAAGAGGTCTACTTTTACTGAGGTCTGCACTTTCTAGCTTCCTGCTGTTATAATTGGCGTAACTTCTACTATGGATGGTTGGGTTACCATCCCCAGTGCCACCAGGAAAGGGGATATGTCCACTTTGTTTAGCACCAAATTATGGCCGATGCAACTGACCAGAATTCATGAATTTATACAACGTCCCCCTCAGTATCCCCCAGTTCTCTCTTTCCCTGCCTTGGAATTAGGCCTCAAGGGCAACTCTATTCTTGGGGTTGAGTTCCCTCTGAGCAAGACTACTAAAGATCCTACCAGCGAGCTACCTCCATATTGCCCCATGATAGCCTAAGAATGTTCTAACCCCAAAACAGTCTGCCCCTTTTGAAGGTGTTTCTGGTGAGGGTGTTCCAACTGGTGCAGCTCCTAGCCCCAAGCCACCGCCCAAAAGGACTAGGAGATCCAAGAGTGGGACTTCTTCAAATTCTAAGTCCCAACCTCAACCTTAAGCCCCCTTGGATGCATTCCCCATTGCCTTTGTTTCTCCTCCTATGTCTGCCAAAGTGAGTGAGGAATTCAGAAATAAAGTTCAAGCTCAGGTGGAATGAATAAACACTGAATTTCACCGGCACACTCCTTCCATTCCTCTTATTGCTTCTTTTCCTATCATTTTGGTAGATCCATCTAAGGGGGGATCAAAGCGAAGGAAGTGTACAAGATTTCCCTCAGTCCTTGGTGCTTCTGGTGCTATAAAGAAGACTCTAAGCACCAAGACTCAGAAGAAACAAGCAACTGAAGCTATAACTGTGGATTACAGTCCTGACGCCGACCAAGGCCAAACCGATAGGTCTTTTTCAGTTCCTCTTCCACCTTCTTCGCCTATGGTCATATCATCCCATTCTCCCCCTCCTGAACAAGAGGTAACTTCTTTCTTTCTTTCATACTTAGTCATTTTTCAGTATAGTGAGTGTATGTTCTAACTTTTTTGCGCAGTATGTTGACAAAAAAGAACTGCGTCCTCCTATGAGACCCTTAATAGGAGGACACTTCAAGAGCGCTTCGTTCGATGTATCACCTCCCCATTCTCCCATGTACGGGCTCGCCTCCTAACATTAGTAATGGACTGAATTGCCCACTTCTCCTCGGCATGGAGAACCAGAGCACGAACTCCGATTATCACCCTCACAGCAAGCAACATGGCCCACCGAATTCACCCACATCTGACCTTTTCCAATGTCCACCACCACATCCATTAAATATTCCACCCCGCCTCCATACCCATCACTGCCTCCAGGGTTCGAGTTCTCAGACACGAAGCCACTTACCCCTACTCCGACCCAATCATCACAGAGACAACGGAAGTGACAAACATCATCTATCACTGTTCGACCCTCGGGTAAATACAAATTGGGACATGGTTATTTAACACGGTCCTAACGACCTACTGATACAACACTTCTTTACAATGCCAAATATTTTTCACTACCAGCTCCAAAAGCATCGCTCACATTTAGAATTCGTTCAACACCGGGACAGGTTATCCAATGACTTGGAGTCGATGTGTAAGTACTATGCACACAAAATCCCAAACTAAGGTCAACGTTTGACCAATCCCACCCAACCAAATATATATGTCAACATCCTTCGAGAGAGGAACCAGCGGAGGGCCCAACCACCTATACATCTAATGAGGATCCTCATGTGGAATGCTAGAGGGACTAGGAGGCCCTTCTTTCACACAGACTTATGAACTTGGTTCGCCTGCATCATCCTCATCTACTGGTGGTTTTGGACACTTGTATGTGTTGGAGTTTAAATGAGAATTATATGGTTGTATTAGAGGAAGTGAAGAAGTGAAGAAAAAATAGGAGATAAGTTAGAGAAGACAAACTTGTTCTTAGAGAGAGAAGTGTTGTTTTTATTCAGCAGATTACATACTCTGAAAACATGGGTGATAGGATACATTTATCTGCTCAGATTTTTCTACTAACTAGACACATTAATTTCCCTACAAAGTAGGTACAATAACTAGACTTTAGGACCACTTAGGCACACATTAAAGGAACATTAATTACCCTACAAAGTAGGTACATCAACAACCAATTTTGGGACCACTAGGTAGAGCAACTACAAAATAGCTATGCATTAATTTAACACTCCCCCTTAATGCATTTGTTGAACACCCATCATTTCTCTAAGAAAATGAAATTTGTCCTTGGGTAGAGCTTTAGTGAAGATATCCACAACTTACTCTTCGGTCTTGATATATTTGAGTTGAATTTTTTCATCCTCCACGACCTCTCTAATTAAATGATCCTTGATTGCAATGTGCTTGGTGAGACTATGGTAGACGGGATTCTTTATCATGGCAATCGTGGATTGGTTGTCACAAAGTATTGGAGTAGTATCTCCTTGCTTTTCACCAACATCCTCCAAAATTCTTCTTAGCCACATCTCTTGTGAAGTTTCCAATGATGCCAACACATATTCATCCTCGGTAGATGATTACGTTACCATTTGTTTCTTCTTTAATGCCCATAAAACTGCTCCAGAGCCAAGAGAAAATACATACCCGGAAGTACTTCTCATGTCATCAATAGAACCATCCCAATCACTATCACAAAACCCAAGTAACTTTATCTCAACATTCTTCTTATACATTATGCCAAAATTATTAGTTCCTTGGATACCTCAACACCCTTTTTATAGCCCCAAAATGAGTTTGACTTGGCTTGTGCATGTACCGAGACAATAAACTAGTAGCATACTTGATATCCGACCTCGTAACGCCAAGTACAACAAACTTCCAACCAAACTTCTATAAATAGATGCATCAACCTCTTTGTTTCCATCTTCTTTCAATAATTTTTCATTCACCACCAAAGGCGTAGCCACCGATTTGCAATTCATCATTTTGAATTTTTCAAAAAGGGTTTTAGCATACTTCTTTTGGCAAATAAAAATACCATCTTTTGTTGATAAATTTCAATGCCCAAGAAGTAATTTAGAAGACCCAAATCACTCATTTCATATTTCTTCATCATGTCACTTTTGAAATCTTCAATCATTTTTGCATCACTACCGATAAACACCAAGTCATCAATATAAAGAAAGACAATAAGAATACCTGATGCCCCGCTTCTTTTGATATACAAGGTTGGATCGCTTTTACTTTTTTGAAAGCCTCTTTCATTGAAGTATGCATCAATCTCGCTATACCATGCTTGGGGATCTTGCTTCAAGCCATACAAGGCCTTTTTTAGCTTGTATACCTTCTCTTCCTCACCTTTCATCACGAATCCTTGAGGTTGGTCAACGTACACTGCTTCATTCAACACACCATTCAAGAATGAATATTTTACATCAAGTTAATACAAAAACCAACCTTTTTGAGTGGCCATATCAACAAGTGCTCTAATTGTTTCAAGCCTTGCCACATGTGCAAATATCTCTTGAAAATTAATTCCGGGTTGTTGAGAATACCCCTTTGCTATAAGTCTTGCTTTGTTCTTTTTTATTGAGCCATCTGGATTAACCTTTCTTTTGTAAATCCACTTCACACTAATGACCTCTTTATTTTTAGGCCTCTCCACCAATTCTCAAGTCTTGTTCTTCTCAGTAACCTGAATTTCTTCTTCCATAGCAAGCTGCCAGACTTTTTCATTTTTAGCATCTTCAAAGGTCTTCGGTTCAGCTACACAAAAATTACAACTATCATACACATCATTTAGACTTCTTATTCTTCTTGGAGTTGATCTTAGAGATGAGGAGTTTGAGCTTGATGGATAACTTGAGGATGATTGTGGACTTGCATTTGGAACTGCATTTGAGGATCTTCTACATCTTCCTCTTCAACGCTTTGTGATTCTTCATTAAGGGTGATAACTTGATTTTGGTATTTTTTTTTATTTCCAATCCCAAAAGGCTTTTTCATAAAAAATCACATCTCTACAAATAATCACTTTGTTCCTCTTCAAGCTAAAGAGTCTACAGCCCTTTGATTTTGAGCTATACCCCATAAAGATGCATTTTTCACTACTTTCATCAAGCTTGTGTCTCACTTCTTTAGGGACATGAGCAAAGCAAATACAACCAAACACACTCAAGTGGTTCACAAATGGTTTTCTTCCACTTTATGCCTCAAATGGAGTTTGGTTTTCTATGGCCTTTGTAGGGCACCTATTCATCAAATAAATCGCCGTATACGCCGCTTTGGCCCAAAAAGTATATGGTAGCCCTTTCTCATGTAACATGGATTTTTCCATTTCCTCAATGGTTTTATTCTTCCTTTCCGCCACTCCGTTGTGTTGTGGAGTATACCCAACCGTTAGTTGTCTTTCCATGCCAATATTATTACAAAATTTATCAAACTCCTTAGAGTTGTATTCTCAAGCTCTACCACTTCTCAAGATTATCAAGTAGTGAACACATTATTTTTCAACTAGTTAGTGAAATTTTCTAAAAATAACATAAACATCTGATTTTTGCCGCATAAAATAGATCCAAGTCATTCTTGTACAATCATTAATAAAAGTAATGAAGTATTTTTTATCAGCATGAGAAGTGTTCTTCCTTGGTCCACACACATCGATATGGACAAGCTCCAATGGTGCTTTAGATCTCCATGCTTTCTCCTTTGGAAAAGGCTCTCGGTGGTGCTTTCCAAGAGCACATCCTTCACAAACTCCATTTACTTCTTGGATGTTTGCCAGCCCGTAAACCATGTTTTTTTATGAAAATTCTTCATGCTTTGAAAATCAAGTGCCCATATCTTCTATGCCATAGCCATATGTCATCAACCACATTCATCTTCAAGGCCACGATCTTTAAGTATCGAAAAGTAAGAGGAAAACTTCTATTCTTTTCCATCTTGATTTTTGCAACAACTTGGCTTCTCCCCCCTTTGTAAAAAATTCTGCACGAGTCTTCTTTAAAGAGAATAGTGTACCCATGTTCCACAAGTTGTCCAACACTCAACAAATTTTGCTCTAAATTCAGAACTAGTAACACATCTCGGATATACTTTGTTCCTTTATCCGTCTCAATGGCTATAGTAACCTTTCCCTTTGTTTGGACTAAGGCACCATTACCCATCTTCACTTGAGAAGTATCCATAGAGGTAAAAATATTTTATCTCTAGTCATGCGATTACTACACCCACTATCAAGAAATCACAAATTATTTCTTTGCTCCGATGCACTTTGACAAGCAAAAAACATATTCCCCTCACATTTTTGTTCTTCGGTGAACTTATCTTGTTAGTTATTCTTGAGCCGATAATTTTTTTGAACATGCCTAAATTTCTTGCAATTGTGACATTGTGGCTTTTCCCGGAACCAACAATCTTTATCAATATGGCTACTTCTCTTGCAAATACTACACTTTTGTTGATTAAAACTTTCATTACTTTCTCTTCTTTCAAAATTATTTATACCTCTTCCTCAAGTGTTTCTTCCTCTTCCTCTTCCTCTTCCTCTTCCTTATCTTCCACCTCTTGAAGATTCACCTTTGGGTTGATCAAAAAATGGTTTGGCCCCGACATTGAGTTTATATTGAAAGGTACTCTCAACAAAATTTTCAGAGTGTCTACTCAACCTTTGTTCATATGTTTTAATGGAACCCATCAATTTTTCAACACTCAAAGAGGCTATTTTTTTAGTTTCTTCAACAATGGCAACAATGGGGTCATACTTTTCCGACAGACTAATCAAAATCTTTTCAACAATCCTTTGATCAGAAAGTTGTTCCCCATATGTTTTCATTTTATTCACAATCTCCATTAATCTAGAGAAATAATCTTTTAATATTTCCACATCCTTCATCTTCATATTATCAAAATCTCTTCTTAAGGACTGAATTTTAATAGCCCTTACCTTCAAAGTACCTCTGAATTATTTTTGTAAAATATCCCAAGCCTCATTTTCTTTGTTTGCATTGATGATTCTTGGAAATATTGTTTCAACTAACCCCTGTTGGATTAGGTTTAGAGCTTTTGCATCTTTCTTCTTATGCTCCTTCAAATTTTGCTTTTGAGCTTCCGGCAAAGCCGTGATATCCTCTGGTTCATCAAACCCATCTTCAATTTACTTCCATAAATCAAATGAAAGGAAAATGGTTTTCATTTTTACAGACCAGAAATCATAGTTCTCTCCATTAAAAATTGGAATGAAGGGTTGTTGGGTACCTATTTGGTTGCTAGAACTTGCCATAAATTTTTTGTCGCTTTTCGTCGAATTTGTTTTTCGGCCAACAAAGGAAATACACCCAGCTCTTGATCTGAATAGGGATCTGATACCACTTTGTTGGAGTTTAAATGAGAACTATATGGTTGTATTAGAAGAAGTGAAGAAGTGAAGAAAAAATAGGAGATAAGTTGGAGAAGACAAACTTGTTCTTAGAGAGAGAAGTGATGTTTTTATTCGGCAGAGTACATACTATGAAAACATGGGTGATGGGATACATTTATCTGCTCAGTTTTTTCCACTAACTAGACACATTAATTTTCCTACAAAGTAGGTACAACAACTAGACGTTAGGACCACTTAAGCACACATTAAAGGCACATTAATTTCCCTACAAAGTAGGTACATCAATAACCAATTTGGGGACCACTAGGTAAAGTAGCTACAAAACAGTTATGCATTAAATTAACAGTATGGATACTCGTAGGTCGATTTGTGAGATAGGGCGCCTTCCTTTTCACAATAATATTGTGTCTCCATCTTTGGGTCAGTCCACCAGCATTTGGGTTTTTTAAATGAAAGGATTTGTTGTGGCACATGAGCTGGTTATGTCTCTTAAGTTTATTTACATGGTTATTGAACATGATCCCTCAGTAGTCCCTGTGAAATTTACGGCTGTTTACATGCTAACCCAACCTTCTGAGAAGACCCAGGTATGGCAGTCTCTTCACCATATTAACACCAATGTCTAACACCCTTATCTGCTTTTAGGGAACTTTAATATTATTTTAGGCTTATATGAAAAACTAGGTGCAACCCATCCTTTTTAACTGCACATGCGAGTCCCCTTCGTCATTTCATGCATGCATGCAATATCCAAGACTTAGGGTTTAGTGGTTCTTCTTTTACATGGAAGCTAACTCCATTTGGGCATCATGTGAGAGAACGGTTGGACCGAGGTCTGAGTAATGATCAGTGGTTGGATCTGTACCCAAATTCTCTTGTTGTTCATCTTCCAAATGCTGGATTTTGTCATTTCCCCTTGTTATTAGATCATTTGCTTACTCGTTTTAAGTCGCCCCCGCGCTTTATCTATTGTAAATAATGGGCCACTTATTCTTCCTTTGCTAACCTCTTACATTTCTAGTGGAATAGGAAGGTGTATGGGTCGCATGGTTATTGTTTCCCATGCAAAGTTAATTTCTTCAGTAAGGCTGCTATAGTCTGGAAACATAATACGTTAGTTAATATAGCATTTTCCATTCGGCCTTATAGATGAGATTCAAAATATTCGATTTTAAATTATGAGTAATCCGGATCTTATCCATATTCACCGCGAGAACCAGCTCCCAGTTGCAACTTATGCATTGTCTCAATTTAGAATATCTGTATTGGAAAAATAAACCTAAAATTAAATGGACTCTTGAAGGATATTGAAATATTAAATATTCCAATGCATGTGTGACCCAACAACGTCGCAATATTTCCATCAACGCTACCAAATTAATTTTTCAGAAAATATTTAATTTAATACACTTAATTCAAATTTCAGTTTAATAAATCTTAAATTATTAAAACAGCGAATATTATTTAAATACCACCACTTTAATTAAAAAAGTTAATATATATATTTTAACACTCTACAAATATTAAATTAATTTTCGTATTTAATATAACTTAATATTTCAAAATTGTTTAATTAATTTGAAAATAATTATTTTAATCTTAAAATAAATTTACCAATTTTCGGAATTAATTAATTTGCAACTGTACGTGTTTAAAATATAAATTCAAGCTAGCATAAGTAAAATATGCAAATAAAATGCAGAAAATAAATTACACCGTATTTTTAACGTGGTTCGGCCAAAATCCGGCCTACGTCCATGCGCCTAGAGCTGCTTTCGTCTCCTTGCGCTTCACTATTCGTGATCCACTTGACGGTAGGATCAAACCACCACTTTACAAATACTTGAAGCAAATATCGACTCCAAGACCTTGGGCCACTTGAGGGTAGTTATCAATCACCGTTACAAATCGAATCTTCAATAAAGATTCAAACTAATCTGATTTTTGCAATACAAGATTGAATAATGAAACTCTTTAAAATACAAATTAAATTTGAGTTTCTTCTTCTTCTTCAATGAGACTTAAATAGATGATATTGGTGTAGGATCAAGTCTTCTTCTTCTTCAACGATTGAGCAGAATGTAAAATCAATTACTCTTTTGAATGTAGTAGCTGAGTAATAACTTTAAATGCGCTCAATAAATTCTCTAACTCTTGATCATAGTCTCATTCTTGTATCTTCAATGCAGCTCTTTGAATGCTTTAATATGTCTTCAAAAACTAGCTATTAGACACAACCCTTGTGAGCATTAAATCCTCCTGATTTTGCTGAGAGAAAATATATTGAAATTAATCTTCAAATCCCATTTGATCATCTCAAGAAAAATGGCCACTGAGACATGAAAATAGCATTCTAAAAATATGAAACTGAAAGTAGCTCTTTGTAGATAACCTCATAGGTTCTATAAAAATGTTAGACCAAGAGAGAGAGAGGGAAATACAATATTCTTATATATAAAATAATGTTAGTCATTTGGTGTAGACAAAATGAAGTGCTCTGTCAAAAGGTTTAAACGTTATATAAATAAAGATAAGAAAAGTCTTTATCATTTATTATAGGAATAATGTTACACTTCCCGAAACCACCCTTCCCGATTCCATTCCCCAAACAATCTCCACCCTTCTTTAAATGTCAAAACAATCTCCACCCTTAATCTGTTTTTGAAAAACAATGCATTATACATATTAGAGTTATGATTTATTCCTTTAAAAGACATTCTTTTAATTTTTTTAAAATTTATTTTAAATTGATAAATAATTTAGTCCAATAATTTTTATTTTGTTCCAAAAAATCCTTTTGGAACAAAATAAAAAAGCTTGAACTAAACGTGTATTAAAAAATAGTAAACAAAGTTTTTTTATTTATAAAAAAAATTATATTTTTAATTTTAATATAAAAAATTGTTTAATTTTATGTATTAGTTTCGCGATTGATTAGTGCCGTTGACGCGTAACTACATTTCCGGACCTACATCAGCACTAATCAACACCATTTATTAAATGTGGGTCCGCGTTAGCGGCACTTTGACTGTTTTATTTTGTTCCAAAAAGTCCTTGAACACTAATTTAACCAATATTTTTATTTTTATTTTTAAAGGTTCGCGCCAGCAGCACACTTTGACTGTTTTATTTTGTTCCAAAAAGTCCTCAAACATTAATTTAACCAATATTCTCTTATTTTTAAATGTCCGCGTCAGCGATACACTTTGAGTTTTTTTATGTGGCGAGTAACTTTTTGGAATAAAATAAAAAAATTTGAACGAAATGTGTATTAAAAAATAGTAAACATATTTCGGATTTGTGCATCAGTGTCGGTTAATTCCTCAAACACCCATTTATTCAATATTCTCTTATTTTTAAAGGTCGCGCCAACGGCACCCCTTATTTTTTAACTCATTTAGTACCTCAAACACCCATTTACCTAATATTCTCTTATTTTTATAGGTCCGCGCCAACGGTACCCTTATTTTTAAACTTAATTTTTTTAACTCATTTACTCCTTCAAACGCCCATTTACCTAATATTCTTTTATTTTTATAGGTCCGCGCTTGCGGCACCTCTTATTTTTAATTATTATTATTTTTTTAATTTTAGAACATTTAAAACAATTTTGTATTTCTTAAAACCGTTTAAAAATGTACAAAAAAAGTTTCTTTTTATTTATATTAAACTAACAATTATTTTTTAAAACAGTTTTTTTCAAAAAATATATATTTTTTATATTAAAATAATGTTTTCGTAAAATTGTCGCATTTAATTGGGTCGGATTCGGATTATTTTAATTTAATCATGTTCATGTTTTTTTTACGTATAAAACACTATTTTTTTTTATATAAAGATACATATTTTTATAAAACAAAACAATTTTTCAATTAAAAACAAAACAAATAAAAAAGGAAGTTTTGCATTCGGTATGAATTAAGAAAGGGGGAATTGGTAAGTCTAGCACTTCTCTTATTATAGTGTCAAAGCAAGACCCTAGTACTGACAAACCAACTGCATAAGCTTTATACAATAACTGGCGTGTAACAAAATAAAAGATAAGTTTGATTGTACAAAACATGTGGATACCAAAATTGATACCAGACAACTTTTACCAACTAAACAAATCTATCAAAGTCCAGGTTCAAAGATAACATCCTAAGGCATTAAAAAATAATTGGCCGGACAAAAAAGATTATATGTATGTAAATTATATAAGTAGATCACATAAACTTGTAAACATTTTTATATACAAAGAATCCTATGTTTATATATATGGGTGTGCATATATATATATATATATATATATATATATATATATATATATATATATATATATATATAAAAACATTTAGGAAAAGATGTTACTACAAAGTTGTCAAAGAAATTTGACTCGCGTGTGGCTCTTAAACAAAAGGTTTGAAAGAAAAATTCAAACTGAACTGACAGTGTATGTATGTCCTCTCAATCACGTGGCTCAATGATAAGGTGTAAGAAGAATTAACAGTTATAAAGATTTATATATATGAAACGTATGTTTTTTTTTTGGTGATAACAGGAATTAGACAAAACAGCAAAACAGCAGCTCCAGCAGGAACTAGACAAAATAGAAACCCTCCTCCTCCATCTCCGCGTCAATCATCTTTAGGAATTCCTCCGGATCCTGGATATATTCTTTGTATAGGTCATCCGACTTTCTCCCAATCTTCACCATGATATCAGCCATAAAGTTGCTTGCTCTAGGAATGTGGACGATGTTGATTTTTATCTCTTTCACAAGACCCTTACAGTCCTCGATGGTATTTGCTAACGGGTGGTTTTGGATGTTATCCTGCTTGATGAGATTGATTGCATCAAGACAGTCATTTTTCAGACAGGCGTTCATCCATTTCTTTCTGAGTGCGAGGTTTAGCCCATGAAAAATTCCTTCAATTTCCGCACGTAGAGGGCTTGCCGCACCCTGCATTCTTTCGGTAAAGCCCATGATCCATTCTCCATCTTGATTTCTTACCACTCCACCAAAGGATCCCATACCACATCCATGATCAAAACCACCGTCAGTGTGAATGATGATCCTACCTGCAGAAAGGCACGGTTCAGGAATTAATACAATTTTTTCTCCCCCATTAACCTTTGCTCGCTTGGTGTTTTGAGCTTCAAAAACATAATTTGTGTAAATCATAACCAAGCGGGCAACTGTTGATGGGGACTCATCAGTGTTATTAAAAATGAAATTGTTTCTGGATTTCCAAATATGCCATAAGGTAATAATAAAGCAATTGTACCTTTCTTTCTTCGACTCACCCCAAATGTTTAGAGCAATCCACTCATTTATACAACCTGATAAATTGAGGTCAAGGTTGTGGTCGAAGCCAAGTGTATTCCAAATTTCTCTAGTGTGATTGCAATCCCTAAATAAATGCTCAATGTCTTCGAGGAGCCCACACCGTGGGCAGTCACCACTATTCGTGAGCCCTCTACGCATACGATGTTCATTTGTGAGGATTTTACCATGTAGTAATGTCCACAGAAAGGTGCAAATTTTAGGTGGGACGTTTAACTTCCATAACTTCTTCCAAACCTCCCATGGTTGGTGTTCATTATTTTTGGTAACAAGGTAGTGATAGCATGAACTAATAGTGAATTTCCCTTTAGTACTTAGCGACCAGGATGGGTTATCCTCACAACGGCGAATACGGGAAAGTGGGATGTTAACAATATCATTCAAGGTGTTCAAGTTGAAGTAATTTTCAATAGTTTTAGTATCCCATTTCCCGTTCTCGTCGATAAGGGCCTCAACATTAACATTTTCAAGGTTCCCCGGGTGTTCCATAGGGTTGATCACTTTATTCCCCACCCACCAGTCTTTTAAGATGCTTATGTTCTTGCCATTACCCACATTCCATTTAATCTTTTTTTCAAGGTTTCCTCTACATTTTAGGATACTTCTCCACGTGTGAGACTCCTTATTACATTTCTCCCACATTCTCGGATTTTGACCCGCTTTATATTTTTTCCTTAAAACGTCCGCCCATAAAGACTTATCCTTATTAACAATTTTCCATCCTAGTTTAGTGACACTAGCTTGATTATTTTGCTCACTCTTTCTTAATCCCAAGCCACCATTCACTTTGGGACAACAAACTTTATTCCATTTAACAAGATGGATTTTTCCCTTACCATTGTTTTCTCCCCATAGGAAATTTCTATTAAGTCTATCAATTTCATTACATATCTTAACCGGGATCATGACATTTTGCATGCAATAGTTTGGTATGGTGGAGGTTACCGCCTGGATAAGTGTTTTCCTTCCCGCAAGGGAAAGGAGTTTAGATTTCCAACCGGTTAATCTTTTTTGGATTTTTTCAATAATGTCATTAAAATGAGAGGCATTTACCCTACCATGTATAAGTCTATTGCCAAGGTAAATGCCAAGATCGTTAGTAATACTCATACCAAACAAATGACTCGCCTTTAAAGCCTCTCTTTTAGGAATATTAGGGGGCGCAAACAATTTTGATTTAGAGTAGTTAATTTTTTGCCCAGAGATGTGGCAAAACTCCTCAAGGGTATCAATGATAGCTTTACACGAAAAAGTATCATTTTCCGTGAAAAGAATGAGGTCATCAGCAAAAAAGAGGTGGGTGATGCGGGAACCCCTAGGAGAGGCCTTAATACCTTTCCAATCCTTACATTTTACTCTATCCGAGATCATAGCAGATAAGTAATCCATACACATAACGAAAAGATAAGGGGATAGAGGGTCTCCCTGTCGGAGGCCCCTGGATGGTTTAAAGTTGGGGAGGGGGGCACCATTCCAAAGAATAGAAGTAGTGGTGAATTTAACACAACTCAATATAAGGCTGCAAAAATCCTTATCAATATTAAACCAATTTAAAACTCCCTCAAGGAAGTCCCAATCCACTCTGTCGTAAGCTTTTTCTAAATCAATTTTGAGGATATAGCCCCCTATTTTACTTTTAGTATTCATAAGGGTGTGTATAATTTCCTGAGTAACAATAACATTATCAGAAGCTTGTCTCCCAGGGAGAAAACTAGCCTGGTGGGGGCTAATATTCCGGCACAGTATAGGCCTAAGTCTATCCACAATAATTTTCGCCAGAATCTTATAAGAGACATTGCAAAGAGTAATAGGTCTAAACTGCGAAATGTTCTCAGGGTTGTCCACTTTAGGGATGAGCGTTATAAAACTTTTATTAAGATCACTAGGGAAGCACTTTTCACGAAAACATTTTTGGCAAAAGGTAAAAAGGTTAGTAGCGATGGTTTTCCAAAAGTGTTGGTAAAATATCGGTTGGACACCATCCGGTCCAGGAGCTTTGAAAGCTTTCATACTAAAAGTAGCTTTCCTCACTTCCCCCACAGTAATAGGGGTAGTTAAGAAAAGGATATCATCTTCCACAAGTTTCAAATTTTCTAAATTTCTAAGTTGGCTTTGAATATTATAATTAAAGTCAGCTTTGAATAAATCCATATAGTAATTATTAATGTGGTTAGAGATGATAAAACCATTATCGGTCCATTCCCCTTTAATCAGAAGTTTTTTTATACAGTTTCTCCTTCGTCTTATTATAGTGGTAGTATGGAAGAATTTTGTGTTACGATCACCCTCGTTAAGCCATTGGATTCTCGATTTTTGTTTCCACAAACTTTCTTCGTAACAAAGAATCGTGTTGAACTCGTTACGTAGCTTAATTTCAAGGTTGGCGAGATTTTGGGAATACCATGTTTCTTGTGCTTTTTGTATGCCACTTAAATGTTTAAGGATACGCTTTTTATTTTTAAATATATTACCGAAAGTAGTGTTGTTCCAACTTTTAATTTTTTCCGTACAAACCTGAATGTTAGTATCAAGATTTGAGACATTTTTCCAATTTAAATTACCAATATCGTTGAAATCAGTTCTATCAAACCAACAGGCCAAAAGTATGAAAGGTTTAGCAAAGTTTGGATGTTTGGGCGTACCTTCCATTCTGATAATTATAGGACAGTGATCCGATGCAGTCCGTGGAATGTTCTCCACATTTGTTTCCGGGTATTTTAGATTCCACTCCGCATTGACCAGTCCTCTATCTAATCTGACAAGCGTATTTGCCATGCCCTTCCTGCTGTTAGTCCAAGTTAGCTTTGGTACCGTGCACCCCAGATCAGAGAGATTGCATTTGTTAATGTCTTCAAGGAAAGTAGTGTCAGCTTTTTCCACCACCTTCTTCCCGAAGCTTCTTTTTTCAGAATTATCCACATGATCGTTGAAATCCCCGGCCACCAACCACGGAATATTAATATTTTCAGACATATCACATAGATTATCCCATAGTTTCCTTCGCAGTTGTCTGAGTGGGCTGGCATAAATCGTAGAGAAAACCCATTCCTCATAATTATTTTTGGATGCCAATAAATGTATAGCTTGTCTGGTCACAGATAGAGTCCCCATATTAATGGAGTTTGGGTTCCAGGTAACCCAGATACCCCCAGACCTGCCAATTGGTTCAGAGACCTCCCTGTTAGTAAAACCAAGGCTGTCAAAAAAACCAGTTAGGTTTCCAATGGGTATATGGGTTTCAAGGATCACCACAACGTCAGGGTTATAAATTTTTATCAGTTCAGAGATAGTAGGTTTAAAGAGGGGTTTACCAGCCCCACGACAGTTCCAAACAATTACCACCATTGACGACTTATTTTGAATGAGTGAGTCCAACTCGTTGACTGTCCAGAAGCAACTTTTAGCTATTTCTTGGTGGAGCTGAGTGTCTCTGCACTTCTCTTCCATTATCGCTGTGGTTATCTTCTCGTTTCCCCATACTTGTTCCAGGGTGTTGATTATGAGCTTGATTTTGGAAATTTTCCAATTCACTTGCATGATGGATGCCACCTCTACATTCTCCGCTAAGTTGGTTGAGATCTCTCCTGCTAACAGCATCAGATTTTGAATTTGCACATCGCCTAGGAATGCAAGGGGAAATGGGAGAGTCATTTCTGGTTTGATTTACGGTTGTTTTTTCTTTATCAGATGTGGTTATATTCGGGGCTTCACTGGTACTGGAGCCTTTTTCAATTAGGTTCCTTGTTTGGTCGAGTTGGGAGTTTCCTTTTCTGTGAATAATACCTACCGTCAGCCCATTATTACTTTCTGTATTTGACACAGTGCTGTCCGTATTACTGCCGCTGTAGATGCCCACGTGGCTATTCCCCTTTCCATTGTAATCCATTATTATATTATTACTCTTTAGCGTGTGTTGTGCCTGCGACATCTTTCCTCCTGACTCAAAACATTTTGTGAGCACTTTTCTTTTATTCGCTACCTCACGATTTGTACCATTTTTCCCCCCATTAGCTTTTCTGACGTCAGCCTCCTTTAATGTGCAGTTGGTATTTGCGACAGCTGTCGCCCCTAAGCCCTTCGTCTGCAGGCCTTTAATGCCGGTACTTGCTTTTCCATATATCTTATCATTTTGCCTTAGCAGCTTGTCACCTCCATCACTATTAAGGGCAGTGAACCTATTATTGTTTCTTCCAACATTTTCTTTAGTTCCATTTGAACTAAATCTGCTTCTATCATTCCCAAATTTTTTATTTCGTTGAACTAACATCCACGGACCAACTGGTCATTTTTCTTTTCCACGTCGACAACATTGTTCCCACAGTTTCCCTCGACTGTACTCATTAAAATATGGCCGTTATCAGTTGCTTTGGTCGGAGCTGCTCCCATACTATCCGATGGAGCATATTCAGCTGCGTTACTTATATTATGGTTTGATGTGTTAAGAGGACAAAAATCAGTTTTGTGGCCAATTTTACCACATTTAAAACATATATATGGCAAGAATTCATACTCCACTCTATACTTACGTCCATCTAGTATGTAGCATGGGATTAGAGGTTTGGCCAGGTCTACTTCAACACATATCCTCGCAAATTTGCCTCTAGAAGACGACACAGAGTTGAAATCTGTTTTAATTGGTCTCCCAAGCTTGCATCCAATCTGGAAGAGAGCTCTTTCATCAAACCATTCAATAGGCAGTCTTGGTAGTCTGACCCATAATGCAGTAGTCACCTGGTTTGCTTCTAGAGGGTTCAAATTTGGTACCCACTTCCTAACTATTAGGTAGTGGTTATTTATTACCCATGGACCACCTGTCAACACATTGTAATAATCTTCCTTCATCATAAATTTGAATAAGTAATGCCCCTCCTCCAAATCAACAATTTCATAATCACCCTGTAGGTTCCAAAGTGAGGAAACTCTTGCATTTAGGACTTTGAATCCGATATTCCTACCAAGGAGACTTACGATAACACTGTCATTCCATTTCTCCCTTAATTTTTCTACGTGTTTTTTGGGGATAGAGACCACTGGGCATAGTGGGTCTTCCTCCTCTTCCACCGGTTTGCTGTTGAGGTCCATGGCTTGACTGTTACTCTCATTTGGTTCCTCCATGTCATCATCAGACCACACACAGTTGGCATCATCAAAAAATATATCAGAGTTCTGCTTCTTACCCACGACATCCTTGTAAGATAAAATCTTTTTTGGTCCCTCCCTTCTTTCATCACCAACTTTCGTGTTTGGTTCAGTTGCCATCATAGTTGGGCTTTCGTCCAGAGTCATATCAGTATTAGACCCTTCCATATTAGAGTCGTTCATCCCATCAACCTGGTTTGAGGTGTTGATATTATCGTAATTTTCCATTTCCATGTCCACACTTGTTTCATGGCTGTCTTTATGTTTTTTGGTACTCCTTAATAGAAGGTCTTCTTCCTCTTTGGAGTTTCTGGTGTGTAGTGGTGGAGGAGCTCCCCCACTGATTACCGTCTCATGCGATGGGTGATCCAGGTGGTTTGTTTGCGCACCAAGCATGGTAGTGAGCGTTTACAGAGCGTTTGGTTAATCAATCAATGAAGGCTGAAAGAGTTATATATGAAACGTATGTATAATAATATATGGCTGCTTGTACGAGACTTTAAAAACTAACTAAGTTTTTGTATAAAAAAAATTGATTCAACCATAAATGTCAGAAGGTAAGATAAAAACAAGTTGTCAACAGTTATAAGAGTGTCCCAATGAAAAGGACAAAAAATAGGTTTTAGTCAAGAGACGGTGCCGGAATAAAAAATAGTGCAACTTATCTTGGTAAGAAAAACTGGGATGCAACTTGCAAGATAAAATAGCGCAGGGCCCAAAGAAAATAGGCACTGTACGACTTGTGAACGTTTATATAAACACCCAGATGAAGCAGTGTTGTTTCAAGCCTTACAAACATAGCCTTTATATAAATTGAAAATTTTCTTCAGAAGCACCAAAATTGAGCAGCCAACCATAACATTTTGAATCACCAATGAACTACATATTCTTCTTCCCACTTATCCCTTTAACATTGCAGCAAGGTATAATAGTATTAGTACATGCACGCAGAGACGAATCTACATAGGGGCCAAAGGGGGCCATGGCCCCCCCAAGGTTTTGAATTTTTTTTATCTTTCAGAATTGTATATGTATGTAAAAGTATTTTTTTTAGCTTTAGCGCCCGTTTGGTTCGGAGTAAAATATGTTTCAACGCGGTGAAAAGTAATATGGTGAACTACGTTTTCACCTATTTAGAGTCAATTTTTTTTCTATATTCTTATTTAAAATTTTATAATTATAGGGTGTGCACTTATTCACAATGTTAACCCAACAAAAAATTAATTTTAAATAGGTGAAAACGTATTTCACCATATTACTTTTCATCGCGTTGAAACATCTTTTACTCCGAACCAAACGGACCCTTAGAGTTATTTTTCTAGCTCCAAGTCTATGATAGTTGACAAGATTTTACAATATGGTTGGGTTTGTTGAGATTCGGCAATTAATATTTGGGACATATACGTCCCTCAAATATTTTTTAATACACGTTTAGTCCAACAAGCCTTTTTTATTTATTCTAAAAAATCCCTCAACATGTCGTTAGAACGGACTTTAAAATAAGTTAATATTGTTTAAATGAGTGTTTAAGAGATTTTTTGGAACAAAATAAATAGATTTGGACTAAATGTGTATTAAAAAATGTTTGCATGATTTTTTGATATTTGATCCCTAATATTTTTCTTTTTATTATGGTTAAAAAAAACTTTCACACATTTAGAGTTAGAGTTGAATAGTGAAGCAAAAAGAGCTCGTTATCAAGGCAAATAACGAAACCGCATAGATTTATTTGATATTTTCTACAATTAAATTTTCACTCATTTGAAAGTTTACTCAATTGTCCAATTTTATTGATTGATTATTGTTCAAATATGTTTATATCAATGTTTATAGGATCAAATATCAAAAAGTCCTTCAAACATTTTTTTAATACAGATTTAGTTCAAACCTTTTATTTTATTCAAAAAAGTCCCTCAAACACCAAGTTAACTAATATTCTCTTATTTTTAAAGCTCCGCGCTAGCGGCATGGTGAAGGAATTTTTTTCGCAAAATAAAAAGACTTTGACTAAAAGTGTATTAAAAAATGTTTGAAGAACTATTTGGTATATGCCGCATGTTTATATACATTATATTTTTGAAATCATTTTTATTCATTCTTGGCCCCCCGAAAGATTAAATCCTAGTTTCGTCCCTGCATGCACGGTCAATATATATGATGAATAAGTATATGAACAAAATATATAAAGGTAAAGTAAAGGATACACACGTGGATTGACTGACACTAGCACTGGCAAAATTATGGGCTGGACCTAATTTGGGTGGGTCAAATATGGGTTGGGCTAAATGTGGGTTGGGTCAAATGTGGGTTGGGTTAAATGTGGGCCGGGCCAAATATCGGCGGACCAAATATGGGTTGTCCCAACCCATTATTTTTCTACTAAATTAAGTATTACAATTCGAGGTATATATAAAAAAAACTCATATTTTACTCATAACTTTTTAAAATGAGTATTATATTTGATTTGTATCTTTTAAAATTGAGCTCCATATTTGATTTTTTGCTTTCAAATATGGGCCCCATATTTAACTCATAGCTTTGAAATATGAGCTCCATATTTAACTCATAACTTTTAAACATGGGCCCCATATTTAAATGCTTGGACTAATATGGGTTGTTTTATTATCTGGGCGACATTTTGCCACTACTAACTGACACTATGAGAAGTCATAGCTGTAATAGCTATAAGAGAACGAAGAAGAAAACTAAAAGAACTGACATATTGCAAAACCAGTATAAACTTATATAAAAGAAATGACATCTCATATAAAGGTATGAATATATATCGTGTGAATGTGTAGTAACAAGTCTCTTCCTTTATATAGCACATGGCATCTAACAAAATGTATATATATTAAAAGTTAGAATCTAAGCATAACTAATGATGATCTTTAGCACTAAACAGATATATCATACATATGATAACATATATAATATATAGGTATACAACTAAACATCTAATAAATTTATAGCATAACTAAAAGATAAAATGTACAAAGTAAAGTTTCGAGTTATATTTATATAATAGTATATTGATTATAAACCATATGCTAATAAGTGATAAAATAATATATATATATATATATATATATATATATAATAATGAAATATTTATTATAAACAATATTCTAAATAGTTAAAATATCTTTAGTGTAAGACTAAAAGAATATTATAATAAGTGATGAAATAAATATATAAAATGATAAGTGTACTTAAAACAAATTATATATAAAAAACATTTACTTAATATTTAATAAATATATATTTGAAATAATCAAAATCAATATATTACATTAAACTAAAATATACATTAATTACAATTAAATCAATTAAATTTTAATTAAGGGGTTAATTACATTTTCGTTTAACAATCATCCCATTTTTTATGATGACAAACAATGATTCATAATTGTCCATAAAATTTATAAATTACGCACAAATGAGTGAATCATACATATTTCTCCCCATTTTGACATTATCAAAAAGATTTTTCATATTAAACGAGTGTCAAGGTTAAAATGTGAAGCTGGCTATCAAAAATAATTTTTGCATGGGATTCAACCATAAGTCGCAAGGGCATAAAATTTTCAATACGCACATGTGTCATCATTAATTTTTTCATAACATGTATTTGATTCAATAGATAGACAAGTATATCATCAAATAATGTATAAGTAACCAAAATGATAAAATCAATAATATCAAGCACATAATGGTGAATATATCACAACTCGAAAGCACAACATGAGTTAAATATGGTGGCATATATGAAGCAATAAAAAATTTCGATTTTGGTCATGCTTTGCCGTTTTCAAGATACGAGCTGAAATTCTCGGAATATATCAATTATATTGTAATATTCATAATAATGTATCAAATTCCATGATCAAGCATTTTTCTAATAAATAATTTTCAATAAAAATTTATCTCCCCCTAAGGGATACCAAAGAAGGCATATGCATATGATAAATATGGCACATCAATTTACTTCAATAAAATCATTTTCAACAAGTATAAAAAATATTCACAAATCATAACAATTTCAATAATCATATGATTTCTCAATTCAAGCATACATGACATAAATGTTACAATCTTCCAAAAAAAATATTTATCATGAATGTCACAAATATTCAAATAATGGCGCTAATCATGTAGCATGAAATTAAAGATTATTATCTTCATATCATCAAAACCAATGAGTGAATGTCTCAATATTAACATATAGCTCATATAATTACCATAATTACAAATAACATTTTTCGTTTCAAAATTATCATATGATAAAACCAAGAAATAATTTAATATTATCAATAACAAATATATATCATGATGTAATCACAAAAAGATTATGAATTTTTGCCCAAAAGAAATTTATCATCAAAATCAAGTGTATGTATCATACAACATACAGTTATCAAATGTGAAATATACAAATTTACACATGAAGACTAAATTATCAACAACAAGCTCATATGCTTTAACAAATAATCTAAGCATGGAATAATATCAATTAAGATCATACTTTAAATCATCAATGAAGATATGATATTCAACATTCAAGAAGGGTGTTCCTTACCACCTTACCAATACCTAAGATATATCCATGAAAATTTCTCCAAGTGTGACATTTTCAAGAGTAAGCAATGATACTTGAAATTGTAATGATACCAAATCACATGCCTTGAAAATTCAGACTCCATCTCAACATGCAACCTACACAACTTTGAAGATTTTCTCTTTTGATACCCAAAATTTGTTAGGTCCATAGGGGTTAGTATACATCTTAGTTCCTTTATGAACCCAAGCTAATTTTCTCTTTTTTAATTTATATGGACAAAAATCTGAAAAATGTGTGTGTCTACCACAATATGTGCATGAGTTAAACTTTATGATTGGAATAGTTTTGACCGTTTTTCTCATTTTCATTAGTATTATAACTAATTTCAACTTTATCAAACATCCATCTTTGACTACCTAACAACTTGTCTAAATAATCTCTACCATTTACAAAATTTGACAACATAGGCAATTATGTGTCAACTTTATTTTTCAATTCTCAATTTCCAAGTTCAAGTTTCTCAAAAGATATGCTACTAGTATATTCTATTTTTAAAAATTCAACTTCTTTTCTTAAAAGGTGATTTTCTACTTTCAACTCATTAATTTCTCTTGAATATAAATCACATTTTGTAGAAAGTAATGAATGTGATTTTTTAAGTTGTACATATTTATTTTCAAGTTCTTCAAAACTATTACATAATTCATCAAAATATTTTGTAATTCCTCACAATCACTAACATTATCATCATCATCACTATCATTAGATTTCAAGGTTGGAGTGTACCCCATTTTCCATAGCCATGAAATAAAGATGAGCAAATTCATTTTCGTTTGATTCTTCATCGGAAGAGCTTGTGTCGGAGTAACTCCATGATGTGGCCTTCAATGCCTTCTTCCCTTTCTTAAACTTTGGACAATTAGGCTTAATATATCCAACTTCATCACAATGATAACATCTTAGATCAGATTTGGAATGAGTATCTTCATTGAACTCTTTTGAAGAAGGTTTCCTTCTTCTTTCCTGAGCTTCCTTTTTGGAAGCAAGATATTTTTTGAAGTCATTAGCCATTAGGGTAATGTGGTGAAAATTAAACTCAACACAAAATATCAAGCAAAGGCAATCACCAGAATAAATAAAGAACTTGAAAGAATGGCAATCACACACAACACAAGATATACGTGGTTCGGCAAGAAGGCCTATGTCCATGGTGATGCTCTCAGTATTTTATTGCTCTTTACTCCGGGGGAGTGTTTACAAATTGCATGCCCTTTACCCCGAGCTAGGGGTTTGATATATACATGTTATTTCGGAGAGTGGACGTGTTGAACTCCTCCACGTTAGCCCATAATCCCTAAAGTATCTCTGAAGATAGATTTTAGGAACTGATTGGGTCACAACGGAATTGGTTATGGCGCGAGGCCTCTAGACTTTGGGCCGTGTTTAATTGGGCTATTCGTCTGGGCCAAAGTGACAAATCGAGGTACCCATAATTGCCCCTAAAATTTTTGAGTCACAATTTGGGCTTAATCATTTTAAATGATTTTCCTAATGGCATTTTTGGGAATTGTGCAACACTTTTAGGATTAAAACGCCTTTCCCAAACTGATTTAGGCGGAAAATTGCCTCATTTCTTGTGTGTCATGATTAGAAAAGTTTAAATAATCTCGGAGAGGTCATTCCCTAAACGTCGCTTCATATTTCTTCACATTCTCTAGATTTCTCCAAGCTTTCACCGTTGCTTTCTCACTTCAAAGTCTCGTCTTCCATCTTCAAGCTTCTTTCTTATCTCTTCATCGTCCCTGCTTACGGCTTTGCATCGTCTCAAGCTGACTTTTACTTCGTAAGTTCTTCTCATTTCTTCTTTTTTCTTTTTCTGCTAGAATTTGTTCATATTCGATACTAGGGTTTCTCTTTTCTGATGACGAAGATAGGTAATAGGTCGATAACTGAGTTTAGGAAATTCTATAATATTCCAAACTGGGTGGACATTGAATGTGCCCTGTTCCTCGTAATGTTAGAGACGTTGAGGACGGTCACTGGATACATGTTCTTTTGTTGTCCCAGGGGGGTCTTACTTTTTCCCCAAATCATTTATTCTTGCACTTTTTTATTTACTTCGATATAGTTCCTGCACAGTGCTCACCAAATGTTTTGAAAATTGTCAATGGTGTGCATAGAATCAATTAGCTCTATGACACCAATCTAAGGCTTGCTGAAATCTGCCTCTGCTATTCTTTCTCTCGAACAAGCTCTAATCTTCTTTACCTCAAGTCCAGGAGTCCTGATAGGGTATTAGTAGTGAACCTACCTGATTCCCACAAGCACTATTGGCATGAGGGGTTTATTACCAGAAATTGGCAGTTCCCTCCCCATACTAAAGGGTCGAGGTCTGGGAGATTCGTGATTCCTTTTTATGGGGAGGAATATATAGGTAGGAATAGCTCTTGGTCTTCTCATTGATCCCCTGTTAATGTATGGTTTTTCTCATATCTTTCTCTCTTTCTCTTTTCAACGAAGACAAAGAACTCAGAGCCTGTTCTTACCGAGATCCGAGCTGCTGAGCTGGTTAAGGCTTGGAAAATCAGGGAATTCTTGGCTGATGATAAGCATACTCGATCAGCTGCATTTATTCTAAAATACAAGAATGTTGGGTCTAGTTTCATTGCACGACTCGTGGATATCATTCCTAAGCTAGACATCACAAAAGAGGTTGTTGTCGACCCAATCCGATTGGATGAGGAGGAAAAAAGATCCAGTGAGAAGAGCGAGGGGGCCAACAGGGGTGGTGCTGAAGGTGACTATAGTGAGGAGAGCTCAAGTAGCGAATGGTACTCTAGCTCGAAGGAGGGTTCAGAGGCTCAGGAGTCTATGGGTGAATCAAGTAGCTCCAGCGAGGAAGATATGGCTCCTCCTAGGAAGAATTTGATCCGAGATGATGATGAAGACGATGTTCTTCTTTCTTACCGGTTGAAGAAGCATAAATTCGAGAGTGGGGATGCCTCCACTGGTTCCCAGAATGTTACTCACGAGTAGGAGAGAAAGAGGAAAGAGGAGGAACTGGAGAGAGAGAGAGGGAGAAAAAGAAGGAAGAGGAGAAGAAGACGGTGGAAGATAGGAAGAGGATAGAGAGGGAGAGGAAGGAGAGGGAAGAAAAAAAGAGGAGAGAAGAGGTGAGGATAAAGTTGGGGCAGTCTCTGGTGCCCATATATACTCTGGCTGAGGGGATTTGGTTGCTCTCTCCCCTCAGTTATCTTCGACAGTACTCGAGAGAGAGCAGTTTTTCCAATTGATCGCAAGAGGTCTATGGAGGCTAACCAGTTAGCCCTGATGGCAAGTCAGAAGCTAGCCTTGGTAAGCCTTCTCTCCCCTTTCTGTTCTTGTAATGTTCCTTTCAATATTTCATTCACTAATATTTTCTTTTTCTCTACAGTTCGTGTTTGACTTCACTGTCCTCTACCTCAGTCGCGATGAGTTGGCGAGGAGGAACGCCGAGCTAGAGAGGGAAAATGTTAAGCTGGAAGAGAGCTTGAAGACTGCCAGTTATGCTAAAAAGTCTTTTGATCTCTCCTTGGCCCAAGACAACAAAGAGAAGGAGGCAGAGAAGAATGAGCTCGAAGAGCTGAGGCAGTCCTATGATTTGGTCTGCGCGAGCAAGCTGGTTGTGGCAGAGGAGAATAAGGTGCTGGCTGGGAAGGTGGAATCTGAGGTAGACACCCTTGAGGAGAGCTCATATAATGTCGGATGGGTCGCAGCGTACGAGGATGCTGAGGCCTAAATTAGTTATGTTGGTCGTCTCAACTTTACGAAGGGTTGGGGCAAGGCCCTACTCGCTGCCGAGGTGGATATTGACTCTCCACTCTTTGACGAGCATGATCCTGGCCCTAACCATGTTGTGGTTGAAGTGCCTGCTACTGCTGTTCCGACCATCGCTGCTGATGCTCCCCTTGGTCAGGGGGTAGAGATTGCTCCGGTTGAAGGAGGTGTGCCTGGAGCAGCTGCTGCTGTGGATAAGGATAATCAACCAGAGACCTCAGATCATACCGAGGTTACAAGCTAGTCTTCTTTAAGTAGCTCTTTGCATTGTCTTTTGTATTTCAGTTCCTCTTTTTATTCGCTAATTGATTAGGCATAAATTCTTCATATTTATCCCCTTAATTTCGGTATTTTTATGATCCCGTGCGGTGTAAATAGCTTGGATCTCATATCTATGCTACTAACCCTTTTTGGCAAGTATTTCGTATTTTGTGTATCTCCTATGTGTTTTACAGATATTTCATGCAAGTTAGTGCCAAAGAGAACTCAAAATAGTGAAAGAAACCAAGAATCGGGGAGTTGAGGGGAATTTTTGTAATTTTGTAGCCTTAGTCCGGAGGTGGGGCCAACTGGAAAGTTTAAGAGCTTTCAATTACAAGAACACTGGAAAAAACGGCACCTCAATCCGAGTTACGGTGAAGAAGTTATGCCCATTTGAAGTTGAGAAGAAATCCAAGAAAAAAGCTGTCAGACCCAAACCGAACCGAAGCTGAGAAAAAAGAACCAGTCTGCCCATTTGTCACGCTCCAGATCCGTTACTAAATTAGTCACGCTTTCTAAGTGTGACAAATTGGCAGATACGGGATTTTTATTTTGTGCTTATCTTTTAGCCAAAAGAGTTTTATGTTTTGGGGACTCTTCTAAACGACCCTTAGCCTATATATTTAGCCATTAGGACTCTTTTTATTCAGATTTCATTCATGTAAAAGCTTCATAACAAGTAGGAACATCTAGGAACATCAAGGGCACAAATTACTTCAAGAATTCATTGTTTCGGGTTTGTTTTTGCAAGTTTTAATTCAAAATTCTTGTTCTTTATTATTGTTCTTGCATGCTTTGTTTTCCCATTAGATTCAACTTGTTTTCGCATTCATAATACGTAGTTACATGTTTCTAGTCAGTTTCATCATGAATTCCTACACATGCAACGTCATTATTTCATGCATTAGTCAATTTACCATGTCCGGCTAGGTTTTTCAAGGTTGGGATGCATGAACCCAACCTGATGTGTTAGTGCATGTGTATAACGTCGATTCGCTGAATTTAATGATTAATTTAAATCGTATCGCGTAATTTCATAAGAATTGTAGATCTTTATATCTCGTTTGCCTATGGGTACTCGTGATGATTTAGAGTACAATTTGAGTGTAATTACCGCGATGCCGATTTACTCATCCTCAGATTAGGTATGACGCGGGCTTGAACCTCGTATACATAATGCTTGGGAGTACTAAATTCCGGGTTTGAATTAATCGGATAAATTTATGATTGACGTTGTCACTGCATTACACTAGGGTTGGGGGATTGTATTCCCATCCTGTTTTCTCATCATTTAGTTAAAAGTTTCAATTTAATCCTTCATTCTTAATATAGATAATTTAGTTAGTTGCATATTTCATCATAATTCCATAATTGCATTTAGTTTAACCAATCCCAAAAAGCCAAATCAATCTTTTTCTTTTCTTCGTAGAGTCATTGCTAGGATTCCTCAATCTTATCCCGTCGTCACAACTCCGTTGTCCTTTTTTCCTGAGGATCGATACCCGACTTGTCGGATTATTACTTGAACGATAGGCTTGCACTTGAGCCTAGAGAGCACACACTTTAGAGACACATTCTGAGTCGTGTCAAGTTTTTGGCGCCGTTGCCGGGGAATTAGGTAGACTTAGGATTAGATCGAGTTAATCCAAAACTTTGACCAAAAAAAATAAATAAATAAATAAATAAATAAATAAATAAAATTCAAAAAGATTCACAATCATCATCTCTCCTGAGCTTAATGCAAAATTCTGAAACCACTCCCACACCCCATAATACTCCAACCAGCATTCACGAAAATCCACTCGTTGAGTATAATCCTGACAGTCCCCACACTCCACAAGCCCCACAGTTCTGGATCCCACCTCCCACACCGTCACATTCAATCTCTAGCAACACTCCTTTCTCCTTCGTAGGACACACGTCGTGCACACCCAGTGAGAACGCCGAATCGTCGAGTGAAAGAGAGATGTCGCAGCACAGTAATGCAACTGCCGGTGAGGACGAGCCCCCGTACCGCCCGTTGAGAGAATTCTTATATCCCGAGCGCACTGTCACTCCGGGATGCATTATACTCCCGTATAATGCCGGGCAATTTCGTTTCAAAAATGGGATGATCCAGACACTACCACATTATCACGGTATGGTTCTGAAAAGCCATACCTCCACATAAGGGAATTTGAGGACGTGTGTGATACTCTCAACGATCAAACCTGCACACAAGAGGTAATCCGCCTCAAACTCTTCCCATTCTCGCTTAAAGATAAAGCTAAAGCTTGGCTATGGTCTTTACCTCCAAGCTCGATTCCATCCTGGAATGAGCTACAGTCTAAATTTCTCAAGAAATTCTTCCCAACACATCGAACAATCTCTATAAAAGCTCAAATTCAAGCATTCAGGCAACAAGAAAATGAGCCATTCCATCGATGTTATGAACGTTTCAACGAGTTAGTGGCTTCGTGCCCCCATCATGGATTTGATCCATCGCAAATCATCTCCTTTATCTATAATGGGTTAAATCTTAATTCTAAACAGCTTGTTGAAACCATGGGAAGTGGTCCATTTGTCGATCTAGATGCCCATGACGCTGATCTTCACATGAGGTACGTCGCCGAGACTACCCAATCCTGGGATACCTCTGATCCGAACGCTCAAAACCGAAATCGACAATCGACCACCGCTCCGTCGACATCCGGTCTATTCCACGTAGATAAAAATTCTATGTCGGACTATCGGTTGGACACCATTGAGAGAGGACTGCGAGACTTATGTGAGGTAGTTGGATCCATCAAGAATCCCGTCGAAAAGGTGTGTGCAATTTGTGAGGCGGGACATTCAACTGAGGAATGCCCGACGATACCCGCCTGCAATGTAATGTTGCAGGAGCAAGTTAGTGGTATAGGAGGCTTTAAGGGTAATTTCGGTGCCCCGCACGGGAATTTATACAACCCTTCGTGGAAAAATCATCCCGGATTTAGCTACGGGCAACAACATGCCGCAATGCACCCTCCTTCGCATGTTGCCCCTCCTCCTCCACAACAATTTCAACAAGCTCCACACATGCAAAGTCATGTGCAAGCACCACCACCTCATGGAAATTACATCCCGCCACAGCGGAGAACTCTCGAGGATACTGTGAATCAATTCATCGCAAGTCAGGCCGCAACCAATGCTAAGTATGATCGTCTCATTGGCGACCTAAATGCAAACCTGTCTAAGATACAATCCTCGTTGAGTGTTCAAGAGAAGGGCAAATTCCCTGCCCAAGGCCAACGACCTCCCCAAGGTCAAACTAGTGTTAGCTCCACATCCACTGAACATCAGGAGCAATGTAGCACAATTACCACTCTACGTAGTGGGAGAGTAGTTGACTTGTCACCTCTCCCACGAGACGTACTTAAAGACAAGGAGATTTCGCCCGGCACGAAAGAGGCCGAAGATGTCCCCTTGAACGAGAGTGACAAAGAAGACGCTAGTGAGCCCGAGGTAGTAGTGAAACCACCCTCCGCGGCACCGTTTCCTCAAAGGCTAATTCCTCCTCATAAAGGAACTCCACGTGATGACGTGCTAGACGTGCTAAAACAAGTTAAGCTGAATTTACCTTTCCTCGATGCCATTAAACAAATTCCAGCTTATGGAAAAGTCATTAAAGACTTGTTGACGGTAAAGAGAAAGATGAAGGTAAAGAAAAATGTCTTTCTAGCACAGAATGTGAGCTCCATTCTACTCAATGATCTCCCACCTAAATTCAAAGATCCCGGTGCACCCACCATTTCCTGCATCATTGGAGAAAACAAAATCGAAAAAGCCTTACTTGACTTGGGAGCAAGTGTCAATATCCTCCCTTACTCCATCTATAGGCAACTTGACTTGGGCGACCTCAAGCCCACTAAGGTCACTCTCCAATTAGCGGATCGAACCGTGAAGATCCCAAGAGGCATAGTCGAGGACGTGATCGTCCAAGTTGACACTTTCTACTTCCCGGTAGACTTTGTCATTTGGGACACGGAGCCCTTATTTAACTGGAGTAACCATGTTCCCATCATCCTTGGGCGCCCTTTCTTAGCTACGGCTAACGCCATCATTAATACTCGGAATGGGCGAATGCAACTCACCTTTGGGAACATGACTTTAGAGACCAACATCTTCCATGTCGCCCAACATACGGGAGAAGAAGATGACCTTCACACGGTGAGCTTCATAGATGAGGTTGTAGGGGAGTACTTTGAGGAAAATGATTGTGGAGATGCTTCGGGGTCCTGCTTAGTGTCGAGCCATGAGAATGAGAGGTCCCACAAGAGAGAGCCGTTAGGGGTGTGCCCTATTTCATCAGGTAATAGTGGTAGAGGTGACGATGAGAGCAAAGAGGGGGAGAGGTGTGTTGTGACCGCAATTGAAAGAGAGAGAGAGGGGGTAGAGGAGAGAAAACTAGTGGAGTTGGAGATCGAGCAAGTAAGAGAGGATGTAGGCACTACTAGAGAGGGAGAACTAGGCGACATGAGCATGGAAGATTTTGAAAGAGAATTCGGGAAGGTGGATGAAAGTATTACTATTGAAGGCCAATCCCTACTGGATTCATGTAGTCACTTAGACGACGGTGAATTAAAAGCAAAAATTGATGAATTCCTTCGTTGTGACAATCCACCCACAACAATAGAGGCCCCGAAGGCGAGTGAGGAGAAAAGTTGTGGTTCATCCGACTTAGAGCCCGACCCATGCGTCTTGAAAATTGAAATAAACCTAGGTGTCCCCTCCGAGTCAGTGCACGTTGACCATGCTTTGAGTCAGCATCACGAGGATCCCTTTCCAATTAGTCACGACGAGTCTCCCGGTCTATCCTTTATCTATGGGCGAGGTCCCAACTTGTTTCGATTATTGGAATATGATCCTAGGACGGGAGTGACAAGGAGAGCATCAACCCCCATAAGTGGGGTCGGGTGAGTTTGTGGAGAGATGAGAGGTCGTCGCACCCCCGACGCGTATGGGGTGATTGTTGTTGTATTTTTGAAGTCATGCATGAGTGTCATATAGTGTCTTGTTGCATTTTTTCATATTTGTTTGTTTTATTTTTTCGCACTTATTATTCGCTCTGAGTTAGATTTTAGTCCTTTTTGCTTGAGGACAATGCAAAAGTCTAAGTTAGGGGGGGTCACAAGTGCGTATTTTCAAAACTTCACAAATTTTCAAAAATGCCCAAAAATTTCCAAAAAAATCATAAAATTTTGAAAAATCCAAAAATATTTTTGTTCAAAATAAATAAAAATTGGAATTCAAATTTTTCAAAAATTTCATTAAAAGTCAGAATTGGAGTCTCAAATTGTAAATATCCAACATACACAAAGCCGAAATTGACCAAAGATGGAAATTGTGCGAAAATTGACGACTTAACGAATAAATGTGGAGATTAACAAAACCCGGTGAGATTCGAGCCTATCACGTTTTGCGAGATTTGAAATCAATCCGAGTTAATAGTTAACTCAAAGTTCTTTTTAGCGCTTAATAAGTTGTTAAGGATCTCAATCCTTTCATTTTGATCGATTTTGAAAAATGTGTGCAATGTTGCCTTGAAAATCGTGCCAAATTAGTCTCTAAACTTAAATTCACCTCGAAACGCATATGGTAACGCAATTGGTATTTTGGACAATGAAGTAGGCCCTCGTTTGTCACCCAAAAATATTGGCCAGAAAAAAAGTAGCGAAAAATTATCCCTTTTGTAACCCAAATTGAGCCGAATAATTTTTCCTTTCGTTTGACAACCCGGAAAACCCAAAATAGCCCGGAATTGTGAAAAATGAAAAAAATTCAGAATTTAAGTCCGAAAAGTGCAACAAAAAGGGGGCAAGAAAAAAAATAGAAGAATGCTCAACAAAAATAGCAACAAAGAAAAAAAAAATAGAAAAAGAAGAAAAAATGAGCAATAGCCCGGAAAATGCACAAATGGACATCACGAATGACTTTTCCAATTCCAACCTTCCATACCTCCTTCATTTTACCCTATACACCCTATAACCCGAAAAAGTCCTAACCGAGTCCAAATTGCGTAAATTGAGTACCACGTGGAGAGTTAATACACCAAAAGATAATATAAGAGGTTAAATGCGCGAAATAGAGGCGATGTTCCCGTTTTTAAAACCGTAATCCGTTGAAGAGATCCCTTCACCAAAATTTCCGTCTTTCTAATTGCATGCGTGTATTTGCTTCCACTACATTTACTCCTTATATCACGCATGCCGAGAGAATAGCCATAATCCGAGATATTCGTTTGTGAGTGCATTCCGTGAGAAATTGAAATCAAAACGAATTTTCGGATAAGTAACGTAATGATCAATCGATGGAAATTGGCGGTTATATTTCTGGCTTCGCACACACACACTACAGTTTGAGACTTGTAAATATGACTTGATGATGACTATTTTAGGGAAAAGTTTGAATTGCAAAATTTTTGCATATTTTGAATTTTCTTTGAGTCGAATTTTGTGGGTATATTCACTGCAAACCCTCACGAGACACAACTCGTCCTACTAGGGTAACCTAGAGGTTTAAAGGCTTGTTGCATGCGCTAAATGCAATCGCTTGCCCGCGAAAGAGGTATTCTATCCCAATAAAGTTTTTGAAGGGTCCTTAACTCATACTCTCATTCTTTTACATTGCTCGGGACGCGCAAAGTTCTAAGTTAGGGGGGTTTGATTAGGCATAAATTCTTCATATTTATCCCCTTAATTTCGGTATTTTTATGATCCCGTGCGGTGTAAATAGCTTGTATTTATCTCATATCTATGCTACTAACCCTTTTTGGCAAGTATTTCGTATTTTGTGTATCTCCTATGTGTTTTACAGATATTTCATGCAAGTTAGTGCCAAAGAGAACTCAAAATAGTGAAAGAAACCAAGAATCGGGGAGTTGAGGGGCATTTTTGTAATTTTGTAGCCTTAGTCCGGAGGTGGGGCCAACTGGAAAGTTTAAGAGCTTTCAATTACAAGAACACTGGAAAAAACGGCACCTCAATCCGAGTTACGGTGAAGAAGTTATGCCCATTTGAAGTTGAGAAGAAATCCAAGAAAAAAGCTGTCAGACCCAAACCGAACCGAAGCTGAGAAAAAAGAACCAGTCTGCCCATTTGTCATGCTCCAGATCCGTTACTAAATTAGTCACACTTTCTAAGTGTGTCAAATTGGCAGATACGGGATTTTTATTTTGTGCTTATCTTTTAGCCAAAAGAGTTTTATGTTTTGGGGACTCTTCTAAACGACCCTTAGCCTATATATTTAGCCATTAGGACTCTTTTTATTCAGATTTCATTCATGTAAAAGCTTCATAACAAGTAGGAACATCTAGGAACATCAAGGGCACAAATTACTTCAAGAATTCATTGTTTCGGGTTTGTTTTTGCAAGTTTTAATTCAAAATTCTTGTTCTTTATTATTGTTCTTGCATGCTTTGTTTTCCCATTAGATTCAACTTGTTTTCGCATTCATAATACGTAGTTACATGTTTCTAGTCAGTTTCATCATGAATTCCTACACATGCAACGTCATTATTTCATGCATTAGTCAATTTACCATGTCCGGCTAAGTTTTTCAAGGTTGGGATGCATGAACCCAACCTGATGTGTTAGTGCATGTGTATAACGTCGATTCGCTGAATTTAATGATTAATTTAAATCGTATCGCGTAATTTCATAAGAATTGTAGATCTTTATATCTCGTTTGCCTATGGGTACTCGTGATGATTTAGAGTACAATTTGAGTGTAATTACCGCGATGCCGATTTACTCATCCTCAGATTAGGTATGACGCGGGCTTGAACCTCGTATACATAATGCTTGGGAGTACTAAATTCCGGGTTTGAATTAATCGGATAAATTTATGATTGACGTTGTCACTGCATTACACTAGGGTTGGGGGATTGTATTCCCATCCTGTTTTCTCATCATTTAGTTAAAAGTTTCAATTTAATCCTTCATTCTTAATATAGATAATTTAGTTAGTTGCATATTTCATCATAATTCCATAATTGCATTTAGTTTAACCAATCCCAAAAAGCCAAATCAATCTTTTTCTTTTCTTCGTAGAGTCATTGCTAGGATTCCTCAATCTTATCCCGTCGTCACAACTCCGTTGTCCTTTTTTCCTGAGGATCGATACCCGACTTGTCGGATTATTACTTGAACGATAGGCTTGCACTTGAGCCTAGAGAGCACACACTTTAGAGACACATTCTGAGTCGTGTCACTAATGTACCTTGAACCTTTTCTTAATGAAATGAAATTTAGTTCCCTTCCGCGTACTGATTTATTTGTTCTTCAATGCTTATATGGTCTGTAGCTGATTGATGTTGATGAGTATATACCTAATGCTTCTCAACTGGGAAGGATTCTCGATTCTAATACGAGCAATCAAGTTCGCCAAGCCTTTGTAAGGATTTGCAAGTCTCTTAGGTCGAGGAATCAGAACTATAAGGACCAGTCGGAGGTTGTTGCCAAACTGAAAGATAGGCTTCAGGAGATAGAAGAGGTTGGCGCTTCCATTCAAGAGGAAGTGAATGCTCTGAGGGCTAAACTTTTGGATGCCTCCGAGATTAATCAAGTTGGGGAGGTATTTCAACAAGAGAATGAAGCTCTGAGGATAAAGGTTTCACGACTTAGAGAGCATGCGCCGAGCAATGCCCCCTATGTTTTTCGAGGTTCCTCCTCATCGACTAGGTCGTGAGCTGGTACTGACAGTAGTGGCTCGCTAGGGAGATTGCCAAGCTCCGGGGTGATGTTCGCAGGGGGTATGTGATAGCTGTCGATCTCCAAAGAGATGTTACCTTACTGAGGCACCTGTTCAAGAAAGGGCCTCGGCAGGTGTGGGCCGATGGTTATGATCAGGGTTGGACCGATACACCAACGAAGTTGAAGGAGGTCGAGGAGTTATTCTTCGTTAGAGGATGGTTGGGTTCTCTTAGGGAGTTGCAGGTCCCTAGGAATTCAGTTCTCTGGTATCGCCATGAGATCTCCCCCTCAACTCTGCTGCCAAACCCATTCAGGAGGGATGATCAGGGGGTCCCTATATATGCCATCCCAAGGCAGCTATTGGAGCCGAATTCAAATAAAGTCGAGGAGGAATTAGCCCCTCACCAAGATGATGGCCGAATAGCGCAAGTCGCTGATTATCTTTCTCGGAGGCCCAATCCTCATTAGGACTTATTTAATTCAGCATATGTAACTTTTTATACATATGCTGAAGTAATAAAATAATTATGTTTTGGGCCATTTTCCGACTAAACATGTGTTGTGTATTTTTCACTTCATTGATTTGTTATTTGATTATCTTGGGCTCTTCTTAGCTGACTAGATTTAATACAAGCAGAGTTGTTTTGTTGAGTGAGTATCCCCCCAGTCCAGTATGCTTATAAGATACCATTCTGCCTCACTTTACCTTTTAGGTTGTGTTGTCACACTTCTTTAGGCCTAAGTGTGGCAATGGCGAGGACACACCTGGTGTTGGATGTTCTATCCGAGAAGGTTTTTTTAGCCTAACATTTTTTAGCGACCAACCGGAGTTAGTCGAGATGCCTAAGGGTCCCCTGTAGGGCTTCATATATTGCCAGGGGCAATGCTATGAGGTTATTCGTGTTTGATGACGAAAACCTGAGGAGGGTAATACCCTACTTTTATATATTGAGAGTGGATCCTGTAACTTGGAAAAGGTGCATGAATTAAAAAGCATTTGAGATAAAATCAACACTTTGTAGAGTGCTACTGCCAAACAATCTTTTATTAATAAAAAATGAATTGCAAATTTCAACATTATAACAAAAGATCAACACAGAATACTAGAAGTGGAATCTCTTTAAATTGGCTGCGTCCAAGATCGAGGTATCTCCTTACTCTCTAGCATTTCCAAGTGATAGGCTCCTTGTAGATTGACCCTTATCACCTTGAATGGTTCCTACTAATTTTTTCCTATCTTGCCATCCGATGGTTTTACTGTGCTGCCAAGAACTTTCCTTAGGACGTAGTCCCCAACTTAGAATTCTCTCGGATTGACCTTCTTATTGTACTACTTTGCTAACTTTTGTTGATAGCCTGCTAGTTTCACTAGGTCCAGCTCTCTTCGTTCCTCATCTAGGTCAAGTTCAGTAAGCAATGCTGCATCATTCTGGCCTTGGTTGACCAGGGTGGACCTCATGGTGGGGAGGATAACTTCCAAGGGGATGATTGCCTCCATACCATATGTCAATGTGAATGGGGTTTTGCTAGTTTCTTACCGTGGGGTAGTGCGGTGGTCCCATAGGACGTGTGGAAGCTTGCTCACCCATGCCCCTGCTCGCTCCAATCATTTTTTTAATCTATCAATCGTTGTTTTGTTGGAAGCTTCAGCTTGTACGTTGCTCTAAGGGTATGCCACTGAGCTGAAATGGTGCCTGATCACATGGTCAATACAGAAATCCTAGAAGAGGCCACTTTTAAACTGGGTTTCATTGTCAGTGATGATGGTCCTAGGTGATGATGCAGGAAACAACACCACCCTTCAAGGTGTTCTTAAGCTCAATTCAGTGTTAATAATGGGAGTATAAGAATATTAGAGTATATAGGGGAAAGAGGTGAGGAGGAGAGGATGAACACTTAGATGTAAGTGGTTCAGCCAATTTGGCCTACGTCCACTGTGAAGGTGTGTGGTTAATATCACTTTATGAGGGCTCTAATTTCCATAGATACAAACCTCTCAAGCTTTCTCTTTCTGCTGTATATTTATACAGAGTTTTAACTAGGGTTATAATTTTCGGATCCTTTTCCAAGTAGGTGAAGGCGAGTATATATAGTATCTGGGGGGTGTAATGCACCCCCTATGCATGCAATGAGCATGAGTGTGTTGATCTAGCCAATCTGATGAAGATATCTATCACTGTCACATGTAGAGAATGATGATGAAATATTCCCTCACGTGAGGGGATTGATTTATTACAACTGATTGTGTACACGTGTTCCCAGCCATACCTATGTAAGTAAAGGCCCGGCTATCTTCGATTGGTACTAACCTCGGCCTGGAAGAGTACGAGGTTGGTGAAGTTTGTCTATTGACTAGTCTGAGATCGTTCATGATAGCCTCGGTTCATGTAGAGCCGAGGTAAATGAAGTCATAATGTCGTCCTGGGTCGAGGTTATGCAAGAGCAGGCTTGGAACATCGGATGAATCTCAGCCGAAGTAGGTTATGATGATGGCGTAGCCCTTGAAACCTCGGCCTACACCCCGTCGAGGTTGCCAACCCTGGATGGCTTGATGAATAACTGCCCCCATGGATCATGAAGACTTCAATTATTGTCTAACTATGAGGTAACTAGTAACGTCGGCCATGGACGACCTTGCTTGGGACGAGACCCTAGCATTCCAATCTAAGGCCCTTCTAACCTCGACCATCTCCTTGGCCGAGGTTGTTGTCTCTGAGCTATTGGGCACATATAAGGCATATCAATCACCCCTAGCCCTTAGTTGCCTATTTGAAGAGGTGACAAAGGGGTATGCATGTCCGAGGTTGGGTTTCTATTAGTGCCAATACTTTCTTAACAAGTGTCAACTACTGAAGTAGATGGCGTGCCTGGCAAGCTCAATAATTGCTGTCTTTTGGGCTCTCAAGGTAACGATGGGCCTTGGGATGCGTGCAAGAGAATTTTAAGGGTTTTAACCCTTTTTCCTTTCCTTCTTCTTCATTTCCCCATTTTCTTGCCTGAACTTTCTCTATTTTCTCTCTCTCTACAAGAGCTCGGTTAAGAGTGCATTTGGTGGATAGTCTTGCCAACCTTTCCCTTCTTCTCCTCACACTCTATCAGGTATCGTCTATTACCTCTTCTTCTCCATTTTTCCAGCCTTTAATTCTTATTTTTTGCATTTTCCGGCAAGTTTATGCATTTTTTGGTCAGCATCATCAGTTTTTCGACGAGTTTATGCAATTCCTATTTTTATGCATTTTTCGGTTAAGAGTGCATTTGGTGGATTGTCTTAATCATTCTTCTTTTAAAACCCAGTTTGATCCTTAGGCAATTCCATTCAAGTTGTCTATTTTTAGCTCGAGTTTACAAGTGTAAGGTCGTCCCTATATGCTCGGACCTCTTTATCAGCTTTTAAAAGAGTTCCCCTCTCTTAGAGAGAAGACTTTAGAAAAGATTAGGCAGATAGAGCGAGCCCAAGAGTAAGCTCGTAGGGCTGAGGCCTTCCCCCTCAGACCTATCTTTCCACCCCCTCTGAAAGTCATATACCCCGAGCCAGTCGAACCAGTTGAATCATCAGAGGTCCCAATTGAACCTACTCCCATGTCTGAGTCTGAATCGTCCACCTCAGACCCTATGTTAGTGGACTCTTTTCAAGAGGCCATGGACTTTTCCATTCGGAAGGACCCTGATCAAGCTGAGGTTTCGAGCCACGTCTCATCCCATAACGAGTCTAGCACATCCCGAACTTCTTCAGATGTTGAAGTTGTCGAACCAAATGTAGTTTTTACTCCTCCCATTAATGATGTCCCCCTCTCGGCTGCTACAGGGGTTGAGTTTGCTCATAGGTTCCCTGAAGGTAATCCCTCGTTCGCTCCAGCCGACGTTGATCGAGGTGAGGATGATGAGAGTGAGAGAGATGTTGACACCTCAGAGGCAGTCGAGATAGAAAGCACTGTCAGAGAACTTGACCTCTTAGCCTTCAGACATCTATATTCCATAGGTCCCTCCATAAAACTTAGGAGACCTCTGAGGGACAAGAGAGCTTTCAGTGATCGAGATGGTGAGATCTGCCTGTATGAGCAGATGTTCAAGTTAGGATTTCGTCTTCCCATCCACCCAATTATTAGGGCCATATTTTCCTATATTAACTTAGCCCTTTCCCAGTTATCCCCTAACTCCTGGAGGGTAATAATTGGAGCAATAGTTTTATAGAGGGCAGTCCACCATTCAGACCTTCCCGTCCAGATCTTCTCTGGAAGCTACATCCCTTCCTCTGCTAGGAATCATCCGAGCTATTACCACTTTTTAGCTCGAAAGTCAACTAATAAGATGCTGCAGGTTATCCAAACTTCAAATCACAATTGGAAACCGCGATATTTCTTTATCTCAAGGGCATGGGAATTTGGCCCCTGTGTCCCCTCTTCAAACTTAGAGCCGAGGATACCCCTGAGATGGGGAAATGTGTCAATGGCTGCCAGGGACGACCCTGGGTTGAGTCAAAATAATCTTCAGAAAGTAAAAGACCTTCAAGATTAGGGGGAGCATGGTCTGTTGGTCAAGTTTGAACATCTGATGACCCCATACTATCTCTCTGAGACTGGACTTGGGGGGAGTCCTCTGACTGAGCTCCGTAACTGTTCATTTTCCCACAAGTTGTACCTCTGATTATGTAATACCTCTGATATGCTAACTCAGACCTTTACTTTTACAGGACTCCCCGAAGGCATTTCAGACGATGTCTGCCCCAAGTCTTACAAAGTTAGTGAAGAAGGCAGGCTTGAATGAACCTCCTCCTCCCCCACCGAAGCAGAGTGTCGGCACGTCCAAGGCTGACACTATAAAGAAGAGGAAAACTACGACTTCTACCCCTGAGGATCAGAGGCCAAGTAAAGCCCAAAAGGCCATACCCATATCCTCTGATGATGCATTGGTTGCTCATTTGGAGCAGCTGAAAATTAATGATAGTCTGATAGGCCACAGTGTGCAGGCGTTGGATGCCATCGGCTCTGCTATGACCGATGCTGACAAACGCTTTTGTCGCTCCATGAATACTCCCCTACTGGTAGAGTTTGGACTTCATAGGTCTATCCAGGTAAGATTTGAATTTTAATTTAATTCTCAAGTGTAATCTCTGCTTTGAATTTGAACTTATACATTTGATTCTTGATTTGTAGGGCATCATTGCTATGCACCAGCTTGCCAACTGTACTCTGAAGAGGTTACCCCTCATCAATAAAGGCAAAGAGGCCGAGAAGGTGCAAGACTCTCTAAATGCATAAGTGGATCATCTGAAGTTTGCCTTTGAAGGGTTTGACAAGAAGGTCAAGAATTTGGAGAAAGAGATCTCCAAGCTTAAGAAGGAACACACCTCTGCTCTGAAGGCCAAGGATGACGTTCTTTAGCAGAAGGTTGATGCTGTAGTGAAAGCTTCCCTTGAGGATGCTTCAGAGGGGATCCTGGCTGATTATAAAGTCTCTGACGAGTTTATCAACTTTGGCTTTAAAAACCTCAAAAGATGTGTTAAGGCAACTGGCAAATGGGCGGTTGCTAAAGAGAAGGAGTCAGGGAGCATGACAGCCTCTGACTTTATTGGTCTGGGCTTTGCCAACCCTCAATTTTCTCATGCCCTTCAAGAGGTTGAGGAGGAAGATGTTGCTCCTGTAGAGACTGCTCCCTTGGATGTTACAGAGACTAAAGGTGCCAACCTCCAAGATGATGGGGTCGAGGTGGACAAAATTGGCCATGGGAATGAGGCCGAGGATACCAACACCGTAGCTGTAGACCCTTAGGCCATTTTTGTGAAGCTTTTTATGATTTTTTTATTATGCATTTCAAACTATAACCTATGATTGCAAACTCAGTTACCTTGTAGTTTGTAACTCTCAACTTTAGTCTATATCAACCTCTGAGGAGGGCTTTATTTCTTTAGTTGCTGAATGTTCCTTAAATTATTTTCTATGTCTGAAGTCTCAATATAATCGTCTAAGGTCTGAGGTCATCCAAGTATGATGTTTCACCTCAGACCTTGTCCCCAATTTATGATGTTTTAAGGTCTGAGGTCATTAGTCAAAATGTTATCCCCATAAATAAATTTTCACCAAATTAATGATGTTAAGGGTCTGAGGTCATCCAAGTATGATGTTTTACCTCAGACCTTGTTACCAAATTCTGATGTTATAAAGTCTGAGGTCATCAACTAATATGTTATCCCCATCATCAATTTTTCACCAAATTAATGATCTTAAGGGTCCGAGGTCATCCAAGTATAATGTCTTACCTCAGACCTTGACAACCAAATTATGATGTTATAAGGTCTGAGGTCATCAACTAAGATGTTATCCCCATTATCAATTTTTCACCAAATTAATGATGTTAAGGGTCTGAGGTCATCCAAGTATGATGTCTTACCTCAGACCTTGTCACCAAATTATGATGTTCTAAGGTCTGAGGTCATCAACTAAGATGTTTTCCCCATAAATAATTTTTCACCAAATTAATGATGTTAAGGATCTGAGGTCATCCAAGTATGATGTCTTACCTCAGACCTTGTCACCAAATTTTGACATTATAAGGTTTGAGGTCATCAACTAAGATGTTATCGCCATCATCAATTTTTCACCAAATTAATGATGTTAAGGGTCTGAGGTCATCCAAGTATGATGTCTTACTTCAGACCTTGTCACCAAATTATGATGTTATAAGGTCTGAGGTCATCAGCTAAGATGTTACCCTCATAAATTCTACCATTAGAGCATAATAAACCAATAATTGACACCGGAACTGATCTTCTCATTAATAATCTCTTCCTAAGGTGATACGTTTACATAGAAACTCTAGCAACATTATATGTTATACTTTTTTAGATGATCAACATTCCAAAGATTAGAAAAAAGTTCTCTTTCAAGGTTTTCTAGCCTATAGGTCCCGGGTACAACCTCCTCAATCACTTTGTAAGGACCATGCCAAATCGGGTGAAGCTTGTTTGCCTTCTATAACGTCTTTTTCAGCACTAGGTCTCCTACAACTATGGGTCTTGATTTTACCCTTTGATTGTAGAATTTTGTTGTTCTCTGTTGGTAAGCTGCTTGTCTGATCTCCGCGTCTTCCCTTCTCTCTTCGATCAATTTGAGGTCAAGTCTTCTCCCCTCCCTATTCTTCTCAGGGTCATAGGTCTGTTCCCTATAAGTAGGAAGTCCTACTTCTGTTGGTATGACGGCCTTGAAGAACCTTATACTTTTGACTCACTTGAGTCTATATTGTATAAGTGTTCATCTAGTTTGGAGAATGTGACAAAATTATGTCTAACCTAGAATCCAAAGAACCTCAGAGCTTGCACTAATATTTCATCATTGATTGAAGTAATCTAGACCTCATTACAAACACTCACACACAGTAGAATGGATCATATACATCTCATATTGCATATTAATGTGTGTACATATATTGAGTGTGTTTAAATCCCTAATATTGCTTTTTAAATATTTTTTTGGGAATTTATAAACATTTTAAAATAAGGTTTTATTAAATAAAACTTGGTTTTTAAAAGTTTGTGGGGTCAATCTGCAATTTAACTTTGTTGGTTTAATTAACTAAATGTTACCTTGGGTAGAATCCGAAAGCGGCAGAGACTTCAGGGTGTAATTTTAATTACTTTCAGACGCGCGTTTTATCCCTTCTTATTGTCCAACATTTGTTGCTCTCTGATTGGTGGGAAGTGTGTTTCTTTACAGAGTATAAACTAGCGCACGTTTTCAACCCTTAGGTCATTTTTATCAACGATCTGCATGCGCCCCTTCTTAATCCCTGTGAACCCTTTTTGGACCAATCAGGAGAGTTTTAACCACTGTATATCGTGAACCCTTGGATCTAAGTCAATCCATCTTGACTCAATCTGAGCCCTTGATTTTGGTCCTCGTTCTCGAATCTTCTCAGCCTCCTATAAAAGGATCCATCGTCTCAGCCTTAGAAGACTTTTGCCATTTCGTTCCTTTGAGAGAAAAAAGAGAGTAGAGAGAGAAGAGAGAAACCAGAAGAGAGAGAGAGTTAGAAAACCTAACCCTAACCCTAAATTGTCTAAACAACTCAAACCAAAAATAAACCTTCAAACCTATGTATTTTTTCCAAACACAGCCTTGAGTGTTTGAGTGTTTGAAAGGCGATTCGAGAGTTGGTTTGTTGTTGTAAGATCTTCATTCTTTAGATCTTGTTTCCAACTTAATCATTTTCTTAGATCTATTTTTTTGGTATATAGAAATTTCAGATCTGAGTTCTTCATGGTATATTAAACTTAGTTTGTATTTTTTTATTTCTCAGCTTGAGAAATATATTGTTGATTTGCTTTCTGTAAATGTTTTTAACTTTGAAATCAACAATAATGTTTTATGTTTCTAGTTCTCTTGAAACAAGACCTTAGACCTAGTTTGGAATCGCACTTGGTGGTTTTCAGTCTAAAAAATCTTTTCAAAACCCGAGACTGATTAAGACCTTGATACGTCTTCAGAGCAAGATAGCTGTGGATTCTGGGATTACTTTAAAGGTCAAAAAGGTTAAGTTTTGTGAGAGGAGAGAAAAATAAAAATCACAGCATATAGTCTTATATGTAATTTGCTAGGACTGTTTGTACATGATAAGTGTGTGTGTGTGCATGCATGTGTTAGAGAGCACCTCCACAAACACTTTCACTCTACCACACGAAAAGTGTTGGTAATAAGATCTTGAGAAAAAGAGTCGACGTAAAGATCTTGCACAAATTGGGAGTTAACAAACTGAGAGGACAACATCAACAATCAGAACTGCAGAGAAGTTATAAGAACACCAGAGGGTAAATTCCTAAACTTATATAGTTCTGAGTTGTATGCATGTTTGTTATATAGTTTGTAACTGTTAAATTTGTTTATAGTGGATTTTTGTTTTACTCCGTAGAGGGAGTCGTGGATGTTTTCTCAGTTGGGTGAGGTTTTACCACGTAAAAATCTTGTTCTTAATCTTCCTACATCTTCTCATCTCATTCTTGGTTGTGATGGGTTTAAAGTTTGTTTAACCTGTTTTATAAACCTGTTAATCAAATTTTGAATAGATCTCGTACATACTTTTATAAAACACATCTTGTGTTCAATTTGTTTTGGTTTTTAAGAAAAGAGTTTCTTCAAAAAACTATTCGGAGTTACTTAAATAGTTTAATTTTATTAAACGACTTTAGTAACAGAATTTCAGGCCTCTGAGCCATGGGCTAACATAAATGGGGTGTCCCCTGTTGGTGTCCTAGCCGTTGTTCTGTAGGCCCATAGCACAACATAAACCTCTTCAGTCCATCTTCCCTTAGCTTCTTCTAACCTCTTCTTAATTTCGTCAAGGATCGTTCTGTTTGTGACTTTGGTCTGACCGTTTGCCTAAGGTCGACCGGGAGAAGAGAAAAATTGCTTTATCCCAACTCTTTCGTAATATTTTTCCAAGAAAGAATTCTTGAACCGGGTTTCGTTGTCCGAGATGAGGGTGTTTGGGAGGCCATATCTGCATATGATGTTCTTCCAAATAAATTGGAAGGTTTTCTGCTCCGTAATCGTGATCATCGGCTCGGCCTCTACCCATTTGGAGAAGTAATCAATGGCGACTATCAGAAATCGGTAGTTATTTGTAGCCCTTGGCAGGGAGGCCACTAAGTCAATCCCCTGTACTGCAAATGTCCAAGGGGAACTGATTGACGTCATAGGCTAATGAGGTTGATGGGGGATAGTGGATAATCTTTGACATTTATCGCACCTCTTCACGTAAGTTGCAGCATCTTTGGCTAAGGTCGGCCACCAATATCCTTGCATAATAATCCTCTTGGCCAAAGGTCTCTCTCCTATATGACTAGAGCAAAAATCCTCGTGTACCTCCTATAGGATGCGGGGAACTTCTATGGGATGAACACATCTGAGGAGAGGTAATAGAAATCCCTTCTTATATATGATGTCTCATATTATAGAAAACTTTCCATCTCTGTATCTTAGTTTCCTCCTCTTTAGCTTTGATTTTGGCAGCTCTCCCTCTCTGATATATCTGATAAAGGGGTCCATCCATGAGTCCCCTAGTTCAAATTGAGGCAAGGGTTACAAAACTCTTCTTCTTCAATGGTCACCTTGGATAGGATCTCGACTGGAACTGTCCTTCTGATGTCTGTCCTTATTACCGAAGCTAACCTTGCTAACACATCTGCGTGGCTGTTATTTTGTCGAGGTATTCTCTTCATCTTTACCTTTTCGAAACCTTCCAGCACCGTTCTCACCCTCTTCAGGTATTTGGCCATCCTTTCATCCTTGGCCTCATAAACCCCCAACACTTGATTAACTACTAACCTTGAGTCACTATGAAGTAGGAGTCGTCTTACCCCAAGGGCCTTTGACAAGGAGAGGCCTGCCATCATATCCTCATATTCTGACTCGTTATTTGATGCCTTGAAGTTAAACCTTAAGGCATATTTAACATTGGTACCATCCGGAGATGAAAGTATTAGCACTGCGCCGCTTCCACTGTCGTAAGAAGACCCATCAACAAATAGGTTCTATATATCTTTATCTGATGAGAAACCCCCTTCTGACATGATTCCTTGCTTGAAGAGGTACTGGTCTTCCTCATTCTCGGCTATTTTGTTTCTGATTCTCTCAGATATAACCTCTTTCGGGTCTCGAAAGACGTTGCTGTTTGACCCCTCTGCAGTCTCTAAGTTATTCTCAACCTCGGCCTCTTCCCATGTGAACTCAGTAACAAAATCTGCAAGTGCCTGCCCTTTGATGGACACCCTAGGCTGATAAGTAAGGTCATACTCTCCCAACTCAATGGCCCACGTCATCAATCTACCCGACTTCTCAGGTTTATGGAAGACCTATCTTAGTGGGGAGTCGGTGAGGATGACCATGGAATGGGCTTGAAAATAAGGGTGCATCTTCCTAGAAGCATGTATCAGGGCGTAGGCTAACTTTTCCATCCGAGGATAATTTTGTTCAGACCCTTGAAGGGCCTTACTGTTGAAGTATACCGACCTCTGGACCCCAACGTCTTCTCGTACTATGGCTACACTTATAGCTGATTCAGAGACCGCTAAATAAACATACAACTTCTCTCCCACTATGGGCCGATATAAGAGTAAGTGAGATCCGAGGTAGGACTTGAGCTGGTTAAAAGCCTCATCACACTCTTTGTCCCATTCGAAGGCGTTTCTGAGCACCTTAAAGAATGTAAGACACTTGTTCGTCGCTCTGGAAACAAATCTATTGAGTGCAGCTACTCTTCCAGTGAGCCTCTGCACGTTCTTGATACTCATTGGTGTCTTCATGTCAAGCAAAGCCTTGATTTTCTCAGGGTTCGCCTCTATTCCTCTCTGATTGACGATGAATCCAAGAAGTTTCCCAGTGCCTACCCCGAAGACACACTTCGCAAGATTAAGTTTCATTATGTACAAACCCATGGTATCAAAGGTCTTTTCTAGGTTTGCCACATGAGTGCAGGCCTTTAAGCTCTTTGTCAATATATCGTCTACATACACCTCCATAGTCTTGCCTATTTGGTCTTCAAACATCTTATTCACAAGATGCTGATACGTTACCCCCGTATTTTTCAAACCAAAGGGCATATCTTTGTAGCAATATGTCCCTTTGTCAGTGATGAAGGTTGTCTTTTCTGAGTCTTTAGTATCTATGAATATCTGATTGTAGCCTGAATACTCATCCATGAAGCTTATGAGCTCATGCCCTGCGGTGGCATCTACCATCTGATCCATCCGAGGTAAGGGATAACTGTCTTTTGGGCAAGACTTGTTCAGGTCAGTAAAATCTACGCACATTCTCCATTTTCTGTTGGCTTTGGTCACAATGATTGCGTTTGATAGCCACTCTGGATATATGACTTCCCTGATAAACTCATCCTCTTCCAACTTTCTAACTTCTTCCCGGATGACGTCGTACTTCTCCTTAGAATAAATTCTTTGTCTTTGTTTGACTGGCCTAACATCCTTGGTCACGTTGAGCTTGTGGCACATAACCTCAGGGTTGATGCCAGGCATGTCTGCATGACTCTAAACGAAGACACTCCGCCTCTTCCTCAAGAAGCTTATCAGCTCTTCCTTGATTTCTGCTTTTAAGGCTTTGCCAACCTGGACGTTTTTTTCCGATTTGTACTCATTGAGGACAATGGATTCTACCTCTTCCGCGGCCTCTCCTTTCTTCAACTTCTTTTTATCTCTAGGGTAAAGTGTATCAATGTTATACATGGTAGTTGCTCTCTTATGGGCCTCTCTCTCTCTTCGACCGAGTTGAAATAATGTTCTTGTGCTATGGTATGGTCACCATGCACTTCCCCTACCCCATAGTGGGTCGAGAATTTTAGCATCTGGTGGAACGTCGATGGCACAGCCTCAAATTCCTTAAGGGCTACTCTTTCTATGATGAGGTTATAGGTCGAGAAGACATTTTCGTCCATAGCTAAAACATTGATATTTCGGGTTAACCTCTTAGGCCACTCATCGCCCATTCGCACGTCCATCTAATATATGGCCAACGTATGGACCTTTTCACCGTTGAAGCCCATTAACGGATGATGATAGGGTACCATCCTAGCTCTGCTAAGGCCTAGGATTTTGAAGCAGGGCCATAACATCACATCTGCTGAACTTCCTCCATCTATAAGAATTCTCTGTACCTCGCATCAACGTACTCTTGTTGTAATTACCAAAGGGTCATTATGTGGAGCTAGGATGCCTTTGAAGTTGAGTTGGGAGAACCCAACTATGAGAGTGTCTATGTCCACCTTCTTTCTCTTCTGTGTTGTCTCGGAAGACGTCAAATTTACCACTTCAAGTTTGGCCATTGACTTAGCCTCTACCACATGAGCTTTCCGGTCAGCCACTTCAGGTACTCCGTATATGGTGTTGACACCAAAGGAGATCATACCAACCCTCTTCACTGGGGTGTTATCATCTTTTGGTGGGAGGTCCGGATCGTCTTCATCATCGCCATCCGAGTCATCATCTCTTCTTGCTGGGGTATCATCACGACATCTGTCATTTTTCTTCTTTTTAGGGTCATCTATTCCTCTCTTAGGAGCCTTTCCATCAACCTACTTCCTCAACTTACCGGACTTCAATATCTTTTCGATCTCATCTTTCAAGGCGAAGCACTTGTCTGTAACATGGCCATGGTCTTGGTGGAACTTGTACCATAAGTTCTTATTCCTCTTATACGGAGGAACCTTTAGCTTCTCTGGCCATCTCAGAGACCGATCATTATTAATCTCATTGAGGATGTGTTCGCAGCTCACAGTCAAAGGGGTATAGTGTGCGAACTTATCGTCAGCTGACCTCTTCTTTCTGTCCTTCGTTCTTAGGAACTTCTTGCTACTACCGCCGTTCTCATCCTCATACTTTGAGACCATGGCCTCTTCGGCGTTCATGACCTTCCCCGCAGTTGCCAATAGCTCTGCCATGGACTTGGGAGGGTCTTTCACAAGTTTCCACAATAACTTCCCTTTCTGCAGACCTCCTATGAGGGCGGTCATAGATATATTCTCTTCGTAATTTCAACCTCAAGTTTCTCTTTGTTAACTATAGCAATGTAGTCTCTTAGGCTTTCGTTCTTACCCTGTTTGGCATACAACAGATGGGTGGTCTTCTTTTGAGGTCTTACCCCAAAACAGAAGTTGTGAATGAATCGATCAGCCAAGCCCTTTAAGTTCTCAATTGAATTCTTCGAAAGAGAAGTAAACCAGATGTGTGCCGCTCCGATCAAAGTCCTTGAGAAGGCCCGACACTTCATCTCATTCGGTATTGAACAAATGTCCACCGTTGACTGTTACATCTTAATATGATGTACAGGGTTGGTGCTACCGTCATACTTGGGAGACACCGTGGGCGGTTTGAACTTAGCAGGGCTCGAAAAACTTACTATCTTGGCCACGAAAGGGGATCCTTCTGAGAAACCTCTTTGCAGTGGGTCTCGACTTTTGATGAGGTCTCCTATCTTCTTTTCGAGACGTTGGATAGAGTCATTCCATGGTCTTACAATGTCGACTTGGCCGAGGTTATCCCCAGCCACCTCTAAGGGGTGGACTGAAGGTTCCCCAGCCGGAGCACAACGTCGATTGTTGACCTCTTCCTGGTCTCTACCTCGTCCTATGTGGGGTCGGCCTTGATGAGGCCGACGTTTCACCTCTTCCCTTTTTGAGCCGGCTGCACTTCTTAACCTGGATAATCTCTATCTTAGGTTATTTACTGGGCCGAGCCTTTCAAAGGCCGACCCTCTACTCAATCGATCAAAAACTGATCCTCTTTGTTGGGCTTCTTCACCTCTTCTGCCTCCATAACCTCGGCTCTGTTGGATAGGACGCACTGTGTTATTTGAAACCTCATACGGCTCCTAACAATCTTCTGGAACATATTCTGCCTCTAAATCGTCATACCTATCCTTAGGACAAGGGTGTCCTTGCCTCCCTAGGCGTAAATGCCTAGGGTCAGCAACGTCCCTCCTCTACTGGGGTGTAGGTTGCTCTTTTCGTGGTGCCTAGGGTGGTCCCCTAGCTTCAGGATAGGGCTGAACCGTCGCCGAAGTAATCATCTTCGGTGAGACCCCCGGTGGTCTCATAATGTGTTGACTGAGTTGTGCAAATTGCTCCTTTATTGCTCGTTGCGTTGCAGTCAAAGACCTCAAGGCTGCGGCCACCTCTGCCATTTCGGACTGAGGCGATGCCTGGCTGGAACTAGGTCCCCCCGCTCCAGGCGGTGGAAGAGGTGGTGGCAATTCCAGTGCCATATGTTAACACTAAAGAGATTGAGTAGTAGATGAGCTTAATACCTTAAAGGACCTCTTTCAATGGTGAAACAGCTCCACGCAAGGGGTGAGGCCTGGTTTACCACCAGAGTCTCCGATGAGGTTAAGCAAATAAAGAGGAAGAGACAATTTCTCGTTCCCACAGACGACGCCAAAATGATGATGCTGGAAACAACACCACCCTTCAAGGTGTTCTTAAGCTCAATTCAGTGTTAACAATGGCAGTAGAAGAATATTAGAGTATATAAGGGAAGGAGGTGAGGAGAAGAGGGTGAACACCTAGATGTAAGTGGTTTAGCCAATTTGGCCTACGTCCATTGTGAAGGTGCGTGGTTAATATCACTGTATGAGGGCTCTAATGACCATAGATAAAAATCTCTTAAGCTTTCTCTTTTTACTGTATATTTAGACAGAGTTTTAGCCAGGACTGTAATTTTTGGATCCTTTTCCAAGTAGGTGAAGGCGAGTATATATAGTATGTGGGGGGTGTAATGCACCCCCTATGCATGCAATGAGCATGAGTGTGTTGATCTAGCCAATCTGATGAAGATATCTGTCACTGTCACATGTAGAGAATGAAGATGAAATATTCCCCCACGTGAGGGGATTGATTTATTACAACTGATTGTGTACACGTGTTCCCAGCCATACCTATGTAAGTAAAGGCTCAGCTATCTTCGATTGGTACTAACCTCGGCCTGGAAGAGTACGAGGTTGGTGAAGTCTGTCTATTGACCAGTCTGATATCGTTCATGATAGCCTCGGTTCATGTAGAGCCGAGGTAAATGAAGTCATATTGTTGGCCTGGGCCGAGGTTATGCAGGAGCAGGTTTGGAACATCGGATGACTCTCAACCGAGGTAGGTTATGATGATGGCGCAGCCCTTGAAACCTCGGCCTACACCCAGCCAAGGTTGCCATCCATGGATGGCTTGATGAATAACTGCCCCCATGGATCATGAAGACTTCAATTGTTGTCTGACTATGAGGTAACTAGTAACGTCGACCATGGCCGACCTTGCTTGGGACGAGATCCTAGCATTCCAATCTAAGGCCCTTCTAACCTCGGCCATCTCCTTGGCCAAGGTTGTTATCTCTGAGCTATTGGGTACATATAGGGCATATAAGATATCTTATACAGTTTTCCCTCAGGAGATAAGTGAATGCGAGCAACTTTGACTCTTATCTGATGAGCGAACTTCTTATCATATGGCAGGGCACCATCTTTTAAATAACCCCTCAAGGGGTCCATCCAAATGGGGGCTAACTCAACTAAAGAACGTGACCTATGTTTGGCAGTTCGTCTATCTGGTTAATACTTGGCCAGGCGAGGAAGTCGATTGGAATTATTCTCTTTAAGTCAGAATTGATCGCTGAGCTCAAGGCTGCTAGGGCGTCAGCATGACTTTTCTATTTTGTGGGAAACTATTGGACACTGACCTGTTCAAAGTTAGACGTTAGTTTCTTTACTATAAAGAGGTATGCTGCCATTCTCTTATCCCTCGCGTTGAAGTCTCCCCTTATCTAGTTGGAGACCAGGTACGAATCGTCGAACACTTGGAGTTGCTTTGCCCCCAGCGCCTGTGCCTTATGTAGGTCTACTATTAGTGCTTCATACTCTGCTTCATTGTTAGAGGCTTCAAATCCAAGCCTTATTCCTTGCTCGAGGATTGCATCTTCGGGGGGTAACCTGCATGATGCCCACTCCTGCCCCTTTGGAGTTGGAGGCTCCGTCAACGAACAGTCGCCAAACACCTTGCACCGAGGGGTTTTCCCTTTGGCCAATAGGTTGCAATTGGTTGCAAGGTTATTCCCCTGTAAATTATGTAATGAAGTCGGCAAGGACTTGTCCCTTGATTGCATTCCTTGGCTGAAACTGGATGTCAAATTTCCCGAGCTCGACTGACCATTTTAATAGTCTACCAGACAGATCGCCTTTTTACAGGACTCCTTTAAGGGGGTAAGATGTAAGGACGATGATGGAATGAGCTTCGAAGTAATGCTTCAATTTCCTCGAGGCTACCACTAGTGCAAAGGCGAGCTTTTCTAGGGGTACGTATCGCTGTTTGGCATCCAAAAGAGTCTTACTCGCGTAATAGACTAGGTGCTGAATTCTCGTTCTTTTACATACCAGTATAGAATTGACAGCGTGGCTGGAAACTGCGAGGTATAGGTACAGGGAATCATTCTCTTGAGGTATTACGAGAAAGGATGGTGTGCTGAGGTAAGATTTGAGCTCCTTTAATGCCTTCGATCAATCCTCGTTCCACTCCACATTTTTTCTTTTCTTCAACAACTAGAAGAATGGCTGGCACCTTTCGGATGACTTTGAGATGAATCTATTTAGGGCGGTGAGCATCCGTGTGATCCTCTGCATGTCTCTTATCGTACGGGGGGGCTGCACCCTATTGATGGAGTCAATCTGGTCTGGGTTGGATTCAATGCCTCTCTCGCTAACCAAGTACCCGAGAAATTTTCCTGACTGGACGCCGAAGGAACACTTACTTGCGTTGAACTTCATTCGGTATTTCATAAGGATTTCAAAGGTGCTTGATAGGTCTGAGAGGTGTTCTTCTTTATGTATGCTCTTGAGGATCATATCATCGATGTAGACCTCCATGGTGTCTCCCATTTGGTCTTTAAACATTTTGGTGACCAACCGCTGGTAGGTTACTCCTGCATTTTTGAGCCCAAAGGTCATGACCTTGTAACAATACAACCCAATAGTGGTGATGAATGTTTTCTTATCTTGATATGGCTCATGTAAAGGGATTTGGTGATACTCGGAGTATGCGTTCAGGAAATTCATTCTTTTAAGAGCTGTTGTGGCGTCCACCAACTGGTCGATCTTCGGGAGCGAAAAGTTGTCTTTAGGGCATGCCCTGTTAAGGTCGGTTAAGTCAATACAGACTCTCCATTTTCTATTACTTTTTGGGACCACTACTGGGTTGGACAACCATTTAGGGAATTAAACTTCCTGTATGGATCCTGCATCCAGCAGCTTCTCCACTTCCTTCTCCACAACCTTGGTATTCTCAGGTGTAGTTCGTCGTGCCTTTTACGCGATTGGCTTGAAAGTCAGGTCAACGTGAAACCGATGACAAACCACACTGGGATCAATCCTAGGTAGCTCGTAGGGTTCCCACGTGAAAATGCCCAAGTTATTCTGCAAAAGTACCGTTAGTTCCTTCTTCTCTCGATCTGTGAGAGAGGCTTCGATTAAGAACATCCTATATTTCTTGCTGCCGTCGGCTGTGACCTCCTCCAAGTTTTCAACCACCCGCTCAGAGAGGAGGATCCTGGTCTCCTCCACTCCAGGTCTTTCATATTTTAGCTGCTATTTGGAAGGTAGCACACCTTCCTATTCTTTAACCTTCTCCTTAGCCTTCTCGACCTTCTTCTCCTGCTTTGGGCGGATAGCTACTATAAAGAACTTTCTCGCCATCGCCTGATCTCCATGGATCTCCATCACTCCTCGCTCAGTCACATATTTGAGTTTCTGGTGGTAGGTAAATGGTACAGCCTTCATCGCATATATTCACCCTCTATCAAGGATGGCCTGGTAGGGAGAGTCAATGTCGACTACCAGAAACTTGATCATTTTGGAGACACTTCCTGCCCTTACTAGTAGTACAATCTTTCCCAAAGGGATGGTTAATTTACCAGCGAAGCTAACTAGAGGGACAATATCTTCCTTCAAGTCGATGATGCTTAACTTCAACTTTCTGAATAGGTCGAGATACATTACTTCGGATGAGCTACCCTGGTCGACGAGCAACTTATCGACATTGTAGTTAGCTATCCTGAGTATAATGATCAAGGAATCATGATCTGGGGTCCTTAGTCATACTAGATCTTCATTCGTGAACACAATGTGTTTGCTGTAGTCGACGTCATCTGCTCGTCGACGCTTTTCTGCCTGCATTTTAACTGGGTCGATTTGAAAAGCTTGCATCACTGCCGTTAGCTTTTTAACTTCCATCCGAGCCGAGTTTCCCTGAATCTGCTTTAAGTTCGATGCCCCATGAATCACTGCGAACTTATGGCCAACATCCTCCTTGAGCACGTTATCAAGCCTCGGGTCTCCATTGGCAGCGATCTTCTCTACCTTCTTTTCCACAAATTCGTTCAAATGTGTCCAGTTTGGGCTAACTCCTCAAGGTGAGACTTGAGATCTTTGCAGTGTTCGATCTTGTGCCCACTCTCTTTGTAGAAAGCACAATTTCAGTGCGTTGTTCCTTTTTGAGGGGTCTTCTCCCATCTTTTTGGGCCACTTGACGAAAGGCTCGTCCTTGATCTTTACTAGGATCTTGTAGATTGGTTCTTTAAAGACAGTGTTCACTGCCTGAAATTCTTTCGAAGCATTGCTCTTATTCCCGGTCTTGGAGCCACCTTTACCCCCATTTTCGTTTCCTTTCTTTTGGTTCTCAGCTTTATCGCTGCTCTTACTGGCGAACTTGGCACGACCATTCTCCCCTGCACTAAGGCGGGTCACATCCTCAACTTTGGCGTATTTTTCGATACGAGTCATTAGGTCATCGATGGTTGTGTCCTCCTTCTTATTGAGGGATTGGTGTAAGAGGTAGGAGCTAGGTAGGATAATCTTAAAGGATTCCACAACGACTGGCTCCGAACAGTCCTCGAGCTCGTTGAATAATTCCTAATATCTTTTTGCATAGTCTCTGAGGCTCTCCTGGGGCATTTTCTTCATTGTCATCAAGGCATCCATCCTCATTAGATGGGAGCAACTGGTAATAGGGAGGAGCTCTGCCACGGACTCAAAGCTCCTGATGGATCTGTGAGGGAGTCTCTTGAACCACTTCTGGGCGACATCATGCAAGCTCGATGGAAAGATCCGGCATATTAAGGCGTCCTTTTGGTTTCACAGGGTCATGGCCTGCCTGTACTGCCTAACATAGTCAATAGGATCGGTCTTTCCATCGTAGATCTTGAATCTGGGAATCGCGAACTTCTTAGGGGCTTCTTCTTCTTTTATTTCCCTTGAGAAAGGGGATTTCTGTAACAACCTGCGTAACTTTTGGGGTATTTTCAAAATAAAGAGGAAAATAAAGTTTTTGGTAAAATTATTTTTATTGCTCAAATATGTTGGATTTTATTTTTAAAGATGATAATTTCAAACGATTTCGGAATTAGAATTAAAATGGAGTTTTAATTGAATTTTTATTATATAGAAGAGTCCTCAAAACATAAAACTCTCTAAGAGTCCTCAAAACATAAAGCTCTCTAGAAAAAAAATATTTAACAATATTGAATGGTCCGATCGAGCTGAAACTTTTTGGGCAGCTTCCTCTCGTCATCAGACAATTCTCTGTAAAATTTCATCGAATTCCAACGGTCCGATCGTCCGGAATAAATGTTTTAGTGTTTGTATCTGATTAGAACTCTTTTCTTAATCAAACTCTTAATCCTTTATATATCAACAAATGCGTGGATGGACTTTTCAAATCAGTTTTTCTCAAACTTTTCAACCAGAAAACCTCTCCAAAATTACTCCCTTTCTTCTACATACCATATCCCCAAACTTATTCAAGATTTTATCTTTAGATAACAAGATTTGATTATTTTCGCGAGAAGAACGTGATGGTGTGATTAGATTTTGAGGCTGAAATTATGTGATGATTCATGTGATGGTTTTAAGGTATGGGGCTTTACACAATATGCTCCTTAATCTCGCGAGTGTTACTCCCTTTGATTTTATGTGATTATTGACTCATTTGAATTGTTAAATTCTTTTGGAAATGTGGAAATATTTTTTGGAATCCAATTTTGATTCATGTGGTATTATTTGGTGTTGAGCATATTGTCATGAGATTTTAATATGGCACGAAGGTTGGGCACCCGCCAATATTCCTTTTTTCGGATATGCTTAAAAATAATGCATAGGCGTGGTACGGTGGTGAGGCCTGGTGACCCGGTTAATGTGTTGTTGAGAAATTATGTTGATAAAAATGCTATTGAGATTCGCATTTGATTTGAATATTCTTACTCCTATTGTTACGATTTATTCATCGCTAATATATTTGTTGAGCATCTTTCGTGTCGTATTGTGTACTTTTCCATGTTTTCTTTAGTTGGCAGGTTAGCGTGGATTGGGATGCTATGGACCAATTGGGATGATTTTTAGCGTGGATTATTTTGAGAAGATTTTAATACAAGAGAGAAGACTTGTATTTATTTTCGAGTTAGATAGTTGTATTTGATTCGAGAGAATTTGGTTGCATTAATTTGAAGATTGAGATTAGTGGCTTCTCTTTTTGTTATGGGATTTTTAGATGCTCTATACCTTGTTATATTGTGGATTTAGTATAGTTTTTATCGACAGTAGCGCTACGTTCGCTCTCCCCGGGCGGGCGGGGTGTTATAATTTCATTTGGGTTCTGAGAGATCGTCTGGCTAGCTCTGTGTTCGATTTAGTACGATGTGCTGGGTGCTGGTCCATTTCTCTCCTGACCAAATCCCGTATTTCATCATTTCCTCAAGATGGGAGCCTGTGACGGCGAGCTGGTTGTTGTTGCTCGAGCAAGTCATCATCTGATATGCATTCCTCAAGTATTTTAGACCCACGTCTAGGTATCCTTCCTCGGTTGCGAGACTTGCTCGCCTGAGGGCTAGGAGTGCGGTATTGACGTTGCCTGGTGCTACGATGGAGTTCTCTCTCCATTTTCTCCAATCTTCTTTTGAGATGAGCATTCTCAGCTTCTTTCTTGTGAGTGGCCTCCTCTTGCTCTTGGAGCCTGGCCTCATAGGCATCGATTAGCCCGGAGACCTGTGTGGACCTGTCCGACCCTTGGCTTTCCTCCGAAGCTTGCCGTTCTGGGAGAGCCCTAGGATTTGAATATCGAACTTCAGATCTGATCTTGCGAGGAGCAGGTTGCTCTTGAATATCCTTTACTTGAGGGGCATCGTTGCTGTGACCAGACATTCCAAATTCTTTTTGGTGAAGGTTTTCTTTAAGGAAAACAAACTCTTCCCACAGACGGTGCTAATTGTGGTGACAATTAAACTCAACACAAAATATCAATCAAAGGCAATCACCAGAATAAATAAAAAACTTGAAAGAATGGAAATCACACACAACACAAGATATACGTGGTTCGGCAAGAAGGTCTACGTCCACGGTAGTGCTCTCATTATTTTATTGCTCTTTACTCCAGGGGAGTGTTTACAAATTGCATGCCCTTTGCCCCGGGCTAGGGGTTTGATATATACATGTTATTTCGGAGAGTGGAGGTGTGGTACTCCTCCACATTAGCCAATAATCCCTAAAGTATATCTGAAGAGAGATTTTAGGAACTGACTGGGTCACAACAAAATTGGTTAAGGAGCGAGGTCTCTAGACTTTCTATTGTGTTTAATTGGGCTACTCGTCTGGGCCAAAGTGACAAATCGAGGTACCCACAGGTAACATCATCATATTCACTTTCTACATCCTTGCTTGAAGATTTGAAAGTGATGATTTTGTTTGCTTTAGGTTTCTCCTCTTCTGCAAGTTCCTTAAGTTCCATCTCATGAGTGATTAGATTACCCAACAGCTCATCAAGAGAGATTGGTCTTTCTCTTATTGCTTCCTTAATAGCCAACTTTTTGGTCATCCAAGTTGTCGATAATGACCTGAGAATCTCATTCACCAACTCATTGTTAGTATATATTTTTCCAAGAGATTTCAGACCATTTATAATATTTGTGAATCTAGTGAACATATCAAAAATAGATTCATCTGATTTCATTTTAAATAACTCATAACTATGAACAATCATATATATTTTTTTACTTGACTTGTTCCTTCATATGTGACTTCTAACCTATCCCAAATTTCTTTAGCAGATTCGCAACAACAAATTTTATTATACTCATTTAGATCAAGGGCACAATGCAAAATATTCATAGCTTTGACATTTATTTGAATTTTCTTAATATCTACTTCATACCATTCATTTTCTTCTTTAGAAACAGAAATATTATTTACCATTTTCATAGAAACAAAAGGACCATTTATAACAACTCTCCAAACTTCATAATCATTTGACTGAATAAAATATTTAATACTATTTTTTCAATAATTATAATCCTTTTCAAAAACTGAAGGAGATTCAAAAATAGATTGACCTTCACCAAGGGATGTTGTAACATTTGCCATGATCTTTAACTCTAAGATTGTTAAATCTAAAAATAACTAGAGCACTTGCTCTGATTCCAATTATTTTCCAGATTATACTCGAGAGGGGGGTAAATTGAGTTTAGCAAAAAATTTTGGGTCAAATTAAAATTTGAGAAAATATTTAATTTAATACACTTAATTCAAATTTCAGATTAAAAAATATTAAATAATTATTAAATAAATACCACCAATTAATTTAAACAAGTTAAAATGCAAATTTTAACACTCTACAAATATTAAATTAATTTTCGCATTTAATATAACTTAATATTCTGAAATAAATTAATTAATTCAAAAACAATTATTTTAATCTTCAAATAAATTTACCAATTTTAGGAATTAATTAATTTGCAACTCTAATTGTTGAAAATATAAATTCAAGCTAGCACAAGCAAAATATGCAAATAAAATGCAAAAAATAAGTGACACCTTATTTTTAAAGTGGTTCGGCCGAAACTCTGCCAATGTCCACGCGCCTAGAGCAACTTTCGTCTCCTTACGCTTCATTATTCATGATCCCCTTGACAATAGGATCAAACCACCACTTTACAAACACTTGAACCAAATACCGGCTCCAAGACCTTGGTCCACTTTAGGGTAGATACCAATCACTGTTATAAATCGAAGCTTCAACAAAGCTTCAAACAAATCTGATTTTTATAGTACAAGATTGAATAATGAAACTCCTTAAAATAAAAATTGAATCTGAGTTTCTTCTTTTTTAATGAGACTTCAATAAATAATGTTGATGTAAACTCAAGTCTTCTTCTTCTTCAATGATTGAGAAGAATGTAAAATTAATTTCTCTCTTGAATGTAGTAGCTGAGTAATACTTTAAATGCTCTCAATAAATTCTTTAACTCTTGCTCATAGTCTCATTCTTCTGTCTTCAATGCAACACTTTGAATGCTTTAATATGTCTTCAAAAACTAGTTGTTAAATGCTCCTAATTTTGCTTAGAGAAAATAGACTAAAATTGAACTTCAAATCCCATTTCATCTTGTCAAGAAAAATGGTCGTTGAGACATGAAAATAACATTATGAAAATATGGGACTAAAAGTAGCTCTTTGTAGATAACCTCACATAGGTTCTGCAAAAATGTTAGTCCAAGAGACAGAGATAAATACGATATTCTGATATATAAAATGATGTTAGTCATTTAGTGTAGACACAAATGAAGTGCTCTGTCAAAAGGTTTAAACGTTATATAAAATAAAAATAAGAAAAGTTTTTATCATTTATTACAGTGTCAAAGCAAGACACCAGTACTGACAAACCAACTGCATACGCTTTAGACAAAAAATTTGCGTGTAAAAGAATAAAAGATAAGTCTGATTGTACAAAACATGTGGATACCAAGACTAATACCAGAAAACTTTTACCAACTAAACAATCTATCAAAGTTAAGGTTCAAAGATAACAGCCCAAGGCATTAAAAATAATTGGTCTTACAAACAAGATTATATATATGTAAAATATATATAGATCACATAAACATGTAGACATTTTTATATAAAAAACATCATCTGTTTATGTGTGTGTGTGTGTGTGTGTGTGTGTGTGTGTGTGTGTGTGTATATATATATATATATATATATATATAGGAAAATATGTTACTACAAATTTGTCAAAGAAATTTGACACGCGTGTGGCTTTTAAAAAAAAGGTTTGAAAGAAAAATTCAAACTGAACTGACAGTGGATGTATATCCTCTCAATGGCGGGGCCCAATGACAAGGTGTAAGAAGAGGTAATAATTATAAAGATTTATATATATGAAACGTATGTATAGTAATATATGGCTGCTTTTATGAGACTTCAAAAACTGATTGAGTTTTTGTATAAAAAAATTGATTCGACCATAAATGTCAGAAGGTTAGATAAAAACAAATCGTCAATAGTTATAAGAGTGTCCAAATGAAATGGACAATAATAGGTTAGTTAAGAGATGGTGCCGGAATAAAAAATAGTGCAACTTATCTTGGTAAGATAAATTAGGACGCAAGATAGAATGGCGTAGGGCCCAAAGAAACTAGGCATTGTACGGCTTGTGAAAGTTTATATAAACACCTAGAGGAAGCAGTGTAGTTCCAAGCCTTCCAAGCATAGACTTTATATAAACTGAAATTGTTCTTCAGAAGCACCAAAATTGATCAGCCAAGCATAACATTTTGAATCACACACGAATTACATATTCCTCTTCCCACTTATCCCTTTAACATTGCAGTAAGGTATAACATTACATGCATGATCAATTTATGTGATGAATAAGTATATGAAGAAAATATTGAAAACTAAGATAAAGGATACACGCGTGGGGCCAAGGGATTTAATTGGCTGGCGCTATGGGAAGTCATATCTGTAATAACTATTAGAGAATGGACGGGACAACTAAAAGAGCTTACATATTGCAAAGGCAGTATAAACTTATATAAAAGAAATGACATCTCATATAGAGGTATGAATATATAACGTGTGAATGTGTAGCAACAAGTATCTTCCTTTATATATAAAAGAATATAACACATGACATCTAACAAAATGTATATATATTAAAAGTTAGAATCTAAGCATAATTGATGATAAACTTTAGCACTAAACAGATATATAATACGTATGATAACATATATAATATATATGTATACAACTAAACATCTAATAAATTTATAATATAACTAAAAGATAAAATGTAAAAAGTAAATTTTAAAGTTATATTTATATAATAATATATAGATTATAAACAATATGCTAATAAGTGATGAAATAATATATATATATAACGATTCGTCAAGGATTCTTTACCATTCCTCGCACATTAATAACATAATCTCTCTTCAAGATTGGGGATCCTATCCCTCCATTCTAAAACCCTCCCAAGTCATCAAATTCAGTTTAGTTATTATGATTATATTGAAGCGTGGTTTAAAGTTCTCTTTTACTAAAATGAGTCATTTACTCATTCTTGGTTTCTTTGCTTTGATAAAAAATTTAAAAGTCAAATTCCTTCTTGGTTTTCCCGGTGGTGGATAGAAAATGGTTCTATCCCAGAAATCCTACCTGCAGACCTCTAAGAACAAGTTAAATTTTTCACTAAAATCTTTGGTGTATGGCAAGGTTACTACTATATGTTTCTTTCTATGAAAAAATGCATTTGCTAGATCGGAACAGATTTCATTTGTGATTTTTAATTTTTAATTTTCTATTTTATCTTGGAGAATCTTGTTAGTAAGTTGGTCTTCAATCCTCTTGTATCTTACTTCTTCATTTAAAAAATTTAATTGTCTTCTCTTGTATTGAAAACGGTTTACCAATATTGAAAAATCTTTGAGCGTTTTTAAATCTCTGACTTCTGGTTTTGAAAGAAATTCAAACTTTACTTGTTGACCTAAGGCTAGGGAGGTTATATATATATATATATATATAAAATAATGAAATATTTATTATAAATAATATGCTAAATAGTAAAAATATCTTTAGTGTAAGACTAAAAGAATATTATAATAAGTGATGAAATCACTACACCAAAAATGCTAATCTAGCACACTTGGATAAGGAGAGCCTGGCACGGTTTATAATTGTGCCAGATTGGTGCCAGAATCTGGCACGGTTTAAAAGCGTGCCAAAAATGTGCTAAAATTTATTATTAAAAAATAGTAAAACTAATTCCAATTTTTATTTTCGAGGGACAACCGTCTCCCCGCTCTTTCTCTACCAAAAATTATCTCTATACCAAAACCCTCTTTCACTCCTTAGGTTGCACTCCATCATCCTCTTTGAGATGTGAGATGTTAAATCGAAGACCCAGCTCCCTAAAGATCAAATCTACCACTATCCTCCACCCGACAACACCTGCCGACTTCAAAACTACGCCAACAAAAGCCCCGTCGGAGCTCTTGTTGCCGTTGCTTTTGCTGGACACTCTATCTCCTAATCATCTTATTCATCATTTCCGTCGCCATACTCTACTTAGTTTTTCGTCCGGAATCCCCCAAATACTGAATCAACGACATCACAATCCGAGGCCTCAACCTGACGTCTTCGATAACTCTTTCTTGTCTGAATTTCCATGTAATCAAATGCTTCATCTCGCCAAATCATCATATCTCCCTTTCCATTTTTATTATTAAAATGGTTTTTTTCCCAACTTCGTTATCAAATGCACACTAACATTGACTGACTTTTATTTTTATTTTTTTGGTTCGATGGGTGTGGCCTCAATTTTAGTTCATGTCTGCTTTTAATTTTTATATGTATATCGTTTTGTAGTTGCTGTATCTAATTCGATATTATATCTACAATATATTTTCTTTATTACAATGAATTTATATGGTGAACAAAAGGAAAATGCGCATGCACTTAATTTGGTCTATAAGAATTTGTTACGTTTGTATGGCTTAAATTACTTGGAATAAATCTCCATATTGTTTAAAGCAGTCCAACTTTTGCTACCGATTCAAATTTAAATATTAATTTCTTATTGATTTACTCAAATGAAATAGGTATTGCATATAGCTTGCACTAAAATATATATTCTTTGATAATATGTGTTTCTCAACTGTTTGCTTAAATGAATTGTATATTTATTTTGCAGATAACATGCTCTATATGTTTGGGAACAATGAAAAGAGGGGATGTCCACGCTATTTTCACTGCAGAGTGTTCTCACTACTTCCATTTTCATTGCAGAATGAAGGTTAAGTGTGAGTTGAGGGTGGATCGTTTAACGGCGAAGTTCGGGATTATTTATAATGATTGCGATTATTGTGTGGAATTATGGTAACAGATTTGATTCACATCAGTGTTACATCTCACATCAATGTGAGATGTGATGGTAATCCTCTTTTTCTTCTTAGATACTATGAAACCATGTCATCGGGTCTTCGATTTCACACTGCCATTGGGTCTTCAATTTCATACCGACATTGCTACCCTCACTGTGAAACCATGACATTTGTCTTGATAGAGAACCATTTCAGATAGATATTCTTGTTTTCTTTATTTGGTTACAAAAATGTTGTGAGTTTTTCTGTTAAAACTAGGGTTTTCGAAATGAAAGTTCAGGTTTATGAATGATAATGAAATTATATTATTGCCTTTAGAAATTGATTATAAGTTGATTGTAAAAATGAATTTTAGATTTGTTATTATTGTCTTTGTTTAGCAGTGATGAATTTTGTGTCGCTGGCATTACCAAACTTCATAGTGTTGTAATTTTTTTATTTTATTTTGACTATGTTGATATTTCCATTGTTTAGTTTATGGCTAATTCTTGACCATACATGAAGACCTTTGTAGTTCAACAGTTAGGTTGGAGTTGTCTAAGCTTTATTATTATGTTGGTGAAGATTTTCCTTTCATATATATGGTCACTCCTACATAGACAAACAGGTGCTCTAACCTCTCCATGTTCTTATTATTCTTATTTTTTTTCTGTTCATCCATCAACTATTCTGGTGATTTCCTGACATGACAGGGATAATTTATTCACTTTTCTGGTATACAGTGGTCTTTTGGGAATAATTTTGTAGTGGTTACTTTTGGGGAAGAAAGTCTTTAAAATCTATATCTCATGGCCAAGAGGGTGGCGCTTGAAAGGTAGAGAGGATTCTCCACAAGATATGGTTAGGAAGGATGCATACAAGATGATTCTCCACAAGATCCTCTTCCACCTACGCCACCTTGCTTCGAAGTACTTACCTTAAAGCTACAAATCTATAAATATAATAGTTAGAGATTGTGGGATTGTTCGAGCTCGGCTCATATAAACTTTTTATGACTGTTTATATAACATTTATATAAAAGTTATATAATAGTTATAAAACAGTTTATATAACTGTTATATAAACATTTATATAACATTTTCCCAAGTTTTTACAAGGGCTGCTGACCAATTTCTGTGGTCTTTTATTTAGACCAATTACTCAGTCTCAAAATAAATCATTGTATGCTTTTATAATCCTAAGGTACAAATCTGCAAAATCTCTACTTATATTCCTAATTTATACTTCTATAATCTTGCTCCACCACCAACTATCTCGTTTGGCATATTTGAGGTGATTTGAATTTGTTAGATGGATAAATTTACTCAATGTTCATACTACAAAACCTCTAGTTGATGTATATGGCTTGTATAAAATTACGCAATTTGCAGGGTGTTTCACTAATAGCAATTGGTCGGGTGTTACAATTTGCAGGCTCAAAATTTTTCCATAGGGTCTTCATTGGAATGGATTAATACTTCGACCGTGATGACCTCGAGACATTAATGGCCTCTGCTTTTTCTGCTGATTTGGTTCACTGTGATGCTCCACCTGGAGAACTGGTCGTCTCCGTAGACAAGCTATTGTTTTTTACTGGACTAAAAGATGAGTTTTTTGGTGAGAAAAGGTAGGTGTATTTAAAGTTATTTTATCATATCCTAACTTTTTTGGTCAAATCTTAGGAAATATGTACAACTAGATTTAGCGTGTAAACATGGATATGTGCAAGAGCTAAAACTAGCTTCTGTTTTAGTGTGTAATAATGGGGGTATCTAAATTCAGAATCATAACAGTTATATATAACAACTATTATTTATAACAGTTATATATAACAACTGTTATATATAAGAGTGGATCATATAACATCGAATTTATGCATCACATATAGCAGCTTTGAGTCGTGTAAAGCACATTCATAACATCGGATTTATGCATTACTTATAGCAGTTGTTATTCATAGCAGTTTTGAGTCCTATTAAGAATTGCAACTTATGATTTCACACTTAAGTTATCACTAATGAACACAAAACTTAAAAACACACATTCAAATCTATAAACAAAGTTATAGATTTACAAACTTAAATCAAAATTCAAACGTAATAAATAACAAACGCTGATGATAGAGACCTAACAAATAACACAATTAGGGTGAAAACCAAGCCGTTTGAGGGTGAAAACCCAAACCAGCCCCCAAACGGCCCCGCAAGAAGCACGAACACATCGCAGGGGACTAATGTAACATGTATGAACTGACCGCGTAGTCATGGATCTCCGGGTTTGAGAATATGATGATAATTTCAAAATATGTAGATTAGGCTTGAAAATAAGCCGTTTGAGGGTGAAAACCCAAACTAGCCTTCAAACGGCCCCGTAAGAGGCACGAACACCTCGCACGGGACTAATATAACTTGTATGAACTGACCGCATAGTCGCGGGTCTCCCGGTTTTAGAATATGATGATAATTTGAAAATATATTGATTAAGCTTAAAAAAGGCCCTTAAAGGGTGAAAACCCAAACCAGCCCCCAACCGGCCCTGTGAGAGGCACGGACACCTCGCACGGGACCAATATAACTTGTACGAACAGACCGCGTCATCACGGGTCTCCCTATTTGAGAATATGACAATAATTTAAAAATATATTGATCAAGCTTAAAAAAATCCCTTAAAGGGTGAAAACTCAAACCAACCCCCAAATGGCCCCCGTAAGAGGCACGAACACCTCGTAAAGGACCAATGTAACTTGTACGAACTGATCGTGTAGTCGTGGGTCTTTCGGTTTGAGAATATGATGATAATTTCAAAATATGTAGATTAGGCTTGAAAACAAACCGTTTGTGGGAGAAAACCCAAACCAACCCTCAAACAGACCCGTTAGAGGCACGAACACCTCGCACGGGACCAATGTAACTTGTACGAACTGATCGTGTAGTCGCGTGTCTCCCGACATAAGAATATGACGGTAATTTAAAAATATATCGATTAAGCTTAAAAAAAGCCCTTAAAGGGTGAAAACCATAACCACTCCGCAAACGGCCTCGTAAGAGGCACGAACACCTCGCACAGGACCAATCTAACTTGTATGAACTGATCGTATAGTCGCGGATCCCCCGATTTGATAATATGATGATAATTTCAAAATATGTAGATTAGACTTGAAAATAAGTCATTTGAGGGTGAAAACCCAAACCAGCCCCCAAACGGTCCCGTAAGAGGCACGAACACCTCGCACGGGAGCAATGTAACTTGTACGAACTGACCGTGTAGTCGCGGGTCTCCCGATTTGAGAATATGATGATAATTTGAAAATATATTGATTAAGCTTTGAAAAAAGCCCTTAAAAGAAGGAAACCCAAACCAGCCCCCAAACGGCCCCATAAGAGGCACGGACACCTCGTACGAGACCAATGTAACTTGTACGAACTGATTGCGTTTTCACGAGTTTTCCGATTTGAGAATATGATAATAATTTCAAAATATATCGATCAAGCTTTAAAAAAAGCCCTTAAAGTGTGAAAACCTAAACCAGCCCCCAAACGACCCTGTAAGAGTCACGAACACCTCGCACGGGACCAATGTAAGTTGTACAAACTGATCACATAGTCGCAGGTCTCTCGGTTTGAGATAATGATGATAATTTCAAAATATGTAGATTAGGCTTGAAAATGATCCGTTTGAGGGTGAAAACCTAAATCAGTCGCCAAACGGCCCCGTAAGAGGCGCGGACTCCTCGCACGGGACCAATGTTACTTGTACGAACTGACCACGTAGTCACGAGCCTCCCGATTTGAGAATATGACGATAATTTTCGTATATGTAGATTAGGCATGAAAATAAGTTGTTTCATGGTGAAAACCCAAACCAGCCCCCAAACGTCCCCGTAAGAGGCACGAACACCTCACGCGGGACCAATATAACTTGTACGAACTGACTGCGTAGTCACGGGTCTCCCGACTTGAGAATATGATGATAATTTGAAAATTTATCGATCAAGCTTAAAAAAAAGCCCTTAAAGGGTGAAAATCCAAACCAACCCCCAAACGGCCCCATAAGCGGCGCGAACACCTCGCACGGGACCAATGTAACTTGTATAAACTGAATGCGTTGCCACGGGTCTCCCGATATGAGAATATGACGATAATTTCAAAATATATCGATCGAGCTTTAAAAAAAGCCCTTAATGGGTGAAAACCCAAACGGCGCCGTAAGAGACACAAACACCTTGCACGGCACCAATGTAACTTGTACGAACTGATCGCATAGTCCCGGGTCTCTCGGTTTGAGAATATGATGATAATTTCAAAATATGTAGATTAGGATTGAAAAAAAGCCGTTTGAGAGTGAAAATCCAAACCAGCCCCTAAACGATCCCGTAAGAGGCACGAACACCTCGCACGGGACCAATTTAATTAGTACGAACTGACTGCGTAGTCACGGGCCTCCCGATTTGAGAATATGACAATAATTTCAATATATGTAGATTAGGCTTGAAAGCAAGTCGTTTGATGGTGAAAACCCAAACCAGACCCTAAATGGCCCAGTTAGAGACACGAACACCTCGCACGGGACCAATGTAACTTGTACGAACTTACCGCATCATCACGGGTCTCCCTATTTGAGAATATGACGATAATTTGAAAATATATCGATCAAGCTTAAAAAAAGGCCCTTTAAGGGTGAAAACCTAAACCAGCGCCCAAACGGCCCCGTAAGAGGCACGAACACCTCGTACGGGACCAATGTAACTTGTAATAATTGACCGCGTAGTTGCGGGTCTCCTAGTTTGAGAATATGATGATAATTTTAAAATATGTAGATTAGGCTTGAAAATAAGTAGTTTAAGGGAGAAAATCCAAACCAACCCCCAAACGGCCATATAAGAGACACGAACACCTCGCACCTGACCAATGTTACTTGTACGAACTGACCGCGTAGTCGAGGGTCTCCGGGTTTGAGAATATGATGATAATTTATGAATATGTAGATTAGGTTTGAAAACAAGCCGTTTGAGGGTGAAAATCCAAAGCAGCCCCCAAACGGCCCCGTAAGAGCCACGGACACCTCGCACGGGACCAATGTAACTTCTAAGAACTGACCACATAGTCACGGGTCTCCCGGTTTTAGAATATGATGATAATTTGAAAATATATCGATTAAGCATAAAAAAAAACCTTAAAGGGTGAAAACCCAAACTAACCCCCAAACGGCCCCGTGAGAGGCACGAACACCTCGCACGGGACCAATGTAACTTGTACGAATAAACCGCATTGTCATGAGTCTACCTATTTAAGAATATAACAATAATTTCAAAATATATCGATCAAGCGTAAAAAAATCCCTTAAAGGGTGAAAACCCAAACCAGCCCCCAAACGACCCCATTAGAGGCACGAACACCTCGTACGGAACCAATGTAACTTGTACGAACTAACAGTGTAGTTGCGGGTCTCCCGGTTTGAGAATAGGACGATAATTTTAAAATATGTAGATTAGGCTTGAAAATAAGCCGTTTGTGGGAGAAAACCCAAACCAGCCCCCAAACGGACCCGTTAGAGGCACGAACACCTCGCGCGGGACCAATGTAACTTGTACGAACTGTTCGCGTAGTAGCGGGTCTCCTGGTTTAAGAATATGTTGATAATTTGAAAATATGTCAAATAAGCTTAAAAAAAGCCCTTAAAGGGTGAAAACCTAAACCAACCCGCAAACGGCCCCGTAAGAGGCACGGACACCTTGCACGGGACCAATGTAACTTGTACGAACTGACCATGTAGTCGCGGGTCTCCTAATTTGAGAATATGACTATAATTTCAAAATATGTAGATTGGGTTTGAAAACAAGTCGTTTGAGGGTGAAAACCCAAACCAGCCCCGTAAGAGGCACGAACACCTCGCACAGGACAACGTAACTTGTACGAACTGACCGCGTAGTCGCGGGTCTCCCGGTTTGAGAATATGATGATAATTTGAAAATATATCGATTAAGATTAAAAAAAGCCCTTAAAGGGTAAAAACCCAAACCACCCCCCAAACGGCCCCATAAGAGGCACGAACACCTCGCACGAGACCAATGTAACTTGTACGAATGACCGCGTTATCACGGGTCTCTCGGTTCGAGAATATGATAATAATTTCAAAATATATCGATCATGCTTAAGAAAAGCCCTTAAAGGGTGAAAACCCAACCCAGCCCCCAAACGGCCCCGTAGGAGTCACGAACACCTCGCACGGGACCAATGTAACTTGTACAAACTGATCGCGTAATCGCAGGTCACTCGGTTTGAGATAATGATGATAATTTCAAAATATGTAGATTAGGTTTAAAAATAAGTCGTTTGAGGGTGAAAATCCAAACCAGCCGCGAAACGGCCATGTGAGAGGCACGAACACCTCGCACGGGACCAATGTAACTTGCATGAACTGACCACGTAGTCACGGGTCTCCCGATTTGTGAATATGACTATAATTTCAATATATGTAGATTGGGCTTGAAAACAAGTCGTTTCATGGTGAAAACCCAAACCAACCTCCAAACGGCCCCGTACTGATTGCGTAGTCACGAATCTTCCGATATGAGAATATGATGATAATTTAAAAATATATCGATCAAGCTTAAAAAAGCCCTAAAAGGGTGAAAACCCAAACCAGCCCCCAAATGGCCTTATAAGAGGCATGGACACCTTGCACGGGACCAATATAACTTGTACGAACTGACCGTGTTATCACGAGTCTCCCGGTTTGAGAATATGATGATACTTTCAAAATATATCGATCAAGCTTAAAAACAGCCCTTAATGGGTGAAAACCGAAACTGCCCCCCAAACGGCCCTTTAGAGGCACGAACACCTTGCACGGGACCAATATAACTTGTACGAACTGATCGCATAGTCCCGGGTCTCTCGGTTTGAGAATATGATGATAATTTGAAAATATATCAATTAAACTTGAAAAAAGTCCGTTTGAGAGTGAAAACCCAAACCTGCCCCCAAACGGCCCCGTATGAGGCACGAACACCTCGCACGGGACCAATTTATCTTGTACGAGCTGACCGCGTAGTCACGGGTGTCCCGGTTTGAGAATACGATGATAATTTCAATATATGTAGATTAGGCTTGAAAATAATTCGTTTGATGGTGAAAACACAAACCAACCCCCAAACGGCACCGTAAGAGACACAAACACCTCGCACGGGACCAATGTAACTTATATGAACTCACCGCATATTCATGAGTCTCTCGGTTTGAGAGTATGACGATAATTTGAAAATATATCAATTAATCTTTAAAAAAAGCCCTTAAAGGGTGAAAAGCCAAATAATACCGCAAATGGCCCCGTAAGAGGCACGAACACCTCGCACGGGACCAATGTAACTTATACGAACAGATCGCGTAGTCGCGGGTCTCTCGATTTGAGAATATGACGATAATTTCAAAATATGTAGATTAGGCTTGAAAACAAGCCGTTTATGGGAGAAAATCAAAACTATCCCCCAAATGGCCCCGTAAGAAGCCCGAACACCTCGCACGGGACCAATGTAACTTGTACGAATTGACCGCGTAGTCACGAGTCTCTCGATTTAAGAATATGATAATAATTTGAAAATATATCGATTAAGCTTAAAAAAAGCCCTTAATGTGTGAAAATCCAAACCGGCCCCCAAACGGCCCTTTAGGGGCACGAACACCTCGCACGGGACCAATGTAACTTGTACGAACTGACCGCGTAGTCTCGGGTCTCTCGGTTTGAGAATATGACGATAATTTCAAAATAAGTAGAATAGGCTTGAAAAAAGGCCGTTTGAGGGTGAAAACCCAAACCAGCCCTCAAACGGCCCCGTATGAGGCACAAACACCTCGCACGGGACTAATTTAACTTGTACGAGCTGACCGCGTAGTCACAGGCCTCCCGATTTGAGAATATGATGATAATTTCAATATATGTAGATTAGGCTTAAAAACAAGTCGTTTGATGGTGAAAACCCAAACCAGACCCTAAATGGCCCCGTAAGAGGCACGAACACCTCGCACGGGATTAATGTAACTTGTACGAACTGACCGCGTCGTCACGGGTATCCCGATTTGAGAATATGAAGATAATTTGAAAATATATCGATCAAGCTTAAAAAAAGGCCTTTAAAGGATGAAAACCCAAACCAGTCCCCAAACGCCCTCGTAAGAGGTACGAACACCTCGCACGGGACCAATATAACTTGTACTCACTGACCGCGCAGTCACGGGTCTCTCGGTTTGAGAATATGATGACAATTTCAAAATATGTAGATTAGGCTTGAAAATAAGCCATTTAAGGGAGAAAACCGAAACCAGCCCCCAAATGGTCCCGTAAGAGGCACGAACACCTCGCACGGGACCAATGTAACTTGTACGAACTGACCGCATAGTCGTGAGTCTCCTGGTTTAAGAATATGACCATAATTTGGAAATATAACGATTAAGCTTAAAAAAAGCCCTTAAAGAGTGAAAACCCAAACCAGCCCCCAAACGGTCCCGTAAGAGGCACGAACACCTCGCACGGAACCAATGTAACTTGTACGAACTGACCACGTAGTCACGTGTCTCCCGGTTTGAGAATATGACGATAATTTCAAAATATGTAGATTAGGCTTGAAAACAAGCCGTTTGAGGGTGACCACCCAAACCAGCCCCCAAACGGCCCCGTTAGAGGCACGAACACCTCGCACGGGACCAATATAAATTATAAGAACTCACCGCGTAGTCGCGGGTCTCCTAGTTGTAGAATATGATGATAATTTGAAAATATATCGATCAAGCTTAAAAAAAACCCTTAATGGGTGAAAACCAAAACCAGTCCCCAAATGGCCCCGTAATAGGCACGAACACCTCGCACGGGAACAATGTAACTTGTAGGAACTAACCGCGTTATCACGGGTCTCCCGGTTTGAGAATATGACGATAATTTTAAAATATATCGATCAGACTTAAAAAAAATCCCTTAAAGGGTGAAAAACAAAACTGGCCCCCAATCGGCCCCGTAAGAGGCACGGACACTACACACATGACCAATTTAACTTGTACGAACTGATCGTGTAGATGCGGGTCTCCCAGTTTGAGATAATGACGATAATTTCAAAATATGTAGATTAAGCTTGAAAACAAGCCGTTTGAGGGTGAAAACCCAAACCATCCCCCAAACGACCCCGTAAGAGGCACGAACACCTCGCACGGGCCCAATTTAACTTGTATGAACTGATCGCGTAGTTTCGGGTCTCTCGGTTCGAGAATATGATAATAATTTCAAAATATGTAGATTAGGCTTGAAAACAAGCCGTTTGAGGGTGACCACCCAAATCAGCCCCCAAACGGCCTAGTTAAAGGCACGAACACTTCACACGGGACCAATGTAAATTGTACGAACTGACCGCGTAGTCGCAGGTCTCCTGGTTTGAGAATATGAAGATAATTTCAAAATATATCGATCAAGCTTAAAAAAAATCCCTTAATGGGTGAAAACCCAAACCAACCCCCAAACGTCCCCATAAGAGGCACGAATACCTCGCACGAGACCAATGTAATTTGTACGAACTCACTGTGTAGTCGCGGGTCTCCCAGTTTGAGAAATGATGATAGGTCCAAAATATGTAGATTAGGCTTGAACACAAGCCATTTGAGGGAGAAAACCCAAACCAGCCCCCAAACAGCCCCATAAGAGACACGAACACCTTGCACGGGACCAATGTAACTTGTACGAACTGACCGCATAGTCGCGAGACTCCCAGTTTAAGAATATGACAATAATTTGAAAATATATCGATTAAGCTTAAAAAATCCATTAAAGGGACGTAAGAGGAACGAACACCTCGCATGGGACCATTATAACTTGTACGAACTTACCGCGTAGTTGCGGATCTCCTGATTTGAGAATATAACGATAATTTCAAAATATGTAGATTCGACTTGAAAACAATCGTTTGAGGGTGAAAACCCAAACTAGCCCCTGAACGGCCCCGTGAGAGGTACAGACACCTCACACGAGACCAATGTTACTTTTGCGAACTAATCGCGTAGTCGCGGGTCTCTCAGTTTTAGAATATGACAATAATTTGAAAATATATCGATTAAGCTTAAAAAAAGCCCTTAAAGGGTGAAAACCCAAACTCGCCCCCAAACGGCCCCGTGAGAGGTACAAACACCTCGCACGGGACCAATGTAACTTATACGAACAATCCGCGTTGTCACGGGTCTCCCGGTTTAAGAATAGGATGATAATTTCAAAGTATATCGATCAAGCTTAAAAAAGCCCTTAATGGGTGAAAACCCAAAGCAGCGCTCAAACGACGCCGTTAGAGGCACGAACACCTCGTACGGGACCAATGTAACTTGTACGAACTAATCGTGTAGTCACGGGTCTCCCGGTTTGAGAAATGATGATAGTTCCAAAATATGTAGATTAGGCTTAAACACAAGCCGTTTGAGGGAGAAAACCCAAACTAGCCCCCAAATGGACCCGTAAGAGGCACGGACACCTCGCAGGAGACCAATGTAACTTGTACGAACTGACTGTGTAGTCGCAGGTCTCCCAATTTAAGAATATGATGATAATTTGAAAATATATCGATTAAGCTTTAAAAAAAGCCCTTAAAGGGTGAAAACTCAAACCAGCCCGCAATCGACCCGTAAGAGGCACGAACCCCTCGCACAGGACCAATGTAACGTGTATAAACTGACCGTGTAGTCGCGGGTCTCCTGATTTGAGAATATGATGATAATTACAAAATATATAGATTAGGCCTGAAAACAAGTCGTTTGAGGGTGAAAACCCAAACCAACCCCAAACGGCCCCGTAAGAGACACGAACACCTCACACGGGACCAATGTAACTTGTATGAACTGACCACGTAGTAACGGGTCTCCCAATTTGAGATAATGATGACCATTTCAAAATATGTAGATTAGGCTTTGAAAACAAGCCGTTTGAGGGTAAAAACTCAAACCAACCCCCAAACGGCCCCGTAAGAAGCACAAACACCTCGCACGGGGCCAATGTAACTTGTACGAACTGGTCGCGTTGTCACGGGTCTCCCGATTTTAGAATATGATGATAATTTCAAAATATATCGATCAAGCTTTAAAAAAAGCCCTTAAAGGGTGAAAACCGAAACCAGCACCCAAACGACTCCATAAGAGGCACGAACACCTCGCACGAGACCAATGTAACTTGTAAGAAATGACCATGTAATCGCGGGTCTCCCGATTTGAGATAATGATGATAATTTCAAAATATGTAGATTAGGCTTGAAAACAAGCCGTTTGAGGGTGAAAACCCAAACCACCCCCCAAACGGCCCCGTAAGAGGCACGAACACCTCGCACGGGACCAATATAAGTTATACGAACTGACCGCGTAGTCACGGGTCTCTCGGTTTGAGAATATGATGATAATTTGAAAATATATCGATTAAGCTTAAAAAAGCCCTTAATGGGTGAAAACCCAAACCAACCCCAAAACGGCCCCGTAAGAGGCACGAACACCTCGCACGGGAACAATGTAACTTGTACGAACTGATCGCGTAGTCACGGGTCTCTCAGTTTGAGAATATGACAATAATTTCAAAATATATCGATTAAGCTTAAAAAAAAGCCCTTAAAGGGTGAAAACCCAAACCAGTCTCCAAACGACCCCATTAGAGGCACGAACACCTCGCACGGGACCAATGTAACTTGTACGAACTGACCACGTAGTCGTGGATCTCCCTCTTTGAGAATATGATGATAATTTCAAGATATGTGGATTAGGCTTGAAAACAAGACGTTTGAGGATGAAAACCCAAACCTACCCCCAAACGATCCGTAAGAAGCACTAACACCCCACACGAGACCAATGTAACTCATAGGAACTGATCAGGTAGTCATAACTTGCGTAAGATTTTCAATTTTATAATATAATAATAATTGCAACTCCTATATGTAATTTTTTATCTTGAATAATCTTTTTTTATAAATTACTTGGTTACTAATATCTTATATTTTTTGTATCCTATTTTTTTGTAGGATAAGATTTTATCGTTAGCATTTATTCACGTGGAACGCACGAAGAACTCAATGGTTTACAACAAGGGGTTTATTTATGATTCTATTTTTTTGTGTTATGGCCGTGTGGGCTTTTGTAGTTTTATTATTAACTTTTATGTCCGTGTGGGCTTTTGTAAGTTTATTGTTATATTTTGTTGTCGTGCGGGCTTTATGTTACGCATGTTTTATATTAGCAGGTTTTAGAATGTCCAGAAAATAGAGGAAACTCTGTCCAATTTTTTTTGGTATGTGAACTACTAAAGACTTGTAATATTTTGAAGTTTGTATGTACATTAGTTTATCAACAACGTGCAAGATTTGCAATTTATGAATTTTCTTGTTTTCAAATAATTAATTTTTTTTTCCTTTATCAAAAAATTTGGCACAGTTCAAAACCGTGCCAAAAGTGTATTAAATTTTAGCACGGTTTTGAACTGTGCAAAAATTTTATTAAAATGTGCACAATCTGGAAGAGTTCAAAACCGTGTCAAAAGTGTATCAAATTTTGGCACGGTTTTGAACTGTGCCAAAAGTTTATCAAAATGTGCTCAATTTGACAGAGTTAAAAAATGTGCCAGAAATATCAAATTCTGGCACGCTTTAAATGTGTGCCAGAAGTGTTCCTGTTTGGTCAGATCTGGCACACTTTTAAACCGTGCCAGAAAAAAATGGCCATTTTAGAAACCTGATTCTAGCACAATTGAAAACCGTGCCAGATTTGATCTAGCACAGTTTGAAATCGTGTCAGATTTCTATTTTTGGTGTAGTGAATAAATATATAAAATAATAACTATACTTAAAATAAAATTATATATAAAAAAATATTTTCTTAATGTTTAATAAATATATGTTTGGAATCATCAAAATTAATATATTACATTAAACTAAAATGTACATTAATTATAATTAAACTAATTGAATATTAATTAAGGGGTTAATTACATTTTTCGTTTAACAGTAACTATTAAACCTTTAGATTATTCTCAATTACTTTCCCTTGTGATCGATACGAATATTTGGAACACGTTACAGCATATGGGGAAAAATAAAAGCTTGGGGATAGATGGTTTGCAGCTGAATTTTTGCAAAATCATTGGGACATCGTGGGAGAGTCGGTTATTCATGTTATCACAGAGTTTTTCATATATGTTACTCTTCCTCGTGAGCTTAATCGCACTCTCCTCGTTTTTCTACTTAAAATTCAGCAACCTAGAGAGTTAAACATTTTAGACCTGTTAGTTTATGTAATGTCATCTATAAACTTATTTCCTCTATTTTAGTTTCCAGAATGCATCCCATTTTTCAATATCTAGTATCCCCTTATTAAAACACTTTTACTGCTAATCGATATATTTAAGATAACATTCTTATTACCCATGAGATCTTACATACAATGCAGAAGTCAAAATAAAAAATGGCAGTTTTGCAATTAAAATTGATTTAACTAAAGCATACGATCAACTGGAATGGCCTTTCATTCAATGGGTGTTACAATTACATGGCTTACCGGACCATTGGATCACTTACATTATGGAATGTGTCTCCTACTTCTCAATGGTTATATTGGGGACACTTTTTCTCCTTTGGCCAAGGGGATCCGCTTTCTCCTTATTTATTCATTCAGGTTGTGGATGTCCTCTTAAGGAAAATGGAGAATGAATGTCTGCTTAATCATATGATGGAACTTCGAACTTACCTTAATGGCCAAACTATCCTTGGTCTTGCCTTTACTGATGATTGTATCTTTTTTTTACAACCATCCACACGCACTATAAGACAATTCCATCATATCAAATTTTTCGAAGCTGTGAGGCCAAAGTATCAATAAGGACAAATCATCTATCACCTTTGGTCCCTCCACCCCGTATTCTACTCGGCATACTACCATGCATCATCTCGGCTTTCACATGTATCAAGGCCAAGATAAGTACCTTGGACTTTCGCTTATTACAGGGTGGGTCACTCATCAATTATTTCTCAAGCTGACTGAGAACCTGGAGCGCCGCCTCCATGTCTAGTCTAATGAGTTCTTATCATATACTGGTCGTTCCATGCTCATTAATGTTGTATGTTCAATAATGTCATGTTATTTCATGTCTACCGATCCCTTGACCGCGCATATTCTCCATACCTTGGATAAGAAAATCAAATCTTATTTCTAGAATGCCTCCAAGATGTCTCATAAAACACCGATTGTCTATGGTATACAATTACTCTGCCTAAAAAGTATAGGGGATTGGGTATTAAACAACTCTAGTCTCTCAATAATGCTTACATGTTTAAACTTCTATGGAAATTATTCACCCAGTCGCGTAACATCTGGACACAAATGATGAAACATAAATACTTTCCTCACACAACTGTGTTAGTAGCTCGTAAACATGACAAGGCTCCTAGTTCTGAACCAAAATCTCTAGTTATATCCACTTTTCAAGAATGGTATTAAGTGTATCCTTGGCAACGGGGCCATCTCCTTTAGTAATCATACTTGGGTATTGCAAGATACTCTTCACACTCTATTTCCCTCAGGCATTTTAGATGCCCCCCTTAACAAGTTCTCCCACTCTTATCTCAATGGCTTCCATTGGATTTTCTTGACTATATCCTAGACCATTCTAAGCCAGATATTCCCTTTTGGTAGCCAAGTGCGTTGGAAGAATTTACGATCAGGTTTGCTTGTCACTAGATTAATGCTACCTGCTATGTGAAACATACTCTAGCGCTTCTGTGGGAGTGGTTGTAGCATAACAAGCTCTCCCTCCATTCAAAATGTTCCTAAGGTCCCTTCTTCACCAGGCCTTGCTTACAACAGATCGCCTTTTCCACTATCATAAGCTTCCCTTTTCCCTATGTTCTCTTTATGAGCTAGAAGATAGTAATGCTCATATTACACTGATTGCCCGACTTTATTCAACCTCCGCTCCTTATTCTCACCTCTCGACATCTGACCCATTACTTTACAGCTTTAGATCGAGGTGTTATTCTTTCATTTTATTCTTTCACATATAACTCTCCGGCCGTTATTCCTTCTTTGGGTTTTCTGGTTATCTCATAATGAGGTTATTTTTTAAAATAATCCCATCACACGGGATGCTTTCAGGCATACCTTGTCACATCATATTCATCAATTCCTACATGCCTCTTCCCACACTCAACCTTATCACATCACACGCCGTGTTTTTTTTCCTGTTGTCTGGACTCCACCTGCTCCTCCATTATTCAAATGCAACATGGATGGGTCGAAATCCCATGTGACGGGCCACGCTTCTATTAGCGGGATCACCCGTAATTCTAAAGGGGACTTTATCAGTGCTTTTACTAAACATATCAGCCATAAATCCTCGGTCATCCATAAAGGCTTTCAGAGACTCCACCATGTTACTCTTTGTTTATGTTTTCGTTAAGCTAATGTGTGTGCGCATGTTCTTTTTTCTACTTGAGTGTCACGTTCATTTTTTCTGCTTATTATGTACATAGTCCATGTTTTTTATTTCCGTTTTTATATCATAATATTTGTAATATAACTACTATCAGGTATACATCAAGTAGCATCACTTGTAAAATACTCTATCATAAATAAAGCTTCTTTTTCTGGGGAAAAAAATAAATCCTTGTTTTCCAACTTTTCTCTCCCATTCTCAAGAGTTGGGTGTCGTTCTTTTCCTAAATCAAATATATTTGTTCTCTCACTTAACTTGCTCCATAAATATTGATCCCTAGCGAAAAATCAATCGCATCATATTTCTTACAATTATCCACCATCCATCGCACCAACATAACCCATTCATCTCCAACCCTCCCCGTAAATTATGTGACCTTCACTTTACAAAATTGTTTAAGATGGATAGAGCCTCCGATTTCCTCCCACTTTGTTGTTAAAATTGTGTCCGATTATAGGTAGCAGGTAGCACACCACCTCTCTTTGAACATTAATGAATGGAATATGATTTGTTTAAAGTTGAATTTTTAACCACCTCATCAGACTGATCAATCTCCTCTTCATAAACGGGGCATAGATTTCAAGAATATTTATGTTAGATAGTTGGATTTTTTTATTTATCTTTACTGTGTCTTCACACTCCTACGTTGGGAGAGTTGTGGATTGTGTTTATTCGTTTGGAAATGGCATAGACATAAGATATAAAGTTATATGTTATATGTTTCATCTCCTCTCATTTAGTATGTTGGACATTAATTGTTCTATTATTTCTTTCTTTATTTTTTTTTATTATTATAAATTTATATCTCAAGAATTTTTTTTGTTGATTGAAGAAAAAGTTGTGTATTGATTTTGGAAATATTAATGATACATAGAAAAATATCTATGTATATTTTTTCAATGAAACGTTTTTAGAATATAATTTAATTTACCAATCAATCGAGTGTTTATTCTTTTTTATATTTGCCAAATATTTTTTTGTGATTGTGAGTCTACGTTATTACTAGTCTTGTTATGACTAATATTTATTCCTGAAGTTACTTTTTCTTCTTTTGTACTTCTTTATATTTGATTTCTGATTGTGCTTGTTCTATCAGTCAAATTCTTCATTTTTTTCTATCATGAATAATTAGTTTTCCAATATGTAGATTGAATTATCTAATTGTTTATTATAGAATATTTTTCTTGGTTCATATACTTCTCTTAATCAAAATAATAGAATTGAATTTACTTTTGAGAGTTCTTTTATATTTAATTTTTTATAAATAGGACGCTGTTGAAAACCCATTTTTTTGTTTCCTTTTAGCCTTTTAGAAAGAAATTTGCTCATCCTTTTAAAACTCTTAGACCTATAAAATTCTTCTTTTCACTTTTTCAATTTTTTCTAGTTCATTTAAAATGGACTTTAAAAAGGAAGGTCATGTTTAGGGAGAACCAAAAGGAAGTTCTGCTTCCATTCCCCAAACTGTTAAAAAAATCATCTTTTTCTTTTCGTTCATTTTTTTCATTATATCTCAATGAAGTAATTTTATTAAACCATTTTATTAAAATTTAATTGTCTCTATTCACACACAATCGCACCAAAAATTTGTGTTCATTTTGATTTCCTTCTTGATCAATGACATCTGGAGCATTGTTATTATGTCGTATTATCATACCATTATTATGTTTGAGTCCTTTACAAGTATGTATAACTCTGACCCTTTATGATCTTTCAAGGGGCATATTTGGGACTCCTTTAATTAGAGCAACAAACACACACCAATATGAGCATATCGACGATTTATAACTCTTATGATTTGAATACACATCCATTATCGAGCCTTGTTATTATTCGGTATATCCGAATGGGTTCGATGTTGAATTATATCATTTTTATTTTTTTCTTTCAATGCAAAGCAATGGGAGAAGAAAAAAAGAAATATGTTTTATCCAAAAATAGAAACATGAGCCTAGGTTTTTTAAATCCCCAATACCTATTTCCTTTGATTCTTCATTTTTATTTGGAAATAATGAATTGAGTTCGTATAGGCATTTTAAGCGGTGCTATTGAAGTAGCCTTTATGGCTATATTTTCAGTAACTCTAGCCATTTCATAAATTATTCGACAAGGTTTAACAATAACAATCCAATATTTAGGGGATCCTTTCCCTGAACCCATATGTGTTTTGTGGGTCTTACGATAACTAGGTTATCTATAAATATAAGAACCCATATTTTCCACTATGACGTGCATTTCATGTCATTGATTATCGAACTTCTTCCAATTTTTTAGATGTACTCCAAGCGGGTTGAAGTACATCTAGGGTTGCATGACAGCCACCTCTACAAAGCCTACCCATGCTGAACCAAAAGTGCCTGATCCAAAGTCTATTTGGACAAAGTCATTTGTTGATATCCTAAAGTCCCCTCAAGAACCTGATCAAATCTCACTCAAATCAATTGCACCATTAAAAGGTGAGCCCTATATTCGTTTTTCTCATGAAGATCCAATAATCCAAGTTCATGTGCAGACTATAGACCAATCAGTCTATGCAACTTTTGCCTTAAGATCATGACAAAAATTCTATCTACTAGACTTGGATTTATTCTTCCACTTATCATTTGCAATTCTCAAGTTGGATTCATCAATGGCAGGAACATCACTGATAATATTCTTCTGGCTCAGGAGCTCATGCATAGCATTGGAAAAAAATGTCATGGCTCAAATGTAATCATCAAACTAGACATGCCAAAAGCTTATGATAAAGTGTCATGGGTATTCCTCCTTAAAACTATTAGAAAATTTAGTTTTTTGAAACTTGGATTTACAGAATCTGGAGATGTATTCCTGACAACTGGTTTTCAACTCTCATCAATGGTCAAAGTGTTGGATTTTTTAAATCTTCAAGAGGCAGAAAGCAAGGAGATTCTTTATCCCCGAGTTTATTTGTCCTTGTAGCTAAAACTTTCAACAAAGGAATCCAAAACTTGGTCTTAGAAGGCCTTGTCAAAAGCTACTCTCTTCCTAGACAAAGCCCAATCATTAAAAACCTTGGTTTTACTGATGATACAATAATTTTTTATAATGGATCACTTCAAACTCTCAAACACTTAATTGCTTTTCTTAAAAGATTTGAAGAGGCTTATGGCCAATGCATTAACTTCTCAAAAGGCAGCTTTACTATGCACCACTCAGTCCGCATTAATAGAATCAAATACATTTCTAAAGCTACTAACCTTGCCTATAAAAATACCTCTTTTCTACCTTGGTTGTCCTTTATACTATGGCAGAAATAACCATTCCTACTTTGATCCCATTATTCAAAAGATTAGAGCCAAAATTTCTTGCTGGCATACTAAATTCCTTTCTTTCTCTGGTAGGAGAACCCTTATTAAATATGTTCTACCCTCTATACCTACCCACACTCTTGCATCTTTAAACCCCCCCTTCTAAAACCATTAATCTCACCCAATCCCTGCTCAGTAATTTCTTGGAAGGCTCTTCCAAAGAATACGGTACTAAACATCATTGGTTGAAGTGGCCCAAATTGTGTTTTTCGGTTGAAAAAGGAGGTTTGGGGTTCAAATTTCTTCCTGATCTATGATAAACTTTCATCTTAAAGATTTGGTCGAATATCATCTCTTCTCAAAGTCTCTGGTCTGCCTTCTTCTTGAACAAATATAGAAATATGCCTCTCATTGGTGGATCTCAAAGTTACAAAAGATTTAAGTGTAATCAACCAACTGCATAAGATGCTACTTTAAATATTGAGGGGACTAAGATTTGGTTACCTAGAACTGATGGAAGTGTTTCAACAAACTCAACATGGCACCTGATCAGAATCTTAATATGTAAGTTAATGTGAAATTCGACATTCCACAAAAGAATCTTAATATTTTGTGGAAGTGCTATAATAAAATCATCCCCTTAGATGATTGTATCCAGGGTAGGGGTATACACCTTGTGTCAAGACGTAGCTATTGTAACTCTTCTACTGAAACTTTTGAACATCTTTTTATTTAAGGCCCAATTGGTTTGGTTGTTTGGAATCATTTCTCCCATATGTTTGGTCTCCACTTATCTTACTCATCCTTCCACCTTATGCTAATGTTATGGTGGCTGAAAAAACCATCTCAAGATTTCCTTAAAACTCTTCTTTTGATTATGCCAGCTGCTATTTTACGGGAACTCTGAAAATGCAAAAATTTATCTAGGTATGAAGCTATTGGTATGGATCATAGGAGAATCATCGGTAATGTGTTTGAGCTTGTAACTTCTTGCTGTAGTAAATTGAAATTCAAATCAAAACCTTCTTAATTCAATTTTGTTTTCAACCACTTCAAGCTATCCTATATAAAGCCTGTGCCTTTACACATTGACTATTCTAAGTGGATTAAGCCCGGGGAAGGTGAGATCAAGATTAATACATGTGGAGCATCCAAAGAAAAGACTTATCACTCAGGTTCAGGAGGTATTCTAAGAAATCACAATAATATGTTGATTCAATCCTATTCTTCTTATGAAGAAAACTCATCCATTGATACAGCTGAATGCTCTGATATCTTATCAGGCCTCCAGTGTTACATAAGTTTCAAAATTCCTTTAGTGATTATTGAAACTGACAATATCCTGCTTCTATACACCCTCAAAGGTCCCATACATAATCCACCTTGGTACCTTATAGAGTCTATCAAAGATTTTAGAGAAATTCAAACTAAAACCCCTATATCCTTTTCCCAAATTCGGAGACACTTTAATTCAGTAGCTGCAACTCTAGCCAATCATGGAATTCAATCTCAATGCTTCAAATATTTCAACAAGCCCCAAGACCTTCCTCCAGAGATTAAAGGGCAATACAAGATGGATCTCATAGGCATTCAATCATTTTCAATTCTTCATTAAGTTTTATTTTTTCCTATTTCTAGTTTATTTTAAGTTTTATCTATCTCTTATAAGGCCACTATGGGGGGGGGGGGGGGGGGGGGTTATTTTACCATCATATCTAATAAAGCTGGGGTATATATCCTCTTGGTAATAAAAAGCGGGTTGAAAGTGAATATGGATTAGTGTCGAAACGGGATAGGAATATCTCGTGACCATTGTCAATGGCATTGGAAGTAAAAAAATATAAATCTAGTTTGGTTGATAATGACAATAAAAATAGTAGGTGGAAGTTTAGACATAATATATTGTACAACATCCAAATAAGCATGGGATGTTTTGAAGATTACACATGAAGTTACATCGATCTTAACGAACTTTAATCTTCATCGGTTGACCACGTCTTTTGAAGTCTTCATGAAGAAAGATAACAAAAGTTTTGATGTTTTCAATGAAACTTTTAGTGACATAATTAACTCTTCACTTGGCTTAGGAAAAGATAACTCGGAGAAAGATGTTGTTGACAAAATCTTATGATCTTTACCCATGAAGTTTTATAGTAAGGTTGATGTAATTTATAAAGTTAGATCCACTACCAATATCCCTTTGCATGTGGATGACTTATTAAGAACACTTCAAAAAGAAAAAGGTATTTCTTCCAAAGATAACTCTAATAAGGACTCTAGCTATTTATTTGACTTTGATGAATAAAACATGATTTATGTTGCTAAGAATTTCACCAGTTTGTGGACAACTCAACATAAAAATAAGGTCAGAGACAAGCATAAATCGGCTATTATTTTAAAAGTTAAACAAGTGGGGTAAACAAGGTTGAATCCCCAAATGAGTTAATAACTTTTTTTACACGTGGTGGTGTAAAGGAAAATTTCTTAATCGAGTCAATTAGTAGTATTGGCTTATTCTGTTGTTCAGGATATGTAGTTTAATAGGGTGTTGTATTCCGAACCTTACACATGAAGACAGGTTAGCGATCAAAATCTGGAGACATCGAGCATCATCGTGCTGTTAATGCATTCCATAGGTATATAACATTTTTCGATATTTGGAGAAGTTTTAATGAGGATTTAATATAATATTAAAAAAATTACAAAAAAAATCGCAGGTTGTTCTAACGACATAGCATATATCGTTCGAACGAGCCTCTTAAGCTCGTTAGATCATTGAGATCAAATGAAACATCGATCGTAATAATTCTCCCTATTTTGGATTTTCATTGGAAGTTTTGTTCAAAAAATTAGTTACTTCATTCAAACGAGCCTTCTTAACTAATTCGAACGAGTTGGTGCATTTTTAAAAAAATTAGTTTGACAATTTTTATGTCTACCACATTTTTGTAAAACCTAATAAATATCGGAGCACGCTACAGTAGTTTCCAACCAAGCCTTTTATGCCTTATATGCTTTAGAAACCTCTTGAAAATCCTCTCCAAATATCTTTGATCACTTTTGATCATCTTTTTCAAATCCAAACCCACGTAAACCTTCACTTCTCATAATTGGATGTGGTGGATTCCGCACTATTGGAGATGGTAGAGGCAATCGGTGGAGGCCGACACAAGGAGTTGTTGTGAATCCGTGTTGGACTAACCTGATCTATAAGAAAACGATGGGTATAACTTCTATGAATTCTTGATACGTTGAGTCTGTTTGTAAGTCTTTTATGCTTCGTTGTAATAACTTTATTTATAGTGAATTTCACTAGGCCAGGTTGTCCGAGGTTTTTTCCATTTGGGGTTTCCTTGTAATTTAACGTCTCATGTTTGTTTGCTAACATTACTATTTGAATCTTGAATGCTCATATAGTAACTAGGGTAGCAAGATTAAAATTGGTAATTAAACTTAGATTACTAGTCTAGACATACATTTTTTTCTTCACAACCTGTTTGCAACTTGGCTGCAACTTGGCTAATTTTTAAGACTTAAAATTTGGTAATCTATCACTCTGTTAGATTATTTTATTCCTAGAATAAAGATAAGGTCACTGACTTAAAAGCCCATAAGGATACAATGTCAGAGTTTAATGAGTCTAATCTAAATCTCGATGACTTGGCCTTATTTGCAAAAAAAATTAAAAAAATCCAAGTTTTAAGAAACAAAACTCTAAATTTGATAAACCAAAATTTGAGAAAAACAAATATAATAAAGAAGGAAAGAATTTTAATGATCGTGATTTTAAGAAAAATAAAAATAAAATTCAAATAAAAATGAATTCGAGAGATGTTTTAAATGTGAGGGTCATGGTCATAGAGTGTTTGAGTGTCCCACTAAGCTTAAGAAACAGGGAAAAAACTAAGTTGGTTATAATTTTATTTTAAGAAATAGTTTTGTCGATTCAAATGAGTTTAGAAATTGTTGGCCCCTGAACGCAACTTCACTGCGTTTAAAACTAGTCATGCGAGTGACTCAAGTATGTCTCATTCTAATTCAAATAATATTATGCATGATGGACTCGACACTCGGTGAGCTCTTTCCTAAGACAGTGAAAATAATGATCGTGATGAAGGTGATCTCTAATCCACCTACTCTGATCTCTACATACAGTCCTTAAAAATTCAAAAAAGGAATAAAAAGTTGATTGTAAAGTTGTTGACGCTTGGAATGGAGTTAATTTCCTTGAAATAGAATGAGGTATTGGTGAGTCAACTCCAGACGATTAAAGTTTCTTTATTTGAGAGGCTTATTTTGATAGAAAAAGAGAAGGATGACTTTACTAATAAAGTCGTAAGTCTTAAGAAGGATTTCCATGGCTCTTTGGAGATTCGCGAGAAACTAGAAGCCAAAAATGCTACTTTAGGCTCCGTTTGTTTATCAGGAAAGTTAAACGGGAAAATAATCCCGAGAAAAGTGAAATGAAGTGAAGTAAAGGAAAATGAAAGTTATATTCTTGTGTGTGTTTGGTTAATGGGTGGAAAACTGCAAGAAAATTCTAAATAAAAAAAACAAAAAATTATATATATACATATATAGTTATAACTTTACAATGAAAAAGAATAACATATTTCTTATTTCAATTATCAAAAACTATAATTTATATAATAAACATCCATTTAAATCAAACATTACTAAATATAAAATAAAAATTATGAATATTTAATTAATAAATATATCAATAACTAGTGTATAATTATGAATAGTTATTTGTAAAAAATTTAGTAGTGTTATAACAACAACATCACCACCACCACCACCACCACCACCAACAACAACAACAATAATAATAGTAATAATAATAACAATAGTAGTAGTAGTAGTAGTAGTAGTAGTAGTAGTAGTAGTAGTAGTAGTAGTAGTAGTAGTAGTAGTAGTAGTAATAATAATAATAATAATAATAATAATAATAATAATAAAAGTAATAATAATAATTTACATGATAAAATACCAAGTTTCCTTGAACTTTCCTATAAAGTCATGGGTCTTTGATAGGATGTGTTTTGTGGGAAAAGTTTTTCTTGCAGGAAAATTTGAGGACCATTTTGTCACAACTTTTCTGCTAACCAAAAACAACAATAAGTTCAGGAAAATAATTTTCCTTCACTTTTTCTTTCCTTTACTGTTAAACACACGCAGCCTAAAGAAATGTCGTGCACTTTCCTAATAGGTCAAATTACTTTTGAGTGTCGTTCCAATAAGATATGGAAGTTATTTCTTGGACCTGTCCTAAATTTTAAGGAGAGAACGGGTATAGGTTTTGATGATGCTGAAACTTCAACTTCTAAATCTAAATCTCAACCTAATGTCGTGTTTCTTCTAAACCTACCCCACCAAATAGAAACCTCCCCAAAGAAAATTAATAAGAAGAAATCCATCCAACCCTATGTTTGTACCTATTGCAAAAGAACGGGTCATATTAGAGATTTTTGCTACAAGTTCGAGAGGGATTCCCATTACTCGGTCTCACACACCTCACTATAGCCAACTGGATAGTCTGATAGAATAAGTTGAATATCTAGTCCACAATTCTAAGAGTTTAATAGAACAATTCCAAAGGTTGTTTACGCCTCATGGTAATATATTCAAACCAAAGACTAATAATAAAAGAAAAGGCAAGAAGAAGACAATTCTAACTTGGGTGGTCAAGAAAAATGCCACAAAAGCTCTTGTTGATCATGTTGCTCTCAAAACCCACGTTATCTCCCAATGGTATTTCGATAGTGGATGTTCTAGGCACATGACAAATGACAAACCATTTTTTTACTAAATCTGAGGATTGCATGGATGGAAAAGTCACCTTCAATGATGGGAGTCAATCTAGTGTGTTGGGATATGGCATTATTGATAATTCTGGCTTCCCAAAGCTAGACACTATGATTTATGTTCACGCATTGATTAACACAAGCCAATTGTGCGATAAAAATGTTACTAGTAAAATTTAACTAGGCAAAATGTTGTGTCTACAATTAACAGATTGTAATAAAAGTTGTGAGGACATCTGATAACTGTTATAGTAGCATTCCTTATTCTTCGTTTATCTGTAATAGTGCCAAGATCCCCCTATATCGAACTTTGACATAAAATACTAGGCCATGTGAATTAAAGAGATCTTGACCGTGTTGTGAAGAATGACCTAGTTCATTACTTACCATCTCTATGAAAATTAACTTCCTCGATTTGTGCTCCATGCCAACATAAAAACCAAATTGAGTCTCCATATAGGAAGTTGAATATTATTACCACCTTTAGTATATTATAGTTGATACACATGAATCTCATGGGTTCCATGCGTACGGTGAGCATTAGTGGTAAAAGGTATATCATAATGATGGTTGATGACTTTTCAAGGTATTCTATTATGGAATTCCTTAGAGAAAATTCGGATGTCGTTGAGTTTCTGACAACCAAGTCCTTCAAATCCAACATAGTATCAAGATTAATCGGATTGGAAGTGATAATGGTATGGAATTCATTGATGCTAGTATTAAAGAGTTATGTGATGAGATAAGAATCAAACATGAATTTTTAGCGGTAGGCATCCTTAACAAAATTTCATTGTTGAGCGAGAGAATAAAACTATTTAGGATATGGCAAGGTCCGTGGTCCTTAGTCGGAGTGTGCTTAGGAATTTTTTGGAAGATTCGGTTAACACCGCGTACCACAGGGTGAATAGCGTTTATCAACACCCATACACAACTAGAACTCCTTGTGAATTATGGACTGTAAAAAAGCCCAACCAATCATATTTTCGATTATATAGGAGCCCTTGCTACATTTTTCGTAATAGAGAGCATTTAGGCAAGTTTGACTTTAGGAATATGTTAGGGTATTCATAGAATTGTAGAGTGTATAGGGTTTAAAACCTTAAAAGCTCCAAGATCATCGAATCAATAATTGTCACAATCAAGGATGATGCTCTGGCAACATTTATTGATGATGATATCACCTGTGAGAACGATGCACCCTTAGTAATGATCCCATTTACTCACTGCAACATAGTGGACTCCAATCCTGATAAAGAGGATCCACCCTCTTGGATTCTTAAGAGTTATAACCCTATCAATATTATTGGAGATCTCGTTCGAGGTGTCAAGACTCGTACTTAATTGGAGAATGAGGTGAGTTACTTTTGTTATACCTCTCAATTCAATTCCAAGAATGTGAAAGATTCACTCAAGAATGAATATTGGATAAATGTTATGCGAGAAGAATTGTTTTAATTCAAAAACAATGACATGTTGAAACTTTTCCTAAGACCTAGCAGCACAATTGTCATTGTTAGCAAAATGGCTATATAATAACAAGATGGAATATCAAGGTATCATTTTACATAACAAGGCTAGGTTAGTTTCTCAAGGTTATACCCAAATTTAAAGGGCTGACTTTGACGGGACATTTTCTCCTATTTCTAGGCTAGATTTTGTTCATCTTATCTTAGTTATAGCATGTCATCTCAAGTTCAAGTTGTATCAAATGGTGTCAAGAATGCCTTTCTTAATGTCATTTTACATGATGAGGTTTATATAGAACAACTAAAAAGGTTTGAATATCCTTCCCCGGTCATATCTCTTATCTCAAGAAATCCCTATACATATTGAAGCAATCTCCCCAGGCTTAGTATGAGAGGCTTACTCCTAACTCTTAGATTGTGCTTCAACACAGGGGGAGTTGATATAACATTATTTATGTAGAGATAGAAGGGGATTATTTTGGCTGCACAAGTCTATGTTGATGACATACTCTTTGGTTCCACATGTGACCAATATACTCATCATTTTATGGAAGAGATGAAAAGTGAGTTTGACATGAGTACAATTGGTGAGCTTAATTTCTTATTAGGTCTACAGGTTTGTCAACACGAAAGTGGAATTTTCATACCCCAAACTAAGTATGTGAGAGATCTTGTGAAGAAATTCAGGCTAGAATCCACTAATAATGCACGCACATCGATGAGTTTATTGACTTAGTAAATATACTTTGAGAAAGGACATAGAGCAAACTCTTTTTAGGAGCATGATAGGTAGTCATCTTTACCTTACCACTAGTCATCCCGATATTTCCTTTAGTGTAGGAGTGTGTTTGGTATCAACCTTCCTCAAAAGAATCTCACTTACACTCTCTTAAATGAATCATTAAATGAATAAGTGGAACTTTAGAGTATGGTCTATAGTACTCTTTTGATATCGAAGATTGTTTATCAGCATATTCAGATGTCTATTGGGCCGGGGATGTGGATGGTTATAAAAGCACCTTAGACGGGTGTTTTTATTTTGGACTGCCCTTATCTCGTGGATGATCAAGAAGCAAAACTACACTTATTTATCCACGATGGAGGCCGAATACATAACCTCCAAGAGTTATTTCACAAACTCTTATGGATGAAGAAAATGTTGGATGATTACGGGTTAGATCAAGGTACCATGACTATCTTTTGTGACAACACTAATGACATTCATCTCTCTTGTAATACCGTATAACATTCTCGAATGAAGCACATTAGGCTATGAGAGCATTTGATTTGTAATCTTGTTGAAGAAAATCACGACCTCGAGCTTTATTCCCACCGAACGTTTATTAGTCGATCTATTCATTAGACAATTAGATGCCCTTAGGTTCGAGCGTCTTAGGGAGTCTACTAGTATTTATTCTATTGATTGTGTTCGGGTTGATCATCTAGTTAAGGGTGTGATTTAATTGTTATACTTTACCTCTCTAAATTAGATTGTACAGTTTTTTATATACTTTATAAAAATTTCAAAAAGATTTTATTGTTCTTTACACAAAAATTCAAAAAGATTTTTTTTTTTTTTTTATTTTCACATGATTTATGGCTTGATTAAGATATTTTGAAAAGCTCATTCATTCCATTCACATGTGACCTAACTTGGTGATATAGACTATGATAAACTTAAATATTGCTTAAATATGATTTTTATGCGTTGCGATGCTCTTATATGACTTTATCCTCCTACTTGGTGTTCAATCTTCACCTTGATTTCACACACATCTCACAGTCTCTACAATGTGTTTGGTATCCTTTGCACATGTTAAGTGAGATGTTCTTATCCCAATACTTTCAACTCAATGTTGTAATATTTAAGGATTATTGTGTATGTAAGAACCCTTGCGTTCATTTAAGTGGTATTGTTCATATTTTTAGCGTGTGTAATGGCTCAGGCTGTGATTGGAGAAAATTCTCCTTTGTATGAAAAGTCACCATTAGTAAGAACCCATTAAAATAATTCATAATTACGAGACAAATTGAGTGTGCTATCTCTAAAAGGGGAAATCCCTCAAGATAATAAATATGAGAAAATCAAAATATAAAGAATTCAGATGAGGGAGTTGAGTCAAAAACTAATGAGTTTGCACAACTCTAACCCTAGTTCATAATTCTTTATGACTATATTGGTTTAAGAATCACCAATAGTTATAGGACTATATGCTTTAGTGTGTCAACCACTTTTGAGTACCATCTTATTTACACTAAGGTTTATTGGAGTTTTTGACTAGTTAGGATGGTTTATTCGACGTCGTGCGCTATAGTGTTTACTTATGTTAATTCTCCCATGTATTAGGTTCACACCCATTCATTTTTCTTCCTCGTTTCAAATATTTTCTGACACCCATTTATGATTGTGTTAATTATATCTCCTGTTATTATTGTTATACCTTTTGTTGATATTCCATACTCTTTTTCATTCTATCTCGTGATGTTCTTATTGATATATATTTATGTGATCCATTGACCTTCTAGGTGCACATTATATATCTTTGTCTTTTCCGAAAAAAATGGAAGAGAATGATTTTTGTACTTAGGGGAGTTTTATTATGTTTTTCATATCTTTGTATTCACCCATTTGTCAAATGTATTGTTGTTTCGTGTGTGTAGTTATTATTCTTCATATTGATTCATCCTGATGCATCACATGCGATTCACAAGAGATCTAGTCAAGGTTGCTAGGCATCTAGTGTCTTTAGTTTTTGGGCTTGGTATGGGTATTAAAATGGCTTAACGGTCGGGTGTTAGGTGTTTTTTATTTTGTTTTGTGTTTTGTCCCGGAATAGCCAAAAGGGGATATTTATAAGGGAAAATTCCCAATCGAGTCAATTTGTAATATTGGCTTATTCCTTTAGTTAAAACACATAGTTTGATGATGTGTGTATTCTCAAGCTTACATGTGAAGACATGTTAGTGGCCAAAATTTGGAGACACCGGACATCATCGTGTTGCTATTGCATTCCATAGGTACATACCCTTTTTTATATCTAGAGAATTTTTAATAAGGAACCAAAATAATCTAAAAATATTTTCAATTTTTTTTCTTGTGCCATTCTAATGACATACCTTATGTCGTTTGAACGATCCTTTTAAGATCGCTATATCATTGAGATCAACCGAAACTTTAAACGAGACAATTTTCTCCCTTCTACGATTTTTCGTTTGAAATTTCTTTTGAAGTTTCTTCGAACGAAATTGGCTCACTGGCTACCTGTTCGAATGATATTAGATACTTCATTTGAATGGGCCTTCTAAACTCATTCGAATGAGTTGGCGCATTTTTAAAAAATTATATTTTGACAGTTTTTTATGTCTACTAACATTTTTTCAAAACCTAATATATGTCGGAGTGTGCTAGAGCAGTTTCTAACCAAGCCTTTTATGCATCATATGTTTTAGAAACCTTTTTAAAATCCTCTCCAAATATCTTTGATCACTCTTTATCATTTTTTTCAAATCCAAACCCACATAGACCTTCACTTCACATATTTGGGTGTGGTGGATTTCGCACTACTGAAGACGGTAGAGATGATCAGTCGAGACTAAGGAAAGAAGTTATTGTGAAGCCGTATTGGAATTAACATATCTATGATAAAATAAGTAATACAAGATCTGCATAGGTTTAGTGTGTCGATTCCGTTTGTAAGTCATTTGTGTGTCGTTGTAATACCGTTGTCTATAGTGAATTTGTCTAGGCCTGGCCATTCGAGGTTTTTTCCATTTGGATTTTTCTCATATATCGGCTTTTCGTTTTTTATTGCTTACATTACAATTTAAGTCCTACATGCTCACATAGTAACTAGGGTAAAAAGATTATAATTGGTGATTAAAACGTGATTTCTAGTCTAGACAGATATTTCCCGCTTCATAATATGTTTGCAACTTGGCTAAGTTCTAAGTGTTAAAATTTGATAATCTATCACTGTGTTAATTTATTTGATTCCTAGTAGAAAATTGGGACTTTCATGTGGTAGGGGGTATGTGTCCAACCAATGCCTCTTCGTTCCTAGAAAGTGTAGGGATTGTATAATATTGAGAGCCATCATAAGTGATTCGCGTTAAAACTCGGACATTGATGTATCTCCAAAATAAGATATTTTCACGGACTTAGTACCCAACAAGAGTCATTTTATATTTTAGGATGTTCTGATTTTTTGTCACACCTAAGTTATTGTTTTATCTTCCTTCTCTATTACTTGTAAAAAATTACGAGTCTAAAAGCATGTTTAATTATTTCCTAATGGACTATTTTGATCTTAGGAAGAGGAAATTATAACTCTTTACCCAATTATCCCTAGTTAAAGAAGATATAGAATAATTAATGGTAAATAGTTATTTATTGAAATAAATTATGGATAAGTTCATTTTTTTTTAGAGAGAGAGAGAGAGAGAGAGAGAGACTGACTATAAGAGGTGAGAGAGATTATCTTTGTGTTGAGTTAGTTAAATGATTTTTTTTAATAATATTCTATGGACACGAATAATGCCTTGAATGAAATCTCTCATCATTTGGGGTGCGTTTGTTTGTCAGGAAAGAAAAGGAAAAGTGAAGAAAAATAACTTTCCTACACTTTTTGTCGTGTTTGGTTAGCAGAAAAGTTATGAAAAAATGGTTCTTAAATTTTCCTGCTAGAAAATTTTTCTCACAAAACACATCATATCAAAGACCTAGGATTTTAGTAGGACAGTGCAAGGAAACTTGGTATTTTACCATGTAAATTATTATTACTATTATATTATTATTATTATTATTATTGTTGTTGTTGTTGTTGTTGTTGTTGTTGTTGTTGTTGTTGTTGTTGTTGTTGTTGTTGTTGTTACAACTACTACAAATGTATTTACCAATAACTATTCATAATAATACGCAATTTATTAATATTTTTACAAATTAAGTGTTCAAATTTTTTATTTTATATAATAATGTTTGATTTAAATGGATAATATTATATAAATTATACTTTTTGGTAATTGAAAAAAAATAGGGTTAATTACACTTAGCCCCTGAACTATATACCCCCCCCCCCCCCCCCCCAACACTTCACTTCCCCAACTTCAACTTTTTCAAAATCGCATCCCTAACTTTGAAAACGACTAAAATTAATCCATTGTCGTCCAACTCTGTTAATTTTTGGGGAAACCGTTAGGCATGTGTGTGGCACATGTCTTAAAGTAAGGGCATTTTTGTCCAAACATAATTTTTTTTGAATTTTTTTTTTAAAATAATAGCAAAAACATTTAAAAATTAGAAAATACTAAAAAAATATTTTAAAAATATTTTTTAAAACATGTGTGGCCGGGGGGGCTGCCATGGTTAAGGGGTGAGAGAGTGTGTTTGAGAGAGTGAGAGAGAGAGAGAACAAAGATAGAAGAAAGAGAGAAAGGGGTCAGGGTTTAAAATTTGGTCAAAATAACCAAAATAGCCTTTAAGAAGTCATGTGTCACGCACATGACTAACGGTTCCCCTAAAAATTAACGGAGTTTGACGACAGAGATTTGTTTGTAGCTGTTTTCAAAGTTAGGGGGTGAATTGACAAAATCGAAAGGTGGGGTGACAAAGTGTTGAAGGGGTCAAAGTTTAGGAGGTCTAAGTATAATTTACCCAAAAATATAATATACTTTTTTTATAGTAAAGTTATAACTATATATGTGTGTGTATGTACATAATTTTTATTTTTTATTTATAATTTTCTTGCATTTTTCCTCCTGTTAACCAAACACACACAAGAAAGTAGTTTTCCTTTTCTTTTACATCACTTCACTTCACTTTTTTCGAGAATCATTTTTTCACTCAACTTTCCTGATAAACAAACGGAGCCTTGAAGAAGACTTTATCTCGACCACTTTGGAGAAGTTATGAAAGATATTGATTTCACTGACCCTAGGGTACAAAGATAAATATGGGTTGGTATGTAACATATTTGAGGTGATTAGCTCAAATATTGTCATAGTTTTGTTAAAGTATTTTCCATTAACATTTGTACTTCAATTCGTCCTAATTCTTTCACTAAGATTGAGAATATGGAAGAAATGGAAGTTAATAAGAACATTCGTCTTCTCCTTCTCACAAAGAAAAGTAATTTGTAGGAGTTTGGCTTTAAGTTGAAGAGAATTGAAGATAATCCCCAAGTTGTTCCTAAGACACCAGATGAAGTAAGCATGCTCGAGTCTTACTCTTTCACCCATTGAAAAAAGAATGTTCACTTAGTGGAATTTTATCATTTTATTAGGAAACCTCCAATGAATTTTAATGATAAGGAGATAAATAACTTTATTAATGGATATGGGGAGAAAAATCAAAGAACCGGGAAGAGAAAGTTTCAAATAATGGAGGAAAACTTAAAATCATTGTGCCGCCCACCAAACCTATTCCTAAGATCGCATGCGTGAGTTAGAGTGTAGTAGTAAAGAATTTTTGTATGGAAATGACCTAGATACCAAAAGGGATCCTACTTTGCCTCCCTCTAACTCTACTAGTTAGAGAGTCTCCATGAGTTCCTAGAATTGTTTTAGACTGCGTATCTTGGGTCCTTAAACCTATTTCAATTATTTCCGTCTTTTATGTTTTTCCCTATTGTATATTTTGAGAAGTATAAAAATATTTTGGTATATTTTTCAATAGACTTAGTATCATTTCGTATTCTGCTAAATTATTTTCTTTTAATTCTTATATGAGCTTTGTATATCAAGTTTATCGCCTTGATATATCATATTTGGATTATTGTGACAATTTTATTTTTGTTTGGGTTTTTCAATCATATGCCTTTAGTATTATAGATTTAGTTAATCTTTTTGTGATCCATATGTTGTAGCTCTTTGTATAGTAAAGTGTTTTCATTTTTTTCTAATTTGTGTTTAGTCCTTGCATGCTCTTTTTTATACATAATAATGATCTATCTAGATTTGAATATCTTAGGATTTCATTAGTTATTTGTAGTATTTATTGAGATTGTAATAGCATGTCAATGATTTTGAGTTTTTATTATGCATTTTTATATCTTATGGCATGATCTTTGTGGTTGTATATATTTTCCATTCAAAAATCTAGAAAGATTTTTAATATAATCATGCAAGCCTTTTAGATGTATACACCGTGACATATTTTCGTATATCAAAATGACTTGTTTGATCATTTTTCTTTTGTTTGCAAATATAACATGTGCTTCATGAGGTAGAATCTAAGTTTTTAAGTCTTATAAACTTTGGGAGGAAAATTATTGAAAATACATGCTCATATCTTATTGAACTTCACATTGTACAATATATTATTGTGCTGCGACTTTACGAGGAATGAAAATGTTTTATGGTGTTTTACAAAATGTTCTAAGTTTCAAAAGACTTGTGAAATATTTTATAAATCCTCATTGTGTATGTATGAAATTTTTTGGTTCATGCTTTGGCAACATTGAAAAATCTTAATTTATATAAAAAAATTATTATAAGAGATGATGTGGTTAGGAGAAGATATAAGGTGTTGTTTATAATGGTATGTTGTCTATGAATAAATAACATTTTAAGAATTGAGGTCTTTTACTACGACTTTGGCGTGTTTAGTCGTTTGCCCACAATGTTTGGGATCTATTTCCCCACCATTAAAAATGTACAAATTACTTGCATCTTTTTAAAAATTGAATATAGGGTTATTTTAGGGTTTGACCCCATTAACTACTTGTTATTGAGTCAATTCCCCATATTTTTTACTTATTATGCTTTGGCCCTCATTTAGACAAGTTTCGTCAGTTTATCGTTAAGTCACGCATTTTCAATCCCAAAATGTATGATATACCCTCATTTGTTACCTGCCAACCATTATTTATATAAAATATTTTTTTATTTAAATAACAACTTTTATAAAGAATAAAAAATCGTTTCAATTAAAAAAAAGTGTTTTGATTATTTAAAAAAATTAATAAAAATAATTAAAAATAAAAGAACATTTTCATACTAAACATATTGCTTATTTAAAAAAAAACAAATTTATGTTATATAACTATTTTTTATTGTGTATGTCTTTAACTATACACTATGCAAAAATAACATTTTTTTTTATTTTTCTATAAATAAAGACTTTATGTTATTTTAATTGTTTTTTATTTGCTAAAAAATTGTGCCTCTGTTTCACAGTTTTAAATTTTTTTCCAAACTGTACATTATTTATCAAATATTTTTTTTACTGTTTCTCTAAATAAAAACTAGAAAAAAATAGTGAAAACATTTTTATTAATTTTAAAAAGTTAACGAAATATATTTGTTTTTAATAAATAGTTTACTATCATTTAAAAAAGTTTGTTCTTCCAGCCTATGATGCATATTTGAAGATCGTAGCGGCCAAGAAAAGCGAAGATCATATCATTCTGAGTTTCGTACCGAGTTTCGTCTTCAATGCTCATGGGATCTCGATAAGGTATGCATGCATATTATGTTTGATTCCTGCATACGTTTTGGGTGTTAGTGTCTTTAAAAATATTTTTGAAAGGCTATTTCGAAAAAAGTTTTTTTAATAGAAAAATATTCTTAAGTATGAAAGTCGTTTGAACGAATTTGATCAGTCATTCAAACAAAATTTGTGTTATCATTCGAACGAGGTTTTGTTTCATTCAAACGAGTTAGGATATTTAGTTCAAACGAGCATTGAACGAGCTTCGTGCGAAATGTTTCTGCTTGGTAGAAAGATTTTGCACAAAGGTGGTTTGCAAGTTGTTTAAACAAGAATGGCAGTTTCGTTCACCCAATTGTTCTTTTGTTCAAACGAGAAGGCTATATTCGTTCGAACTACTTGAAGTAAGGGAAAATAGGTAAAAAGCCTTAAAATTTGAGTGGAATAACGGTCAACCATGGTTTACTAACGAAAAAGTAAAAAATGGGATTCAAACCCAAAAAAATTCAGCATTCAGGTGTTTGACTAAATATTGAAAACTAAATGGGGCCCAAACCCAAAATGACCCTAATAAAAAATGGTTAAATAATGTAGAGTTCATTTAAAATAAAAATTATAATACAAAATGGGGGCAATTAGAAAAAGGACTTGTTAACATTTTCATTATATCTATAGGACAAGGGAGAATTTTATTATAAATTTAGTCCCTGATATTTATACCAAAAACGCTCTTTTACCATCTTAAAATGCAATTGTTTTAGTATCTTTTTCATTTTCTTATACTCGTACTCTACTTTTGAAAGTGCAATCAACTTTTTTCTAAATAAAAATAGTCCCTATTATATTTGTCCTTAATTGAAATTATTAATTTTTTTAATGCATCAATTTTATCATTTACTTTTTGTTATTAATCTATCCCTTATTTTCATCGTGTTGAATATGGTAATTTATTTTAAAAAGAAACTAAATTTGCATTCTTTTCAAACATTGGACCGAGAATGTCATTGAATGTTGTGTCATCAAAACACTCACTACCACTTCGTCAAAGGGCAAAATTAATTGTGTATTGTTAAATTTTTAAAATTTTCTACTTAATTTTTTTATGTCCTGGATGTAATAAAATTAAACCATTCTATTATCGACACTCTGTCTCTAGTTTACAAAATTAAATTTGCATTTTTTTCAAGGCCAAAAGAAATTACAGTGTTAATATGACACATTATTTCACATTGTAATCGTAAGAAATTGAGTATACATCGTAATTAGATTTTTATGAAAAGGAAAAATGAAGGGTATAAAATAATAAAAATGACTGGAAAAACCAAAAAAAATGACAGTGCAAGTTTAATTTGAACTTTTACAAGGGAGCACCGGCAATTGTACTATATTAACCGGAAGTGTGGGGAAATCCATGGTCTAATGTTTGAAAAGACTCTGGAATTAGTATATTTTTTAAAATAAAATGCCTCGTTTTAAGAAGAAAAAAATAGGAACTAGATTTGTAAAAAACAACTTATAAAAACCGTATTTTAAAAAGAATAAGATTTTTTATTAGGGACAAAAAAAATAGGGACCATTTTTATAAACAGAAAAGTTGATTGTGCTAAAACTATAATAGAAGTTTAAAGTTAAAAAAAAAATTACTAAAGAAAAAAAAAATACAGCCCATTTACATGTATATATATAAAAAAGTTTACTGTCCTAAAAGCATAATAGTCTAATAGAGACCATTTTTAATGAAGGGTAAAATTGTTATTTTAAAAAAATAAAATCAAATTTAACAAAATAGGGACTACATCTAAAAAATAAAGTCTATATCCATAACCAACATTATTTTAGGTCCTAAAAGTACATAAGCTATATAGAAAATATTGTTTAAAATAACAGTTTTTAATTAAAAATTAGTTTTTATATAAAAAATTAAAACAATCAAAAAAGATTTTTTTTAATTAATAAAGAAAATTATAAGTTAAAAACTGTTTTGGCATGTAAATGAGTGACTTATTGTCAACTGGCGGAATCCGTCAAAATGGGACTCAAAACCCCAAAAGTGAAAATTTTAGGAGTTTGACTCAATAACGAATAAGTAGTGCGGGCAAACTCCAAATAATACATATATAAATGATAACCAATGACAAATAAAATTCATGGTAACCATTCATAACGATTATAATACCTTAGATAGTTTTTTTCTTTATTGTTATTATCGTGAGACCTTCCTTGTCCGATGCCACTTTGTGAATGTTGCCGATGTCTAACTCACGAGCCTTGTTTCCGTAGTTCCACGGTGCTAAGCCAATGTAATTCAGGGACTCACTTGGTGGCGATAAATATCGAACCTCACACCAATGCTTATTTAAGACACTGAGGCTGACCCCCGCCCCTACCAGCCAATCTCACCCTGGGACAATACGTAAGTTAGATGCATGCAACCTAATTATCCAATTTTGCTCTTTTGTTTTGTTGAATTAAAATATGGCTTCATCACCCTCCTGCTATGAAGCACGAACACGACACGGACACGCCGACATGGAACATTCAAAGATATTTCATGTATACTTTCATCTATTTGCGCTAAAAAAATAGTAGTCAAACTAATTATCTAATTATCTAAAATAACATGGTCAAATATGTTATCAAATCATTTTAACCATAAGTCGATAATCATATATCCACATAAAATCGTATATCACAACTAACTCCATTGCTAAAAAAGTAACAAGTAACAATCAATATAAAAAAAGAATCCATTCTAAACAAAAATATTAATAATTTCAATGTGCTAAGTAAGTCCTTTAATGCTCCTCATTTATCACCATCTCCGACTAGACCCAAAACTTCATCATTGCTCTCATAAGTGTTCTAGAAGTTCCTGTGAAGTGTCACAAAAGTGTCCGACTTTTTTAAATGCCAAATCAGTTCGACACGCCATGTGGAGTGTCGTCCGAGTGTCTTGTCTGCGAGAGTTTCCGACACTACGTCACCTCCGACGACCTCCTAGCCTCCTGTGAAGCTTCCCTCAAGATATTTTATTTATTTAATTATTTCCATTTAAAATATGTTCCCCTTAACAGAATTGTAAATATAGCAATGAAATAAGTGAATGGGTCATGCCATCAAAAAGTGTACAACCAAATCAGTTGGGATAAATAGACATACTATTCTGAAATTTATAGGGTCATATATTATCATGTCCCAATAGTTGATATAGAAAAACAGACGAGCAATAAAAGATGTTATCACTCATGGTTTGATTATTTTATTCAGACTACAATCTGAGCCTCGGATTTTCTGTCGGAGCAGAAATCCAAGAAAGGGGGTACGTAATTCTCGTGAAGCACATTAATGTTCATGAGCTTGTGTATTTATTCTCATCCCTCTTCATTCTCGTGATCCCATAATTGGCTGAATCAATCCATGTACCCACTATTTTTTAACTCAATTATATCACATTCACCAACCTCACTCGTCTCATTAACTTCCTTGTCTCTATAAAGCTCTCAACTCTCAAGCAACCAACCATTACTCCAAATTCGTTCCATTGCACCCAAAAAAAATAAAACTGTAATCCAAAAACCCCTCTTTCTCAAAATGGGCTGCTTCTTCTCACTTCAAACTCTACTGGTGGTAGTACTAACTTTCATGGGCCTTCCATTGGGCAAACCTTTCACAGTGATTATGTCGGACTCCGGAGTGCCCTCGGCCCTGGTTGATGCCCCTCAAACCGGGTTCTCCATGACCCAAAATGGGGCCCGAACCGACCCCCACGAACAAGAAGCGGTTTACGATATCATGAAGGCCACTGGGAACGATTGGGCCACTGACATACCCGATGTTTGTAGGGGTCGGTGGCATGGGATCGAGTGCATGCCCGATAATGACAATGTCTTCCATGTCGTGTCACTATCCTTTGGTGCCCTCTCTGATGACACGGCTTTCCCGATATGTGACCCGACCCGGTCCTTCGTTTCCCCTTCAATCACTAAACTCCCACACATTCGAACCCTTTTCTTCTACCGTTGTTTCAATTATAATCCTCAGCCAATCCCGTCCTTTTTGGGACAATTGGGGCCCACTCTACAAACTCTTGTTCTCAGGGAGAACGGGAACGTAGGGCCCATTCCAAATGAATTGGGCAATTTGACCCATTTAAAGGTTCTCGATCTTCACAAAAACAACCTCAACGGTTCAATACCTGTTTCCTTAGGCCGGATCATGGGGCTGAAGTCGTTAGATTTGAGCTCCAACAGATTAACCGGATCAATCCCCGCTTTAATTTTCCCTGTTTTAAATGTGCTAGACCTCAACCAAAACCACCTCAATGGCTCAATCCCAACCACTCTAGGAAGCTGCCATTCTCTCTTAAAAATAGACTTGAGCAGAAACCGCCTAACGGGTCCAATACCTGAATCCACAGCCGGGTTAAAAAATCTAATCCTAATGGATTTAAGCTATAATCTCCTAACAGGTCCACTACCATTCTCTCTCCAGAGTTTGGATTCTCTCCAAGCTTTGATTCTCAATGGCAATCCAGAAATATCCTCCAACATTCCAACCAATGGTTTTTCTGGGTTAAACAATTTATTGATCTTAGTCCTCTCAGACATGAACCTGTATGGACTCATACCCGATTCACTGGGTCGGTTATCGAATCTTCGGGTCCTGCGTCTTGATGGAAATAATCTAAACGGCTCAATTCCACTAAGTTTTAACAACTTAAATAGTCTCAATGAGCTTAGATTGAATAATAATAAACTAACAGGACCTATCCCATTTGGGAGAGATATAGTATGGAGAATGAGAAGAAAATTGAGGCTTGGTAATAATGTAGGTCTATGCTACGATGAGAGGAATGGTTTTGGAGATGACTTGGATTTGTTGGTAGATTCGGGTATTGATCATTGTGGGGCCCCGAAACCCGGATCCGTGAGAACAGTGGGACATCTCTCAGCAGTTCATAAGGACATGGGAAGATCAGTTAATAAATCAGGTGGAGTGGTTCATAAGTATTCAGCTGTTGGATGGTTTGTTCACTTTGCAATCACTTTGATGTTTGCTCTTTCTTTGTTGTAATGATAATGAGCCATTGTAAACTGTAAAGTTGGAAATATTTCATCTATTATTGATATCTTAGGGACCGTTTGATAGAAAACTGATTCCAGGACATTTGATTCCAGGACAAACAATTCCAAGGCAAATGAATAGTTTTCAACTTGTGTCTCTTTGATACAAGTTGGAAAATCATCAATTTTCCATATTTTTTATCAAACGCGAAAGCTGGAAAATAGATATAAATGTGAAAAATTTGTTTACGGAATATATATATATATATATATATATATATATATATATATATATAATATATTATTAAATATACAAAATATATGAATATATATTATATTATTTGCGGAATATATATGTTAACGCAAAAATTCTCCATCTACGAGGACCAACAAGAAAATGACGCATGTCATCCTACGTGGCAATATTCGACATCCGAGGAGAGTTGGTCGGCACCCGATGAGTATTAGTCGGCATCCGAGGAGAGTTGGTCAGTACCCGAGGAAAATTAGTTGGCACCCGAGGAGTATTAGTCGGCACCTGAGGAGAGTTGATCAGTACCCGAGGAAAATTAGTTGGCACCCGAGGAGTATTAGTCGGCACCCGAGGAGAGTTGGTCGGCACCCGAGGAGAGTTGGTCGGCATACCAACCAGGAAGATCAAAGGATAACTATGCATTTAATGTGCATTAATGAAGATGGCAGCGCATTTAATGAGCCTTAATGTACATTTATACTGTATTAATAGATGACAACACATAGCATACCAAGCAATTCAACAATTAGATTCGTTGAATGTAGACATAAATGTCTACATACAATGAATCTCTTTATCTCCTATCACTATAAATACATGTATTCCCTTAGCAAAAAAGGAGATCCAGGAGAACCTAGAAACACCATACACAAGATACACATCCTTTCTCTCTCTACACCTTATGGTGCTATTGTAAACCCCTGGGAATAAAATAGCAGTGGACGTAGGCTTTATTTATAGCCGAACCACTTTAAAAATCTTTGTCTCTTATGTGCTTGATTGGATTGTTTTCATCTATTTATCTGTGATCATAAAAATGGGATTCGATCCAGTTTTTTGCATCAACAATATACATATGAATATATATTATATTATTTGCGGAATATATATATTCCGTATATACAAAATATATGAATATATATTATATTATTTGCAGAATATATATATTTCGAAAATTAATATAATTTGCGGAATATATATATTCCGTAAATTATTATTAATTTCTGGAATATTCATATATTTTCTATATTTTTCCAAAAATTAATAATAATTTACGGAATATATATATATATATATATATATATATATATATTCCTCAAATAATATAATATATATATATATATTCATATATTAAATATAATAATATATTTAATATATGAATATATTCCGTAAATAATATATTATATTTTCATAGATTTTGTACATTTAATAATATAAAAATCTATTATATTTAATAATATAATTGTACATTTAATAATATAAAAATCTATTATATTAAATATAATAGAGTTTTATATTATTAAATGTACAAAATCTATTAAATGTACAAAATCTATGAAAATATAATATATTATTTACGCAGTATATGAATATATATTATATTATATACTGAATATACTAAATATATATTATTTACAGAATATACATATATATATATATATATATATATATATATATATATATTACAGAATATATACATATATAATATGAATATATACATATATATTATGTATTTATTAATATATACATATATATAATATACATTATTCACATATATATAATATATATACATTATTCACATATATATAATATACATTATTCTGCATATGTATAATGTATATATATAATATATATACATTATAATGTATATATATAATATATATACATTATTCACATATATATATATATATAATATACATTATTCTGCATATGTATAATGTATATTATATATATGTATATTATATATATGTATATATACAGAATATAATATACATATATATTACATATATGTATATATTTTGTAAATAATATATATTAAATATAAGGAATATATTAAATATATGAAATATACAAAATATATAAATATAAGGAATATATGAAATATACAAAATTTACGAAATGTAAATATATATTAAAATATATGAATTATATAAATGTACGAAATATATAAATATATGAAATATATATAAATATACGCAATATACATATATGTGCTAAAATATATAAAATATATGAATATATATTAAAATATACGTATATATATATATATATATATATATATATATATATATATATATATATTATTAACAATATATATTTATATATTTATGAAATATATAGAGTTATAAAAAAAATTGGTTTTAAGTGATTTGTCACCCAAACGTGGCAAATAAAAACCTAACCCCCCAAAGAATTGAATTCCACCATAGGGTGACAAATTGTGCTTAAGGGGTGTTGTACATAGAAAACAAATTTCAGGGCAAATTAAGGCTATCAAATAGCCTAAAAGTTGAAAAATACCAAAAATTTTCAACTTTTGAAAATTTGCCTTGAAATTTTTGTGCTGTCAAACGGACCCTTAAAGTTGTACAACAAATACGTTCGTTTGTTTGGTTAGAAATTATAGAGTGTGTCCCACTTGTCTCCTTTCACGTTGAAGAAATCAAATGCGGAGCCATGAATCACAATTTTGAAGCTTAACCTCGTTTCGTTTTGTGACAACATAAATGCTACATGGGGGCCCTCATACAGAGGGTCGTGTTGGGGACTATACAGTAATGGGCCCTTTTTATAACATCCCTTACAAAATAAAAGTAAAAATATTTGCCTTATATGATACTATACATTACTATAATAATAATAATAATAATAATAATAATAATAATAATAATTTTATTACTTAATCGTTGGCATTTCAAAATCTCAAAAAGATAATGAAGTTGAAAAAGCAAATATTCATAAGCTAAATTATAGATATTTGGAAACCTTTTTATTTTTCATACTAAAAAACAAGACAAATGTCACAAAGCCATAATAACAATCAATCCATTATTTGCATTAGAAAAAAAAAACGTTGTTCTATATAAGGTGTTTTTATTTCAAGTCACTTATTTTTTCAATATACCCCACTTTCATTAAACCCCTATATTGGGTTGACTATATATCTTCTTACCCCACCACCAAACAGAGTATTTTAAATAAAATAAAAATAGTGGTGGCGATATTTCTTTCTTCTTATCCCACTATTAAACTTTAAGAACATTTGGATATGGAGAACAATTTTTCTCCAATACTAATCCCAACCATGATTTGACTATCTCGTAATTCAAATCTATTTTTGTTGAATTCATTAACTCTTATATAGCTTTTCATAGTCCCTAAACATGACGTTTTCACCATACATTTGTAAGTTCGATCTTCGTGGGTCCACCACTGCTCACACCACTGGTGACAGTATGCATCTATATATAAACATAAACATATATATACACTATGAGCGTGGAATACATCTAATTTAATGTTTATATATGCACAATTATATACATACACACCGAAGCGGGATAGCCGTTATATAACGATAGGCATTTGCAGTAATTTTTACTCGATTGTTTGGTTTAATTTGTGCTAAATGAGGTATGAACCAAAAGGGGTGGGCTATTTAAGATACACTTTCATTCAACACTTAAAATATCTAACCACTTAAGCCAGTTGGGGTTTGGATGCATAGAAAAATTGAGCGAGTGAGAATAAAAACACCCGTATAAATATAGGTCATGATATAAAGTTGTAACACTCTATGATTTTTTAGCCATAAACACATTCATTAAATTAAATTTTGGGAAAAATAATTTTTAGAATTTATTTAATTTTAGCATTTTAAAATGATAGTTTCTATAAATTTAAAATAAGGTTTTAAATGGAATTTAAATCTGGAGTAAAATTTGAAATTTTTAGATTTTTATATAAAATCGTGGGGAGCTTGGATTGTCAGGCCGATAAAATCGGTTCGATCCTGGGGGCGAACCGATTCGCATCGGCAGTGGTTTGGCAGTTGGGTTTTTCTTTTAGAGTTGCGTTAGGACTCAAATTCTTTTCTTTTCCTAAAATATAAAAGCACGGATTTAGGCTTTTTAAAACATTTTTAATGCTTCTCAAAAAGCAGTAGCCTCCTAAATTATTATCTCCCCTCTTCTACAAAACCTAAACCCAATTAAACACAAGTTTCAACCCAAGTGTTGAAAATCAAAATCAAGTTTTCCCATGAACGGTCAAGTAGACGATTTTTTTACAGTCATGAATACTTCTATTGTTCCCCTTAAGTGTTATGTGTTTTAGATATTCCCTAAACTTTAATAAATGGTATATTTCTTAAAATAAATTAGGAATACTAATTATGAAAAGTGAAAGTAATTACGAGGCTGTTTTTATTCAAATCTGAAAATATTATTAAGATTTGAAACAATCACATGCTTAGATTAGAGATTTGGATTTCAATAGAATTGTGGGACATTTCGCGTATTAAAACTAAAAATATGAAATTTTTATAATGTTTTGACTCGTATAATTACGATATTAATGTATAGGTATAGGTTATAGAATGTAATTATTAGGGTGTAATATTGTGTGGAATTGTCTGTTAATTGGTAAAATATCAATTATGTTAAAATTATGAAATTTGACAACTTGTGTGACTTTTGATAGAACTTGTTTAATTATATAATTAAATGGATGTAACGTGGATGTTATTATAATTGGAGAATTAATTGGAAGAATTGTAGTTATAAATTAAAAATATGCCTTATGTGAATGTTGTTTGTGTTAATATTTCTAGAATGTGGGAACGTTGGGACTTTTGGAGTAGTTATGCTTTTACCCTTATTTTTAGGATTTCTTGCTACGTATGGGACTAGTAGGTAGGCCTCGTTGTTGTTAACACTTTCTAGATATGGGACTGGTGAGTATAGGTTCATACAGTTGGGTGGGGCTAGGTAGTACGTCGTTTCGTTGTTACGTTAGCCTAGGTGCAAGACTAGGTGGTAATTGTTGGTAGGTATTCTTCCTAAGTGAAAGGCTAGGAAACGCTTGTGGTTTTGTGATCTCTATTTATGGGACTAGGGATGGTTTGAGGTAGTGTTACTCGAATTATGGGTGGGGCGAATTGAAAAATAAAGAGAACTTGAATAAGAATTAATACTTAATGCCTAAGATAAATAACGGGTATTAAAATGAATTTGCGTAGAAACTATATGCAGGTCTAACTATAATTGGGTTGACTAGCAATAACGACATGGGTGTGTGCTGGCGTCACAAGTATGTGCAGGGCTAACGATAATTGGACTGATTGACTATAGTGAAGGGAATGTGTGTGGTATAAATTTGTGGACGTGCTGGGAGTATGTGCAGGACTCGCAATATGGTGAACTGGCTATACTGGTATCGCATTAATAAAATTGGTTACATTAATTCAATTAATAATTATGAATTTATAATTTAATGTTATAATAACATAATTGGACTTGAATAGTGGGGTGGCTTGGTTATGTGGGTAGTTCGTAGTATTTCATCTTACTCGCATGTTCTTATATCGCGTAATTTAATGTACTCTATTGTAATATTTAGCATGTATGATGCTTATGTCTGGGTTCACGAACCCTAATTGGAAGGGGTAGTTGGTATTCATACAGTGGGCGCTGACCTGATACGTTGACTAACATTTCAGGTATAGTTGCTGGAGTAGCTGCACAGGATGGATTGGAGACTTGTGGAGTGCAACTGGAGATTTATCTTAGTTTCTTTATTAGTTTATATTTATTTCTTTCCGTCGTTTTACTTATGAGACTATTATTTATGAATTTTGTGGGTCATTTTGTTCCACGATTATTTATGATTTGAGTCAAAGATTTTTATTGGATTATTTAATTTGAATATATATTTATCGTTTGGAGATGGATTTTATTTTGGAGTTAGCATGGTGATGGTTTTATGGTTTGGATAATTATATTCGTTGAATTAAAATGCATCATATCCAATGGTAACAATGTTTTTATTGTCTCATATTTCTGTCACATGCTGAGAATGGTATTTTATTGGTGACGCTCGACGTAGGTTGGAGATGTTGGTTGGCCACCTCCAATGCCAAAATGCGCGGGGTGTCACAGATGGTATCGGAGCATGGTCTTAGGTCTCATAGGTTGTGAGTACGTTTATCTTTCACATTACCTATCTTTGATTCTTTTTAATAATTTGTACTATTTAGTTTTCCTTAGTCTAATGTTGTTGTTCGTGTCTTTTCAGATGGCGAACACTAAGAGATCGAAAGATAGGAAAGAAGGTTCAGTTTTTGGTTCTATGACTCAGGGGAGGCATGGGTTAAATAAATGTGAAGATTTGTATTACACAATTAAGAGGGGGGGGGGGGGGGTTCTTCGTTGTGTATAAGAGAGAGAGAAGAGAGATGTGTGAATGGTGAAAAAAAAGAGAAATGTAGCGTCTGCATTTGGTAGCTTTCTAAAGAGCTCGCCCTCCCTACTGCCGTAAGGGTCTTAGACAAATAACTCACATACAAAGATACTAATTTCCCCAACTAAAAGTTTAAGACACAAAATATAAATGATGTTTGCTGGAGATTTTGTAAAGGGTTTTAATGGGGATATTTTTGGAGCAAGAAGGTGCATCTATGGAGGTATTTTTGGAGTATGTTGGAGATTCTATAGAAGCCTATTTAATGGAGATTTTGGGACTCCTTTTAGGGCCACCTTTGGAGGTGGGGGAGTGACCCATCTTCACCATCACCACCACCATCCTTGAGACTATTTAGGTGGGTAGTCTACTCTTATTGTGTTTGAGGCTCTATTTGGAATATATTGGAGTCTTATGGTTGAGTAAAATGCAAGAAAATATTCTTATTGTGAGTTGTTCAATTAAATCTGAAAATGGCATTTTTATGGAATAAAAATGCTAGAAAATAGTCTTATTGTGTGCTTTTCTATTAAATCTGAAACTAGGCATTTTTATGAAATAAAAATGCTAGAAAATGTATGGAATAAAATATATGAAAATGTTATTCTAGTATGTTTTTCTAGTAAAGGAAAGTAATGAACATCTTTATGGACTAAAAATGTTTGAAGATATCATTTTAATGTGTTTTCTAGTAAAACTAATAATGGGCATTTTTATGGAATAAAAATGTAAGAAATTATTGGTCTTGTTTTGAATAAAGAAAAAATGCATATTTGTTACAAATGGTATGAATTCTCGAATGAATGTATATTTGAACTATGTAAAAAGGATTTAATAGAATTAAAATCCACTTTCTCATGCATATAACTTGTAATATTTAGATAATAAATATGTGAACAAGTTTAGAAAAAATTTTGATTGGTTCTAAACATGAAATAAGTCAAATGGGAATTTTGGTCTTTAAAGAATGTGTGGAAAATGGGAGTTGATTTTGTGAAGGTGTTATTTTATACATACAAGGGGTAAAACTGTCAAGTGTGACAATTGGGTAATAGGGTGGTATTAAATATATGTTAAACTGATAAATGTGTTTTAAGTATGAAGTTGTAACTTAATAACCATTTTGAGAAATAACACTTGTTAAAGGACTAAATCGCAAGTTTGGCGAATAAGGGTAACTTGGGGTAATTTACTTAAAGTGGAACATTTTTAGGGAATAAAAATGTTAAAGGATGTCTTTGCACTAAGGTATGCGAAAATAAATTAAGTCCTAAAGCATTAATGAATCTAGTATAAATCATGTGTGTGTGAATAAGGGACTTAAAGAAGAAAAGAAACAATTTTTCAAGTGTTAATGGAAAAACGAACGGTTAAGTCTCGATTTTTGCTTCGGCCAGGTAAAAGAAAATAAGTGAAATAATGTGGACATTTGTAAAATGTTAAAACACATAAGGGAACTCAGATGACACTCGGATAAAGCAAGAAGGGCCTAGAGCCCTTCGGTGAAAAGCCCTAAATCACTGGCCAGAGCATGTGACATTCATAATCATCGATGTGGAGCCCATGTAAGTATGCGGTAAATGATAAAATTTTGAGAAAAGATAAAGGAATATGGAATATGTGAAGAAAATGGGTTGTGTGGTAAAAATGTGTTAATACAACCTAACTTGAATGAATGTAACAAATGTTCCGAAAAGATAAAATGGACAAGTAAATGTGTAAATCTATTAATGTCCATAAGTGAAGGTAAAAAGGCTAAAGTAAAGTGGACAAATGGGTGGTTAAGTAACCTAAGTTGTTAAACCCATAATTTGCATAAGTTTGTATTGAAAGGTTTTCAAATTATAAATTAGTATTTTCTAACACGGTTTATGTGTGTGTTGAAATAGTATTTTTCAATGAAAATACTAAAGTATAGTTATATGAATTTAAAAGGGTGATTTCGATAAAGGAACGGTTGGAATAAATCAAGTGTAGTGGTGTTAACTGGGGAATTGGGTATATTAAACAAAGTGAGAAATGCTAAAAGAAAGTTTTACAAGATTAAGGTAAATTAATTTGAAAGAGAAAGATTTTCAAAAGTAAAAAGGTTAATGCATTGAATATGTTAAAGGCATATATATATATATATATATAGAGAGAGAGAGAGAGAGAGAGAGAGAGAGATGCATATATGCTTTCGCATGCATGTGATCGTAGCGAGTAACTATTCTTTTCCGTCGTTCGTTTCTATACTGCTCGTATAAATCCCACTGGGCATATGATCACACCATCTCTTTGTTACGGCAGGTTGGGAGCAGTTCCGTAATTTGAGGGCGTTTTACAGGTAAGTATAATTTATTTTTATTTACGTTAGTAACTCTGTTTACTTGGACTTCGAGGTGCTCCCCATGGGTCCCTCAAGTAGTTTATTCTCAAACTACACCCGCATGCTAACAAGTGAAACGTAATTAAAATAAAAACTGGATTAGTAACATTATATAGGTTGTTCCATTGCACTTCACACCTAACGCTCGGTTTGAACCAGGTTGACTCTAGGGGTGTTCACGGGTCAGTTCAGGTTGGTTTTGGACCCTAATTCAAACCGAATCGATCGGTTCAGTTTTGGAAAAGGTCAGATCGAAACCGAACCGACTATAAAAAAACCCGTCAGTTTCGGTTCACGGCGGTTTCGGTTCGGGTCGGTTTTCGACGGTTTCATGTTTGGGTCGGTTTTTTTAAGGGCGGTTTTCGGTTTGGGTCGATTTTTAGGGTGGGTAAAGGTTTTTGGATATAAAAATATAAGTTATTTAGGTTTTTTTAATATATATATTGGTTTCAGGTCGGTTCGGTTTGAGTCGGTTTTTCCGACGTATAATCCGACAACCGAACTGACATGGTCGGTTTTTTATATCCGTAAACTGTAGGCCGAACCGGGCTAAAAAACCCGGCGGTTTCGGTTCGGTTCGGTACGGTTCGGGCCAGTTCAGTTCGGTTTTCGGGTCGGGCGATTTTTTTGAACACCCCTAGTTGACTCACAAATAACCCATAAATCTCGGTCGGGGCATTACAAATGGTATCAGAGCTCTAGGTTCATGGTTCCTTTTGGGTGTGACGTGGTGAGGTCGGTATTGAATCTTTTGATGTCGATGTGTTCGGGACGGTCATGCTAGTTTTATGACGGTGTAGTGCATGGCCTCGACGGTAAAATTTAAGAGGTTAGAACAAAAAGTTAGAATTAGACCAAGTGGCACATGATTAGATTAAGGGTTATTAATCGCTTCCGTATTTCTGATTAGAATGGTAGTAATTTACGATTGTCCACGTAAGCCTATAGTGGTGACCCCATAGTTGTTAGTATGAGGTGCTTCCGTTAAAATTTGGTGACATTGAATCAATTGAGATGTCGACAGAATGAAATGATGCCCACTGGGCAAGTGGAACAAGTTACATATAGTCAACTGTAGAGGTTGATGGTTAAGGTATCTCGACTAGGAAAAAATAATTCGTGATTAAAGGATATGTGTATCACCCTTAGGTGCGACGCTTATGTGTATTCAAAGACAATAACGTAATTAGGAAAATTTGATACTTGGGGTAATATCGTAGTTGATGATAACTCTGGTGAGAATGTAAATTTGTGTGGGTCAACACTTATGGGTAGGCACCTTCAGCCTTAGTCAAGTGTGATGCTATCCTTGTGGGTGAGCACCTTAGTGGTTGTTAACCTATGAATGTATCTTATGAGCCGTGATTATAGTTACGGGACATTTGTGGCAAGGGTTCAGGTAAGTGACAATGATGAGTTGTAGTGATAAGGTAGTGATCCATAGGTAACCCGTCAGGGTAGTGATTGAAAGAATAATGCAACATTTGATAAGATCTTAGTTGACACCGATAGTATATACCTGAGAGTGTACGGGTTATACGTTGTGCCCTGTATCCTACCAAAAAGCCTTAGTAATAGTATTAACGTTGTATAGTGTTCATTGCGACTTAACTGGAAAGCTTCTGAATTCCCCAATTGAAATTAAGTCACTGCGTAATGTGTTTATAAGTGTTAGTCCCGTGGTGAGGATGTACTAGGTCCCTTGGTTATGAGCTTGGATTTAGTATATCGATTTATATGCCTTGACCATAATATGGATTTAGATAATCATAATGGTTTGAGGTAATCTAGGAATGAACCTGAAAAACCGTGATGACTTGGTATTAAGTAAATGAGTTATGATGTGTGAGAATATGACCTCTTACGGCGTCATTAGGGTGGGCCTCCTCTTAGGCGATACCCGGCATTCGATGTTGTACCAAAACCTGGATGCCATTAATTTAGAGACTGGTGATCATAGTTTGGACTTGAGAAATAGGGTCCCCTGTGGCGTTCGTAGGCATGGGCCTTTGTGTTCATAGGCAATGCTCGACGTCTCATATCCTACCAAAATTATATATAGTTGCATCAATTGGTAAATTAATATGTAGTATGAGGTATACAAGGTAAGGCAATTCAGTTATAATGGTTGAGCACTCCTTAGGAATCATGATGTGGTCTAGTAAAGTTAACTATAGGATGGCACTATGGGTGCGCACGAGAGTCGCGTTAAATACCCATGGAGATAAGTACTATGGTGGTTGATGGGATTGACCTTGGGTTAATAATTCGTATAGGCGTGTAAAATATATATTGATAAAAACCTTGACATTTAGTGTTGCATCAATACACCAAATCTGCCTAATTGTCACGGTCTTGTCAAGGTCAATGACCGTGACAATTCGGGGCGAGATAACTTTTTTTTATCACGGACGTGTCACGGTCATTGACAACTATAAGTTCGTTATAATTGTCACGGTTGTATCACGGGCCATGACCGTGACACGTTTAGTCACGGTTAATAACCATGACAAAGCCTTGACCCTTTTAAAAAAAATTATCACAGTCATTGACCGTGACAATTCTGGGCAGAATTTAAAAAAATCAGTTGAGCAGTATGGCCACTGCCACTACCCAGCAGTATATTTGTACCTGTTATAGCTACATCATATATCCAAATAAACTAAAGATAATGCAAATATATATATTCAAAATAGAAACAATCTACATGACGATATAATCCATAATATAATTCAAATGTACCAACTTAAAAATAATTTCACTACATGTATGGGGTAAATGTGAGGAGATGAGTAGGTCACACGATATACGAATTGACACACCCACTAATATACATCGTACCGCATTGTTCGCGTAACCACAATAGGGAGTTCTCCTTCCCGAGTATCACATGCGTGACGAGCACTTTGGACTCGATCTCTTGAATCTCACGTCTATGAACTATTCCACCCTGGACGATATTCGGGTCCCTCAACCTCCACCCTATCCGCTGGCCATCAAATACGTCCAATATGAACACGCTCGGCCAACCAAGTGTCGACATCGGTCTATTGAAGGGCGCCAAATAGGGAAGTGGATCATCGAAGTACGCACGTGTCAGTGATGAAGCAGCGAGGTTCACATCCTCGTCATCCTGCGCCTCGTCCTCCCGTACCTCCTCGTCCATCGTCTTCTCCTTCCCTTTCCCCTTACGGTCTTTGCCCAACGTATGCTCCATGAATGAGTACATATCTTGGACCGTCGCCTCCAAACGGGACAACTTTGCGTTATGTGAATCCACCATTCGAGCCAACCCGGTGTCGCTCGTCTCCAATTCGATGATCCTAGATTTGGCCACCCGCGAGCTCACCCCCCTTGTCCTCCCCTTGCGATCAGAGCCAAGCACTTGGCTGAGTGCGTCTGTGGATAAAGATGCCTTGTCGGCATCAGACTGCGACTCATGCACTTCCTTAAGATTTGCCTGAAACGACAAAAAGCACATGATTAGTAAAATAAGTAAATTAAAAAATTATAACGTAATTAACAAAAAGTAAATTGTTGGATTACTTACAATCGTGGCCACGATGCTCGGGGATACCTCCTTGTCCTTTTCCCTTCTTCGTACGAAGAGCCACATAAGTATCAAGCCTATGTGGCTTACCCCCAGGGCCACTCCCTACCCCCTGAAATAAAATAAAGTAAAATTAGTATCGTCCCCGCGAAGTAAAATAATGCAGAATAATATATTTCTGTAGTTATAGAAAAAATAAATATTACCTTCATCCTATGCTCCACCTCGGCGTAAGACGTCTGGTCGGAGTAGTGCACGTCCGTCTTTTTTGCCCGATTTTCCCTCCCCGATTGGCGAGATGCCAATTGTCGCTCCCCGATCTCATTGTCAATGAACTTTTGCCATTGTGCCAATGAGATCGGCTCCTTTGGCGGGACGGATTCACGTCATTGGATAATGGACTCTCGTATTTTCCCAAAGTACCGTGTCAGCATATTTTTCTTCAACGTCTTGTGTTGCTCCCTCAACTGCTCCAAGACGGAATCGCGTAGCTTTGGATCCAAGTTGAATTGTTCTTATCCAACAAATACAATGTTAGTTGCGAATAAATATAAATATAATTACAAAATGAAATTGAAATCGAAACTGAAATTGAAATATTCATATAAATATAAATATATTACCTGTAGTGCCGCCCAAACAGCTAACTTGAGCTCATATGGCACCTCCTTCCAACTCATAAATCCCAGATCGATGACCGTCTTTAGCAGCTCGAGGGATCTCGCTAATAGTTCCGACTTGTTCTCGATGGTAATCCCAAATTTCCATATTTCGGGAGCCTAGGGGCCGAGGATCCCTCGTCGCCTCCGCTACCACCGATCCTAGACGACATCATCATAACCAATATCATCATCCTTGCCTTAATACCTGAAGTTGCCATTTGCTGTAAAACAATGTTATTAGTACAGATAAAAAAAATTATAAGAAGACATGCAATTATGTATAATTACTACAAATAAAAATGAGCACTAATTATTAATTTACTTTCATACACCCCCTCCCCCACCACACACACGCACACGTACACGTACACCCCCACTACACCCGCATCACAATTAAAGCTATAAAATTTATTAATTAAAGCTATACAATTGTTGAGATTGCCCCACCACACACACACACACACCACACCCCCACCACCACCACCACACCCCCTGCCCCCTCCCCCCGCCACACACACATGCACATACTATATATATATTGTTCGATATGCAAAGTAATTTTCAAAACAAGTTGAAAAATCCCACCCCCATATGGACAATAATCCAGTGGTCAGGCCACTTTTAAAACTAAGCAACCCAACATTTACTAAACAAAATAATCCAATAGCAATGTCAACAACAAATGTGTATCCCGTACTCCTTCTAATTCATCTACTCAATTAATTCATTTCATCAATTAAACTAATAATTAAAGTATACAATTATTAATTTACAAATTTACAATGAGGGGCAATCCTACTTTCATATGAAATGGGCAATAATTATAAATTTACTTTCATCTAAAACTATATAACTAAAATTACAATTAAAGCTATACAATTTATTAATTAAAGCTATACAATTGTTTAGATTGCCCCACCACACACACACACACACACCACCACACCACCACCACACCCCCTGTCCCCCTCCCCACGCCACACACACACGCACATACTATATATATATATATATTGTTCGATATACAAAGTAATTTTCAAAAAAAGTTAAAAAATCCCACCCCCATATGGACAATAATCCAGTGGTCAGGCCACTTTTAAAACTAACCAACCCAACATTTACTAAACAAAATAATCCAACAGCAATGTGAATAACAAATGTGTATCCCGTACTCCTTCTAATTCATCTACTCAATAAATTCATTTCATCAATTAAACTAACAATTAAAGTATACAATTATTAATTTACTAATTTACAATGAGGGGCAATCCAACTTTCATACGAAATGGGCACTAATTATTAATTTACTTTCATCTAAAACTATACAATTAAAATTATAATTAAAGCTATACAATTGTTTAGATTGCCCCACCACACACACACACACACCCACCACCACCACCACACCCCCTGACCCCTCCTCCCGCCACACACACGCACATAATATATATATATATATATATATATATTGTTCGATATACAAAGTAATTATCCAAAAAAGTTAAAAAATCCCACCCCCACATGGACAATAATCCAGTGGTCAGGCCACTTTTAAAACTAACCAACCCAACATTTACTAAACAAAATAATCCAACATCAAAGTCAACAACAAATGTGTATCCCGTACTCCTTCTAATTCATTTACTCAATTAATTCATTTCATCAATTAAACTAACAATTAAAGTATACAATTATTAATTTACTAATTTATAATGAGGGGCAATCCTACTTTCATATGAAATGGGCACAAATTATTAATTTACTTTCATCTAAAACTATGCAATTAAAATTACAATTAAAGCTATACAATTTATTAATTAAAGCTATAGAATTGTTTAGATTGCCCCACCACACACCCACACACACCCCACACCCCCACCACCACCACCCCACCCCCTGCCTCCTCCCCCCGCCGCACACACACGCACATACTATATATATTGTTCGATATACAAAGTAATTTTCAAAAAAAGTTAAAAAATCTCACCCCCATATGGAAAATAATCCAGTGATCAGGCCACTTTTAAAACTAACCAACCCAACATTTACTAAACAAAATAATCCAACAGCAATTCAACAACAAATGTGTATCCCGTACTCCTTCTAATTCATCTACTCAATTAATTCATTTCATCAATTAAACTAACAATTAAAGTATACAATTATTAATTTACTAATTTACAATGAGGGGCAATCCTACTTTCATATGAAATGGGCACTAATTATTAATTTACTTTCATCTATAACTATACAATTAAAATTACAATTAAAGCTATACAATTTATTAATTAAAGCTATACAATTATTTAGATTGCCCCACCACACACCCACCACCACCACCACACACCCTGCCTCCTCCCCCCGCCACTCACACACGCACATACTATATATATATTGTTCGATATACAAAGTAATTTTCAAATAAAGTTGAAAAATCCCACCCCTATATGGACAATAATCCAGTGGTCAGGCCACTTTTAAAACTAACCAACCCAACATTTACTAAATAAAATAATCCAATAGCAATGTCAATAACAAATGTGTATCCGGTACTCCTTCTAATTCATTTACTCAATTAATTCATTTCTTCCATTAAACTAACAATTAAAGTATACAGTTATTAATTTTCTAATTTACAATGAGGGGCAATCCTACTTTCATATAAAATGGGCACTAATTATTAATTTACTTTCATCTATAACTATACAATTAAAATTACAATTAAAGCTATACAATTTATTAATTAAAGCTATACAATTATTTAGATTGCCCCACCACACACCCACCACCCCCTGCCCCCTCCCCCCGCCACACACACGCGCACATACTATATATATATATATATATTGTTCGATATACAAAGTAATTTTCAAAAAAAGTTTAAAAATCCCACCCCATATGGACAATAATCCAGTGGTCAGGCCACTTTTAAAACTAACCAACCCAACATTTACTAAACAAAATAATCCAACAGCATGTCAACAACAAATGTGTATCCCGTACTCCTTCTAATTCATCTACTCAATTAATTCATTTCATCAATTAAACTAACAAATAAAGTACACAATTATTAATTTACTAATTTGTAATGAGGGCCAATCCTATTTTCATATGAAATGGGCACTAATTATTAATTTACTTTCATCTAAACTATACAATTAAAATTACAATTAAAGCTATACAATTTATTAATTAAAGCTATACAATTGTTTAGATTGCCCCACCACACACACACACACACACACCACACCACCACCACCACCACCACACCACCCCCTGCCCCCTCCCCCCGCCACACACACACGCACCCACCTGCACACACACACACACACCACCCCACCCCCACCCCCACCCCCACCTCCACCCCACCCCTGCCCCTCCCACCACCACACCCCCTGCCCCCCTTCACCCCACCCCCTCCACACCTACACACACACACACACGTACACACACAACCCACCCTACCCCCACCACCCCCTGCCCCCCCCCCACCACACACCACCACACACATATATACACAAATATAAACACACATATATATACACATATACACACACATATAGAAATGAAAGAGAAAGAGAGGAAAAAAACATACCTTAGAGAGAGAGAGAGAGATGAAATCTCTTAGAGAGAGAGAGCTAGAGAGAGAGAGGGAAAACCAAGAATCGATGGGAAAAAAAAGCCTAGGGCTTATTTTACTGACGACATTGTCACGGTCATGTCAAGGTCCTCAACCGTGGCAATTATTCAAAGAATTGTCACGGTCATTGACCGTGACAAGTCCGTGACAAAGATGTTTGTCATGGACTAGTCACAGAAAATGACCGTGACACAAAACGCGTGTTTGTTGTCACGGTCAATGACCATGACAAGGGTGGCCGGATGAAAGATGGCAATTTGACCATTTTGGTGTAGTGCATTGAGGTTTATTTAATGATGACCATTTCATGGCGATAGACTCAATGATGTGTAGCATAGGTCATGGTAAGACTGATGGATTCTGATAGTATATGTGTGAGATATTTAGAGAGGTAATTGAGTTTGATGTCGTCGCCTATGAGACGTTGGGAGTCATTATTGTACTGAAGTTTACATAAGTGTTGGTAGACCATTGATGATTGTAGTACAATTTGATCATGTTGATTTATGGCAGTGACTTTGAGTCAGCGCTACGACTTTTGTTTATAAATATGTGTCACGAGGTGACCTTCGCGGATAATTTCAAAAATAAGTTTACCAATGCTAGGAGGTGCACCTGGGAGACTTAGAACACGATGAGTTTCATTGTGGCTTTTAGAAATAACACATGGTGTGAATTGTTAGGCATCCTTATAGCACCTAAGTGTGCTACATGTACCGTTAGTAATGACTCTGTTGGAGGAAATCATTAGGTATGAGTGATGTTTGAAAGACAAGATGACATTAGGATGATTATGGTTTAGTATCATGTTGACAATGCTAAGGGTGATAGTTATGGTTCATGAATTGAATGTATAAAACCGTGTGAGCGCCATATACACCTGATGAGAGTGATCTCGAAAACTGAGGTTACCTACCGCGTGTTGAAATTTTGGAGGCCTAACTGCAGTTGGTTGGTAACTAATGATAGGTGTCAAGGGAAGTAACTTCTTCATGCTTCAGGATAGTTATGCTTACCAAATGACGAATAGGTAGCATTAGTCCTAAGGAGGGAAGCCTAGCATTTCAGCGTCTCGAAGGAAACTTGTTTGTGTTCTGTTCGTACGGCATGGACGGATGATCCTTAAGTAGAACTCGTTAAGGGTAGCAGGCCAAGCCAGGGTGCAAGTTCTTAGCAGGTGTAGATAAGGAGTTATATAATTCAAGTGTACATTGTGGGTTTGCACTTCGTGTGAGTCGATTCATTGTCAAAATTTTATTATTTCCATTCGGCGTGGCAGTCGCCCGATTTATAGCATTCTTGTGTCTTCCTTAATCCCGATAATGTGAGGTTGTTGATCAGTTATGATTTGTGTTTATCACTATGTTAGCTCATTATTGATGCTGGTTAGGCCAGTTGTGGCTGATGCATCATGATATATAAGTGTGCTTTCTTCGGATGAACCTTTATTCCACATTAGTTCGCGTGTGCGCTTGGTCTCGTGTTCTTGAATTTAGTTGCTTGTGTTACTTGATTACTTTAGGTTAACACTTTGTTAGTTAGCCGGTATAACTAGTCACGACTTGGTCGTGTGTCCCGAGGTTGTGGCTTGATAGTATTATGAATATTGGGACCTGATAAACATTGGATAATAGTGTTGCACATGGTTCAAAATTTTGGAGATCTAGGAGATGATCGCCTATATATATATATATATATATATATATGCAAGTTGTGATACCCAGGGTGAACCTAGGTCAACATAAGGATCTCGTATAAGATAATGATTGGGTAGAATTATGTAACAAGGTGATTATCTTTGATGTGTGCATCGAGGAATGTTGAATTTGTATCAGCCTAGACTAGGCATGATCCAAGATTGTTTGAGGAAATGTAAATTGTGAATCCTAATGTAGGAATTATCCGTATTAATGAATTCATTGTTGATATTGCGATATTTGATAAGTGTCAGTCCTCTCGAGGTTTTGTTAGATAGACATGTCAGTCATTCTTGAAATTTTGTAATAAGACCTTGGGGGTCGTCTCGAGTGGGTTAATGATAGTGGTTGATTAAAGTGAGGTCTTTGAGGTTTAAACCATAGTGTTGAGGTAGATTTCTAAGGAGCCCGCTCTTACTAATGCCGTAAGGGTCTTAACCATTTAACTCGCACACAAAGATACTAATTTCCCCATCTAATGGTTTAAGCCACGAAATATAAATAATGTTTGCTGGAGGTTTTGTAAAGGATTTTAGTGGTGGTATTTTTGGAGCAAGTAGGTGCATCTGTGGAGGTATTTTTGGAGTATGTTGGATCTTTCATGGACGCCAGTTTAATGGATCTTTTAGGACTCCATTTAGGGTCACCTTTGGAGGTGGAGGAGTCACCCATCTTTACCATCACCACCACTATTCTTAAGACCATTTAGGTGGGCAATCTACCCTTATTTTGTTTGAGACTCTATTTGGCATACATTGGAGTCTTATTGTTGAGTATGATTAAGAGAAAAATGCTAGAAAATATTCTTGTTGTGTGTTGTTCTATTAAATCTGAAAATAGGCATTTTTATGGAATAAAAATGCTAGAAATATTCTTGTTGTGTGTTTTTCTATTAAATCTGAAAATAGGTATTTTTATGAAATAAAAATGCTAGAAAATGTTATTGTTGTGTGTTTCCCAATAAAAACTGAAAATGGATATTTTTATGGAGCAAAAATGTTATTTTAGTGTATTTCTACTAAAAAAAATAATGGACATTTTATGGAATAAAATATATGAAAATATTATTCTAGTATTTTTTTCTAGTAAAGGAAAGTAATGAACATCTTTATGGACTAAAAATGTTTGAAGATATCATTTAAGTGTGTTTTCTAGTAAAACTAATAATGGGCATTTTTAAGAAATAAAAATGTAAGAAATTATTAGTCTTGTTTAGAATAAAGGAAAAATGCATGTCTGTTATGAATTGTACAAATTCTCGAATGAATGTATGTTTGAACCATGTAAAAAGGATTTAATACAATTAAAATCCACTTTCGCATGCATATAATTTGTAGAATTTCGATAATAAATATGTGAACAAGTTTAGGGAAAGTTTTGATTGGATCTAAACATGAAATAAGACAAATGGGATTTTTGGTCTTTAAAGAATGTGTGAAAAATGAGAGTTGATTATGTGAAGGTGTTATTTTATATATGCAAGGTGTAAAAGTGTCAAGTGTGACAATCGGTTAATATGGTGGTATTAAACAAGTGTTAAACATCTAAAGGTATTTTAAGTATTAAGTCGGGATTTAATAACCATTTTGAGAAATAACACTTGTTAAAGGACTAAATCGCAAGTTTGGCGAATAAGGGATAACTTGGCAATTTACTTAAAGTGGAACATTTTTATGGAATAAAAATGTTAATTGATGTCTTTGCACTAAGGTATGCGAAAACGAATTAAGTCCTAAAGCGTGAATGAATCTAGTATAAATCACGTATGTATGAATAAGGGACTTAAAGAAGAAAAGAAATAATTTTCCAAATGTTAATGGGAAACGGACGGTTAAGTTCAGGTTTTTGGCTCGGCCGGTTAAAAGCAAAGAAGTGGAATAATGTGGACATTTTTAAAATGTTAAAACACATAAAGGAACTCGGATGACACCGGGATAAAGCAAGAAGGGCGCGGAGCCCTTCGGTGAAAAACCCTAAATCACAGGCCAGAGCATATGGTGCACACAACCATTAGTGTGGAGACCGTGTAAGTATGCGGTAAATGATAAAATTTCGAGAAAAGATAAAGGAATAAGGAACATGTCAAGAAAATGGGTTGTGTCGTAAAAATGTGTTAATACAACCTAGCTTAAATGAATGTAATAAATGTTCCGATAAAGATGAAATAAACAAGTAAATGTGTAAATCTATTAATGTCCATAAGTGAAGGTGAAAAGGCTAAAGCAAAGTAGGTAAATGGGTGGTTAAGTAACCAAAGTTTTTAAACCCATAATTTGCATAAGTAAGTATTGAAAGGTTTTCAAATGATAAATAAGTATTTTCTAACACGGTGTATGCATTTGTTGAAATGGTATTTTTCAATGAAAATACTAAAGTATAGTTAAATGGATATATGGGGTTGATTTAGGTAAAGGAATAGTTGGAATAAATCAAGTGTAGTGGTGTTAACTGGGGAATCGAGTGTATTAAACAAAATGAGAAATGCTAAAAGGAAGTTTGACAAGATTAAGGTAAATTAATCTGGAAGAGTAAGGTTTTCGAAAGTTTCAAAAGTAAAACAGTTAATGCATTGAATATGTATTTTTAAAGGATATATATATATATATATATATATGAACAGAAGTCTCCTGTAAGGACTCATTATGGTGCAGACCCCGGTACATACCATTTTTTTAAAATAGTAAAAAAAGGAATTTTTTTATAAAACTTCATGGATATGATCTGCACGGTGAGAAGATCATCTCCAAATAAAAAAAACGTTGAGATGAGGTAATATGTAAAAAAATGGTATAAATATTCATTTTCAACCGTTGAAATATTGGGTTGGTGCTAGCCACTTAATTGGTTGAATTTTTTGATGAAACTTCATGGATATGATCTTCTCACTGTCGAGATTATATTCATGAAGTTTCATCAAAAAATTCAATCAAAAAGTAGGTCAGATGATCGCCAAAATTTCAAAGGTAAAAAATGCATATTTATACCATTTTTTTACATATCATCTCATCTCAGCAGTTTTTTTATTGAATTTTTTTATGACAAAATTGGAGATGATCTTCTCACCGTGAAGATCATATCCATGAAGTTTCATCAAAAAAATCATTTTTTTACTATTTTAAAAAAATGGTATGTACCGGGGTCTACACCATAAGGAGTCGTTATAGGAAGGGGCATATATATATATATATATATATATATATATATATATATATATATATATATATATATGTGTGTGTGTGTGTGTGTGTGTGTGTGTGTGTGCATATATATTTTCGCGTGCATGTGATTATAGTGAGTAAGTATTCCTTTCTACCGTTGGTTTCACTACACCAAAACAAGCGATTTGTAAGTGTTTTAAACACTTGCAAATGGAATTTGTAAGTGTTTAAAACACTTACAAATCGGCGCGTTGCAAAAAAATTGTAAGTGTTCAAAACCGTTGCAAATGTCATTTGCAAGTGTTCATTGGGAACATATATCCGTCCCTGATAACCGTTACAAAAAACTTTGTAAGTGTTCTGAACACTTGCAACATTTAGATTTGTAAGTGTTTAGAACACTTACAAACTTCAGCAAGCATTTTTATTTTACAAGTGTTATAAACACTTGCAAAAAAATACATATATTTTTTTTTGCAACAGTTCAAAACACTTACAAATATTAATATGTAAGGAAAACAATGTTCATTTTGTAAGTGTTATGAACACTTACATAAATTAAAATATTAAAAAAAATAAAAATTATCCACCGCATACCACCAACCTCACATATAACAAACAATAAAAATGGCTAAAAACATAACAATTATATCCAAACACTTTCATATAATGCTTCAGCATATGTTCAACATAAACAAACACTGTCATCAAGAAAGGAAGAACCAAAGATATATATTGAGTATTCTCCTTAACAAACTTCATACATCTAGTTATTGTATCCAAATACACATGTGCCACAACCCTATTAGTATGGCAAGAAAATCGTGTCGATAAGATCATTGTCACTAGTTCTCTCAAGAGACCATTGTCAGTACTCACCGCCTCGTCGCTAAATGAGTCTCCAAGTGCATGAAAAATGAAATTGGAGCTTCTACCACTTCAACGTTTAGATCTGCAGAAGATGAAGCGACGCTACCAATGAGAGTGTTAAAAACCTGAGTAACATCACGAAAGTCAAATTTAGCAACAGATTTATGCGATTATGGACACAAATAAATAAGTGGCTCTTAAAAGGCGCACACATGAGTCCAAGAAAAAACATTAAAATTAAAGGGGGATAACCCAAAAAGGATTCTATCATTTATACATACTTGATAGTTACAACTATTATATATACGACCTCTGACATAAAATTTGTAGCTCACAAATAATATAGGATATGGATGCAGACTATCACAGGTATTAAAATTTGTCATCTATTCAGAGTTGATTTCTTACATCTCTAACCAGCTAAAATGGGACGAGTCAACATATTATTAGTAGAGTTAATTTGATAGTGTCCCTGAAAGCTTCCCATTAATAATGAACACGTGAAGCACATGACCACTTGACTGCACTGTGAGTGTAGGGAGTTCCCCACCATTCAAGAATTTCTCAGACGAAACTATGTCAACACTGTAAAATCATTGAAAATCGAGATTTTATAACACATGAACATATGCTGTCATCTTATATGTTAATGTTATCATTCAAGAAGAAATACAAACAAGAAAAAGTATTGAATATAAACTAGATCTTAGTCTTACCTATTTATGTATCACGAATAATCACTAGTATCCCTAATGACATTAATTTGTTCCAAGAGACCAAAAGTAGTGAATGTTGAGTTGTCATCCAAAGAAGACAAATCTTCGTTGTAAGTCTCCCATGAGAACATGTCAGCACTGCTTGGTAACATGTCCATCGGTGATGTTTACACCCACGAAATGATATATATGCATTCATCTAGGAGAGAAACTAATACAAAAAGAAACTAAATGGAATCTAGGGTAAAATGCAGAAGGCTTCTTGAACTATTGAGCGGTTTACAAATACACATTGTGCTACTAATAAGTCCCTATACTATAAAAACTGTAGAAATACCCCCAAGTAGCACAAAAAATATTTCTTAATGACACAGGGGGTGTTCACAAATCTTTGAAAAAATTCAAAAAGTTATTCATAAAATTATTAGCTCAGGGGGTTGTTTGCGCAAGCCTCAATTAATCAGTTTTTTTATCCTTTGCTTTTTTTTGCATGTTACCCCTAGAATCACATCAATAAAGAGACCTTGTATGGTTATTAATTAAATTATGATAATCGTCTTGTTTATCAAGACTGACGTACCTTGGCAGTATTGAAGACTACATTCCTGTAATCAGAAAGTATGCTGATGGACCAAGGAGGCATGTTATAGTGCATGTTATTGAACATCACTCTTGCTGCACATTTTGTATCATAATTTTAGAGAAAAGCTGCACAATCTCCTTTGTCTGAAGTAACACACAAGCCTGAAAAAATGCCAATCATTCAGGGAGATGGTAATTGAAATTTGCAACTAGAAGAAGCAGGGTGTGGCAAGAATAGAGGTGAAGTGTTAACTCCGAAATTCCACAAATCCGTAACCTTGATGAATATTTGTGACTCTATCTTTCTAATCATACACGTTAACTAGCAAAATTATAAAGTGAAACTAATCAGATGCTGGAAAAGTTATCAAAATATAGAGGATGAGCATACAATTCCTTTGTTGGTGAAGCAGGGTATGGCAAGAATAGAGGTGAAGTGTTAATTATGTATGCCAATCCTTTGTCTAAAGCAGGGTATGCCAATCCAACGACCAGATTTGCAGTCTAAGTCATGTAATCATGTCCAGCAACACCGAGTACCTTGAGTCCCATACTCATTCTCAATCTGCACATAGAAAATTATTTAGTAACATCAATTTAAGTAATGAAGAAATAAGGTTAAGTGTTAACTGTGTTAATGAAGATTTTTCCTTTCTCTTCATTAACACAGAGAGAATAATAATATGAGAGGTTAGCAACTTTCCTAATGGAAAATAGTTTTAACCGTGGGGGATTAGACCTAACAATGTTCATCAAATGTAACAATTTTTTCTATATTGCTCGTATAAATCCCACTGGACATAGGCTCACACCCTCGCTTTGTTATGGCAGTTTGGGAGCGGTTCCATAATTTGAGGGCATTTTACAGGTAAGTATAATTTATTTATGTTTACGTTATTAGCTCTGTTTACTTGGACTTCAGGGTGCTCCCCCTGGGTCCCTCACGTAGTTTGTTCTGAAACTTGACCTGGGTGCTAAGAATTGAAATATAATTAAAATAAAAACTTGATTAGCAACATTATATAGGTTGTTCCATTGCACTTAATACCTAATGCTCAGGTTGGACCGAGTTGACTCACGGATTACAGGGGAGAACAAGGGTCCTTGTTGTATGTAAAAATTACTCTCTTATGTGGACCAATGAAAAGTAGACACTTGTCCTCCTAAGTGACCACTCAGCTATCTTGGTCGGCTTTATAGACACCTGGTCGGCTAGCATGCCGACCAACACCCAGAAAGTGAACCATTAGGAATAATAAAGGTACTCGGGTGGAATGGCAACCAGCACTGGATATCAAGAGACTCATTTATTGCATACAGATGTAAGTGCCTAGAATTATAAAGGCGTTAAATATCTTGGGTTCCCAACAAATATAAATACATGATCTCCCTTAGCTCAAGGGGACGATCTGATCAAGCACACCCCATTCTGAGCAATTGTAACCAGCTAAAATAATACCAATAGTGGACGTAGGCTTTTTACAACTGAACCATTTTAAAAACTTTATCTCTTGTGTGTTTGTCTAGCTTGATTAAACTTATTTATTTGTGATTATAAAATTGTATCCCCTTCATTTTTAGGCATCAACATATTGGCATCATCTGTAGGAACAAATGCTTATCATCGTTCTCTACCTCTTGTGTTTCTTTTGTTCATTCTCTGAAGAATGACCACTGTTCCTGAGGGCAGCCTTACGACTGCAGCTAATAATCCAGATCCATTTGCTCTCCCTAGCGTGATAGATCTCCAGGGAATTTTTCATAACTTGGCTAGGGGATAGGAAGCCATGAAAGAGTCAGTTAGGCAATTGGCTCGTACGTTGCAGGATAAATCCACTAATGAACCTTTCAGGAGGGATATGCCACCTCCGCCATCCAGGAATGAGAGAAGTCATCACTCCAGGTCTTCTCGTAATAGATCATACCGTTCTGGAGCAATATCATCATTCCGATCAACAGATTACTATGATGATTAATCTTTTTCCAATGAGCATCTAAGCGTATTGGTACGGCTGAGTAGAGAATCCACATTCGATCATTTGGGTTCTCAAGAAATCACAGGTTATCACCAGGAGAAGGGTCATCCTCGTGAGCGTAGAGAAGGATCGTGAGATCTAGGTCTAGCATGAGAAGCTCTGTGCGCACTGAGCAGACTTCTCAGGAAGAGAGTTCAGCGCATGTGCATAGGAAAACCACAAAAGTTGCTTCATCCATATCTAAGCCATAGGAACATTCCTAAAAAGGATTTATGCAATGACTAAAAGATCGGCTGGGGGAAATGTCCAAAATAAAGAATTCTTTGCAAAGAAGTTTTGTTAAAGGATCACCTTATATCCAAGATATTGTGGACTACCCCACGCCTTCCAAATTCAAGCCACCAGTTGTTACTAGTAAGTATGATGGGGGGACTGATTTAGTACTCTATATTGAACAACATCAGGTTACTACTGAAATCTATTATGTCTCCGATGAAATGAGGTGCGGGACTTTCTCTTATTCCATCACAGGTTCAACCTAGATATAGTACAATAGTCTTCCCAGTGGTAAAATTTCTAGCTTCCATTAGTTGGCCGAACTATTTACTGAGATCTTATATTTTGGGGCTAATCCGATCAAAAGTGTTACTCATCTATTGACCGTGCATTAAAAACTTGGAGAAAGTACTCAGGAGTACATCACACGCTTTAACAGTGAGAAACTAAAAGTGGTAGATTATAAAGAGAAGATAGCCATTGCAGTGCTAATGAGTGGATTACTCGCTAAGCATATCTACTGTGCTCTAGAAAAGAATCCTCCCAAGACTATGACAGAGCTGATGGTTAAGGCTGGGAAGATTATGAACGTCGAGGAAGCTATGGTTGTTAAGGAAATTTGGGAGGTAAAAATCGAAAATCATAAGAATCCGATAAAAAAAGATCAGAAAGACAAGAAGGTTGACAAGATCAATAAGTATGATGAATATAATCCTCTCAGTAAGGATATCCATCACATATTAAAGGAAATCAAGAGTACTAAAGATTTAAATTGTCCTCGGAATCTAAATTCACCTCCCAACAGGAGAGATAAATCCAAGTATTGTGATTTTCACAGATATCATAGTCACACCACTGATAATTGCATTGTCCTAAAGAATGAAGTGGAGAATATTATTTAGCGAGAAAAATTAACTAAATTAGTTGATTAAAATGGTAGCCGAGATGCCAAAAGAAGATTTGAATCACCTGGACGAGGAAAGGATGACACGAAAAGGGCAGGCAACAACTATGAGGATGATCTTGACCTGCCGAAGAAGCCTGATGAACCTAAAGTGGAGGTAGAGATGATCTGCTTTTGCTATCACTTCATTGTAGGAGGAGACACTAGTAGAGGAGATTAGATTGCCGAAAGAAAATCTTATCTAAATGAAGCCAAGGTTGTCCTGATATACGACAGATTAATATGTCTGAATGCGCAGATGGTCGACGTAGGAAGGTTAATAAGGATAGATTGGTGAACAGTTTCTTTAAAAATGATCTGAGTGGAGTACTATATCCTCATAATGACTCATTAGTCATCACTTATAGGGTTCACCATGGTAGAGTGGCAAGAATTCTAGTCGACATTGGAAGTTCTGAAGACGTCATGTTTTACAACTATTTCCACAGCCTAAGGCTATGAGAAAGTAAGCTAGAACCTTATCACAGGCTTCTCATAGGGTTCTCGGGAGAAAAAGTATATTTATTGGTCGACACTTGGCCAACGAGCAGAAATGAAAGGATTCGTTTCTTTATACTAGATAAAAATGTCCCTTCAGCTTACAATATAATTCTCAATAGAGTGGGAATTGAAGCCAATCCTAATAAAATAAAGGATTTAATAGAGATGAAATCCCCGACCAGCGAGAAGGATGTGCAAAAACTGACTCGAAGAGTGGAAACTCTTAATCGTTTTGTTTCCCGAGCAACAAATAACTGTCTCTCATTTTTTAAAGTACTTAAAAAGACTCTTGAGTGGAATGACGAATGCGAGAAAGATTTTTTGGATTTGAAGAAGTACTTGGGATCTCCCCCACTCCTCTCCCGACCGATTATAGGAGAAAAGTTTTGGTTGTCTCAGAATCAGCTATTAGCTCAACTTTGATCCTATTAAAGGGGGAGTTCAGAAGCCGGTGTACTACACTAGCAAAGCATTTCGAGGAGTAGAAATCAGATATTCACGCTTAGAAAAGCTGGTACGGGCTCTTATCGAAGCTTCTAGATGGATGAAACCATACTTCTAGGCCCATACTATTGTGGTATACACTGATTTACCTCTGCGACAAGCTTTATACAAACTTGAAATGTCAGGAAGGTTGATGTGGCACCCCTCCCAATTAAATACCGAGTGATCAGTCCTTTATTAAATTAAAATAAAATATCCAGTTGGTTCATTCTTAACTTCTCTCTTTAAAACTGTTAACTACTAATCACCTACATTAGTTAATTAAGCTAATGTCAAATTTTAATCTTTTAAATTAACATGCAATGATATGAAACAAATAAGTAAATAAACCACATTCACCATTCCAATTAACCAACATCAGAAATAACAAAATAACGGAATCAAATAAGATATGACTGGAATAAACACTCGAATACAATAATCCATATCTAAGACTGAGTCCAACAACTGAAAATAAATAAAGTACAGTGTCTCTGGAAATAACTAGAAGGTGGGCGACATGCCCAACTGAGATAAATAAAATAATGCATCAGATCTGAAAGGAATGGAGAAGTCTACTACTGAGGTCCTACAATCATCCACAACAACTGCAGCACGTCAAATGAGAATGAACTCTAAAGTTAGGTATCCATGTGGCTGGGCATCTAAAATGGTTTTTACAAAATAGATTTGGAAAACGGGTCACATTCCGAGTAAAACAGTTTTAAAATATTTGCAAGTATTTAAAATGCATGATCAGAAGATATTATATACATGTTAGTTTCACATGCTCTCACTTGAGGTCCTCATTCCTCAACTATTGTGCACGCCTAACGTATTCTACTACCCTATCCTAGTTATGTTACCCCATCTAACTAGTTCAAGTCCTTTAGCTTACTACACATACTTACTCCTAGTACCCATATAATACGTTATTGATTTATTTTCACATATCATTTAAATCAATTTAGGGCTCACCAAATAGATGTTAAGTTTCCATTTTCTTAGGTTATTTTAGACATCACTTTCTTTCTCATATTCTAAGCACACATAGTACGATAAACCACAAGTATATATATTTATCACTCTATTTAATATATATATATATATATATATATATATATAGACATTAATACAGCACCTCTAGGCTGATACTTGCGGTACATGCATACTCTCCTATCAAGTCCCGGTACATCGTGTACTAAATAAAGGACTATCAGTTCGTAATCCCTCTCGAACCACAATATACAATTCACATATAATTGGAGGCGAACATAGTTCTAGGCCTTTGGACTACGCACATACCTACGCACCCAAATGATCGGGCACACCCGCATTCACACAAGCAGTGCTCATCCCTAAGTTCTATGTTCTGAGGTACAAGTCTAAAATCCCCCAAGATGGCTCATAAAGTTAAGACTTTCCCCTTTTTAAACATCCCACGATAACAATCATCGGAGGTATGTCATACACGTAATAATTCGCACATTAGATATTCACATGACCTATGTATATAAGTTCAGTAAAGGTAAGCACGTACCCTATAATATATCTCGCACGTAGTCTATATAACTATCGAATAGCCTACGTACCATTAATATACCTCCCTTAAGTCAATTAAGTAGCTATCTCACTCATACCCTATTGTTCTAAGTCACCGGTTCCCTAAGAATCCTCGTGTCATAATAAGGTTCCCCGAATTTAAATCTCAACACACAATTATGTTTAATTAACTTTAGCCCTAAATTCTCCTCATGTGATTAAGTCTCCAAATAAGCCTTGGTCTAATGGTATTTAAAATAACTCCCATTATATTTAAAAAATTACCTCAAAAGTTAACCCGATCGTTTCCCACGCGTCCTAAGCAAAACGGGGAAAATTTGCCAAAATTTGGGTAGCCGAATCGATTCGCCTGCCGAATCGATCCGCCTGCTACAAGTCTTCATCTTCTTCCTTAAACAGTTAAGAGTTTCACCATTTTTAACCATCCAAACCTTCATTACACAATCTCACACTCCCAACCCAACATCATACCAACCAATGTTTATGATTTTTAATGTTTTATAATCATCAAAGAACATCAATTAATTTGAATTAATTCATGATTAATCTCTAAAAACCCTAGTTCACCATTTTTCATCAAGAAAATCTATAGAACTCAAATTTCTTCACATTTTAATTATCATTAGTTCATAAAATTCGTCTTCTTACATAAGGGATTGAAACCTAACATTAATTCAACCCAAGACATGATTTAAATCTCTCGATTTTGTCATCAACATTCATGAAATCAAGATAATAAACATCTTACTCTAACATGGATATTATATCTAATCAGAATTCAGCAAGATAAATACTTGTCTTGAGTTGTAAGTCTGAATCTCTGTAGATGGGTGGTAGCGTGGTGTTCTTCTTCTTTCGATCTACACAATGATGGTGGTGGTGGTGTAAAATGATGTAGAAAAGCCTTAGAACTCCATCAGAAGTCTCCTTCCTCATCCCCCGATAGCCTCTCTTAGTTTTTTTCTGGTAACCCTAACTTCCCTAACACAAAATCTGATTTATAATTATAAAATTCGTGGGTCTATTTTCCTCAAAAATTCAAAAGACTAAAATACCCTTTCGGGGTACCGATTTGGCCTAAAAATGCCCCGAGACCCAAACTAAACTCTTGAGTACACTTTTCTGACTATCTCGGCCCTTTCGAACACATTGACGCACTCAAAATGACCATATGGAATATAAAAATTAAACTTATATTTTATTTTCCAAATTAAGTCTCGATACGACTGGCACGCGCGTCCCAGCTAAATTTACCGTAACTGCCGTATTTTTCACTCACGATAATTAAAAATTTTACTCATTCACTAAGTAATATTCAATATATATAAATATTAACCCTTGTCTCGCTAATTAATATTTATTTTATCGAATTAATTTCCAAATATAATTTAATTAATCCCAATTAATTTCCAAATTAAAATCAATAAAATTACGGGGTGTTGCATACTCCCCCCATAATAATAAAATTTCGTTCCGACATTCAAAAAAATGAAATACTTGGTATTAACAACTCTGGATACTTTTCACACATCTCATCCTCACGCTCTCAAGTGGACTCGTCGGCATTATGATGCCCACACTGAACTCTCACAAGTGGAACTACCTTCGACCTGAGTCTCCTCTTGCTATGATCTAAGTTAGCAGTCGACCTCTCCTCAGATGGAATATTGGGCTGCAAATCAATCTCCTCTAAAGTGATGTGAGTGTTGGCCAACTCATCCTGAAGATATCACCTCAATGAAGAAATATGAAAGACATCATGAATCCGATGTAAATGCTCCGGCAACCCAAGTATGTATGCAACTGGACCAATTCGCTCAATAATAGGGAATGGACACATATATCTGGATGCCAACTTTCCTTTCTTCCCAAATCTCATTATCCCCTTTATAGGAGATACACGTAGCATCACCTAGTCCCCCACAATAAACTCCCGAAACAACCGCTTGGCATCAACGTAACTCTTTTGTCTCTCTTGAGCTACCTGTAGACGACTCCAAATCATCTTAATCCCAATTGAAGTATCTTGAATGAACTTTGTCCCAAAAATCTTGTTATCCCCCACCTCTAGCCAATAAGAGGGAGAACGATAAGTTCTATTGTACAATGCCTCAAACGGATCCATGCCAATAGTGAACTGGTAGGAGTTATTATACGCGCACTCAACCAGTGGAAGATACTGCTCCCAACCTCCCCTAAAATCAAGGAGACACATCCGTAGAATATCTTCCAACATCTGATTGGTCCTCTCCATCTGTGGGTGATAATTCGTACTCAACTGCAACTCGGAACCCAAAGCCTCCTGAAAAATTTCCTAAAATTGAGACACGAAAATCTTGTCCCTATCGGACACAATGTCTAATGGCACCCCATGCAACCTCACTATCTCAGCAATAAAAATGTGGGCGTACTGTCATATAGTATAATCAGTCTGAACTGGAAAAAAGTGAGCTACCTTTATCAACTGATCCACTATTACCCATATGGAATTACGACCTCTCTACGAAGTAGGCAACCCAGTAATAAAATCCATGAAAATGCTCTCCCATTTCCATATAGTGATTTTTAGTGACTGTAGAAACCCTACTGGTTTTTTATGGTCCACTTTTACTAGCTAACAAGTAGCACACTTCGAACAAACTCGGCTATATCTTGCTTCATGCCACTCCACTAGTACTGCAGTCTCATGTCCTTGTTCATCTTATCCCCATCAGGATGTATCGTAAATCGAGATCCGTGTGACTCTGACATCAGCGCGTGTCGCAAGTCCTCTCCTTTTGGAATAATTAGTCTTCTGTAGAAGCGCAAGCCTCCCTCTGAACTCACTGAGTAAGACTCTGCTCCCCCTGCTAAGAGTTGTTTGATCTTCTCCTCACAAAAAGAATCTGTTGCCTGTGCCTGTACTACCCTCGTGACATTATGGGGGATGACGGTCATAACTGACATAAACAATCGGTCAACTGAATCCTGATATCCCAAATCCTTCCATTTCGCCTCCGCACCTCAGCCACCTTACCTACTGGCCTACGGGTCAATGCATCTGCCACCACGTTAGCCTTTCCTGGGTGATATTGGATATCAAATTGATAATCCTTCACAAATTCAAGACACCTGTGCTGATGCATATTCAACTCCCTCTTAGTGAACAAGTACTGTAGTGACTCATGATCTATGAATAGGCGAAACTTCTCTCCCAGTAAATAGTGTCTCTAAATACTCAATGCAAACACGACAGCCGCTAACTCCAAGTCGTGGGTGGGGTAATTCCTCTCATGAGGCATAAGCATGTGGGAAGCATATGCTATAGACCGGTCCTCCTGTTGTAGCACACCCCCAAGTCCCTGTAAGGACGCGCCAGTGAAAACAAGGTACTCTACTCCTGCCCTGGGAAATGCGAGTATGGGTGTTAAAGTCAACATGTCCTTCAGCTCATCAAAAGTCAACTGACAGGTGTCATCCCAAACAAACGATACACCTTTACGAGCCAAATTAGTCATTGGACCCGCAATCTTCAAGAATCCCCTAATAAACTATCTGTAGGACCCGACTAACACCAAGAAACTGTGCATCTTCGTCGGTGTCGTGGGTTATCCCCACTCCACACCACTGACACCTGACACGGGTCCACTGATATTCCCAACTCAGAAACGATATGCCACAAAAATTGTACTTTACGTAGCCGGAACCCGCATTTTTCAAACTTTGCATACAACTGATGCTCACATAGTGTCTATAGGACCCGATGTAAATACTCGACATGCTCCTCTTCAGTCCCGTAATAAATCAAAATGTCATTAATGAAGACGATAATAAACTGATCCAAGAACTCTCTGAACACCCTATTCATCAAGTCCATAAATACGGCTAGCACATTGGTTAGCCCATATAGCATAACTCAAAACTCGTAGGACCCATATCTCTTCAAGAAGGCAGTCTTACACACGGATTACTCCCGTATATGCAGTTGGTGATAGACGGATCTCAAATCTATCTTAGAGAAGTCGGTGGATCCTCTTAATTGATCGAATAAGTCATCGATTCGGGGCAACGGATACTTGTTCGGTATTGTAACTTTATTCAATTTTTGATAATCAACACATAGTCGCAACGACCCATCTCTCTTCTTCACAAATATCACTGGAGAACCCCAAGGAAAGGTACTCCTATAGATGGATCCCTCTTCTAAAAGTTGCTCGATCTTATCCCGTAGCTCCCTCATCTCCATAGGAGCCATACGATAAGGTGCATGTGCTATCGGCGGAGTACCCGACACTAAATCTATCACAGACTCTATCTCTCTATTGGGTGGTAATCTTAGTATCTCCTGGAACACATCGGCAAACTCACTAACAACGGGAATCAATCTAAGGAAATCACCACCCCCTTAAAGGTATCTTCCTCTATGTAGTATGAGTGGGTGGACGAGCCTCCCTCCGGACGAGGAATCTCCACCAAAAATATCTCCTCGACTGGCATAGCGAACATAATACTCCTACTATAACAATCAATCATGGGCCTATAAATGGCTAGCCAATCCATGCCTATAATGGCATCATACTCCGACATGTCTAACACAAGCATATCAGAGGGCAAAAGCAGCCTCCCAATATTTATACCCACTCCTCGACAGATAAAGAATATCAACGTCCCATAACCCAAAGTCGAATTAACACATGTAACAATACTATGTGTCGTATCTAACAACCCAGTGGACCGTGTAAATCTAGTGGATATGAACGAGTGTGAAGCCCCAGTATCAAATAAAATATGCCCCAAAGTGTCATGGATGAGAAACATACCCTCCACTGTGGGTGGTGCCTAAGGAAATGTTGCCTAGTGGACGTTATATACACGCCCATACTACAATTTTCCCTACTGAGGTGGGGCTGCGGGAGAAACTGGTATAGCAGGCAAGGATGGCATCTGTGCTGGTGCTGGAAGGGCGACTGGAAAGATAGGCCTTTGTGGCTCCTGGCGAGTACCCTGTTGCTGCTGCTGCGAGGCTCTGCCCTTATTGGGGCAATCCCGATGCTTATGACCATTCTTGCCACAAATGAAATTTCCTCCCAGTAAAATTTCCTCCCATCTATCCCTGTTGTCCTCCCTATTGGATGTTACCACCCCTCTATTGGCCCTGTTGAAAGCGCTGCTAGCCCTGCTGACTCTGATGGCCCCTCCTGAAACCTACCTGCACCAGCTTAAAGTCTCTATATCTGAATCGCTTAACAGGATCTCCCTGGTGGGAACCCTGCTCACCCTACCTACACTGCGTCTGAGATGATTGTGCCCTACTGGCATTGCCACCCCTATCCTGCCCTATTGGGTGTACTCTCATGCTCATTTTCTTCTCTTAATATGGAAGCGGTGATCCTGGCAATGTAATAAAGCAGCATTCAACACCTCAGTGTTTGTCTTCAAAGCAGGATTACCCAAAAGATGTTGTCGGATCCTCCACATAAGTCTCTAAATGGTGGTATCCTCTTATCCTCTGTAATACCTCTCCTGGAACGAAGTTAGCTAACCTCATGGTTTCTTCCTCATACTCAGCCATGGTCTTCCCCTCCTAGTTGAGATCTAATATTTTTTGCCTCATCTCAACCTGATTGGCAGATGCAAAGTATTTACGGTCAAACTGCTCCTGAAACTTATATATCGGCATACTTTCTCTCTCCTCCGCAATAATGAATCCGAGTACGAGTCATTAATTACAGGGTTAGAACTAGATTTATCACTGGGTATCGAGCAGGTGATAGCGTACAATGATCTTCAACAAATTGTCAATCAGATGTCGTAGATATATGGAGTTAAAGGAGAAAAAATGGTGAGATATGTGAATAAGGATATGGATATTATGTTTTTATTTCCTACAGACAAGGTAGTTCGAATTCCAAGGATGGAGAACTCCCGAGCATATGCCCTTGCTCAGCTACCTCAACAACTCAGATAGAGCTCAGACAAACTATTCCAGTAGAAATTCTCACCCATAGGAGTATTGATGTGGAAGTTGTCAGTATAATTTCTATAGAATTGGTTCCTTCTTAGATGGATTTAATCAAAGATTACATTAAAAAAAAGCTTGTTATCATCCGACCAAAAACAATCTAGGAAGATGATATACAAAGTAGCCAGTTATGATTTGGAGAAGGGCATTCTATATAGGAGTGGATATACTGTCTCATCACTTCGTTTTGTTCATCCAGCTGAAGTAAATGATCTGATCAAAGAAGTACATGAAGGCTCATTTGGAGATCATTCAGCTGGATGGTCATTAGCACAAAGAATAGCCATGCAGGGCTACTATTGGACGACGATGAAAGCAGATTATGTTTATTTTTCCAAAAAGTGTGACAAGTGCCAAAAGCTTTTTATTATCCATAGAAAACTGGGACTACCCTAACTCCTATCACTTTTCCTTGGTCGTTTTCTATTTGGGGGATTGACCTAGTCGAACCATTACAGACCACCAAAGGAAGGTTCAAGTATTTGGTTGTAGCGGTAGATTACTTCACCAAAAGGGTAGAAGTTAAGCCCTTGGTGGATATACAATATCAGAGGGTTTTTCAGTTTATATGGAAGCAGATCATATACTGTGGTACCCAGTTTGATAATGATGAGTTTGATGAATATTTCATCCGAACTGGAATTCCAAAGCTTATTTTAGTACCTGGATAAGCATAGTGTAACGGTCAGACGAAAATTACTAATAAGACCCTGCTTGACGGATTGAAGAAAAGGTTGGATGATGCTAAAGGCAATTGGATCAATGAACTGTACAGTGTCCTTTGGGATTATAGGACTACATTGAAAACAGCAACGGGGTAGACTCCATACATGCTCGTTTTTGGCACTGAGGTGGTGGTAGCAGTTGAAATAGCTCTGATGACTCACAGAGTGTTGAATTTTAATTCACCCCAAGGTGATCTCATGAGGCGACTAGATCTAGATATGGTTGAGGAAGTCAAAGAAGATGTTGCGATTCGGTTGGCTACTTATCAACAAAGAACTATTAGGTTCTGCAACCGGAGGGTCAAGCCGACCAACTTAAAACAGGGTTGGAACTTAAGAATGTAATCCAGAAAAATAATAAGTTGGAGACAAATTGGCACGACCCATATCGTATCTCAATGATTATCCGTTCAGGAACATATTATTTGGAAACATTGGAAGGCGAAGAATTTAAAAATCCCTAGAACGCAAATCATCTTCGCAAATATTATCCGTAATTTCGTTTTAATGCAATCAATCATTCAATTTAATGAAGTTACAAATTTCTACCAATTATGCTTCCTATATATGTTTTATTTTTTGGAGTATGGTGTGATAGCACCATTAAAATTAAATGTTTCAAGTCCTTTCTAAGCATTAGTCTTAGTTCAAACTTTTTCAACTTCAAAAAAGTTTAGTTTACTTTGGAATTCTTTCTAATTCAAACTTTTCCTACTTGAGAAAAGTTATTCTTTCTAGTTCAAAATTTTCTAACCTCAAAAAAGTTTACTAATTCAAACTTTTCCAACTTCAAAAAAGTTATTCTTTCTAGTTCAAACTTTTCCAACTTCAGAAAAGGTTTAGCTTGCAATTATTTTCAAACTACATGTATGATTTCGTCTTAGACAAATTAAGAACAATAAATCAATAAAACTTCATATATGACTTAAAGTCAAACACAAGAGGTTTTACCTAACCAAGTTAAACATGGGAGTAACTATGCATTCCTAAAACACTTGGTCACCACTTATAACTAATGCAAAAACTTAGTTCAACAAAACTACTTACAGTTTTATATAAGTGCATTAGTTGAATCTAAGTCATGACAAATAGATTTAGCTATGAATCAAGCATTTATCATTTAAGCAGATTAGTTAGTCAGTAAGTTGATTAACTAATCATAAGACAGGTTACCTAGCCGGCAAGTTGATTAAAACCAATCACAAGCTTGAATAAAGACAAAAACATATCATAAGAATACTTATTGAAAAATAAGTCAATTTTATTCCAAACACTTGGTGTTATAATAAAAAAGAAAGGAAATACAAAGCTTATCATACTGGATGCTTTCCTTCAACTTTGCGCATCCCAGCAGGAGGCTCATCAACGGTGGTCGGTAGAGTAATAGATCTGAAATGCCTCATTCTGGTACATATGTTGCTACTCGGTCGATCCAGTAGATGTTGAGGACAAACATATTCCTCCTCTCTTTAAAGGTCATAATCCCCAATATATATTCTGATTAAACTCTGAGGAATGGCGTCAGGTGGAATCCATCTAACATTAATTTTCAAAGGTGGATCCGGATATTCCAACATGCCTGGATCATGTTAGTGCCATAATTCATTGCCATCAGTTATCTTCGGTAGTTCAAGTAAATTCAACCAACCCAATTTATATCCCTCTAACCTCGCCTGCTCTATGTGCTTATCCAAGTAAGTTAGGGCTTCATCGTAACCATTAATCCAAATAGCCTCGGGTTGCTTATGGAAGTGGAAAGTTAATCGGTTCAACCTGTCTTGGAGTTTTGTGATAGCCTTATCCTTTTCCTGAAGCAAAGCGGCTTGGTCGGCTTAAGTTTTTTTGGTTCTTTCTTCATCTATGGTTTTCCGAGCAATCATAGCTTTCCTAGAAGATCGACCAGACTTAGTTTTCTTCTTCTTCAAGTTCTCCAACTCCTCCAGCAGCCTGGCATTCTCCATATCCAAGAAAGAAACTCCTTTGTCTATCCCATTATTGGTTGACTTCTTTAGACTCTCTAATTCATTCCTTAAGGCATTATTTTTTTCTCTAAAACCGCAACGATTTCTCTTGAATTTTCATCTTCTTCATTCAATACCATTTCCTTCTTATTCAGAGCAGAAGTAATATCTTACACCTTCTTATCAAAACCCCAACCTTCGATCAAGGCCTTATATTTAGCCTCATAATCAGAATGAAACAAAGCCAGAGAAAATCGGTCTTCTTCTTATAATTATTTGATCATTTCATAATAGGCAGTGTTATTTTCCACTGCTCTATCCAGAAGATAATGAAGATAGACATAGGAATCTTTCACTTGGTAGAAAGCTTATGGGATGAGCAAGACCACCAGTTCTTCTTCAGTTAATGGCACATGACCAGCCTCAAGAAGACTCTTACACCTCCTCAGTAGGTCGGATTTAGCAGAAACTATTACATTTTTCCTGGCATCAGATTGGAAATTTAAAACTATAAATATATGGGCCCGACCAAGAAAGAAAAACAGTAGTGAATCAAATAAGCAATAAACATTATAGGAAAGTTGGAAATATTAAACAAAACTGTTTCATTTCATTAATAAGCCAAAGGATTACATAGCTGATTGCATTACAAAGGAAAAAGAAGAAAAAATATAAAATACATAAGAGAAAAAGCAAAAAGAAACTGGCTAGAAGGAGCTAAACCTTCTCTTTGTCCTTGGATTTGTCCTGGTCAGCATGAAGGTCGGCATTATCTGTAGGGACTAAAGAGGATTCCTCGAAACCCTCTTCCTCATCATCCAAATCCTCGTCCAGGTTATGATAAGTTCCTGGGTCATGTCTCTTAAATAACTTAGAATCTATCTTGGTGCCAACCTCCTTTAAAAACTCCGACCAACCCTCTTCGAAGGATAGCTTCTTTACATACTCTATTTGGGTGGCTGTTGCAGTAAAAAAAAATCCCAACCTTTATTGGCAGCATCTTCATTGTCCTTATTACCCTTGGCCCTCAGAGCAATGTTATTAGTAGTCAGACTGGAATTCTTGTCTTCAGTAGCCTTTGTCTTTCGCTCAGCTTCAGTAAGTTTTAGCTCAGCCTGGGTTAACTTATCATGTGCATTATTTCATTGATCATCTGCTGCCCTAGCCTTGTCCTCTATAGCTTTAAGTTTATCCTTCCAGGTTTGTCTCTCTCTAGAGTTTCCTCAAAAGCCTTCAAGAATTTCTACAAACCCTTAAAAGCTTCCTCCATGTCAGCCGAGGAGGACTTTAATTGGTCGTCTTTCTCCAACATCTGGTTGAAGTCTACCAGGACTGCAAATGAATGAGTATGTTGTATTATCTCAGAAGAAAAGCATTAAACATTGTTGAAAATCAATAAAAGAGTTATGAACTTACCAAGGACAAAGTCTAGCTAACCCGTCATGGGGGCTGCAGTCGACCTGTCTACTAAAAGAGTACCAGCCTTTATTAAACCCTTGTACAGCTCACGGTTAATCTCCATAGAGGCATCTTAAATTTTGCCTTGATCGGCAGTAGACGTCTTAGCTAACTCAGCAGACTTTTTTCTCAACTCCTAATGGCCTGGTAGGCCTTTCTTCAACCTCTTATACTAAGGTTCCTCAATTTAGATATCCTCGGTAGTAAGGACTTGAGGCCTCTTCTCAGTAACCTGAGACCTCTTATCAGTTGTAGTGGTTTTTTTGGAAGAAGGGGGAGGAAATCCAGATCCTGCCAGCAAATTGGGTATTTTTCTCTTTACCATCTCTGCAGCAGGTCAAGTGGGGATGGTAGTGATATCAAGGGACTCAATGGAAGAAGAGGTTCCTCCTTGGATAAGCTCTACTCCAGCTGACTCAGTAGCGGAAGAGGTAAACACAGGTTCCTCGTCCAAATTGATAGGTGACTAAGGCAAGACAAGTGTAGGTTGAGAAACGAAAGAAGTGATAGTATTCTTGTATTCCAACAAAACAGAAGCTGCTTAGAGATGATCTTCTCCTGCCCTCTGATGAATGGCCCACGAATACTTAAGGTCGTCAATTCACTTTCTTTGGGGCACTTCTTTTTACTTTCCTTTGCACCAAAAACATAATAAGATAATTAATCGGCAAAACTTTGAAAAGTTAATAAACAGGGGAAGAAATTTAAGAGTAAAATAATGACCTATGCCACGCCCTACCTAGGGGTTCCTGGGTTCAGTGTATTTTATCCCCTCGGGAATGGGGCATATTGCCAATTTTTGACAATGACACCATAATCCCAGTAGTCTTTATTGGAATCTGGAATATTGACCACCAAAGAAAGCCCTCACTACAAGAATTTGCACCATTAGCAATAATATTTAGCAACATAAGCTATTTTTGTTGCCAAAGATACCCTTTTGGCAACAAAATCTTATTTATGTTGCCAAAAGACCATTTTACATTGTACTTTTGGCAACATAAAATAAAACTTGTTGCCAAAAGTTAAAATTTCAAGCAGGAAGCTAGCAAAATAAAAGGGGGGGGGGAAATTTTAATGTTTAGCAGCATATTTGTTTGTTGCTAAACATGACCTTACTTTTGGCAATATAGGAGTGTGTTGAGAAAAATATCCCACTTTTGGCAACAAAGAAAATTATGATGCCAAAAGTATTTTATTTCATTTCTTACTTATTTTTCTTATATGTTTAACTAAAAAGATAACAAAACAAAAAAAATGATCTGTGCTCCAAAAACCTAACCCCGCTTGAAAAAACAAGTCGCGCCTAAAACTCTCCCTCCGGCCACCTCTGCTCTCCCTCCGGCTGTGTCTCTCTCTTACAGATCTAGCCGCCTCTATCTCTTGCTCTCGTCTATAACCAAATCCAACCTCTATTTTTACAAATCCGATCTAAGTTTCCTTCCAGGTCCTTAGTTTCGATCCAGGTAACGCAGCCCGAGCTCGATTCAGTTCTGGTGGCCTATGGTTTAGTTGTAGTTTAATCCGAGTTCTGATTTGTCCCTCACCTATTTGAAGACTGAAGGTGTAAAATAAAGGGTTCAAACAAATTTTGTTCTGATGGTCCCTTTAGTTTATTACTTCTTTTTTTTAATTTAGTTAAGTTACTATTTTTATGGTTAAATCGATTTACCGACAATTGTTTGTAACTATTGTGATTTCTGATTTCTTTTCACTTATTTATTTGATTTCTTTTATAAATAAACATTATAAGATATTTTTAACTTCTGATTTCGTTGTAATATATTTCATTCTGATTTCATTATAATATTTAGTTATATGTTTGTAATGCTAATGAGTCATTTTTTATTAACAGTTATAATTTAAATGCGTGGAAGCTTCAGACCTGCCTTTGTTTGACTAGTCAGGCTCCATCTCCATTTTTCCTCTCTTCGGCTCCAACTTGCTGGTAACTTGTTAACTCATCCATCATTTTTTTTTAATTTGACATAATTGGTTTGAAATTTGAATGATGTTTAGATTTATGTTTCCATTCAAGAAATGTTTTAACTTTTAACTTATGTTCTTTCCATTTTTCAATTTATAATGTTCAAATTAATGTTTAGAAAATATGTACATTGCTTTTCAATTATAGTTTTAATAGTATTCTTGCGAGGGGTTGGTTGTGGTATAAGAATTTAAAAGTAAAGTATACATAGTATTATCTCATTGGTTGTTTTACTGTGATGAGAAATATAAATTTTAAAACATTAATTAAAAATAGACTTAAGCATAAAAACATGTCATCGAAGGGTGAAAACGTGAAACAAATACAAAACGGTCCTGTAAGAGTCACGAACACCTCGTACGGGACCAATGTGACTCGTAGGAACCGACCACGTAGTCACGGGGCTCCCGGTTTGAGTGTTCGACGTAAATTTGCAAAAAAATAGACTTAAGCATAAAAACATGCCATCGAAGGGTGAAAACGTAAAATATCCACAAAAAGGTTCGATAAAAGTCACGAACACCTCGCACAGGACCAATGTGACTCGTAGGAACCGACCGCGTAGTCACGGGGCTCCCGGTTTGAGTGTACGACGTAAATTTATAAAAAAATTAGACTTTAGCATAAAAACATGCAATTTAAGGGTGAAAACGTAAAACAAGCACAAAATGATCCCGTAAGAGGCACGAACGCCTCGCAAGGGATCGATGTGACTCGTAGGAATCGGCCGCATAGTCACGGCGCTCCCGATTTGAGTGTATGGCGTAAATTTGCCAAAAGTTCAGACTTAAGAATAAAAGCATGCCATCGAAGAGTGAAAACGTAAAACAATCACAAAACGGTCCCGTAAGAGTCACGAACACCTCGCACGGGACCAATGTTACTCGTAGGAACCGACGGGGTAGTCACGGGGATGCCAGTTTGAGTGTACGATGTAAATTTGCAAAAAATTAGACTTGAGCATAAAAACATGCCATCGAAGGGTGAAAATCTAAAACAAACACAAAACGGTCCTGTAAGAGTCACTAACACCTCGCACGGAACCAATGTGACTCGTAGAAACCGACCGCGTAGTCACGGGGGTCCCGGTTTGAGTGTATGACGTAAATTTGTAACAAAATTAGACTTAAGCATAAAAACATGTTATCGAGGGGTGAAAACGTAAAACAACCACAAAACGGTCCCGTAAGAGGCACGAACACCTCGCACGGGACCAATGTGACTCGTAGGAATCGACCGCGTAGTCACGGGGCTCCCGGTTTGCATGTACGACGTAAATTTCTAAAAAAATAGACTTAAGCATAAAAACTTGCCATCGAAGGGTGAAAACATTAAACAAACACAAAACGGTCCGGTAAGAGTCACGAACACCTCGCATGGGACCAATGTGACTCATTGGAATCAACCGCGTAGTCACGGGGTTCCCGGTTTGAGTGTACGACGTAAATTTGCAAGAAAAATTAGCCTTAAGCATAAAAACTTGCAATTGAAGGGTGAAAACGTAAAACAGCCACAAAACGGTCCCGTATTAGTCACCACCACCTCGCACCGGACCAAGGTAAGTCGTAGGAACTGGCCGCATTGTCACGACTCTCCCGATTTGAGTGTACGACATAAATTAGCAAAAAGATATACTTAAGCATAACATGCCATCGTAGGGTGAAAACATAAAACAAACACAAAATGATCTCGTAAGAGTCACGAACACCTCGCACGGGACCAATGTGACTCGTAGGAACCGACCGCATAGTCACGGTGCTCCGAATTTGAGTGTACGACGTAAATTTGTAAAAAATTAAGACTTAAGCATAAAAACTTGCAATCGAAGGGTGAAAACGTAAAACAACCACAAAACGATCCCGTATTAGTCACGAACACCTCACACGGGACCAAGGTAAGTCGTAGGAACTGGCCGCGTTGTCACGACGCTCCCGGTTTGAGTGTACGACATAAATTTTCAAAAAGATAGACTTAAGCATAAAAACATGCCATCGACGAGTGAAAACGTAAAACAAACACAAAACGGTCTCGTAAGAGTCACGAACACCTCGCACAGGACCAATGTGACTCGTAGGAACCGATCGCGTAGTCACGGGGCTCCCGATTTGAGTGTACGACATAAATTTAAAAAAAAAATAGACTTAAGCACAAAAACATGCCATCGAAGGGTGAAAACATAAAACAGCCACAAAACGGTCCGGTAAGAGTCACAAACACCTTAAACGGGACCAATGTGACTGGTAGGTACCGAGCACGTTGTCACGGGGCTCCCGGTTTGAGTGTACGACGTAAATTTGCAAAAAAATTAGACTTAAGCATAAAAACATGCAATAGAAGGGTGAAAACATAAAACAAGCACAAAATGGTCCCATAAGAGGCAAGAACGCCTCGCACGGGATCATGTGACTCTTAGGAACCGGTCGCGTAGTCACGACGAAATCGACTTGAGTGTATGATGTAAATTTGTAAAAAGTTACTTAGAGCACAAAAAAGATGCCATCGAAGGGTGAAAACGTTAAACAACCACAAAACGGTCTCGTAGGAGTCACGAACACCTCGCACAGGACCAATGTGACTCGTATGAACCGACCGCATTGTCACGGGGCTTCCGGTTTTAGCGTACAACGTAAATTTGCAAAAAATTTAGACTTGAGGATAAAAACATGCCATCGAAAGTTGAAAACATAAAACAAACACAAAACGGTCCTATAAGAGTCACGAACACCTCGCACGGGACCAATATGACTGATAGGAATCGACCGCATAGTCACAGGGCTCCCGGTTTAAGTGTACGACGTAAATTTGCAAAAAAATAGACTTAGGCACAAAAACATGCCATCGAATGGTGAGAACATAAAACAACCACAAAACGGTCCCGTAAGAGGCACGAACGTCTCGTACGGGACCAATATGACTCGTAGAAGCCGACCGCGTAGTCACGGGGTTCCCGATTTAAGTGTACGACGTAAATTTGAAAAAAATTAGACTTAAGCATCAAAACATGCCATCGAAGGGTGAAAACGTAAAACAAATACAAAACGGTCTGGTAAGAGTCACGAACACCTCGCACGGGACCAATATGACTCATAGGAACCAATCGTGTAGTCACGGGGCTCCCAGTTTGAGTGTACGACTTGAATTTTTAAAAAATTAGACTTAAGCATAAAAATATGCCATCGAATGGTGAGAACATAAAACAACCACAAAACAGTTCCGTAAGAGGTACGAACACCTTGCACGGGACCAATGTGACTCGTAGGAACCGACCGCGTAGTCACGGGGCTCCCGATTTGAGTGTCCGACGTAAATTTGCAAAAAAATAGACTTAAGCATAAAAACATGCCATCAAATGGTGAAAACATAAAACAAACACAAAACGGTCCCGTAAGAGTCACGAACACCTCGCACGGGACCAATGTGACTCGTAGGAACCGATCGCGTAGTCACGGGGCTATCGGTTTGAGTGTCCGATGTAAATTTGCAAAAAATTAGACTTGAGCATAAAAACATGCCATCGAAGGGTGAAAATATAAAACAAACACAAAACGGTCCTGTAAGAGTCACGAACACCTCGCACGGAACCATTGTGACTCGTAGAAACCGACCGCGTAGTCACGGGGGTCCCGGTTTGAGGGTATGACGTAAATTTGTAAAAAAATTAGACTTAAGCGTAAAAATATGTTATCGAGGGGTGAAAACGTAAAACAACCACAAAACGGTCCCGTAAGAGGCACGAACACCTCGCACGGGACCAATGTGACTCGTAGGAACCGACCGCGTAGTCACGGGGCTCCCGGTTTGCATGTACGACGTAAATTTCTAAAAAAATAGACTTAAGCATAAAAACTTGCCATCGAAGGGTGAAAACATTAAACAAACACAAAACGGTCCGGTAAGAGTCACGAACACCTCGCATGGGACCAATGTGACTCGTAGGAACCAACCGCGTAGTCACAGGGCTCTCGGTTATAGTGTACGACATGAATTTTCAAAAAAATAGACTTAAGCATAAAAACATGCCATCGAATGGTGAGAACGTAAAACAACCACAAAACGGTCCCGTAAGAGGTACGAACGCCTTGCACGGGACCAATGTGACTCGTAAGAACCGACCGCGTAGTCACGGGGCTCCCGATTTAAGTGTCCGACGTAAATTTGCAAAAAAATAGACTTAAGCATAAAAACATGCCATCAAAGGGTGAAAACGTAAAACAAACACAAAACGGTCCGGTAAGAGTCACGAACACCTCGCACGGAACCAATGTGATTCATAGAAACCGACCGCGTAGTCACGGGGCTACTGGTTTGAGTGTCCGATGTAAATTTGCAAAAAATTAGACTTGAGCATAAAAACATGCCATCGAATGGTGAAAATGTAAAATAAACACAAAACGGTCCGATAAGAGTCACGAATACCTCGCACGGGATCAATGTGACTCGTAGGAACCGACCGCGTAGTCACGGGGCTACCGATTTGAGTGTCCGACGTAAATTTATAAAAAATTAGACTTGAGCATAAAAATATTCCGTCTAAGGGTGAAAATGTAAAACAACCACAAAATGGTCCCGTAAGAGGCACGAACGCCGCTCACGGGACCAATGTGACTCGTAGAAACTGACCGCGTAGTCTTCTTAAATATGTTTATGTTTTCTATGGTCTTAATTATTTGTGTTGCAACTAAAGTGTCATCGAAATTTGGTTCAGACTTTAAGAGACTAAATTCATGTTTTATTCCAAATTTAAAAAATATAAGTGTTTAACTCCCAACCTCGATTTTGAACAGCGATTGACCTCGAATTCAGTGGCGAATTCAACCCATCACACCCACCGATTTCAACAATAGCCGGACTCACTTTTGATTCAACAGGTAATGGTTGCGATTGTGTTTTGCTTACATAACTGATGTTATAAATTAATTTCTGGGGGGAAAGTCACTCAAATGATTTTTGGAGCTTTTTGAGGTTTACATTGGACTGACTGTACACAAAATCATGACACCCAAACAACCCGGGGAGGGGGGCACTGAAATGATTTTGGTCTGCACTTGCACAGATCACAAGTGCAGTTTGGTCTGCACTTGCAAGAATGTCATCCTTATTCCAAAAAGCTCATCTCGGACCTCTCAACGTACATCTTCCGTGGTGCACCCCCCTCAATGATGGTTACAGCTATGGCATTCTCAATGTCGGGGTACATCTCACATCTGTTGCAGCTGCTGCCATAGCTGCAGCTAGAAATATTTTCTCTTGATACGTTGCATGTTCTTTTAATTGTTGTCCGAGTTTGCGAAGGTAATTTCGCGGTAATTGCATATTCATTGTGGTATGAGTTTGCAAAGTATCAATATGAATTTTTTAGTGAATGTATTATCATTATATCTTATTATTTTACCATGCTCTAAGATGGTGGCATGCTATATTAATCAGATGTATCTCATTTTTCCTGATGTAAATATTTAATGATTGTATGGGTTTTATGGGGTTGCTGCTTCTCAATAAGCTTATTTAGTTTCTACAACAAGGTTTATTTATTTTATTACTTAATTGGATTATTGAAAATCTGAAAGACATTGAAAGTGCGTATGTGGAGATGATTAATTGGATTAATCTGAAAGACATTGAAAGTGCGTTGCTGGAACAGGTAATTATATATAATTCATTTTGTGTGCTTAGTTGTATCTTAGTGTGATTCTCCCACTGTGTGAGTATGTATACGGTAACTTTATAGTTCAGCGCATTGAGTTTACTATGTTGGGACATCCATTGTGAAAAATAATTTTGTGCACTGGAGTCAATTTTGGCACAGTTGTACATCCAAATGCAGAGTTCCTTGATGACATTACTAGAAAACTAAAAGAGTATGTTCTAGAGTAACTCAATATACAATTAGTTGTCCCGTGCAATGATAAGTATGGTGGATGTCTACTTTAAATCGTTGGATGAAGATAAATTAGTCTCTCAAAAAAATTTGAATTCACAGGAATCATACATCAAGAATGCACTTGGTGATTCATTGCTTCCTGTTACCATGATTGCACCACACTTACTTCAAATGCATTGATACTTGAATCATTTTCGTTAAAAGCGTGAACACATTGATGCCCGAATCCGACCTAATTCGTTGTTGTTTTATGATTTGTTTTGCAGATTTAACAAATATGGTTTTCCTTGCTCTATTCGTTATTAAGGCGTTCATCATTAAGGTGGGTCTGCTGCTATGTTTTTACCCTCCTTAACATTTATACTATTCTCAACTCTAATTCTAATTATTTTTGCATTTTCTTGAAAATGGTTAGAAAATTATTTAAATTTATAACTATTGTATGTATAACTGTTGTTGTCAAGCGTGTATAATTGTTGTCAAACCGAGAGATATCATGTATAACAGTATATATATATATATATATATATATATATATATATATATATATATATATATATATATATATATATATATATATATATATATGTATATAACAGTTATATACGTATATATACCTGTTATATACTATATATATATGTATGTATATAACAGTATATATACATTATATATAACAGTATATATGTGTATATATAAGTATATATAACAGTGTATATATATGTATATAACTTTATGTATATACAACAGTGTATATATATGTATATAACTTTATGTATATACTGTTATATATATGTAACTGTTATGTTATATATATATATATATATATATATACTAGCTGATGCCCGTGTCCGAGGGCACGGCGATAAATTTGCCCCCGTGAAAAAACCCAGCCCCATAATAACCCGCCTTTTTTTAAAAAAAACTTTAAAAAAATAAAAATATATATATATTTTTTTAATATTTAAAAAAATATACATATTTTTAAATATTTTAATAAAAAAATAATAATGTATGCATGCATAGATGCAACACATAAAATGTCATACATGTTTATCATGCATGAGTTACTATTCTTAACACCATTGTCCCATATATATATATAACAGTATATATGTACATATATACTGTTATATATAAACTATCATAACTATTTATATACCAGTTATATATAACTATTTATATATAAATGTTTCTATATATAACTATAATAGTTATAAATTATTATTATCTTTTGAAATCGGATAGATTATAATTTATTTTGTATTTTGTGTAGAAAGAAAATGGATTTGCGACACATGATAAAGTCAATGGATACGGAGGATCGAGGTACGTAGCTATTCGGATAATTATTTAAGTTTATGTAGCTACTCGGATACTATTTTTAGATGTTAAATCGGTGGAAGGGATTTTTTGGTGGTTTATCTGCGGTTTTTGTTGTTGGGTTTATTTTAATGTTAAAAATAGGTTGGATTTCATGAATAAACAAAGGAAACTCTGTCGAAATTTTCTAAAATTAAATAGTGTTTCAAATTGATCAAGTCAAACATACATGCATCTAAAGTTATACAAACCCATGTAGTCATTTATTTTTTTATCTTGTGCAGGTTGATGATGGATTTTTCTTGGAGTTATTATGTTCGTGGTGGCTTGGAGCTGCGGTTTCTTATAGTGTAGGGGAGCGATATTGTCATCGTCGTTTTAGTTTACGTGGATTTTGTTAACATCTTTTGATGTGTTAATGTATTAGGTTAGATCATGTTTACATCTTTTGATGTGTTAGGATGATTATGTTCTTATTTGGGAGGCATTTATTTTGTACCTTTATACTTGGATTGTGATGAAATATTATTTTGTAATTCATATTTATGAGATTTGGTTGAAAATTGTGAAACATTGTATTACTTATGATTGTATGAAAATGCGCAATGTAATTTTGGATTAGAAGGTTGCACATTTTATGTAGTGTAAGTTTTGATGAAAAAGGTGAAGCTTTAAAAGTGGTTCCAATTACGAAAAAATAATAGCTAGTAAATAAAAATATAGTACTTTTGGCAACACAATTTTTTTTTTTGTCGAAAGATAACTTTTGACAACACAAGAGTTGAGTGGCTAAAGATATAGCTTTTGGCAACACAAGAGTTGTGTTGCCAAAAGCTATACCTTTGGCAACACAAATAAGGGCGTGTTGCCAAAGGTATAGCTTTTGGCAACACAATAGTTGTGTTGCCAAAGGTATAACTTTTGGCAACACAATAGTTTTGTTGCCAAAAGTTATTTTTTATACCATTTATCTTACATTCTGCAACATAATTTGTGTCGCTGAAAGATTGTTTTTTGGTAACACAACTATTTTTGTTGCTGTTGAGTGGCCTTTGGCAACACAAATAATATTTTTTATTATAAATTTAACAAATTATAAAATACTTTTGGCAACACAATTGCGTGTTGCCAAAAGTATACCTTCAGCAACACAAGCCTGCTGTGTTGCCAAAGGGTTTCCTAGACAGGCAATGGGCAACAAGCTGGCAACATTGTGAAATCTGTTGTCGATACCTTTTAGCAACAAAATTCTAACTTTAGCAACATAATTTGTATGTTGCGCATATTGTTTTTTCTTGTAGTGTCTATTGGCTTCCCTAGTCTTCAGGTAATAAGTGTTATCCCCAATAGTTCCCCATTTGTAGCAGAACATCAAGTCAGGAATCCCATTATGGGTCCCATGAATTTCATTTAATCTACTCACTCCATTCACAACCCTCCATATATTTAAGGTTGTTCTTCTTGGAACGACATCAAAATATTGACAGAAAATTGAAGAAAAAGTGGATTTGGAGGAAAATTAATGCCACACTTAGCAATGAACGGAGTGGGAATCCAATAACCTTAGCTAAAGAATACAGATCAACGGGGCCATGAGCAATTTCTAAACCTACCCAACTAGGAATTTTCCTTTTTTCCTTAAATTCCTCTAAGGAATTGTCATCTACGATGTACAAAATGACTTAAATGCAGGAAAATTACAGAAAATAAAGGAAAGATAGCTTACAGAGATCGAAAAATGACAACAGATAGCAAGCAGCAAATTACAAGGAAGAAAGACTTGAGAAGGAAAAGAAAAGCTAAGTTCAAAAGGTTTGAGGAATAGTGAAATGGATGGAAACTTTCATCCTTTTATAGGTTGTCTCGAAAATAGAAAAGAAATAATTAACTGCACGAATGTTTGAACTACTGCTGGTCACACGCTTCCCAGTGTGCAAAAGGACAAGTATACCATTTAGCGGTTCAAAAAAGTTTGAATTATTTACAAAAATGCCATTATCAACAGTATTGGTGAAAATCTTACAAGTGCAGGAGGTTGGATGCCGACCAGCTCTCAGACATTATGCCGAGCAACATTTTGAACAAATACTCCATACTTTCGATCAAGCATGGAGCATTGGGGGCTTTTATTGTATGTAAAAATTAATCTCTTACGTAGACCAATGAAAATTAGACACCTATCCTCCTAGGTGATTACTCAGCTATCTTGGCCGGCTTCATAGACACCTGGTCGGCTGGCATGCCAATCAATACCCAGAAAGTGAACCATCAGGAATAGAAAAGGTTACTAGGGTGGAATGGCGACCAATACTGAATATCAAGAGATATAGATGTAAGTGCCTGGAAATATAAAGGCATTTTATATCCTGGGTTCCCAACCAATATAAATACATGATATCCCTTAGCTCAAGGGGCACGATCCAATTAAGCATAAGTACACCCCATTCTAAGTTAGTGTAACCACCTGAAATAAGACCAATAGTGGGTGTAGGCGTTTTACAACTGAACCACTTTAAAAATCTTGTTTGTTGTGTGTTTATCTAGCTTGCTTAAATTTATTTATCTGTGATTATAAAATTGGACCCCCTCCATTTTTAGACATCAACAGTCGTTATGACCAACAGTGGAAGAGACAGTGAGTGGTGCAGGAGAAACAAGCCTTTAAGCAAGGCAATGGCGTCCCACAGGGCCCTCAAGGGCAAGGGCAGGGACAACAGGGTGAGCGAGCGCCAGCTAGGCAATATGGACATTTTAGAGGCGCATGTTTTAGTTGTGGAGAGATAGGACATCGAGCTTCGAGGTGTTCGAAGACGCAGGACCAGCAGGGCTAAGGGCCTCCAGCACTGGCAGCACTAGGTGCACAGAGAGCGCCAACAACACCAGTAATGGGTACGTAAGGACCAGTTATGCCTAGGTGTTATTCACTTCCTACTCGGGAACCTCGGGCAGGAGAGGCTCAGCAGGAGCAAAATCGTGGCTAGTGGGATAACATGATAAATGTCATTTTCTTGTGTGTGTATATATATATATATATATATATATATATTGTATTTTTATTCGTGGGGTAGGTGCGTGTAAGATTGGGTGTATGGGCGCCCAATCATAGCATTCTACGGGTAGGCGTATGTAAGCCTTATTTTATTCGTGCGATTTTAAGTTTAATGTTTACGCTTAGTCGAATTTCGAGAACGAAACTCCTGTATTAGTGGGCGAGAATGTAACACCTCATGATTTTTTTAACCATAAAAGTCTTTGTTAAATTAAATTTTGGGAACAATAATTTTTTAAATTTATTTAATTTTAGCATTTAAAAATGTTAGTTTGTATATATATTTAAAATAAGGTTTTAAGTGGGATTTAAATCGAGAGTAAATTTGGAATTTCTAGTTTTTTATACAAAAATCGTGGGGAACTTGGATTGGCAGGCCGACCGAATCAGTTTGGCCCTGGATGCGAACCGGTTCGCGTCAGCAGTGGTTCGAAAGTTGGGTTTTTCTTTTAAAATTTGGTTCGGACTCAAATTCTTTTCTTTTCCTAAAATATTTTCGACATTTTAAAATACTTTTAGCCCTTCTCAAAAAGCTGTGGCCTCCCAAATTATTATCTCCCCTCTTCTACAAAACATAAACCCCATTAAACATAAGTTTCAACCCAAGTTTTGAAGATCTAAATCAAATTTTCTCAAGAACGTGTCTTTTCTATTTTCTCGAGAGGATCGCAACCGTGTAATCAGATTTTCAAGACGACTTCTTTACATACATGAATACTTCTATTGTCCCCCTTAAGTGTTATGCGGCTTAGATATTGCGTAAACTTTGATAAATGGTGTTTTTCTTAAAATAAATTAAGAAGACTAAATAGGGAACATGAAAGTAATTACAAGGCTGTTTTTATTCAAATCTGAAAATATAATTGGTACTTGAAACAATCGCATGCTTAGATTAGAGATTTGGATTTCGATAGAAATGTGGGGCGTTTCGCGTATTAAAACTAAAAATATGAGATCTTTATAACGTTTCGACTTGTATAATTATGATATTGATGTGTAGGTTGTAGAATGGAATTATTAGGGTGTAATTCGGGCTGGAAATTTTTGACACGATAACCCGTTTATGGTAATAACCCGAACATGACCCGAACATGACACGATTAGCTTGTATAGATTTAAGATTACCTAAAACTTATAATAAAATCAAAATAATCATGACCCGAAAATGGCACGACTAACCCGAATTGCCACCCCACCGTGTAATATTCTGAATACGCATGTTAATGTGGAATTGTGTGTTAATCAGTAAAATATCACTTGTATGGAAATTTTGAAATCTGACAACTTGTGTGACTTTTGATAGAACTTGTTTGGTTATATAATTAAACGCACGTAATTTGGATGATATTGTAATCGGAGAATTAAATTGAAGAATTATAGCTATAAATTACAAATATGCCATATGTAAATGTTGTTGCTTGTGTTAATATTTCTACACCGTGGGAATGTTGGGATTTTTGGGGTAGTTATGCTTTTACCCTTATTTTTAGGATTTCCTGTTAGGTATGGAACTAGTAGGTAGGTCTCGTTGTTGTTAACACTTTGTAGGTGTGGGACTAGTGAGCATAGGTTTGTATGATTGGGTATTTCTTGGGTAGGGGCTAGGTAGTACGTCGTTCCGTTGTTACGTGAGACTAGGTGGTAAGTTTGGGTAGGTATTCTTCGAAAGTTATAGGCTAGGAAATACTCGTGATTTGGCGATCTCTAGATATGGAACTAGGGATGGTTTTAGGTAGTGTTACTCAAATTATGGGTGGGGCTAACTGAAAAACGAAGAGAATTTGAATAAGAATAAATACTTAATGCCAGAGATAAAGAACGGGTTGCGTCGCGAGTATGTGCGGGGCTAATGATAATTAGGTTGACTGGCTATAGCGAAGTGGATGTGTGTTGGCGTCACGAGTATGTGCAGGGCTAACGATAATTGGGCTTACTAGCTATAATGACGTGTCGTGTGTGGAACTTCACGAGTATATGCAAAGCTAACGAAATTGGACTGACTGGCTATAGTGAGGGGAATATGTGTGGTATAAATTTGTGAGCGCTCCAGAAAAATGTGCAGGACTCTTAATAGGGTGAACTAGCTATACTGGTGTCGCATGAATAAAATTGGTTACATTAATTCAATTAAGAATTATGAATTTATAATTTAATGTTGTAATAACATAATTGGACTTGAATAGTGGGATGGCTTGGTTATGTGGGTAGTTAGTAGTGTTTCATCTTACTCGCACGTTCATATATCGCGTAATTTAAAATACTCCATTGTAATATTTATCATGTATGATGCTTATGTCTGGGTTCATGGACCTTAATTGTGAGGGGTGGCTGGTATTCATGCAGTTGGCTCTGACACATTACGTTGACTAATATTTCATATACAGTTATTGGAGTAGCTGCACATAATAGCTTGGAGACTTGTGGAGTGCAGTTGGAGATTTATCTTAGTTGCTTTATTAGTTTAGATTTATTTATTTTCGTCGTTTACTTATAAGACTATTATTTATAGATTGGTGGGTCATTTGGTTCTACAGTTGTTTGTGGTTTTCATTCAGAATTTTTTGTTTGATTATTTAATTGGAGTATTTATTTATCGTTTGGAATTGGATTTTATTTTGGAGTTAGAACGGTGATGGATTTTATGGTTTGGATAATTATATTAGTTGAACTAAATTGCATCAATCTTGTGGTAACAATATTTTTATTGTCTCGTATTTCTGTCACATGTGGAGGATGGTATTTTATTAGTAATGCCCGGTGGAGGTTGGTGGCGGTGGTTGGCCACCTCCAATACCAAAATGTGCGGGGTGTCATAAAAGATTAGCCTTCAGATTTCATGTTGTGAGCCTTATAATAAGGGAGTTCTTGGATAAACCCTTAAAACAATCACCTCAGCCAGCCAGAAAAAAAATTACGGTTGGGGTACCTTCGTGTACAAATCATCGACCAGTTTCGGGGGTTCGATGGGAGGAGTGCCCAAGCCGAATTTTTTTAGGGTTCCTTTTAAATTTTTTAGATTAATAATTTGCATCTGTAGACAATTACAACTCAAATAAAATAAGTTCGAATACAATAGCTCAAAGGCACATAGTATATTAATCAAACTCCTAAACTAGAGAAATACTATCATGTTGGACAGCACCAAGTGTCCGTACTCAATACACGTATGTACATTTAAAATTTATATATGTATAGTGGATAAAATGTGGGACACATATCAAATCGTTATTTGTGTCTAAACTAAACAACAATATATAAATCCCTAAAAAACAAACAAATCATAATAAATAAACCCTAAACAAAATAATCACGGCATCAAAGTAAATAAAACATTAAACAAAAAAATAACCATAAACTAAAAAGGATCAAATACCAAAAAGTCCCTCAAATATTTTTTAATACACATTTAGTCCAAGCCTTTTATTTTGTACCAAAAAGTCCCTTATTCTCTTATCTTTACGACATAGTGAAGGACTTTTTGGTACAAAATAAAAAAGCTTGAACTAAATGTGTAATAAAAAAAGTTCAACGGACTATTTGATATATACTCCAACTAAAAACAACAATAAGAAGAATAAACTAATCATATTAAACCCTTAAAATCTGTTTCAAGTATTGCAGATTTACCCTGAAGATTCATTTTTAAAAAATCAAATTCAAATTTCTGAGTGAGGCACTTACCCCACCTCCGCACACCATAGCTCCGCCACTTACCCACCTCCGCACACCATAGCTCCGCCACTGACCTCACCTCTATTTTGGGAAGCATTACCTCAACCCTATTTTGGGAAGCATTACCTCAACTCACCAATTTTTATTAAATACGTTCAACTCACTCACTAGGTGGGGTAAGTTTTTCAATTGTGCAAATCGATTTTATTTTTCGAGAAATTTAATTTCACACTTCATAAAAACAAAACTTTATGGTGAAGATGAAATTTTGAGAACTTCAAAATTACATATCATTTTTGGATCTCCTCTCATAGATCTCTTTGATAACCAAATATATAAATTTTGTGTAAATCTACTAATATTTTCAGATATTTGATTCTAAAGTGTCAGCACAAAAGACAAGGGACCTAAGAGTATTAAAAAATATATATAAAGGAAAAATGGTTCTATCAAATTGGTAGAATAGAAAAGATAACAGTAGGAATATATACACTCAAACTACTTGAACAACAGTTTTGGCAAGGACCGGGTTGCTGAACTATGTAATTCTGGCCCACTTGCTTCAATCTGAATCAAGAATTCAAAACCAATCAACACACCATTTTTTTAACCATATACATGACAATTAATTTTTTTGATGTAGTCCCCGTACTTCACAAGAAAACCACAATTGGTGCACTCAAAATCCCACACAACGCAAACCATGCCTTCACTCACAACTATCTCCGGCCATTCCTTTTTTAAGCAGATGATCAGTATCTCGCCTTTCCGATATAAAAGTAAAAAAAAAAAGTCCTAACTTCCAGTCCTCGTATCCAATTTACTAAACTCCAACCTTTTCAATTTCACTTCTTGGTTCTTTTTCCTCAGAAATGGATTCAGAGCTATCTACTGCACTTGATAACCCATCATTGTGATCCCCCGCCTGAGGAATCATAAACAATTCATCATTTTCTAGAGCAGCAAATTTTTCTTTCGGCTCTCCCTTCAATAGCTCCACCACCTCGCGCATGGTGGGTCTTTTTTCAGGCCGACTATCAGAACAAATGAGCCCGACAAAAACGACTCTTTTCAACTCTTCTTCCACATACTTCCCATTCAGCCTTGGGTCAGCCAGTTCCCTAAATTTTCTCTCGCGTGCCAATGGTAGAGCCCAATCTGTGATGGATCGCTTTATAGTCGAACTGAGCTTTTCAATGGGTTTCTTGCCACTAGCGAGCTCAAGTATAAGAATGCCGAAGCTGTAAACGTCACAGCTCTCTGATGCCTTCCCTAACATGGCGTATTCTGGGGCAATGTAGCCGAGAGTGCCTTTAACTCTAGTGGTCACGTGCGTTGCACCATCGGGTATTAACTTTGCAAAACCAAAATCTGCAACTTGAGCTTGGAAATCCGAATCTAGCAAAATGTTGCTCGCCTTAATGTCTCTGTGGATTATATGCGGGGTTGCATGGTGGTGAAGATAACTGTATAAAATGCAGTCAAAGGTTAGTTGCGTGTGTGAGAGCACACGAGAGAGAGAGAGAGAGGGGGGGGGGGGGGGGGGGGGGGTGCTGATATCAAAGTTTTGAGGGCCAAAGATTAATTTCTAAAACGGGGAATTCATAATTGATGAAAACTGCTAAACTCTTTAGAAAGAACAATTTTTATGGCGGCTTTTAAAGAAGCGACATAAACTACAATTACATTAATGGTGGTTTACACATTCTGTCACTTTTGAACACCACTAATGAAAACCGTCGTAAATATATATATATATATATAGTTTTTTTTTTTTTTTTGGTCCTTAAAAATTCTTATAGTTTAGGGCCACAAGTCTCAGCTTTCTCACCTCCTCTCAAGTGAGCCCTAAAATATGGATTTGAAAACTCACACAATTCCCTCTGCGGATCCAATAGCAATATTCATCCGGCGGTTCCAGTCAAGAAGACATTCGGTTGAGTGCTGCCCATGAAGATGAGAGACCAAGCTCAAATTAGGCATGTAGTCATATACAATTAAACGCTCTTGCCCTTCTGCACAATAACCCCGTAAGCTTAGAAGATTCTTGTGTCGTACTCGAGCCAGGATCTCAACCTCAACAGCAAATTCCATCTCTGCTTTGTTGCTCCACACTTTCAACCTTTTAACCGCTATCTGCATATACATATATAGTCAGATTGGAAGGTAGTCTATCTTACAGACAAAACGGTACGGGTGATTATCCAGGTAATTCTATCGCCTATAAAAAAACTAAATTGTTACGACGATCTCGTGTAGATTACAGTCACATAACGAGTTAAGTTGAGAAACAGTGAGAAAAGCAGATATAATATCTTCCTAGCATCTTGGTTCAAGGTAAATTGAAGCAAATAGCATAAACATGAGAGCATTGTAGCATCACTGCTCAAGTGATTCGTCAAACTACTGCCTACAAGCTCCTCTTGCAAAGAACACCCAACTTGGAAATTTGAAATCAGGTCTTGCAAGAAAGTAAATTGGCCCAGAGTTGTAGGATCAATTTGACAAACCATTTCCCTTCAATTTCAAATGCCCAAAAACAATGGCTCCTTCCCTTTGCAATTATTTCCTTCGGTAAAAACAGTTCAAATTTACCATTGTCAATGCCATATTTTGGTCCGTCTTTGGGACTTGGGACCCGTTAAAACCCACCCGCCGGAGATCCGGCCTATATAAATATAATAAAGTAACACACTAAGGAAATCAACACAAACTTGGAGTGCAAGATTCAACCAAGATCTTTTTCCTCAAGTCAATGCATCCAAACAATCACCCAAACAATATCAAGAGCTATGAAAATAAACAAAACATGTAAAATTAAAACTAACAACTATCGCACAAAAGAGACACACGACGTAACATGAATTACCCAATAGGATACGTCCAAGGGAGAAGAGTAACTTCATTGTTTCACTACCAGAACAAGGATCAAGGTTACAACCCAATCTCTCTTGAATCGCACTTACACTCAACAATGTTCACTCACAAAGTTGAAGCTCTCACTCAAGAAGCGCACGCTTTCATACACACACAAATGAACACTAGGGCTTTTCCTTGCTACAAATGGGGCTAAATAAGACCCCAAACGAACTTAAAATGGTCCCCGAACCGCCAAATTATGAAACTGCTTATAATTACTATTTTCAAGAAAATTTGCCTCGGGATCAATCTTGACTTCTGGGATCAATCCTAGAAGATTCTGCCAGCCCTCAGGAACGATCCTAGCTTCTGGCATCGATACCGGAAGCTCCTGCCAGTAAACTCGAATTGCATCCTTCTGATGGAATTGATCAGAAATTTTCAACATTTGCCTCCTCAATGGGGAGCCAAACACAACACACCTCACACCTCACCTAAAGTATGCTTCAACAGACTCATAGCAATTAAAGGTATCCTGCCGACAGAAAAGGTAGCTTCCAAGTTTTTGATTCCGAACCCTGAATGACGCTCATGACAGTGTTCCACTAAAACTTAACAGTTTCCCCAGTTATAACTATTTCCAACGTGTCTTTTATCTGTGTATCCTTTCAATGATTTCATGGTTAATAGCTATTTTGCCAATATTTTCTTTGAAATAGAAAGTTCTGATGTAGAAATTTGGTTCAGCACACTTCTCTATAGGACTAACTGACTAGGGACCGTTTTTAGGTGGGTTTGAGTGTCTAAGTGAATGAGTTCCTTGAGTTTTACCAGTACGACATACTGGGGATAGGTACATTTTATGCGATTAGGGTATTGAGTTTGAAACATAGTTATTTAAGGCGCAATGTCTCCCTAGAGCAGTAGAGCCTAGGCGCAAGGCAAGACACGCACCTGATCGTAGTGAGGCGCACTATTATACAAATCATGCTAAAATTGTCTATCTATAATAATTAGATCATTCTATGATCCAAAATTTGAAATATATCACATAAACTAGTATTATATAAGCTTGTGAATATACACATAAGAAGATATATCTAATAGACCATATGAAAAAAAACATATAATCAAATATTAAAATTTATTTAACATTTTAATAATCAAATAATCAACAAAATCAAAGATATTAATATTTAAAAACAAATGTAGTCCAATATATGAAATGAAAAATCAAAATCAAACGGAGATGCAATAGTGTTGGAGATTTTTCGTAGGTTGCTCAGTCGACTGGTCACGCTGCGATCTCCGAGAAGGAAAAACTTGATTAGAAGGTCCAAGCTTTGGAGGCAGCCAATGCCAACCTTAAAAAGAAAATCAATGAGTCCACGGCCTTGGTTGCTGCTGCCAAGGAGGCCAAAAAGAATGCCGAGAATGCCAAGATCGAGGCCGAGAGCGCCAAGACCAAGGCTAATGAAGCTAAGGCCAAAGTCGAGAAGGCCCTAGAGTTGCCCGGGCTAAGGATGATGCCTATACTCGTGGTTAAGAAAAGGCCTTTGCCAGATCAAAGAGTGGTTGGGATGAGGTTCTTGCTACGACAGGCATTGTCGAGGACTCAGAGTTGTTCCAAGAGCACGAAGCAAGTCACCCTCCTCCAGTCAAAGAAGAAGAGGAGGAGGAGGGGCTGGTCGGTGAGCAGTCTACTGATCTTGAGACTGCCATTGCTGGTGCTGAGGTGGCTAATGTTGGCACTGATCAAGACGATGAGAAAGCGAAAGACATCCACGGGGATACCAAGGTTAAACAAGTCGGCGCTCCGAGAAGGCAAAGGATGGGGTCAACCAGCTGGAAGACATCGCCTTCCTTCAGGCTGCCGAGAAGGCGAAAGTGGGAGAGAAAGAACCTTAGAGTTTGAAAATGTTGTGCTTATTTTGCGATGTATGGGTTGTCCCAATTTGCTATCCTTTAATGAAATTCAAAGTTTGTTTCAACTTTATCCATTCATTTATCTTGCAATACTCTGTGTACTTTCTCTTTAGCCGAGTTCAAATCAACGATCACCTGCCCTTGCCTTTTTCAATTTGATGCGAGACTTACAGTACTCATCGCTGCTTAGAACGATTTTGAGGAAAGGTGTGGGAGACTTCTTGTTGCCAATTATGATGACGTTGATGATCTCGATCGGATGTTGGGCTCTGATTTGTCCTTGGGAGCAAAAGAAGCCTACTCAGATCTGCGTCGACTTTTCCATCAAGTTGTGGCGGGCAATGCTGTCTATCATGACATGATTTATCACCCCCAAACCAGTCATAGTGAAGCATTAGCCAATCTGAGGGCTAAATTCAACAAAGATTTGGCCGAGTTAGCCAAAGAAAGTGGATTCAACCAAAAGTTGGACAAAGTTTAGTCTTTGCATGCGAGGAAAACTTTTATCCTGCAAGCCGACCTCAAAGGAGCAAGGGAGATCGCTGATCTCCTTGAAAAAGAGAATAACGATTTGAAAGTTTGTTGGAAATGGGCCCCATTTTAGGATTTTATTGCATTTTATATTCTCTTGTTATTTTGTTTTATTTTGTTATTGTATATTCCTTTGTTTTACTTTAGTATTTAGAGGTAAGGAGTAGTAATGGTATTTTTGTAATTAAGGCCTTAGCTTAGAGCCTAAGCTACTCCTCCCCTTTAAATACCCCCATATAAGCCTCATTTGAGGTAGACTTGAATTTTGAAATAGACAAGAATATTTTTCTCTAAAAGTGTGTGTGATATTTTTAAGAGCCTTTTGACGTGTAGTTTACATCAAATTTGTATCAAAGCGACACGCTCTACATTGGCGTTGGTGTATCGGTGTGTTTGTACCAAAACCGTACGCTACTCTTCAATGGCTCCAAAGAATTCCAAACAACATGAAGAGATTGATTAAGCGTTGAGAGATCAAATCGGGGAATGGGCAAAGAAACAACAAGACGACATGGCGGAGTTGAAGTAACAAATGGTCCAATTCTTCTTTGCCCTAGGCCTAAACCCTAATCATAGTTCCTGCCCTACCCACCCAGCAGCCCCCACCCCTGTCCCGCATCCTTTTCCCCACCCCGCTAGCCTAAAATCTAACTCTTCAACTTCCATGGTTGCCCCAACCCAAAAAGAACCTCAAACCATAGCCGCTAACCCCCATAATCTCACCCATACCCCTGCTGCCTTAGCCGATTCCTCCCAGCAGCTGCCCGGTGCTGCAAATCCCTCTCCCGCCGCCGCAGGCCATCCCGTTCCACCTATGACAGCCTCAAGCCCCTTAGCCCCACCCCACCTGCGATCTGACACCCAAACTCGCCTCTATTCAGCTCCTGCCCCTCCCTGCTACCCCGAAACCCAACCCTAGCCTCCAATCCAGTTCCCCCAACCCCGATCTGCCCCAGCATCCTCCCAAACCCATTTTTATCACCCCGAACAGCCTTCCCCTGCCCCAAGGCAGCCCACTCCTAGGGTTTTACCCTATTTGTGCCCAAAATCTGTTTAGGCCAACAATTCCGAGCCCAAACCCTTCTAAATGCTCCAAAACCATGGTTTTTGACCCGAGTGGAATTTTCGAGGGTTTACTTGGATGAAGAAAGTGGAGAAGAAGAGAGAATATGAAGAAATAAAGACCAAAATTTGTGGGATGTGCACCCCTCAATTTTCAAAACTTAATTTTTGGTCCCACAAGTTTTTGGCACAATTTTTGGAATTTCCTCACGTATCCCCAATTTTTTGAACGCTCAAGGACGAACTTGGTTTTAAGAGTGGGAGAGTGAAGGAAATGGGCCCCATTTTAGGATTTTATTGTATTTTATATTCTTTTGTTATTTTGTTATTGTATTTTCCTTCGCTTTACTTTAATATTTAGAGGTAAGGAGTAGTAATGGCATTTTTGTAATTAGGACCTTAGCTTAGAACCTAAACTACTCCTCCCTTTTAAATACTCCCATGTAAGCCTCATTTGAGGTAAACTTGAAATTTGAAATAGACAATAGTATTTCTCTCTCTAAAAGTGTGTGTGATATTTTTAGGAGCCTTTTGACGTGGAGTTTACATCAGAGTTGAGCGTAAAAAGGCCAAAAAGTCCCAACCAAACAAGCAAGCTGGGGAAGGAGCTTCCTTCCTTGAACAAGAGAATGGCTAGTTTAAGAAAAAGCTAGAGATTAGAGAAGGCCCAAATATCTTTGCAGGATAAGGACACTTTCATCAAAAGTGTGTCTTCCTCTCATGAAAAAGAGAATGGTCGGCTTAGAGAAGAAGTCTTTGCACGATAAAGAAGCGGCCATTAAGCGTTTATAAGAGAATCTTGATCGCCTAAGATTCCAATTCCATAAGCAGCCCCGCTAAGTGTGGATGGATGGCTACGATGAGCCTCTTCTTAGCCTGGATGATGCTTTGAGTGATGCTCAAAACGTTGCCTACAAGAATAGTTGGCTCATTGCTTTGGCGGTTGCAAAGATGCCGAAGGATTCCAAGTTATGAGACTGGTATGATCCCGGTTGCCCTGACTATCAGAATCCTCCTTATCAGCGTGATGTTTCGTGGATCCCAACGGATGCCATTCCTATTAGCTTAATAAGGAATTATTTGGGCGACTACAGGCTTGATGGTGACGACGGGCTTTACCGATCTCAACATTTAGTCAACAGGGTGACTCTCGAAGGGACATCGAGAATAAGGAGCTTGGCTGAGACCGTTAGGCCTTCTGAGTTGGATATTCCGCCTGCTGGAGTTGGACCTTCAGAGGACGAATCTATCCGGTCGTGCAACTAACCCTTCTATATTTACTTCTTCATTGTAGATTATTTGATTTTTCAATTCCCTCGTAATAACTTTATGTATTAATGGAAATTTTTACATTTTTCTATCATTTACGTTATGTAGTCCCTGGTCTTACCTTTTAAAGGATGTCGTCACATCAAACCTTGGGCCTAGAGCTAGAAAAGCAAAAACGCACCTGTTTGTGGAGTCATCTCCCAACTAAGATTTTTACGACCTGGTTGGTCATGAATGCCTAGGGTTTCCCGGTAAGCCTTTCATCGGTTGCGAGCAATTGTTTCATGTTTTGTTAATCGTCAAAACATTTGGGTATGGTTGGTCATCGGTCGGCCAACTAGTCATTTTAATGAGTGATGGTCCTTGGTCGACCAGATAATCAGTCATAAAAGAAGACATTTAAAATAAAAAAATTCCCTAATCGGGGACCAAATGCTGGTCTTTGGTAAACTAGCCAATCATTCTTGAAGAAGACATTTAAAAGAAGAAAAATCATCATAGTGATAGAAAATATGTCAATCACAATCCATTCGACTAATCGACCTCCTTTATTAAATACTTATTATCGACCACTTTGAACAATGCAAAGAGATAAATTTTGAAATAAAGATATGCGAAAAATCCAAAACAATGTCGGAAAAATAATTCGAAATCGATGTAAATTCAAACTCAAAAGTACAACTTCTTAAGGTTGGCTGCGTTCCAAACTCGAGGAACTTCTCTGCCCTCTATTATTATTAAGTGGTAGGCTCCCTGTAAGTCGTCTCTGACAACTTTGAATAGACCTTCCCAGTTAGGCCCAAGTTTTACATCTGAGGTTTCCTTGTGTTACCCACAATCTTCCTTAGCACATAACCCCCGACCTTGAAACTCCTCGCCTTAACCCTATTATCTTTCGTAGCCAACTGATAAGAGGCAAGCTTTATAAGGGCTAACTCTCTCTTCTCGTCAGCTAAATCAAGTTCTGCTTGATCGCTTCAGCGATCGTTGTTGAGATCTTGGTCGACTAGGGAGGCCTTCATGGTCAGCAAACTCGTTTCCAATGGAATGACAGCTTCCATTCCATAAGATATGGCAAAGGGTGTTTCCCCTGCGTCGATCTCCTGGGCATAGTTTGGTATACCCAGAGAATGTAGGGGAGTTGGTCGACCCATGCACCCTTCACTTTTTTCAACCTCTTCCTCATGCTGTCGAGGACCGTTTTATTGGTATCTTTTGTCTACCCATTGCTCTGGGGGTAAGCCACCGAGCTGTAGTAGTGCCTGATCTTGTGCACGTAGCAGAAACTTTGTAAGAGATTGCTCTCAAACTGAGTCCCGTTGCCCGTTATGAAAATCCGAGGAATACCAAAAGGAGTAATGATGTTCCTCTAGATGAATCTCGTCATGTCGACAACCCAAATGTTTGCCAGTCGTTCTGCTTTCATCCATTTGGAGAAATAGTCTGTGCCGAACAGAAGAAACTTCATGTTACCAGATGCAATGGGTAGTGGACCAACAATGACCAGTCCCCATTGCGGGAAAGGCCAAGTTCTTGTGAGGGACTTGAGGTCATTGGCGGGCTGATGTACTACAGGCGAGAAGAGTTAGCAGTTTTTGCACTTCCGAACGTAGGCGTCCATCGCATCTTGCTACATGTACGACCACCAGTACCCTTCTTCCATGGCCCTGAATCCAAGTGACCTTCTCTCGATGTGGCTTACACATTCCCTCGTGCAGCTCATAGAGGGTTTGGTCGACGACATTTGGATGAACACATTACAAGTATGGTCCTCAGAAAGAGCACCGATAAAGCTTATCATCAAAAATGAAACCAAGCAGATCAAAAATGAAACCAAGCAGATTTTACCCTGATCTTGTGAGCCTCTTTCTTGTCATCATGCAAAACATGCTCTTTCAGATAACGGACTATGGGATCCATCCAACTTGGGCCCTGTTGATGGCCATAACCTGCTCAACCGACTTCCCCTTATTGATGCTTGGCTGATGAAGGTATTCCACTTGACTTGCACGCTTCAGATCTCCCTTCACAGCTGAGCCGAGCATAGCTAAGGTATCTGCATGATTAATATTCCCTCTTAGGACTTGTTGTACTTGTACATGTTTGAACTGAGCGACTATGTGTTAGGCCTCTTCAAGATAAGCAGCCATGCGCTCGTCCCTGGCGTGATAGTCTCTTGATATCTGATTCGATACTAGCCTTGAGTCACAGAAGACTTCGGGTTGACGGGCGCCCAAGGAAAGTGCTTTCTTCAAGTCGCCAATCAATGTTTAATACTCCACCTCGTTGTTGGAGGCTTCAAATCCTAAGTGTAATGCTTGCTCAAGAATAGTTTTCTTCGGGGATACAAGTACTATTCCCACTCTGCCCCCTTTGAATTGGAGGCTCCGCAACGTAAAAGGTTCATCTATCCCCTTCTTGAACTGGTCATCGAACATTATTTGTACTTTTATTGTTGACTTTCGCTGGTGCTTGGTCGCCGGAGAATTCGACAATGAAGTCAGCCAGGATCTGTCCCTTGATTAACGTTCTAGGCTGAAACTGAATATCAAACCTCCCTCACTCCACCAACCATTTGGACAACTGTCCAAACAACCTTTTGAAAAATTGCTTTTAGAGGGAAGAAGGTCAAGAAAATAATCGTGTGCGCCTCGAAGTAATGCTTTAACTTGCGAGAGGCTATTACTAACACATACGCAAGCTTTTCTAGCGAGAGGCATCTCTTCTCAGCGTCGAGCAAGGTTTTATTCGCATAATAGAGCCTGACTTCCTTTCTTCTCACAAATAAGAGCTAAACTAACATCGTGACTTGACACTGCCAGATAAAAGTACAAGGGTCCCTCTTCGTTAAGGACTATTAGCAGCGGTGGTTAGCTCACGGTGCTTTTGCACCTTGCGCATGATGCTTGGGGGTTGCACCTCTCTTATTACATCGATTTGGTCGGAGTTCGCCTCAATCCCCCTTTGGCTGACCAGATATCCAAGGAATTTTCTCGATTGTACCCAAATGAGCACTTGGTTGCATTCAGCCTCATTCTGTAGTAGCGAAGAACTTCAAAAATTTGCCAGGTCTGCAAGTTGATCCTCCTTCTTTCTGCTCTTCACAAGCATGTCATTTATGTACACCTCCATTGTCTCTCCCAACTGCTGCCAGAATATCTTAGTCATAAGTCTCTGATAGGTTGCCCCAGTGTTCTTTAATTCGAACGGCATCACCCTGTAGCAGTAAAATCCTAAAATGGTAATGAAATAGGTTTTCTCTTGGTCGGGGCCGAACAGTGAGATCTGGTGGTACCCTGATTAAGCGTCGAGGAAGCTCATCCGTTGGTGATTGGTGGTCGCGTCAATTAACTAATCTATCTTAGGCAAAGAAAAACTATCCTTTGATAGGGGTGTGCAAAAAAAACGAATCGGACCTAAACCGAACCGGACCGAACCTAAACGAGCCAAAATCGTCGATTTTTTAAAGGCCGGTTCGGACGACGGTTCATTGTTCTAAAAACCGACCATTATCGATTCGGTTGGCAGTCTTAAAGATAAAAAAATCGATAATGGCCTGACCCGAACCGACTTGCTCATTTACCCACTAAAAATCCTTCCCATTTTTACACTCAAATGGTTTCAACCCTTTTATTCTCACATGTTATTTCTTCTCTCTCTCTCTCATCAAGGATACTTCCATGGATGAATATATCAATAAAACTTGGGTTCAAACCGAGGCCCAAATCGACATATCCAGGGTTAGAGATTTGGATAATCGAGTTTAAGTTCTTTAGTGAAAACTTAATATAGGTGTGTTTTTTATTTATTTCATTTATTCTGTTAGCAACCTTGTGATATATGTTTGTTTGTTTCATATAATATATGTTTTAATTGGGTTGTGAAGACTTAATCTAGGTTCAATTGAGTTTTGATTTCATCCATATATGTTTCAAACATTGGCTTGAAATTGTATCCATTTTGTTGTGTGATTTCATCTTTAAATCTCATTTGGGTTATCATCTCCTAAAATCGAGAACTAACCGAAACCGACTCCAAATCGAACAAACTGAAACCGACAAAAATCGAAGTCCCTCAGTTCTGGTTCGGTTTAAAAAATTAAAAAACCAACTAAGTCATTTCGGGTCCAAAAAATTGCCCAAAATCGAACCGACCAAACCGTAAACACCCCTATCCTTTGGGCACGCCTTGTTTAAATCAGTAAATTCTATACGGGCTCTCCACTTACCATTATTCTTCTTCACGACCACAGGATTTGATAGCCATTTGGGAAATTAACGGACCGTGCCTCCAAATGTTTCCCAACTTCCTCCTCTACAGTCCTCGCTTTCTCCGAGGCAATTTTTCATGCCTTTTGGGTTATTGGCAGATGTAACGGGTCCACGTGAAGCCTATGGCACATAACCTCCGAGTCAATCCTTAGCATAGCATAAGGTTGCCATGCGAAAATATCTTGATTACTTTTGGGAAAGCAACCGGTTCTCCAATCTCTTCTTCAGTAAGAGCGCCGGCGATTTTCTCAGGTTGATTGTTGTCAAAGATCACCTCTTGGAGAGGCTCCATGACCCGATCGGCCTGATATCCTCAACATCAGACCGTCCATACTTTAGTTGCTACTTGAAGGGCACAGAGGCCTCTGCTCGTTCCACCACTTTCTCTTTCTACTTCTCCTGCTTTGGCCGGATGACAGCTATAAAGTACTGCCGAGCTAAGGCTTGGTTCCCTCTGATCTCCATGATCTTGGTTCCCTCTGATCTCCAGGATCCCCTTCTCAGTGATGCACTTCAACTTTTGATGGTAGGTGGACGGAACTGCCCTTGTGGCATGCAGCCATCCTCTGCCAAGTATTGCATTATAAGGGGAGTCTATGTCTACCACGAGGAACTCGATATGTTTGGAGATTCCTCTTACTCGAACCGAAAGAACAACCTTCCCAAAGGGCGAGGTCATGCTTCCCACAAAGCCGACCAGGGGCACAGTAGCTTCTTGCAAGTCTTCTGCCTTCAAATTCCATTTATCTAACATCTTGAGGTACATCACCTCTTAGGAACTCCTTGATCCACCGGTAGATGTACCGTCATGATGGGGAGTCCTCACCCCAACCAAATCATCATCAGTGAATAGTATATGCTCGGAATAATTTATCTCCTCAAGTCCCCGACATTTTCCCGCAATGGGCTTAGCCAGGTTGATCTGGAATGCCTCTATTACCGCTGTGAGCTTCTTGACCTCCATTATGAGGCCATTCCCTTTTATTTGACTTGGGTTTAAGGCCCTGTGAATTACCGCGAATTCATGGCCCAAGTCTTCATCTTGGACATTGTCTGGTCTCTGGTCGCGCATAGGTTATGCTTGACCCACCTTCTCGACAAACTAGCTGAGGTGCCCTACCAGAGACAGTTCCTCAACGAAGGATTTTACGGCTTTACAATTCTTAGTTTTATGGTCGTGGTCCTTGTGGTATGTAGACCTTAGTGTCATGTTCCACTTCTTAGGATCGCTTATCATCTTCTTGGACCACTTAAAATATTTTCCACCTTTAATCTTGTAAAAGATCTTATAGATTGAATTAGTAAAAGACTCTGTTAATGGCCTTGAACACCTTCTCGGGATCTTTCTTCTCAATTCCCTTTAAATTCCCGTTCTGCTTTTACCCCCTTTTTTGCTTGTTCCTTTTTTGTCTCCATAGTTAGGTTGCTTTGGCCGATCAGCCTCCTGGACAACTCCAGCCACTATATCTTCCACCTTCGCATACTTCTCAATCCTTGCCATAAGGTCGTCAATCATAACAGCCACCCTCTTGGTGAGGGGTTGATGGAGTATGGAGTTGCTCGGCCGCCAATCTTAAAAGAAGTCACCACGACCTGCTCGGTGCAGTCTTCCACTCCGTTATAACCTCCCAGTACCTACTGGCATATCCTCGAAGCGTTTCCTGAGGCTTCTTTTTCAACATAAGAAGCGAGTCCATCCGTTTAAGATGGGTACTGCTTGTGATGAATCTGGCCGTAAAAGCCTTTGAAAATTGCTCAAAGCAAGTGATCGACCGGTGTGGTAACTTTTCAAACCACTTCTAAGCAACGTCTCCAAGGCCAGAGGAAAATATGCGACACATCAAATTTTTGTTGTTGTTCCACAGCGTCAAGACCTAGCGATATTGCCTAACATGATCAGTGGGATATATCTTCCCATAGTAAATCTTGAACCGCGGAGTGTCAAATTTTTAAGGAGGTTCACACTCCTCAATAGCCCGACTGAACAGTGATTTCATCTAACTAACAAGTGCTCGTCTAGTGAGCTATTTGATCATCTCGGCTCCCTGGTGGGCAGGGCGTGGCATCTGTCCACTTCTTTTTTAATCAGATCATAGAGATCATTTTCTCCTCGTCGCTTGTTGGAGCGGGATCTTCGTACTGGCGACCTGTGAGGAGAATCTTCCTTACCGCTCGAGACACTCCTTGAGCTGCGAGCTTTGTTCTCCTGAGGACTAGGAGTATGTGACCTATGGGTACACTTACGCTTTTCCTTCTGGGACTCTCTCCAACCTATCTAAATATCGTTGGAGCGCAACATTCTGCCCCTACTATATTTATTGGCGGCCCTCTAGTCTCTAAGGCTCTTTTTATATTTATCAACGAGCCTTGAGATTTGGTTAGATCGTTGGGGCTCATCGCTCTCGACTGTCCTCTCCTCCTGAGGACGATAACATGCATCAGGCGATTGGTAAATATAGCCAATTGCTTGATGCATCAGGCAATAACATGCATCAAATGACTGTCCAATCCTTGATCTAACCCTCTGGGACGGAGGAGATGGCTGACGGCCCTCCTGGTTGTCCTGACTATCGTATCCAGGTGCTGACCCTCCTGGTCTCCATGGCTATGCTGGTGATGACCCTCTTGGTCATCGAGATTTTAGAGATCTTGGTTGAGTGAGCGAGACATCGCAAAAAACTTGGCTAGTGACAAAGAAAGAAGATCGTTCCACAAGACGGCGTCAATTGTAGAGGGTAATTTCCTACAAATAATAATATTCAATGCACACAAGCCAAACAGAGATAATAATCGCACGAAGAACGAAATCACACACACAACGTAAGATGTACGTGCTTACGTCCAAGGAATGCTAGGGTTTGTTCTCTATTACTCAAGAACTCAGGTCGACAGAGTTGTAGTACTACTCGACATTACAATAATGCATGCCCCATTCATGTAGGGTGTGTTTACATTTATAAGACGACTTAGAGGTACTAGGCCCCGTTAATAGCGTTATCCCTAAGAATTAGGATTTGTTCTTAAATATGATCAGCCATTACAAGTGACATCTTTGAACATTTCTTTGTTGACTAGGAGTCTTCATCAATCGTAGGTGCACGTAGCAGAGCACGTGTCAGTGCAAATCTTGACCCCACAAGTGTATCATCATCAATTAATTGATTGTTTACTGCCTATTAGTTAATAATTGTGTACCAAAAAAATATTGTAAATATAATTAATTATTTAGTATATATTGATTAATAATTGTGTATCAAAACTATTTGAAAATAAATATCCAAAACAATTATCTTTCATTTTGCGAAAAAATGAACTTTTAAACATAAATGATCTACAAACATTTTTTATTTTGAACAAAAAAATTGTAATAATTTTTTTACAAAATAGTTTACCTTTTATTTATAAAAAAAAACATTTAAAACCTAAGTGAGCTGCATATATTTTTTATTTTGTAAACATTTTTTATTTTCTATAAAAAAATTATTCATTAATTAAAAAAATAGTTAACTTTTTGTCTTATACAAAAAAATTGAACTTTAAGCATAAGCCAGCTACTTTTAAAATGTACAAAAGAAAATGTTTACTTTAGTCTTGTACAGCTATAAACATATATCTCCTTTTGTTTACAGCTGTAACACACAAAAAAAGGCAGCTCAGTTCTGTTTGATAAACACATAAAAGATTTCTTCTAAACATAAAAAAAAAAGGATCGTAAAGAGCTCAGTTTGGTTTCCAAACATAAGAAAATAAGAACGTTTGTCGGACAAGAGAGAGTTACAAAAAATTTTAAAAAAAAGAAGCCAACATCAAAAAAAGGGTTAAAAAACAAGTGAAAAACAAAAACGATTAGGAGCAACTGATCGACATACGAAATGAGAGAAGAAATAAGAGAGGATGCCTTACCTTGGTCGGGGGAGAGAACGGAGAGTGGCTCCTAATTTGGCTAGGAAGAAAGAGAAGTGTTGTTAGGTTTTGTGAACTTTTTTTTTTTACGCGCACCTGAATCACCGCCCCGCCTCACTGTACCTCAAGGCATACCGCCTCAACCCTCCTGAGGCGTAAGCCTCAAATTTCACCCGTGAGGCTTAAGCCTCGACACGTTGTTTCTATGATTCGCCTCTAGGCGTACGCCTCTACTGATCTTTAAAACACTGGCGCCAATGCTGCGCCTTGGTGAGACTGGGACCTAGGCGCGCCTTTTAACAACTATGATTTGAAATCAGCATATTTCTGTACTAATGGAGGTCAGTCATCTCTTATAATTTATTATTATGGTGGTTGTTGGGAGAAAATCTTATAATAATGAATTATTGGAGAGGAAGACTCACATCGAGCCCGTACTCAACAAGGACTAAACAGTCCATCCAAGAACGGGAAACTTGCCGATCAATTGGAAACTTGAATTAGGATGAGAGTTAGTAATTGTATGACAATTAGATAATTTATACTATATCTCATCCATTATCTTGTAACCAATTTTTGAGTCTAAGCTAGCAGCCGCAAGGACCCAAAGATAAAACAAGCCCTTAACCAAGGATCTAATTATCAGGAGGGCAACCTTTAAACCTGAAATCTACCAAGGGTGGTTTACTGTAAATTATTCTTTAAAGAATTAATCCCAATGTGTTAACCCTTGCACAATTCTTTTCAACACTTGATTCCAATTTGTCTCTAATTGGTTCGTTATAATAGTTATTTTGGTAGTAAAATGATGAATAAAGATTGTAGATAAACCAAAATGAAAGGAGAAAGTTGATTACTTGAGATCCATCCCATAGCTGGCCCCAATAAACACTGCCAAATCCGCCTTCTCCAAGCTTGTTGTCATAATTAAAATTGTTGGTAGCCGAATGCAATTCCTTCAATGAAAAAATCCTCCAAGTCGTTTGTTTCTTTCCCTGTTTTTTCCTGTGTAAATAAACACCCCACGTGTCAAAAGAAAAAACTAAAAACAAACAATTTCATAATTTAAATCAAAACATCCAAAGAAAGAAGCAGCCATACCGGTCGGAAACATTTGTGCAACAAAACATGGAACGAAAATCCATATCCTAACGAGTTACAATATATGTAGGTTGGATTTAGTGAGGAAGATGGTACCACAACATCTTTGTGTCCCAACCCAAGTGAGCTTATTAAGTGGGTTTGTAGAGTGGAGCTGAAAGAGCAATAATATTGACAGCAAAATGATCCCTTCTCATCAAAGCAACCCTCTTTCGTCTCTCTCTCTCTGTCATTCAGTAAAGGTGTTGTTATTTGAGGGTGAGAGCGATAAGAAGATTCCAAACTAACAACTCTTCTTTGGGATAACGACATTTCTTGTTAGGGAGAGAGAGAGAGAGAGAGGGCGAACGTCTCATTCCTTTGGACTGACTATAGTAGGTTTAGTGGCTGTTCATGCTTTTAATTTTCGCAACAAAATGGAGCATCCCTCCTCCTCACATCTAAGATGCACGTTACTACGCTCACATATTTGATTACAATAAAAGTTAATAAAATATCTTTTTTCAAGCCAGCCAAAGGTTTGGGCCTCGCTAATTCTATATAACTTTATTTTTTAATTTAATTAACGTTTTTATTTATTAAGATTATGTAGACTATTAAATAAAGTATAACAGTACATTAAATGTATATTAAAATCTTACCCCAATCATTTTAGTCTATTATTTTATTTCTCGTATTAAAAGTTTATTCTATAACAAGTTATAAATCATAATAGCATCTTATGTTTTGAAAATAAACATATGATAATTATCGAGCAACGGGTCGGGTCGGACCTATGTGGACCAAGGCAAGTAGAGTTTGATGTGAGACGATGCTAGATCTGCATCGTTTGTTGTGGACAACTTGGTTTGAAGACATTAGGAACTTTAAGTTTTGTAAGTGTGTGTATGTTTGTTTGTAATACCTAGTTGGAAACAGTGTTGAATATAGATTTTACCGTAAAGGGATTTTTCCTCATATCCTTTTTGTTTTGTAGTTGGTTTGCTTGGCTTTATTCACTGTTCTAAAAAACCCGCCTAGGCTTAAGGCTTGGGTGAAACACCTCGCCTTACGCTTTTCACGCCTTATTCTTGGTAAAACCCTTAAGGCGTACTTTTTTCTAAAAATAATCATGATTTAGTGAAACGATGTCGCCTTTTAAAGATTTTATTTACAAACCGGACCATTATCTCATCCAAAATAATCAAATAGTATTTTAATTTGCATATATTCAGACATATTTTTATGATCTGTGCAATTTTTGCATTTTAATAGCCTTGTTATGGTTAAAAAATATTAAAATATATTAAGAAGGCCTAAACGCCTTTTCACGCCTTTTTACGCCTAGGCCCGCCTAGGCTTCTAAGGCTTAAGGCTTGGCCTCCACGCCTCAATCACGCCCCGCGTTTTTTAGAACCTTGCTTTATTTAGATTAAAATATATTGTATGTTCACCCAATTTAATCAAGATAAAATTTGGACTAAATAGAATTTGATTTTTTATGTGTGTGACCAACTTTATGACATATACATACAACCGAACCATTCTATCGCGCTTTTTAGGGATCGAACTAAATTATTCGGTCCTATAAAATTCAAGATTGAGATCAGACTGAACCGTCGATCTCAATCCTATTCAATTTCGATTCGCTTCGAGGTCGATCTTGGGTTGGATTAGGCCTCATAAAACAAAAAAAATAACGGAAAATGAAAATTTAGGAAGACAACCACTCCCAATAATTGGTGAAATTAAAGTAAAAGCACATATTAAAGTTATCTTTCATCATTTAAGTGTAACATGGCATTGTTAATTAAAATAATTGAGCTAATTAAGGACATATTTGAAAAAATAAACAAACCAAATAAAGAAAATCATATATTGTTCTGTAGATTTTCACTCAACAGAGTGATTCATGCACGCCGAAGATCCAAGATAAAACATAGCTAAGAGAATACAATCTAAATTTAAATTAATGAAAAAATAAAGAGAAAACAATAAGAGTATAGTATACTCTTATTGTTTTCTCGGTGTGCCCTCATATAGAAGATTACTTTATTCTAGTTTTCAAAACACTTTGTATCCAAGAGGTCTTTAAAATCTTAATAAATGTTCAAGACTTGGAAGTCGACTTCGTTCATCCGGACATCACATTAATCACTTTAGGATGAAGGTAAACGTGAGCTAGCAGACCTATCGTTTATGGTTTGGGAATTAAATTCTTCATATATTTTTCAAAACCTTGGTATTTGTTTTTATGCATTTTGTTGCCTCCAAAATGTCGTAATATTTTTTTCTATGAAAATATATTTTCAAAAGACATTTTTGAGTAATTAGATTTTTCGCTATAGCGAATGTTACCTTCGTTGGTCACGAGTGCCCCTAGCTTTAGGCAAAATTATGATGGCCGTATACGCGATCTCCCTCGTGGGTGGCTCACTATAACGATGGTGAATCTTTATTGATCGTGCTTAAGATTTTTTATCTTGTAAAAAATCTCTAGAAGACATCGTGACCTTCCTTCATGTGTGCTTCGCGCCAAGGAGAAAAGTTGTTGCTGCAGCAAACCATAAAAAAAGCCCATCAGCAAATTTTTACTTTTTTATAAAATAAAAGATATTTTCAAAAGGAACTTTTTGAGCTTGATGGGATCGTTTGTTGCTCTTTTCTTCTCTACCAAGTCTAGCAAAAGTATGTGCTTAAAATATATATCTCATTACCTTCACCCTTTTAAGGGGATATTTCAAAGAAAAAAAATCCTTAAGAGAAAAGGCTTTAGAGTTTTTGTTCTTCATGTTAAGAACCTAAACTTCTTAGGAAAGAAAAGTCGTTATTTTTCCTTCTTATTTATCTTCTTTGCATTTGTTCATCCTTGTCTTATGAGTGGTCGATATCAAAGAAGAATAAGTAAATTTTGTGAACCCTAAAACACTTTTGTTCATCAAAATCATTTTAAACTTAGGACTTATAACCCTTGGGAGATTCTAGTGATCATGTGGTTCTTTACAAGATAACTTGGAAGTTGGTTTAAGATAACCTTGTTGATCATTTGATAATGACATCGAGGTTTTGAGATACGCGTCGATGTTATATAAGTCTCTGACTCATTAAGATTTGTGAAAAAAAGGGTGAGGTGTGAGTTAGCACGTTGCGTGATTGTTAGACGTTTATCCCCTTTATAAGTCCTTACCAAGTTTTAGTGAGATTGTTACTTTGGGCAAGAGGTTTTTCTCATTAGTTGATTTTTTTCCTCATACATCTGGTGTCGTAGCATGATTTAATTTTTCGCATGATTTATATATATAATGTTTAATGAAGATTAATAATTTCCTCATACATCTGGTATAACATAACGTCACACAGATCTTTTTATTGAAAGATATTATCTTTGGTGCCAAAACTCTATGGTTAAGGAAGCTCAAGGTTGGTAGCTCATAGTTTCTCAAGTAATACTCAATCAGGCAATGCTGGGTGTTTGACCTGGTCTATCTAAAATGGTTAAGTCATTCTTTAACGATGCCTTACTCTCTATCCTCCAAATTAGTTCCCTTAGAGGTTCCCAACTAATGTTGTTCGATAGAGCATGAAATCTCTCATAGGTCCTCTCAAACTTGGTCCATTGTTGGTACCGAGTAACCTCACCACTATTACAACATAACTTATTATCACATAAAATTTAGATAAAATGCATGTTACATCAACTAGCTTCTTATGTACGACTTCCTTAATTAAGCACAACTTTGAATTAATTTTTCATTACTCTCTTAATGATAATGTATATCTCTAAGTAAGGAGGTTTATTTATAAGATCCTCCTACATTTGTGCCCTTATAGAGAAAGTTATTGGGAAAACAAGAAGAGTCTGTACGAAACACCCTGAACCAATAAATTATAATTTGAAACGCCTTTGGCCAAAGAACTTCAGTTTGATGCAACTTGATTATGCACGTGTCAGTCTAAATATTTTTATGTCTCTAATATTAAATGTTAAAGTCTAGTAACTTGACGACTCTATCGTTTTTTGGTATGTGGATACATAGGGTTAACTCTGAAACACATTGAATTACGCAACCATCATTTTGCCCCTAAATATCAAAATTCACATAGGATACTGAACCGTCAATCGGCCTAAATGGCTATCTTTCCCAAACTTTTAAGTATCCTCGCTTCGTCGTTTTAAAACTTCTTATTAATTCCACCATTAAAACTCATAGCTTTTATTTTCTAGAGAGAGAGTGACTCTCATTGCCCTAAATCTCTTCCAAATTTCATTTTGATCTTAGTTTCACCAGTCGTTTGCTTCTGGCATTAATTATACATAACTTTTATCCCTTTTCCACTGTTAAAAACCTTTTAACCACTTTCATGTCTTCTTCAAGCAAAACGTCACATTTTCGATAAGAATTTCAATAATAATGTTGCCTTTTAGTTAACTAAGCACCAGGCTCTGTACACTCTTTACCATCATAATCCTTACTTTGGAAAGGGCAATAAATTTGCTCACGAGGCCAAATAATTAAAAAAATTATTGAGGACGCTCATGAACCTGTATTAGTGGCAGAGGAACATGAGGACCATATCTAAGAGGGTTATGTCACCCCTTCTCTGTTAATTGATTTAGTCATGATCGGGGAGATTTACCTTATTCCCACGTTGAATTTGAAGGAACAATTGGATGGGTTTTTAATAAGTATAATAATGTGTTTAAATATATTGGTCTTGGACATGCATCACGATTCTTTTAAGATTTCATATTGTCCAGGAAGAGCCTTGCCCTTCATCTCTTGGTCTCATATTGGATTGTTCCCTCTCACACGTTCGTGGTATAGCTTAGGGAGATTTCACCATCACACTTAAATATGTGTGTGAGTTGTTTGGGTTATATCCATGTGGCCATTTCCCTTATGATTCCATGCCAGTGGATGCTGACGAAGATAAGGAATGTGCTCTACTAGACCAGTTTATTCGAGAGTCAATAGGTGATGCCACAAAAGCCTCTTTTATCCAATACATCTAGTCTTTCTTTAAGCCCTATGTCAACCTCACTCGGGAGTACAAGGATCGAGGGTTTGATCCATATGTGGAATTAGGTGAAGGTTATGGTAGTGATTCCAAACTAGCTGCATAAACCCTCTACCTGCTTTCATAATTTTTTATCCCTAGAAAGATCAACGACCAACCACATAGGTACTTAGTAGACATTTATGTTAAATTGTCTCATGGAGTTAACATTCCTCTGGCAGCTATTGTATACACCCCTACACCTCTACAAGTCCCTTCGAACCCATAGTCCTCTCTTAAACCCTAATTAAAAGTCATCGGATATTCCTCGATATCTATTTACTTTTTGTGAATTCTCAGCCCGAGAGTAGCTCAATAAGTTTGCATAAGTCTCTGAATCCCCTTTCTAACAGTTCTGGCCATGTGCAAATCAAACTTATGGTTCGCATTTAGCAACATTTTACCCCTAAAACCCTAATTGGAGGTCATCGAAGGCTTCCTGAGTGTTGTTTTACTTTGGTTCACTCTCGAACACAAGAATGTCTCAATACACTTTCATAGATCTCTATATCATCTATCCAACGGTCCTGGACTTGTGCGAAACAGACTTACAGTTTGTATTTTACGATTGCTTTATCTAGAAAATTCATTTTCAGACTGTCTATAGGCACCCCCACCCCCACCCCCGCCTAAACACAAGGGATGTTTTACTTGTCCATCAAGTATTAGCAATCCAAGAACCATGCTAATCAGCACCCCCCGAGGCAGCCTGATCTTTTTATCCTTTAAGGATTTCTTATTTGATCTTATTGTTCATGACCTTTTGACCTCGAAATCAGTTTGGCAGCCTTTTAATATATCACTTTCAAAACATTCTCTCAACATTCTCTTAAGTCACCCACCCACACCTTAACTTTTGCCACCACGTTGCCACCATTCCAGCCCCATAAAAAATTAGCTTACATCACCTCAAAAATCAGAATCCAATCTCTTTTAAAGGTTCTGAATTCCATCTATTCAAACTTATTAAATCAGTGTCATTTCCTACACTTTATTATTTTTAGCATTTGTCATAAATCAATTTTTATTTTCTCATCACTAATCACCTTTTGATTACTTATATACTCATAAGCCTATTTTCATATACTCAAAAACCCCAAAAGAGGGTTTAACTCATAAACCCGAAAATAGAGTTTTCTTTTACTTTTTCACCACTTGTGCATGCTTTTCACAAATTAAAATAGAAAACTCTAATTTTAAAATTATGGGTTAGACCCCAAATTTATTCTCTTTTTGAACTACATGGACTTTGGTGTCGGTTCTAGTTACGTAGGCATTATGAGTATTCCTCGGGATGTGAGTCCTATGTTTCCTCATTCTTCTTTATTTCATCCTTTTCACTTCATTTTCACTAGTTTTTACGTATATGTCATTATTTACTTGCCTCCTTTAACGGTCCCATTAGACACACATATTCACTCCCTTGTAGTGAATTACGATCTGGTGCATCACTCACAGTCTATTTATTGTTATTTATTTTTATCTATTTTCACTTTATAGTTGTCCCATTAGACATGCATATTCACACTTTCGCATTGAATTACGATCCGGTATACCACTCATACTTTGGTTACTTCATATTTTTTTTGTTTTCTTTAAGTTTTACGCATCCGAATGATTCGTTCTCGTATTTTTCATGATGCGGATATGAGGGTGTGCTTGTGATCTTAATGGATAATTTCTATAATTAAGTGTCCGACACACAATAGTTCAAATTTTATCTTTATTACCCTAAACAATTAATTAGGTGATAAAGAAGATAAAATTATGAATGCAAACACAAATAAGGCAAATTAAGAAAAAATCCCTTTTGGGTAAAATCTTTTATCAGCATTATAAAGAGTTTTTACAAGACGCGACTTACAAAAACTTCTATAGAATACAACTCAGTCCAAAGTTTTCCATAAGTGGCGGTCAAACCTCGATGTCCACCAATCATCCTTGGACTTCCTTTCAGCAGTAATCCCCTCGAGAACCACAACGGGTAAGCAGTGAAGAGAATCTCCCCACAAGTATAAATCGAATATAGAAATCTAGGGTTTTAAACTGATTCACATATATAAATGGGAGTGATGCTTGTGAATCAAAATAGGTTTTTGACCTAAAGAAAGTGAGTACTTCTGCAGCAGATTTGTAGAATTCATTTTCGCAAAAGTCTCTACAATTTTTGCACGAAATGAGTATTTATAAGGCATCACATATTTCTAAGCGAGTAGGGTCATTCGAACGAAAAAGATGACCTCATTTGAACGAGAATAGACTCTCATTTGAACGACAACCTAATCTCGTTTGAACGAGCTTCAAACAAGTTTCAAACATAACAAAATAATAATCCCTCGTTACATGTTCGATTGAAGTAACCTTCTAAAACCACATCGAACGAGGTAGCAACTTCGTTAGAACGAGATGTGCATCTTGTTAGAACGATTTGTACGCTTTTTGAAAATTTTTAAATCCCAGAAAAATGTTTTAAAAAATGCCTCGATATTAATAAAATTAACTCCTCAATATAAACACGAATAAATTTAAATCCTATATTATTTATTCCTTTGTTTTGTGAAGATCTTCTTGAATTTAGAGATAATGAAAATCGATTCTTCGTGACGGATCGACACAATCGGTAGCAAATATGCCAAAAACAAAATGTATCTTAAGCTATGAGCAAGTGACTAAAATCATGCTCTTACAAAGCTCTCCCTTTTTGGCTATTCTGGTAAAAACATAAAATCAAAATCCAAATTACAGAATAATCCCCTAAGACGAATGCAGTATCCTAATACCTTCCTAAACCCTAAAATGGATAGGTACAAAAATATAGCTGTCTTCAAATCTTCAGTTTTTCATTATCTTCTCTTGGGCACTTTGTTGGCAAACCAGGCCCCCAATTTTTAAAATGCTTTACGACAAAAAGTAATTTTCAATTTCCTTTTAAATATATATGTGGAAGCGGAGATAGTTCAATTAAACAAATTAACTAATTTTAATTTATTTCCAAATTAAAATTAAACAAGTGAAATAAGATTAAATCCACACAAATTTAATTTCACTTAAACCAACATAATTCAACCCAAGTCCTAGAAATTTGCCTAAGTCATATTTTCAATATTACCAAGTTAGGCCAAACCAATTTTATCAAATTAAGTGACTACTTGAATTAAATTAACATAAACATTATCCAAATTAATTTAGCACCAAATTAAATAATTAATGAAATAAACCAATTTTATCTTTTTACCTAAGCATGCGTTCTAGGTGATTTTGCAAAAGATAAAATAAACAATTAATCCACTACGCCGCGATGTGCGAGGAAAAACTCACAACGGGAAAAAACCATGGACGACCCTAGCCTTAAGTCCACTAAGTATGGTTTTACAATTACAAGACAGATGACTTACTTCCTCGACTCGACCCCTTTCAAGCCTTGACGCGTCTTTTTGTAAACACCTCCGCCTAGTCGACAACCCCGGAGCTCCACCAAAATCTTGGAATCACCAATGAGACATAGGTACACCGTCAACCACACATGGTGCCTTTCTCCATGTGAGAATTCCGCAGCAAAACAAACTTCTTCTTCTTTGAGGAATTTAGAAGTAAACCCAAATAATCTCTTCAATGCTATAGAGAAAACTCGGTGCCAAACACTCCAAGCAAGATGTATATATATTGAAACTTGGAATAAACAATATGGGTGAAAACAAGAATGTTAAATGATTTTTTCTTGAAAAATTATACACTCAAAAAATGAACTTTTTCTTTTTAAATTTTTGCTCTCAAACTCTCTCTTAGTAATGGAAGGTTATGAAAAAGTTGATTTGAAAAAGTTGGTTTCCGCACTTAATTAATCAGGTAAAAAGTTAGTGGGAAAAGAAGTGGGAAAAACTACTCAAAACTGCCAATTAAACTGTTCCCGCCAAATCTCGTTCTAATGAGATTTTTGTTCGAATGAAGTCTCGTTCGAACGATCCTTCTAACGAAGTTCCAGTGTATAAAAGTTGAACTCGTTAGAAATCTCGTTCGAACGATAATTTAAACGATGTTCTAGTGGCCAATAGGGGAACTCGTTGGCAGACCTCGTTCGAACGACATTCTCGTTCTAACGAAAAACTCTTCGAACGACAACTTCGAACAAACTTCCAGAAAGCTGAAAAATTGAGTTTTAGCCCAGAATCTTTATATACTTTATTTTAAAGTTTTAATAAAAACTTTCTGAAAAATAAACAGCAGTTTAAAATAAAATTCACCCAATGAAAAATTGTTCCAAACTACTATATATATATATATATATATATATATATATATATATATATATATATATATATATATATTCAAATGCATTCATACCTTAGGTGCAATGGAACCATGTTGATGACGTAGAAACGAGGCACTACAAACACGACATTTGATGAAGCTTTTGGAACTTGGCCGCTACGTCTTCAACTTTAGAATGTCATAGGCTTGAAGGATGGTCGATAACTCTATCCTATGACTCAAACGTTTTTGTCCGAAATTGAGCCAAAACTACAAAGGACTCAATTGAAAATTTGTGTCCTTACAAATCTCCCCCTTTGGCTATTCCGGGACAAAAACCAACAAAATCCTAAAGGGTCGTCAAGCTCACTAGACTCAAAAATATCCCACCCAAACTTGACTCAAGACCCAAGGATCAATAGCTTTGCTGATGAAGGTTGCCACTTAGAAAAATTCCTGCACACTTAAGCAAACTATCAAACGCATAGGGAATATCAATATATTAAATGCAATTAAAATAAATACTCCCCCTAAATTAATTCTCCCTTTTATCAAACAAATGATCAAATTAGAAAGACGTCTCCCCTTAAGATAGATCTCCCAAACTAAGGTATGATTACAATAGGATTAGATACCTTTTCTCCCCTATCATTCTCCCCCTTTTTGTTCAGGAATAGACAAAGGATAACAAACTAATTTAAACATGATGCTTATAATGATAAGAACATGAAAGCATATGAGCAACAAAAGCACAACTAATCCATGCAAATAATAACGGATACTAACTAAAGTACAAGAAAATGATACCAATATGATACATAACTATTAGGCATGTGATATCAACAAATAATGCAACAAGATAGATACCAATTATGAAGTAAAGCAAAGATGGACTAGCAAGCATGGCAAAGACCAAAAATAATATCATATATATACATACTCTAGATATACCAAAGATGCACACGCACACACACACACACACACACACACACACACACATACATATATATATATATATATATATATAAACACACATGACACAAAATAAGATAAGCTTTTCACACTCGTATGGCAAAAATGTGTCATATGGAAACGGAAGTGTTAGGGTGTGAACTAGTAACAATTAAATTTAGATCCAATCACTTAAAACGTGTTCACGGAGTTCTCAATTGATTGCAAACTTCATCACATTTGAATATAACCTCATGTGACAATATAGATTGAACTCAATGAACAAACTTACACAATGCATACAAGCCTAGACTTTTGATGATTCTACGAACCAATAGAGTCATGACTTTGACAGTACAACTAGGATAAACGGACATTGTGCAAACCGTTGATATACCATCCAATCTCCCTCAATAAGCATATATTATTTGAATGAATATATCAAACAACAATAGACCTTGGCAATTATTTTTCTTTTTAATGCCATAATTCTATTTTTAGGCCTTTGGACCACGTATTTCTTTTAGGTCCAAACAAACGGTGACTTACTATTCGCAAAGGATAATAAATCCTTTCGGAGCCCCTCCCCATGCACATTTATATATAATATTTTTTATTCACACAAATCTCACGTGCAACGGATTTTGACATGCACTAGTCCTCCTAGGTCACAAATATGTAGATGACAAGATTGGTAGGAGAACACCTCACAAAGCTCAAATATAACATGTGAAGTTAAGGTTCAAAAATCTCGTGCATGTGTGAATAGAGGCATATAAAAATATAATCCATTTATTCAACACAAAATCCAACTACTCCATGTAAGCATGGTAAAGAACATAATAAGGATTGACAATATAAATCAAAAGTTCTAACCACGTGGGAGCGTAAAAGATGGGATTCAAACACAAGTATATGCCACATAACGTGTGTCAAACTAAAATACATACAAAATAAAATCTTTTTGAGTTTTTGAAATTTTTTAACCAAAAATAAAAATATATACTCAAAAGACAAACAAAAATCATTTGAATTTTTCATTAAGCTTAAATTTCCAATAGATAAAAACCCAAATGATAAACAAAAATATTTTTGTATTTTTCATTTAATGCAAACAAGAATGAAGAAAATATAATACAAAAGATAAACAAGTCATGATTTCTAGCATTAGATATGAAATAAAGCAATGACTAGAAAATGACTAAACATGCATACACCTAGCAATGATATATAATATGAAGCACAAAAAGCTAGAGTATGCAAACAAAACTAACACATTCAACCTTTAGATTTTGCAAGGGAGGTTTCATGTGAAAGCAAATGAGAATCAACAAATCTAATATCTAGTGCGTCTAAGAATGATTTCCGAACCCATATAGATGTATATTTAAAATGATGGTATTTGGAAATTAATTAAATGCTAGACATAGACTTCCTAGGACTTCTTTTAAGATAAAAACAAAATGGCCTAAGGTGACCTTTCCTACCACAATGCAAGCATGTGAAAACACGTGGAATGATACCAACGGTGTGACCTTTTCTAAAGTCCTTGGATAAAGTCGACCCTCTAAAACAAACAATGGTCTTAGCTTTAGCAACGGAAGTATTTGAACAAGATGAGCTAGAACCATTATCACAACTACTCGAGTCTGGTAAATTATTTTTCATTTTTAAAATTTTGGACTCAAGTAATAAATTAGACTCCTCAATTTTACGAGACTCCTTCTTTAAATTTTCTATAACTCCTAGAAGGTTATCACGCTCCCCCCTTAATGTGAGCAAACTTGTCCCTAAGAGCATTTTCTCGACAATCACTCTCTTTCTTGGACATTTCTAAAATATTAAAATTGTGATTTATGTCCATGAGGTTTTCACGATAAATATCTTTTTGAGATAGCGAGGTTTGCAAAAATTCAACTTTAGCGTTAAAACAAGAATTTTCATCTTCAAGAAATTTAATTCTTTTTGCAAATCGCAAATTCAATTATCTTAATTTTTCATTACACTTATTAAGCCCATTAAATTCCTCTTGAATAGCAAAAACTTCATTATCATTAGAAATGGATAAATTATCATTAAGACGTCCCATCGAGAGATACAAAAAAATGAGAGTGAGTAAAAATTGAACCACCTAAAAATACAAGGAGCACAAAAATTATAAAAGTCGAAAAATGGATCTTCGACGCGATAAATTAGCTCTTCGACTCTGATACCAATTTGAAAAGGAATAGGTTTTCTGAATCAATGCTCTGATACTACTTGTTGGAACACGAGGCCCCCAAATTTTGAAAATGCTTTACGACAAAAAGTAATTTTCAATTTCCTTTTAAATATATATGCGGAAGCGGAGATGGTTCAATTAAACAAATTAACTAATTTTAATTTCTTTCCAAATTAAAATTAAACAAGTGAAATAAGATTAAATCCACACAAATTTAATTTCACTTAAACCAACACAATTCAACCAAAGTCCTAGAAATTTGTCTAAGTCATATTTTCAATATTACCAAGTTAGGCCAAACCAATTTTATCAAATTAAGTGACGACTTGAATTAAATTAACATAAACATTACCCAAATTAATTTAGCACCAAATTAAATAAGTAGTGAAATAAACCAATTTTATTTTTTTACCTAAGCATGCGTTCTAGGTGATTTTGCAAAAGATAAAATAAACAATTAATCCACTACGCCACGATTTACGAGGAAAAATCCACAATGGAAAAAAACCTCGGATGACCCTAGCCTTAAGTCCACTAAGTATGGTTTTACAATTACAAGACAGATGACTTACTTTCTCGACTCGACCCCTTTCAAGCCTTGACGCGTCTTCTTGTAAACACCTCCACCTAGTCGACAATCCCGGAGTTCCACCGAAATCTTGGAATCACTAATGAGACATACGTACACCGTCAACCACACATGGTGCCTTTCACCATGTGAGAATGCCGTAGCAAAACAAACTTCTTCTTCTTTGAGGGATTTAGAAGTAAACCCAAACAATCTCTTCAATGCGGTAGAGAAAACCCAGCGCCAAACACTCCAAGCAAGATGTATATATATTGAAATTTAGGATAAACAATATGGGTGAAAACAAGAGTGTTAAATGATTTTTTCTTGAAAAATTAGACACTCAAAACATGAATTTTTTTCTTTTTGAATTTCTGCTCTCAAACCCTCTCTTAAAGATGGAAGGTTATGAAAAAGTAGATTTGAAAAAGTTGGTTTCCGCACTTAATTAATCAGGTAAAAAGTTAGTGGGAAAGAAGTGGGAAAAACTGCTCAAAACTGCCAATTAAACTGTTCCCGCCAAATCTCGTTCGAACGAGATTTTGGTTCGAACGAAGTCTCATTCGAACGAGCCTTCTAACGAAGTGCCAGTGTATAAAAGTTGAACTCGTTTGAATTCTCGTTCGAACATCCATCTCGTTCAAACGACAATTCGAACGATGTTCCAGTGGCCAATAGGGGAGCTCGTTGGTAGACCTCGTTCGAACGACAACTTCGAATGAACTTCCAGAAAGCTGAAAATTGAGTTTTAGCCCAGAATCTTTATATACTTTATTTTAAAGTTTTAATAAAAACTTTTTGAAAAATAAACAGCAGTTTAAAATAAAATTCACCAAATGAAAAATTGTTCCAAGCTCCTATATATATATATTCAAATGCATTCATACCTTAAGTGCAATGGAACCATGTTGATGACGTAGAAATGAGGAACTACAAACACGACATTTGATGAAGCTTTCTGAACTTTGTCGCTACGTCTTCAATTTTAGAATGTCATAGGCTTGAAGGATGGTCAATAACTCTATCCTATGACTCAAACATTTTTGTCCGGAATTGAGCCAAAACTACAAAGGACTCAATTGGAAATTTGTGTCCTTACACACTTTTTCATCATCGAGTGTAATCTAAATATGATCTTCCAAATGCCTACACATATGAAAACATCAAATATCTGGTATTGCATCGAGTTTGAAATATATCACATAAAATGCATAAAGATATGAAAAGATCCCCCATAAATCAAACTCTCCCATAATTTTTGTCTCTTCCTTTTATTTTGTTTGAAATAGACAAGGAGTAAAAACTAATCATGAAGAATATAGGGAACATCACCATGCATAAAAATATATCATTACAAATGATATGATTGAATAATCATTCAATGATAATCTCAAAAGATCTCACAAACTATTTTTTATTTTTTAAATTTTTATGTAAAAAATAATTTTACAAAAATAAGACGCCATGGAGAATCACAAAAATAATCGAATAATAAAAACGGAATATAGGGTTGTGAACACATTATATAGGAAAATCAACGCAGACAAACATAAAATATGTGCATGAATGAATGAGACACCACTAATGCAAGATCTCAAAGTCTACCTTAGGTATAAAAATTGGTTAACTCAAGTGAAATCGACTCAACCCATTCAACTAATCAAGGTCATGAATGATTTTCACACCAATAACGCCCAAAACTATGTAATGCTTTTATGAGAATTTTTTGGGATGTGCAGACCCATTGATCTTCGACTAAACTCCCTCAAAACTCTCATATTTAATTTTTTCTCTCAAATATTTTTTATTTGAAGAAATCAATCCTCATATGTGGCAAAGCATCAATGTTCTTTGAAATTGGCCTCGCACTTTATATTTTTTCTTTTTATGTGCCTTTAATCTTATAGGATTTTTTCCTTTTTGTAAATGGTGTTTATTCGCGCAAAGGCCACCTATCTTTCCCAGCCTGATTCCATTACTTTAAATACAACACATTTACCGAAGATATGATTTTCAATTTTCCAATCTAGGCCATGGTTCTTATAAACACTACATTAATTATCTCGTTTTATCGCATTTGGTTCGTTTTAAAAGCAAGATTGAGATGAAAACACTACAATCGACGCATGAAAGGTAAGTGCAATACTCTAATAAGTTCATGCTTTTGTGCGTTAAAGGTAACAAATAGTCAAAACATGTAGCAAGTAGTCATCATATCACATCTCAATGACTCCACACATTATAAAGCACAAAATGAAATAATGTCACATCTCAAAACACTATAACATTGTCACGTGGCTATGGGATGAGTGGGTGAGTTGAACATCTTTAATGTTCATCCAAATATGGTGTAAAAAATACAAAACGCTTTTTGAATTTTTCAAAAATAAAATCTTTTTGGCTTGGTCACTTATTCTAAAAAGAAACCAAAAATCTTTTTGTATTTTTCCAATTTTCTTTAAGAAAACCAAAGCTCTTTTTGGATTTTTCAAAAAAAATAGCAAAATGGAAAAAGATAAAATACAATGATAATACAATCTAGCAATAGTAATAAGTATGAATAATCATAAAAAGTATCCTATACTTGATAATATATCCAATCTCAGTCAATAATGCAAATACCTAAAGACTTCCTAAGATCCTCGAATCGAAGTGCATCTAAAGATTTCATGAAAGTATCGGCTAACTCACTATCAGTGCGCACAAAGCTCACCTAATATGATTATCTTAAACTCATTCTTCATCTCCTCCTCAAAAGTGTGAGCATGAAAGGAGCATGTGTATCCAAAGACTATGCCGTCCACATAGGCCAGGGCAACCAAAATAAAACCTTTCTCTCTCCTAAAAAATAACGTCTTATCTACTCCCCCTCTCTTGAACCCACGAGATAAGAGATAGGAAGTAAGTCTCTCATACCAAGAAAGGGATACTTACTTCAAACCATACAAGGCTTTCCTAAGATAAATGATGTGTCATGGGTGTTTAGGGTCTTTAAACCCTTTCGGTTGTTCCACATAAACCTCCTCCTGTAGCATGCCATTTAGAAAGTCACTCTTGAAATCCATCTTATATAATTTGAAGCGCAAATGATATGCTATGACGAGAAGTAAATGGATGGACTCAAGCCTATAAATAGGAGCAAATGTCTCCTCAAAGTCTACACCCTCGATCTGTAAATAACTTAAGTGACCAACCTAGCCTTATTGCGAACAATGGTACCATTTTCATCAATCTGATTCTTAAAAATCCACTTGGTACTTATTACGTTAGTATCTCTAGGTTGAAGGACCAAATCCCAGACATCATTATTTCTAAACTGAAGTAAGTCTTCTTGCATGGCCGATATCTAATGCTCATCCTTGAGTGTTTCTTTCATGTTCTTGGGCTCAACTAGGGGATTGTAACACAGAAATATAACAACATTTTTTAGTTGAGCACGAGTCTTAACACTGAGTGTAGGATCACAAAGTATAGCGAAAGGGTCATTACTATTTTGAACCCAAGATGGTGTCTCCCTCAAGCAGGAACGAGGTTCACTGTGGTAGTACGAGGAAGGACGGGATCGTTACCAAAGGGAGCATCATCCTCACACTGAGGGCTAGGTGCAATAAACATCGGTGGCTCGTTAACTCTAATTGTGACGTTTATTGACTCCTTAACCTTAGAGATAGCCAGATTATAAACTCGATTATCCCTACTCTTTGATAAATATCTTAAAAATATCCTCTCGTCACTCCGGAGTCAAACTTTCCTAAAGGCTCTCTATCTCGCAAGATATAGCATGTACTCCCAAAGACACAAAAATATAATAGGTGAGGTTTCGTCCCTGTCCACAACTCATAAGGCATGTGAAGTGTGATGTAGACGAAGATATATCATATTCACCGTATGGCATGCAATACTCACCGCCTCTATCGAAAAACATCTAGGCACGTTTCTCCCAAGAAGTGTGGATTTAGCCATCTCGTGTATCTTCCGGTTCTTCCTCTCAATAATCCCATTTTAATGAGGAGTACGAATGGTCAAAAACTCATGCTTTATGCCCACTTCATCACAATAGTTATCCACTTTTGCTTCTTTAAATTCAGTGCATTTGTCACTACGCATCCGATTAATAGTGACACCATATTGGTTTTGTAGAACACGACACCGTATTGCACTGAAATTTTCTCGAAGGAATCCTACAATCAACTATCTAAAAAACTCATCGACGATCATGAGAATGTATCTCCTATCACCTATACTCTTCGTGCAAGTAGGACCTATAAGATCCATGTGAATCAACTCTAAAATACGAGTGGTAATAAGGGCACTCAACTTCGGATGAGAACTTCAAATTTATTTACCTTGTTGGCAAGGTCCACAAATTTAGGAAGTTGGTTTTCCAAGAGATGGTAAGCGAAGAACTAGGTCCTTCTTAACTAACCTCTCTAGATCTTCTTAAGTTCACGTGGCCTAGTTGTTGATTCCAAAGGCCCATAGTGGAGGTCGTGGCACTGTTGCACACAAAAGAGAACCTGGACACAATCCCATACTAATTATCTGAAAAATATGCCACTTAAGTTGTTTAAAAGGTTAAAGACAGTTTAAATGGCTCTGAACAATTTGTTTGAGAAACTCTTTTTTACAAAACAAATATTAACACAAGATGTGTATGAAAAACATTATGAACGAGATATTTCAGTTATAGGTGACCATGTTTTGAAAACCAAAACTAAATAAGTTCTAAATCAGCACGCAATCAGAAGGGGATGAGAGGAAGATTAAACATGCAAGTACATAGGTATTTTAATGTGGTAAAACCCCACCCAATTGAGGAAACATCTACGGAGGTCTCTGCACCTCAAAAATAAAATCCACTAAAAACGAGTTATAAGGTTATAAACTATTAACAAACTAAACGCACAATCGGACCTATTCTAAGTCAAGAATTTATACCATCTCCATTAGGTAATTTTGACTTATCTGAAGGCTCTGAAGTTGTTCTTGTTGTTCTCCCAACTTTGTACCTCCTCCTCTTTTCAGCTTTACGTCGACTCCAAAGTCAAAAATCACTCCACCAATATTTTTTAGTGTGCTATTATGAAAAGTGTAATGTGGTGTTGTTCCTAACACATGCATGAACACACACACATACTTGTACAGACAAATAATCCTACAAATTACAGATTTCATCTAAGATGAGTTTAGGATTCTGAATCTCAGTTTGTTGAAAACTTAGACTTCTCATATTTTGACAGATCGAGTGACAACCTTGCTATTCAAAAGAGCCAAGGTCATATACACTTCTTTTTTATTTATGTACACTTCTATTTCACAAAATATGAAATACAAACTTGAAAGTCTAAACGTGTCAAGATCTTTAACTATTTTGAAGTCTGTTTTTCTCAAAACTTGAAACAGAATATGAATTTTTTGGTAACAAGTTTAAAAAGAACATTTGAGTATAAAAAAACCAACAAATAAAGATTTCTTGAAAAAGAAATCAACCTACGCAGATCTAAGTAAGTTATATCACAACAAAAATTGGATCTATGTTTTCTATGAAGAAGAAAACAAGATCCAACTACGTGACAAGTTGGAAAAGACATTTAAAACCAGAGAGGAATGAATCTTCAAACATGAACAACTCTCAAAGGAAATTTTCTGAGAAAATTTTGCCAGAGTTTGGCTTGATTTTGTAATATCTCTCTCTTTTTCTCTCACGACCTCAAACTCACCAAAAGATCCAAAACGTTAACCCCATGGACTCTATTTATACTGAACGATGGAAGGGTCTGGAATTTCCACTCAAAACAACGGTTGAGATTAAGTCTCACCAAACGAAGTAAATCCAAGGGTTGTAAATGCACCGCACTTAAACTCTCTTTTATTGATCCAATTAATAAAGACCAGGATTGAATTAAACAACATGAAAACCATCGATTAGATTAATCCAACGGCTGATAAGAGGTCTGAGTTATGTGAGAAGAAAAAAACACAATCTTGACCGATGTAAGGCAAACACGTGTAGGGCGGCTCAGATGACAACTAAAATGCGTGTTTTTGTTATTTTAAAAAATCCAATTTTTTACCCCATAAGTTCTTGCCGCTTTCGATTTCTACCCAACCATCTTTTTAGGAATAAAATGATATTACATATTAGCCCAAAACATTTTAAGACCTTAATTTAAATGTTTTAAAAATGTATAAAAATTGCTATAAATTATTTTTAAAATCCCAAAAATTATTTTAATGAGAATTAATACTCACACACCTAAAATGATATAAATGCAACATAAAATATGCAGTCATAGGTGCAGTGTTTGTATACTACCTTTGAGACCATTTAGAGTAATTTAATGTTGTGTCTGAAGCTCTTTGGTAGACTAGGATATGACTCTAATTTTGTCACTATTTTCAATCTAGATAAGTGCCTATATAGTATAGACTCAAATGAGTAAAAAATATAGGGTGCTTCATTATCTTCCGTCCACATACCTTGTAGTAAAGTTTGCATCGCACAATTTTCTTATACTAATCAAGTTTGCTTTCAATCCTTTTCACGTATAACACATCATCTAGTTTAGAAAATTTTAGTATCTCAACACTGCCACATCCTAAAATGCTAGATCTACTCCCATCTCCAAAGGTGACTTTACCTTTCTTATGATCCTCAAGGATGGTAAAAAATGAGACGTCACCTATCATGTACCTATAACACTCACTATTAAAACACCATTTGGGAAGTATTTTGAGCCTTGAGATTAATATAAACAACAAGGGATTTCTCGTCTCGCTTAGGTACCTAAGCAGTGGTAACCTTTTTTTTCCTTGTCGTTGTTGACTCTAGTAGGAATGTTGGAAGCTTTCTTAAACGAAAAATACATCCATTGAAATTCTTCCATAAAGCTATGGCAAGTCGCGACTAGAAATTCAACTTGCTCCCTATGAATAGCAAAGTTGCTAAAGTGGTGTGTGGGAGTATGTGTACGACTAGTCCCACCTCATATATAGCAAAACTCTCGAAGGTGTCCTTTCTTTTTGCACTAGGTGCAAACATAGACAGGTTTGAGTCTACCTCGATTTTCTTTTCTAGTTGGAACTCTTCTAGGTGTATTAGGTCTCCTAGGTGGATTCATTTGAGTACCATAAAGATCCATCACAAACTCGAAAACCATCTCGGGTGCGATGTGGGAAGTAAATGCACCAGCATAGACTATTCATTACCTTTTGATGTTTCCTGAAGCAAGGCCAAGGAGAATCTTACCAACCTTATTCGACGTGTCCTTGATAGTTATCTTAACCTCCCGGGCACGTTCGAGATCTTTCTTGAGTTGGGATACAAGGGCTTTAAGTTTTTCACGAGTCTCCATGGATGTTTGGAGATCTCATATAAGACTAGCTAACTTGTTGGTCAAGTCCCCATTCTCTTTCTTAACTAAATAAACTCTTTCTCCCAAGGATTCTATCACCGAGGATTCACTCTCTCTTGCCTCATGAAACTCCATTTCTAACGCTAAAACTCTCATTGCTAGACCTTTATTTTGTTTTTCATATTAAAGGACTCAAGGTAAAGTTCGGCGTAGGGTCGCAGAAGGTCACTCTTTCTCTCACTCAAAGCATTCTCTCCCTCACTCTCCTTGAAACGGTTAGACTATTTGTCGAGGTGTTCATATTTTGTAGCTTCCTCATCATTGTGAGGTACACTCGATGTACGAACATGACTAGCTATGAATGCAGGGAAGTTACATCCATGTGGTGAATCTTCTCCCGAACTCATCGACTTAACCTTGCTATCACTAAGCATGATATTTAAGGTAGCTTTGCCTTTCCCTTGACCTTTCAACCTACGCGGACACTTGTGAGTTTTATGACCCTTTCTCTCACACTCATAACATCTGTCCTCGTCTTTCTTTCGAAAATCTTTCTTTTTTCTAAATTTTTCTTTCTCATTTAAAATTTTTATCTTTCTTAAAACTCTTCTTATCTTTGGAAGTATTTTGCTTTTTGAGAAATTTTTGGTTATTTTTAGCAAAAAGGGCCAAATCATCTACATCGTAATCAAACTCAGAATCATATGACACTTCCACTCTCTTTTTAGAAACTTTTTCTCTCTTCCTAGATTGAGCTTTAAGGGATACCCCCCTGTCCTTAGGTTTAGCTATTTTCGAGAACATATTTATCTCGTACTTTTGAAGATCTCCTACAAGTTCTTCTAACCTAAGAGTATTTAGGATCCCTAGAAAATTAAGAACCGTAACCTTAGGAATAAAACGGGTGGGAAGCGTTCTCAAGATTTTCTTAACTACACAAGTCTCAGATATCCTCTCACCTAAATTGAAACTTGAGTCAACTATGTCGAAAAGTAGTGCATAAAACTAGTCAAACAATTCAGTTTCAAGTATTTTTATCGTTTCAAATTGTGCGGTGAGGTTTTTTAGGTTAGAAGCTTTCACAGCATTAGTACTCTCGTGAGTGAGTTGGAGGGTATCCCAAGATTCTTTAGATGTGGTGCACGTTATAATGCTAAGAAACTCGTCAAGGGTGACGGCTCCTGAGATGGCACTCAAATCGCGATAATTAAAGTTTCTCCATTTAAAAGCATCCTCTGTCCACTGTGAGACGGGTTTAGGGCCAACGAAATTACCAACTTTGTAGTAGGAGGTGTCCACCCTCTTTCACAGACAATCTAGATGCATTCATCTATGACCTTTAAAGCATACCTCATCATATCCTTCCAGTATGCATAATTAGTACCATTGAAGATTGACACTTAATTATATAAATTCCCCATTAAAATCAAAATTTTCAAAGATGGATAATTATTATAAAGAATTGATATTATGAGAAAAATATTTTGTGAAAAAGATCACACATTAAATTTGTGCAACACGCTCTGATTCCAAATTGAGAATGCGCTTGTGATCTTAATGGATAATTTCTATAGTTAAGTGTCCAACATACAAAAGTTCAAATTTTATCTTTATTACCCTAAACAATCAACTAGGTGATAAAGTAGATGAAATTATGCATGCAAACACAAATAAGGCAAATTAAGGAAAAAGCCCTTTTTGGTAAAAGATTTTATCATTATTATAGAGAGATTTTACAAGACGCAACTTACAAAAACTTCTACAGAATACAACTCAATCTAGATTTTTCCACAAGTGGCCATCCACCCTCAGTATCCACCGATCACCCTTAGTCTTCCTTTCACCAGTAATCCCCTCGAGAACCACAACGGATCAGCAGTGAAGAGAATCTTCTCACAAGTATAACTCAGATATAGAAATCTAGGGTTTTAAACTAATTCATATATATAAATGGGACGGATGATTGTGAATCAAAATAGGTTTTTGACCTAAATAAATTGAGTAATTTTGCAGCAGATTTGCATAATTCATTTTCGCAAAAGTCTCTATAATTTTCTACACGAAACAAGTATTATTAAGGCAACACAAATTTCGAGGCGATTAGGGTCATTTGAACGAAAAAATGACCTCATTTGAATGAGAATAGTCTCTCGTTTGAATGATAATGAGGTCGTTTGAATGACAACCTAATCTCGTTTGAGCGAGCTACAAATGAGCTTCAAACATAACAAAATAGTAAGCCCCTCTTACATGTTCTAACGACCATATTGAACGAGGTAGCAACTTTATTAAGATGAGATATGTATCTCATTAGAACAATTTTCACACTTTTTGAGAAATTTTAAATCCCCAGAAAATGTTTATAAAAATGCCTTTATTTTAATAAAATTAACTCCCAGATATAGACGCAAATAAAATTAAATCATAAATTATTTATACCTTTATTTTGTGAAGATATTCTTAAATTTGGAGATGATGAAAATTGGTTCTTCATGACAGCTTAACACAATCGGTAGCGGGACATGCCAAAAACTAATTGTAGCCTAAGCTATAAGAAAGTGATTAAAATGATGCTCTTACAGGATATGATGATTTCCTCCTCAGCCACTTTTCACTCACACATACATTTTCACACCACACATATCATACACATGACTATGCACGTTAGGATAAGGAGAACATTTTTTTATAGACCATGAGATACCGAAAGGGTGAAATGGGTTCCTAACTCATTCCCATTTGGTAACTTAATTCTCGAGCTCGTGATCTATTTAGTTCCGTACGTATCAGTTAGTCTCATATGTCATCTCTTCGAGTCAGTTATATATTTTGTGTGTTTTAAGTCAAATAGGATGGTGACTCTAATCTTTACATTTTCATATACCCCTTGACGACGATCACTTTATGTTTTCGTGAGCCCGCGAATTCTGTGCGAGTGGTGGAAAGGGAATTTTCTTCCTTGAACCCATATTCATGCTAGTCTTTTCGGGAAGAACGCGTCCGGATGGCCATAGTGGTGACTGCATTGGGGACTTATTTTTAAAGGACTAGATTCTATTTAAATAGGATTTATTTCCCTTTCTCTCATTTTCTCCATATTTTTTTATATGTGTATATAAGTTCTCACTTGTGTATTCATATTTTTTACTCTCATATTGTATATATAACATGCTTATATTACACTATCCGTGTATATTCTTTTATCCAATATGTCATTTTATCATCATATGTATATATCATATTTTTTTCATCATATGTCTCATGTCACTTGTATATATCCATGATTTATTCACTTGTATAAATCTCATGTTTCACATTCACTTGTATATGTTCACCATGTTTCACTTCACTTGTCCACATTCTTGACATACTCCATGTCACATGTAGATATCCATGTATATTCCCACTTCTATATATTCACATACTTCACCTATCGCACTCTTCACATCATTTATATATACCACATGCTTCATGTATATATTTCACAACCATTTCTTGTATTTTCATGTTTTATCCGCTTACACATTTCCATGTTACTCTCATTTTGTATATATCTCCATGATAAATCTCATTTGTGTATATCCACATGTTTCACATCTTGTGCACATCACCATTCTTTGATCACTTGTACAGGCTCCATGTTTCATGTTACCTGTATATATTTTTTTACTTTTGATCCCACGTGTATTATTTTTTATCATATATCATTCGTGTATATTCTCATGATTTATTCCATGCTTAGTAGTTGAACATATTCCTATTAGCATACATAAAACTTTGCATAAAAATACTAATTAAGACTTGTGCATTTCGCACACTACATCATGCGAGCACTATATTTCTTAGCCTAAATTTGACCCATACTGGGAAGTCACTTTATAATGGGTTTATAGTCCTGCGGGGAGCGATTAACCTTAATATGACTCCCACCTTTTAGTGGATAAGTACGTTTGACTTATATTGAATGGTTCCCCCAAATCGTACCACTTAACCGAACTCACGACATGAGGTATATAGTAGGGTATTTATTCATGTACATCGAGTATATCGAATTCGCTATCAAATGTACCGTCATCATAACGTATATCATGAGGAAATTTATATGCACTCAAGTGTGTCAAATGGATTTTCCACACGTACCAATTAATTATTGCCCTTATAGGAAAGAGATATATCATGTAAGTAATGCCAAAGGGAGGATTTCTTACACCAACATGCCATGCATAAACCTCGTAGAGGGATCTGCCTAAGGACACTCATACCTAGATTTTCGATTCCAACGTAATACTTTACTAAAATTTTAGGTTGTCTTACCGTCCAAATTTTTCTCTATTTTTTCCATTTTTAAAAACACGACAATGTCTGTAAGTCTGAAAACAAGTCAAAACGTGTCTTTCATCGCCTACCCACCTTTTCTTAGACTCCAGTTATGTTCGATGTTTCACTTGCACCTTAGGCGGAACATAATACAAGCGAAACATAATAATAACCACCACACTGGGGGGTCTTCCTTCCTCCATTTTTTAAAATACCAAAAATATCTCATCCGTTTTCAAAAAGTACCAAAAATATTATTTTTCAATAATCACTACACCAGCCAGATCAAATCTGGCACGGTTTTGAACTGTGCCAGAATCAGGTATTCCAAAATGGGATTTTTTTCTGGCACGGCTCAAAAGTGTGCCAGATTCAGCCAAACAGGAACACTTCTGGCACACTTTTAAACCGTACCAGAATTTGATATTTCTGGCACACTTTTAGCACAGTTTTTAACTGTGCCAGATTCAGCAAAATAGGAACACTTCTCGCACACTTTTAAACCATGCCAGAATTTGATATTTTTGGCACACTTTTGGCACAGTTTTTAACTGTGCCAGATTCAAGACAGTTTAAAAAAATTTGGCACAGTTCAAAACCGTGCCAAAATATGATACATTTTTGCCACGGTTTTGAACTGTGCCAAATTTTTTATTTAAAAAAAATACGTGAAAGCACAAAATTCATAAATTAATAATATTGCGCGTTATTAATAAACTAATGTACATACAAACTTCAAAATATTACAAGTCTTTAACAGCTCACAGGCCCAAAAAAATTTGGGCAGAGTTTCCTCTATTTTCTGGACATTCCAAAACCTGTTAATACAAAACCTGCCTAACATAAAGCCCTCACGGCCACAAAATATAACAATTAACTTACAAAAGCCCTCATGGCCATAAAAGTCAATAATAGAACAACAAAAGACCGTACGGTCATGACACAAAAAATGAAATCATTAATAAACCCCTTGTTGTAAACCATTGAGTTCTTTGTGTGTTCCACGTGAATAAAAGTCAACGATAAACTGTTATCCTGCAAAAAAAATAGAATACAAAAAAGATACGATATTAGTAACCCAATAATTTACAAAAAAAAATACTCAAAACAAAAAAATTACATATATGACTGGAATTTAAGTGTTGATTTTTGCAAATTATCGTGCTATTCATAAACCGAGAGACCCGGGACTACGCTGTCAGTTCCTACAAGTTACATTGGTCCCGTGCGAGGTGTTCGTGCCTCCTACGGGGTCGATTGGGGGCCGGTTTGGGTTTTCACCCTTTAACGACTTGTTTTTAACTCTAAGTGTGATTTTTCCAAATTATCGTCATACTCTCAAATCGGGAGACCCGGGACTACGCGATCAGTTCCAACAAGTAACATTGGTCCCGTGCGAGGTGTTCGTGCCTCCTACGGGATCGTTTGGGGACTGGTTTGGGTTTTCACCCTTTAACGGCTTATTTTTAAGTTTAAGTGTTGATTTTTGCAAATTATTATCCTATTCACAAACCGGGAGACCCGGAACTACGCGGTCAGTTCCAACAAGTTACATTGGTCCCGTGCGAGGTGTTCGTGCCTCCTACGGGGTCGATTGGCGGCCGATTTGGGTTTTCACCCTTTAACGGCCTATTTTCATCTCTACGTATGATTTTTGCAAATTATCATCATACTCTCAAATCGGGAGACCCGGGACTACGCGGTCACTTCCTACAAGTTACATTGGTCCCGTGCGAGGTGTTCGTGCCTCATACGGGGTCGATTGGCAATCGGTTTGGGTTTTCACCCTTTAACGGCCTGTTTTTAACTCTAAGTGTTATTTTTCCAAATTATCGTCATACTCTCAAACCGGGAGACCCGGAACTACGCGGTCAGTTCCAATAAGTTACATTGGTCCCGTGCGAGTTGTTCGTGCCTCCTACGGGGTCGTTTGGGGGCCGGTTTGGGTTTTCACCCTTTAACGGCTTGTTTTTAAGGTTAAGTGTTGATTTTTACAAATTATCGTCGAATTCAAAAACCAGGAGACCCGGGACTACGCGGTCAGTTCCAACAAGTTACATTGGTCCTGTGCGAGGTGTTCGTGCCTCCTACGGGGTCGATTGGCAACCGGTTTGGGTTTTCACCCTTTAACGACATGTTTTTAACTAAGTGTTATTTTTGTAAATTATCGATATAATCTCAAACGGGGAGACTCGGGACTACGCGATCAGTTCCTACAAGTTACATTCATCCTGTGCGAGGTGTTCGTGCCTCCTATGGGGACGATTGGGGGCCGGTTTGGGTTTTCATCCTTTAACGGCCTGTTTTTAACTCTAAGTTTGATTTTTTCCAAATTATTTCCATACTCTCAAACCGAGAGACCCGGGACTACGCGGTCAGCTCTTACAAGTTACATTAGTCCCGTACGAGGTGTCCATGCCTCGTACGGGGTCTATTGGGGGCCGGTTTGGGTTTTCACCCTTTAATGGCCTGTTTTTAACTCTAAGAGTGATTTTTGCTAATTATCGTCATACTCTCAAACCGGGAGCCCCGGGACTACGCGCTCTGTTCCTACAAGTTACATTGGTCCCGTACGAGTTGTGCGTGCCTCCTACGAGGTCATTTGGGGACTGGTTTCGATTTTCAACCTTTAACGACTTGTTTTTAAGTTTAAGTGTGAATTTTGAAATTATTGTCATATTCACAAACCAGGAGACCTGGGACTATGTGGTCTGTTCCTACAAGTTACATTGGTCCCGTGCGAGGTGTTCGTGCCTCTTACGGGGTCATTTGGTGGCTAGTTTGGGTTTTCACCCTTTAACGGCTTATTTTTAAGTTTAAGTGTTGATTTTTGCTCATTATCATCCTATTCACAAACCGGGAGACCCGAGACTATGCGGTCAATTCCAACAAGTTACATTGGTCCCGTGCGAGGTGTTCGTGCCTCCTACGAGGTCGATTGGCAGCCGGTTTGGGTTTTCACCCTTTAACGACCTGTTTTTAACTCTAAGTGTGATTTTTCCAAATTATCGTCATACTCTCAAACCGGGAGACCCGGAACTACGCGGTCAGTTCCAATAAGTTACATTGGTCCCGTGCGAGATGTTCGTGCCTCCTACGGGGTCGTTTGGGGGTCGTTTTGGGTTTTCACCCTTTAACGGCTTGTTTTTAAGGTTGAGTGTTGATTTTTACAAATTATCGTCCTATTCAAAAACCGGGAGACCCGGGACTACACGGTCAGTTCCAACAAGTTACATTGGTCCTGTGCGAGGTGTTCGTGCCTCCTACGGGGACGATTGGCAATCGATTTGGGTTTTCACCCTTTAACTACATGTTTTTAACTAAGTGTTATTTTTGCAAATTATCGATATACTCTCAAACCGGGAGACTCGGGACTACACGGTCAGTTCCTACAAGTTACATTCGTCCCGTGCGAGGTGTTCGTGCCTCCTACGGGGACGATTGGGGGTCGGCTTGGGTTTTCATCCTTTAACGGCCTGTTTTTAACTCTAAGTGTTATTTATCCAAATTATTGCCATACTCTCAAATCGGGAGACCCGGGACTACGCGATCAGCTCCTACAAGTTACATTGGTCCCGTGCGAGGTGTTCATGCCTCGTACGGGGTCGATTGGGGGCCGGTTTGGGTTTTCACCCTTTAATGGCCTGTTTTTAACTCTACGTGTGAATTTTGCAAATTATCGTCATACTCTCAAACCAGGAGACCCGAGACTATGCACTCTGTTCTTACAAGTTACATTGGTCCCATGCGAGGTGTGCGTGCCTCCTACGAGGTCGTTTGGGGACTGGTTTCCAATTTCAACCTTTAACGACTGGTTTTTAAGTTTAAGTGTGAATTTTACAAATTATCGTCATATTCACAAACCGGGAGACCTAGGACTATATGGTCTGTTCCTACAAGTTACAATGGTCCCGTGCGAGGTGTTCGTGCCTCTTACGGGGTCATTTGGTGGCTGGTTTGGGTTTTCACCCTTTAACGGCTTATTTTTAAGTTTAAGTGTTGATTTTTGCAAATTATCGTCCTATTCACAAACCGGGAGACCCGGGACTACGCGGTCAGTTCCAACAAGTTACATTAGTCCCGTGCGAGGTGTTCGTGCCTCCTACGGGGTCGATTGGCAGCCGGTTTGGGTTTTCACCCTTTAACGGCCTATTTTTAACTTTAAGTGTGATTTTTGCAAATTATCGTCATACTCTCAAACCGGGAGACCCGGGACTACGCGGTCAGTTTCAAACAGTTACATTGGTCCCGTGCGAGGTGTTCGTGCCTCCTACGGGGTCGTTTGGGGGTTGGTTTGGGTTTTCACCCTTTAACGGCTTGTTTTTAAGATTAAGTGTTGATTTTTGTAAATTATCGTCCTATTCAAAAATCGGGAGACCCGGGACTACGCGGTCAGTTTCAACAAGTTACATTGGTCCCGTGCGAGGTGTGCGTGCCTCCTACGGGGTCGTTTGGGGGTTGATTTGGGTTTACACCCTTTAACGACCTATTTTTATCTCTAAGTGTGATTTTTGCAAATTATCATCATACTCTTAAATCGGGAGACCCGGGACTACGCGGTCAACTCCTACAAGTTACATTGGTCCCGTGCGAGGTGTTCGTGCCTCGTACCGGGTCGATTGGGGGCCGGTTTGGGTTTTCACCCTTTAATGGCCTGTTTTTAACTCTAAGTGTGATTTTTGCAAATTATCGTCGTACTCTCAAACCAGGAGACCCGGGACTATGCGCTCTGTTCCTACAAGTTACATTGGTCCCGTGCGAGGTGTGCGTGCCTCCTACGAGGTCGTTTGGGGACTAGTTTTGATTTTCAACCTTTAACGACTTGTTTTTAAGTTTAAGTGTGAATTTTGCAAATTATCGTCATATTCACAAAACGGGAGACCTGGGACTATGTGGTATGTTCCTGCAAGTTACATTGGTCCCGTACGAGGTGTTCGTGCCTCTTACGGGGTCATTTGGTGGCTGGTTTGGGTTTTTCACCCTTTAATGGCTTGTTTTTAAGTTTAAGTGTTGATTTTTGCAAATTATCGTCCTATTCACAAACCGGGAGACCCGAGACTACGCGGTCAGTTCCAACAAGTTACATTGGTCCCGTGCGAGGTGTTCGTGCCTCCTACGGGGCCGATTGGCAGCCGATTTGGGTTTTCACCCTTTAACGGCCTGTGTTTTAACTTTAAGTGTAATTTTTCCAAATTATTGTCATACTCTCAAACCGGGAGACCCGGGACTACGCGGTCAGTTCCAACAAGTTACTTTGGTCCCGTGCGAGGTGTTCGTGCCTCCTACGGGGTCGTTTGGGGGCTGGTTTGGGTTTTCACCCTTTAACGGCTTGTTTTTAAGGTTAAGTGTTGATTTTTGCAAATTATCGTCCTATTCAAAAATCGGGAGACCCGGGACTACGCGGTCAGTTCTGACAAGTTACATTGGTCCCATGCGAGGTGTGCGTGACTCCTACGGGGTCGTTTGGGGGCCGATTTGGGTTTACACCCTTTAACGGCCTATTTTTATCTCTAAGTGTGATTTTTGCAAATTATTATCATACTCTCAAACCGGGAGACTCGGGACTACGCGGTCAGTTCCTACAAGTTACATTGGTCCCGTGCGAGGTGTTCGTGCCTCGTACGGGGTTGATTGGGGGACGGTTTGGGTTTTCATCCTTTAATGGCCCGTTTTTAACTCTAAGTGCGATTTTTACAAATTATCGTCATACTCTCAAACTAGGAGACCCGGGACTACGCGCTCTGTTCCTACAAGTTATATTGGTCCCGTGCGAGGTGTGCGTGCTTCCTACGAGGTCGTTTGGGGACTGGTTTCGATTTTCAACCTTTAACTACTTGTTTTTAAGTTTAAGTGTGAATTTTGCAAATTATCGTCATATTCACAAACCGGGAGACCTGGGACTATGTGGTCTGTTCCTACAAGTTACGTTGGTCCCGTGCGAGGTGTTCGTGCCTCTTACGGGGTCGTTTGGGGATTGGTTTGGGTTTTCACCCTTTAACGGCTTGTTTTTAAGTTTAAGTGTTGATTTTTGCAAATTATCGTCATACTCTCAAATCGGGAGACCCGGGACTACGCGGTCAGTTCCTACAAGTTACATTGGTCCCGTGCGAGGTGTTCGTGCCTCGTACGGGGTCGATTGGCAGCCAGTTTGGGTTTTCACCCTTTAATGGTTTGTTTTTAACTCTAAGTGTGATTTTTCCAAATTATCGTCATACTCTCAAAGCGGGAGACCCGGGTCTACGCGGTCAGTTCCAACAAGTTACATTGGTCCCGTTCGAGGTGTTCGTGCCTCCTACGAGGTCGTTTGGGGGCCGATTTGGGTTTTCACCCTTTAACATCATGGTTTTAACTAAGTGTGATTTTTGCAAATTATTGTCATACTCTCAAACCGGGATACTCGAGACTACGCGGTCAGTTCCTACAAGTTATATTGGTCCCGTGCGAGGTGTTCGTGCCTCGTACAGGGTCGATTGGCGGCCGGTTTGGGTTTTCACCCTTTAACGGCCTATTTTTAACTCTAAGTGTGATTTTTGCAAATTATTGTCATACTCTCAAACCGGGAAAGCATTAGATAATGAGAAGATTGAAAATAAGGTAATAATGTAATAATGTGACATGAGTTCTCGTTTCCTTCCTTTGTATTCAAGAAAATATTGGCATTAGTTCTGTAGATACCTAGACTGTGAATAACACAACCTGTGATTTGTATAGAGTATAGGGATTTATACAAACATAAACGGTGTATAACACATCACATGTATAAAAAAACTACAAACATGCCTAAATTTATTTTGTTCATGCTAGATAGTTAGGCATTAAGTAGTTATAAGAACTTGAGTGAAATAGAGTGTGAGACTAATCCCAAACAAGGTCTATTCAATAAGGTTTTTATATCATCGAGAACGTATAAACTTATTTATAGACATTGATATACCCGTTTATATCCTCGGCCTGGCTGAGGATTACCTCCAAACGGCCGACCCCTCAGGGGCCGACCCTTCATCAGGCTCAAGATGACCCCTCAGAGGAGCCGACCCTTCATCAGGCTGACCCTTCATCAGGCTCAAGACGACCCCTCAGAGGAGCCGACTCTTTATCAGGCTCAAGACGACCCCTCAGAGGAGCCGACCCTTCATCAGGCTCCAGACGACCCTACGAGGGGCCGACCCTTCCAACGGGACCCATATGACCCCTCAGAGGGGCCGACTCTTCGCCAGACTCCAGACGACCCTACGAGGGGCCGACCCTTCTCCACCCTCCAGACGACCCTCCGAGGGTACGACAGTACGAGGCAATAATTGGGCCAGGCTCACTACTGGAAGAAACTTTGCCCTCGGCCTCGGCTCATAGGCCTAGGGTGACATCATGACAGCGCGTGGTTTGGGAGAAGCGTGGAACAGTGCGCGTGAGGCTCACATGGTACGTGGAAGATCGTTATAACCAAATCACATCCTCACGTGAGGGAATATTATATCATCATTTGGCATCTACAGGTGTCAACAGGGGATTGGCTAGATCATCATTCACATGCACCATGCATACTTGGGGGGTACACTACACCCCCCAAGACCTATATATACTTGTCACCTACAACCCAACAGGGGATCGATCCATTAACTGTAGCCCTAGCCAAAACTCTTCTTGTACACAGTAGAGAGTGAGAGAGAGGGTTATGTGCATTGTATCCAAGGCCATTAGTGCCCATACTTAGTGGATCACACACTCACAGTGGATGTAGGCCAAATTGGTTGAACCATTATACATCATTGTCTTATTTCCTCTTATACTCATCCCCTTCTACATACTTATACACTTATACATCTCTATGGCTGCCATGGCAGCTACTGTTTGAGCTCACTATCACTTATCCGGTGGTGCTAAATCTTAGCATCATCAGTTTGGCGCCGTCTGTGGGAAGTAGAAGACATCTCTTCCTTTGTACAGCTTGACCTCACTGGGCACTCTAGTGGTGAACCAACACTCCCCCTGAGAGGAGGTGTTTCACCATTGAAAGAGACCCACTAAGGTTAACAAAGCTCACCAGTATTTTCTTCAGTTCAACTTTTCATAGCTCAAGCACATGGCACCTGAGATGCCACCGCCACCACTTCCCCCGCCGGATGAGGGGGAAGACCCAGTTCTAGTCAGCCGCCGCCTCAGTCTGAGATGGCTGATGTGGCGGCAGCCCTAAAATCTCTGGCAGCAAGCCAGCGGATGATGCAAGAGCAGTTCACAGCTCTAAGCCAGAACATACTAAGAGCACCAGGGGTTTCACCTGAGACGATTACTCCGGCAGCAGCTCCAGGGCAGCATGAGGCCAGGGGACCACCCCAGGCACCACGCAAAGACCTGCCACCCCCTCAGCGGCGTAGGGATGTTGCTGACCCCCGGCGTCTACGCCTGGGAAGGCAAGAAAACCCTTGCCCTGAGGATAAGTATGGAGATCTGGAGCGAGAGGAGGCTCCTATAGAGTGCTGGGAACCTTACGAGGTCTCCAACAACACTGTGCGACCCCTCCAGGACAGTAGGGGAAAGTTCGGGAGACCAAACCCTGATGATCGCCCAAGAGGCTCTGCTTTTGATCGCTTGAGCAGGGGGTCGGCCTTTGAGAGGCTAGGCCCAGTAAATGACCTGCGCGAACAGTTGTCCAGGCCAAGAAGTGCTGCAAGATCCAGGAGGGAGGCAGTAGATGGCCGACCCCGAGGACGAGATGACGGCCAAAGGGAAGTGAACAGTCGACACAGGCCTGCTGCAGCAGAACCCTCCGTCCACCTAGGAGAGGCAGCAGGGGATAACATCGGCCAGGCCGACCCTGTGAGGCCCTGGAATGACTCAATCCAGTGGTTAGAGGATAAGATTGGTGATATATTGAAGAGCCGAGACCCTCTTCAGAGGGGATACACCATAGGCTCAACCTTTGTGGCAAAGATAGTCAACTTCCCCACGCCGTCAAAGTTCAAGCCACCTATGGTCACCCCAAGGTATGACGGGAGCACCAACCCCGTCCACCACGTGGAGATGTATCAGTCGGCGGCAGACATATACTCTATCTCAGATGAGATGAGGTGTCGTGCCTTCTCTGGTACCTTGACAGGGGCTGCGCATGTCTGGTACACGTCTCTTCCAAAAAATTCCATTGGAAACTTTAAGCAGTTGGCAGACCTGTTCATCCATAATTTCTGCTTTGGGGTGAGGCCACAGAAGAAGACCACCCACCTGCTCTATGTCAAGCAGGGGAAGAGTGAGAGTCTGAGGGACTATATAGCTAGATTCAATAAGGAGAAGCTGGAAGTGGAAGACTATGAGGAGAGCATAGCTATGACAGCCCTGATTGGAGGACTCTAAAAGGGGAAGATGTTATGGAAGCTTGCTGAAGACCCTCCGAGGACGATGGCCGAACTGTTGTCGACAGCCGGAAAGGTGATGAACGCCGAAGAGGCGATGGCTGCAAAATATGAGGACGAAAGAGGAGGTGCAAGTGGGAGTAAATACCCTAAGAAGAACAAAGAGGGGAAGAAGAGGTCCACGGATGACAAGTTCGTTGGGTACACCCCTCTGACGGTCAGCTGTGAACAGATCCTCAATGAGATAAAGAGTGACCGGTCGCTGAAGTGGCCTGAGAAGCTGAGGGCAGCCCCCGGCAAGAGGAATATGAACCTGTGGTGTGAATTTCACCAAGACCACGGCCACGTAACGGATAAATGCTTTGCTCTGAAAGACGAGATTGAGAAGATGCTGAAGGAAGGGAAGCTCAGAAAGTACGTCGACAAAGGCGCCTTCAAGAGGGGTCGAGGGGACGACACCAGAAAGAAGCAAGGCGATGCATGCAGAGAAGGTCCTCAAAAAAGAGGGGACGACCCTTCTGATGATGAGGACGACCCTGACCTCCCGCCGAGAGACGACCACGGCCCTGTCAAGAGGCTTAATATGATCTCGCTCGGAGTAGGAATGATCTCCGGGGGACTTGCAGGAGGAGGGTCTGAGGTCGCCGACAGGAAGGCCCATCTGGCTGAGGCAAAGGCAGTGACGAAGACGGTACAAGCAACCTCCCTGGAGGTCAAGTCAGAAAAGAGGAAGAAGGTTGATATGGACACACTGATAGTAGGGTTTTCAAGGATGGACTTCAAAGTCCTCTTAGCCCCGCATGATGACCCTCTCGTCATCACTACTAGGGTGCACGGATGCGAGGTGCCGAGGATCTTGGTAGATGGGGGTAGCTCTGCAGATGTGATGTTTTGGCCATGCTTCAAAGCCTTGGGTCTCAGCCGTGCTAGACTTGTCCCCTACCATCATCCGTTGATTGGGTTCAGTGGGGAAAAGGTTCATCCCCTTGGGGTATATGAGGCTGATGTGAGGATGGGGGACGAGTGGCCAAGATGTCTCACCAAGAAGGTCAGTTTCTTTGTGATGGATGAGCAGGTGTTTTCGGCCTACAACATTATACTGGGGCGTGTGGCCCTCAAGGGGTTTAAAGCCGTGCCGTCTACGATCCATCAGATGATCAAATTTCCAACCCCTTACGGGGTGGGGGAAGTTCAAGGAGACCAGACTGCGGCGAGAGAATGTTACTACAACTCCGCTGAAGAGAGGGAGGCACACAAGAGGATTACAACCACTTATAGTATTGATACCCTAGACCCCAGAGATGAAACGAAGCTGAAGAAAGGAGAGGCTGCGGAAGAGGTAGAATCCATCATCCTCGATGAGGATGACACGGAAAAAATCGTCCAAGTTGGCAAGTCTCTGAAGCCCAACATTAAGGAAGACCTCATTAAACTATTGAGGAGAAGGCGAAGCGTCTTCTCCTGGAGTCATGTAGATATGCCAGGGATGGACCCTGAAGTCATATGCCACAAGCTCAATGTGGTAGAGGGAGTGAAGCCGGTGAAGCAGAAGAGGAGAATTTACTCCAGAGAAAAATACGAGGTCATCAGGGACGAGGTCAAAAAATTAGAAGACGCTGAATTTATCAGAGAGGTCATCTACCCTGAATGGCTGTCCAATGCAGTCATTGTCCCAATGGCCAACGGCAAGTGGAGAATGTGCGTGGACTTCACAGACCTCAACAAGCACTGTCCCAAAGACAGCTTCCCTCTCCCCCGCATCGACCAGATGGTAGATGCTACCGCAGGCCATGAGCTCATGAGCTTCATGGATGCCTACTCAGGGTATAACCAGATTTTCATGAACCCTGAAGACTCGGAGAGGACCGCCTTCATCACTGACAAGGGGACATACTGTTACAGGGTCATGCCCTTTGGCCTAAAGAATGCGGGGGCAACGTACCAGCGCCTCGTAAACAAAATGTTTGAAGATCAAATTGGGAAGTCTATGGAGGTCTACGTAGATGACATGCTGACTAAGAGTCTGAAGGCAGAGGATCATGTGGCAGACCTGGAGAAGACCTTTAATACGATGGACAAATACAAGATGAAGCTTAATCCGACCAAGTTTGTCTTCGGGGTCGGATCAGGGAAGTTCTTGGGGTTCATTGTCAATCAAAGAGGCATCGAGGCCAATCCTGAAAAGATAAAGGCCCTTGTTGAAATGAAGATCCCCAAGTCCATTAAAGACGTTCAGAGGCTCACAGGGAGAGTTGCTGCCTTGAACAGGTTCGTGTCTAGGGCCACAGACAAGTGCTTGCCATTCTTCAAGACCCTTAGGAAGGCCTTCAAATGGAGTGAAGAGTGTGATGAGGCTTTCACGGACCTAAAGTCATACTTGGGGTCTCCCTTGCTGCTGTCACGGCCCGTGCAGGGTGAACGACTTTATGTGTACCTCGCCGTCTCAGAGTCGGCCATCAGTGCAGCCATTGTGAGAGACGAGGACGGGATACAGAAGCCTGTGTATTTTAACAGCAAGGCACTCCAGGGGGCAGAGCAAAGATACCCGAGGATGGAGAAGTTGGCCTACGCCTTGATCCATGCCTCAAGGAAGATGAAGCCGTAATTTCAGTCCCATACAATGGTCATCCTCACCGACTCTCCTCTTAGGCAGGTCCTACACAAGCCAGAGAAATCAGGTAGGTTGATGGCCTGGGCTATAGAGTTGGGGGAGTTTGACATTTTGTATCAGCCTAGGACGGCCATTAAGGGGCAGGCATTGGCAGACTTCGTGGCCGAGTTCACTTGGGAAGATGATGAGGCCGAGGGTGAGACCCTCGGGAAGACGGATACAGAAGACAGACCCGCTGACACACCCGCAGATAGGACTGAGACAAGCACCGCTAGAAGGAAAGCGACTGAAAACGAAGAGGGAAGGTACATCTTTAGACAGGGTTCCCTCTCTGAGGGAAATTTTTCAGAGGAAAAGACTCTATGGAGCCTCTTCGTTGACGGGTCCTCTTGTGACAGCGAAAGTGGAGCCGGACTGATACTATCAGCACCCGATGGCACAGACGTCGACTACGCCCTGAGGTTCAACTTCAAGGCCTCCAACAACGAAGCTGAATATGAGGCCTTAATAGCATGACTCTCCTTGGCTAAGTCTCTTAGTGTCGGCCATATTTTGGTCCATAGTGATTCAAGGCTAGTAGTGAATCAGATACTGGGAGCCTACGAGGCTAAGGACGAGAGGATGGCTAGGTACCTTGAGAAGGTGAGGTCATTACTGAAGGGCTTCAGAAAAGTGAAATTAAGGAGGGTACCTAGGCTCGACAATGGCCGTGCTGATGCCCTTGCTAGGTTGGCCTCGGCAACAAGAACAGACATCAGGAGGACGGTCCCAGTAGAAATTTTGCTTCGGCCAACTATTGAGGACGCTGAGGGAACACTCAGCAATTGCCTAAATGTTTCCCAAGAAGCTTCATGGATGGACCCCCTGATCAGATACATTAAAGAGGGTGAGATGCCAGAAGCAAGGCAAGAAAGGAAGAAGCTGAGGTACAGGGCGGCAAAATTCACTGTCATCGGAGACACCTTATACAAAAAGGGGTTTCTGCTCCCCTTACTTAGGTGTGTGCATCCCTCAGAAGTCCCTTCCATTTTGCAAGATGTGCATGAAGGGACATGCTCAAGCCACATTGGGGGTAGATCCCTAGCGAAGAGGGTGATCACCCAGGGGTACTGGTGGCTGACCTTGGGGAAAGACGCAGCGGCATACGTAAAAAAGTGCGACAAATGTCAAAGATTTGCCACCATCCCTCACCAGCCCCATCAGCCTCTTACTTCCATTACATCCCCATGGCCATTTGCAGTGTGGGGGTTCGACCTAGTAGGACCCTTGCCTAGGGCCATTAATAACTATCGATTCCTCATCGTAGCCATTGACTATTTTTCAAAATGGGTGGAGGCAGAGCCGATGGTGACGATCACAGAGAAGAAGACCTTCCAGTTCATCTGGAAAAATATTATATGTAGATATGGTCTCCCCAACACCCTCATCTCGGATAACGGGACTCAGTTCAAGAATGCCTCTCTACATAAGTACTGTGAGAGGGTAAGTATCAAACAATTTTTATCCACCCCTGGCCGACCTCAGGCCAATGGTCAAACAGAAGTCACAAACAGGACAATCCTAGATGGGATCAAGAAGAGGCTTGAGGAGGCAAAAGGAAGATGGGTCGAGGAGTTATATGCCGTGCTGTGGGCATACAGGACGACGGTGAGGACTTCTACCGGAGAGACCCCATTCATGCTAGCTTATGGATTAGAAGCCGTCATCCCCACCGAGATTGAGTTTCCTACGCATAGAGTCCAGGTGTATGACCCCCAGAAAAATGCGGAGGAGAGGAGACTCGACTTGGACCTGGTTGAGGAAAGAAGGGAGGACGCTGAGATACGACAGGCCGCCTACCAACAAAGGACCGCAAGGTTCTACAATCAGAGGGTGAAACAGAGGCCTATCGCAGTAGGGGACTTGGTCCTCAAGAAGACTTGGCAAAAGTCCAACAAGCTCCACCCTAACTGGCATGACCCATATAGGGTCATTGATGAAGTTGTCCCTGGGACCTATAGACTAGAAAACCTAGAAGGGGAACCTTTTTCCAATCCCTGGAATGCAGACCATTTGAAGAAATACTATCAGTAGTGTTGAAAGGTCTTGAAAGGCCATAATTGTAATGAGAGTTGCTTCAACAGAACACTTTGGAAAGTTAATGAGAAATGTGTTTCTCCTCACCCTATTTATCAGTTCCAGTATGCATGGAAACATCTACAGAACCATTAATTTGGTAAGTTGAACCCTCGGCTATAATGAGGACCAGTGGAGGGGACGACCCCACCACTGTTCTCAAGAAAGACGAGGGTAGACTTAATTAAAAACCATTAATTTGGTAAGTTGATCCCTCGGCTATAATGAGGGCCAGTGGAGGGGACGACCCCACCACTATCCTCAAGAAAGACGAGGGTAAACTTTATTAAAACCATTAATCTGGTAAGTTGATCCCTCGGCTATAATGAGGGCCAGTGGAGGGGACGACCCCACCACTGTCCTCAAGAAAGACGAGGGAAAACTTTATTAAAACCATTAATTTGGTAAGTTGAACCCTCGGCTATAATGAGGACCAGTGGAGGGGACGACCCCACCACTATTCTCAAGAAAGACGAGGGTAGACTTCATTAAAAATCATTAATTTGGTAAGTTGATCCCTCGGCTATAATGAGGGCCAATGGAGGGGACGACCCCACCACTGTCCTCAAGAAAGACGAGGGAAAACTTTATTAAAACCATTAATTTGGTAAGTTGAACCCTCGGCTATAATGAGGACTAGTGGAGGGGACGACCCCACCACTGTTCTCAAGAAAGACGAGGGTAGACTTCATTAAAAACCATTAATTTGGTAAGTTGATCCCTCGGCTATAATGAGGGCCAATGGAGGGGACGACCCCACCACTGTCCTCAAGAAAGACGAGGGAAAACTTTATTAAAACCATTAATCTGGTAAGTTGACCCCTCGGCTATAATGAGGGCCAGTGGAGGGGACGACCCCACCACTGTCCTCAAGAAAGACGAGGGTAGACTTCATTAAAAACCATTAATTTGGTAAGTTGATCCCTCGGCTATAATGAGGGCCAGTGGAGGGGACGACCCCACCACTGTCCTCAAGAAAGACGAGGGAAAAACTTTATTAAAACCATTAATCTGGTAAGTTGATCCCTCGGCTATAATGAGGGCCAGTGGAGGGGACGACCCCACCACTGTCCTCAAGAAAGACAAGGGAAAACTTTATTAAAACCATTAATTTGGTAAGTTGAACCCTCGGCTATAATGAGGACCAGTGGAGGGGACGACCCCACCACTGTTCTCAAAAAAGACGAGGGTAGACTTTATTAAAAGACCATTAATTTGTTAAACCCTCGGCTATAATGAGGACCAGTGGAGGGGATGACCCCACCACTGTTCTCAAGAAAGACGAGGGGCCACTTGATTGAAAAACCATGTTTGGTTATTATGACCCTCGGCTATGATGAGGCCACATGGGGGGACGACCCCACATTGGTCCCCAAAAAACACGAGGGAGGGGTTAGTAGCATTAACGAAGACCGCAAACCATAAAAGAATTAAATACGGAAGACAGTAATTATGGAAGATAGTAGAAGAAAAGACGATGGTATTGATAAAAGAGAGAATATTCAAGTGTTTTACAATACAGAGCACAAAAATGGTAAATACATTATAAGGGTATGGGCTACAAACAGCCACCCTAAGGGATAACATCGGCGGGCAGAGCTTCAACATCTACCAGAGAAGTCTCTTCCACAATCACGACCGGCTGATCCTCAGATGTACCGACCCCCTCAGCCTGCACTTGAGATTCAACATAAGTCAGGGCCTCGGCAATTATTGGGTCGTCCAGACTGACTGCTTCAATAGAAGGACGGACTGAGGAGACGAAGTCGCCAAATCGGAGGACGACCCATCGACAGGCCGTCCTGATCCCCCTCTCCAGGTACTCAAGGCCGAAACCCTGAAACTCATCAGAAGCCTTGTAGGCCTCAACAGCATCGACCTCAGCTTTTCTGACAGCTTCTTCGAGGTCAGTCTTGTGATTGACCTCCATGTTGAGTAAGGCCTCATCCCTCTCCTTTATCAGCAAGTCCTTGGTCTCATCCCTCTCCTTTATCAGCAAGTCCTTGGCCTGCTGATCGGTATCATGCTGCCTCGTCAGCTCGTCTAGGACCCGGGCATGCTCAGTCCTAGCACTCTCCAGTTCAACCCTTGCAGTCTGGAGCTCTGTCTGCAAGTCAGCCTCATGCTGAATAGCCCTTTCGGCCTCATGGAACTTCATCTGATTCTCGGCCATCCATTTGGTGGCTGAGGTGAGGGCACAAACAGACTGCACAAAAAACGAACAAATATCAAGAGGGGCCGAGGGAACAGTTTATTGAAAGAATGAAATTTAAGATGTGGGTCAGAACCAATACCTGCGCAAGGGAGTGCAGACCATAGTCGTACACCTTGGCTGGAGGCATATTTGATAAGAAGTCGTAGTCAGAAGCCGAGGGTGCAGAGAACATTGAGACCTTGGCAGCCCCCAGATTTGCAATGAGCGATGAGGGATCGGCTCTCAGATGCGCCAGGTTCTGAGACCAGAAGGCCCCCATACTGGACGAAGAGGTCGTCCCCTCAGAGGCTTCGACCCTAGCCCTCGTCCGAGAATCTGGCCGAGGGTCAATTGGGGCCTCAGGCTCCTTCCTCTTGTTACTATCGATGGTCGGCTCCACCACCGTCGGCCCAGCGGCCCTTGTCTTCCTCGGAACCTGCTGAGGCTCCTTCCCCTTCTTCTTGGCCAGGCCAGATAGTAAGCTGGGAGCCGTCATTTCCCAAAGATAATCCGATACGCCTGCAGGATGACCTGGGAAGAGGACGACACGTCAAAAAAAATTCAGAGATAAAGAGAGAACACTTCAAAAATAAGAAAGGAAAATATTCAGTATAACTCACATAATTCTGTCAAAGGGCCGACCCTCAGACCAGCTTCTTTGAGGAACCGAGGGGTCATCAAGTCTTCGAATTTTGCAAGGTCACCCTCTCTCCCTCGTCCCCTAAGGTAATCAATAATGTCCTTCTCCTCCAGGCTAAGCCCAGGGTCTGATCTGGCTTTCATGGATGGGTTAGACCACTTCCTGGGGACCCTCTGACTATCGGCAACGGGCTCCCACTCCCCGGAGATAAAGAAAAATCTCTTCTTCCAGTCATGGTTGGAAGTTTGTGCCACTTGAAGAAATTTCTTCTCAGACCTCCTTGCCCCCAGGTGATAATATCCAGGCTGTTTGGACGAGGAGGTGATGTTATAGCAACCCAGAAATAGGTCAGCCGAGGGCTCGTCGGTGAAGGCATTCTTCCACAAGGAAATATAGCCCAGGATCGTCCTCCAGAAGTTGGGGGGAAGTTGAGAGGGGGCAACGCTGAGGGCAGACAGGATATCTATGATGGCAGTGTGCAGAGGGAATCTGACTCCGACCTTGAGCATTTGTTCGTAAACTGCAACCTCGCCCTCTCCACAATCAAAAACCCTCTCAGAGTCAGAGGGAACCCTCATAGTTTTGCTGGAGGGCACCCCATAGGCATGCCTCCATATCAGGAGGTCACGATCCCTAACCGAGGAGATAAAGGACGAGGCGTGGGAGGTATCAACCTCATCATCTGTATCATCGTCCTCGTCCTCATCACCTGCAGGAGGACCCTGGGGAAAAGCCACTTGGAAGGCATTGGGGGATAAGGTTGTCACAGGAACGGCATCAGAGGGGACCGTACCCTCGGCCTCTCGGCCTGGGCTTAGGTCAGACATCTCCCTCCTACCATAAGTTTCAGCACCAGTTGGAGAGGATGCTCTCTCATCCATCTCACTTAGTTTGGGAGTGTCGGCCGGACGAGACGACTACCCACAAGACTCAGACGGTTCGAATGGTTTTCTGGTGGCAAGAGGAACGGGAAAGATGGGTTGTACCCAATTAGGGTTGGCCCCTCGTCTCCTCTCTTCCTCTTCCTCTATTCATCTGATCTCGGCAAAGAGTTTCTCTCTCAAAGATGGGAATTCAGACACTAAGCTGTAAAGCCTCCTAAGCATTAAAGGGAAGACTCTACACTTAGAGAAATTACACTAGACCTAGCTAACTTACTACAAACAGGTGGGAAATTGACCAGGTTTGACTTTCGGATTAAACAAAGGAACTCAATGGTTCTTGTCAAGAACAACCAAGAACCAGTTACCGGAGAAGACGCCGGAAAAGATTATGGCACAACCTAAAGAGAACGCAGCCCCATAACCCTAAAAAAAACAAATAGGAATGAAGGCAAAGGAAAGCGCTGGGTGAAAGAGAATACTTGATAAAGAGAGTAAAAACCTTGCTAAGACTTGAAGAATCGAAGGCTGCAAATGGCGAGGGAAACTGGTAAGTTTCTAGAGAGAGAATGCTTAGGCGCAAAGAAGAAGAAGGAAGAGAGAGAGTTTGAAAATCTCTTAAATACTTTGGAAATGAGTGGACCCGTTTACCAAGAAAGGTATAATTAGGGCACAAGGCCCCAAGTGCACTGCGCAGCCGCCATGACCTTGGAAACTGAAACAGCAACGAGTATCTGCCCAGGTGTCACTCACCTAACTGATCATACATGCATATCATTTAAAACATTATCCCTCAGCCATCTCAACAGAACCTATGGCTAAGGGCTGGGGGGTGATTGATATACCCGTTTATATCCTCGGCCTGGCTGAGGATTACCTCCAAATGGCCGACCCCTTAGGGGCCAACCCTTCATCAGACTCAAGACGACCCCTCAGAGGAGCCGACTCTTCATCAGGCTCAAGACGACCCCTCAGAGGAGCTGACCCTTCATCAGGCTCCAGACGACCCTACGAAGAGCCGACCCTTCCAACGGGCCCCATATGACCCCTTAGAGGGGCCGACTCTTCGCCAGACTCCAGACGACCCTACGAGGGGCCGACCCTTCTCCACCCTCCAGACGACCCTCCGAGGGTACGACAGTACGAGGCAAGAATTGGGCCAGGCTCACTACTGGAAGAAACTTTGCCCTCGGCCTCGGCTCATAGGCCGAGGGTGACATCATGACAGCGCGTGGTTTGGGAAACGCGTGGAACAGTGCGCGTGAGGCTCACATGGCACGTGGAAGACCGTTATAACCAAATCACATCCTCACGTGAGGGAATATTATGTCATCATTTGGCATCTACAGGTGTCAACAGGGGATTGGCTAGATCATCATTCACATGCACCATGCATACTTGGGGGGTACACTACACCCCCCAAGACCTATATATACTTGTCACCTACAACCCAACAGGGGATCGATCCATTAACTGTAGCCCTAGCCAAAACTCTGCTTGTACACAGTAGAGAGTAAGAGAGAGGGTTATGTGCATTGTATCCAAGGCCATTAGTGCCCATACTTAGTGGATCACACACTCACAGTGGATGTAGGCCAAATTGGCTGAACCACTATACATCATTGTCTTATTTCCTCTTATACTCATCCCCTTCTACATACTTATACACTTATACATCTCTATGGCTGCCATGGCAGCTACTGTTTGAGCTCACTATCACTTATCCGGTGGTGCTAAATCTTAGCATCATCAGACATAATCAAATAATAAGTAAGAAAGGGAGTAGAGAAAGACAGTGCAAGTATATATACATACATATATATATATATATATATATATATATATATATATAATCTCACACACACTTATTAAATTAAACAAAACCCAAAACTAATCAACACTGAAAACACACAAATCATCACAATCCAAAAAATTACGTCGTTAAAGAACATGAGGTTTCCTCCTTACGTAGTGCTTCCAATCACTCCCTCCAACCCCAATCATTTTCCTCCATTTTCTAATTCTCCTTTCTTCCTTAAATTATTTAGTTATCCACAAAGAGAAAAGTAATAAATACAAATGTCAAACCAAAAATTGAAAGGGTTACAATGTGGTCGATCTCTTTAGTTAATGACATTAAAAATAAAATCAGTATAGAATTGATACCTCTCATACTCAAAAGCTGGACTTCTCCTAACTAAACCTTCAGGAGAGTTGAGATCCTCGTGTAATCTTAATAATACTATTTTTAGAAACACGAACACAACTACTAATATGGGATAGTGATGATGCAAAAGTAACATAAACAAGCAAAGATAAGAGGACTTACAATCCCATTCCAGAAGCAAGTCCATTGTCTACAAACATCAAGAGCCGAAAAATAAATACCGTCGTATAGTCCACCTAATTCAATACACATAGAAATTCATTAATTAGTACAAGAAACTAAGCAGATCCAGTTAGTAAAATTAATAGACCCACCACAATCCATATATGCAATGGATATGTACAAAGATGGTAACGCTTCCAGTTGATTGCAACAATGATTCTGATATCCAATTCGTCAAAGAAACAACACAAACAAACCCTTGTAATAAAAACAGTACAGTACAAGCATAAATATATTTCCAAATAATAATCAAGGATATATGCTGGTGGCAAGCATTGATAAGAAGAACCCATCGTACCTGAAACACCAGAAATTGGAACGGGTGTTGTAATCGATAACATGAAAATAAATTACATTTGGGGTAACAGATAAATAAACTCTTACCACTTGAAATATACACCTCTGATAGCCATTTAGGAGAGAACTACTTGGAAACCCTAAATTCACTCCGAGGAACTGCAACTGGTTTCTCTCTCTCTCACTCCTCTTCCCATTTTCTGCAGGTGGTGGGTCAACCCAAACAAAGTTTCTTGTGATGGGGTTGATGCCGGTGGTGGTGGGTCGACAATTTATGATTGATCCAGGTGATGGGGTTGATGTCGGAGAAAATAGAGCGACGGGGTCGGAGCCGATGAGCGGTGAGGGAGAGGGTCTGCGTTTTGGTCGAGAGAAAGAGAGAAGGGGAGCGGTGCATTTTGGTCGAGAGAAAGATAAAGGGGGAGCGGGAGATTGAAGATGAGAGAGGAGAGAGAAGAGGGAAACTAAACATAGGGTATTTTATATTTTAGTGAAGTGTACTCAATTTTGGCACACTTTAAAGCAGTGTCAAATTTTGGCACTGTTTTAAAGTGTGCCAGATTGTCATTAAACCGTGCCAGAATCTGGCACAGTTTTAAACTGTGCCAGATTTCTAATATCAGGGTGTGCCAATTTGCTATTTTTGGTGTAGTGCTTTCAACTTAACACACTTGCTTTATTATTAGGAAAAAAAGATTTAACTCGCTTGCCTGGTAAATCTTTCCGGTTGTGACATTATTATCACGTGTCAACTTGATATCTAGGAACCTCTCATAGTTCCCAAGGTCCAAGTCCACCTTCAGACACAAAATCAAGTCATTGTAATACCAGAAAATTTACAATTATCAGACTACTAACAAATGGAAGTCAAAGTAGATAGAAAGCAGGAAATGGAAATGCACTATTTAATTTGATATCTGACTCCTTCCCTCCTCTTTAACCAAAATTTCCATCTCTTAGGACTATGACTCTTGAAAATTCTTGGTATCGTTTTTCATTTTTGATTTAATTCCTGGATAAAAATACTAAAATATTTTCTTAATACTAGAATTAAATATGACTTAACTGATCCATTAAATTTTGAGTGACTAAAAAGAAATGTTCACGAAAAATAAATATAATAAAAATCACCAAAAATAGTCTTCATATTTAATAATACACAAGATGGTTCTTCTACCTCTCCACCATCATCCAAGACAAACACTTCTCCATACTCAAAAGGGGATATGGTTCCTGCATCTATATTCAAGTATGGATCTGAATGTAATGCAAAATAATAGTTTAACTGAAGCAATTCTAAGCAAAAGTCAATAATAAGAAATTGTTGGATCATCAGACTCGGCACAATCGCTCATCACATTTTGGGTTTGTGTTCATAAATATAATATTTTTTTTGGGACAAAATAACGCACCTTTAATATCAAGTGACTGTGTCGGGATTTCACACGAATCCAAAATCAATAAAAGGAAAATATAAAACTATCAATTAGTATTTTTGTTAACCTTGTCGGTACTTTTCCCTTCTTTACGGTTTAGATAACCATGGATTGCTTTGGCTTTTGCTATGGAAGAATCTCCCGTCTTCATGATTCTCTCGAGCTCCCATTTCTTTTCAGACAGCAAGCCAACGTGAGTCGGTGAAGGATTAGGGTCCGAATTGAGGAAAGCGAAACAGTGAATTGAGGAAAGAGGAGTAGCGGCTTCGGATCTAGGGTCCGAATTGAGGAAGAGGAGTAGCGGCTTCCGATCTAGGGTTAGAATTGAGGAAAGAGGAGTAGAGGCTTCGGATCTAGGGTAGCAAACCCATGGATGAGCTTGGGTTGTACAGAGCGCGCGGGAGAGAGAGGGGAAAACGGGATAGCTGAGCGAGAGATGAGAGTGAGCGTGAGAGAGAAAATTTTGGGAGAAAGTATTATTTTTTTGGGTATTTATATTTTAATTAGGTGTGCTAAATTTTGGCACACTTTTAAACAGTGCCAAATTTTGGTACGACTTTAAAGTGTGCCAGATTGTCATTAAACCGTGCTAGAATTTGGCACGGTTTTAAGCTGTGCCAGATTTTTAATATCAAGGTGTGCCAAATTGCTGTTTTTGGTGTAGTGAATAATAAAAAATTTATTTCCCTTCCAGATGCAACCGCATACCCCTAGCTTGGCTTAGCTTAGCATTGGCTCAGATATTCTATCAATCTAGTCCAAAGTTCAACACCTTCATCAACCACTTCAACTTCCTATAAAAAATTCCTCATGGAGAATCCTGATCAGAATGTCAATGTACAACTAGATTTAATGGTCATACATGTTCAGCTCAGTGCCAAGATTGGGAATATGCAAGCCGATGTCCTCGAAATACAGAGAAACACCAAACAGATTTGATAGGTACCAGAACCATATGTTGCCTTTCCATATGCTACTGGACAATAAATTCCTGAACCAATGTCGGCTCCGATATCATCAAGCGCCTTATCAATCATGTGTTTTGCCCGTCAATAGGCCACCAATTGCACATCTGCCAATTCTAGACATTTTTTAAACGGGGGTTAACTTACGAACATCCATTCCTACCGATCCCAAGAACGAAGAATTGAATCGATTCGAGGAGGTTCTTAGACTTCTTTCTAAAAAGTTTGGCCAGGGAAAGATCTCAATCAACTATGTGGATTACACCTACATGTCTATAAAAATTCAAAATACTCGATATTAAGAAGTTTAGAGGTAATGGGCCTCCCATTGTGCATCTTTGTAAATACCACCACTCCATGATTCTTCTTGGGGCAATGGAAGAGGTAATGTCTCAAATATTCCAACACTCTAAAAAAAGCACCCTCCGTTGGTTCCTCTCACTAGAAGAATCCTGAATTCGCGACTAAGAAAATCTAGCAAGGGAATTCATGTCTCATTACAAATATAATGAGAGTTAAAAGTAACTCTTTGAGACCATGAACTACTTAAGAAAAACCTCGGGGAACCTGTCAACAGTTTCATTAGTAGGTGGAGAGAGAAAGCTTTCACTCAGTATGAGGAGGAATAGGTTAGCATTGTCAAGAAAGGCTTTTTCCCACACGTACTAACCTCCATGGGTAGCCAGTATTAACCATATTTTAGATCCCTTAGAGGGGCGGGGTTGAGATCAAAGAAATTTCCAACATTAAGAGAGTCGAATTTTAATTTAAAAAGGTAGTTGGACAGTTTACTCCCCACATATATGATAATAATGATACTATTACCGTTTCATCCGTCAATAACATTCCTCTCATCCTGCTACATCATAGGCACCTAAAGCACACCTTACTACAACCCGAAAAGAATATACCAAACTCCATGGTCCGCTCTTTAAAGCACACCAAGTTCTATTATCTTACAACCTTATAAAAACCTTGGACCCTCGTCCACTTCCTAACTCACTCCCCAAAAATTTCAGTTGCGGTTTCCACCAAATTGTCAGGCACACCACCGATCAATGGTATCGTGTGAGAAATGTTATCCAAGTCCACATAGATAAAATTTCCATCGCTCCTCCTACAAACCCTAAGCTAAACACTACCCAAAATCCTTTACTAATTCACTAAGTTGGAGTGAATGTCATTGTCATCGATGAAAATCCAAATTTTGATCCATCTACCATGATTTGACCCATCAATAAGCCTAGTTTATCCAATATCTCTCCCAAAACAATCAAAGTTTAGCCACCTTTCCTCCTATATCCTTATTAATGCAAAAAACTAGACTAGGCCTAATTGATTGATCACAGATAAATAAACAAAAATAAATAAGACAAAGAGAATTTTTAAGTGGTTCGGCTCAATGGAAAAGCCTATGTCCACTATTATGTATTATCCGCCTTAATTTGTTTTTCGATTCCTTACAATGAGGGTGATATAATGTATTTATAGCCCAAGAGGGGTACTGATAGTTGTCGTGTGAAAGGATGGAATGCCTTTATTTCTTAGGGATTTTCATTAATACATAATGAGAATTAAATGTATTATTGCTGTCGCTTTATTGATTACACAGGTTGTATGACTGTTGTCGCGTCGTTGGCTATACAACCTGTATTTATGATAGTTGGTCGGTCTTCCTAGTTGGCCGAGCTTCCTCGTTGGTCGGGATGCCCTTTTAGTCGGGCTTCCTTATTGGTCGGGCTTTTGCATCATGCTGACTTGGATTTTAGCCACACTGGATGACACATGTTGGTTTATAATTGGTTCATGTAAGGTGGTAAACTTTGGTATCAACAAAAGCCCCCAATGTTTCATACTTGGAGCTGATGCGAAAGTGTAGAATATTATGCTTTAACAGTAGTTCCGATCGCTTGGTCAGCTGTAAACCTTCTAGACTTGTGAAATTTATCCACTTGATTGGCGGGTTTTTTTAGCGCGAATGGCAATTTTGTAAATATTTCACATTTTAGTGAACTTTTATGGGGTATTTTCGTCTTTTCCTTTGTTAGCCGCCTTAAACTCAACCATTATTCTCTTTAATCATTACTTTTTCCCAATTTCCGATGCGTCTTATAAAAAGAGTGGTAATACTTGTATCATTTGCCACCTCTCATTTCTGATTCTGTCGTTGTGTTCTTTGATCTTTCGTGCGATCGTTTTCTTTTTTATCTTCAGTTCTTGCTGCGTCCTTAAACCTTTGTAAGAATTTTTCTTATCTTCTTCTTTGTTTTCTTCATCATAGTTTATTCTATCGAGTCACTTGATAAGTTGAGAATCGACTTTAACCTTCCACTTTGGGTTGTATTAGAACATCCCACTTTTCCTTCTGATTTTTTCTCTCTTGCCCGGGGCCATTGGTTCCCTTCCATCTTTATTGATGAATATGGGTTCACATTTCCTCCCAATCCCCTATGCCTGGAGTTTTATCAATATTTTGACATTGTTCCTACAATAGTGGTTCCTAACACATGAAGAGTAGTGAATGGAGTATATAGGTTAAATCAAATATATGGAACCCATCTAGGGATTCCAGAAATAATATTTTGTTATAAATGAGTAACTAGTGATACCACTTTTTATTTGAAAACTAGGGCAGTTAGTAAAGCTTTAGTAATTAACCTCCCTGATTCTAATAGGGATTATTTTGATCATGGGGTAGTTGTAAAAAATTGGCAACATGCTCCTTTAGTTGGAGGTGCTAAATATCAAGGACCTAGATGTCCGCTCTTTTTCCATGGAATAGGTTATTTTGTGTTTTAGTAATTTTACCCTGTTTATATTTGATAAAATTTCATACTGACTATTGCTTTATAAATTGAATTGAAGTTGAACAGAAAAGAAAATACCTCAAAGAGAGTGAAGTAAATTTGAAAGAATTGAAGTTTATCTGGGGGCTTCACAAGACAGTTGTTGAGGAGCATGTTAGGTCCACCTCCTATTTGCTTTAATATAAAAACACTATTTCTTCCTTTATTGCCAAACCTGTTGCTTCTCTTATTCTGGTAATTGATCTTGATCAAGAGGTTTCTACTGATTCAGACACTCATCTATCTGAAATCATGAAGAAGAGAGTTTCTTGAACTTCTCAGTGGTAGAACTTTTGGCTCCCAAGCACATGCTGAAGGATCTAAGAAGAAAATAAGGGATCTTATGAAGCCCCAAGTCCCGAAGGACCCAGCCCCTAAAGACCCAACTCCTAAGGATGCAACTCCTAAAGATGTTGAAGTTCCTTTGAGGAGACTTAGGAGAGGGCTTGCAGAGAAGCAGGTCGACTAGGTAATTGATCAACTGTCCTTAGTTGAATTACCTTCTTCTGATGTTGTTCCTCCAGCAGCTACTACTCCTAGTTTGGCCAGGAAGTTGATCAAGTTTGGTACTCTTCCAGACCACATGGGGTGGATGCCATGCTCCCCCGAGCGAGGGTTTCTGAATTGGCTGCTCAAAGCCTTGCTTCAATAAGTGGTTTCTATTTTCTTACACTACACCAAAAATAGGAATCTGCCACAGTTTAAAACTGTGCCAGATCAAATCTGGTACGGTTTTGAACTGTGCCAGAATCAGGTGTTCCAAAATGGGATTTTTTTTCTGGCACGGCTCAAAAGTGTGCCAGATTCAGCCAAACAGGAACACTTCTGGCACACTTTTAAATCGTGCCAGAATTTGATATTTCTGGCACACTTTTGGCACAGTTTTTAACTGTGCCAGATTCAGCCAAATAGGAACACTTTTGGCACACTTTTAAACCGTGCCAAAATTTGATATTTCTGGCACACTTTTGGCACAGTTTTTAATTGTGCCAGATTCAGCCAAAGAGGAACACTTCTGGCACACTTTTTTAATTGTGCCAGAATTTGATATTTCTGGCACACTTTTGGCACAGTTTTTAACTGTGCCAGATCCAGCACAGTTTAAAAAAAATTTGACACAGTTCAAAACCGTGCCTAAATATGATACACTTTTGTCACGGTTTTGAACTGTGCCAATTTTTTTTTAATAAAAAAAAATATTTGAAAGCACAAAATTCACAAATTAATAATATTGCGCGCTATTAATAAACTAATGTACATACAAACTTCAAAATATTACAAGTCTTTAACAGCTCACAGGTCCAAAAAAAATTGGGCAGAATTTCCTCTATTTTCTGGACATTCCAAAACCTGTTAATACAAAACCTGCCTAACATAAAGCCCGCACGGCCACAAAATATAACAATCAACTTACAAAAGCCCTCATGGCCATAAAAGTCAATAATAAAATAACAAAATACCGTACGGTCATGACACAAAAAAAATGGAATCATTAATAAAGCCCTTGTTGTAAACCATTGAGTTCTTTGTATGTTCCACGTGAATAAAAGTCAACGATAAACTGTTATCCTGCAAAAAAAATAGAATACAAAAAAATTATGATATCAGTAACCCAATATTTTACAAAAAAAAAATACTCAAAACAAAAAAATTACATATATGAGTGGAAATTATCGTCATACTTACAAACCGGGAGATCCGGGACTACACGGTCAGTTCCTACAAGTTACATTGGTCCCGTGCGAGGTGTTCGTGCCTCCTACGGGATCGTTTGGGGGTCGGTTTGGGTTTTCACCCTTTAATGGCATGTTTTTAACTAAGTGTGATTTTGGTAAATTATCGTCATACTCTCAAACCGGGAGATCCGGGACTATGCGGTCAGTTCCTACAAGTTACATTGGTCCCGTGCGAGGTGTTCGTGCCTCCTACGGGGTCGTTTGGGGGCCGATTTGGGTTTTCACCCTTTAACGACATGTTTTTAAGTTTAAGTGTGATTTTTGCAAATTATCGTCCTATTCACAAATCGAGAGACCCGGGACTATGCGGTCAGTTCCTACAAGTTACATGGGTCCCGTGCGAGGTGTTCGTGCCTCCTACGGGGTCGTTTGGGGGCCGGTTTGGGTTTTCGCCCTTTAACGGCATGTTTTTAAGTTTAAGTTTTGATTTTTGCAAATTATCGTCCTATTCACAAACCGGGAGACCCGGGACTACGCGGTCAGTTCTTACAAGTTACATTGGTCCCGTGCGAGGTGTTCGTGCCTCCTACGGGGTCGTTTGGGGGGCGATTTAGGTTTTCACCCTTTAACGGCCTGTTTTTAAGTTTAAGTGTAATTTTTACAAATCATTGTCATACTTACAAACCGGGAGATCCGGGACTACGCTGCCAGTTCCTACAAGTTACATGGGTCCTGTGCGAGGTGTTCGTGCCTCCTACGTGGTCGTTTGGGGGCCGGTTTGGGTTTTCAGCCTTTAACGGCATGTTTTTAAGTGTGATTTTTGCAAATTATCGTCATACTCTCAAACCGGGAGACCCAGGACTACACGATCAGTTCCTACAAGTTACATTGGTCTCATGCGAGGTGTTCGTGCCTCCTACGAGGTCGTTTGGGGGACGATTTGGGTTTTCACCCTTTAACGGCCTGTTTTTAAGTTTAAGTGTGATTTTTGCAAATTATCGTCATACTTACAAACCGGGAGATCCGGGACTACGCTGCCAGTTCCTACAAGTTACATGGGTCCTGTGCGACGTGTTCGTGCCTCCTACGGGGTCATTTGGGGGCCGGTTTGAGTTTTCACCCCTTGACGGCTTGTTTTTAAGTCTAAGTGTGATTTTTCCAAATTATCGTAATACTCTCAAACCGGGAGACCCGGGACTACGCGGTCAGTTCCTACAAGTTACATTGGTCCCGTGCGAGGTGTTCGTGCCTCCTACGGGGTCGTTTGGGGGCCTGTTTGGGTTTTCGCCCTTTAACGACATGTTTTTAAGTTTAAGTTTTGATTTTTGCAAATTATCATCCTATTCACAAACCGGGAGACCCGGGACTACGCGGTCAGTTCCTACAAGTTACATTGGTCCCGTACGAGGTGTTCGTGTCTCCTACGGGGTCGTTTGGGGGCTGATTTAGGTTTTCACCCTTTAACGGCCTGTTTTTAATTTTAGGTGTGATTTTTGCAAATTTTCGTCAGACTTACAGACCGGGAGATCCGGGACTACGCTGCCAGTTCCTACAAGTTACATGGGTCCCGTGCGAGGTGTTCGTGCCTCCTACAGGGTCGTTTGGGGGCCGGTTTGGGTTTTCACCCTTTAACGGCATGTTTTTAACTCTAAGTGTGATTTTTGCAAATTATTGTCATACTCTCAAACCGGGAGACCCAGGATTACGCGGTCAGTTCCTACAAGTTACATTGGTCCCGTGCGAGGTGTTCGTGCCTCCTACGAGGTCGTTTGGGGGTCGATTTGGGTTTTCACCCTTTAACGGCCTGTTTTTAAGTTTAAGTGTGATTTTTGCAAATTTTCGTCATACTTAGAAACCGAGAGATCCGGGACTACGCTGCCAGTTCCTACAAGTTACATGGGTCCCGTGCGAGGTGTTCGTGCCTCCTACGGGGTCGTTTGGGGGCCGATTTGGGTTTTCACCCTTTAACGACATGTTTTTAACTCTAAGTGTGATTTTTGCAAATTATCGTCATACTCTCAAACCGGGAGACCCGGGACTACGCGGTCAGTTCCTACAAGTAACATTGTTCCCGTGCGAGGTGTTCGTGCCACCTACGAGGTCGTTTGGGGGCCGATTTGTGTTTTCACTCTTTAACGGCCTGTTTTTAAGTTTAAGTGTGATTTTTGCAAATTATCGTCATACTTACAAACCGAGAGATCCGGGACTACGCTGCCAGTTCCTATAAGTTACATGGGTCCCGTACGAGGTGTTCGTGCCTCCTACGGGGTCGTTTGGGGGCCGGTTTGGGTTTTCACCCCTTGACGGCTTGTTTTTAAGTCTAAGTGTAATTTTTGCAAATTATCGTCATACTCTCAAACCGGGAGACCCGGGACTACGCGGTCAGTTCCTACAAGTTACATTGGTCCCGTGCAAGGTGTTCGTGCCTCCTACGGGGTCGTTTGAGGGCCGGTTTGGGTTTTCACCCTTTAACGCCATGTTTTTAACTAAGTGTGATTTTTGCAAATTATCGTCGTACTCTCAAACCGGGAGACCCGGGACTACGCGGTCAGTTCCTACAAGTTACATTGGTCCCGTGCGAGGGTGTATATATATGTATGTGTGTGTGTGTGTGTTATATAACAGTATATATATACAAGGGTGTTATATATATATAAGGATGCCTTATATATTGTATACCCTGTTTCGTTCAGTATCCTGGCAGCTAGTGAATTGGATATATATATATATAAGGCTGCCTTATACATATGCCATGGGAAGAATGATATGATCCTAGAGTGAGTGAGCAATTGAGTTCCATATACTAAAACTTATGAAGCTAGGACATGGCGTGTTTATATCAATTTTCAAAATAGTTAGGATGGAATAATTCAAAAACCATATACATGAAGGGTATTTCAGACTGGATTAAAAAACAATGACCAACCTGAAAAATGGCACAAATAAAATAGGTCTGGATCTGGCAACACTCCTCGGACCCCAATTGAAACGATGAGGCTCCACACGACCCTCATTGGTTTAAGCACCATCCACACCTCAGAGACAAAGTCAGGCCAGTTCCTACTATCCATATCACAACAATTTATGGTCAGGTGAGCCAACTGTTTGGCCTGGATAAATGGCCAGTTTCCAGCAGCAGGATCAAGGAGTCTTTTCAAATCTCCCTTATATAATGCATCTTTCACTTCCTTTATTATCCCCAGGGTTGGTCTTCCAGTCAACAATCTCAATATTAGAAGTCCAAATGAGTATACATCCGACTTTGGAGTAAGGTCTCCCGTGGCGAGGAACTCAGAGTCAATGTACACAAAAGTGCCATTCGAATCATTTTTGCAACACAGTGCCCTGTTATTACTTGAAAACTCGTCTAGAGGAAGTATGCGACTGAGTCCAAAGTCACTGAGTATGCTCACTGAGCTGGCATTGAGGATAACATTATCTGGTTTTGGGCCCCCATGTATTATGCTATGTGGGCTGCACAAATGAAGGAAAATTAGAACACAACACATATCTGTGGCAAGAGAATTTTTTCATTATTTTTGTCAACATGGAATACCTTCTCTATCACTCAGCTAACAACATTACCAAATTACAAAAAATTGAACTTTGATACAACACAACACTCATTTTAAACATCCTATATAAAGAAGCAGCAGCAGCAGCTGCCTAATAGCAGCTTTTTCAGCTTTTTTTGGGACTCCATCTCTCATTGCAATCAAAACACACATGAGAAACAAAACTGAATATTAACAAGATGTGTTAAGATGCCCAAAAATATGGAGAATTGGGCATCTAATAGCATATGATAAAATCTGAAGCAAATAGATTAGATATTACAGAAGGTACAAAGTGACAATATAATTAAAAAAAAACATGTGGAGAAATATTATATAACTAAAGATATCATGGAATCCAATGAGTTGAATCATACGCAAATTCATTTCTTAAATTTCAAAAAATCTATACGTGAATTGACTAATTTGACGTTCCAGGAAGTGAAAAACACAAAACTCTATACTTGTATTTTGGATGAAATAGTAACAGAGCATACGTTTTATCTATAAAGCAAGAACGAAGACCAACCAACAATATATTAACCCACCTCTCTTTGTAGAGCCTCATCCAGCTCCTGCTTATCATCCGGAGTGATGTCTCTAGCATACAATTGATCCAAACATCCGGAGTGAAATGCAGTGGTAGCTCCTTGCTGAAGCAGAGCAGCAGCAGTCCTTATCCTCTCTTTTCTCTCTCCCTGTCCTGTCCTCTCCCACCCCGTCCATGTCCTCTCGTCTCTCCCTCACTTGCAAATGCAGCCCCCTGCCGAAGCGGAGCAGCGACAACACGTAGCCGTCTTTTCATCCACGAAGCAGCGACATCACACAGGGGTATGTACAGAGCCGTATTGGGACAATATCTGCATCTGATACTCCATTTTTTGTCATTTTTGAAGTATAGGCTCTACATAGGTCTGGATACCCCAAGTTATCAGAAAAAAGTGGCACACTGTGTAAAATTTTCCCTCGTGTTGTAGCATATGATGCTTTTGCTTTTGTATGGTTAGTTTCCTATCACTTCAATCGAATTTAGTTCTTTGTGGGGGTGGTGATATCCATCCAGTACTTAAGAAAGAGGGACAAATTGTATTTTAGGAAAGCAAGAAAAATGGAAATAGGGAACCACAAAAATTGTTGGCAATGGCATCAGTTGTGTGAACTGAAGGTGTTATAATGATCTTATTGAGTTGTCGTCCTATACAAGACTGTTGCAAAGCACCATGTATCAGGTTCAATCGCTCCTAGGCAAAGGATCGTGAAATTGTAGCGATAAAATATGTTTAATTGATAAATGCCCAAGGTTTTATCTCTCGACATATTTCATAATGTTCTAATACTAGCCTCTATTTTCAGGTTAAGGGAATATATTTAAGGGGCTGACAACCTTCTAATTTATTCCTGAATTTTTCTACAATAGGTCTTAAATGAAAATACCTAGGTTCGGATCTGAAGATAGGCACTCCTAGATAGTTAAAAAGAATAACCTCCCACACTCATTAATGATGAGATAAGAGAGATGGAGCAAATCTGACTAATCTACTAATAAGAACTTTAGAGAGGATCTTAAAATAGAACTTGGCCAAAGCTATAGGTCTTGAATTAGAAATCTCATCTGCTTCAGGAACCTTTAGAATTATACTGATACAGTTTGAATTAAAACCACGAAGAATCCAACCATTATTTAAGAAGAATTTGACCACATTACAAACATCCAATCCCACTATTTACCAACAAGATTGAAAAAATAGGCCACTAATTCCAACAGGTCCTAGAGAAGACTGAGGATCCATTGAAGTGAAGTTACTAACTATAGGATAAATCATCATTTTAATCAAAGTGAAGTTACTAACTGGATGACAACTTGAGTACAGGGAAGAAAAATGTTGACCTGGTGACCATATGTGATTTGAACTGGGAGGGATCTGAGATGCAGTTGACATTAATATTTAAATGATTGATCTTGTTAATACTTATTGTCATGTTAGCCAGTTAGCGAAAAAATGAGGAATTTCTATCACCTGCTTCCAACCATTTCATTCATGACTCATATCTACAAAATGAAACTTCGAAAATCAAGGCTTTGGATAAAGAAAGTTTATTCATAGATTCCTCTCCAGCATAGGCATCAGAATAACTAGAAGACTCAATCAATGATTGAGTGTTTTTTTAGAGATTCACAAGTAACTCTGACCTTTTAATGAATGTTTTCAAGTTGAAAAATATATCGTTGTGTCAATTCTTTTATGAGATTTTCTAATTTTTCTTTCAGAACATACATAGGTCATCTTGCCACCTCTACTAAAGAAAAAGTGTTATTGAAAATATATTTAAAAGCAAGAATGAGAAATCCATGGTGAAATGGATTTGAAAGGCTTAGGGCCAACCATAACAGTAGAGGTTGAAGAAAAGATAATGGGGTGCTGATGTGAACATGCCTAGTGTTGTACCATAAAATATGGTGTATTCTCATAGCCAATTTTAATATTAATCTTTGACATGCAATTCTAAATAATAAAAAAATAAGAGTGAGGTGAAAAAGATGAGAGTATCACCTTTGCACCATGAATTTTGGTGACGATAGGTACCAATCCTTGTTACAAAGTGGATCAACTTTGTTTATACAAAACATGTACAAATAAATTCAGACATATAGATCAGAAGCATACAGACTGAAATTACAAATATGGTTTCAAGAGTCGTATACAAAAAAAGCCTCATACATACTATAATATTGTTTCAACGGTCATATATAAAAAAAAAGCAACTAGCAATTGCGTTTTATGTTTGAATCACAAAAGTAGCAACGATCAAATTCACATGAACAAAGGAATATTAACAAAACACCCTCTAGATATAACCCTTGCCAGTGACACATTTATAACTATTCTAGTGTAATTGTTACACCAACATTGGTGATGTGTACAAAATAGACCGTGTTGTGGCAACAATGCAATGGGTGCTAATAAAAAACCACATCTTGCTTCCATTCCACTTCTTGTTTTCAAGGAAAACTATAAATATAATGCTTCAATGTCTACGAAGTACTGATAATAGGGTACATATCCAAAAGAAGTTATTGATGGTTTACAGATGAGCGAATCCCAAACACAATAATATTAGCCACATAGACAAATAATAATAAAAATATAGAGAGAAAAATAGTATCATTAGAAAAGTGATGTGAAATCGAAGGCTTGTATATTAAGTGAACACTAACATGCCAACATATTCCTCATCTCTCGAACCACTGAATAAAATATGTAAATTTTTCCATCATGCATTTCGAGATCATGCAAATTGAGTCTAAATGAAAGAATTTGTAAATTCAACGTAGATCTGTGTATGTGAAATTGATATATCCAACTTATCTAAGTACATGAAACTAAGTGGATCTATATATATTTTCGATGTGTCAAACATCAAAAGGAGAAGGGAGACAAAAGAAAAGAAGAGAAGGCAAAAGATATGTTTGTGTGACTACCTGTCAAGTTGGAAAATTTCATTGAAGTGACTATGAATTGAAACCTTCTCTTCTTTCATATTTGAAGGTGATTTTAGTTTCCCGTCTCTAGAAATCCATCTCTTTTCTTCAAACCTAACAGATTAGAATTAATTAGTACAAACAATACAGTGCTCTTAAGCTTAATACTAAGGAAGATATTGAAGGCTAAATAATATTATCAAAAAAGTAATTTCAATCAACAAACTCACACTTTGCTCGAATGAAATTCTAAATCCCAACTTTGTCATAGTTACAAGGCACGAGGCAACTCAGCTTCCTAGTAGCTATTTGATTTCTCATTTCCCATGGCTGAAAGTAAACACCAATCAAACAGAATTTAACCAATAAGTTTTTCGGCTAAACGTGGCGTTTCAATGATGGTGGCATTTTGATGAACTGAATACATGATCGCATACAAATTACGCTAAAAACAAACTTAATGTCATTTAAAATCATTTCAAACACCTAAAACACAAACTTAAGGTAACAAATTTGAAAAAATTACACAAATGCAAAATGAAATTTTATACAAACGAACACTTACAAAATTCAGAATTAGGAAATTGACAATATGAAAGGTGTGCTCAAGCAATCGATTAACAAACCAATTCAAAATAACTAATTACAAATTACATTAAAACACGAACTTACTACCATTCAAAATCCCTAAAAAGCCCTAAAACTCAAACTAACACTAACAAATTAGAAAAAACTATACGAATCCAAATGAGAACTGAAATTTCCTATAACCAAAATCAGAAACGAAGACGTACAGAATTAAATTTAGAAACTTAAAAATATGAGAGCTGTACTTGAGTGATACTATTCTCACTCTCTCTCTCTACATATAAACTAGATGAGAGCTGTATGAGAGCTGTACGAAGACTTACAGGATGAGGCAACGATGATGGAGGAGTCAGGTAGTGTGTATGGATGAGGCAGCGATGATAATGGAAGCACACAAACAGAAGATGAACGGGGGTGAGCGGGAAGAGAGAGCGGGATACCAAAAGTCTGAGTATAGTGAATTTTTTAGGTGTTTTATATTTTAGTAAGTGTACTCAAATTTTGGCACACTTTAAAACAGTGCCTAAATTTGGCACGATTTTAAAGTGTGCCAGATTGTCATTAAACCGTGCCAGAATTTGGCACAGTTTTAAACTGTGCCAGATTTTTAATATCAGGGTGTGCCAAATTGCTGTTTTTGGTGTAGTGTTAGGTTGGTTATCTTTTATATTTCTCATATACTCATCTTCATCTTCATCTTTTATAGTTCTTGGTACACTTCAATAATATGCTAGAGAAGGATGATGCAATTAGGTCTTATTCTTTAAACGATGTGGAGGAAGCCTTGGATCTTTTGAAGAAGTCTCTTCTCGAATCTCAATAAGCCTTGGAGACTGAAAAGCGTACTTGGGCAGATAATTTAAAGACAGTTGAAACTACTCGGTAAACATCTGATGAGAATTCCCTTAAAGCTGAGCGCAGGGCCAAAGAAGCTGAGCACAAGGGGAAGGAGGTTGTGCATAAGTCAGAGGAAGCTAAGCGCAAGGCTAAGGAAGTCGAGCATAGGGATAAGACTGTTGAAGGGCTTGTATCCTCTTCCAGATCTAAGAAAAAGTCTGTTATGAAGGCATCCTTCAGTGCTAGTTGGGACAAGGGCTGGAATATAGCCATTTTTGTTGCCTCTACTCAGATTGAGTATGCAAAGAAAAAATATTTCAGATATGGTTAGGTTGCTTCCCTTTAAGATTTAAACACAGTTGAAGGCTCCAAACTTTTTTAGAGATATATTCACGGTCCTCCTCTAGTCATTGAGGATGATGTTGAAGATAAAGCTGGTTCTGAAGAGTCTTTTCTAGTGGTTGAATCTGATGCCGATCAACCTAAAATCACTGAATCTTCTCTTCCTCTAGTCGAGTAAACCGAGTAACTTTAGCCTGTAGTCCCTTCTTTTGAGCAGGATAAGAAGGTTGAGAATGATAGGGAGAAGGTGTAAAGTTGTTCGACATTTGCCCTTTTTCTTTTTTATTTCTTTTTCTTCATTTTTGTTGTACTTGAACTCTTTATCATCAATAAAAGAACCTTTTGTTCCTTTTTTGTCTCTTGTTGATTATGCTTGTTCTCCATTCTTATTGTTGATTGGTGGTCATTTCTTATTACTATTTTATAGAGAAGATGGAATAACTGTCTTCTAATGATACCGAGCTACTGAGGAAGTGCAATGATCTTTTTAAAGCAGGCCATACGAACTTGTCCAAAGAAGAAATTATTCAGTTGATTTGCGATGATGTATCAGAGCAGGCTAAAGAGGCCTACAAGTATTTGAATTACTTACTTAATCGGTCGGTAGAAAATAATGTTGCCTACTATGAGATGGTAGAAGAACTTCAAGAACATCATAAAGAATCTGTTGTGTAGTTGCACCAGAGCTATGAGCATAAATATCGAAGCTTAAGTGTAAGTCGGGGCTTTGATACATTTGTCTCTGTTTATAATAAAAAGGAATTTTTACTTAAGCTTGAAGTTGAAGAAACTAGAACTGTTGCCAATCTCCTGGAAGAGGAGAATAATAATTTGAGGGATGAAGTGAATCTTTTGAAGTTTGCCTCTAGAGCTATTATTGCTACTACTGATGAAGGTTACTCCTTTTTAGAGGCTAAAATGCAACTTTAAGGGATGAGTTGGAAGCCTTAAAAAAGATTAAGCATGCATCTTCCTCCCGAGCAAGAAATAAGCCTGGCCGAGGAACCACAAAAGAAGTTAAAACTCAATAGGACCTTGCCAATCAAGTTGTGCAGTTAAAAGCTAAAGACCGAGCTATTGCTGAGATGTCCCAGAATCTGCAGACCTTGTCTAAACAATTATCCACTTAATCTTCCAAACTATTGGTTAAGGATGGAGTACTGAAGAAGCTGTAGTCACAGGTTGATAAATTAATCGTTCAATTCCACAAGCAGCCAAGCGAGGTTTGGATGGATGGGTATAATAAAGCTCTGAGGCATATTGATGATAGACTTAAAATGGTTAAGAATGAGTCCTATAAATAGGGTTGGATGAATGCTTTAACTATGATGAAGGTGGATCAGAACAACTCTTTGTGGGATTGGTATGACCCAGGTTTGCTGCAGCTTGACAATCCTCCATTAAAGTTAGATGTTAATTGGATTCCTATTCATCGTATTCCTCAATGTTTGATTTGAAAATACTTAGGATATTACGAGCTACATGATGAACTAGAGATCATCCGACCTTCTCATCTGCTTGATTGTCCTAGTAGCAGCAATATCGGGATGCTTCAAAATTTTAACTTTATTAACTCTCCTTATACTTTGGATGATCCTCCATTTGGAATGGATCCTATTTCTAAGGCTGAACGAAAATGCCTTGTAGAACAAGTATTTGTATTTTATTTTTTCATGTTAGGTAATAATATTTAATTATTTACTTTAATGAAAAAAGTTTGATTTTATCAATCTTTAAATGTGAATGGATTAACGTTTAGTCAATCTCTGCATATATGGATGTTCTCCTTAGTCTTTGACTATAAATGGGTCAACTTTTAGTTAATATTTAGTTTTTCATCGCTTCTATTGATATCCTTAGGATTATCCTAAGTATCATACCAATTACCAATGCTTCACCATGGTTCTACTAATGTACCAAAATTTTTAGGTAATTGCATTAGTTAGGTAAGGACACAAGTCTCCGAGTGAGTCGTAATGTAGTGTTGGCTCAATTCCGGACAAAAGCATTTGAGTCATAGGATAGTGTTCTAGTGTATCCATCCAAGCCTATGACGTGTTAGTTGAAGACGTAGCGGCCAAGATTATAAAGCTTCATCATATACCGGGTTTATTGTGCCTTGTTTCTACGCAACAACATTTGTTCCAATGCTCCTAAGTATGAATGCATTATATATATATATATATATATATATATATATATATATAGGATCTTGGAAATTTATTGGGTGTATTTTTTAAATTTTTTATAAAATAGTTTTAAAGACTTTGTTTTACTCAGAAAATAATTTTTTAGAACTTTTCATAAAAAGTTTTGGGCTTACAAAGAATTTTCCATTTTCTGACAAGTCGTTCGAACGAACTACAATCTCGTTCGAACGAACTACAATCTCGTTCGAAAGAAAGTCCCAAGTCGTTCGAACAAGACTTCTAACGAGATTTCATTTTTCTCATTGGAACATCGTTAGTAAATTCGTTCGAACGAGTTTAGCGGGAATAGTTTTTTTTGGAGTTTTTGGCAGTTTTCTCCATGTTCCACTACCTTTTCCCCCACTACTTTTTGACAGAATTACTAAGTGCGGGAACCAACTTTTTCAAGATAACTTTTTCACATTCTAACAGTCTTTTTAGAGAAAAACTTTTAAGAAAAAGTTCCATGTTTTGTGTTTGAGTTTTATGGATTAAATTCACCAAAAAATACATACACACCCATATTAGTTTATCCAAGTCCCTACATATATATATATATATATATATATATATCTTGCTTGGAGTTTGTTTGGCATCGGGTTCTACTCTACCGTTTGAAGAGTTGTTTGGGTTTACTTCTACGTCCCTCAAAGAAGAAGTTTATTATTTTGCTGCAGCATTCTCATACGGTGAAAAGCACCGTGTGTGGTTGATGGGTTCCTAAAGCTTCATTGGTGGATTCCAAGGTTTCGGTGGATTCTGGGATTTTCGGCTAGGCGGAGGTAGTTACAAGAAGACACGTCAGGGGCTTGGACGGAGTCAAGTCGAGTTGTGTAAGTATTTTGTCTTGTAAACATAAATCCATACATAGTGGACTTAAGGCTAGCGTCGTCCGAGGTTTTTTCCCGTTGTGGGTTTTTCCTCGTACATCGCGGCGTAGTGGTTTGTTTATTTTATCTTTTGCAAAATCACATTAGATGCATGCTTAGGTAAAAAGATAAAATTAGAATATTTAATTTGGTGCTAATTTAATTTGGGTAAATATTAATTTAATTCAAGTCATTAATTTTATTGGATAAAATTTGGTTTGGCCTATGTCGAAAAATGAATTAATCTTGTTAGGAAAATTTTAGGACTTGGATTGAATTAAGTTGTTTAAGTGAAAATTAATTTGTTGATTAATTTAATGTCACTTTTAGTTTAGTTTATTTTAATTTGAAAGAAATTAAAATTTGAAATTAGAATTTGTAGTTTGTATTGTGTTGAACCATCTTTATTCTGCATCTTAAAAGGAAATTGATTTTAAAGTGAATGTTTTTAAAATTGGGGGTCCTTTCAAATTGGTATCAGAGTAGGAGCGCTAATTTATTGCGTTAAGGTCCATTTAAATATTTTTGGCTAAAATGGAATTTTTCCCATTTTCAAAATCTCCTATTTTCGATGGTTCCAACTACGCGTATTGGAAAGCGCGTATGGAATTGGCACTTAGGTCTCTAGATGATAGGGTTTGGTTGTCAGTCGTTAATGGGTGGTTCCCACCTACACATTTAGTTAAAAATGAACGTGTTCCCAAACCCACCGATAGATGGAGTGATAATGAATTTAAACTTGCTAATTTTAATTCCCGAGGTCTGAATGCCTTGTTTAGCGCGATCACACCAGATGAATTCCGTCGCATTATGACGTGTGAAACCGCTAAAGAAGCTTGGGATATTTTACAACTCACTCATGAAGAAACTAGTGTCATAAAATCTTCTAAACTCCAAAACCTCACCACTCAATTTGAAACCATGAAAATGAATGAAGAAGAAACATTTGATGAATTTTATGCTGGACTTTCTGATATAGTAAATTCATCTTTTAATTTGGGAGAGAAAATACCCGACAATCGAGTAGTAAAGAAAATTTTAAGGTCCCTACCCGATAGATTTATTCCTAAGGTGACCGTGTTAAATTCTTTACCCATTTTAGCATCTACGAAATTAGAAGAGCTCGTAGGTGATTTACAAACCTATGAACTAGACATATTTCCCTCTAAAACTGAAAAGAAAATAGCTAAGGGCGTTGCTTTGAAAGCCCGAAAGGAGGAAAAACAAGTAGTAGAGAGTGAAAGTGAGAGTGACTCGGAAGATATGGATATGTTTGCTAGGAAGTTTCATAAATTTCTTAAATTTAACAAAGATAAATTTAAAAAAGATTTTAAGAAATTTAAAAATTCTAAGCATGACAAAGCCAAGAAGATCCCTAAAACTTTTAATGAAAATTTAAATAGGGACGAGTCAAATAGGTGTTATGGTTGCGAGGGTTATGGCCATAGGGCGAGAGAGTGCCCCACTAAACTAAGGAGAGAGGGTAAGCAACCAATTTCCTACAATGCATGATAGTGATACCAAAGAGGGACCCGATTCCCCCACTAAGCCCAACTTTTTGGCTTTTATGGCAAGTCATGTAAGTGAAAGTGAGCACTCCTTAATTGATGAAATGTTAACACATGACAGTTCTAAGGTCTTAATTTGTGAATCCCAAAGAAATGATGGTAGTGAGAGTCGAGAAGAAAGAGAGAAAGCAAGTGATGAGGAGGTTGAAGAGAATGAACTTAAATTTTCATTTCAAGAATTATATGAAGTATCTATTAAATTAAAAAGAGCAAATTTGAAGTTAGAAGCTAGTTTGAAAGAGCGCGTCGAGGTCATTAATGAGAATGTTTTAGTGGAAGACCTTAGGACACGTGGGAGAGCTCTTCGAGAAAAGCTTGAGTATGTAGAAGGTGAGAGAGATAGCCTTAGGGGATTGATGGAATCCTTGAAAAAAGAGCTTCTCGAGTTTGAAGAGAGAAATTGTTTGCTTGAGTCTAGGATTGTAGAGCTTGAGAAGAAAGTGAGAGACTCAAGTAGAGTCAAATTTGATTTGAAGAGTCGTTTGGAGAAATTAGATAAAATCTTAGGAACGGTCCAAATTAAAAATTACACTTGTGGTTTAGGCTTCAATTCTTGTAACGATTCCACCGTTAAAGCCAAAACTAATGTTTTTGGAGAGTCCTCTAGGAACAATGTTATAGATCATTCCTTAGGTAAGTCTTTTCGCCGAGTCTTTAAGTGCTCACATTGTGGTCGAGAATGCCATCTTAAGAAATTTTGTTTTGATCTTAAACGAGGTCCTAGAAAATCTCAATGTAAGGCAACCGAGGTAGCCAAGTTTCCTACATCTCGAGATCGTCATTTATCATTAGTTTGGGTTAGGAGATCCGACTTGGTAGAGTTACAAGATAGGATTTTTTATTCTCATTTACTTTCACATGATTCCTCCCTTGCTTAAATCTAAAGGTTGAATGTGATAGTTGTTTGCATACTTTAGCTTTTGTACTTCATGCTAAATTATCATGCTAATTGTATGCTTGTTAACCATTGTTCTAGTCTATACTTCATGCTTTATCACATGCTAGAATTATGATTGTTGTCTATCTTTTAAATTATAGTTCTTTCATTTTAGTTTGCATTAAATGAAAAATACAAAAAGATTTTTGTTTATCATTTTTGTTTTACCTTTTTAGTAATTTAGGCTTAATGAAAAATTCAAATGATTTTTGTTTGTCTTTTGAGTAAATTTTTTTATTTGTTTGGTTAAAAATTTAAAAAACTCAAAAAGTTTTTTGTTTTGTGTGTATTTTAGTTTGACACACTCTATGTGGCATATACTTGTGTTTGAATCACTTCTTTTTCGCTCCCATGTGGCTAGAACTTTTGGTTAAGATTGTCAACCCTTAAAATGTTCTTTACCATGCTTACATGGAGTAGTTGGATTTTGTGTTGCTATAATGGATTCTATTTTTATATGCCTCTATTCACACATGCACAAGCTCACTTGATATTTTAACTTCACATGTATATTTGAGCTTTGTGAGGTGTTCTCCTACCAATCTGTTCATCTACGTATTATGTGAGTTAGGAGGACTAGTGCATGTTAAAATCTGTTGCACGTGAGATTTGTGTAAGATATAAAAATGATATATAAATGTGCACAGGGATGGGCTCCGAAAGGAAATATCATCCTTTACGAGTAAGCCACCGTTTGCTTGGACCTAAAAGAAATATATGGTCCAAAGGCCTAAAAATAATGGCATTAAAAGAAAATATTTGCCAAGGCCTATTTTGTTTAGTTGATTTATTCATTCAAAAGATTAAAATAATATGCTTAAATTGAGGGAGTTTGGATGGTATATCAACGGTTTGCACAATGCCTGTTTATCCCAGTTGTACTTTTAATGTCATGACTCTATTGGTTTGTAGAATCATCAATATTCTAGGCTTGTATGCATTGTGTATGTTTGTTCATTGAGTTCAATCTCTATTGTCACATGTAGTTATATTTAAATGTAATAAAGTTTGCAATCAAATGAGATTGGGTCTAAATTTAATTGTTACTAGTTAACACCCCTACACTTTCGTTTCCATATGACACATTTTTGCCATACGAGTGTGAAAAGCTTATTCTATTTTGTGTCATGTGTGGTGTCTATACCTATATATATATATATATGTGCGTGTGCGTTAATGATATTCATTATGTCTACATATATATGGTATTTTCTCTACCTCGCTTTCTAGTCCATCTATGCTTCTAATTCATAATTGGTATCTATCGTGTTGCATATTGTTGTTGATATCATATGCTTAGTATTTTATGTATCACATTAGTATCATTTTTTTTCATCTTCGTTGGTATCCATTATTATTTGTATGGATTAGTTATGATTTTGTTGCCCATATTCTTTCATGCTCTTATCACTCTAAGCTTCACCATGTTTAAATTAGTTTTTTTTATCCTTTGTCTATTCCTGAACAAAAAGGGGGAGAATGATAGGGGGAGAAATGGTATTTATTCCTATTGTAATTGTATCTTAATTTGGGAGATTTATCTTAGGGGGAGACGTCTTTCTAAGTAGGTCATTTATTTTATAAAGGGGAGAATTAATTTAGGGGGAGTATTTATTTTGCATTTAATATTCTTATTCCCTATGCGTTTGATAGTTTGCTTTAAGTGTGCAGGAATTCTTCTAAATGGCAACTTTCATCGGCAAAGATATGATCTTTGGGTTTTGAGTCAAACTATTTAATTTTTATTTTAGGTGGGATATATTTTTTTTAAGTCTAGTAGAGGTTGACAGCCCTTTAGGATTTTTGTTAGGTTTTTGTCCCGGAATAGCCAAAGGGGGAGATTTGTAAGGACACAAGTATACGATTGAGTCTTAATGTAGTGTTGGATCAATTCCGGACAAAAATATTTAAGTCATAGGATAGTGTTCTAGTGTATCCATCCAAGCCTATGACGTGTTAGTTGAAGACGTAGTGGCCAAGATTATAAAGCTTCATCATATGTCGGGTTTATTGTGCCTCGTTTCTACGTCAACAACGTTGGTTCCAATGCTCATAAGGTATGAATGCATTATATATATATATATATATATATATATAGGATCTTAGAAATTTATTGGGTGTATTTTATAAAAAATTTATAAGATAGTTTTAACCACTTTGTTTTACTGAGAAAGTAATTTTTTAGAACTTTTCATAAAAAGTTTTGGGCTTACAAAGAACTTTCCATTTTCTGACAAGTCGTTCGAACGAACTGGAATCTCGTTCGAAGGAGAGTCCCAAGTCATTCGAACGAGACTTCTAACGAGATTTCATTTTTCTCACTAGAACAACGTTAGTAAATTCGTTCGAACGAGTTTGGCGGGAACAATTTTTTGGCATTTTAGGCAGTTTTCTCCATGTTCCTAGTACCTTTTCCCCCACTACTTTTTGACAGAATTACTAAGTGCGGGAACCAACTTTTTCAAGATAACTTTTTCACATTCTAAGAGTCTTTTTAGATAAAAACTTTTAAGAAAAAGTTCCATGTTTTTGTGTTTGATTTTTATGGATTAAATTCACCAAAAAACACATACACACCCATATTAGTTTATCCAGGTCCCTATATATATATATATATATATATATATATATATATATATATATATATATATATATATATATATATACATATACCGTTTGAAGAGTTGGTTGGGTTTACTTCTACATCACTCAAAGAAGAAGTTTATTGTTTTGATGCGGCATTCTCATACGGTGAAAGGCTCCGTGTGTGGTTGATGGGTTCCTAAAGCTTCATTGGTGGATTCCAAGGTTCTGGTGGATTCCGAAATTGTCGGCTAGGCAGAGATAGTTACAAGAAGACGCGTCAGGGGATTGGACGGAGTCAAGTCGAGCTGTGTAAGTCTTCTATCTTGTAAACATAAAACCATACTTAGTGGACATAAGGCTAGGTCCGTCCGAGGTTTTTTCCCGTTGTGGGTTTTTCCTCGTACATCACGGCGTAGTGATTTATTTATTTTATATTTTTCATATTCACATTAGATGCATGCTTAGGTAAAAGATAAAATTGGAATATTTGATTTGGTGCTAACTTAATTTGGGTAAATTTTAAATTTAATTCAAGTCATTATTTTTATTGGATAAAATTTGGTTTGGCCTATGTAGAAAAATGAATTAATCTTGTTAGGCAAATTTTAGGACTTGGATTGAATCAAGTTGTTTAAGTGAAAATTAATTTGTTGATTAATTTAATGTCAATTTTAGTTTATTTTATTTTAATTTGAAAGAAATTAAAATTTGAATTTAGAATTTATAGTTTGTATTGTGTTGAACCATCTTTATTCCGCAGCTTAAAAGGAAATTCATTTTGAAAAATTTAAAATTGGGGGTCCTTGCATTCTAATAAGTTACCTTGGTTCCCAGACGTGAGTGGAACATTTGTCCATCTTTTAGCCCAGTTTAGATGAAAATTATTCATCTGGGTCTTCGTTAACCAAGCATTTGGGACTTACAATTCTGCCTTGCGTGATTTTTTATGTATTTGATAACTAACTTTGTTAGTGCCTTTATTGATACCAACCAACATTGTTGGTGTTTTATACTGACAACCAACATTGTTGGTGCCTTTATTAATACCGACCAATATTGTTGGTGGCTTTTATTGATATCGACCAACATTATTTGTGGTTTATGCCGATAACCAACATTGTTGGTGCCTTTATTGATACCGACCAACATTATTGGTAGCTTTTATTGATACCGACCAACATTGTTGGTGGTTTATGCTGACAACCAGCATTGTTGATACCAACCAACATTATTGGTGGTTTATGCTGACAACCAACATTGTTAGTGCCTTTATTGATACTGACCAACATTGTTGGTGGCTTTTCTTCATACCGACCAACATTGTTGGTGGTTTATGCTAACAACCAACATTGTTGGCACCTTTATTGATACCGACCAATATTGTGGCTTTTATTAATATCGACCAACTTTGTTGGTGGTTTTTGCAATGTTTGCAATGTGGTGCATAGCACTAGTACTCCAAAAAAAATTGGGGGAAATCATATTCATATTAATATTGAAATGAAATGAGTACAACATGACTACATCACTGATAATATTTCCTCAAGTATTCTGTATTCCAGGGATTCTTGAATTCTTCACCTTCCAAAGTCTCAATTTGATATGTTCTTGGTCTGACGACTGCTGTAATACGATAAGGTCCGTGCCAATGGGCTTCAAGCTTATTGCACTTCTGAATCACTTTCTTCAAAACATAATCACCTTCTTTTAAGTTGCTCGGTTATACCCTCTTGTTGTAAAAATGCATAGTCCGTTGTTGATAGGCTGTATTCCTTAAATTTGCATCTTTACATACCTCTTTCAGCATGTCTAAGTTCAGCCTTCTCATCAAATCACTGACCGGGGTATTGAAGTTAAGAACTCTGTGCGTAGGTAAATCGAGTTCGACATGAAGTACGGCTTCAATACCAAATGGTAACAGGTAATGAGTTTTTCCAGTAGCTGTTTTGTGGGTTGTTCGGTAAGCCCATAAGACGGAATGCAGTTCCTTGATCCAATTCCCTTTAGCGCTTTCCAGCCTTTTCTTCTACCCATTCAATAATGTTCTATTAGTTGCCTCTATTTGGTCATTGCTTTGAGGATGGCGAGGAGCAGAGTGAATATTTTAGACATTGGATTAAATGCATTATTCATTAAATTCATCGTTGTCAAATTGTGTGCTATGATCAATGATAAAGGCATAGGGCAAACCATACCTACATATGATATTTTTTCAAATAAATTGATAAACCTGGTCATAGGACATATCGATCAATGGCTCATCTTCCACCCATTTAGTAAAGTAATCAACAGTTACAACCAGGTATTTGAACCTTCCTCGGGTGGTCGACAGAGGGTCGACCAAGTCAATTCCCCACATAGCAAAGGGCTAAGGTGAAGTGATTGGTGTTAGGAGAGCTTGTGGAGTCTTGTGTATGCTGGAAAACCTCTGGCACTTGTCACACTTCTTGGCAAAAGATGCACAATATGCTCGCTTAGTTTGCCAATAGTACCCCTATGTGTGGATTCTTCACAACAACGTTTTTCCTACTAAATGAGCTCTGTAGGACCCTTCATAGCCTTCTTCAATCAAATCCGTCACTTCAGCTGGATGCACACACCGTTGTAGAACATTATTTAATCTTCTTTTATATAATACACCACCATCTAGCACATATCTCGCGGATTTATATTTCAGCTTCTTAGCTTCAAGTAGGTTATCTGGAAGAATCCTTTCTTTAATATATGCTCTTATGGGATCCATCCAAGATGGCCCCATATCAATTTCAATAAAATTAACCATCAATTCTTCATCAATGCTCTTATTAGCAAGTAGCTCAATAGGAATAGTTCTTCGCAGTTCAGTTCTGCTTGCTGAAGCTAGCTGAGCAAGTGCGTCTGCTGGGGCATTTTCCAATCTTAGAATTTTGACCATCTGGGCAGCTAGCAAAGTGGCTATTATTTCCAAAGCTTTATCTAAGTATCTGGCCATCAATTCTCCTTTAGCTGCATATAATTTCAACACCTGATTTACCACTAACTATGAGTCACTGTATACCACAAGTTGCTCGGTATTCAGTGATTTATCTAGATTTAACCCAACAATCACAGCTTTATACTCTGCCTCATTCTTAGAGGCTTGAAATTGGAATCGTAGAGCGTACTCTATATCAAATTCGTTTGGAGTATTGAGAATAATTCCAGCTCCATATCCAATTACACAGAATGACCCATCAACATACAAGCTTCATATGGGAATATCATTGTCAAATGCTTGGTTTATCAGGATTCCATGATGGATAATTTTATCCTTTACCTCCTCATATTTCTTTTTCATCTCCTGTACTTCACTGGAGGGTTCTGGTTGATCGGTGGTAACTTCTTTTATACTCCTGAATGTTGCTCGGCTAGAATCCCTTGTTGCTCGGGGACCTCTGGGTAAGTGAATTTTATAATAAAATATACCACAACTTGGCCTTTTAAAGCAGTCCTTGGTTCGTGTACGAGTTCATATTCCCCTAAATCCGCAGTCCAATAAATCAATCTTCCGAATTTCTTTGGCTTATTCAAATCTTGACTCAGTGGCATGTCAGTGTATATCTGTGACACCCCGACTAATTAGATACCGGGTAGCTACTCCTTTATTAAATTAATACAAAATGCCAAGTTTATTCAGTTCGTAGCATCACTGTCGAAAAACGTTTTAACAATTACTAGCCACCTAATATTTAAAAAGTGAGTTGTCAATTTTTAATTAAATCTGATTAACATGCAATGAGAAGATTATGAACTGCTAACATAACCACCATAACATAATGACAATAGAATAACCATGAAATAGTAATGAGTCTGGAGGGATACTCCTCCCAACAATCCAAAAACAGAAATAAACCAATACTAAGTCTGCATCACTAAATTAATTACAACCCAAAATCTGATATAACTGGATAAATAAAGTGTCTAAGAGAAATGGGGCGACATGCCCAACAGATGAGAAAAATCTGATAACATAGAGTCAAGATCGAAAGTGGAGGCGTCTACTGTCAAGGTCCTGTAACTTCCACAGCAGCTATAGTACGTCACCTGAATAGAACTCCTATGCATGGTATCCTTGTGGCTGGGCACCTAAAAGGTTTTACAAAAAAAATAGATTTGGAAGAAAACGGGTCAGAGCTCGATGGTCAAAACAGTTTAAAATATAGCAAGTGTGTTAATGACATAAAATAATGAATGCAAAATACATGTTAGGACGTCCTCTCACATGAGATACTCACCTCTCGACTATCTGTGCACTCCTAACGTATCCGAAATCGAATCTAGTTATGCCCGTATCTAACTGGTCCAATATAAAATCTAACGTTACCATACGATTCACAATTTAATTCCAGACATCTTATTTTAACCAGAGTGTTTTACTCTTCTACACAGTTTCTCATTTTAGTACTAATAATCACTAGAGATCTTCCATTTTATCTTTTACAAAACGTTGATATTATAGATACTCACATTTATACATCACAGTTCATTTCAATTAACAGTATATTATTCTCATCATAAATATACAATACTAGCACCCCGAGACTAAGTTGCGGTGCACACATACTCTGCTATCCAATCCCGGTACATCACGTACATAAGGACCACGCATTCCGAATCTCTCAGGAATCGTTCTCAAATAACAACAATCACACAAAATGGAGGCAAACATAGTTCACATCACATGGGTCACGCACATACCTACGTTCCCATGATCAGCAGACTTATTAACTTTTCAATAAGTCCTTCTCTGACCTATGTCCTCGAGGTACCAATCTAAATCCCCCCGTAGGCACACAAAGATTAGATGGCCCTAATCGAACGCAGACCTCCCGTGATGGCAAGTACGGTAGGTATGTTTTACACATAAAACCACATATACTAAGCATTCGCACATCTTAGATATCTTGAATTATTAATATAGGTATGCTTCTCATTCTTATACCGTCATTTAATGTTATATGTTTACAAGTCCCCGATTTGTATATTCACGTTGTCAACCCTTCTCACGTCGTGATTAGGTATTCATTTCTTATTCCACAAATATCATCTGTATTACTATAAGGTTATAAGTTCTACTCCTCAACGTACCCCAATTCTCACAATTATACCCACTAGTGAATAAGGGAAGGTTAATTCTCAATTATTTAAGTCTACGGGACATTTGAAATAAAATCAGGCCAAAAAGTCCATTCTGTCAACTCGTTAGAAGTCTCGTTCGAACGAGTGTCATTCAAATGAAAGGCTTCGAATGAACTACCAACTCGTCAGAAGGGATACTGTCATCTCGTTAGAAGCTCGTTCGAATGACCTGGGCATGTCTTCTAACGAGATGGCAGACTGCGCCCAGAAATTCCTCCAATTCATTTTTCTTCAGATTTCTCTCCTCTAAATCCCCACTAAGATCATCCCAATTAAGTTTTAACGTTTTTAAACTACTCTTAATCCTCCTAAGTCACCCTCTAACATATATTTGGGGTCAATGCTTCCTAAATTAACATGTAATCATCAAAATTCCCAAACATTATCCCAAACCCTATAAACATGACGCCAGAATTTTAATGTCTGCAATTTCTCCTTATAAATCCGTTTTTAAATTATCAAAAGATACATTTTGAATATGGAATTCATTCATTACCATTCTACATGCAATCCCTATATAAGATTATGAGTTCTATCTCCAATTTCATGGGTTTTTCATCAAACTTTTAATATAAGACCTATATTCAATCCTAAGCATGGAGGAAACATTCGCTTGAAATTATGTAATTAAACCACTTGCCTTAGATGTTCTGATTTGATGTTAAAAGGTAAAAGTTGATTCTCCTCTTTCTCTCTTCAGATTTCTCCCAAAGATGGTGATGGTGGCTAGGGTTTCTTTTGGAACCTCTTAAGACTCTCCCTATAACTCCCGTAGCCCACTTCTTATTAAATGTTGAATTATGGACTTAGTGGGTTTATTTATAATATAAAATTAACCTCTAAAATTCGTGGGTTATAATTCCCCTATTTTTAAAATTACCAAACTACCCTTTTTGGGTTGCCGGTAAGGCCTAAAAATGCTCCGGAACCCAAACTAAACTCCCGGCTAGTGTTTTCTGACTATTTCAACCCTTCCGAACATGTTGGCGCACTCAAAATGACCATTCGGTTGATAAAAATATAATTCACTTTTTAATTCCAATAATTTCATTCCTGACGCGATTGACACGCGTGTCCAAACTAAATTTTCAAATTGTCGTATTTTTGCCTCGCGACAATTTTAACATTCTCAATACTCATGAAATTTTCAATTTTGACTTCATAATCAAATACCAACTCACATCTCGTTAGTATTTATACCCGGATTAATTTTCAATTAATTCGCATTTAATTTAATTAATCCCTTAAATAAAAATCAATAAAATTACGGGGTATTACAATATCAATATGGCGTGAGCTTAAAAATATGGCTTCATCTGTCTACTAGCCTCAATTAAGGTCAATGCTAATTTCTCCAATCTGGGATATCTGACTTCTGCTCCTTGAAAAGTTTTGCTAGTGTAGTAAACTTGCTTTTGAACTCCATTCTCATCCCTAATTAAGGCAGACCTAACAGCTGATTCAGATACAACCAAATTTAAATACAGATTTTCTCGTCACACTAGTCGGGAGACTAGTGGTGGTGTTCCTAGGTACTTCTTCAATTCCAGGAAGGCTTTTTCACATTCATCATTCCATTCAAAGTTTTTTCTGAGTACCTTAAAGAATGGCGAACACCTCGGGACATAAATCTGTTGAGTGCTACTACGCACCTTGTTAGCCTTTGAACATCCTTTTTACAGGTCAGAGATTGCATTTCGATCGAAGCTTTTATTTTATCTAGATTGACTTCAATGCCCCTTTGATTTACTATATACCCGACGAACATTCCCTGATGAACTTTGAAGACACATTTGGTCGGATTTAACTTCATCTGGTGATTTTCCAATTGATTAAATGTCTGGCTAAGGTCGGTAATATGATTATCAACTTTTTTGCTCTTAATCAGCATATCATCAACATACACCTCCATATTCTTGCCTATCTGCTCTTCAAATACTTTGTTTACCAGTTGTTGATGTAAAAAATTAGACTATCTCTAATTATTTAATCACAGATAAAAATAAATATGAGACAAGAGATTTTAAAGTGGTTCAGCCTTCAATGAATGGCCTACGTCCACTGTTTGTGTTTTTATTGACTGTTTAGGAATTCTCGAAGTATGATTGTCCTCAAGAAATTTCGGTCCCCCCCAATGAGGATAATACAATGTATTTATAGCCTTGAGGCTGTACATGTGAATGGGTAATACATAGCTGTTCAACAAGCGTATACATCCGTATGATAATAATCAGTATTTAATGCGCATTTAATCCTCTTAATTGTCTGATAATAAATACTCTGATCGAGGTGCAACTCGGACCGCCTAAGTATCTCGGTATCCATGAGTTGCTCGGTGTAGTAAAGTTCCTCGGTGAGCACCTACTGCTCGGAGTATCTGAGCTGGTCGGGGAAATTGAGTTTCTCGGAGTCAAGGTATTGTTCAAAAGTGTTTGTTAGTGCCATGTAGATTGACACGTGTCTCCACTTCATTGTGCGATGTCAGTAGACTAAAATTGGTATCAACAGAAGCCCCCAATGTTTCACAGTTCGAGACTGAGGAGTGTGGAACATTCTTCTCAAAATATGGCGGGATTAAATGGTCATCCTGGATTTTAGGAGTGTTTTATTTGCATTTTTCGAATTCATAGAATCAGACTTTTCGAATTTTCTTAACTGCTTCGATCTCCGCGCCCTTTTTGTCTTTTTAGCCGTCGGTAGCGTAAACGTCTCCCTTTGTAATCATTATTTTTACCTTTTCCCAAGGTAAGGTATTTAAGCGTTGCAGAAAATCATATCGTCTTTTATTTTTTCAAATTTGTATCTTTGAGTTTTGCATTTTCTCTCTCTCTTGTGCGTTCATCCTTTTCATCGTTCGTTGTCAACAGATCCATCCTTTTTCTGTAAGATCTTCTTCCTTCTCTTTTATTTCCTTTATTCGCCATGGTTTACCCTGTTGAGTCAATTGATAAGTTTCGTTCTGATTTCTCTATTCCTTCATGGGTTGTTTTGGAGGAACTTTCTGAGCCTTCAAATTATTTTCGTTTGGCTGAGGGACATTGGTTCCCCAGTCTCTTCGTTGCTGAATGTGGCTTTTCTTTTCCTCCAAACCCTTTGTGTCTGGAATTCTGTCAATATTTTGGCGTGGTTCCTACAAGAATAGCCCCCAATACGTGGAGAATAGTTAACGGAGTTCATAGATTAAATCAAATTCATGGAACTCGTATAGGAATTCCAGAAATTATGTATTGTTATAGATGGGTTGTTGGTGACAATACTTTTTATTTAAAAACTAGGTTTTTAAATATGGATTTAGTGGTCAATCTCCCAGATGCCAATAGGGATTACTTCGAGCACGGGGTTGATATGAAAAATTGGCAACTCCCTCCACTAACTGGAAATGATGTGTACCAGGGTCCTAAATGCCCTCCCTATGGCAATGGGATAGGTTGTTTTTATTTTATTTTTGAAATTATGCTTCCTTTGTGTTTGATAAAATGTGTCACTGATATTTTAATTTTCATTTATTTACAGTTGACATCAAAAGAAGGTCTCCAAAAGAGACAGAAGTTAACTTAAAACATCTGAAACTTATCTGGGATTTGCATCAGACTGTTGCCGACGAGCATATCAGATCAGCTTCATATTTGCTGCAGTATAAGAGTTACACCTCGTCTTTTACTGCTCGTCCGGTGATAAGCGACGTGGAACCAATACCAGCTTCTACAAGTTCTTCACCTGATTCACATATTCCTTTGAGTGAAAGGATGAAGAGAAGAAGAGCTCTTGCCCTCTTCGAGAAATCTACCTCTATTGCTGGAGAGGCAAAGAAAATCAAACATGATGTCCCAGAAGAAGGGAAAAGAAAAATCGATGCACCTCCTCCAGCTGCTCCTGTGAAAGTTGTCGAGAAGCCCCCAGTGGCTCCGAGCAAGGCCGCTGCTCCAAGCGAGGTTATTGTCATCTCCCCGACTAAGACTACCTCCTTGGTCGAGACCGCTGATGCTCCTTTGAGGAGGTTGAAGAAGAGTTCCTCGGTTAATTTAGCTGAATCCATCGCTCAGCCCCCGACTACTGGAAGTGGTGTTCCCACTTTTGTTGCCCCAAGCTCTGCCATGAGCTCGGTGAAGTCTTAGATCATTCCCGAGATCCAAGGTATTGAAGAAAATCTTTCTCGGGACATGGTTACCACATTAGCTGCTCGTCATATTGCTTCTATAAGTATTATTGTCCTAAACTTTCATTTTTCCCTTGTTTTATCTGTGCACTGACTTGCTATTATTTTCTTTTCCTAGTTGGTGACCTGTTTTAATATAATTTTGAAGAAGGATGAAGCTATTAAAGCTTCAAGCTCCTCGTCAGGTGTAGAGGAAGCTTTGGTGGGTCTAACGCAATCTCTGAAAGATTCTCGTCAGAAGTATGTTGATGATAAAGCTGTCTGGGATAAGCAGATCAATTCGATCGAGTAGGAAAGGAATCAAGTTGTTGAAGTCTCCAAGGGATTGGAGAAGAAAATAAAAAAATTAGAAAGTAAGAATAAAGAGCTCGAAGGGAAGCTCCAAATTGCTAGGGAGCTTGAAGGTAAGCTCAAGGTTGCTGAGGAAGAGCTAAACAATCTTCGTGAAGTAGGTCGTCAGAAGGAAGAAGTGGAGAATAAACTGAAGGCTACCGAGGATCTTCTTTCCGAGAAGTTTTCCTCAGAGAAGGCGAAAAGGAAGTTGTCTGTAAAAAAATCCTTCAGTGCTGGCTGGGATAAGGGGTGGAATAAGGGTCTGGTTGCCATGATGTCACAAGTGAAATATGGTAGCCACAAATACTTTAGGGATGGATGGGTCGCTGCTCTGCAAGAGATGAAGGTTGATGGAAATTTTGACCTGTTTCAGCGACACATCTCGGGCCCCCCTCCAACTCCTGAAGAAGAAGAAGAAGAAGAAGAGGACGAAGCTGCCTCTGAGGAATCTTCCATGGTGATGGGAGATCAAATTTCTCATCCCACAGCTGTCCAGTCTTCCTGCGAGCAACTTTAACCATCTCTTATTTCAAACGAGCAGCTTCCAGCACCCCCCGAGCAACCATTTGTGCCATCCGAGCAACCTACTTCCTCGTCCCAGCCTCCCGAGAAAGTTTTGGGAGACAAGAAGAAGGTGTAGAGTTGTTTGAATTTTTCTCTTTGTTTATTTTTGTCAATTGTAATTATGAACTATGTACCTTTCTTTTATGATATAATGAAATTTGAAGTTTTGCCTATTCATAATGTTGTTTCTCTTCCTCTTGCTCCTTATTGATTCTTGCTCTTTCTTCTTTTTACTAGTTTATGGCCATGATGAAATTGTTATCTGCTCATGATATAAAATTGATGAAACAGTGCAACGAATATTTCAAAGCTGGCCATGCAGATTTGACTGATGCTCAAATTGTTGATATACTCGGTCCAAATGCTTCAGAATGAGCAGTTGAGGCCTACTAGTATTTGAAGTGCCTACTCGACCGTGCAGTGGCTAACAATGTAGCGTATTATGAAATGATTAAAGACCTCCAAGGTACTCTTGAAGAGCTTCAGTAACAATATAAGGAGTCTACAACCCTTTTGCACGAGGGATACGAGAAGAAGTATCAACAACTCATTGCTGATAAGGGGTATGATAAGTTGTTCGCTGCTTACAATGTGAGGGAGAGAACTTTGAAGGCTGAGGTCGAAGAGCACAGACAGATAGCTGAGTTGTTGGAATAAGAAAATAATAATTTGCAAAGAGAGGTATCTCAGTTGAAATCTGCAGCTTCTACCTCAAACACTTTGGTCCTTGTGAACGACGAGGGATTCTCTTTCTTAGAGGTCAAAAACGCCAACCTGAGGGATGAATTAGAAACCTTGAAGAGGATTGGTCCTTCTACCTCTACTCGGGGATGATCAAGAGCTCCTCGGGGGCGAGCAAGAGCTGATCGGATTCCTATCGAGGAACAAAGAACTCAATCGGCACTGGAGAATCAAGCAGTTCAGTTAGTTGCGAAGAATAAAGCTCTGGAAGAGATGTCCAAGAAGATCAGGAATCTGGACGAGCAGCTCTATGCACAGAAGTCTGCCTTGGAGAATAAAGAACTTTTTATAAAAAATCTTCACAAGCAACTGGAAAGGTTAACTTATTAATTCCACAAGCAACCTAGAGAATTTTGGATGGCTGGCTACAATGAGACTCTCTACCAATTGGATTATTGGATCCAAAATGCGAATAATGAAGGTTACAAACAAGGGTGGTTAAATTCCTTGGGTGTATTGCAATTGGAACATGGTCACTACTTGTGGGATTACCATAATCCTGGGTTGCTCGACTTGCCAGTGCCACCATTCAAACTCGACATGAGCTGGATCCCTGCTCGAGCAATCCCTCAGTGTTTGATTTCCAAATATCTTGGCGATTACAGTCTCCATTCCAATGTTGAGATATCTCACCCCGAGCACCTACTCGATCGACCATCTGTGATGAACATCAGGATGCTTAAAGGCCTTAATTTCATAAATTCCCCTTATGCATTAGACGATCCTCCTGCTGGCGAGGAACCTGTTTCAAAAGCAGAGGGGAAGAAAACCATAGAATAGGATTTCTGATGTAATAATTTTCATTTATTTTATTCTCAATGTACTCTGTTTTGGATTTAATGAAAAACTTCTATTTTTCTTTGAAATCTTGATTGCCATTGTCTTGTAGATATTTTGTAAAACACTTTACATATGTGTATGTATATCTGTTAAAAATATAACAACATTGTGTTATTTGCTGGTCAACTAAAGCTGGTTAAAATTTATTGTCGACTATCCCGAATTTGACGATTAACCAAAATTGATGGTATTTAGTTTCTCGACCAACTTGGTGGTAATTTAAAATGTTACGAGTATAAAAAAATTTTGCTTGATCACTTTTTAATTCTAAGCCATTAGCTGACTTTATACTCATGCTTTGCTTAATAAAAATATTCCCGACCAACCTGAGTTGGTGGATTTTCTTCCCAACCAACCTGAGTTGGCACTTTTGGGAAATATTTTTTATTCCCGACCAACCGGAGTTGGTGGATTTCCTTCCCAACCAACCTGAGTTTGCACTTTTGGGAAATATTTTTTATTCCCGACCAATCGGAGTTGGTGGATTTCCTTCCCAACCAACCTGAGTTGGCACTTTTGGGAAATATTTTTATTCCCGACCAACCGGAGTTGGTGGATTTTCATCCCAACCAACTGGAGTTGGCACTTTTGGGAAATATTTTTTATTCCCGACCAACCGGAGTTGGTGGATTTTCTTCCCAACCAACCGGAGTTGGCACTTTTGGGAAATATTTTTTATTCCCGACTAACCGGAGTTGGTGGATTTTCTTCCCAACCAACCGGAGTTGTCACTTTTGGGAAATATTTTTTATTCCCGACCAATCGGAGTTGGTGGATTTTCTTTCCAACCAACCTGAGTTGGCACTTTTGGGAAATATTTTTTTATTCCCGACCAACCGGAGTTGGTGGATTTCCTTCCCAACCAACCTGAGTTGGCACTTTTGGGAAATATTTTTTATTCCCGACCAACCAGAGTTGGTGGATTTTGCTGAGTAGTGTGTAACACTAGTATTCCGCGAAAAAATTTCAACAAAAGGAGAGAATTGGGTAGAATATCCTCATTTTACTGATGAAACTGCATTACATGAGAGTTTACATTACTGATATTATTTGCGCAGGTGTTCTGCATTCCATGCATTCTTAAACTCCTCCCCCTCTAAAGTTTATATTCTGTAGGTTCCTGGTCGAACAACTTCTGTAACTCGGTAAGGTCCATGCCAGTTCACTTCCAGTTTGTTGTGCTTTTGAATCACTTTCTTTAGCACATAGTCTCCTTCTTTCAAGTCGCACTTCTTCACTCTATTGTTGTAAAACAAAGTTGTTCATTGCTGGTAAGCAGCATTCCTGATGGCTGCTTCTTCTCTAACTTCCTCGAGCATGTCCAAGTCTAACCTTCTCATTAAATCACTGACAGGGGAATTGAAGTTCAGCACTTGGTGTGTTGGGAGACCCAACTCGGCAGGTATAACAGCTTCACTTCCAAATGCCAGCATATATGGAGATTCTCCAGTTGCTGCTCGGGGAGTAGTACGATAAGCCCACAATACTGAATATAGCTCGTTGATCCAGTTTGCTTTCGCGTCATTCAGTCTTTTCTTCAAGCCATTTATTAACGTTCTGTTTGTCACTTCAGTTTGTCCATTGCTTTGGGGATGGCCTGGTGCCGAATGGATCTTTAAGATATTTGACTGATGACAATAGGAAGCGAACTCCTCGTTGTCAAATTATGTTCCATGGTCGGTGATGAATGCACGAGGAAGACCATATCTATAAATGATATTTTTCCAAATAAATTGGTACACCTTTTCGTATGTCATGTCGACAAGAGGCTCGGCTTCTACCCACTTAGTAAAATAATCCACTGTGACGACGAGATATTTAAATCTTTCCCTAGTCGTTGGAAGTGGCCCGACCAAGTCAACTCCCCACATGGCAAATGGCCAAGGGGAAGTAATGGGTGTCAATAATGCTTGGGGAGTTCTTCGGATGGAGGAGAAACGCTGACACTTGTCACATTTCTTGGCATAGGCTATACAGTCAGCCCTCATCGTTGGCCAGTAGTATCCTGGCGTCATTATTCTTTGCAGAAGTGTCTGACCTGCTACATGGGCTCCACAAAACCCTTCATGGACTTCTTCAATAAAATCCTTCACCTCGGTGGGATGTACACATCTCTGCAAGCCAGCTATGATTCCTCGTCTGTATAGAATACTGATGATGCTGAGAATCAGCACCACCGGATAAGTGATAATGAGCTCAAACAGTAGTAGCCATGGCAGCCATAGAGAAGCATAAGAGTATGATATATGTAGAAGGGGATGAGTATAAGAGGGAATAAGACAACGGTGTATAGTGGTTCAGCCAATTTGGCCTACATCCACTGTGAGTGTATGATCCTCTTTAGTATGGGCACTAATGGCCTTGGATACAATGCACATAAGCTCCTCTCTCTCTACTGTGTACCAGCAGGGTTTTTGCTAGGGTTGCAATGATCCCATCCCCCTGTAGGGTTGTAGGTGACAAGTATATATAGGTCTTGGGGGGTGTAGTGTACCCCCCCCCAAGTATGCATGGTGCATGTGAATGATGATCCAATCAATCCCCTGTTGACACCTGTAGATGCCAAATGATGACATAATATTCCCTCACGTGAGGGTGTGATTCGGTTATAACGGTCTGCCACGTGTCATATGACCCTCACGCGCACTGTTCCACGCGTCTTCCAAACCATGCGCTGTCATGATGTCACCCTCGGCCTATGAGCCGAGGCCGAGGGCAAAGTTCCTTCCGGTAGCGAGCCTGGCCCAATTCTGGCCTCCTATTATTGGCCCCTCGTAGGGTCGTCCGGAGCCTCATGAAGGGTCGGCCCCTCGTACTGTCGTCTGGAGTCTGGTGAAGGGTCGGCCCCTCGTACCGTCGTCTGGAGCCCGGTGAAGGGTCGTAAGGAGATTGTTGAAGGGTCGGCCCCTCGTAGGGTCGTCCGTTTTGGAGGTAATCCTCGTCTAGGCTGAGGATATAAACGGGTATATCAATCACCCCCCAGCCCTTAGCCATAGGTGCCATTGAGATGGCTGAGGGATATTGCTAAAATTGAGATGCGTGTTATGACCAGTTAGATGAGTGACACATGGGCAGGTACTCATTGCTATTTAAGTTCCCAAGGCAGGGCGGCTGCACACTTGCATGGGGCTTTGTGCCCTGACTATACCCTTCTTGGCAAATGTGCCCATTTATTGTCAAAGTATATAAGAAATTTTCAAACTCTCTCTCCAACTTCTTCTTCTTCGCGCCTAACCATTTTCTCTCTCTAGAACTAGTCGCTATTTGCAGCCTTCAATCTCTCAGGCCTCACAGCGCTCTTGTTCTCTCCTCACCAGGTAACCTTTTTCTCCCCGCGCCTTCTTTTGTCTTCATTTCTGTGTATTTTTTAGGGTCGTAGGTCGGCACTTTCTTAGAGTTCCCCCATTGCCTTTTCCGGTGTCTTCTCCGGTTGTTAGTTCTTGGACATTCTTGACGAAAAACGTTTCAGTTCTTTGGTTTAATCCAGAAGTCAAACCTGGTCAATCCCCCAAGTGTTTGTAGTTGAATTGGCCAAGTCTAGTGTAATTTCTCCAAGTATAGGGTCTTCCCTTTAATGCTTAGGAGGCTTTACAACTTAGTGTCTGAATTCCCATCTTTGAGAGAGAAACTATTTACCGAGATCAGACGAATAGAGGAAGAGGAAGAGAGGAGACGAGGGGCCGACCCTAATTGGGTACGACCCATCTTTCCCATTCCTCTTGCCACCATAAGACCATCTGAACCCTCTGAGTCTTGTGGGTAGTCGTCTCGTCCGGCCGACACTCCCAAACCAAGTGAAATGGACGAGAGAACCTCCTCTCCAACTGGTGCTGGAACGTCTGGTAGAAGGGACACGTCTGACCTTTTCCCTCCCCGAGAGGCCGAGGGTACGATCCCCTCTGAGGCTGTCCCTGTGACAACCCTATCCACCAATGCCTTCCAAGTGGCTTTCCCTCAGGGTCCTCCTGCAGGTGATGAGAGGGAGGGGTATGAGTACGAGGACGATGATACAGATGACGAGGTTGATACCTCCCATGCCTCATCTTTTATCTCCTCCGTTAGGGATAGGGACCTTCTGATATGGAGGCATATTTACGGAGTGCCCTCTGGGGTAACTATGAGGGTTCCCTCTGAGACTGAGAGGGTTTTTGAGGGTGAAGAGGGAGAGGTTGCAGTCTACGAGCAAATGTTCAAGGTAGGTGTCAGACTTCCCTTCCACCCTGCCATTGTAGATATTCTGTCGGCTCTGGGCGTCTCCCCCTCACAACTTCCTCCCAACTCTTGGAGGACGATTCTGGGTTACATTTCCTTGTGGAAAAACTCTTTTACTGATGAGCCCTCGTCCGACGTATTCTTGGCCTGCTATAATATCACCTCTTCATCTAGACAGCCCGGATATTATCATCTAGGGGCGAGAAGGTCTGAGAAGAAACTTCTCCACGTGTCTCAAACTTCCAATCATGATTGGAAGAAGAGATTCTTCTTCATATCTGGGGCGTGGGAGCGCTCCGCCGAGGCGTCCCCTTCTGCCGATGGTCCGAAGGTCCCTAACAAATGGTCTAATCCCTCAATGAAAGCTAGGTCAGACCCCGGACTTAGCCTGGAGGAAAGGGATATTGTTGAGTATCTGAGGGGACGAGGGAGAGAGGGTGAGATCCCAAAGTTCGAAGATTTGATGACCCCCCGGTACCTCAAAGAAGCTGGTCTGAGGGTCGGCCCTCTGACGGAACTATGTGAGTTATACAGCATGTTTTCCATTTTCTACTTTTTTGAAATGTTTCCTGTTTATCTCTGTATTTTTCTGATGCATCGTGTCCTTTTCAGGTCGTCCTATAGGTGTGTCAGATTACCTCTGGGAAATGACTGCTCCAAGCCTACTCGCTGGTTTGTCAAAGAAGAAGGGGAAGGAGCCTCAGCAAGCTCCAAAGAAGACAAGGGCCTCAGGGCCGACGGTTGTTGAGCCGACAGCTGATAGCCACAAGAGGAAGGAGCCTGAGGCTCCTGTTGAGCATCAGCCTGATCCTAGGACGAGGGCAAGGGTCGAATCCTCTGAGGGGACGACCTCTTCGTCCAGCATGGGGGCCTTCTGGTCTCAGAATTTATCCCATCTGAGGGCCGACCCCTCATCCCTTATTGCCAACTTGAGGGCAGCCAAGGCCTCGATGTTCTCTGCACCATCGGCCTCTGACTTCGAGTTCTTGGCGAAGATGCCCCCTGCCAAAGTGTACGACTATGGTCTGCACTCCCTTGCTCAGGTATTGGTCTTGACCTTTTAATTTTATTCTTACTAACTGTTACCTCGGCCCATCTTGATGTTTGTTCTTTTTTTCTTGCAGTCTGTTTGTGCCTTGACCTCAGCCACCAAGTGGATGGTCGAGAATCAACAAAAGTTTCACGAAGCTGAGAGGGCCATTCAATAAGAGGCCGACCTACGGACAGAGCTGGACACTGCGAGGGCCGAGCTGGAGAGTACAAGGACTGAGCACGCTAGAGTCCTTGATGAGTTGACGAGGCAGCATGATGCCGATCTGCAGGCTAAGGACTTGTTGATTAAGGCCAAGGACGAGGCCTTAACCAATATGGAGGCCAAGCACAAGACTGACCTTGAAGCAGCTGTCCAGAAAGCCGAGGCCAATGCTGTTGAGGCTTACAAGGTTTCTGACGAGTTTCAGGGCTTTGGACTTGAATATCTGGAGAGGGGGATTAGGACGGCCTGTCGATGGGTCGTCCTAAGATTTGGCGACGTCGTCTCCTCGGTTCGCCCTTCACTGGAGGATGTTCAACTGGATGACCCCCTAATCGCCGAGGCTCTATCTCAAGTAGAATCCCAAGTGCAGGTCGAGGGGGTCGGCACGTCTGAGGATCGGCCAGTCCTGGTTACTGAGGAGATCACTCCCATAGATGTTGAGGCCCTGCCCTCTGACATTGTCCCTTAGGGTGGCTGCCTGTAGCCCATACCCTCATAATGTATCTATTACTTTTGAACTCTGTATTGTAAAACACTTGAATATTTTATGCTTTATTAATACCATAGTCTCTTCCTTTCCATAATTGCTGTCTTCCATATTTGACTCTTTTATGGTTTGCTCCTTGTTGATTTGCTTTGTTGATTTGCTTTGTTGATGCTATTAACCCCTCCCTCGTCTTTTTGAGGACCAATGTGGGGTCGTCCCCCCATGTGCCTTTATCATAGTCGAGGGACATAATAACCCAATGGTTTTTTAATCAAGTCTACCCTCGTCTTTTTTGAGGACGGTGGTGGGGTCGTCCCCTCCACAATTCCTCATTATAGCCGAGGGTTCAAACAACCAAATTAATGATTTTTATGGAGTCTACCCTCGTCTTTCTTGAGGACAGTGGTGGGGTCGTCCCCTCCACTGATCCTCATTATAGCCGAGGGTTCAATTAATCAAATTAATGATTTTTATGGAGTCTACCCTCGTCTTTTTTGAGGACAGTGGTGGGGTCGTCCCCTCCACTGGTCCTCATTATAGCCGAGGGTTCCGATAACCAAATTAATGATTTTTATGGAGTCTACCCTCGTCTTTCTTGAGGACAGTGGTGGGGTCGTCTCCTCCACTGGTCCTCATTATAGCCGAGGGTTCAAACAACCAAATTAATGATTTTTATGGAGTCTACCCTCGTCTTTCTTGAGGACAGTGGTGGGGTCATCCCCCCCACTGGTCCTCATTATAGCCGAGGGTTCCGATAACCAAATTAATGATTTTTATGGAGTCTACCCTCGTCTTTCTTGAGGACAGTGGTGGGGTCGTCCCCTCCACTGGTCCTCATTATAGCCGAGGGTTCCGATAACCAAATTAATGATTTTTATGGAGTCTACCCTCGTCTTTCTTGAGGACAGTGGTGGGGTCGTCCCCCCCACTGGTCCTCATTATAGCCGAGGGTTCCGATAACCAAATTAATGATTTTTATGGAGTCTACCCTCGTCTTTCTTGAGGACAGTGGTGGGGTCGTCCCCTCCACTGGTCCTCATTATAGCCGAGGGTTCCGATAACCAAATTAATGATTTTTATGGAGTCTACCCTCGTCTTTCTTGAGGACAGTGGTGGGGTCGTCCCCTCCACTGGTCCTCATTATAGCCGAGGGTTCCGATAACCAAATTAATGATTTTTATGGAGTCTACCCTCGTTTTTCTTGAGGACAGTGGTGGGGTCGTCCCCCCCACTGGTCCTCATTATAGCCGAGGGTTCCGATAACCAAATTAATGATTTTTATGGAGTCTACCCTCGTCTTTCTTGAGGACAGTGGTGGGGTCGTCCCCTCCACTTATCCTCATTATAGCCGAGGGTTCCGATAACCAAATTAATGATTTTTATGGAGTCTACCCTCGTCTTTCTTGAGGACAGTGGTGGGGTCGTCCCCCCCACTGGTCCTCATTATAGCCGAGGGTTCAACTTCTTTGCATGCATACTAGAAGTGATAACCACTGTATGAGGGAAACACTGATATTTCTCATTAATTTTCCATGTGTTCTGTCGAAACAATGCTTATTACAACTATGGCCTATGAAGACCTTACAACACTACTGATAGTATTTTTTCAAATGATCCGCATTCCAGGGGTTGGAAAAAGGTTCCCCCTCTAGGTTTTCTAGTCTATAGGTCCCAGGGACAACTTCGTCGGTGACCCTATAGGGGCCGTGCCAATTAGGATGGAGTTTATTGGGCTTCTGCCACGTCTTCTTGAGAACCAAGTCTCCTACTGCGATAGGCCTCTGTTTCACCCTCTGATTGTAAAACCTTGCGGTCCTCTGCTGGTAGGAAGCCTGCCTTATCTCAGCATCCTCCCTTCTTTCCTCAATCAAGTCCAGGTCAAGTCTCCTCTCTTCCGTATTTCCCTGGGGGTCGTACACTTGGACCCTATGAGTGGGAAACTCGACTTCGGTGGGGATGACTGCTTCTGATCCATAAGCTAACATGAATGGGGTCTCCCGAGTAGAGGTCCTTACTGTCATCCTGTACGCCCACAACACTGCATATAACTCCTCGACCCATATTCCTTTTGCCTCCTCAAGCCTCTTCTTAATCCCATCTAGGATTGTCCTATTCGTAACTTCGGTTTGCCCATTGGCCTGAGGTCGGCCTGGGGTGGAGAAAAATTGTTTGATACTTACCCTCTCACAGTACTTCTGCAGAGAGGCATTATTGAACTGGGTCCCGTTATCTGAGATGAGGGTGTTGGGTAGACCATATCTGCATATCACATTCTTCCAGATGAACTGGAAGGTCTTCTACTCTGTAATCGTGACCATCGGTTCGGCCTCTACCCACTTTGAAAAGTAGTCAATCGCTACAATGAGGAACTGATAGTTATTGACTGCCCTCGATAAGGGTCCTACCAGATCAATCCCCCACACTGCGAATGGCCATGGGGATGTAAGGGAGGTGAGAGGCTGATGGGGCTGGTGAGGGATGGTGGCAAATCTCTGGCATTTGTCACACTTCTTTACATATGCTGCGGCATCTTTCCCCAAGGTCAGCCACCAGTAGCCTTGGGTGATCACCCTCTTTGCCAAGGATCTACCCCCAACGTGGCTTGAGCACGACCCTTCATGCACGTCCTGTAAAATGGAAGGGACTTATGAGGGATGCACACACCTAAGTAAGGGGAGCAGAAACCCCTTTTTATACAGCATGTCTTCGATGACAGTGAACTTTGCAGCCCTGTATCTCAGCTTCTTCCTCTCTTGGCTTGCTTCTGGCATCTCTCCCCCTTTAATGTATCTGATCAGAGGGTCCATCCATGAAGCTTCTTGAGAAACATTCAGGCAATTTCTAAGTGTTCCCTCGTCGTCTTCGATAGTTGGTCGAAGCAAGATTTCTACCGGGACTGTCCTCCTTATGTCTGTCCTAGTAGCTGAGGCCAACCTTGCAAGGGCGTCAGCACGGCCATTGTCGAGCCTAGGTATCCTCTTGAATTTCACTTCCTTCAAGTTTTTCAGCAATGACCTCACCTTCTCAAGATACCTAGCCATCCTCTCGTCTTTGGCCTCATAGGCTCCTAGTATCTGATTCACCACCAGCCTTGAATCACTGTGAACCAAAATTTGGCCGACACTAAGGGACTTAGCCAAGGAAAGGCCAGCTATCAAGGCCTCATACTCAGCCTCATTGTTGGAGGCTTTGAAATTGAACCTCAGGGCGTACTCTATGTCTGTGCCGTCGGGTGCTGACACTATCAATCCAGCTCCGCTCCCGCTTTCGCAAGAGGACCCGTCGACGAAGAGACTCCACACAGCATGTTCCTCCGAGAAATTTCCCTCGATGAGTGACCCTTGTCTAAAAAGGTATCTTCCCTCTTCATTTTCAGCCACCTTTCTTCTAGCGGTGCTTATCTCAGCCGTATCTGCAGGAGGGTCGGTGAGCTTACCTTGCTGGGTATCTGTGTGGTTTAGACCCTCACCCTCGGCCATGTCACTCTCCCAAGTAAATTCATCCACGAAATCTGCCAAGGCCTGCCCCTTAATGGCTGTCTTAGGCTGATACACAATGTCGAACTCCCCCAGCTCTATAGCCCAGGTCATTAGCCTTCCTGATTTTTCAGGCTTGTGTAGGACCTGCCTAAGAGGAGAGTCAGTAAGAATGACCATAGTATGGGACTGGAAGTACGGTTTCATCTTCCTTGAGGCATGGATCAAGGCATAGGCCAACTTCTCCATCCTCGGGTATCTTTGCTCTGCCCCCTGGAGTGCCTTGCTGTTGAAATATACGGGCTTCTGTATCCCGTCTTCGTCTCTTACGATTGCTGCACTGATAGCGGACTCTGAGACGGCGAGGTACACGTAAAGTCGTTCACCCTGCACGGGTCGTGACAGCAGCAAGGGAGACCCTAAGTATGATTTTAGCTCCTTGAAAGCCTCATCACACTCTTCACTCCATTCAAAGGCCTTTCTGAGGATCTTGAAGAATGGTAGACACCTGTTTGTGGCCCTCGACATAAATCTGTTCAAGGCAGCTACTCTCCCTGTGAGCCTCTGAACGTCTTTAATGGACTTGGGGGTCTTCATCTCAATAAGGGCCTTTATCTTTTCAGGATTGGCCTCGATGCCTCTTTGATTGACAATGAACCCCAAGAATTTCCCCGCTCCGACCCCGAAGACACATTTGGCCGGGCTAAGCTTCATCCGATACTTGTCCATCGTATTGAAGGTCCTCTCCAGGTCTGCCACATGATCCTCTGCCTTCAGACTCTTAGTCAGCATGTCTTCTACGTAGACCTCCATAGACTTCCCAATTTGATCTTCAAACATTCTGTTTACGAGGCGCTAGTACGTTGCCCCTGCATTCTTTAGGCCAAAGGGCATGACCCTATAGCAGTATGTCCCCTTGTCAATGATGAAGGCGGTCCTCTCCGATTCCTCAGGGTTCATGAAAATCTGGTTATACCCTGAGTAGGCATCCATGAAACTCATGAGCTCATGGCCTGCGGTAGCGTCTACCATCTGGTCGATGCGGGGGAAAGGGAAGCTGTCTTTGGGACAATGCTTGTTGAGGTCTGTGAAGTCCACGCACATTCTCCACTTGCCGTTGGCCTTTGGGATGATGACTGCATTGGACAGACACTCAGGGTAGATGACCTCTCTGATAAATTCAGCGTCTTCTAATTTTTTAACCTCATCCCTGATGACCTCGTACGTCTCTCTAGAGTAAATCCTCCTCTTCTGCTTTACCAGCTTCACTCCCTCTACCACATTGAGCTTGTGGCACATGATTTCAGGGTCAATCCCTGGTATATCTACATGACTCCAGGCGAAGACGCTTCGCCTTCTCCTCAACAGTCTAATGAGGTCTTCCTTGATATCAGGCTTCAGAGACTTGCCAACTTGGACGGTTTTTCCCGGGTCATCCTCATCGAGGATGATGGGTTCTACCTCCTCAGCGGCCTCTCCTTTCTTGAGCTTCGTCTCGTCCCTGGGGTCTAGGGTATCAATGTTGTAAGTGGCCGTAGCCCTCTTGTGTGCCTCCCTTTCTTCAGCAGAGTTGTAGTAGCACTCTCGCGCTGTCGTCTGGTCTCCCTGAACCTCCCCTACCCCGTATGGGGTAGGGAATTTAATCATCTGGTGGACCGTAGATGGCACAGCCTCAAACCCCCTGAGGGCCACACGTCCCAGTATGATGTTGTATGCCGAAAACACATGCTCATCCAGCACAAAGAAACTGATCCTCTTGGTGAGCCATCTCGGCCATTCGTCCCCCATTCTGACATCAGCCTCATATATTCCCAGGGGATGAACCTTTTCCCCACTGAAACCAATCAATGGATGATGGTATGAGACAAGTCTGGCACGACTGAGGCCCAAGGCCTTGAAGCATGGCCAAAACATCACATCTGCTGAGCTGCCTCCATCTACCAGTATCCTCGGCACCTCGCACCCATGCACCCTGGTAGTGATGACGAGAGGGTCATCATGCGGGGCTAAGAGGCCTTTGAAGTCCATTCTCGAGAATCCCACAATCAAAGTGTCCATATCAACCTTCTTCCTTTTTTCTGAATTGACCGCTACGGAGGTTGAGTGCACCGTCTTCGTCACTGCCTTAGCCTCAGCGACATGGGCCTTCCTGTCGGCGACCTCAGACCCTCCTCCTGCCAGACCCCCGGAGATCATTCCTACGCCAAACGAGATCATATTGAGCCTCTTAACAGGACCGTGGTCGTCTCTTGGCGGGAGGTCAGGGTCGTCCTCATCATCAGAGGGGTCGTCCCCTCTTTTTTGAGGACCTTCTTTGCATGCATCAACTCCCTTTTTCCTGGGGTCGTCTCCTCGGCCCCTCTTGAAGGCCTCTCGGTCCACGTATTTCCTGAGCTTCCCTTCTTTCAGCATCTTCTCAATCTCATCTTTCAGGGCAAAGCATTTGTCTGTTACGTGACCATGGTCTTGGTGAAATTCACACCACAGGTTCTTATTCCTCTTGCCGGGGGCTGCCCTCAACTTCTCAAGCCACTTCAGGGACCGGTCACTCTTAATCTCATTGAGAATCTGTTCACAGCTGACCGTCAGAGGGGTGTACCCAGCGAACTTGTCATCCGAGGACCTCTTCTTCCCCTCTTTGTTCTTCTTAGGGTATTTGCCCCCACTTGCACCTCCTTTTTCGTCTTCATATTTTGCGGCCATCGCCTCTTCGGCGTTCATCACCTTCCCCGCTGTTGACAGCAGCTCAGCCATCGTCCTTGGAGGGTCTTCGTCAAGCTTCCATAATAGCTTCCCCTTTTGGAGTCCTCCGATCAGGGTTGTCATAGCTATGATCTCCTCATAGTCCTCCACCTCCAGCTTCTCTTTATTGAATCTGGCTATGTAGTCTCTCAGACTCTCACTCTTTCCCTGCTTAACATAGAGCAGGTGCGTGGTCTTCTTCTGTGGTCTCACCCCGAAGAAAAAGTTGTGGATGAACCGGTCCGCCAACTGCTTGAAGTTTTCAATGGAATTTTTTGGAAGAGACGTGCACCAGACATGTGCAGCCCCTGTCAGGGTACCAGAGAAGGCACGACACCTCATCTCATCTGAGATAGAGTATATGTCTGCCGCGGATTGATACATCTCCACGTGGTGGACAGGGTTGGTGCTCCCATCGTATCTTGGGGTGACCACAGGAGGCTTGAACTTTGAGGGCGTGGGGAAGTTGACTATCTTTGCCACAAAGGGCGAGCCTATGGTGTATCCCCTCTGAAGAGGGTCCCGGCTCTTCAGTATGTCGCCAATCTTATCCTCTAACCGCTGGATTGAGTCATTCCAGGGCCTCACAGGGTCGGCGTGGCCGATGTTATCCCCCGCTGCCTCTTGGAGGTGGATGGAGGGCTCCGCTGCGGCGGGCCTGTGTCGGCTGTTTACTTCCCTTTGGCCGTCATCCCGTCTTTGGGGTCAGCCTTCTGCTGCCTCTTTCCTAGATCTCGCTGCGCTTCTTGACTTGGACAACTTGTCCCGCAGGTCATTCACTGGGCACGAGGAAGACCATATATATAAATGATATTTTTCCAAATAAATTGGTACACCTTTTCGTATATCATGTCGACAAGAGGCTCGGCTTCTACCCACTTAGTAAAATAATCCACTGTGACGACGAGATATTTAAATCTTCCCCTAGTCGTTGGAAGTGGCCCGACCAAGTCAACTCCCCACATGGCAAATGGCCAAGGGGAAGTAATGGGTGTCAATAATGCTTGGGGAGTTCTTCGGATGGAGGAGAAACGCTGACACTTGTCACATTTCTTGGCATAGGCTATACAGTCAGCCCTCATCGTTGGCCAGTAGTATCCTGGCGTCATTATTCTTTGCAGAAGTGTCTGACCTGCTACATGGGCTCCACAAAACCCTTCATGGACTTCTTCAATAAAATCCTTCACCTCGGTGGGATGTACACATCTCTGCAAGCCAGCTATGATTCCTCGTCTGTATAGAATACTGATGATGCTGAGAATCAGCACCACCGGATAAGTGATAATGAGCTCAAACAGTAGTAGCCATGGCAGCCATAGAGAAGCATAAGAGTATGAATATGTAGAAGGGGATGAGTATAAGAGGGAATAAGACAACGGTGTATAGTGGTTCAGCCAATTTGGCCTACATCCACTGTGAGTGTATGATCCTCTTTAGTATGGGCACTAATGGCCTTGGATACAATGCACATAAGCTCCTATCTCTCTACTATGTACCAGCAGGGTTTTTGCTAGGGTTGCAATGATCCCATCCCCCTGTAGGGTTGTAGGTGACAAGTATATATAGGTCTTGGGGGGTGTAGTGTACCCCCCCCAAGTATGCATGGTGCATGTGAATGATGATCCAATCAATCCCCTGTTGACACCTGTAGATGCCAAATGATGACATAATATTCCCTCACGTGAGGGTGTGATTCGGTTATAACGGTCTGCCACGTGTCATATGACCCTCACGCGCACTGTTCCACGCGTCTTCCAAACCACGCGCTGTCATGATGTCACCCTCGGCCTATGAGCCGAGGCCGAGGGCAAAGTTCCTTCCGGTAGCGAGCCTGGCCTAATTCTGGCCTCGTATTGTCGGCCCCTCGTAGGGTCGTCCGGAGCCTCATGAAGGGTCGGCCCCTCGTACTGTCGTCTGGAGTCTGGTAAAGGGTCGGCCCCTCGTACCGTTGTCTGGAGCCCGGTGAAGGGTCGTCAGGAGATTGTTGAAGGGTCGGCCCCTCGTAGGGTCGGCCGTTTTGGAGGTAATCCTCGTCTAGGCTGAGGATATAAATGGGTATATCAAATACCATTAGTCAATACATAACGAGAAGCTTTAAACTTCAATTTCTTAGCCGCGAGTTTGTCAATCAGTAATTCTCCCTCCTCAATATATGCCCTGATGGGATCCATCCAAGATGGCCCTAAATCAAGGGTAATGAAATTCATCGTCAGCTCTTCATCTATGCTCCGACCAGCTAGAATTTCAATTGGGATTGTTCTTCGTAGCTCGGTACGAGTAGCCGATGCTAATCGAGCTAAAGCGTCTGCTCTTGCATTCTCCATTCTTAGTATTCTAACCAGTTAAACAGTAACAAATTTTGATACCAACTCCATCGCCTTTGCATGGTACTTAATCATCAACTCTCCTTTTGCTGCATATACACCGAGCATTTGATTTACAATCAACTGTGAGTCACTGCACACGATTACCTGCTCTGCCTTCATGGTTTTTGCCAGACTAAGACCTACAATCATCGCTTCATATTCGGCCTCATTATGAGAAGCTTGAAATTGGAAGCGCAGGTCATATTCTATGTCGATCTCGTATGGACTTTTCAATACAATCACGGCTCCATTACCCAAGGTGCATGATGAGCCATCCACATATAGGTTCCATACAGGTATTTCGTCCTTAAACTTCTTATTGGACAAAATTCCTCGATGGAATATTTGTTGCTCCTTTATCTCCATTTCTACCACACCTCGTTGCTCATCGACTTTCTCCTCTTGCTTTCCGACCATCTTAAGTTGATCGGGGTTTAAATTTGATGACCCTGTAACATCCACAGGTTGGTCGATGCTCAGCTTTTGCTCCTCGGGGGTATCAGGATAAGTGGACTCTGCTATAAAATCTGCTACTGCTTACCCTTTCAATGATGATCTAGGCTCATAAATTATATCATATTCACCGAGTTCTATTGCCCAGTACATCAATCTCCTTAATTTTTTTGGTTTGTGAAGAGCTTGCCTCAACGGCATATCAGTATATACGACTATGGTATGAGCCTGGAAGTATGGCTTCATTCTTCTACTCGCTTCGATCAGTGTCAGTGCCAACTTTTACAGCTTCGGATATCTGATCTCCGCTCCTCGGAAGGCCTTACTAGTGTAATAAATTGGCTTTTGTACTCCATCCTCTACTCTTATTAATGCCAAGCTAACTGCATTTTTCGAAACTGCCAGGTACAAGTACAACCTTTCTCCCATCACTGGTCTGGACAACAGTGGAGGTGCTCCCAAATATTTCTTTAATTCTTAAAAATCTTTCTCGCATTCTTCATTCCATTCAAAAGTCTTTCGGAGCGTTTTGAAGAATGGGAGGCATCTATCAGTTGCTCTCGATACAAATCTGTTAAGTGTTGCTACTCGCCCTGTAAGACTTTGCACTTCTTTCTTCATTGTTGGAGATCGCAGCCCTAACAGAGTTTTAATCTTTTCAGGGTTTGCTTCAATGCCTCTTTGATTGATAATATACCCGAGAAACATACCTTCTCGTACTCCAAATATGCACTTGGTCGGGTTCAGCTTCATTTGATATTTATCTAATTGATCAAAGGTCTGGCCTAAGTCAACTAGATGGTCAGCAGCTTTCTTGCTCTTTATCAGCATATCATCAACATAGACTTCCATATTGCAACTGATTTGTTCTGCAAACACCTTGTTCATCAGCCGCTGATATGTCGCACCTGCATTTTTCAAACCAAAAGGCATAACATTATAACAATAAGTTCCCCTAGGGGTAATGAAAGAAGAACTCTCCCTGTCTTTAGGTTTCATTTTAATCTGGTTGTAACCAGAATAAGCATCCATGAAGCTTAGTAGCTCGTGTCCCGAGGTAGCATCCACTAGTTGATTAATTCGAGGCAAGGGAAAATGATCCTTTGGACATGCTTTGTTGAGGTCGGTGAAGTCCACACACATCCTCCATTTGTTGTTCTTCTTTTTCACCATCACCACATTTGCTAACCAGTCTGGATACTTAATAGCTTCAATAAAGCAAGCTTTATGGAGCTTCTCGACCTCCTCCTGTATAGCTTGGTTCTTCTCGGGGCTGAACACTCTTCTTCTTTGCTTCACTGGCTTTATTTCCTTATTCACATTGAGCTCGTGACATAAGAAATTTGGGTCTATTCCGGGCATATCTTCATGACTCCAAGCAAAAGTTTGTTTTCTGCTTTTTAAGAAAACTATCAACTCCTGTTTCAATGAGGCATCTAACGACGAACCTATCTGAGTTGTTCGTTCAGGGTGCTCGTCGTCCAGAATGATGTTTTCAGTGGCTTCTACCACCTGACCTTTCACGAGTTGCGACTCATCTCTAGGGTCCAATGTTTCAATTTCTGCACCCTCATCCACCTGATAGGTAATAGACTTTTTCCTAGATTCCTCTAGTTCCTCCTGCTCGGTAGATGAATAGTAGCATTCCCGAGATACTTTTTGATCACCCTTCACAACTCCTACTCCGAAATTGGTTTGAAATTTTAGGCATTGATGTACTGTAGATGGTACTGCTTCGAACTTTTTCAATCCTACCCTTCCCATAATGATGTTGTAGGCTGATTGAACATTCTTATCCATCACGAAGAAGCGTACTCTTTATGTTCGACAAGAAGGCCATGTACCGATGAACATATCCAACTTGATCGTCCCAAGTGGAAAAACTTTCTCGCCAGCAAAATCGAGGAGGGGCCTATGATAAGGCTCTAATTGGGATAACTTTAGATTTAAACTGTCGAAGCACGAGTAGAACATAATATCAGCTGAGCTACCATTATCAACCAGTACTCTCGAGATCATTACTTCCTTCATTCTCATTTTGATCACCAATGGGTCATCATGAGGATACAACACACCTGCGAGGTCATTTTTTGAGAAACCGATGACCAGTTTTTCTTTGTTGACCTTCCTCGGGCGATCATCTTCAGCCAAGTTTATTCGTTGAATATATGAACAGGCTTGAGCCTCATTGAGGTAAGCTTTTCTTTCTGCAGTAAGGTATCCACCTCCTGCATCTCCACCTGTAATAACATTGCAATCAAAGGATCCAAAACGTATTGAAAATACTTCACGTTCTGGCTGCCTTGGTCTTTTGGGAAGATCGGGGTCGTCTTCTGGATCATCTTCATAGTCTCTTTTCTTGTTCTCCTCTGCTCGACGAGGAGATCTAGATCTCTCTGTTGCTCGGTCGTTGTTTCTTTTTTCATTTCTACGATCAACATACTTTGCCAGTTTTCCTCGTCTAATGAGTGCCTCGATCTCATTCTGAAGAGCTATACAAGTTTTGGTCATGTGGCCATGATCCTTGTGGAACTTGTAATATTTGGCCTTATTCCTCTTGTCAGGATCTGACTTCATTTTTTCTGGCCAGTTTAACTCCTCGTTGTTCTTGATTTCTTCTAGAACATGCTTAATGCCTACCTTCAAAGGAGTATAATTTTCAAATTTCTTTAACACCTCCCATGATGGCTTTGTTTTTGAGTGCTTATCACCACCATTATTTTTATGTTATTTCTTTTTGGCCTTATCACCCTCCACCTTGTTTTCTTTGGTATCCATATTCTTTTTTACAGCCATAGCCTCCTCGGCATTCATGATCTTGGCCGCTTTTGCCATCAATTCCGATATGGTTCTGGGTGGATCTTTAGCCAAAGTGTAGTACAACTTATTGGGAAACAGCCCACTCATCAGAGCAGTAATCGTTGTCTTTTCCTTGTAATTAATAACTTCGAGTTTCTCGTTATTGAAGCGAGTTATATAATTTCTAGTGCTCTCACCTGCCTTTTGTCTAACACTTAACAGGTGTGCTACTCGTTTAACAGGCTTTGCTCCAAAACAGAAGTTTCCAATGAAAAACTTGGCTAGTTGAAAGAAAGTTGAAATCTTACCCCGAGGAAGATTATTGTACCATATTTGAGCAGATCCTGTAAGAGTTCCCGAGAATGCCCTGCATCTCATCTCATCTGGCACAGCATAGATGTCGGCAGTAGCTTGGTATTGCTCTATATGAAGGACAGGGTCGGTTTTTCCATCATATTTGGGAGTCACAACAGGTGCTTTGAACTTTGATGGTGTGGAAAAATCCACAATTGCTTGGACAAAAGGTGTCCCTTGGACAAAAGTTCTTTGTAGAGGATTCCTGGCCTTGGCCATTTCCCCTAATCTATCCTCCAACCTCTGAATAGAGCCTTTCCACCCATCATTTCCTTCCTCGGGCTTACCGGTTCGAGCAATTGATCGTATTGAAGTAGCTTCCTGGGACCTATCTTGTCGAGCAGCTGGTTGTGATTGGGCAGAACCCTCTCTTATATCAAATGGTCACCAAAAGTTTCTCGACACAGCCTTAGGAGGACTTTTATTCTTTCTAGGCCCCAATCGATCAAAAGGAGAGACCCTACTTAATCTTTCTAGTGCACTGGTACTTTCTGGGGAGAGAGTGATGTGTTGTTCAGTATCTGTGGCTCGTACTGACGAAGTTCGACCCGGTTGATAAGAAAAATCTTCAGATCTATCAATGCGATATGAATCGCTTTGCCTAATGCGTGAAGAAAGTAAATGAGTATTTCTTTGACCACTTCGTTGTCCTGAATAGGTTTTCTCCACCTTGGATGGTTTGCATGAGTTGTCGCATTGTTTCCTGCATGACTGTCCGGCCTTGAGCCAAACTGGCCATGATTCCAGCCAGATCTTGGATATTTGGAGGAGCGGATGGAGTTGGGGGGTTTCCAGCGTTTCGATTGCTGGATTCAGGGTTGTCAGCCATTGGTGATGAACTGTTTTTGGTGAAAAATGAAAATTACAGTCATTTCCCACAGACGGCGCCAATCTGTTGATGTAAAAAATTAGACTATCTCTAATTATTTAATCACAGATAAAAATAAACATGAGACAAGAGATTTTAAAGTGGTTCAGCCTTGAATGAATGGCCTATGTCCACTGTTTGTGTTTTTATTAACTGTTTAGGAATTCTCGAAGTATGATTGTCCTCAAGAAATTCCGCCCCCCAATGAGGATAATACAATGTATTTATAGCCTTGAGGCTGTACATGTGAATGGGTAATACATAGTTGTTCAATAAGCGTATACATCCATATGATAATAATCAGTATTTAATGCGCATTTAATCCTCTTAATTGTCCGATAATAAATGCTCTGATCAAGGTGCAGCTCGGACCGCCTAAGCTGCTCGGACCGCTTAAGTATCTCGGTATCCATGAGTTGCTCGGTGCAGTAAAGTTCCTCGGTGAGCACCTACTGCTCGGAGTATCTGAGCTGGTCGGGGAAATTGAGTTCCTCGGAGTCAAGGTATTGTTCAAAAGTGTTTGTTAGTGCCATGTCAGTAGACTAAAATTGGTATCAACACCAGTCTATGATAAGTGGCACCTGCAATTTTTAGATCAAATGGCATAACATTGTAGCAATAAGTTCCTCAAGGGATAATAAAGGAAGTACTTTCTCTATCTTATGGTTTCATTTTGATCTGGTTATAACCAAAGTATGCATCCATAAAACTCAGCAGCTCATGCCCCGAAGTAGCATCCACCAGTTGATTAATTCATGGCAAAGGAAAATGATCTTTTGTGCATGCTTTATTCAAGTTAGTCACATCCACACACATCCTCCACTTATTGTTTTTCTTCTTGACCATAACTACGTTGGCCAACCAGTCTGGGTACTTCACATCTTCAATAAAGGAAGCTTTTAGAAGCTTCTCCACTTCTTCTTGTATAGCCTAGTTCTTCTCCGGACTGAAAAATCTTCTTCGTTGCTTTACAGGTTTAACCTCCTTATTCACATTAAGCTCATAGGATAGGAAGTTCGGCTCTATACCCGACATATCTTCATGGCTCCATGCGAACACCTACTTTCTTTGTCTCAAGAAGGACACCAACTCCTGTTTAAGAGCAAGTTCCAATGATGCTCCTATTTGAGTAGTTCGTTCTGGTTTATCATCGTCCATAATGATTCTTTTGGTTACCTCCATCACTTGGCCTTTTACGAGCTCAGATTCATCTCTTGGATTTAAGGTTTCAACCTCAGATTCGTTGCTCGACTTAGACATATCCACTTGATACATGGTGTTTTTTTTCTTTACTTCTAACATATCTTCCTCCTCAGCAGATGAATAGTAGCATTCCCGAGATACTTTCTGATCTCCTTTTACTATTACCACTCCTAAGTTGGTCAGGAATTTTAGGCATTAATGAATAGTAGAAGGTAAAGCTTTGAACTTCTTCAGTCCCACTCTTCCCATGATCATGTTATAAGCATAATGAACAGTTTTATCCATTACAAAGAATCTCACTTTCTCTATCCTGCTTGATGGCCATATTCCAATCAATATATCTAACTTTATTGTTCCCAATGGATATACTTTCTCGCCAAAGAATCCAATAAGTGGCCTGCGGTAAGGCTCCAATTGGATGAGTTTCAAATCCAGACTATCAAAACAGGGATAGAACATGAAGTCTGCCGAACTACCGTTATCCACTAATGTTCTGCCTACCAGTACTTCTTTCATCCTGAATCTGATCACTAAATGATCATCATGATGATACAATACTCCTGATAGATCATTCTTGGAAAAGCCAGTTATGAGCTTATCCTTGTTAACTTTCCTTAGTTGGTCCTCCTCGACGAGGTTGATTCGCTGGATGTAGAAACAAGCTTGAGCCTCATTAAGTTAAGCTTTCCTTTCAGCTGTATGATCTCCTCCTCCTACATCTCCACCTGTAATCATATGGCAATCAAAGGATCCAAAACTAAGCGTGAATACCTAACGTTCAGGTTATTTAGGCTTCTTGGGGAGATCAAGATCGTCTTCTGTATCATCGTCATGGTTCCTCTTCTTATCTTCTCTAGGCTTAACAGGTGATTTAGATCTCTGTCGACCTCTACTTCCAGTTCTTCCACCATCTGGTCGATCAACAAATCTATCCAATTTTCCTTTTCGAATGAGTGCTTCTATCTCATTCTGGAGAGCAATGAATCGGTTGGTCGTATGCCCATGATCTTTGTGAAACTCATAATACTTGGACTTACCCCTCTTATCAGCAGATGACCTTAACTTTTCAGGCCAACTCAAATCATTGTTGTGCTTGATTTCCTCCAACACATGATGTATATCCACCATTAAGGGAGTGTAATTAGTTAATTTTCTGAGCCGATTAGGCTTTATATTACTTTCGAATTCGTGCGCTCATTGTGATTCTTGTGCTCTTTCTTATTTGACTTTCTTTCTATCTTTGCTTCCGCCTTTGCATCTAAATTCTTTTTAGCAGCCATAACTTCCTCGACGTTCATAATCTTCGCTGCTTTGGCCATCAATTCTATCATCGTCTTCGGGGGATCTTTTGTCAGAGTATAATATATTTTGTTGGGGAGCAAACCACTTATGAGGGCAGTGATTGCAGTCTTCTCTTCGTAATCAATGACTTCACTACAAGAAAACTTGGCTTTAGCGACGTTTTTTAAATGTCGGAATAAACTCCAAAAACGTCGATAACAGAAATTCTGACGTTTGGGCAACGTTTTTAAAAAACTTCGACGTATCTTCAGTCGAGAAATAAGCGTCATTTGTTAAAAACGTCGGGTACACATTTCTCGACGCTTCCAGCTATGTTTATTAGCCGTCGATAATTGTCCTTGCCTTGCGGTATAAATGCAACTTTTTTTTAAAAAACGTCGGATTTTGGCTCAACGTTTTCCCAAAAGCATCGAAGATATTAAATTAAGATTTCAACACAAAATTCAATGATTTCCTTGAAAACATCATAATGTTAATTGACTTTTTTCATACTATATTCCAACATTTTTTTGTAAAGCGTAAATATTTTAAGTGTCATATAATATCCAAGTAGACATCATTAATATTATAATGGATCCCTCAAAGAAATTCTCAATCAACCAAAGAAAAACGATATATAATAATATGTAATCATCCCAAAACAAAAAAGAAAGTGTATCTTCAAACATCCCAAAGTTGTCTACTAATAAGCCAAAAATTTCTACCCAAATATTCCAAACAAAATATGAAACATATTTTATCATAAAAAAATGCTAGAGTAATGTTCAAAGCAGTCAATACGATGTCTCCGGGACCATAGGCATGACAGAAATACCTGTAAAAAGAAAGAAAATAACTATTAAAAAGTAAACAAGTCAATGTAAAAGTGATGCACAAAAGAAAAATGAAAGGTGATTAGGGACTTACTTTCCCATTCAAACTTTTTAATTATTGGGTATTTTTGCCTTCTTCACACGCTCCTAAAATTTGAACAAAAAAATAGTTGGAAGAGGGATAGTAATTAGCTTCAATGTTTTCAAATCAACAACTTATGGAGTAATAATGAAAACTTACAACAACTTATACGATCAAACTGAAAAATAGTGATGTATATAACTTTAAAATATATTTTCACATATAAAAGAACCAAAATAAAGTAATATGTTAGCAAATAATATTCCCATATAGCTTATGAAGTTTGTGACCTGGCCCAAATAAAAACCGTAAATCACACAATCTAGGTCTGGTAACATTTTTTTATTTCCAAGTTAAAAGATTAATTTTCAAAAAGGATCCTAAAGTTTTGATATTTTTTATGACAAATTGTGGTCAACGCATTATTATAAGATTTATAAAAATAGACGTAATATTTTGTAAATTACGTTTTTTCGTTGTTGGATACTATAATATATTATGTTTTTTTTTGTATTCGAATAAGTGAAGTGATAAAAACATGTGAATGTTGATAAGGTAAATAGTTATATAGTAGCAAAGCATGTTTAATACGCTTATTATTTTATAAAAAAGCCGGCAGAGTTTCCTTTGTTTATTCATGAAAACCAACTTGTTTTGGCATTTAAAATGAACTCAACAACAGCAACAACCACCAAATTAAACCACAAATAATTCCCTTCCGCCAATTTCAATGAATTGCCATTAGAACGAGTATAACTATCTTATATATATATATATATATATATATATATAATGGATCTTATATGCATAAAATGATGAAAATATTAACGCTCTTACTTTAAAATGTGCCATGAAGTATTTTAGAGGCAAAAATACTAACCCCACAATAGTTACGAAGTTGAGTTCGTGATATGATTTGTGGTGGTGCCTTCATTGAGGATTGCGAACGACGTTGCGATTGAACCTCAGATGTTAACGGTTGCAACTGTGGTGATGCTACAAGATCAACATTAGCATTGACAGGAACCTAGCAATTAGAATATACAAAATATTAGAAGTAATGCATAAAATTAAGAAATTATACTCATACATCCAATGGTTAATAAAAGTTTACATGTTTAGCGCCTAAAGAAACATCTCACATAGATGGGATAAAATCACCCATAGAATGCATACGAGACTCCATAAAATCATGTATATGAGCTTCCACCCGTTCATTAATTCGAGATTCCATAGCAAATATATTTTCTTGCATCTGAGATTCCAGTTTCTCTTTCATTTCAGCTTTCTTCCTCTCATATTAGGCCTCTATCTCACGTCGCATCCTTTTTAGCTCTTGTTGATGCTATGTCTCAATATCTCTCAACTCAAATTGGGATTGCTTATATGATGGTCTAAATATCATATTGGGAGAGACACCGAGTCCAAATGTGTGCACACACCCATGTCTTTCAGGTCCCATAACTTGCCCAAATATATCATCCCATGCAACACTGGTCTCCGTTGTCTCTAGATTTTACGATTCTAGATCGTCCGTCTCTTGCTGCAAAAATCAACCCCAGTTCTTATACAAACTTCAAATTATATCGTACATATGTAAGAATTCCTATAGACATGATTCAAGTTTCCATCAAGACACACATATATAATTTATAATATGGAACAATAAATCACAGCACAAAAGATACATATAATCGCTCGGGCAGTTGCTTCATTAACCGACCCATTCCCTTTGGATATATGTGTCTCCTTGTACACCATCATACGAGTTGGTTTGAATCCCATCGCTTTAGTCATCTATAAGTACACTATATTAAGTGTCAAATCATAACATAACAATACAATAATAACAATGAACTACTAAGTACAATTTTTTTACCATGTGTCTACCTTAAGCATGAGTTTTTCGACCAGATGTATGCGGTGTTTGCAAAAGTGCACGAATGGTTTTGTTCTTCGCACTTTTGGTCTAATACAATGGAAATACAGTTAATCATATAACAAATTTTGATTAAATCCTAATATTAATCTTATTATTAATAAATTAATTCATTTCATGTTGTCCTTTATAGGCGAGATAAGCATAGTGTGTACACGTAATTTATGACTAGACTCAACAACTAGTATATACATGTGTTGGGGTGGAGTCCCAGCTATAGACGAACGTTTTCCACTAATTTTCCTCGACTCGTTGGGGACAATTTACCAAGCATCCCTCATTAGTTATATACTTAGTATAACCTTGGAGCTTTGTTGTGGCCTTCCAGTCCTTCCACTTTCTTCCAACGGATTGCATCATAAATTTTCTCATCTCTTTCGTGGCATTCGTATTCTCCTACATTACATCAATGTGTTAGAGAAATAAACTGGAAAATATATATATTCACATATACAAATTAGGAAACCTATTTTCATTTTATTAACATTATACCTTGATATGAATCCAAATCATGTTCTTATCCTCTTTGGGGACTTGTCTCCAATAAAAGTAGGTTAATGGTGATAGTTGGCCATTGTGTGCTAGAACCCCTAAATTTGAAGCAAGTCTAGACGCGGGTTCTTCAATGGGTTGGACAAGCTCATTCACCTCAATTTCTAAAATTCCACCATCTTTACCCCACCCGCTATGCATTAAAGTGGGGCCTCGAACTCGTCTCTGCTCCTCTAGCTCCTCCTCTTGGCCAGAGCTCGGATCTAAGTTTTAAGTAGGATTGACTAAAAAATATCCAAGAATTACTTAAATGTCAAGAATAATATTTTTCATGAATTAGAAATATAAATAAGTCAACTAAAAACCATACATGTAACTTGTTCTTGTTGTTCGATGCTGCCCGACAACGAAGGGATCAATGGTCTAATAGGTGGCCAATTCGATGGAGGTTTAGGCATGGTAGGGTTGGCTCCTACATGATCATGTTGTCGTTTAGGGGTTGGCATAGTTCCTCTAATGTGTTGGGTTTGAGATCCATTGATCGTCTTCGTACTGAATGAAACAACATTAGAAAAAAGCAGTTAATTAGATCTAACGTTATTGTAACATAATTTTAAAGAACCTTGCAATGCCAAATGAGTGGAGGAACAACGGTATAATACCCCATTTTACAGAACGAAGTAGATTTAAAAATTGTGGAAATCATGTATGTTTTTCTTAAAGAGAGTTTATAAGCCGTGTTGAAAATTTATAAGTTGTGCTCATAAATTATAAATTATAGGTACGTGTGAACGGATCCACACATAGCTAACTTCATTGCCTAACCATTGTGTTCATAGCAACTAGGTATTAAAATCCCCTCGATAAACACAAAAATATAATAATTATATTATTTCAAAGTTTACATATGATAAGCACCCAAAACTGTACCACTTTCTACCCTGAATAGACGTACTTTAGTTGTTAATTCTCAACAATATGGGTCTTATGTGCTTAATTGTTCATTATGCAGGCTTAATTGCAATTACGGTGTAAAAAACGTTATTTCAAGGCAATTTGCAGTTCATAAGGAGCTAAATTACCAATCCCGTAACCCTAGCCTATCCTAAACCTACCCTAAACCCTGTGTGTATTTAGTTTGTATTTTTTTAATCATTTTTTAGATTTTTAGTTTGAGTCATTTTTATTTTTAGGATTTATTTTAGATTTATTTAAAATTTTTAGGATTTATTTTCTAATTTTTATATTTCTTTTTATTTAGTATTTTGATTTTTATTCTATTAGTTTTTAGTTTTATTTTATTTTATTTTATTTGGATTAGAATTTTTAGGATTTCATGTATTTTTAGTTCATTAGATTTTATATTTTCATTTCTTTATTTCTTTTGTTTTATTATTTTAATTTTTCATAGCTTAGGATTTTATTTTTTTTAGTTTTAATATTTTTATTTTTTATTATTTTTAGTTGTTTTATTTTTAGTTAGGTTTTATTTTTTATTTTAGTTGAGTCTTTTTATTATTTTAATTGGTGTCCTAATTAAACACACACACAACCCCCTTATCCTACACAAACCTAAACACCATACACACCCTATACCCACAAACTTATCCTACACCCTAAGCCACACCTACTTTACCTACACCCTCACTACACCCAATACCTATCCCCTTCTTCTTCAACCTCAAACCCCCACATTTTCTCTCCTCTCTATCCACCATTACCAACCCAATAAACTCTCCTCTCTCTCTCTCTCCTAACCTCTACCACCCTAAACCCACTTCCCCCATGTCCAACCTTATCCCAAACCCGGTTACAACCCTACTGCGCAACCAGCTCCGGCGGCGCTAAAATCCGTCGGCGATAGCCCCAAACCGACAGCAATAATTGACTCCGCCGTCCCTTTACCCCTTGCACCCGGCGTCATCTCCGACCTCTCTCTCCCCAGCCAACACCGATCCACCCGCCGGCGACCTCCTATACACGAAAACGCCGGCGAACGCCGACCCTTGCGCCGACTTCCCTCAAGCCTGCCGTCACCGACCACCTCCGGCCAATCCAACCCATTTTCAATCCAAATATCAAACCAAAATGACAAACCCATTTCAACTCCCAAACCAAAGATGATTTTTCTTACCTGCAAATCCCAAACCAAGCCAAAACAATAACCCACTTGTTCCTAATTAAACATTTATGTCCCAATACCCATTATACCCCCAACTACCTAACTTTATGTCATTTCCAAAAATACCCATAAATCATATCAGATTTTTATCTCCCAATTCCCTCACCCATATACCTTCCTTACCTCACACATTTGCTATGCACATGTGCACTTCTATTACCCAATTTACTCCCATGTGCACACTCCCCATGCTCTTACATCTTAATTCTTCCAACTATACCGCCATGCTCCATGCCTACTATAAATGAAGATGAAGACTCATCATAAAAAAAAAGAGCTTTTAGATAGGAATTTTAGAGAGAGAATTGTAGAGAAAAACACCATTTGTAAATAGTTTTGTTTTATTCTTTTTTTTTTAGATATTTGTGAGGTTAAATATTGATTGAGATTTAATTGAGTGTTCATTTATTTTCAAATTAATTGGATTCTCAATTGGAGGGTTGTATGCTTCTCATTCAAGGATTGAAGTTTATTGAATTCAAGAGATTGGTTTGATTATTCTTCTCTCTACTATTTTATTATATATGCTTTTGATTATTAATTTGTCATATTTTATACCATGTTAGGCTAAAACCCCTTTCAAGGGGTGGGTTAAAACCCTTAATTGATGTTATTTCATTTGTATTAGTTTAATTACTTGAAATTTTCCTTTGAATGTTAACTTTGATCCCTCACCCTTAAATTTACGCCTCGAGAGAGGGTAAATGATTTTCGAGAGAAAATTGAAATTCTAGTTATAATACCCATTTTAGATTCTAACTAGAGATAGAGGTTTCTTAAGTGGGGTATTATAACTTGAATTTCAACTCTAAATTTATTTTCTAAGATTTACATAAATTTTAATTAATCGATCCTAGCGGGTGATTAATTAAAAGGAGTGCAGATCTATTTTTCTAGAGTTGTGAGCTGTTAAGCTTAATATTCTAAAATGTTATTATTAAAATTACACTTGCAACGAGAGTTGATTTGTAGTTTTGATATTAATTTGGGAGAATTCAAATAATTAACTTAATTAATTAAGATAGCTAAAATTTATGGTGTAATCCCACTCCTTGATTGTTCTCACAATTATTTGCCTCATTTATCTCTTATTTTTAGTTTAGACTTTATTTTTCATTTTAGTCACTTTCTAGTTAGTTATTATCATATCACATTTAGTTTAGTTTAGTTTAGACCTCACCTCACCCTATTGTTTTAATATTGAAAAAGCTAAAAAAAATTAGAAAAGTGAAAAAGCACAAAAAGAAAATAAAAAGTGAATTAAAATTGAATTTGTCTCTAGCTTACACCCTAGAAAGTGGATTGATACCCTTACTTACCTCTACACTTTAGATGTTATATATTTTGTAGGTATTTGAGGATTTTGACTAACTTGACTTTCAACAACAACGATACCCAAAAGTTTTAGTTATCAACATACAAATAGTGTCATAGGTATGTTTAGTTTACATACAAGTAGTCTCAAAGTTTATATACAAGAATGAAAATTCAGATTAGAGCTGAGGAACTTACCCAAAAAGGACCAAACTTGTTCGGCAGTTAGGCTTCAAAGGAAGGTATGCAAAATGGATTCTTCAAAATTCTTGCAAAATGTACATTGAGATGATAATTTCACACCTGCATTGTAAAGTTCCAAATCAATTGGAATATCTTTTTAAAATAATTTTCAAATAAGCGTAGTGATCAGAAACACTTAGATCAAACCTGTAATATCTCAGTTATATTCCACTGGAAACAAACACAAACCTGCTTCTCCTTCATCAATATAACGCTCACATCTCTTGGGCTGTTAATTTGGGATCAACACAATAATAGTACCAGTCCAGCTATTATGAAGCACACTGCCTGTAAAAAGCTATTAATAGGATCAATAAAATCAAATTTTATGATATGCAAACATCTCCTATAAAATTCCCCCCAAGTCCATTAAGACCCAAAGTTTCATTATCATTCAATGAGTGCACTGCTTGGAACACCTCATATTCAGTAGAAAATGCCTTAAGAAATTTATTTGTATTAACTTGAATTATAGAGGGAATGTCGACTAAAATATCGTCATTATTAGATGTAGGTTCTATAGACATAAGACTTTGAAAATGAGAAACAATAAGATAATTGATGTGTTCTTTATCCTCCAACTAATAACCTTTGGAATCTTTGTGAGAAAAGAGAGTCTTAGTATAGATGTAGATGTATTGGAAGAGCAAGTTCATCAGATGCTTTGCGAGTGGAAAGCTGAACTTAATGACCCTTCCCCTGCATTTAGCAGTTGTTGCTGCTGAAACAGGACAGACCAAACGAACAGTCTAAAGCAAAGGTGCAACCTCAGACCTCACTGAAATAATGCTGTAAGCATTAAGAAAAGAGGAGATTCCCTTTTAAGGCATAAAAGCCTGGGAGTTAGGATAAAGAATAAAACACTCATACCTCAACGGACTCAATTTGAAAAAAGGTATAGCCCCATTTATATGTAGGGTATAAACGACTTGTTTATTCAACCACGACACCTCTCATAGAAACTAATTTAGAAAGATCCATTACAACAATTATCGTAGCAATATAGTATGAAAAATCTTTCTTTGTTGGTAAATTATCTAAGTGTAGAGGGTCAAAGCTATGTTGATACATCAATCCACCGCATCGATATTCCTATTAGTGGTCAGGTTAACATTACAAATCTGACATCAGATAAATACATCCTATTACAGAAGTATAGTATTTTCCATATATATCAACAATTTTAGAATACAGGAAACTAGAAACTAAATCAATAATACCCCTATCATTAACCATACGCGCAAGTGTTATTAGTACAAGTTTGTCTTCATCATTTGGATTAATACTCATATAGTGACTTTTCGATATTCTTATTTTATGATTATCATCAGGATTGTAATCCTTATTATGGTAGGTATGAACGATGAGCGGCAATTTTGTGTATTTTACCTTCCTTTAATCTTTGCTTAATATCTGTAACTTTATATGCGTTTAATTCTACAAATAATTCAAGCGTACCATTGAATATGTGATCTATATCACAGGCTAACCTATAAAATTAACAATATGGATTAATACTCTGTGAACTAGAATAACGACTCGTAATAATAGCACACACTTTTTCTTAGGACCATTACCAGTGAACAGAGGTTTAGTTTTAATAATCATTAGCTTTTATTGTTTTCTTTTTTTTTTATCTCTACACTCCATGGATTCTTAATCCATTTTGTGAATTTGGTTGGTGATCAACATAAATGAAATCCTCCCTTTGCCTTACCCGAGATTGAATATTCCTCTTCTCTAACGGATTAACACCTGTATTATGAAGTTCCAAATCAATTGGAACATCTTTTTTAAATAATTTTCAAACAAGCACAGAGATCAGGAACACTGAGGTCAATCCTGGAATATCTCACTGTATTCCACTGGAAACAAACACAAACCTGTTTCGTTATCATTCAATGAGTGCACTTCTTGGAAAACCTCATACTCAATAGCAAATGCCTTAGGAAATTTATTTGTATCAACTTGAATTATAGAGGGAATGTCGACTAAAATATCATAATTATTAGATGTAGATTCTATAGACATAAGACTTTTAAAATGAGAAACAATTAGATAATTGATGTGTTCTCTATCCTCCAACTAACAACCTTTGGAATCTTTAAATCCATATTTTACACAAAACATTACTACATCGGCATTCAAAACCCCATTTAACTCTAAATTTTTCAATTTTCACCACATCGGCTTTTGGCTCCAACAAACATATACGAGGACATTTGTGAATTTTAAGAAACTTCTAAACTAATGCTAGTTATTAATCAATACTAGTTAACACATTATTCCATTGTATGCAACCTATGGAAAAAAGTTCAAAATAAGATGGACTAAAGAGTACAAATCCATACAAGTTATTAATACGTATTCAAATGCCTAGCTAATCAATATTTCTATTCGTATTCATGCATATGCCCCGTGGTTTCCTCGTCAACTAATGCTCCAACCACACCTTGTCTAACCCAACTAACATCATCATCATCATCACGTTTTAATGTTGTATCATCCAAAAATTGATCACTTCATGCCTTTGTTTCATTATTCATAGTGCTCTCGGTTGTTAACTGTTGCCCAAACACATTAAAAAAGTCTCGAGGCTTTGTTTTAACAACAATATGCCAGTCTTTCTTCACTAGGTCTTGTACATAAAATACTTACTTTGCCTGAGGTGCTAGTATGAATGGTTCATCTTATTTTTTATACTTAGGATACAACAAATGATTGAAATTTACAAGTGTTAATTCGAAGTCATCCTCCTCAATGAGACCTCTACTATTGTAAAGCAAGTCACACTTGAACAACACGAACTTATAGTCTTTTGAATAATGAAGCTCAATGATATCTGTCAAAACTCTATAAAAATTAACATCTCCAGATACGGGATTTATGTCTCTTGCACTTGCGTAACTTTCAGTCGTTACATTTAACATGACTCCATTATTTTTCATGGCTCTTCTCCTCTCACGATCCTTAGTGTGATACCTAATGCCATTGATTATATATCCAGTGAATTTTTTTGCCTTTTTTAGGGGACCCATAGCTAAAATCCTAATTTCTTGTGATACATCTGTGTTTTTTGCCTGGACTAACTTCCTCACCTATTTTATTACAAAAAAATGCATTACAAGCCATAGTTATGTAATAATACATTTAAATGTAAAACATTGTTTTCAATGTGCATTTTACTTACATGATCCTTAAATCACAAATGAAATGTTTCGTTATGAATACGGTCCACATCATGTGGACTGAGATGATAATCACTCCTAATTGACGCACGATGAGTGCTGCATTAAAAGGAATCATTACATTATTCTTTACTTTGCTAAAAAATGAAGGATTTTTATTCAAGAAGATACCTACTCTAGAAATGGAGTAATTTCTTATGTGTTGACAAGCACATATCGATGTTCTTGTACATATGTAATGCATTCAAGCACAAATCCCACCACTTTTCCTAATTTACGACCACAAAAGTGATCAAAATAACTACTATTATCATTCCTTGTTGGACGATTAGACTTTGTCTCAACATCATCATGTAGATACCTTGAGCAAAATGTAAAACATTCTTCTACCCAATATCCTTATGTAATTGAACCCTCTGGATGACTGCGAGTCTTCACATAATTCTTCAATGTGAACAAGTATCTATGGTGAGGGAAATTTCAATTAGTAAGAAAAAACTAGAGTGAAAAATAATTAAAAAATATATCAACTAGTACCACACCTCTCAATAGGCTACATCAATCGGTATTGCGATGGTCCTCCAATCTTCGCCTCTTCTGCTAAATGAATAACCAAATGCTCCATAACATTAAAAAATGAAGGTGTAAAGATCCTCTCAAGTCGTCATAGCGTGAGCTAAATGCGAGATTGAACACAATCTAAATCGGCTACATTCATCACTTTCAAGTACATATTCCTAAAGAAGTTACTTAGCTCAACTAATGGTCCAACCCCATTCTTAAGCAACACACTTCTTAAGGAAATGGGAAGTAGCTCTTGCTTTAAGATATGGTTGTCATGACTCTTGAGTCCCGATATCGTATGTTGTTTAAGGTTAACACGACGTGATATGTTTAAAGCATAATCATCTGGGACTTTCACCTCCTTCAACATTTTACAAACCATGTCTTTACCCTTAGTGTCCAAGGTAAACATGCAGGTGGCAAATAATATTTATTTTTTGCCTGTTTCTAAGGACGCAACGGCTTACGAATAGCCATATCTTTCAAGTCATGATGGGATTTTAAGTTTTCCTTCCCCTTCTATCAACATTTAATAATGTCCAAAGCACATTATCACACACATTCTTCTCAATATGCATTATATTAAGATTGTGGAGTAACAAATTGTCCTTCAAATAATCTAACTCGAAAACTATACTTTTTTTCTTCCAATTTTGTGTTAAGGTTTCATCTCTCTCATCAACCATTTTCCGTTTACCTCCTACCTCTACCTCTACCTCTGGATCCTTCCTAAAATTATTATTAAAATTTTTTACCTCGTTGTATGCTTCAGCTCCAGATAATCGGGTGGGCTTTGTATCCAACTCAGCTGTACCATTAAAGGAGTTTTTATTTGTTCTAAATTTATGCCCTTCAGGAACCCATCGACGATGACCCAAGTAGCAGTGCTTACCTCCATTAAATAACCAACGGCATCGAGTGTACTTCTGACAACAGGGACACGCCAATCTACCTTTTGCGCTCCACCCCGACAAGTTTACATAAGCTACAAATTAAATGTTGTCCATAACAATGATGCACGTATTTTAAACATCTGATTACTGGATGCATCATAAGTGTTTACCCCAACCCATAATTCCTTTAATTCATCAATTAAAAGGCGCAAATAAACATCAATGTCATTTTCAGGGCTGCAAGGACCATCAGTAATTATTGGTAATATCATATATGGTTGTTTTATACACAACCATGGAGGCAAGTTATATATTTTACAATTACGGGCCACATGATATGGAAAATACTCATGCTCCTGAAAGGGTTGAACCCATCACTAGATAATCCATGCCTAACATTTTGCAGTTCTAGTGCAAAATATGGATAAATATCATTAAATGTTTTCCAGGCAAGAGAATCAGATGGATGCCTTACATCATCAACACGCTCCTCGACATGCCATCTCATCTGTGATGCTTTCTTTGATGACATAAAGAACCTTTAAAGTCTTGGTATCAAAGGGAAGTACCATACCACTTTGTAGGAATTTTTTTATTTATAATGACATCAGCATCTGATTGACCGTTTACTTATTTATACCTTGGGGTATGACACTTCTGGCATTCATTCTCTCGTTCTGTCTCATTACAATAGAGCATGCAATCATTAGGACCTGCATGTACCTTCTTCTACTCTAGCCCTAAGTTTGCAATCAACTTCCTCGCTTTGTAAAAAGACTTTGGCAATATCTCACCATCAGGAAATGCATCCTTTAATAATTCAAGCAACATTGTGAATGTCTTGTCACTCCACCCACCAAGGCACTTAAATTCAATAATCGGACAAGAAACGAAAGAGTTGTATACTTCTTACAATCTAGGTACAACTTTTTTCCAGATTCTTTTATCAAATTGAAGAATTTCTTGGATTCTTCATCGGGGCCATCCATATGTTGATGCGCATCACCATCACCCATAAAGTTAAGTGGACTTATAGGAAGAATTCCAAAAGCATCATGTATCATCTCTCGCATTTCATCACCAATAACTGAGTCAAAAATAGGAACCAAAGATGATGCAGATTCCCTGTAATAAGTCCAATATGTGTAGTTATCTAAAAACCGATTTAGCAATATATGTTCTACAACACCATCTTTCTTCAAATATAGCATATTGCGATATTTCTTACATGGACACAATATTCTTTCAACATTCGGTCTATTATCAGAGGCAAACTTAACGAATTCTTCTGCTCCTTTCTCATACAAAGGATGACCTCTATATGTTATATTAAGCCAACTCTTATCCATCAGTATGAATCGGTTAACCTAATGAAATGAATAAGTAAACATAACAAAAAAATTCAATTGGTAAGTTCAACACAAAGGTAACAAAAAAGTAACATGCAACATGACTTTTATTTCTTAACAAACATCATGATCCAAGATTGTGAAATATAAAAAATAGAGAGTAAAAAAATATGGTCGACTTAATATTTTTTTGATTTTTTTTAAAACAACATATTAGGATGTAAAAAACAAAAGATTACACAACTTGTCAAATGAAACAGAAATGTATAAATTCTTCTATTGAGATGAAATTTGCAAAATTAGACACTACTTACGACAACAAGATTCTCTATCGAAACATCACTTCATCCCCACAACAAGCATAATCCAACACTTGAAAGCAATTCAACCCCTGCAGTCAAACACACCCTAATGTCCTAAAAATCTTATATCCCATTACAAATAAGAAATCTTACACATTTTCTAGCTTTTGATATAATTTATTTGCCTTCCAACTTACATTAATGTATTATTAGTCAATGCACATTTTAAAGATGCTTTTGACATTATGTATTCATTACTATTTCATTGAATACATTAGTAGAAGTGAAAATGATACCTGAACGAGAGAGGGTCTCTGAAGGCCAATATTAGAAAGAGCTCGAGATAATCGTTTTGATACGCCTATTGATTTTCAGGTCACATTTGCTTCCGCAAAGAATACGACAATATAAGAAACATAATTTTATTCTATCAAATTCAAAATACCTTGCACATATCTTTGATTGTTGAAAGGTAATTTTTTTATTAATTGACTCAAAAATAATTTATTTTCTTGAATCAAATTTTTTTACATTATTGAATTATAAAGGTTTAACAAACTAACCCTTAAACCAATGTTAAACAGGCTAGTTTTAATAATACGTATAAGAATAAGTCTACCTTCAATTTCTTTATATTTTTTTTCAAAGGCAAACTAAGAGCGGAAGCTTAGGATTTTTTTTCTTTTGTTTTTAATAGTTTTATTTCTTAACTAATCATTCTTTTATACCAGTATAATCTGTCTGAAAAATTCAAATCTATTAAAATTTTCATTGGAATTTGTACGGAGAAGACTATCTAAGTTGTCTTCATTCTACTTGTTATGTTGGACTGAATTAGGTATTTGGTTAGCATTGAAGGTATGTACGTACATGTGGATTCCTTGATTTGTTATTGAAAGTTATACATTGTCCACAATAGACGTTTTTATGGTCATAGGCGGTAGAGTGGTTGTCATGAGATAAAACAGAGCTTTTTTAATGATACCATCAGAGTTTTTTTTAATTAAAATGAATATATAATTATTTTCAGACCTTTTATTTTCCTTTCTGGTTTAACTTAATATTGAAAAAATAAAATGGGAATAATTTTGTAATGGTTAATTACACTTGGGTCCTTGAACTTTACCCTCCTTATCACTTCACTACCCGAACTTTCAGTTTTTATACCTAGCCCTTTGAACTTCCAGCACGACTTCAAGTAACCTCATATCGTTAATATTTGGATGGGAAAAAAGGTCATGTGTCGATCATGTGTCACTTTAGAAGAGTATTTTGATATTTAACCTCATTTATATGTTTAGAAAGTAAAATATAATCTTGTCTTTCTACCCACATTCTCTTTCATACTCTCTCTTTTACAGCCATAGCTCTCTGCTTCCCCTCCACCCCCTGCCATGGCTGCTGCCCCTCCCCTACTCCCTTGCTATCACTCACTTATCTTACACGTGCACCCACACACGGTCACACACATGAAATTCATGTCTCTGCCTTTATGACTCACGTCTCTACAATGGAAATTTGATTAAAATGAAACATGGGCGATTTCTTAGAATTGATACCATCAGAGTTCTTTTTAATTAAAATTAAAAAAGCATGTTAGGATACCATGTGAATCATAAATTGATACCATCAGAGCTTTTTTTAGTAATCAATGATTTACAAAGACTTTTTTAATTAAAATGAAGTAGGGGTGATTAAGAGATTTCATTGTGAATGAAATTAAAATTTCATGCAGAGATTTCATCAGATCTTTATCGCTAATGAGAGCCATATGTCGCGATTTCAATTTTAGGTTGGTGACGAAGATTCAGATTCAGAAGATTCAAGATTAAATCGCTAATGAGAGAGTAAATAACGAAGATTCAAAAGATTCAAGATTTACCTCGAGTCCTAGATGGAGAAGCAGCAGCCGTATGTCTCGATTTGGCTTAGGGAAGCTTTGATAAATAATTGAGAGCTGTATGCGAATACATGTTTTATGAATGAGGGAAAGTAGTGGTTTGTTGGAGGGAAAACGAAAATTATAGGGAGTAGAGTTGGAACGCGCGGTCAAAAAATAATTAGGTACCCGATGTTTTTATCCCAAAATGAGGGGAAATAGCCCACATTTTTACCTAAAACGTCCTTCTTTTCTGACGTTTTTAATAAAACGCCACTAATATTTTGACACTTTTATAAAACATCCACAAATAGCCCACGTTGTTAAATAAACTTTGGCATATACACTATATCCCGACATTTTATAAGGGTTGAAAAAAAAACGTCGTCATATTCACTTTTTTTGTAGTGCTTCCAGTTTCTCATTGTTGAAACGAGTGATGTAATCCTTGGTACTTTCTCATACCTTCTGTCTCACACTAAGAAAATGAGCTAATCGTTTCACTAGTTTTGTTCGAAAGAAAAAATTACCAATGAATAGCTTGGCGAGTTGTTGAAAGCAAGAAATTTGCCCCGGAGGAAGACTATTATACTATATTTGAGCAAATCCAGTGATTGTTCCTGAAAATGCCCCGCGCCTCATCTCATCAGGAACAACATAGATATCAGCCGCTGCTTGGTATTATTCTATATGAAGATCTGGATCAGTTTTCCCATCATACTTGGGAGTGACCACTGGAGCTTTAAACTTGGTCGGCGTAGGGAAATCTATGATGGTTTTCACAAAGGGGGATCCCTTAGTAAAAATTCTCTGGAGAGGATTCTTATCCTTGGCCAATTATCCTAATCTATCTTCCAAACCCTGAATGGAACCTTTCCAAGCATCAGTGCTAGTACTAGATCTATGGGTGGTGTCTTTTTTATGCCGACTAACTGATCGTGCTGAGCTTTCTTCTTGTGAACCTTTTCTTTGACTGGACCGACCAGTTCGTCGGGTGTTCAATTTGGATTGGGCTGAACCTTCCCTTAGATCGCTTGGTCGTCGAGTATTTCTTGACGTAACTCATAGTTCATTTCCCTGGGGTCCCAAATGATCGAAATGAGAGGCCCTAATTAACCTTTCTAAGGCACTCAATCTTTCTTGGATGAGGGACAGTCGATCAGAGGAATTAGTAATCTTGATAAAAGAAGTTGCTCTAGGAAGGTACGAAGGATCCCCTAAAATTCTAGAACGGCTATGCCCAATAATCCTTATTGGAGGCGATGGCATATTCCTTTAATTAAATTATGCAGGGACTCCATTTTGCAGAGTTTAGGCCAACTGCTGTATAGTATCCTGCATAGCCTCTTGACCCTTGGACAAGCTAGCCAAAATTCCTGTTAAATAATTATTATTTGGAGGGACAAAGGGAGTAGGTAGAATTCCCTCATTTCTGGTGCTCGATTCAGGAATTTCAGCCATAGATGATAAATGAGTGAAAACGTTTAGCAATACATTCCCACAGACGACGCTAATCTGTTGATGCAAAAAACTAGACTAGGCCTAATTGATTGATCATAGATAAATAAACAAAAGCAAATAAGATAAAGATATGTTTAAAGTGGTTCAGCTCAATGGAAAAGCCTACGTCCATTGTTCTGTATTGACCGCCTTGATTTGTTTTTCGATCCTTTACAATGAGGGTGATACAATGTATTTATAGCCCAAGAGGGGTACTGATAGTTGTTGTGTGAAAATATGGAATGCCTTTATTTGTTAGGCATTTTCATCAATACATAATCACAATTAATTGTATTACTTTTGTCGCTTCACTGATTACACAGGTTGTATGACTATTGTCGCTTCGTTGGCTATACAGGTTGGATTTTCGACAGTTGGTCTGGCTGCCCTGTTGGTCGGGCTTCCTTGTTGGTAAGGCTTTTGCATCACGCTGACTTGGATATGAGCCACACTGGATGATACATGTTAGTTTATAATTGGTCCATATAAGGTGGTAAATTTTGTTATCAACAATCCTGATAATTCTTTTGATCGGTATCTTTCCCTTATAACAAGAGCATGCATCCCTATCTGAACCTCTTTCAAAATAACGAATATTAAGCGACCTTGTCCTGGAGAAAATAATTTTTTTTGATGAAATTCCCATCTGAAGTAACCATTAAAGAAGATAATTATGAGAAAATCAGTGATACGTACATGGAAGCACAAAAGTGAACCCATCAAACACATGATTGGTTTATGCCTTTAGATCAATTCAATTTAGATAGCATCTTTCAAGCTCTGTCAAAAGAATATGTCAAGAAAAATAAGATATATGAGGCTCCCGAGTTGCTCACAGCACTAAAACTTAAAGGGTAATTGGTTCTTTCCTTCAATAACTTATCTGCCACGCAAGAAGATTTATATGACGAAGCAATTGAGGTTGTGGAATGTGTAGACTTTTCCTGGAATGATAACACCGTCTTTACTAGATAAGGGGATAATTTAGATCCCTTAGATAACTCCGATGGTGAACACAATTATGAGAAGAAGATATAGTCGAGATTTGAGATCTTTTTTAAAAATAAAATCACCTGGATTGAAGCCCCGAAGCATAATATGAAACCACTGCCCATCAGGTTTTCTGATTCATACTCCTCTAACATTGAAAGCATGGAAAGCACTAATAGCAGTGCCAATGATGAATCCTTCAATTTTAATACACTAGGAATGGACCTTTGCATGATCACGTCGAGCTTAAGAGGTTCAACCCTTCTATAAAGATCTCTCCTAGTAATGAGACTTTCCTTAACTGGCAAAGCATTCTAGTTAATCCAACTCTGCCTATCCGAAACCCTGTTATGCATATCCTAAAGATTGAACATGAATCTATTTCCCCTTTTTATATTACCGATGAAAATGTAAGCGAGGCTCGTTTGATTAGGTTCTCAACGTTATATTTCTTGAAAATGTTTCTAATAAAATAAATGAAGATTTTGAGTATCTTTTTATGCCTTGTATTAATTGCATTGATTATACTTAAATAATTGATGAAAATGTTCAAATGAATGAACAATTCTTAACTGATCTCAATAAAGAAAAAATCAAATATAAAATCGCATTTAATTTAGTAATGATTGGACTATTGTTATTAATCGTGCTCTTAGTAAAAATCTGCACGAGATTAAGATAAGGTCCACCCTAAATAAGAATGAGCGATCGCAATTCGAAGAGATTCTAAAATAATTTGTGGACTTATTCGTGTGGTCTTATAGTGACATACCTAGCATCGACCTAGAGCGTACACCACGAGATCCCAACCTATCCAGAATACAATCCTATCAAACAGGAGCTAAGAAAGCTCCGACCCGAATGGTACCTCAAAGTGAAAGGTTTAGTGGTCAAACAGGTGAACGTACATTTTGTCTGTGATCAAATTTTCGACTTGGATTGCCAACATTATTCCTGTGCTAAAATCAGGAGGAAAAGTCCATATGTGCATCGACTACTGAGATCTAAATAAAGATTCTACAAAGGATGATTACCCTTTCCCAAATATTGACATGATCATCGATAATACAAACAGTCATGAACTTAAGTCATTCGTCGATGGCTTTATAGGACATAACCAGATCAAACCACTAAGTAAAAACTGCCTTTACCACTCCATGAGGGCCCTTTTGCTACACTGTCATGCCTTTCGATCTTAAAAATATTGGGGATACTTACCAAAGAGAAGTTGTTGCCATCCTGCATGATCTTATCCATAAAGAAGTCGAGGTCTACATTGACGATATGATCATCAAGTCTAAAACTTTAAAAGGTCACATTCTTGCTTTAAGGAAATTACTTAAACGACTGCGACTTTAACAGATGCGCCTCAACCCTTAAAAGTGCATCTTTGGTGTCACGAAAGGTAAACTCCTTTGTTTCATAGTTACTGAAAGATGGATTGAAGAAGATCCCACCAAAGTCAAGGCAGTCCTCAAAATGCCACAACCTAGAACAGAGAAGGAAGTTCACGATTTTTTAGGGAAACTTCAGTACGTCAACTGGTTTATTGGTTAACTTATTTCCATCTTTGAACCCAACTTTAAAATCCTCTAAAAAGATTAAATCAAAGTCTATAAAGAGTCATGTCATAACGCCTTCGATAAAATCAAACAATACCTCACTTGTGTTTAAATGTCCTAGATATTGTGGCTGGAGCTATACTGGGCTGATACGTTAAAAAATTACGCAAGGAGAGATACATTTAATATGATAGTTGAAATATGGTAGGATGTGAATTAAATTACACCGCTTTGATGAATGTGTCTATCGTACTAGTTTGGGTCACTCAGTAGCTTTGATACTACATGTTTACATTCCCCATTTAGTTGGTGTCCCGAATGGATCCCATTATATACTTACTAGAAAATCTTATATTATCGATCTGCGTGGCACATTTGTTTCTGTTGCTAGCAGAGTTCAAGATCACTTATGTTGTACAAAAAGTCACGAAAGGAAGAGTCATTTTTTATTACTTAGCTGATAATCCCATGAGAGAAGCCTATGTATGGATTTTTAAATTCCCGAATAAGGATAATATCTTTACTTCTCATGAAGAGCTCTGGTAGTAGATGTTCTTTAACGGAGCTACCAATAAGAAAGAATATGGCATTGGGATAATCTTGATTGTGCCTGGCGACTATTACTCTCCAATTTCCATCTAGTTGGACTTCTCTACTATTTACATGACAGAATATAAAGCATACAATATAGGACTCAAGTGTAACCTTGAGAAGGGAATACGATATTCGATGTCTATGGAAACTCGACCCTCGTCATAGGGTAAGTCCTTCATAAAATAGAATGTTAAATATGAGAAACAACTTTATTTTTAAGATCAAATTGAAGAACTCCCCTCCCAATTCAAAGATGTCACATTACACTACCTTTCTCGATCAAAAAATAGTTTGCATTACAAACCTTAGCCTACATGGTCAACATTACCGATGGATTAACAATGGCTCCCTTTCAAGGTGAGAAGTAATCCATGATAACTCATTGCTACCACGTCAGTCTCACTATGAAAGAAGATTCATAAAAATTTAGGTTATGGTATTACAATACTTGGTGCCTCCTCAATCATGGTCGATATCCTCAAGGGGCCAATAAGAAATATCACATGACCCTTCATAAGCTGGCAGCTCAGTATATCATCTACGATGATGCACTTTTCAAGAGAAACTTCGATGGTACCCATTTTAATGCATAAAAGGGGATAAAACTGAATAAGTGATGTAGAATATCCCCAACGGGAAATGTGGCCCCCATATAAATGGTCACAAGATTACTAAGAAGATTATTCGACAGGGGTATTATTGGACTACAATGATCTAAGATTACGTTGCCTATGTCAAAAGGTGCCTTAACTACCATAAATTTGCCAAAGTGTAACACTAGACTCCACGAGAATTACTCAATATGACCTATCCTTGGCCCTAATCAACCTGAGACATTGATATCATTGGGAAAATTACGCCCAAAGAATCAAATGGGCATGGAATTATCTTAGTTACCATTGACTATTTTACTAAATATGTTGAGGTTGAATCGTATGTGGTATTGAATGCGAAGAAAGTAGGAAAATTCATCATAAAGAACATTACTCATTATAATTAGGGGGATACGTTCCCACCAACAATAAATTATAATGAGAAAAGTCTCTCCACTTATAATAGCTTAAGTATTCAACAAAATCTAGGGTACCCAATTTTTCTTATTTGACAAACTAAGGAAATGCTAGTCTTATTTTATCTTAAGAACAAGTTTAAAAAAGTAAAATAGTGACCTTAATTTCGTTCTACTTGTTATTTATTTAAATAACATGATTATTTAAAAATATTGAGAGGGTTTACCCCCCACCTTCTAAATTATCCTTTTAGTTCCAAATAAAATGCAGAATAAGCTAAATAAAGGTGGTCTCCAAAAGGCATTTAGTGATCTTTACACCGAAACCTTGAAAATGAAAAAGCTAAATGACTATTTGTCTCTTAGTGTGTAAGAATTAGGAGAAGGAAGTGAAAGTTTTGAGAGATTGTAAGGAGTTAGTGAGTCAACTCGAGAAGGTGAGAGATTGTAAGGAGTTGGTGAGTCAACTCGAGAAGGTGAAGATTTCTTTATGTGAGCAGTTATTTATTTTAGATAGAGAAAAGATCGATTCGACCAACACCGCGACTAATCTTATGGGAGATCTTCAATCTTCATTGGAGACTCATTAGAAATTTGAAGTCATTGTATCCTAACTCGATAGAGATCTCGAACGTTCCTGAGAGGTCAAGGTCACTTTAGAGGACATATCTAAGAAGATTGGAAATATACTCTTCGGTCCCACGTTAGGTAACGTCGAGAGGTAAAATTAGGTTATGACAATTCATCCACCTCCCATGCCTCAAGCAAGCCGATTCCTGAGCTTGTTTTGGATCCTTGTGGGCATTGATCTAGCCCACCTAGGATAGTTCATCCTAAACATTTTGAGAAAGGTGGACCCATGCCCATTTATGTTTGTACCCATTGCAAATAAAGAGGTCACCTTAGATAGTTTTGTTTTAAGCTAGGGAGAGTGTCTTATAGGTATGTTCCACGGTATTCTCGCACCCAAGTTCCCCCATTCACTCCCACATGTATTACTCCGCATGCTCCTACACATAACTTAAGAGATTTTGAGAGTTATTGAGAGAAAGTAGAGTATTTGATCAAAACTTCACAAAATTTGATGGAATTATTTCATAGAATTTCATCTCCTTTTGAGAACTCCTTCGAGCCTAATGATTAAGGCTAACACTAATTTTTATCATATAGAAAATGTAACTCGCGTTTGGGAATATGACAGTCGAGACTAATATCTTCAACATCACCAAGCAAATGGGTAATAAGGACGAGTTGTGTGAGATGGATCTTATCGAGGAGGTAGTAACAAACACTTCGATGGTAACCACACTAGGGATCCGTTAGAGACATATCTAGTTATGGTGAGTAAGGGTGATAGTGCATACACGGAGTTAGAGAGAGAGATGAAGGAGATAAAATAGCTGTTAGAGGGGAGTGAGAGCAATGAGGACATTATAGATATTAGTCGGGTCTCTCGATTCAAGGAACTACCACCAAGGGAGTCGCACAAGGTTCCCTTCAATGAGAAATTTACTACCCTAGAATTAAAAAATATTCCTTCGAACGTTAAATATGCTTATTTGGGAGAGGATGAGACATTTTCTGTTGTTGTCTCGTCGAGACTAAGTAAAGAGCAAGAGAGCAAGTTAATTGCCATTCTAAGGAAGCACTGAAGTGCTTTTGGTTGGAGCATCACGGATTTAAAGGGTATGAGTCCCCTAATCTGTACCGATAATAACCCCCTCGAGGAGGACATAAAACCCACGAGGGAGATGCAAAGGCATTTGAACTCCACAATGAAAAATGTCATGAAAGTGAAAATTATAAAATTATTGGATGCGGGATCATATATCCCATCTCGGAGAGAAAATCGATTAGTCCTATTCAAGTCGTCTTGATGAAGTAAGGGATGACTATGGTCGTGAATGCTAAGAGTGAAATTATCCCAAAACAGACCACCACCTAGTGGTGTTCAGAAAATCGATTGGACCAGTGGACTGAACCGTACTGCTTTATTTTTATCGAGGGTTTTTTTAATCGGTCCGGTCCATTTTTTTTTGTAAACCGATCTAATCGGTCTGGTCCTCGGTCCGCCTTATTAAATAACCACTCTGGACTGACTCGGACTGGTTACATATTAATATATATATTTATTTAATTATATTTATACATAAAAAAATATCTCAAAGAAGGGAAGGGTGGATAATGGGCATGCTCGTCTTTTTTTCAAAAAGAAAAAGCCCTAACCTAAACACACGCATACTCCTCAATTCACAAACTCAGCCACTCATCTCTCCTATCTCATTTCTTCTTCTCTTTACACTATTTGTTCTCAAAACTCAACTGCTCTCTCTAGTGATTCTATTCTTCTTCTTTATACTCTGAAAACCTCAACGCTCATCCTTTCTCTATATGGCCTGTCGGTTCCATTCTTTTTTAAACTTCGTCACTTGAGTCAAAGATGGTGAGGCGGCTTTAGGAAGTTTATAAGCACATTGGTGGGGCGTCTCCATCTTAGAACATTTTCTCTCTCTGCTTCATTTTTTTCCTCAGATACATTTTCTTTCTCAAATATATTTATTTGTATAGGATGGAAATTCATCCCACAAATTCGCACTCATATATATTAATAAGTTTTTATTATTTGAACAAAAAACATATATTTTTAAGGTATGTAATTGTTTTTCTGAATATTATGTATAAAATGTTAAATATTCTGTATAAAATGTTATTTTGTAAGGGTCTATCATTTAAAAGTGATTTTCATTTTGAAATGATTTATTTAATAAGATTGGGTCCGATAATTTAGATCGGAGTGACTAAGGTCGGGTGACTGGTGACTAGGAGCGACTAGGGTCGGGTGACTAGGATTGGACCAATTTAGACTGGAGTGACTAGGAGCGGCAATTGGTCCGATCTTGTTCCATTTTTTATAGGACCGGTTTAATCATAACGGTCCTTTAAAATCCTACAAACCGGACTGGCCTGGAGTGCTAATAACCCTACCACCACCGGGTGGCGCATTTGCATTGACTACCAAAAGCTCAATGCCGACACCAGGAATTATCATTTCCTTTTACCATTTATTGATCAAATTCCATAGATAGTAGCGGGCCACCCGTTTTATTTCTTTTTAGATGGTTATTTCGAATTTAACCAAATCGAGGTGGACGTGTTAAATTAATAAAATATGACATTCACGTGTCCTTTTAGCACATTTTCTTACAAACGTATGTCAATTGGATTAAATAATGCACCCGTAACCTTTCAATGGTCCATGCTTAGTCATTTTAGCGATAGGTCGAGAGAGGACTAAAGGTGTTTATCTATAATTTCACCCTCTTTTAACCATTACCTCTCTAATCTCGAGAAGGTGTTAGCGAGATGCGTGGGAAAGAGCTTGATACTAAATTGGGAGTAGTGCCATTTCATGGTTGCCGAAGGTATAGTTCTTGGCCACATAGTTTCGTCCAAAGATATTGAGGTGGATAGGGTGAAAATTATCGTCATTGTCGATCATCTCCCACCTTAGTCACTATAGTATGTGTGCTCCTTTTTATAACACTCAGGTTTCTATCGTAGGTTTATTAAGGATTGTAGTGCCATCGCTAGGCCCTTAAGAAACCTAATAGTTAAGGATGTCCCCTTTGAGTGTAATAAAGCATATCAAGGAGCTTTGAAAAATTAAAAAGCATGCTCACTCTGCTCCCAACATGCAAGCTCCGGATTGGTCACTTCACTTCGAGCATATTTGTGATGTGAGTGACTACGTGATTAGGGTTGTTTTGGGAAAAAAGGATAATAAGGCCCACGTCATCTACTATGCTAGTCGAACCTCAATTAGTCTCCAACTTAACAACTCCACCATGGAGAAAGATTTTCTAGCGGTAGTCTTCACCCTAGATAAATTTCGCTTCTACCTCATAGGTTCCCCCATTACTCACTTCACTAACCACGCGGCTCTCAAATATCTCCTTTCTAAAAATTATGAGAATCCACGCCTCATTAGGTGGATCCCAATCCTCTAAGAATTTGATCTTTCCATTAAAGATAAAAAGGAGTAGAAAATATCGTAGCCAATCATTTATCGAGACTTCCGTTTGACGTACCTAGCGCTCTTATGCCTATAGATGAATATTTTCTGGATGAGAAATTATTTTCCTCTTCTTGTTTTCCCTGGTTTGCAGATATAGTGGATTATCTTTTCACGAGGTATGTTCCCCCCGATTGGACATCGCAAGATAAGAAGAAGTTCCTTACTTGGTTGCGCAGATTCTTTTATGATGAACCGCACTTGTTAAAATATTGCGCATACCAAATCATTCGAAGATGTGTGCCAGATGATGAGATTCCTAGTGTCATCCACTTTTGTAATACGAAAGCATGTGGAGGCCATTTTTTATGAATAAGACGACCGCTAAGATTCTTCAAAGCGATCTCTATTGAACCATAATTTTTTTTGATGTATATGCTCATTGCAAATCATGCGATAAATGCCAAAAGATTGGAGACATCACTCGATGAGACATGATTCTGTTGGCCCCTATTCTCATTATCGAGATATTTGACTTTTGGGGTTTTAACTTCATGGGTCCTTTCCCTCCCTCCATCAGTTTCTTATAAATTCTCATTGCGGTAGATTATGTTTTAAAATGGGTTGAGGGCTTAGCTACTATGACGAATGGTAATAAGGCAGCGATAAGTTCATCCAAGAACACACAATTTATCGCTTCGGTGCTCCAAAGGCGATTATTAGTGAGAACGACAAGCACTTTTGCAGTAGGCCGTTTGAGAAATTAATGAGGAAGTATGGCGCCATTCGCATGATTGGGACGACTTATCACCCATAAACAAAAGGGAAAGAGAGTTAGCAAATCGTGAGATAAAGCAAATTTTTTAGAAGGCCGTTGATCCTAACCGTAAAGATTGGTCTACATGATTAGACGATTTGTTATGGGCTTAGTGGGTTGACTATAAGAACCCCCTAGGGATGTCCACATTCGGATTTGTCTGTGGAACGCCTTTCCATCTCCTTGTTGTTCTTGAGAACAAAGCATATTGGGAAATCAAGGTTGAATTACAACTTAGATAAATTTGGTGAAGTTCGAGAACTTAAATTACATGAGTTGGTAGAAATACGCAACGACGCATATGAGAGCGCCCACATATCCAAAAAAAGAATGAAACTCGCGTATGAGTGCACTATCCATCAAAAGGAGTTTCATCCCAATCAAAAGGTGATTCTTTAAAACTTGTGATTACACATGTTTTCCGAGGAAAGTTACGTTCAAGGTGGACCGGTCCGTTTGTCATAAAGGAAATGTTTCCCCATGGTGAACTTCAGATAAAAAATCCAAAGGATGGGGATACATTTAAAGTTAACGGACAACACCTAAAGACATATCTTGAGGCATGTGTTGAGGAAACCAACATGATTTGGTTGTCGGACCCCGTCAATGGGGATACTTGAGTTTTAGAAAGAGGTCATCATACCCCCGATGCGTATGGGGTGATTTTTGTTATATACTAGTGAGTAGAGTTAGTTTTAGGGTAGTTTAGAGGTCTGTAGTTTTTAGGGTAATTCAGAGCTGTGTAGAAGTCGTGATTTAGGAAAGTTAGGAGTGCCACATTGGTATTTCATGCAGGGTAAAGTATACGCGTGTTATGAGACTGAGGTTGAGATGTCCCAGAGTCCTAAGGTGTTTAAACAGGCTTAAGATATATTAAAGAGGAAAGATAGGAGGTTATAACACTTAGCATGAGAGACCAATGAAGAAAAAGTGCATTGAGATAGAGGGTGATAGCCGAACCGGTTCTCTTACATACCCCGAAATGGTTAGAAGTATGTGCTATAGATTCTTCCCCCTTTTATTTTTCCCACTAAATTCATTCCCCTATTTTCTTCCATCCCTCCACATGAAATTCTTCCCCCAAAACCTCCCCCAACCCATTTTTTCATCCTTTTCCCTTCCCTCCACCCTTTACCACCTCCACCTTTTCAATTCCCTCTTAAACCCATCAATTGCTACCTATAAATACATCCCCCTACCAACCTTTCCTCCACACCAAAAATCCTCATCTCTTCTTATCTTAATTGTTCTCAAGGCCCCTACTCCAATTTTCAATGTCACCATGTCGCAATCCTCACATCCGCAAATACGACTCCACCAACTTCCTAAACGAGGGGTTGAACATATTTTTTGTTCCAACCAAGAGAGGGGTTGGTAGGATGACTTCTTCAATCCCACACGCACCATTCCAATCGAATCTTGAGTCAAGTGGAAGGATCTCCCCACCGCGATCACCGCCTTCTTCCAGCGTCGCGGGTTGTGCGCTTTTTTATCCCATCACTTGATAGGGTTTATGAAGAGGAAGTGCAAATTTTCTATGCTTCCCTAAACCGCAAATTGTCCATGCTCCATGAAGCCTACGTGAACGATATTAACATTCCATTATCTCTCACCATCATCCAAAGGAATATACGTCAAAATGGGGTCATTCTACCCCCAACCATTTGCTTGAATAACGAATGGGGCCCCTGCACCAAAGCCTAGTCCATCACTCGGATGACTATGAATGAAAAATGGCTCTATAACACTTTCTCAGTGGGTAAACTCCCCGAGCCCGTATGCTACGTTCACCTTATTACTTGTGGCACCATTTTTCAAACCACTAATGACTCGATGGTTCGCCTATGCCACAATAACTTTTTATACCATCTTTTAGACGAGGTGAGTTGAATTAACCTCGTCCGACTCTTCTATACTGAAATTCTCCATATCACATATGACAATACTGAAAAAGTCTCTCTTCCCTATGCATGCCCAATTTTAGAAATTATGCATGATGTCGGGGTGCAGGCCCCTGACTCGGACACTAAATTTTCGAAATCAGTTGGGCTCTCTTCCACCAATAAGTGCCCGATAAATGTGAGTGGCCCACCCTCCACCCCCGGTGGTGGAAGAAGAAGTGTTCGTAGAAGAAGACGCCCTTATGCATGAAGAGAAGGGCTAAGCCGAGGAGGGAGAGGATGTGTGAAGAGAATAAGGAGAGGATGGAGTGAGGGCGACCCCGACTTTGAGCCTAATTTTGATGAAGGCACCAGCCATTCGGCGGTTATTAATCGTTGACTTGATGATTTGGAGGCTCAATGTCAATTTTGTCAACGAATATCCGGAAGACCCCCACGCCTACCGGAACGACACAAGCATGGTGGTCTACCTACAAATGAAAATATACATGTGGCAAATGGGTCCCGATTCGCAATTGCCCTCATATTACTATGATCCCTATGCTCATGATCACAATGCACCCGGGCCTTCATATTACTTTTTTATGGATTTCTTTACGTAGTTCTTGCTACTTTTCATCGCTTATCTTCTGAGAACTATGTATTGTCTGTCTCTATTATAGTGTACTTGTTGTGGTGCTCTTGATGAAAAAAATTGCATTTTAAATTTTGCTTGTTTCCATTTCACACTTATTCTTATTTAGATTTTATTCCTTTTATTTGAGGACAATGCAAAAGTCTAAGTTGGGAGGGTGACATGTGAATCATTTAAAAACTTCACAAATCTTTAACATGCCCCAAAAAATTAAAAAAATAGTAGAAAATTTCAGAAAATCCCAAAAAATTGAAAAAATCTCGCTAATAGTCAAAAATATTTTTCTTCAAAATAAATAAAAATTGGAATTTAAATTTTTCAAAAGTATCACTAATTTTTTTTTTGGAATTCTCAATTTGTAAAAACTAAATGCACAAATTCAAAATTGACCAAAGACGAAAATTGAGCAAAAATTGACGACTTTACGAATAAGCGTGGAGATTATTAACCCGGTGAAATTTCGAGCCCGTTGCTATTGTGAGTAATTAAATCAACCCAAGTTAATGGTTAAATAAAATTTCAATTTAGCATTTAAGTAAGTCATTGAAGATCTCTAATTGTTTATTTTGATCGCTTTCGGGAAACGAGTGAGATGTCATCTTAAAAATGAGTTAAAAAATCTCTAAATTAAATGATTTTCGAGACGCGTATGGTATAAAAATTAGTAATTTTGATAAATGAAGTTAGGCCAACATTTGTTTACCCCAAATATTAGTTGTCATAAAAAGTAAAAAAAAATTACCGTTTTGTTAGCCATTTTTAGCCTAATAAAATTTTTCATTTTCCTTTGGTAACTCGAAAACCCATTTAGCCCAGAGTTGTGAAAATAGAAAGTCCACCAATTAAGTCCAAATGGTACAATAAAAAGGGTTAAGAAAAAAAAGGAAAAATGCTCAAATATATATATATATATATATATATATATATATATATATATATATATATATATATATATATATATATATATATATATATATATAGAGAGAGAGAGAGAGAGAGAGAGAGAGAGAGAGAGAAAATTGAGAAAAAGATATTTAAAAAAATTAAAAAAGAAGAGAAAATGAGCAAATGCTTGAAAAAATGCCAATGAACATAATAAGCAAAGAAATTTCCAACTCTGAATTTGTTAACCTTATAACTCGAGAAAGTTCTAACCGAGTCTGAATAACGAAACGAATTGCCACGTGAAAAGCTAAGAAAAGAAAATATAATAAGAAAGATTAATTGGTGCGGATAAGAGTTAATATTTCCTATTTTTCAACAATCGTGTTCTGATGATGAGATCTATTGTCCCCAAATATTTTTATTTCTATTTGTGTGCTTGAATTCGTGTTTCATTATGTTTACTCTTTATATCATGCATACGTAGAGAAAATATCCACATTTCGAGTGATTCGTTTGTGAGTGCATCTGTGAGAAATTTACTCAAAGCGGTTTTCAAAAAGTAACGTATGATCAATCGGTAGAAGTTAGTGGTTTAATTTTTGGCTACGCACACACACACTATGAATCGATATTCTCGAATAAAAATTTAAAGTGATTATTTTTAAGGAATTTAAATTTTATTGTTTTTATTTATTTTGATATTTTTCTTGAGTAAAAAAACTAATTTTGTGGGTAAATTCACTACAACCCCTCACGAGACACCACTCGTCCTATTAGGGTAGTATAGGAGTTTAACGGCTTGCATACGCTACATGCAATTTCTTGCCCGCAAAAAAGGTATTATATCCCAATAAAGTCTTTGGAGGTTTCTTCAACTCATACTCTTATACTTTTACATTGCCCGGGACGAGCAACATCCTAAGTTAGGGGGGTTTGATTCAGTGTAAATATTTCATATTTATCTCTGTAATTTAGGCATTTTTATTATCCCATGCAGCGTTAATAGATTGGATTTATCTAGTATTCATACTATTAACAATTCAGCTATTTTTTTTTATTATTTTGTGTATTTGTCATGTGTTTTACAAGTATTTCGTGCAAGTTAATGCAGGAGAAAAATTGAAACATTGAAAAAAACAAAGGAAAGTAAGTTGAACGGCTTTTTCATAATTTTTCAACCATAGTCCGGAGGCGGAGACAACTGGAAAGTTGAAGAGCTTGAAGTCACAAGAACACTGGAAGAAGAAACGACACCTTAATTCAATCTACAATAAAGAAGTTATGCGAGTTCGAAGTTGAGAAGAAAATCTAAGGATAAAAGAGAAAATAAAGAAAAGTTAAGATAAGAACCGGTTCGGATTCCAAGGGAACCGGTTCGGTTGACCTAAGAGAAAAAGTTTATTTTATTCTAAATTTTTACCTAGAGTTGTATGGGTTTAGGACTCTTTCAAATACGTCTTCAATGAGTTGTAACTTAACATTAGGCATATCTTACATTAATTTAACCTAGTTTTAGAAGGAGAAATGAGGTAAAAACATAAGAAGTTTATTTCTTCATTAAATTTATAACTTGTGGGTGTTTTCAAGAAATATTCAATCTAGTTTCTTTTTTTCTCATTTGATCTTTAATCTTAGTTATTTTTCTGATATTCTGAAATATTTTATAATTAAAATTAACTCTTGCATGCTTAGATAGACCTTAATGATGAATATATTTACATGCAACGTAGAAATCATTTTTTTAATTAGCAACACTATGTCTGGCTGGGTTCCCAAAGGTTGGGATGCATGAACCAAACCCTACATGTTTTTCATGGATATAAAAGATGGTCTTGAATTAAACAAATAATTGAAAACATGGTATTTTATTAATACAATCATTGTAGGACTTTTAACTCCATTCACCCTAGGTAACCGAAATGTTTAAGAATGCGACGCACGTATTAATAATCTTTTCACGAGCTTTAATTTTATTCTTGATTATGTATAGTGCGGGTTAATTCCTCCATATATGTATTTCTTAAAACAAATAAAGTCTTCTTTCGATTAAATGTTTAATTCTTGACTAGTGTTGTATCCAGTGAAATTACTAGGGGTTTGGGGATTGTATTCCAACCCTGTATGTCTTTCATATTACTTAATTAGTCAATCTTTAGTCTTGCATGTGTCGTTAATTTATATAGGATTTAATTGCTTTCGTTAGAAGTAGTATACAAATTTCAACCATAATCATCTTTTCTTTTTCCCTTTTATGAGTCACTCATTAAGGTTAGTCATCTTACTTAGTATTTGTCACGAGAAATCGTCTTAGTCTTTGTGTTCAACACCCAATTTATCGGATTATTACTTAAGCGGTCGGCATATACTCGAGCCACATTTACATGCATTAGAGACACATTTTAAGTCACTTCAAGCTACGAGGGGCACATTCCTGCCTTGAGCAATCCTAATAGAAAAGAGGAATACCAACTCGCAAGGGTAGTCATTTGGCCTCCCTTGAAATAAAAATCTGCTAAGGAAGGTCACAAAAAGGCAACTAAGTGAGTGGTAGAATTGATCTTAGGGCCATCATGGATTTTGGGCACTACTCGAATTCCCCCCCTTGGGAGTTGGCTCAAAATCTCTAAACCAATACCTTTGCCACTTAGCAAAAGAATGCTTAGTGTCCCCAGTTTTATTGATTGCATCATAGCGAGGGCATTTTGACAAGACCTGATGGAGCTCCACGCACATGGACTGTTTGACAGCACCTTTATTGCCAATAGTAAAAACATAATCTCCCAAGAGGGGGAGACCAGTCAACTCGCAATTGTCCTCAAGTTTAATGGAAAATTCACGCCAGCTGGTGACAAAAGTATGGGAATTAACATTCTAACAAGAGGCCAGAAGGCTGAAAGTGTTTGGAAATTGTACAAGTCTTTAAACTTGTAAGGTTCCTGGCAAGACCCAGCTGCTCGACAACAACCTTATGAGTAAAAATAGTCATTATATAGTCCACCTAGAGGTCCCACTCATTTGGGCTACCACCACAAACATCAATATTGATATTGGAGAAGAAGAAATAACCCCCATCAAATTGCATGTATAAAATACTATCAGTTAGCACGATTAGAGTATCAGTGGAATCAACAAAGCCTATAAGTGGCTACTCGTTTATATTTTTAACGAAATCGGTACCAAATCTCTCTTGTGAGGGCATGAAGGTGTCCGTATCACCAAAATAAGGGGAAAAATGGTAAATAGTGAAGTCTCTCTTCGAGCAACTCTCGAGGTTTCCTTTTGAACTTTAGACAAGGTAGTCGCACTACCAATGGAAGTGCTAGCACCACCAGACCCAATAGTGATGGTGGTGGGGGAAAGGACCATGGAGGAGGCCATGGTGGTGGATTCAGTGACGGTGGTGGTGGAAATCGTATCTTGAATGGTCAAAGAGCCATACAAAAATATCGCTCACAGAGGAGGAGACGACGGTTGATACCATTTGAAACAATGGAGAACTTGAAGAAATAACAATGGAGGAAGAAGGATTTTTGGGAACAAAAAGTTTTTTCTCTCTCTCTAGATCTAGAAAATAGAAGGCAATGGTAAGGTAAAGAGTTTGAAATTTTTGAAGAAAGTATTTATACCTTGAAAGGAGCCCACGTATGAAGGCTCAAGAAAGAATAATAATGATTACACAAATCATGAAACATGTTCCGAAGCAGACACATATCTCCTCGAGACACTGAAAGGTGCATCAGTATAACAGTCATGTCAGGGGCATGAAATGGCCAACAAAATTAATGATTTGATTTAAAAAAGACTCCTCGAATTCCAAGAAGGTAATGAGTTGTTTCGTGCAAAACTCTTAATTTTAACCAACACAAACACTTTTGCACGAGGGGGATAATGTAGCGGGGCACCCATTCAGCTGTCCATAAATAATCCCAATAGGGCGAGGGGGTGCCAGACGAGTGGGTGCAAGGCCAGGTGAGGGGGCTGCAACATAAGCAGACCCTAATGCAGTCTTGAACAAATGAGTCCAACAGGGAGAGGGGGTGTCATGTGAGTGGGGCAAGAGTAAATTAACAAAATAGACCAAAACAGGTTACTTGGCAAGAGGGTTCCACAACGAGTGGACCCAAAAGTAAATAAGACAAAATTAAGCCAATGAAGAAACTATGGCGAGTGGGTTCCACAATGAGTGGGTCCAAGAGTAAATAAACAAAGGTAGCCCAAAATATATCACTTAGCTAGAGGGTACCACAATTAGTGGACCCAAGACCAAATAAGGGACATCTGATAGAGTAATTCCCAAGACTGGCGAGGGGCTGTTTAGCGAGCAAACCCAAGATAGGAATGAAAGTAAATGAGCAAATCCAAGAGATTGAGGGGATGTTATGTGAACTGTTAAGTAATTATAAAATTTTATATATTGGAATAATTACTAACATTCTTACTTTCTTTATATAGGAAACCTTAATCGAGCATGTAGGGCTCGAGCAGGCCAATTGGGATCTCTGGGGAGTTTTGGTTTGGAGGCCGAGAGGCAAGTCTTGCAGGGAAAGCTAAGGCCCAACCACTTCAATACGTGGGGAAATAGAGAATACTAATAGGAGGAACCTAAGAGGTCACTCATGCACTCACACAGTCCACACTTAGTCAAATAGGTGAGTAGCCAAGATACTGCTCATAAAGTATTTTCAAACTTATTATTGGCGATCCCGCAAGCTTTCAAAGGATTGTTCACCAAGTTAACTTTAGAAAAGACATTTAGTAAATCATAGTTTTAGGCACTATGCCCGACATATTCACTTTTTAACTTTGGGTTGTGCCAAATGTCATCTATTAGAGTGGACAGACGACAAACTGTAAAATAAGACAAAAAATACATTTCAGATGTTGTCTCAAAGGAATATCCTTTTGGCGGGCACATAAAAGATCAACCCTAGTATTTTCCTATGAAAAGAGCCCTTGGGAAAGATTAAAACAAAATAAAACAACACAAGTTAGCACTATTACTCTGTCAAAATAACACTAGACATTATTCTCTCCCCTACTCCCCTCTTAGTATTTGAAGTGCCTGTCTCTTCACTCCCAAGAGCCCTCACTTATAAGGGATGTCGTTTCTCCATTGTTATTGTTGTTGAAAATTTATAGCTAATCATTATCTTCGCAGGTAGTAATCACAGAAACATCACTATTGCCATAAATAGATAGCTTTCATTTTTAGTTGCTCTTGAGACCTTGAACATCTTGAAGATAACTTCCATTGTAGTGGGTCACGCCTCACCAAATCTAGATATTCATAGACCCCAGTATAACTACCCCTTTACATTATATGTCTCTATATAATCTATCACTAGATAGTATAAGATAATAGTCTCCATTTCAAAATCGATGTCACGAAAATGGTAAAGGAATATGAAATTCAAAGGCACGAGTCTTCTCCCTACCGATTGCAAACCGATGGGGTTAATGAAGATGTTAATAAAATCCTTGAATCCATGATTTGCAAGATGACAAGAATTATAAGTATTAAACTAATCGAATACCTTATGCCCTCTAGGGTTGTCCCACATCTGTAAGAACACTCTACGCCTTACTTCTTAGCGTACGATATGGAAGCAATCATCACTTTTAAAATCGAGATACCTTCCCTAAGGGACATGATTGAAAGTCAAGTTAAGGAACTTGATTGAAAGTAAAGTCTTTACAAAGAGCTCACACTCTTGGATGAAAAGAGACCAAAATCTCTATGCCACATACAAGGTATCCCTGTCACATTACGTGATCCTTTAACGGAAAGGTAAAAAACCGCGGTATGCAAGCAAGCGACCTCTCTCTCAAAAAAATTATACAGCCCGTATAGGACCTATCAGGGAAATTCAAGATCAATTGGAGTGGGTCATACCTTCTAAAGAACAATATGTCAGGTGGCGTCATTATGCTCACAGACCTCGATGAAGAAGAAATGGCATGTCCAGTCAATTCATCATGCTACGCATTTTTCATCTCCATTGTATTATTAAAAATATTATCTTCTCCCTCTACAAGAAGTACGTGGTACCTTTCCCTCTCAGATATCTTTCAAACCTACATAATAACTTTTATCCCCACAGAGATACATAGGTAGACCATAAAGTCACTTTGGGTATAATCCTTTCTTTTTTCACGAAATGATATTATTTTATACCATTAAGAAACACTATTCTCTATAATAATTTTTAAATGAACAAAAGGATTATGTATGCTTAGTGATCAATATAGATAATTCTGAAATTAAGTGATATTTCCAAAGGTACACTAAGCTAAGACGAAATCATCATTTATTACATCTTTATTTTAAAGTGTGCCATTTATATGAAGTATCAATAACAAAAAAAGTTTCTAAAACTTACATGAACCACATACATACACACTTACCTCAATCAATAGCATAGCCTGCGCAAATTTATAACTAAACACAAATCTATAAACCTACAACCAAACCTATAAACCTGTCAAAGCTTCATAAACTATCTCAGTTATAAAGTCCCCACTTTTTCATCACATAACCACTCCTATCCATTGAGGATCCCTAGAAATCCTAGTCATGATTTCATTTCCTTATGCACTCGATACGACAGTATGCTTTAAAAAAGTTGGATGGAACCATCACACCTCCTTCTATAGTCTCAGCCATTATGAGCCATTACTTCCCCATTTTCTCAGCATTAACCTTCATAGCCACATCCCCCCCATACTACCTCAGATAATACTTTGACACCATATCACTTACCACAAAGAATGGGACAACCGGATTGATAGATGGACTATGATGCTTCCACATTGGTCCTAAGGTCATCCCCAAAGAATTAGTAAAATCCTTCATAGTAAAGAAATCGGTTATGTGCAGAGGAAATAATTTCTCCAATACCACTTGATGTAGAAGTCTACAAGGAAAGTAGAAAGAAGTCTAACGAAGACCCACAAGTTGATCATAACGGTAGTACTATAATCCCAAACTTTTCTATGACTCGTCCCACCATAGCACATACCAACAAAGATTCCTAACTCCATATTCCAAAATCCAGTTAACCCAGTTCTCCAATGAAGGTACAAAAACCTCAAAATATCTCGCAAAAGAAATTTGGGACACGAGTTAGCGAATATTTAGGAAGAATCAACAGGCGAGGCCTTTTTGACTAGCACATGAATAACATCGTGGGTCAACCTCGTAGAAAAGTGTATTCACCTTCCTTCGAGTCATTCAGAACATTCAACATTTTTGCCAGTATAGTAATGGAAACTTTTCGATGGTAAGACACCCACAGTAAAATTGTGTCCACTTGAGCTTGTCACTCGAAGCATTATAGTAGTGAGTCACAAAGCCACTGCATCGACAAAGCCATTATCTTTATAATCCCTCTAATGCAAAGAGTTCGGCACTGTAGTAAGGTTGATACCTCCCCCTCATACTAGTGGTCAGGTAATAGAAGGGGAAATATTCAATAATTCGGTCAGAGCTACCAGAGGAGAATGAGAAAAGTCGGTCATGATTGCAAAGACTTGAGGGTCAACACCCAATATGGTGGAGAATTCTTCATAAGTAGGGAACACCTCATCCCAGCCAAAGAAATACATGTGGTCTTTCGGGTTCCAAAATCTCAAAGCTACTTCCAAAAGACTCCAGTCGTTTGAGTAGTTACATCAGAAGGTGGTCGAGTGCATGTTTAATGCCTTCAAGTTAGGCGACATAGGTTTAAGCCTTAGGAATGGAGATTTAAGAAGATAAGAAATTCTACAAAGGAAAAGAGAGAAAGAGTTGAGGTGTGTCTCAAAGATCTCAACCCAAGGCCCCCTTTATACTTTAAAATCTCAACAAAACATGAAAGCAACGAACTCCTGGCTGCAATAAGAGAACCTAAGTACCAACAATGAAAGAGGAGTACAGTAACGACTGGAAATTATCTACACCTATATTGGTATACTGATAGGTAGGTAGACGCACATGACGGTCGGCACACCCCCTTTTTAGAAATATTACCATTTTCCTTTTCTGTTTACCTTATTTTCAATAAGCCCCTTTCAAATTTAAGTGTTTACAAGATAGTTTCTCAGGGAATTTCTTCCTTTAAACAACCAAAAGGCCCATGTTTGAAAATTTAAATACATTTTCTTATTTTTCATTTAATAAAACCCATAGTGCAATATTAAAAGTGCATATAGACTGGGCCATTAATTCAAGATACGCAAAAATGACAAAAAAACCATTATATATATATATATATATATATATATATATATCATTGCTTTTACATTTTTCAGGAAAAAGGAAAAAAAAAACAAAATAAGCAAAAAAATATCAAAAAATTTTAGGCGCAATCCGAACTTTCTAAACCTAGCCTAACCCTAACCACAACCTCAAGGATCCCGAAAAATGAGATTCCCATGACGACGAGCAGTAGACCCACCACTTCCAGAATTTGATCCACACTTAAGAAAATCATCAGTTGCCGATGGTGCGACACAAGATCGAGTCATTGACCACACATGTGTGGCCACAAAGGCCATCCAATATCACACATCCCACAGACAGGACGTCGATCCAAGCACATTCTTCAAGAATAAAGAATCAACTAAATAATTAAAGTCACTAACAATTACAAGAATTAAAATCAAAGATAAAAAAAGGTGCAAAGATCATACCTCTCGCTAAATTTCCTTCTCAGGAAAAGAGGGAATCTATCTATCATCGCTTGAGGATGATGAAGCACTGACACCAAATGACCCCCTCCTAACTAAATATAATAGGAGGGAGTGGAATAGTGTCGAAATGGTAGAGCTTCCATAACCCCTGCATCGCTCCTAGATCCATGTGCTGAAGAACCGGACAAGCTATTGTAACCCTGGTCCATGCCAATGAAGGGGACACACCACCCACATTATATATAGATGGTGGAATTAACTAAATGAATGTAAAGTCCAGGTAGTCATACCCTACCACCATGTTAGTATGGAGCGTGTAATGATACCCCTCCATCGCCACACCCTCTCTATATCCAACATTTTCCCCACACTCCGCATATGGTTAGGAGGATCCGCCGGCAGGATATCCACCTCGCTCTCTATCACCTATCTGACCATCCTATTGCCCAGGTACCAGGTGTAACCAAACTCATGTGTCAAAAACCGTTGTGATTGGGATTTAATGCTCGTACCCCATACTACTCTTGAGGGTTGACGTCGGGGGTAGAATGTCACCTGTGCTAAAAAATCATTCATCAATATCTAATCTAACAAAAAAAATACAGAAATGCATAAAATCCAAAAAATGAATAAAACCTGACTTGGTCTCTCGTAAGGGTATTAGGCACAACCCACACATCCCTAAGGGGAAGGAACTCCTTTAACACTCTATTCACCCTTCTCCATCAAAGCATCCTTGGTCACTCCCACCCCTCACTCACCAGCAAAGGCATCAAACCCATGTTGTTCCTGATCACCTCATAAAATGACATTTGAGAGAGCAACATAATTTTTTAATAATAATCTTCAATAAAGAAATAAAAATAGAAATGTAATAATAAAGGTTACCTCCAGAAGGTATGTGGATCCTGTAAATGTTGATCGACAATGCTGACTGAAGACATCAAGGGGCATGTAGAGAGACGACAGTACCAAGCTTCCCCAATCATACTAGTGGATATCAGAGATTACCTGAAGGAAGAGAAAGAACCATAAATGGATGACACCTCAACTTGTTACCACCATAAAAACCCCAACTAGTGAAAGATGAAAAATTGAGTCACTCGATGCACCTGTTGACCCACCCGTAACATCTATCCTCATTGACATCAAGGTGTTCTTCAACCTTAATATCATCACTGACTCTTTGGAACCAATCTGTATGATGCCCACCAATGCTTCCCGGATCTCCACCTAAGTTAAATGGAATGATCTGTGCATCTCTACCTGCTCCCTCTCGTAGTCCATCCCTGTCAGCTAATTTACATCAATTGGGGTGATCGTCATCTCACCCACACCTAGATGGAATGTGTGGGTGAAATCCTACCATCGTTCACCCCTATCACATAAAACCATTGTCGACCATGATGTGTCATCAAAGACCTAACCAGGTAATCGAACCATAAGTCGAACCTCCTCGGGGAGCTTCTCCCACACTTTTTTTATCCCCGTCATGCTCTGAGGACATTTGTTCAACAAAACAATGTTCGTTTGAATAATTCATATAAAAAATCATCAATCCACATGAGAAAAATAAATCGAAAAGAAAAATTCAAATAAATAAAATAAATAGAATATTAAAATACTTACATATCCCTCCGAGTTTCTCACCCTCGTAGAGCGATGGACCGTAGGATCCCGCAGTAGGATGCCACTCAATACTACCCAGTCATCAATCTTAACAATGCTTTCGTTGGCTATTTCTTCGAAATTTTTTTGAAAAACTCTTAAGGAGTGTTTTCTAGAGATAGGCAGAAAGAGATTTCATTTGAGAGTGTAGAAAATGAATTGCATCAACCCACTTTTTATAAGGAAGCTAAATGGTATGTAGGTTGGCACCCCCTGGGTGTGCCTACTAGCAATAACCCTCAGAAAGCCCCATATTCCCTTAAAATCCTGTGCCCTGCCTATATGCACCCTGCAGGTTGTGCTTATCGGCACCCCCTCAAATTTTGTTCCAAAATATCCAAACAATTCCAAAACAAATGTAACAAAATTACAAAAATTCACCAAAAAAGTAAAAACCATAAATTTCCTCAAAATCAGATCTTTTCCACAAAAAATCATACAATTTCAAATTTTCCACATGCACTTAAAAAATTGTTTAAAATTCTAATAAATTCCAAAACTTCTCAAGAATTCTAAAATTCACAAAAATTCAAAATTTGTAAAAATTGTTCATTTCCCATAAAACACAAAACATGAAAAATATCCAAGCATTTAAAAATCATCAAAAAATCGTAACGTCTCTTATAAAACTCCAAAACTTTCCAAAAATTCTCACCTCATTGCATATTCATTCCAAAATAACTTTTTACCCTTTAGGGCTGCCAAATTAACCTTTTTACCCCTTAGGTTCGTAGAATTGACCTTTTTAACTTTTAGGTTTGTAGAATTGATCTTTTCAATTTTTAGGCCCTCAGAATTGACCTCGCCCCTTATAATTATCCATAACCCTCTGAATCAGCCGCCTACTCTCTTTAGGTCTTCAGAATTGATATTGGCTCTAAAAATTTGCCTCAATCCTTGGAATCGGTCTCCTACACTCTTTACGTTCTCATAATCGATAATGCCCTCAAAATTGGACTCGACCCTCTGAATTGGTTGCCTACCATCTTTAGGTCCTTAGAATTCTTCTTGACCCTCAAAATTGGCCCTGACCCTCTAAATCTATTTCTTCACTCTTTAAGTCCTTATAATTGACCATGGCCCACATAATTGTCCTCGACTCTCTAAATTAGTCTCTTACACTCTTTATCGACCTAGGCCCCCAAAATTGGCCTCGACCCTCTGAAATGATGGTCTACACTCTTTTAGGTATTCAGAATTAACCTTAGCCTTTATAATTGGCCTCGATACTCTAAATTGGTTGCCTACTCTCCCTGGGTCCATATAATCAGACATTCATCAATCCTCACCAGAGTTCCCTTCTGTGATAACCTGACGCTCTCAAACCTTCAATAAGCTGTATCTTTTTGTTGGCATTTGCTTATTCTAGACTATCCCATCGAGGGGCTCTATAGACAGCCATTTCTAGTAGCCTATACGCACCTCTAAAATTCCCTTCGAACCCCTATTCCTCTCTTAAACCCTAATCAAAATTCATAAGATGCTCCTCGAGCTCCATTTGATTTTGGTCAACACTCGTACCGAAGTGTATATCAACCATTTGTGTTGGTCTCTAAATCTAGTTTCCAACAGTTCCCACCGTGCACGAATCGGACTTACGGTTGGCATTTACTCACTTTTTCTACCCCAAAAACTTAATCAGAGGTCATCAGTCGCTTTTCGAGCTTCGTTTGATATTGGTCAACTATCAAACATGAGAGTGTCTCAACACACTTTCATAGAGCTCTGAATCCACTTTCCAACAATCCTAGCCTAGCATAAAATAGACTTACAATTTTTATCTTATCTCCATTTTTTTAAAAATTCCATTTTAATCTTCCCATAAGCAACCCTTACCTCTTCTTGCAAGCAAGGGATACTTTACTTGGCCACAAAGTCTGTAAAGCCTCCCTATCGGTAGGCAAAGGTGTATATCGATCGACACTCGCCTTAGTCTTTTTTCTCCTTTTAGGGTTTTTATTTAAGTAAACCATCACCTGATTATTCAAAACTTTTTGACCACAAAATCAGTGTGACAACCTTTCAATATATCACATTCAAAACATTCTCTCAACATTCCCTTACATTAGCCACGCTTCACATTTTGTCATCGTTCCATCACCATAACATTATAGCTTACATCACCTCAAAAATCAGAATCCAAGATTTTTATAAGATTTCAGATTCCATCTATTGAAACTTACTAAATTAATGTCATTTCCTACACTTTATTATTTTTAACATATTTCACAAATTAATTTTCATTTTTTCATCACTAATCACCTTTTTATTACTTAAATACTCAAGAAACCTATTTTCATAAACTCAAAATTCCAAAAGAAGTGTTTAATCATATATTCCAAATTATAGCTTTCTCCTAATTTTTTACATTTTTACCCCTTATTCATGATTTTTCACAAATTCAAATAGAAAAATCAAGCATCATATTAATGGGTTAGACCCCAACTTTATTCTCTTTTCGAACTACGTGGACTTTGATAGCAATTCTAGCTACGTAGGCATCTTGAGTTTACCTCAGTATTTGAGTCCAATTTTTCCTCGGTCTTCTTTATTTTATCCTTGTCACTTCATTTTCACTAGTGGTTTACGTATATGTTATAAATTTATTGCCTCCTTTAGCAATCCTGTTAGACATGCGTATTCAATCTCTTGTAGTGAATTATGATCCAGTGCATCATTCACAATCTATTTATTATTATTATTATTATTATTATCTATTATCCCTTTCTAGCAATCTCGTTAGACATGCGTATTCACTCTTTTATAGTGAATTACGATCCGGTATACCATTCATACTTTGGTTACTTTTATTTTTTCAAATTTTACTCCTTCGAATGATTCATTATCGCCTTTTCTGTAACGATGATACGGTGATTTCGCTCCTCACCCACTTTTCACACATATATACATTTTCCCCTCGCTTATCATATACACGACTTCATATTGTAAGAGAATGGGAACATTTTTATAGCCCATGAGATACCGAAAGGGTGGAATGTGTGCCTAACACCTTTTCATTCTGTAACTTAGTCCCTGAGCTCATGAGCTATTTGGTTTCTTATGTATCAATTAGTCTCCTATGCCATCTCTTCGCTATGGCTACATCTTTTGCCTATTTTAAGTAAAATAGGCTTGCAACTTCTATCTTTACATTATCATATTCCCCTTTATGATGACCGCTTTATGTCTTCAGGAGCTTGTGAATAGCGAGTGGTGGAACATAAATTTTCTTCCTTGACCCCATTTTCATGATAGTCTTTTCGGGGCGAACCCATATGGATGGGCACATCCATAACTCTTGGATCCTTGTATACGTGGTTGGACAGGTGTTATCTCGACATGGTGTGCTCAATCAGCTGGTTTGATGTGTCTAATTTCCCAACACTATTTTAGTAATGGAGTTACTCTATGATTGATTCCCTATTCTTTCCCCTAAAGCTTAACAAATTAGTGTGCTTCCTCCTAAGCGTCTACTCATAACTCAGTGGAGAAAAAAATAAAGTAAGAAGTCATTTTTGCCTTTGTTTGGTGATATTTTCTATATTTAATTCTGTTCAAATGCTAGAGGGTCCAATTCTCAAACTTGGTCATTCTTCTTCAACGATAAAGATTTTTCTTGAGGGAAAGAATGTTATTGAATATTATCCATCTCTTGTTGTGGTTCTTCTGATTCTCCTAGTTTTTTCCCTAGCACACTGAGTGGGAGGTTAGAAGTGAAGCCTATAATCCTCTTTATCCCTTTCTTTAACAATTATATGAGCTTCCTCAAGATGTGTTTCGTCTAAGCGTGCCTCATCTAAACGTGTTGCTGAGGTGGCATGAAAATTTCCAGTGCACGAAGAAATAGTGGGGCACTCAAGTGGAAATGTTGAACTTTCAAGTCTAATTATTCCCCCAGTTTCATGTGAGTTACCCTGGTTGTTATTCCCCTAATTTATGTAGCTTGGGTAATCTTCCCTATGCTCTTGCATGATCACTTAATTATTCTCAGTATTTGTGATTTTTAAGACTTAGTTGTATTTTACATATGCATGTGGCTAAAACTCTTCCAGGTTTTGATATGATAGGACTTATGAGGTCTATCAGTAAGGAAATCCTTCCTCATATCCTTGTAAGGACAGTTATTAGGTTAGACTTCCCAGTTATGATACCTACCTCTTGGTATCTCTAAATTTTTTCCCATGTTCATCTTACTACCATAGAAGTATACGACTTGCAAAAAAATTCTAACATTTACTTTGTTTTCTCAATTATAAACTCATTATAATCCTCCACTATTTATGACGTTTCAGCTTGTTAGTACTGAAGATGTGTAACATATAACTCCTCCCACTACGGTTGTTCTAACCTCGGTGGATGTTTCTCCTTCATCTATGGAGGTTGATTTTCCTCTAGCAAAGCCAATTATTTTTTCTTTTGAGGATGCTCCAATGGTTTAAGGTCAAGATCAATTTGGGAATGTGAACATTCCCCTACCCTTAAGCAACATTCCAACTGTTTATGAAGTATTACTCATAACTCTTCATAATGCATTTTATGTATGAATGATTTTTATTATTGTTATAACCAGCTTAAATATATCTTAGCGAAAAACCTCACGTGCTTAGTGATTTACACTATTTTATTGAGTAATGTTCACAAAAGGTTTATCACCTGGTTGGTGATTTACTCTCACCATTGAGTAATATTCTCAAGTTTTGTCACCTGCTTGGTGATGTACCCTACTTAGGTATGGTTATTCAAAAAAAAAAATACACCTCCTTGGTGACTTGGCTCAATTCTTGATAAGACTTTGTAGTTCTACCTGCTTGGTAAAAAAAAATTCATCACCAAATCTTGGCTAACTCTTTCCTTTACTCTATTTTACATACTTGTTCCGATAGACGACGAACACTCGACAGAATCCAAGGTTTAGATACCCCCACCTAAATCAACTTGTAAATTTTCAGAACCCAAGGTCGAGATACCCCCACCCAAAGAAACTTGTAATTTTCAGAACCCAAGGTCATCTGCTAGGAACCCTCGGATGTGGGGTCCACTCGCGGCGAACCCTAGGCAGCAGCCGTCTCAAGTAAAAAAATCCAAAGTTACGTGCGGATTATATGAGATACCCTCTTCTCCAAACAAAATCCTACTGGTTGAGACACGCCTAGTTGCACACAAAGGTTTGGTCGAGGAACCGCAAACCAATAAAGTATTAAATGAACCCGTGCCTTGTGAAGTCGCGCTTTGATGGGCAGCGGAAGAAGCCAAAAAAAAACCTTAATCGCTAAGAGGAAGGGCGAGGAACCCGTGAGGGTTCTCGCCCAAAGTCAGTACCACCGACGAGGGCGACGCCAGATGGAGAAAACACCGGCTGCACAGAAGAAGCAGTGGTGCTACCAATAGAACGCGACCGAAGGTCGCCGGCGCCTATAGTACCAAGGGTCGGGGCAATTGGGATGGCCAATGAAGAAGGTATGGAGCCAAGTGTCATGGGAGCTATGATGGTGTTCACATTTGAAGAGGTATTTGATGGATTAGAAGCCATTAATGGAGTGTTTGAAAAATCTAGAGCAAAAAAAGATTGGGGGTTATGGTGTTTAAATTTTTTTTCTCTCACTTTCTCTCACTACAAACTTAAAGACTCTCTATGAGGGTTTTGAACAAGATGAAAGAGTTTAAGAAATGGGCATTATGTTTTTTTACACTGAAATGGGAAAACGTGCAGGAAGGCAAAAAGGTTATGACATTTCTTTCCCAAATGATCAGATGATAGTTCCCACACTGACGCGTGGGTTCTCAAAAATCAAAAACCTCGGATGAAGGGACACTGCATTTAATGATCCTAGAGTCCCTCTAAAAAATAATAATAATAATTAAAAAAAAACCTGTTGAAATCAACTTTATGGCGTACAAAGTTTTTTTGGTCTACCCAACCCAAAAAACTTTGCACGAGGGGCTAATGTAGAAGGGTGTCTACCTACAAAAAAAATTAAAATACTTTTTTTTGGAGATATTGAGAGGACCCCACCTAGGACACTCCACCTAGGCCACTGCAGAAGCCCAAGATTGATAAGTGCCACCGCAAAGGTCACTATAGAATTGACATTCGAGAAGTGCCACCGCAAGGGTCACTGCGAAAATGACATTTGAAGAAGTTCCCCGCAAAGGCCACTGCAGAAGTACAGGATTGAGAAGGGTCACTGCAGAAATGACATTCGAGAAGTGCCACCGCAAGGGTCACTGCGGAAATGGCATTTGAAGAAGTGCCCCGCAAAGGCCACTGCAGAAGTCCAGGATTGAGAAGGGCACTGCAGGGGTCACTGGAAACATGACATTCGAGAAGTGTCACTGCAAGGGTCACTGTGAAAATGACATTTGAGAAGTGCCCCGCAGGGGCCACTGTATAAGTCTAAAATTGAGAAGGGCCACTGGAAGGGTTACTGCGAAAATGATAGTTGAGAAGTGCCCCACAAAGGCCACTGCAGAAGTTGAGGATTGAGAAGGGCACTGCAAGGGTCACCGCGGAAATGACATTTGAGAAGTTCCCCGCAGGGGCCACTACCAAAGTCCAAGATTGAGAAGGGCCGCCGCAAGGGTCACTGCCGGAATAACATTCGATAAGTGCCCCTGCAAGGGTCACTGCAGAAATGGCATTTGAGAAGTACCACACAAGGGCCACCACAGAAGTCCAAGATTGAGAAGGGCCACTGCAAGGGTCACTACACAAATGACATTCGAGAAATGACACCACAAGGGTCACTGTAGAAATGACATTTGAAGAAGTACCCCGCATGGGCCACTGGAAAAATGATGTTTGGGAAGGAACCCCCCACTAGGGTGCCTCAACAACAGAAACTTACATAGGAGGAGGGACCTGCAAAGTCCTTCCCCCCGTAGCTCCCAGAAAACCAAGTTAAGATGATGGGGTGTCTACTATAAGTAACTCCTCATCATGAAAAAGAACAGAATTACTAACACTTATTTTCTTATACATGTTTCCTAGTTGAGCAAGCAGGGCTCAAGCAGGCCAGTTGGGATCTCCAGAGAGTTTTGGCTTGGCGGTTGAGGGCAAGGTATGTTGAGAAAGCTCAATCACTTAGCATTATAGGATTGAGAGAATACTAGTAGGAAGATCCAGAAGTCACTCAAGACTACACACACGTCACACTTGGTCACAAGTGAAGTGAACAGCCAAAGCTGGTTGCTCACTAGAAGTAAGCTCTTTATAAAAAATGACTTTTCCAGAAGAGGGGGCCCTCGAGGTCCCTATCAAGAAAAATAATAATTTTAGAAGAGAGGGATCTTTAAGGCCCTCTCTCTCAGGATTTGAAAATTTTCACCACAAGTTACCGTTTTAAAAGATATTTACCCAAATCTGATATCTTGTCTTCATTAGGAGACGTATGTGCTTTTTGACTTTGGTTGGCACCAGGTGGCGCCTGCAGGAGGAGATAAGCAGGACTGCCTGCAGGTAGGGACAAATGGTACACTTCAGACATTGTTCCCCACCAATCCTCTCAATTTTGGCGTCTAAAAATGCCAACTCAGCCCTAATGCCCAAGTATAAATAGACCTCTGGGCAAGATCAATAGGACATAATTTGAAATTGCACTGTTACTCTGCCGAAACCACACTAGACCTACCTAGTATTCTCTCCCTGCTCATTCTCTTAGTGCTGAGTGCCTTGTTCTTTCACTCCACACTGACAGCCATCATTCTCAGGTGTTTTCCTTGAGAAAATTACTATTTTTACTGTGAAAGTTCATCTTTTTGCAGGGAGTGAGTTGAAGCTTGAGTTCCATTGTTACCAGAAGGAGAAGGTTTCTTGAGAAGTTGCACTAGAAGACCTTGAAGACCTTGGAGGCAGTGTCCATTGGAGTGGGTCACACCTCACCCTTTCCAGTTATTCATAGACCCTAGTCTCATTACCCTCCTACATTTGGCGACTCTGCTAGGGAGGTATTCTTGCTTTAATGGACAAATAAGGTTTCAATGTCTCTAAGAAGTTGTTTTTTGAGGATAAGCCATTTAGTAATGGAGATTACAGTGACCAAACTACCTAAGAAGAAGTGTTGGTGATCGAAGACAAGGAGCCTGCGCCTTAGGGAGGGCAGACCAGTTCGCCGGCAGTGGCTCCAATGGCAGGTATGAATCTTATGGCAATGTTTTTTGACTTCTTGAAGCAAAATAACGTGGACCTATCAAGATTGGGTCAAGGTTTTGTGACACCTGTTGCTTCCCTTTCTGGAGGGGTAGCCACCCTTGTTGCGATTCCGATGGAGACGATTCCGTCCTGGAAAGTGGTGCCGAAGCAGGCTGTGGCGCAATCAGGTTCACCAGCTACTAAAAGCATGTGTTTGGAGGAGTCACCCTCTAAGGCTTTACCGTGGAGGAAGTGAGGAAGCTACTCTGCTCCTCTCAGAGGGAGGGTCCCCACCTATATGAGGAGTTATAAGACCCCTATCCGTAGGAGGAAAATGGGAAGCCATACCCTGAGGGGTATATCCCACCAAAATTTATCAAGTTCAGCGGCAAGGGGGAGAACCCTAGAGAGCACATGAAGAGGTTTGTCTTGTACTTGGGAGTGCATGCTGGTGACAGGAATCTGAGGTTGAGGGAATTCTCTAAGACCCTCATTGGGAAGGCTTACACATGGTATTCCCACTTAGCACCTAATAGAATCCCTACTTGGGAAGAGATGCATAGGGAGTTCCTCCAGAAGTTCTTTCTAGCGGAGGATGAATTCACATTGAGACACCTAGCACAAGAGGTCCAGAAGCCAGGAGAAGAGTTGATGCACTACATCAAACGATTTCGTGAGAGAGCCTTAGACATCCACGAGGATGTGGCGGAGGCCAGATTACTGCAGATATGTGTGGAAAGACTCTTAGAAGAGTACAAGTTGCACTTGATCAATGAAACTAGAGACGAAACTTTTAGAGAGTTCACCAGGGCTGCTAGCAACATAGCTATGATAATCAAACCAAGGGCCCCGGGTTGGAGGACGTAAGTTCCACTGACTTCTGAGTGGTTTCAAGCCTCGAGGAGGCAAGCGGTCAACTATATAGATGGGAGTCTCAAAGGAAACAAGGGAGGCTCTGGGGCCAAGAATAGCAGTCCCAGCAACAAGAGAAAATTTGGGAAAGATGACCCACCGCTACTACCATGAAGCGTAGTTGAGGCTATGGACTGTTACAGTACCTTAGTACGAGAAGGGGTAGCAGGACCCCCTCACTTGAAAGGAGAAACCCCCACTGCAGTTGACAAGGCAAATCCAAAGTACTGTGAGTTGCACCAACGAGTGCAACACTCTACCAAAGATTGTTACTACTTGCAAAGGATCATTGGCGAGCAGGTGGCCAATGGTACCTTGCAGATACCCCCTATGGATGTTAATGAGAACCCACTTTCTGCACATCACTTTGGTACCGCCAACATGGTAGTTGCTTATGATGAAGAAGCTACCATAGGTCTGATGGAGTGGGAGAGAAGTGAACAGTTATGTGAGGAGTTAGAAAATCTATCACTGAGCAGACTTGATCTACAAAGAAAGCAAGAGGAGTGGTTCTTCACTTCGAAATAAGAAGATAGAAGTGGGGAAGTTAAGGAAGTGATCCTCTCAGAGGGTGAGGTAGATGTCATTCTCGCCCTATATGAGGGAGGGACCTCCAAGGCGGAGTATGTCTGCAATTCCCAGACGTATGAGGTAGACTTAGATTCTGAATGTGAGGCCATAGCAAGGAGCCCCAAGTTCAAGTGGTTTTTCGACCAGATAGGGGTGAAGTGCGACACAAGGGTGGCCATCATGAGGAAAGTCTTGGAGGCAGTGCAGCAGTGTGGAGATCCTTTGCTAAATTGGCAGGGGCCAATTGGAAGGCTGATTAAGAAGTATACTTATGAAGTAGTGTTTTCAGAAGCAGATAGGTTGGTGCCTTACTTCCACAACCGCTCGCTGTATGTTACAGCCACAGTCAATGGAGTCTAATTTCTCAGGGCGATAATGGATGGGGGAGCATCTATTAACATCATTCCCATCAGTACATTGTATGAAATAGGAATTGACGATGGAAAGGTGGTTCCGGTACCACTAGTAATTTTTGGATTCGACAATGCCGGAATGCAGTCTATTGGATATGTGAAAGTGGAAATAAAGTTAGGAAATTTCACCTCCCACATCAAGTTCCATGTTATTAATGCTAACACTAGCTACCAATTACTCATTGGAAGGGTATGGATGCACACTCATGGCATAGTGCCCTCCACCTACCATCTATGTGCAAAGGAAAACATTAGAGGTACAAAGATAGAGATCAACCCTTCGCCGTTGAGGAGGCTTACCTGGTGGATGCTGCCTTCTCCACTAAGTTAGATGCAGAAAGAAAGGTCTCTGTAAGAAAGATAGAAGGGATCAAGGCAGGAGAGGGAAGTGCCCCACAAAAGAAGTCCGTTTAAGACCGTCTAGGGGGAGAGAGTGATCCCCCACATGGAAAAAGGGAAGAGGAAAGTAGAGGAGGCGGCTAGGTCCCCTCGAACTTGCAAGAAGGTGGTCTTGCCTGATGGAAAGATCATCTATCGCTTATAACGGTCTGCGCGGGCGGTATTTTGGGATGAGAGCATCGACCCGACGCCCGAGTGTTTTATTGTTGATGAATCCCATATCGTTGAGCATATCAAGGAACCAGAAGAAGCTCCAAAATGCATGCAAGATGGACCCAGATAACAGCTATAAGAATTAGAAGAGATAAAGTTGGAGCCAGAAGGGGGCGAGAGTAGACCCATTCAAATCTCCAAGGGTCTAGAACCGAAGCAGAAGGAAGAGATCATTGGGCTACTTAGAGAGTTCACTGATGTGTTTGCCTGGAAGTACACGGAGATGCCATGAATAGATACAGAAGTGAGCACCCATAGATTGAACATCCTTCCCAATGCCCTCCCGGTAAGGTAAGCCACGCGTACATACAAAGCGGACCTTGACTTGAAGATAAAAGATGAGGTGGAGAAATTGTTAGTGGCAGGGTTCATCAAGCCTATCCAGCACCACATATGGTTTTCCAGCATAGTGTCAGTGGCAAAAAAAGATAAGAGCCAAATCAGAATCTGCATAGATTTTCGTGACTTGAACAGGGCATCTCCTAAAGATGAATTTCCCTTACCAAGCATAGATAGCCTGGTGGATGCCACCGCCGGACATGAGATGTATAGCTTCATGGACGGGTACGTTAGTTATAACTAGATTAAAATGGATCCTGCCGACGCGAAGAAAATTGCCTTCCATACACCATTAGGGAACTTTCACTACACATTCATGCCCTTCGGACTGAAGAATGCTGGGGTCACATACCAGCGAACCATGATGGCTATTTTTCATGACCTATTTCATGATATACTAGAATTCTATGTGGATGACCTGATAAAGAAGTCTAAGAAAGAAAGAAAGCATATACAGGATCTTAGGAGAGTATTCGAGAGGTGCCGCCGGTATAAGATGAGGATGAATCCCTCAAAGTGTGCCTTTGGGGTTACAGTAGGTAAGTTCTTAGGTTTTGTTATGAATAGACAAGGGGTGCAAGTGGATGAAGAGAAGATGAAAACCATTATGATGATGCCACCGCCTAAGAGTCAGAGACAACTTAAGAGCTTCCTGGGAAAGGTATCCTACCTGCGGAGGTTTATTCCCGTGCTGGCAGAAGTAACTCATCCATTCGCGCATCTACTGAAAGATAAGGCCAAGTGGGTTTGGGGAGAGGAACAGAAGAAAGCGTTTGAAAATATTAAAGAAATCCTAGCCTATCCGTCCACCATGATTCCTCCAGAAGTCGGGGCACCGCTGCTGCTCTACCTCACTTCCACAGAGATATCGATTGTGGTCCTCTTGGCACAAGAGAAGGAAGGAGTAGAAAATCCGATCTACTACCTATCAAGAGTGATCTCTGGGACAGAATTTAGGTACACCATCGTGGAGAGACATTGTTTGGCTTTGGTTTTTATAGCCCAGAAGTTGAGACACTATCTTCGATCCTTCACAGTTCACATCGTCACCAAGTGCGACCCCATCAAGTACCTCCTCGTGCGGATAATACTCGTGGGATGAGCAGCAAGGTGGTTTTTGATCTTGTCAGAATATGGTCTAAAATGTATAGTGCCCAAAGCCATCAAAAGACAAGCAGTGGCAGATATGCTTGCTCACTTCCTAAGTGGAGTTTTTGAACCACCTAGTGAAGAGCTACCCGGGGAGAGCTTTCAAGCATGCATGGTGGAGGAGGTGAAGAAGTGGTCTATGGAATTTGACGGTTCCAGTGCTCAAGGAACAGGTGGAGAGGGCATCATACTATCAGATGGGAAAGAGAAGATCACTCTCTCTTTCAAGTTAGATTTTAAATGCTCAAATAATGAAGCTGAGTACGAGGCCTTTATTCTAGGGATGTTGGAAGCATTCAGAAGAGGGGTCAGGGTGTTGTGTATACGAAGGTACTCCAATTTAGTGGTGAGGCGGGTTAATGGGGAGTTCTCCCTTAAGCACGCCAATTTGGCTACCTACAGACACATCATTCAAAGCCTGCTAGGACAATTCTTGGTAGTAACTGTGGAGAGGTAGGCGCGAATGATGAACAGGCACCCTGACGCGCTCGCCACCATAGCATAAAAGCTATACATGGAGGAGTCATAAGCGACCATCATAGTGCGATGGAGAACGGTACCCACTACTGTAAAATATTTTTTCCCAACTAATGAGCCTGAAGATTGGATGCATCTAGTGGAGAAGCGACTTGAAACTAGACAAGGGACAATGAAGATGCTAGAGTTAGACAACTATCATGTGTTGCAGGGAACTCTCTACTTCAAGAGTCCTGGAGGGTTTCTGGCAAGGTGCGTCGGTGAGCAAGAGGCCAAGGAAAGGTTAATAGAAATGCACCAAAAGCATTACTAAGATACTGACATTCCTATATATAAACGACTGCAGTGAGGGGGGTACTATTGGCCTGCCATGAGCACGAAAGTGGCCCGCTTGCAACAAAGCTGTTTAAGGTGCCAAGCTAATTTTGACCAGCAGACGGAGGCTAACTTTGTGGAAGCCTTCGAAGATTGGAGATAGTTATATATATCATACCTGAAAGATGGGGAGCTGCTTGCAGAGAGAGGAAATGAAATTTATCTTAAGAAAAGAATAGCCCATTTCTACCTGGTCGAAGGAGAGTTATACAGGAAGGGGTATAATGAGAAGGCACTGAGGTGCGTAGCCAAAGAGGACATGGAGCGAGTGCTGAAAGAATCACATGAGCCCTCCCACATGGGGGCGCCAAACTGTATGACCATCTGATGACGCTGGGATACTAATGGCCAACCATGGAGGCTGACTCCATTGGGTATGTGAAGAAGTGTAAATCTTATCAAGTGCATGGAAACATGGTGGATAATCCTTCCATCATCTTGTAAAGCTTGGAAGATCCTTATCCCTTCCATAAATAGGTGTTCGACCTGGTGGGAAAGATCACACCGGCCTCTCACGGCAAGGCTTTTATCATTGTGGCTTCAGAATTGTACACCAAATGGACGAAAGCCATCCCTTTAAGGAGAGTCACCGCCCAAGTGGTAACCTAGTTTATAAAGGAGTATATCATATGCAGGTTTGGTATACCCAAGGTAATCTTAACAGATAATGGGAAGCAATTCGTATGCAAGGAAATGTCCCTCCTCACAAACAGATATAAAATTGTGCATAATAGCTCAACCATCTCCTACCCCAAGGGCAATGGCCAAGCAGAGGCTACCAATAAAACCCTGATAAACATTTTGAAGAAAATACTAGAGGACATGTCGGGGGCATGGGATGAGAAGTTGCCTATGGTGTTATGGGCTTATCATACTTTGAAGAGAAAGTCGACAGGGTTCACTCCATTCTCCCTAGCATACAGGACTGAAGCTGTACTACCAGTGGAGCTGGCGCTACCTTCAGCCAGAATTTCTCTCAGCAATGGGCTCATCCCTGACCCAAGGAATGTGCAGTTGGTGGCACTGGACGAGCATAGAGACAAGGCGAAAGAGAATTTCACAGTCTACACTCAACAACTGTCCAAGGCCTACGAGAACTTGGTCAAGCCTAGGGAGTTCCAAGTGGGAGATTTAGTCCTGCGAGCATCCACTCACCAACTCCGCAGCATGTCGGCGTCAAAGTTCAAACCCATCTGGGAAGGCCCCTTTATCATCAGAGGAGTGGGGAAGTCGGGCTACTGTCAAATCTCAGAACCAGAGAGTGATTGCCTCCAGTCCATCAACTACAAGTAGCTGAAGAGGTACTATGCCTAGTAACAGCTAACAAATTTTTCGTGTTTTTTATGTCTGTAATGGATTTTGAGGATTACTCCTATACCAGAAAAGTTTTTCTTGTAAAAAAAAATTAGAGATATACCACATTGTAAACAACACAAAAGTAAAGAAATGAAATAACAATGCTTTTGATCATTGTTGATGCTTGCTTTGTTTACTCATCTATATATATACATAAACATATATACACTTCCTACTAAGTTAGAAGAGAATACACAAAAATTAGGAACTTTGCTCACTACACTCGGGAGGTAAGCCCATCGTAAGAGAAAGTATACTGAGCAAAGTCCCCTAAACATAAATTAACAGAAAATGTAGAGGGGGGGTTAAATTCCTCCTCTTTAATGTTTCAAAGAACACTAAAGGTCTTAAAGAGAATATAGAGAAAAGACCCCAAAGACTAGGGACTAGATAATTCAAATAGTTCTTAATGAAAACAAACTTGAAGGAAGGAGACAGGGGTCACCTCCCCTCTCCAACCTAACCTTTATGAACATAAGTAATAATGTGCAGGAGTACCCCAAAAGATAGGAGGGGTTATCCAAGACAGTAACATGAAAATACCTCACAGTTATAAGAGGTGCATTTTCAAATAAAATATAATAAAAGTACAATGTATATATATACATAACTTGCTCATATTAATGCAAGTACCTCGCAGTATATGGGGCAATCATCAATAGGCCAAATTTTCACAGAAATTAGAGCAAGTCATATAAAACAAACACCTGCAATATAAATGGAGAGCAAGGGAAAAGAAAAGTGCAGAAGAAACAAAGTGTTATTTCTCTCATTTATGAACAATCAATGACGTACACATAGAATTTTGAGCACTACAAAGCAAGAAGTATCCTATTCGCTAGAAATGACAAAAAATAAGTCATCACGAGCGATGACACCGGCATACGACGGACCAGCCTCCCGCAGAAATTCTTCCTCCAACTTGACGAATTTAGCCTCGTCCTCCTCATCACTAGACTTGAGTCTGGCGAGCTTCACCTGTTGTAATGCGATCTGATTTTGGATTCTCATGGCCTCAGCCTACCGCTGCTCGACCCTAGACTCTCTGGAAGTGTGAAATCTCACTATCTTCCAAAATGGAACACTTAGAAAGTGGAGAACTCCCGTATCAAGCCAATCCAAACGAAAATGATAGAACTGCTACAAGTCACGGAGAGCATACAAGAATAGTGAAATAGAAGAGCTAGTCAGCTTAGTAGGAGAGGTAGCTAAGAACTCATGAACATGGCTGGCAAGAGCCGTCAAGTTAATGGCCGTGAGACTGTCAATCTGAAGTATGCTCTGAGGAGGGAATGTCTCGGGGTGGTGCTCTAAGATGAGATCCAAGAGCTAACGCTCATGTGTATTGAATCGCCCCGGTAACTCCTCATGCCACAGTCTACCCGCAATGGTTGCAGTATCCTCTACTTCACCATCGCCATCAAAATGGCGAGACCCTACCTCAGAAGGGAGGAAAGAAGACTCTCCACCAAAATCAGCATCACCGACCATGGGAGTGGCCTCAGAACTATGATCTCCCTCCACAACCATCCCACGGACGGACTCCACAGTTATTGGAGTAATCTCATTCACCTGAAAATAATGAGACAAAGGTGAAGTGAGAACACTTGCATAGTATACGCAAGAAGAAAAGAGGGGAATAGTAAAAAGAGGGGGTATGCTAATTTAATACCTCTCTCGCAGTCGCCCCATCGCCAGACTCCACAGTCATCGGAGTAATCTCATGCACCTGGAAACAATGAGACAAAGGTGAAATAAGACCACTTGCACAGTATCTGCAAGAAGAAAAGAGGGGAATAGTAAAAAGAGGGGGTATGCTAGTTTAATACCTCTCTCGCAGTTTCCCCACTGCCAGACTCCGCAGCCATCGGAGTAATCTCATTCACCTGGAAATAATGAGATAAATGTGAAGTGAGAACACTTGCACAGTATACACAAGAAGAAAAGAGGGGAATAGTAAAAAGAGGGGGTATTCTAGGGTAATACCTCTCTCGTAATTGCCCCACTGCCAGACTCCACAGTCATCGGAGTAATCTCATTTACCTGGAAATAATAAGACAAAGGTGAAATGAGAACACTTGCACAATATACGCAAGAAGCAAAGAGTGGGTATGCTAGTTTAATGCCTCTATCGTAGCCATCCCACTCGCAGACTCCACAAATATCAGAGCAACCTCATCAGACTCCATAGTCATCGGAGAAACATCACTCACCTAGAAATAATGCAACAATGGTGAGGGTGAGAGAGCCCGCATAATTTAAATAAAAAATAATAGGGATAGAAGAATGGCATAAGGAAAATGGATACCCTTATATACTGTACCAGAGTAATGCCCCCGCAACAGTCAAAGGAGGAGGTACAGGGGCTCCTAAAGAGGTTGCTTCAGTGGTTGGTGCTCTTGAAGGGGCCATCTCAATGACCGGTAATTCTAAAGGGGTTGCCTTAGTCTCGGATGCTCCTAAAAGATATACCTAAAAGATGGTAGTCACAACGGATGCTTCTGAATGGGCTATCTCAGTAACTTGTGCTCCTAAAGAGGCTATCTCAGCCATAGGCGCTTTCGAAGGAGTAACCTCAACGATAGCAATCGCAGTGGATAGGTGAGGCTGCAAAGGAGGAGAATGGGTAAAAGTTAATAAATTCCCTACCTCATAAATGAAAGGAAACCTTAATTAAAAGAAAAAATGGGAAAATTCCTACCTGAAGGGGTGCAATAACAGGGTAAGTCGGCCAGCGTATAGGGGCTACTGAAGAAACAATAGCAGGAGCCACTGTCGAAATAGCACCAGAGGACTATGATAAGTACAGGCTGGATAGAAAAGAAATGTCTAACTAAGAAAATATGAAAGTACCTGAGCCCCATCTAGAGGGGAAGAGCAAAAAAGGACGGTCGGCACAGCAGGGGCTGTGCTGATAGCCTGCAAAGAATGAAAACATGTTATTCATCACATGTTCAAGGAAAAAGAGATTCCATGCTCGAATGGAAAGGCCTAACCTGAAGCGTGGGCTCACTAGTTGCCACAGTAAATATTAGGCCGAGAGAGATTTCCTGAACCAAGAGTCTACCGTCTATAGATATGAGGACCCGAGGTTTAAAAATCCTCCCCGAAGAGGATAAACCTGGGATAGTAACGTCAGGTAAGGGGAGAGTCCCTACCTGAGAAGAAAGTCCAAAATCCGTCAGGACCTACAAAAATACGAAAGGCCAGAATATATAAAGTGCCTATTACTGAAAGGAAACAAAATTTTGAAAATACATACCTTAGATAAGGAGGTGCCTAGGGGCTCAGCTGTGGGAGTGCCCACTGTCGAAGTAAGAGAAGACGAAATGACGATGCCGGAAGGCACAACACTCTACACATTGTAAATGGGTAAAGAAAAGGAAGAAGAAAAGATAAAAAGGGCAAAATGAAATTTTTGAAAATGGGGCATACCTGAGCAGAAGGAGAAGTCACGGAAGTAGTCCTGGTGCTGGTAAAAAAAATCAGGAGATAGCAAATTACAGATGAAAGCTGTAGGAAAATGCCAGCATATATAGCCAAAAATGTAATTGACAGATTAACAAATTACATTAGATGGTAAAAAAAATCAGGAGATAGCAAACCTCTCTAAAAAGTCCCCGGGAAGAAACGAGCATATAATTCCTCTCCCGCTGAAAATGCGTCAGTCATAGTGGGGGAAAAGGAGAACTATTTGCCTCCATGGAAATGACCTACAAAATATGACAGAATACTTTCATTAGTAAATAAAAATATAAGGGGAATAAAGAAAATCATATACATAAAATTTCCAACAAAGGGGAACACTTACAGCAGTAGGGTGAGTAGTCTGGCCATAAGGGAGAGGTCGGGTGGTGGAGTTAACTCCCCTCAGGAGAATGGGATGCCTTATCATCACTGGAAGACTCTCTCGAGACTGATAACAAAGCATAAGCATCAGTGGTGCCTTCGCTATGGAAACCCAAGCCGCCCATATCACCCGAAGAATAACTATGGTCATCATAGGGAGGGGTGCTTCCATAATCAACTAGTTCCTCTTCCAATGAAGGAGAGGTAGATCCAGGGGGTGAAACTCTGAGAGAATTAGTTCCACTAAGTAAAGAATGTTGGGATATAGTACCTTCTGCAATGGGAATAGATACGACTCGCGCCTCCTGGGAAGAAAGGCCCAATGCTCCGTAACCTTTCTCTTTCATAACTTGGTAGGTCTCCTCCACCCCAAGATCATCAGTATCGGGCCCTTGGTCCACCATGGAGGAGGCATCCATGCCAACACCATTTATTTTCTTCTTCTTTACAGCCCGGGTCCATACAGGAGAAGGGGGAGGAGAAGCGGTAGTAGCAGGAATGAAATTAGATACATCCGTGTCAGGGTGCTTCCTTTTGCTTGTGGTAGCAGTGCTCACTTTCCCTCTGCTTTTTGATCAGCTTCTAGACTTCACAAGGAGAGACTCAGTCGGTAGTTGCTGAAGTGACTCGTCGAGAAGAGGCTTAATTAAAATGGGAATGGCCTGCTCCAAGGGTGGCCTGGAAGTGGTGCTGAGAAACTAAGGATCTTTCTGCGTCCGCCTGACCAAAAATTGGGCTTTGATATATTTAATTGGGTTAGTATCATGAGGGGGATCAACTACACATTTTTGGATAAGACGAACCTGTTGCTGCTAAAGTAGGAACCAAGATGAAGTAAATGAAGGATGATAATCGCAGGGAGGCACGTAGAGGCCCCCTAGGCTGCTGACTCTACAGAACAGTCCCTGGAGAGTGAAGTTGTTGTATGCCTCTAAAAATGCCTCAGAAGGATCGCTGTAGGTAGGAAGAGGAGGGGTGTGAACACCTTGATCATAGCCAAATTATCGCCTTGCCCTCTCAGAATGATAGAACTCAGCACGCGGACCCAACTCGGTCCAATAAGGGAGGTGACATGGTAAGAGCATCGTCACCATGTTAATATAAGGACAGGCAGAAACATACCCCACTGCTGAAGGGCAATAGAAAGTCCCGTCATCGCCAGGGAAAGAAATCCAGCTGAAAGTGCCCCCAGGGCGCTTGGTATAAGGCTGAAACTGAAACTCCTCAATATCATCAATCAATATTCCCAAAGATTTCTTGGGAATTTTCTTGTGCCATCAAAAAAGTCGCGCAACATCGCTATGACAGGCCTGAGCCCCTGAAGTAAAGTGGGGGAAATGATAAAATAAAAAGGCCATTAAGAGAGCGACATTTACATAATTAGCATCATCATACCGACCGCAAGACCTCTCTGCATCTATATATGCTTGGTCCATCCAAGTGTAAAGGGAACCCAAAGTCAAGGCGGCCATAGGTATTGACCTGTCACGAGATAACCGCATAACCAATTTAAAAAAAAGTTCGCGAGGGGAATCTTCGAGCTTACCCGACATAAGGAACCGAGTCAGAAATGTAACTAAGAAAGCGGCTAAATGTGAAGAAGAGTGGAGCTTGGGTCCATCCTGGGTTCTGGGGGCTGCGCGGGAAGTCTCTCCTTTCTGCAACTGCTCGAAATCTATGAACCAGTACATTTGCCATTTGGAAAAGGAATGCTTGGAATGACTAGTCATATTTATAGCTACATACTTCGAGCACTCTCCGAGAGTTGACTGTAGCTCCCCCACCATCTCATGCTCTAAAGGATCCTCGCAGTCATCAGAAAAGACCTATTGCCCAAACAAAGGAAGAGCGTACAATTCACATACGTCCTCTAGATTGATAGTAAATTCCCCCCAGTCCGTGACAAATGTGTGGGAGTCCATACTCCACCAAGACAATAAAAGATTGAGAGAAGAAATATGCTTAGATACGGTGCAGGACTTTAGGATACTAACGGCGTTAAAAAGACCCACCTCCCTAAGAATTGCCACATAATTCGGAATGCTCAGAACATAGTCGACTCAGCTAGCCCACTCCTCCAGGGGACCCCCCGTAGTTTTAACTTCAACATTGGAATAAGGAAAATCACCACGGTCAACCCAAACTCGGAGAATGGAGTCTGGAGAGACAGTGGGGGAATCAGCAGACTCACTTAACCCCATATGAGGGCGCTCGAGAATAGCGTTAGAAATTTTTTCCTTAAATTCGAAAAGAGAAACCATGAAGTTGTCAGCTGGACGAAAAAAAGAGGCACGGTGATAAATACCAAAATCCTGCCCTTGGCGAATACGCATATAGTCCTTCCATGCCTGAGAAGAGGATGACGTAGCTGAAGAACTACCAAGAGCCATTGGCTCAAGAAAAGAACTCAATCTGGTAAAGCCTCCAAGTGAGGAACCTTGGGTATCCGCCGCCGCCAAGAAGGGAGTGGAAGTGGCGACCCCTATAAAAATAACAAATTATGAAGAATCCATGGGTGAGGAGCCCTGGGTACCTCTAGTCGTCAATAAAGTGTCTGTGGCAGCAACAGCTAACAATGAGGAACCCTTGGCAGTGGGTCCCATGATTGAAGTCCCAAAAGACGTGAAACCTTTAATCCCCAAATCACCAGCACAAGAGGAACCAATACCAACATAAGTGAGAGTCGAGACACCCTTAGAGGTGAACTCGACATGCGAGGAACCCCAGGATGAATTGACCATTTACGAGAAACCTTCCTTATCTCAGCTGGCAGCTTGCCCCTATTGGCAGGTTTCGAGACACCAGTAGCAAAAAAATCAATACGCGAGGAGCCCCTATTAATATCGTCAATAGGCGAGACACCCCTAGCTATGAGGATGACACGCAAAGAACCACCAGCTACCGACGTCGCTTTTGACAAGGGACCCGTGGATACGGGGACAGCCCGTGAGGGACCCTTAGTTAAATGAGTAGTCTACGAAGACGAGACCACCATTACTCCACGAGTCGAGACACCCATTTCCGTAAAATCCGAAGACGTCGAGACCCCCTCCTCTTGAACTAAAGAACAAGGGTTCGAGACCCCCCTCTCTCTAAGAAAAATTCCAACCGCCAAGACCCCCCTCTCTCCAAAACTTGTTCCGACAGACGAGGAACACTCGATAGAATCCAAGGTCGAGATATCCCCACCCAAAGCAACTTGTAAATTTTCAGAACCCAAGGTCGAGATACCCCCACCCAAAGAAACTTGTAAATTTTCAGAACCCAAGGTCGAGATACTCCCACCCAAAGAAACTGGTAAACTTTCAGAATCTAAGGTCATCTGCGAGGAACCCTCGGATGTGGGGTCCACTCGCGGCGAACCCTTGGCAGTAACCGTCTCAAGTAAAAAATCCAAAGTCACGTGCAGATTAGACGAGATACCCTCTTCTAAAAACAAAATCCTACTGGTCAAGACAACCCTAGTTGCCAACAAAGGTTTGGTCGAGGAACCGCAAACCAATAAAGGATTAAATGAACCCATGACTTGTGAAGTTGCGCTTTGATGGGCAGCGAAAGAAGCCACAAAAAAAACATTACTCGTTAAGAGGAAGGGCGAAGAACCCGTGAGGTTCTCGACCCAAAATCAGTACCACCGACGAGGGCGTCGCCAGATGGAGAAAATGCCGGTTGCACAGAAGAAGCAGCGGCACTACCAATAGAACGCGACCGAAGTTCGCCGGCGCCCATAGTACCAAGGGTCGGGGAAGCTGGGATGGGCAATGAAGAAGGTATGGATCCAAGTGTCATGGGAGCTATGGTGGTGTTCACATTTGAAGAGGTATTTGATGGATTAGAAGCCATTAATGGAGTGATTGAAAAAGCTAGGGCAAAAAAAGATTGGGGGCTATGGTGTTTAAATTTTTTTCTCTCTCACTTTCTCTCACTGCAAACTAAAATACTCTATATGAGGGTTTTGAAGAAGATGAAAGATTTTAAAAAATGGGCATTATGTTTTTTTACACTAAAGTGGGAAAACGTGCTGGAAGGCAAAAAGGTTACGACATTTTTTCCCCAAATGATGAGATGATAGTTCCCACACTGACGCGCGGGTTCTCGAAAATCAAAAACCTCGGATGAAGGGACACTTCATTTAATGATCCTAGAGTCCCTCTAAAAAATAATAATAAAAAAAAAATTGTTGAAATTGACTTTATGGCGTACGAAGTTTTTTTGGTCTACCCAACCCAAAAAACATTGCATGAGGGGCTAGTATAGAAGGGTGTCTACCTACAAAAAAAAATTAAAATACTTTTTTTGGAGATATTGAGAGGACCCCACCTAGGCCATTACACCTAGGCCATTGCAGAAGCCCAAGACTGAGAAGTGCCACCGCAAGGGTCACGGTAGAAATGACATTCGAGAAGTGCCACCGCTAAGGTCACTACGGAAATGACATTTGAAGAAGTACCCCGCAAAGGCCACTGTAGAAGTCCATGATTGAGAAGGGCTACTGCAAGGGTCACTGCAGAAATGACATTCGAGAAGTGACACCGCAAGGGTCACTGCGAAAATGACATTTGAGAAGTACCCCGCAGGGGCCACTGTAGAAGTCCAAGATTGAGAAGGGCCGCCGCAAGGGTCACTGCATAAATGATAGTTGAGAAGTTCCCCCACAAAGGCCACTGTAGAAGTCCAGGATTGAGAAGGGCACTGCAAGGTTCACTGCGAAAATGACATTTGAGAAGTGCCCCGATGGGGCCACTGCAGAAGTCCAAGATTGAGAAGGGTTTCCGCAAGGGTCACTACGAAAATGACATTCGAGAAGTGCCACTGCAAGGGTCACTGCAGAAATGACATTTGAGAAGTACCTTACAAGGGCCACCGCAGAATTCCAAGATTGAGAAGGGCCACCGTAAGGGTCACTGCAGAAATGACATTCGAGAAATGCCACCACAAGGGTCACTGTAGAAATGACATTTGAAGAAGTACCCCGCAAAGGCCACTGCAGAAATGATGTTTGAGAAGGAACCCCCCACTAGGGTGCCTCAACAACAGAAACTTACATGGGAGGAGGGACCTGCAAAGTCCTCCCCCCCGCAGCTCCTAGAAATTTAAGTTAAGATGATGGGGGTGTCTACCATAAGCAACTCCTCATCATGAAAAAGAACAGAATTACTAGCACTTGTTTTATTGTACATGTTGCCTAGTTGATCAAGTAGGGATCAAGTAGGCCAGTTGGGATCTCCGGGGAGATTTGGTTTGATGGCTGAGGGATAAGGTATGCTGAGAAAGCTCAACCACTTAGCACTAAAGGATTGATAGATTACTAGTAGGAAGATCCAAAAGTCACTCAATACTACACACACTTCACACTTGGTCACAAGTGAAGTGAGCAGCCATAGTTGGCTGCTCACTAGAAATAAGCTCTGTATAAAAAATGACTTTTCCAAAAGAGGGGGTCCTCGAGGTCCCTCTCAAGAAAAATAATAATTTTAGAAGAGAGGGATCCTTAAGGCACTCTCTCTCAGGATTTGCAAAATTGCAACACAAGTTATCATTTCAAAATATATTTACCCAAATCATATATCTTGTCTTCATTAGGATACATATGTGCTTTTTGACTTTGGTTGGCACCAGGTGGCGCCTGCAGGAGGGGAATGGCAGAACTGTCTGCAGGTAGGGACAAATGGTACACTTCAGACATTGTTCCCCACCAACCATCTCAATTTTGGCGCCCAAAAATGCCAACTCAACCCTAATGCCCAAGTAGAAATAGACCTATGGGCAAGGTCAATAGGACTTAATTTGAAATTGCACTATTAATCTGCCGAAACCACACTAGACCTACCTAGTATTCTCTCCCTGCTCATTCTCTTAGTGTTGAGTGCCTTGTTCTTTCACTCCCCACTGACAGCCATCATTCTCAGGTGTTTCCCTTGAGAAAATTACTATTTGTGCTGTGAAAGTTCATCTTCTTACAGGGAGTGAGTTAAAGCTTGAGTTCCATTATTACCAGAAAGAGAAGGTTTCTTGAGAAGTTGCACTAAAAGACCTTGCAGGCAGTGTCCATTGGAGTGAGTGATGCCTCACCCTTTTCAGTTATTCATAGACCCCAGTCTCACTACCCTCCTACAAAATTATATTCATTTGGTTTAAAAAAATCTTGATACTTAGCACATTCTCTTTGTATTGTTGTTGTGTCTTGCTTCATCATTAGCAAAAAATTACCCTCCCTTTAAATTATTTCATAGAGGGTAATATCAGTGGTTTCATAATTCTCCTCGTGAGTTTTTTTTAATCTTTTTTATGCTTCCTTTGAACCTGTACATCTAGACAGCATGCGCCCATGACTTTTATTTTACAAACTTCCTTAAAGAAAGAAATATTTTACTAACTCGCTGAGCTTCATCTTGACATCTCTTGCTTCCAAATTTTCTCCTCTCCAATCTGAATCAGCATCACTAGGGAAGAGTTTGAGCATAAATGATGGAGATTATCTTCGACGAATCACAACAGTTGTAAACTCACCATCAATGATCACCATTTATGAAATTGTTACATAGGCCTCAGCATGTCTGTTCATTGTGTTTGGGTGCCTCTCCACCTTGACCTCATAAAATTACCCTATCAACCTTCGGATGATGGTTTCATAAAGAAGAAAAATTAGATGCTTCAATGTGTATTCATCGTTCACTAGCCTAACCACCAAGTTAAAATCTCTTTTGATACAAAGTGAACAGATACCTCTTTGTAGCGCTATAAGCAACCCCCAGATCAATGCCTTGTGTTATTCCTCATTATTTTAACAATTGAAGTCCAATTTAAAAGGCATAGTAATCTCTATCTTACCTCAAGATAAATAACTACTGCTCCTCCTTTGTAAATGAACCATCAAATTCCATAGACCATTCTTACAAATTGTCCACACAAAGATTGGCTTGTAAATTATATCCTGCTATATCTTCTTGAGGTGGCTCAAATAAACCTGAAGGGAAAATGTCCAAGATATCTGGGGTTTGGATCTTGATTGAGTGAGGGACCACAAACATTAGATCATACTCATAAAGAATGAGTGACCACCTTACTTCTCTCCCAATTAAGATTGTTCATGCCACAAAAAACTTGATTGGATCACATCTTGTTACTACAAGGATAGTGAAATATAACATATAATGTCTAAGTTTTTTGGCGACAAAGACTAAATCCAAATAATGCCTCTCTATGGTAGTATATCTCACCAAATTCGATATAAAACCTGACCTAATCAATAAATTAAATCAAGAAGCCATTTTTTCCAAATTCGATATGAAAAGTGGTTTATGAAAAATCCATATCTATGAAAATGACAGATGTAAAAACTGCATTTACAGCCCCTTTTGGTGTGTAATGCCATAATGGAAACCGCACTTTCTCATTGAATGGTGTGTAATGCCATTTGGATTGAAAAATGCGCCTAGTATATTTCAAAATATTATGAATGAAATATTTAACCTTTTTTCTCATTTTACGATAGTTTACATAGACGACATCCTCATCTATTTCCAATCTATTAATGAAAACTAGAAACACTTGGACTTATTCCCAGATTTCATAAAAAACTAATGGTTTATTGTCTCAGCCTCTCAAGTAAACATATTCCAAACTAAAATTAGATTTTTGAGTCACGACAATCATTAAGGTAAAATCATTACCATAAATAAATCCATATAATTTCCTAACAAATTTTCTGATCAAACCAATGAGAAAGCCCAACTTTAACGATTTCTTAGTTGTTTGAATTACAATATTGAATTCTACCCAAACCTTCGCAAACAGTGCAATCCTCTATTTGAACTATTACAAACGAATCCTCCACCTTGGACTTGTTTGTAATGTCAAGAAACATGACAAAACTTTGACTTGTCTTGGTCTTCCTGCATTCAATTGGTTCAACATCATTGAAATTGATGCCTTTGATATTGGTTACATAGGTATCTTAAACAAAAAATCAACCATTCGTTTCCATTATGGAATCTGGAACAAATCGTAAACTAACTATAACACTATTTAAAAAGAAATTTTATCTACTGTTTTATGTATTTTGAAATTTCAAGATGACATTCTAAACCAAAACTTTTATTCAGAGTCGATTGTAAGAGTGAAAAATATGTTTTAGGAAAAGATGTCCAAAATATTAGTTTTAAACATATTTTTTTCCAGATGGAAATAAATATTAACTATATTTGATATTGATATTAAGTATATCCATGGAACCCATAATTATATTCCTTACTTCCTCACAGGTGAATTTCTACAAAGTAATAATATAGGAGAAAATTCTGCAGAATTCAACTCAAAACCACAAATCTCTAACTTTATTTACTAATCAAATTGCATCACCCATTCAGGGGACAAACATATACCATGTCCTTGGGAACATACTAAGACCAAATTTTAGTTATTGTTTGTGACACCCCGCCTAATTAAATACCGGGTGATCAGTCCTTTATTAGATTAAAAATCAAGGTGAACGGTTGGTTCATTCTTAGCATCACTGTCTCAAAATAAAATTTTCAAATTTAAACACCCTAAATAATTAAGCTAAGTGTCAAAACAAATTAAAGTCTTATTTCCATTTTTAAATTGCAACTTGAAAACCTTTATAAATAATCCATAGACTAAGAATCACATAAGTGCTACGAATAGAAATCAACACAAAAGAATTAATCCATCTAGATTAACCAAACCAAGTCAAATAACCATACATGAAATCATCCTGACAAGAGTTAACTCCCAATGAGTACTAAATACTGGAAATATGCACAAACATAAGTCTCTGACAAATCCAAACTGAATAGGGAAATGGGTGACACATGCCCTAACTAAGGAGAACTAAAACAAGAATAGAATCAATGAAGAGGTCTTCTAAAACAAAGGCCTGCAACTCCCACATAAGTTGCAGCTCGTCTAATCTAAAGAACCTATGCATGACGCCCCTGTGGCTGGGCACCTGTAATATATATATATATATATATATGAGAGAGAGAAAAGACAGGAAATGGGTCAGAGCCCGAGTGTAAAATAATTTTAAAAATAGTTTAGCAAGTATTTAAAATGCTTACTGGATAATGAAACAACCATATTAGTATGCGACACTCTCTTGAGAATTCTCATCTCTCATCTAGTGTGCACGCCTACAGTACTAATAAATCTCATAAGTTTCTCTAACTTATTCTCCATAAGGTTTTATCACGTGAAAAGCAAGGTTATGATATTTACTTTAGGAAATCAATCTTTTCAAGATTTCTTATGTTATCTGAAACAACTCAGTACCGTTATAAAGTTCCTGAACACTTATAATAAATTTGAAGCATTCATTCATTACTTAACTATTTATATGCACAGTAGAAAGTTTCCATATAGATATACGTATATATATTAGTCACACATATAATATATATACTAACGGCACTCCACATAAAATCTATGGTGCTGGCATACTCTGCTATTAAGTCCCCGTATCACTTGTACTAAGGGGAATACTATTTCGGGATCACTTTCGAACTGTATTAACACAAACACATACAAATGGAGGCGAAGCATAGTTCCAAGTCACTAAGAGGTCAGAACATACCCTCACGTCTCTTAGGACCATCTGACTATCACTCACATAGCCTGTATCAAGGATACTATCTTCTAGGGTACGAGTCAATATCCTTCATAAAGGTCCAATCGAGATAAGACTGTCCCGGCACGGAAAACTCCATGATAGCAAGTAGCTCGGGTATGATTTTTACACAGATACATAATATATTCACAACAACACGGTCATATATATAAATATTCACATTTCTAAATTAGGTACACCCACGACCCATAATTATAATTATCCGTTCTTAGCACATATTACTCGATTATCTCGCATAACGGATTCGTCTATTTTATTCACATTTATAATTTATTTCATACTTACTTCTCATCTCTCGAAGTATTCTATCTCACTAAGTATAATTTCAGTAGGTATACTCTCACTTACCTTTTGATCTAAATCCTTTACGAGTCTCAATCTTTTAGTTAACATACGCATAATTTCCTATGTGTGAATGACTCCCCGTTAATCCACAATTTCATCTCACATTAAATTTCACTCAACGGAGTCTACCTAGACCCTACTGGTCCTCTTTATAACCCATTATACTCTATCAATAATAATCAAGGGTTCCTACGCATTTTAATTGAATTAAACAAAAAGGAGAAAAACATGCAGTTTTTCAGGAGGGATAGATTGATCAAGGAATGGGGTCGATCGATCGATCATCGATCGATCGATGCTCTTGGTCGATCAATCGATCAAGCAGTTATGACGAATTCTGCTATTGTTAAGTTACAGGTTTGCTTCTCCAACCTCAACCAATACTCCATTAACGATCCCAAACTCCCAAACAACATTACTACTGGTACTATATACCTATATACATGATTTCCTATGTGAAACATGACGAAATTCATCAAAGGTATCGAATTTATGGGGTAAAATTAACATAATTATCAAGAACCCTACTTTTTCATGAAACATCCATTCTTCTAATTCTTTTCCAGATTTCTTGCTTCTAAATCCATACAGATTCGTGGGTAATCCTCTACATGTGATTGATATGTAATCCTCTACATGTGACTGATATGTCCAGAATATATTTAGTTCCTCTAAAACATGCGATTTAAAGTCTCTAAATTATCAATTCTTCCATAAAACATGTTCTTAACAATCCTAAACTAACATGGGTGAAACATTAGCTAAAAGCAAAGCAAGATAGATACTTGCCTGGAATTCAAGGTTCTGATTTGTGGTTGAAAAAGGTATGGTTGCGTTCTTCATCGTGCGATCTACGTTTTAGTGGTGGTGGCGGTGCAAACGGATGAGTTCTTGGCCTTGGATTGCTTGGAAAGCTTCCTATCTTCTTCCCTAATGGTTGTTCTTAGGTTATGTGTTTGTTAACCCTAAAAGACAACTCCTTATGGCTGATATATCCTTAGGAAATTCGTGGGTTTAATTACCCAAAAATACAAAATGTCTAATATACCCTCCCGAGATGTCAATTAGGCCTAAAAATGCCCCGAGACCGAAACTAAACCCCCGGGTACACTTTTCTGACTAACTCAACCCTTTCGGACATGTTGGCGCACTCAAAATGACCATAAGGGAGATTTATAATTTATTCACTTATAATAATAATAATTTAGTCCCGACACGACACAGGCACGTCCTGACTTAATTTCCATAATTGTCATATTATTCCCTCATGACAATTTTAATAAATTCAATTCTACATATTACTCTACTCAATAATTAATATTTAACAAATCAACAAATTTTCAATAATTACTAACTCTTGTCACGCTAGTAAATATTTCAGATAATTTTTTGGATTAATATTAAATTAATCTATCTCAATTAAATTTAATAAATCCCTAAATTTAAAAGCCATAAAAATACGGGGTATTGCACTCTTCCACCATTGCAACTCCTGAAGCCCTTATACTTTTGACTCATTTGAGTCTAGACTGTATAAGAGCTCATCTAGTTTGGAAATTGTGACAAAATAGTGTCCATCCTAGAAACCAAAGAGCTTCAGAGATTGGGTTGCTTCTTCTTCTATTCATCTTGTGATGATCTTGAGACTATAGCCATCACTCACACACTTAGAATTTCATTCTTGCATTTCATATTGCACCACTATGTGTATTAATGTTGTGAGTGTGTTTAAATCCCTCAATTTGATTTTTAATAATTTTTTGGGAATTTAAAACTTATTTTAAATAAGGTTTTATTTAATTAAAACTTGATTTAAAAAGTCTTGGGGTTAATGTATAAATATGCTTTGTTGTGTTTATTGGCCTAAAGTTACTCTGGGTAGAAACCGAAAGCGCTAGAGACTTTAGGGTTGGCTTTGTAATTATTTTGGGACGCGCGTTTGCATTCGTCCTCAGGCCAACACTTGCTGTTCTCTGATTGGCCCTAGGTGTGTTTCTTTACAGAGACATACCATCGCTTGTTATCAGCCCTTGGATCAACCCTTATCGATGGCCTGCATGTCTTTTGAGTGGATCCCCGTGTAATCCCTTAAGCCAATCATAGCCTGTTTAATCCACCGCCTGTTGTGAGCCCTTGGATTGCAGTCAATGGAGCTTGACTCAATCTCAGCCATTGTTTTTGAACGATGCTCTGGAATCTTCCTCTCTTCCTATTTAAAGGCCTCCAATTTCAGCCTTCGAGAGCTTTTGCCACTTTGAGTTTTCTCAGAAAAAGAATAGAGAGAGAAGAGAGAGAAGAGAGAGAAGAGAGAAGAGAGAAGAGAGAAGTTAGAGAGAGAAACCAAACCCTAGTTAGAAACCCTAACTTCGTCCAAATACCTCTAAACCTAAACCACTTACCTCTCCATAAACATCATAACCAAATAAACACCATCCTTAGTGTTTTCCTGGGTTTATGAGAGTTCTGGTTAAGAGATCTTGAGTTGCTGAAATCCTTGTGTTCATAAATCTTATTTCCAACTTAGACATAGACTCAGATCTTGTTTCTCTTTCAATAGAAATCATAGATCTGAAGTTTTTCATGTCACAGCACACTTAGTTGCATTTATTTCTCATCTTGAGAATTTCGTTGTTGATTGTTTTCTGTTAAAACATTTTTCTTCTTCAAAGATCAACAATAGATGTTTTTCTATTTCTGTTTTTACAAAACCTAACCTGACCTAGTGGGATTCGCACTTGGAGGGTTCTCAATCCACATAATATTTTCAAAAGTGATTGAGAAAGGTCTTGACCGATTTCTTAAGCAAGATCTCCGTGGAATCTGGGTTATTTTGAAAGGTCAAAAAGGTTCATGGTTTTGTAAGAAAGAAAAATTACAAATACACTGCATATAGACTTTATATGTGATTTGTTAGGATTGTCTGTAACTAATAAGTGTGTGTGTGTGTGTGCATGCATGTGTTTTATAACACCATTCACAAACATCTTCACACTACAAACACTCAAAGTGTTGGCTATAAGATTTGGTGAATAATAAGTCGACGTAAAGTGCTGGAACAAAGAAGAGTTGACAAACTGAGACAACTACATCAACAAACAAGATCTGCAGAAAAGTTAAGGACGCCAGAGGGTACAATCCTGAACTTGTATAGATTTGTTTTTGTGTGCATGTTAGTTAAATAGGTTGTAACTCGCATATTTGTTTTAGTGATTGTTTTTGTTTTACTCCGTAGAGGGAGTCGTGGATGTTTCCTCAAGGTTGAGGTTTTACCACGTTAAAAATCCTGAGTATCAATATTTCTACATCTTCTCATCCCATTCTGTTTGTGTGCTGAGTTTAAAACATTTTTAACTGTTTACTAAAACTTGTTATCAAATCTTGTCCATATCTCGTACATAATTTTGTTAACACAACTTGTGTTCAAAATCGTTTTGATTTTAAGTAAAGAGTTTCTTCAACAAACTTTCGGAGTTGCTTAAATAGTTTATTTTCATAAACGGCTTTGGCAACGCTATTTCAATTGGTATCAGAGCTTTTGGTGAACTTTTTTCAAAAAGATCCTGAGTTTCTGAAACTGTTTTCTCAAAATCAATTATGGACGAGAAAAACGAAAGATATGGTAACTTGACCAGACCTCCAGTCTTTGATGGAACCAATTTTTCTTACTGGAAAGTAAGAATGATTGCTTTCATTCAAGGCACTCTGGGAGATGATGTCTGGGATATTATTGAAAATGGATACTCTTATCCAACTAAACCAGCCACTGATGGAAGCAATGAAAGGATTAAGAAAATATTGAGTGAGTTTACTCAAGAAGAGAAACAGGTTTCTCGAAATAATAACAAAGGCAAGAACGCTATATTTATGTCTATTAACGAACATGAGTTCAAGAGAATCTCATCCTGTACCACTTCTAAGGAAGCATGGGATACCTTGATTACTGCCCATGAAGGAGACTCTAGGGTAAAAGCTGCTAAGACTCAGATGTTAATCCAACAGTATAATACCTTAATCATGTCTGAATCTGAGTCTTTCGATGATTTCTATATGAACCTTACTGATATTGTCACTAAACTTCATGCCAATGGTATAACTTATGATAGACAAGAAATTGTCTCTAAAATTCTGAGATCATTACCACAGAAATTTGACAATAAAAGATATGCTATTGAGGAGATGTGTGATACAAATCTTACTCCTGAATTACTCAGTAGCAAATTAAGAACTGTGGAAATGGAATTAGAGTTTAAGAAACAATTGACCCACACTAATAGGAAACATACCAATTCCAATCTTAGCTTTACCTCTAAGATGATTAAGCCTGAGTTAAACACCCCTAGTAATGATTCTGATGAGGACTGTGACTTAGAAAGTCTAGATAATCAGATTGCCCTAATGACAAAACAATTTAAGAAAATTGTTAAATTTAGAAACAGTGTTGCAAATAGACAGGGCAAGTCTAATTATTCTACTCCTTCAAATCACAAGCTCCATGAGAAACCTCATGACAAACAGAACAAGGACAACACAAGACCTCACAGAGACCTCAAGAAGACTGAATGCTATAGATGTGGTAAACTAGGACACATTGCTCAAGACTGTAGAGTTAATTTAAATGCCCAAAACAAACACTCTAGAGCCAATATCTGCAAAACCTGGGATGACTCAAGTGATTCTGAAAATGAGGAACCTGAGACATCTGATGGTTTTGATCCTTGTTTAGCCTTCTTTGCCAAAATCATATACAATGACGATATGCCTATGCTTGATAGTGAGGATGAGTTTAGTAATTCTAGTTCTGTTGCTTTGAATCATACTTTAACTGGTTTAGATGCTTTACTTACTGAGAACATTAATACCTCTTCCTCGGGGTGTGTGAGTCAAAGGGAAATCGATACTGCTGATGTCAATGGGTGCGTGAGTTTAAGAAATGAAACCTTAGGGGTCACTTCACACACTTCACTTAGTGACTCTGACAATGATGATCTCCCAGACATCCACACTCTATATACTAAAACTCTTAAGAAAAGTACTAGACTAGAAAAGATTGTGAAAGATCTTACCAAAAAGCTAGAGGATCTAAGCCTAAAGGTAAAACTGAATGCTGAAGAGTATACTACTCAATGCATGTCTCATGAAAGTGAAGTCAAAGTGTTTGATGAAAAACTGAAAACTTTAACTGAAGCTAATGAAATTCTGGAGAAAAAATACAAAGGGACATTATTAGAATTGGAACAAACAAAAGAAAAGACAGCAACTGTTTTCAAAAAATTTACCAAATTTGAAAACAATTCTAAATGTTTTGAGGAATTCGTTGCTGAATCTAAAACCAATTCTGATGATAGAACTGGAATAGGGTTTTGCCCCAATTTGAAGACACAAACTAAACATGTTGAACCTATCAAGTTTGTGTCAGGAGGCAAAAGACCTATTGAAACATGTCCAGACTTTCATTCTCTAAAAACTAAGTTTGACCATCAAAACACTAACACTGGAGATGCAAGTTGCTCTAAGCATGAAAGTTTACCAAAGGGAAAATATGTCTGCCCCCCTATTAGGAAAAGTGAACCTGCTTTCAAATCTGTGCTACCTAGGAATAAAATTCAGCCTCAAAATTTCTCAAAACCTTTGTTTAGAGACTTTCCTAAGGAAAACCCTATTCTGAGCAATCTTTATTGCTCCTATTGTGATATATATGGTCACTCTTTCGATAATTGCTATGCTAGGAGACTGATTAAACCTGTCTACAACTCTTCCATATATCCTAACTTTAACTACTCTAGGAGGAGTCGTAACAACTATGTCCTTCCCAGGCCACCAGACAAAAACTCTAACTATAGGAATAGAAGGACTAAACCTAAAAGGACATTTACTAGAAGGATTACCAGAAACTTTTCTAAATCAAATGCTCAGGAATTCAAATTTACTCAAAATCATGCGCAAAATGTTTTTCAACAAAAATCTAATGCTCGCAAATTTTATCAAATAAGAGCAAACAAGCGCAAACTAAAAACCAGGGCAATTTGGGTTAGAAAAGATGATCTAGCACCCCAGATGAAGTGTAACATTGTTGTTTCTGCTCTAAAAGCTGAACTTACAACTTCTGGTTGGTACTTGGATTCTGGATGTTCCAAGCATATGACAGGTGATGATACAAAACTTTTAAATAAAACCCATTTTGATGGTGGAAAGGTTGTTTTTGGTGATGGTATATCATCCCAGATCATAGGCAAAGGAACCCTTAAAGAAAAAGGACTTCCACTTATTGAAAATGTTCTCTTAGTTAAAGGTCTTAAGGCTAATTTACTTAGCATTTCGCAATTCTGTGACTCAAACTACACTGTTAACTTTTCAAAGAACAATTGCAAGATTTTAAATGAAAAGGGAGAATGCTTAATTACAGGATTCAGGACCCCTGACAATTGTTATACTGTCATGTCTAGTTCTGAAATCTGTAATGTTGCCAGAATGGATGACAACGAGATATGGCATAACAGAATGGGTCACATTAATTACGAAAATTTGAGTAAATTGTCTTCTCAACAGATAGTTAGAGGAATACCAAAAATCAAACCTATTCATAACATTGTCTGTGGTCCCTGTCAAGAAGGAAAAATTGTTAAAGCACCTCATAAAAGGGTTAAAGATATCCTTACCTCTAATCCCTTAGAACTCATCCATATAGACCTAATGGGTCCTTCTCAAACTGTTAGTCTTTGTGGACACAGTTATATTCTAGTTATGGTTGATGACTTCACCAGATTCACTTGGTTAGCTTTCTTAAAACAAAAATCCGATACTTTTCAAACTTTTTTAAAGATTCTCTTACGGATTGAGAATGAAAAAGACACTCAAGTGAATAGAATCCGAAGTGATAGAGGTGGTGAATTCAAAGACACTGGTATTGTAGAATATTGTGACTATAATGGTTACAAACATGAGTTCAGTGCTCCTAAGACCCCTCAACAAAATGGAATAGCTGAGAGAAAGAATCGAACTCTTCAAGAGATGGCACGTGTCATGCTCCATGCCAAGAACTTACCTAAGTATTTTTGGGTAGAATCTATTCGTACAGCTTGCCATCTTATTAATAGGGTCTATCTTAGAAAGAATTCGAAACAAACCTCTTATGAACTTTGGTACAATAAAAAGCCTAATCTTAAGTACCTTAGAACCTTTGGTAGTACCTGCTATGTTTGCAAAGATAGGGAACACTTATCTAAATTTGAGAGTAGGGGAGATAAAGCCATATTCTTAGGTTATTCACCTAACAGTAGAGCTTATCGAGTGTATAATCTTCGCACTAAGACCTTAATGGAATCCATAAATGTAATTGTTAGTGACACTACTGTAGAAAGCAAGACTAATGAATTAACTATAGAAGAAGAATCGTCAAATATTTTAGAAAATGACTCTTCTGAAATAGATAATTCATTACCTATTGAGTCACCTAAAGTACCTAACTGGGTTTCTAAATATCATCCCATAAACAACATAGTTGGTAACCCTGGTGAACCAGTACGTACAAGATCCCAACTTAGAAATTATGCTCTCTATGCTTGCTTTGTTTCTCTCTTGGAACCAAAGAATGTAAATGAGGCATTGAATGACTCTCACTGGATTTCTGCTATGCAGGATGAACTTTTACAATTTGTCATTCATGATGTTTGGTTTCTTGTTCCACGTCCTGATCACAAAAAGGTTATTGGTACTCGTTGGATTTTCAAAAATAAAACTGATGAAAATGGGATGATAATTAGAAATAAAGCTAGACTAGTTGCTCAAGGTTACTCCCAAATAGAAGGACTTGATTTTAATGAGACCTTTGCTCCTGTTACTCGTTTAGAATCAGTTCGTCTGCTTCTTGCTATAGCTGGTCACATGCATTTTACATTATATCAAATGGACGTTAAATCTGCGTTCCTTAATGGAATACTTGCCGAGGAAACCTATGTAGAACAACCTAAAGGGTTCATTGACCCTAATTATCCTAATCATGTATTTCGGTTGAAAAAGGCTTTATATGGTCTTAAGCAAGCTCCTAGAGCTTGGTATGAGCGCCTATCCAGTTTTCTGCTGGACAAAGGTTTCAAAAGAGGTGGAAATGACCAAACCTTATTTGTCAAACATTTTGGCAAACACATTACTATCGCTCAAGTCTATGTAGACGATATCATATTTGGATCGACTTCTACCTCAGAAGTAAAATCTTTTGCTGAAATTATGAGTAAGGAATTTCAGATGTCCCTTATGGGGGAGTTACAGTTCTGCCTAGGTCTCCAAGTCAAACAACAACCAGATGGATTGTTTCTTTCACAGACTAAGTACGCATTAGAGATAGTTAAAAAATTTGGCCTCGAGAGTGCTAAAAGTGCTAAAACGCCTATGAGTACTACAGAGAAATTATCTAAAGATGAAAATGGAAAATCTGTAGACTCTACCTTATATCGTAGTATGATTGGCACATTACTCTATCTGACTGCCTCGCGTCCTGATATCATGTATGCTGTTTGTGTTTGTGCGCGTTATCAAAACAACCCCAAGGAGAGCCATTTAAACGCTGTTAAACGCATAATTAAATATGTTAAAGGCACTCTAAATTTAGGAATTTGGTACACGAATGACACACCTAGCACTATTATTGGGTACACTGATGCTGATTGGGCTGGGTGTACTGATGATAGTAAAAGCACTTCAGGAGCATGTTGTTATATTGGTAATAACTTGGTAGGATGGAGTAGTAAAAAACAGAACTGCACATCTCTCTCGACTGCTGAATCTGAATACATAGCCGCCGGTAGCTGTTGTGCCCAATTGTTGTGGCTTAAACAAATGCTAAGTGATTATGGTATTTTAGAACCCACACTTCATCTCTATTGTGATAATCAAAGTGCGATTAACATTTCTAAGAACCCAGTTCAACACTCGCGAACTAAGCACATTAAAATAAGACATCATTTTATTCGTGAATTAGTTGAAACCAAGGAATTAGAAATCAATTATCTTTCTACTGATCTACAACTTGCAGATTTATTTACCAAACCTCTTGATTATAATAGATTCATTTCTTTACGTAAATCTATTGGTATGATTTGTGTTGAGTAAATACCTGTCATATTTGCCAAGTTCTTTCCCTTTGTCCATTTGAGACAAAATGGGGGAGAAATTTGAGTCTACTGCATATACTAAAAAGCTTGATCTTAGTAATTTTTTGCAGGTATTCTTCTTGTACAGTCATTCTTCATTGTAATAATAGGATGTTAAACTGTATATAGTTGAGTTATGTAATTTTTGATTTCTAGGATTTGGGTAGATAGATCTTTTATAGGAATAGGATTTTCTTATTTGTTGTCGCCCTACGAGTTTAGATGACTCAAAGGAGATTTTATCTCATATTTCCAAAGGGGGAGATTGAAGCCCTTATACTTTTGACTCATTTGAGTCTAGACTGTATAAGAGCTCATCTAGTTTGGAAATTGTGACAAAATAGTGTCCATCCTAGAAACCAAAGAGCTTCAGAGATTGGGTTGCTTCTTCTTCTATTCATCTTGTGATGATCCTGAGACTATAGCCATCACTCACACACTTAGAATTTCATTCTTGCATTTCATATTGCACCACTATGTGTATTAATGTTGTGAGTGTGTTTAAATCCCTCAATTTGATTTTTAATAATTTTTTGGGAATTTAAAACTTATTTTAAACAAGGTTTTATTTAATTAAAACTTGATTTAAAAAGTCTTGGGGTTAATGTATAAATATTCTTTGTTGTGTTTATTGGCCTAAAGTTACTCTGGGTAGAAACCGAAAGCGCTAGAGACTTTAGGGTTGGCTTTGTAATTATTTTGGGACGCGCGTTTGCATTCGTCCTCAGGCCAACACTTGCTGTTCTCTGATTGGCCCTAGGTGTGTTTCTTTACAGAGACATACCATCGCTTGTTATCAGCCCTTGGATCAACCCTTATCGATGGCCTGCATGTCTTTTGAGTGGATCCCCGTGTAATCCCTTAAGCCAATCATAGCCTGTTTAATCCACCGCCTGTTGTGAGCCCTTGGATTGCAGTCAATGGAGCTTGACTCAATCTCAGCCATTGTTTTTGAACGATGCTCTGGAATCTTCCTCTCTTCCTATTTAAAGGCCTCCAATTTCAGCCTTCGAGAGCTTTTGCCACTTTGAGTTTTCTCAGAAAAAGAATAGAGAGAGAAGAGAGAGAAGAGAGAGAAGAGAGAAGAGAGAAGTTAGAGAGAGAAACCAAACCCTAGTTAGAAACCCTAACTTCGTCCAAATACCTCTAAACCTAAACCACTTACCTCTCCATAAACACCATAACCAAATAAACACCATCCTTAGTGTTTTCCTGGGTTTATGAGAGTTCTGGTTAAGAGATCTTGAGTTGCTGAAATCCTTGTGTTCATAAATCTTATTTCCAACTTAGACATAGACTCAGATCTTGTTTCTCTTTCAATAGAAATCATAGATCTGAAGTTTTTCATGTCACAGCACACTTAGTTGCATTTATTTCTCATCTTGAGAATTTCGTTGTTGATTGTTTTCTGTTAAAACATTTTTCTTCTTCAAAGACCAACAATAGATGTTTTTCTATTTCTGTTTTTACAAAACCTAACCTGACCTAGTGGGATTCGCACTTGGAGGGTTCTCAATCCACATAATATTTTCAAAAGTGATTGAGAAAGGTCTTGACCGATTTCTTAAGCAAGATCTCCGTGGAATCTGGGTTATTTTGAAAGGTCAAAAAGGTTCATGGTTTTGTAAGAAAGAAAAATTACAAATACACTGCATATAGACTTTATATGTGATTTGTTAGGATTGTCTGTAACTAATAAGTGTGTGTGTGTGCATGCATGTGTTTTAGAACACCATTCACAAACATCTTCACACTACAAACACTCAAAGTGTTGGCTATAAGATTTGGTGAATAATAAGTCGACGTAAAGTGCTGGAACAAAGAAGAGTTGACAAACTGAGACAACTACATCAACAAACAAGATCTGCAGAAAAGTTAAGGACGCCAGAGGGTACAATCCTGAACTTGTATAGATTTGTTTTTGTGTGCATGTTAGTTAAATAGGTTGTAACTCGCATATTTGTTTTAGTGATTGCTTTTGTTTTACTCCGTAGAGGGAGTCGTGGATGTTTCCTCAAGGTTGAGGTTTTACCACGTTAAAAATCCTGAGTATCAATATTTCTACATCTTCTCATCCCATTCTGTTTGTGTGCTGAGTTTAGAACATTTTTAACTGTTTACTAAAACTTGTTATCAAATCTTGTCCATATCTCGTACATAATTTTGTTAACACATCTTGTGTTCAAAATCGTTTTGATTTTAAGTAAAGAGTTTCTTCAACAAACTTTCGGAGTTGCTTAAATAGTTTATTTTCATAAACGGCTTTGGCAACGCTATTTCAACTCCTACAGGATTTGGTCCATTATCCGGTCAATACCAAGTTGGTGACCCATTTTCTCCACGCCTAATACAATAAATCAAAAAAACCCAAATATTATAATCACTCTAGTTAAATAGATTATGTCCTCAAACTAAAATTTTCAAATTTATTTCTTATTGTAACAAATTACAGTCATTTGAAAAGCCTCATTAATTTAATAAAACTACTTTCCCCCGACTTGAAATTTCACTCCTCTCCATCCAGCTGAATCTTTGAAATTTTAAATATATATTCTTTATTTTACGGAGTCAATCCATGTCAATCCAATCACTGATTGTAATGACCCAACTAAAATTATTTACCACTCCTTATACATCCATAAATTATTGTATATTCAAGAATGGTGACTCCATCCTTCAATTCTCAAGGACATCCCAGATCACCAAATTCAGCTCAGTTACTATGATTATATTAACACCTATCTTGTTTGAAATCTCATATGTGAATTATTTAAATTATAGATTTATTCTTGCTTATATCTTGAACTAATTTGAAAAGATTTTTGTTATTCAGAATGATATTTTGGTTTGGTTAATACTATAATACATTTGGTTTGTTACTTAACACTATTGAGATAAGAACACCGTATTCGACACATGATAAGAAAGTACAATGTTCACCAAGTCCATGCATGTGTGCAATAAAAGTGATAGAAAGCCTAGCATGGAGAAGCTAATCATCAATGAACAACAAAACGCTAGTCACGCATTATTAAGCACATTAAAGGAACAAAGCCATGTATCAAAACACCATGAAAAAGTCACACGAATGGATGGAATGTAGGGGTGATTCGAACATCTTAAATGCACATCTATATATGGTGAAAAAGAAAAATACAAAAATCTTTTTGACTTTTTAAAAAAAAATCAAAAAATAAAATATTTTTATAATTTTTCAAACTTTTTCTTGAAAATAAAAAATATTTTTAGATTTTTTAAGATTTTTCCAAAAAAACATAGAAATACATAGAAATTACAATTATAATTCAATCTAGGTGTATGGGCAAATGATGTCAACATTATAATCACCCTACGCTAGATAAAGTGCTTGAATTCAATCAACAGAACAAATACCCAAAGACTTCATAAGATTCTCAAATCTAAGTGAATCTAAAGATTTTGTGAAAATGTCGGCTAATTGGCGTTCGAAGCTCACAAAGCTCAAGGACATGACCTTCTCCTTAACGAGATCACGAATGAAATGCTTACGCATCCTAATGTGCTTCATCCAAGAATTCTTGATCGAACTACGGGATTTATGAATTGCACTCGTAGTATCATATGAAATAGTTATTTTGCCTTGGGTAATCCCATAATATTCCAATATTTTCTTCATCCATAAGAGTTATGTCCATAAAATCCCGACGGCTATATACTTGGCATTCGTCGTGGACAAATATATGGAGTTTTACTTCTTGCTCTGTTAAGAGATAAGAGCGCTCCCAAAGTAAAAGCAACCAGTCGAGGTGCTCCTATAACCATCAATATCCCCAGCCCAATTGACATCTGGATAGGCGGATAAATGGTATTGGTATCAATGGAATACCAAATGAGAGTCTTTAATGATATATATAAGCGCGAGCAAGTGGCGGTATTTCGAGGATTCTTAATAATGCGCACAAACTCCAACGCTAAAGGTAGTGTTAGGACAACTAACGGTCAAGTAAAAAAGACTACCTTTAATGATCTTATAAAGGGTTTGCTCTACGTCCTTACATAAACTGTCTTTACTAAGCTTAGTTAATGTACTCATAGGGGTGAGTGAGTGCTTAGCAAAGTCTAGACCAAACTTCTTCACTAGGTTACAAGAATATTTAGATTGAGATATGAATATCCCATCCTCAAGTTGATGCACTTGAAGACCTAAGAAGAACGTAAGCTCACAAACCATACTCATCTCAAAATCTCTCTTCATCTCCTCCTCAAATGTGTGAGAATGTTGGGAACCTGGGATTGAAATACTATGTCATTTATATAGACTTCGGCAACAAATATAGCACTACTAACTTTCTTTATAAACAACGCCTTATCCATTCCCCTCTATTAAATCCATGAGCTAAGAGATAATAATTGAGCCTTTTGTACCAAGCATGGGTCCTTGCTTCAAACCATATAAGGTTTTCTTAAGACAAAATACATGTCCCGAGTTCTTGGGATCTTCAAACCCCTTTAGTTGTTCCATATACACTTCCTCTTGTAGAAAGACATTAAGCAAGGAACCCTTAACATCCACTTGGTATAACTTGAACCATAGATGACATGTTATGGCAAGTAGTAAGCGCACGGCCTAAAGCCTAGCAACAGGTGAGAATGTCTCATCAAAGTCTATATCCTCAATCTATGTGTAGTCTTGAGTAACCAACCATGCCTTATTGCAAACTATGGTACCATTCTCATCCATTTTATTCTTGTTAATCCACTTGGTACTAATCATATTAGTCTCACTAGGTCAGGGGACTAACTCCTAGACATCATTCTTACGAAACTGAAGCAACTCAACTTAGATAGAGGATACCCAATGCTCGTCTTTGAGTGCATTTTTCATATTCTTGGCTCGACTAAGGAGGTGTAAAAAAAATATCTAACCACATTCTCAAGTTGAGCACGAATCTTGACACCTAGTGTGGGGTCACCAATTATAGCGGAAGTGTCATGACTTTTTCAAACCCAAAAGGGTGAATCTTCTAAATCAAGCAAGAAATCCACTTGAGTAGTATGAGGAACAATGGGATCATCACCGTGGGTTGCATTGTTCTCACACTCGAGGTTAGGATCAACAAACACCAGCAACTCATTGTTTCTAATCGTGACGTTTATTGACTCTATAATCTTAGATATTTCATGGTTAAACACAATATAAGCCCTAATCGATGATGAATAACCTAGAACTATCCCATTATCACTTCGGGAGTCGAACTTTCTTAGGTTCTCTCTATCTTTCAAAATGTATCAAGGAATCCCAAACACACGAAAATCCGATAGGTTAGGTTTTTTCCCTATCCACAAATCATACGGCTTGTGTACCGTGTATAGACAAAGATATACCCTATTCATCGTATGGAATGTGGTATTAATCGCATCTATCCAAAAAATTCCAAGCATGATTCTTTCAAGAAGCATGGATCTAGCCATCTCTTGAATCGTTCGGTTTTTTCTCTCAACAATTCCATTTTGTTGAGGAGTATAAATGACTGAAAATTGGTGTTTGATGCCCACTCCAACACATATATCTATCCACCCATTTTTCTTTAAATTCCACATCATTGTCACTATGAATTCGATTAATAGTGACACCGTATTGATTTTGTAGAACACGACACTTGATTGTTAGGAACTCAACTGCATCGGACTTTCCTATAAGAAATCACAAGATAGAGCATCTTCAAAATTCATCGGCTATCACGAGAATTATCTCTTACCACCTATGCTCTCCATACGAGTAGGACCCATAAGATCCATATGTATCAACTCTAACGCATGAGAGGTGGTAATGTAATTCAACTTCTGATGGGGACTTAGAATTTGTTTTCTTTGTTGGCAAGGACCATAAACTAAAAAATTTGGTTTCCTAAGTGATTGTAAGCCACGAATAAGGTCTTTCTTCACTAATCTCTCAAGATGTTTAAATCTTACATGACCCAGTTATTGATGCCAAAGGTCCATAGAGAAGACATTGGCATTATTGAACGCAAAGGAGGAATTGAAAATGATCACATAGCAATTATCATCGAGCCTCACTCATTATAATAATAGTTCACTGGATTAATCGTATACATTACCCTCGGATCCGTCAAACCTTACTGTAAAGTTTACATCGCAAAGTTGCCTTATGCTAATCAAGTTCGCTATCAACCCTTGTAAGGATAAAATTTCCAATTGAATCCACCTGAATGTTATTGAATTATTCCTGTAACAAAACTTGTTTGAGTCATAGATAGATTTTTATCTTGTCATGATACCCACATGGTCTATGATGTGTTTGTTTAGAAGACGTAGCGGCCAAACTTCAAAGATAAATTATGCTGAGTTTTATTGGTGCACGTTTCACATCTTCATTCAGATTGCATTCCGAGATACTCTCAGGTATGAACGCATAATGTTTATGGGACTCAAAAAATATTTTAAGGTTGATATTTTATATATAAACGATTTTAAAATGTTAAAAATGTTTTTAAATAGTTTTAACTTCGTTTATTTTGAGATAAACACTCTTTAGATTTTCCTTGTGTTTAGAGACTTCAAATGACATGAACAGTTGTTCAAACGACATCTCACTGTCATTAGAATGATATGGACAAGTTGTTCAAATGATAGGTCTATATGGTTCGAACGACATGGAGGTATTGCTCGAATGACCATCCATCTTAATTTTTTTATTTAAGGCATTTTTCTCTCAATATTTCATAAGTGTCCAGAACCAAAATGTAGTTTAGAATAATTTCGCTATTTTATATAAGTTTTCTAAGGTTTTTAAAGATTAAAACCATCCTTAGTGTTTAAAGATCTGAGCTTTCGTGTACAATTACTATAGAGAACTTGCTTGCACTATCTAGAGTTTGTTCATCCATATTGAACAAGTTGTTCGTTGGGTTTTATGGTCAATAAGCAGAGGAGTCTGTGTTCCTAATCTTAGACAATCGTCAAAGATTCATCGGTGGATATTGAGGTACTCATGAACGGATGTACTGTGGACGAGTGTCATGAAAGGGTTTTTGCGTGGGCACTGTGGAGGAGCAGTTAAAGAGAGGAAGAGCATCAAGGTTTGTGGGGATCGAGTCGTTGTGTAAATATGTTTGTCTTCCATTTGTAAAACCGTATCATAGTGATTGTCTTGCTTGGGTATTTCGAGGTTTTTCCCCTTAGTGGTTTCCTCGTACATCGACGTTGTGAACTTTACTTTATTATACTTGCTTTAATCACCTAGATGCATGTTTAGGATTGAATAAGATAAAATTGGACTTAATTGAAATTGATTCACAAATTTAGTGTGTGTTAAAATTGGAAAAAGATTTTTTGAAAGAAAAATTATTTTTTCACTTTAAAGCACACTTAGAGAAAAAAGGGGCTACAACCCTTCAACGAACAACACATTGTCTATCTTAGAAAATTAGATTATCTCAACACAACCACATCCTAAAATGCTAGACCTACTCCCATCTCTAAAAGTGACTTTGCCTTCCTTACAATCCACAAGGTAGGTAAAATACGATTTGTCATTTGTTATGTTCTTAGAGTAGAAATTATCAAAATACCTTTGAGAAGTATCATAAACCTTGAGATCAATGTGAACAACAAGGACTTTTCCATCTTGCTTAGGTATGAAAATGGAAGCAACCTTTTGTTTGCCCTTATCGTTATTGGCTCTAGTTGTAGAGTTAGAAGCATTCTCAAGAGGTATATGCATACTTTTAAATTATTCCATTAGGTTTTAAGAAGTGGAGACTAGGAACTCAACTTGATTTCTAAGACTAACAAGGTCACTATAGCGGTGCACAGGAGTATGTGTATGTGCAGTTCTTCCTAATGTGTAGAAAAATTCTCTAAGGTGACCTCTCTATTTGCAATGGGTGAAAACATAGACTTTTTGGGTCTACCTTAGTTAGCTCGTTTAGGTTGAACTCTCTTTTGTGATTTAGGTCGAGGCCCATAAGGATCTACCATAAATTTAGGAACCGAATTCGGTGCGATATGGAAAGTGGATGCATAATTGTAACCTATTCCTTACGTCTCCCTAAAAACTTAAGTTGGACCGAGGAACATCTTTCCTGCCTTCTTCGATGCATCATCTATAGTAACCTTGACCTCCCAGGAACATTCGAGATCTTCTCAAGTTCAAATACAAGGTCTTTAAGTTTCTAACGAGTCTCTAATGAAATTTGAAGATATCTTAGGACTAGACACTTTGTTAGTCAAGTCACCATTTTTCCTCTTCACTAAAATGACTATTTCTCCCTAAGAAACTCTCACCGATAACTCGCTCTCTCTCCACTTTTTCAACTCTTTCTCTAGCGATAACACCCTAAGTGCCAAATTTTTATTTAACCTTTTCGTTTAAATGACTCGGCATAGGCTCGTTGAAATCCACTTTCCCCTCACTCAAATTGTTATCTCCCTCACTCTTTCCGGTAGGACTAGTCCCATTATCGATGTCATCATGTTTAGAAATGTCTGCATCGGTGTGAGATGTACTCGATGTACTAACATGACTGGACAGGAATGCGTTAAAGTTACGTCCATATGGTGGTTCATCCTTGGAATACACTAACTCGACCTCGTTGTTGCAAAGAATGGCATTAGAGGCGCCTTTGCCTTTGCCCTGTCTCTTTAGTCTTGTAGCACAATCTTGGGTTTGTGACCCTTGATGATGCTAAGATTCAGCACCACCATATAAGAGGTGAGAGCTCAAACGGTGATAACAATGGCAGCCATAGAAATATATATGTGTGTAAGTGTATAGAAGGGGATGAGTATAAGAGGAATAAGGTAATGATGTATAGTGGTTCAGCTAATTAGGTCTACATCCACTGTGAGTGTGTGATCCACTAAATATGGGCACTAATGGCCTTGGATACAATGCACATAAGCTCACTCTCTCTCTACTATGTGTACAAGCAGAGTTTTAGCTAGCGTTACCATTATCGATCCCTTTACAGGGTTGTAGGTGGAAAGTATATATAGGGCTTGGGGGGGGGGGGGGTAGTGTACCCCCAAGCATGCATGGGGTATGTGAATGATGATCTAGCCAATCCCCTGCTAACACCTGGATTTTCCCCTTGTGATAAATGATGACATAATATTCCCTCACGTGAGGGGATGATATTGTTATAACGGTCTAGTCCACGTGCTTTATGAGTCCCACGCGCACTATTCCGTGCGTCTCCCAAATCACGCATTATGATGATGTCACCCTCGGCCTAGCATGCCAGTCCGAGGCTAAAGTGGATGCTGACATTGGCTCCTGCTGGATTTGGGCCTCGTACTATCATCCCATCATAGGGTCATCCGACCCATGATGAGGGGACTGCCCCTTGAAGGGTTGTCTGGCCCATGATGAGGGGTCGGCCCCTTGAAACGTCGTTCGGACCATGATAAGGGGGTCGGCCCCTTGAAGGGTCGTCTGGGCCATGATGAGGGGTCTACCTCTTGAAGGGTCGTCTGGTCCATGATGAGGGGTCGTCCTCTTGAAGGGTCATTTGGGCCATGATGAGGGGTCAGCCCCTTAAAGGGTCGCCTGATCCTAGCTGAAGGGTTATCTTGGCCGATCCTTCATGTAACGGTACTGTGGTCATTGGACTCGTCCTGGGCCTGAGCCCTCGTCTGGTGGAGGACACCCTCGGCCTAGTCAAGGATATATATGGGTATATCAACCCTTACCCTCATACTTATAGCATCTCTCTTCCTCTTTCTTAGGGTACTCTCCTCTCGCCTTTTCAAAAACTTTCTTGCCTGATTTTAAATATTTATTTTTCTCAAAACTTTTATTATTTTTTAGGAAAAATTTTCTTTTCATAGTTTGAGATTTTTTTTTAACTTTTTCCCAAAAAGTTCAAAATCAAATTCAAAGCAAACCTTTTTCCCCAAAATCAAGATCAAAATCAAACTCGGAGTCGGAAGAGACCTCCTTTTCTTTTTAGACTGTGGTTTCAAATCAATCCATTTTTTTCGGCTTTTAAGTTTTAGGGAACATATCGAATTCGTAAATTTGAAGGTCTCCTATGAGTTATTCTAACCTAAGAATATATAAAATTCCCATGAATTAAGGACGTCCCTGACTTTAGGGATAAAATGGTACGGCAGGGATCTCAAAATATTTTTCACAACTCTCATCTTAGGAATTATCTCACCCATAGCAAAACAAGAATTGACTATATAAAATAATCTAGCATAAAATTCATCAAAAGTCTTATATTCTAGCATAGTGATAGTTTCAAATTATGTGGTGAATTTTTGTAGCCTAGAAGCTTTCACAACATTGGTACCCTCATGAGTGAGCTAGTGAGTATCCCATTCTTCCTTAGACATGGTGCACACCATGATGCATCAGAACTCGTCAGGGGTGACGGCTCCAGAAATTACATTCAAGCTGCAGGAGTTAAAATTACCCCATTTAAAATCATCCTATGTCAAGCAGTAATAGGTTTAAGACTTTCGACATTCAAGACACAAAATCTGCTGAATTATCACGGTCATTGACCTTGACAATTTCAACTTGTCAAGGTCAATGACCGTGATAATTCTGGGCGAGATAACTTTTTTTGTCACGGTCATTGACCGTGACAGGTTTGTCACGGCTTATAATCGTGACAAGCCCATGACATTCTTTACAAAATTGTCATGGTCATTGATTGTGACAAGTCCGTGGCAAGTTTCCTTGTCAAGGACTCGTCACGGTCAATGACCGTGATAATTCTGGGCAAAATTGAAAAAAAATATGTTGGGCAGTATGGCCACTGCCACTGCCCAGCATTATATTTGTACATGTTATAGCAACGTTGTACCTGTTCAAACATCATATATCCAAACAAACTAGAGATAATGCAAATATACATTCAAAATAAAAACAATATGCATCACGATATAATCCAAATATAATTCAAACGTACCAACTTAAAAAAAATTCAAATGTACCAACTAAAAAACAATACAATTCAATTCAAATAATGTCACTACATGTCTTGGGTAAGGTTAAATCCGAGGAGGTGAGTAGGCCACACGATATACGAATTGACACACCCACTGATATACATCGTGCCGCATTGTTCGCGCAACCACAACGGGGAGTTCCCCTTCTCGGGTATCACATGCGCAACGAGCACCCTGGACTCGATGTCTTGAAGCTCACGTCCATGAACTAGTCCATCCTGGACGATATTCGGGTCCCTCAACCCCCGCCCTATCCGCTGGCCATCAAATATGTCCAGTATAAACATGCTCGGCTAACCAAGCATCGACATCGGTCGGTCGAAGGGAACTAAATAGGGAAGTGGATCATCAAAGTCCGCACGTGTCAGCGATGAAGCAGCGAGGTCCACATCCTCATCATCCCGCACCTCGTCCTCCCCCACCACCTTCTTCTTCCCTTTTCGATTGCATTTTTTGCCGCCCAACGAATGCTTCATGAATGAGAACATATCTTAGACCATCGCCTCCAAATGGGACAGCTTTGCGTCATGCGAGTCCACCATTCGAGCCAACTTGATGTCGCTCGTCTCCAATCCGATGATCCTAGATTTGTCCATCCGCGAGCTCACCCCCTTGTCCTCCCCTTGCGATCAGAGCCAAGCACTTGGCTGAGTGCGTCTGTGGACAAAGATGCCTTATCGGCATCAGACTACGACTCATGCACTTCTTTAAGCTTTGCCTGAAAGGATAAAAAGCACATGATTAGTAAAATAAGTAAATTAAAAAATTATAACGCAATTAACAAAAAGTAAACTGTCGGATTATTTATAATCGTGGCCGCGATGCTCGAGGACACCTCCTTGTCCTTCCCCTTCTTTGTCTGAAGAGCCAAATAAGTATCGAGCCTATGTGGCCTACCCCCAGGTCCACTCCCTGTCCCTTGAAATAAAATAAAGTAAAATTAGTATCAGCCCCACAAAGTAAAATAATGCAAAATAATATATTTCTGTAGTTATAGAAAAATTAAATCTTACCTTCATCCTATGCTCCACCTCAGCGTAAGACGTCCGGTCGGAGTAGTGCACATCCGTCTTTTTTGCCTGATTTTCCCTCCCTGATTGGCAAGATGCCAATTGTCGCTCCCCGATCTCATTGTCAATGAACTTTTTCCATTGTGCCAATGAGATCGGCTCCTTTGGCGGGACAGATTCACGCCTTTGGATAATGGACTCTCGTGTCTTCCCAAAGTATCGGGTTCGCATATTTTTCTTCCACGTCTTGTGTTGCTCCCTCAACTGCTCCAAGACGGAATCGCGTAGCTTTGGATCCAGGCTGAATTGTTCTTCTCCAACAAATACAATGTTAGTTGCAAATAAATATAAATATAAATATAAATATAAATATAAATATAAATTGAAATTGAAATTGAAATATAAATATAAATATAAATATAAATATAAATATAAATATAAATATAAATATAAATATAAATATAAATATAAATATAAATATAAATATAAATGCATTACCTGTAGTGCCACCCAACCAGCTAACTTGAGCTCATATGGCACCTCCTTCCAACTAATGTACCCCGGGCCGATGATCGTCTTTACCAGATTGAGGGATCTCGCTAATAGCCCCGATTTGTTCTCGATGGCCATCCCCAATTTGTCATATTTGGGGAGACTAGGGGCCGAGGAGCCCTCGTCGCCTCCGCTACCACCGAGCCCAGACGACATCATCAGAACAAGCATCATCATCCTCGCCTTAATACCTGAAGGAGACATTTGCTGTAAAAAAATGTTATCAGTACATATCAAAATGAATTAAAAGAAGACATGCAAATAAACTAACAATTAAAGTATACAATTATTAATTTACAATGAGGGGCAATCATATATTAATTTACTAAAAAAATTAATAACCAATCAATTCGTTTACATGGGACATTACGCACAAACACGCACATACACGCACACTACACACACATATACACACACGTGCATATACACACACACACACGCGCGCACATTCACACACACGCGCATCCCCCTACCCCACCACCCACCCACCCATCCCTACCCCATCTCCTCCATCTCCTCCTAAGGGGGAGTTCAAGTATGTTTCATTTAATTTCAAGTGATTTTAAAAAAAAGTTGAAAAATCCCACCCCCATATGGACAATAATCCAGTGGTCATGCCACTTTTAAAACTAACCAACCCAACATCGATCCACTATAATCCCGTACTCCTTCTAATTCATCTACTCAATTAATTCATTTCATCAATTAAACTAACAATTAAAGTATAACAATTATTAATTTACTAATTTATAATGAGGGGCAATCCTACTTTCATATGAAATGGGCACTAATTATTAATTTACTTTCATAGAAATCTATACAATTAAAGTTACAATTAAAGCTATACAATTCTTGAGATTGTCCCACCACACACTCACCCCACCCCACCCCCACCCCACCCCAACCACCACACACACCTCAATTCTTAATTCCAAAGCAATAGCATCTAGCTCATAATATGTACAAGAGTGAAACATCCCCACCCCACCCCTACTGCCCACACACATGCACACTACACAAGAGTGATATAAAATAATTTTTTAAAAAAAGTTGAAAAATTCCACCCCTATATGGACATTAATCCAGTGGTCATACCACTTCTAAAATTAACCAACCCAACATCGATCCACTATAATCCAACCGCAACAACAAATGTGTATCCCGTACTCCTTCTAATTCATTTACTCAATTAAATAATTTCATCAATTAAACTAACAATTAAAGTATACAATTGTTAATTTACTAATTTACAATGAGGGGCAATCTTACTTTCATATGAAATGGGCACTAATTATTAATTTACTTTCATATAAAACTATACAATTAAAGCTATACAATTTAGTTTATTAAAGCTATACAATTAAAGTTATTTCGAATCTCAACAATTATCTGTTAATGAGGGGAAATCCTACTTGCATTTGAAAGGGGCAATACATATTTTATTAATCAATTTGTCTGTTTCAATTGTTGAGATTTCCCCACCACCCACACACCCCACCCCAACCCCACCACACACACGCACACGTACATGCACACACACCACACCACCCCCTGCCCCCTCCCCCCACCACACACCTGCACACACACACACATACACCCCACCATCCCTGCCCCCTCACCCCACCACCCACACACGCACACACCTACACACACACACACACCACCACCACCCACCCAGCCCCCTGTCCCTCCCCTCCCTAGCCCCCGGCCCTCCCCCTCCCCCTCCCCCTCCCCCCACCACACACACACACACACACCACCCCACCCCCACCACCCCCTGCCCCCCTCCCCCCACCACACACATATATACACACATATAGAAATGAAAGAGAAAGAGAGAGAAAAAACATACCTTAGAGAGAGAGAGAGCTTAAAATCGCTTAGAGAGAGAAAGAGAGGGAAACAAAAAACGGTGGGGGAAAAAAAGAAAGCGTAGGGTTTTTTTTACTGAACAAATTGTCATGGATGTGTCACGGTCATTGACCGTGATAATATTATAAGGTTTGTCACAGTCACTGACCGTGACAAGTGTAGTTATCACGGATGTGTCACGGTCAATGACCGTGACAAAAAACGTGTTTTTTTTTTTGTCACGGTTAATGACCATGACAAGGCTAGCCGCTGGAAGGGTGCTAATTTACCCATTTTGGTGTAGTGATTATCATTAATCACAGTGGGTAGTGTCCATCCTCTTTCATACACATGTCAGACTCTCTCGTCAATTGACTTCAGTGCCGATATCATTCGAGCTTTCCAATAAGCATAATTCAACCCATCAAAAATAGGTAGCCTATTATACAACTTATCCATATAATCCCAATTCAAATATCACATAATAAATAAAGGTAACCAACTCTGACACCAATTTGAGAAAGCAAGGGGGGCTATACGGATTTACTTGTATCTTAGGCTAAACACACATATTCACTTTTTTTATCGAATTTTATCTTTATTTAATTTAAAGTGAACGTTCAATATATTTATGAAACCGAATTCCAAACCAAGTAGAATGGGAAGAAGATAAAGGACAAATCCCTTATTGGCAAAACCTTTAATTCAAAACTTTTTAAGATGAGACACAGATTTAATGACTTATAAATAGGATGGCAATGGGACGAGTTTGGGGGCGGTTTGGCAAAACCCTAACCCGGCCCATTTAATAAACGGGGCGAGTCGGGGATCCTATGGGTTTGGTTAATTTTAAAAAAAGTAAAATTAAGAATATTACATTATAGTCTTAGAGGCCTATAATGGTTCATATTTCAATATGTGAGACAATCCCCCAATTGTCAATTCATATATTTACATAGATCTTTTACAAAATTAACATACAAATAAAGAATTTTTGTAGTGTGTGTACATGGTTTAATTTGGTTTAATTGTAATTAACATACATATAATGGGTAATTATGTAGGCATAAGTTAAACGGGTCGGGTCGGATTTATTTAAATTGACTCCAAACCCGCCCCATTTAATAAATGGATTTTTTTAAAACCCATACCCGCTCCTAATTCATTAATGGGGTTTTAAAACCCTCCCCATTAGGGTTAGGCGGGGCGGGGCTCCTACGGGTCGGGTTAAATTGTCATCCCTACTTACAAACTACTTAGAGATCCACTATGTACAACGCAGAGATGTATTCAAATATTCAATAGAAAATGATATAGTCCAGTAACTCCCACATAAAATAGATCTAGCCTCGATATCCATCATCAGCCTCGGGAATCATAATTCCTTTCTTCTTCAATTGTAGAGCCTCGAGTCCATAAATCAACAGTAACGAATTTCTCTACAAGGGTTTAGAACTTTGGATTGTGTTCTTATTGGTTTAGAAAAGTGATTCTATAAGATCTAAGGGGTTTGGATGAATTTTTTTTAGATTTTGATTACAAAAGTAACTCTAAAAAGGCTTGTGGAAAATCCTAATCCTTCATCTCTATTTATAGGAAAAGTTGTCAGAAAAGAGATAGGGATTAAATATTTGGAAAATTTTTGAGTAAAAATAAAAAAAAACATGTGTACTCGTTCGAACGATCTACCTTATCTTGTTCGAACGTCTTCCAACGAAACTTCGAACGACATTCTAGAGCGAACCCAAAAAGCGACATTCTAGATCTCGTTCGAATGTGGGAATCTCATTCTAACGACCAACTAAATCTCGTTCATATGACATGTCAGCCCATTCTAACGAGCCAACGAGTTTTTCCTAAAAAAAATGTTTAAAAGTCATTTTGAAAACATTTTGAAAACTTTTAAATGCAAACTATTTTAAAAACAACCCCTGAAACTTTAAGGTTTTACCAAACCACATCATAATACTTCTTGAATAATGTTGTGGCAGACGATCTTCATTCCTCCAAATGTCACCAGCTTCTTTTCTTCGACTACTTGAAAGTGATCATGATAGTGCAATGGGGTGTAACGGGATAAACGAAATAAAAATAAAAGGAACAATTATAAAACTTGCTCTTCCACTGTTTCAAATAAAAGTCAGTTTTTTATTTATAAATATTTTTATGAAGAAACTATTGTGTTATATTTTTTTTTAAAGTAAATAAGGTTTTTATATTAAAAAAAGGTAGAATATTGTTTCAACCAAAAAAATCGTTTTATTATTTATACTCTTTTATATTAAAAAAAGTAAATGATGTTTTAACTATTTTATAACACAGTTTTGAAACAATTTTTTTACCATTTTTAGAAAATAATTAAAAAAAAAACTTTTATAAGCAATTTCAAAGGGAATTTTACTTCGAAGATATTGTCCAACTAAAATCAAATATAAACACACCAGTTAAATGAACCAAATTAATTATTCCATAATTCATGCCTATATTAATATGTTCCAAATTAGTAATTGGTCCCGTACTCAATCAATTGATACACTTCAATAGTTTTTTTTATTACCAAACATTATTGCTTGCAAGCACGATACTTACCGTCTCATCACACCCTCACATAATAAAGTCTACACCACTGATCCGATAAATGTTGAATATATTCTAAAAATCAATTTCTCCAAATATGGCAAGTTATAAAAAAAAAATTATTTTAACTCAGCTTTTTTATTTATAAAAAAAAAAAGTAATGAAAAAGGCAACAAATAGAGAGATACAAGGGCAGAGCGGGGGGGGGGGGGGGAGGATGGAGAGGAGAGTGACGACCAAATTTAAATTTAACAGAGTCTTTTAAAAAAGATGACACTCGAAGAATAATTGTAAAATTTTAGCACCCAACCAATAATTAGTAAAAATAAATGTACCCCAAAATGCAAATAACCCAAGAAAGAGTAATTTTGCTGTACTTAAAAATATTTGAGCAAAAATACTAATTAGATTAACTTGTCCTATCAGATAAAAACACCAAGAAATAAGAGTGTGGCCCTAACACCTTTATAGAAAAACTCGTGCAACTTGTCATAAATGTGTAGGTGTCAAACAAATGTGGGTACACATAATACACTTTACATCTAGAAGCACGATAATGACATACTAAAGGCATGAGGTGCCAAGCATCCGAGTTAGAAGTACGGCAATGTCATGCTAGAAGCATGAGGTGTAGTGCATAAAAAATAGAATCATAACAATGCAAATCTACAAGCACGACATGTCAAATCTACAAGCACGACAAAACAAAGGTAGTTGCTGACTCACCATGCTACATCAACTCGTGTTTACCTATAAATACTCCATCTTTTTTGTACTTTGAAATATACTTGTGAAGTAAATACAATACAGTCTTGAAGATTTTAATCCATATTTGTGTTCAGCTTATATTTTATTCAATACATTATCAACACCAGTTTATTAGTTAGTTGATCTGCTACGTCGCCGCTAAAATCATATTCGTTCTTCATTTCAACTCCGGCTGGTAACATTTATTTTATGCGATAAATTTATTAGATAAAAATGATTAGTTCTACCATATCTTCATATATTATTCAATGAGATACATATGTGAACACGGTACATCTTTACCTATAAACATGATATATATTTTCCTTTATTATACAAAAGTTGGTGCATCTAATTTTGTATCTCAAATAGTTTTGCTATGTCGAATCTTAGAAATCTTGATTTTACTGCATTGGACATATGTGGAAAAAAATGCCTTTCATGGATTACAGATACTGAAATTCATCCTGATGCTATGAATTTGGGAGACATTGTTAAAGTAAAAAATAACACGTCCCTATAATATAGTGCTAAAGTCATGTTATTTCTACACCACTATATCCGCAAAGGATTAAAAAATGCATATCTCATGGTCAAGGACCCGCGGATCTTTTGGACAATTTTAGGAGAGCGCTACGACTATCAGAGGAGTATTATCCTCCCCAAAGATCACTCTGAATGGTCACACTTACAGTTTCAAGATTTTAAATATGTATATGAGTATAACTCAGTATTACTTAGTATTACTTAACAACTGAAATTATTTGGTCATCATGCAAGTGAAAAGGATATACTCAAGAAAATATATTCAATATTTCAAAGAAATAATATTATTCTACAAGAACAATATCGATAATGTCATTACCAGAAATACTCGACATTGATATATGTTATTCTTGTTGATGAACAACATAATAAACTTTTAATGAGAAATCATGAATCTTATCCGACCGGACAATAATGCCTGAAGCACGTGCAAATTTTTTTGGTGATCGTGGACATCGACAAGGACATGACCCCAGAGGTGGTCGTGGTCAAAAGTTTATGGTCATGGTCGTGGTCGTGGACGACAAAGCTATTTGTAACACCCCGTATTCTTGAGTATTTTAAAAATTTAATTAGTTTGGTTAATCTTAAATTACACGCGTGCGTAATTTAATGGAACTAAATATTAGGTGTTGATTAAAATATCAATCGGAGAGAAAATGATTAATGTTTATTGAATATAATTACTAAGTGAATATTAAATAATTATTTTTACGTCATAGCGAGTGACAATGACGTGATAGTGCTATATCTCAACCGGGTATCGAGTGTAGGCTATATGAGGTCGAGATAGAAAATTATTCTAGAGTGACTCGAATTGTGATTTCAAGGTCACTCTTGATTCCAAAAGGCTCTAAATAGTTGGAATAGTGTACCCGGGGGTACTATTTGGGTATCGGGGTAATTTTAGACCAAAACCAGCACCACGTGATAGTGTTATATCTTTTGTTTCGATCATTCGGGAGTTTGTGGTAGAGAGAACTCTAAAAATTAAAGGATTATATCAGCCCATGGGAGTGTGGGGTCTAGGGTTATAACTATCTGGAGAGAGGAGAGTCCATAAGAGATAAAGATGAGAAGGAACCTAAGCTTCGTCACACCTTTTCTCTTCACTAAAGTTGTCAAAATTGTGATCGAAAGGAAGGGAAGGAATCCTCATCACACTTAACATGAAATCAGACTTACAACTGATAAGGAAAGTATTTATCTTCCATGTTTTTATGAGTTATAATACCCATGTGTAGTAGGGTTTTCAATCTAATGATAATTGATTACTTTTCTTGGGAATAAATGAATAGAACTCATGATTTGGGGTAGTATTGTATGTAGAATGAATCCATGTATGTTGATAATTAAAAATTATAATAGTTATGATGATAAATGCAAGAGAAATCTGGAAAAATGGATGATTATGCATGAAGAGTGCATAAACTAGGGTTTTTGTGAATATTGAGGTTTATTCGGTTCTTGGATGAATTTAATTTCGATTTGGTGTGTTATTTACATTTGAAATAATCCATAGACACATAATTGATATTTGGTTATGTTGCTTGGGAATTTGGGAAATATCTGTGAAGGTTTTAAGTGTTAAACATGGAGAAAAACGTAGTTGGGATGAAATTCTCAAATACAGGATCGATCGATCGATCGTGGGATGTCAATTGATCGATCAATTCTGTTGACCAATCAACCAAGGCTGAAATGAGGTCTTTTATTTATTTGTGAAGATTCCTTTGCCAATGTTTATGTGGAACCATAATGATGTTATAATGACCCTCCAAAGACTTAGAGAAGGCTAGTAGACAAATGATAAAGACCCGATTAATATCATTGAGGGTAAAGTTGGGATTAAGACCAATGATAGTTAACCGCTTGTGACGAGCAACGTAAAATCATAAATTGGGTTATGGGTAGAGTAAACATTAACCTAAGGCTAATACTAGTAGTATAGTGATGTGTTAACTACTAAAATAACTAAAAGGATAGTTGGTATCCTTCGGGTAATCAATGATACTCGAAAAAAGGAAAATAAATATTTTATGAGGATTATTAGTATGTTGAGTATTCAAGATGGATAAATACTACGTAAGGATTTATATGTAATGGGTTGTGTGTATACCTACTAAGTAAATTGTGTATATAGGTTGTGTGAATACCTATTGTTGTGATTTGATTATGTGTGTGAACATACCTATGTTTCCTGCTATCAGGAGGTTTTCATGAAAAGGGCGATGTTGTGACACCCCGCCTAATTAAATACCAGGTGATCAGTCATTTATTAAATTAATTCAGAATATCCAGTTGGTTCAGAATAAGCATCACAGTCGAAAAACTTTATTATTAACACTAACCACCTAATATTTAGAAAGGTTGATGTCAAAATTTTATCTATGAATTAACATAAAACCAAATTAACCAATTACTAACCATACAAATTCAAACGAATCTCATATGAAATCAAATGACTAAGGTAATAAATGAGACTAGAGTAAACGCATCCAGCCTAAATCCCAAATACAATAATCTAACAAAGTAAATCAATAACTGAAATGAATACCTAAATAGATCCACAAATCTCTAACTGTCTGAATAAGTAAAAAGGGGCAACATGCCTTAATTGAAATAGAGAAACTCAAGATGTAGGCATGAGAATCATGGAGGCGTCTGCTATCAAGTCCTGTAACTTCCACAGCAGCTACAACTCGTCAAATGAATAGACTCCTATCTTGGGTGTCCCTATAGTTGGGCACCTAAAATAATTTGATAAGAGAAAAGATTTGTAATAACCGGGTCAGAGCCCGAGTTGAAAACAATTTAAAAATAAGCAAGTGTTTACAATGCATTAAACAGTAAATATTATATCCATATTAGTTCCTCATGCCCTCACTTGATATTCTCACCTCTCAACAAATGTGCACGCCTAACGTAGACTCCTAACCCCTCCTAGTCACGCTATCCCACTTATCTAACTTAGCCCAAGCCCTTTACTAAAATGCCTAAGTCATTGTACCCAATCGTAACACCCGAATAATAAATTCTTATAATTATAATGCATGCTTAATCGGATTCAAATAACTCACTAATCATTCAAGTTCTCACATTGTTGATTAATATCAAATATTATAATCTTTCTTATCTACTAAGAAACATAGTAGAATAATCTCAACTATATATATATATATATATATCACTATGATACATATATATACAAATACGGCACCCCAAAAGGCTAAACATGCGCTGCACATATACTCTGCTATCAGTCCTGGTACATCACGCACGTGCGGACTAAGAATTTCGAATCACTCTGGAATTGCATCAACACATATCACACACAATGGAGGTGAACATAGTTCCTAGCCCCAGGGGCTACGAAGATACCTTCACACCCACGTGACCGCAAACTTATCAACTCACAGATAAGTCTTTCCCACACCTATGTCCTGAGGTAACAATCTAAAATCCCCCCGAAGGCTCATCAATATAAGATTGTCCCATTCTTAAGACATCCTGTGATAGCAAGTATGGTAGGTATGTCATACACACAAGAATTCATACAATAGGTACACACAACCCATATAAATTATAGGATCACACCACCTATATATTCCATATTTGTACGAATTGTCATTCTTTACAATATTCACGATGTTTCCCAATTACGATTATTCTCTCTATCGTATCGCACCACTTATAATAGATATAACTAAGGAGTCCCTCTTATCCTTATATACTCCTATACTCCATGTTAGTAGCTCAAGAAATGTGGTTGCCCTACATAACCTTAAGTCGTTCTTTATTCTCGAACTATTTTCACCAAATTCCAGCCCGCCCAGTAAATTTCTAAAAATCTGAAATCTCGTTTGAAGTGCCCAGTATCTCGTTCGAACGAGTTCGTTAGAATAAATTCATTCGAACGAACTAAGTTCTGAATTCTCATTGGATTCTCGTTCGATCGATGTTGTTGGAACGACTTTTCAGTTCCCCAGATAGTTCAAACCACATTTGCCCAATTTGTCCTCTACCTTAGGAAACCTGTGTTTTTGCCCATTTTTGTTCACCCAATTCACATCAAACTTTACCCAACTCATATTTAACAGTCCTAAAGCCATTTTACATACATATAGATGATCCCTAATATCTTTTAACCATCAAACCTCATTAAATCTCATACATGGGCGAAGGAATTTAATCAAATGTCAAAAGCCTTACTTTTACATTATTATTAATTTTTTCCACCCAAAACCCAAAATTAAATTCTTTTTTCTTCATGTATCAACTCAGATTCATAGCCTCTACAAATGGTAATTCATCTATATTCAATTTCCTACCCAAAAGTTTGATTAACAATTCAATTTCAACTTAGATTTTAATATAGCATGTGTATCTCATCAATTCTACATTAAAATGTATAATATATGCACTAATTAAAGCAAGATAACCACTTGCCTTGATGGGAAGGTCTGAATTATAGAGTGAAAGTGATATACATGCATTCCTCTCTTCCCGATCTACACGTTAATGGTATTTTTGGTGAAAGATGGGTGGGTTTGGTCTTGGAGCTCCTAGGAATCTCTTCTCTTGGACTCTTTCTTTTCTTCTACATATAATACCTAACTTCTCCCACGTACATGCAGATATAATTCTTCCAATTTTCGTCCATTAATTTTCCTCAATTTTTCAAAAGATAAAAATACCCCTCCGGGGTGTCGATTTGTCCTAAAACCATCCCGAAATCCAAATTAAATCCCCGTGTAAACTTTTCTGACTATTTCGAACCTTCCGGATACGTTGATGCACTCAAAATGACCATTTGAGTGACGTATAAATATTTTACTTTTTATTCCATTAATTTAGTCCCGACATGACTCAATCGCGCGTCCCGACATAAATTCCATAATTGTCATATTTCTCTCTCGTGATAATTTCCATAAATCCAAAATCACATTCATAATCATAATTAATTTATTCACTCAGTAATATTCAATGTAATTCCTAAAAATAAATGCTAACTCTTATCTCTCTAGTTAATATTTATTTTATACCAGATTAATTATTAATTAATTCTTCTCATATATAATTCAATTAATACCACAATTAAAATCAATAAAATAACGGGGTATTACATACTCCCCTGATTACGGAATTTTGTCCAGAAATTTGAAAATAAAGGTATACCTGGTAAGAATAACTCTAGGTATCTTTCGCGTATATCATCCTCGCGCTCCCAAGTCGACTCCTCGATATCGTGATGTCGCTATTGTACCCGAACTAACGGCACCACCTTCAACCTCAGTTTCCTCTCACTATGGTCTAGGATAACAATTGGTCCATCCTCATAGGAACTATTGGGCTGCAAATCAATCTCCTCTAAAGAAATATGGGTGTGGGCCAAATCATCCCGAAGTTATCTCCTCAGCGAAGATATGTGAAACATATCGTGAATCCTATGCAGGTGCTCGGGTAACCCAAGCCTGTAAGCCACTGGCCCAATCCACTCAATAATAGGGAATGGTCCTACGTACCTCGGTGCCAACTTCTCTTTCTTCCCAAACTGCATTATCCTCTTCATAGGAGATACTCTCAACAATACCTGGTCCCCCACATTGAACTCCCTGAAGAACCTCTTTGCATCGGCGGAGCTCTTCTGTTTATCCTGAGCAACCCGTATAAGACTCCTAATCATCTCTATTCTAGCTGACGTATCCTAAATCACTTCTGGTCCGAGTAACTTGTTGTCTCCCACCTCTAACCAACAAGTAAGAGAACGACAAGGCCTACCGTACCATGCCTCGAATAGGACCATGCCAATGGTAAACTGATAAGAGTTATTATATGCAAACTCTACCAGCGAAAGGTAATGCTCCCATCCTCCCCTAAAATCCAGAATACACATACGTAACATATCCTCCAGCATCTGATTAGTTCGCTCGGTCTGCCCGTCTATCTGTTGGTGATAGGCCGTGCTCAAGCGCAATTCTGTACCCATGGCCTCCTGAAAACTCTCACAAAATCTGGACACAAAAATCTTATCCCGATCGGACACAATATCAAGGGGCACCCCATGGTGTCTCATTATCTCGGTAATGAAGATCTGAACGTACTGCCCCGTAGTATAGTCGGTCCGAACTGGAAGAAAATAATCTACCTTGGTCAACCGATCCACAATCACCCATATGGAATCATGACCCCTCTGCGATGTGGGCAACCCTGTGATGAAATCCATGAAAATGTTCTCCCATTTCCACATAGGGATCTCTAACGACTGTAGGAGCCCTCCAGGTCTCTGATGGTCCATTTTCACCAGCTAACAAGTGACACATTTTGAAATAAACTCGGTGATGTCCTTCTTCATTCCACTCCACCAGTACTATCGCCTCATATCCTAGTACATCTTATGCCCTCCAGGATGTAAGCGTGAACCGTGTGACCCTGTCATCACGGCATGTCATAAGTCCTCCCCATGTGGAATAACTAAACGCCCATTAAAGCATAAACCCTCTAGTTCATCGCATCAACTTTTACATTAGCCTTTCTCGGGTGGTATTAGATATCGAACTGGTAGTCCTTCATAAATTCAAGCCTCCTACGTTGAGGCATGTTAAATTCCCTCTGAGTGATCAAATACTGCAATGACTTATGATATATGAACAGGTGAAACTTCTCCCCCAACAGATAGTGTCTCCAGATCTAAAGAGAAAACACGACTGCCGCTAGCTCCAAGTCGTGGGTGGGGTAATTACTCTCGTGAGGCTTAAGCTTACGGGAGGCATAAGGTATATCCTGATCCTCCTGCTGAAGTGCACCCCCATGTCCCTGTAGGGACGCATCAGTATAGACTAAGTACTCCACTCCCAGTCTGGGCAGTACTAGAACTGGTGCTGAAGTCAGCTTGTACCTCAGCTCATCAAAATCCAACTGACAGGTGTCATCCCAGATGAATGGAACTCCATCGTGAGTCAAGTTATTCAATGGACCCTCTATCTTCGAGAATCCCCGACTAAATTGCCTGTAATAGCCCACTAACCCCATGAAACTCCGCACCTCCGTTGGTGTTTTGGGTTGTCCCCACCCTATCACCGCTGACACCTTGTTGGGGTCCATCGATATCCCCTATCTTATACGATGTGCCCCAAGAACTATACCTCTCGCATCCAGAATCCATACTTCTTGAATTTGGCGTACATCTCATTCTCCTGTAAAGTCTCCCTACGTAATGATCAGCATGCTCCTCCTCAGTCTGTGAATAAATCTAGATGTCATCTATCAACACAATGACAAACTGATCTAAGAACTCTCTGAACACTCTATTCATTAAGTCCATAAATACTGTCGGTGCGTTGGTTAGCCCGAATGGCATAACCCAAAACTCATAGGATCCATACCTCTTTAGAAACGTAGTCTTAGACACATCATGCTCCCTAATCCTCAATTGATGGTACCTGACCTCAAGTCTATCTTTGAGAAGAAAGCTGCTCCCCTTAACTGGTTGAATAAGTTATCGATTATGGGTAATGGATACTAACTCCGTATCATAACTTTATTCAACTCCCGATAATCTACGCACAGTCGTAAGGATTCATCCCTCTTCTTGACAAACAGATGATTAGGCATAAATTATTCACATTTATCCCCTTAATTTCGATATTTTTATGATCTCATGCATTGTAAATAGCTTGGATTTGTCTCATATTTATGATAATAATCCTTTTTGTCAAGTATTTCATATTTTTTGTATCGCTTATGTGTTTTACAGGTATTTCATGCAAATTAGAGTGAAAGAGAACGCAAAACAGTGAAAGAAAGCAAGAAATGGGTAGTTCAAGGGCATTTTTGTAATTTTACAGCCATATTCCGAAAGTGGGGGAAACTAGAAAGTTGAAGATCTCTAAATTACAAGAACATTTAAAAATACGGCACCCCAATCTGAGCTACGGTGAAGAAGTTATGCCCATTTGAAGTTGAGAAAGAAATCCAAGAAAAAACTGTTAAGGCCGAACCAAACCGAAGAGATGGAAAAACGAACCGATCCGACCATTAGTCACGCACCAGATCCGTTAGAAAATTAGTCACACTTTCTAAGTGTGACAAATTTCCAGATACGGGGTTTTTGTGCTTATCTTTTAGCCAAAGGAGTTTTATGTTTTGGGGACTCTTCTAAACGACCTCAAGCCTATATATTTAGTCATTAGGACTCTTTTTATTTAGATTTCATTCATGTAAAATCTCAATAATAAGTAGGAACATCTAGGAGAAGAATTTACATACTTCGGACCACCTAATTTCAGGCTGAGGTCATTTTCGGACCTGATTTTTCTGAGTTAGAGACTTTTTTTTTCATTTTCTGAGTTAGAGACTTTTTTTTTTCATTTTCTGAGTTACAAACTTTTTTCCATTCGTAATATACAAACTTTTTTCCATTCTGAATACTTTAAAAATTATCTTTGAATACTTTTTTCAGTATAATTTCTTGGTATGTTTTTAATTTGTTAGTCTAAACTCATTTGTTTTCATTATTTTTTTCAGGTATCAAGTGTGGGTGATAATACAAATCCATCTCATAATGCACCTGCTTCAACTGACCAAATAAATGCAACACCTCCTGTTATATCCCAAGAACCATCATCAGCTCAGGTAACTTCTAAAAAACCCTATAAATTTTATGTTTGGGACCATTTCAATAAGGTTGAAAATGAAGATGGAAGTAAACCCAATAAGGTTTTATGTTCTTATTGTTACACCGAATATGCATATTCTAGTCAAAATGGAACTAGCACTTTGTGGAAACACTTGTTAAAATGTAACCAGTATCCCTTAAATGATAGAAAACAAAAGACCTTGGCTTTTCAAAAAGATAAGAATGAAGGGCAAGAAGAAGAAAGCAAGCTCATTTCTTGGAAATTTGACCAACAATTATGTCGTGATGCAATTGCTAAAATGATTATCATAGATGAGCTACCATTTAAGTTTGTTGAGCATGAGGGGTTTCGAATTTTTATCGCCGTTTGTCAACCAAAGTTTCAAAATGTGTCACGCACTACAATAGCTAGGGATTGTTTGGATTTGTATGTTGGTTTAAAAAAGATATGAAAAAATCTTTGAGCATTGTAACAAATCGAATTTGTCTCACCACCGACACATGGACTTCTTTGCAAAACATGAGCTATATGGTACTTACGGCCCATTTTATCGATTTCAATTGGAAATTGCATAAATAAATTATGAACTTTACCGTCATTCATAGTCATAGATGTATTGCAATAGGACAAGCCATTGAGTCATGCTTACTTCATTAGGGCATAGAAAAAGTTTTTACATTGACCGTTGATAATGCTTCTTCAAATGATACCGCAATTGGTCACTTGAAAAGGAAACTTTAAAAAAATCCTTTTGTTTTAGATAGAGAGTTTTTTCATATGAGGTGTTGTTCCCACATTTTAAACTTGATTGTGAGAGATGGAATGAAAGAGGTGGAATCATCCATCGCTAGAATTCGTGGAGCCGTGAGGTACATTAGGAGTTCACCCCAAAGGGCAACACAATTTCAAACTAGTTGTATTCAAGAAAAGTTGCCCTCAAATACCACACTTTGCCTTGATATTCCTACGCGGTGGAACTCTACTTACCTCATGTTGGAAACATCAATTAAGTTTCAAAGGACATTTAAAAGGATGGTGGATGATCATGAAACAACTTTTGCTTCCGATCTTAAGGAAGGAGATCCTATTGATAAAGATTGGGAAAATGCAAGGGTTTTGGCAAAGTTTTTTAAAGTTTTTTATGATATTACTAAACGTTTTTCGGGGTCTTTGTATGTTAAAGCCAATCATTATTTTCATGATATTTAGGCAATTGAACCACTTTTGTCCCAATGGAGCAAGAATAGTGATTTTATATTGAGTATAATGGCAATCAAGATGAAGAAAAAATTTGATAAGTATTGGGGGAACATTGATAAAATTAATATGATGTTATTGATTGCGGTGGTGTTAGATCCTCGTTACAAGTCAAAATATGTGAAATTTTGTTACTAAAAGATGTATCACTTTGAAAAGGTTAATGATTTGGATATGCGAATTAGAGATCTTTTGACTAGAATGTTCGTTCATTATCAAATGCTTGAAAGTATGGGTTCCCACTCAATAAGACTAACTCAAAGTTCAAATGAAATGGAAGTTGATCAATTTGGTGAAGTTCTGGAAGACAATGAAATGAAATATCTTCAATCGGAATTTTTTCAACAATTAGAAAAAGAAGAAAATGTTGATGCAAAATCCGAGGTTGATAAATATTTAGAAGATGTGGAAAAGGATGTGTCTAAATTTGATATTTTAAGTTGGTCGAAACTCAATTCGACTAGGTATTCAGTTCTCTCTTTAGTTGCAAGAGATGTTTTGGCTATTTCGGTATCCACGGTTGCTTCGGAATCGTCTTTTAGCACGTGTGGACGTGTACTTGATCAATTTCGAAGTTCATTAACTCATAGAATTGCGTAGTGCTTAATATGTGCCCAAGATTGGTTACGTTCATCACCAATTCCTTTAAATGTTGATATGAGATTGGATGAAATGAGTGATCTTGAGTCTGGTAAGTTAACATTATTTGTTATTAAACATTCTCATTAAATATTTGTTTTGTTATTATATGTTCTCATCATATATTTGTGCTTTATTTCAATGATTACGGAAGATCCCGATCTTGTTAATGTGTTCTCAAATCCTCCTTATTAAGGTAAATGGCGATGTTTTTAACTTCTTCTTTCATTAAATATTTGTTTTTAGGTGTGCTTATTTAATGCTGATTTTATTTGTAGTTAAATGGTGTTGTTTGGAAGTTGTTTGGGTGTTGTTTGGGTGTTGTTGGGTGCTGTTTGGGAGCAGTTTGGAACCTATTTTGGGTGCTGTTTGGAAGCTGATTGGGTGCTATTTTGCTGCTATTTTTAGGGTTCGTTTGGTTGTTAGTGGGAAAAAGCGTGGGCATGGCCTAGGCAAAAATTGCCTAGGCAAATTCAGATGACGCTATCAAACAACATTAGGCGAAATTAAAGTCAATCCAATTAATTTATTTAAAAACAATTTTTATATTATATTCAAAAATGTTAAAAATAGTTTTTGCAATATTTTTATATTACAGTTTTTTAAAAAAATTGTAAAACGTTTTCTTAACAATTTGTTATAATATTAAAATCAATTTTCAAAATATTACAAAATAATTTTTAAATATTCACAACAGTTTTTTTTAGCTATTTAAAATATTTTTTAATTTTGTTTTTAAACTTTAAAACTGTTTTTATATTATATTCAAAACAGTTTTTAAAATTGTTAAAAACTATTTTTACAACATTTTAATATTACGTTTTTTCAAAAAATTTGTAAAACATTCTCTTAACAATTTTTTATAATATCAAAAATAGTTTGTAAAATATTACAAAACAAATTTTAAACATTCACAACAGTTTTTTTAAACTCTTTAAAACAATTTTAAAAAATGTTTTTTAAAACTTTAAAACAGTTTTTATAATATATCCAAAACAGTTTTTAAAAATGTTAAAAACTGTTTTACAATATTTTTATATTACGGTTTTTCAAAAAATTTGTAAAACATTCTCTTAACAATTTTTTATAATATTAAAAGCAGTTTTCAAAACATTACAAAACAGTTTTTGAATATTTATAACAGTTTTTTTAAAACTTTAAAACAGTCTTTAAAATTATTTTTTAAAACTTTAAAACTGTTTTTATAATATATTCACAACAGTTTTTAAAAATGTTAAAAACAGTTTTTACAATATTTTGTTAATATGGTTTTTTAAAAAAATTGTAAACATTTTCTTAACATTTTTTTATAATATTAAAAACAGTTTTTGAAACATTACAAAACAATTTTTAAATATTTATAACAGTTTTTTAATTATTTAAAACACTTTTTAAATTATTTTTTAAAACATTAAAACCATTTAAGAAGTTGGCAAATTTGTGGGCAAATATTTCCCACTCAAATAGGTAAGCAAAATTTGCCCACAGATTGTGCATAGGAGGTGTTGTATATTGGCAAATAATGCCTAGGCAAATTATGCAACCAAACAGCCAAAATGTGGGCAAATTTTCATATTTGCCAACTTTTTGGCATTTGCCTAGGCAAATTATACCAACCAAACGGACCCTTAGTTATTTTGTGTTTTTTTTTAAGGACTTTTAGTGCTGCTATGTAATGACCTATTTGGATGCTGTTTTATGACTTATAGTGTTGTTTTAATGATTTTTTTTCAAGTGTAATGTGAACCATCTATGTTGTTTTTTCAAGTGTAATGTGAACTTTATGCTGTTTTTAAGTGTGATGTAAGTATATATCATTGTTGTTTTTTAATGTTGAAAAGGAATGATTAAATATTAAAATATGATAAAATAATAGGGATTTATTTGAAAACTGTATTTGAATAATATGATAGAGCATTATGGAAGGACAAATATTATTTTTACATTTAAAAACTATTTTTGAAAGTTAATTGAATATTTTATTTCAAAAAGCGAATAGAACCGGGAATCGATCCGAACCAAACCAAGAACCGTCGGTTCGGTTTGATTCGGTTCCAAAAAAAAATCGGTTCCGATTCCGGTTCCAAAATCCTGGAACCGAACCACCTCAGTTCTGGTTCTGGTTTAGTAATGAAACCGAACCAACCCGAACCGTGTGCACCCCTACTTTGCACCATTAATTCAAGAGCTTTTCCGATTTTTCTTCAATCTTTGATTTCTTCTTGCATGTTCTTGTTCTTCAATCTTGGTAACTTTTATTTCCAGTACTTTTATTATTATTTCTCATGCTTAATCTCTCTTTCCAAGAAATTATGAGTTCATGCAATGTAGATAACGTAGTTTTTATTAATTTCACCATGTTAGGTTAGGTTTTTAAAGGTTGGGATGCATGAACCCAACCCGGTGTGGTTTGCATGGGTATAAAATTATTTCTCTAAATTTAATAATTGATTAGATCGTGTAGTATGGTGATCACAACCGTTGTAAGACTTTTGATCTCGTTTGCCCTAGGTAACCGGGATGCTTAAGAAAGAGATGCAAGTATTGATTAATACGATACTTCTTTAATTTATCCTTTGCTTACATACTGTGCGGGCTACGATCCCTCATATGTGTAATACTTAGGAGTATTAAAGATCGAGTTTTAATTCGTCCTTTGCTTACATACTGTGCGGGATACGATCCCTCATATGTGTAATACTTAGGAGTATTAAAGATCGGGTTTTAATTCGTCCTTTGCTTACATACTTTGCGGGCTACGATCCCTCATATATGTAATACTTGGGAGTACTAAAGATCGGGTTTGATCAATTAATTAATTTACGACTAGTTTTGTACTTGGCATACCCACTAGGGTTTGGGGGATTGTAATGCCAAACTGTTTTCCCTTCATTCTTATTAAGTAATTCTTAGTTAGTTAATTTTGCTCACATAGTTAATGCAGTAGTTTAATTTAGTGTGCATTTACTTAATTAGTTATTTCTCATCTCAATCATCTTTTTGTTTCTTTTTAGAGTTAAGTTAAGGTTAACAGTCTTACCTTTTTCGTCACGTTCACTCGTTCTAGTTCCCTGAGGATTCGATACCCAGACTAGCCACTATACTTCACAAAAGTGTAGTTAAAGTTTAGTTTTTTTTTTGTATTGTGGTCAGAAGTCGATAACAACGATTAGCGTATTTACACGGACGCTCAGTTTCCACCTCGATCAAAAGAACTGGGGCACCTCGATGTGAGGTACTCCGGCGGATGAAACCCTGTCCCAATAACTATTCAATATGGTCCCTTATCGCCATAGGATCCATACGGTAAGGTGCATGATCTATCGACCGAGTGCCCGATGCTAAGTCAATCATAAACTTTATCTCTCTATGCGACGGTAGCCCTAGTATATCCTGAAACACATCGGCGTACTCACGAACAACCGGAATATAATCGAGGGGAATCACAACGCCTGTAGAGGTCTCATCCTCTATATAAAACAGGTGGATGGACGATCCTCCCTCAGGGTGCGGCATCACCACTACAAACATCACCTAACCAGGGATAGCGAAAACTAAGCTCCTACTAAAGTAATTGATCATGGACCTATACTCGACTAGCCAATCCATCCCGATGATAGCATCATACTCGTGCATATCTAAAACAAGCATATCGACCGATAGGATCAATCTCCCAATCTTTATGCCCACTGCCCGACATATAAAGAAAATCAATGGCCCATAGCCCAACGGTGAAAATACACTAGTGAATGTGATCTTTTTCGTGTCTAATAACCTCGTGGAGCGTGCAAAACTAGTGGCAATGAAACTATGTGAAGCTCCGCCCCAAAGTCCGCTGAATAGAAAACATACCCCCAACTACGGGTGGTGCTTGTGGGACTGCGTCATGATGGACGTTGTTGGCACGCTCGTACTATAGTTTCCCCTACTGAACTGGAACTGCTGGAATGGCAGGCAAGGCTGGGATTGGTGTTGGCGCTGGAAGAACGACTGGGTCGATCGTCCTCTGGGGCTCTTGGTGAGCACCCTGCTACTGAGGATACTTCCCCTTATCGAGGTATTCAAATCGTCTGTGGCCAGTTTTGCCACAAGTAAATCACTTCCCAGTAAAATTTCCCTCTTTTTGCCCCTGTTATCCCCGACCATGTTGGTCATTACCACCTCTCCCTTGGCCCTACTGGAACTGTTGTTGGCTGGGTGGCCCTGATGAAAACCCCAAAATTTGAATCTCTTAGCAGGATCCCCCTAATGGGAAACCTTCTCATTCTACCTCTGCTGACTCTGAGATGTTGTGCCCCACTGGCACTACCTCCACCTGTCCTACCCTGCTGGTTGGAGTCACCTGCCCACTTCCTCCCATTAAAATGGAAACGGTGATCCTGGAAGTGTAGTATACCGACTCTCGTCGCGTACATTTCGGATAATAAAACATTACATGCTTTCAAAATATTTTAACGCCTGTTAAATTAGACACCATAAATCCCTATTCCCTCGAAAATATCACGTTCTAATTTTTTTAATAAGTATTTAAGCATGAGGTATCAAAACATCTAAGTGACAGCATAACCCATAAAAAATGACAACTTTAAAATTTTAAAAACATGAATTTATAATTAATTCTTGAGGTTTAAAAATAAACTTCCGTGTAATTTTAAGCGAAGACCGAATTTTTTTTATTTCAAATTAAAACACATCGGAATATGTATGAAATTAAATTAACCTGCGTAATTTAATTAGTCATAACAAACATCACCTAAGTCATAGTAGTTAAACTACTCACACATCATATTTGATACGCAAATATTGCAAGAAGAAATAATAATTTTCATTAATAAATGTCAACTTACAAAAATCACATCCAAGACGTGAGTTACAATACACAATATGCTCCTCCAAAGTCTGCCTAAAAAATACTCTCTACATAGATTGTTTTATCTCTCAAAGTGTGTCTATTAACATACACACGAGTGTAAAGTCCTCCCTCCAAAATCGAATTTGGCCCATAATTTATAACCCCACAAATATGATACACATATGAAAATAGGAAAAAAAAATGGGGAACAAAATGTGGGGGACACCGGACAAAAATATGGGAAAGAATATGGGTATGGGAGAAAGGAAATTTCATATGGACCAAAAACTTGGGATATTGGTGGTTTAGTGGTTTGCATTTTAAGGGTAGTGGGTTGTAGGTATAGTGGTATTAGTATTTGATTTGTTTGGTGGGTTTGATTATGGAGGTGAGGAGAGAGAACGTGTGGGTTTGGGTGGGGAAGATGAGGGATTGATTGAGTGTATGGGAATAATGTGTGTGTGTGTGTGTGCGTGCGTGTGTGTGTGCATGTATGTGTGTGTGTGTGTGTGTGTTTAATTGTACACCTAATAAAAATTAAGCAAATTATTTACAACTCAATTAAAAATAATTAAAATAAAAATAAATAAATTTAACCTATAAAATAATAAGAGACTAAATAAATAAATAATAAATCTAGACACAATAATATATAATGACATTAAAAAATGTACAATGAGTCAAATAAAATAACTAACACTAAAATAGCACAACGACATATAAAATAACACACTCTAAATAATATTTACCTAAAAATAATTAAACAGACAAAGTAACAATAAAGACTATAAAAATAAATAATAAAATTAAATACTAAATATGATACACACACAAATAAACCATCACAAAAAATATGTACATGACTCAAATAAAAATCTAAAAATAAATAAATACAAACTAAACACACACACAAGGTGTCAGTATGGGTTGGGCTCAGTTTAAGGGTGGGTTTTGAATTAGGGGAGTGATTTTTGACTTCGCTTCGGGATTTGAATTTTTACTTTATTTCGGCTTCGAACTTTGCATGGTCATAATTTCTTCGTCTCAACTCTGATTGACACACCGTTAGAACCCAGGCGTCCCTTGATTCAACGCCTTCAATTTTCGTGCTTGGTCCGATTTCGAAATCAGTAATTTGAATTTATAATTTTGCCCCTGAAGGTGCGGAAGTGACCTTTTCATGCTCAATTTGCGTCCAAACTTCACCGCTTTCTTTTTAAATCTGTCAATACTCAAAAACAAACTTGCACATGAGATTATCCATATAAGATGTGAGCGTGAAGTTCTCAAAATTGTATTATTAACCCCATTTATTCCACTGTTCTAAAAAACCCGCCTAGGCACACCTAGGCTTGGGGTTTGGTAGAACGCCCCGCCTTACGCTTTTTACGCCTTATTCTTGGTAAAACCCTTAAGGCACACTTTTTTCTAAATACAACAATGCTTTAGCTAAACAATATCGCCTTTTAAAGATTTTTTTTACAAACCGGACCATAATCTCATCCAAAATGATCAAATAGTATTTTAATTTGCAGATATTCAGACATATTTTTATGATATGTACACTTTTAGTATTTTAATAGCCTTGTTATGGCTACAAAATTTTAAAATATATTAAGAAGGCCTAAACGCCTTTTCACGCCTTTTTACGCCTAATTCCCGCCTAGGTTTCTAAGGCTTGGCCTCCACGCCTCGATCACGCCCCACATTTTTTAGAACCTTGATTTATTCTTAAATTTGTATTTTTCTTTTAAATGATAAAAATGACTCTAAAAGTATTTTATTTATGATGTAAGGGGCCTAACAAGGCCTAGATTTGGATATAAATAATAAAAAATAATGCACTCATCAAATACCGCCAAAGCTAAACTTTGCTAGTCCTTGAAAAAAAAATTAACTCACTTCGTAGGAATCATGGTTGCACTTAGCATATGCAATAAGCCGTTAAACCCCTAAGTTACCCTAGTGGACGAGTTTTGTCTCGTGAGAATTTGTAGTGAATATACCCACAAAATTCAAAACTTGACTCTATTTGCAAAGGACACAAATGTAATATAACCAAGTTTGAATGCAAACTTCATAAATATAATAGAACTTCACTTTTCAATCTCAACTTATCGTGTGTGTGTGAGCATAGTCAATATAACCGTCCATTTCAAAAGATTTGATCGTTGCATTTCTTATTCGAAAGTTCGTTTTGATTTCAAAATCTCACGGAATGCACTCACAATCGAACACTCAAAAACGGGTAGTTTCTCTCGATATATGTGAATAAAAGAGTAAATTTAATGAGCAATTTTACATATATATCATGAAATACGGACATTTTATAATGGATGATTATGATCTCATGAATGGAAAATCGATTACTTTTTGAAAACATTGAATCACACCATATATCCCATTCATTCTCTCCACACTATAACTAACTTCACTTTATATAAATTAGGGCTTTCTTTCGGTCGTATTGTAGGCTCGGTTTTAACTAGAAAGAAAATATTTTGGAGTTTCAAAAATTTTCTGAGAATATAGATATTATCGGGATTTTGAATTTTTTAGGCACTTTCCGACCTCCATTTTCATTTCTTTTCTTTTTCGACTCGCATACTCTATTTTCTCTTCTTTTTTTTTTCTTTTTTTTTCCATTCTTTCTATCTCCCCTTTTCTTATTTCTTTTCTCTTCAACATATTATTCTAGCAAACATTCTTCTTTTGACCTTTTACCCTGATATTCTTAGAAAAATGGGTATGGATTTTTGGGCTTTCAATAAAAGGGTTATTTTCAATTTTAGGCACAAATGGGTTGCCAAGGGGAAAATGTAGAAAAGACTAAATTTAGGCTTTTATTTTTGGGTTTTCAAAACGTTGGCCTAATCTCATTTCTTAAGTTCTGTTAAGTTACTTTTGTGTCTCAAGTCAACTCATTAAGACATTTAGTGTGTGTGATTCGTATTTTTACTTTTCGTTTTCAGTAATCGAACATAAAAAAGATTTTGAGATCATTGACGAATTAGGCGCTGAAGGAAAGTTTGAGTTACTTTAACTCGGATTGATTTAAATCTCTCAAAAATAATGAATGACACAAAATCTCATCGGGTTAAAATCTCCACATTTATTCGTTAAGTATATTAACTTTCGCCTCAATGTCCATTTTCGATCATATTATATGGCTAAGTGTCAAAAAATTTATAAGTTGATAGATTTGTGAATAATTATATTAAGAAATCGTTTCAAAACTCACTTATATTGAAAATATTTTTGGATTTTTAAAAATTTTATGTTTTTTTTAAAGCGGAGAAAAATGACCTCAACACCCCCAAACCTAATTTCTACATTGTCCTCAATGTACAAGATAAAAATTGAAAAGGCGGGAAAGATATTACCGTGATGAGGGACTTTCTCCAACACATGTTTCCTGTAAGAAAAATAATTACAGAAAAAAAAAACTATGATACAAAAACACGACCCAAGTTATGTTTACTTGTGATACACCGGGTCTTGTAGGATAATGTCCTCCACTTCTCGATCTCATAATTCCAGATACGATTTTAGCCATTGACCATTAACCTTGAAGATTTCACAATTTTTTGGATTCTCTATCTTAACCGCCCCATGTGGGTAGACCGTTTTGACAACAAAGGGACCAGACCATCTAGATCTCAATTGATCGGGAAAGAGCTACAATCTAAAGTTGTACAAGAGAACTTTTTGACCAGGTTCGAATGACTTTCGTAGGATGGACTTTTCATGGAACATTTTTCTTTTCTCCTTGTACAATTTTGCATTTTCGTACGCATCATTCCGAATATCCTCTAACTTATTGAGTTAGAGCATTCGGACCTCTCCCGCAGCGGGTAAATCAAAATTGAATGTTTTAATGTTCCAATAGGCTTTATCTCTAACTCTACTAGAGGATGATAGGCTTTTTCGTAGAAATCCTATATAGGGACATACCAAGTGGGGTTTTGTAGGCAGTGCGATAAGTCCACAGTGCATATAATAATCGTAAGGACCAATCCTTTTTATTTGGATTCATCGTTTTCTCGATGATTAGCTTGATTTGCCTATTGGACACTTCTACTTGTCCACTGGTTTGAAGATGATAAGAACATCCTACTTTATGCATGACTGAATACTTTTTTATAAGACTCTCAAATGATCGATTGCAAAAATGGATTCATTGATCGCTAATAATGGCTCGAGGTGTACCGAACCGGGAAAAAATATTTTTTCAAATAAATTTGACCACCACATGACGGTCATTCATCCGTCTCGGTATAACTTCGACCCATTTAGACACATAATCGACTGCCAAAAGGATGTAAAGAATATCGTAAGAGTTCAGGAACGGACCCATGAAATCGATGCCCCAACAATCAAAAACCTCAATAATCAATATAGGATTTAAGGGCATCATATTCCGACAGGTGATGTTTCCTAACCTTTGGCATCGATCACAACTTCTACAATAGTCACTTGAATCATGAAAAATTATGGGTCAATAGAATCCACACTGCAAAATTTTCGCAACGATTTTTTTAGTACTGAAATGACCTCCACAGGCTTGATCATGGAAAAAAGAGATTATGCTCTGAATTTCGTGATTGGGGACACACTTTTGAATGATTTGATCGGGACAATACTTGAAGAGGTATGGATCATCCCAAAAGAAATTCTTGGCTTCCTTAGGAAATTTGGAACGATCTTGTTTAGGACAATATAGTAGCATCTCACCTGTCGTAAGATAGTTCATAATATCGGCAAAACCAAGGAAGCTGAGAAACAAGCATTAGATCTTCACCGGGTAAGGACTCATTAAGTGGCAATAAGTCATTGGAATATTCAACGATCAACCTAAATAAGTGATCCTCCACTACATTCTCACAACCCTTTTTATCTCGGATCTAGAGGTCAAACACTTGGAGTAATAGAATCCATCTAATGAGTCGGGCCTCCCTGTACTTTTTAGATAAAAGGTGTCGCAAGGCCACGTGATCAGTGAAAATGATGACTTTGGATCTTATCAAGTAAGACCTAAACTTTTCTAGCGCGAATACGACAACCAAGAACACTTTCTCAATGGTGGAATAATTCAATTGAGCGTCCTTAAGAGTTCTGCTGGCATAGTATATAACATGAGGAAGTTTCTCGTCTCGCTGACCCCAAACCGCACCTAGTGAATAGTCGGAAGCGTCATACATGATTTCGAAAGGTTGACCCCAGTCGAGGGGTCGCATAATAGGTGCTGCGGTCAATTCCTTCTTTAGCCTCTCAAAGTCTTGAAGGCAATCATAGGTGAACTCAAAGGGCGTGTCTTTAGCTAGAAGATTTCATAAGAGCTGAGAGATTTTGCTAAAATCCTTAATGAATCTCCAATAAAAACCGACATGTCCTAATAATGATCGAATTTCACGCACAGTTTTCGGGGGTGGGAGATTAGAAATGAGATCAATTTTAGCCTTATCAACCTCGATACCATTTTTAGAGATGATATGACCTAATACTATGCCTTGTTTAACCATGAAGTGACACTTCTCCCAATTGAGTATAAGGTTCTTTTCCTTACAGCTCTTCAGAATGAGGGTAAGGTGGTGAAGGCACTTATCAAAATTAGACCCGAACACAGAGAAATCATCCATAAAAAACTTAAGAAACCTTTCGACCATGTACGAAAAGATACTCATCATGCACCGCTAAAAGTTAGCGAGTGCGTTACATAGCCCGAAGGGCATGCGTTGATAAGCAAAAGTATCAAATGGACAAGTGAATATGGTTTTCTCTTGATCCTCGGGAGTTATTGAAATTTGATTATAACCGGAATAACCATCAAGAAAATAGTAATAGGGGTGACCATCTAATCTCTCAAGCATTTGGTCTATGAAAGGAAGGGAAAAGTGATCCTTCCGTGAGACATCGTTCAACTTCCTATAGTCTATACAGACTCGCCAACCGATTTGAATCCTAGTGGGGACTAACTCATCATTATCATTTCTCACCACTGTAACATCGAATTTCTTTGCAACAACCTGAATGGGGATGACCCAGTGGCTATCAGAGATGGGATAAATAATACCCGCATCTAACAACTTGAGCACCTCGGCTCGGACTACTTCTTTCAGTATGGGGTTAAGTCGACGTTGTGCTTCACGAGAATTTTTAGCATTTTCTTCTAAGTGTATTTTGTGCATGCACACTTATGGACTTATCCCTTTACTGTCGGCTATGGTCCAACCGAGGGCTTCTTTGTGTTCGTTGAGAACACGTAATAACTTACCTTCCTGTTCTTTGTCTGGGTAATACGCGATAATAACATGCAAGGTATCATAAGGTCCTAAGAACCTATACTCGAGTGATTCTGGTAACGACTTCAATTCAAGCTCCGGGGCTTTTTCAATGGGGGGAGTAATTGTTGTCGCGGAGAGAGATGGGAGTTCAGGCTTATATCTCCAAGATCATATTTCTAAGACAGGGGTGGAGTCGAGAAGAGCGTTGACTTTAACAATGGAGCTTTCGATGTCAAATTCAGACCCAAAATGGGCAAGGCATGCCGCTAAAGGGTCATCATTATAAGTTTGTTTGAGTGTTTCCTAGACGATACTATCAATCATGTCAACTTCTAGACATTCATCATCTCCAGGTGGTTGTTTGACTAAATTAAATACATTCAGATCTATGATCCTGTTTCCAAATGATAAATTCAATTGCCCACTACGACACCTAATAACGGCATCAGAAGCGGCGAGGAATGGCTGACCCCAAATGACAGGAATTTGTGCATTAGGATTATGCACATTCTGGGTATTCAAGACTAAAAAATTAACTGGAAAGAAAAACTCTCACACCTTAATCAAGACATCCTCAATAACACCTCTTGGAATTTTAACGGATCAATCGACTAAGGATAAAGTAAACTTGGTCAGCCTTAAATCTCCCAAGCCTAATTTCTCATACACGGTATACGACGGAAGATTCACGCTGGCTCCTAAATCGAAAAGGGCTTTCTCAATGGTGTGTTCCCCGATCTTGATGGAGATCGTCGGACTCCCGAGATCTTTATACTTGATGGGGGTCCTATATGAGATGATCGAGCTTTATTTCTCAATGAGAAAATCTTTCTTCGAAACATTTATGCTTCTCTTAAAGGTATAAAGGTCTTTCAAAAATCTAGCATAGGATGGAACTTGTTGTATGGCATCAATCAACGGGATATTAATTTGTACGTGCTTAAATACTTCCAACATTTTGTCCACTTGCTCCTTTTTCTTTTATGGCACTAAACGTTATGGAAATGGAGCTTTCAGGACGTAGGTCCCAACAGATGGTTCGAAAGATGAGGGAGAGGAAGAAGTCAGATCCACAGGTGGGTTCTTATTTTCCTTACCTTTCTTGGATTCACTCATCGTGGGTCGTGAGATATTATTCTCATCTTCTTTACCTGACCTAAGCGTAATTATAGCCTTAGAATGCTCTTAGGTACTCGACGTGCTAGTATTGTCTTGGATAACATACAGACCCCTAGGCATATTACCCTTAGGATTAGGCTCGGGTTGGCTTTGGAACATTCCTTTATTTCTCTCGCTCAAAGCATTGGCTAATTGACTCACTTGTACCTCTAATTTGGCAATTGATTGGGTGTTGGCATGCAAGTTTTGTTGTGTAGATTGGAGGACACTTTGCATGGTCTGTTGGAATTGCAGGGTACTTTGGGCAAGTAAATTCATCGTTTCTTCTAAAGATTGAATTTTTTGGGGTGAAGGGAACGATGATGCGGGGTGCTCTTTTGGAAACCCGGGGGTGGGTTACTTGAAGATTGACCTCCACTACCCTGGTATTGACCTTTAGACGATGAAAAGTTGGGATGATCTTTCCAACCTGGATTGTAAGAGTTAGAAAATGGGTCGTACTTAGGCTTGTTATGATAGAAGGCGTTTGCTTGCTCAGTGAGAGCTTTATGGGCCAGAAGGGTGGGGTAACTTTCGGCAAGGTGGTTCAAACTATCGCAAACCAAACACATAGGTGACCCTACATGTTGCACGATGGCATGCCTGGCTCAGTTACCCTCTTTACTTGTTTTAAGGCTTCTAAACACCGGGCCAAGGTGGACACTTTTGCATATAGTCCAAAACCTTGTTCTTCTGGGTGAGCATTACCCTCATTAATTATGGTGGTCCTCGAATCCCGATGGGGTGCCCATCGCTGGGACTTTTGAGCAATGGATTCCAAAAATGACCATGTGTCGGCCTCACTCTTTTTCGTGAATCTACACTACACATAAGTTCAAGCATATATAGAGTAGTGTAATCGAAACCCTCATACAAAATCTGGATTTGACGACCCAATTCAATTCCTTGGTGAGGACATTGCAGGAGCAAGTCCTTGAATCTTTCCAAGTACATCCATAAAGTCTCTCCCTCTTTTTGATTGAAAGTATTAATGGCATGATGTATTGCTGCTGTCTTTTGGTTAAGGAAAAACTTTTGCAAAAATTCAACACTCAACTGATTCCATGTAGTGATGTAATTTGGTTTAAGTGAGAGTAGTCAACTCTTAGCCTTGTCCTTTAAAGAAAATGGAAAAAGTTTTAGTTTAACAATCTAATCGGTAAGTTGTTGTAACCTAATCTTTCCACAAATTTCTTCAAACTCACGCACGTGGAGGTATGGGTCCTACTTTTCTATGCCTTGAAAAATGGGAAGTATATGAATTATCCCCGACTTGAACTCGAAATTGTTTGCATTATGTGGGGGAAGAAGTATGCATGATGGTTGGCTTGCCCTATTGGGATACAGGTAATCCTTTAGGGCACGAGTTGCTAGCTCATCTCCCATATAGGTGAAAATTGAGGTACTACCTATAACAGTATCGGGAATACTAGACTCCACTCTAGCTAAACGACCTATAAAATCTCGACACCAACCTTGCATACACTGCGCTCACTCGATTTTTATTTATTTTTTTATTTTTTTAATATGGAAAGCAAATAATCCGACACTGGACCACAAAATTCGTAAGCTAACACAAAACAATTTTGAGTTTATCTGAATTATGTGAGGGGAAGTTTAATTTTTAAGATCTAGTTTCCCGAGAGTATTCGACAATAATGGGTCTCCAAAATAATCTCCCTAATTAAAGAGCTCCTAATTCTTGACGAGGGAGGATTTAAAAGACGACCAACTTCGAACTATCGCCCCAATTATTAATTTTTTCCTCCAGGAAGGTGGTCGGTACGAAGACTCATTAAAAACCACCAATCCTAGTCAAGGTCAAAATGACATCGATTTAAAAATTTCGTGTTTGGATTAACTTTTAATCCTACCCTTGAAAAGAATATGCCTATGAGCTATGTGACACCCTATGGACAATGTCTAATAAATTTTAAATTAAAATTATAGCTTGAGTTATGCAGATGCTCGGGTAGCTAAATTATTTGTGGACCAAGTAAGAGTGATTAAATCCCCACCTTATCTTAAAATTGGATTTTGCCCTTAAGTAAAGTAATGGAACGTGCTTATTGAAATTTACGAACATAGTTTCACGTAGGAGCACACAAGACTTACCTCCGACGTGGACTTTTTACGGTCACTTGTTTATGCCGGACGGAGTTTTATTTGACGTCGATCGGAGGGAAACGTCGCATAGGTTTACTCGTCTCTGAGAGTACCTTGTGCGCATGACAAGATTGCACAAGTAACTTTAGCGCTTTTCCCACATTTGCTTTCTTTTTCGCATTCTTTTTCTCTTTTCTTACTCTTTTTTTTAGTCTCTCCGTTTTGTTTTTTATCTAAAAAATAACACAAAAACCATACCAAGCGTAAAGTGCAACAAAAATTATTAAATACAAAAATAACTACATATGCACTTACAATATATTTTTTTGTTTTAAAGAGAAAAAATTAATAAAAGCACACTATAAGATTGGGGAAATATATATATATATATATATATACTAGAAATAAATTGCTATTGGAAATAAATAAAAAAAATTCTAGATATTTTTTTTTTGTATTTTCGAGTACTTTTATGACAAAACTAGTGTTAAAAATAATTAGTTATTCAAAAAAGACTTTAAATACGATTTTTTTTTTATAAATTACAACGTTGAATTCTGAAGATTTCCAGGAAAAAAATAATATCGAATTTTTTAAATTTTTAGATAGTTTATGACAAAACTAGTGTCAAAAATAACTATTTATTCACAAAAAGACTTAAATCTGATATTTTTTAAATTTAATTTCTTTTCTAAAAATAATAATAATAATAATAAAATAGGCTACTGGAAATTTGAATGTTTGGGATTTTTTTTTTGTTTTTTCAATTGGATTTTTCTGATTTTATTTCATTATTGTTTTTATTTTTCAGAATGTAAGAAATCTGAGAGTTTCCAGAAAAAAAATTTGTTTTGTTTTTGGAGTTTTTCAAAATTGTAAGTTCTTTTGTGACAAACTAGTTTTAAAACAACTAGTTTCTCATAAAAGACTTTAAATCTGTTTTTTTATATATATTATGAAAAATATATATATACTGCTGGAATTTTTGAATTTTTTGGTATTTTTCGATTTTTTTGGGCGGTTTTAGGTACTTTTATGACAAAACTAGTGTTAAAAACAACTAGTTATTCATAAAAGACTTAAAATCTGTTTTTTTATATAAAAAAATGCTGCTGGATTTTTTTTTCCTAATAAAACTAGTCCGAAAATCAATATTCTTTAAATCGATCGAAATCCCCGGCAAAGGCCCCAAAAATTTGTTGTCAAATTTTATTTGTTATAAAACAACCGCAAGTGCACGAGCTATTGAAATATGGCGAGTGTAAGTACGGGTCGAACCAAAAGATATTTCGTCAATTTTTATAAAGTACTGATTGTTCAAGTTGGCATATGAGTGTATAAATGTGATTGAGTTTCTAAAATAAAAATAAAAGCGGAATAAACGAACAAGAGTTTATATCAAATGTAGAAGAAACTTGGACGTTGGCTCCGTTTGTCAATTCTGATTAAATTTACACATTAATTTAATTTCGCAATTCCGAATAAAAAAAATATACCAACTCTCATCGCGTACATTTCGGAGAATAAAGCATTACATGCGTTCAAAATATTTTAACGTCTCTTAAATTAGACACCATAAATCCCTATTCCCTAAAAAATATCGCGTTCTAAATTTTTAATGTGTATTTAAGCACGAGGTATCAAAACATCTAAGTGCAAGCATAACCCATCAAAAATCACAACTTAAAATTTTTAAAACATGAATTTATAATTAATTCTTGAGGTTTAAAAATATACTTCCGTGTAATTTTAAGCGAATATCGATTTTTTTTTTAATTTCAAATTAAAATACGTCGGAATATGTACGAAATTAAATTAACCTGCATAATTTAATTAGTCATAACAAACATCACTTCAGTCCTAGTAGTTAAACTACTCACACATCATATTTGACACGTAAGTATTGCAAGATGAAATAATAATTTTCATTAATAAATGTCACCCTACAAAAATCGCATCCAAGACGTGAGTTACAATACACAATATGCTCCTCCAAAGTCTGCCTAAAAAATATTCTCTACACAGACTGTTTTATCTCTCAAAGTGTATTTATTAACATACACACAAGTGTAAACTCCTCCCTCCAAAATCGAATTTGGCGCATAATTTATAACCCCACAAATATGACACACACATAAAAAAAATGGGGTACAAAATGTGGGGGACACCGGATAGATATATGGGAAAGAATATGGGTATGAGAGAGGAAATTTCGAATGGACCAAAAACATGGGATATTGGTGGTTTAGTGGTTTGGGTTTTAAGGGTAGTGGGTTGTAGGTATAGTGGGAGTAGTATTTGATTTGTTTGGTGGGTTAGGTGAGGAGAGAGAACGCATGGGTTTTGGTGGATAAGATGAAGGGGCTATGTTTATGTGTGTATAAGGTGTATGGAAGGATGGGTGTGGGTGAGAGATTGTTTGAGTGTATGGAAATAATGTTTGTGTGTTTAATTGTATACCTAATAAAACTTAATCAAATTATTTACAACTCAATTAAAAATAACAAAAATAAAAATAAATAAACTTGACCTATAAAATAATAAGAGACTAAAAAAATCAAAATAAATAATAAATCTAGAAACAATAATATATAATGATATTAAAAACTGTACAATGAGTCAAATAAAATAACTGACACGAAAATAGCACTACGACATATAAAATGCACACTCTAAATAATATTTACCTATAAATAATTAAACAGTCAAAGTAACAATACAGACCAATAAAAAAATAATAATAATAATAATAAAATACTAAATATGATATGCACACAAATAAAACATCACAAAAATATGTACATGACTCAAATAAAAATCTAAAAATAAATAAATACGAACTAAACACACACACAAGGTGTAGGTAAGGGTGGGGCTCAGTTTAAGGGTTGGTTTTGAATTAGGGGAGTGATTTTTGACATCGCTTCGGGATTTGACTTTTGACTTTCTTTCGACTTCGAACTTTGCATGGTCATAATTTTTTCGTTTCAAATCTGATTGACACGCCGTTTGAACCCAGGCGTCCCTTGATTCAAGCCCTTCAATTTTCGTGTTTAGTCCGAGTTCGAAATTAGTGATTTGAATTTACAATTTTTCCCCTGAAGGTGCGAAAGTGACCTTTTCATGCTCAATCTGCGTCCGAACTTCACCGCTTTCTTTTTAAATTTGTCAATACTCAAAAACAAACTTGCATAAGAGATTAGCAATATAAAATGTGAGCGTGAACTTCTCAAAATTGCACTATCAACCCCATTTATTCTTAAATTTGTATTTTTCTTTTAAATGATAAAAATGACTCTAAAAGTATTTTATTTATGATGCAAGGGGCTTAACAAGACCTAGATTTGGGTATAAATAATACAAAATAATGCACTCATCGGTTATTTGAAATAATAAACTGACATAACTTTTTTTTAATTTGAAGTCCTAAAAAACTATTTAAAATTTGGGGCATGAAGCCTTCAATTAGCATTTAAGATTTTGGGGCCTGAAGTTTCAAATTGTCTTATGATATTTTGACCTAAAGTTCCCATTTGCTAGTTCAAATTTGGAACTTGCAGTGCCCAATTGCTATTATAATTTTGGGATCTAAAGTTCCATAATTATTATATGGACGTGAAGTTCCTAATGCCATTTATATTTGCGGCATGAAGTTCTCAATTAGCTTTTAAAATTTAGGACTTGGCATCCTAAATTACTATTATAATTTTTGGACTGAAAGTTCCCAAGTTAATATATAGACATGAAGTCCCCAATTTTATTTACAATTAGTGCCTAAGTTCTCAATTACCCTTTAAATTTGGGACTTGAATTGTTGTTTAAATTTTGGACCTCAAGTTTCAAATAATATATCCCCCCAATCAAAACTCAAAGCTTTGATTATTTGTATCATGGAGTAAGGGAGATTAAAGGTCCCCAAATGATTTGTAATTTGGACCTCAAATTATAAATATTTATTTTTCTAATCAAACCAGAAATTTTGACATAATGGGGTGCGGGTTTTAAAATCCCAAGATATTAATAAGATTGAACCTAAAGTTCAATTATTTTATGCGTTGAACTCGAAGTTCTCACAGATAAAGTTTTGACAAATCAGAGATGGTATTGAACCCAAAGTTTTATACTTGAACCTGAAGTTCCATGTATTTTTTAAGTCTTGATCAAACCTGAAGTTCTCACACAATAGGGTGAGGACTTTAAAGTCCCTAAATTAATTAAATTAACCCGAGGTCCAATTATTTTATGCGTTGAACTTGAATTTCTAACAAGTAAATACAAGAACTTAAAGCTCTCTTCGTTTATAAATTAGGACCTGAAGTTCCCAAATCACTTGGACTTAATTACTATTATGAGTAGAAGTTCATAAATTATTATTTGTAAGTCGGGTATAATTCTTTTAATTGTTATTAAAAAATAAAATAAAATTTAAGACTTGACGTCCTCACGATTTGGGAGTTGAATTTCTCATATATAAATTTCCAAAATTAAAAGATTTTTTTTATTATTATTTAGGGCAAGGACATTAATGTCCCGTGAACCTTAATGTTGAAATTTTGTAAATAAAATTGAACTAAAAGTTCAATAATATTACGTATGGAACTCGAAGTTTTCACAAATAAATGAGAGGATCTGAAGTTCTTAAATAAATTTTATATGATCCCGAAGATTCATACTTGATCTAAAATAAAACCTGAAGTTTTACAATATTGGATAAATTTTTAAATATTATGAAGTTAATAGAACATGAAGCTCTAAAATACTAGATTAACATATAGTATTAAGAAATGAATAGTTTATCATTATCTTTATATTTTTATTAGAGTAGTTATTAAGGTTTGGTTTATTTTTTTTACAATGATTATATGATTGATGGATTGAATTTCAATTTATATTTACTCATGATAAAAGTAGGAATCCGAAAATACTAGCAAACAATGACATTTGTCTAGCAGACAATAGAACAACTCACATTATTCTAACTATAAGTTTTTTCAGACTTGGTATGTAATATAATAAAGATTTTAACCATAATTGAACATAAGATACCAAAATATTCTATATAATGTTGTTTTATAGTACATGCTCATTCATATGCGATGAGTTATATGAAAGCAATTCCTGAAAAAAACTAATTCATTTTATGGGCATAAGAATACATGAGTATCATATTAATAAATAAAAGTAATTTTGCATTAATTCTAGTGTTGGTAGATAAAAACTTACACTACCAAACAATCATTTCATTATTCACGGGATCATACTATACAACATTTATTGTTGTAGAATTGTACTTTGTAATGAGCCTGAAGCTCCATAGTTCAACTATTTGATATTATATAATGATCAATCTTCGATAACTAATGTTATCACAGAGGTATGTATATATGGTGTTTACGATTCACCCTCTATTGAACCATTGACAAATATAGTGTTTCACATATATTTTATAGAAAAAAAATTAATACGATACTATTTTTTTCCTTAGAGGGAAGAACGTACCTGAAGTATAAATTGCTCCTTAAGAATGGTCTGTTCCTGAAGAACAGTGAGAATTGTCGGGGAATACTTCCACTTTGTCTCATCAAATTGTGACAACCCGCCTAATTAAATACCAGATGATCAATCATTTATTAAATTAAATTAGGATATCCAGTTAATTCATTATTAGCATCACTGTCGAAAATCATTAATTACTAACCACATATTAGTTAGTTAAGTCGGTGTCAAATTTTAATATTTTAAATTTACATGCAATGATCTGAAATAAATAAATCACATTCACCCTTCCAATTGACCAATCAGCATAAATAATGAATTAGCTAAATCAAATAAGATATGATTGGAATAAACACTCGAGCCTGAAACTCTAATACAATAATACATAAGTATCTGAATAAAACAACTGAAAACAAATGAAGTACATAGTCTACGAAAGTAAATACTAATAGAAGGTGGGGCAACATGCCCAACTGAAGTGGATGAAATGATGCATAAGATCTGAAAAGAATGGAAATGTCTACTATCGAGGTCCTGTAATCGTCCACGACAACTGCAACAAGTCAGATGGGAATGGATTCCTAAGTTGGGCATCCCTCTAGCTGGGCACCTAAAATGGTTTTTACAAAATAGATTTGGAAAACGGGTTAGAGCCCAAGTAAAACAGTTTAAAAATATTTGCAAGTATTTAAAATGCGTAATCAGCAGATATTATATACATGTTAGTTTCACATGCTCTCACTTGAGGTCCTGACACCTTTGCTATTGCGCCCGCCTAATACATTCTACTAACCCGTCCTAGTTATCCTACCCCGCCTAACTAGTCCAATTCAATTTCTTTACCACATATATTAACTCGTGGTGTCCACCCATATTACCCATACAACACGTTATTGATTTGTTTTCTCATATCTTTGAAATCAATTAGGAATCTGTCAAATAGAGGCTAAGTTTCCACATACTTAAGTTATTTTCGGTATCATTATGTTTCTCGTGTACTAAGTACACACAATAGAATAAACCGTAAGTGTATATATATAAACACATATCACTCTTATTATATATATAATAATACAACACCCCTAGGCTGAGACCTGCGGCGCATGCATACTCTGTTACCAAGTCCTGGTACATCACATACTAAATAAAGGACTACCGGTACGGAATCACTCTCGAACCATAAATGCAAGTCACACATATTGGAGGCGAACATAGTTCTAGGCCTTTGGGCTACGCACATACCTACGCACCCAAATGACCGTGCACACCATTGTTCACACAAATAGTGATCCAACCAAAGTTCTATGTTCTGAGGCACCAATCTAAAATCCCCCCAGTGGGCTCATTAGGATAAGACTGGCCCCTTTCAAAACCTCCCACGATAGCAAGCAGCGTAGGTATGTCATACACATAAGAAATCATGCAATATGTATTCACACGAAATTTATATTTATATCATCGGTATATGTGTACATACGAAATTTAATTCTCTTAATAATTAAAATTTCATCTCAAAATTTATTTTGGTTATTTCACACGAGTTCTAAGAAAAAAGGGGAAAAATTGGCCAAATATGGGAAACCAAATAGATTCGGCCTTGTTCCGAATCGGATCGCTCTAACAGGTATCGTCTTCTCCAATTGACATAGCTACGGGTTTCACCACTTTTTTTTATCTCTAAACCTCCATGGTTCGATCCCATTCACTAAACCAAGAATACCATATATTATACAAACCCAACCATATGATTTCCAATGTTTTACAATCATCAAATCATCACAAAATAATAACTAGTTTAAATTAATTCAAGATTTTCCTCCAAAAATCCTTGTTTACCATTTTTCATCAAGAACACAAATATAATTCATACTTCTTCACATTTTGATTATCAGTAGTTCATCAAATTCATCTTCATACATAGGGGATTCAAACCTAACATTATTTCATCACAATACATGATTGAAATCTCTATCTTTGTTATCAACATTCATATACTTAAGATTGTAATTATCCTACACTAACATGGATAATACATTTACGCTAAATTCAGCAAAAAAAATACTTACCTCAAAATGTAGATCTGAATCTCTATGAATTGATGGTGTGGTTGTGTTCCTTTTCCCCCGATCTACGCTCCGGTGGTGTTAGTGGTGTAAAAGGTGCAACAATGGTGGTTCTAGCCTTGGGAAATACCTCTCCTTCCTCCTCTAATGGCCTTTGTAAGTTTTGCAGATTCTAAACCTAATGGCCTTAACCTAACACTGATATACACGTAGCAATTTTGTAGGTTTAATTCCCTCAAGATTCCAAATTACTAAAATATCCCTTTGGGGTGCCGATTTAGCCTAAAAGTGCCCCGAAACTCAAACTGGACCCTTGGGTAGATTTTTTTTTACTATCTCGAACCTTCCGGACACATTGGCACACTCAAAAGGATCATATGGATGAATTATAAATATCTTACTTTTTATTTCATTAAATTAAGTCCTGACTCGCACGTCCTGACTAAATTATTATAATTGTCTTATTTCTCACTCACGACAATTTAAATATATCCTTATCATTATTATTACTCATTCACTAAGTAATATTCGATATAAATAAATATTAACCCTTATCTTGGTAATTAATATTAATTTTACTAGATTAATTCTCCAAACATAATTTAATTAATCCCAATTAATTCCCAATATAAAAATCAGTAAAATTACGAGGTGTTACATGCTTCCCCCCTAATAACGGAATTTCATCACGAAATTCAAAAAAAGAATACCTGGTATATATAACTTTGGATATTTGTCGCGCATCAACAAGATGCCCTATAATACTACCTTAACTTCTTGCACACAACTACATTCGAACGTATTAAAAATGGTTACTCGCAATACTCTTTTGGCATGTCTACTATGCACGCACCAATGGTACCCTTTTGGCCAGAGGACCACTCATTATGACCCACGATTAGCAACAAGTCTATTCAAACCTTAACATGCCGATATATTAACATGTGCTTACGATCTCATTTATAATGACGCACAAAACTATCGTAAATCGGATAACACTATCTCAAAAGACGAGTCTATACTCCATTGGATCTATCATCCTTATGTTAGAAAATGCCTCAATTTTGCTTATTGTCGTACTAAGCCATCTCTCCTCACGGGATACATCATTAGCAATATCTGACTACTAATACTAAGCCTAAAAACTTTGGTTCACATCAATGTACTCTCACTACGTTTTTGAACTATACAAAAATGATGAGTATTAACTTAATCCTTGTCGATGGATCGTGAATCACTCCATATCCAAGAAACTTGTTATTTCTCGATTCTAGTTTCAGTTAGTATCCCCGGTCACTCCAAAAATCCAAATCATCCATTCTCGCATTCTGCCACATTCTATGTCATCCCTCCCGACTATCCATTGGCCTACGATCGAGACGTATAGCTCAAGACACAACTATGTTCTCATCTCATCCTGACACTTCCTATTCAAGGTCGGGGTCAAGTGTCTCCTCCTGATTTATAACACTACTGGGCGGCACCTTGTGCTAGTTTATTTCTGATCTTTAATAACACGCTAGTCACACTGCCCGATAATATAACACACCCTAAACTAATAACGATTATTTTGTTCATGGACAATTCGCTTCACATCTCACAGAAAATCTTGCCCACTCCGCGATTTTGGATAATCCAATAATGAAATTTACCAATTGTGTTTCCATTGTGTTCCCTAGAATCATCAATCTATCACATCATTCGGATGGGTAGTATCGGACCAAGCTTTTCCTTTTTCGAGTGACGCACTTGGAGACAACCTCACCATGTCTCACTCAACCCAAAATCAACACACTTAACATCTCACGCCACATGGAACATCTTACTCCCCCTTTTTTGCGATATAAAAATCATAGTCTGTGTGTTTGCTCCAAAGCTGCGTATTTCTTAGGACCTTTTCCACCTGTTAGAATTTTACCAACCTATCTATGCGCAAACCATTCTACGCATTCAACTGAATGACAATTCACTTGTTCCTAATGTATTTTGACTCACCTTTCAACTCACCACGGTTGTGGGAGTTTTTTTCGTGATATACACACAGTTAGCTTATCTCCCTTCCACGAACAAAGTTCAGCCTCTCCTTCCTCTCCTCTTGTTTTTCTTACTGTCCCACAAATACATTTACAACATCTTCCTAAGCCTCCTTATCATATACGATATTGAAAGTGAAATTAACCAGGGCGCCCATACACCCTATACCCCGTGCACAACTACACACTCATCTCTAACATTCCACACGTAATCGACTTATCTCAAGTCCGACTCTGCACTCTCAGTGTGGCTGTACTGTATAGATAACCTCATTTACCCTACTAAAATGATTTAATTCCCCTCGAGACTACCCCACCCATCAAATAGTGGTGTAAAAAGTTCTCCCTAGTGCTCCCCACGCATCACTACTCAACTATACAAGTCTTATGTCATATAATAATTCTCAGCTCACGCTTTCACCCACATACACGTGTAATAACTAAAGTGGTAACTCATGACCTAGTGACCAACACATCTATCAACTCCCAAAATTCATTGGGATTCATGCATGGGACATCTCGCAAGCGAAATTTATACAAAAAAAACCCCGATACACTACTACCTAGCATTGTCGGTCATCGAGATCCGTAGGTCTTACACACATGATCTGAATATCAAAAATCCTATCCCTGGATGTACAAGTCTTATCATCCACTCCCACATCACTAAAGCAGTTATACAACATGATGCTCTCACTATCACTATTTTTCCATGCTAGGTCGACAACGAGCTTAATTTATTTGCTTAACAGTTAACTTAATATACCCTGAATCATATCAATACAGTCCCTACACACTGGGATCAAATGTAATGAGGCCACTATCACCTCTGAAGTCTCCTCCATAATATAATATAAACGTGAGCTCAACTTTATTCCAGGTGACACATCGCTATACAATATATCCTGCCCTGAAATAGCGAATAAGATAGCCTTGTTGTAACAGCCCACAATCACCCAACCCATCGCTAACCAAAGTATACTCGGGATAACGTTATACTTAAATATCATCTCTCGAAAAGAGTCAACCCACTAAAATATATTCTCAAATTTTCAATCATTTGAGAATATGATATGCATAAAATCACAAAAATGAAAAATATATTTGTATTTTTCTCAAAAAATTTCGAAAACAAAATATTTGTGGTTTTTCTTAAATAATTCAAAAGGAAAAAAAATCTCTTTTTTCTAAAACCAAAGACGTTCAAAACAAACATATATATAGGTAGGGAGTATATAAAATATTTACATAAATAAACATGAGACACATAACCTTAATAAACATGAGACGTTCAAAATATGCACGCTTCCCAAAGCGTCAAAAGACAACTGTGTCCTTTGGCAGTTTAAAAATGTTCTAATTATTTATAAAAATGCCATTATCAAATAGTGTTAGTATAAATTTTTACAAGTATGGGAGGTCGCGTGCCGACCAGACACTCAAATGGTATGCCGAGTAACGTCTTGGGCTAAATACTCCATACTTTCACGCAAGCATCAAGCATGAAGCATTGGGGGATTTTGTTGTATGTAAAAATTACACTCCCACGTGGACCAATGATGAATGTACACGTGTCCTCCAATGGGGTCGATAAGCTTACTTGATCGATCTCAGAGACACTTAGTCAGCTGGAATGCTGACCAACTCTAGAAGGCCGCCAAGAGGAATACCAATAGTTACTCATATGCAATGCCAACTGGCACTGAATTTCAAGAGTTTTCTTTATTGTACACAAATATAAATGCTTGGCAATTTAAAGGCGCTCCATCTCTAGGGTTTGTAACCACTATAAATACAAAGTACTTTCTTAGCACAAGGGACAACTCGAATCACTCATGTGCACAGTATAAATAGCTATTATCAACCCTACTGAAAGAAAACAATAATGGATGTAGGTTATTTTATAGATGAACCAATTTAAAACCTTGTCTCTTGTGTGTGTGGTTTGACTTACTTATCTTATTTTTATCTATGATTATAAATTTGGAGTTAGTCCATTTTAGACATCAACAATGACCAAAGTCATTTAGAAAATTCCTACTAGTATCAATCGAAAAAGTTTTGAAAATATGCTTCTTCTCATACCATAAATTTCCCGAACTGTCTATGTAAGTTCCATTGTAATAAGATGGACTGTAAGGGAATCACACCATTATTTTCTATTTAAGATAGGGATATGGTGATTTTTTTATTATAGGATACAATGTATTTATATTAAAAAAATGGATATTGTCCCCTCGTAATATAGTGTTGCATAGATAACTGACTTAGATAGTAATATTTTTTAGCAGATGCTATAATAAGTTGCGTCCACATAAGTATAGTATGTTAGAGCGGCAACCCCAACTTCTATTAATCATGCGTACAAAATCGAACAATAAAAATTATTTTACCCAAATGTAAAAATTTACGAAGCGTAATTAAGGTTTACTTTTAAGATTTATCTGGTTTGATCTCGTCTCAGCACTAATAATATTTGATGATGATTAATCGAGAATTTCGATTCGTTGTACCTCACGATCTTCTGCCATAGTCCCAATATGAACTATTATGAACAGAGTATGGGCTCTTCCTTCATGATCACCTCCTTCTCAGGCTATGTTAGGGATCCTAAGGAGAGATAAAGACGTAACTCCCAATGGGCCTAAAATTCGAATTCTAATTCCAGTCCATTTATTATAATTAATACCACTAAATAATTATAATTAAAACTCCACTCCTAAATCCAAAATTATATTTCGAGCTCCTTATTATTAATTACTGAATTATCCTCACCTTAAGGTTTCGGATACCCATTAATAAAATAAATTACTATTTATTTGATTAACTTCTTTAAGTCTTTGAGCAGTCTAGCTTAACTTATTTGTAGTGTCAAATCAACACAATCCACCTGTAGAGTTTGGCACATATAAAAATTATAAGCATCTCAAGGGAGTATCACCAATCTCTACATCGAGACGTGGATTTCATCCATAAAAGATTTTCACCATACATCAATCACCATTACCTAATCTGTTAAGATTATTGATCCAATAATAAATCTCAATCAATAAGTCAAAGTAATAAATAATTAGTGCATGTGTCCATCAATCATATCTGAATTGAGAGCCGTAAGTAAACCTAATAATCATGAGGTGTACATTATCTTAGAAGTCAGTAAAGACAATGACCTCAAGGTGGTCTCGTTCAATACACACAAAGTGTACTATCACAATAATTTTAAACTATATTGTTACCCCTAATCAAGATATACCTACAAAAATATTGTGTTATATCCCTACCGATGGTGTGTCCAACTCAATCTAAGATTGTGAACAATAAGACTCATATTCCATAAGAACTAGTGATCTGATCCTCTCTGTGTAAGTCATTTTTTACACACTAGATCACCTACTAAGAATAATAAAATACACCAACAATATATAAATTAAAGGACGTGTAATGGCCAAATTTCTCTGCCAGTGTATAATCATAGCTAAATATTGTTGTTGAGAGAATGCTGAGAAAATGCCAAAATTGTGCAACTTATAATTAAACTAATATAATATTCTTGGGTGCAAAGCTGTTTCCATCCTAAGATTATATTATTATATCAAATATGATATTGTCTTCATAATAGGTTAAATCCATTTAATATAATAGTCTAAATATCATTCGTGACGTATTATCTTCAGTATCATTACTTCCACATTAAATAATTTATATTACAATTAAGACAACTTTAAAAAAATGAGTCAGGATGAGAAGTTATGCCATATTTGGCTTAATGTTGTGCATGATGCAGTGTCTACTGACGTTCACAATTAAAACTCTTTATAGCAGTGAATTCACTCTCATTACAATACTAATTTGGAAGGTGAGATCGAAAGACATACGTTTGAGCTTTGGAGGCGATGGATGCCAATGCAAAGTAAGTATTTTTGTTATAATTCATGATAACCATGAGGATGTAATAAATGACGTCCCGACCGATGTGGCAACCATTATTATATATTTTTACAATACATTAATTCATTTTATATAAAAAAAATAAATTTTACAAATTTTCGTGTAGTGCACAAATGCTGAAATGGCCTACGCATTGTAATATATACATAATTTCGAGTTTGGACATTACTGAAAAATTATGCGCTATGCTCTAGATTACTTTTGAAGTGTGAAGACTTATGTTATTATCAACTTGTAGTAGAAGTAAAATCACTGGGATTATGTGACTTGTGAGATTGTAATATTAATAAAAAAAATTACTTTTTTCATATTTAATAAAAGAGCAGAGTTTGCTATCATATGCTTAAAATATCCTCAAAATTATAAATATATGCCATTGATATTAAAGTTATACACATGTATCAATTCCCTCTATTATCATTCCAAACATCCTAAAAACATTTCATGCATAGAATTTGTTTCAATTATGTCTAACAATGATATAGAAGAAATGATACTCGCTTCAATCGCACTAAATTACGACCTTGACGAAGATGAAAAAGCCTCCTCCATCCACCATAGATTGCAAATTGCATTCTATAAATTGTCCGTTTTACATAACAACGGGGAAATTCATGAAAGAAGAACAGTGCACTAGGACTGAAAAATGGCACCTTAAAATTTATAGAACCATTACTTCAAGGAAAACCAAACCTACCCTAACGACATGTTTAAACATCATTTTAGGATGAACAAGCCCATTTTTAATTGTATTTTGGAAGTCATTCGTGAGAAAGATTCATATTTCGTCCATAAGGTCGATTGCGTGGTTAGATGGGATTAAGCACGCACTAAAAGATTAGGTGGGCAATACGCTTGTTAGCATATGGTAGATGCGGATATTTACAAGATGAATATCTAAAAGTTGCTGAGACCACAACACTTGAGACCTTGAAACATTTTGCTCGGCATGTGATCAAGGTATATAACCAGGAGTATTGTCACACACTGACTGCAAAAGATGTTGCCCACATACAGTCGAAAAATGAGCGTCGCGATTTTCCTGGGATGATCAGTAACATTGATTGCATGCATTGGGAATGGAAGAATTGTCCAAACGTATAGAAAGGCCATTATCAAGGACATTTTCACGCTGAAACTGTAATATTTGATGATATAACATCATACACCACTTGTATAGGGTCTTTATTCTTTGGAATGTCTGGTACATGTAACGATTTGAATGTTTTGGCTAAATCACATGTGTTCAAAGAGATGTTGGAAGGAAATCAAATGTCTTCTCACTTCAATATCAATAGAAACACGTATAACACCGGGTATTACCTCGCCTATGGTATTTCCCTCCTCTTGCTACTATTGTTAAAAGTTTCAAGAAATTAATAACTAAAAAAAAACGTGTACACAAGAGATCGGGAAGGCATAAGAAAGGATGTTGAAAGGGCTTTCGACATCCTACAATCACGTTTCCATTTCAATCGGAACCCGACAAATTTGTGAAAATATAGAGACTTATGTGTAATCATGGGGCGTGTGTCATATTACACAATATGATTATCGAGGATGAGTAACGGGATGGAACGTGGCATGCTGACCAACCTTTTTTTTAGACACCACCCTGCCTTAGTAGGCAAAGCCTCTTAGGATATTATCAGTACAAGGTGCGAGAGGCAAAAATGAAAAATAGGGAAGCCCACAACCAACTGTTTGATGACCTCATGGAGCACATTTGGAACCGCCATGCTGAATCATCAAATTAATTATCTAACTGTCGTGTATGTTTATTCATTTCAATTACTATAATGTTATGTTATTGTCCCTTTTAGTTATTGTAACATTATGTTATTGTTCCCTTTAATTATGTTTACTCCACTGTGATGATAAAGTAATATTAAAATATTTTACTCAAATCAAAATCTATTAAATATTCTTCTAATAATATAATTATTTTAATAGGAAATGCATTGGAAAAAATAAATAACAATTACAGATGTTCAAATAATAAACAACTCAATGATCGATGTCCTATTGTGACGAATTTTGATATGCCTGATGCATTATTTGATTCATTTTCATTTTGTGAAGGTATGTTGTTAGTGCGTGAAGTTAGTGGTATCCATGTATATGATTCAATCTTCATCGCATTGCAAATTTGCTTCGTCTGGACATTATTGAGCCTCGTACTCTTTCCTATGAATTTTGATTAAATCCTCCATCTTCTCTTTTAAAATTGTACGATTGGTTTGCGACTCTTTATAATTTGCATTGTACGATACATTAAGTGTTGGTTGCTGCTCGTTTCCCCCCCCCCCCCCCCCATTTAGTTTTGCAGCTTTACGCCCTACAGGCATCTCAGGTGGATTATTCATGTCCCCTAAATTGTTGTCCATGTCATTTGAATCTCATGGAGTGGGTGCTCTTGATTGACTGACTTCATCCATAAATTGTGACCTAATAGTTGACATATTATATTTTGATAAATCTTTACGCAACTCGTAACAATGGTCAAATGCAAATGCATGACCGACATCACATTTTTAATCTGCTCGAGCACGAGAGATTTACAAACAAAGATTTATTAAAATTATTTTTCTAATATATTAACCGAAAATATAACTAATTATTTAAATGTAAATAAAGTCGTGACCCAATTAATCTCAGTGGTCCCACTCTCACGATCGGATCTGTTAGTTCGACACAACTTCGCATAATACAACAAACAATCTTAGTTTATCGTTTGAAATTTCCCTTATATTGCATTGTCAGTGCGTTTGTAAATGACCCACTCACTACAATTGTCTGCATGAGTAATTTTGTCCCATAGCGTGCTACCAAATTTATTTGTCCCAATTATCATGTCGATTGAATGTTTTATATAGGCGTGTGACAAGGTTCTAAAAAACGCGGGGCGTGATTGAGGCGTGGAGGCCAAGCCTTAAGCCTTAGAAGCCTAGGCGGGCCTAGGCGTGAAAAGGCGTCTAGGCCTTCTTAATATATTTTAATATTTTTTAACCATAATAAGGCTATTAAAATACAAAAATTGCACATATCATAAAAATATGTCTGTATTTATGCAAATTAAAATACTATCTGATTATTTTGGATAAGATAATGGTCCGGTTTGTAAACAAATTCTTTAAAAGGCGACATCGTTTCACCAAGGCATTGTTGTTTTATAAAAAAAGTGCGTCGTAAGGGTTTTACCAAGAATAAGGCGTGAAAAGCATAAGGCGAGGCGTTTCTCCTAAGCCTTAAGCCTAGGCGGAGCCTAGGCGGATTTTTTAGAACAGTGGGTGTGTCATAGTAACACTTCATTGTGTTTATTGAAATTTTGGTAGACGAGTGGAGTTTGAGGGAGATGCTATTTTTGGATGATAAATATAAGAAATTAAAGGTTAACTTTTGTTTGAGTTGAAAAACAATGAAGGACTGATTTGAATTTATACAAAAATAAAATGTAGAGTGTAGTCGTTAATGACCATTTAATTGTAACCGTCGAAGAATTTTTTTTAAAGGCTACCGATGGACGCTGGACTCTTTAGTACCCCATGTTATCTTACACTAAACATGGGTATGATCGATCTTTCACAGTCCACAGTGAGCTAACAAAATACAAATGTATTCTTTTACGTTGTTCTTGGTGGGTGTTCTAATTAGGTTCAACAAATTTGATATCATATTATAAGATTGTTGCGCACTTTGTAGCTCATAATAAAGATGAACTTTCTCATTATTTGCCCACACTATTTTTGCTTAACTTTTTATAACATAAAAGATGTTTTAAAAAGCTCATTCATTTTATGCATTATCAACCAAGCCTGGCCCAGTGGTATAAGGCTGCCACTGGGATACTGTTTGGGGGTGGATTGTGTTTGGTTCCCAGTTCGATCCCTGATAATGTAAAAATAATGTTTGGCCAGCGAAAGCCACGAACCGCGAGCGAAGATTAATCGAGGTGCGCGTAAGCTGACCCGAACACCTCGTGATATGAAAAATACCTTAAAAAAAAAAAGTATGCATTATCTCATCCTAACTCACAATTAAAGCGATATAATTACCATATGGGCCTTTCTTATCCACCGTCCAAAACCTATACTATTGAAGCAATTGCCACATGTATTTTTTACTTTTAATATTTTGATGGGTTAGTATTTGATGTAACGGTCACCGCTTTCAAAGCAGCCACTCTGCTAGCCCACCAACTTCTTGCTCCAAACCTCTACACATATTCTTTCTTTCTCTGGTCTTCTTCTACTCTACGACCCGGATTCCATTTTCTCATAAAACCCTTATAGCTATAACGGAAGTACAACAGCACCCACTACATTTAGCGTTTTATCTGTTGATATGGTGAAGATTATTCCAACCATTAAGTACGAAAATCGAAGTTCCAGGGTGCTATCTCCCTGTCTTCCAACTTTCTCGTACCACAAGCTTCCCCAACAGCTTCTCAACCTTTCTCTCCTCAAATTGGATGGCTCTTCCTTCGGTAATTTTATATAATTTCTGACTTTATGTTGTTTTTGTTTGGTTTATCTTGCTGGGTTTTTTAATATTTGTGTAGATGTTCATGTACCAAGCAATGCTACAGTGGCTGAACTAAAACTGGCCGTGGAGGGTGTTTTTAGTTTGTTGCCTAAAGAGTGTCAAGCCAATATTTCATGGTATGGTAAATAAGGACATAGCTAAAATTATTTCATTTTTTCTTACACAAATATAAATGTGGTAAGTAATTATTAGTTGTGTATATATAGAGAGAGAGCGGATCTTATGAGGATGTGTTTGCATACCGCTGGCGCGAACAAATTTTGATAAAATAGTAAAAAAAATATTTTTGAGCTAATTTTTTTTATATAGTTTTTAAACATTTCAGTAGGATCATATAAAAAAAAATCAGGTCAAAATTATTTTTTTTACTATTTTAAAAAAATCGGTCAAACTTTGTTAAATAAAAACTGACAAAGTTTGAATGATTTTTTTTAAATAGCAAAAAAAATCATTTTGAGCTGATTATTTTTTTATGGTCCTACTGAAATGTTTAAAAATCATAAAAATAAAATCAGTTCAAAAATATTTTTTTTATTATTTTAAAAAAATGGTCCTCATTTGGAGTCCTCAAAGTGGACCTCATTTGATCATTTCCTTATATATATATATATATATAATTTCAATCATTACATATGATATGCAGTATTTGTTGGTTTTTTTATGGAACCACATGAAATGTAATGGATTGGAACATAAGATGATACAGAAATGAAAACTCTGTTCATCTATTTGTGCAAATGGCATCATGTTTCTCTTATTGATTGAAAGTGTCCTGCTAACATGCTAAGAATAAAATATATATATAAAGGACAATAACCATTGTCTCAGTGCCACTAACATTAACAAGGCGGTAATTGAAAACATATCAATCATCAAAGCTGTTATCGTTATTAATTACATTTGGATTTGATTGGGGTAGGTCACATGTATGGAGCCACTTCTGTATGTGCCACAAAGGTCAGAAGCTAGTCGATGACAAGGCTTATATTCGGAGTTTGGGGATCAAGGATGGTGATCAGGTTGGTGTAACATACTCTCATTGTCTACACAAAATCTTTACTCAATTTTTACTTTTGGGGCACTTTATTGCAAATATAGATTCCGCTAACAGGAGTTTTAATTAGGAAATAGGACATATGATCCATCTGTTCCTCAATTTCTATTGTAAACATATCTTACTCCTCAGAATTGGATTCCACGAAAATAAGAGAACATCTCATCAGGCTTGTCATCTCTATTCCACCCCTTTTCAAAAAAATTCATCAAAATGAACTGCTTTTTAATCATTTTTCAACTTTGTTATGAAATGTGCCCTTAGTTTCTGGCTATACACAGTTCTTTGTTGCATTTGCAACTTGGAATTGAATGTTACATACACACATCATTAACACTCTGTTTGTAGAATGTTTATTGCTTAATTTTTCTTTCTCCTTTTCACTTTTGCAAATCAAACTAAGATTAAAGTTCAGATTGAAAGATACAGAAGCACAAGTACAGACGACAGACACAAAGATGTACATGGTTCAAAGCCTCTTTCTGCACTCAAAAATTCATTGAAGAACATAATTACAATGTTGTCACTCGATGATGTGAAATCTGGCAATCCAACTAATAGTAGGATTCAGACTAAAATTGTTCTTTAGTTGTTTTCTTGTTGTTACATTATTCTTACTTCTTTTGAGTTAGCGCGGGGCTTCACTTATTTTCTTCTTCTTGTACATAGCTAGAACTTAAGAGTCGAGGTGATGCTTATGAGTTACGGTTTTCTAATCACTTTTCTATCAATGGTACATGCAGCTTCAATTTATTCGGCACATGTCAATTAACTATAAACCCACAAAGCAACAATCGAAGAAACAGATTGTTACTTCCAGCCCTTGCTCAGTGTAAGAACTATATTATTTTGTTAATGTTTGGAAACCATGGTGTTGCATACAATTCCTCTAGTTGGCAGGTGTGCGTATGATATGAATGAATTTCTTAGCCCTTGCCTATTGGCATCCCTGATTTTAGACACACATTTTATCTACATGGAGAAATTCAAGGGTTGACTTAGCTACCCATTAACTGTGAACTTCTTTTCAATATTTGGCCTATAAACATGTAGATAGAAATAAATAACAAGTTAATTTTACGCATGGTGAGAAATGAAACTAATAGCATACTTTAACAGGTCCTCATCCGAATCAAATGTTCTTGAAGCTAAAAAACTTACTAGTGTCAATGATCATGATAATATTCAAGATCAAGAAAACAACTCAAGGTACTTTGGGTATGAAGAAGAGGAGATTCCCATTCCAGAATTCAAGATGGCCCGCATCTTGCAGGGGTGGCTCCCATACGTTAAGTTTTGGAGCCGAACGAGTAATTACAGAACTAGATTTGATAAGGTTCGCTTCTAACAGGTTATGTCCGTGGTAGATAGTGTGTGGTGGCGGCTGATTAACACCCTGTAGTCTTCTTTCCTGACAGGATTTTGATTACCAAAAGTGGGACTAGTTCAATGTAAATATACGTGTCTAGGGAGTTCACTAATTGTTGAAAGACGTTATGAAAATTAGAAGAGTCCTGAGGTGCATTATCCAATTTTGTTGAAGTTGATCTCTCAATAGATTGTAGATATATAACTTAACTTTATTTAGAAAATGGCTTTCCATGATTAGGCCACTCCTGAGATTTTGAGATGTGCAGATAATGATGATAACTACACAATTTTGAGATGTGCAGATAATGATGATAACTACACAAGTAATCCATAAAAATGGAACTAAAATAACATAAAAAATACTTTTTAGTTTGTGACATTGTTTGTTATGCCTTTTTAGATTAATTTGTTCGTTTGGACCCTTTTGTTAAAATTTAATTTGGTTTTGGACATTTTATGTCGTATTTAGTTGAAAATAGACAGAGCCCAGCTTTAAAATGAGCTGCCTAGAGTGTAGTTCTTATTAAATGGACACAAAATAAAACCGGGCCCATGGAAACCAATCACAACATCCACCTTATAGCCCGTTCTCTTCATGATTATTGTACAAAGGTTTTTATTTTCATTCGACAACCCAATTTCAAGTCATGAAAGTGGAATTGGAATTGAAAGGCCAATTTTAATTCCACGGAATTGAAATTGGCCTTCTATTTCTAATTTCAAGTCTTAGAATTGAGTTGCCAAACGGGCGCTAAATGTCCTAAGAGAATATTCTAATAATACATATATTAAAAGGATAAGAGGAATTTACGTTTTCCCGTGTCCCTATATAAATAAGTTAATATGCAATTCTAAGCAACAGAGATGAATCTAGTTTTCTGAAGTGATTTTTCATTTTAAAATTTTTCTACCGAATAAACACCCCATTTACTTCCCCTTAGAGTGGGTATGGTCACTGTGTGATTGATTAATTACTACTTGTTTGTATAGGTTATAACCCTATTAACAAAGTTGCATTGACTTTTGTCAACCTTGTTTTAACGATAGAACCTATTTTGACAAAACCGAGAGCTGTTTTCACTACAAAACTAATTAGTGTACGGTTGATGAAAATTTATGATATAACTTCTAGCAGGAGAACCTGTTTTGACGAACACTAGAATTGTTTTGTCAATAGCATTAGCCTTCTCATGAGACATCGATGAATTATCTTCAAGACAGATACAAGGTTTGTTGAAAATTAAGATTTAGAAGTCAAACAATTATGAGAAAGAGTTAATTGCAAAAGAACTTCTATTACTACGAATTGAGTTACAAATAAACTAGTTTAGATTATTATTTTAACAAAAAACCTCTTGAATTCATCATGCTGCATACAGATCAAAAAGAAAAAGAAAACATAAAAAACTCATAAAAGGGGTTTTTGTAAGAGAGAACTTGTAATTGCTATTTCTTATTACAATATGTTTAGAATTTGAAAAGGCGATGGAAATATCCGGATGAAAGAAAATTTGTATCACAGTATATTATATATCTTAAATTAAGATATATAAAATTTATAAGACTCTTAATATAAAGTATATTAAGATTCTTAATATACTTTATATTTCCACAGCATTGTTTTTGTTTTACTTCTAATTATTTTAGCCGCTATTTATGAATACATCTTTGTTGCAACTTGCAATCATGTACAAGCCGCTCTTATTGAAAGTTCAAAGGATGAAGTGCATGTAACTCTAAGAACCAAAGAGTTGCCGTGGTCCCAAGTATAGTGCTGACATCTCATTTGAGAGGAACTACCACCAGCTTTATCCCAAATGAGAGGAACTAGACAAGCTTTTATTAGAAAATGAGGATAGGACACCAAAATTTGAGCTCAAATTTAGATGGGCGCTATATCACGATAATTGTGGAACCATATATGAACGTATTTTTATTCGCAAGAAGATTAACGTAATATATTTATATGTCCAATTTTATTAAGTTATGAATGATAAATAAGTCATTAAAGTGACTCATAAAGTAATGAAAGTTAATGAATTGAGGGTGTGTAACTCTTATCTCACATTGGAAGAGTAGTGAGAATGTGAAGAGTTAATATACAAAAAATTAGCGCTATGGTTTGGCGCCGTTGAGGTATTCCAACTCTTTGAAGGAGAGATGACCTAAGTTATACTTGGGTTGACTTTCGGTCAAAGGTCCACACAGACGCGAGCCTCCGACCGCCTATGGCTTGGAAAAATTTGGTGGGAGAATTTAATTAACTTTCTAAACTGTAATAATTAATTAATTTCGAAATTAATTAATTAAAATGTTAAAATCGTAATTAACTGTATGACAGTTAATTAAACAGTTTTTTCCAACAGTCAGGGTTATTGCTACATATACCTGTTTACCCTCTAGTTTTTGAAAAATGAAAATTTCTCCCTCCATTTATCTCCAACCCGAAATGCTATTCCAGTTTCAGAAAAATATTTTCTGCATTACTGCATTCATTTCATCCACATTCGTTATGTTGTTTGGTTGAGTAAATACACAGAATTGTGTTCGCTAGGATTATACACTGTTGTGCTACTTGTTTAATCCGAAAATTCGTTCTATCTTGGGAGACAGTTGTTCATCAACCTTAAAGCACTTATTGGAGGGAATAAATTTGTCTTAAGGACATTATTGATAAACAGGGCTCGAATTCTTGTTATTAATCCCTTTCTTACACATATATTCTGCATTACTATCTTCTTTCAAGTAAGTCTCTCAAATTGTATTTATTCTTTTACATTTTGTAATTATTAAATTTTATTATGTTTTATTTTGAATTTATAATGTCAATGGCTAACAATCTTAAGGCAAATTTAAATGTTTATTGTTTTATAAATTCATACAGAAATATTATTTTATTGTTACAGAAATTATAATTTTTGTACCAGTTTACATTTATAATTGAAAAAATTCGAATTTTAATTATTCTTGTAAAAATTCTGTTTTGTACATAATTTTTTTTATAAATTGTGTACTTTCTATAAATTCTGTATTGTATGGACTTCAATTAATCTTCATAATTAATTTTACACATATTTTTTAATCAATTGAGACTAGTAAAAATTACTATTCACTATTTGTTTAATTCTGTGTTATATATTTCAAATTAGTGTTTAGCATTCTTGTTAGAATTCGTTTGGTATTAATTATAATTTGAGGAAATTAGTATAACAAAATTTGGTATTTGTTTTGAGAAATTCATTACAAATGAATATTATTATTGATAAAAATTCTATTTTTGTAACATAAATGGAATCACAAAGTACAAACACAGTCCCACCGACCGTGAATGTGACTCATGCTACTATTGCTGCCCCCGTGAACATGCCACGTGGGGAGAAACCAAAAAAATTTAACGGGACTGATTTCAAATGTTGGCACGGACATATGTACTTTTATCTCACAACCTTCCAATTGGCAAGGTTTGTATATGAAGATTGTCCCCTTTTGCAAGAGGGGGATGAAACTGAGAAAGTTGCTGCTGTTGAAGCACGAAAACATTCTGACTTTTTGTGCCACAACTACATCCTGACATACTTGGACAAGACGTTGTACCATGTGTACAACACCATGACAACCGCTAAGGAATTGTGGGATTCTTTGGAGAAGAAATACAAAATGAAAGATGAGGGTATGAAGAAATTCACAGTGGAGCATTTTCAAGACTTCAAAATGGTTGACTCCAAGCCAATTATTGCAGAAGTTCAGAAACTACAAGTTACTCTTTATGACATTCATGATGAAAGAATGTCAGTTAGTGACACTTTTCAAGTGGCGGGAATAATTGAAAAGTTGTCTCCATCTTGGAACTTGTTCAAAAATTATCTCAAACACAAACACAAGGAGATGAATGTTGGAGAATTGGTAATGTTATTGCGGATTGAAGAAGACAACCGTGAATCTCAAAAGAAAAGTGGAAAGAACGTCATGGAGTCCAAGTCTCATGTGGTTGAAGGTCGTAAATCCAAACGTAAGTGTGATGGGAAAGGTACATCTAAACAAAGAAATAAGTTCGAAGGAAAATGCTATAATTGCGGCAAGCTAGGATGCCACTCAAGAGAGTGTCGCAAACCAAAGAAAGACCAATGCTAAGGCAAATGTGACAGAGGGTGAGAATATTTTCGATGGTATCGCAGACATAAATCTTTCCGCTGTTGTCTCTAAATGCAATCTGGTAGGAAATACCAAGGAAGGGTGGGTGAACACTGGGGCTACACGCCACATTTGTACAAAAAATGGATGTTTACTACTTATAAGGCTTTAGAAAATGAGAAGACCCTCTTTATGGGGAACTCTTCGAGTTTTAAAGTAGTGGGACAAGGAAAGATCATTCTGAAAATGACTTCGAAAAAAGAACTTACTCTCAACAATATGCTGCACGTGCCTGATATCCGTACAAATTTGATTTTCGGATCGCTTTTAAGAAAGAACGGGTTTAAACTCGTGTTTTTTTCTAATAAGTTTGTGTTGTATGAAAATGATGTGTATGTGGGAAAGGGCTGCCTTTCTGAGGGGCTCTTTAAAATGAATGTAATGACATTGATGCCAAAGGCATCCCCAATGAATGAAATTGCTAATTCTACTTACTTGACTGAGTCGTCTAATATTTGACATGATAGATTAGGACATGTTAATTTTGATACCTTGCATAGATTAATTAATTTGAATTTTTTGCCAAAATTTAATATTAATAAAAACCATAAGTGTGATGTCTGTATGGAATCAAAATTAGCAAGATTACCTTTTCATTCTATTGAAAGGGTCACTGAACCATTAGATTTAATTCACATGGATATTTGTGATTTAAAATTTGTACAAACTAGAGGTGGGAAAAACAATGGAAGATAAATGTATGGTGGTATTCAGGGGTAAATAACAAACATAACTCTCACAGTAATGGAAGCTTTTTGTAAGATGTGGAGGTAGAAAGTTGAGGGAAAAAATGGCAAGAGTTTCGGGTGATTTTATAATTTCAAAACCCTAAAAAAAATGACCTCCAACTTTCTCTATTTATAAGGGCGGAGGAAGGATCTTGAATTTTGCTTTGTTAAACCGTTAATACCCACAAACATAAGTGTATAAAAGGATTTAGCCACGAGCTGACAAGGGTGTAAAAGAGAAACCAGAGGCAGGGGAACATGCGTAACACACCAGAGGCAACTAATGGGTACAAAGGTAAAATCGGTGCCAACGGACGACTGAGGTTTGACCATTCCATGTGTGGTCAAGTAGCGTGGAGGACAAACCACCTTCTCATTGGATAAAAGAGCTTCACACGAATTGAATAAAGAAACATAAAAACACCCAATCTCAGCCGTTAAACACACACACGAAATCTCAGCCTTTTAATTTAGATTAAACATTTTAATTAAACAAAATTGATTTTTTTTGCTTAACAACGGAATGTTTAAACAAATAAAATAAAATTTTAAAAAATACATAAGAAAAAGGTATAAAATGCATTTATAAAAATACATAAAATATGTATTTAAATTAAACACTTTTTAGTAAAAAATAATTTAAACACTCTTTTAATCACCAAAAAAATGTATTACAAAATACATAAAAGATAAAGAGACATTTAAATAGTAAAAAATAATAAAAAGACCTAAAAAGAAAAATGTTGTTTTTAAAGAAATAATACACAGTCTCAAAATTGAGACAATTAAAATAGGGACAATTTCATTTAGACGTGGTGCACGTCATAATACGGTGGAACTCGCTAGGGGTGACGGCTCCAGAAATAGTGCTCAGGCCATGGGAGTTAAAGTTACTCCATTGATAATCATCCTCAGTCCAGTCTGACATAGGTTTGGGATTGATGAAATTATCGATGGTGATAGTGGGAGGAGTCCACCCTCTTTCACAAACAATCCAAACACGTTCATCAATAGCCTTGAAACCAGATTTCATGTGGTCTTTCCAATAAGCATAATTCTCCATCAAAGATGGGCAACCGATTATACAAGTTCTTCATCAAAAAAATTGCAAAGTTTTTCAAAATCAGATTTTTTTAAAAAAAATCGATATCACAAAAAATTTAGCGAAAAAAGAATCACTCAATAAATTAAAGTAACCTTCTCTGATACCAATTTATACAATGCGTGATATCGATTTTTTATTTAATTCTCAAATTTCTAATTTTAAACTTATTTAATTAGAGTCAATCTTTGATCCAAATTAACTAAACCCTAATCATGCATCTATTTGATATAAATCAAATATGCATCAAAGAATCACAAATCGAGGTTCAGAAAAAAAAACACCTTTCGGGTAAAACCTTTATTTCACTATATAATGAAAATTGCAAATTACAATTACACAGTAAAATTTGCAATGAATTTATCGCATCAAACCCACATAGACCGAAACCTAGTATCCTACAAAGATCCCATCAAGAACCTCAATGATCGCAGTCGTTAGCAATCAGCTCTCGCAAGAACTACCAATCCAGCGGTAGAGATGACACTCCACAAAGATAAACTTCCAAGAAGTATTTTGGGTTCCATAAACGATTCACGGAAGGATTGAGATGTTTTGGTGAATCAAAAACTAGGTTTTTAACCTTAAAAGATGAAGACTAAAAGTCTGCCAAAAAGCAATTTTCGCGTATTAAAAGTTTTAATGAAACCAGTCTTTAAAATAGGCATTTATAGCTGAACAAAAAAGTTGAGGCGACGCATATCATTAGAAGTCGTTCAAATGATATGTTCATGTCGTTTGAACGACATCTGATGTCGTTATTAACGACCTTAAAAACGACCTTTAAAAACACAAAACAGTACGGGTTCGTTTGAAGTAGTAAAGAAACGACCCTTCGAGCAACCTAGAAACGATATGTGATGTCGTTAGAAGCATTCGTTTGAACGACATGTCAATGTAGTTTGAATGACATTGCCTTATCATTTGAACGACAGGAGTGAGAAAAATTATTTTAAAAAGCTCGCGTACAGGTCTTAAAAAAATAATTTTGACTTGGAAAAAATGCCTCAGCTTGATAAAAAAAACAGTTTCGAAAAGTATCCCAATGCTATAGTAAAGCATTTACGAAACTTAAACACTTTTGTATAAAATTATACCTCATGTCGCGAATATGTTGAAGATGCTTGAAAGTCGGATCCTTCGTCTTGAACAATGAACGTGAACTTCTTCGACGTTTGTAGCGGTATAAGACATACTCTATAAAAACTACGGACTATAGAAATTATGTCCTTACAAATCTCCACCTATGTCTATGCCGATACAAAATAAAAAACAATCTAAATAATCAATCAAATTGTCTTATGCAAATCTAATACCCTCCCATGCAACCTAAAATCCGAAAAGATACTAAGAATGCAAGCTTTCAAAAATCTTCAACTTTGAAGTCTCTTCACGTTTTGCTTTCCTTGCGCTTCTTTTTTTGTGTATTTTTTAAGTGATCATCAAAGTCCCTACACACAATAAACAAATCAAATACCTTCGTGACCTATCGAGTTTGAAATGAGATATCATATATCAAGTATAAAATCAAATCAATTAAAATCCCCCCATAATTCAAACTCTCACTCCCCCATAATTCATAATTTTTTTCCCCATTTTTTATTTATCTGAAATAGACAAGGAAAAGAATAAACAAAAATAAGCATGGAGTGTCACGACAAGCATAGAAAATCGTCATGAACAAATCAACTACGCTCATGCAAGGATAAACTTAAAAAGGATCCACAAACACTTTTTGATTTTTCAAAATTTTCAAGCAAAAATTTACAAAAATAACACACACCATGAATTTACACTAAGATAACCAAATCGTGGATTGGGTGTGAATGTATTCAATAGAAAAATTAACTCAAATATACATAACAAATGTGCACGATGAATGTGGATACTCCTAATGAATGAACTTCAAAATCGTCATTAGGTGTAAAAATTGTAGAATTTAAATGGCATCAACTCAATCTAATCAACAAATCAAAGTCTAAAATGATTTTCACACCAATAACGTCTAAAACTATGTAATGCTTTTTAAAGACTTTGTCAGGATGTACAAACCCGTTGATATATTTTCAACAAAACTCCCGCATATATAGAAATGATCATATTTTTCTATTCAATTATTTTCTTTTGAGTGATCATATCAAACTAAACTAGATTGGCCTTGGCTACTTTTTACAATGCCACACTTTTTTTAGCTCTTTTGAAACTCTTTGGGCCTTGGCTACTTTTTACAATGCCACACTTTTTTAGGCCCGTCTTAAACTGTGACTTTCTCACAAACGATAATTGCGCCTCTCGTAGCCCTATTCTGTGTATACTCATCAATTTTTTATATTAAACAAATTCCTTGCGGGGAATGGTTCTTACATTGCACTACTTTTATTGTCAAGTTTTATCGCATTTAGTTCGTTTTAAATATAGGTGTTGATGTAAAAAATTAGATCACTCTAATTATTCAATCACAGATAAATAAAATGAGACAAAGATTTTTAAAGTGGTTCAGCCTTATAAGAATGGCCTACGTCCACTGTTATGTTATTGCTGAGTGTTTGGGAATTCTCGATTACAAGTTCAGTCAAGAAATTCCGGTCCCTTTGAATGAGGATGATACAAGGTATTTATAGCCTTGAGGTTGTATATGAAAGGGTCGATACATTAAATGATATACACATGAAAGGGTAATACATTTAATGCAGCGTGTGTGTCAAGATTATAAACATTCAATGAATAGTTGAACTGTCGTCTATCTGGTAATTAATGATACGGCCGAGATGCATCTCGAACCGCCTTAGTTGCTCGTTGATCAAGAGTTCCTCGGAGCGCTTGAGTATCTCGGAGTGCTAGAGTTCCTCGGGGTATCTTCGCTGCTCGGAGGGAACATGAATTGGTTGGGGAAATGAATTTCCTCGTTACTATTGTGCCACGTATATTGACACGTGTCTTCGTATTATTCATCCACATCAGCGTATTAATTTTGGTATCAACAGAAGCCCCCAATGTTTCGTATTTCGAACTTTGAGGAATATGGAACATTCTTTCTCGGTATATGGCAATATTGAATGATCTTCCTGGGTTTTAGGAGCATCGTATTTGAATTTATTTCCAAATTCACAGAATCCGCCTTTTTTTGAATTTTTAAAAGTGCTTCGATCTTTGTGTCCTTTTTGTCCTTTTAGCCGCCGGAAGCTCAATAGTTTCTTTCGTGTAATCATTTCCTTCGCCGCTTCCCTAGGCAAAGTATTTAAACTTCTTAGGTAACCATACCGTCTTCTTCTTTTTCCAATTTTCTGCATTCAAGCTTTCTATTCTCTCTTTCTTTCTTGTGCGTTCATCTTTTCCTTCGCTAGTTGTCAGCAGATCTCCTTCCTTCCTGTAAGATTTTCTTCCTTCTTCTTTTATTCATCATGGTTTACATTATTGAATCTCTTGAAAAATTCCGTTCTGACTTTTCCATCCCATCTTGGGTAATTTTGGAGGAGCTTTCTGAACCCCAAAATTACTTTCGTTTGGCTGAGGGACATTGGTTCCCCAGTCTTTTTATTGCTGAATGTGGTTTTTCCTTTCCACCAAACCCATTATGTCTTGAGTTTTGTCAGTATTTCGATCTTGTCCCTGCAAAAATAGCCCCCAATTCATGGAGAATAATTAATGGGGTGTATAAATTAAATCTAACTCATGGGACTCGTATAGGGATCCCTGAAATTATGTACTGCTATAGATGGGCCGTTCTAGATAATGTTTATTACTTAAAAACTAGGTTTTTGAATAGGGATCTTGTAGTTAACCTCCCTGATGCAAATAGAGATTATTTTGAACATGGGGTGGTTATTAAAAATTGGCAATATGCCCCTTTAGTTGGAGATGGAGTATACAACGGTCCCAGATGTCCTCCATATGGCAATGGGATAGGTTTATTTTTCATTTTATTTATTTTCTGAATTTACGAATTCATTATGTTTGATAAAATGTATGACTGATATTTTAATACGTGTTTGTTTGCAGTTAAGAGTAAAAGAAAAGCTCCAAAAGAATCAGAGGTTAATATTAAGCATCTGAAACTTATCTGGGGTTTGCACAAGAACGTTGCAAACGAGCACATCAGGTCTGCATCATATTTGCTACAGTATAAGAGCTATACAACCTCTTATACTGCTCGTCCTGTTGAACCAGCTTCAACTCCAGAGGATTCTTCTTCAGATTCTCACATCCTTTTAAGTCAGAGAATGGGTAAGAAAAGAGCTCCTCCTGCTCTATTTGATGACATTTCATCTGCTGCTGAGGCCAAGAAAAATAAAATTGATGTCCCAGAGGGGACTAAGAAGGTGGATGTTGCGCCTTCAAAAGCTACCGAGAAGCCCCCAGTGGCTCCGAGCAAGAAAGTTGCTCCTGTGGAAGTGATTACTATCTCTCCGACCAAGAGTTCTTCCTTGGTTGAAATTGCTGAAGTCCCTTTGAGAAGATTGAGGAAATCATCATCAGTCAATTTGGCTGAAACTGTCTCCTCTCTACCAGCTGGTGGTGTTGGTGTTCCAACCATCATTCCTCCGAGCTCTGCAATGAGCTCGGTAAAAACTTGGATCATACCCGAGGTCCAAGGAATTGATGAAAAAATTTCTAGGGATATGCTGACATCCCTAGCTACTCGTCATCTTGCTTCAGTAAATTTCTCACACTCTGAGTTTTCTTTCTTTCTCTGAATGCTTGCATTTTGTATTGACTTTTACTATTTTTCTCATCTTTCAGCTGGTGAACTGTTTTAATAATATCGTGAAGAAGGACGAGGCAATTAAAGCTTCCAGCTCCTCGTCTGGTGTAGAGGATGCTCTGCTGGGTTTAACCCAATCTTTGAAGGATTCTCGTCAGCAGTATGACGAGGACAAAGCCGAATGGGAGAAAAAGTTATCTACAGTTGAGGCCGAGAAAGTGAAGATGGCTGAGATCTCCAAGAGTTTGGAGAATAAAGTAAAAAGTTTAGAGGTCGAGCATAAGAAATATGACGACAAGCTCAAGAATTTTGGAGAACTTGAGGATAAGCTGAGGAAGGCAGAGGAAGAATTGTCTGCCCTGCGAGATATCAAGGGCCAAAAAGAAGTATTGGATGCGAAGCTCTCCTCGGATAAACTGAAAAGAAAGCTCGCAGTTAAAAAATCCTTCAGCACTGGCTGGGATAAAGGATGGGACAAGGGGATTGCTGCGATGACATCCCAAGTTCAATATGGGAAGTTGAAATACTTCCGAGATGGCTGGGTAGCTGCCCTGCAAGAATTGAAGATCAAAGAAGATTCTGGGCTATTCCAGCTACACCTCCCTGGTCCTCCCCCACCAATTGTGGAGGAAGATGAAAATGAGTCTGTCTCTGATGAATCTTCCATGGCCATAGGTGATCAAGTCCCTGCTTCTCTTCCTTCTGCCAACGAGGACATTTCTTCCATGCCTCCTCCTCCTGAGCAAATTTCAACTGCTGATCAAGTCGCTGTGACCACCGAGCAACCAAGCTCCTCGTCCCATCCTCCCGAGAAAGTCTTGGGAGACAAGGAAAAGGTGTGAAGTTGTTCGGTATCGTTTCTATCTTTCAGTATTTGTAATCAAACAATGTAATCCTTTTGTGATCTAATAAAATACATCTTTGTTCATCTCTGTTGTTGATGATTTGTTTTTGTTGATTGTTGTCTTTTTCTCATCCTTAGTTTGTTGCTAGAATGGAACTGATATCTGCACATGATACAAAGCTGATGCAGCAATATCGTGAGTATTATAAAGCTGGTCATACAAATTTGAGTGGATCAGAAATTGCTGACATCATTGGCCATGATGCCTCAGAACAAGCAATTGAGGCTTATCGGTACTTGAAAGATTTACTCGACCGAGCTGTGGCCAACAGCGTGGCCTATTATGACTTGATCGAGGAACTTCATTATACCTTAGAAGATCTACAACATCAACACAATGAATCAACTGCTTTGCTGCACAAGGAGTATGAAAATAGATATCAGCAGCTTTCTTCTGAAACAGGCAATAAAAAGATCCTTGCTGGATATGATGTTAGGGAAAGAACTTTAAAAGGTGAAGTTGAGGCCTGCAGGCAGATTACTGAGTTGCTGGAACAAGAGAACAATAATTTGCAGAAAAAGTTGGCACAGTATGAATCTCCAGCGTCATCTTCCACTGCTTTAGTACAAGTTACCGATGAAGGTTTCTCGTTCTTAGAGGTTGAGAATGCCAAATTAAGGCAAGAACTGGATATCTTAAGAAGATCTGTTATTCCTGTGACTGCTCGGGGACGAGGAAGAGGTTCTCGTGGGCAAGGAAGAGCTGTTCAAAATGTTGTCGAGGAGCAAAGTTCTCCAGTCGCTGCTCGGAGTCGATCAAGAGTTCTTAGCCGTAATGTTGAAGAGGCTCGCACTCAATCTACTTTGGAAACTCAAGCATACCAATTTAACGCCAAAGATCGGGCTTTATCTAAAATGTCCAAGAAAAATCTATCTTTGGAAGATCAACTTACTGCAACGAAGTCTTCTTTGAATGATAAAGATGTTTTTGCCAGGAGCCTTCACGAACAATTGGATAGATTAACCTTCCAATTCCATAAACAGCCCAGAGAATTTTGGATGGCAGGATACAATGAAGCCCTTGTTCATTTGGATGCTCGGATTGAACATGCCAATAATGAAGGTTATAAGCAGGGGTGGTTGAACGCCCTGGGTGTACTGAAATTGGAGCAAGGGCATTTTTTATGGGATTATCATGCTCCGGGGTTACTAGATTTGCCTGTGCCACCTTTCAAATTGGACATGGAATGGATCCCAGCTCGTTCCATTCCTCGGAGTTTAATTTCAAAATATCTCAGCGACTATAGTCTTCATTCTCAGACTGAATTATCTCGTCCAGAGCATCTCTTGGATACACCTTCTGTGATGAACATCAGAATGCTCAGAGATATTAATTTCATCAATTCTCCTCTTTGCTTAGAAGATCCTCCTGCCGGCGAGGAACCTGTTTCAAAAGCTAAAGGAAAGAAACCAATAGAATAGGTTTTTCAATGTAATAATTAGCACATATGTATAGCTTGTAATACATTTTTATCTTAATGAAAGAATTTCATTTTCTGTTTGCAAATTTGTATTGCGATTGTCTTGTGTTTATCAAACATTTTTACATTTGTGTATATGTATCTGTTAAAAAGATAACAATATGATGTTGTTCATCAACCAACTTAGTAATCAAAATTACAAGTATCAATGCTGCTCAATCACTTAATAATAAAGTAATGAGTATAAAATGTTTAAACTGTTTCCAACCAACCAAGGTTGTTAAATTGTGCTTGTCGACCAACTACAGTTGATGGGTTTTTATCCCCGACCAACCATACTTGGTAATCTTTTTCCTAAAATATATCCGACCAACCATGGTCGATAATTTATCCTCGTCGACCAAATATAGTTGATCACCGACCAACTATACTTGGTTCAGTTTGGAAATCTTTGTATTTTCTGGAATGATTTTACCTTCCGACCAACTTGTTGGCTTATTTTCAAATCAAATGATATTGTTCTTCCCTCAACCGTAGTTGATTATTGAATTATCAGGTTCTTTCGAACTATCTGTCCACTAGTTATCTTACCAACCTTAGTCGGTCACGCTAGTGTACGCCTCCTAACCAAAGGAGTATATTTTTTGGTTCTTTCGAACTATTTGTCCACTAGTTATCTTACCAACCTTAGTTGGTCACGCTAGTGTACGCCTCCTAACCAAAGGAGTATATTTTTTGGTTCTTTCGAACTATCGTCTTCTTTTTGCTGTCGAGCAGCGTAGTGTACAACACTAGTATTCCCCGAAAAATTTTCAAACAAAGGAGAGGAAAATGGTGAAAACATCATCGTTTTATTCATATTGATGAACCCGTTGTACATTTTACATCATTGATAATACTTGCGAAGGTGTTCAGCATTCCAAGCATTCTTGAATTCTTCTCCTTCTAAAGTTGCTATTCGGTAAGTTCCTGGTCGAACAACTTCTGTAACTCGGTAAGGCCCATGCCAGTTTGCCTCCAATTTATTGTGTTTCTGAATTACCTTCTTTAGCACATAATCTCCTTCTTTTAAATCGCATTTTCTCACCCTTTTGTTGTAGAAAAGAGCTGTTCGTTGTTGATAAGCAGCATTCCTAATGGCTGCCTCTTCTCTGACTTCCTCGAGCATATCCAAATCCAGTCTTCTCATCAAGTCGCTGACTGGGGAATTGAAATTCAGCACTCTGTGTGTTGGGAGACCTAACTCGGCAGGTATTACAGCCTCACTTCCAAATGTCAGTATATATGGTGATTCTCCAGTCGCTGCTCGGGGAGTTGTTCGGTAAGCCCACAATACTGATTGTAGCTCTTTAATCCAGTTAGCTTTAGCTTCACTTAGCCTTTTCTTCAAACCATTTAGCAGTGTTCTATTCGTCACTTCAGTCTGTCCATTGCTTTGAGGATGGCCTGGTGCTGAATGGACCTTCAAAATGTTCGACTAATGACAATAAGCAGCAAATTCCTCGTTATCAAATTGGGTTCCATGGTCTGTGATGAAGGCATGAGGGAGACCATATCGACAGATGATATTCTTCCAAACGAACTGGTATACCTTCTCGTACGTCATGTCGATGAGGGGTTCAGCTTCTACCCACTTAGCAAAATAGTCTACTGCGACGACGAGGTACTTGAATCTTCCTCGGGTGGTCGGCAATGGTCCCACCAAATCAATTCCCCACATGGCGAATGGCCAAGGGGAAGTTATGGGTGTCAACAATGCTTGTGGAGTTCGTCGGATAGAGGAAAAACGTTGGCACTTGTCACATTTCTTAGCATAGGCTATACAATCAGCCCTCATCGTCGGCCAATAGTATCCTTGAGTCATTACCCTTTGTAAAAGTGTTCGACCTGCTACATGAGCTCCACAAGACCCTTCATGGATTTCTTCAATCAATTCTTTCACCTCGGAGGGATGTACACATCTCTGCAAACCTGCCATAATTCCTCATCTATATAAAATACCATTAGTTAATACATACCGAGCAGCTTTATACTTCAATTTTTTGGCAGCGAGCTTATCCTCAGGCAATCCTCCCTCTTCAATATATTTCCTGATGGGATCCATCCAAGATGGTCCTAAATCAAGGGTAATAACATTCATCGTCAAGTTTTCATCTACGCTCCGACTTTCCAATACTTCAATTGGTATCGTTCTTCGCAGCTCGGTACGAGTAGCTGATGCTAGTCGGGCCAGTGCGTCTGCTTGTACATTCTCCATCCTCGGTATTCTCACCAATTGAATGGCATCAAATTCTATCAGTAACTCCATCACCTTTGCATGAAACTTTGCCATTAAATTTCCTTTAACTGCATATGTTCCTGTCATCTGATTTACAATTAATTGAGAATCACTTAATACAATTACTTGCCGTGCTTCCATAACTTTTGCTACTTTTAAACCTGCTATCATGGCCTCATACTCAGCTTCATTATTAGAGGCTTTGAATTGGAATCGTAAAGCATATTCCATGTCAATCTCGTCTGGGGTGCTCAAAACAATTCCTGCGCCGCAACCTGCTGTGCAAGATGAGCCATCTACATATAATCTCCATATGGGTAACCCGTCTTCAAATTCCTTATCTGACAGGGTTCCTCGGTGAAATATTTGTTTCTTCTTTTCGTCCTCCCTTGATACTTTTCGCTCCTCGTCGACCATCTTTTCTCGCTCTTTTACCAACCGGAGCTGGTTTGAGCTCGAAGTTGATGATCTGTCTTCATCCATAAGCCCTTTTACCATTCGAAGTTGGTTTGGGTTTATGTTTGTTGATCCTGTAACATCCACAGGTTGGTCAGCGAGCACCTTTTGCTCCTCGGGGGTATCAGGGTATGTAAACTCTGCTATAAAATCTACTACAGCTTGCCCTTTTAATGATGATCTGGGTTCATACACAATATCATATTCACCGAGTTCTATTGCCCAGTACATCAGTCTTCCTGATTTTTCTGGCTTATGAAGGGCTTGCCTCAATGGCATGTCGGTATATACGACGATTGTATGGGCCTAGAAATATGGCCTCATTCTTCTACTTGCTTAAATTAATGCCAATGCAAATTTTTCTAGCTTTGAATATCTGATTTCTGCACCTCGAAAAGCCTTACTTGTGTAATAGATGGGTTTCTGAACTCCATTCTCTAATCTAATCAATGCTGAGCTAACTGCATTCTCTGATACCGCCAAATATAAGTACAACTTCTCTCCTGTTATTGACCTGGACAACAATGGAGGTGCTCCCAAATACTTTTTCAAGTCTTGAAAGGCATTTTCACATTCATCAGTCCACTCAAAAGTTTTTTGAAGTGTTTTGAAGAATGGGAGGCATTTGTCAGTTGCTCGGGATATAAATCTGTTGAGCGCTGCAACTCGTCCTGTAAGACTCTGCACTTATTTCTTTGTTGTTGGAGATCGCAACCCTAAAAGAGCTTTGATCTTATCTGGATTTGCTTCAATGCCTCGCTGGTTGACAATGTATCCGAGAAACATTCCTTCTCGTACTCCAAATGTGCACTTCGTCGGGTTGAGTTTCATCTGGTATTTATCCAGTTGATCAAATGTCTGAGCTAAGTCAACTAAATGATTTGCAGCTTTCTTGCTTTTTGTCAGCATATCATCGACATAGACTTCTATGTTACAACTGATTTGTTCGGTGAAGACCTTGTTCATCAGCCGCTGGTATGCCGCTCCTGCATTTTTCAAACCAAAAGGCATAACATTATAGCAATAAGTTCCCCTAGGGGTAATAAAAGAAGTACTTTCCCTGTCTTCAGGTTTCATCTTGATCTGGTTGTAACCAGAATACGCATCCATGAAGCTGAGCAGCTCATGTCCTGAGGTAGCATCCACTAGTTGGTCAATTCTGGGCAATGGAAAATGATCTTTTGGGCATGCCTTGTTGAGATCAGTGAAATCAACACACATTCTCCATTTATTGTTCTTCTTCTTTACCATCACCACATTTGCCAGCCAGTCTGGATATTTCACATCTTCAATGAATTGGGCTTTCTGGAGCTTCTCGACCTCCTCTTGTATGGATTGATTCTCCTCGGGGCTAAATACCCTTCTTCTCTGCTTTATAGGCTTGATCTCCTTATTCACATTGAGTTCGTGACATAAGAAGTTTGGATCTATTCCTGGCATGTCCCCATGACTCCATGCGAAAGTTTTCTTCCTGTTTCTCAAGAACATTATCAACTCTTGTTTTATTGAAGCATCCAACGACGAACCTATCTAGGTTACTCGTTCAGGGTGCTCCTCGTCCAGAATAACATTTTCTGTAGATTCTACCACCTGTCCTTTTACAAATTGGGATTCATCCCTGGGATCAAGAGTTTCAATTTCTATACCTTCCTCTACCTGGTAGGTAATAGTCTTTTTCATTGATTCCTCAAGCTCCTCTTGCTCGGCAGATGAATAATAGCATTCCCGAGCTATTTTTTGATCACCTTTTACAACTCCTACTCCGAAGTTTGTTGGGAATTTTAAGCATTGATGCACTGTAGATGGAACTGCTTCGAACTTCTTCAAACCAACTCTTCCCATGATGATGTTGTAGGCTGACTGCACATTCTTATCCATCACAAAGAAGCGTATTCTTTCTGTTCGACAAGCAGGCCAAGTTCCAATGAATATGTCCAACTTGATCGTCCCAAGTGGAAAAACTTTCTCGCCAGCAAAACCCAGAAGGGGTCTGTGATAAGGTTCCAATTGAGATAATTTCAAATTCAAGCTATCAAAACATGAATAGTACATGATGTCTGCCGAACTACCATTGTCCACTAACACCCTTGAAATCACCACATCTTTCATCCTCATTTTGATCACCAAGGGATCGTTGTGAGGGTAAAGAACACCGGCCAAATCGTTTTTTGAAAAACCAATAACTAGCTTCTCTTTATTTACCTTCCTCGGACGATCATCCTCGACAAGATTTATTCGTTGAATATATGAGCAGGCTTGAGCCTCTCCGAGATAGGCCTTTCTTTCTGCAGTAAGGTCTCCCCCTCCAGCATCTCCTCCTGTAATAACATTACAATCAAATGACCCAAAACGTATGGAAAATACCTCTCGTTCAGGCTGTCTTGGCTTCTTTGGAAGATCAGGGTCTTCATCTGGATCATCTTCATGATCTCTTTTCTTTTTCTCCTCCGTCCGACGAGGAGATCTGGAACGATCTCTAGTTCTATCATCATTCTTCCTTTCACCTCTGCGATCTACATACTTTGACAACTTTCCTCTTCGGATGAGCGTTTCAATCTCGTTCTGAAGGGCTATGCAATTTTTGGTCGTATGGCTATGATCTTTATGGAACTCGCAATATTTGGCCATATTCCTCAGTTCAGGATTGGTCCTCAGTTTATCTGGCCACTTGATTTCTTCGTTATTCTTGATTTCTTCTAAAACATGATTAATACCCATCTTCAATGGAGTATAATTATCATATTTCTTCAGGACTTCCCATGACGTCCTATTATTCTTGGAATGCTTGTCACCACCATTACCTTTTTGCTCTTTCTTCTTAGATTTGTCAACCTCAACCTTGGTTTCTTTATCCATATTCTTCTTCGCAGCCATAGCTTTCTCGGCATTCATGATTTTGGCCGCTTTTGCCATCAACTCCGACATAGTTTTAGGTGGATCTTTGGCCAAAGTATAATATAACTTGTTAGGCAGCAATCCACTCATCAAAGCAGTGATCGCTGTCTTTTCTTCGTAATCTATGACTTCCAACTTCTCGTTATTGAAACGAGTTATGTAATCTCTAGTACTCTCACCTGATTTTTGTCTAACACTTAACAAGTGCGCTACTCGCTTTACCGGCTTTGCTCCAAAACAGAAATTACCAATGAACAACTGGGCTAACTGAATAAAAGTCAAAATCTTGCCCCGAGGAAGATTGTTGTACCATATCTGTGCAGATCCGGTAAGAGTTCCCGAAAACGCTCTACACCTCATCTCGTCGGGGACAGCATATATGTCGGCAGCAGCTTGGTATTGTTCTATATGAAGAACAGGATCTGTCTTTCCATCATATTTAGGGGTCACTACAGGTGCTTTAAATTTCGATGGTGTAGGAAAATTCACAATGACCTGCACAAAAGGTGTCCCTTGAACAAAAGTTCTCTGTAAGGGATTCCTTTCTTTAACCATTTCTCCAAGTCTATCCTCCAATCGCTGAATGGAACCCTTTCATGCTTCATTTCCTTCCTCGGGCAGTTTAGTCCGAGCAATTGATTGTTCTGACGTAGCTTCCTGAGATCTATCTCGACGAGTAGCTGGTCTTGATTGTGCTGATCCTTCTCTCAAACCTGATGGTGGTCGAAAGCTTCTCGATGGGGCTCTAGGTGGACTCATATTTCTCCTTGGTCCTAACCGACTGAAAGAAGATGCCCTGCTTAATCTTTCCAGGGCGCTAGTTCTCTCCGGAGAGAGGGTGATATGTTTATCTGTATTCGTAGCCCGTATTGATGAAGTTCGCCCAGGTTGATAAGAAAAATCATTAGATTCTTCATTACGATATGACCCAGTACGCCTGGATCGCGATTGCCCACGATCACTCCTTTGCCTTGAATGGGTAGGTGCACCGCTGTGAAGAGTTTGAATGAGTTGCCTCATTATTTCTTGCATGGCGGTTTGTCCTTCAGCCAGATTCGTCATAATTCCAGCCAGATCTGGAGGTGCAGATGGATTTGGAGGATTTCCAGTATTTCCAGCATTTCGATTACTGGATTCTGGATTATTTGCCATTGATGATAAATGATTTTTGGTGAAAAACGATAGCAACAGTCGTTTCCCACAGACGGCGCCAATCTGTTGATGTAAAAAATTAGATCACTCTAATTATTCAATCACAGATAAATAAAATGAGACAAAGATTTTTAAAGTGGTTCAGCCTTATAAGAATGGCCTACGTCCACTGTTATGTTATTGCTGAGTGTTTGGGAATTCTCGATTACAAGTTCAGTCAAGAAATTCCGGTCCCTTTGAATGAGGATGATACAAGGTATTTATAGCCTTGAGACTGTACATGAAAGGGTCGATACATTAAATGATATACACATGGAAGGGTAATACATTTAATGCAGCGTGCGTGTCAAGATTATAAACATTCAATGAATAGTTGAACTGTCGTCTATCTGGTAATTAATGATACGGCCGAGATGCAGCTCGAACCGCCTTAGTTGCTCGTTGATCAAGAATTCCTCGGAGCACTTGAGTATCTCGGAGTGCTAGAGTTCCTCGGGGTATCTTCGCTGCTCGGAGGGAACATGAATTGGTCAGGGAAATGAACTTCCTCGTTACTATTGTGCCACGTATATTGACACGTGTCTTCGTATTATTCATCCACATCAGCGTATTAATTTTGGTATCAACAATAGGATTGAGATGAAAATACTTCGACCAACATATGATAGACAATCACAATAATCACATAAGTCCGTGCAAGTGTAATTTAAAGGGAATCATGAGTCAAACATGTATAAAGTATTCTCAAATTTAATCTTAATGATTTCAAACATTATAAAGCACATGGATGAAATGATGTATTGTTTCAAAACACTATCAAATAGTCACATGGATATGGAATAATGTTGTGACTTGGTCATCCTAAATGTCCATTCATAAATGGTGTAAAATAAAATACAAAAATATTTTTTGTCTTTTTCCAAAAAAATTATCAAAGTAAAATATTTTTGGCTTTTTTCAATTTTTTTCTCAAAAATTAGAGAATATTTTTGTATTTTTCCAAAAAAATTCAAAAATAAAAATCTTTTTGGGTATTTCAAAAAATATATCAAAATGGAAAAAACAAATACAAAAGTGGTACACACTAGCAATAGGAATAAAGTACCATCATGAAAAACATCCTACGTTAGAAAATAAGTCGAAACCCCAACCATTATCTGCGGAGGAGTTTTTCAAAGGTGGCGACATCCTATGAAGAACATCCATCAAATCATGTTAAGTTCCGACTAAAAACTTAACTTTCTCTCGAATGTGTGCAAACTAGGGATGGCAATTCGGACCCGAACACGACAACACGACACGATCCAACACGAAATTAAAATAGCTTTTAGTGTTCGGGTCGTGTTCGGGCCTGGTTTTTTAAGCCCGTTAGCGGGGCGTGTCGTGTTCATGCCAAGAAATTGACACGAAATTGTCCCGACAATGACCCGTTAGAGCCCAATTGACACGACCCAATTTCAACCCAATTAGAACCCAATTTAGACCCAAATGGACATAGTAAATTGACGGGTTATTGTGTCGGACCGTGCCAATCGTGTCAAATTGACACGATTTTTTTATCATGCTGTTCGTTTCGGGTCGTGTTCGTGTTGGTAAAAATAAACACGATGTTGTGTCGTGTCTTGTTCGGGCTGGATAAAATCGAGTCGTGTCGTGTCGTGTCGGGCCAGACCCAAACACGGCCCATTGGCCCGAATTGCCATCCCTAGTGCAAACTCTCTCATGTGATGTGCAGGATCAAGCAAAGTATCATGTGTGGGTGTGCGTGTGGGAACACGTGGCAAAAATTTATGTGATACCCAACCTAACTTAAAACATAATTCCCTAAGGTGTCCTCTCTTCTTATAATGGGAGCAAACATACACGGGCCTAGGAACACCTCTCTTCAAACATCTAGGATGCATTCTCCTATTGGGTAACGAACGCCTAGGTGATTAGGTTTAGAGACGTATGGATATATCACAAACTCGGGAACCGTCTCGGGTGCAACATGGGAAGTGGACGCACCGTCATGACCTATTCCTAATCTCTCAACCTTATCCAAAGTGGGATCGAGGAGTATCTTTCCTACCTTCTTAGATGTATCCTCTACAGTAACCTTTATCTCCCGAGCATATTCGAGATCTCTATCAAGTAAGGACACTAGGTATTCAAGTTCATTCTTTTCCCGCCCTATGACGATCAACTCTTCACTTAAAGAAACCTTCACCTTCTTGAGTTGACTCGTCGATGCCTCACATCCCCTCAAAACTTCTCTCTCTCTCTCTCTCTCTCTCTCTCTCTCTCTCTCTCCAAATCTAACACCTTAAGACCTAACTCTTTATACAACATCTTCGTCTTTAAGGTCTCGGCGTATAATTCTCTAAACGATTTTTGGAGATCGCTTTCACCCTCACTTTCAATCTCACTTTCACATTCACTCGAAACAGTCAAATCATCATCAGGGATCTCACATACATAAGTGTCCTCATCGTCGTGGGACAAACTAGGTGTGCTCACGTGACTTGCCATAAAGGCAAAACACATACCATGTGATGACTCATCCCCAGAATTATCAATACACCAAAAATGTTAATCTAGCACGCTGAGGTAAGGAGATTCTGGCACGGTTTTAAGCCATGCCAGAATCTGGCGCAGTTTAATCGTAATTTGACACGATTTAAAACAGTGCTAACATATGGCACGATTTTAAACCATGCCAAATATGGGTTCGTTTCATTAATAAAATAAAAAAACCCAATTTTCAGTTGGGACCAATCTCATAGTAACCTATCTCTCTCTCTCTCTCTCTCTCTCTCTCTCTCTCTCTCTCTCTCTCTCTCCTCAACCTCAATCTAACCTAAGTCTCTATCACTCTCCCCCGATCCATCATCCTCGACGCCTCCATCACCCACAAACCACGGAGCCTCCATCATCCATGGCGCCTCCATCATCCCCGCCTCCTCCATCGACCACGGTGCCTCCATCATCCATGACATGAGGTAATTAAAGGCATACGGGAAGATCTGATCAATGACGTTTGGATTTGAATGCTTTGCGTGTTTACAATCTGATAAATGACTAGTGTCGTAGTCGGGGTTTCAGTAGTTCGGATTTTAATAGTTTAATGTTCATTTTTTTCTTCTTTGTTGCAGTTAAGTTATTGTTGTTGTTGTTCATTAATTTATTCATTTTTTTAATTTCATATTATTTCTACAGGAATTACACATCGAAGTGGTATGTTGTGTATGTTCTAAGGTATTTCTCTCAGGTGTTTGACAAAATTCCTAAATGCGTGTTTTAATTTTTTCTTAATATTTTATTAGATTACAGGTGTTAGATGGAGGTAGAACCCCCACCCACCCACCCACCCACCCATTGTAAATCTAGGTATGAAAACACTTTGTTGGATTGTGAATTGAACTGTAAATCTAGGTATGGAAACACTATGGTGGATTTTAAATCTATAATTATTTCTCTATATGTTTGTTTGTTCCTACTATGCCCATTTCTGGTACTGAGTGTATTTGTATGGGAGATTTATGGTCCTGCGAGAGAACTTTTATTTTGGTCGTGTTTATTGTGCTATTAAAGTAATCCATATTTTTTGTGTTTATTGAAGTTCATGTTAAATTATTATTTCCCCAGAGGAGGATTCTGTATCTGCAACTGTGTACATATGATACAGTAACATATTTTGGGTGTGGATACTCTATGATGCTTAATGAAGTAAAAATGAGGAGTTTAAGTTAAGAGTTTCTATTATAATTATTTTATAGTTAGATTTATTCATATACACTCATCTTTCCAAACCTCTGTGAGAAATTTGATAAAAGAGTTGATTGTGTTTCTTGTTCACATCTTCGCTGATTAAAGGATGATTATGTACATATATAATTTAATGATGCTTTCCTTTAATATTCCTCTACTGCTTTGGAATACTCATTTTGTTCCTACCTTACCTTCTAATTTATTGCATTTTCTTTTGTTATTATGCCATACATTTAGTTTTCAATCTTACATAGTAAGGATTGCAAGTCACCACACCATGTTGTAATTGTACATGCATTCTCTATTGTAAATGTACATGAGTTCTGAGGTGAAAACAAAATTTGATTTATCTAACAGAACACGATTGGCTTAAAGTCATTAATTTAGAGCACCTTGTGCACTCAATGGGTCAAGTAGTGGTCATGACATTAATTTTTGCTTTCGTATGAGATTGAAGATGTATACAGAGTGTTTGATTCAAAGTATTGCTTAAATTATACTTTTCTCTACCAGATATTGTTCTTCCTGGGCACCCCTTTTTCATTAAGACCATATAATTAACTCAATTATTTTTTCCAATCTATCATTTTCCGTCTATTTCTTTAGCAATTGACTTCATATGCGCTACTAACCAAGTTGCACTGATAAAATGTTTCCTTTCCTATAGATGTTACTCACCTTGCACTGCGGAGAGAGGGACATTATCCCACTCGAACTAATATCCTCTAACCCCGGGAATCCAAAATCTATCAAGGAAGACCCCATTGATTCGTGGCATATCGAGCACATGCCCAGCAGCGAGCCTAACTATGTTAAATTCAAGCCACAAATAGGCCTAGAGGTGACAGCAACATCAAAATCTATTTGTTTCGTTTAATATACTAAGTCATATTTATATATTCTTTTTCAAGTGAATCATTTCGCGGACTTTTTTTTCTTCTTTGTTTAAGTCGGTTCATAGCCTTAGTTAAATAAGGTGGGCTGTATATTTTCTAGAGAAGATCTCCATATTCTGAAGCATAAGTAACCACAAAAAGATAAAACCAGTCAAAGAAACATAAGTAATCTTTGAGAAAACTACAAATGTAAATTCCTAATGAAAAAAACTTCAAAATTAAACAAGAAGTCCTCGATACACGTTCCCTATATTCTTCCCTTCATTTAATGCCTATGAAAGGGAAGCGATTGATCTGGAGTTGGCATCAAGAGCCGTCCTCAAACTATGTTTTTATACCATTAGAAAATGTTGAATTATTGTAACGAGTTCATCATTGAACTTCATAATGAAGAATAGTTGTCTCTAATGAACAGGGATCGTTTTGGATGGATGAGTTATTATAGTGTTTATGTTTAATGTTTTCTAAATTGCTTACATAATTATCTTATTCTAATGTATTGCCTCCCTAATTGTGATTTTGCTGCTCCAGGTGGATCCAAAATGGTGAAAAGGATGAACAACATGCAGAAGTCGTGATTTTGACCCCTCTATGTTCTGATAATTATCACGAGGACTTGGCAAGTTTTGTTTTCTACGGTGTTATGCTTGGAGACGGGTGGAGTGGTCGAATGGAAGATAGTGTTTGACAAGGGTGCATTCTTGTGGTCATTCAGGTTGTGCTTTTCTCCTTTTCTTTTTTCTATCAATTCCTAGTTTAAGGAAATTGGCATTTGTCTAATTAAGCGCAACTATTAGCTACTTGACGATTTATGGCAGGGCTGATATTCAGTCACATCACTAATATCTATTCTTATGAACTATTTTTATAAATCTTATGAATTCTTTTGAAATATTCTCGAGTTCATAATGATATTATTTGTTAAGTTAGAATTCTTTAAAGGTTGCATTTCCCCCCTCTTGTTTGTTCTAATATGGGTTACTTGGATAGTAGAGTTACATTTGATTGATTTAGTAGATACCATTGGTATGTTATTTTGATGCTCATGTTGAATTTTCTAATCATTTTACAGAGGGTGAACTTCAACTAGTTGGAAATCCAGTCCGAGATTTTGAGGCAGAGTTTGTATTTGATCAAGAATTCATCAAGGTAATGTATAACATAATTATGAAATATTAATTTCCATGTCCTATGCATATAAAGAGTACTTTTTATTTAGTTAAATAATGGTTTTGTACTTGGGGACCTAGTTATCATAGACCCAAAATATATAAGTTCCAAAAGCAACATAGTTAAGCCCAAACATCTCTTTTTAATCTCCGTGAGAGGGCACGGCCGTTGAAATACCAAGGCATCGACTGTTTGTCGCAATGAGAAATGAATAACTGGAAAAATAAGTAAGCATATTAAACCTTCTCAGATATACCCACCTTCTCAGCAAAACCCAGGACATGCAAAAGTAATCATGATCGTAATCTCTCAGATACTTTGTAATATGTTTAGAAAAATTGTTGATCAAATTAATAATTATTGACACTTGAAAACATGTCGTTAGAACAAAATTCCAAAAACATTAACCAATGTGACTCGTAGGACCTCGATAATTTGGAAATCACTAGACTTAGTCTTGAAAACATGCATTCAAAGGAAAAAAGCCCAAGATAGCCCCTAAATGGCTCCGTGAGAGGCACGAACACCTCTCACGGGACCAATATGACTCGTAAGAATTGACCACGTAGTCACGGGACTCCAAAATTGAGAATATGATAATACTTTGAAAATGTCTAGATTTAAGATTAAAAACATGCTTAGAGAGCAAAAAAATCAAAACCGTTCCGAATGTAACCCGTAGGAAGTTATCACGTAGTCACGAGTCTCCCGGTTTGAGAATATGACGATAATTTGAAAATATCTATATTAGGCTTAAAAATAAGCCATTAAAGGGTGAAATCTCAAACTATCCCCAAACGGCCCCATAAGAGGCACAAACACCTCGTACGGGACCAATGTAACTCATAGGAACTGACCGCGTAGTTACGGGTCTCCCGGTTTGATAATATGATAATAATTTGAAATTTTTTAGCTTAGGCTTAAAAACAAGTCGTTAAAGGGTGAAAACCCAAATTAGCCTCCAAACGGCCCCGTAAAAGGAATTAACAACTCACACGGGACAAATGTACCTTGTAGGAACTGATCACGTAGTCACGAGTCTCCCGATTTAAGAATATGATGATAATTTAAAAATATTTAGATTAGGCTTAAAATAAGCCATTAAAGGGTGAAAACCCAAACCAACCCCAACGACCCCATAAGAGGCATTAACACCTCATACGGGACCAATGTAACTCGTAGGAACTAACCGCATAGTCACGGGTCTCTCGGTTTGAGAATATGATGATAATTTGAAAGTTTCTAGCTTAGGCTTAAAAATAAGTCGTTAAAGGATGAAAACCCAAATCAGCCTCCAAACGGTCCCATAAAAGGGATGAACACCTCACACGGGACCAATGTACCTCATAGGAACTGATCATGTAGTCACGAGTCTCCCGATTTAAGAATATGATGATAATTTGAAAGTTTATAGCTTAGGCTTAAAAACAAGTCGTTAAAGCGTGAAAACTCAAATCAGCCTCCAAACGGCCCCGTAAAAGGTATGAACACCTCACACGGGATCAATATACCTTATAGGAACTGATCACGTAGTAACGAGTCTCTCGGTTTAAGAATATGACAATAATTTAAAAAATATCTAGCTTAGGCTTAAAACAAGCCGTTAAAGGGTGAAATCCCAAACCAGCCCCCAAACGGCCCCATAAGAGGCACTAACACCTCGTACGGGATCAATATAACTCATAGGAACTGATCAAGTAGTCACGGGTCTCCCAGTTTGAGAATATGATGATAATTTGAAAGTTTCTAGCTTAGGCTTAAAAACAAGCCGTTGAAGGGTGAAAACCCAAATCAACCTCCAAACAGCCCCATAAGCGGTATGAACACCTCACACCTAACTAGTGTACCTCGTAGGAACTGATCACATAGTCACGAGTCTCCCGTTTTAAGAATTTGATGATAATTTGAAAATATCTAGATTAGGCTTTAAAATAAGCAATTAAAGGGTGAAAACCCAAACCAGCCCCAAACGGCCCCATAAGAGGCAGTAACACCTCGTACGGGACCAATATAACTCGTAGGAACTAACCGTATAGTCACGGGTCTCTCGATTTGAGAATATGATGATAATTTGAAAGTTTTTAGCTTAGGCTTAAAAATAAGCCATCAAATGGTGAAAACTCAAATCAGCCTCCAAACGGTCACGTAAAAGGCATGAACACCTCACACGGGACCAATATACCTCGTAGGAACAGATCACATAGTCACGAGTCTCCCGATTTAAGAATATGATGATAATTTGAAAATATCTAGATTAAGCTTAAAAATAAGCCATTAAAGGGTGAAAATCCAAGCCAGCCCCCAAACGGCCCCATAAGAGGCACTAACACCTTGTACGGGATCAATGTAACTTGTAGGAACTAACTGCATAGTCACGGGTCTCTCAATTTGAGAATATGATGACAATTTGAAAGTTTCTATATTAGGCTAAAAAACAAATCGTTAAAAGGTGAAAACTCAAATAATCCTCCAAACGGCCCCGTAAAAGGCATGAACACCTCACACGGGACCAATGTAACTCGTAGGAACTTATCACGTAATCACGAGTCTTCCAGTTTGAGAATATGATGATAATTTGAAAATATCTAGCTTAGGCTTAAAAATAAGCCGTTAAAGGGTGAAAACCCAAACTACCATCTAAATAACCCTGTAAGATGCATGAACACCTCGTACAGGACCTTGTAACTTATAGGAACTGACCGTGTAGTCACGGGTCTCCCGGTTTGATAATACAATGTTTATTTAAAAATATCTAAATTAAACTTAAAACAAGCCATTAAAGGGTGAAAGCCCAAACCATCTCCTAAACGGCCCCGTAAGAGGCACTAACACCTCGCACGAGACCAACATAACTCATAGGAACTGACCGAGTAGTCAGGGGTCTCCTGGTTTGAGAAAATGATGATAATTTGAAACTATATAAATTAGGCTTAAAAACAAGACGTTAAAGGGTGAAAACCCAAACCAGCACCGTAAGATGCATGAACCCTTCGCGCTGGACCCAAGTAACTTGTATAAAATAACTGCGTAATCACGGGTCTCCTGGTTTGAGAATATGAAGATAATTTAAAAATATCTAGATTAAACTTAAAAATAAGCTATTACAGGGTGAAAACCCAAAGTAGTCTCCAAACGGCTCCGTAAGAAGCACTAACATCTCGTATGAGACTAATGTAACTCGTATGAACTGGCTACATAGTCACGAAACTTCCAGTTTGAGAATATAATAATAATTGTAACTCGTATATGTAATTTTTCAGCTTGAATACGATTTTTTGAAAAATTACTTCGTTACTAATGTCATATTTTTTTTTCGTGTCCTATTTTTTTGCAAGTTAACATTCAATCGCTAGCTTTTATCCACATGGAACACGCAAAGAAGTCGGTGGTTTACAACATGGGCATTATTTATTTAGTGTCCTTAATATTCAGGATTCCATTTTGTGTTATGGCCGAGCATGCTTTAATAGTTTTACTATTTACTTTTATGGTCGTGCGGGCTTTAGTAGTTTTATTGTCAACTTTTATGATTGTGCGGGCTTTATATTAGCAGGTTTTATATTGACAGGTTTTGGAATGCTCATAAATTAGAGGAAACTCTACCCAATTTTCTTGATATGGGAACTATTAACACATGTAATATTTTGAAGTTTATATGTACATTAGTTTATCAACAACATGCGATATTAATAATTTGCGAATTTTTGGAATTTCTTTTGCAAATAATAAATATTGTTCCTACCAGATTTGGAATTTGCTGATTTCCCAGATTTGTTTCCAAATTTTTTTTATTAATTGAAAAATCTAGCACGGTTTAAAATCATGCCAACACAGTGTCAATTTGTAAAATTTGAGTACGCTTATAAAATAATCGGGCACGTTTTATAACCGTGCCAAAAGCATGCCAAAAAATGAAAAATATGGCATGGTTTTAAACTATGCCAAAAGCGTGTCACATTCAATATCTAGCACGGTTTAAAAGTGTGCCAAAAGCGTGCCAGATTAAAATCTGGCACGGTCTAAAAGTGTGCCAAAAGCGTGCTAGATTTCCCAATCTGGCACGGTTTAAAACCGTGCCAGATTGGGTCTCGACGGTCTTAAACCGTGCCAGATTCCTATTTTTTGTGTAGTGTTATTCACCTCTTCGTCACTATGGCTAAGAGTGGATGGCATAGTAAATTTCTTGCCCTTTCTCTTTAGCATAGTAGGACATTCAAACGTTTTATGCCCTTTACCCTCGCACTCAAAACATCTCGCCTCTTCATCTTTTTCATTCTCACCGCTCTCACTGGCCTCTCTTTTATTTTTATCTTTGTCATACATCTTTTTATTGGAAGAATTTTCTTTGGAAAATTTGAGAAAATTTTTAAATTTTTTAGCAAACATGGCCACATCATCCAAAGTAAACTCTCCCTCAGACTCGAACTCACAAAAAATATCTCTTTCATCTTTTTCTCTTTCTTCCTAAACACTTTCTCACCTACTACACCAAAAACAGGAATCTGGCAGGGTTTAAAACTGTGACAGATCAAATCTGGCACAGTTTTGAGCTGTGCCAGAATCAGGTGTTCCAAAATGGCCATTTTTTTCTGGCACGGCTCAAAAGTGCGCCAAATTTGACCAAATAGGAACACTTCTGGCACATTTTTAAACCATGCCAGAATTTAATATTTATGGCACACTTTTGGCACCGTTTTGAACCGTGCCAGATGAAGCACATTTTGATAAACTTTTGGCACAGTTCAAAATCGTGCCAAAATTTGATACACTTTTGGCACGGTTTTGAACTGTGCTAAATTTTTGGATAAAAGAAAAAAAAATATTTGAAAACAAGAAAATTTACAAATTGCAAATCTTGCACGTTGTTGATAAACTAATGTACATACAAACTTCAAAATATTACAAGTCTTTAGTAGTTCACAGACAAAAAAAATGGACAGAGTTTCCTCTATTTTCTGGACATTCTAAAACATGTTAATATAAAACCTGCATAACATAAAGCCCGCACGACCACAAAATATAACAATAAACATACAAAAGTCAGCACGACCATAAAAGTTAACAATAAAACTACAAAAGCCCGCACGGCCATAACACAAAAAAATAGAATCATGAATAAACCCCTTGTTGTAAACCACTGAGTTCTCCGTGTGTTCCACGTGAATAAATGCTAACGATAAAATGTCATCCTACAAAAAAAAATAGGATACAAAAAAGATACGATATTAGTAACCAAGTAATTTATAAAAAAAAGCTTACTCAAGCTAAAAAAAATTACATATAGGAGTTGCAATTATTATTATATTCTAAAATTGAAAATCTTACGCAAGTTATGACTACCTGATCAATTCGTACAAGCTACATTGGTCTCGTGTGAGGTGTTAGTGCTTCTTACGGAATCATTTGGGGGTTGGTTTGGGTTCACCCTTCAACGGCTTATTTCTAAGCCTAATCCATATATTATCAAATTATTGTCATATTCTCAAACCGTGAGTCCCGTGACTATGCTGTCAGTTCGTAAAAGTTCCATTTGTCCCGTGCGAAGTGTTCGTGCCTCTTACAGGGATGTTTGGGGTTAGTTTGGGCTTTCACCCTCAAACGGCTTGTTTTTAACCCTAATCTACATATTTTGAAATTATCGTCATATTTTCAAACTGGGACACCCGCGACTACGCGGCCAGTTCGTACAAGTTACATTGGTCCCGTGCGAGGTGTTCGTATCTCTTACGGGGCCGTTTGGGGGCTAGTTTGGGTTTTCACCCTCAAACGGCTTATTTTTAAGCTTAATCGATATATTTTGAAATTATCATCATATTCTCAAACCGAGAGACTCACGACTACGCGATCAGTTCGTACAAGTTACATTGGTCCCGTGCGAGGTGTTCGTGCCTTTTACGGGGCCATTTGGGGGTTGGTTTGGATTTTCACCCTCAAGCGGCTTGTTTTTAAGCCTAGTCTACATATTTTGAAATTATCGTCATATTCTCAAATCGAGAGACCCGCGACTACGTGGTCAGTTCGTACAAGTTACATTAGTCCCGTGCGAGGAGTTCGGGCCTCTTACGGGCCCGTTTGAGGGCTGGTTAGGGTTTTCACCCTTTAAGGGCTTATTTTTAAGCTTAATCGATATATTTTGAAATTATCGTCTTATTCTCAAACCGGATGACCCGTGACTACGCGGTCAGTTCGTTCAAGTTACAATGTTCTCGTGCGAGGTGTTCGTGCCTCTTACGGGGCCGTTTGGGGGCTGGTTTAGGTTTTTACCCTCAAACGACTTGTTTTTAAGCCTAATCTACATATTTTGAAATTATCATCATATTCTCAAACTGGGAGACCCACGACTACGCGATCAGTTCGTACAAGTTACATTGGTCTCGTGCGAGGCGTTTGTGCCTCTTACGAGACCGTTTGGGGGCTGGTTTGGGTTTTCATCCTCAAACGGCTTATTTTTAAGCTTAATCGATATATTTTGAAATTATCATCATATTCTCAAATCGGGAGACCCACAACTATGCAATCAGTTCGTACAAGTTACATTGGTCCCGTGCGAGGTGTTCGTGTCTTTTTTGAGGCCGTTTGGGGGCTGGTTTGGGTTTTTACCCTCAAACGGCTTGTTTTTAAGCCTAATGTACATATTTTGAAATTATCATCACATTCTCAAGAAAAAAGACCCGTGACTATGCGGTCAGTTCGTACAAGTTACATTAGTCCCGTGCAAGGTGTCCGGCCTTCTTACGGGGCCATTTGAGGGTTGGTTTGGGATTTCACCCTTTAAGGGCTTGTTTTTAAGCTTAATCGATATATTTTGAAATTATCGTCATATTATCAAATCGGGAGACCCTTAAATACGCGGTCAGTTCGTACAAGTTACATTGGTCTCGTGCGAGGTGTTCGTGCCTCTTACGGGGCCGTTTGGGGGATGGTTTGGGTTTCACCCTTTAAGGGCTTATTTTTAAGCCTAATCCATATATTTTCAAATTATCATCATATTCTCAATCCGAGAGACCCGCGACTACGCGATCAATTCGTACAAGTTACATTGGTCCCGTGCGTGGTGTTCGTGCCTCTAACAGGACCGTTTGGGAGTTGGTTTGGGTTTTCACCCTCAAACGGCTTGTTTTTAAGCATAATCTATATATTTTGAAGTTATCATCATATTCTCAAATCGGGAGACCCGTGACTACACGGTCAGTTCGTACAAGTGAAATTGGTCCTATGCGAGGTGTTCGTGCCTCTAACGGGGCCGTTTGGGGGCTGGTGTGGGTTTTCACCCTCAAACGACTTGTTTTTAAGCCTAATCTACATATTTTGATATTATCGTCGTATTCTCAAACCGGGAGACCTGCGATTGTGCAGTCATTTCGTACAAGTTACATTGGTCTCGTACGAGGTGTTCGAGCCTCTTACGGGGCCGTTTGGGAGCTGGTTTGGGTTTTCACCCTTTTAGGACTTGTTTTTAAGCCTAATCATATATTATCAAATTATCGTCATATTCTCAAACCGAGAGTCCCATGACTATGCTCTCAGTTCGTATAATTTACATTGGTTCGGTGCGAGGTGTTCGTACCTCTTACGGGGCCGTTTGGGGGCTAGTTTGGGTTTTCACCCTCAAATGACTTGTTTTTAAGCCTAATCTACATATTTTGAAATTATCATCATATTCTCAAACTGAGAGCCCCGAGACTACGCGGTCAGTTCGTATAAGTTACATTACTCTCGTGCGAGGTGTTCGAGCCTCTTACGGAGTCGTTGGGGGCTAGTTTGGTTTTCACCCTTTAAGGGCTTATTTTTAAGCTTAATCGATATATTCTGAAATTATCATCATATTCTCAAATCGGGAGATCCGCGACTACGCGGTCAGTTCGTACAAGTTACATTGGTCCCGTGCGAGGTGTTTGGGCCTTTTACGGGGCCGTCTGGGGCTAGTTTAGGTTTTCACCCTCAAACGGCTTATTTTTAAGCCTAACCTACATATTTTGAAATTATCGTCATATTCTCAAATCGAGAGACCCGCGACTACGCGGTCAGTTCGTACGTTACATTAGTCTCGAGCGAGGTGTTAGGGCCTCTTTTGGGGCCGTTTGATGGCTGGTTTGGGTTTTCACCCTTTAAGGGCTTCTTTTTAAGCTTAATCGGTATATTTTGAAATTATGTTCATATTCTAAAATCGGGAGACCCGCAACTACGCGGTCAGTTCGTACAAGTTACGTTGGTCCCGTGCGAGGTGTTCGTGCCTCTAACGGGGTCGTTTGGGGGCTGGTTTGGGTTTTCACCCTCAAACGGCTTGTTTATAAGTCTAATCTACATATTTTGAAATTATCATCATATTCTCAAATCAGAAGGCCCGTGTCTACGCGGTCAGTTCGTACAAGTTACATTAGTCCAGTGCGAGGTGTTCGGGCCTCTTACGGGGCCGTTTGGGGGCTAGTTTGGGTTTTCACCATCAAATGACTTGTTTTTAAGCCTAATCAACATATTTCGAAATTTTCATCATATTCTCAAACTGATAGCCCCGGGACTACGCGGTCAGTTCGTATAAGTTACATTAGTCCCGTACGAGGTGTTCGAGCCTCTTACGGGGCCGTTTGGGGGCTAGTTTGGGTTTTCACCCTTTAAGGGCTTATTTTTAAGGTTAATCGATATATTCTGAAATTATCGTCATATTCTCAAATCAAGAGATCCGCAACTACGCGGTCAGTTCGTACAAGTTACATTGGTCCCGTGCGAGGTGTTTGTGCCTTTTACAGGGCCGTCTCGGGCTGGTTTGGGTTTTCACCCTCAAACGGCTTATTTTTAAGCCTAATCTACATATTTTGAAATTATCGTCATATTCTCAAACTGGGAGACCCGCGACTACGCGATCAGTTCGTACAAGTTACATTAGTCCCGAGCAAGGTGTTCAGGCCTCTTACCGGGCCGTTTGAAGGCTGGTTTGGGTTTTCACCCTTTAAGGGTTTCTTTTTAAGCTTAATCGATTTATTTTGAAATTATCATCATATTCTCAAATTAGGAGACCCGCGACTACACGATCAGTTCTTACAAGTTACGTTGGTCCCGTGCGAGGTGTTCGTGCCTCTAACGGGTTAGTTTGGGGGCTAGTTTGGGTTTTCACCCTCAAACGGCTTATTTTTAAACCTAATCTACATATTTTGAAATTATCGTCATATTCTCAAATCCGAAGGCCCGTGTCTACGTGGTTAGTTCGTATAAGTTTAATTAGTCCCGTGCGAGGTGTTCGGGCCTCTTACAGGGTCATTTGAGGGCTGGTTTGGATTTTTACCCTTTAAGCGCTTGTTTTTAAGCTTAATCGATATATTTTGAAATTATCGTCATATTCTCAAATCGGAAGACCCGTGATTACGCGATCAGTTCGTACAAGTAACATTGGTCTCGTACGAGGTTTCGTGCCTCTTACGGAGGTGTTTGGGGGCTGGTTTGGGTTTCACCTTTTAAGGGCTTATTTTTAAGCCTAATCCATATATTTTTAAATTATCGTCATATTCTTAAACCGGGAGACCCGCAACTATGCGATCAGTTCGTACAAGTTACATTGGTCCTGTGCGAGGTGTTCGTGCCTCTTATGGGACCGTTTGGGGGTTGGTTTGGGTTTTCACCCAATTTGGACTTGTTTTTAAGCTTAATCTACATATTTTGAAATTATCGTCATATTCTCAAACTGGGAGACATGCGACTACGCGATCAGTTCGTACAAGTTACATTGGTCCCGTGCGAGGTGTTTGTGCCTATTACGGGGCCGTTTGGGTTTTCACCCTCCAAAGGCTTGTTTTTAAGCCTAATCTACATATTTTGAAATTATCGTTCTATTCTCAAACCGGGAGACCCGCTACTACGCAGTCAATTTTTACAAGTTACATTGGTCCCGTGCGAGGTGTTTGGGGCTCTTACGGGGCTGTTTGGTGGCTGGTTTGGATTTTCACCCTTTAAGGGCTTGTTTTTAAGCTTAATCGATATATTTTGAAATTACCATCATATTCTCAAACCGGGAGACCCGTGACTATGCGGTCAGTTCGTACAAGTTACATTGGTCCCGTGCGAGGTGTTCGTGCCTCTTACGGGGCCGTTTAGGGGCTGATTTGGGTTTTTACCCTTAAACGACTTGTTTTTAAGCCTAATCTACATATTTTGAAATTATCATCATATTCTCAAACCGGGAGACCCGTGACTATGCGGTCAGTTCGTACAAGTTACATTAGTCCCGTGCGAGATGTTCGTGCCTCTTACGAGTTCGTTTGGGGGCTAGTTTGGTTTTTTAACCTCAAATAGCTTGTTTTTAAGCCTAATCTACATATTTTGTAATTATCATCATATTCTCAAACCGGGAGACCCATGACTATGCGATCAGTTCGTACAAGTTACATTGGTCCCGTGCGAGGTGTTCGTGCCTCTTACAGGGTCGTTTGGGGGTTGGTTTGAGTTTTCACCCTTTAAGGTCTTATTTTTAATCCTAATCCATATATTATCAAAATATCATTATATTCTCAAATCGAGAGGCCCGTGACTATGTTGTCAGTTCGTACAAGTTATATTGGTCCCGTGCGAGGTGTTCGTGCCTTTTACGGGGCCGTTTGGGGGCTGGTTTGGGTTTTCACCGTCAAACGGCTTATTTTTAAGCCTATTCTACGTATTTTGAAATTATCATCATATTCTCAAATTGAGAGATTCGCGACTACGCGGTCAGTTCATATAAGTTACTTTGCTCCTTTGCGAGGTGTTTATACCACTTACGGGGCCGTTTGGGAGCTGGTTTGGTTTTTCACCCTTTAAGGGCTTGTTTTTAAGCCTAATCCATATATTATCCAATTATTGTCATATTCTCAAACCGAGAGGCCAGTGACTATGCTATCAGTTCGTAGAAGTTACATTGGTCCCGTGCAAGGTGTTCGTGCCTCTAACGGGGCCGTTTGGTGGCTAGTTTGGGTTTTCACCCTCAAACGGTTTGTTTTTAAGCCTAATATACATAATTTGAAATTATCGTCATATTCTCAAACCGGGAGACCCACGACTACGTAGTCAGTTCATACAAGTTACATTAGTCCCGTGCGAGGTGTTCGGGCCTCTTACGGAGCCGTTTGGAGGCTGGTTTGGGTTTTCAACCTTTATGGGCTTGTTATTAAGCTTAATCGATATATTTTGAAATTATCATTATATTCTCAAACCGAGAGACCCGTGACTACGTGGTATGTTCGTACAAGTTACATTGGTCCCGTCCGAGGTGTTCATGCCTTTTACGAGGCCGTTTGGGGTCTAATTTTTGTTTTCACCCTCAAACGGCTTGTTTTTAAGCCTAATCTACATATTTTGAAATTATCGTCATATTCACAAATCGGGAGATCCGTGACTACGCGGTCAGTTCGTACAACTTACTTTAGTCTCGTTCGAGGTATTCGAGCCTCATACGGGGCCGTTTGAGGGCTGGTTTGTGTTTTCACCTTTTAAGGGCTTATTTTTAAGCTTAATCGATATATTTTGAAATTATCATCATATTCACAAACCGGGAGACCCGTGGCTACGCGGTCAGTTCGTCCAAGTTACATTGGTCCCATGCGAGGTGTTCGTGCCTATTACGGGGCCGTTTGGGGGCTTATTTTGGTTTTCACCCTCAAATGGCTTGTTTTTAAGCCTAATCTACATATTTTGAAATTATTGTCATATTCTTAAATCGGGAGACCCGCGACTACGCGGTCAGCTCTTACAAGTTACATTGGTTACGTGCGAGGTATTTGTGCCTCTTGCGGGGCCGTTTGGGGGCTGGTTTGGGTTTTCACCCTTTAAGGGGTTGTTTTCAAGCCTAATCCATATATTATCAAATTATCGTTATATTCTCAAATCGAGAGGCCCGGGACTATACTGCCAGTTCGTACAAGTTACATTGGTCCCGTGCGAGGTGTTTGTGCCTCTTACGGGGCCGTTTGGGGGCTGTTTTGGGTTCACACCCTCAAACGACTTATTTTTAAGCCTAATCTACATATTTTGAAATTATCAACATATTCTCAAATTGGGAGACCCTCGACGACGCCGTCAGTTCGTACAAGTTACATTAGTCATGTGCGAGTTGTTCGGGCCTCTTACGGGGCCGTTTGGGGGATGGTTTTGGGTTTTCACCCTTTAAGGGCTTATTTTTACGCTTAATCGATATATTTTGAAATTATTATCATATTATCAAATCGAGAGACCCGTGACTACGCAGACAGTTCGTACAGGTTACATTAGTCCCGTGCGAGGTGTCCGTGCCTTTTACGGGGTCGTTTGTGGGTTGGTTTGAGTTTTCACCCTCAAACGGCTTGTTTTTAAGCCTAATCTACATATTTGAAATTGTCATCATATTCTCAAATTGGAAGACCCGTGTCTACGTGGTCAGTTTATACAAGTTACATTAGTCCCGTGCGAGGTGTTCAGGCCTCTTACGGGGCCGTTTGAGGGCTGGTTTGGGTTTTCACCCTTTAAGGGCTTATTTTTAAGCTTAATCGATATATTTTGAAATTATCATCATATTCTCAACCCGGAAGACCCGTGACTACGCGGTCAGTTCGTACAAGTTACATTGATCTCATGCGAGGTGTTCGTGCCTCTTACGGGGCTGTTTGGGGGCTGGTTTGGGTTTTCACCCTTTCGGGGCTTGTTTTCAAGCCTAACTCATATATTTTAAAATTATCGTCATATTCTCAAACTGGGAGACCCACAACTATGCGGTCAGTTCGTACAAGTTACATTGGTCCCATGCGAGGTTTTCGTGCCTCTTATGGAACCGTTTGGGGGCTGGTTTGGGGTTTCACCCTTTTTGGCCTTGTTTTTAAGCTTAATCTACATATTTTGAAATTATCGTCATATTCTCAAATCGGGAGACATGTGACTATGCAGTGAGTTCGTACAAGTTACATTGGTCCTCTGCGAGGTGTTTGTGCCACTTACGGGGCCGTTTGGGGGTTGGTTTGGATTTTCGTCCTTTAACGGCTTGTTTTTAAGTCTAATCCATATATTATCAAATTATCATCATATTCTCAAACCGAGAGGCCCGTGACTATGCTATCAGTTCGTACAAGTCACATTGGTCCCGTGCGAGGTGTTCGTGCCTCTTACGGGGCCGTTTAGAGGCTGGTTTGGGTTTTCACCCTCAAACGGCTTGTTTTTAAGCCTAATCTACATATTTTCAAATTATCGTCATATTCTCAACCGGTAGACCCGCGACTACGCGATCAGTTCGTACAAGTTACATTAGTCCCGTGCGAGGTGTTCGGGCCTCTTACGGGGCCGTTTGGGGGCTGTTTTGGGTTTTTACCCTTTAAGGGCTTGTTTTTAAGCTTAATCGATATATTTTGAAATTATCATCATATTCTCAAATAGAGAGACCCATGACTATGCGGTCAGTTCGTACAAGTTACATTGGTCGCGTGCGAGGTGTTCGTACCTCTTACGAGTTCGTTTGGGGGCTAGTTTGGGTTTTTAACCTTAAACGGCTCGTTTTTAAGCCTAATCTACATATTTTGTAATTATCATCATATTCTCAAACCGGGAGACCAGTGACTATGCAGTCAGTTTGTACAAGTTACATTAGTCTTGTGAGAGGTGTTCGTGCCTCTTACGAGTTCGTTTGGGAGCTGGTTTGAGTTTTCACCCATTAAGGGCTTATTTTTAATTCTAATCCATATATTATCAAAATATCATTATATTCTCAAATCGAGAGGCCCGTGACTATGCTGTCAGTTCGTACAAGTTACATTGATCCCGTGCGAGGTGTTCGTGCCTCTTACGGGGTCGTTTGGGGGCTGGTTTGGGTTTTCACCCTCAAACAGCTTGTTTTTAAGTCTAAGTGTTGAGTTTTATAAATTATCATCATATTCTCAAACCGGAAAACCCGTGACTACGCGATCCGTTCCTATACGTTACATTGGTCCCGTATGAGGTGTTTGTGCCTCTTACGAGTTCGTTTGGGGGCTGGTTTGGGTTTTCACCCTTTAATAGCTTGTTTTTAAGCCTAATCTTGATATTTTTAGATTATCGCCATATTCTCAAATCGGGAGACATATGCGAGTAGTTGATACAAGTTATAATGGTCCCGTACGAGGTGTTCGTGCCTCTTACGAGCTCGTTTGGGGGTTGGTTTAGGTTTTCACCCTTTAACGTCTTGTTTTTAAGTCTAATTATTGATTTTTATGAATTATCATCATATTCATAAATCAGGAGTTCCGTGACTACGCGGTCAGTTCCTACAAGTTATATTGGTCCCGTGCAAGGTGTTTGTTCCTCTTACGGGTCTGTTTGGGGGCTGGTTTTGGTTTTCACCCTTTAACGGCTTCTTTTCAAGCCTAATCTATATATTTTCAAATTATCGTCATATTCTCAAACTGGGAGACCCGTGATAATGCGGGAAGTTGCTACAAGTTACATTGGTCCCGTACGAGGTGTTCGTACCTCTTACGGGGTCGTTTGGGGGCTGGTTTTGGTTTTCACCTTTTAACGACTTATTTTTAAGTCTAATTGTTGATTTTTGCAAATTATCATCATATTCCCAAATCGGGAGTCCCGTGACTACGCGTTCAGTTCCTACAAGTTACATTGGTCCCGTGAGAGGTGTCTGTGCCTCTTACGGTGACGTTTGGGGGTTGGTTTAGGTTTTCACCCTTTAACGGCTTATTTTTAAGCCTAATCTAGATATTTTTAAATTATCGTCATATTCTCAAATCGGGAGACCCGTGATTGCGTGGTCAGTTCCTACAAGTAACATTTATCCCGTTTGAGTTATTTGTGCTTCTTATGGGGCCATTTGGGGGCTGATTTTGGTTTTCACCCTTTAACGGCTTGTTTTTAAGTCTTAGTGTTATTTTTTGCAAATTATCCTCATATTCTCAAACCGAGAGAACTGTGACTATGTGGTCAGTTCCTAGAAGTTACATTGGTCCCGTGCGAGGTGTTCATGCCTCTTATGGGGCCGTTTGACAGGCTGGTTTAGATTTTCACCCTCTAACGGTATGTGTTGCATTGATCTCGTACGAGGTGTTCGTGCTTCTTTGGGGTTGTTTGGAGGTTATTTTGGGTTTTCATCCTCTAACGGTATGTTTTTAATCAATTTATAACGTTTATTGATTTTATAAAATTTTGGCATAGTTTCGTTTGTTTATTCTTTAAATCCAGCATGTTTTAACATTCAAAATAAACTCAACAACAACAGCAAATTCCAAAACCAAATCACCAGCAATTCCCTTCCACCAATTTAACTAAATAAGCTCATAAAGTAAGCCATTTTACGTTTGGCTACTTGTTGCCGCTATTTCAGGCCATTTTTTTATTTAATGCTGCAACATTTAAAGAGAATTTGAGACTTTGAGACTAACTAGATTTTATTTGTATTTTGATAGCCACCCGATGAACTCTTCGCGCCATAACTTCTCGAAAGTATCCCATTTGGTCCAACAATGTCTGCAAATTCTGAAATCTTCTATTCTGAGCTGCATTTAGTTGTTCATTAGATGATATGTTATCTTTCAAGCTTTTCAGCTCTTCATTATGAGACCGAGACTGTGTTATGACTGTTGAAGTGTCAGAAGACTTATATTAGAATGCTTATCTTATAAAATACAAAAAGGATAAAAAGGAGAAATAACTGAAAATTGCACTTATCATTCATCAAATCATCCTATATTTTACTCCAATACGATGTCTTGAAGAATTCCACGATGCTAGGTTTCACGTCAGTTACAGGCTCCTAAATTCAAAATCAATGCATGAAAGAATAAAACGAAACTAGTTGATGATGTGGGTGAAACATGTCTAATATGCACAATGTCAAGAATATTATTATGACACATAAATTGAAATCAAATTTTGTAAGGGTAAAATCAGTTTGTACCTTTCCTTCTTGAACTGAACCTCTCACCTTTTTTTTTTCATGGGGTATGTCATTCAGGTTTGTGTTGATTTTTTTCCTACCATTTCACCTTTAAACCTTTTTTTGTACCATATAAAAAAAACCCAAATCTCTTGAAAATTTAAAAACTGTGTTGTGCAATCCCCAAACATTATAACATCGATATCAATCACATTAAAAGTTCAACGTAAGCTAACTGGAAAACAATTTTAATGATTTAGGCACCAAGTTAATTTTAGTATTTTACGCCATTTTGGCTCTAAAAATATGTAACTACTCCAAAGCTTCATTTTGCTTACACCAATTGCCAAAATCAATTAAAACAACCTCTCGAGTATAAAAATGAAATATATACGTGCAAAGAGAAGTGGAGCAACAAAACTTGATTATTACCCGCCTATGTATTATGGCTGCTAATAAAACCTAAAAATAAAAGGAGTTGTCCACCCAAATACCCGCCTATGTATTATGTATTCATATGAACTAACTAGATAATTTTCTATTTTGTAACATGAATAAGAAATTTATTTCCCTAGTTCTCTCCACAAATTTAGAAAGAATTCATACGAGGAAAACCACAGTAAATTCATTCTTTGTATCCTTTGTGTTTGCTTCCACATCTAAGATAACTTTTTAAAATCAATCAGTGTCTCTCCACAAAAACGATACACACACACATATACATGTATCCAAATGTAAAAATATAACTAGGTATTCAATAAGCTACTTGTAGGGTTATCGCCTAAACTTTTAATTTTAGCAATATTTTCCCTGAACTTTCATAATTATCACATAATCGCAGTGGCACTATTAGCTTTCACGTATAGCCCCCATGTCGCGGAAAAATTAACATTGTATCTAACATGGATTGCTTCATGACAATAATAATAATAATAATAATAATAATAATAATAATAATAATAATAATAATAATAATAATAATAATAATAATAATAATAATAATAATAATAATAATAATAATAATAATAATAATAATAATAATAATAATAATAATAGTTCAGGGTATATATTACTGAAATTAAAAGTTTAGGCAAATTGTTACCAGGGGTAAAATTAAAAGTAAATGGAGATGAAGAACCTGATTTTAAAATGAAGCTTTTGCCTTTACGAGCACGGCCGTAGACGGAGACAACGCCGACGGGATCTTTGACGAGTTGAAGAACTAAAATGGCTTCCGGATCCATCTGGAACTTTACTTTGACCGTGCAGTAAACGAGGCGAATCGGGCAAGCATGGCCGACTGAAGAACTTTCGGTTACCAGAATTGCGACGGGCTCTTTGACGAGATGAAAAACTGCACGGTCGCAGTAAACGAGGTCGGCTGAGATGGCAGATGAGGCGTAGGAAGGGGGATGAGGCGGTGGCTCTAGGTAGTGTCTATAAATCAATCACTTAAATCGACCGCTGACCGAAGTGAGGAGAAGAAGAAGTGGGGGACACCGGATGGGGAGGGGGAGAGAGAACGAAAGGTCTCGGGGAACTTTGAGAGAGATAAAGAGAGCGCGACTAAGAAATGGGGGGAAAGATGTGGGAAAAAATTGTGGAAAAAATAAAACCTAAGGGTATTTATATTTTAGTAAGTGTCCTCAATTTTGGCACACTTAAAAACAGTGCCAAATTTTGGCACGGTTTTAAAGTGTACTAGATTGTTATTATACCGTGCCAGAATTTAATATCAGGGTGTGCCAAATTGCTATTTTTGGTGTAGTAGATTGTGCCTTAAGTGCAATCCCTCTATCCTTAGGCTTAATGGTTTTGAAAAACATGTCGATCTCGTAAGTTTGAAGGTCTCCTATGAGTTCTTCTAACCTAGACCTCAGGAATAAAAAGGGGTGGGAGTGACCTCAAAATCTTTGTAACAACCCTCGTGTCCTCAGTTTTCTCACCTAAATTAAATCTCGTAGTGACTATGTTCGACAATCTAGCATAAAACTCGTAAAAACACTCGGACTCTGATATGGTGATAGTCTCAAACTGGGTGGTCAAATTTTGCAACTTAGACACCTTAAATGCGTTGATACCCTCATGTATCAATTGGAGGATATCCCATGCCTATTTAAACGTGGTGTACATCATAATACGGCATAACTCCTCAGGGGTGATAGCTCTAGAAATAACGCTCAGGGCATGGGAGTCAAAGTTACTCCGTTTATAATCATCCTCGGCCTAGTCCGACACAGGTTTGGGATTTATGACATTATCGACGGTGACAGTGGGACGATTCCATCCTATTTCATAAATAATCCAAACATGTTCATCAATAGCCTTTAAACCAGATTTCATGCGGGCTTTCCAATAAGCATAATTCGCGCCATCAAAGACGGGCAACCGATTATATAAGTTCTCAATTGGAAAAATTGCAAAAAATTTCAAAATTAGATTTTTCAACAAAAAATCTTTATCACAAAAATTTTACGGAAAAAAAATCACTCAATAAATTAAAATAACCTCTCCTCTGATACCCATTTCTAGAATGCGTGATATCGATTATTTATTTAATTCGCAAAATTCTAATTTTAAACTTATATAATTAGAGTCAATCTTTGATCCAAATTAAATAAACCCTAATCATGCATCTATGTAATATAAATCAAATATGTAAATCAAACAATCACAAATCGAGGTTCAGGAAAAAACCTCTTTCGGGTTAAACCTTTATTTCACTATATAATGCAAATCGTAACTTACAATTGCACAATAAAATCTGCAATGAATTTACCACACCAAACCCACATAGACTGCAACCTAGTATCCAGCAAAGATCCCCTCAAGAACCTCATTGGCCGCAGTCGTCAGCAAGCATCTCCCGTAACAACTACCAATCCAGCAGTAGAAATGGCACTCCACAAAGATAAACTTACAATAAGTATTTTAGGTTCCATAAACGATTCACAAAAGGATTGGGAAGTTTTGGTGAATCAAAAACTAGGTTTTTAACCTTAAAATATGAAGACTAAAAGTTTGCCAAAATGCATTTTTCGTATATTAAAGTTCTTAATGAAACAGGTCTTCAAAACAGGTATTTATAGTTGAACAAAAAATTTGAGGCAGCGCATGTCGTTAGAAGTCGTTCGGACGATATGTTCATGTCATTTTAACGACATCTGATGTCGTTACTAATGCCCTTTAAAAACATAAAACAGTACGGGTTTGTTAGAAGCAGCAAATATATGACCCTGCGAGCGACCCTTCAAACGACATGTGATGTCGTTAGAAGCAGTCATTTGAATGATAGGAGCGATAAAATATTATTTTAAAAAGCTCGCCTACAAGTCTTAAAAAATTAATTTTGACTTAGAAAAATGCCTCGGTTTGATAAAAATATTTTCGAAAAGTATCCCAATAATAAAGTAAAGCATTTACGAAACATAAACACATTTTATATATATTTAAACCTCATGTCGCGCATATGTTGAATATGCTTGAAATTCGGATCTGTCTTCTTGAACAATGAACGTGAACTTCTTCGACGATTGTAGCGGTATACAACCTACTCTATAAAAACTACGAACTACAGAAATTATGTCCTTACAGGAGTAAAAGGAGAAATCCAAACAACTCGAAGAACATTGAAAATATGGGCTGGGAGGTCAATGGATACCCCAACGTTGATAGCATACATAAGATGCACGTGATCGGGCGTGATCTGAGTATGGTTTGTGTGTGGAATTGGTAGGCCCCTTTTTCTATGTGGAATGTGTTTTAAGGATGACAAAAATAACTTTCTTTTTATGAAAACCCTTTTTCTAATTTTTAATTCGCACCAAATTGTGAACCAATTTTAACTTAACCAAATTTTATCTTGATTAATCCTAAACATTCATCTAGTGATTAAAGCAAGTAAAGTAAGGGAAAAACCTTGGAAGGCCCAAGCCAGACAATCACTATGATGTGGAATTACAAGGAACATACACAAATCTTACTCAACGACTCGATCCCTATGATACTTGACGCTCTTTTGATATTCAACCACTACTCCACAGTGCCCACGCGAATCCTTTCGTGATACCTGTCCACAACAGTCGCCTCCACAAATGCCTCGGTGTCCACCGATATGGCTTGTAATGTCTATGATGTTGAACACGACTCTTTCGCTTCTTCACCGCAAAATCCATAAATGTGCTTTGTAGAACAAACCACTCTTAGTGCAAATAAAGATCACTATATCAAATTATAATGAAAACATCTTTGAAACTCTAAGGATGTACTTAGAAAACCTTAGTAAAATTTATGTAAACCACGTACTGGATTGTAAAGTAATTTTCAGATTGTACACTGCCAAAAGTCAGAGGAAACCACGCCTTAAATAGATTTCTGAGGCGACGGCTCGCTTGTACGACTATAGTTGTCGCTCGAACGACTGTTAATGTCGTTTGATGTCGTTTGAGCGACAGAGTGAAATAGAGTTTGTATAGAATACAACTATAATCCATCCTTCTCAGAATAAAACGAAGTGTAAACATTTTAAAACTCTTTAAAAACATTATAAAACATTTCTTTAATAAAAATAACATCCTTAAACAATTTAAAAATAAATTCCAAGTCCCATTAAAATTACGCATTCATACCCGAGCGATCTCGGAACGCAGTTTGACTTGAAGACAAAATATGCGCCATAAAACCGGTATGATAAATCTTTGAAGCTTTTTTGCAACGTCTTCAATAAATTCAATATATCATAGTCTGTATGGGATCGTGATAATAAAAATACTACCTATGACTCAAACGTGTTTTGTTTTGGAAATAATTCAAAACTATACAACGGACTCAATTGGAAATTTTGTCCTTACAAATCTCCCCCTTTGACTATTCCAGGACAAAACCAACAGTGAAATGCCTAAGTCGTAACGTCAAGCCGTATGACGCCAAAATCCCAGCCCATAAACCTAGAATAAAAAAAACACAAGGCAAGACTAGTAAATGATAGTCCATCAAGCATGAACTGTCTGAATAGGATGTAGTCTTGAAATATTGAATCTCTTAAGCATGCCTATACACATGAAATAGACAAATACCCAGTGAAGTCTAGAGGAAACAAGTGAGCAAAAATACGGATACCAATTTATAAACACCATCAAAATCAGGATACCAATTTGTTCAAACTAATTATACGCATGAAAGCATATGATATCAACTGGTAATGCAAAAAAATCTATGTGCTCAACAAAAAAAATCTCCCCTACATCATATACATCTCTCCCCCTTTTTGTCTCGAATAGACAACCCGATGAAAAGATAAACATATCTATCAAGCGATAATCAATGAAGTGTAACTAGATAATCATGAAACAACGAGCTAATAGTGATAAAAAATTGCCAAATTCGTAGATAGCAAACAAGAATCACACAACAAGAATCGCCAATCTAAGCAGGTGTGACTGAACGAACACAATGATGTAATAGATGTAATAAATGAGAATATCTATATAGCAAATTATCCAGAAGCAAACCAACAATACAAAAAATATGTCAATATGAACTAGTGTACCGAGACAGAAGGAAACAAAAATCCCAGAAGGTCGCTCGAACGAGACAGCCTTGTCGTTCAAACGACATAGGCTTCTCTCTTGAAGGCATCGCGCGAGATTGATATCTCGCTCGAACGAGAAAACCAAGAACTCAGTTCCAGTTCTAAATAACATGAAGTATCGTCTAGTGAATTTTTTTGAAAAAACTAACTGGAAAGAGCAGAAACTGCAAAACAGTAACAAAACAGAAAACAAAACAAACAAAACAAAGTGAGTTACATGCTAACATGATACCAATGTGCTCAAACATGAACATGGAATGTATGGGCGTGAAACACAACAAATGAATCACAATTCTAACACATCAAAACGATCAAGAAGCTTTAATTGATAGCTATAAGTCATCAAACTTTATTTTAGTCATATGTGACATTTAAAGTGCGAGCTTAATGGAGTAAACAAACATCATGCACATAAATTCTGAATTTTGACAATTCTACAAACAATGACGTCTTGACACGATTTTTCAACATTAGGATTCGTGATGCAAATCCGTTTAAATTATCCATCCAAACTCCTTCAAATATATATAATATTTTTCTTTTGGAATGAATATAAACTAATTTGGCCCATCTTGGCATATGATTCTTTTTATTGACTTGATTTTCTTTTGGTCTTTTTTAAACGGTGGCTTTCACGACGAGTCAATTTTGCACTCTCATAGCCCTTTCCCGTGAACACTTATCATTTTTTAATTTTCATCCTCGCGACAAACATTTTTTACATGCACACCTACTCCTTAAGTCTACTTGTGCATAGATGACAAAATTGAGATAAGAACGTCTCACCAAACTCAAATATGCAAGAGAAGTCAAACATCCATATAAACTCGTGCACGTGTACAAAGATGGCATATATACAAAGTCAAATCAAAAAGAATATCGAAACAACCCCATGATACAATGGATAAGGTCATTCTAAGCATCAATAATTATAACCAAGTGTCCTAGCCACATGGATAATGAAAGGATGTGGATCCAAGCACATCAATATGCCATAACAAGCATGTAAACTTGCAACACAAAAACAAATCGAAAATCTTTTTGTGTTTTTCTAAAAATATTTTTGACCCATTTTAAAACCAAAAATCTTTTTTGTATTTTTCAAAAAATTTTATCAAAAACAAAATCTTTTTCAATTTTTCAAATAAGACTCAATAAATGAAAAAAATATAATACAAAAGTTATACAAAACATAACACTAGCAAGATATAAATCATGATGCCAAGACTAGCGTATGACAAATATGGAAACACAATCATCCTTTAGACCTAGCATGGGAAGAATCAAGTGCAACCAAATGAGAACCATGAAGTTTAAGTCCTAAAGCCTCTAAGTTCGATTTCCTAACCCAAATAGGTGTGACATGACGCATGGGGGTTTTGGGAACTGACACGACTTTATTCCTTAACTTCCTAAGAGCATTCCTAAGGTCGTAGCAAAAATGTCTAAGGTGACCTTTCCTACCGCAATGTGTGTAACTGTAAAGATGGTGGGAATGATTACCAAAATGTTTACCTTTCCTCACGTTCCTAGTGAGATCTCTCACACGGTTGGTATTGGCTTTGTTAATGGAAATAACTCTATCATCGTAGCCTATACCACACCTATCACTTTTGACTTGGATGGTGCCTAACATCCCATCTAACTTCTTTGACCTAGATTCCAAGTCAAACTTCACCTTACTTGAGTCTTTTAACTTCTATTCTAACTCACAAATCCTAGATTCAAGCACACGCCTAGACTGCTCAAACTCTAGCACCTTTTTTTTCAATGCCTCAATCGAACCACAAAATCTCTCTATCTCTTTCTCAACGTACTCTATCTTATTCCTAAGCATCTTCTCTCATGCCCTAAGATCCTCAATCAAAGCATCATTATTTTCTACGACACACTCATTTAACCTAGCTTACAATTTAGAATTTCCCCTTTTCACCTTTACTCCCTCAGCATACAATTCATTAAAGGCAACTTGCAACTCTTTCACATCAACCTCCCCTTCCTCACCCACTTCACCCTCACTCACTTGGGATTCAATGGCCTCGGAAGTGTCATGCACAAGATAATCTTAATGGGAAGATTTATCGTCATTGCTCACATGACATGCCAAGAAAGCAACAAACTTGCTCTCATTGGGGGAACTCTCTCTCTCTTCCGGGTCACTATCACTTAAGGACGCATTATAAGTTATCGATTTCTTGCCCTCTTTCTTAAGTCTAGCGGGACACTCGATAACTTTATAACCATACCCCTCACACCCAAAACACATATCCGACTCAACCCTATTAAATTTTCACTCTTATCTTTAGGGGTGGATTCTAATTTATTGTTCTTGAATTTCTCAAACTTTTTGGCATCTTTTGGCTGATTTCAAAATTTAAGAAACCTTTTGCACTTCTTTGCCAACAAGGCGACATCCTCAAAATTGAAATCGGAATCATCATCCGAAATTTTAGTCTCCTCATCCCGGCCTTTCAAAGCAATGCCCTTTTATTTATTTGACACTTGCTAGGAGGTAAACATATCAAGTTCATAGGTTTTTAGGTCACCTATAATTTCTTTAAGTTTCGACGACTCAAGCATACCTAGAGAATTTAAAACGGTCACTTTTGCATCAAACCTACTCGACAAATATGTAACACCCCGTATTTTTTAGGATAAATAATCTATTTAATTGGGTGAATTAGAAATTTGAATTAAATTGTTATTTTGGAGAAACTATTTAATCTCGAGAATTCATTTTAATTTGGTGAATTAAGATTTATTTAATTCGGTTTATTTTTAGAGATTCACATGTTTCGTATTTTGGGATCGAAATTGGAGAATGTTATGAAGTAACTCGGATGATGATTCTGAGTGCACAGTTGATTCCTGATAGGTTGAAATAGTTGAAAAGGAGTACCCGTGGGTAGTAATGGGGTCTCGGTACATTTTTAGGCATAACTGGGCCCACGTTCGGGTCATTTGGGCTTGGCCCATTAGCCTAAAAATGGGATTGATGATTTTTAACCTATGTCTAAAAGGGTTGAACGACCGATTACATCATTCTAAACCTAAGACTTTGATAGAAAAATAGGGGGAGCAATTGGGGATCTTTTGGGAGCTAAACCAAGAAGAGATTGATGTGTTCTTCGTCAAATCTTGTCTACATCAAAGGAAATCAGACCCTACAAAATTATCCAGGCAAGTAGTTAAACTTTCTTTCATTTAAATTACGGTATTACGATTCATATCATGGTGGGTATAAACCATATTCATTTTGGGATGAGTTATTAGAGCAAAATTCGATTTTGGGTGGGTATCACATTATAAATCTGGGTTTGGGGAATTTAAGCATTAAGGGTGAAATTTATGTTTAATTCATGTGAGAATAATATCGTATGAGGCTAGAATATGATTTAGAATTGAAAACCTATAGAAATTGTTATTGAATTCGGATTATTGAATCGAAATGAGAATTGTGAAGGGACATTGAGAAAAACCCAATTTATGAACCCTAGAATTTTAATGAAAATTATTGAGGATTAATGTCATATATTAGTGTTTGAACATGTTTATAGATGAAATAAATATGGGAGATAAAGTAATCGAGGTCTGGATTGAAGTTGGAAAGCTTCAGAGTTTAAAAATGGTGGAAAACAGAATCGGGTAAGAAGATGGATACATGCTCGATCGATCGATCGACCATTCATCGATCAATTGACCCCTTAAGTTATTCTAAAATATGAGATTGTATATCTTTTTGTCACGATCGCATGGAAGCCGACTTCATATTTTTCTGATTTTCTTTGAATTAGTTATGATTTTTCCACAAAAGGGTGTCTGAAACCGAAATCCTTTGAGAGAAATAAAATCTGGTTTATTTAGGGATGTCCGTAGATGAGTGTAGGACTTTGGAAAATATTAAGGAACATTATTTTGACCTTAAAATTGTATGGGAATTAATTCAAAGTATGGATTTAGAGTGTTTAGGATGAACAACCCTCGAAAATATATAATCGAATTCGTATGGAAATTTCGAATGAAATTCGGATACAGACTAGATTGAGATGTGCTTAGTATCTTGAAATGAAAACATGAATGTGAGTTAATACTTATAGAATTAAGAGTCGGGGTCATGACTCGGATATTTTTAGGCTAGTGCGACGAGAGTTAGGAATAGTGTAGCCGGTTTAATTTATTATAGATGTATATAATAAATTATCGAATATTGAATTTAATAAACGGTGTTCTACCTAATAGTGGGACTTGGTGTGATATATTCTAAAGAGTAAAGATATGGACCGAATGAGTGATTCGGGGTATTGTAGTTGGGTGACACTACTTTAATAAATTAATTATTGTGAAATTGATTAGATTAATCGGTGTAATTTATAATGTAACGAATTCGGGGAATGAGCGAATCTATGACTTAGATCAGTAGGATATGATTGAATTACCTATTGCAATATTTTAAAGGATAATTGGAACACTTTGAGTAAGAATACTCGGGAATATACGATGAGATGTATAATTGAAATTTAATAATACGTAGAATATTCATGGGATCTACATATACTACGTATGAGACACATAATATAGGTCACGTGAATACCTATATTTCTGATAGTAAATTATATATATAAGTTGTGTGAATGCCTATTGTATGATTTCTTATGTGTATGCATCATACCGCGCTACTTGTTATAACGGAGGTTTTCGGGTCGGGACAGTCTTATTCTGATGAGCCCAATTGGGGAGATATTGACTTGCACCTCAGAATATAGAACCTTGGTTCAGCCTATTTGTGAATGATAGTGCAAACGGTCATCGAGGTGAGCGGGTATGTGCGTCTCCCTTTTGACTTGGAACTATGATTCGCCTCTAATATGCGTGTGATTGTTATTTATGGTTGAGAGAGATAAATAACCAATGGTCCTTATTTAGTACGTAATGTACCGGACCTTGATAGCAGAGTATGCTTGCACCGTAGCTTAGCTCTGGGGTGCCATATTAGTATATATATAATAGAATGATAAATATATATACTTGTGGTTTATTCTACTGTGTGTACTTAGTAGATGATGAGCCATGATTTATTAGCAGAGTTTGCTTTGTATCACAACTGCGCCTAAGAGTGTTGTATTATTGTGTGTGTGTGTGTGTGTGTATATATATATATATATATATATATATATATATATATATTAAGTTTCACATACTTAGATCATTTTAGGTGTTACTAACTTATCATCTACTAAACTCTCACAGTAGAATAAATTACAAGTGTATATGTGTATATATATATATATATATACACATATACACTTGTAATTTATTCTACTGTGAGAGTTTAGTAGATGATAAGTTAGTAACACCTAAAATGATCTAAGTATGTGAAACTTAATCTTTATAGAGAAATCCATAATTGGCTAAAAGACACGAAAAATTCGATAACGTATTGTATGGACTATATAAGTGAGAAAAATGAATTTGTATGGAGAAAGAGACTTGGTTTGAAATAGTTAGACGAGTTAGTAACTAGTGGGTTAGAAGACAAGCGTTAGGTGTGCACATTAGATGAGGGGTGAGCTATGTCTCAAGAGAGTGTGACACTAGCTTAAATATGAAAACTGTGCATGCGTATATTATTATTACAATTTAAATGCTTGTTAAATATTTTCAAAATGTTTTACTTGGGATCTGACCTTTGTCAAAATCTCTTCCAAATCATTTTGGGTGTCCAGCCAAAGGGATACTCAGTTTGAGGATTCTATCTAATGATGCGCAATTGCAGCGCATGTGGAGGTTGCAGGATCTTGTTATAGACGTTTCATTCATTTACTCATAGCGTGGGATTCTTTTCAGTACTCATTTGGGCATGTCGCCCTCAGTTTTAGTATTCAGTTTATTTATTGAACTTTGTGTATCCAGGTTATTATTTCAGTTACTATTGTATTTTACTGTTGAACTGATAGTTGATTCGGTTATCTTGATTTATGTTATTCATGTGTGTTGGATTCAATTATTAGTTGTGTTGATGGTTTTATCATTATTTATTTTTCGCCTGTTGTTAATTAATGAAAGATAAAATTTGGCACTAGTCTAATTAAATTACTAGGTGGTTAGTAACTTTAAAAAGTTTTCGAAGGTGATGCTAAGAATGAGCCACGTAAGACCAATGTTTTATTTTGATCACGGGCTGGCCACCCGGTATTTTTGTAGGTGGGGTGTCACAAATGGTATCAAAGCATCGGGTTCTTAAGTCCGTAGGATCTGTGCCACTTATTACATTTCAGCGTAGCGTTCTTTGATATAGAACCCTACTATAGAATTATTGTATTCCTTTACTTATGCGATATACTCTATTCGCCTATTAAGTAAAGTTAATGTGATTCATTATACGAGTTCGATTGGGCTTCGTACACCGAAAAATTCTGGATGGCCGACGAGGACCGTTAGAAGGACTGCAGGGGGAGAGGCTCAGCTGTAGCCATGGAATATTCTAGAAACGATAACCATGATTAAAGTTATCATGATTATTGTTCAAGAAATTTTTGTGAGAGTAACTGTTAGAGCACAATAGTAGCCCCAAGAACTGCCGTAGAGGACGATGGAGCAAGGTTAGACTTATCCAGTGCAGACGATAAGGGTGAGGGTAGAAGAAGATTTTTAGAAGAGCTATTCACTAGATTTCAAGGAAAATTAAAAAGGGTGATGTACCAATGGAAAGAGAACATCCAATTGGGATTACATGTGGGGGAGTGTAATGACACTCAAGTCTAAATTTCGAGCAAATGTTTTTGCCCACGGGAGCAACGTAAGGTAATGGAGTCAGTCACCACATCCATAGAGAGATACTATTAATAACGAGGAAATTGGGGTGTGTTTTAACCGCAAATCCCCTCATCAGTTATTTAAACAAAGGGGTAAAGGAAATTTCAGTCCTACTTCAGAAAGACCGGACAGTGGCCGAACATGAAAGAGAGTTGACTTATTTAGCAAACTTCGTAACCATTGAGGTGGATACGGAGAATAAAATAAAGGGTCCGTAAGTTGAAAATGGACTCGTGGTGAAAATACACAAGCGAGGATAGGGAAAATTCGGCTAGAACGACGGGTGTTATTGTCATCCAGGTCATATGTTTACAAGTTTACATTAACTCTTCCGTGAGAAGGGAACCAAGAGAGTTGGAGAACCTAACCGAAGGGTAAGACTGTATTTAACAATGCTAGTGAGGCACCATAGGGGGGTATGCCCATTAGGGAACCCATTTTAAAAATTGAGATCAATAAAATTCCTACCAGGTTACGGTGGATTCAATTAGGGCCGTCAAGGCCAAAAACTAGTCCCATAGGGACAGTGGGGCCAAAGGGATAAATGGGGTAGCAATTAGGGTCAATACCATTAGGTACGTGATAAGGACAACCCCGACATGGCCAGTGGGGCCAGGGAAAGGGGGATGACACATAAAGGTGTCTTATGTGTAAAGAGTAGGACCTTGTTCGAAGCGAATTGGGTGACAAGGAAGGGATACCCAGTAGGGGCAACGGTTATAAGAAGTTTTGGTTAGGAAGAGGTGTTATGTCTAGGGACCATTTGAACCATAAGTGATATTGGCAATTGAAAGTATGAGTATTATCCCGGGGTGATTGGGATCTATTTTGTGTGACACGAGCGAGTCAAAGTAGTTTATTAGTACTAGATTTGCATGTGAAACGAGTTTAGTAGAGGTATCATAAATACAACTATAGGGTGTGGTTATTCACCATTAAGTAGACGGGCTCTCTTTAGATCCATCCGCAAGGGAGCGGGTGTGAACACTGAGAGGATATATATATCTTATGAGTCTATCTCATTTTGAGAGGTAATATTCGAGGTATGGTTCTATCCTAAGTACATATTGTTAATCGATGTTAAGTGGTTATAACAAGCCTATCATGTTCATTGTTCCCGGGTAGGATGGGTATTTTTGTGAAGTCTCACTTAAAAGAGGGTCGAGCTCGCAACAATAGTTTTATAAAGTAGACTTCAGAGAGTACATAGGTCTAGTTATATTCGATCCCGGTGCATAAGGACTTTTACTAATGTAATTCAGGCTATATCGAGTTTATCGTTGAGTGGAAAGATTTAACTCATTGTTCTATAAGTGCTGAGAACTTAGTGATAGTGAGAGCATAGTATCGTGTGACGCCTTGAGAGACATGGGCATAGATGATTTGATTTATGTGTTGGGAGACAAAATTTGTGATATCTTGGTTATGTGATTGGGATGCACGAATTTCGAAGACTGACAATGCTAGGGGATAGTGCATTGGGGAAAGTTCTTTTGAACTTCGTTATGGGAGGTTATACACATGGATCGTAATAAACGTTGGGAATAGTGAGGTGTTGTTGGATGCTAGTCCATCGGTTTTAAATGTTAAATTATTAAACGAGTAGAGGAAACACTTTAAGCTGAGAGTTAATACGATATATGTCTAGTGGAACCAGGTGGTGCTACGAAGGATGCACAGAGAAAAAAAATTCACCACAAGTTAATGGGTAGGGCAGGGTCGAGAAGGACTTAATTTGAAAATTAGGGTAATCGAGAATACCTGTATGATATAGCCAAGCCAATAGTGCGAAGTTGAGCATGAGATAAATATATTACGTACGAGACGTTACTGATAACTATACTAGAATGTTTGGGCTATAGTATATAGTATGGTGAGACTTTGTGTTCGTTGTTCTGAGATATGATTTACATGTGCTACTTATCACCTGAAAGAGGGTTTAGTGTGTATATATATATATATATATATATATATATATATATATATATATATATATATATATATATATATATATATATATATATTCATTTATATATGTTATCGTATGTTGCATAATAGACTTATGAGTAAGTGTTTGTATTGTTATATCTGATTTGGGGAAATAGGTACGTTTACCGATGGGGTTCAAAGTGGATATGTTTAGTAATGAGCGAGGATATATAGCTTGTGATTGACTCGCACTAAGATACTAGTGATAGTAAGGGGCGCTATATTGTATGATGTCTTTGGTAACATTAAAATGGTCGAGTATACTTTTATGTTAGGAAACGGGAATTTGTGGATATGTGATATGGACTGAGGGCATAACTGATCTCAATAACCAACAATATTAGGCAGTAGTGTAATGGGGGGTCCTTGTTTGAATTTCTCTTTGCGAGACGTCCCACGTATGAAACTTAATGCATCGTTGGAAGTGGGGAGATTTATAGTGTTCAGTACATAAGTTTAGTACCTTAGTTAATATATACGTATGTGGTAATAACTGTGAGTTTAAATTTTAATACAGTTTAAGGCTTGTAGATTCCGGTGACTTTCATGCTGATGAGCATAGGTACAGGGTGTATGGGCGCCCTAGGTAATTAATTTTATTCTAATATAACTCGCGATTACGAGGGTAAGATATAGGGTTAGCGACCTTAAGGGTAAGTGAGTAGGGAAGTATTCGAGGCTTGGAGTACTAGACTCATCTAAATTTTGGGGACGGAAGTCCTTTATAAGGGGGAAGTCTATAACACCCCGTATTTTTTAAGATAAATAATTTATTTAATTTAGTGAATTAGAATTTAAATTAAATTGTTGATTTGGAGAAATTATTTAATTTGGAGAATTCGTAATAATTTGGTGAATTAAGATTTATTTAATTCGGGTTATTTTTAAAAATTCACATGTACCGAAATTTGGGGTCGAAATCGGAGAATTTTATAAAGTGACTCGGATGATGATTATGAGTGCATGGTTGATTCCGAATAGGTTGAGATAGTCTAAAAAGAGTACCTGGGGGTAATAATTGGGTCTCGGGATATTTTTAGGCATAATCGGGCCATAAGGGGGTGTTCGGGTCATTTGGGCTTGGCCCATTAGCCTAAAAACGGGATTGATGATATTTAACCTAAGTCTAAAAGGGTAAAATGGCATATTACATCATTTAAAACCTAAAAATTTGAGAGAAAAATCGAGGGAGCAATTAGGGATCTTTTGGGAGCCAAATCAAGAAGAGATTTATGAGTTCTTCGTCAAATCTTGTCTACATCAAAGGAAACCAGACCCTACGAAATTATCCATGCAAGTAGTTAGACTTGATTTCATTTAAATTGTGGTATTGGGATTCATATCATGGAGGGTGTAAATCATATTAATTTTGGAATGAGTTATTATAGCAAAATTCATTTTTGGGAGGGTATCCCATGTTAAATCTCGATTTTGGGAATTTAAGTATTAAGGGTGAAATTGATGTTTAATTCATATGAGAATAATATCATATAAGTCTAGAATATGATTTAGAATCGAACACCTGTAGAAATTATTGTTGAATTCGGATTATTGAGTCGAATTGAGAATTGTAATTTAAGGGATATTGAGAAAAACCCAATTTATGAACCCTAGAATTTTAATGAAAATCACTGAGGATTAATTTCATATATTAGTGTTTGAACATGTTTATAGATGGGAGATAAAGTAATCGAGGTCTGGATTGAAGTTGGAAAGCTTCAGAGTTTAAAAATAGTGGAAAACAGAATCGGGGAAGAAGATGGATTCCTGCTCGATCGATCGATCGATCGACCATTCATTGATCAATCGACCCCTTAAGTTATTCTAAAATATGAGATTTTATATCTTTTCGTCACGGTCGCGTGGACGCCAACCTCGTATTTTCTGATTTTTTTTAATTAGTTATGATTTTTCTACGGAAGGGTAACTGAAACCGAAATTCTTTTAGAGAAGTAAAATCTGGTTTATTTGGGGATGTCCGTAGATGAGTGTAGTACTCTGAAAAATATTGAGGAACATTATTTTTACCTTAAAATTGTATGGGAATGAATTCAAAGTATGAATTTAGAGTGTTTAGGATGAACAACTCTCGAAAATATATGAACGGATTCGTATAGAAATTTCGAATGAAATTAGGATACGGACTAGATTGAGATGTGATTAGTATCTTGAAATAAAAATATGAATGTGAGTTTATACTTATAGAATTAAGAATCAAGGTCACGACTTGAATATTTTTAGGCTAGTGCGACGAGAGTTAGGCACATAGTAGAGGGTTTAATTTATTATAGATGTATATAATAAATTATCGAATATTGAATTTAATAAATGGTGTTTTACCTAATAGTGGGACTTGGTGTGATATATTCTAAAAAGTAAAGATACGGACCGAATGAGTGAGTCGCGGTATTTTAGTAGGGTGACACTACTTTAATAAATAAATTCATGTGAAATTGATTTGATTAATTTGTGTAATTTATAATGTAACGAATTCGGGGAATGAGCGAACCTATGACTTAGATCAGTAGGATATGAGTGAATTACCTACTGTAATATTTTAAAGGATAATTGGCACACTTCGAGCAGTGAGGGATACTCGTAAATATACGATGAGATGTATAATTGAAATTTAATAATACGTAGAATATTCGTTAGATCTATTTATACTACGTATGAGACACATACTATAGGTCAGTCACGTGAATACCTATATTGTTGATAGTAAATTATATATATAAGTTGTTTGAATGCCTATTGTATTATTTCTTATGTGTATGCATCATACCGCGCTACTTGCTATCACGGAGGTTTCTGCGCCGGGACAGTCTTATTCTGATGAGCTCAATTGGCGGGATATTGACTTGTACCTCAGCACATAGAACCTTGGTACAGCCTATTTGTGAATGATAGTGCAGACGGTCATCTGGATGAGCGGGTATGTGCGTCTCCCTTTTGACTTGGAACCATGATTCACCTCCAATATGCGTGTGATTGTTATTTATGGTCGTGAGAGATAAAGAACCAATGGTCCTTATTTAGTACGTGATGTACCGGACCTTGATAGCAGAGTATGCTTGCACCGTAGCTTAACTCTGGGATGCCGTATTAGTATATATATAATAGAAGGATAAATATATATACCTATGGTTTATCCTACTGTGTCTACTTACTAGATGATGTGCCGTGATATATTAGCGGAGTTTGCATGTATCGCAACTCAGCCTAAGAGTGTTGTATTTGTGTGTATATATATATATACTTGTAATTTATTCTACTGTGAGTGTTTAGTAGATGAGAAGTTAGTTACACCTAAAATGATCTAACTATGTGAAACTTAATTTGTATAGAGAAATCCATAATTGGCTAAAAGACACGAAAAATTAGATAACATATTGTATGGGTAATATGAGTGAGCAAAAGGAATTTGTATGGAGAAAGAGACTTAGTTTGAACTAGTTAAACGGGGTAGTAACTAGTGGGTTAGAAGGCAAGTGTTAGGTGTGGCCATTAGATGAGGGGTGAGCTATATCTCAAAAAAGTGCGACACTAGCTTAAATATGAAAAGTGTGCATGCATATATAATTATTACAATTTAACTGCTTGTTAAATATTTTCAAACTGTTTTACTTGGGATCTGACCCGTTGTTGATGTAAAAAACTAGATTATCTCTAATTAATTAATCACAGATAAAATGAATAAATAAGGCAAAGGATTTTTAAAGTGGTTCAACCTGAGGAAAATGGCCTACGTCCACTGTTTTTGTATTGCTGACTGTTTATTTGGAATCTCGATAATAGGTTTACCAAGAGATTCCCTGTCCCCCTCTTATGAGGAGGTTACAATGTATTTATAGCCTTGAGGCAGTACATATGAAAATATAATGCATTGTTATCTAGTAGACATATACATATGTACGATAATAATGTGCATTTAATGCGCAACTGTCTTTTAATTCTATTGATTCAGATGCTCTGCACGCTAAGTAGCTCGGACCGCCTGAGTTACTCGGAACGCTTAAGTTTCTCGGAGCCTTGAGTTCCTCGGGGCTCCTAAGCTGCTCGGTATGATTGAGTTGCTCGGGGCATTTGAGTAGCTCGGTGACAGTATGTTGTTCGTTGGAAGTATTTATAATTGCCACGTAGGTTGACACGTATCTTCAAGTGAATGGTCCACGTCAGCAGACTAAATTTGGTATCAACAGAAGCCCCCAATGTTTCACAGTTGAGGTTGAAGGAGAGTGTGGAACATTTTTCTTGAAAACTGCTTGGATTACGGATCTTCATGGATTTTAGGAAAATTTTCCTTGCACAAAATTCCTTTTTGAGCGCACAATATCAAGCTTCATAAATATTTTGAATTTTCACGATCACTTCGATATTTGTGCCCTTTTCTTCTTTTAGCCGTCGAAAATGCAAACCTCTTTCCTTGTAATCATTGTTTTTCTCTATTCCCGAGGTAAAGTATTTAAGTGCGACAGAAATCCTATTATTTTTCACTTTTCAAATTTGTATCTTTGAACTCTTCACCTTCTCTCTATCGTGTGCCTTCATTTTTTCCATCGTTCATTGACAACTGATCTCTATTATCTCTGTAAGATTTTCTTCCTTCTTCTTTATTTTCTTTATTCACCATGGTTTATCTTGTTGAATCGTTAGACAAATTTTGGTCTGAGCTTTCAATCCCTTCATGGGTTATCTTGGAAGAAATTTATGGTCCTTCTTATTATTTTTCTTTGGCTGAGGGACATTGGTTCCCAAGTCTTTTTGTAGCCAAATGTGGCTTTTATTTCCCGCTAAATCCCCTGTGTTTGGAGTTTTGCCAATATTTTGATGTTGTACCTGTAAGAGTAGCTTCAAATAACCCGTTTAGGAATTCCAGAGATTATGTATTGCTACAGATGGGTTACCAGTGACAGTACTTTCTATTTAAAAACTAGGTTTTTGAATAGAGCTTTAGTTGTCAATCTTCCTGATGCCAATAGGAATTATTTTGATCATGGGGTTGTGATGAAAAATTGGCAACACCCTCCATTAAATGGAGATGATGTATACTAAGGTCCCAGGTGTCCACTTTATGGCAATGGGATAGGTTGTTTTTTATTTTTGAAATCTTGTTTTATTTGTATTTGATAAAATGCATCACTAACATTTGATTTTGTTTATAACAATTGACAGTAAAAGGAAACCTCCAAAAGAAACCGAGGTTAATATAAAGCATTTAAATCTTATCTGGGGCTTGCATCAATCTATTGTTGAGGAGCATATTAGATCTGCTTCTTACTTGTTGCAATACAAAAGCTACACCTCGTCTTTTACTGCTCGTCCTCGTCCTGTGGTGGTTGATCTTGACCAAGTACCAACCTCTGAAACCAGTGTGGAAGGTTCTTCTTCTGACTTAAGCATTCCCATCACTAATCTGATGAAGAAGAGAAGAGCTCCTTCCTTTTTTGACAAGTTTGCCTCTGCCACTGTGGAGGCAAAGAAAAGTAAACAAGATGTCCCAGAAGAAGGGATAAAGACTATAGATGTACCCCCTCCCATTGTTGCCAAGGAAGCTAGCGAGAAGCCCCCTGTGCCTCCGAGTAAGACTGTTGTCATCTCCCCAATAGAGACAATATATTTAATTGAGAATGCTCCTGCTCCTCTGAGGAGATTAAAAAGGAGTTCTTCTGAGAGACCTGCTGAACCTATCTCTCAACCTTAAAATGTTGAAGGTAGTGTTCCATCTCTTGTTGCTTCGAACTCTGTTGTGAGCTTGGTAAGATCCTGGACTATTCCAGAATCCCAAGGTGTTGAAGACACCTTTTCTCGTGAGAAACTTACTACACTGGCTGCTCAACACATTACTTCAGTAAGTATCTTTAGCTTGAAATCTGTTTTTTAATACCATGTTCATGTATTGACTTAAAGTTCTTTTTTTTAGCTTGTGACGTGTTTCAACAGTATTTTGAAGAAAGATGAAGCTATCAGGGCTTCAAGTTCCTCTGGTGGAGTAGAGGAATCTTTTGCTGGACTAACCCAGTCTTTGAAGGAATCTTGTCAGAAGTATGAGGAGGACAAAGTTGCTTGGGAGAAGCAATTCAAGTCTGTTGAAGCAAACAGAGATCAAGCTGTGGCTGCCTCCAAAGAGTTGGAGAAGAAATTAAAAGAAGCTGAACAAGATAAAGTGGAGCTTGTGATCAATCTTAAATCATATGAGAAAAATGTTGCTAGGCTTCAAGATGTTGAGCAGCATAAAACAGAGGTGGAAAAAAAATTGAAGTCTACCGAAGAGCTCCTTAGGGAAAGGACCTCCTCGGAGAGGGTAAAAAGGAAAGCTGCAGTTAAAAAGTCCTTCAGTGATGGTTGGGACAAGGGATGGAATAAGGGTCTGGCTGTCATGTCTTCTCAAATGGAGTATGCACGTGTCAAATATTTTAGGGATGGATGGGTAGCAGCCTTGAAGGAGCTGAAGGTTGCTGAGAATTATGAGTTGTTCCAGCAGTATACTCATGACCCTCCTCCCTCTCTTGGAGAAGAAGAAGAAGATGAAGCTGCTTCAGGTGAATCTTCTATGATGACTGGAGATCAAGTCCCTATTGTTCCTATTGCTTAACCTTCCGAGCAACTTCAACCAATCAGCACTTCTACCGAGCAGCTATTCTTGCCTTTCGAGCAACCAACCCCTTAATCCAAACCTTCTGAGGAAGTCGTAAGAAATAAGGAGACGGTGTAAAGTTGTTCGGGTCTTTTATTTTGTTGTTTTCTTGAATGTAACCTTGAATTATGTATTTCTTCTATTATGATGAATAAAATTTGAACTTTTGCTATTCGTCTTGAACTTTTCTTTTACTTGCTCTGTCTGCATCATTATTGATTTTGTTTTTCATATTCTTTTTGCTAGTTTGTGGCCAGGATGGAACTCTTATCAGCTCATGATACAGAGTTAATGAAGAAATGTAATGACTATTTCAAAGCTGGTCATGCATATTTCACTGAGACTCGAATCATTGATATTCTGGGATCAAATGCCTTTGAACGAGCAATTGATGCTTATCAGTATCTGATGTGCCTACTCGATCGTACTGTTCCTAATAATGTGGCCTACTACGAGATGATTGAGGATCTCCAAGGAACGATCAAGGAACTCCAATAATAGTACAAAGAATCCACCACCCTTTTGCATCAAGGATACGAGAAAAAATATCAACAATTGAGTGCTGACAAAGGGTATGACAAATTCATCTCTGCTCATGAGAAGCAGGAGAGTGTTCTGAAGCTTGATATTGAAGAGCATAGGCATATCGCCAAGTTGTTAGAGCAGGAGAACATTGCTTTGCAAGAGAAAATAAAACAACTCAAATCTGCTGCCTCTTCCTCGGGAGCCTTGGTCCCCATTACTGATGAAGGTTTTTCCTTCTTGGAGGTAGAAAATGCTAACTTACGAGATGAGTTGGAAACTTTGAAACGAGTTAGACCCTCTACATCTACTCGTGGAAGAGCAAGATCTTCTCGTGGACGAGCAAGGGTTGGTCAGATCACCATTGAAGAAGCGAGAACTCAGCCGGCTTTAGAGAATCAAGCCATTCAGTTGATGGCGAAGAACCAAGCCTTGGCAGAAATGTCTAAGAAGATTCTGAACTTTACCGAGAAACTCTCTAATCAGAATTCTACTCTAAAAAATAAATAAATTCTTGTGAAGAAGCTCCAGGAGCAACTGGAGAGGTTAACTTATCAGTTTCACAAACAACCCAGAGAATTTTGGGTGGCTGGGTATAATGAAGCTCTGTACCATCTTGATGCTCGGATACAGCAGTCGAATAATGAGGGGTACAAGCAGGTATTAGTTGGATTCCTGCTCGTACAATTCCTTAATGCCTGATTTCCAAGTATCTCGGTGATTACAGTCTTCATGTAAACTTTGAGATAGCTCGCCCAGAACACTTGCTTGATCAACCATCCCTAATGAATGTCAGAATGCTACGATATCTAAACTTTATAAATTCCCCTTATGCATTATATGATACTCCAGCTGGGGTACAACCTATTTCAAAAGCAGAGGGAAAGAAACCAATAGAATAGGATATTTGATGTAATGAATTAGACTTCATATCTTGTGTAATCTTCTTTACTTTAATGAAGAAAAAGTTTGTCTTTTGACATTTCATTTTCTTCTAAATAATTTGTAGAATGTCCTTGTTTGTTGGTTGGTAAATATATGTATATATTATACTTATCCCATTTTTTGTTTTATCGTAGTGACTTGTCACTCTTTGGGCCTAAGTAATGGAATGATTTTCTTGTCATGTTCCTGCTTAGTTGTAGCCAACCAATCGGAGTTAGTGGCATTGAGTTCCCGACCAACCAGAGTTGGTGGTAATTGATTTGCCAACCAACCGGAGTTGGTGGTATTTGATTTCCCGACCAACCGGAGTTGGTGGTATTGATTTCCCGACCAACCGGAGTTGGTGGTAATTAGTTCCCGACCAACCGGAGTTGGTGATAATTGATTTGCCGACCAATCAAAGTTGGTGGCATTGAGTTCCTAACCAACCGGAGTTAGTGGTAATTGATTTTCCGACCAATCAGAGTTGGTGGTATTTGATTTGCCGACCAATCGGAGTTGGTGGTATTGATTTTCTGACCAATAAGAGTTGGTGGTAATTAGTTTTCGACCAACCGGAGTTGGTGGTAATTGATTTGCCGACCAACCGGAGTTGGAGGCATTGAGTTCCCTACCAACCGGAGTTGGTGGTAATTGATTTGCCGAATAACCGGAGTTGGTGGTATTGATTTGCCGACCAACCGGAGTTAGTGGTGTGTTGCTCTGAATTTGGGTTTATATAGTGTGTAGCACTAATATTCCGAAAAAAAAAAACTTCAATAAAAAGGAAAATGGGAGTGAAACATCATTTTATTCATTTTGAAAGAACTGTGTTACATAGGAATTTTAACTACTGATAATACTTGCGCAGATGCTCTGCATTCCATGCATTCTTGAATTCTTCTCCTTCCAAGGTCTCAATCCTGTATGTCCCTGGACGAACAACTTCTGTTACTCTGTAGGGTCCGTGCCAATTGGCTTCCAGTTTGCTATGCTTTTGGATGACTTTCTTCAGCACATAATCCCCTTCCTTCAAATCACACTTCTTCACCCTTTTGTTGTAGAACAAAGTTGTTCGTTATTGATATGCTGCATTCTTGATTGCTGCTTCTTCCCTAACTTCTTCGAGCATATCCAGGTCTAATCTTCTCATCAAGTCACTGATAGGAGAATTAAAATTAAGCACTCTATGCGTGGGTAGACTCAATTCAGCAAGTATGACAGCCTCACTCCCAAATGCCAGCATGTATGGGGACTTTCCCATTGCTGTCCGTGGTGTGGTGCAATAATCCCACAACACAGAGTGTAGCTCGTTAATCCAATTTTCCTTTGCATCATCCAGTCATTTTTTTAAAACCATTCAGTAGCTTTTTGTTTGTCACCTCAGTTTGCCCATTGCTCTGGGGATGGCCTGGTGCAGAGTGGATCTTTAGTACATTGGATTGATGACAATATGCAGCAAACTCCTCATTGTCAAACTGGGTTCCATGGTCAGTAATGAATGCATGTGGGAGACCATATCTGTAAATAATATTTTTTCAAATAAATTGATAGACTTTGTCGTACGTCATATCAATGAGAGGCTCATCTTCCACCCATTTAGCAAAATAATCCACAGCGACCACGAGGTATTTGAATCTTCCCTTAGTCGTTGGAAGTGGCCCGACCAAGTCTATCCCCCACATGGCGAATAGCCAAGGGGACGTGATGGGTGTTAATAATTCTTGGGGAGTTCTTCGGATGGAAGAGAAATGTTGGCATTTATCGCACTTCTTGGCATAAGCTGCGCAATCAGCTCTCATCGTTGGCCAGTAATACCCTTATATTGTTATCCTTTGCAAAAGCGTCCGACCTGCTACATGGGCTCCATAAGACCCTTCATGAACCTCTTCGATCAAAATTTTTACTTCAGAGGGATGGACACATCTTTGTAACCCTGCTATAACTCCTCGTCTATATAAAATTCCACTGGTCAATACATAACGAGCAACTTTAAACTTTAGTTTCTTAGCTGCGAGTTTATCAGGTGGTAGAATCCCTTCTTCGATATAGGCACTGATGGGATCCATCCAAGAAGGTCCCATATCAAGGGCAATGAAATTCATCATTAAATCTTAGTCTATGCTCCGACCAGCCAGGACTTCTATCGGGATTGTTCTTCGTAGTTCGGTGCGCATGGTTGATGTTAACCGAGCTAGTGCGTCTGCTCTTGCATTCTCTAATATCGATATTCTAATCAACTGAACTGCAGTAAAACTCGATACGACCTCCATTGCTTTTGTATGATACTTGATAATTAATTCTCCCTTTGCTGCATACACCCCTAGAATTTGATTTACGATTAACTTTGAATCACTGAATACAACAACCTGCTTTGCCTTCATGGTTTTGGCCAGACTTAGGCCCACGATCATGGTTTCATATTTGGCCTCATTATTAGAAGCCTTAAATTGAAAGCGCAGAGCATAATCCACATCAATCTCATCTGGACTGTTTAAAATAATTCCTGCTCCACTGCTTGTAGTGCACGAAGAGATATCCACATACAAATTCCATACAGGTTTTTCATTATCAAATTCTTGATCAGACAGAGTTCTTTGGTGGAAAATTTGATGCTTCCTTTTGTCCTCCTCCGTCATTTCTCGCTGCTCGTTGATCATCTTCTCTTACTCGTCCAAGGATGGAGGTTGGTCGGGGGTTAAATTTGATGATCCCATAACATCCACGGGTTGGTCTGTAGTAAATTTCTGTTCGTCGGAGGTATCAGATTGATTAAACTCTGCTATAAAATCCTCTACTGCCTTCCCCTTAAGTGATGATCTCGGCTCATACACTATATCATATTCACCAAGTTCTACTGCCCAATACATCAATCTTCCTAATTTCTCTGGTTTATGCAGAGCCTGTCTCAATGGCATATCAGTATACACCACTATAGTATGGGCTTAGAAGTATAGCCTCATTCTTATACTCGCTTCGATTAGTGTCAGTGCCAACTTTTCCAACCTTGGATATCTGATCTCTGCTCCTCGAAAAGCTTTGCTAGTGTAATAAACTGATTTTTGTACTCCATCCTCCACTATTATCAATGCCGAGCTAACTACATTCTCTGAAACTTCTAGATACAAGTATAGTCTTTCTCCCATCACTGGTCTATATAATAATGGAGGTGTCCCCAGATATTTATTCAACTCTTGAAAGGCCTTCTCGTATTCATCATTCCACTCAAAAGTTTTTTGAAGTGTTTTGAAGAATGGGAGACACCTGTCTGTTGCTCGTGACACAAATCTATTGAGTGTTGCGACTCGCCCTGTGATACTTTGAACTTCCTTCTTCGTAGTTGGAGATCGCAGCTCTAATAGGGCTTTGATCTTTTCAGGGTTCGCCTCGATACCTCGTTGGTTGACAATATATTCGAGAAACATGCCTTCTCGTACTCCGAATATGTATTTGGTAGGATTCAACTTCATTTGATATTTCTCTAGTTGATCAAAGATCTTACCTAGGTCAACTAGATGATCAACATCTTTCTTGCTCTTCGTCAGCATATCGTCAACATAAACCTCCATGTTATGACTAATTTGCTCTGCAAACACCTTATTCATCAGCCGCTGATATGTTTCACCTGCATTTTTAAGTCCAAAAAGCATAACATTATAGCAATAAGTTCCCCTTTGGGTGATAAAAGAGGTACTCTCCCTGCCCTCGGGCTTCATTTTAATCTGGTTGTAACCAGAATAAGCATCCATGAAACTCAACAATTTATGCCCCGAGGTAGCATCCACCAGTTAATCGATTCGGGGCAAAGAAAAATGATCCTTTGGGCATGCTTTATTAAGATTAGTGAAGTTTGTACACATCCTCCACTTGTTATTCTTTTTCTTTACCATCACCACATTTTCTAGCCAATCAGGATAATTGACAACACTCTACTTCTTCCTGTATAGCTTGGTTCTTCTCAGGACTGAACACTCTTCTTCACTACAACACTGGCTTGATTTCCTTGTTCACGTTGAGCTCGTGACACAGGAAACTCGGGTCTATCCCTGGCATGTCTTCATGACTCCATGCAAAAGTCTGTTTTCTGCGCCTTAGAAATGCTATCAATTCCTGTTTTATCGATAAATCCAGTGATGCACCAATTTGAGTTGTTCGTTCTGTGTGCTCGTCGTCCAGAATGATATTTTCGGTAGCCTCCATAAACTGGTGTGACACCCCGCCTAATTAAATACCGGGTGATCAGTCATTTATTAAATTATAACCAAGGCGAACGGTTGAATCATTCTTAGCATCACTGTCGCAAAAATAACTTTTTAAATTAAACACCCTAATTAATTAAGCTAAGTGACAAAACCATTTTTTTGGACATCAATTCCAAATTTAATTTAAAACCAATATTTAAAACCTTTCATAATCCATAGTTTAAAAATCACACAACAATTAGACAGGAAAATATAATTCAAGCAATTTAAGCATTCAACTAAATAATTCCAATATTTAAAACTTTAAAGGAAAAAACATACTGACAGTAACAATCCCAAAGTATAAATACTGGAAATAAACGAATCACAATCTTTGGTAAAACCAACTGAATAATGGAAATAGGGCGACACATGCCCAACTGGATAAAATAAAACTAGAAGTGGAATCAATAATGAGGTCGTCTAAGCAAGAGGCCTGCAGCTCCCACCTAAGTTGCAGCACGTTCCTTCCAAAGGATCCTATGCAAGAAACCCCTGTGGATGGGTACCTGTAATATATACATATATACAAGAGAGAAGAGAAAATAGAAAGCGGATCAGAGCCCGATTATAAAACAGTTTAAAATTTAGTTTAGCAAGTATTTAAAATGCTTACCGGCTAATGCAACAATCATATTAGTGTGCTACACTCTCTTGAGAAATTCTCACCTCTCTTCTAATGTGCACACCTACCGCACTACTAATCCCAACAGTTTAGCTTATCTTAAGTTACTCACAAGATCTCAAGCCGAAAATATCTAGTGTTAAGGAAATAAATTTTTAAAAGCAAAGTTCTCACATAAGCCTCATTTGATTATAAAGTTTCTCAGTATTGCCTCAAACTTTTCAAACAATTTTATCGAAATTGAAATAATTATTCATTACTTACCTACCTTTAGTCACAGTAGATAATTCCCAAATTTCAAGTTTATATATATATATATATATATATATTAATCACTCATATAATATATATATACTATCGGCACCCCACATAACATTTATAGTGCTAGCATACTCTGCTATCAAGTCCCCGTATCACTCGTACTAAGGGAAATACTAGTTCGGAATCACTCTCGAATTGTATTAACATAAAACACATACAAATTGAGGCAAAGCATAGTTCCAAGTCACTAAGAGGTCAGCACATACCCTCACGTCTCGTAGGACCTTATGACTATCGATCCGATAGCCTGCACCAAGGATTTCTATGTTCTAGGGTACAAGTTAATATCCCCCATAAAGGTCCCATCGAGATAAGACTGTCCCAGCGCGGTAACCTCAGTGATAGCCAGTAGCGCGGGCATGATTTTTACACGTATATAGTATATGCACAATCACAGTCATATAAGTATACTACTATTCCCAATTCTAATTTAGGTACACCCACAACCCATTCATATGGTATTTATTCTTATTGTACATTACTAGATTATCCCGTATAACGGTTTATCTCTTTTATTCTTATTTATGGGATTATTCCAAACTTATTTCGTAACACTCGTGAAATCCTATCTTCATAAGTGTAATTTCAGTAGGTACTCTTTTATTTTAACGACGTAACTTCCTTACGAGTCTCACCCTTTAAACACATGTTCCCACTATTTCTTAAGTATAATATACTCCCCGTTAACACTAATTTAGTCTTACATGCGATGCTCCATTTTCATCAAGTCCTACTGGTCCTCTTTATCTCCCAAAATGTTTTAATAAGAATGTCCAAAAATTTCTTCTCATTTAAATTGAAATAAACCATTTAAAAAGGGAAGAATGAGTCTTCCAGGAGGGGTCGATCGATCTATGGAAGGGGCTCGATCGATCCATCCATCGATCGATCGATGCTCTTAGGTCGATCGATCGATCAAGCAGTTATGGCGAAACTGCAGAAATACAAGTTACGGGAATCTTCTTCCACAATCATCCAAACCAACATATTTGACTTCCAAACTCCCAATAATTTATACTACAAGTGTTATATCCCTAAATAAGTGATATTATAACAAAAGACATGCGGATTATCATCAAGTATAACGAATTAAAAGGTCCACAATTCATAAAAATATCAAGAACCCTAATATTTTCTTTATTTAGTTTCTTCCCATTCCTTTACCAGATTTTATACTCCTAACTTAATGAAAATTCGTGGTTCAACCTCTACATGTGAATTTGATTTCCAGAATACGTCTTACCTATACACCATGCAATTTCGAGTTTCCAAAATAAGTTTTTCTTTCACAAAAACTAGTCCTAATCAACCCTAGACTAATAACATTGAAGCATTAACTGAAATAGAGAAAGATAGATACTTTCCTGGAATTATTTGGCTCAGATTTGTGGAGAATATCGGCGTGGTTTTGATCCTCGTTGCGCGATCTAAAGTTTGGCGATGACGGCGGTGCAAACGGTGAGTTCTTGGCCTAGAACTCCTTGGAAAGCTTCTCCTCTTCCTCTCCAATGGTTGTATTTGGTTTATGGTTGTTCTAACCCTAGAAGATGACTCCTACCATCTGATATAACCTTAGAAAAATCGTGGGTTTCCATGCCCAAAAATATAAAATGTCTAAAACACCCTCCCGGGATGTTAATTAGGCCTAAAAACGCCCCGAGACCCAAACTAAACCCTCGGGTACATTATTTTGACTATCTCGACCCTTCCGGACACATTGACGCACTCAAAATGACCATATGGATGACTTATAATTTATTCACTTTTAATAGTTCAAATTTAATTCCGACACGACACAGGCACATCCCAATAAATTTCTAAAATTATCAAATTAGATTCTCATGATAATTTTACTAAATTCAATTACACCTATTACTTTACCCATAAAGTAATTTACAACAAAATTCCAATAATTACTAACTCTCATCACGCTAGTAAGTATTTAAATGATTTTTCAGATTAATATTAAATTAATATCTCTAATTAAATTTAATAAATCCCCAAAATTAAAAGTCATAAAAATACGGGGTATTACACACTTCCCCCCTAATAACGGAATTTCGTCCCGAAATTCGAAAAATAAAGGTATACCTGGTAAGAATAACTCTGGGTACTTCTCATGCATGTCTACCTCACGCTCCCAAGTGGATTCCTCCACATTATGATGCTCCCACTGGACCCGTACAAGTGGAACTACTTTCGACCTCAATCTCCTTTCGCTATGGTCTAGAATAGCCACTGGTCTCTCCTCGTAAGAGCTATCGGGTTGTAAGTCAATCTCCTCAATCGCGATGTGGGTGTGGGCCATGTCATCTCGAAGGTATCGTCTCAACGACGAGATATGGAATACATCATGAATGCGGTGTAAATGTTCTGGCAGTCCCAATCGATATGCTACCGGGCCAATCCTCTCGACAATGGGAAATGGTCCCACGTACCAAGGGGCCAGTTTCCCTTTCTTCCCAAACCTCATCACTCCTTTCATAGGAGATACACGTATCAATACTTGGTCCCCCACATTAGATTCTCGAAAGAACCGTTTTGCATCGGCGTAGCTTTTCTGCCTGTCCTAAGCTTCCCGAATGCGACTCCTGATAATCTCAATCCTAGCGGAGGTTTCCTGAATCACCTCTTGTCCGAGCAACTTGTTGTCCCCCACCTCTAACCAACCAGTGGGAGAACGACAAGGCCTGCCATGCAATGCCTCAAACGGAGCCATGCCAATCATGAACTGATAAGAGTTATTATAAGAAAACTCCACTAGTGGAAGATGTGGCACCCAACCTCCCACAAAATCAAGGACACACATGCGTAGCATATCCTCCAACATCTGATTGGTACTCTCTATTTGTTCATATATCTGTGGGTGATAAGATGAACTCAACCTCAACTCTGTACCCATGGCCTCCTAAAAACTCTCCCAGAAACGCGACACGAAAATCTTGTCTCTATCTGACACAATATCCAGGGGCACCCCATGTATTCTAACAATCTCAGCAATGAACAACTGAGCATATTGGCCCGTGGTATAGTCTGTCCATACTGGAAAAAAATGATCCACCTTGGTCAAACGATCCACAATCACCCAGACGGAGTCGTGGCCCCGCTGTGATGTAGGCAACCCAGTAATAAAATCCATGGAAATACTCTCACACTTCCACGTGGGCATTTCCAACCGCTGAAGCAACCCTGATGGTTTCTGGTGGTCCAACTTTACCATCTGGCAAGCAGAACACTTGGACACGAACTCATCAATGTCCTTCTTCATCCCACTCCACCAGTATTGTCGTCTCATATCCTGGTACATCTTATCTCCCCAGGGATGCACCGTAAATCGGGACTCGTGAGACTGGGTTATCATTGCATGACGTAAGTATGCTCCTTCTGGACCACTAATCTCCTATTAAACCTCAAACCTCCATCGAAACTAATTGAATAGGACTCATCACCCTCGGCTAAAAGCCGTACAATTTTCTCCTGGCAAAATGAGTCTGTTGTATGTGCCTGTATTACCCTAATAACAATATCGAGTGTCACTGTCATGACAGATATGAAGGAACAGGCTATCGCATCCTGGTGACCCAACTCTTTCCACTTTGCTTTTGAGACATCCGCTACATCGTCTATCGATCTACGGCTCAATGCATCAGTAACTACGTTGGCCTTCCCCGGAAGGTATTGTATGTCGAACTGATAGTCTTTCACAAACTCTAACCATCTGCGCTGACGCATATTCAGTTCTCTCTGAGTGAATAGGTACTGCAGTGACTTGTGGTCTGTGAACAAGCAAAATTTCTCCCCCAATAAATAGTGTCTCCATATCCTCAATGCAAAGACGACCGCTGCTAACTCTAGGTCGTGAGTGGGGTAATTCCTCTCGTGCGGCTTAAGCTTGTGGGAGGTAAAAGCTATAGCCTTCTCTTCTTGTTGAAGTACTCCCCCGAGTCCCCATAAGGAGGCATCAGTGTAAACCAGATACTCCACACCCGGCTTGGGTAAAGCAAGTACTGGTGCCGAAGTCAGCTTGTCTTTCAGCTCATCGAAAGCCAATTGACAAGTATCATCCCAAACATATGGTACCCCCTTGCGAGTCAGGTTCGTCAATGGACCTGCTATCTTGGAGAACCCTCGACTGAATCTCCTGTAGTACCCGGCTAACCCCAAGAAACTACGTACTTCCGTCAGTGTCGTGGGCTGTCCCCACTCCCTCACTGCTGACACTTTACTCGGGTCAACCGCTATCCCCAGTTCAGAAACAACATGTCCCAAGAATTTCACTTCTCGTAACCAGAATTCGCACTTCTTGTACTTAGCATACAGTCGATGCTCTCGTAGAGCCTGAAGAACCTGCCTCAAGTGATCAGCATGCTCTTCCTCGGTGTGTGAATATATCAGGATGTCATCTATGAAGACGATAACAAACTGATCCAAGAACTCTCTGAATACTCGATTCATCAAGTCCATGAATACGGCTGGAGCATTTATGAGTCCAAATGGCAACACTCTGAACTTATAGGACCCATATCTCGGTAAGAAAGCAGTCTTCGAAACATCCTGCTCCCTAATACGTAGTTGATGGTATCCTAACCTCAAATCTATCTTTGAAAAGAAAGTTGCTCCCCTCAGCTGGTCGAACAGATCATCGATTCGAGGCAACGGATATTTATTACGTATCGTGACCTTGTTCAGCTCCCGGTAGTCCACGCATAGCCTCAGTGAACCATCCCTCTTTTTCACAAACAAAACTGGAGCGCCCCAAGGTGAGGTACTCCTACGAATGAAGCCCTGACCTAACAGCTGCTCTATCTGATCTCGTAACTCCCTCATCTCCGCTGGAGCCATACGCTACGGAGCGCATGCTATCGGTCGAGTATTCGATAACAAATCTATGACAAAATCTATCTCTCGACTGGGGGTAGGCCTGATATCTCCTGAAATACATCAGAATACTCACGAACGACTGGGATCGAGTCTAAGGGAATCACAACCTCCTTAGAGGTATCCTCCTCTATGTAATACAAATGAACGGTAGAGCCTTCCTCTGGGCGAGGCATTGCCACTACAAACATCTCCTGCCCTGGAATGGCAAAGACAATGCTCCCACCGAAATAATCTATCATATCTCTGTACGCTGCGAGCCAATCCATACCAATAATAACGTCGTGCTCATGCATATCTAATACTAACATGTCTGCTGGTAAGCTTAAGCTACCAATCTCTACTCCCACACCTCGACATATAAAGAAAATTAACGGTCCATTTCCCAGTGGTGAGTCTACGCATGTCATAGTGCTCTCTGCTGTGGCTAATAACCCTAAGGCCTTCACAAAATGAGTAGCTATAAAACAGAGTGTCGCCCCAGTATCAAATAAAACCCGACCTATAGTACCATAGATAGGAAACGTACCCTCAATCGTGGGTAGCGCCTGAGGAGCTGTTGCCTGATGGACGTTATAGACACGTCCGTACTGTAACTGCCCCTGCTGCACTGGAGCTACTGGAATGGCTGGTAGGTCTGGTGCCTGAGCTGGTGCTGGGAGGGCGGCTAGAAAAAATGGCATTTGTGGCTCATTACGGGCACCCTGCTGCTAAGGGGCCTTATCTCCCTCTGGACAATCATGGCGCCTGTGGCCATTTTTACCACACCCGAAGCATCGGACCCTGAAATTCCCTCCCCTCTGTCCCTGCTGGCCGTTACCACCCCGCCATTGGCCCTGTTGGCCCTGCTAAAAATGTTGTTGGCCTTGATGGCCATGCTTTTGACCCTGCGACTGACGATGTTGGCCCTGCTGGCCCTGCTTGAATCCCTCAAATCCCTGCCTGGAGTCACCTAATCGGAAACTCTTGGCAGGGTCCCCTTGATGGGAACTCTGCTCATGTTGACGAGTCTGCCCCTGCGATGTCGGTGCTCCACCAGCACCACTACCCCTTGTCCTGCTCTGCTGGCTGGACTCTCCTACTCGCTTGCTTCCCTGCAGGTGGAAGCGGTGATCCCTTTAGTGTAACAAGGCAGCATTGAGTACGTCCGTGTAGGTACTCAGTGACAGATGGCCTATGAGATTCTGACGGATCCTCCAAGCCAACCCGTCCACAAACAATAATATTTTCTTTCCCTCAATGGGTGCCACATCTGGCACTATAGTGAGAAGTCTGGTGAACTCCTCTTCGTACTCAGCAACAGTCGAATTCTCCTATTTCAGACTCAATAACTTCCACCTCATCTCGGTCTGCATGGAGGATGGAAAGTATTTGTTGCCGAACCGCGTCCAAAATGACTGGATAGTGATAATATCCCTCTCCCCCAAGGTGGTGGTGGATTCCCACCAATGCAAAACGGCTCCCACTAGCTTGAAGGAAGCCAATAGCTGTTTTTGCACGTTAGTGCACTCGTACATACGCAGATGCCTCTGGATATCCTTCTTCCATTGGCTATCTACAATGATATCCGAACTACCCACAAACTCTGGGGGATGCGCCTTCTGGAAGGAATCCCTAACTCGTTCCCATGCAGATGGAAGTTGTGCTGGTACTGGCGCCACTGTCTGAACCTGGGTTGGAGCCTGTTGTATTACCGCTAGCGCGGTATTCACCGCCAGAGAAACGATAGCGGCTACCTCAGTTGCGTTCATCGTTCCCTGAACTGGAGCTGCTGGCTACTCGGCTTGAGCACGCCTATCCTTGGGTGCGCGTCTCGGAGGCATCTGAAACGTAAAGAAATTTTATTAGTCTATAGTTATTATTAAATCTCAAATAGAAGAAGACGTAATTGTAAAAGCAAGAATACAACAATCCTAAAAATAGGGCTCTATAGCAAGAATGATAAGCTGAAAGCGAAATAAGCCGTACAGATCCTAAAGGACACTAAAACCTGATGCTCTGATACCACCTGTGACACCCCGCCTAATTAAATACCGTTTGATCAGTCCTTTATTAAATTATAACTAAGGTGAACGGTTGGATCATTCTTAGCATCACTGTCACAAAAATAACTTTTTAAATTAAACACCCTAATTAATTAAGCTAAGTGACAAAACCATTTTTTTTTGGACATCAATTCCAAATTTAATTTAAAACCAATATTTAAAACCTTTCATAATCCATGGTTTAAAAATCACACAACAATTAGACTGAAAAATATAATTCAAGCAATCTAAGCATTCAACTAAATAATTCCAACATTTAAAACTTTAAAGGAAAAAACATCCTGACAGTAACAATCCCAAAGTATAAATACTGGAAATAAACGAATCACAATCTCTGGTAAAACCAACTGAATAATGGAAATAGGGCGACACAGGCCCAACTGGATAAAATAAAACTAGAAGTGGAATCAATAATGAGGTCGTCTAAGCAAGAGGCCTACAGCTCCCACCTAAGCTGCATCACGTTCCTTCCAAATGATCCTATACAAGACGCCCCTGTGGCTGGGCACCTGTAATATATACATATATACAAGAGAGAAGAGAAAATAGGAAACGGATCAGAGCCCGATTATAAAACAGTTTAAAATTTAGTTTAGCAAGTATTTAAAATGCTTACCGGCTAATGCAACAATCATATTAGTGTGCGACACTCTCTTGAGAAATTCTCACCTCTCTTCTAATGTGCACACCTACCGCACTACTAATCCCAACAGTTTAGCTTATCTTAAGTTACTCACAAGATCTCAAGCCGACAATTTCTAGTGTTAAGGAAATAAATTTTTAAAAGCAAAGTTCTCACATAAGCCTCATTTGATTATAAAGTTTCTCAGTATTGCCTCAAACTTTTCAAACACTTATATCGAAGTTGAAATAATTATTCATTACTTACCTAACTTTAGTCACAGTAGATAATTCCCAAATTTCAAGTTTATATATATATATATTAATCACTCATATAATATATATATATATATATATATATATATATATATATATATACTATCGGCACCCCACATAACATTTATAGTGCTGGCATACTCTGCTATCAAGTCCCCGCATCACTCGTACTAAGGGAAATACTAGTTCGGAATCACTCTCGAACTGTATTAACGTAAAACACATACAAATTGAGGGGAAGCATAGTTCCAAGTCACTAAGAGGTCATCACATACCCTCACGTCTCTTAGGACCGTCTGACTATCGATTCGATAGCCTGTACCAAGGATTTCTATATTCTAGGGTACAAGTCAATATCCCCCATAAAGGTCCCATCAAGATAAGACTGTCCCAGCGCGGTAACCTGAGTGATAGCCAGTAGCGCGAGCATGATTTTTTACACGTATATAGTATATGCACAATCACAGTCATATAAGTATACTAATATTCCCAATTCTAATTTAGGTACACCCACGACTCATTCACATGGTTTTTATTCTTATTGTACATTAGTAGATTATCCCGTATAACGGTTTATCTCTTTTATTCTTATTTATGGGATTATTCCAAACTTATTTCATAACACTCGTGAAATCCTATCTTCATAAGTGTAATTTCAGTAGTACTCTTTTATTTTAACGATGTAACTTCCTTACGAGTCTCACCCTTTAAACACATGTTCCCACTATTTCTTAAGTATAATATACTACCCGTTAACACTAATTTAGTCTTACATGCGATGCTCCATTTTCATCAAGTCCTACTGGTCCTCTTTATCTCCCAAAATGTTTTAATAAGAATGTCCAAAAATTTCTACTCATTTAAATTGAAATCAACCATTTAAAAAGGGACGTATGAGTCTGCCAGGAGGGGTCGATCGATCTATGGCAGGGGATCGATCGATCGATCCATCAATCGATCCATCCATCAATCGATCGATCGATCAAGCATTTATGGCGAAACTGCAGAAATACCAGTTACGGGAATCTTCTTCCACAATCATCCAAACCAACATATTTGACTTACAAATTCCCAACAATTTATACTACAATTGTTATATCCCTAAATAATTGATATTCTACGTAAGACATGCGGATTATCATCAAGTATAACGAATTAAAAGGGCCACAATCCATAAAAATATCAAGAACCCTAATATTTTCTTTGTTTAGTTTCTTCCCATTCCTTTACCAGATTTTATACTCCTAACTTAATGCAAATTCTTGGTTCAACCTCTACATGTGAATTTGATTTTCAGAATACGTCTTACCTATACACCATGCAATTTCGAGTTTCCAAAATAGGTTTTTCTTTCACAAAACTAGTCCTAATCAACCCTAGACTAATATCATTGAAGCATTAACTGAAATAGAGCAAGATAGATACTTGCCTGGAATATTTTGGTTCAGATTTGTGGAGAAGATTGGTGTGGTTGTGATCCTTGTTACGCGATCTAAAGTTTGGCGGCGACGGCGGTGCAAACGGGGGAGTTCTTGGCCTAGAACTCCTTGGAAAGCTTATCCTCTTCCACTCCAATGGCCGTATTTGGTTTATGGTTGTTCTAACCCTAGAAGATGACTCCTACCATCTGATATAACCTTAGAAAAATCGTGGGTTTCCATGCCCAAAAATATAAAATGTCTAAAACATCCTTCTGGGATGTTAATTAGGCCTAAAAATGCCCCGAGACCCAAACTAAACCCCCGGGTACATTATTTTGACTATCTCGACCCTTCCAGACACATTGACGCACTCAAAATGACTATACGGGTGACTTATAATTTATTCACTTTTAATAGTTCAAATTTAATCCCGACACGACACAGGCGCATCCCGATAAATTTCCAAAATTATCAAATTAGATTCTCGTGATAATCTTACTAAATTCAATTACACCTCTTACTTTACCCATAAAGTAATTTACAACAAAATTCCAATAATTACTAACTCTCATCACGCTAGTAAGTATTTAAATGATTTTTCGGATTAATATTAAATTAATATCTCTAATTAAATTTAATAAATCCCCAAAATTAAAAGTCATAAAAATACGGGGTATTACACCTGACCCTTCACGAGTTGAGACTCGTCTCTAGGGTCTAACGTTTCAATTTCTGCATCTTCTATTTCATCCACTTGATAGGTAGTAGTCTTCTTCCTGGATTCTTCATGTTCCTCCTGTTCGGCAGATGAATAGTAGCATTCCTGAGCTACTTTCTGGTCGCCTTTCACAACTCCCACTCTAAAATTGGTTGGGAATTTTAAACATTGATGTACAGTAGATGGTACTGCCTCGAACTTCTTCAGACCTACCCTTCCCATGATGATATTGTAAGCCAATTGAACATTTTTATCCATTACGAGGAAGCGTACTCTTTCTGTTCGACAAGAAGGCCATGTACCAATAAGCATATACAACTTGATCGTCCCAAGTGGAAAAACCTTTTCGCTAGTAAAACCAACGAGGGGCCTATGATAGGGATCCAACTGGGCTAACTTCAGGTTCAAACTATCAAAGCATGGGTAGAACATGATGTCTGCTGAGCTACCATTGTCCACCAGCACCCGTGAAACCACCACTTCTTTCATTCTTATCTTGATCACCAACGGGTCATCATGAGGATATAATACACCTCCCAGGTCATTTTTAGAGAAACCAATGACCAGTTTGTCCTTATTCACCTTCCTCGGGCGATCATCTTCAGCCAAATTTATTCTCTCTATGTACGAGCAAGCTTGAGCCTCATTGAGGTAAGCTTTCCTCTCTGCAGTAAGATCTCCACCTCCTGCATCTCCACCTGTAATAACATTACATTCAAATGATCCAAAATAGATTAAAAATACCTCACGCTCTGGTTATCTTGGTCTTTTAGGAAGTTCGGGATCATCTTTTGGATCATCATCGTGGTCTCTCTTCTTATCTTCTTTTGCTCGACGAGGAGATTTAGATCTTTGTCTTCCTCGGTCGCTGGTCTTCCCACTATTTTTCGTGATCAACATACTTAGCCAATTTTCCTCGTCTGATGAGTGCTTCAATTTTATTCTGGAGAGCTATGCAACGTTTGGTCGTATGACCATGGTCTTTGTGGAATTCGCAATATTTGGACTTGTCCCTTCTGTCAGGATCTGCCTTCATTTTTGCTGGCCAAGCTAGCTCCTCGCTGTTCTTGATCTCCTCCAGAATGTGATTTATATCTACCTTCAAAGGAGTATAATTTCTAAATTTCCTCATCTCCTCCAGTGCTTGCTTTCCTTTCGACTGCCTGTTTCCACCATTGTTCTTCTGATCCTTCTTTTCGGTTTTACCATCTTCCATCTTGGTCTCCTTAGTATCTGCATTCTTCTTCGCAGCCATGGCTTCCTTGGCATTCATGATTTTTTCTGCTTTTTCCATCAGTTCTGTTATGGTCCTAGGCGGATCTTTGGCTAAAGTGTAGTATAACTTATCTGGTAACAGTCCACTCATCAGGGTAGTAATTGTTGTTTTCTCCTCGTAATCAATTACTTAAAGTTTCTTATTATTGAAACGAGTAATATAGTCCCTGGTTCTTTCACTTGCCTTCTGTCTAACACTCAGCAAGTGTGCTACTCGTTTAACTGGTTTCGCTCCAAAACAGAAGTTCCCGATAAAGAGCTCTTCTAGTTGAAAGAAGGTCGCAATCTTTCCCCGAGGAAGATTGTTGTACCATATCTGAGCTGATCCTATAAGAGTTCCTGTAAATGCCCTGCATCTCATCTCGCCTGGAACTGCATAGATATCGACAACAACTTGGTATTGTTCTATATGAAGGACAGGATCAGTTTTTCCATCATATTTAGGCGTCACCATATGAGCTTTGAATTTTGATGGTGTGGGAAAATCCACAATTTCCTGTACAAATGGTGTCCCTTGGATAAAAGTTCTTTGTAGAGGATTCTTGGCCTTAGCTATTTCCCCTAATCTGTCCTCCAATCTTTGAATTGAGCCCTTCCATGCATCGTTTTCCACCTTGAGCCTATTTGTTCGAGCAACTAATCGCATTGAGTTTTCCTCTTGGGATCGAGCTGCTGATCGTGATTGGACGGAGCCTTCCCTTAGATCGGATGGTCGTGGAGAATTCCACGACGCAATCCTAGGAGGACTTTCATTCCTCCTAGGGCCCAAACGATCAAAAGGAGAAACTCTACTCAACCTTTCTAGATCGCTAGTCCTTTCTGGAGATAGAGTGACGTTTCGTTGAGAATCTGTAGCTCATACCGATGAAGTTCGACCAGGTTGATAAGAAGGATCATTAGATCTCTCAGTACGATATGATTCGGTGCGTTTAGATTGAGATTCCTCTGGGAATAGCGTTCACCTAGTTCGTGAAGAGGGTAGACGGATATTTCTCTGAACACTTCGTTGTCCTGATTGGGACGGCACTCTGCCTTGAACAGTTTATATAAGTTAACGCATGGTTTCTTGCATGGTCGTTTGGCCTTGGGCTAAATTAGCCATTATACCAGCCAGATCTGGAACATTTGGGGGAGCAGATGGATTTGGAGGGATCCCAGCGTTTCGATTACTGGATTCCGGATTATCGGCCATTGACGATGAATTATTTTGGTGAAAAACGCTAAGTACAGTCGTTTCCCACAAACGGCGCCAATCTATTGATGTAAAAAACTTGATTATCTCTAATTAATTAATCACACATAAAATGAATAAATAAGGCAAAGGATTTTGAAAGTGGTTCAGCCTGAGGAAAATGGCCTACGTCCACTGTTTTTCTATTGCTGACTGTTTATTTGGAATCTCGATAATAGGTTTACCAAGAGATCCCCCCGCCCCCCTCTTATGAGGAGGTTACAATGTATTTATAGCCTTGAGGCAGTACATATGAAAAGATAATGCATTGTTATCTAGTAAACATATACATCTGTACGATCATAATATGCATTTAATGCGCAACTGTCTTTCAATTCTCTTGATTCGGATGCTCTATACGCTAAGTAGCTCGGACTGCCTGAGTTGCTCGGCACGCTTAAGTTGCTCGGAGCCTTGAGTTCCTCAGGTCTCCTAAGCTGCTCGGTATGATTGAGTTGCTCGGGGTGTTTGAGTAGCTCGGTGACAGTATATTGTCCATTGGAAGTATTTGTAATTGCCACGTAGGTTGACACGTGTCTTCAATTGAATGGTCCACATCAGCAGACTAAATTTAGTATCAACACCCGTGTCAATTTATTTTCTAAATCATTTTAGGTGTCAAGCCACATGGACGCCCAGTTTGAGGATTCTATCCAATGATGCGCAACTGCAACGCATGTGGAGGTTGCATGACCTTGTTATAGACGTTTCGTTCGTTTACTCATAGCGTAGGAGTCTTTTTATTACTCATTTGGGCATGTCGCCCTCAGTTTTAGTATTCAATTTATTTATTGAACTTTGTGTATCCAGGTTAATGTTTCAGTTACTGTTGTATTTTACTGTTGAACCGATAATTGATTCGGTTATCTTGATTCATGTTATTCATCTATGTTGGATTCAGTTACTAGTTTTGTTGATGGTTTTATTATTATTTATTTTTCGGTTGTTGTTAATTAAAGAAAGATAAAATTTGGCACCAGTCTAATTAAATTACTAGGTGGTTAGTAACTTTAAAAAGTTTTCGACAGTGATGTTAAGAATGAGTCATATGAGAACGTTTTATTTGGATCACGGACTTGCCACCCGGTATAATTGTAGGCGGGGTATCACAAAAAATCGCAAAATTTTCTTTATTTCACGTTTTTCGAGTATCTTCTCTCCTAAGTTAAACGATGAGTTGATAATATTAGATAACCTGGCGTAAAACTCATCAAACGACTTACTTTCTAACATCTTAATCATCTTAAACTGTGTAGTGAGGTTTTGTAACTTAGACGCCCTAACCGTGATAGTGCCCTCATGATTAAGTGCAAGTGTATTTCAAGCCTCTTTTTATGTTTCAAAAAGTCATGATTCTATTGTACTCTTTCGGTGTGACATGTGAAGAAATTACGTCCAGACCTTTAGAGTTGTAAAGTGCAAGTTTGTGTCATCTTCGGTCCATGAATCAACGGGTTTCAAACTAGTGACCTCACCCTCTCGTGTGACTAATGGTGACCAACCCTTTTCAACTGCTAACCACACATGCTCATTAATGAATTTTAAAGCACTTCTCATATGCATTTTCCAATAAGCATAATTTGTGCCATCAAAAATAGTAGCACAAAAACTTTTAAAACCTCCAAAATTCATCCTTAAAAACACATAGAATCAACACAGTAAAATATGTTTCTAGCTCTGATACCAATTTGTAGGCCCCTTTTTCTATGCGGGATGTGTTTTAAGGATGACAAAAACAACTTTCTTTTTATGAAAAACCGTTTTCCAATTTTTAATTCGCACAAAATTGTGAACCAATTCTAACTTAATCAAATTTTATTTTGATTAATCCTAAACATTAATCTAGTGATTAAAGCAAGTAAAGTAAGGAAAAGAATGCTCACAACGTCAGATGTACGAGGTAACCACAAAGGGAAAAAACCTCAGACGGCCCAAACCAGGCAATCACTATGATGTGGAATTAAAAGGAACAAACATAAGTCTTACTCAACGACTCGGTCCTCAAAAGACTTGACATTCTTTTGATCTTCAACCACTCCTCCACAGTGCCCAAGCGAATCCTTCTGCGATGCTTGTCCACAGAAGTCGCCTCCACTAATGCCTCGGTGTCCACCGATATGGCTTGTAACATCTAGAATGTTGAACACGACTTTTCCTCTTCTTTACCGCAAAACCCAACAAAGTTCTAAGTAGAACAAACCTCTCTTAGTGAAAACAAAGATCACTATAGAAAATTATAATGAAAACTCGGATCTATGAAACTCTAAGGATGTATTGTACTTAGAAAACCTTAGATAACTTTGTGCAAACCACATACTGGATTGTAAACTATTTTTCAGATTGCACACTTTTGCAATTCTTAGAAAACCACACCTTAAATAGATTTCTTGAGGCAGTGTCTCGCTCGAACGACTGTAGCCGTCACTCGAACCAGATAGCTATGTTATTCGAATAACATAGTGATCTTGCTCTTACGACTGTTAATGTCGTTTGATGTTGTTTGACCGACAAAGCGAAATAGAGTTTGTATAAAATACAACTCTAATCCATCCTTATCAGAATAAAACGAAGTGTAAACATTTTAAAACTCTTTAAAAACATTTTAAAACATTTCTTTAATAAAAATAACACCCTTAAACAATTTTAAAATAAATTATGAGTCCCATTAAAATTATGCATTCAAACCTGAGTGATCTCGGAACATAATTTGCCTTGAAGATGAAATATGCACCATAAATCCGACATGATAAATCTTTGAAGCTTTGCCACAACGTCTTCAATAAACTTTAATACGTCATAGTCTGTGTGAGATCGTGATGATAAAAATACTACTTATGACTCAGTCGTGTTTTGTTCCGGGAATAAGCCAAAACTATACAACATACTCAATTGAAAATTTTGTCCTTACAGAATGAGATATGCACAAATAATCCAATTAAGGATCATGAAATCATCTTTGAGGTTACTGTGTTATAGAATGGAAATTCCTAGATATAAGAGATTAAAGATGTCCTCAAAAATAGTGTCAAGGTTAGGTCTAGCCTCATTGAGCCAAGGGTAGGTTGGGTTGTCCTCCCGAGGAAAACTGGCTAAACAGGCAATCGAGTCGGCAAATAAGAAGAACTTCCTTTCCCCTGACTCTAGAAATAAGACCTCGCTCAGAAACCAACATAACAAAGAAAAACTCCTGGATAAGGTCGGGGCAAATAGGATCTTTAAGGCTAAATATGGGGTCCCACCCTCGATGTGCTAGCCATGTAAAAATAATGGTTCCCGATAGAGAAACTGGGTTAATGATATTTTTTCTAACAATAGACCTAGAAAGGAAACCTAAAGTGTGGAACATGGTATAATTTTCATGTGTCCTCCAGCGAAGTCGTAGTTGGAGATCATTACATCATCATCCGAGGAGTGTTCCTCTTCGGACTCCACAACACGCCTATTATGCCTATTACGAGCCATAGAGAAAAATAGAAAGCCTCTACACCCTACCCAATAGCACCAACCAAACCATCAAACCACCAAAACCAATAATAACAACAAACACTGCCCAATCTCCATCAGAACAACAAATATATATAATATAAGGCTCAAATAAAATATTTAAAAAAATCAAATGATATTTCATGAAACTTTTAACAGAATTTTTTTTATGTAAAAGTTTTGCCAAAAAAATCATGAAGTGTCATTTAACTCGGGCAAATACAACCAAAAAAATTCTTTTTGAAGTTTTTGTCAAAAATTACTATTCTATACAAAATAGCCCCCAAAAGAAATTTGAGTTGGGTTAGGACAGGAAAAATAGATAAAACACAAAAACAATGTTGCATGTTAAAAATATAACCCAACACACATGAACTCCCTAAATAAATGAAGAAAGAAAATGAGATAGGAGAGGAGATAAAATAGCACCTCAAGGAAGAACCTTTAAAACCAAAAGCCTCTAGGAGAATTGATATGGATTTGTGAAATGGAGGATGGAAATAGAGAGGTGGTTTTGATAATGGTGGAGAGGGAACATGGTGGGATATGAAGATGAAGAGAGTTGGGGTTATGGGTTTTGAAAAATGAGAGAAAATATGGAGAGAAAACAGAGTGTTTGACCAAAGGGGAGGAAAGAAAATGAAACGACCAAAATAAAAAGGAACCAACCGCCATTTTTAAAGCGCGGTCATTCGAATGAAAGTTGGCCTCGTTCGAACGACGTCGTTTAAATAACACTTTGAACGAGAAGTAATGGTTGACTAAAGAGGGACCTCGTTCGAATCCCATTAGAATTCGTTCTAATGACTTTTTAAAATGACAAAAACTCAGGGAAAAAAAGGAAAAACAAAGAAAAAAGAGAGAAAAAATGAAATAGGGAAAGTAAGGAAAAATTACTTGGCCTAAACTTGTCCTAGGTAATGTTGAAAATAATCAGAACATGGAAATGGAATGTGTGGGTGTGAATGAACTGAATAGGAGTATCACTTAAGATAACTTACAAGTGAAATATACCAAATAATATTCCTAAAAACTAAGCAGTTACATTAACCTTATGATAAAAAAGGGAACTCAATTGGATTCTAGTAACTTTAATAAAAATGCCTAGAAGTTCGATGATTTTACAGCCGATAACGCCACCTAAAACGCAATATGTTGACTTATTATGCAAACCCATTGATCTTTAACTTATATCTCCCTCAAATGAAATTATTTCTGAATGTCACACAATATAATGAAGCATCAATGAAGAATACATATTGGCCTTGGAAGTTCTGTTTTTATATGCCATATAATCTTTTAGGCTATTTTTCAATGGTGGCTTTTAACGCAAAAAAGTTTGCTCTTTTCGTTTACCCTTTTCCATTGTTCACACATTTTGGCACAATCCATAAAAATGGTCAATGGTTATCACATACACAATTTATTTGTCTATCGCTTATAACATTAGGTGGCGAAATTGATAAGACAACACCTTACTTCACCTAGCATATGTAAATGGAGATTAACATCCTATATAATTCGTGAGAGGTGTGTGCATAAAATGCAATGATATAAGGCCAACATAGAAGGAAATATCATAAAGGAGCATCAAATCATAATAACAAACGCATAAAATGCACAAGTGAGACAAAATCTAAACTGGTTGCGCATCGTAAGTCACATGAACATAGAATGATATTGCGTCCTTAATATCTCACAAACATATCCCAAATGGACAAAAAAGTAAAATTTTGATTTATGAAAACTTTTTCTCAACGAACAAAAAAGAAAATATTTTTATATTTTTGAAAATATATGTACGCAAAGATAATATAGTTCATAAGGATAATGATCAACATAAATGATAAGAGACGTGCAGAAGCTCACGGGGATGCTCGCCGTACTAAATCGGTTCATCTCAAAGTCATTCGAAAGGTGTCGATCGTTCTTCCAGTTGTTGAAGAAGAGCAAAGATGTGGAGTGGAACGATGATTGCTCGAGAGCATTAGAGGGGATCAAATCTTACCTCAGCAAATCGTCCTTGCTCGTAATCCCTTAAGCGAAACTACTCTCTATACCTTTACCTAGTAGTATCCGGTCATGCTGTAAGTTCTGCACTGGTATGCAAAAAAACAGGGATCCAGCAGTTTATTACGCGAGCAAGACTCTTTTGGACACCGAACAACGATACCTACCACTAGAGAAACTCTCCTTTGCGCTAGTGGTAGCCTCGAGGAAATTAAAACACTACTTTGAAGCCCACTCCATCATCGTACTTTCATCTCACCCTTTTAAAGAAGTCCTGAGAAAAACAGACCTTTCCAAAAGACTATCAAGTGGTCGGTTGAGCTGGGGCGACTTGACATTCAGTTCCAGCCAAGGAATGCCATCAAAGGGCAAGTCCTCGCTGATTTCATCGCGGAGTTTATAGGAGAACATCCTTGCGACCAACCCCAAACTATTCATCAGAATATAGTTCCCCCAGCGTTAGGCGTTAGGCGTCTGGAGACAATTCGTTGATGGAGCCTCCAATTCTAAAGGGGGCAGGAGTAGGCATCGTACTGATTACCCCTGAAGATGCGATACTCGAGCAAGAAATCAGGCTTGGATTTAAAGACTCCAACAACAAAAAAGAATATGAAGCACTGATCACAGGCCTACAAAAAGCGCGAACGCTTAGAGAAAATCAACTCCAAGTGTTCGGCGACTCACAGTTGGTCTCCACCAAATAAGTGGCGATTTTAACGCTAAAGATTAGAGGATGGCAGCCTACCTTGCTATGGTAAAAGAATTGATGACCAACTTTAAACAAGTCAGCGCCCAACAGTTTCCCAAAGGACAGAACAACCATGCTGATGCCCTAGCAGCCTTAAGCTCAACGATCAATTCTGACTTGAAGAGAACAATTTCGATTGATTTCCTCGCCCAGCCAAGTATCAACCAGATCGTCGAGCTGCTGAGCGTGGGGTATGTTCTCCAGATTGAGACGGCCCCCAGTTGGATGGACCCCTTAAGGGATTATTTGAAGGATGGTGCGCTACCAGATGATAAGAAGACCACTCATTAGATAAGAGTCAAAGTTGCTCGCTTTCACTTATGTTCTGAGGGCAAGTTGTATAAGATATCTTTCACTGGTCCTTACCTCCAATGCGTTCATCCAAAGGACGTCGAGCAAGTCCTGCATGAACTTCATGAGGTAATCTATGGAAGTCACATTGGGGGCAGGTCGCTAGCTTTCGGAGCAATAAAAGAAGGCTACTTGTGGATGTACATACAGAAAGACGCTGGAATATATGCTCGTAAATGCAAAAAGTGCCAACTTCACGCACATATGGTTCACCAGCCAGTTAGCGACCTGACGTCACTTACTAGCCCATGGCCTTTCGCCCAATGGGGTATGGACATCATGGGCCCTCTACCTATTGCAGTCGATAATTGCAAATATTTATTAGTCACAACAGACTACTTCATCAAATGGATAGAGGCAGAGCCACTGGCAAACATTAGAGACGCATCACTGATAAGATTCATATGTAGGAACATCGTTACTCGGTTTGGGATTCCCTAAGACCATCATCACTGATAACGAAATCCAGTTTGAGAGAGGCCTCTTCAAGGGTTTTTACAACGACCACGGGATTTGGCACTACTTCAGCTCTGTGGCATACCCTCAGAGCAACGGATATGCAGAAGCCTCCAATAAAACAATGATTAATGGATTAAAAAAGCATTTGGAGCGAGCTAATGAGAGCATGGGTAAACGAACTATCCCACATCCTATGGGCTTACCGCACCACCCCACGACGAGCAACTAGAGAGACACCATTCACACTGATGTATGGGATGGAAGCAATTATCCTCTTGGAAGCTGGCCTCCCTACCATGAGGTCCACTTGGTAGACCAAGGCCAGAACGATGCACCATTACTCACTGAACTTGACCTTACTGAGGAACGAAGGGAGCTGGCTCTAGTGAAACTAGCAGCCAACCAGTAACAACTAGCAAAGCACTACAACAAAAAGGTCAATCCAAGAGCATTTCAAATTGGGGACTACATCCCGAGGAAAGTCCTTGGCAGCGCTGTAAAACCATCAGATGGCAAGCTAGGACCTAACTGGGAGGGGCCATTCAAGGTGATAAAAGACGGCCTACAGGGAGCCTATCACTTAAAAATGCTGGAGGGCAGGGAGATACCTAGAGCTTGGAATGCAGCCAATTTGAAGAAATTCTACTTCTAGTTTTCTTTTTTCTTTTTGAACTCAGTCTTGAATTTTCAAATCATTTCTGATTAATGAAATTTGTTTGGCAGTAGCATTTTATGGAGTGTTGATTTTTCTCAACTACATTATAATTCATGCACCCTCTCCAAGTTACAGGCTCCCCTCTTAACATGCAAAACTAAGATCATGAGAAACTTATTAAAGCAGGGTCAATATACAATGACCCTCCTCAGACATTCGTCAACGAACACGAATAACCTCTTAGCTTAAACCTGGAAATATATGAAGCCCTACAAGGGACCCTTAGGCAATATGGCCAACCCAGGTTGGTCACCAACATTGTTTGGCTAAAAAACCTGCTCGGATAGAACATCCAATACCAGGTGTATCCTCGCCATTGCCTCACTTAGGCTTAAGGAAGTGTAACGACACAACCTAAAAGGTAAAGTAAAGGAGAATGGTACACAAAGCATACTGTACTTAGGGGATACTCACTCAATAACTAACTCTGCCTAAATCAAATCTAGTCGGCTGAAAGATCCCAATATAATTGAATAAGAGATCAATGAAGTAAAAAATAACACAACACATGTTTAGTCAGAAAATCACCCAAAACATAACTATTTTATTACTTCATTACATATATAAAGAGTTACATACGCTAATTTAAATCCTAATGAGAACAAGGCCGCTGAGTAAGGTAGTCCGTCACTCGCGCTCTTCGGCCATCATCTGGGCGAGGATCTAATTCCTCATCGACTTCGTCTGAATTTGGTTCCATGAGCTGTCTTGGGATCGCATTTATGGTAACCCATCGATCATCCCTTCTGAATGGGTTCGGCATCAAAGTTCAAGGAGAGATCTCATATCGATACCATATAACAGAATTTCTAGGAACTTGTAACTCCCTAAGGGCACTCAACCACCCTCTTATGAAGGTTAACTCCTCAACCTCCTTCAACTTCATTGGAGCATCAGCCAAACCCTGGTCGTAGCCATCAACCCACACCTGCCGAAGACATTTCTTGAACAGGTGCCTCAGTAAAGTTACATCTTTTTGGAGACCAACGGCTATCACGTACACCCTGCGAACGCCACCTCACAGTTCAACAATTTCCCTAAATGAACCACTATCATCAGTACCAGCTCACGGCCCATTCGATGAAGAGGAACCACGTAAAACTCGAGGGGCAATGCTCAGAGCATTTTTCCTTAGTCGCGAGACTTCCCTCCTTAGAGCATCATTCTCTTGTTGAAGGACCTCTCAAACTTGATTAACCTCAAAAGCATCCAGAAGCTTAGCCTTCAGAGCATCCACTTCTTTTTGAACATAAGCGCTGACCTCCTCTATCTCCTGAAGCCTATCTTTCAGCTTGGCAACGAGATCTGACTGGTCCTTATAGTCTTGATTCCTCGACTTAAGAGATTTGCAGATTTTTACAAAGGCACGACGAACTCGGTTGCTCACATCGGGACCAAATTTTTTTTCGAGTTGAGAGGTAGCAGGAATATATTCCTCAACATTGATAAGCTACAAATCATATGAGCATCAAGAATTAATAAATCAGTGCATGGAGAAGAACAGAACTTTATTTCATTAAAATAAAAACAGTTTGAGTACATCAGCAAGAAGAAATAAAAATACAAAAAATATAAAGGTCCCTAAGAAGACTAGTTGGCGACCTTAGTTTATTCTGAGGAGGCTGGTTGCTTACCCTTATCCGCGACAGTCCCAGGTGCACCTCCCTCAGATGAATCAATCACCATTCCCTGATCAAGGGGAACATCATCAGTATTGGTCGTGACGGCTGGGATACCTTCATTGGTAGCAGAATAGGGCACCTCATCCATAACAGGCTTGGGGCCAGGGTCATGCTCATCAAAGAGGGGGAAATCAACATCCACCTCGACAGCGAGCAAATCCTTATCCCAACCCTTTTTGAAATTGAGGCGGATGATGTAGCCGATCTGAGCCTCAGCATCCTCATATACTGCGAGCCACCCAATATTGTACGAGCTCTCTTTGAGGGTGGTAGCCTCAGATTCTATCTTCTTCGTCTTCTCGATAAGCTCTTTGTTCTCCTCGACCACCACCAGCTTGCTCGTAAATACCAAGTTATAAGACTGCCTCATCTCCTCGAGCTCCTTGATCGTTGCCTCTTTTGCCTTGTTAGCTTTAGCCAAGGTAAGTTCAAAAGACTTCTGAGAAGCACTGGCAGCCTTCAAGCTCGCCTCTAACTCAACATTCTTCCTCGCCAGCTCATCGCGGCTGCGATAGAGGATCGTGAAGTTAGATACAAACTGCAAAAAGAAAGAGAGCATTAGCGAAGAAGATATTGAAAGAGGAACTATAAAAGCAGAGAAGTAAGAACAGACTTGCCAAGGCTAGCCCTTGACTTGCCTTAAGGGCTAACTGGTCGGTCCCTATACTTGATGACCTCTAGCGATCAACAGGCAAGACTTCTCTCTTGAGCACCGCCAGAGACAGCTGAGGGGAAAGAGCAACAGAAGCCCCCTCGTCTAAGGCAGACACAGGCACCAGAGACGGCCCCATCTTAGTCCTCACCTCTTTTCTCCTTATTTCTTCTTCACTCTCCTTCTTCTTTCTCTCTTCCTCTTTCCTCTCTTCTTCTTCCTTCTTCCTCGTTATCTCTCTCGCCAACGCTTTCTCTTTCTTCTTTCTCTCCTGTTCATGAGCCATAGTCTGGGAGCCAGTGGCAATATCCCCACTCCCAGACTTCTGCTTCCTCAACCTGCGAGCAAGTGCCACATGTCCTCATTATCATCTTAAATCAAATTTTTCCTAGGAGGGGCCATAGTTTCCTCGCTGGAGCTATCCGAACCCTCTGAGATCTCCTCCGAACTGAAAGATTCATTATCGCTTTAACTCTCTTCGCTGGACTCACCTTCAACTTCACCTCTGTCATCCCCCTACGCTATCTTCACTAGATCTGCTTTCCTCCTCGTCCAACTGGATTGATTCGGCCGCAACCTCTTCTATAATATCAAGGTGAGGAATATTATCCACAGATCGGGCGATGAAGCTGGACCCAATATTCATGTACTCCAAAAGTAATGCAGTTGATCGTGAATGCTCACCGTCAACCAAGTATTCCCTTATCTTCCAAGCCTTGATTAGCTCAGTAGCTCAAATTTCGTGGAGTGCAGGTTCCAAGTTCTTTGACTTCGCTGAAAAAGAAACAAAGAAAATATAAGAAACACAGTATACTAACAGAAAATCAATGAGCAGAACAAGAATTATGTCTACCTATGTACACCTCCTCGTAAAAGGTAATTATAGGTCCCGGTACCTCGCTCCCTCAATTTGAGGAGGGAACTGCCAGTTCCTGGAAATAAACCCTTCTTACCAATAGTCCTTATGGGTATCAGGTGGATTGACTACCAACACCCTGTCAGAGCTTATTCGAGAGAAGGTATAATAGTAATAAAACTCAGCAAGACCTAGATTGGTGCCATAGAGCTGATTGATCCTATGTACACCATTCACAATTTTCCAGACGTCCGGAGAACATTGGGTAGGAACATATAAAAGTAACTAAAGAAGTGCAAAAATAAGCGATTTGAGGGAAATGTTAAACCCCCCTAGGACAATAAGAGGACATGAATCCAATGCCCGTCTTTAATACCTCGAACATTATGAGGAACAGGGGCACATTCAATGTCCACCCAATTGGGAATATTGTAAAACTCCCTAAACTCAACTATTGACCTATTTCCTATTCTTGCCATCAGAAGAAAAAACCCTTACAGTGATAAAGAAGAAATTTCAACAGAAAAGAAAGGAGGAGAAGTTTGGAGAACTTACGGAGTGAAATTCAGCTTAAGATGATGCAAAGCCATAAGCAAGGAAGATGAGAAGGTAAGGAAAAGATCGAAGAGGAAAGAAGAGACCCGGAGATGAGAAAATGCAGTACGAAGCAGAGGATACCTTGAGAATTCGAAAGTTTGTGAAACGGTGCCAGAAATGGCTTCTTCAAACAAGTTTTAAATCCTCTCAATGATTACGCACAGAGAACGAAGTAAATCTGTCGCCTAAATCAACTTGGGAACGATGCTTCACTCCTCAAAGCACCTTGCAATTCAAAAAAATGCCATTAGTGTTGTGACTTAAAATTCTTGATCCCAAATTATGATCCAAAAATTTTAGGGGCAATTGTGGATACCACGTTTATTTGTCCTAGCCCAGATGAGTAGCCCGACCAAGCCCTATAAAGAATAGGGGAAGTCCAGCCCAAACTCTAGAGTCTCATAAATAACTAATTCAACAATGACCCATTCAACCCCTAAAATCTCTCAAGAGATATTCTGGGGATTATGGGTCAACGTGGAAGTGCCCAACACCCCCACTCTCCGAAATTATATGTATATATTAAACCCCCCAAGCCGGGGGCAAAGGATATGCAATTGTTAACACTCCCCCAGAGAAAAGAGAAATATAAAACAGAGAGCCCCGCTGTGGACGTAGGCCATTCTGCCGAACCACGTATATCTTGTGTCGTGTGTGATTGTAGCTATTCTAATTTGTGTTCTTTATTTTTTCTGGTGATCGTATTTGATTATAATTTGTGTTGAGATTAATTGTCACCACACAAGGCTATGGTGCTCTAAATCTCAAAATGAACTTTTCAATCTAAGGAAGAGAAAATATTTACTCATGAATAAAATAGTTTTAAAAGAAACGTTAGTGAAAACAAATGTAAGCAGATAAATCTCTAAGGTTTTCTCAAAAGAAAGATATCCAATAACATTGGCTTGAAGAACTAAAAGAAAAGGAGAGAAAAAAAATGTTCTCTCAAATATAAGAAATGATTTGATCAGCCAAAGATTTTTTTCAAAGAACTCACTCTTAGTTTGGAAGAGTATAGAATACTTAACTACACAGCCTTTCGATTTGAAAGTGTTTAAAAGGTAATAGGCTAGGTTTCACACTCTTATAGAGTCAAGTAGTCACTTCAAGGTCTAAGTTAGATGAAAAGGTGTACTTAATAGAAAAACCAATAAGATCTTAGAGAAAGATCTAATGCAAAAAGCGCTTATGATGTTGTCAAATGCGCACTGCTACAGTGAGGAATTTCTTTGTTGTGGCAAAACATAAGTGAGACAGGTCACATGAACATCTAGATATTTTTCATGAGATACACAAAGTCCAGCAAAGAGAATTCGTTCCATCAAAGAATATATTCATTTAGGTATCACTGCAGCGAAGCTTCTCGCGGGAATGTCTGGAGAATTTGTCCAATTTTTCCTTATAATAGTTTTGAAAATTAAGTTTTTGGGAAAACCCTAAGTATGTTTATACCAACCAATAACAATCATACTTAGAATACACATAAAGATGAAATTATTAATAAAATATATATTTTATATGAAAAGTATATGTGTATTAAGTATTTGAAAAATTGACAAACCCAAGGTAAATTAAAAATATAAAAATAATTTAACCAAGGTGAGAATGTAAGTCCGGTAAGTCTTTATATCTTTCCTAAGTGGTGTACTTGAGGTTTAACATGAGTGAATCCGGGATTAAGTTGATGAAGCTTTTCGGTGACCTCTTTGTTAAAGATTAAAACATGTTAATCCATTATATGGAACATACTGAGTATACTATAATCTTACAGTTTGTTTTCAGATGCCAAACATATGAGGAAGGAGAGGATGCCCATCTTCCAATAGGGTTGTCGACCAGGATTCTCATAAGGAGTAAAAAAACAATAACAGTAGGTAACACAAGCAGCACACACAACGGACATGGCTACTATTATTTTCCAGCAGTCACCGTCAGGATGGTGTTCGTGTTATAGCACCTTCAGCAACACCAATAGCAACAGTGGCAGGTGGCATTGCCATCTCAGTCTCAAGTCTCTTCATGGTAGAGAGCACGTGGGGCCTTTTCAAAAGGTAATCCACCTGAGTTCACCACGAACCGCAATGTTGCGAATTACGAGTAGGAGTTCACTAGCCTTATTTTTTGCACAAGAGGAAGTGGATAATAAGGACTGAAATATGGAGTGCTTCATCCACGAGTTGACATGGTGGATTAAAAAAATACTTTTAGGGACTGAGAGGATAACAGGGGCACTAAGCACCATAGTGGCAGCGTTAACAATCACCAGTCCCACCAACTGTTATGATGCCATTGAACCAACACCATCGACTCATCCATAGGAGCAACAACAGTTACAATGTGAGTGTGTGTATCATGTCGCATATAGAGATGCTCAGGTATTAGCACGAGAAGTAGAAGGTATGTTTCATATCCATAAGCATGTTGGACGTATTTTATTTGATACTGGTGCATTGAATTCATTTGTTAGTAAAGTCTTTTAGCAGTCATCGGGGATTGTAGATTTAGTATCAGACACATTATTTCACATTGATTCACCATTCGTTCGGGGGTCGCCTATTCATTGCGTTTGTAGAAGGATAGGTGTGGATATTAGGAGTCTACAATTTATAACTGATTTTCTTATATTAGACATCTCTAACTATGACATTATCCTGGGGATGGATAAGTTATCTATTTATCTGTAATACCCCGTAATTTTTTCAATATTTATTTAAGGGATTAATTAAATTAAATGAAAATTAATTGGGAATTAATCCGGATATTAATACTAACGAGATGTGAGTAGGTATTTGATTATGATGTTAAAACTTATTATTTCCGAGTATGTATGGTAATACATGAATATTGATGATATTTAAATTAATTTGGAAAATTTAGTTGGGACGCGCGTGTCAGTCACGTCAGGAACATAATTAATTGAAGTAAAAAGTGAATTTTATTTTTATCAACCAAATGGTCATTTTGAGCGTGCCAACGTGTCCGAAAGGGTCGAAATAGTAAAAAAACACTAGCCGAGGATTTAGTTTGGGTCCCGGGGCATTTTTAGGCCAAACCGACAACTTAAAATGGTATTTTGGTAATTTTAAAAATATTGGAATTTAAACCCACCAATTTTAGAGGTTTATTTTATATTATTTATGAACGCACTAAGCCCATTATCAGCATTAGGTGAGTTAGAGGGCTACGGGAGTTATAGGAGAGTTTGAAGAGGTTCCAAAAGAAACCTCCAACCACCATCTTCAACCTTAGGAGAAAATCTGTAGAGAAAGGGGAGAAATCAACCTTCATTCACCAACATTAATTCTGAAGAACAATCTAAGGAAAGTGATTTGATATTTTTAGCGCATTGAATATTTCTTCCATGTTTAGTGTAGGAATTATCTTATCTTGAAAGTTTGAAGAAAACCAATGAAATTGTTGGAGAAACTCTAAATGTGGGTTAGGATTTGCATGTAGAATGACGATAGACTAATTAAGTATTCGAAGAGTTAAATATGATGATCTAAAAACGAATTTATGACGAGTAATTGGGCACAATCAAATTCTGGGTTCATGTTCATAGGGTTTGGGGAAATAATTGAAGATTTACGTAAATTCCGTGTTGATTTGTAAGATTTGACCCCTAAAATATGTTAAGGGATGATCTAGGATGATTAGAAATGGTTTATAATCATTAGAACATAAATTAGATGGTCTTAGGGTGGATTTAGAGAAGAGAAGAATTGAGAAAAACGAACTTGGGAATTTCTGGGCTTAAACTGTCATCTTGTTAGAAGACCTGCCCAGGTCGTTCGAACGACCTCGTTCGAACGAACTTCTAACGAGATGACAGTATCCCTTCTAACGAGTTGGTAGTTCATTCAAAAACTTTCGTTCGAACGACATTCGTTCGAACGACACTCATTAGAACGACCTCGTTCGAACGAGATTTCTAATGAGTTGACAGAATGGCCTTTTTGGCCTGAATTTATTTCTAGTATCCCATAGACTTATTTAAATGGTGATATAACCTTCCCTTATTAACTAATGGGTATAGTTGGAGAGATTGGGGTACATTGACGAGTAAAACTTAGAATTTTGGAGTAAACCGGATGACATTGGTGGATTGGGAAGCCAATAACTAATCACGACGTGAGAAGAGTTGATAACTTAAATACATATAAACCGGGGACTTATGAGTTATATAACATGAAATGTTGGTACAAGAACGAGAAGTATACCATTAATAAAATATTGTGATATCTAAGATGTGTGAATGCTTAGTGTATGTAATTATCTGTGTATAACATACCTACCGTACTTGCTATCATGGGAGGTCGGCGTTCGATCAGGGCCATCTAATCTTTGTGTGCCTACGGGGGGATTTAGGTTGGTACCTCGAGGACATAGGTCAGAGAAGGACTAATTGAGAAGTTAATAAGTCTGCTGATCATGGGAGCATTGGTATGTGCGTGACCCATATGATGTGAACTATGTTCGCCTCCATTGTTTGTGATTGTTGTTTAATGAAACGATTCCTGAGAGATTCGGAATACGTGGTCCTTATGTACGTGATGTACCGGGATTAGATAGCAGAGTATGTGTGCACCGCAGCTTAGTCTCGGGGTGCTAGTATTGTATATTTATGATGAGAATAATATACTGTTAATTGAAATGAATTGTCATGAATAAATGTGAGTATTAATAATAGCAAAAATTTGTAAAGTGAAAATGGAAGATCTCTAGTAATTAGTAGTACTAACATGGAAAACTTTGTAACAAGTTATAACATTATGTTAACTAAAAGTTGTTGGGAATTGAATTGAATATCGTATAATAATGTTAGATTTTAGTATCGGACTAGTTAGATATGGGAACAACTAGAATGGGTACGGGTACGATAGGAGTGCACAATTAGTGGAGAGGTGAGGAACTCATGTGATTGCACACACTATCATGTACTTTATATTAACCGTTTTAATGATATTCAACACTTGCAAACTTTTAAATTATTTTCACAATCGGGCTCTGACCCGTTTGCTTTCAAATCTATTTTTGTAAAAACCTTTTAGGTGCCCAGCCACAAGGACACCATGCATAGGAGTTCTATTCAGGTGACGTGCTGTAGCCGCTGTGGAAGTTACAGGACCTTGACAGTAGACCCCTCCATTTCCGATCTTGACTCCATTATCATATTTTCTCATTTGTTGGGCATGTCGCCCCATTCCTTTTAGAGACATCTTACTTTTCAGTTATTTCAGACGTTGGGTTGTAATTAATTTAGTGATGCAGACTTGGTATTTATTTATTTCAGTATTCGGATTGTTGTGAGGAGTATTCCTACAGACTCATTATTATTTGATGGTTATTCTACTGTGACTATGTTGTGATGGTTATGCTAGCATTTCATAATTTACTTATTGTATGTTAATCGGATTTAATTAAAATTGAAAACTCACTTTTTAAATATTAGGTGGCTAGTAATTGTTAAAACGTTTTCGACAATGATGCTATGAACTGAACCAACTTGGCATTTTGTATTAATTTAATAAAGGAGTAGCTACCCGGTATTTAATTAGTCGAGGTGTCACAGGTGGTATCAGAGCATCAGGTTTTAGTGTCCTTATGATCTGTACAGCTTATTATGTTTTCGCTGAGCTTTCTTTGATGTAGAGCCCTATATTTTAGGACTGTTGTATTCTTTTGTGTATGTTTCGCTCTTCAGCTATTTTGAGATAACTGCGAACTTATAAGACTTTACTCTCATTTCAGATGCCTCCACAACGTGCACAGCGAGTTACTAGGGATGCAAAACCTGGGCCACAGCCTGCACCAGTTCCGGGCACTATGAATGCCGCCGAGGTTGCAGCTATTGTAGCCCAAGTGGTGAATGCCGCTCTCGCAGTTGTACAGCAGGGACCACCTCAGGTGCCGACAGTAGCGCCAGTTCAGGCTCATGCATTCCCGTCTGCTTGGGAACGCGTCCGTGATGCTTTTCAGAAAGCACACCCTCCGGAGTTTGCAGGTAGCTCTGATGTTGTGGTATCCAGTCAGTGGAGGAAGGACATTCAGAGGAACTTAAGGATGTACGAGTGCACAGATGTTCAGAAGCAGATACTGGCTACTTTCAAGCTAGTAGGATCTGCATTGCAGTGGTGGGAGTCCATTACCACCGCAGAGGAGAGGGACGCCCTTTCTATTCAGGAGTTTTGGGTGCGGTTCGATCGCAAATATTTCCCGTCAGCTATTCACACTGAAATGAGGAGGAAATTGATGAACCTCAAGCAGGAGAGAAGGACGGTAGCCGAGTATGAGGCTGAGTTTACCAATCTCTTGAACATTATTCCCGATGAGATTCCGACTGAGGAGAAGAAGATTCATAAGTTCACGGATGGATTGACTTGGAGGATCCGTCAGCACTTGTTGGGGAATCTCTCGTTGGCCACTTATTCTGATGTGGTTAACGCTGCACTACTTCACTGCCAGGATCATCGCTTCCACATGTCTGAGAGCAAGAGATCAGGAGAGTCTAACCATCAGGGCAGGACCGGGGGAAATGGTGCCAGCGCGGCACAATCTACTCAGGGACAACACAGGCAGGGTGATCAGGGTTCCCAACAGGGGGATCATAAGAGATTCAGATCCGGGGGTTTCAGGAATGGTCAGGGAGGTTTCAGACATGGCTATAAGGGTCAGAACGGCCATCAAGGCCAGAATGGTCAGCAGCAGCAGCTTCAGCAGGGCCAGCATGGTCAGGGTAGGAATGGTAACGGCCAGCAGGGCCGTGGGCAGTAGGGACAGCGAGGGGGAAACTTCCCGAGGAAGTGCTTCGTTTGTGGCAAGACTAGCCACAAACGCCAGGATTGTCCTGATAGGGGCAGGGACCCACAACAGCAGCAGCAGGGTGCTCGACACGAGCCACAGAGGCCTATGTTTCTCGCCGCCCTCCCAGCACCACCATAGCTGGCAGCATTACCACCCATTCCAGCGGTCCCAGTTCAGCAGGGACAACTTCAGTATGGGAGAGTGTATCAGCTCCAACATGCCGCAGTTCCTCAGGATCCACCTGCTATTGAGGGTATGTTCTCTATTCAGGGGACTATGGGGCGTATTTTATTTGATACGGGGGCCACACATTATTTCATAGGCATGAGATTTGCACGCACTATTGGGTTATTAAACACCGCCGAGAGCACGGTCACTTGTGTAGATTCACCGTTGAGTAGGGGTACCATGATTTCGCTTATTTGTAGAGGTGTGGGTATAGAGATCGGGAGGTTTACTTTACCCGCTGATATGTTAGTGTTAGAGATGACTGAGTATGATGCAATTGTTGGTATAGATTGGCTAGTTGCGTACCGATCCATAATTGACTATTTTAGTAGGAGTATTATCTTTATCATTCCTGGGCAGGAGATGTTTTTAGTGGTGATGCCTCGCCCTGAGGGAGGATCGTCCACTCATTTGTACTATATAGAGGAGGAGACCTCTAAGGAAGTGGTGCTACCACTCGATTCGATTCCAGTTGTTAGGGAGTTTGCTGATGTATTTCAGGATATACCTGGACTACCTCCGAGTAGAGAGATAGACTTTGTGATTGATTTGGCGCCGGACACTCGGCCAATTGCCCGCGCACCTTACCGTATGGCTCCAGCAGAGATGAGAAAGCTACGGGATCAGATAGAACAGTTATTGGGTCAGGGGTTTATCCGGAGGAGTACTTCACCGTGGGGTGCCCCTATGTTGTTCATAAAGAAGAGGGATGGATCGTTGAGGTTGTGCGTAGATTACCGGGAGTTGAATAAAGTCGCGATTCGGAATAAGTATCCGTTGCCCAGAATCGATGACTTATTTGACCAGTTGAGAGGAGATTCCTTCTTCTCGAAGATTGATTTACGATCGGGATACCATCAGTTACGTATCAGGGAACAGGACGTCTCGAAGACTGCTTTCTTAACGAGATATGGTTCCTACGAGTTTCGGGTTATGCCTTTTGGCTTGACCAATGCTCCAGCCGTGTTTATGGACTTGATGAATAGGGTGTTCAGAAAGTTCCTAGACCAGTTCGTCATTGTCTTTATCGATGACATTCTGGTTTACTCCCAGACAGAAGAGGAGCACGTCAAACATTTGAGACAGGTTTTGCAGACGTTGCGTCAGAACGAGCTTTATGCAAAGTATGAGAAGTGTGGGTTCTGGTTGAAGGAGGTTCAGTTTTTAGGACATATCATTTCATACGGGGGGATATCTGTTGATCCGGGGAAGGTATCCGCAGTGAGGGAGTGGGGACAACCCACGACACCGACTGAGATTCGTAGTTTCTTGGGCTTAGCAGGATACTACAGGAGGTTTATTCGGGGTTTCTCAAAGATCGCGGGTCCTTTGACACATCTGACTCGCAAGGGTGTGACATTCATCTAGAGCGATGCCTATCAGTTGGCATTCGATGAGTTGAAGGACAAGTTGTCCTCAGCACCTGTGTTAGCATTGTCCAAACCGGGAGTTGAGTATTTAGTTTACATCGATGCGTCCTTACAAGGACTCGGAGGTGTGCTGCAGCAGGAGAGTCAGGCCATAGCTTATGCTTCCCGTAAGCTTAAGCCTCGTGAGAGGAATTACCCCACCCACGACTTGGAGTTGGCGGCAGTCATATTCGCTCTTTGAATTTGGAGACACTATCTCCTGGGGAAGAAATTTCAGTTGTTCACAGACCATAAGTCTTTACAATACCTCTTCACGCAGAAGGAACTGAATATGCGTCAATGACGATGGCTTGAGTTTATGAAGGATTATCAGTTTGATATCCAATATCACCCGGGGAAGGCTAACGTGGTAGCAGACGCGTTGAGCCGTAGGCCAGTAGATGAGGTGGCCGAGGTGTAGAAAGCTAAGTGGAAGGAGTTGGGACACCAGGATGCAGTGGCCCGATCGTTCATGTCTATGATGACTATTACACCTCAGATTGTTACGAGAGTGGTAAAGGCCCAGGAAAATGACTCGTTCTGTCAGGAGCAGATAGTTCGATTACTAGCAGAGGGAGCCGAGTCCTATACCGTTAGCTCAGACGGGGGATTACGCTTTAAGGGGAGACTGGTCGTTCCGGAAGGGGAAGACTTGCGGCACGAGGTGATGACAGAGTCGCACGGCTCACGGTTCGTGGTACACCCTGGTGGGGATAAGATGTACCAAGATATAAGACGACAGTATTGGTGGAGTGGGATTAAGAGAGATATTGCCGTGTTTATTTCTAAATGCGCCACTTGTCAGCTAGTAAAGGTGGATCATCAGAGACCGGCAGGACTTCTACAACCATTAGAGGTTCCAACGTGAATGTGGGAGAGCATATCCATGGACTTTATCACGGGGTTACCTACGTCACAAAGGGGTCACGACTCCATATGGGTAATTGTGGACCGGTTGACCAAAGTTGCTCATTTTCTACCTGTGAGGACAGACTACACTACGGGACAGTATGCCCATATTTTCATTGCGGAAATAGTGAGACTTCACGGTGTGCCTCTAAATATCGTGTCTGATCGAGACAAGATATTTGTTTCTCGGTTTTGGGAGAGTTTCCAGGAGGCCATGGGCACTGAATTGCGGTTGAGTTCAGCTTATCACCCGCAGACCGATGGGCAGACCAAGCGAACAAATCAGATGTTGGAGGACATGTTGCGTATGTGCATCCTAGACTTTGGGGGTGGATGGGAGAAGTACCTTCCACTGGTGGAGTTTGCTTATAATAACTCTTATCAGTTCACCATTGGTATGGCTCCGTTTGAGGCGTTGTACGGTAGACCTTGTCGTTCCCCAGCATGTTGGTTAGAGGTGGGGGACAACAAACTCCTTGGGCCGGAAGTGATTCAGGATACTTCGACAAGGATAGAGATGATACGGGGTCGCATTCGGGTAGCTCAGGACCGGCAGAAGAGTTATGCCGATGCCAAGCGGTTCTTTCGAGAATTCAAAGTGGGGGACCAGGTTTTACTCAGAGTATCTCCTATGAAGGGGATTATGCATTTTGGGAAGAAGGGGAAACTGGCGTCGAGATATGTGGGGCCATTTCCTATTATCGAGAGGATTGGGCCAGTTGCGTATAGACTTGGGTTACCGGAGCACTTGCATAGGATTCATGATGTGTTCCATATTTCCTCGCTAAGGAAATACCTTAGGGATGATTTGGCCCATACTCACATTGCTTTGGAGGGCATCGATCTCCAACCCGATAGTTCCTACGAGGAGGGGCCGATTGCTATTTTGGATCAAAGCGAGCGAAAATTGAGGTTAAAGATAGTACCATTAGTACGTGTTCAGTGGCGGCATCATAATGCCGAAGAGTCCACATGGGAGCGCGAGGATGAGATGCGCGAATGCTATCCAGAGCTATTTTTACTAGGTACTTTTTAGTTTCGAATTTCAGGACGAAATTCTGTTATTAGGGGGGAAGTATGTAATACCCCGTAATTTTTTCAATATTTATTTAAGGGATTAATTAAATTAAATGGAAATTAATTGGGAATTAATCCGGATATAAATACTAACGAGATGTGAGTTGGTATTTGATTATGATGTTAAAACTTATTATTTCCGAGTATGTATGGTAATACATGAATATTGATGATATTTAAATTAATTTGGGAAATTTAGTTGGGACGCGCGTGTGAGTCGCGTCAGGAACATAATTAATTGAAGTAAAAAGTGAATTTTATTTTTATCAATCGAATGGTCATTTTGAGTGCACCAACGTGTCCGGAAGGGTCTAAATAGTCGGAAAACACTAGCCGGGGGTTTAGTTTGGGTCCCGGGGCATTTTTAGGCCAAACCGACAACTTAAAAGGGTATTTTGGTAATTTTAAAAATATGGGAATTAAAACCCACCAATTTTAGAGGTTTATTTTATATTATTTATGAACCCACTAAGCCCATTATCAGCATTAGGTGAGTTAGAGGTCTACGGGAGTTATAGGAGAGTTTGAAGAGGTTCCAAAAGAAACCTCCAACCACCATCTTCAACCTTAGGAGAAAATCTGTAGAGAAAGGGGAGAAATCAACCTTCATTCACCAACATCAATTCTGAAGAACAATCTAAGGCAAGTGATTTGATATATTTAGCGCATTGAATATTTCTTCCATGTTTAGTGTAGGAATTATCTTATCTTGAAAGTTTGAAGAAAACCAATGAAATTGTTGGAGAAACTCTAAATGTGGGTTAGGATTTGCATGTAGAATGACGATAAAATACTTTAGTATTCGAAGAGTTAAATATGATGATCTAAAAATGAATTTATGACGAGTAATTGGGCACAATCAAATTCTGGGTTCATGTTCATAGGGTTTGGGGAAATAATTGAAGATTTATGTAAATTCTGTGTTGATTTGTAAGATTTGACCCCTAAAATATGTTAAGGGATGATCTAGGATGATTAGAAATGGTTTATAATCATTAGAACATAAATTGGATGGTCTTAGGGTGGATTTAGAGAAGAGAAGAATTGAGAAAAACAAACTTGGGAATTTCTGGGCTTAAACTACCATCTCGTTAGAAGACCTGCCCAGGTCGTTCGAACGACCTCGTTCGAACGAACTTCTAACGAGATGACAGTATCCCTTCTAACGAGTTGGTAGTTCGTTCAAAGACTTTCGTTCGAACGACACTCGTTAGAACGACCTCGTTCGAACGAGATTTCTAATGAGTTGACAGAATGGCCTTTTTGGCCTGAATTTATTTCTAGTATCCCATAAACTTATTTAAATGGTGAGATAACCTTCCCTTATTAACTAATGGGTATAGTTGAAGAGATTGGGGTACATTGACGAGTAAAACTTAGAATCTTGGAGTAAACCGGATGACATTGGTGGATTGGGAAGCGAATAACTAATCACGACGTGAGAAGAGTTGATAACTTAAATACATATAAACCGAGGACTTGTGAGTTGTATAACACGAAATGTTGGTACAAGAACGAGAAGTATACCATTAATATAATATTGTGATATCTAAGATGTGTGAATGCTTAGTGTATGTAATTATCTGTGTATAACATACCTACCGTACTTGCTATCATGGGAGGTCGGCGTTCGATCAGGGCCATCTAATCTTTGTGTGCCTACGGGGGGATTTAGGTTGGTACCTCGAGGACATAGGTCAGAGAAGGACTAATTGAGAAGTTAATAAGTCTGCTGATCATGGGAGCATTGGTATGTGCGTGACCCATATGATGTGAACTATGTTCGCCTCCATTGTTTGTGATTGTTGTTTAATGAAACGATTCCTGAGAGATTCGGAATACGTGGTCCTTATGTACGTGATGTACCGGGATTAGATAGCAGAGTATGTGTGCACCGCAGCTTAGTCTCGGGGTGCTAGTATTGTATATTTATGATGAGAATAATATACTGTTAATTGAAATGAATTGTCATGAATAAATGTGAGTATTAATAATAGCAAAAATTTGTAAAGTGAAAATGGAAGATCTCTAGTAATTAGTAGTACTAACATGGAAAACTTTGTAACAAGTTATAACATTATGTTAACTAAAAGTTGTTGGGAATTGAATTGAATATCGTATAATAATGTTAGATTTTAGTATCGGACTAGTTAGATATGGGAACAACTAGAATGGGTACGGGTACGATAGGAGTGCACAATTAGTGGAGAGGTGAGGAACTCATGTGATTGCACACACTATCATGTACTTTATATTAACCGTTTTAATGATATTCAACACTTGCAAACTTTTAAATTATTTTCACAATCGGGCTCTAACCCGTTTGCTTTCAAATCTATTTTTGTAAAAACCTTTTAGGTGCCCAGCCACAAGGACACCATGCATAGGAGTTCTATTCAGGTGACGTGCTGTAGCCGCTGTGGAAGTTACAGGACCTTGACAGTAGACCCCTCCATTTCCGATCTTGACTCCATTATCAGATTTTCTCATTTGTTGGGCATGTCGCCCCATTCCTTTTAGAGACATCTTACTTTTCAGTTATTTCAGACGTTGGGTTGTAATTAATTTAGTGATGCAGACTTGGTATTTATTTATTTCAGTATTTGGATTGTTGTGAGGAGTATTCCTCCAGACTCATTATTATTTGATGGTTATTCTATTGTGACTTTGTTGTGGTGGTTATGTTAGCATTTCATAATTTACTTATTGTATGTTAATCGGATTTAATTAAAATTGAAAACTCACTTTTTAAATATTAGGTGGCTAGTAATTGTTAAAACGTTTTCGACAGTGATGCTATGAACTGAACCAACTTGGCATTTTGTATTAATTTAATAAAGGAGTAGCTACCCGGTATTTAATTAGTCGGGGTGTCACATGATCCTGCATGTGTGGATTATTTTGGAAAGTCCATTGTCTTTTCCATTTTGGGGCAAGAGATGTACTTAGTTACGATGTCGTGTCCCGATGAAGGGTCGAGTATTCATTATATTACATTTAGGATGATACTTCTGAGGGAGTTACCGTGTGTTTGGATTATATTCTTGTAGTTAACGAGTTTCCTGACATATTTTAGGAGAATCCAGAGTTTTCACCGAGTAGGGGATTGAGTTTGTGATTGATTTGGCTCCGCACAATAGATCGATAATGCGGGCACCATATTATATGGCTTAATTGGATATGAGAGATTTAAGAGAGAAGACTCATCATTTACTTGGATAGGGTTTCCTTGGAGGAGTACTTCAACGTGGGGAGCTCTAGTCTCCTTCATGAAAAAGAAGGATAAATCATTGATAATTTGCATAGATTATCAGGAGTTGAACAAGGTCACTGTGCAGAACACATATCTGCTACATCATATCGATGACTTGTTCGACCAGGCGAGGAACGCTTCATTCTTCTTGAAAATAGATTCGAGGTCGGGGTACCATCAGTTAAGGATTCTAAGTAAGATGTTCTAAAGATAACATTTTTAACACGAACTAGGTCTTATAAGTTTATGGTTATGCCATTTACGTTGACCATTGCACCGATTGTGTTCATTGACTTGATGAACTGAGTGTTCAGCGAGTATTTTGATCAGTTTGTCATCGTGTTCATAGATGACATCCTGATTTTTTCTCGGCCTGTAGATGATAACTCTTAGAACTTAAGGTTAGTTTACAGACATTATGAGACTACTATCTCTATGTTAAGTTTAAGAACGTGGATTTTGGTTGAGAGATGTGCAGTTATGGTGTTAAGTTCTATGTTAGGTTCTGGTGTCTATCCTTCTACTGCCACAATTTATGTTCCATTCTATTCAATCGACTTGGAGATAGTCGTTATCTTCCTACCTTTGCCGAACAACCCTCTCCTGCTGGTGAAGATTGTAAGGACATTTTTGTCCATTAATATTGTATATGTCGTACGCCATTACACCGTTGAGGAAGTTCAAGAATCATATGCTCATCAACGGATCCGAATATCAAAAGGAGAAACAGGAATCAAGGGAAACTGACCTTACCGGACCGATCCGGCCCAGATAAAAGAACCGATCCGGTTTATCCGGACCGATCCGCCTAAAGTGACCGGACCGATCCGCCTGCTAAGATGAGGCCAGTATACCCCGGATCCATAACGAACCGATGAAGTCAAAATGCCGAACTGATCCGATGCCAACCGAATGGATCCGTCTTCAGAAAAAGAACCGATCCGAGTTCACCGGACCGATCCGCCTAAAGTGACCGGACCGATCCGATGAGGATAAATTCTGCCAGATCGTGTAGCAGATTTTTTAGGGTTTTAACTCCTTATTTAAACCACGATCAGTAGTTGGTTTCGATAAGACTTTCCCACGAGTTTTAGAGCATATCAACCCTAAAGTCTTCACCTATTGAGTCCTATGATTCTAGGTTTTTAGATTCACACATCTTTCATATCTATGTGAATCAAGTTTGGTAACCCAAGAGCACCATTGCTGTTGTTCAACCTTTGTGAAGTGGACCGCTTCTTCCTCTTTATTGCTGCCCTACTGGACAGGGATAGTTCCAGCCGCCAACCCTACTGGAAAGGGATATTCCAGCCGCGACTACAGAATCCGATACCCGAGGGTAATTCTTAGTCAATCTGTATTTCATTGTAATCCGATTGTAAACCGTCTTTTACAAATTATAGTGATATACAAATGGTTTTGCCCCTGTGGGGGATTTTTCCTTAAACTTTGTGTGTTGAATATCTTGTGCATGATTTCATATTGTTTCAATCACACCTAGTTGCATGCTTAGGGTTAATTTGGGTTAAAAATGGTTTTTATTATATTATTTCTTAATTGAACGCAAGCGCCAACTCTTTCAAAGATGGATCTCATAGGTATCAATCATCTTCGACACCTGACTAGGATGACGATAACCATAGCCTCCGTTGGTTTAATCCTTGTGGGGATTATAACGATAATTGGGAGTTCCCTCACTACATTGGGAGTGAACGACGAACTGTAGCCTCCGTAATAGGGAATGAAGCATAACCTCCATTATAGGAATGAAGTATGCCTATTCTCCAGGGCATCATGAGATTTGTGGTTTCCTTCTTGAGTGTTGGCCATAGGTTGGTGTTGGTGGTAAAACTTTGGCTAGTAAGATCGAGAGAAACCCATTTATCACAAATGACGCCAATTGTAAGCTCGTAATATCTATAGGTAGAAATCAAGATACCACACCAATCAATTGAATAACGATAAAGAAATTATATCACCACCATTGTTTGCACTACCCCTTTGCCACCCCAACTTCATCATCAACTGCAACCCAATAAAACCCCCACCGCCACCACTACCATCACGAAATAAAAATCCCAAACAAAAAAAGTTAAAATCGTGCAGGGATGTCGCGATTCATGTAGAGGTGGGGGTAGAGGGTTTTGCTATGGTGGTGATGTTTTTTTTTGTTTTTTTATTTTTTTCTTTCTAATTTTAGTTTTTTACCTTTATTTTTAACGTGTCAATTAATTATCAAGAGTTTATATGCAAGTCGTCACATGATTGTTAGCTCTAACAGACCTTTAAAAAATATTAAACCCGAAATCAACTAGCAAAAGGTAATAAAGTTATAACAAATCAATTATCAAAATATTAAAATAAAGGAAGAAAAAAGAAAAATATTTTATTTTTCAAATTTCTTAAATACAAAAAGAAGAGCGGAGAGAAAATAGGGTTAATGTTAGAGCTCGTTTGGGAGTTTTGGAGAGAAGAGAAAGGAAAGAAAAATTTTATTAGGAGAGAAAAGAAAGGAAGGGAAAGTGAGCCTCGTTTGTGAGTTTTATTTTGGAGAGAAAAGAAAGGAAATGAAGAGAAATTATATTTTCTTTCATTTGTTTGGGAGTTTAAGTAGGAAAGAAAGTGACTTTCTCTCGTTTGGGAGTTTAAAAGGAGAGAAAAGAAAAGAAATTTTTAAAAAAACTTTCTCTTCCTTTCTTTCCAAATCGGAAAGAAATGGAGAGAAAGGAAAGTTTTTTTTAATGAATTGTTCCTTCTTACTCTTAAAAAAATTATTTTCCTCCTAAACTCCCAAATGCAAGAAAGAAAATTATTTTCTTTTTTGCGTTTGAGAAAGTTAATAAGAGAGAAAAGAAAAGAAGAGAAAAGAAAGGAGTTTGGGAGAGAAAAAAAATTAATTTTCTTTCTTGCGTTTGGGAGTTTGGGAGGAAAATAATTTTTTTAAGAGGAAGAAGGAACAATTCATTAAAAAACTTTTCTTTTTCTCTATTTCTTTTCGATTTTGGAAATAAAGTCTTGGAAAGAAAGGAAGAGAAAGTTTTTTAAATTTTTTTCTTTCTTTTCTCTCCTTTTAAACTACCAAACGAGAGAAAATCACTTAAACACATTTTTCTTTCTTTTTTTTCTCTCTTCAAATAGAACTCACAAACGAGGCTTTAGTGTCTGAGGCAGTTAGGGGTGGCAATTCGGCCCCGAACACGACAACACGACACGATTCAGCACGAAATTAAAATAGCTTTTCGTGTTCGGGTCGTGTTCGGGTCTGATTTTTTAAGCTGGTTAGCAGATCGTGTCGTATTCGTGCAAAGAAATTGACACGAAATTGGCCTGACAATGACCGTTAGATCCCAATTGACAAGACCCAATTTCAACCCAATTAGAACTCAATTTAGACGCAAATGGACATAATAAATTGACGGGTTATCGTGTTGTTAAATTGACGGATTATCATGTCGGAACGTGCCAATCGTGTCAAATTGACACGATTTTTTTTTTATCGTGCTATTCGTGTTGGGTCGTGTTATTAACGGGCGTGTTCGTATTGGTAAAAATAAACACGTCATATCGTGTCGTGTTCGGACTGAATAAAATCGAGTCGTGTCGTGTCGACCCAGACCCAAACACGGTCCATTCGCCGGAATCGCCACCCCTAGAGGCGGTGTTACATGGAATTTGGACGAGTAAGGGAATAGACGACTTTGATTGTGGAGTGGAAGATACAAACACGTATGAAGTTGAAATGAGTCTGTGTTACTAACACCTGGCACCGTTACTTAACTCAACTCATTTTCAGTTACTTCCTTACCACTACTTCCTCCTTTCAAGGTACATCTCTCTCTCTCTCTCTCTCTCTCTCTCTCTCTCTCGTTCAAAAAAGAAGCAAATTTTTGTAGGGTTTCCATGTTGCAAGTTCGTAGTAACTCTTCTTCGATTCCCAACTCTTCATTTTAAATACTTAAGTTACGACGTTTCTCTTACCTGTTAGTTGCAATTCTCGTTTCTGTTTTTATATTACTTCATGTAATCTAAGGGTTGTCCGCAATAATCTATTTTGTTAGACAAGGGCAGAGCCAGGTTTACTCGAACGTGAATCATTAACTGATTACAATTAATTAACTGATTCATCAATAGATTATTAATAACCAATTAAATCTAACAAATTCAATTAGAATCGTAAATAACCATTAATCAACCTAAAAAAATGAATCTTTTTAAATCAAACAATCAATTTATTAATATTTTACATAATATATCTTCCTAAATCAAATTATTAATTTATTATTTGAAATAACAAAAAAAATTTCACTACTCTAATCTTGGAAAAAAACAGCAGGAATAAAAAGAGAATTTATTAAAACAGCAGGAATAAATAAGTGAAAACGAAAAAAATAACTGTAGGAATAAAAAACAGTAGTCTACTCTACTAATCTTGAAAGGGAAAAAAATAAGAAAGCAATGGTTTGGAAAAAAAACAAACAGCAGCTTTGGAAAAAAAATAAAAACAGCAGCTTTAATTTGCTAAAAAAACGAAAAAAAAGCAGTTATTGGAAAAAACAAAAAAAAAGCGATAACATACCTGAGTGGCGCCGGAGGCTGCTGGCGGCAGAAAGGGGGGACAGCACCGTCGGACGGCGGCAGAAGGAGGTATAGGGTGGCTGCCCACTGCCCAGCCAGAGGAGAGAGAGAGAGATGTTCAGATTTGTTTTTAAGGGTTTGTGTTGGATGGAGTCTTTTGTTTTTGGGTATAATTTATAATTTGGGCTAGGCTAGGTTTATAATTTGGGTTGGGCTAAGGTTGCGTTTGTTTTTTTATCTGAACTCTGAATCTGAAGTCTGAAGACTGAATCTGAAGTCTGAAATTTGAATCTGAAAAATGTGTTTGTTTTTATGTCTGAATATACTTCTGAATGAATGTATTTAGACTCATTCAGACTTCAGATTCAGACTTCAGACCTAATTTTACCTCTTAATCATTAAGAGACAAATATGACCGTTAACCTCTTAATCATTTAAAAAAACAAATACTTTTTGATACCTCTTAAGTCGGAATGGTTCACATTCAGACTTAAGAGGTAAAAACAAACGACCCCTAAGTTTAGGATATGGATTGGAAGGATGAAAGCGCAACGGTATGCTAATTCCTCATCCGCAAATCAGTCCTTCTCGTGGGTTATTTTCTCAACGAATAAGTAATAAGTTTGGCAGCGGATCACGAAATCTTAACAATCTTCTCTATCTAATGAATGGGGAGTTTGCTTTAAAATCGTCCCCCCTGCACCCACCTCTCGAGTATATGCTTCAATAGGAATCACACAAGGGTAGATTAGAAATCTCTGGTAAAATGCCCGCCTGTAACCTAGCCGATAAAGTACATTACATAATATGTTTTAGGGATTGACGACTTACCCATTCAGTGACTTTGGCACTGAACGTTCCTATAATGGCCTGGTCTTTTTTTGTTGTCGAACTTCATAAGTAAAAAAAATATAAAAAGATAGATCACTATCTATTACATACCTCTATTTCCCATTTGATCGAATCCGTAGCGTCTCCCGACTGTCAATTTTTTTTGCACTGGGTTGCAGCCCTGCTCAGCCCAAGCCCAAATCCTCCCTTGTTGTTAGATGACTTATAGAGATTATACTTGATGATGACGATGTCATAGCAAACATGCTCAGACTTTTGGAATTATGTATATAGCCTCACAAGTATTTTTTTAAGGGTGTTTAGCCTCACAACATGTTGTGTCCGATTTTAAGGGGTTTGTGTCAAAATCATTTTTACTCAAATTTGGCCCTCTTATGACTTTCATGTCCATCATGCCGTGTCTTATAGGCTCGTATTCAAGTTGTATATAAACGAGTCGAACTGTGTATTTTCACTCAATGGCTAAATTCGTCTATCATGTGATTTAACGAGGATATTGTGCTAAAGAAAATGTAATGGAAAAATAGGATTCATGTAGATGATCCTAAAGGAGTTGATTTGAGTTGTCCAAACTCAAATCTATTTTGTTAACTTATCATGTTTACCTGGTCTACCCGTTATGCACCCAATTAGTTAAGGCTCTGTCCAATCCCAGCTAAAAAATCATGGGGGTCATTTCGTGTTATGAGGTCATGTGACGATTTCCCATCTCTACCCGATGATGCTATGAAATCACCATTTAAATTTGTATATGTAGCTCAAGTTCAACAATGGCACAACAATGGAGATATGCAAACAGATATGAAAATAAGAGAAGACGACGAGGGGAAGAGGATGAACACGCTCATGTAAGTGGTTCGGTCATTGGCCTACTCCACTGAGCATTGCTGGTGTGTTTATACACTAAATAATAGAGCTCTAATGGCTCAAGATACAATTCTAGCTCTTTATCACTTTAGGGTGAATTTAATAGAGTTTGGTCAGGGTTTGGAATTTTTGATCTCCCTCAAGGAAGGAGATGACTAGTATTTATATTCCTTTGGGGTGCACATTGTACCCCCAAGCATGTTCAGGGTGAAACATCCAATCAGGTCTAGCTACCTGGCCATGGCGCAAATATGTTATGATGATGCAATATTCCCCCACGTGCTCATGGAGATCATGTTATAACTGTCTGCCCACGTGGACTAGTCATGCTGGAACCTTGCATCACACGTGAGATATATGTCGTGTTGAGAGGTCTTGACCTGGCCGAGACTGACATGATCGATGTCTTGGTAAGTCGCCATTGAGCTGGGTTGAAGTATGGTCTCGGCTGTCCGAGTGGTATGAAGTCGAGACAAGACCGATGAGGTATTAGTGGGCCAGCTGATAGGTCTTGGCCTAAGAGATTGGTACGAGGTCGAGACTGCTGACAAAGGGCTGTTCCATAGGGACCCACGACTGTCTGACTGGATAGGTGAGTAAGGTCGACTTGGCCTGGATGAGGCTTGCTGAGGACGAGGCTACACTTATGCATCTCACTACCTTTTCCAAATATCGAGTAAAATGGATCTTTTGACCATTAACGATCGGTTAAAATAAGTTTGATTGCTCTTAGAAAATTAGGGCACATAGTGAATGTAAGGGAGCCTTGCACAAGGTACGACTTTTTTTTATAGTGAATGCAAGGGAGAGAGAGAATATAAGGGACAGAGAGAGAAATATTTTCCATTCCTTGGTGTATTAATAATGAGGGGGGTTTACCTTTATTTGCAATGCAAGGAGGCCTCCTCAAAGACTCCTTATTCAGTTGCTCCAGTGTGGGGAAAGGTTACAATACGAGAGTATAAATAAATTGTGAAGATCCTCATAATGTAGAAGCTTACGACACCATCCCTTTGTACAACATATTAACATTAAATTATTTTTATGTGAATATTTGATGTGAATTGAGGGCATTATTGTCTTTTTGGGCATATTAGTAGTTTTATTTTGTTTTTGTTATTTTTCTTTATTTTTAGTAATTTTTGTTTTGTTGTTTATTTGTAAGTTGGGACATAGGTGAACACAAATGGATATTAGGCTTATTTGTAAAGTGGGAGCTCCACATTGGTTAGAGAACCATTTAGTGCTCCCATTCCCCATTTATAAATAGACCCTTTGTAGCCTCATTTGAGGTAGGCTTGAATTTTTAATAGAAGAAGAGTATTTCTCTCTCTAAAAGTGTGTTAGATATTTTTAGGAGCTTTTTGACGGGTGGTTTACGTCAAATTGGTATCAGAGTGGGTGAAGCTCTACATTGGTGTTAGTGTATTGGTATTTTTTTTTCTTTCCAAATCGTACACTACCCTCAATGGCTCCCAAGAAATCCAAACAACAACAAGAAGAGGAGAATCGAGAGTTGAAGCAACAAATTGCGGAGTTGCAACAACAAATAGCCTAACTTTTTGCTAACCTAGGGCTAAAACCTAACCCTCCCACCCCCATGGCTGCCCCAATACCAAAAGAACCACAAACCCTAGTTTTTCTCCATCCTAACCCTAACCCTAGCTTCCGCCCTGTCGCCTCAGCCTTACCCCGCCACCATCGGAGCCCCCAAACCCTCCACTCTACCCCCCAAACCCTACCTGCTGCCCCCACCCACCCCAGCAGCCCCCTACCCCTGCCGACTACCCCTGCTGCCCCCACACCCTAGCAGACCCTTATCCCCACCCCTGGACCACCGGAAAACCCCCAAACCTTGGTCGACCTACTCTCAAACCTCACCCGCACTATTTCGACCCTAAAAAAACCCCATCCACCGACCGTAATCCGAACCCGGAATGCTCCATCTCTCATCCTTGCCCTAACCTTCCTCCATTTAACCCCCCTAAACCCTTCACACACCCGTTGACCACTTTCCCTCTTCCACCCATATGGTTTTTGACCCAGGAGGAGAAATCTAGGGTTTATTTGGGTGAGGACAAGGAGAAGTTGAAGAAATAAAGAAGAAATTGCTGGATGGGCCCCTCAAGTTTTCAGAAATTTTATTTTTGGTCCCCCCACAAGTTGTTGGTACCATAGTTGTCAAAATCGTCCGATTCGCGATTCGAATCGGACGATTCGATTCGATTCACTACCAAAACGATTCGAATCAACCTTAGAATCGCAAATGTCTAAAGAATCGGACCGAATCGGCGATTCACGATTCGAATCTTCCGATTCGGGTCCGATTCGGTCCGATTCACGATTCGGTCCGATTCACTTTTTTTTTTTTTTTTTTTCGCGGTTTTTTTACATTAAATTAATATATAGGCTCTTTATGATATATATATATATTTGTTTTATGTAGGGTGTTTTAAATTAATATGTAGGGTGTTTTATGATATATTTTTGTTTTTTACATTTTTAAGCTTAAAATGAATGAGAACATGTGCTACGGTTAATTTTTGTGATATATTTTGGTATATTATCATGTGCTACGATTAGTTTTTTTGTCATATTACGCTTAATTACCAATTCTATAGTGTTAAATTCCATTTACATATGTTTTACTACGTTTTTATCGTTTGGTTCCGATTCGACCGATACGATTCACGATTCGATTCACGATTCGCGATTCGGGGGGTAAACGATTCACGATACGATTCGCGATTTGACAACTATGGTTGGTACCCCTTTTTTGGAGTTCCCTCATGAATCCCCAATTTTTAACGCTCGAGGACGAGCTTGGTCTTAAGAGGGGGAGATTGATGTGAATTGAGGGCATTATTGTCTTTTTGGGCACATTAGTAGTTTATTTTCTTTTTGTTATTTTTCTTTATTTTTATTAATTTTTGTTTTGTTGTTTATTTGTAAGTTGGGACATAGGTGAACACAAATGGGTATTAGGCTTATTTGTAAAGTGGGAGTCCCACATTGAATAGAGAGCCATTTAGTGCTCGCATTCCCCACTTATAAATAGACCACTTGTAGTGGCATTTGAGGTAGACTTGAATTTTGAATAGAAGAAGAGTATTTCTCTCTCAAAAAGTGTGTGTTAGAAATTTTTAGGGGCCTTTGGACGGGTGGTTTACGTCAATATTTTTTGGCTTTGTTGGTTAGTGTGATCCTTATTTTGTCTTGAGTATTAAAAGTGTAAGATTTGGTTCATGATAGTTTCAATTATACTTTTCAAAACATGAATAATTTTAAGAGGTGAATCGGGGAAGAGGGCATGCAAACTATTCTGAACCGTGCTATATATAAACACATCTAAATTTCATTCAAAGAAGATATGTTAAATCCAATTGATTTGAGTTCTCCAAGGTTATTTGATGTAAACTACATGTCAATGGCCAAGAAAATAAACCAAGCCCTAACTTTTAAAAAGAAAATCAAGAAATTTTTTATATTCAAAATGGAGAGTGTCCTCAAATGAGGAATACAAGGGGGTATTTTAAGGTGAGGAGTAGATTAGGCCCTAAGCTAATATTCTAATTACAAAATGTCCCTAAAAGCCTTTGCTACTTCTTTCCCTAAATACTAAGCAACAAATACTAAAAACAAATACAACCAAATAAAGAATCTAAAAGAAAATAACAAAAATACAATAAAATCCTAAAAAGGACCCATTTTCATCACTCTCCCCCTCTTAAGACCAAGCTCGTCCTCGAGCGTTAAAAAAATTGGATACTCGTGAGGAAATTCCAAAAAAAAAGGTGCCAAAATTTGTGGGGGACAAAAATTAATTTATGAAAGTTGAGGAGTGCACATCCCACAAATTTTCTTCTTTATTTCGTCTTCTTCTCTCGTTCTTTACCCAATCAAACCCTAGAACATTCCTCCCGGGTCAAAAACGCATCGGGGCAGAGGGTTTTATGGTCAGGGGTTGGGTTGGCAGCTGGGAGGGGGTTTTCTTTATGGTTTGGAGGGGTAGGGTATTTTCTGGGTAGCGGGGTGGGTTTAGCATGGGTTTTGGGGGTTGCCGGCAGCAAGGAGGCCGGAGTAAGGGTTGTCGACAGGGGTATGGGGTTGTTTGGGTTGGTCGGCGGGAATTTTTGGGCAATGGGGTGGTCGAGTGACTGTTTGGGGCTGGGATGGGGTTTTGGTAGGGCGGCCTGCTGTTTTGGGCAGTAGGGGCTAAGGTTTGTAGGGTTTGGGACTAGGGTGGGAAGCAGGGGTGGGGGGTGGAGGGGCGGTTGGGTTAGGGTTTAGTCCTAAGGCAGCGAAGAGTTGGGCCATTTGGGCTCGATTTAGGGTTTGTTGTTGTCTCGTCTCTTCCATTTGATTCCTCAACTCTTGATTAATCTCTTGTTGCCGCTTGAATATTCTTGGAGCCATTGGAGGTAGCATACGATTTGATAGAAAACACAACAATACACCCATCACCAATGTCGAGTGACACCCGCTCTGATACTAATTTGACGTAAACTACACATCAATGGCCAAGAAAATAAACCAAACCCTAACTTTTAGAGAGAGAATCAAGAGATATTTTTATTCAAAATGGAGTGTGTCCTGAAATGAGGAATACAAGGGGGTATTTAAAGGTGAAGAGTAGTTTAGGCTCTAAGCTAATATTCTAATTACAAAAATGTCCCTAAAAGCCTTTGCTACTTCTTTTCCTAAATATCAAGCAACAAATTTTAAAAACAAATACACCCAAATAAAGAAACTAAAAGAAAATAACAAAAATACTATAAAATGCAATAAATGGAAATGGACCCTATTTTAGGATTTTATTAGTCATTTTATTTTCTTTTGTATTTTCTTTTATTTTGTTATTGCATTTTCCTTTATATTTGTTAGTGTATTTAGAGGTAAGGAGTAGTAATGGCATTTTAGTAATTAGGGCCTTAGCTTGGAGCCTAAGTTACTCCTCCCCAGCTAGACTTGAATTTTGAAATAGACAAGAGTATTTCTCTCTCTAAAAGTGTGTGTGTGATATTTTTAGGAGCATTTTGACGTGTAGTTCAAGTCAAATTGGTATCAGAAAGGGTGTCACTCCACATTGGTGTTTGGTGTATCGGTGTTTATTTTTATCAAATCGTACACTACTCTTCAACAATGTTTAAAAAGGCGAAAGGCGAGGCGAGGCGAGGCGAGGCGAGGCGTAAGCCTCACTGAAAAGAACAAAAAGAGCAAAATAAAATTAAAAAAATACTAATAAACCATAGAAATAAAATAACAAAGAAGAATAAAATAAAACTTCAAAAAAAAATATCCTTGAGGACTTTCTCACTTAGTTTGACATTTTTTTGTTCCCCCGAGATAACTTTAAAAAAAAAGTAATTTGAGAAAATCAATTTTAACATATTGGTTATTTTACAATATAACAATAAATTAATCAATGCAAAATCATATTGGCAAAATCATTTTTTTAGCTTCTCACATATTGGTTATTTTATAATATGACAGTAAATTAATCAATGCAACTTAACAAGCAAATTTATTAAAAACCATTGATTTTCAAGCTAAGATAAAAAAAACAGCAATTTTATTAAAAAAAATAATAGAACATATCAACCTAAGTTTATTAAAAAAACAACAACCTTTAAAATATATTAGTTTCTTAATATATATTCAGTTTAGTTAAAGATAACATATTAATCTAAGTTGAAAACCAAAAAACAGAAAACTTTAAAAAAAAAGTCATATTGAAGTTAATTTAGTACATTTATTTCAAACAAAATCAAATTGACAAAATCAGTTTTTTAAGTTTCATTAACATATTGGTTATTTTTACAATAGTATAAGTTAAGTGCAGTTTTAAAACAAAAAAAAGAACAAAGAGTTTTTTTTTTTTTTTTGCGCCTCAGCAAAAAGGTGCGAGGCACGCCTCGGTGCGCCTCATGCCTCGCCCTTTGCCTCGAGGCGTAAGCCTCAAATGCCTTTTTAAACATTGCTCTTCAATGGTTCCAAAGAGATCCAAACAATTTTTAGAGTGGAAACGAGAGTTGGAAGAGATGAAGCAACAAATGGGCTAATTCCTCTCTTCCCTAGGGCAAAACCCTAACCCTAGTCTTCCCACCACCACCCTTCCCCACCCTGCTGGCTTAAACCCTACCCCACCTTCCCTACCCCTGCCCAACAAACACCGCTGCCCTAAACCTAGCCCCTACCCCCGCCAACCACCCCAACAACCCCCAAACCCTAGCCAACCCCTTCCCCAGCCCCCCCCCCCCCAGCCCCCCCCCCCCCCCCCCAAGCAAACCCCCTGCTGCTACTGACCCAAACCATACCCCACCCGCACCCAAACACCCACAACCCTCGGACCCAACCCCAACCCACTGCAAACCCAATCCCGCACCCTTGTGAACCCAAAAAATCCCAACCGAACACCCCAGCCTTGCCCATTCCCCGACCCGACTCCATTTCAGCCTCTGTTTCCCCCCTTTTTCGACCCGAAATCCAATCCCAATCCCCAATTTAGTTCCACCAACCCCCGATCTACCCTAGCACCCTTTCAAACCCATTTTTTTTACCCCACGATAGCCCACTCCTAGGGTTTTACCCCATTTGAACCCAAACAGAAAATCTGTTTGGGCCGACAAATCCAAGCCCAAGCCCTTCTAAATGCTCCAAAACCATGGTTTTTGATATGGGTGGAATTTTCGAAGGTTTACTTGGGTGAAGAAAGTGGAGAAGAAGAGAGAAGATGAAGAAATGAAGACCAAGATTTGTAGATTGGACACTCACAAATTTTCAGAAATTAATTTTGGCCCCCACAAGTTTTTGGCACCAATTTTTGGAATTTCCTCACGAGTCCCCAATTTTTTGAACGCTCGAGGGAGGGGGAGGGTGATGGAAATAGACCCTATTTTAGGGTTTTATTAGTCATTTTATTTTATTTTATTTTATTATTGTATTTTTCTTTATATTTGTTAGCATATTTAGAGGTAAAGAGTAGTAATGGTATTTTTGTAGTTAGGGCCTTAGCTTGGAGCCTAAGTTACTCCTCCCCTTTAAATACCCACTTGTAAGCGTCATTTGAGGTAGACTTGAATTTTGAAATAGACAAGAGTATTTCTCTCTCTAAAAGTGTGTGATATTTGTAGGAGCCTTTTGACGTGTAGTTTACGTCATTTTTATTTGAAATTCTACATTTTGAAAAACTACCTGTAAATTCCTGTATCAGTTGCACTATTGGTTTATGTGCAATAGCCGTTCTTTCAATCTACACCTGGAAACTTCTGTCTTACTAAATGTCAATTCATAAATGTCTTTTTGATTCCTACCACAGATTAGAATCAGGATAATAAATAAGAAAACAAATGTTGCGATGAATGTTTTAAGTATGGAAGTGCACTCTGCGTGTTGTGATGAAAATTTCAAAGCACAACTTGATAGGATGTCATAATGTTTAGTAGCCCTGGTTGAAGCGTCGGCTTCAATACCCCAACCTCTCGGAAATCACATACAAGATGTGATGCTTCTGATTACTTACAATGGTGATTATCTTGGTTTATGAATTTATTATGAAGTACTATCAACTATTGATTAGTAGACTTCTCATTTGTGTGCACAATGCATCTCATTTTGATTTAGGGTTTCCATATTTTGTTTTTAGAGATTTATTGAAATCAGTGGAGCAAATGCTAGAGGTGACCTCTCCTGCTGTTTGTATTCTTGACATTTACTTGTCACTGTAAAGGACATGACATTGATCGCTGATTTTTTATTTTTATTATTGTTTATGCATCATTTCAGTAGGAGAAATGGCCCAACAGGTTGGAGCAGCCCCGCCGCCAGCTTCTTTTGATTATGAGCTCTATGAAGGAGATCCCGACCATCTTAGGACTGTTGTAGCTACACCGACTGAGACTAGTCCATGGATTGATCATGCATCATTGAAACTCAAGCATAGGATTGGGCGTGGACCCTTTGGTGATGTCTGGTTAGCAACACACCATCAGTCATCTGATGATTATGATGAGTATCATGAGATGGCTGTTAAGATGTTACATCCAATAAAGGAGGATCACATGCAGAAGTTTTTGGAGAAGTTTGAGGGGCTGTTTATCAAGTTTCGACAACTCCAAGGTGTTTGTTGGTTACATGGTATCTCAATTCTATCTGGAAAGGTGATTGTTGATTTGACACTCTGTTTGTTACTTTGTTTCTTTATCTATTTCATCTTGATCTATTACTCCCAGTAACTGTTATTTAATTCAATTTTCTGATCTGTTGGCAGATCTGTGTGGCTATTAAATTTTATGAAGGATCAATAGGTGATCGAATGGCTCAGCTGAAAGGAGGAAAGCTTCCACTGCCAGATGTTTTGAGGTGATATGTTATGATTCATACTATTTCCCCTCTCTTTTCAAAGCTTACATTCAATAATGTTTGAGCTGGAAGAATGCTCATGTCTACAGGTATGGGATTGAGTTGGCTAAAGGAATTCAGGAGCTTCACTCAATTAGTGTTCTGGTGCTGAACCTTAAGCCATCTAATTTCCTTCTTAATGAACATGACCAAGTTATTCTTGGAGATTTCGGAATCCCATATCTACTTCTTGGGATTCCACCGCGAGATTCAGATTTTGTCCTGAGACTTGGAACTCCAAACTACATGGCTCCAGAACAATGGGAGCCAGAAGTAAGTGGTCCAATAACCTTTGAGACTGATAGTTGGGGGTTTGGATGCAGCATTCTGGAGATGCTGACGGGTGTTCCCCCTTGGTTTGGGAGATCGACTGAAGAAATATATCACTTGGTCGTGATCAAGCGAGAAAAACCACAGATTCCAAGTGGCCTGCCTCCTGCAGTTGAGAATGTTCTTAGTGGCTGCTTTGAGCATGATCTCAGGAATCGTCCTTTAGTGGCAGATATTTTACATGCATTTCAAAGGTTGGTTTCAATCTCTCTTTTGCAGGCTACCATGTGGTACTCAGAAAATCTCTTAAGAGAACTGACAACATTTAATTTTATATCCTCATAGGACTCCATTTGATCTGATGCAAATAAGCGGAAGCGATTTAATCAAACACAACAAATGCACACAACAGAATTTTGATTAATAATGAAAATTGAAAAATTACAAGAGGAGAGGCCTTTATTTATCGGCAAAAAGAAGACTTTATAAGTAAGACTTCTAATAATTCCTAAGATGACTACTACCTAAAAAAAGGAAAAGAAATAATGGAATTAGAATAATAAAAAGGAAACACAATATTTTCTCTCTCCTCTTGATTGCTAGGGCCGATTGCCACCTCTCTCTTGCCACATCGCTCTCCCCCGTGAGAGAGCTCGCACTCGATCTGCATATGGGAATTCCTTCGGTCTCCGTATGAACTATGATTTGTGCATGGAGAGTGTGCTCTTTGACTCTAGCTCAAGGGTCATCTTTCTCTTGTGGAGTCTCTTTGGAAAGCAAAACAAGAACCCGCTTCTTCTTAGGACTTCTTCTTGGGACAGTCAGCTACTCGGTGACCAAAAGATCTGCACTCGAAACATTAAAATTGAAGGTGGAGGGCTATTTTTGAGGAGCTGGGGCAACAAGAACGAAGCCACTCTTTTAGCCTCCTCTACCCTCCACCACCACCTTCCTTCACCTCCATCTCCTACCGCCACACAACCACCACTTCTTCAAAAAAAGTCACACCATCTATTCCCCCCACTCAAAACCATAGCAGCCCCCCCTTACTGCTCCAACCCCAAAGAGACCCTACCCGTAATTAGCCACCCTACCCGACCACCCCTACCAGCCTCTAAGCCTCGCTGACCAAAACCCTAGCTCTCCCACCCTAACCGACCTCCGGCCAAGCCCTCTGCCCCTTTTTCGGCGCTGACCAAACCTCGGGAGTCTCCAGAAGCTGTCGGCCCCCGTCATAGCCACCACCAGAAGAGACCCCGACCAATCCAGCCTTCCCCACTAGTTGCGCCGGACCTCACCCAAAGTCGGCCTTAGTCCGGGCAATCCCCCTCCGCTGTCGACAGCCTCCGGCCCACCCTCTTAGGCCCCCAATTTGACCTGCCACCCCTTCAAACCCTATTCCGCCACCCTCCTGCTTTATCCTACCAAAACCCTGACTTCCCCACCCCTGTTTGACCCCTGCCGACCACCCCTAGCCCTAAAGCCTTCCCCCCTTTTAGCCCTAATCTGCCCCACCCCTTTTTCTTACCCTATTTTGACCCTTTTCCCACTCATTGGTGCCCAACCACAATCAAGCTCGATAAAAAGATGGGCTTTCTTGGTCCGATCCAATGTCCCATCCCCTATTTGACCTCAAATCCGGTCAAAATTAGTCTTAGGGCCTATTTGTGACACAACTTATGACTTCTGTGAAAAATGCGCCCCACTTGGGGCTCATTTCCAGCTATTTGTCATTTTGGGTTCGGCTTTTAGGAATGTCGCCGTTTTCAGCCCGCTTGTTTCGCCATCGTACTCGCAAAAGTGCGGTTGCCGGAGTTCCTGTCCGGTCTGATTCAAGGGTCCACCACACCAAGTTGCAATCATGTACTTGTGGTGTAGAGAAGGCGGATATGGTCGTCAGGTTTTAGTTACTCGAATTTTGTAGAGGGACATCGCTGGGATTTAGGTTTATTAGGCCAATTATTGATGAGGTTCATACGCATGGGACTAATTCCAGTTTGGGCAGCTCGCTTTTTGTTAATTTCGATTGGGGTCCGAAGCTTTTTCCTGGTTTATATCATGTGGCATTGATGAGTCACCCTATAAGCTCGAGGACGAGCTTTTTTGAAACCGGGGAGAATGATGTGTTTGGTGATCCGTAGCGACACGTGGTGCATGGTCATGCTCCCGGGAGAAGACTATTTTTTATTTTCGCATTTTAGTTTAGGGTATTATTGTCATTTTCTTTTATTTTTAGTCTTTAATTAGTCTCCAAGCATGTTTGGGGCTAATTAGTCATTTTAAGTTATTAGTTGTCCTTTTTTGTCTTTTTGGATATTAACTTAGCTAGGCAAGCTAACCTCTCATATAAATAGGCCCTTCGCCCTCATTTGTAATCACACTTGAATATTGAGAAAGAGAAGAGAGAGAGAAAGAAACCCATTTCTTTAGTATAGTTTTATTTTTTGTTATTGTTGTGTAGTTAATAGTTGTTGTGTAGTGTAACAATAACGCTTCCACATTCTTAGATTTACATCATTTTCATAACCCAAATGGTTTTGAACATTGCGACTTTCATATCGGGTTATGTGCAAGAGATGATACGATTAGACCAAAAAAGGAAATAAATGTATTATGTTTTCTTCATTCACAAATAAATGCCAAGAATAGTTAGGGGAAAAGGGAAATTTAATTGAATACCATTAAAACCTGCCTCTTAGCTACAGAATATAATATTTATACGCACACACGCGCGCACACACATTACGCAATGTTCTAAAAGGTAGGCAGAAATCGGGCGGCGAGAGGCCTCCTTGCGCCTAGGCTGCTTTGGCGGGTGCCCATAAAGTTTTAATTTTTTTTCTAAATATAATACTGTAAAAAATGACTACTAGGGTATGTTTGAGAGTTCTATTTTGGATAGAAGAAGAGAAAATGTCTAATTTCTTTCGTTTGGTCTTTAAATACGAGAGAAATGATACTGTTTCGCAATAGGAGAGAAAAGAAAAGCATTTTTTAGAAAAACTCTCTCCCTTTCTCTCCAAATCGGAAAGGAAAGGAGGGAAGAGTTTTTTTTTAATGAATTTTATGTTCTTCCTCTTAAAAAAATTAGTTTCCCCCCAACTCCCGAACAACAAGAAAGAAAGTTTCTCTTCTGTCCTAAACTCTCAAACAAAACGAAGGAAGGAATATTAATTTCTCTTCTCTTCTTTTTATCTGTCTCTTACTAATTTTCCTTTCTTTTCTTTTCTCCTCTCTTAATAAAACTTTCTTTTCTCTTCTCTCTCCTAAACTCCCAAGCATAGCCTTAGAACAAACTTAACCATATTAACACGAAATCCAAGTATCTAAATCAATGTTTCAATGACATTTACACCAAAATAGTTCCCAATTATACATTTTTGAGTCTAAAAGAGATGACAGAGCACTACTAAGCTGGGCAGGGCGGCAGATCCTTCGCTGGATTTTTGAAACACTGTACATATATAATGGAAGGGGAGTCTTTTACTATTCATCAAAATGTTCTACAACCATGGTTACATTGCATGGTGCATCTGTGACACACTCTTTATCAATACTTTTGTATTTTCTCTCTCATACTTTATTACTTACCTAATATGGGACTGGCATGGTAACTTGATGTTATAATATAATCTGAATGTAAGGAAATTATTGGGTTTCTTCACGCTTTAGGAAAATATTGGATTTCTTCACGCTTCATCATGGCCCCTTGCATACGGTACTGAATGGTTTGTCCCTTTACATTTGTATATTATAACTTAGTAAAAAAAATTGGTTGGGGTGTTTTTATTAAAATGGTGGTTTCAACGAAAGTACCATTTTGTTATAAACCAAGAAGAATTGTTATAAAGCAACAAAAGTAGCATCATCTTTCAGACTTCAAAATTTTGCAATAAGAAATGAAGAAATAAAAGTTATGCATACTTTATACGTCTAAAATATGTCTGTTGCAGTGATTTGAACAGATGACTGTCTTTACCGTAGATAAATACTTGGAAATTTAGACTGAATAGTTTCTCTCGTTTAAATAATTTGCCACTGAAATCCTGCAGCTCACAGAATGCTGTTTGTAACGATGGAGAGTTGATTGGTCTGGGGAGCAGAGTAATGTTAGACAAATCAAACGGCAGCAGCTATTCAACATGGTTGCTCTCAAAGGACCATCTCCAAATTGGCGATACAGTTCGTTCAAGGAAGGAGCTAAACTCCTGCAAACCTCAAGCCATGGCTGTCACAGAAGGAACCGTAGTTGGTTTGGAGAAGGACACTGATCGAGATGGATATATTCTGGTTCGAATCCCGGGAATTCTCAACCCTTTAAGGGTAAATGTGTCAACTCTCGAGAGGGTCACATCTGGTTTTTCAGCTGGGGACTGGGTTTGCTTGCTGGAGGAGAATAAGAATCATTCGTCGGTGGGAATTTTACATTCCATACATCGTGACGGAACCGTTGCTGTTGGTTTCTTGGGGCTGGAGACCCTTTGGAGAGGACATTGTTCTGAATTAGAAATTGCGGAGCCATATTTTGTGGGACAGTTTGTGAGGTTAAAAGAGAATGTATTTTTTCCCCGGTTTGATTGGCCTCATAAAAGGGGAGGAATGTGGGCCACGGGTCGGATTTCACAAATTCTTCCAAATGGGTGCCTTGTTGTGAGATTCCCAGGAAGCTTCATGTTTAAAGACGAACATCATACCTTCTTGGCGGATTCAGCTGAAGTGGAGCGTGTTTCATTTGATACTTGTCCCCGGGTTATCGATAAGTACCAGCATGTGGAGGATTTTCACTGGGCTGTGAGGCCGCTGGTGATTGCTTTCAGCCTATTTACTGTAATGAAGCTCGGGGTCTTTGTTGGACAAAATGTGGGAGCGAGACTGAAGAAGGCCCATAGAAATGAGAGTAAAAGTGATGGTGGGCATGGCCAAGATGGTCAGACTGGTGGTGGCAAGTCAGCTTGGCGTCGATCACGGGTGGCAAATTTCCTCTTCAGAGGAGGTGCTCCCCCTGCTGCTAGCGCTAGGTGCTGAATTGTCTATTAGTACATATGCCAGATAAGTACCATACAAGATTGTGAATATCCAGTGGTTATGAAAATGAAATGACTGCGTCTTTGCTTATAATCTGATGCAGAAAGCTGTGAACTTTCTATAACATGGAGACAAATTATGTAAATATGTTTATACAGAATATTTGTTTTTTGTACAGTTGCTTTCCCTTTGTATATATAACTATGTACTTTTATTTTTCTTGCAAGGAATGTTCATGGCTCATGCATAAGTTTTGGGTTTCATTTAGACGCATCAGTAAGCAACAAAATTGTTTCTTCTGTTTGTTCCGCTAGGAGTGTGCTTTACCTATTGGTAAAGAACACAACACGGGGTTACGGGGTTTGGGTTTAATCAACAGATGTGGGGCGTTAACGGGTTGACCTAGTAGACATGATTATATAAGTGGGTGACATATACCTACTATATATAACATGAACCTGCTTAAAGTGATGAATAGTCAACTTAAACACAGCATGACATGAAACCGACTAAATGTTTACATATCTATGAGGCAAATAATGGACCACACACCGTACTATATATTTATTAGAGTAAATTACTCACTTGACTCCTAAATTTGACTCCTAAATTATCCGGATTGTTTCAAAATGACTCCTAAACTCTATATAGTGTCAAATTTGCCCCCAAACCAAATTAATAGATTTAACGAGGCACTTGGGCTGTTAGCTTAGATGGATATTAGATTGTGGGGGAAAAGTATTATTTTAACTTAAATATATAATAAATTGTACGACTCGACCCATTTCGCCGGCAAAAACAAGACATGGAGGTGGGGGGGTGGTTTATCGCATGGTAATTGTCATCGGCACCAAATCTCTCTCTCTCTCTCTCTCTCTCTCTCTCTCTCTCTCTATATATATATATATATATATATATATATATATATATATCTATCTATATATATAGATATATGTGTGTGTGTGTACCGGAAAAAATCCGAAAACTATAGGGGAGGTTTTCGCCGGAAAATCAAAGGTAAGGGAAGGGGAGGGTATCACAAGGAGGGGAGGGGATTGTACTTGGAAATGAGGAGATTATTAATACAATCGTTTGTAGGTATGCAAGTATGGGTATGGGTGTGAGTCGGGTGGGAGTGTTTCACCGTAGGAGGTGGGTGGTTGGGGAGGGATTTGCCAACGGGTGAAACGATTATTTGCTGGGGAAATGTTTTATTTTATTTTGGTTTTGATTTTAAACCATGATTTTAAGATAAATTACAATGTAACCCATCCATAGTTTTTGTGATTCTTATTATCGTCTAAAATTGGTATTGGGTTTAGGAGTCTTAGCTATCAAATTCCAATAATAAACAATAACAAATAAGAAATTATTACTATCAATCGTACTAACTTGGGAGAATTAGGGAGAGATGAGAGATAGAAAAGGAAACCAGAAGATAATGTCGTTCGGCTCAATGTAGTGCCTACGTCCACATGTGCAGTGTTAATTGTATATGTTTCAATGGGAATAGCCATGAATGATTACAAGTTCTTTGAGTTCTCTCCCTAGAGTTTAGGCTATATGGCCGTCAGGTAGAATAATTTCGGATCCCTCAATTTGGGAGATTGAGTGCTATTTATAGGTAGTTATTGGAGAGAGAATATAGTGAGATAGGTGGAATGCCTTTATAGGTCATGCAGTTACACCTTTTACATTCCAGGGGACAAATAATGATGAGTTTGTTACAACATGATTAAGGTGGGATATTGCATAACTTCCTTACTTGTGCAAGTGGGATAAACGTGACTGTTGGTGCTCCGTCACATGATATGATTGGAGCAAGGCTGGCGTTAGTGGGGTTTAGTAACACCGTTGACTAACACCGTTTAATAATGAGACAGTCTATGCACTGATGATCCAAGCATATTTCTACCTGAGCCGATCTTCTTGCTCATGGTTGAGCAGGTAAATTGACCCCTCTTTCCGCCCTTAGTGAGGACATGTGTCACCTCCTGAGAAGCCTACAAGGTGTACCTGTAACACTTGGCTTCCCCCAAAATAGGTCATGTGACACATTACTTTTTTTTGGGTATAATTTAACAACCCAAGGTGATAAAAGGGCTTTGTTAGATTTGTTTATTTAGTTTGACAACTAATTTGACACTAGATAGAGTTTATGGGCCATTTTGACACAATTGGAATAGTTTAGGGGTTAAATGAGTAATTTACTCTATTTATTAAGGGTATTTTTGAAAATTTGCACTTAATTAGGTTTGGGGCGGGTTGAGGTCATGGAACAATGTTCTAAACCCGTCCGAACCCTCTCGGGTTTTGGTTTTCCACCCCCAAACCCAACTCTCCTCCCATTTATCAACCCTAAACCCACACCATTAGGGAAGGTCCACGTTTCAACCCGTCCCATTGCCATCCCAAATCATTATTATGAATTCCATTTCGTTGACATTGATTATTATATCAACCTCATAAGGTAGGAAACCCTTGTCTAATTTTCCTCTTATCTCATCTGCTAGAGTGTATCTAGTGGATTGGAATCTATAAGGCTAGGTTTCAACACCAGTTACTTATAAGGCCCCACCTATAGCATTCCCGACGGCGGCTATCCTAAGCTAGCCATCCATAGTTATCAGCCTCCCTTACCCCACTGCCCTCACTGAAATTCAATTTAATGATGACTAAAGATTCATATTAGGGAAAGGAGAGTGAGGGGAAGAGGGGGCATCCCTCGACCCGATTCATCCAATTCGCTCGAAGAGACAGGCATGGCTCTGTAATTAAAGCAACTTTGTCACTAAGCATTCAAAGGAAACCAAAAGGACTTAGTTCTTTACTATATAAACATAGGCACAACCAGATTAACTTGGCGGGGCACCTCTGAGTCAAAGGGATAGGTTTTCTATCAAAAGGGAGATAGGTTATGCGATCTTTATGAAGGGCTTCTTGCCAAAAGTTTGTCTTAAGCTCAAGGGAGAATTACTAACTGGGACCCACAAGTAATCATCGATAAATGATTGCATATAACGCTTACCTAAGCATGATGGAGTGGAGACTCTGCTAAAGACGTATGCTTGAATGAGCTGGTAAACTTCTCCTTAGTTCTGTACATGCGCAAAAAATGGCCGAGTCCTTCCTTTCTTGAACTTGTCCTCGTAAATCATAACAATAGCACTCAAATCAATCCTCCATTGCATTCATTTTTCAGCAATTCTCCATACTATAAAAAAGGTTTCTCCTAGTAAATTAATGATTATATCATGACCGAGTGATACAATAATGATATATCTATCTTCCTTAAACTTAGTAAGAATTTAAAGAAGATTGTCTAGTACATTAGCAATTTTTTAGGCATGCTAGTAACTAATGACGGTTGAAGCCTCTAATTTTTTAAATCCCAAACCACCAAAGATTTTGTCTAACAAAGAAAATCCCTAAACTCCCAGTCCATTTTCCTTCCTTCAGAAGGCTAATCCCACCGAATTTTATTTGTAAGAGAGTTTTAACTCTTGAACAAGACTAATCGGGGTTGAGTTTGAAGCAATCGGTATAGTAGGTTAAAACTGATTGTACCACCGCTTTTATTAAAATTTCTTTACTCGCTTTTGAGGATAATCTTCCCTTTCACCCTTGAAGTTTATTCCACACCATATCCTTAATAACCTTGATAGCCTTTTTGTCTTTCTTTTGTTCCTTCCAAGTTCCAGCCATAGTAGGTAAACCAATGTATATCTCATAGCATGCCATACTCGAACTTTCAAAATAGATAGATAAGACGTCAAGTTTCACATCATTACTAGTGTTAGGAGAAAATATGGTTGCAAAGTTAATCTTTTTTCCTTAAGCTTATTCATTAATGACAAGAACTTGTTCCATTTCTTGCACCTCCCCTTGTTTCCCTCTATTAAAAAGGATGTTATCATTTGCGAAAAACAAATGAGAAATAAAGTGTCTATTTTCGTACGTAGAGAGTCCATGAACCATATCATTACTAACTGTATTTTAGAGCATATAATGAAGTATAACTGTATAAAGGGAGTGAGGATATCTTAGTTTCAATCCCTATTGATGAAAAAATTGATGTTATTAACTACTCTATTGATAAAAAATAATAGGTGACCTATTGAACACACGATATAGTATAAGAAATCCATCCACTATGAAAGCTTAGTTTTTGTATCCTTTTTATAAAAAAACAACCACTAACCTGGTTTGTAGGCTCAATTTTGTCTTCTCGCATAATTTATTTTTCTTAATCGTCCTTAGAGCATCTCCCTTAGAAGGAAACAAAGCTAAGTCACTTTTACCACCCCAAGGAATGTCTTGCACCAATGGGGCCAAGGTTAAATATTGAATAAAAGTCATTACATCTAGATTTAGATCTGTGTTTGAGTTTTTCACAAAAGATCATTTACCACATGATCTATTTCTTGTCTTTAATATATTTTTATTAAAAAATTAGACTTTTTCCAGAACTGTAATTTCAACAGCCATATGGCAGTTTATGTAACAACTCGCATATTTTAATATTAAGATTGATCAAGTCCTAATATCAAAATATACAAACTGCTATAATTTAAAATATCATTCTTAGCATGTGACAGAAATATGAAACATTAAAACTTTTTCCAACAATAAACGATACGAGAGATAATAATACGAATAACTCATCAACAATGAAGTTCAACTACAAAATCCGCCGTTAGTCCAACATAATACTAAAGTCTTAATACAATATCCCAAATACAATTGTGGAGTCACAAGCGACTCATAAGTCTAAGAGCTGTCTCATATGAAATATCACGGGAAATTAGAGAACATACCGCATTAACCCAACTAATCATGACTAGAATCTAAAAGAAGCGGCCTCTGCAAGCGGTGTAACTACCTCTAGTATCTCCTCAACTAAAACTATCCGGTCATTATGACCTCGAGTCTTAGGATATCTCGTAGCCTTGTCTTCTCTCTCCTTACATGCATAACAAACATCTCTGAAAAGGCCTAGTTGCCTAATCGGCACTCACTCTCCCTACAGCGACCTTTACTATGAGCAAACTGGGGGTCATTTGCTACTGATCATGCCCCATTCGAGGTTTCTTCCCATATTGTCATCCATGTGGGTCCTTCCGACCCTCTAACTTAACCCTAGCATGCCCTACCTGGGCCACATTTGGAGCCACTCGCTTCTCCCCTCTTGCCAAATATCTTATGATAGTTCACACGTCCTGCCAAAGCATCAAAGCGGAATTCACCACTTGAGCATAAGTGGTGTAAGCCGAGTTCCCTAACACAACGTTCTTTATCGGCCAAGTCAAACTATGAATGCAACAATTCTTGTTGTTCTCCTCTGTGACCACAAAGATAAATTTGGGAACTCTTGCTCATATTTGGTCATGCTACGTGAACCTTGCTCCAAAATGAGAAAACTCCCCTTCTTTTCATACTTAATAACGTACGGAAAATACTTGTCTTTGAACTTCGTCATAAACTCCCCATAAATCAAATGATCCCTCTCCTAGGGTGTGGTCGTACTCTCCCACTATTGCAAAAAATCACCTTGTCCCAAATTTATATGGGCTCTCCCAGCTACTAAACCAACCACCTGGACTCTTGTCCTTTAAATCCTTATCTCAAAACATACAACTCAACCAAAAAACTTCTCCTATTGCCAAATAACCTACAGAAGAATATCCTCTCCCTCTTTCACTCGATCTAAATATGTGGCTTTTCCCATGGGGCTCTTTGTTGACCTCGAAAGTCTACCATCCCACTTGGAAAAAGTCTCTCTCCATAACCTCTTTTCCCCCTTATCTTGTACACTGCCTGAAAGCTTTTACAGAGACGTATGGTTTGGGACATTTTATCAAACGCTTGGTGAGCATAGTTGAAAAATGGCTATAGTCGTGCAATTGTTTTGAAGGAAGGCCAAAATTTTGTCATCAACATCAAAAACTAATGTCAAAACATTCGACAAATGACCCCAATGATCAATTAAAGCTAGCCCAATCACCATCAATTAAAATCTTGACAGTCGGGAGGTATCGGGCAGGGGGCTGTGGCAGATTAGTTGGGTTTTGGGAGAATGTGTTGAGAGGGTGGAGGTAGGTTGGGGAGCAGGTTCAGTAGTGTGCTAGGATTTGGGAAATGGGTAGTGGTTATGGTTTAGGCAGACTGGGGCTGGAAGTGAAGAGAGGTGGGAGCGGGTTGAGGGGTTATTTTTTGGTTTTAATGTAGTTTCAAATTGGCATGTAAGAAGCCTATGACAGAATATCATGGTTTATGATACCAAAAAAAAAAGATAGAATATCGTGGTTATTTTTTCTTTTTTAAGTGTTGGGATCTTTTGGGTTCTCTGAAGTCTTTATTCATAACATCCCAAGGCACCGGCAGAGCAAGGAATTGAGTTCGGGGTGAGCACAAATTAGTGAAGGGGACCATGCTAGAATTTTTTTAGGATTATTTTTACATTTTTACAAATATGTAGTTAATAATTTGTAATTTTAGACAATTATAACTCAAAATTTTAGTGCATCAATTTGGTAAAAAAATAAAGGCATATTTAAAAAGTTATTATGCTAAAATTTAGGATAAATATCTCTTGACTACACAAGCAAATCTTAATCCAAGAATTAATCCAAATTAACAATTCACCTCACCACTTGAAGCCCTAAAATAAATAGCACAAAATTAACTTAAACTTTATATATAATATCAAAGCCCTAAAATAAATAGTAAAAAAATTAATTCAAACACTAACCTCAATAACAAAAAAATAAATATTTTCTGCCCTAATCTAAATAACAATAAAATTTAATCCAAGAATAAAAAAAAAAACAGCCGAGATGTGTATAAAAAAAAGCAATCAAGAATAACAAAAAAAAAAATATAACATAAACAATCCTAAAATTATTAGGACCTTGTGAATAAATATTACCTTAAGACTTTGTGAATAAATGAAATAAGAGAGAGTGAATCTCCTTCAATCTAGAAATAATAACCGACGTTAAAAGAGAGATGTTAGAATGACGCTGAGAAATAAAAAATGTAAGAAACTTTGGTTGGTTGAAAAAGAGGGCAAGTGGACAAGCTAGTGGGCAAGTGAGTGTGAGACATCTTAAATATTACTCACGTGTCCTTTCTTGAAAAATAGTTATATTGTTTTATTCTCAATTTTTGTGACCAAACATATATACCTTTATATAATTATTATTATTTTTTTAAATCTGGGGGTAGGCTCTTGCCCACCCCATTGTCAAGGTAGCTCCGCCAGTGTCTGGAGGTCCATATCCTCAGCAAGCAGGTTTTTCAAGTCTTTTAGGGGGCTGAGACAGGGGGATCCATTGTCTCCTGCTCTTTTCATTTTGAGTAAGAGGTTAAGATTCTTTGATTTTTTAAAAGAAGGTTCAACTATTCTTTATGCCCAGTGGTTGGCCAGTTATAATTCATCTTGCTTTTGTTGATGATCTCATTATTTTCTCAAACAAATGGCATAAAAAGATTCCTACAACTATTGATGAATTTTATTAAAAAGTACAAAAAAACTATGGGAAGTTAGTTAATGGGTCTAAAAGCCTGTTTGAGAGTTTTATTTTGGAGAAAAAAGAAAGAAAATGAAGGAAAATTATGTTTTCTTTCGTTTGGGAGTTTACATAGGAGAGAAAGTGTTGTTTCGTCATTTTTCGTCGTTTGAGAGTTTAAAAGGAGATAAAAGAAATGAAATTTTTTAAAAAAATTTATCTTCCTTTCTTTCCAAAACTTTCCTTCCAAATCGGAAAGAAATGGAGAGAAAGGAGAGTTTTCTAAAGAATGTACCTTATTTCCCTTAAAAAAATTATTTTCCTTACAACTCCCAAACACTAGAAAAGAAAATTATTTTATCTTCCTTTCTAAATCCTTTATCTTCTCTTCCTTTCTTTTCTCTCTTATAAATTTTCCTTTCTTTTCTTTTCTCTCCTAATAAAATTTTTCTTTCCTCTAAAAAAAACTCCCAAACAGGGCTTCTCTACCTCCTAAAAATCGCCCCTAGACAAAAGTTTTATTACAAGTCAAATGAAATGATTCTCCCTAAAACAATTTCCAATAATCTATCCTCGATGTCCATTTTTTTCATGGGAAGTAGAATTTCATACCAGTCTCAGTTATTGAGCAATGTTAGGGGGAAGATAAATATGGTTAGAACTCTAAGTTCTTGGAAGAATTACTCTGTTAAAGCATGTCTTGCAAAATATTCCCTTATACATTCTGTCTTCGTTACCCCCTAAAGCCATTAACAAAAGTTTGAGTTTCTTCTGGGGATCATCTGAAGAGGACAATAAACATCATTGGTTGAGTTGGGAAGATGTTTGTTTTTCAGTATTAGGTGTTTTAGGGCTTAGAAGCTTGCTGATATTAACTCTGCTTTGAGGATGAAAAAATGGTGGACAGTAAGAACTCAAAATGGTTTGTTTTCAAAGTATTTTATGTCCAAATACTATAGACAAGTAGACCCTCAAAATATGGAGGTGTCTCTCATTTCAATTTTGTAAATTAAAACTTAATAGATGACAATATATTGCTAGTGAATGGAAAATCGGTGTGGTGTCCTAAAAACAATTGGAAATTTTCTGTTAAGTCAGTTTGGGAGATTTGCAGAAACAAAATGGTGCCTCACTGCCCTAAAAATTTTTTTGGAACACAAGAATACCCCATGAAGTTTATGTGGTTTTGTGGAAATTTCTAAAATATAGAATTCCCATCGATGTCACTACTATAAAACATCTGAAGAAGAATATAACCATAATTTCGCTATTTTACCTATAGTATTGGAAATTTTGCAAGAAGGATTGGTGTTGGGTTGAGTTATATAAATATCATGTTTGTCCTATATCGTTGGTGATTTCGGCAATCTAGAGGAACCATTGTGAACAGTATTTTTCTGCTGATCCATGCTTTTGTTTGTTACAAATTGGAAAGCTCGCAGTAAATTTTTTTGGACAATGCAAATAGGTAGTCTAGACTAATTATATTTCAATTATCAAATCATATTAATGATTGTTATAGTTATTTTCAATGTGAAACTCATCTTTCTGATATTGAGAAGGTTTTAGAGGCTACCATTAATATCCAAATATTCAAATCAAAACTCCTCTCTCCAAAGATTGTTGTATGGTCTAAACCAATGGCAAACTGTGCAAAATAAATGTGGATGGCTGCTGTTCAAGTAACCCATGTCCTAGAGGGGGTGAAGGTTTATTTGAAACCATAAAAGGTTAGTCGGTGTATGTTTTTTGCTGTAATTTTGGGGTTAAATAAATTTTTAGAAGCTGAATGCTTATCATTACTTAAGGTGTTTCTAAGAGCACTACAATAATTGCTTCAAAATACCACAAGTTAAAAAAATTGATTTTTTTGCTAAGGGCCACCACAACTATATTAATTGTTTTTTACTCAACTACAACCCACCAACTACTACACTCTAATCTCTCCCTTTCTCTCTCTATCCAGTACACTCCAAACTCTCCCTTTCTCATCTTCTCTTCACCCAACAAATTTGTCTCCATTAATCCAACCATCTTCAACATCTTCAAAAACATTAAAGTGTTGTTCCATTGGTACTCACACTCCATTATTAAAGTTTTGTCCCCCACCAACCATCAACAACAATATTATTAAATAACCAGGGTTTGCTATTTAAATATTTAAATATTAATGGATATTCCACCATTAGACAATGACCACTCCTCAAAACCAAATGATAACTCTTCAAATTCACTTTTTGAGGTAAACTTTGGGCCCCCTTCGACATATATTTGTTTTTTTAGAAGGTTTGATCTTTAGAAAAATCGTCGAAAACCTACAGTTGGTTCGGGATCGGGCCCCCGATTTCAAAGCAGAAATTCGGGCTTAACCTCCCGAAGCAACTCTATATTTTTTTGTTCGAATTCGATGCATTCATTATAAACCTGCCGACCTGATGCCCAACATTCGGCATATTTATGCCGAACTATATATACCTGGTTCGTTACAATCACCCTGAACCATATTTTCTATTTCAGTATCTTTACCCCGAATTAGTGAACCGTAGTCGGTATATTCATGCCGAATGGAATACAAACTTAGAAATTACAAGCTTGTTTATTCTTGAACATATAATGTTATTCAAGTTCAAACTCTACATTTTGTTATCAATGTAATTCAACCATATAATGTAATTATGCTCGTTCTCAAGTGATTGTAATGGACAATGGATGCTTTCTTGGATTCCATATATAACACATTCCATATGTAATTTATTCAAACTCTACATTTTGTTATTAATGTTAATAAAGTTCATTAAGCGAGCACTAATAATATTTTTACTTATGCAGGATGCCTTCTTGGATTTCAATTCTGTATTATTTGACGAGGCGTTAGCAAATATTGAGATCCCACACAACAGTGATGCTTCCTTAGGAGTCGATGTTAGCCGTACATTCTTTACGATGAAGATACCGTTGGCATGGATGCTAAATCGTGCCTACACTTGGCACGCAATATCTATGACCTACCGTGCACTCATGGATTGGTGCTCTACCGGATGGAGGGTAGGGAAATACTATGGGGTGATATCGATGCACATTGGCGCAAATTAACAACGGTGCCCGAATTAGCGAAGTACCATATGGTTGACTACGAGCTGGAAATGATACTTTTTAAACAAAGGTGGGAATGGTCAACTACTGATGAGCAAAGAGCCATGTTGCGAAAACTCAAAGACATCGGTTGTCCAACCACCGCTAGCTTATTTGAGCCACCTGTGCTTAAGCATTACAAGGGTCGCCCAAGAGGTCGAAAACTAATCGCTAAAGAGCAAAAGCATCAGAAGTTAACTAAAAGGGATCCCTCGGGCTTCGAACTTGCTAGGCAATCAACAGAAAAGCAACACCATACGATCCAAATTTTTTAAAAAGAAACTAAATTTTACGGAGTTCACCCGCCTCACCCCATAGTTCCCTAACTACTCCCCCGCATATAAACAGTATATCAATGAGATACTGGGTTTTTATAAAGATTTCGTAGAAGATATCGTCGAGGTTGATGCTGACGGAAATTGTGGGTTTAGATGCATTGTTAAATGTCTCAGATTTGGACCCGACGGATGGAGACAGGTGAGATTAGACTTGATTAAAGAAGTTATGACTAATAATGACTTCTACTCACACTGTTTTGGTTATTGGTTTTCGAACTCTATTCTACATATGTTGGACGATTATTCAAGCCCATGTATGCCGACGTCATGGATGATCATGCCCGAGTGCGACTATCTTTTGGCAAAAACTTACAAGTGCATGTGCGTCTTCAACTCGAAGAGACAGTGTCTCACATTTCTACCGATGAGACATGAACGAACCGTGCATTCAATGTTCATAGAGATTGCTCATGTTTGCGGGAATCACTTTGTAGCTTTGAAGTTAAAGTACGGCTGTCCAATTCCCCCAGTAGCAAGTCACTGGCATACTTGTTCGTTGCCCGAAGCCAAATCTTGGATAGATAAATACGCGCAACAAGTAGCGGAGCTTCGAAAAATCTGCCCAAAGAATGTAGCAACCAACGATCAACCTATCGAGATCAACTAGTTGTAGATTTTATTTATTTTACAAAATCATGTTGTGACACCTGACTAAGCATAAATTCTTCTGAATTTAGCCCCTTAATTTAGCAATTTTAATATCTCGAACAACGTAATTGATTTTCTTTTATCCTATATCATTTCTAATGACTTCTTCTAACAAGTACCCCGAGTTTCGTGTATCTCTTATGTATTTTACAGATATTTCATGCAAATTAGTGCGAAAGAGAACGCAAAACAATGAAAGAAAGCAGGAAATGGGGAGTCAAAGGGCATTTTCATAATCTTACAGCCATATTCCGAGGGTGGGGAAGACTAAAAAGCTGAATAGATCTAAATTACAAGAACATTAGAAAAAATGACACCCCAATCCGAGCTACGGTGAAAGTTATGCCCATTTGAAGTTGGAGACAGAAAGCCAAAGTTGAAATTAATTCTGAAAGCTGAAGAGTTTCAACTCTTGAAATTTCTTGTATAATTCCTTTTTACTTGTTGTAAAACATGGAGAGGCATGGGAAGAGTCAATTTTGAGATATATAAAAGGTCAAACCCTAGTAGGAAGAGAGGAGGTTTTTTACTTCACGTTGTAGGAGGCTAGTAGTTAGTTTTTAAAGGATTCTTGTATCCAAGAACCCTAGTTTTGAAGTTTGGCTACTATTCAAGATTTAAAGATCTATTCAAGATTCATCCATTGCATGTAATTTTAATTTATTAATTTTACTGCTTTCATAGTTAGTTTAATTAATTGTTGCTCTCTAGTTTTCCAATCCCAATTCAAGTCATGTTCTCAATTTTCTAGATTTAGTTATGAATTCCTACACTTTCACTTTAAAGTTTTCTTTTATTTTAATCATGTTAAGCTAAGTTTTTAAGGGTAGGGATGAATGAATCCAACCCGATGTGGTATGCATAGATATAAAATTTGTCCTCTAAATTAAATAAGTGATTAGATCGTGTTGTATAGTTTCACAACAATTGTAGACCTTTTGACCTCGTTTGCCCTAGGTAACCGGGGTGCTTAAGGATGAAACGCGCATGAACTATTGCGACACTGCTTTACACATTCTTTGATTATGTATGATACGGGCTTGAACCTCATATATGTAATGCTTTGGAGTACTAAAGACTGTGTCTGATCAATTATCTAATTTATGACTAATTTTGTACTGGCATACACACTAGGGTTTTGGGGAGTGTATTCTTAACCCATTTCTTCATTCATATTAATTCCTTCTTAGTTAGTTAATTTTTCATGCGTAGGTTAATTTAATTGAATTTAGTTAATTCATTGATAAAATCCAAAAATCAATCATCTTTTTCTTTTCTTTTCTTTTAACATCAACTTTAGGATTAAACTACCTTACCTTTGTCGTCACGTTCACACGTCCTAACTCCCTGTGGATTCGATACCCAGACTCACCACTATACTCCTTAAGAGTTTAGTTACAAGTTTAGTTTTTTTGTATTGAGGTTGGAAGCTGATAACAACGACTGGCGTATTACACGGACGCTCAGTTTTTCCACTCGATCAAAATGGCGCCGTTGTTGGGGAAAAACCGAGTTAAAATAAGACATTTCAAAGTGGGCAATTAAAAAACGTGACACACACACACACACACACACACACACACACACACACATATATATTATTTATTTTTTTTGTATTTTTTTTCGAAATAGTAAGTCAATTATAATCTATAACAAACAGTCCCCGGCAACGGCGCCATTTTGATAGAGGTGTAAATCGAGCGTCCGTTTAATACACTAGTCATTGTCATCGGCTTCCAACCTCAATACAAAAAATCTAAACTTGCAAGTACACTCTTAAGGAGTATAGTGGTGAGTCTGAGTATCAAATCCACAGGGAATGTTTGATAGAATTTAATTGATTTATTACTTCTAAAATAAAAGTGAAAAAGATGATGATGGTTGAAAAGGGAAAAAATAAAAAAGTTAACTATGCATTCATGTTGTGACACCCCGCCTAATAAAATACCAGGTGATCAGTCCTATATCAAATCAAACAGGAATCTCATCTGGTTCATTCTTAGCATCACTGTCGTACATTCATTAATTACTAACCACCTAGTCTTTCGTTAAGTTGATGTCAAATATTATCTTTATTAATCTAACCCAACAACCTACTAAAACAACAAATAAACCAATACAAGAATGAAACTAATACATGCACAAAGTAAGTACAATAGTCTGTCGAACATAGTCGACTACAAGACATCCACAAATGTGAGTATAAAGGTATCTCAATACATGCCAAGACCGAATATAAAAGTACAAGTACGAAAGTACAACTAACAATATCCCTATCTAAGATAGAATGATATAAGCGACTACATCAAAGAAACTACAACACTCCACATAACTACAGACACGTACCATGTAGGAAGGAATCATGCATGGCGCCCTTGTGGGAGGACACCTAAAACGTTTTTAAAAATATTTTATATCAAGGGTTAGAATCCAAAACATTTAAAAACATTTAGCAAGAGAATTTAAATGCAAGAATTAAATATGTAAATGCTCTCCATATTTAAATTAGTGTCACGCACTCCCTTGAATTTACCTCACACCTCAACTAATATGCACGCCTAACGAATTATACCGAATATACCTATCCACTTCCGTCGTAACTAGCCTTGTCGCAAATATTACACTAATTACCCCACTATTACCCCCAAGTGAGTATCGTACGTTTCTTGATAAGTTATTATTCACATTAACTTTCGTGGAACGTAAATTTTCACTTTAATTCATATAATATTCTCACAAGTTATACTATCTATACATTTCACACCATGTATATATATATATATATATATATATATATATATAAATTCTCGTATATAGTTCTGTACTATATATACGAATCATATCTCAACATTCACACACATGTAGGATATATAATGCTATCATCGAACGCATAGAAGGCGGTCATAGTTCCAGTTGAAAATGTTCGCTCCATACCGTAATGGTCCCACCCCTCTAAGTCATAGACGATATGGCCTGGGGGAGTATATTCACCCTGCATTCACTAGTTAGGGGGCTCACCCACATCGTGCAACCTCCTAGCATTAATATTGGTATGGCTTTACTATATATATTATTCACACAAATATATATATAAATCATATATGCACTACACATCGACATATATATAGAAATCCAGGCTAATGGAGTATTAGGCCCATACCCAAGCCTAAGACATTCAATTATATGGTCGGTCCGACTTCATTTTAAATTAATTACTCATTAATTAATTCCCATTATCATCGTGCAACCCCTTTTAAGTATACCCGGACTTTCTATCTCTCAGCCCGAAATTCATTTGTTTTAATCCACCCTTCAATTTCATACAATCAAGTTTAATCACTTAAACAAAAATATTACCATATGCTAAATCATGAATTTACATCTCCAATTTCATGCAATTTAATCAAATAAATGCCAAGGTTAAGTATTCCCAAATTAACACTAATTCAATGTTCCATTTCACAATTCAGTTAGGGCAGAAATTATAAATTTCTAACATAGCAGGTCTGAATCAGGAGAATTACAGAAACTTGGCAAACATTAGAGATAGTTCAAACGAAGAGCCTTGTCGTTCGAACGACAGTGGATCTCGTTCGAACGAAATACTATATCGTTCGAACGACATCGGTATTTCATCTCCTTCTTTCTGCTGCTATAACCCAGTCCGCCATTAACGTATTTTAAACCTCTGTTCTGAATAGATTTCTGCAGTAACACGTCCCCAAATTATTCCTAAGTTCTTTCTTTCATTATAACAATTTTAGCCCTAATAATCTCACCAATTTAATCATCAATTGCATCAATTATGAAAACCTCTACAGATTTATAATCCTCATTAAAAGAAAACCCCAATTTATTCAAGAACAAACCCTAGAATTAAATTGGATTCCACTTCTTTTAATATGAAAAGATAGATGCAATTTAATAAACAAAAATTTAAACCACTTGCCTCAACAATGAAGATCTAAGGCTTTGCATTGAGATGTTGAGTTGCAATTGATTCTTCAAGATCCCCAAATTCCTTTTCTCTTTAGCTCTCCCTTTTCTTTTCACCATTTAGTCTTCTAATATGATTTAATGAAGCCTAACCCTTACACAATTGAGGATACAAATACTATTCACGTTTTTGGGCCAATTGGGCCTTAATAAAAGGGTCCATACTCTCTATATAGAGCTCACACATGTTTAATTAGGCCCCAATATCTAATATATGCACATAGCCACTCCTTTCGAACTATTTCGACTCTACTGGACTCAACCACGCACTTAAAATCATCATCCGAAATAAATTTTTAAAATTAACTCCTCACTTGTTAACTTTATTAAATATATTCACTTTGAATTATTCACATTAATTAATTCTCATTAATTAAGGATCACTAATTACGGAATTAATTAATTAAAATAATGACCCAGAAATTATGTGGTGATACATACTCCCCCCCTTACAAGGGAATTTCGTCCTAGAAATTCGAACGTACCTATAGTAAATAGCTCTAGATACTATCCCCGTATGTCCTCCTCACGCTCCCTAGTGGACTCGTCAGCACTATAATGACCCCACTGAACCCGGACAAGCGGTACTACTTTGGTTCGTAACTTGTGCTCACTACGATCTAAGGTTGCTCCTGGCTTCTCCTCGTAAGAAATATCGGGCTATAAATTTATCTCCTCAAGTGGGACATTCCAAAACACCCTTGGACTACTCTTATATTTCTTCAATGACCCAACATGAAACACATCGTGGATACGCTGCAAATGACTGGGCAAACCCAAACGGTACGCTACCGGTCCAACTCTCTTAATAATGGGAAAATGGCCTACATACCTTAGCGCTAACTTCCCCCTTTTGCCAAATCTTATTACTCCTTTCATAGGGGTGTAATACCCCTTATTTATGAGTATTTTTTTTATATTAATTTTCCATGTGGGTTAATTATATAAAATAAAGGAAGTTGGAATAAATATTACTTTAAGTGATTTAAGAAATAATATTTACTGAGTTTTGCATATTTACTATTAAGTGATTGTAAATAGCATCATATTATGTTTTGTTGTGTTGTTGTGCCTTAAGCGAAGGTTATGATTTAAAATGATGTTGGAACATGAAGTAATTTATGTTATCCCGAATGCCAATTTAGAGGGTACGGTTAGTCCGAAAATGGTTTAAATAGTTAAAATAAGTACCAAGTTGTATTTTTGGGTTCCGAGTACTATTGACCGGTTATGACTTAATTAACTTGTTACGAGTCATTTTAATTGTGTAGTGGAATTTAAAGTTGGATTTATTGTTAGTGGGAATTTAAGTCTTCCAAGAACATTTATTTCTCATTTATGTGTTCTAAACCTAGAGAGAGAGAGAGAGAGAAAGAGAGTTTGGGAGAAAGAGAAGAGAAAAGAGAGAATTGAAGATTTGGGCTTGGATTTGTTGCTACGGGAAGATAATCCGAGACTACAACCCTAAGGCAAGTTTCTAACTTGCAAATGTATGATTTAGTGTGGATAATTTGTATTGATAGTTGTGTTTTTGGAGATTTAAACCATTTGTGGGTTTTGATGAATTATGGTGTTTAACCCTTAGATTTTGATGTATGTATGTTGTGAGTTGATTATATTAGTTTGTTGTTGTATAGAAATGTTGGGGTAAAGTTGTTAGTTGATGAGGTTGTGAGATGTGGAAGAAATTAGGGTTAGAGGTTTAGGCTTGGCTTAAGAAAAAAGGGTTTGTCCGTGGGATCTGGTATGACCGGTCGACAGTGGTCCAGAGAAAGGCTTTCTTCTTCTCTCGAAAGGCAAAATTAGAAAGTGAGGTCGACCGCGGTCTCATGACCGGTCGATCGGGCATTGAGGATTAGGCTTAGTGCTTTTCTTACTAGGCAAAATCTTAAAAGTACGGTCGATCGGGGGTCAGGTGCCGATCGACCGGTCCCCTGTTTTTAACCCCGAAAACTTAGATCTTTTCTACTCTTTTCTTTTAAGGTTTAGACCTAGGAACCTTCTTACATGAAGTAAAATTAGAGAATTAGAGTCTTGTATTAAGGGAATCAAGAACCTAGGTTAGAAATTGAGTGTTCGGGCTTAGGTCGGGAATTAATTATTTAGCTGTTAGAAGGAGGTAAGGGTCCTTTTCATTTAGTGAGCTAGTATAGGACTAGGGGAAGGTGGGGTTATATAATTTTGGACTTTTGAGATTGGGATGAGGTAATATTACACTTGATGGATTATAGGGTTGTCGTTAATTCATGGAGACTAATATGAAGATAATTGAATGTTGTGTTTTATGTCGTTAAACACATATAGTTCCGGATATAATGTAATGTACATTTTAAATTGGTAAATCTTGTGAATATTGACTTGATTATACATACCTCTCTAAATTCTATCATAAGCGAAGTTACGAGAATGAGGTGAAGTCCCCTGACTAGTGAATGCAGGGTGAATATAGTCCTCGGCCATAGGATCGATGGCTATATTGTGATGATTATTTTATTCGAAGTGAGGTAATTCCGGGTATGGTTATGATTCACTGTCAAACGTATATGGCCGCTTCCCACGCGATGCGATTTAGGATGCCCAGGTGGTCTTGGTTATAGGCCCTGGAAGATAATAGCTATTTAGGGGCGCATCTAGTGGGGTGACTCCCGAAAGGATGGTCTTAGAATCGTTATATTGTGGTTATAACTATTCTCACGAATGGGGCATTTTATAAATGGCTATTTTTTTTTTTTTATAAATGAACTCTTTAGAATAAGTTTCCTAATGAGGAATGAACTTGTGAAGTCATTTCGTGCAAAACTGAAATGTAAGCTTATTAAGTGGGAATTGAGTTATTTCTCTTGCATCGATGAATAGTTAAAACTAATAATGACATTGCTCTAAGATGTGCACTTAGATGAGAGGTGAGGATTATTATTATTGTAAGAGTGAGTTGAGCTTGTTTATGATGTTAACAATTCTTAACTGTCATGTATTTTATTCACATGTCTTTCATATCAAACCGGACCCAGACCCGTTTATATTTCTTTATTTTGTATGGATCCTGTTTATGCCCAGGTTCTCCGCCGCAAGGATGCCCGTGTTAATGTGACACCCCACCCAATTAAATAAAGGGTGATGAGTCCTATACAAATTTAAAACAGAATGTTCAGTTGGTTCATTCTTAGCATCACTGTCGAAAGACTTTTTAACATTTTAATCACCTAATATAAAATTAAGCTAGGTGCCAAAACATTTCAAATTTTAGTAAGACCTAGTAAATCCATTTTCATTCAGTCTTAAAATATAAACCATTCACTACACATGGAAATATAATAAATATTGAAAATGAATCAAGTACCGAAATAAATAAGACTGGGTAAAACTTTCCAGTTCAAAACTCCAAACCATAAAGTAAACTGAATACAATATCTCAAATAGAAGACTAGAAGCGAACGACACATGCCCTAAATAGGAAGTCTAAATGAAACTGAATGGTAAGGATAGATGCGTCTAATGCAAGGACATATAACTTTCATAATAGCTGCAGCATGTCTGACAATGCAATCTCTAATTCTGGTACCCCTGCGACTGAGCACCTGGTATAATATATATATATATATATATATATATATATATATATATATATAGCAAAAGAGAGAAGAGATGTAATAAACGGGTCAGGGCCTGAGGTTTAAAAATGATTTATCCAGTATTAAAAACTAGTTCTTAAAACAAGTCTTATACGCATGTTAGTTATCAAACTCTCACATGAGCTTCTCACCTCTCATCTATTGTGCACGCCTAACGTACATCTAATTTCCGCCTGGTTATACCACCCAGTCTAACTAGTCTGAAGTCATTCTAATAGTATCTATACCCACCAGTAGTATACCCGTATCGCCCATACAATACGCTTTCAAATTAGCCTATGTCGAACATCTAATTAACATGTTTTCTCATTTTCATAATAAATCTATTATACTCTTAAGATTTATTTTATATATCAACTTTTTCATCTCCACTAACTATACTAAGTAGAATGATTTACAAGTTTATGTATATACACATATAGTCACATCTTCCCTACATATATATATATATATATATACTAGGATATGCCCGTGCCTGAAGGCACGATGAAAATTTTCAAAGTACATAATCACATAACGATAAAAACTTCAAAGTAATTGTACAGCGGAAAAAAATCCGTTCCCCCCAACAAAACAAAGTGTTATTTTAAAAAAAATAGTCTTAAAAAATTTGGGCAAAAGAATTTCGTTCGCCCTACACTAAGATAAACATAACCTATTTAATTCCAAAAACCAACAAAATAATGGGGACATTTTCATCCAAATTACAATAGGGGGTAAAATACTATTTAAAAAATTATTTGTTTTATAATAAATATATTTTAATTGTTTTTAAATATATAAAAATTTGTTTGAACTTTTTTTCATAAAAGAAAATGTTTTTCTATACATATTCGTTTTTAACCTTTTTTTATAAAAAAAAGCATTTTCATATACTATTTAATTATTTTCATATAAATAATTTATAATTTAAAAACCGTTTAAAATTTAATTTTTAATTTAACAATTTTTTTTACATGACCTAGTGTCGCACTATATATTTAGTGAAATACATTTATGAAAATTTAAGTTGTTGGTTCAACCCACTCTCCATCTGGATGGAGAAATAATATTAGTATTTAAATATTCTACCAAGTTGCCTTTAAGTTTTAGACATGTGATCACTTCTTTTGCAGACAACTTGAGCAACATTATCTTTATGATCACATTATCTGATATTTTTATTAAAAGCTTCCTATGGAAAATCAAATCGTTAGGGAAAAGGGCAGATATTTTTTTATGTTAACACTTAAGGTAGTACACTCCATTTTCTTTTAGTAAGAAACCTTGAGCCAAATTCTCCCGCCTTTACCTGATTAAAGGTATCCTAAAAACGCATATCCATATTAAATTAATTTGTGTTTATCAATATACTCTTTACTCTAGCCTAACAAAAAATAGTGATTTTTTGTTTTTTATATAAAAAAAATTCGTTATTATCTAAAAACAGATTTTGATATAATATATGAGCCAAAAATAATATAAAAATGTGCGTGTCGATTTTTGAAGACCCTGATTATGGGTCTCTATCAAGATCATCACAGTGCTTTCAACAATGAGTAACCCATCAAAATACCAGTTGATATCTTAGATGGCCCTTTCCCAACAAAATAGTATTCTTTTTATAGGGCTTTCCCAACAAAAAAAAAACGTATATCAAAAAGTATTTATTTTATTTTGTTCAAAAAAATTAAAAAATATGTATTAAAAAAATGTATAAGGAACTTTTTAATATTTGATCCAAAAAAAAAATCAAAAGGCAATTTTCAAATTCTAAAAGAAATTAAAAAAATAAAAGAATCTCTCTCAACAACTTGTTAAAAATCACGACTCTCTCTCTCAAACATACAAAACATACAACACATGTCCTATTATCATGTCCAAACGTAAACCCATGTTTGAACACATATTGGGCAGAGGACCTCTTTAGCCCCCCACCATTTCCCCTCTCCTGATTGAACACATGTTCTATTTTCATTCCGATCCAACACAGGTTCGACAACATTTCATTCCGATCCAACACAGGTCCGAAAATATTTCATTCTGATATTTCATTCTTCCACTCCGTTTGATGTTTTCCGGTGGCCGAACTGGGCTGATTTGGGTGTTACCCGATTTGGATCTGGATTGCGTTCGGGTGTTGGGTGTTTTACCATGGTTACCCGATTCGAAACTTGGCTGATTTGGGTGTTTTTCGGTGACTGAACTTTGGGGTTGTTCGCCCATCATAGCGTTTGCTCTCCTCAGTGATTGATTTGTTCCTAAAAAAACTCAGAGATGGGACAAACCTGGGTTTCGAACAAAAAATGAGGCCAACGTAGTCAAATAGACGAAATCTTATTAAAACGGAACCTAGTTTGAACATACCTCTCATTAATTTTGGAGATATTTTGACATCCACCTCAACATTAGAAATCAGATCTGGAAATTTTCTCAAGCTCGTGTTCTGCGGTTTGGATCACCCAATTTTTCTCCTGCAAATAAAGGGAGGAGAGAGAGAGACTATCAGTTCTTTTGAGAAGATGAAGGCATATTGAGAAGCTAAACATTGGGAACCGAACATATAAATTCTACACAAACATACAAATTGCTTGAGCTCGTCAACTGAACATTGGATGCTGTTAATAGGGAGCTGAACGACGGACTAATTCAAAGCTTCTTGAACTTCTTGAGCTCGTGTATTCCTATTTTTATGGAACATATTTTGACGTTTTCAATTGGAAAATAACTGCTTGAGCTCATCAACTGAGTTGGTTTTCTTTTGGAGTTGGTGTATATCTGTTACCATAAAATCCTTCAAAACGTTAGTCTTTAGTAGATTAAAAAAAGAAACCCAGTTCTTGTAAACCCAGTAAACAAAAAAAGCACATAAACTCACAATAGAGAATATATAACACAGTATGAGAAACAAACAAACTAAAGCTAAACATATCACCTGTGTGAACATATCACCTGCGATTGAGAAGGTGGAGGGTTGATAACTCTACACTCAGCAATGGAATTGATGTTGCAGAGGTGAGAGAGAGTAACTTATTATCTTGCTTTGTAGAAAGGGAAAGGAAATGGGTTTTAAAATTTCAAAATGGGATAGTTGGTGTAGTTAATGGAGATATGGGTAGGTCTGTCGCCTGATGATGTTAATTTTAATTTTCGATGGTAACCTCGAGCCTTGTGCTCTAATTGGAAAGTCCTCCTCGAGCCTTGTGCTCTGATTTGCTCCAACTGGGTTATAACCATTTTGTTAACCAGTGAAGATTATTCTAAACGGTAACATGCCAACTCACCAAACTTAATCTCAACCTTCTATTTTTGCTTTGTTGGCTTTGATCTGGACCACAAATTGTCTTTTCATCTTATGAAACAGTAAAAAGACCCTTACTCCTTATTATATAGATTCTAATACTGCACCCCCGGGCTAAAACCCATTAGCGCACCTAACCATAATAATGCTGCATCCCCGGGTTATCACCCATTAGTGCACTTATAACATTAATCTGGTACCCCCGGGTTATCACCCATTAGTACACTTGTAATAATATTCTTATACCCCCGGGTTATCACCCATTAGTACACTTAACGATAGAATCCTTGCACCCCCGAGTTATCACTCATTAGTTCACCTAATAATAAGATTCTTGCACCCCCGGGTTATCACCCATTAGTGCTCTTAACAATAATATCACATAATAGGCATACACACATCCTATTAGAATTTTATAGGTATTTCTCCAACCTTCATATATACTTCTCATACGTATTTTAACCTCAACACTACGTATAGTATAGATATTTAGATTACTATCTCTCTCGTAATCTCCAGGGTACATTCTCTCTTTTTCGAAATAAGTAAAGTATTAATTCTCACATACTTTCCCCAAATTCTGTCTTGTTTAAGTTCACTATCGGGTAGTTTCTCTCATCCCAATAAATCGGTAAACTCCAAATGGGACTCTAAGAAAATTCCCAGAAATTCATCCTGTCGCTCGAACGAGATGGCAATGTCGTTTGAACGACTGCCACGTGTTGCTCGAGCGACTTCACGCGAGATACCAATCTCGTTTGAACGACTTCGCGTGAGACCTGCTGTTTCGTCTTCTACACAGATTTTCAGCGTTTTCTACCATTTTTAAACCTAAAAACCTCTAAGATTCAACACCCAATGCCTCATCATCAATACCCATCAACACCTAACAGGTTATAAATCATTCCTAACATCCTAGGATCATTAATTCTTCATTAATCATCATAATTATATAAAATCCCTAAATTAATTAACATGAACCCTAGTTTCCAAAATTTCAATTAAATAACCTAATCAACCCATATTCGCTCATCAATATGTGATTTAATTTTGTAATTAATCCTCTATATACATGAAGGAATATCAACAACTGTTTAACCCAGCCTTTAATCATCATTTAACCTCAAATTTTCACCCAATTAACATGTAAATCATGATTAATTTCACCTACTCTAACATGAGTATGATTATTGCTAAAAGAAAGAAAGTAATAAACACTTGCCTCGAATTAGTCGTCTTATTTCTTGATGTTGTTGGTATGAGCGCGTTCCTCTCATTTCGATCTACACGATGGTGGTGATGGTTGTGCCAGGTAGTGTTAATTTGGCCTTCCCTCTTGGAAATTGGTTCTACCTCACACCCTTTATGTTCGTTATGTGCTTTCAGTATCTCTCAACCCTAATGGGCCTCTTGTGGCTGATAAATTAACTCTAAATTTTCGTCCATTAATTAAATCCAAAAATATAATTTATCATAATGCCCTCTCGGGGTGCCGGTTAGGCCTAAAATTTCCCCAGGACCCAAACTAAACACCCGGGTATACTATTCTGACTATCTCGACCCTTCCGAACTCAACGGCACACTCAGAATGACCATACGAGTTACCAAAAATAATTAATCTTTTTATTCGATTAAATTAGTCCCGACACGACTCACACGCCTGTCTGACTTAATTTACTAAACTGTCGTATTTTTTATTCTTGACAATTTATCGAAGTGTATAGTTCCATATTACATATCACACAGTAATATTAAATCAATAAGTATTAACCCTTGGTACGCTAATTAATATTTATTTTTAAATCCAGATTAATTAATAATTAAATTCTTACATTTTAATTTTATTAATCCTACCATAATAATTAATCTCATAATTATTTAAATGATAAAAAATATGGGGTGTTATAGTTAATCTCTCCTTCTCAGTGTCAGGGAGCTACAAAATTTTTGCGGATGTTATAGGATTTTTGTTATAGACGCATCCATCTTTTGTAGACTCTAGTTATGACCAGTCTGAACGTTCGGGCGTGTTGCCCAAGTTTTGTCTTTGCTTATATACTGTGATATTTATTTGTAATACTTGGTGTAACCGTTTGTATTGGTCTGTTAACCGACAGTTTATTCGGTTATTATTTTGTGAATGGTTGTTAGACTGTTATCTGTCTTTATATGTTTATCCACCATCTTTTCAAATTGGATTGTCTAAATGGTTTTATTTAAACTTACAAATTAACTGGACATCTGTTTTCTAAAATAATTGGTGGTTATCTCGTATTATTATTTTCACGACAGTGATGCTAAGAATGGACCATCTATGATTCCTGTATTTATTAGAGTATCGGACTGGCCACCTCTTATTTTAATATGCGGAGTGTCACAAGGGGATACACGTACTAACATCAGATTCCCGATCTCTAACTCTATATGCTTCTAATTCGCATTCACGTAGCTCTTTTGTCTATCTTGGGCTATACGGATACGCCCTCGAATTAACTCAATCTTCGCAGAAGTATACTGAATCATCTCCAGCCCGAAAAGTTTGTTGTCCCCCACCTCCAACCATCAAGATGGTGAGCGACAAGGCCTACCATGCAACGCCTCAAATGGGTCCATGCCTATGGTAAATTGGTACAAGTTGTTATACGCGAACTCCACCAAAGGAAGGTATTGCTCCCACCCTCCCCCAAAATCAAGAATGCACACCTGTAGCATATCTTGGAGCATCTGATTCACCCTCTCTATTTGCCCATCCATGAGGATGATAGGCGGTACTCAACCTCAACTTGGTGCCCATAGCCTCCTGGAGGCTCTGCCAGACATGCGATACAAAAATCTTGTCCTTATCGGACACTATATTGATCGGGACCCCGTGTAATCTAGGTATATCCGTGATAAATAGTCTTGTATACTACTGGAAAGTCTCAAAATCCGTACGGACCAACATAAAGTGGGCCACCTCGGTCAAACGGTCCACTATGACCCACATGGAATCATGTCCTCTCCGTGAAACATGTAACCCCGTAATGAAATCCATAGATATGCTCTCCCACTTCCACAGTGGAATCTCAAGTGGCTGTACCATCCTCGATGGTTTCTGGTGATCTACTTTCACAAGCTGACACGTGGCAAACTTCGAGACAAACTCCGCAATGTCCCGCTTTATCCCTGTCCACCAGTATTGCCTTCTCATATCTTGGTACATTTTGTCCCCACCGGGATGTACCGCAAACTTGGAGCCATGAGCCTCCATGAACACGCTGTATCTCAAATCTTCGTCCTTTAGCACGAATAACCGTCCATTAAAGCATAACCCACCTTCAGAGTTAATGGAGTAGGAATCTGTACCATCTGCTAGAAACTGTTTCACCCTGTCCTGACACAAAGTATCATTCTCCTGAGCTCGTACAACCCGCATAACAATTTCAGGTGTGACTACTAAAACAACCATACACGCCCTGGCGACCTCATCGTCGTGCCTAAGTTCTCTCCACTTTGCCTTCTAAATTGCCGCCAAACCTCCTTTAGGCCATCGGCTCAATCCATCCGCAACTACATTGACCTTACCAGGATGATATTAAATATCAAACTGATAATCCTTCACAAACTCCAACCACCTCCTTTGCCTCATATTCAAATCCTTTTGAGTAAACAAATATTGGAGTGATTTATGGTCCGTGAACAAGGTGAAACTCTCCCCTAAAAGCTAATGCCTCCAAATCTGCAAGGCAAAGACAACTGCGACCTACTCTAAATCATGGGTGGGGTAATTCCTCTCGTGGGGCTTTAGCTTCCGGGATGCATAAGCTATATCCCGCTCTTTTTATTGTAACACTCCCTAGTTCTTGTAAGGACGCATCAGTATAAACCCGATAATCCACTCCTGCTTTCGATAATGCCAAAATGGGGGCCGATGTTAGCTTGTCCTTCAACTCGTTAAATGCCAACTGACACTGATCGCTCCATACAAATGGTATCCCTTTTCGAGTCAAATTGGTCAACGACCCTGCTATCTTGGAGAACCCTCTGATGTAACGACGATAGTACCTAGCTAACCCTAAAAAGCTCTTGATCTCAGTCGCTGTCGTGGGTTGATCCCACTTCCTCACCACTAACACCTTGCTTGGGTCTACAGAAATCCCCTGCTCCGACACAATGGCTCAAGAACTACATTTCCCGAAGCCAAAACCCACATTTATCATACTTTGCGTAAATCTGGTGATCCCGCAACATCTGCAAGACCATACGGAGATGCTCGGTATGCCCCTCCTCCATGCGTGAATAGACTAAAATATCATCTATGAACACTATGACAAACTGATCAAGAAAAGATATAAAAACTCGGTTCATAAGGTCCATGAATACCGCCGGTGAAATTCGCAATACTTGGACTTATCCCTCTTATCAACAGGTGACCTTAACTTTTTAGGCCAACTCAAATCATTATTGTGCTTGATTTCTTCCAAAATATGGTGTATATCCACCGTTAAGGGAGTGTCATTGGTAAATTTTCTGAGCCGATCTAGGCTTTCTTTTACTTTTGAATTCCTGTGTTCATTGTAATTCTTGTGCTCCTTCTTATCTGACTTCCTTTCAGCCTTCTCTTTCGCATTTGTATCTGAATTCTTTTTAGCTGCCATAGCTTCCTCGACATTCATAATCTTCGCTTCTTTGTCCATTAATTTTGTCATCATCTTCAGGGGATCTTTTTGCCAAAGTATAATATAGTTTGTCAGGGAGCAAACCACTTTTGAGGGCGTGATTGCATTATTTTCTTCGTAATCAATAACTTTTAATTTCTCGTTGTTGAAACGAGTGATATAATCCCTGTCTCACACTTAGAAAATGAGCTACTCGCTTTACTGGTTTGGCTCCAAAGTAGAAATTACCAATGAATAGCTCAACGAGTTATTGGAAGCTAGAAATCTGCCCCGAGGATGACTATTACACCTTCTTTAAGCAGATCCAGTGATTATTCCTGAAAAAGCCCTGCACCTCATCTGATCAGGAACTGCATAAATATCAGCTGCTTCTTGGTATTGTTCAGTATGAAGAACTTGATCAGTCTTCCTATCATACTTGGGAGTGACCACTGGGGCTTTAAACTTGGTCAGTGTAGGGAAATCTACAATCGTTTGCACAAAGGGAGATCCCTTAATAAAGATTCTCTAGAGAGGATTCTTGGCCTTGGCCATTTCTCCCAATCTATCTTCTAAATGCTAAATGGACCCTTCCAGGCATCATTGCCAGCACCATATCTCTGGGTGACAGCTCTTTTATGATGACCAACTGATTGTGCTGAGCTTTCCTCTTGCGAACCTTCTCTTTGACTGAATCGAGTAGTTTGTCGAGTGTTCAATCTGGATTGGGCTGATCCTTCCTTCAAATCGCTTGGTCATCGAGTATTTCCCGACGCAACCCGAGGGGAATTTCCCTTGGGTCCCAAACGATCGAAAGGATAGACCCTACTTAAACTTTCTAAGACACTCAATCTTTCTGGGATGAGGGCCTATCCATCAGAGGAATTAGTAATCCTGATAGAAGTTTCTCCAGGAAGATATAAAGGATCCCTTGAAGTTCTGGACTGGCTATGCCCAACACTCCTAATTGGCGGCAATGGCATACTCCTTTGATTGAATTGTGCAGGAACTCCGGCTTGAAGAATTTGGGCCAATTGCCTTATCGTATCCTATATAGCCTCTTGTACTTTGGCCAGACTAGCCATAATTCCAGTTAAATCATTGGTATTTGGAGGGGCAGATGGATTAGGCAGAATTCTTTCATTTCTGGTGCTTATTTCAGGAATTTCAACCATATGTGATGAATTAGTGAAAACGTTTAGCAAGACGTTCCCACAGACGATGCCAATCTGTCGATGCAAAAAACTAGACTAGGCCTAATTGATTGATTATAGATAAACAAATAAGATAAAGATATTTTTAAAGTGGTTTGGCTCGATGGAATAACCTACGTCCACTGTTATGTATTACTTGACTGCCTTGTTTTTCGGTCCCCTGTATTGAGGTTGATGCAATGTATTTATAGCCCAAGAGGGATGTTGATAGTTGTCGTGTGAAAAGATGGGATGCCTTTATTTGTTAGGCAGTTACATCAATACATAATGAGAATTAAATATAAGACTGTTGTCGATTCATTGGCTGCACTGATTGGATTTCCGTTCGTTGGTCGGTCTTCTTAGTTGGTTGGTTGGTATCCCATGTTGATTGGGTTGCCATATTGATCTGTCTTCTTTGTTGGTCAGGCTCCCTTGTTGATTGAGGATTTGTGCCATGCTGACTTGGATTTATGCCACATTGGATGACACGTGTTGGCTTGTAATTGGTCCACATAAGGTGGTTAGTTTTGGTATCAACACACGGGAAAATGATTTTCCTTTTCCTTTACTTCACTTTACTTCACTTTTCTAGGGAATCATTTTCCCGCTTAAATTTCCTGATAAACAAACGGAGCCTTACTGTTCTCTCTTCTTTCCTCCATTGCAAACCAAGATTTCTTTCCAGCTATGCAAGGCCCGTCTCTCTATCCTCCTATAACCCCATCAAACATTTCACCCACCACTTCCGTTATCACCATTAAAAATATTCTATTTACATATTTTGCCCCACAAAGATGACACTTTTATCCCCCCATTTTTTTTATTTGGCCCACTTCTGCCCTTATATCCTTCTACTTCTAAACCAGTGTTAACTTTTCTTTGTTTTTTGGTGCATTGGTGGGTTTTGTTTCCCAAATCCACGTTGGCCTATCACTTGTTGGGTCGAGCACATGAATGGAACATATTTTATTTTTATGTTTTCTAGGTTTTCCAACGGTTGACAATCACGTGAGGAGGGCTTTGTGTTAGACAAATGCAACGTATATTGGGATTGAGAAATGGAATAGGTCAGTTAAAGTTTTTTTTTTTTGTTGGACAAATCTATATTATTTTGAGATTGAGAAATGAAAAGGCTCTTGTTTAAAAAATGAAAGATGAAGGTTTGGGTTTTTCTTTTATTACTTGGATGTGTTATACAGGGGAAATGATTTTTTCATCATGTAAGACTCATTATGTAAGGGGAGGAGTGAGGAATAATTATTATATACAAGTGTCATTGTCGAGTTTGTTTGAGCCATAACTTTATATACTAACTAATTAGATTATGACACACCAGGGGCGGAGGCATGCGGTAGGGAGGGAGGGCAAGTGCCCCACCCCCCAATCAGATTTTCAACAAAATTATACTTATTTTTTATTTTTTTTTCTAAGTGCCCCACCTTTTAAATTTCTATACCTTTTAAAACTCGCTCAACTTTTAAAACTAATCCACTTGTTGGCTGTATTCCGGCTCATTCTCTTTTTCTAAAAAGACCATATTTGCTTTTAAAGTTGACCCACTTATTTCTTTTGCCTCCTCTTTGCTACTGATCTGATCGGAACTAACAAAAGCTATCCTAAAAATCTCTTAGTTTTTTATTGGAGGTAAACTCTATTTCCTCTCTCTCTCTATAATTTTTTGTTTTGACGATTCTTGCAGTATAATTTCATTCCATCAATTCTCCACCCTAGTTTGACATTATTTTTTGTAAACTTAATTTAGGGTTTATATTAGGACTATTTTTTTTACAATCTTATTAGGATGTTATATTTATTTGTTGAATATATATGTTTGTTTTTGTTATTTATACTTCTATTTTTTTAATTTCACGTCTTTCAAAAAACATTAAAACATTCACTTAATTTTTTTTTTCCAGAGTTATGAAAAGATTTTACCCCTAGAAAATTTATAAATTTAGAGTTGTGCTCCACCCAAAAAAAATTCAAAATTGTACCCCTAAAAATTTTTTAACCCCAAAAAAAATTTCGGAGGTGGGCCCCCAGCAATAATTTGTGCCCCATTCAAAATAAATTCCTGAATCCCCCTCTGTGATACACGTTCTAAAGAATATGGAGGAAAACCTCAATATGAAACAACGGAGTATCAAATTGGAGTACATGGCAAGGTGAAAACTATTTTTTATTTAGCTGCTTTATGTGCCTGCAAAAATTATTTCTAGAAATCACAGTGACCCTAATAGGTGACTAGTCGTCCTAACTTGCAAATTTTGTGACAAGCTGTATCATTTTGATCAATGAAAACTTGACGTGTGGCTAAATGACTTAAGAAAATTAATGAAAAAACTAATTTTAAAATCTAAAAAAATAGAGAAAATTTAAACTACGAACCAAAACAATAGAAAAAATAAAGACATAATAATGAAACAAAAAAAATTATAAACGTAAGAAGAAAATTTGAAGAAAAAACCCACCCACCCACCCACAACCTCATCTCTCTCTCTCTACATTCAACAGTGCATTAAAATAAATATATAAAATTGAACAAAAAAGGATACGTTTATATTCACCCACTAAATTTTGTACCTGATCCCCATTTTAATATACATACATTTCACCCCATTTTATTTTAGCTGCCGAGTTTCAATTAATCTAGATTTACAAAGGGAACAATTATGAAGTTGTCATACTTAAATCTTCTCCAAATACCTCCAATTGTTTAATTTAAAAAAAAATTCACCCACATGACAACTCCACTCCCTCACGTTCTTAAACCGCCGTCCATTCCATTGTTTGAAAACTGTTCTTTCCCTATACATGCACACACGTGTGTGCATGAATGGCTAGTTGGTTGTATATGGTGGGGCGGACTGCAAAATTTAGTGTGTGCATTTATAAATTCTCCAAAGAAAATATGCTATTTTGCCCAACAATTAATCCTCACAACACCACCTTTATTACAAGCATTACATACCTCTAATCATTAACACCAAAGCCGCTGTCAGATGGTTCACAATTTATGTAAACTAAAAGTCAAATTAGTTAATAAAAGGGTTGCTATGAATGTTAAAAGGTTAATTTCGTTTGGGGTTAATAAAATTAACCATTTATTGATAAAAAACCAAAATTATAATAACTTTTCATTATACCGTGATGGACGATCCAAATTAAATGACTATGGGGATTAATGTCCCCTCCCTGTCTATAAATAACTTCGTAATCTCCATCAGTTAAGCGCATGAAAGTTGTTACACTAAACGAATTTACATTAGGGAGAAAAACTTTTATCCTCAAGGTTGATTTCGGATTCAATATTGGAGTTTAACTTTCAAGGTCTTCTCTCAAGTACTCATGGTTGATTTAGGTATGATTCTTGATCATAGCTTCAACAATATGTGATAATTATGTAGGTATAAAGATCTTAAAATTTTATGCATAAGATTAATAGTTTTAATGATTAAAATAACTTATCACATGTATAAATTTGATAAATTATGTGTTGAAATAATTGATCCATACAATTCTTAATTAGGTATCCTTATGATTATTGTTTGTATATGTATATATCTATTTTAAGAGATTTTTATTTCAGATTTAATGATTTAGTGATGTTTATATGTGATTTTAACTCATGCCTCAAATCTAGATTAAATATGAAATACTCTTGGATTTTAATATGATTTAGGTTTTTGTAACGGTTTTCATTTTATGTCACCGAATCTAGTTGTCTTTTATGTATACAATTTACTATGACACTTTGTCTTACTGAATTCCAGAAATCTTGACATAATTTTCATCACTAAAACTTCTTATTCCTTAAAAATGGAATTTTTTTGGATAGATTTAACGACAATTTTTTATGCCACTAATAAAAAAAATTGTGTTGGAAGTTTATGAAACTTTGTAGTTTGATGCGAAACAAATTCAAATCATAGCGTTTTGGCGATGAGTTGCGTTTTTTTCGGCCGTCTGAGATCGTTTAGACTCTCAAAATGCGAAATTTATCATTTTTGGTAATAAAGTTTACGTTAATATCTCTTTCACGGAAATTATTTTTTAATTTTCTCAAATTGGAGAGTGATTCTTATGTCTTTCTTAACGTTCTATAGTGATAACTTATTTTTCCATTTTTGGGAATTTTTGACATTTCTCAGTTTTTATGAGTTCAATCACTACATGAATTGTCTAAACTTATATATATATATATATATATATATATATATATATATATATATATATATATATATATATATATATATATATAAAGAGAGAGAGAGAGTCTCATACATACTAAATATACATATTGGTGGCGTAAATCATTTTTTTTATAATATTAAAAAAATATTTTTGAGTTGAGTTTTTTTATTTGGTATTTAAACATTTCAAGGAACCCATATAAAAAAATTAGCTCAGAATAACTTGTTTTGCTATTTTAAAAAAATCGATCAAACTTTTGCAGCTTTTAAAGTCCTTTAAAAGCCGCGAAAGTTTGATCGATTTTTTTAAAATAGCAAAAAAAGATTATTTTGAGCTGATTTTTTATATGGGTCCTCTGAAATGTTTAAACGCCATATAAAAAAATTAATCCGAAACATCATTTTTTTTACTATTTAAAAAAAACATGTATGTATACTTTGTATGTACTAGAGCCTATATATATATATATATATATATATATATATATATTGTAAGCATGTCTAATGTTTAACACAAATGTTCATATAATGATATATTAGGTATGTCAAAGTATCAGACTCTATATTAATAAACATTAAATTATTGTGTATAAATATTGGTTGCCCAAAGACCCAAAAATTATTACGACGTCTTGCCCAAATTATTGTGTATAACATTAAAAATATTTGCCCAATAAAATTTTTAAAAATAAAAATAAAAAATTAAAATTTGAGTCCCTTGAAATTATTGTCAAATATTGTTATAATTGTGCTATTATATAAGAATGTAAAGTACATCCCAATGGCCTCCAACTACAAGCTTCGAATGTTCCTAAATTTGACGGAGCAAACCTCAATGAGTGGAGATGTATATTATTATGCAATAACTCCTAGTTTAAGAAATGGCGCTAGAATGTGATAAACCTGATGCAACAACTCACAATAGTAGTGAGACTGAAGTATAATACCATGAAGTTTGGATTAAGTCCAGTAAGATAAGTCTTATGTTCATAAAATTAAGTATTGTTGATAATATTAGGAAGTCATTGCCTAATATTGAAAGTTCTAAAGACTACATAAAAAAACATTAAGGAAAGGTTTTAAGAAGTCGACAAATTTTTTGTCGGGGACCTTATGGAAAAACCCACCACAATGAGTTTTGACTGTACTTGTATAATGAATGACGACTTACTTGAGATGACGTATATGGATACCAAGTTAAAGTCCACTGGCAAAATCTGGATGTTGCTTTCGTCGTCCAATTTATTCTCCGGATCAATATCCTCCATTTATCATTAATTATAATGAAATTAACGATAAATGGAACATTAATGAAGTAACATCAAAACTGATCTAAGAGGAAGAGAAACTTATGAAAAGAGTCAAGGGACAAGTAGCTAACTTAACCACTCAAGCTTTCGATTCTGACAAGAAGGTTCGTAAAGGCATGAAGCATGGCCCACCAAAGGAAGAAAAAGCGAATTAGGCTTACAAGAAGAAGGATAAAAGGAATGAACAATGCCTTTTCTGCAAAACTAATGGCCATTTTTAAAAAATTTCTTGGAATGCAAGGCATGGTTTGAAAAGAAGGGTAAGGATTTTTCCTCATATGTTTTGAATAAAATTTAATTAATGTTCCTTCAAATACATGGTAGATAGATTCAGGTTCTAGTAATCATGTAACTAATATGATGAAGTGATACCTTTTAACCCATTACACAAGAAACAATGAAGCTTTTATCTTTATGAGGATAATCACCTCTTGAAGCTCGGTCACTTTTCACCTTGTTTAAAAATCTGGATTTTGTTTATATTTAAAGGAAACTCTTTATGTTCCATCTTTTTCTTAAAACTTAATTTTAGTTTCAAAACTTGATTTGGATAGTTTTTCCTTTGATTTTCGCAATAAAGGTTTTTATTTACTTAAAGGTTTTAATGTTGTTAGTTTTAGTATTTCGGATAATGGTTTATATTGAATGAATTTGGATTCCAATTTTGTCGAAACCCTTGTTACCCTGCATTGTAATGTTGGTACAAAACATACATTATTTAATGAAAATTCATCATTCTTGTGGCATGATAGGGCGCGAACCATGTGCCCTTGTAAGGGCACTGTCGTTGTTTTCGGTTCGACGCCTCAATACAAAAATCTAAACTACAACTACATTTGCGAAACAAGTATTGCGGTAAGTCGGGTATCGTAAGAAATCCACAAGGAGTGTTGGATAGATTTTAATTGATTTATCACTTCAAGAATAAAATTGTAAAAGGTGATATGGTGTTATGGTGGTGAAAAAGGAGAAAAAAGAAGTTAACTCTAAACAATATTAATAAAACGAGAGTGGGGATCGCGTCTCCGCCATGGGCTAAACATCTAATAATTAAAAATTCGGTTCGAAAATATTAAACCAAGCATTTTTAGTTAATCATAAATATCACGCAAGAAGAAATTTAACTCAAAGTTCTGAGATAAAACATTTAATTCAAAATGGTCACACGCGGATTAAATTCGGTTTATCGCTATAAAAACTAACGTTGCGTGACAAAGAAAGCTAAAGCATAATAAATCAATTTTAATACGCGAGGTTTTGATTAAATACGAATTTATACAAAACTTAATTTTTGGAGCTCGACGCACATTAATGGCAGACACACGACCCAAACCCTATTTAACTACTCACTACACATGGTTAATCTAATTAAAATAACTAATTAATGGTTAAAGAAAGAAATAATTAAACTAAACTAAATATATAGGCAAGAACTAAATAACTAAGCATGGAAATTTAAAGGAACAAAGCTTAAATAAAGAGAGAAGACAAAGAAGAAGAAGAAAAATAAAACTTACATTAATGGTGGAAGAGAGGGGCAACTCCAACAAAATCCCAAAAGTTGCAAACCCTAAAACTAAACTAAACTAAAGAGATGAGAAATATTGAGAGAAAACTAGCTCCCTACAAAAATACACCAAGTGTTGCTTTTATACTAAGTTGGAAAAAGAAATAAAGAAAAAGGAAAAGAAATAAAATTAAGGGGATAACTCCTAATTAAACAAACAAAAGAAAAAGAAAAAGAAAAAGAAAAAGAAAAAATAGAAAAAGGGGATAGCAGCAAAATAAGGTCGGCCAAAACAGGGGACCGAAGCATTTCGGATGAGTTCGAATCGATTCGAAATTGGGAGACCTAACGCCTGGAAGATAGCGAATCAATTCGCAAGGGTGTGAATCAATTCGGTGCTGAGAAATTTCGACACTATCTCGTAGCGAATCGATTCGCACCTGATACTTATGAATTCTTCATCTGTTCTACAAATACCAACTTGTAAACAAAGATCACCACTATGATGTTGGACCAACTGCATTTGTAGTGCTATTCCAAGCCCGCTGCAAACTATGGAGAACTTGCCATGACTGCCATGCCAAAACCGAAGACACCCATTAATGCAAATTTTAAATGGGACTAAGAAACCAAGGCCACCACAAAACTAGCTGCTATAGCCAAGACCACCAAGTCACCTCCATCTCCAACGAGTTAACCCGAGACCCATTTATAAAATTGGATAACCCGAGACCCATTTCCATATGCGCGTAACAAAACTCGAGCTCTAATTTCGAACGAAAGGCTCCAATTGTGGACGAAACCAAAACCCGAGCCAAACCCGAGCATAAAGCGAAAATAGCCATTTGAAGAAACTTGGTGCAAAAGAGAAAGGGACATGGAGGGAATTTATTAAAAAGTTAGTATATTAAATAATAAATATAATTAACTTATAATTCTTCCCCGATTAAAGGTTCATGAAATCTTCATTTGGACTTTGATTCGAGCATCGTTTGCGTCCACGTGAAGCTTGGCCTGATAGCTACAACTTCCATGAATACTTCGAGCAAAAATCCTGGAGTTTGAAATTACGAAAATGCTCCTGAACGTACCAACTTTTAAGAAACTTATTCAGAACGTGATGAAACTTCACACTAAGTATCGTAACACCTACAAACACTCAATAATACCTCAAATAACATGTTAGATCATAAAACGAAGGTTGTCTGATAAAAGAGCATAATTATAGCAATTACGGTACCCGAGTGGGCTAAAAATGCATAAGTTAACGGGTAATAAATACAATATTCGTGACGTGTCATGGCATAAAATACTAGGTCACATATCCAGGGAAAGAGTCCAAAGACTTGTAAAAATAGGGATTCTCCCTAACATGAATTTTAGTGATTTTGAAATATGCGCGGATTAAATTAAAGGAAAACAAATAAAAAATTCAAAGAAAGGAGTCACCAGAAGTAAAGAATTTCTTGAAATTATACATACCGATAATTGTGTGACACCCTGCCCAATTAAATACTGGGTGATTAGTCCTTTATCAAATTAAACAGGATTCCCATTTGGTACATTCTTAGCATTATCATTGGAATCCATTAATTACTAATCACCTATTAGTTAATTAAGCCGGTGTCAAATTTTATATTTACAATATAATAGATAACAACATATGGAAACTAGATTAAACCATTCACGCATTAATAGAGTCTAAACCATCATAGGATATCAATTAATAAATAAGTGTCTTGCTGAATAAACCATCGGTTATAAATCCCTAATCCCAAAGATAAATCCAATAGATAATAAATAAATCTCAACACACGTTTGAACTGAATAAACTGGGCAACACGCACAAAATTAAAATACTATGATAAGGAAATCCTAATCTAGAAATGAACAACTAAGGCGTCTAGTCCAAATCCTTCATGCATCCATATATGCTGCAGCTACGCATCCCTGGAGTAAACAATCAAGTCCGGCGTCCCTGTGGCTGGACACCTAAAAGGTTTTGAAAATAGTTTTGGCAAGGTTTAGAACCAAAAACATTTGAAAAACATTTGCAAGTGATTAAGTTTGCAATAATTAAAATGCATGAATACTTTTCATATTTAAGCTATTGTCTCACTCCCTTGAGATAATTCTCACCTCTCAACTAATGTGCATACCTACCGCATTCTTCATAACCCACCTAGTTGTACTACCCCGTCTAACTAATCTTGTTATGAATCCTTCCGTATCCACTATTCTAGCCCAAGTAATATTACTATTGATTATTCAGTTATTTCACCCAGTAACTCTTTTATTCAAGTCAAATAAAATTATATAACGTTTTCACTAGTTATAGAAATAATAAAATTTCACTTCATGTATTTTACCCGTATATGAATATTCACACTATTATATACGTATAATTTTACTACAACATTCACACACAAGCCGTATATGAGAACGTATGTGCTTGCGTTCAAATGAGAAAATTATATATTAAACTCCTTTTAACCCAAACAAACCCTAAACATGCAACAATAGGTGATTGAATAAGATGATGAACTAAGCAAGAACATTCAAACACATGCTTGTGAGGAAAAATCCCCCAAAGGGGCAAAACCATTTATTTTCGTTATAATATTTTAGCTGTACAATTTCGGATTACAATGAAAATACAAGTGACTAAGAATTACCCTCAGGTGTCGGATTCTGTAGTCGGCGGCTGGAACTATCCCTTTCTAGTAGGGCTGTAATGAAGAAGAAGAACGGTATTCTCCACAAGGGTGTGAACAGCAAAAGTGCGTTCCTGGGTTGCAAAGTGATTCACAAATGTTTGGCAATTTGTGTGAATCAAATACCTAGAGTCTTGATGCTCAATAGGTGAAGACTTAGAGTTTCCTGTACTCTGAAAATCGTGTCTATGAGTCTTAGAAAACCACTTCCCGTAGTGGGATTAAATAAGAAGTCTTGAGCCATAAAAATCTGAGCACGATCTGAACACGATCTGCTTAAGTTTATCCCAGGCGGAACGGTCCGGGTCTGAGGCGGATCGGTCTGGTTGACCGGATCGGTTCTTTTATTGCAGGCGGATCTGTCCGATTGACCCGGATCGGTTCTTTTATTTCAGTCTTCATCGGTTTGCTTGCGGTTCGGGGTATACTGGCCTTCAGTAGACGGATCGGTATGGGTCTGAGGCGGACCGATCCGGTTAGCCGGATCGGTTCTTTTATTGTAGGCGGACCGGTCCGATCTGTCAGACTTCGATTCCTCTTTTTCTTTTGATATTCGGATCCATTGAAGAATGTATGAATCTTGAATTTCTTCAACAGTGTAACGGCGTGCAACATAATAAATTGATAATGGAAAAAAATGTCCTTACAAATATCCCCCTATGTCTATGCCGTTACATACATAAAAACGAACATCCGAATTATCAAAACAACTAACAAAATGCCTATACAAATCTACCCTTCCATGAACCCAAAAATGGAAAGATACAATTAAATAAGACTACAACGTTTTCTCTTCAATTCTTCTGGAATCTCAACACTTTTCTCATCAGGGTGTGCAATCCAATGATAATCCATGTAGTACCTACACACATGAGAAAAATCAAAATACCAAGTGACATATCGAGTTTGAAATGAGATAAACATATATACCAATTTATGAGGAAACTGAACTTTCACAAATCTCACTCAACTTTCACAAATCTCCCCCATAATAAGATAATTCATTCTCCTCCTTTTTATAATGTCCCCAAATAGACAAATGAGAGAAACAAATAAAATAGGCAAGTGCGGGGTGTCACGAGTATAAAATCACACCATGAATGAACACAAAGCAACCAAGACGATGATAGCGTAAATGAAGTGGTGTGATAAAATTCGATAGGAAAACCAATGCATACAAACATGACATATGTGCACGATGAATATAGGATACTCCTAGCGAATGAACTCAAATGCGTCCTTTGGTGTAAAGGAATGACAATATAAGATACTGACTCAATCAAATCAATAAATCAATAAATCAAAGCTCAAAGTGATTTTCACACCAATAACGTCCAAAACGATTTTATGCTTTTTCAGGACTTTCAAGGAAGTGCAAACCCGTTTAAAGATTCTCCAACCAAACTCCCTCAAATATAATTTTGAATAGAGGCATTCTAAATTCTCAAACTTTGGAGAATTGATGGTGAAACCTAAGTGGCCCATATTTGGCATGAAGTGCTTTTTATTTACTTTAAATTTTTCAGGCTCTTTTAACTTCTTTGGACCTCGGATAATAAAATTCCTCCATTTTTTAGGTCCTTTTTAACGGTGGATTTTGCGCAAAGGATAGATGATTACCTTTCGCAGCCCCTCCCCGTTATACAAAAACACACAGTCTCACTAAAACGGTTTTTACATGCATTCCAATCTTGTCAAGTTTTATCGCATATTGTACATTGTATAGACAAAATTGAGATGGAAACACTCAAGCCAATATGAGATAGACAAGTGCAATAATCAAATATAGCCGTGCATGTGTGCAATAAAGGATATAGGAGTCAAACATGTAGGAAGATATCACTAATTACATCTCAGAGACTCCAACCAATGTAAAGCACATAGATGAAATGATGTAGCCTCTCAAATCTCTATCAAACAGTCACATGGATAAATGGAATGAAGTTGTGACTTGGCTATCTTAAATACTCATCCATAAAAGGTGCTTAAAAATACAAAAATCTTTTTGGTCTTTTTCAAAAAATTTATAAAATATTTTTGTGCTTTTCTTAAAAAAAATAAAAGAAAATCTTTTTGTATTTTTCAAAAGAAATATAAAAAGCAAAAAGAATTAATAAAAGCTGTACAACTAAGCAATGGTACATATAAAACAGACTAGCAATAGGAAGCATATGATATGAACATGAAGAATCATCCTATTCTAGACATAGACCAACCCCTCAGTCAACTGTGCAAATCCCCAAAGACTTCCTAAGACTCTCAAATCTAAGGGCATCTAAAGGTTTCGTGAAAATATCGGCTAACTGACGGTCGGTGGGAACAAAACTCAGGGATACAGTGTTCTCCTCAACTAACTGTCGAATAAAGTGCTCACGTATCCTGATGTGTTTTATGCGCGAATGATGGACGGGATTGCGGGATATATGTATCACGCTCGTGTTGTCACAGGAAATGGTCATGGTGTCCTGTGCAATCCCATAATCCTCCAGCATTTTCTTCATCCACAAGAGTTGTGTGCAATAACTCCCGGCGGCTATGTACTCAGCCTCCGCAGTGGACAAAGAGATGGAATTTTGCTTCTTGCTCATCCAGGAGACAAGAGAAGAACCAAAATAGAAACACCCACCAGAAGTGCTCCTAAAACCATCTACATCCCAGCCCGATCGGCATCCGAATAGGCGGACAAATGGTCATCGGTATCAAAGGAATACCAAATACCGTATGAGAGAGTCCCACTTACGTATTTAATAATACGTTTTAGAGCAAGTAAGTGTGACTCTTTCAGGGACGCCTGATATCGCGCACAAACTCCAACACTAAAGGCGATGTCGGGACGACTGGAAGTCAAGTAGAGAAGACTACCTATCATACTCCGATATAAGGTTTGCTCTACATCCTTGCCTGAAGTGTCCTTATTAAGATTGGTAGTGGTACTCATAGGTGTACGTGCATGCTTAGCGGAGTCGAAAGCAAATTTCTTCACTAGGTCTCTAGCATACTTGAATTGGGAGATGAACATCCCATCCTCTAGCTGACGAACCTGGAGACCAAGGAAGAATGTAAGCTCACCAACCATGCTCATCTCAAACTCACTTTTCATTTCCTCCTCAAAGGGGTGAGCATGCTGGGAGCATGTGGATCCAAAGACTATGTCGTCCACATAGACACGGGCAACCAAAATAGCACCGTCATCTCTCCTGACGAATAACGTCATATCTACTCCCCCTCTCTTGAAGCCACGAGCTAAGAGATAGGAAGTAAGCCTCTCGTACCAAGCACGGGGTGCTTGCTTCAAACCATACAAGGCTTTCCTCAGATAGTAGACGTGCTCTGGGTGCTGAGGGTCTTCAAACCCTTTTGGTTGTTCCACATAAACCTCCTCCTGTAGAATTCCATTCAGAAAGGCACTCTTGACATCCATCTGATATACCTTGAAGCGCAGATGACATGCGATGGCGAGCAGAAGACGGACGGACTCAAGCCTCGCAACAGGAGAAAATGTCTCCCCAAAGTCTACACCCTCTATCTGTGTGTAGCCTTGAGCGACCAACCTAGCCTTATTTTTGATTATGGTACCATTTTCATCCATTTTGTTCTTAAAAATCCACCGGGTACCTATCACATTAGTCTTACTAGGCCGGGGGACAAGTTCCCAGACATTGTTATTTTTAAACTGAAGTAACTCATCCTGCATAGCAGATATCTAGTGTTCATCCTTGAGTGCTTCTTTATGGTTCTTGGGCTCGACTTTGGACGTGTAGCAAAGATGGCTAACAACGTTCTCTAGCTGAGCACGAGTCTTCACCCCTAGAGTGGGATCACCAACAATGGCAGACGGGTCATGACTCTTACGAACCCAAGCAGGTGTGTCCCCTAGCGCAGGAGTAGGGTCCACAGAGTGTGAGAGAGGAATAGGTAAATCACTGTCAGAACAATTCTCATCCTCACACTAAAGGTTAGGATCTATAACCGTCGGAGGTTCGTCATCTTGCACGGTGACGTTTATTGATTCCATAACCTTAGAGCTCTTCAGGTTAAAAACCCGGTATGCTCTGCTATTCGATGAATATCCTAGAAATATTCCCTCGTTGCTCCGGGAGTCGAACTTTCCTAATTTCTCTCTATCCCGTAGGATGTAGCATTTACTCCCCAAAACACGAAAATATGCCAGGTTGGGCTTCTTTCCAGTCCACAACTCATAAGGAGTCTGAAGTGTGTGTGGACGCAAATAAAACCTATTCACCGTGTGGCATGCAGTAGACACTGCCTCTGCCCAAAATCTCGTAGAAACTTTACGACCTAGAAGCATAAATCTAGCCATCTCTTGGATCGTTCTATTCTTTCTCTCAATAATCCCATTTTACTGAGGAGTTCTCACAGCAGAAAACTCATGTTTGATCCTGAGGCTATCACAGTAAAGGTCTACCTTTGCTTCTGTGAATTCAGTGCCATTGTCACTACGCATCCTGTTAATAGTGACACCGTGTTGATTTTGCAGGACACGTCACTTGGTCGTTAAAAATTCTACAGCATCGAATTTCTCTCTCAGAAAACCTACAATGGAGTACCTGGAGAAATCATCTACCATAACGAGGATGTACCTCTTACCACCTAGATTCTCAGTACGAGTGGGACCCATAAGATCCATGTGAATCAACTCAAGAACACAAGAAGTGGTAATGGAATGCAACTTCCTATGAGGACTACGAATTTGTTTTCCCAACTGACAGGGTCCACAAATGGTCGAAGTTAACTTTCCAAGAGATGGTAAGCCACGTACTAGGTCCTTTTTAGCTAAGCGATTTAGATCTCTAACGTTCACGTGACCTAGACGTTAATGCCACAGATCCATACGAGTGATCGTGGTGCTGTTGCAGACAAGTGAGGACGTGGGCTCAGTCCCATAGAAATTATTCTCGGTCCTCACCCCTTGCATCAAAAGTTTACCGGCTTGATTATAGACTTTAGATGCGTCCCGATCAAACTTTACTGCAAAGTCAGTGTCGCACAGCTGGCTAATGCTGAGATGGTTTGCTTTCAAACCTTTGACGTACAAAACATTTTCTAGCTTAGGAAATCCAGGTAAGTCGACAGTACCACGCCCTATAATGCTAGACTTTCTCCCATCTCCAAAGGTGACTCTGCCATCCTGATAGTCCTCAAGAGTCGTAAAAAATGATGCATCACCTGTCATGTGTCTGGAGCACCCACTATCAAAATACCACTGTGAGGTATTATGTGCTTTGAGAGCAACATGAACAACAAAGACCTTTTATCTTTCTTAGGCACCCAAGCAGAGACGACCTTTTGTTTTCCTTTGTTGTTGTTAGTTTTAGCTGGAATGTGAGAATCATTCACTAACGGCAAAGACATCCGTCGGAATTCTTCCATTAAACTCTGGGTCGTGGAAGCTAAGAACTCAAGTCGCTCTCTCAGATTAGAAAACTCATCAGTATGACGTGGTGGAGCAATAATACGTCGTGTCCGACCCATGCTATAGCAAGACTCCCTAAGGTGGCCTTTTCTTTTGCAATAAGTACAAAAGAGCACAGTCAAAGGCGGACCTTGGTTTGATTTTCTTGGTCGAACTTTCCTTCGAGGTTTTTGACGGTGACCATAAGGAGTTGTAGTAAACTCAAGAACTGGTCCAGGTGCAATTTGGGACGTGGAGGCACCATCATATCCAATTCCTTGCCGATCACCAAAGCCTAAAGCGGGGCTGAGGAGCATCTTTCCCATCTTCCCAGATCTGTCCTCGATTTGTACCTTGACTTCCCGTGCTTTCTCAAGATCATGAGTCAGCTGGTCAACAAGGGCTTCAAGTTTCTTCCGAGTCTCCACGGAGAAATGGAGTTGACTCGTAAGACTAGCCACTTGTTTAGTCAAGTCCCCTCTCTCTTTCTATAAAACACTCTCTCTTTCTCTAAACAACCTCTCTTTCTCGACACAGGCAGATTCTCTCTCTCTCAGGGCGGTGAAGGTGGAGGACTCTCTTTCTCTCGCCTTTCTTAAATCTTCCTCTAAGCCGGTGATCTTAAGAACTAGCGCTTTGTTACGGTTTTTAGTTTTAAATGACTCATAATATAACTCAGCGTAGGCGCGTTGAATATCACTCTCGCTTTCACTTGAGTCATCCTCCCCCTCACTCACATCGATCTCACTGTCGAGGTGTCCCTGTGAGGCATCATCATCATCGTCGTGAAGAGAACTAGGAGTGCTCACTTGACTGGCCATGAATACGGTGAAGTTACACTCATGCGGTGACTCATCTCCTGAATCCACCGTCTCGACCTCACTGTCGTCACTAAGGGTAGCATTAAGGACAGCTTTCCCTTTCTCTCTATTTAGACGAGTGGCACACTCAAAGGCTCTATGACCCCTACCATCGCACTCAAAACATCTCTCACTTTCTTTCTTAGGAGGATTTTTGGAGTCTTTTTCATTTTTCTTTTCAAACTTATTTTTCTCAAATTTCTTTTTATCTTTAAAATTGCCATTTTTCTTAAATTTGAGAATCCTCTTGAAATTTTTTGCAAAAAGGGCCAAATCATCTAGATCAAAATCACACTCAGAATCTGACGTGTCAGTCTCTCTCTTTCTAGACGACTCTACCCTTTTTCTAGCCGACCCCTCACTCCTTCTCTCTTGGGAATTAAGTGCAATTCCCTTATCTTTAGATTTAGCAGTTTTAGGGAACATATCAATTTCATAAGTTTGCAAATCTCCTACAAGTTCTTCCAATTTTAGCGTATTTAAATTACCCATAGAATTTAGCACAGTGACTTTAGGGATAAAACGCTTAGGCAAAGAACGAAGAATCTTTTTAACAACTCTCGCATTAGGAATATGTTCACCAAGATTAAAGCTAGTATTCACAATGTCAGAAAGTCTAGCATAAAATTCATCAAAGCATTCAGATTCATGCATGGTGATGGTTTCAAATTGAGTTGTCAAATTTTGCAACTTAGATTCTTTCACAGCATTAGTTCCTTCATGGGTGAGTTATAAAACATCCCATGCCTCTTTTGACGTGGTGCACGTCATTATGCGTTTGAACTCATCAGGTGTGACAGACCCAGAAATAACACTTAGACCCTTAGAATTAAAAGATGACCATTTAAATTCTTCATCAGTCCAAGAAGTGACAGGTTTCAAGTTGATCACATTATCAACAGTTACGGAGGGAAGAGTCCACCCTCTTTCAACTAAAATCCAAACCCTTTCATCTATGGATTTTAAATCCGATCTCATTCAGGCTTTCCAATAAGCATAATTTGTCCCGTCAAAAACAGGCATTTTATTATATAACTTCTCCATTTGAACACGCACTTTTTCAAAAATCAATTTTTTCAAAAAATTGATATCTTAGAAAATTTTTGCGGAAAATAGGAATACGCGATAGATTAGCGTAACCTGCTCTGGTACCAATTTGAGAACGTATGTGCTTGCGTTCAAATGAGCAAATTATATATTAAACTCCTTTTAACCCAAACAAACCCTAAACATGCAACAATATGTGATTGAATAAGATAATGAATTAAGAAAGAACATTCAAACACATGCTTGTGAGGAAAAATCCCCCAATGGGGCAAAACCATTTATTTTCATTATAATATTGTAGCTGTACAATTTCGGATTACAATGAAAATACAAGTGACTAAGAATTACCCTCAGGTGTCGGATTCTGTAGTCGGCGGCTGGAACTATCCCTTTCCAGTAGGGCTGCAATGAAGAAGAAGAACGGTCTTCTCCACAAGGGTGTGAACAGCAAAAGTGCGTTCCTGGGTTGCAAAGTGATTCACAAATGTTTGGCAATTTATGTGAATCAAATACCTAGAGTCTTGATGCTCAATAGGTGAAGACTTAGAGTTTCCTGTACTCTGAAAATCGTGTCTATGAGTCTTAGAAAACCACTTCCCGTAGTGGGATTAAATAAGAAGTCTTGAGCCATAAAAATCTAAGCACGATCTGAACATGATCTGTTTAAGTTTATCCCAGGCGGACCGGTCCGTGTCTGAGGCAGATCGGTCCGATTGACCGGATCGGTTCTTTTATTACAGGTGGATCGGTCCGGTTGACCCGGATCGGTTCTTTTATTTCAGGCTTCATCGGTTTGCTTGCGGTTCGGGGTATACTGGCCTTCAGCAGACGGACCGGTCCGGGTCTGAGGCGGACCGGTCCGGTTAGCCGGATCGGTTCTTTTATTGCAGGTGGACCGGTCCGGTCTGTCAGACTTCGATTTCTCTTCTTCTTTTGATATTCGGATCCGTTGAAGAATGTATGAATCTTGAATTTCTTCAACAGTGTAACGGCGTGCGACATAATAAATTGATAATGGACAAAAATGTCCTTACAGTATATAATATCCATCCTCCGGAGTAATAACTCACCAGATGCTTTCTGTAAAATGCTATCACCCTAGGTATACTCAATCCAACTCGGATACCATGAGACGATTTACTCACAACGAATCTGGCAATAAAATAATAAGCACAATGGAGGCGGTCATAGTTCCCTGAGTGTGAGACCGAATCATACTCAAGATGTCTCATCCCGAAAAGAATCCCAACATAATATATCGGACGCTATGACTTAGGGATTATACTCTCCCTGCTTTCACAAGCTAGGGGATTCACCCATATAGCGCAACGCCCTATGATAGGACTCTAAAGGTATGTATTCCTATAAATATCATTCACACCGATATCTATAATAAGCACACACACACACACACACACACACACACACACACACATATATATATATATATATATAGTTAATTACGTCCGGCTAACCCGTGCTTAACTCTCCTGGAACTACCCTATGATAACCGAGTCTACATACCCGACTCAAATTTTTCTTTGTCACACTGGTTCACAAATTTGGGTTTACTTACTCTACCTGAAATCCCAACCTGATATTCGAAATTCTCTCTATTTCGTAATATGCACATAAAGGTCTTAATCTTGGATTCCTCTCAATTTGGCTAAACAACTCCCCTAGTATAGCTTACTTAAATTAAATATGTCCCTCCTCATATTTTGAAAATAACACAAAAGTTTCCCCAACAATTAATCATGAATTTAGGGCATACACATAAATTTTTCCCCAAATCTAGGCAACTGTAATACCCCATATTTTCGAAGATTTAAATAATTATGTGATTTATTATTATTGTGGGATTAATTAAATTAAAATGTGAGAATTAATTATTAATCCGGATTAAAATTGAACATTTACTAGCGTGACGAGAAGTTAGTAATTAGTAATTGTGACAACCCGGTATTCGAAAAAAGGGGTGGCCAGCCCGATACTCCAATAATACAGGAATCATGGATGGAATCATTCTCAGCATCGTAACAACATAAAGGGTATACGGGACAACCACTCAATATTTCAGAAAACGGGTTATCAAAAATTTTGTTTTGTAATTTAAAGAAAGCATTTAAACAACCCATAATTAAACACAAGTGGAAACCCCAAAGGTATATATATATATATATATATATATATATATATATATATATCAATAACAATAATTATACAATAAAAGGACCGAATGAAGTATCGATCAACAAAATTCATACAATGTACAATAAGTTCCATGAGTTACATATTACATCCATTATACAATTACAATAGTTTGGGCCACACGCCCGAATAAAGACCCAAACATAACTAGAAAACAATAATGAAGGCGTCTACACAAAATATCCCGTGATATCCGCAAAATGTCACGGCTCCTCAAGAGACACTGGAATGGGGAAGTCATTACGGGAGTCCTTGCGGTGGGGTACCTGAGCGGTTACATAATATATATGCACAACAAGAAAGAAGAATGGATCAGGGACCGATTTTATGTGATCACCAGATAAATGACAAGTATGACAATAATGAACAGTTAAACATGGATGATAAAGATGATACTCTAGAATGATAGCATCCTGTAATGAATCAAGACAATTAAAGGATTATAAAGTGAAATTCAATTATATAAGAAAATAAGAATAATTATAAGCCTTTTTCATCTTTCACCGTTTTCATTTTTCATCTTTTCATTCTTTATCAGGAATACAAATTTTATCATGTGCACTTTGTGGCACGTATCTCAATTGTATGCTCTTTGTGGCATGTACTATGCTCTTTATGGCATTAATATCCATCAAGTCCAACTTGATGATTAGCATAGTTATAAATATATATACATATAACGATTCTAAGACCGCCCGTCCGAGTTTCCCCACTGTGCGCTCCCCTAAATGACCATAATCTTCCAGGGCCTATCATAAGACAACCTGGGATCCAAACGAAACGTCGGGAAGCGGCCATATGCCTGCGGGATAGTCAAGACCACACCCGGAATCTCCTACCCATCGCAAAAAACATAAAACAAGCGCTCATATAGCCTAGGATTATATCCACCCTGCATTCATTAGTCAGGGGGCTTCACCTTACGCACGAACTTCCCTTATGATGTCATTTAGAGAGGTGTGTTTAAACCATTTCATTAATTTCCATTTCCTGATTTAGTAAATTATTATTTACTTTATCCATTTACATTTTATCAAATGTGTTAAGGTTATCCGGAACCATATGTACCTCACATCATTATAACAACCTCGAAGAATATTCAAACTCCCAAGTTATTTTCCAAAGTCTCCTTTTGACTCTATAATAAGACAACATACCTCAAATTAACTTCTAAAGTCTCCAAACACAACTTAGAAATATCCTATACTCCTACTAATCTAGAAATGAAAGTAATGCCTAAACATCACTTCACACACCCTCAAACTAAGTCCTATATATACCAATTCTAACCTAGGGTAGTAATCTAACTCACCTAGACCTCTAGGGCTCTAAGTTTATTTCTTACAAGAAGGTTCCTAGGCCTAAATCCTAAAGAAAATGAGTTAGAATTAAGTTTAAAAAATAACTCAAAACAGCAAGAAAACGAATCGATTTGCCCAAGGGCCGAATCGATTCGCCCTAAAAGCGAATCGATTCGGATAAGGGAAACTAACATTCTGTAAACTGCTGAATCGATTCGGCCAAGCCGAATCAATTCGGTCCAGTCAGTCCTGGAAACTGGACCTAGGCGAATCGATTCGCCCCTAGGGACGAATCGATTCGGTCCTGCGATTTTGCCAAGAATGGCTATGGAGTCTTGGACTCCAAACTTACCCTAACTCAAATCCTTTCAAACCCAACTCATTTATTATCACCCATACATCATAAATACTACTAACTACTACCATAACCGTCAATAATCATCCAAATCATTCTTTAATGATTCAAGACCTACAAATACACAAAAACCCTAAACTAGTTAAACCATGATCAATACACCATTATCACAACTAATCATTTATCTTAAACCACATATAGCAAGTAGAAAACTTACCTCAATCTAGCAAATGCAGATTTTCTTTGTGTAGAAGCAAGAATTCCTCCTCAATCTTCAATCTCTTCTCTTTTCTGTACTCTTTCTCTTCCTCTCTCTCTAGTTCTTTCTAGGTTTAGGAATGAAATTAGGGAAAATAGTAGACTTAGTAAGACTAAATCATGCCATTAGTAAAAAAATCCCAACTTAAATGACCAATACCGCGATAAAATAACACGCAACTGCATATTTAAGGTATAATCAGTCCAAAATGCCCAAAACCTCAAAATACAATATGGCACATAATTTGACTATCTCGCACGTTTCGAAATCAACTACGGCCTCTAAATTATCATTTGGACAATTTATAATCCATTTTAAGTTCCGGTTCCATTTTAAATCACAATGTCATTTTAAATTCTTATGACACAATAAAGCTCATCATGAGGATATTTACATGCTCATACAGTAAATATACAACAAGTTGGTAAATATTAACTTTTCGTCATTAAATTAATATTTACTCCATATTCCAACATTTTATATATGATTACATTACATAGTAAGTAGATGTAAAACAGGTTCTCATATGCGAGGGTTATTACAGTAATATTACTGTGAGAATAAGTAATATGGAATGACGATTTTATATAACTTGCCATGAGAGAGAAATATGACAGTTTGGTATATTAAGCCGGGACACGCGTGTGAGTCATGTTAGGACTAATTAAGTGGAATAAAAAGGTAAATTATTTTAAGTAACTTGTATGATCATTTCGAGTGCGCCGTTGAGTTCGAAGGGGTCGATATAGTCAGAAAACTCTACCCGGATATTTTATTTGGACTCTGGGATATTTTTACGCCAAGCCGGCACCCGGTAGGGGTAGTTTTGTAATTTAGATTTTTGGAGGAATTAAATGGACGAAAATTGGAGAAATAATATATCAGCTAATTGGCGATAATTAGGATTAGGTTACACCAAAATCAAGAGAGAGCCACAGTGGGTGAGGGAGAGAAAATTCCAAAGGAGGATAAGCTATGTTCACCACCTTGCACAACCACCACCACCATCGTGTAGATCAGAACGCGAGGAACGCATCCATACCAACAACACCAACGGATCAGACCTTCGAAATTGAGGCAAGTGTTTATTTTTTGCTTTCTTTAGCGATAATTATGTTCATGTTAGTCTAGGTTAATAAACCTTTGCTATGAAAGTTAATTTGGGTGAAATTGGAGAACTATATCATAAACTAGGGCTGATTTGATAAGAATTTGAATACCATATGTAGATAGGATGATGCTTACGAAATTAGAGTGATTTATATGAACCAATCTGGACTTAATTTAGAAGTTATGCATATTAATTTAAGAACTAGGGTTCTTGACAATAAAATTGGGGATTTCGAATTTCATGGATGATTGGTGACGATTTAATGATGTTAGATTATGGGAAATCTCATATACATGTTAGAATAATATTTGGTATTGATTGTTGGAAGTTTGGTCTTAATCTTTAGAGGTTTTAGGGTTGAAAAATGGTGAAAACGAGGCTGTCTAAGGTTGAAGACGAAATAGCCCAGGTCGCGAGATGTCGCTCGAAGTCATTCGAGCGGGATTGGTTATCGCGCGAAGTCATTCGAATGACACGTGGAAATCTTTTGAGCGAGATCCATTCTGGTTTGAGTGAGATTCCTAATTTTTAGAGAATTTCCTATTTTGCCCCTATTTGTGTAAACAGTCAATTCGAGCGAGAAGAATTAGTGTTCGATGAACCTAAAATAGTGCAGAATTATTGAGAGTTGTTTATGTGTAATGATTTAAATATTTGGGACGGTGAGTTTACCTTGAAGATTACGAGAGAGAGATAATCGTAACTGTAAATGCGTCTAGAGTATTACGTGATAAGTACTTACGACATTAGTTCTGAAGATACGGAACTTATAAGAATAAAAATTAGTGGTTACTTGTGGGACTTCTTATAATTTTGTATTAAGGATTTTTGGGTGACATATTATCCTAATATATATATTAGGAGAGAGGGAATATCGTAATTTAAAATATGTTGATATTATATAGCGATGGTAATACTACGTATGGAATATGACATTTGGTTGTGTGTGTACCGTTTGATTTTATGGGTTGTGTGTATACCTATATTTGATATATTATGTGTATGACATACCTACCATACTTGCTATCACGGGAGGTCGGCTTTCGAAATAGGTCCATCTAATTCTTGTGTGCCTATGGGGGGAATTTAGATCAGTACCTTAAGGACATAGGACTATGAATGGCTTATTTGTGAGTTAATAAGTCAGCTGACTATGGGAGCGTAGGTATGTGCATGAACCATGGGTATTTGAACTATGTTTGCCTCCAATATGTGTGAATTTGCTTATTGTAATGGTTCCTGAGAGATTCGAAACACGTAGTCCTCATGTACGTGATGTATCGGGATTTGATAGCAGAGTATGTGCGCACTGCAGCTTAGCCTAGGGGTGCCCTATTTGTATATTTGTGCTGAGAATAATATACGTACGTTTATAACGAAATCTTCGGTAAAGTGTGTAAGTAAATAGCAAATACTTGACTTTAGTGTGATAACACTTGTTTAAAATAATAAGTGTCGAGATCAAATACGAAATACTACTACGAGGGGTAACTAGAGGGATAAGACTTTTTCCTAGTTAGGAGTGTGTCAGATGTCTAGGTTGTATTAGAGGTACGTTAGGCGTGCACACTAGTTGAGAGGTGAGAATCTCATGTGAGAGTTCGAACTAACATGCGTATAATACTTGTTTTAATGCAGTTTTAAATACTTGATAATAAATCTTTTTAAAACATTGGGCTCTGACCCGTCTCTTGCATTTCTTCTCTCTTTTGCTATATATATATATATATATATATATATATATATATATATATATATATATATATATATATACATATATATATATATATATACATATATATATATGTATTAGTACAGGTGCCTAGCCATAGGGACACCGGTTCTAGATACTTGGATGGTTTGTCGAGCTGCAGCTCTTGTGGAAGTTGCAGGTCCTTGAGATTAGACGCTTATCTCATTTCATTCAGTTCCTAGTTCAGATATTTCAGTTCAGGCATGTGTCACCCATTCTTATTAGCGGGGTTGTACTCAGTTTCCTTTGTAGTTCTTTTCAGTTGGATTGAATATTTATTATGGTTTGGTTTGTGACTTTGAACTGGAGGTTTTTATCCAGTAATTGATTCAGTCATCATTAAATTCTTGTGTATGGTTTATAATTACATGTTCAGAGATTTATTAAATTAATTGGTTTCAAGTTTAATTGGATAATGTTTTGACACTAGCTTAATTAAATGTTAGGTAATTAATTGGATTTAAGTTTTTGACAGTGATGCTAAGAATGAACCAACCGAACATTCTGTTATAAATTTTATAAAGGACTGATCACCCGATATTTAATTGGGAGGGGTGTCACAGCAGTTGAATCGATTCGGCCTTATTCTGAATCTATTCGCCTTGCCGAATCGATTTATCTTAGGAACCGAATCGATTCTCCGCAAGCAGGTCTTCTTCTTCGCCTACTCTGTTAATAACGATTTATATATGTTCTCACCCAAAACCTTACTAATGATTTATATATGTTCTCAACCATTACTAATCCTCAAAATCAAAATTTTACATTAATGATTCTCACATTCATCCGATAATTCACGAATTGGGGTTTTCTCCCGTTTGTCCAATTCTCTTCCTAAATTCGATTTCACAATCACCCAATAACACATCTACTTATGGATTTTGATTAAGGATTCAATTCTAACAGTCTTGTATGATATTTTGTCATAAATTTCATGTTTAATCTATTAATTTGTAGTCAAATCATAAAAACCCATTTTCATACGATAACCCACCCAAAAACTGGTTTTGGTTAACACCCACTATGGTATGAATCGAAATTCTACATATTAGATTAAAAGTAAATTAACCACTTGTCTGATTAGATTCGTAGAGTCTGATTCCTTTGAGGTAAAAGATGAATTAAAGAAGAACACACCCAATTCCTCTTGATTTGGTTCCCCAAAGCTCCCCACTTCCTTTCTCTATTATTCTCTCAAGTTCTTAGGGCTAGAATGTGAATAACTGTTGTTCAACCTTCTTAGATTTAGGTTAAATAATACTAAACCCGAAATTAGGCTTTTGGGCCTAGTCCATATGACCCGAACACCCCCTTGTGGGCCTAATTATGCCAAAAAAATGTCTCGAGACCCAATTACTACCCCGAGTACTCTATTTTGACTGTCTTGACCCATTTGAAATCATCGTGAACTTAGAATCGTCATCCGAGTCACTTTACTAAAAGTCTCCATCTCGACCTTAGTATAGTCTGTACCCGACTGCTGATTGAGATACTATAAAATCCCGTTATTTAACTTGCTACGACGCATAATAATAGCCACATATTATTTACTACACACTTAGTAAATTTTATTTCATTTATATTAATCATTATCTCTCCCGATTAACATTCAAATACACACATAATAATTAATTCAATTAAATTACGACACACTTGTAATTTAAATTTATCCAAATTAATTAAATATTTAATGCTAAAAAATACGGACTGTTAAAATTTGCGGATAATTTAATGTTCCATCTTTTGGTGGATAAAGATATTTATCACCTTTATAAATGAATTTTCATGTTATTTTATTTTTATTCCATGAATGATAATCCTATTCTGTGCATTTTATTGAGATTTCTACAACTGAAGTTGAAATACAATTAGGAATAAAACTAAAAATCATTAGATCGGATAGAGGTGGTGAATATTATGGAAGATATGATGAAACAAGACAACACCCTGCTCCTTTTGCTAAACTCCTCGAACGTTTGGGTATTTATTCTCGATACAAAATGCCTAGTACACCCAAATAAAATGGTATAACTGAAAGGTGCAATCGTACTCTTACGGACAAGGTTAGGAATATGATGAGTATAATAATTTACCCTTATCTTTATGAATGCATGCTCTTAAAACTGCTATGTATTTCTTAAATAGGGTTTTTAGTAAGGCAATTCTATAAACTCCTTCTGAACTATGGGTTGGAAGGAAATCTAATTTAAGATTGTAAGAACACAAGTCTCCGATTGAGTCTTAATGTAGTATTGGCTCAATTTCGGGTAAAAACATTTAAGTCACATGATAGTGTTCAAGTGTATCTATTCAAGCCTATGACGTGTTAGTTGAAGACGTAGCTGCCAAGATTATAAAGCTTCATCATATGCCGTGTTTATTGTGCCTTGTTTCTACGTCACCAACATATGTTCCATTTCCTCCTAAGGTATGAATGCATTACATATATATATAGGAGCTTGGAACAATGTTTATTGGGTATAATTTTATTTTAAACTGAGGTTTATTTTTAGAAGGTTTCTTTAAAACTTTAAAATAAAGTTTTTGGGCTAATAATCGAATTTTAAGCAGTCTGGAACTTCGTTCGATATTGTCGTTCGAACGAGTTTTTCGTTTGAACGAGAATGTCATTCGAACGAGTTTTGCCAACGAGTTTTACACTTGGCCACTGGAACTTCGTTAAAAGTGTCGTTCGAAGGAGATTTCTGACGGGAATTTTTTTGGCAGTTTTAATCAGTTTTTCCCCATGTTCCAACTTACTTTTACCCACTAACTCTTGACATAAATTATATGTGCGGGAAGAAAGTTTGAAAAACTAACTTTTGACAATTTCTAAACACCTTTTTGAGAGAGAAAATTTCTAAGTTCAAAAGTTCATGTTTCAAGTGTTAGCACTTTCAGGAACATTATTAAAAAAAACACTTTACTTTACACCCATAGTTTGTTTATTCCAAGTTACCATATATATATATATATATATATATATCTTGCTTGGAGTGTTTAGCACCAGGTTTACTTTAGCGAGTTGAAGAGTTCGTTTGGGTTTACTTCTACATTCTAGAAAGAAGAAGTTCGTTGTTTTGCTGCGGCATTCTCATACAGTGAAAGGCACCGTATGTGGTTGATGGGTTCCTAAAGCCTCATTGGTGAATTCCAAGCTTTCGGTGGAGTCCAGGATTGTCAACTAAGCGGAGGTTGGTACAAGAAGACACATTAGAGGCTTGAAGGGAGTCGAGTCGAGTTGAGTAAGTCATTTGTCTTGTACTTGTAAAAATACCATACTTAGTGGACTTAAGGCTAGGGCAATCCGAGATTTTTTCCCGTCGTGGGTTTTTCCTCGTACATCGCGGTGTAGTGGTTATTTGTTTATTTTATCTTTTGGAAAATTCACATTAGATGAATGCTTAGGTAAAAAGATAAAATTGGTTTAAATCACTACTCATGCTTAAGTTGGTGCTAAAATTAATTTGGGTAATGTTTAATTAATTTAGTTCAAGTCATTAACTTTAATTTGATAAAATTTAGTTTGGCCTAAAATTACAAAAATGGATTAATTATTTCAATAGGAAAATTTCTAAGACTTGGACTAAATTAAGTTGTTTAAGTGAAATATGTATTTGTTGATTAATTTTGTTTCACTTTGAGATTAAGTTATGTTTTAATTTAAAAGAAATTAAAATTTGTTTTTTTGTGTTTGTTTAATTGAACCATCTCTATTCCGCATCTTTAAAGGAAATTGAATTTTTATTTGAAAGTCTTTAAAAATTATGGGTCATCATCTCCAACAAAGACATATACACATTTGGGGATGCCTAGCGGAATCAAGACTTCATAATCCACATGAAGATAAATTGGATCCTAAAATAATTAGTTGTTCCTTTATTGGGTATCCAAAAAAACCAAAAGGGTATAGGTTTTACTGTCCTAATCATAACACTATGATAGTTGAAATTGAAAATGATAAATTTTGTGAGAATGGTGAAAAAAGTGTGAGTGATGAAGTTAGGGATATGGATATTCAAGAAGTACAGGTAGAGGGAATTACCGTACCTCGAATTCATAATGATATTTTTATCCCCGAACAATAAATGAATAATCAACAAACCCATGAAAAAGCACATAATTAACCTAATAAGGGAATTACCATCGATGAACCCATTGTAGAAACAACTCAAGAAGTAGTAGTAATAAGGTCCCCAAAGACTAGAAAATAAACTATCTTAGATGATTATGTAGTGTATTTGCAACAGTCAGAATTTAACACTAGAAAAGTTAATGATCCAGTTACATATAAACAAGTTGTTTGTAGTGATAATTATTCTAAATGGATTGATGCCATGAATGCCGAAATAAAATCTATGAGCATTAATAAAGTTTGGTATTTGGTCAATATTCATCAAGTACACAAAATAATCGGATGTAAATGGGTATATTAGACTAAATATGATTCCAAAGGCAATATTAAATGATAAAAAGATAACTTGTAGCCAAAGGTTTTAATAAACAGGAAGGCATTGATTTTAATGAAATCTTCTAACTTATTCCAAAAAAGATTCTCTAAGAATTATTCTAGCATTGATGGCTTATTATGATCTAGAGTTGCACTAAATGGATGTTAAATCGACTTTTCTAATGGGAGTTTAGAATAAAAAGTCTATATGACACAACCTGAAGGCTTCATTGAAGAAGGGAATGGATCTATGGTCCTCCTACTTAAGAAATCAATATATGGACTTAAAAAAGATGATCATCAATTATATCTTAAGTTTTATAATACCATTGCCTCATTTGGGTTTTAGGAAAACACCGTTGATAAGAAGCTTTTTGCGTATGTATCGTTGTCGTGCAAAAGCTACTCTCAAAATTCCCTTGAGTACCTACAAAACTTGTCTAAAAATAACTCGTATTGCGGTAAGTACGGGTATCAATCCAACTTTCAAGGTGAAACAATTAATGTGAAAACGTGCAATTCCAATTTTTTTTTATGAAAATATTTTTTTTTTGTTTTTTTAAAACAAATTTCAAGGGAAAAATTTACTAACAAATGCTAAAAATTATAAAAGGACTAAAGAATGAATAAAAATGTGCAATCGAGTGTGAAATATGTGAGAAGGTCAAGAGATGGGATTACACAGGATTTTCAATTATTTTAATTTCTCAATTTATTAATTTGAAATATTCCGAGATAATATTAAATCGATAATCTAACTCTCGTTAAAATTATAAATTTAATAATATATTTTTCAGAAAATTAATTAAAAATTGTCACACGATGAAAAATTAGGACTACATTATTTTCTGAAAATTACCCGCTAGGATCAATTTAACGAAAATAATTTCAACCCTTAAATTTCAACACCGAATTAATGTTCAAATATAGGAAAAACCTATCTCTAGTTCGATTCCTAAATTCAAATATCAATTTGTTCAATTAATTTACTAACTCTCGTTACATAAATTAATTGGTGACAGTTAAAGACTAATTTACCTAGAAATATAAAATTAATGAATCAACTAATTAAAGTAATATCATTCGCAGTGCACCCCACCCCTTGAACGGGGTGTTTAGCCAAACATTCTCATGTGTGCATAAACAACATTCAATATCATATCAAAAGATGACATAAATGAATAGAGAAATAGAATACAATACGCAAGTCTCCTTGTCGAATCGCGTTCATAAAATGCGTCTCAATCTTCTCACTAATCCAGTACTGATTACACCAAAAACAATAAAAAACAAACCTAAAAATTATTCTAACACTAAACTAATTTTTTTGGAATTTTTTTAAGACCCTAAGTTGTACATAATATACAGTCTATTTTTCTCTCTCAACATTCTCCCTTTTGCTGTTGATGACAGTCTTCTTATATGAAGTGTCTTCCTTCCTTCTTAAAGTCCACGAATTGTTTTGCTTTGATGAGATATTGGTGGGATTTTGAGTTGCCAAGTCAAAGAAGATAAATGGATTTGAAATGGAGAAAGTTCCGAATTTGTTGGGATTTGGAAGCGGGTCTCGATTTTTGGGGCTGGAACGAGTTTCGATTTGGGGTTTATCCGAACAGGGTCTGATCGATTTTTGTACAGGTCGCGGGTCGCGGTTTTTGGCTTCGTTGGATCGGTTTGGCAGCGAGGACGTGGCACCGCCGCGATCGGGTCTGGAACTGCACCGCGATCGGGTCGGGTTGGCAGCGCTCGGCTTGGGTATGGGACTGGGTAAGCTCGGTCACGGGTTACGGTTTGTGAGGTGGGTATGGTGGAGGTTTTCAGGCAGGTGGGTTTCTTGGTTTTAAACAGGGTTTGGTTGTTAGATGGTAGGTGGGTTAATGGAGGTGAGAGAGAGAGTGTGTTGTGTGGAGAAGATGGTGAAATGGGTTTTTGGTAATGGAGGTGAGAGAATCAGGTGTGAGTGTGGGTGGATGATGATGAATAGTAGTTTAGGGGTGTGTTTGGGTATAGGTTGGTTTAGGGGTGTTATGTGTGTGTGTGTTTTTAATTCGTACCCTTAAAAAAATGACACCTACTAAAAAAAATAAAAGAAAACTAAATAAAAAAAAAATTAAAATCTAATAAAACTAAAAAAAAATCTAACACTTCAAACTAAAATAAAATAAAACTTTATTAAACCTAGAAAAATATAATCCTAATAAATTAAAACTAAAATAAATAAATAAATAAAAATATATATATAATAGAATCTAATAAAAATAAATTCCTAAAAAGTTGATCATAATAAAATAAAATAAACATTAAAAATTAAAAAATAATAAAAATTAAAATTAAAAATAAAGAAATAAAAAATAGAAAATAAATCCTAAAAAATTCTAACTAGATCTAAAATAATTCCTAAAAATAAAACGACTCAAAACAAAAATCTAGAAAAATAATAAAGGTACAAACTCAACACACACCGGGTTCGGGGAATGGTCTAGGCTCAGTGTAGGCTCGAGTTTAGGTCACGGGACTACTTCAGGGCATCGGATCTCTTCCGGGCAAGCTCAATGAGGACTCTGACTTCGCGGTCTCTTTGATTTCTTCGATGTACACTTTTGACTGCTTCTGCGTCGCATTTATACTGATTTAGCATTATTTGTACCGCAACTGCGTATTGACCTGAAAAATGATAAAATACGAACATAAGGTCATTTTTATTAAAAATGAGCGACTAAAATGCCTCTATTCGGGGTATAAAATATACACTTTTGGGTGCTTATCAATACCATTGCCTCATTTGGGTTTTAGGAAAACACCATTGATCAATGTATATACCTAAAGACTAGTGGGAACAAGTTTTTGTTTTTGGTTCTATTTGTTGATGACCTAATCATTTTTAGTAGTGTTATTGACTTATTACGGAAAACTAAGGAGTTTATTTCATAAAACATTAAAATGAAAGAGATAGGAGAGGCATCTGATGTAATAGGGATAAAAATATTTTGTGATAGATCACACAGATGTTTTGTATTACCCAACAAGCATAATTGTGGTCCTAATGTCGTTACAATTCAAAAGGTACATAAATTCTGTCTATAATAATGTCTCGAAAAGGATTGGAACTATAAAGTATGAAAAAAATTCTCCATTATTCGATCGTGGGAAGTTTGATGTATGCACATGTTTGCACAAGACTAGAGATTAGTTTTGTTATAGGGATGTTAGGAATGTATTAAATTAACCCGAGAATATATCATCGAAGAGATGTAAATAAAGTGTTGAGATACTCACAAGAGAATAAATATTATAGTCTCACGTTTAGGAAGACTGATCACCTCGAAGTGATTAGTTTTACAAACTCAAATTACAGAGGATGTGTGGATAGGAGGAAGAGAACTTTCGATTATGTCTGCGAGGGGAAATTTCATGGAAAAGTGCTAAGAAATATAGATTCTTCCACCATGGAGGATGAGTTCGTAGCATCTTTTGAAGCTACAAATCATGGTTTATGGCTGTGAAACTTTATTTCAGGGCTAAGTGTTATGGATTATATTTCTAAGCCGTTGATTTTTTTTTTGACAATGTCTCAACAGTATTCTTTTCAAAGAATGATATGTATACTAAAGCATATAAGCACACTGAGATAAAATATTTATCCTATAAGGAACAAGTTCAGTAACGAAGAGTGTAAATTGAACATAATAGTATAAGTGTTAATGTGGAAGATCCACGTACTAAGGGACTAGCACCAAAGATTTTTTTACAAAATGTTGAAAGGACGGGTCTCGAGATATAGTCATTAAAATAATGTAATTATGAATTTCTAAGTCTTATGTACAGTCTTTTGATATCAATAAAGTGTTTTATGAACATTTTAATTTTTGTCTCACAATAATTGTTTACATGCATGTGGATTGATAAAAGTAATATAAATTGTCCTTATAAGACATTTATTAGGCCATTATGATGAATCTAATTATAGACCTAGTTGAATAAATCATCAGTAGTGTACTACATATTTAGATGCCACATTCTAAGACCCCATAAGTCTCTCCTTAGGCCCCTAGCACCTCCCCATTTTGCTATAAACCCTAGGTCATACTCCGAGTACTGATCTAGAGGTCATCGGGCGCTCTCGAGCCGCGTTTGACTCTGATCAACTCTATCGATAGAGCGAATGCTAAATGAATCTTCGAAGGGATATAAATCCCCTTTCCAATGGTCTGCCCCATGCGTGAATCGGCATAACGATTCAGACAAACTGACCATTTATCATTGAAAATCGAACTGGAGGCCGCCGAGCGCTCTTGGACCCCGATTTTATCCCAATCAACTTCATTGTTAGAGAAAAATATTTTTGAATCTTCTAAGGGAATTGAAACCCCTTTCCAACGGTCCAACCCATGTGCAAAATGGCATAACCATTTGGATGAACGATCTGTTTTCCCTCAAAAATTAATCTGGAGGCAACCAGGTGCGCCCGGGCTCCATTTGACCGAGGTCAAATCTTCATCTCGAACAAGACTGAATGAATTTTTAAAGGGAACTGAATACCCTTTCCAATAACCCACTTCATGAGTGAATTAGACTTACGGTATGGACGAACGACCCATTTTACTCTGAAAGGTAACCGGGTGTTTCCAGGCCCCGGTTGACCAAGGTCGACTTTATGAACCAAGCGAAGATCTTTGGAATGTTGAAGTACCTCGCATAAAATTTCCAATGGTGTACCATATGCGCAATTTTGACTTACCCTTCGGACGAATGATCCGTTTCTGTCCGATCTCCCGTCTAAAGGACCGATGAGCACTTTCGAGCCCTGTTTGACCCAAAGTAAACTCCAGGAATCGGGAGAGTTCTAAGGACTCTTGAAGGTCTCTCAATTACCTATCTAATGGTATACCCCATGCACAATTTGGATAAACGGATTGCATTCTATGACCATTTTTCTGAAAAAATCTGCACGAGACTATCGATTGGCAGGTCCATTTCCCTGCCTATCGATAATGTGCCTAGGGTTACCTACCTATTGGTAGGGATAGGGATATGCCTATAGTCACCCCCCCTTCCCCTAAAAATAGAGGGCATGACCTCACTCCCAAAACAGACCTCAGATCCATCAATATCATTGATCTCATCAACATTCTCTTACAATCAACAACGTTTCCTTGTGTGAAATTGAAGCCCTTATGCTTTTGACTCACTTGAGTCTATATTGTATAAGTGCTCATCTAGTTTGGAAATTGTGAAAAAATTATGTCCTCCCTAAAAACCAAAGAACCTCAGAAGTTGGTTTGCTACTTCATCTCTCTATCCTGTAGTGATCAAGGACAAATTGCCAACACTCACACACAGTAGAATTTATTTTTTGCATATCATACTGCATAATAATGTGTGTACATATGTTGAGTGTGTTTAAATCCCAAAATTGGAATTTTAATAATATTTTGGGATTTTTTAAACATTTTTTAAATAAGGTTTTCTTAATTAAAACTTGATTTAAAAGTTTTTGTGGTCAATTTATAAATATTTTTTGTTGGGTATATTGGCCCAATGTTACCTTGGGTAGAATCCGAAAGCGGAGTAAACTTTGGGGTGTGGTTTTAATTACTTTAAGACGCGCGTTTCATATCCTGTTATCATCCAACACCTGTCTTCATCCGATTGGCTGTGACTGTGTTTGTTTACTGAGTTATAGACGCGTATGTTTTTAACCCTTGGATCATTGGTTATCGACGATCTGCATGTCGTCTTGGTGAATCCCAGTAAAACTCTTTAAACCAATCAGGTATCGTTTAAGCACCACGTTCTTACAACCTTTCGATCAAAGTCAATTTAACTTGACTTAATCCTGGCCCTTGGTTTTGATCCAGTCTCTCGAACCTTCTCTTCACCCTATAAAAGGAACCCTATTCTCAGACTTCGAAGACTTTTGCCATTTTCATTTCTTCTGAGAAATAGAGAGAAGAGAGAGAAGAGAGAAGAGAGAGAACAGAGAGAAGAGAGAGAGTTAGAAACCCTAACCCTGTTCGTCAAAGCCTCTTTCATCCAAACTCAAACACTTCTTCAAAACTCCATATCCAAAACACTACCCTGAGTGTTCTTGAGTGATTGAGAGTTTGAGTTGAGTTTGTAATTGCTGCTGTAACCTCTTGTTCGTTAGATCTTGTTTTCAACTTAAACTTTTTCTTAGATCCACTTTCTGATTTCATAGAAATTTCAGATCTGAGTTATTCATGTTACATTACACTTAGTTTCATTCTTTATTTCTCATCTTGAGAAATATATTGTTGATTATTTTCTATAAAACGTTTGATGACTTTGAAATCAACAAAAATGCTTTTTGTTACCAGTTCTTGTAAAACTAAACCTTTGACCTAGTTGGAATCACACTTGGAGGTTTTCAATCTCAAAAAACTTTTCTAAATTCTGAGATTGATTAAGACCTTGTTTGTCTTCCTAGGAAGGTATCAGTGGATTCTGGGAATGATTTAAAGGTCAAATAAGGTTCAAAGTTTTGTAAGAAGAAAGAAAAAGAAAAGATCACAGCATATAGTGTTACTGTAATTTGTTAGGACTGTTTGTACTTAATAAGTGTGTGTGTGTGTGTGCATGCATGTGTTAGAGAGCACCTCCACAAACACTTTCACCCTACAACACAAAAAGTGTTGGTAATCAAATCTTGTGAACAAATATTTGACGTAAAGTGCTGGAACAAATTAGAAGTTAACAAACTGGGAGAACTACATCTACAATCAGAACTGCAGAGAAGTTATAAGGACACCAGTGGGTACATTCCTAAACTTATATAGGTCTGAGTTGTTTGCATGTTAGTTATATAGTTTGTAACTCATATATTTGTTTTAGTGGATTTTTCATTTTACTTCGTAGAGGGAGTCGTGGATGTTTCCTCAATTGGTGAGGTTTTATCACGAAAAAACATCGTGAACATAATCTTTCTACATCTCCTCATCTCATTCTTGGTTGTGCTGAGTTTAAGTTTTTTAAACTTCTTTATAAACCTGTTATTCAAATCTTGAATAGATCTCGTACATACTGATTTGTTAAACACATATTGTGTTCAAATAGTTTGGTTTTTACGAAAAGAGTTTCCTAAAAAACCAGATCGGAGTTACTTAAATAGTTTATTTTTAATAAACGGCTTTAGTAACATATTTTTCAATTGGTATCAGATCTTGGTAAACTTCTTTCAAAAGAGATCCTGTGTTTCCGAAATTGTTTTCGAAAAATCAAATATAGACTAGAAAAATGAAAGATTTGGTAACTTGACCAGACCTCCAATATTTGATGGAACCAATTTTGCTTACTGGAAAGTAAGGATGATTGCTTTCATTCAAGGAACTCTGGGAGATGATGTCTGGGACATTGTTGAAAATGGTTATAATTTTCCTACTAAACCAACCACCGAAGGAAGTAATGAGAGGGTTAAGAAAGCTCTAAGTGAGTTCACTCAAGAAGAGAAACAAGTTTCTCGAAATAATAACAAAGGAAAGAATGCCATATTTATGTCTATAAATGAACATGAGTTCAAAAGAATCTCATCCTGTACCACTTCTAAGGAAGCTTGGGACACCTTGGTTACTGCTCATGAAGGAGACGCTAGAGTTAAGGCTGCTAAAACTCAAATGCTTGTTCAGCAGTATAACTCCTTAATTATGTCTGAGACTGAGTCATTTGATGACTTCTATATGAACCTGACTGATATTGTGACCAAAATGCATGCTAATGGGGTGACTTATGACATACATGAAATTGTATCTAAAATTCTAAGATCATCACCACAGAAATTTGATAACAAAAGATATGCTATTGAGGAAATGTGTGATCAAAATCTCACTCCTGAATTACTCAGTAGTAAACTAAGAACTGTGGAAATGGAACAAGAATTTAAGAAACAATTGACTCAAACCCATAGGAAACAGACTCGTTCCAATCTGAGCTTCTCTTCTAAGTTAACTAAGCCTGAACTTATATTCCCCACTTATGATTCTGATGAGGAATGCAATATAGAGAGTTTGGACAATCAGATTGCCTTAATCACAAAATAATTTAAGAAAATCATTAAGTTTAGAAACAAAGTGGCAAATAAACAAGGCAATTCAAATTATCCAACTTCCTCTAATCACAGACCTCATGAGAAAAACCATGACAAAAATCACAAGGACTCTCATGTTAGACCTAATAGAGACCTTAAGAAGACTGAATGATATAGATGTGGTAAACTGGGGCACATTGCACAAGACTGTAGAGTTAACTTGAACACTCAAAACAAACACACTAGAGCTAACATTTGCAAAACACGGGATGATTCAAGTGACTCTGAAAAGGAGGAACCTGAGTCATCTGATGTTTTTGACCCTTGCATGTCTTTCTTTGCCAAAATCATATATAATGATGATGTGCTTATGCCTGTGTATGAGAATGCTTTTAGTAACTCTACTCCTGCTATTGAGAATCATGTTTATACTGGTTTAGATGCTTTGATTATTGAGAATGTTGCATGTTCTAACTCGGGGTGTGTGAGTCAAAGGGATAGCGATAATAACGATATCAACGGGTGTGTGAGTTTAAAAAATGAATCTTTAGGGGTCACTCCACACACCACACTTTGTGACTCGGAAAATGAAGACCTCCCTGACATTCACACACTTTATTCTAAAACTCTCAAGAAAAGCGCTAGACTAGAAAAAATTATGAAAGAACTTACCAAAAAGTTGGAAGATCTAAGCCTAATGGTCAAACTAAATGCTGAAGAGTATACTACCCAATGTTTGACTCATAAAAGCGAAATCAAAATGTTTGATGAAAAACTCAGAAATTTAAAAGAAACAAATGAAACTCTGGAGAAAAAATACAAAGGGACATTGTTAGAATTGGAGCAAACTAAAGAAAAGACAGCAACTATTTTCAAAAAAAATTCAAAATTTGAAAATAATTCAAAATGTTTTGATGAATTTGTTGCTGAATCAAAAACCAATTCTGATGATCGAACTGGAATAGGGTTTTGTCCCAATTTGAAAACACAAACAAAATCTCTTGAACCTATCAAGTTTGTGTCAGGAGGCAAAAGATCTATTGAAACATGCCCAGACTTTCATTCTCTAAAAACTGAGTTTGATTCAAAACATCAAAATTTTAACATTGGGGAATCAAGTTGCTCTAAACATGAAAGTTCACCTAAGGCTAAATACGTCTGCCCTTCTATTAGGAAGAGTGAGTCTGTATTTAAGACTGTCACACCTAGGAATAGAGTTCAGCCTCAAAACTCTTCAAAACCTTTGTTTAGAGACTTTCCTAAGGAAACCTCAATTCTGAGCAATCTTTATTGCTCCTACTGCGACATATATGGTCACTCTTTTGATAGTTGCTATGCTAGGAGACTAGTTAAACCTGTCTATAATCCTCATATCTATCAGAACTTTAACTATTCTAGGAGGAACCGCAATAATTATATACTTCTTAGACAGCCAGATAGAAACTCTAATTATAGAAAGAGAAAGACCAAACCTAAAAGAACATTTCCTAGAAGGAATCCTAAGCACTTTCCTAAACCAAATGCTCAAGTCTTTCACAAAATTCAAAATCATGCGCAAAACATTTTTCAACAAAAATCCAAAGCTCACAAATTTTATAAATTGAGAGCTAATAAGCGCAAGATGAAAAATAAAGCAATTTGGGTTATAAAAGATGATCTATTACCTCAGATGAAGTGTGATGTTGTTATTACTGCTTTAAAAGCTGAACACACATCATCTGGTTGGTATTTAGACTCTGGATGTTCTAAGCATATGACTGGTGATGAAACTAAACTTTTAAACAAAACCAGCTTTGCTGGTGGTAAAGTCATTTTTGGTGATGGAGTTTCATCTCAAATCATAGGCAAAGGAACTCTCCAAGAAGATGGGCTTCCTACTCTTCAAGATGTTCTTCTAGTTAAAGGTCTTAAGGAAAATCTACTTAGCATATCACAATTTTGTGACTCAGATCGTACTGTTACCTTTTCAAAGAACAATTGCAAAATTTTAAATGAAAAAGGTGAATGCATAATTACCGGATTCAGAACTCCTGACAATTACTACACTGTCATGAACAATTCTGAAATCTGTAATGTTTCCAGAATGGATAACAATGAGATATGGCATAATAGAATGGGTCATATAAATTACGATAACCTTAGTAGACTGACCTCTCAGTAAATAGTTAGAGGAGTTCCTAAAACCAGACTTATACCCAATCTTATCCGTGGTTCCTGTCAGGAAGGTAAAATCGTTAAGGCACCTCATAAGAAAGTCAAAGATATTCTTACCTCTAATCCATTAGAACTCATCCATATGGACCTAATGTGCCCCTCCCAAATTGTTAGTCTCTGTGGACACAGTTACATCCTTGTTATGGTTGATGACTTCACTAGATTTACCTGGGTAGCCTTCTTAAAACAAAAGTCTGAAACATTTCAAACGTTCCTAAAAATTCTTCTTAGGATTAAAAATGAAAAGGATACTCAAGTGAATAGAATTCGTAGTGATAGAGGTGGTGAATTCAAAGACACTGTATTATAGAATACTGTGACTATAATGGTTATAAACACGAGTTCAGTGCTCCTAAGACCCCTCAATAGAATGGTATTGCGGAGAGAAAGAATCGTACCCTTCAAGAGATGGCACATGTTATGTTACATGCCAAGAATTTACCTAAATATTTTTGGGTAGAATCTATTCGTACTGCGTGTCACATTATAAATAGGGTCTATCTTAGAAAGTATTCCAAACAAACCCCTTACGAACTTTGGTACAATAAAAAGCCTAATCTCAAATATCTTAGAACCTTTGGCAGTACTTGTTATGTATGCAAGGATAGGGAACACTTATCCAAATTTGAGAGCCGTGGAGATAAAGCCATATTTCTAGGATATTCTCCTCATAATAGAGCTTATCGAGTGTATAATCTTCGCACTAAAACTTTGATGGAATCCATAAATGTAATTGTTAGTGACACCACTATAGAAAGCAAGACTGGTGAATTTACTATTGAGGAAGAGTCTACAAATATTTTAGAAAATGACTCCTCTGAAATGGATAATTCATTACCTATTGAGACACCTGAAGTACCTAACTGGTTTTCTAAAGATCATCCCATAAATAACGTAGTTGGTAACCCTAGTGAGCCAGTGCGTACAAGATCCCAACTCAGAAACTATGCACATTATGCATGTTTTGTTTCCCTTGTGGAACCAAAGAATGTAAATGAGGCATTGAATGACTCTCATTGGATTTCTGCTATGCAGGAAGAAATTTTACAATTTGTCATTCATGATGTTTGGTATCTTGTTCCACGTCCTGATCACAAAAAGGTTGTTGGCACACGTTGGATTTTTAAAAATAAGACTGATGAAAATGGGATAATAATTAGAAATAAAGCTAGATTAGTTGCTCAAGGATACTCTCAAATAGAAGGAATAGATTTTAACGAGACCTTTGCTCCTATTACTCGTTTAGAATCTGTTCGTCTGCTTTTTGCTATAGCTTGCCACATGCACTTTACACTGTACCAAATGGATGTCATATCTGCGTTCCTTAATGAAATACTGGTTGAAGAAACCTATGTAGAACAACCCAAAGGGTTCATTGACCCAAAATATCCAAATCATGTTTTTCGTCTGAAAAAGGCTTTGTATGGCCTTAAACAAGCTCCTAGAGCTTGGTATGAGCGTCTTTCCAGTTTTCTTTTAGATAAAGGTTTCAAAAGAGGCGGAAATGACCAAACTCTTTTTGTCAAACATTTTGACAAACATATCACTTTTGCTCAAGTTTATGTTGACGATATTATATTTGGATCAACTTCTCCCTCAGAAGTCAAATCCTTCTCTGAAACGATGCATAAGGAATTTCAAATGTCCCTTATGGGGGAGCTACAATTCTTCTTATGCCTCCAAGTTAAACAAAATTCAGAAGGATTATTTGTATCGCAATCCAAGTACGCTTTAGAGATAGTAAAGAAATTTGGCCTCGAGAGTGCTAAAGATGCTAAAATGCCCATGAGTACTACGCTAAAACTTTTTAAAGATGAAAATGGAAAATCTGTAGATCCTACTCTGTATCGTAGTATGATAGGAAACTTACTATACCTTACTGCCTCGCGTCCTGATATTATGTATGCTGTGTGTGTATATGCTCGATATCAAAGTAACACTAAAGAGAGCCACTTGAATGCTGTTAAACGTATCATTAAATATGTAAAAGGCACTCTAAATATAGGACTTTGGTACACTAATGACACACCAAGCACTATAATTGGGTACACTGATGCTGACTAGGCTGGGTGTACTGATGATAGTAAAAGCACATCAGGAGCATGTTATTATATAGGTAATAACTTGGTAGGATGGAGTAGTAAAAAACAAAACTGCACATCACTCTCGACAGCTGAATCTGAATACATAGCCGCTGGCAGCTATTGTGCTCAATTAATGTGGCTTAAACAAATGCTAAGTGATTATGGTATTCAAGAAAATTAATTGAATCTCTATTGTGATAATCAAAGCGCGATTAATATTTCTAAAAACCCTGTTCAACACTCGCGAACAAAGCATATTAAAATAAGACACCATTTCATACGTGAATTGGTTGAATCTAAGGAATTAGAAATCAATTATCTTCCTACTGATCTACAACTCACAGATATGTTTACCAAACCTCGAGATTATAATAAATTCATTTCATTACGTAAATCTATTGGTATGGTTTATGCTGACTAATAACTTTGCTATTTATCCAAGTTTTTCCCTTTGTCCATTTGAGACAAAATGGGGGAGAAATTTGAGTCTATTCAATTCTTACATATGCTAAACAGCTTGATCTTAGTGAGTTATTGCAGGTTCTTATTGTATAGTTACTCTCAACAGTTGTAATAGGGTATTCAAATGTGCTTAGTTGAGTTATGTAATTTTTGATTTCTAGGCATTCGGTAGATAGAATTTTGATAGGAATAAGTTTTTCTTTTTTTTTGTTGCCCTACGAGTCCTAGATGACTCAAAGGAGATTTTGTCTCATATTTCCAAAGGGGGAGATTGAAGCCCTTATGCTTTTAACTCACTTGAGTCTATATTGTATAAGTGCTCATCTAGTTTGGAAATTGTGACAAAATTATGTCCTCCCTAGAAACCAAAGAACCTCAGAAGTTGGTTTGCTACTTCATCTCTCTATCTTGTAGTGATCAAGGACAAATTGCCAACACTCACACACAGTAGAATTTATTTTTTGAATATCATACTGCATAATAATATGTGTACATATGTTGAGTGTTTTTAAATCCCTAAGTTGGAATTTTAATAATTTTTTGGGATTTTTTAAACATTTTTTAAATAAGGATTTCTTAATTAAAACTTGATTTAAAAGTTTTTGTGGTCAATTTGTAAATATTTTTTGTTGGGTATATTGGCCCAATGTTACCTTGGGTAGAATCCGAAAGCGGAGTAAACTTTGGGGTGTGGTTTTAATTACTTTAAGACACGCGTTTCATCTCCTGTTATCGTCCAACACCTGTCTTCATCCGATTGGCTGTGACTGTGTTTGTTTACTGAGTTATAGACGCGTATGTTTTTAACCCTTGGATCATTGGTTATCGACGATCTGCATGTCGTCTTGGTGAATCCCAGTACAACTCTTTAAACCAATCAGGTATCGTTTAAGCACCGCGTTCTTACAACCCTTCGATCAAAGTCAATTTAACTTGACTTAATCCTGGCCCTTGGTTTTGATCCAGTCTCTCGAACCTTCTCTTCACCCTATAAAAGGAACCCTATTCTCAGACTTCGAAGACTTTTGTCATTTTCATTTCTTTTGAGAAATAGAGAGAAGAGAGAGAAGAGAGAAGAGAGAGAACAGAGAGAAGAGAGAGAGTTAGAAACCCTAACCCTGTTCGTCAAAGCCTCTTCCTTCCAAACTCAAACACTTCTTCAAAACTCCATATCCAAAACACTACCCTGAGTGTTCTTGAGTGATTGAGAGTTTGAGTTGAGTTTGTAATTGCTGCTGTAACCTCTTGTTCGTTAGATCTTATTTTCAACTTAAACTTTTCTTAGATCTACTTTATGATTTCATAGAAATTTCAGATCTGAGTTATTCATGTTACATTACACTTAGTTTCATTTTTTATTTCTCATCTTGAGAAATATATTGTTGATTATTTTCTATCAAACGTTTGATGACTTTGAAATCAACAAAAATGCTTTTTGTTTCTAGTTCTTGTAAAACTAAACCTTTGACCTAGTTGGAATCACACTTGGAGGTTTTCAATCTCGAAAAACTTTTCTAAATTCTGAGATTGATTAAGACCTTGTCTGTCTTCCTAGCAAGGTATCCGTGGATTCTGGGAATGATTTAAAGGTCAAATAAGGTTCAAAGTTTTGTAAGAAGAAAGAAAAAGAAAAGATCACAGCATATAGTGTTACTGTAATTTGTTAGGACTGTTTGTACTTAATAAATGTGTGTGTGTCCATGCATGTGTTAGAGAGAACCTCCACAAACACTTTCACCCTACAACACGAAAAGTGTTGGTAATAAGATATTGTGAACAAAGAGTTGACGTAAAGTACTGAAACAAATCAGAAGTTAACAAACTGGGAGAACTACATCTACAATCAGAACTGCAGAGAAGTTATAAGGACACCAGAGGGTACATTCCTAAACTTATATAGGTCTGAGTTGTTTGCATGTTAGTTATATAGTTTGTAACTCATATATTTGTTTTAGTGGATTTTTCATTTTACTCCGTAGAGGGAGTCGTGGATGTTTCCTCAATTGGTGAGGTTTTACCACGTAAAAAACATCGTGAACATAATATTTGTACATCTCCTCATCTCATTCTTTGTTGTGCTGAGTTTAAGTTTTTTAAACTTCTTTATAAACCTGTTATTCAAATCTTGAATAGATCTCGTACATACTGATTTGTTAAACACATCTTGTGTTCAAATAGTTTTGTTTTTACGAAAAGAGTTTCCTAAAAAAACAGATCGGAGTTACTTAAATAGTTTATTTTTAATAAACGGCTTTAGTAACATTTTTCAGAAATTACTTTCCATCTTTCATTCCCATCTTCATCATACCTGATTTAGCAAATTCTCATTCTCTCTCATCCAACATTCATCTCAACACTCAAGGGAGTTCATTAAGGATCAAGTTCAATTCTTAATTCTCCAAAGAAGATCCAAAATCCTTCTCTCTCTTTTAATTCTTTATTTTCGCATTAGTTACATAAATTCTTAATCTAGCTTTTACTTTATTTCATACACATTAATATCTCATCCTTTATTAGTTTTATTGCACATACTTTATTTCCTATAAAAAAATCCAAAATAAAAGAAAAGAGGGTTAAATTCCAACGGGATTATCCACCATAATTTATCAAAACTAAAATACATTTTCTACACACACACATATAATAAATTCATGTTCGAATGTATGGGATAAACACCACCCTTATGATGCATACGAACTATGTGAACTTTGATGAATTTATAGACTATGTAGGAGTCTGGGCTAAAATTCGAGACTGGAGTCTAATTTCTCCAATTTTCCAAGTTTCTCATTTTCACATTTGTCACCTTTTCATCTATACATTATTTTAATATACATTATATTTGTGATCCTTATTGGCATTTTATCCCAACATATATTATCATTTCATTATAACGATCAATATCTCGATAAATGCATACATCGTATTTTCTAAATATTATTTTGGGAACATTTCTATGGATGACCTCACTCTATCTTTTCCATGGTATGAGTTGGGAAATTCTGATCTCCATTGATATATATATAGACGCACACACACTTCACGAAAAAATAAAGGAAAACGGTAACACAAGCCCATGAGAGACCGAAAGGGCGGGATGGGTGCCTAACACCTTCCCATTCTGTAACTTAGCCCCGAACCTTCGAACTGTTGGTTTCGTAAGCAGTAGTTTGTCTTTGATGCCGCTCTCTCGAGGCGGTGACCTGTTCTTTTGCCTGTTTTGTGAAAAATAGGCGGTGACTACATCATTTTATTCACCCCACACCGTTGACGGTCGAAGCGCTCTTAGAGAAAGTGGGCGCGAGACCTTTTTATCCCCCTTTTTTATTCCCCCCACAAGGAGAGAAGAGAGAGACGAGAGATATCGGGATGTCCACAATGGTGACTCTACATGGGACAATTTTCATAAGAGGGCTAGATACAGTTTTCATGGGTGTTATTGTTTTATGCTTGTGTGCGTAAGCACCTACTTGTATGTTCCCTTTTTTCTCCTCTATTATTTTTGCACATATATACCTCATGATTATATCATTACTAACTCACACACTAGTAGATACTTGCCATGCACACTTCACACTACTTACACATAGGATCACTTATATCCCCATGTTGCACACACCACTTAGAATATCCATGATTAGGTATCACTAATACACACCTACACTTATCACACTTGTATATATCCATACTCATTCACACTTGTTGCACACGAAATGTAGTTGATCTAAGCTTAGTTCACTACCACACACTTGTAAATATTCACACATCACTCACCCTCACCCTCACATATTCATGCTTAGTATAATCTTTAAACTCCATGCTAGATTTATACTTGTATATTCTTCCCTATTAGTATAGTTCTCATCATGCTAAATAAAATACTCTCCCCATACTATACTAATCAAGAATCATGAATTTTGCACACTACATCACCAAAGAGCATGGCTATTGACCAAATTTTATCCTATAACTGGGGGGTCACTTTGTGACGAGCACTGGTTCGTCAGGTCGTAGTTAGCCTAAGTGTGATGACTCTCACCTTATATTGGTCAAGTACCTTCGACGTATATCAAACGGTTACCCTTCATCGTACTGCTTGACCAAATTCATGAAGGGAGGTATATCATAAGTAACTTGTTCATGTACGTCGAGTATATCGAATTCTCTCTAACACGTACTGTCCCCACGAGGTATATAGTGAGGCAATTCACGTACACTTAGGTATATCAAATGGCTTGTCCACACGTATCGATTGCCCTCAAAATCAAGACGAATATCATGGAAGTCATGCCAACAATTGCATACCCTCATATATAGACGTCAAACCTAGGGCCCTCATATTTAGTTTGTCAGGTACTACCCAAAACTCTGTCGAAATGACGGTTTGGCATGCCGCCCAAATTTTTACGCAATTTTTTTTTAAAAAATGGGACCCTTTCCACGAGCCTAGTAACAAGCCCAACTATGTTTTTTTTTACATATTTTTTAAACTCAATTTTTCTAGGCTTTGGTCCCGTCCGACATTTGTTTTTGTATTTAGGTAAACTTAATACAAGTGAGAGCATAATAAATAATAATAATAATCATGTCGCGACCCTTTTTCTTGTTTTTTCTCTTTCTTTACCAAAAGTTTCAAAAATATTTTTCCCTCTTTTATCAAAATACGAAAAGCATTTTTCCTTCCTTTTACCATAGATATTTTCCCCATTTTTTACCCAAAAATAATTTTTCCTCCTATTTTCTAATAATGTCAAAAATATTTTCATCCTTTTCCCAAAAAAATAACAGTTTCCCCCTTCTCTTTCAAAAATAAATTCGAATTTTTCTCCTTCTCAAGTCGATCGCATACTCGACCCTTGGCCTGGCTCCCTATTGGCTTCAATCTTTCGTTAAACCACCCCGAGGCTTCGTTAGTTCCCTCGCTACTTCCTATGCGTTCGGCATTCACCTTCATTTACTTTCCATGTAGAACGCCGACCAAGTACCGAATGTGCAACCAGATTTGATGACGGTCCTAGCCCAACTCACTGCCAAGATTGACAATCTTCAAACCAAGGTTCATGAGATGCAATGAAATCGGGTACCTATTACCGAAGAGCCCGAGGTCCTCTTCCCTTGCTTGTGGTTCTAACCGCACCTGAGCCTATTTGGTTCCCGAGGAATATCATCACGCCTTATGTGTCCCTCCTTCCAGTGGGCCACCGCTATCTCAGCCCTGTGCCAAATCTTACCCTGCCAGGGGGTAACCTACCCATGAGCATTGATCCAAAGGAAGAAGAGTTGAACAAGGTCAAACAGGACCTCATGATGTTGACTAAGAAGTTTGACCAAGTCTGAATCTCCGTGAACTACATGGATTACACCCATATGTCTCCTTATTCTAAACCAAGGCTGCCAAAAAAGTTCAAGATGCCTAACATCGAGAAGTTTTAGGGTAGTGGCCCCCAATTATTTATCTCTGAAGTTACCACCGAGCCATGATTCTCTTAGGATTATTTGAGGAACTAATGGCCCGAATATTCTAACTGACTTTGTAGGACAACACTCTTCATTGGTTTTTATCTCTCGAGGAATCCAGGATTCACAGTTGGGAAGATGTTGCTCGTGAATTCATGTTGCAATACATGTATAAAAAAGATTTGGAGGTTACCCACCGTGATTTAGAACTTCTCAAATAGAATCCCATGGAATCTGTCAGTAACTTTATAGCAAGGGTGAGATAGAAAGCATCCACCATGACCAACCGATCTTCCGAAGATGAGCAAGTCAGTATTATGAAGAAAAAATTCCTACTCCACGTTCGAACAACGATGGGAGGATAGTATTACCCCCATTTTCGAGCCCTGCAAGAAGCAGGAGTGGAAATTGAAGAAAATCTTGCCAAGACAGAAGTTGATTCGAAAAAAGTATCCGGACAGTTCTCTCCAAGAAAATACGAGAAGCCTACCAATACCGCAGTTTCAACCATCAATAACATCTCTTAGCCTTCCACTTCTTGAGCACCAGAGAGTCGTGCTAACCTAGTAAAAAAGGAATACACCGACCTTCACGCTCTCCTATTCAAAGTTTACTAAGCCTTTTTAAGACAAAATTTGATCAATTCATTGGACCCTTGTCCATTACCAAACCCACTTTCCAAAAAATTTAAACTAGATGCCCATTGGGATTTTCACTAAAGAGCCAGTTACCATTGAGCAGTGTTTCTATCTCTGAAATGTAATCTAAGGTCTGATTTATTGGGGTATCATCGCCCCACCAGCCAATCCTAAACCAAAAACTACCCACAATCCACTCCCAAATCATACAAATTCCATCTTCCTAGAAGAAGACTCAGAATTTGATCCATTTACCCAGATTGTACCTAGTAAATCACCCATCATACCCATATATTCCCCTAAACCCCTCAAAGTTTCTCCATATTTTCTCTTAAATCTTACCTATTTTGTCGATCAGGATCTGTAATTCCTCACTAGAGCATGCCTTGTTGTTCGTACCCGCTCCGGAGGGAAATATATGGAATTATCAGCAGTATTGAACCAGCTTCTTGAATTCGAGCTGAAATTGCCCTTAGAAATGACCATTGACTTCCATAGATTCAGTGTACTATTTTTAGACGCTTGGAGATGGGCTCGAGAGTCAGATAATTGGGTGGTACCTACCGATGAAGTCAATTTAGATGATGTTGTCCACATCATGGTAGACTTATTCTGACAGACTGATGAAATTTAAAGCATATACGAGCTACTTGATGCTTTGAAACTACAAGGGGATACGATTCCTTCACTTATACATCTCCACATTGAGTGGGAGGATCTATACGAAGAGGCCATTAAGGTTGTGGAGTGTATTGGCTTCTCATTGAAAGATGATGTCATTGCCCCAAATGGGGGGACAAATTCAATAGTTCAGATGAAGAGCAAAGCCCAGAAAAGACTAACCCAATAGTCAACATATGTGGAATGATATCATTTGAGGTGTTGCAAGGAGAAATCCAAAAGGTGGATGAACAACTCGAGATAGATGAGGAAACGGGGTTTCTATTTTTCCCCTCTTCTGTGAACCATATGACTATATGAGGGAGGCATTACCAAGTTCCAAACCCACAATCATCAACGATCGACAAAGGAAAAGGTGTTGAGAAACTTCCTATGCTAAAAATGACCCTTGAGGAGAGAAAGATCCTTGATCATTGAAGAAATCCCAAGCTAACATCACTCTATGGGACTTTTTATGACTTCCCAACTGCATCAGAATGCCTTAATCAAGCTACTCATCGGTCCCACAGTCCCACCTTCTACCACACCAAAAGAAGTAGTGAATCCGATCAGATCTCTAACCTCTACTAGAATGCTCTCCTTCTCTGAAGAAGAAATTCCTAAGTTTTCTCCAATTTATAACTATGCTCTCAGTATCTCTGTTGAAGTCATGGGAAAGACCGTCCCACTTTCGCTTATTGATAATGGATCAGCTCTTAATGTTTTCCCATTGAGAACCCTCAATTGTTTGGGACTGAAAGTGAGTGACATCGCTCCAACCTCTACCATGGTGCACGCTTATGATAATACTCATCGAGAAATAATGGGATCCATAAAGCTTACAATAGGGGTTGGCCCTATAAATCTCGTTACCGGATTCTCAGTCATCGACATCCCGACTTATTTCAATATGTTGCTCAGATGACTATGGCTCTATGGTATTAAGGTTGTGTCTTCTTCCCTCCATAAAAAAATGAAGTTCTTTGCTAATGGGTAGGTCATCACCATCTTGGGAGATGATGACAATATTGAGATTACAAGCACCTTAAATATGGTACTAGAGATACAACATGGGGTAAATCATATGCTTCTATCAGGTTTCATAGTCGAACGACTTCTGCTCCCAGTAGGGGATGATTTTAAAGATATGGTCCGTCCAGAACATAGTCCTTATGATAACGTCAATGTGATTCAGATGTTCATGCACTTTGTGCTCGAACTGGGGCCGGGTCGACGACAATAGGGAATACTAGAACCCATAGTGCTGAAGAAAGCCTTTCCTCCTTGCAGATTAGGTTATCAACCATCAATAGAGAAACTCAGAATGATTCGCCAACCTCAGTTGAAGAGAAGGCTAAAAAGTACCAAGACTGTCCCAAGGGATTTCTTGAATGGAAGATTCATCAAAGAGGGTGAAGATTTCCCATTTTATGGCTTTCTTGAACCGTGGTATGATAATTTGGACAAGAAGATGAATCCAGGAATGGATATTTTCTTACAAGATAGTTACTCATGGGTCGAAGATTACTAACATCATTTACAACCGCTCGTTCATAAGACTATAGCTGCCACAGGAGATTCCGAGGGAAGTGAATCTGAGGATTTATTCAATTTGTCGACACTAGGGCTGACACTCTGCATGGTTCACTCAAGTGCTACATCATCGGATCCATAGTGCCTGATCAAAGCTATAGATGTACCTCTCCTCAACTGGCATGTTATACCGATTCCACCCACTAAAATTCAACCCAACTCTGATGTTTATCCCATTTACTCTTCTTTTGTTGTTCTTCCTTATTTTGATGTAATCGAGATCTCCTTAGATGAGGTTCTCAATGCTGTTTTTCCTAATAATGAAATTAATTAAAATTTTGAGTATCTTGCTGTGCCTTTATTAGTTTTGATTAATGAAACTCTTAATGATGATGATTTTTGAAATGAAAAATTCTTACACTACACCAAAATGGGCAAATTGTCACCTTTCAGCCGGCCAGCCTTGTCAAGGTCATTGACCGTGACAAAAAAACACGCGTTTTATGTCACGGTCATTGACCTTGACACAACCGTGACAACTAATTGTCACGGTCAATGACCGTGACAATTCTTGTCACGGTCAATGACCTTGACACGACCGTGAAAACTTTTCCAGCAAAAACCCTTTCCCCCTTCTTTTTTCCCTCCCACCGTTCCCTCCCTCCCCCTCTCTCTCTCTCTCTCTCTCTCTCTTCCATTTTTATATATATTTGTCTGTATATTTATGTGTGTATGTGTGTGCGTGTGTGGGGGGGTGGGGCAGGGTGGGGCGGGGTGGGGCAGGGGGTGGTGGAGGGGGGAAGGGGGTGGGGCAGGGGGTGGTGGGGTGGGGGAGGGGGTGGTGGAGGGGGCAGGGGGTGGGGTGGGGTGGGGTGCGGTGTGTGTGTGTGTGTGGTGGTGTGTTTTGGGGGAGGGGGGGAGGGGGTGGTGGAGGGGGGCAGGGGGTGGGGTAGGGTGGGGTGTGTGTGTGTGTGTGGTAGTGTGTGGTGGGGGAGGGGGTGGGGGTGTGTGGTGTTATGGCCTAAAAACACAACCCAAACTCTCCCTAAGATTTAGAAATGATTAAAATGTAATTTTTAAAGAGTTAAAAATGTGTATATATTCAATTAAAAATACCCCCAAATAATTTTCAGTTAAGAAAAAAATCATAAAACAAATTTTCACACATTATTATCTCAAAATATCATTTTTCATAATTTTAGCATTAGTAAACATAGGATAAAAATATCTGATTAATTCCTAGGTTAAATTAAATTAAATTAATTTTAGTGCTTAAATATTATTAAATGGTTTTGAATTTTTTATATAAATTTAAGTGTGGGAATGGGTGTGTAGTGTAGTGGATTCCACCATATTCTGTTATGTCTTCTTTACTAACTAGAATCTTGTTGCAGACAGGATTCCCTTTGGGGTCTTATGTCTTGAATTAATATGAAGTTGGATCTCAACTAATATTGTTTGGTACAACTCTCCAAACTAGTTGAACACTTGATAGTATATACAAAAAAAATACTAAGAGAGCCGTCTATCAAAAGGGGTTTAAGCATCATCAGGTGGTGTGTGGTGGGGGAGGGGGTATAAACAATTAAAAAAATGGGCGTATGCCGCCTATTTGTGAGCATATGATATTCTTTAGTAAAAGGCGAAATAGTAGTTCATTGTGTGCTCATTGTGTGGCCTCATCAATCTACAATACACTACATAACTAAAAGTTCAATAAAAAAGCCGAGGACTAACATATATACACAACACTAAAAGTAGACATCAATTTTATAAATAATTGATAATAGTTGGATAATAATTGGATAATAAACATCGGGAGGGGGTGGGGGTGGGTGGGGTTTTGAATATTATTTACATTCAAAATAAATAATTGATAATAGTTGGATAATAATTGTTTTTATACCTATAGAACAGCTTAAATAGTGTGTGTGTGTGTGTGTGTATGTGGTCAATACATGAGTTTATTTTTGTATTTGAATTATCCCATGAATTTATTTTTGTATTTGAATTAACCCATTATATGAAACATACTTGAAATTAAATATAGTGCGCATAGATACTCGCATTCTAGTTCTTATGCGTACGCATTCAATAACCCTTAGACCCGTTTGAGAGTCATTACCCCTGTAATGAGATCTCTCGAATTTTCCCGTTTGGACAGTTTGAGACTGTATAATTTCTGTATAATATTCTTATTGGCTTAAAGTTGTTACTTTTGGAGGAAGTTCTGCAGTCGTATCTTAATGTTCTCTGGGTACATACTAGATTGACAAGTGTGACTGTTATTATAATTGACCAATTGAAATAACACTCACACCTGCCAATCTACGTTGTGTACTTGGAGAACTAAGGGGATATGCTGTCGAATTTTTTTCAAATCGTGACAATGTGCATGAGCTGTTAAGTATATTACAGAAAAATGCATTCTTGAATGGGATAGGACCACTTACCCTTTAATAGGATAATTAAATGATGGGATAATTAAATAAAACATAATATAAATCTAAGTTTTGTTTACCTTTAATAGGTGTTTAGTTGTGGTAGCTGTGATGGGATATCCGAAATACAAAGAGTGGATGGGTGAGACTAATAGAATGGGGGATGTGTTTCGCAGAGGTGCTAACGAAGTTGTGAAATATGCAAAGAGATGTCGTAATGATGAAGAGTTTCCGTGTCCGTGTGCTAGGTGTAAGAATGGTAAGGTGTTTGAGTGGAAAACAGTTGAACTACATTTGTTAAGATCGGGTATGCAAGATAGTTATCGATTTTGGAGTTTTCACGGTGAATTGAAAGTTCCTTTTGTCCCTGACCAACCTTCACAACATCCTTCAACAAGTAGAATAGATAAAGAAGGGGACGACGTAGATCATAATATGTTAGAGGATTTAGTTGATGATGCGTACGGAGTTTATGAAGATGAGGAGAATGAGGTTACTGATGATGTAGAAGATTCAAGTGCTCGTGAAGATAACACGATAAAACTTGACGATGACTACCAAAGTTTAAAATTTAAGGCGACCCAACCGTTATACTCTGGCTGTGAGCAAGATCAAACAACTTTACATGCCATGGTTGGTTTGCACAGTTTGAAGACGCAGTACGGTTTGTCTGGCAATAGTGTGACGGGAATTCTGAAATGGGTGAAGGGCTTATTACCCAAGGTGAATACACTTCCAAATAGCTATCCTGTTATGAACAATAGTTTGAAAGGTTTGGGAATGAAGTATAAATCGATTCATGCTTGTGTGTATGACTGCATACTATACCGAAAGGAGTATGAAAATCTCGATCGTTGTCCGGTATGCGATGAACCTAGATATGTCCAATCTACTAGTAAGGAAGGCACAAGCTCAAAAATGCCTTAAAAAGTATTGAAATATTTTCCCGTTGGGCCTAGATTAAAGCGATTTTTCACAGTACCATGGATTGCAGAGGCAATGACTTGGCATGCTAGGGCAGAAGTAGGGGGTAATATCATGCGTCATCCTATTGATTATACTGCCTGGCGGAGGATGAATTATGAGTATCCCGATTTTGCTCGAGAACAACGCAACATTCGTTTGGCTATATCAACAGATGGTTTCAATCCATTTGAAAATCTAAGCACCAATCAGAGTGTATGGCCAGTGATCCTAGCCCCACTCAACCTCCCTCCTTCACAGTGTATGAGACCTGAATTTTCGATGATGGCTTTATTGATACCTGGGCCAAAGGCACCAAGTGAAGACATTGATATCTACCTGGCTCCTTTGGTAGAAGAATTAAATGAGTTGTGGGAAGAGGGTGTGCAATCATTTGACTCTTTTAGAAAAAAAGAGTTTACGCTGAAAGCTATGTTGATGTGGGCAATTCATGATTTTCCAGCTTATGGGACATTATCCGGATGTGTAGTACATGGTTATTTGGGGTGTCGTATTTGTGTAGAGGAGACTAAATCTCTTCGTCTATCCTCCAGCTTAAAAAATGTATACCATTGCCACAGGAGGTTTTTACCCCCAGCTCATAGTTTCAGATTTGAGAAAGGTTCCAATTTTTTATTGGGCGGAGTTGAACATAGGCTACCGCCGAGACAACTTTCGGGTTCAGAAATTGAAAGTAAATCTTATGAATGTGGCCCAAATATGCCAGGTAAGAATCCCAAATTTAAGAATGTCAAGCATAAGAAGACCCCAACTGGGAATGAAACTGAGATAAGAAAGGCATGGTCTCGGAGGTCAATTTTATTTGACTTGCCTTATTGGATGAAAACCCCGGTGCGCCATGTATTGGATGTGATGCATGCAGAGAAGAACTTCGCTGAACATATTGTGGGTACTTGCCTTGGGGGGAGTCATTCGAAGGATGGAGAAAATGCACGAAAAGACCTTAAAACGTTAAAACTTAAACCACAACTATGGTTGAAAGAAGATAGTAGGGGAAGGACAATAATTCCCCCTGGTGCGTTTACTTTGACGAGTGAGGAAAGGAAGGTGCTTCTAGACACAATATATAATTTGAAGGGCCCATCTACTTTTTCGTCCAACTTGCAAAGGATAATGAAAACAGTCTATGGTTGTGAGAACAATAAAAGACGAAAAACAATAAAAGACGAGGTAATTATGAAGCCTGTGAGAACAATAAAAGACGAAAAACAGTGGTACAATCAGACAGCGAATTTAGGCTATGGTTGACGGAAGAGGTAATTACAATGAAAACAGTCGTTATATAACTTTACATTACACTCAAATTTTACCACTAATATAATTAATTTATCTATATTCTCAGCTCCTAAAGATGGGTGATGCGACATCAAGGCTTGCTCGTCTAGCCACTGGACCCTTGTTCGTGGCACAAGAGTACAAAAAATATCGATTGAACGGTTACATTTTCGGCGCTAAAGTGTACGAGGAAAGTACAAATGTACAGAACTCGGGAATTTCATACAAGGCTCTTACTTTCTTTCGAGCGAGCGCAAAAGATAAAAACCTCGTTGAAGCTGAAATGACTTACTATGGTGTAATCCAAAATATATTTGAATTGGATTATATAAGCTTCAAAGAGGTTGTATTTTACTGTGAATGGGTAAGAGTTGAGGATAAAAATGCTTGTAAAGTTGATCCTGTCACCAATTTGATCATGGTTGACTTGCCCAAGTTGAAGAGCAACGACCACATGAGCGATGAGCCGTTTGTTTGTGCATTTCAAAAGGTTAAGCAATTGTTTTACTCAGAGTATATCAACAATGAGCCGTGGTCAATTGTCCAACACGCGCCAAGGCGTCTAAATAGTAGTGTGGATGACTTGGCTGCTCCTACCGAATATCAATCCATTTTTGATGATAACCCGAATTTGAAACAAATTTTCAATTTGTAATAAATATTTCAATTTGTACCGAAACATCCATTTTTAATGCTTTTACTTGATATGCACTTTATCATTTTCACTCTTGTGTAGTGTGCGTGTGTGGAGAGGAGATTAATACATAAATATTCCAACTACATCTAAGTTTTGTTTATACTAATCCATGAATATACGCTTCTTACCTTTAATAGGTGATTAGTACATAGTTATTTGGGGTGTCCTATTTGTGGAGAGGAGACTGAATCTCTTCGTCTATCCGAACACTAAGAAATGCCATAATCCTATGGAGCGATGCTCTGCAAATTCCTCCCAACCGTTATGTAGCCAAACATCACCGATTGAAGTTGTCAATTCCACTTTCTATACCCCACCACTTTCCATACCCCATTCAAAGGTGGAGTTGACAACTTCAACTGCTGATTTTTGGCTACACAACGGTTGGAAGGAATTTGCAACGCATACCTCCATAGGATTATGGTATTTCTTAGTGTTTAGATATGAAGAGAATTATAATTGACACGATTGCCCGGGGTACATTAGTTGGAAGGAGGTGCCATATGAGCTCAAGTTAGCTGTTTGAGTGACACTACAGGTAATGTATTTATATTTATATGTCAATTTCGATTTCGATTTCAATTACGATTTATATTTATCTATATTTGAGGGGCGGATACTAATTTTACTTTATTTCAATTCAGGGGACAGGGAGTGGCCCTAAGGGTAGGCCACATATGCTCTATACTTATGTGGCTATTCGGACGAGAAGGGAAGGATAAGGAGGTGTTCCCGAGCGTCGCGATACAAAATCTCTTTTCCATGTAAATAGTTTGTAGATTTGAGATAAAATGATGGTGATGTTGTTTCTTTTTAAATAGTTTCTTATTTGAATATATATTTGCATTATCTTTAGTTTGTTCGGATATATGATGTTTGGAACAGGTACAACGTTACTATAACAGGTACAAGTATACTGCTGGGCAGTGGTAGTGGCCATACTGCCCAGCAGTTTTTTTTAATTCTGCCCAGAATTGTCACGGTCATTGACCGTGACAATTTTTTTTAAAAAGGGTCACGGCTTTGTCACGGTTATAAACCGTGATAAACGTGTCACGGTCATTGACCTTGACACGACCGTGACACAAAACGCGAGTTTTTTTTCAAGGTCAATGACCGTGATAAAAAAAGTTGTCTCGCCTCGAAATGTCACGGTCATTGACCTTGACAAGGTGAATTTATCAAGGTCAATGACCATGACAAATGAGCAGATTTGGTGTAGTGTTAACTGATCTTAATAAGGTTAATAGCAAACAACATAACTCCATTTTAAGTTAATGAAGATAAAACTATTGTTATTAATTTTAGTTATAGTAGCCAATTGTGCGATATTAGGATAGAGTTTACCCTTGACGAGCAAGAGTGCACGTAAATTGAAGAAATACTGAAGGAATTTATGGATGTTTTCGCATGGTTTTATAATGACATGATCGACATTGATCCCTAGATGTATCATCATGAGATTCAAACACTCCCAGAATGCAAACTGGTTAAACAAAGACTACAAAAGCTCCCCATCGAATGGTCGCTTAAGGTTAAGGAAGAAATGGTCAAATGGTTGAATGTAGGCTTCATCTGGGTGATCGAATATCCCATGTGGCTAACCTACATCATACCCATGCCAAAATCCGAAGGAAAGGTTTTCATGTGCATTGACTACTGAGATTTGAACAAAGCCTCTCCAAAGGATGATTACCCGTTACCAATATCGACATGATTGTGGATAACGAAGCTAGCTATGCTCTCAATTCATTTGTTGATGGTTTTTTCGGATACAATGAGATCAAGATGCACTCGGATCATTAAGAGAAAAATTCATTCATCACTCCCTGGGGAGCATTCTGTTACACCGTTATGCCATTTGGTCTAAAAAATGCAGTGGCCACCTACCAAAGGGCTATCACAACCATCTTGCATGATCTGATACACAAAGAAATCGAGGTCTATGTGGATGATATTATTATCAACTCTAAGACTAGGGAAGGTCATGTTTTCGCTCTTCGAAAATTCTTCGAGCGACTACGGCAATGCCAGATGCGACTTAACCCACATAAATGTGTTTTTGGGATTAATGGTTAGCGAAAAGGGGATTGAAGCCGATCCTGCCAAGATGAAAGATATAATTGAAATTCCACCACCTAGAATAGAGAAATAAGTCCGGGGATTCCTTGAAAAATTATAGTATATCAGTTGGTTCATCAGCCAGTTGACTTCTATTTATGAATCCATCTTCAAACTCCTCCGAAGGATTCAACCAAAATTTAGAACGAAGCTTGCTAAGAATCCTTTGACCAGATCAAATAATACCTAACCCAACCTTCGTTACTCATGACACCACAACTTGGTCTTCCCCTAAATCTATACCTGATCGTAAGAGACACCGCAACTGGGGCTTTATTGGCCCAATACCTTGAAGAAACCCACAAATAAAGGGCCATATACTACGCTAGTCGCAAATTGGATGGGTACAAAGTTAATTACACTTCCTTGGAAAAATCATGTGTCGCCCTTATCTAGGTCACCCAAAAATTACGGCATTATATGCTCGCCTTTCCCATCAAACTTGTGTCCCGAATGGATTCTATCAAATACCTACTCGAGAAGCTTTCCCTGTATAGTCGAATGGATTGATGGTTGATGCTGATAGCCAAATTTGATATTATGTATGTCACGCAAAAAGCCATTAAAGAAAGAGCCATATGTGACTACCACGTTAACCACCCAATGGAAGAAACCGAGGTTTGGATCTCTAAATTCCCGGATGAAAATATCCTTTATACCTCCCAAGAAGACCGCTGGTGCCAAATGTTCTTTGACGACGCCACCAACAAGAAAGGGTATGGCATTGGGATACTCCTAATTGCCCCTGATGACTATCACACTCCCATTGCCATGTAATACCCCGTATATTTTTATGGCCTTTAATTACGGGATTAATTAAATTTAATTGGGATAAATTAATTTAATATTAATCCGTATTTTAAATTGAATGTTTAGTAGCGTGACGAGAGTTAATAATTATTGGTGAGAATTATATTGAATACTACTTAATGAGTAAAGTAATATATGAAATTGAATTTATTAAATTGTCATGAGTGAATAATACGACAGTTAGGGTCCGTTTGGTTGCCAATGGACAAAAGAGTGGCCATGGCAAAAATTGCCTAGGCAAATTTTGCCTAAGTAAATTTTACCTAGGTAAATTCACATGAGGCAATCAAACAACCATTGGGCGAAATTAAAATCAATCCAATTAATTTATTTAAAAATAGTTTTTACATTATATTCAAAAATGTTAAAAACAGTTTTTACAATATTTTTATATTACAGTTTTTAAAAAAAATTGTAAAGAATTTTCTTAACAATTTTCTATAATATTAAAATCAGTTTTTAAAATATTACAAAACAATTTTTAAATATTCACAATAGTTTTTTTTACAGTATTTAAAATAGTTTTTTAATTTTGTTTTTAAACTTTAAAACTGTTTTTATATTATATTCAAAACAGTTTGTAAAATTGTTTTCTAATATTAAAAACAGTTTTCAAAACATTAGTGTGTAAAACATTTTCTGAACAATTTTTTCTAATATTAAAAACAGTTTTTAAAATATTACAAAACAAATTTTAAACATTCACAACAGTTTTTTTAAACTATTTAAAACAATTTTTATAATATATCCAAAACAAATTTTAAAAATGTTAAAAACTGTATTACAATATTTTTATAATACGGTTTTTTAAAAAATTTGTAAACATTTTCTTAACAATTTTTTATAATATTAAAAACAGTTTTCAAAACATTAGTTTGTAAAACATTTTCTTAACAATTTTTTCTAATATTAAAAATAGTTTTCAAAACATTACAAAACAGTTTTTAAATATTTATAACTGTTTTTTTAACTATTTAAAACCGTTTTTAAAATTATTTTTAAAGCTTTAAAACTGTTTTTATAATATATTCACAACAGTTTTTAAAAATGTTAAAAATAGTTTTTACAATATTTTGTTAATACGGTTTTTTACAAAAATTGTAAACGTTTTCTTAACAATTTTTTATATTATTAAAAACAGTTTTTAAAACATTGCAAAACAATTTTATAATATTCATAACATTTTTTTAATTATTTAAAATAGTTTTTAAATTATTTTTGAAAACATTAAAACCGTTTAAGAAGTTGACAAATTTGTGGGCAAATATTTCCCACTCAAATAGGTAAGCAAAATTAGCCCACAGATTGTGCATAGGAGGTGTTGTACATTGGCAAATAATGCCTAGGCAAATTTTGCAACCAAACGGCCAAAATATGGACAAATTTTCTTATTTGCTAACTTTTTGGCATTGCCTAGGCAGAAAAGGGCAACCAAACGGACCCTTATAGAAATTAAGTCCAGACGTGCGTGTTAGTCACGTCGGGACTAAATTATTGGGATAAAAAGTAAATTAGTTCTAAGTCCCCCGTATGGTCATTTAGAGTGCGCTAATGTGTCCAAAAGGGTCGAGATAGTTAGAAAAGTATACTCGGGGGTTTAGTTTGGGTCTCGGGACATTTTTAGGCCTAACCAGCAACCCGAGAGGGAATTTTGGTAATTTTCCATTTTAGGCCGTAATTAATGACAAAAATCATAAGGTTATATCTGATGGGAGATAGAGTCTTCGAGGGTTAGAAACATTTGAGTTATAGAGAGGCTAAGGAAGGGAGAAGAGAGAAGGTTTCCAAGGGGGAGAACCATCAATCCCACACCGTTTCCATTAATTTCACCACCAACGTGGGAATCGGAGAACAAGGAGCATATATATAACCATCATCTTCTACAACTCAGACCTTTGATTTCTAGGCAAGTATCTATCTTGTTGTTCTTGAGTTGATATCTCATCCATGTTAGAATAGGAATAATAATTAGGAGTTTTCATGAAGATTAAATGTATTTGGAAGACTAGAATTCACATAATTGGATAGAATGATGTTAGGCTGATGTCCCTATCACATGTAGAATTTTTTACCACGAATTTTATTGATGATTAGAAGAGGTAATATGAAAATATCATGTGGATTCTTGAATTAAAATGGTAAACTACGGTTAGAGACCAAATCATGAATTTGAACCCATTTAATAATAATTCTTGGAGAATTAATGAATGTTTTATGTTAGAAATCACCCATACCTGCTTATATAATGTTTGTGATGTTTGGTTGGGACTTTGGGACATTTTAATGGAGGTATATATGATTAAAATAGAAGGAACCCGTAGGCAAAGAATTGCAGAATCTAGGCCAATACCTGCTCGCTCGCTCGATCGACGGGATCGATCGATCGACCATTCCCATCGATCTATCGACTCCTCCTGAAATTCGAATCTTTTTCCTTTTTAAATGTTAATACAACCCCAATGTATAAAGACATAATTTAAATATCATAATGGGACTTGATAAGGACCAGTAGGTTTGTGGGCAAGGTTCGGGTAGTACGATTTCATATGGAATTAAATCATAGGGATTACGTGGGTATAAAATGAGTTATAATTGCGTGTGTGATAAATTGAGGATTGTGCAGGCCAATGGCGACTTAGACCAATAGGGTAGAGAGGGTAACCCTAATGATTTGACATTTATTAAAATGATACACTTGGAGAATCAAGAAGTACCTAAGAACTTGCAGTAATTGAGAAAATAAAAGAATGAATTAATTATATGTAGGACTCAGGTGCTATGTGCCATGTATGATTAGAATATGTTATGTGTCATGGGTGTACCTATCTGAATAATGTAAATATATATGAGTGTATGAATATATATTATGTGAACATCTCTGTTTAATCATACATGCGCTACTTGCTATTACAGAGGTTTTCGCGTCGGGACAGTCTTATCTCGATGTGACCTTTAAGGGGGATATTGACTTGTACCCTAGAACATAGGATCCTTGGTACAGGTTATCTGAGAATGATGGCCAGACGATCCTAAGAGACTTGAGGGTATGTACTGACCTCTTAGTGATTGGGAACTATACTTCACCTCCAATATATGTGTTTCGTGTTAATACAGTTCGAGAGTGATTCCGAACTAGTATTTCCCTTTTGTATAAGAGATATGGGGACTTCTTAGCAGAGTATGCCTGCACCGTATATTTTTGTGAGGTTCCCTATTAGTATATATATTATAAATGATAAATATATGTACCTGTGATTCATCTACTGTGCGTGTAAGTAGATAAAATTGAATAATTAATATTAAATAAATTAAGTGGTTAAGAACTTAAGGTTGTATTGAGATGTACTTAGCTGGCTTGGTAAATTCATAAGAAGAGGTTATAATATATAAACTATGGTCACGCGATCACGTGAATTATGATTGATAAGGGAGATTGGGTTAGACTAGTAAACTATAGTCACGCGATCACGTGAATTAGAATTAGAGTTCACATGAATTCAGTAGTACGTTAGGTGTGCCCACTAGTTGAGGGGGTGAGAATTACCAAGTGAGTGTCGAGATACTAACATATATGTTATATCAACTGCTAAGCATTTTAAATACTTTCTAAACTAATTAAAATCTATTTTACACTCGAGCTCTGACCCGTTTCCTGTCATCTCTTCTTATATATATATATATATATATATATATATATATATATATATTGTAGGTGCCTAGCCACAGGGGGGTCAGATTTAAATCTTTGGATTGTTGACGTGTTGCAGCTAGTGTGGGAGTTACAGGTCCTTGCATTAAGACGACTTCATCCCTATCATCTCAGCTCTTCACTTAGTCATTTTAGATGGGGCATGTGTCGCCCATTTCCAGCTTTTATTTAGTTTAGAGAGAGACTTGTATTCTTTATTATTTTAGTATTCGGTTTTAGTTGGGATTGTTTTAATTATTTCATTGTCCTTCGATTTGGGATATTTTATTTGGATTGATTAGTCTAGTCTGTTTATTCCACTTGGATGGTTTGGTATTTAATATTATTATCTGTGTTCATGAAAATGGTTTCGTATATTAAATCATAATAATAGGAATTAATCTATAAAAGTAAATGTTTTTACACTTAGCTTGATTATTTATTAGGTGATTAATAAAGAAAAAATGTTTTTCGATAGTGATGCTAAGAATGAACCAACCGAACACTTAAATTTAATTTAATAAAGGACTGATCACCCGGTATTTAATTGGGCCAGATGTCACATGCCATCAAGCTGGATTTTCCATGCACCAACAACATGATCGAATTCGAGGAATTTGATACCTAGATGTATACGGAGAATCTATGCTCATCATCGGTCAAGTCCTCAAAAGATGGAAAATCAAGAATGATACACTCTTACCCTTCCATGTCCACCTAGAAGAGCTAGCCTCCTAATTCCAAGATATCACCTTCCATTTCCTTCCCCGAGAAAAGAAAAACTTAGAAGATGCCCTTGCTCTTTAGCCTCCAAGATTGACATGCCCGAAGGAATAACGATATCCGCCTTCCTAGTCCAAAAGAAAGCTAAACCCACCCACTGCTACCACAATGAGCTCATCACAGATGAATATCCTGATATAGCCGATTGCTGGTACTATGATATTTGGCACCTCCTCAAGTATGGTAGGTATCCCTAAGATTCTAAGAAGAAAGACCGATCAACCCTCCGCAAACTGGCTGGCCAATACATTGTCAGTGATATCCCACTATTCAAGATAAATTTTGATGGAACCCATTTACACAACATCGCAGGGACTGACATTGAAGATATGATGTAGAAAATCCACAATGGGGAATGCGGAGCCCACATGAATGGCCATATGCTTGCTAATAAAATCATCTGATCGGGCTACTATTGGACTACTATGGTTCATGATTGTATCTCCTATGTGCGAAGATGTCTTAAATACCATTAATTCTCCAACCTCCAACACTTGCCTCCGCGGGAATTATATAACATGACTTATCCCTGGCCATTCTCCATATGATGCATCAATATCATAGGGAAATTTACACCCAAAGCCTCGAACGGGCATGAAATCATCTTGGTTGCCATCGATTGCTTCACCAAATGGGTCAAAGCTGAGTCATACGCAGTTCTAAATTCCAAGAAGGTGGCCAAGTTCATCCAAAAAAATATCATCTACCTATATGGGGTCCCACATGAACTGACAACGGGCTACATGTTGAAGCGAAAGTCACAGAGGTGGTCGGCAAGTATGGAATTCAGAGACACAAGTCTTACCTTTACCAACCTTAATTCAATGGAGCAGTCAAAGTCGCTAATAAGAACCTCAAAGAAATTATCAGCAAAATCACCGAGAGTTGCTGAGATTGGGCCTATCAGATCCCTTACGCCTTTTGGGACTATCGCACTTCAGTTCGAGTATCTACTAGGGGTACCCCTTACTCTATAGTATACAACATGGAAGCAGTCCTACCCGTTGAGCTGTAAATTCCTTCACTACGCGTCATGCTTGAAACCAAAGTCAGCGAGGAAGACTGGCATCAGAGCCGTCTTGACGAATTGTCACTCTTGGACGAAAGGAGACTAAAAGATATATATCACATACAAGGTCACCATCGCTGAATAGCACGATCATTCAATAAGAGAGTCAAGGATCGTGGTGTCTGAGGAGGGGACTTAGCCCTTAAAAAATAGTATAACCTATCTGGGACCCCGGAGGGACATTCAAGCCCAATTGGAGTGGCCCCTACATTGTGAAAAGATCCTATCCGGTGGTGCCACTATGATCACCGACCTCAATGGGGAAGAGATGTCCCATCCAGTCAACTTGGATCATCTCAATAAATTATACCCTTAGTCCAAAATCTCGGTGTTATACAACTCTTCTCATCTCCCTTCTATTCTTCTACTCATAACTACATGCACTACACTAAATCCTGCGAATGGTCACGCCGAGTTGGTCACGGCCCAAGTCCGCGACCCGTTGGTCGCGGACTTGGGCCGTGACGAAGGCTGTTTTGGGCGTGACCATATTTATTATCACACTAGACCATGGATGCTTTGAAAGTGGTCACGGCTTAAGTCCCTGACCACTGTGGGTCACGGACTTGGGCCGTGACCAGGCCGTGACCATCTTGGCGCCAAATTCGCGCCAAAATTCCCTCCAAACTGGTCGCGGATGGGGTCACGGCCCAAGTCCGTGACCAAAGGCATGACGAAGTAAATAACACACACATTTAGGGTCACGGCTGAAGGCCCTGACCATTTCTGGGTATGGGTCACGGCTGTAGGCCGTGACCATCCTTCATTCGAGCAGTGGTGGTGATGGTTTGCAGGTTGCGCACTGGGGGTCACGGGTCACGGCTGAGGGCCGTGACCATTTCCTTGTATGGGTCACGGCTTTAGACCGTGAACATCCCTCATTCGAGCAGTGGTGGTGATGGTTTGCAGGTTGCGCACTGGGGGTCACGGCTCTGGGCCGTGACTAGGTTCAATCGAGCAGCAGTTGAGTTTCATTTAAGGGTCGCGCATGGTGGGTCACGGTGGTTGGCCGTGACCAGGTTCAGTCCTTAAAAAAAAGAATCGCGCCTCCCTCATTTCATTTCTGTCGATCGAGGTCAGTGTCTAAAGCCCTAGGCGATTTGTGCGATTTCCATCCTTGAGATTTCGGCTCAGAAAGGTATTGTGTGTTTATTTGTGCGATTTCCATCCCTCATTTCGATTCTCGTGCATTTCGATTCTCATTGTGTTAGTATATGTGTGTATATGTGTGTGTATGTATAGATTTATGTGTGTGTATGTATAGATTTGTATATATGTGTGTGTATGTATAGATTTATGTTTATATGTGTGTGTGTATGTATAGATTTGTATATATGTGTGTGTATGTATAGATTTATGTTTATATGTATGTGTGTATGTGTGTTTATGTGTGTAACTACAAACAAATTGTATTTTATTTCAATAAACCCTAGACATTTTATTTCAATAAACCCTAAACATTGTATTGGGATTTTTTTTTTTGACAAAATATTATTCAAAATATAACCCTAGACATTATATTTTTTTTGACAAAATATTATTAAATGGATTCTTAATAAGTAAAAAAAAAAATTACATCTACCTCGTGGGATTTTATAGGGGGTTATATGCGTGCCATCATACTATATTGGGGGTTATATGCATGTCGTGTTGGATACTATGTTGAATTTATTGAATTGATACTAGTGTCGATAAATGTATATGTTATAAAATTTGTTGGATACTACTTTTCTCAGGAAAAATGAGGCACGGTGATAAATACTGTCAACAAGAGTGGGACAGGTTGCAATTAGACCGCACACATAACTCTTTTATTAGCGTGCGTCATATAGAGGGTACTCCTATTTATAGGTACGGAAATAAAAAGATCGAACAATTTAACTACCTTATAAATCATGGATTTGATATCCAGCAAGATTACTTGTTCGATCGTATTCTATTTTCTCTACCAGAAAACTGGGATGACGTTATACAAAATATATTTCACACACATAATCCCGACATAGCCCTGACCTTGGTTACGTTGTTGGAGAAGGCGGAAAAAAAATCCACCCGTTATGGATACAACTGCGTACAGAGAGCATTGACATAGACTGTGATGTCTCGCGCCACATGCACGTAAAATTGAATCTTGCCAACAAGTTGAGAAATAGGGGATTCCGAGTTCATGTCACTGACATCTACACATCAATCATAGATACCCTTCCTTCTAGTTGGCCACGTGCAAAAATTTATAGGTTCTTAAAAACTAATACCGAATGGATGGAGATCAGACACATTGAACGTATTCTAAAGTCTTACTTTGAAAAGGTATCTATCTATCTATTTATATATCTAAAACTAATTAAGCTTGATTAATTAGTTATAATTTCATATTACTATAATTATTTAGTCACTCATATTTTTTAATTTTTGTAGATAATGTCGAGAGGAAACAACCCTAGGGTACCAAGTGCCGATGTGACACCACAACGAGGTTCACCATCTTCTGCAGAACCCGAATTCTCAACACCAATGGCTGAGCAATTCACAACTCCACCAATGGTTCACTCCTCACCAAGTCCAACCCCAAGTGCTCCTACACCCCAATCCGGCACTCCCGTTGCTTTAACGCCCCAATCCAACACTCATGATGCCTCCCGCTCAAATGAAAAGAAGCCTATTGGATTCTCCCTTCTCGGGAATAACCCGATGGGTGATAGGAGTGACGTGCTGAACTTTAAAGCCCGGTGTTTGTCGCTGGGAAAAATGAACGTGGGAGTCGGTGGACCAGATAATTGGAACCTTGTTGATCAATCTGTCAAAGATGACATATATAACCAACTTTGCAAGCATTTCACATTTCCTGACCGTTCCAAGAATAAGGTTCTATCTCGGGTTGCTGAAGGATTGAGGACATACAGGAGAAACCTTCGGAAGAAACATTTCCCGAAAGAGGCAGCGAGCTCCGATATTTTGGCTTTGAAAGAGAAAGTGCCTCCCAATGTTGAAATGCCGGTGGATCAGTGGAATAAGTTTTTGGAGAATGAGGCGAAGGAAAACAAGTTGGTCCAGAGGGAGCAAAACAAAAAAAATAGGGCACAAAAAACTGATATCCATAGGCTGGGATCCAAATCATATGAGGATTTGAAGAATGAATGGGAGAGTAGGACAAAAGATGGTCCAGATGCCGGTAAAAACCCAAATCGATCCAACTTATTCCTTCATGCTCGACGGGACAAAGATAATAAATTCCCCCTGCAGTTGGCTAAGACACTGGAATCAATAGAGGCCATCAGCAGTCAATCAGATTCGTGCCCTACTGATGACTTTGACCTTGAAAATGATGCCCTGACTAAGACCTTTGGAAAGGACAAAAGGGGGAGGACGAGAGGCGTTGGCTCACATATGCCAAAAACAAAACTTCAACACATTGCACCTCTTGTGGATGAGCTATCTTCGGTCAAGAATTATATCTCATCCCAAAAGGAGAACCAACAGAAGACCGATGGGGATGTCCATGACCTTAAAAATTCCCTGGGATTATTGAACAATCAAATTGGGAAACTTGTGAATCTTATTGAAAGTTATAGGCCCCCAATGCCTCCTCAAGATTTCACACATCCTTCCCCTCCAACATTCCCCTCTCAAATGCCTCATCCTCCAATCACGGGGCTCGGATCATCGTCAACAGCTCACGGTGACTATGGCGAAGAGTACTATATCAAGGACATGAGCAATTCGAGGTTTGTTGGCGTGTGCATACTCATCTCCAGGGAAAGGGGGACTCTAGTACATCGCCGACCTTTGGAGAAGGGTGAGGCTAAAATAATGGTCGATGAAATATACAACGGCTGCGGAGATGTACCTGTGTACGTTAACAGCGGGGATGGGATGGAATTGAGGAATTATGCAAAATCTTTTATTACTTGGCCACTTTATCTGTTGGCCAAGGTTTAATAATATTTTCTTTCGTTTCAGTTGTAATAATTTTTTTTTGTTTTAGTTGTAAGAATATTGGTTTTGCTTCAGTTGTAAGAATATTGGTTTTGTTTCAGTTGTAAGAATATTGATTTTGTTTCGTATGGAATGATATTTTTTTTGTTTCAGTCGTAAGAATATTCTTTCTGTTTCAGTTGTAATAATATTTTTTAACCTATTACCACAGGACTGAAATTTGAAGATTATTACATGGATTTCCCACAATACAAAGAGTGGATGGGAGAGACTAACCGGATATCAATTAATCATGTAAAGGGCGTTTATGAATTTGTTAAATATGCTTCCAAAAATCTTAAAAGTGAGAAGATTCCGTGTCCGTGCACTCATTGTATTAACGGAAAATATAAGTCATTGGAAGTTGTTGAGTTGCATTTACTAAAGTGGGGAATCTGTCAAGACTATATAATATGGACATACCATGGTGAAAAAGTTGTACCTTATGTTCCAGAAGAATTACCGGGAGCCGACCGTGTAACGGAACCTCAAGGAGTAGAAGTGGTACATGATTCACCAACACATCGTCCATTGACCGACTTAATTGATGATGCTTACGGACTCCACAACCAACAAAACCACCAACCTATGGATACAAATAATGTGCATTATGACCAAGTAAATGAACAAATTGATGCTGAACTACTAGGAGATCGGGAATACATACGGTTGAAAGCAGATGCGGCTAGACCGTTGTATAAAGATTGCGATGAAGATCACTTAGGCTTAACATGGCGTTAGAGGGTGAAAACTCGAAACAGCCCCCGAACGGCCCCGTGGGTGGCAATAACACCTCCCACGGGACCAATGTAACTCGTGGGAACGGACGCCGCAGCCGCGGGTGTCCCGGTTTGAGTGTACGACGGTAATTTGCTTATTTCCACACTTAGGCTTAAAAACATGGCGTTAGAGGGTGAGAACTCGAAACAGCCCCCGAACGGCCCCGTGGGTGGCACCAACACCTCCCACGGGACCAACGTAACTCGTAGGAACTGACCCCGCAGCCGCGGGTGTCCCGGTTTGAGAGTACGATGATAATTTGCTTATTTCCACACTTAGGCTTAAAAACATGGCGTTAGAGGGTGAGAACTCGAAACAGCCTCCGAACGGCCCCGTGGGTGGCACTAACACCTCCCACGGGACCAACGTAACTCGTGGGAACTGACCCCGCAGCCGCGGGTGTCCCGGTTTGAGAGTACGACGGTAATTTGCTTATTTCCACACTTAGGCTTAAAAACATGGCGTTAGAAGGTGAGAACTCGAAACAGCCCCCGAACGGCCCCGTGGGTGGCACCAACACCTCCCACGGGACCAACGTAACTCGTAGGAACTGACCCCGCAGCCGCGGGTGTCCCGGTTTGAGAGTACGATGATAATTTGCTTATTTCCACACTTAGGCTTAAAAACATGGCGTTAGAGGGTGAGAACGCGAAACAGCCCCCGAACGGCCCCGTGGGTGGCACCAACACCTCCCACGGGACCAACGTAACTCGTGGGAACGGACCCCGCAGCCGCGGGTGTCCCGGTTTGAGAGTACGACGGTAATTTGCTTATTTCCACACTTAGGCTTAAAAACATGGCGTTAGAGGGTGAGAACTCGAAACAGCCCCCGAACGGCCCCGTGGGTGGCACCAACACCTCCCACGGGACCAACGTAACTCGTAGGAACTGACCCCGCAGCCGCGGGTGTCCCGGTTTGAGAGTACGACGGTAATTTGCTTATTTCTACACTGAGGCTTAACATGGCGTTAGAGGGTGAAAACTCGAAACAGCCCCCGAACGGACCCGTGGGTGGCACTAACACCTCCCACGGGACCAACGTAACTCGTGGGAACGGACCCCGCAGCCGCGGGTGTCCCGATTTGAGAGTACGACGGTAATTTGCTTATTTCCACACTTAGGCTTAAAAACATGGCGTTAGAGGGTGAGAACTCGAAACAGCCCCCGAACAGCCCCGTGGGTGGCGCCAACACCTCCCACGGGACCAACGTAACTCGTGGGAACAGACCCCGCAGCCGCGGGTGTCCCGGTTTGAGAGTACGACGGTAATTTGCTTATTTCCACACTTAGGCTTAAAAACATGGCGTTAGAGGGTGAGAACTCGAAACAGCCTCCGAACGGCCCCGTGGGTGGCACCAACACCTCCCACGGGACCAACGTAACTCGTCGGAACTGACCCCGCAGCCGCGGGTGTCCCGGTTTGAGAGTACGATGATAATTTGCTTATTTCCACACTTAGGCTTAAAAACATGGCGTTAGAGGGTGAGAACTCGAAACAGCCCCCGAACGGCCCCGTGGGTGGCACCAACACCTCCCACGGGACCAACGTAACTCGTGGGAACTGACCCCGCAGCCACGGGTGTCCCGGTTTGAGAGTACGACGGTAATTTGCTTATTTCCACACTTAGGCTTAAAAACATGGCGTTAGAGGGTGAGAACTCGAAACAGCCCCTGAACGGCCCCGTGGGTGGCACCAACACCTCCCACGGGACCAACGTAACTCGTGGGAACGGACCCCGCAGCCGCGGGTGTCCCGGTTTGAGAGTACGACGGTAATTTGCTTATTTCTACACTTAGGCTTAACACGGCGTTAGAGGGTGAAAACTCGAAACAGCCCCCGAACGGCCCCGTGGGTGGCAATAACACCTCCCACGGGACCAATGTAACTCGTGGGAACGGACGCCGCAGCCGCGGGTGTCCCGGTTTGAGTGTACGACGGTAATTTGCTTATTTCCACACTTAGGCTTAAAAACATGGCGTTAGAGGGTGAGAACTCGAAACAGCCCCCGAACGGCCCCGTGGGTGGCACCAACACCTCCCACGGGACCAACGTAACTCGTAGGAACTGACCCCGCAGCCGCGGGTGTCCCGGTTTGAGAGTACGATGATAATTTGCTTATTTCCACACTTAGGCTTAAAAACATGGCGTTAGAGGGTGAGAACTCGAAACAGCCTCCGAACGGCCCCGTGGGTGGCACTAACACCTCCCACGGGACCAACGTAACTCGTGGGAACTGACCCCGCAGCCGCGGGTGTCCCGGTTTGAGAGTACGACGGTAATTTGCTTATTTCCACACTTAGGCTTAAAAACATGGCGTTAGAGGGTGAGAACTCGAAACAGCCCCCGAACGGCCCCGTGGGTGGCACCAACACCTCCCACGGGACCAACGTAACTCGTAGGAACTGACCCCGCAGCCGCGGGTGTCCCGGTTTGAGAGTACGATGATAATTTGCTTATTTCCACACTTAGGCTTAAAAACATGGCGTTAGAGGGTGAGAACGCGAAACAGCCCCCGAACGGCCCCGTGGGTGGCACCAACACCTCCCACGGGACCAACGTAACTCGTGGGAACGGACCCCGCAGCCGCGGGTGTCCCGGTTTGAGAGTACGACGGTAATTTGCTTATTTCCACACTTAGGCTTAAAAACATGGCGTTAGAGGGTGAGAACTCGAAACAGCCCCCGAACGGCCCCGTGGTTGGCACCAACACCTCCCACGGGACCAACGTAACTCGTAGGAACTGACCCCGCAGCCGCGGGTGTCCCGGTTTGAGAGTACGGCGGTAATTTGCTTATTTCTACACTGAGGCTTAACATGGCGTTAGAGGGTGAAAACTCGAAACAGCCCCCGAACGGCCCCGTGGGTGGCACTAACACCTCCCACGGGACCAACGTAACTCGTGGGAACGGACCCCGCAGCCGCGGGTGTCCCGGTTTGAGAGTACGACGGTAATTTGCTTATTTCCACACTTAGGCTTAAAAACATGGCGTTAGAGGGTGAGAACTCGAAACAGCCCCCGAACAGCCCCGTGGGTGGCACCAACACCTCCCACGGGACCAACGTAACTCGTGGGAACGGACCCCGCAGCCGCGGGTCTCCCGGTTTGAGAGTACGACGGTAATTTGCTTATTTCCACACTTAGGCTTAAAAACATGGCGTTAGAGGGTGAGAACTCGAAACAGCCTCCGAACGGCCCCGTGGGTGGCACCAACACCTCCCACGGGACCAACGTAACTCGTCGGAACTGACCCCGCAGCCGCGGGTGTCCCGGTTTGAGAGTACGATGATAATTTGCTTATTTCCACACTTAGGCTTAAAAACATGGCGTTAGAGGGTGAGAACGCGAAACAGCCCCCGAACGGCCCCGTGGGTGGCACCAACACCTCCCACGGGACCAACGTAACTCGTGGGAACGGACCCCGCAGCCGCGGGTGTCCCGGTTTGAGAGTACGACGGTAATTTGCTTATTTCCACACTTAGGCTTAAAAACATGGCGTTAGAGGGTGAGAACTCGAAACAGCCCCCGAACGGCCCCGTGGGTGGCACCAACACCTCCCACGGGACCAACGTAACTCGTGGGAACTGACGCCGCAGCCGCGGGTGTCCCGGTTTGAGAGTACGACGGTAATTTTCTTATTTCCACACTTAGGCTTAAAAACATGGCGTTAGAGGGTGAGAACTCGAAACAGCCCCCGAACGGCCCCGTGGGTGGCACCAACACCTCCCACGGGACCAACGTAACTCGTGGGAACTGACCCCGCAGCCGCGGGTGTCCCGGTTTGAGAGTACGACGGTAATTTGCTTATTTCTACACTTAGGCTTAACATGGCGTTAGAGGGTGAAAACTCGAAACAGCCCCCGAACGGCCCCGTGGGTGGCACTAACACCTCCCACGGGACCAATGTAACTCGTGGGAACGGACGCCGCAGCCGCGGGTGTCCCGGTTTGAGTGTACGACGGTAATTTGCTTATTTCCACACTTAGGCTTAAAAACATGGCGTTAGAGGGTGAGAACTCGAAACAGCCCCCGAACGGCCCCGTGGGTGGCACCAACACCTCCCACGGGACCAACGTAACTCGTAGGAACTGACCCCGCAGCCGCGGGTGTCCCGATTTGAGAGTACGACGGTAATTTGCTTATTTCTACACTTAGGCTTAACATGGCGTTAGAGGGTGAATACTCGAAACATCCCCCGAACGGCCCCGTGGGTGGCACTAACACCTCCCACGGGACCAACGTAACTCGTGGGAACGGACGCCGCAGCCGCGGGTGTCCTGGTTTGAGAGTACGACGGTAATTTGCTTATTTCTACAGTTAGGATTAAAAACATGGCGTTAGAGGGTGAGAACTCGAAACAGCCCCCGAACGGCCCCGTGGGTGGCACCAACACCTCCCACGGGACCAACGTAACTCGTAGGAACTGACCCCGCAGCCGCGGGTGTCCCGGTTTGAGTGTACGACGGTAATTTGCTTATTTCCACACTTAGGCTTAAAAACATGGCGTTAGAGGGTGAGAACTCGAAACAACCCCCGAACGGCCCCGTGGGTGGTACCAACACCTCCCACGGGACCAACGTAACTCGTAGGAACTGACCCCGCAGCCGTGGGTCTCCCGGTTTGAGAGTACGGCAGTAATTTGCTTATTTCCACACTTAATTTTTATATTTCTACTTGGTTACTGATAATTTTAACTCATATATGCAATTTTTCAGCTTGATTAATTTTTTTGTAAAATTACTTGGTTACTGATACTTTTATTTTTTGTATCCTATCATTTGTAGGATTTTTGCGCGTGGATCAAATGAAGGAGGCAATGTTTTACAACATGATGATTATTTATATGTTGTGGACATTCAGGATAATGTTTTTTATGTGTTATAGCCGTGCAGGCTTTTATTGTTTAGTTTTATGGCCGTGCGGGCTTTTATAATTTGATTGTTGAATTTTATAGCCGTGCGGGCTTTATAATAAGCAGGTTTTTCATTTACAGGTTTTGGAATGTCAAGAAAATAGAGGAAACTCTGCCCAATTTTTTTTTGGTCTGTGAATTATTAAGACGTGTAATATTTTTATGTTTGTATATATATTTGTTTATTAACAACATTCTCAATTCGCAATTTGTGATTTTTTTTTTATTGTTTTGCCTATAATAAATATTTGTAACACCTCGTAGCAACCGATGATGCACTCACAGGAACCCCAATTTTAGGATTGGGCAAAAAAAAATACATTTTTTTTAAATTACAGATAAATATGGTCATGGACTTTGTCCATGACCATTTTTACTTTTTTTTTGTCGCGCTTAAAAATGGTCGCGGCCAAAGTCCGCGACCATTTTTTTTATTTTTTGTCACGGTAATGGGTCGCGGACTAGGGCCGCGACCAATTTTTTTTAAATTTTTTTTGTCACACACATGGGTCGCGGCCAAAGTCCGCGACCAATTTGTCACGGTCGTGGGTCATGGACAAGGACCGGGACCAATTTTTTTAATTTTTTTTTGTCACGCACATGGGTCGCGGACTTTGGCCGCGACCAATTTGTCACGGTTATGGGTCATGGACAAGGGCCGCGACCAATTTTTTTAATTTTTTTTTGTCACGCACATGGGTCGCGGACTTTGGCTGCGACCAATTTGTCACGGTTATGGGTCACGGATTAGAGCCGCGACCCATCACGGCATGGGTCACGGCCTAAGTCCGCGACCATCTGCCGTGACCCCTCTCGGCCGTGACCATTTTTTGGTCACGGACTTGGGCCGCGACCCACGAAAATGGTCACGCCCGAAATGGTCACGGCCCAAGTCCGCGACCCACAGGTTTGGTCAGGGATTTTGGCCGTGACCAATCGCCAGTTTTGGTGTAGTGATGGGGATTGTTCCTCTAAAAATATTTTTGCTTTCAAAATGGAACTAATAAATTTTTCAAAACCCCCAGAGGTATGTAGGTATCTCATACGCTTCACATGAGCACGTCCCCTTTCTTTTTCACAAAATGCTATTCTTTTCTTATCTCTGAGAACGACGGTTCATTTTCATCATTTACATGAACAAAAGGATTATGCATGCCTTAGTAATCGGTATAGATAATCCAAATTAAAAACTCATCAAGAGGCATAATAATATAATTAAAATGTTCTTTATTTCATTAATTTCGTTACAATTACGTTGGCATAGGGAGTCAAACAACTTCCCCCGCCAACCTAACCTTATTTTCTTAAAACAAGCCAAACTACTCCTAAATAAACTTCCCAAAGTTATTCCCACCAGAAATCAACTAGATACATAACCAAACACCATACAAAAGCTTCACTAATAAAACTCCCCAGGGACCCTACCCACAGTTGCTAGAAGAACAAGCCCCATCATCATCTACATCTTGGGGTTCCCAAACCTCCCTTGCTTGGATAGAATACCAAAGGCTCTCCATGGAACAGTAATCCCGGACCGGCCTAGGGAAAAAAATAACACCTTCCTCCATGGTGTTAGACATGGAGAACCACATATGACCGGTCTATAAAGACAAAATTTCCAATAGAGTCCGTTGTATGTTTATTTGACTTATTCCTGGAACAAAACACATTTGAGTCATAAGCAGATTTTTATTATCACAATCCCACATAGATTATGACGTATTGAAGTTTATTGAAGACATTACGTCAAAGCTTTAAAGATTTATCATGTCGGTTTATGGTGCATATTTCGTCTTCGATGAAATTGCATTCCGAGATCACTCAGGTATGAATGCGTAATTTTTATGGGACTCAAAATTTATTTTAAATTGTTTAAGGATGTTATTTTATTGAAGAAATATTTTTAACATGTTTTTAAAGTGTTTGAAAATGTTTACACTTCATTTTATTCTGAGATAAGGATGGATTCGAGTTATATAAAACACAAACTCTACTATTTTCGGTTTAAATAACATTAACTGTCATTCAAGAAAGATATGCATGTCATTCGAACCACATGTCAATCTCATTCGAGTGATAGGCTATCTCGTTTGAATGATGCCCCGCCTTAAGAAAATTATATAAGGCGTGTTTTCCTCAGAATTTTATAAGTGTGCAATCTGGAAAAATAGTATATGAACAGTACGTATTATGGACATGCTTTATAAGGTTTTCAAAGTCTAAAAACATTCTTAGAGTTTCAAAGATCTGAGATTTCATTATCATTTGTGATTATGATCTTTTTTTGCACCAAAGAGAAGTTTGTTCTACAATTTGAAGAACATCGTTGGGTTTTTTGGAGAAGAAGTGAAGGAGTTCATGTTTCGATTCCGTAGACTTTTCAAGCTACATCGGTGAACACTGGGGCATTCTTGGAGGCGATAACTGTGGACAGGTATCACAGAAGGATTTGTGTGGGAACTATTGAGGAGTGGTTGAAGATCAGAAGAGCATCAAATCTCGTGGGGATCGATTCGTTGAGTAATACTTGTGTCTGTGCCTAGTAATTCCACATTCATAGTGATTGTCTGGCTTGGGTCGTCCGAGGTTTTTTCCCTTTATGGTTTCCTTGTACATCCGACGTTGTGAGCATTATTTTCCTTACTTCACTTGATTTAATCACTAGATGAATGTTTAGGATTAATCAAGATAAAATTTGGTTAAGTTAAAATTGGTTCGCAAATTGGTGCACATAAAGTTTGAAAAAGGTTTTCAAAAAGAGAAAGTTATTTAATCATCCTTATACAGTATCCTCTGCTAGCATCTTCGCAACTACCCTCCTCTACAGCCACTTCATGTAATCTTGGAAAACATGGCAAACTATACCAACAAATTAGAAAGGATGGGTTAACGGTCGATGATTCTCCCATAGAAAGCCCAACCGCATGTGTATGCGCTCTGTCAAATCCTCCACAGGAAATAAGTCTAGTGTTCTAGGTGGAACAATCTTCTCCCAGCCAAATTGACGCAAGAGAAGCCAGGAAAAGAAGAAAGAAGTTCGCTAGAGGCCAACCAACCGAACATACTGGTATTCCCCCGATTTTAGAATGGGCTATAACTCTCCACACTAAGGCACTGACCAATACAAACCTCGAGCCCCGTGCTCCACAAACCAATTTTCCTAGCTCTTGATATCCATACCCAAGCCGATAAAGTAGTGAGTAAAGAATCTTGGCATAGCTACCAAAGGAATATTCAGGAAAGACCTCCATACGGAATATCTCCGAAAGATATAAATAACATAACTGGGCTACCTCTTAGGAAGTCAGAACGACCTTCTCGCCAAGCATCTAAGCCATTTAGGGTCTTTACCAGTATCACCGCCACATAATTACCACAGTATGACATCCACTCAGTGATAGAAGCAAGTTGAGGGTTCACCAATAGGTCATCGATCACCAACTATAACTTCAAAGTTAAGTCGAGGGCAATAGCTCCAACATCAATACAGTCTCTTCAACACACCATATTCAGCACAATCCAATGAAAGCAACATGATCCACTTTACAAACCAAGATTTCTATCCCCTCATCCATATACCTATCAAGCCGCTAAGGCTTACCTCTATTCAAAAAATTCTAAAAAACTCATTTTTCCTACTTTTTCTAAAAATAAGTTCCTTCAAAAGGGAATCACTTTTTCAGCCAAGCCTCCGAGGCCATCTTCTACTCAAACATATTAAAAAAAATTCAAAAACACATTTTTTCTACTATTTATCAAGGAAAAAACCCAACAGCAAATTAAAGTGCGTGTAGAGTAAGCCACTAAATCCAGATAATCAAACAAAATGTGCATATCTTTTTGCCTTGTTTGACTCTCTTTTTAGGTGCAATGCCTCTACATCAAGCATGAAATATGGTTAAATGCCAATATCCCACAGTCAGCAGGGAGTGATCAAGAAAATCTTGAGGATCCATCCCTCAAGGGTAAAAAGGTCACCTGTAACATCCCCAGGGAAAAATAAATATAAAAAAAGGTCATCGAAGAAAAAATGTTCTTAAGAGGAAAAAAGAATTTACCCGATCACTCACCAGGTCATTCAAGCCCGATCGGCACTATCCCTTCACCTGCCTGAGGTAACCCAAAAGATCGTATCACTGCCGTTTGGCATCTCCTGCACCCTGACGGTCGGCACCTCCCTGAAAATTTGTACAAAAATTCCCCCAAAATACGAGAGAATCTCGAAAAATCTCCAGAAAATTCCTAAAATTACCAAATAAATTTTAAAACCTCTTTCACCAAGAAAAACATTTTTTTCCAAACCTCTAAAATCCCCATTGGTATTAATACCACATTTTCTCCCAGAATTATTTCTCCAGGGGAATTCCCTAATCCAATTTGATATTTACCCAGCAACGTCTCCAAAATACATAGCAAAAATTAAAAAATTCTTCAGCAGGCTGCACTCAATCCTCGAATTAATGTATTTTCCCCAGTGGAGTCTCCAAACTTTCCAAAGAAAACTATGCCCCATAACTTACTTAAGCCCTCAGAATTGGCTTCGACTCGCAGAATTGGTCACACTCTACTTAAGCCCTCAGAATTGGTCACTCCTACTTAAAGTCCTCAGAATTTACCTCGACCAAAAGAATTGGTCGCTTTAACTTAATCCCTTAGAATTGGATTCAACCCTCAGAATTGGTCACTCCTACTTAAAGCCCTCAGAATTGGCTTCGACCCTCAGAATTGGTCCCTCCTACTAAAGTTCTCATAATTGGCTTCGACCCGTAGAATTGGTCATACTCTACTTAAGCCCTCAGAATTAGCTTCAAACATAAGAATTGGCCACTCCTTCTTAAGCTCCTCAGAATTGACCTTGACCCGTAGAATTGGTCACTTTAACTTAAGCCCTTAGAATTGGCTTCGAGCCTCGTAATCGGTCGCTCCTACTTAAAGCCCTCGGAATTGGCTTCGACCCTCAGAATTGGTCATTCCTACTTAAGCCCTCAGAATTAGCTTCGAAGCTCAGAATTGGTCACTCCTACTTAAAGCCCTCAGAATTGGCTTCGACCCTTAGGATTGGTCACTCCTACTTAAAGTCCTCAGAATTGGCTTTGACCTTTAGAATTGGTCGCTCCCACTTAGGCCCTCAGAATTGGCTCCAAACCTCAGAATGGGTCGCTCCCACTTAAGCCCTCAGAATTGGCTTTGACCATTAGAATTTCTCACTCCTACTTAAGTTCTTAGAATTGGATTTGACCCGCAGAATTAGTCACTACAACTTAAAGCCTCCAAAATTGGCTTCGACCATCAGAATTGGTCGCTCCCACTTAAGGTCCTCAGAATTGACCTCAGCCCGCAGAATTGGTCGCTTAAGCCCTCAGAATTAGCTTTAACCCTCATAATTGGTCACTTCTACTTAAGACCTCAGAATTGATAGCTCCTACTTAAGACCTCAAAATTGACTTCCACCCTCAAAAAATTGGCCCCTCCAACTTAAGCCCTCAGAATTAGCTTCGACCTGCAAAATTTATCACTTCCACCTTAGGTACTCAAAATTGACCTCAGCTCGCATAATTGGTTGGTCCCATTTAAGCCCTCAGAATTGTCTTTGACCTCAGTATTGGTCATTCCTACCTAGGCCCTCAAAATTGGCTTCGACGAGTAAAATTGATCACTTCCACCTTAGGCCTTTAAAATTGGTCGCTCCCATCTTAAGCCCTCAGAATTGTCTTCGGCCGTCAAAATTGGTCTCTCCCTACCCTAGGTCCTCAAAATTGACCTCGACCCGCAGAATCTGAAGCACCCTACATCTTTGACTTACTTAAGTCTATACTATATAGATGCTCATCTAGTTTGGAAATTGTGACAAAATTTGAGCCCCATCCCTAGTTTCCAAAGAAACCTCAGAATATACATGATACCACTATAAGTTCTTAAAGGTAGCTCACCAACACCACACACTAGGATTGCATACATACATTATATCATGCTATATTTGGTTGTGTGTGAGTTAATTCCTTTAAAATTGATTTTCTACTGTTTTTAAATTTTTTTAAATAATTTCAAAGATTTTAAAATGATTTTCAGAAATTAAAAATAATGGTTTAAAAACCTTTGGGGCTAGATTATAATTTGTTTTTATAGCATGAAATTTGGTTGGGTAGAAAGAGAAAGCGCTTGAGAATATTGTGGGTACAATTTATATTTTTAAAAATTCAAAAAACATGCGTTTTACATTGCATCTCAACCTTACATGTGTTGCCTATATAAAGGCCATAGTTTATTTTTGAACCAATCAAATCTGTTTTAAAAGCGGTGGGTTGATAGCCATTAGATTAACTTCGAATTAATCCTAATCGTTCATTTTCCCTCGATGTTCGAGATGCTTCTTCTCTCAGTATATAAGGAGACTTCGTCTATTATTTTGCAACTTTTGTTACTTTAAACTCTGAGCGAAAATAGAGAGAAACGAGAGAAGAGAGAGAAAGAGTTAGAGAGAGAGAGAGAGTTCGAAGAGTTTTTACAAACCCTAACTCAAACTTCAACCAAATCCAAACCAGAAAATCTTTTTCTGAGTGTTTTTAGTTCAAGATTTGTGAAGTTTATTCCTCTACTGCCTTATATCTCTTTTCCAACTTAATCACGTTGATTAAGTCTCTATTTCTTTGTATAGAAATTTAAGATTTGATTTCTATGATACAGATCACTTAGTTATTTGCTAGATCTGATTTCTTGTTTCGAGAAATCTAATTTTTGTTGGTTGTTTTCAAAAGAAATGTTGTTTTCAAACCTTAAACCAACAAAACCCTTTCTGATTTCATCTTACGCAAACTTTCAGACTTAGATCTAGTTTGGGATCTTGATTGGGGATTTCACTTTCAAAATTACTTCACGTTTTGTGAAATAAGTTAATGTTTTGAAATTAAGAAAGTGTATAGGATCTTGGTTAGTTTGTATAGCAAGATTCCCTCTTGATCTGCTGTTTTTTGAAAGACCCAAAGTCTGATTTATTTGACTAAGTTGATTTTAGAAACCCTTGCATCTTGAGAGATTTATTTGTAATTTATTACTCATATTGTCTATAATTAAGTGTGTGTGAGTTGCATGCATGAGTTTAGAGCACTACATTACATACACCTTCACACTACTACACTGAAAAGTGTTGGCATTGAGATATTATACCTTTAGAGTCGATATAAAGCTAAAAGGAGTAAAGTTACAAAGCTGGGAGAACATCAACAACATCAGAACCTTCGGAGAAGTCAGAACACGCCATAGGAGTTGGCGCATTTTTGAACTTAGTTTAGGTTTTATTGTGTGTCTTGATTGTTATATAGTTTGTAATCTGTTACTCGTTTTTAGTGGACTTTTTACTTTTGTGGTGTAGAGGTTATCGTGGATGTTTCCCCAATTGGGTGGGGTTTTACCACGTTAAAATTTCTTGTGTACACTTCCTCTTCCTCTCATCCCTTTCTTAAGACTGTGTTGGTTTATTTTGTTTAAAGTTTTGCTTTTCAAAACTGGTAAACCTATAACTAAAATTATTTGTTCATACTGTTTTATACATCTTGTGTTTAAAATTTGTTTTAAGAAAATAGTTTCTTCAACAAACCCTTCGGATCCATTTAGACAGTTTAATCTTGTATTAAACAACTTAAGTGGTACTTTTTCAAAATAAGCTACCCCCAGCATTTCCTTAGGTCCTTAGAGTTGGCCTCGACCCTTTGAATCGGTCATCCTTATCCCTTTAGGTCCCCATAATTGAACTCTTTCCAAAACATCATGTGGTGTCTATTCGACGACTTTCACTTGTTTCAAGCTCACCCATCGAGGGTCTCTATAGACACCACATTCTAGGACCCCCTAAGTCTCTCCTTAGGTCCCTAGCACCTCCCCATTTTGCTACAAATCGAATGCTCTCGAGCCCCGTTTGACTTTGGCCATCTCTATCGAAATATTGAAACTCAACGAATCTTCAAAGGAATTTGAATCCCCTTTCAAACGGTCCACCCCATGCGCGAATCGACATAGCGGTTCAGACGAATGAACCATTTTACAACCAAAAATCGAGCTGGAGGCCATCGGGCACTATCGAGCCCCGATTTGACCCCAATCAACTTCATCGTCAAAGTGAAATCTATGTGAATATTCGAAGGGTATTGAAACCCCTTTCTAACGATCCACCCCATGCTTGAAATGGCATAATCGTTCGGACGAACGATCTATTTCCCTCAAAAATTAATTCGGTGGACACCGGGCGCTCCCAGTCTCCATTTGACCAAGGTCAACTCTTCAGCTTGTATGATACTAAATGAATCTTTAAAGGTCACTGAATACCATTTTCAATGGTCCACTCCGTGCGCGTATCAACCTTACGGTAGCGATGAAAGACCTATTTTACTCTAAAAGGTCACCGCGCACTTTCGATCCCCGGTAGACCAATGTCGACTTTGTGAACTGAGCTAAGCTCTTCATAATGTCGAAGTACCTCTCTTAAAATTTTCAACGGTCTGCCCTGTACGCAATTTTGACTTACCGTTCGGACGAACAATCTGTTTTCGTACGATGATCTCCCGTCGAAAGGACCGATGAGCTCTTTCGAGCCTCGTTTGACATAAAGTCAACTCCTAGAACTGGGATCAGTTCAATATACTCTTTAAGGTCTCTGAATTACCTTTCTAATGGTATTCCCCGTGCATTATTTGAATCAACAAATTGCGTTCTACGACCCTTTTCCGGAAAAATCTGTACGAGACTATCGATTGGCTCCATTTCCCTGCCTATCAATAACGCGCCTAGGGTTACCTACCTATTGGTAGGGCTAGGGATATGCCAATAGGAACCCCCTTACCATATAAATATAGGTCATGAACTCACTCCCAAAACAGACCTCGGATCCATCAATATCAGTGATCTCAACAACATTCTCTTGCAATGAGCAAAGTTTCCTTATGCGAAATTCCTTTCCATCTTTCATTCCCATACTTTTCATACCCAATTTAGCAAAATCTCATTCTCTCTCATTCATCTCAACACTCATGGGAGTTCATTAAGGATCAAGATCAAGCCTTAATTCTCCAAAGAAGGTCCAAAATCCTTCTCTCTCTCTCTTTTAATTCTTTATTTTCGCATTAGTTACATAAATTCTTAGTCTAGCTTTTACTTTAGTTTGTAAACATTAATATCTCATCCTTTATTAGTTATATTGCACATACTTTCTTTTCTATAAAAAAAACAAAACAAAGGAAAAGAGGGTTACACCTATAAATTCCAACGGGATTACCCACCGCAATTTCTCATAACTAAAAGACATTTTTTACACACATACATATAATAAATTCCCCTTAGAATCTATGGGATAAACCCCACCCTTATGCCGCGTACAAACTACGTGTACTTTAATGCCTTTATAGGCTACGTAGGCGTCTTGGGCTAAAAACCGTGACTCGGGCCCAATATCTCCAATTTTTTCATTTTCACATTTGTCACCTTTTCATCTATACATTATTTTAATATACATTATATTTTTTTATCCTTATTGGTGTTTTATCCCAACATGTATTATCATTTGATTATAACGATCAACATCTGAATAAATGCATAGATCGTATTTTCTAAATTATTCTGGGAACATTCCTATGAATGACCGCACTCTATCTTTTCTATGGTATGATTTGGGCGATTCTGATCTCCATTTATATATATACACGCGCACACACTTCGTGGAGAAATAAAGGAAAACAAATAACATAAGCCCATGAGAGAACGAAAGGGCGGGATAAGTGCCTAACACCTTCCCATTCCGTAACTTAGTCCCCGAACCTTCAAACTATTGGTTCCGTAAGCATCAGTTTGTCTTTGATGTCGTTATCTCGAGGCGACGATATGTTCTTTTGCATGTTTTGTGAAAAATAGGCCGGTGACTCTATCTCTTTACATTCACCCCACACCGACGACGGTCGAAGCGCTCTCAGAGAAAGCTGGCACGAGACCTTTATCTCCCCCTCTTTTATTCCCCCCATAAGGATAGAATAGAGAGAGGAGAGATATGAGGATAGCCACAACATCGAAGGAACCCTACTTTTGAATTAGTATGGAAATTCTATGTAACCTTGTATTTTTATACAATAAAAAGTAGAAATAAATATTATATATTTGCTTGTGACGTGTGACATCATTATTTATATATATATATATATATATATGAGAATTATCACATACATCATGCTCTATACATCATTCATACATTAAACCTAGTTCTCGACCATATTTTTTTTTCAAATTTTTTATTGTTCTCTTGAAATTAACCTTCCACTAAACCCATGTTTAAAAAAGTAGGTCAAAATACATTTTGTAGCTATTTTTAAAAAATCCCCAAAAAACTGCTCAAAATACCTTATTTATAAGGGTTTGCGCCAAGATTTTTTTTTATGTTTTTTTATATATAACTACAAAATGTATTTTGTCCTAATATTTTGAACATGGGTTGGTTGGATGGTTAATTTCAAGAGAAAAATAAAAAATTTGGAAAAAGATTTTCTAGGGCGTAGAACTAGGCGTGATGTATGGTGTGATGCATACATCATGATGCAGGTGAGCCTTCCTTATATATATATATATAGGTGTTATATAAATAAATCAAAATTTAAGGCACGGTAAAATATTAATTAACTATTTTAATGTGACTGTATATTATGGAAGACTATAGAAGAGTTCGATATTTAGTATCGAGTGTATCCTTTTTTGGATTATCCCATCGGTGTCAGGTTCAAATGATTGTTAAGTAGTTGATTATAATGTCATGTTACACTAAAGTGATCAATAATTAAATGATTTATGGACTTTAGTTAGTTTAATTATTAACAGTGTTGTGTTCATGATATAATTTATTGGGTTACAAATTAATTTGGTTTGCGAATATTTAAAATGATAGTTTTGACTTAAAATGGTGTAATTTAGGCCTATTGGGTTAATACAGAACTAGGAGGATTTTTAGACTATTTAGAGACTATTTTGGACCATTTAGTTAGGGGGTCATTTTGAACCCAAGCCTAATTTCAGAAATTAAGGGGCTTGATTAAATCTTAGGAGCCTCCTTATTAAAAAAATTTAACAAAAAATAAAGTTGGGGAATCCTACAAGCTTAGAAAGAGAAGGAGGCTCAAGGGAGAAAATAGAATTGAAGAATCTTGGTTTTGTTTTCATACAAAATCATTGAGGCAATTTTATTTGGAATGTATGATTGTTATTGGTTTTGATTATACATATTCATTTGAATCTTAACCTAATAATGATTACAATCTAAATTGCACGATTTAATTAACTAATTTCATAATTTACACAATTTAGTGAGATAATTAGGTTTGAATTCTTAGTATTTTGATTGAATTCGTTATAAATTTGACTATATGTTGTTAGAGATCATGTTTAGACATTGTTTAATTGGCTTGAGTCATTCAAAAGCCTTATTATTACATGCCTTACTCTGTAGAGAATTGAATCTAATTGAAAGAACTTGAAATTTTAGGGTTTTTCATTATGAAAGTGGATTTTAACTGAATCTTGTATTGGATTTGAGTTTTGATGTTAGACCTATGATTCAATCATGTATTATATGTGGATTTGATGTTTATGTGTATTATGAAACTTGAATGAAGGCTTTTGGATAATCCATGGAGGTTTGGGATGTGAATTTATGATTTGGAGATGATGCATTCCGAAGTGGGGAACCCTCAGAATATCTGTAGTGATCAATCGATCGAAGGTTGACGCTGTTAGACATTTGACATTTTCGCTTATAGTTTATTATATTGGATTTTTGGATTTAGAGTTAATCTTGGATTTGTATTTAGACTAAATTAACTCTTGTAAGCATGTTAATAAGTTAAATTGTAGGATTGTAATTTAGGACAAATAATTTTGATGCATAAATCTTATAAAAGTGACAAATTGAATAATTCACATTTAAGACTAATTTTCCATGATTACGTAGGAATTATTCTCTTGAGTTATATGAGAAATATATACTGCGTGAGTGCTCGTGGATATCGTACTAGGGTGGGGATTTTATTATGGTGCAAGATACAATGCGAACCACGATCGTGCCTCGGTGAGTAAACGAGTTTGCCATTGTCAATTTTACCCCTGGGTCCTATGTCTGGGTACCCATGTCTGAGATGATTTCATGGGGAGATTTCATCATATGGTCTTGGCTATGGTAGATTATATGAATGATTGTTAGGTGTAGTGATTTCTCCCCTTCCCGTAATGTGGTTTTTAGTTTTAGACAACCTAAGACTATACCTAGTAAATGTGAGTTATCCCCGAGGGAAATAAGGTTAGGCCTTAGTTATTTGGAGGGCTTGAGTGAGAGTCCATATATATAATACATGTTATTGATCATGTTTATGAGGTTATTAGACTTTGATATTGACTTACTTGCTTTATACACTTTAAGTTATTTTAGTGTAATTATATTCTGAATCCAGTAGTGTAATGATATTCTGAATCCGTTAGTTTTACTCATTTGTGTAGAATAAAATTTAATCATGGGTTCATTTGGGATTGAGATTGTATTTACAAGTGAAATTTAGGATTGTTGGATGGTATAAATTTAAAAGACTTTAAAATGTGAGAGGCAGATGCATAGTTATGATTTTTCCCAATTTTGGTTATACTTTTATTCTATTTAGACTTGATGTTAATGTTGTGGATTTTAACATTTCAAGACCTAGATTGTTAGTGCACCCATAACCTTGACTGCTCTTGTTAGCATCATCTCATCCTTGTTTCTATTTTTAGGATGTAGTTTTTTCCTTGCCCTGCGTGCTTAGCCATTATTTATGTTATTTTAATTTCCATTTGAGAGGTTGTATAGTACTCTATTAAGTTATATTGGGGGGAGATTTATGGATTGTATGATATGTTAGTTTGTTAGAGATTACCTTCATGTATTGATATAATATTTTGTTAGGTAATTTTTAGTTGGTTGATTCGTAGTTCATTTAGTATATTTTCAGATTTTTGCATGCTTAAATGGTATTTAATTGCTTAGAGTCTTGTATTATTTAATTTATAATTTATCAATCTGTTATTAGATATTACGGGGTGTTACAGTTGGCATCAGGGTATTTCAGGTGGTTGTGTACTAGGGTCTTTAATGTGTTTGTCGCTTTCTGGCGTTGCGTTATTTGGTACTTTAGATCCTTACATTTAGCATTTGTAATATATATTACTTGTATGTTATTAATGCACTTTTGTTTACTATCTTTCAAATGGTAAACACTCGTAGAGTACAAAGATGACCACGCCCGATCGAGAGTGCAGAATCAGAGGTAGCTACACCTCAGCAACAGTGGCTACGATTATAACAACGATGTAGCCACAACAGCCACAACAGCCACCACCACCTGTGGTTTCACCTATACCTGCCCCTCCTGGTACTTCTTCTTTTGAGAATTCTCGGAAAACATTTGTCAAGACTTACCTCCCAGAGTTTCTGGGATTCACTGATCCTATGATAGCACTTCAGTAGAGGCACGATATTGAGTGTCATTTTCAATAAGTGGAGTGCACCGAGGCTCAACAACAGATGTTTATGAGTTTTAAGCTAGCGGGGTACACATTATACTGGTAGGAGTCTACTACAACCGCTAATGGTTTGTCACAGTTGACCATAACAGAGTTTTGGGCAAAGTTTGAGGGGAAATATTTCCCGTTGTCACAGTAGAAGAGGTTGAGGGACCATTTTTATAGACTAAAGTAGGAGGATAGGACGATTACAGAGTATAAACGAAAGTTCACTCGTACGTAAGGATCCCTAAAGTTATAAAAGACCAAAATATCCTCACAAACTTTTAAAGAACCATAACTCGACCTATATTCCACCACAATACCCAAAACTTATATAAAATTGAACCCTTTAACGTCGACTAATTTAAATTTTTAACCTAAACCCCTGAAATTTTATAAAATTACACAAATTCCCCTTGAATAATTAAAATTTATCAAATAAAATACCAAATAAATATTAAACCTCCTTTTTAGGAACCAAACTCAAAATCAAGATATTTACACTTTTTCCCTGCTAACAAAGCATCCAAATCAGTAGAAAATGCCATATTTGACATGGATAAAATGCTCCACACGTGTGAAAACCTTGTGATTAAAATCTATCTACTTAAAATAAGGAACCTCCGTTATACACAATCAACCGCCCTTAGTCTATACTATAAATACCCCATGAATTCCAGCCTTGAAAGTCACCAGTTGAGTAAAGCCAAACTTGTCCGTTTCACTCCAAACTGGTAATCTATGATTTTATGCACCAATTATTATTTTATTGTACATAATATTTTTTTCACTATAAAAAAACATAATGTAATCAAAGAACCCAAGCATTTACATTAGAATGGTCTTTATAGGCAGAAACACTCAAAACCTCCATTAAAGCTTGAGCTTTAATGGTGAACCACCATTTCTTGAATTTGAACCTATTTCAAAATGAGGAATGAGTTCCTTATGAGCCCAGGAGCTCAAGTGCAATGGCCATTTTAAAAAAAAAGATAAGTTTTGAACCCCAATTTTTCAAAGGTGTTTTCAAAGTTCAAAAACTTCAAATTCAAAATTCTCTTCAACCAGGATACCTCAACCCTTTAACCAAAGTCAAACTCTGCCCTAGGATAGAGAAAACCCTTCCATAAACTTAAAATCCATTGCCATATTCTATAACTCCACGAATGTTTGGTCAAAATTTCTGGAAAAATTACAGTAGGTTAAACTCGAGCATTTTTAACCTCAATCCATGAAAGATATATATTTGGATTCCTTATAAAAAATTAAGTTGGATTAGTTCCGAAATTATCTAAAATGATTTAAGAGATCGGGAGATATTTAAGTTCTATGTTTTGTCAAAACCTAAGTCAACTATCGAAAGATTGAAGATGAACTTTTCAACAAGAAATATTGACCAAGCACATGAGGGTGCATGGCCAATCAAAATTTTCTTATTTTTTTTTTTAAATTTTTATTAATTTTTCTAGTCAAAATGGTATAAGGTAAAGCATTCTTTGGTCATACCTAGCTCAAATTAAGCCAAGGTTTTGATTTAAAAGTATTTTTATTTACAACTTTATCCCCCTTATTTTTTATATTTTGAATTTCAATCCTAACTTTTTGCCATCTATTCTTTGATAAATTTTAAGCAAAAAAGTCTTCTACATCATTTTCCAAATAGGATCTTAAACCCTATATTTTAAACTCTAAAAAATAATTATAAAATAACCCCTAAAATTTAAAGAATACACTTTTTATTTTTATTTATTTTTCTTTCCAATTAAATCTTGTCCCTACAGTATACACTTATAATAATGATAATTAATAGATAATCAGGCACCTGACACTCCCGATCCTAACTCCATTCTATTTTAAACACATTCTTCGGAGCTAACAAGTAGGTTTTGCCCTTTTAAGAGTATTTTTTGCGTATTTGATATAACTGCTATGGATATCACACTATGATAGCCATAAATTACTTTTAGTATGTTCATGTTATAATACTGCCATACTACATATGTTGTCAAATATCATTGATATCTGAATATGGATCATTTGATCAATTTAAACCCTTCTCTCTGATAACTGATTTCATGAGGCTACTACACATGATTAATCAGTTCACCCAAGTATTTATGTGTTAAATGTCTTTATTACAAGCATCCGTATAACTTAAGGAGTAGACTGTCGTGTTATCCCACGAAACTTTTCTACTTTTCCGGTCTTAAGATATTTTGAGAACCTAGTTATGCTACATATATATTAATGCAATTCTTACGAAATGTGCATAGCCTGGTTATTTGAAATCCAAAGGTTTTAGATTATTATTTGGTTATATAGATATGCTTGAGTCTTTTATACATGTTAGTAAACTGATAATTAAGGGATTATCCAGTTAAAAATCCTTGACTTTCTTCTCTGTTTGTAAGAATTATTGTTTATGCTTAATTTGTAATGTTTCTTCAGTAATAGTTAATTCCATACACGCCTAAAACCTCTATATAAATGTATTTGTTGGTTAAAACTAACTTAGCATACTTGTGTGAATTCTTTTTTATGTCCAGATGTTTCAGGAAAAGAAAGTCGTACCCACTCCCTTTTGTGATATGCACAAATCACTTATATGCTTATATAACTATATGAAAAGAGATTAAGGAAGATATAATCGAAGAATGGTGTTTCTCCATGACATACGTCATCTTTAATTTATGGGATAAAATGTAAAATCTATAATTCACCCCTATCTTGGTGGTACAATATATATAATACGAAGTTAGTTATCGCTATAATGAATAAAAAAAATCGGCCTTAATTTTAGTTTCATTGCTTTGTTACTATTTTATACATTCATACTAAAACATGGAGTGATAAGTTGGTATCAGAGCGTGATTTTAAAATTTGTCGGGTTAGAATCCTATACGGGAATAATATAGGATATTAGTTATTTTACATTTTTCGTAACATCTTTTTTCTCATTATATGTTGAATTTGTTTTGCAACATGAATATCTGGGATTCTCTTCTATTTAATTTTGATATAACTCTAACAAATAGATGGGAAAATACTGTAAAGCAACATGCAATTCTTAAACTCAACATCATCGTTTGAGAAGCAGATGGTGATTAGAGAAACTCGAGATCTGTCGTAAAACATATTATATAAACCAACTGGATATCTAGTGAGGAACAAGTTATGAGAAAGATGTGATAATATGCTGATAACCTAATTATCCTCCAAGAAGTTATTAATCTTACTTGGAATGATATCTATTATCCACTCCCACTCCAAACTAAAGACACGTCCATTAGAGAACTTTTCATCGAAGTTTCCTCCGACTCCTCCAGTAGCTCAATCGACGATGATCCACCGAAACCCGATGACTTCGACATTGTTCTCGACTCTAACACATCTGAAAACTAATGTTGATGCTACCAAGTAAAGGAAAAATGATACGCATCCTCCTATTAGTAGTATAACTAATAAGTAGCCTATAGATATCGGGGAAATTCTACAAACATAGGTGGAGTTTAAGCTTGTAGTATGTTGTATAAAGTGAGTGTGCCTAATCTGTATACATGCTTAGGTTGATAATATGACAGTATGCTAATTTAATATAAACTGCAAGTTATAACAACTTTTTTGTATAATATATGCTAGTTAAAAGTTGATTATATATGTTTTATCCTTAGAGCTCTATTCTTATGCACCATACTTATTTAAATGTTATAATTTATTATGCTTTAGGATGGTTAACACTCGCACCCCTTCCATTGAATCCTGAACTGACCAGACTCACACTGAAGGAATTATGAAATGCCTTCAAGAATTAACATCTCTCTCTAGGAAGTAGTAAACACTATTTCAACGCCCGATTCAGGAAGAATTTACAAATGAAACACGCCGAATGAATGATCTTAAGTAATTTCTAAGACAACGATCCCCTTCTTTTCTTGAAAATCCTGGATCAAGTGAGGCTAAGAAATGAATATGCCAAATTATGAAGATATTCAATGGGGTAGGAATTGCTGCCAATCTCTAAGTAGTTTTAACATCATATATGTTTGAAGGTGAAGTTGATTTCTGGTGGTAAGTTATAGCCGGAGGTTGTAATGTAGTCGCCTTAACCTGGGAATAGTTTGAAGAAATCTTCTTCAAAAAGTACATATCTGAGACCGAAAGAGACCAGTTTTCCTTGGATTTTTTTAGATTACAACAAGATAACATGTTCGTAGGCCAGTATGAAGTCAAGTTTACCAATTTATCCCATTATGCATTCGACTATGTGAACACTAAAGTCAATAAATGTAAGCATTTTGAGATACGATTACACCCAAGAATTAAAACCTTCGCCATACGTTTTGAAAAATTGATATTTTTTCCAACTTCTTAAAGTTGCCTCCATTATTGAACATAATCCTGTATTCGGTGGATACTTATGCTCATCCAATCCCATTAATAAGAACAACTATGTTTTTATAACTTTACCTAGATCCCGAGTCCAACCTTATTCCAGCCTTATTGGACAAATCTATCCCCAAATTTTCCATAGCACTAGCAATCCAGTGATTTAATTCCATGAGTGTTAAGAGGTAGGACACATTCTTCTGCAATGTCCTAAGTTTTACCCACTAGTGATGAGAAGTAGACCTGGTACTTCCCTGATATCTAGAGGAACAACCTCTTCTTACAATCAACGCACGTCTTATAAAATTGGTAGAAAGCCTGAGTCAGTCCCCAATCGTGGAAATAATTGTTTTATATTTATATTGCTTATATGGAATTTACATGACATGATAGATGGTACAATACTTTTTTATAACTACCCTACTCATATCTTATTTGATTCTGGATCAACTCACTCAACCATTAGTCTTAAACTAGCTGAAATTATATAAATTTTAACGAAATCATTAGATACTCCCTTGGAGATAGAATTACCTACCAGTGAAATTAACAAACCTACTTAAAGGTATGACGATTGTAAAATTCAGCTAGGTATAGGTACACTCTTTTTTAATTTAATAATCTTAGATAGTTTGATATTATTATTTAAATGGATGTATTATCAATACATCATGCGTATATCGATTTTTATTTAAAAAGAGTATAATTTCAAGACCAAGAAAACCATTATTTTATGTTCCAAGGAACCGACCAGTCTGAGACTTTGACATCCTAATACAAAGTACCAATTCCCCTTTGCTTTCTAGAATCTTAAAATAGTTTGATGATGTTTTTACAAAAGAGTTTCCTGGAATACCACCCTCCCGAGAAATTGAATTTACCATCAATCTTTCCCCAAATACTTCCCCTATCTTGATATCTACATATCGAATGTCTCCTCTAGAACTCGTGAACTTCATACCCAACTACACGATCTACTTAAAAAGGGTTTTATTCGCCTTAGTTCATATCCTTGGGGGGCATCTATTTTTCTTGTAAAAAAAGTGATGGAAGTTTTAGATTGTGTGTGGACTACCGTAGGTTGAATTCCGTAATAATCAAAAATAAATATCCCTTACCTATAATTAGAGATTTATTTGATAAACTTAGGGGTGAAATGATCTTTTCAAAGATAGACTTGCGATATGGTTACCATCACTTACGAGTAAGAGAAGAGGATATTCCAAAAACTGCATTCGAACTCGTTATGGACATTTTGAATTTACTGTGCTGCCTTTTGGATTAACCAATGCACCTACAACCTTTATGGACCTCATGCATTGGATATTAGAACCTTTTCTTGATGAATTTGTAATCATATTCACTGATGATATTCTTGTTTACTCCAAGAATCTCAAGGAATATGCCCAACATTTAGAGATAGTATTAGGTACCCTAAAGAACCACTATTTGTATGCTAAAAAGAGAAAATGTGACTCCTTGATGAAGAAAGTAAATTTTTTAGGACATATGATTATGAAATTAGAATCCAAGTCGATCCAGTAAAGATTGCAACCATTTTGGAATGGAAAACTCCAACTAGTGTCACCAAGTTTAAAATTTTGGACTGGTTTATTATTACTGCCATTTTGTGGAAGGATTTTCCAAAATTGAATTCCATTGATGAAGTTAACTAGGAAGGAAATACCATTTATATGAACTTCTAATTGTGAGAGGGCCTTCAAAACTTTAAAATATAAGTTGGACACTGCTCCCGTACTAATCATTCCTTCTAGTGATGTATACATCGATTCCTCATTATAAGGTTTAGGTTATGTACTGATGCAAAAAGGATAGGTAGTTGAGTATGTATCTCGACAACTCAAGACTAATGAGTGTAATTATCATATTCATGATCTTAAGTTAGCAGCCATAGATTTTGCCTAAAAAATATAGCGTTGTTATCTATACGATGAAGAAATTCGAGTGTTTTTGGACCACAAAATCCTAAAATACAACTTCACCCAAAGAGACTTGAATTTAAGATGAAGACGTTGGAAGTAATTTTTAAACATTATCGATTAAAGTTAGACTACCATCCAGGAAAAAAATATTAGAGCCGATTACCTAAGCCGAAATCCCCTTAGAAAACTTAATAACCCGATTTCTTATGATGTTGCTACTACCATAGAACAATATAATCTTCAGCCGACCCATCCTTTATTAAAATTCACTAATATCATTACCTACCCAAGTCCGAGGAAAAATATTTTAGAACAACATCTTCAAGAGACCTTTATTATTAAACAACAAATCGAAGGTAAGGCCAAGGAATTGTCATACGAAAAGGATATAGGTCTACGATTTAGAAATAGATTATATGTACTTGATCAATTGTCCTTACGAGAAGAAGTGTTACAATAAGGAAATAGGTCTAAGATTTAGAAATAGATTATATCTCTATTATAACTTAGTCAAAGTCAACATCACTTATAAAGAAAGATGAACTACTCATGAAACACTACAACTTTTATATAAATACCCCCTAAAGTTATAAAAAAAATAAGGTACCCCTATAAACTTTGAAGGATCATAACTTGACTTATATTTCACCCCAAGACATAAGCCTTATATCAAATTGAAACTTTAGACCTCAACTAATTTAATTTTTCAACCTTAACCCATAAACAATCATAAAATTAAACAAATTCCCATCAAATAAAAGAAATTCGTTATATAAAATACCAAATAAATAATAAACCTCCTCTTTAGGGACCAAACTCAAAATCGACATATTTGCACTTCGCCCCCTATCAACAAAGCATCTAAATCAACAAAAAATGTCAAATTTCACATGGATAACACCCTCCATACATGTGAAAACCATGTAATTAAATTATGTCCTTATGAAATAAGGAAGAATCCACCTCCCTTATACACGAGTCAACTACCCTTAGTCTATACTATAAATACCCCATGAATTCTAGCCTTGAAACTCACTAATTCAGTAGAACCAAACTTGTATTTTTTCACTCCAAACTGGTAATCTACGATTATATGTACCATTATTTATTTTTGTTATCCAAAATATTTTTTGCACTATCACAAAGCACAACCCAAGCAAAGAACCCAAGCTTTTATGTGTAGAATGGCTTCATATGCGGAAACACTCAAAACCACCATTAAAGAGCTTTAATGGTGAAACACCATTTCTTGACTTTAAACCTATTTTAAAGTGAGGAATGAGTTCCTTTTGAGACCGGGAGCTCGAGTGCATTGGCTACTTTAAAAAATAAATAAGTTTTGAACCCCAATTTCTCAAAGGTGTTTTCGAAGTTCAGAAACTTCAAATTCAAAATTCTCTTCAATCGTGATACCCTAACCCTGAAAACCAAAGCCAAACTCTTCCCTAGGATAGCAAAAACCCAACCATAAGCTTAAAATCCATTGCCATATTCTGTAACTCCATGAATATTTGGTCAAAATTTATTGAAAAAATACAATATTTGAAACTCGATCATTTCTGAAGCTCAATCCATGAAACCTATATATTTGGATTCCTCATGAAAAATTAGGCTGGATTGGTTCGAAATCATCTTAAATGGTTTAGGAAATTAGAAGATATTTTAGGTCATAGTTTTGTCAAAGCCTAAGTTAACTATCGAGAGGTTGAAGATGAACTTTCAACCAAAAACCTTAACCAAACACGTGAGAGCGCGTGGCCAATCAAATTTTTCTTATTTTTTTCCAATATTTGTATTAAATTTTTCTTGCCAAAATGGAATAGGGTAAGGCAGTGGTTGTCAAATCTAGCTCAAATTACAGAAAACCATGGTTTTGGTTTAAAAGTATTTTCAGAAAATTATAAATTGACCTTTTTTTTCTATTTTGAATTTTTACCCTAATTTTTTTTCACATATTCTTTGATAATTTTTAGGCCAAAAAATCTAACAACATTTTCCAAATAGGACCTTAAACCCTACATTTTAAACTGTTAAAATTAATTATAAAGCAACCCATAAATTTTAAATAATGCAGTCTTTTCATTTTTTATTTCCAATTAAATCTTATCCCAATAGTATACACTTACAATCATGATAATTGACAGATAATCAAGAACCTGACCCTCCCGACCCCAGTATAACCAATTTTAAACATGTTCTTAATAGCTAACAAGTAGTTTTTGCCCTTTTAATAATAATTTCAGCATATTTGATATAACTACACTGTGATAGTATGTGCATGTTATGATACTGTCGTGCTACTTACGTTGTTAAATATCATTGACATCTGAATACGGACCATTTGGATCAATTTAAATCCTTCTCTCTAATAAATGATTTCATGAGGTTACTGCAAATGATTGAATCGATTCATCCAAGCATTTATGTGCTAAATATCTTTGTTACAAGCACCCGTATAACTTAGAGAGTAGAATGTCGTGTTATCCCACGAAACTTTTCTACTTTGCCTATAGGTATCAAGATATTTTGAGAGCCTAGTTATATTACATATATATGAATGCAAAATGTGGTTATCCTGGTTATTTGAAATCCAAAGGTTTTGGATTATTATTTGGTTATACTGATATGCTTGATTCTTCTATACCTACTAGTAAACTAGTAATTATGGGATTATCCATTTAAAAATCCTTGACTTTCTTCTCTATCTAAAAGAATTAATTTTATGCTTAATTTATAATGTTTCTTTAGTAAAAATTTAAATCCATACATGCCTCAAGCCTATATGTAAATATATTTGTTATATAATTAGTTCAACTTTACGTAGCATACTTGTGCTAATTCCTTTTTACCTCCAGATATTCCAGGATAAGGAAGCCAAACTCCCCCTCCCTTTTTGTGATATGCACATATCACTTTTATGCTTGTATAACTATATGGAAGGATATTAAGGAGGACGAAAGAAAATAATGGCCTTTCTCCACGACTTACAACATCTTTCATTTTTGGGATAAAATGTAGCACATATAATTCACCCATGTGTTGGTGGTAAAATATATGTAATATGATGTTAGTTATCGCTATAATGAATAAAGTTTTGTTTTCGGCCTTAACTTTAGTTTCATTTCTTTGTTACTATGTTGTAAATTTATACCAAAAACAGGGTGTGACAGTGCATGAAAACCACAGTTGTCTATAATCAGATATATATATCCCCTATCCCAATCCAATAATTCAGATCGTTATTTCCTTCTTAAAATGTAATTTTGTGCCCCTAAACCCCAAATATGGTCTAATATTTATTAGGGTCAATTCTTATATATAATTGCCAATTTCCCATGTTAAATTGTGTAGTTTTTAACATACAAACTTCATATCCAATTTCTACCTTAATATGTGATGGGAATTACCTAAATACATGTAAAAAACTAGTTTATCAAATGATTCCATATAAGTAAGAATATCACAAAAAGAATATATAATTCTCTAACCTAATTCAATTTTAACTAAACATGCAATTCGAAGAATTTGGGTTTATTCAATTTTATACCCAAATCATCATTTCTTCATATATCAAATAATCCTAAATGCTCCTACACCATTTTAATAATTTATAAAAAAAAAATTGTTTTGGTAGAAATCATTATATACATCATGAGAGCAGAGAGTATAACCATTTTTCCTTATATGATGAATATAAATCCTAATTTGTGTAATGAAATCCCCGGGTGTGTAGAAAGATCCCTCCTAAAATAAATAATATAATTGTTCTTCAAGAAAATCCTCAAAAGCCTTGTGAATTCGAAAGATGAATTGGTGTGAAGTTTTAGTAGATGTTGTTGTTAGTTTGTGAGTTTAGAATAAAAAAATTTCAAAAATAAAAATTCGGAGATCTCAATTTTAATCACACCTTAAAATTTAATTGCCCCGGTTTAATTTAATTAAGAAAAGAATAAAACATAACACAAATTCTCAAAAAACATCGATGATTTAGGCCACTCTCAAAATAATAATCCATGTTGTCCATAAATCAGATGTTCCTAATTATCCAATTTATTAGCACACGAATTATGCAACATTATAAAATATTGAGACATATGCAAATAAATAAGTAAATGCAGCAAAATAATTAAAAAACAAACATAAATGTCAGTTTCATTGTGGCTCGAATTTCTTCTTAAAGTGAAACTCTTCAAATTCAAGAGTCCTTGTTGTAGAATACTTCCTCATGGTCAAGAGTCCAACTGAAAGTAATCTTTATCAAAATAAAGAGTTCTTGAGGATCTTGAGAATTAGAATATCATCTTCCTTGCTCAGGAAACAAAATGGAGAAGAACCATCATGAACAACCATAAAAAAACCATCCCAAAAGGCTAAAACTAGCAGGTTGTCAGTGGGGTGATCGATTGATCGATAAGGGGCCGATTAATCCACCTTGACAGGACTTATCTTCTATTTCCTCTCGAAATTGTTTAAAAAACATCTCCATAGCCATTCCAAACCTTCATAAACCTTCGTGAAACTTTTCTAAATACTTAAACCAACCCCAATGCATGATTCTTAGTGAATAACAATAATAAATCTCCTCCCAAATGCCTCAAAATACAAATGTATGAAATAATTAAAAAAATAATCATTACAACCATATCGAATCTAGATGCGAAATCTAATGACGGATAAACTACCGTAGGATCCTATCACACATAAAAATAATGCGTGGCCATGATGGAAGGGGTATACACGAAGAATCTATTCGAAACCATATTAGTATGAAAGCATATACAAAGATACACCATTCCACAACCTGCAAACTAACGGTTTTAAACTTTGGACGATATGAATCTTTCCAACGGATGATTAATCTACACCAAAGTCTCTGATACCAATTGTTAGGTATCGATATATGTAGAATAAAAAATTTCAACCATGGAACTTTCAATAATGAAAGCTAGGAAAGAGGTCAAACCAGAAACTAGGTATGAAGAACGAACCGTGGGTTTAAAACACAATATGATTTTTAGATCCGGTTGTAATCCAATAGGGAGAAAAGTATTTGTTGATGATGAAGGGTGGCTTTGTTTTGAATATCCAAAACTTTTCTTAAGCCTTTTGAACGCTAGGATCTTCTGGTGTAGAATCCTCCCCAAAGTCAAATGTTGTCAAATAATAAAATTATTGCAAGTGCGACAGCTATTATGGTATAGCTAATGCAAGTGAGGGTTGAACCCACTAAGATTTTATCAATTCGTAACAAGTTACAAACTTTCCAACTAGACTGAATTTTTTTAACAATAAGCTTAAGAGAAGAAATAAAATAAAATAAACTATAAAAATCAAACTCAGGATATGTGATAAGTATGAGAAAATTACTAGGACATCATATCCATTTATCGTTCATGCTCGTTGGTGATTAGTTAGTCCAATTCTCAATATCTTTTTATAACTCAAAATATTACCGACTCTCGTCGTGTAAATTTTGGAATATGAAACGTTAAAGTTCAAAAAATATTTTTATATCACTTTTAGATGGCATAAATTTGCATTCCCTTAAAAAATTAAAACTCACTTATAAGAATAACTTGTCAAACATAAGCATGGACTACCAAACGACTTAACACATGTATAATTTATCAAATTTAAGCATAAATTATCAAAGAATATTAATTTTAAAATTAAAATAAAAAATTTAACTCCGCCTGTGTCGTGCTAAATTTCTTATTTTTTGACACTGCCGGTCCCAAGCCCGGAAAAAGGAGGAGGGTTGCCTTAGGTAGCTGACAGCCAGCGTAAAACTTTGTCATATCCTTATAAACATGAATCATATGAATATGCGTGCTAATGCTAGGCATTCCCCTTAAGTGATGCGTTGCGCCTGCCACCGGGTGTCTCGAAAAATAGGCAAGGGGCGTCGCATCAGCGCCCGAATTCGATGATAAATACGCAAGGGTTCCTGCAACAAGATGGACGTGTGCGGGTAAAGAAGCTAGTCCAGGATACTAGACTTAGGTTAGCGACTTGGAACATAGGGACTATGACAGGAAAAAGGGATGGAGTTAGTAGATACCATGATAAGATGAAAAGTTAACATAAATTGTTTACAAGAAACTAAATGGGTCGGTGAGAAAGCTAGAGAAATAGAAAATACAGGATTTAAATTATATTATACAGGAAACATATAAATAAGAACGGAGTTGGAATAATAGTAGATAAAAACCTTAAGGATGATATCGTAACCATTATTAGGAAAGGTGATAGACTTATACTTGTAAAATTGGTATTAGGTAAAAACATAATTAATATTATTAGTGCTTATACACCCCAAGTAGGATTAGATGAGCACACTAAAGTACAATTTTGGGAACAAATGGATGAACTAACTCAAGAAATACCTCTAGGTGAGAAAATCTATATAGGTGGAGATTTTAATGGCAATGTAGGAGAAGATCGTGTAGGATATGAGATAGTGCATGGAGGGTATGGTTTTGGAGATAGGAATGACGGGGGAGAGTCTATCTTAGATTTTGCGATGGCTTATGATTTTGTACTAGTAAATACATATTTTAAAAAGAGACTTGAACACTTAATAACTTATAAAAGTGTAATGCATAAGAGACAAATAGATTTTTTCATTACTAGGAAAGGAGATCGATTAACATGTAAAGATTGTAAGGTTATCCCGGGAGAGAGCTTAACCTCACAACACAGGATAATGGTGTTGGATATAAATATTAAAAATCAATCACGAGTGCGAAAAGTGAAGATTAACCCACGAACTAGGTGGTGGAATTTAAAAGGTGAGAAATTAGAACTATTTAAAGATAAAGTATTAAATGAAGCAACATGGAATAGTGAAGAAGAAACTAACATAATGTGGAATAAGATGGCCACATGCATTAGGATAATATCAAAAGAAATTCTTGGAGAATCAAAAGGCAAAGGGCCACAATCTAAAGAAACTTGGTGGTGGAATGAAGAAGTACAGAATATAGTAAAAATTAAAAGGGAGTGCTTTAAAACATGGCAAACAAATAGAAATGAAGAGAATTTTGAGAAATATAAATGGGCTAAAAAGGAAGTTAAGAAAGTGGTAAGAGATGCTAAGTTAAAAGCGTATAATGATCTTTATACAAAATTAGGAACACAGGAAGGGGAAAAAAGTATTTATAAGCTTGCTAAACTTAGGGATAGGAAAACAAAAGATTTTAATAACGTTAAGTGCATCAAAAGTGATGATTCGAGAGTCCTAGTCAAAGATGATGAAATTATGGAAAGATGGAAAAACTACTTTGAGAGGTTATTAAATGGAGATGATGGGAGTAGATTAGATATAGAGGAACTTAGGGAGACTCGAGAAGATATATTTTTTCGTAGAATTAAGACAACAGAGGTCAGGATTGCTCTAAAAAGGACGAAACATGGAAGGCTTTAGAACCAGATGGTATCCCTATTGAGGTTTGGAAGTGCTTAGGGGAGGATGGAATATCATGGCTTACAAAATTATTTAATAGAATTCTAATGACTAATAGGATGCCCGATGAATGGAGAAAAAGTATTTTAGTACCTATTTATAAAAATAAAGGGGACATACAAAGTTGTTCAAATTATCGTGGTATTAAGTTAATGAGTCATACAATGAAACTTTGGGAGAGAGTGATTGAATATAGATTGAGATTGAAGACAACAGTCTCTGAGAATCAATTTGGGTTTATGCCTGGGAGGTCAACAATGGAAGCAATCTATTTATTGAGGATATTAATGGAGAGGTATAGAGAGAAAAAGAAGGATTTTCATATGATTTTTATAGATTTGGGGAAGGCGTATGATAGGATACCCTGAGATATAATGTGGTGGGTTATACATAAAAGAGGAGTGACTCGCAGATATATTGATGTGATCAAGGATATGTATGATGGTGTGATGACTACAGTAAGAACATCGGCTGGAGAAAGTAGTGAATTTTCAATTACGGTAGGGCTACACCAAGGTTCAGCATTAAGTCCTTATCTCTTTGCTATTGTTATGGATGAGTTGACTGGACAAATACAAGATGAGGTGCTATGGTGTATGCTATTTACAGATGATATTGTTTTAGTCGATGAGACTAAGATGGGGATAAATGCTAGGTTGGAATTGTGGAGAGAAACTTTAGAAACAAGAGGATTTAAAATGAGCAAAACTAAACAGAATATGTGGAGTGTAATTTTAGTAGTAATAGGAGGACAAATGGAGATGTGTTGAGATTGGAGGGTCAATAAATACCTAGAAATGACCATTTTCATTATTTAGGATCGATTATACAAAAAGATGGAGATATTAGTGATGATGTTACGCATAGGATTAGAGCAGGCTGGGTTAAGTGGAGAAGTGCGACCGACGTTCTGTGTGATAGGCCTATACCTTTGAAGTTAAAAGGAAAATTTTATAGGATGGCCATTAGACCCGCCATGTTATATGGGACAGAGTGTTGGGCAACCAAGAAACAAAATGTGTAGAAAATGAGTGTGGCAGAAATGCGAATGCTAAGATGGATTTGTGGTAAAACTAGAAAGGATAAAATTAAAAATGAACAAATTCGTGAAACGGTAAAAATAGCTCCTATAGAAGATAAATTGAGAGAAAATCGACTTAGATGGTTTGGACACGTCAAGCGTAGACCAATGGATGCTCTTGTAAGGAAGAGCGATTTAGTTAGTATTGATGGTAACCCAAGGGGTAGAGGTAGGCCTAAGTTAACTTGGTGGGATATTATAAAAAAGGACATGATATCATGTGGTTTAACCGAAGATATTGCACTGGACATAATGGAATGGAAAAATAGGAGTCATGTAGCCGACCCCAAATAATTGGGAAAAGGCTTTGTTGAGTTGGGTTGAGTCTAGTTGAGTTAAAATTGAAAATTTAAAACATCTCTCGTGTCTATTTTAATGAATACAAAATTTTATAAACATTTTAAAACGGGTAGAGAATTAACATTAATTAGAACTAATTAATAACACATTAAGTAATCTCAAAAAAATTCACTAAATCCTAGCAGTTTGTTTAAGATATAAACATTATTAAAACATATAAATATCAAGGTAAAATAAAAATTCTTATTAATAAATACTTATGAATTTGAGCTTTAAATCTTGAATCCAAATACAAAAATTTCCTCCCAAATAATTACACACTCTTGCCTCACAAACATAAAATAAATTTGCCTCTGAAATTCTCCCCTAAAAATTATGGGTGAAATAGTGATCCCAAGAGTCCAGTTTATAGTCTAAGAGGTGAGCTATTTGGTTTGGGGTGAAACTCTCTTTAATTGGACGAAAATGTGACGCCCCGCCTATTCGAATCCCCGGTGATCAGTCCATTATTAAATTAAATAAGAATCATTAATGGTTTCAATCTCAGCATCACTACCGAAATCTAATTAATTTACTAACATTCTAATGGCCCGGTGTCAAAATTTTAATTCTTGTTATTAACATGCAAATAAATATTTCACATTCACCATTCCAAATAATAACATAATAAATACTAGAACATCTGAATATATAATAGTGACTGGAATAAACACTCAAGACTGGAATCTAAATGTAATCATACATAAAAAACCAAATTCGGTACTGGAAATAAAATGGAAGTACAATGTCCCTGTAATAATCACAAACTAGGAATGGGCGACATGCCCGACTGAGATAGATAAAAGGATAAATAAGAAATGATAAATGTGGAGGGATCTACTACCAAGATCCTGCAACTTCCACAGCAGCTACAGTACATCAAATAAAGGAACTCCTAAGCCTGGCGTCCCTATGGTTGGGCACCTAAAGTGTTTTTATAAAAAAAGGATTTGAAATGGGTCAGAGCCCAAGTAAAACAGTTTAAAAACATTTTAGCAAGTTTTTAAAAAGCATTAAAGAGTACATATTAGATACATGTTAGCTTAACGGGCTCGCCCTTGAGATCCTCACCTCTCAACTATTGTGCAAGCCTAATGTACTCTTCTAAACCCAACTAGTTACGCTACCCCGCCTAAATAGTTTGACTTAAGCCTTTTACCGTCTATTAATTCACTATGCCCACCCGTATTTCCATTCAATACATTACTAAATTTCCAATCCCTATTATTTACTAGGAGTTTCCAATCAATTATTAAGTTTGCACGCGTTGAGATTAATTTAGAAACCAATATCTATAATATCTACTAAAACACCTGTAGTAGAATAAATCACACGTATATATATTTACATCACTATTAAAATATATACATATACGGCATCCCTAGGTGGAGACCTGCGATGTAGGCATACTCTGCTATCAATTCTAGGTACATCACGTACTAAATAAGGACATCGGTCTCATAATCACTCTCAAACCATAAATCAAATCACACATTTTGGAGGCAAGCATCGTTCTAAGCTTTTGCGCTACGCACACACTTAATGCGCCCAAATGACCAGTCACACCCTTATTCACACAATTAGTGCTCAAGCCCTAAGTTCTATGTTCTGAGGTACAAGTCAAAATCCCCTTCAATGGGATCATCAGAATAAGACTACCCACGACGCGAAACCTCCCGTGATAGCAAGTAGCCAATGTATGTTCACATATAAGAATTTACATAATAGGTATACATACATATATATATATATATATATATAACATCAGTATATGCATACTCTCAACCTAATGTATATGTATCATACGTAGTATACATAACTCCCGAGTATCCTACATATTATTAAATTATGATTTTACTTCTCAAAGTATATTCCCGAGCATCCCCCACTACTCGATGTATGCCATCCATTCTTTAAAGTAATTTAGTAGGTAATTCACCCATACCCTACTGGTCTAAGTCATGGTTTCGCTTTATTCCCCGTGACACAATATTAGTCCCCGAATTAGGTTTTATTATACACTCATGCCTAATTAATCTTAGTCCTAAATTCCTCTTATGTGACTAAGTCTTAGTCTCAACATGGTCTACTGGTAAATAAAAATATCTCCCATTATATTTCAAAATTACTTCAAAAGTTAACCTGATAATTTCCCACGAGTTTTAAATGAAAAAGGGAAAAATTATCTAATTCTGGGAAACCGAATTGATTCGGCCTTGGTCCAAATCGATTCGCTATCAAATTGATTCAGCCAATGAGCCGAATCGACTCGCTATAGAAGGTATCGTATTCTTCCTTTAACAGTTACGGGTTTCACTATTTTTATCACTCAAAACCTCCATTACACAGTACCAAACTCTCAACTAAACATACCTAAACATGTTACTAGCATATATAAATGATTTCTAACGTGATTGAATCATCAAATCAACAAAGAGATCCTTTAAATCGAATTAATTTAACATTATGTCCCAAAAACCCTAGATTGTCATTTTTGTTCAAGAACCCAAATTTCTTCACACGTTTTTCATACTAATTCATCAAATTCATTCTACATGCATAGGGTATTAAACCTAACATGATTCCTACCCAAGAACATGATTTTAATCTTCCAAATTTACACCAATTTTCATATATGCATGATAATAATCATCCTACGATAACATGGATGTTATATATGCTCAAGATTAGCAAGATAAATACTTTACTCAATTAGTAGGTCTGAATCTCTGCAGAAGAATGGTATGGTTGGTTTTCTTTCCTCCTGATCTACGCTCCGACGGTGGTTGTGGTAAGGAAAGCCTTTGAAACTACTCTCCTTCCTCCTCCTTTGGCCTCTTTGTGGTTTGGTAACTTCTAGCCCTAACTCCTTCACCCTAAAAATTGATATAGACTTAGAAATTTCGTAGGCCCTTCTACTTCAGAAATCCAAAAGACCAAAATACCCTCTCGGGGTGCCGGTTTGGCCTAAAAATGCCCCGGGACCCAAACTAAACTCCCGAGTGCACTTTTCTGACTAATTTGACCCCTTTGAACACATTGGTGCACTTGAAATGACCATTTGAATTATCTAAAATGAAATTACATTTTATTTCCCAAAATTAAGTCTCGACACAACTGACACGCGCATCCCGACTAAATTTATCGTAACTGTCGTATTTCTCACTCACGACAATCATAATACTTCTTTTTCAATTTTATTACTCATTCACTAAGTAATATTCAATATAAATAAATATTAAACCTTGTCTCTCTAATTAATATTATTTTAATTCGGATTAATTTCCCATTTTATTTAATTAATCCCACTATAAAAATCATTAAAATTGTGGGGTGTTACATACTTCCCCCTAATAATGGAATTTCGTCCCGAAATTCGGAGAAAAAGAATACCTGGTAGAAATAACTCTGGATATTTATTGTGCGTCTCATCCTCACGCTCCCAAGTAGACTCGTCGGCATTATGATGCCCCTACTGAACACGTACAAGTGGAACTACTTTCAACCTCAATCTCTTCTCACTATGGTCTATGATAGCGACTGACCTCTCCTCGTATGAAATACCGGGATGCAAATCAATATCCTCCAAATCAATGTGAGTGTGAGCTAACTTAACCCGGATATATCGTCTCATAGAAGAAATGTGGAATACATCGAGAATCTGATGAAAATGCTCCGGCAATCCGATTCTATATGCAACTGGACTAATCTGCTCAATGATAGGGAATGGCCCCACATACCTTTGTGACAACTTACCTTTCTTTCTGAACCTCATTATCCCCTTCATAGGAGATACACGTAATAATATTTGGTTCCCCACATTAAACTCCAGGAAGAACCGCTTGACATCGACATAACTCTTCTGTCTATCCTGAGCTATCCGTATACAACTCTAAATCAACTCAATCTTGGCCTATGTATCCTGAATCGACTCTGATCTAAGTAACTTGCTATCCCCCACCTCCAACCAATAAGAAGGTGAACGACAAGGTCTACCATAGAACGCCACAAATGGTGCCATGCCAATCGTAAACTGAGAGGAGTTATTATATGCAAACTCGACCGGTGGAAGATATTGCTCCCAGCCTCCCCTAAAGTCAAGAGTACACATCATGATCAATCCACCCTAATAACTTTACTCTGAAATACTCCTTCATTTCCCTTACCGTTTCCTCTTTATTCCTTCGAAACTAGTTTCCCTTCTTCCAAGAATATTCCAAAGCAATTGGGTCGATATTCTAACTGCTATACCATTCACTATCCTAGGAAAGGTCCCCTCCACCCTAGGTGCCAACTTACCTCTTTTTAAATCATATACTCCTTTTGTTGGAGATATTTGCAATCATACCCGACTATTCACGTCAGACTTTTTACATCTAGAGTTGGATATGACGCAACTCTCATCATTTTACTCCTCTGCTCAGAGTAGTTCATGATTATCCTCAAAAATCTAAAATGTACATTCCTTATACTTTTCAACACTATAATCACCCCTTTTGGTCTACTCTTCGATTTCTGGTGACACACCTTGCTCACAATGCAACTACATTAACTTTATCTCATTCTAGTTGTGCCTTTAATTTACTCATGCATCTACGTTTATTTCAAACGTTTCCACATATTCTCCTCATGAATGACACTGGAAATCTCAACTAACTAGGGCGCCCATACACCCTATGACTCGTACACTTCTGCATAAATCAACCGAACGTAATATAATAATTTTAAATTAAGCCTTGTATAATATACACAACTATACAATAAGGGTACACTCAACCACTCTACTAATCGCAACTCAATCATTCTCACATCAACATCATATAGCTCTACTGGCCTTAAATCCTAATCTAACTATCATTTCTTAGTTATAACTACACACACGTATAAAAATATGGTACTAAACTTGTGTCCTAAAGGCCAAATATTTCCCAATTCTCGACGTTCACTATGTTTCATGTGTGGGATGTCTCGCAAAGCGAAATCCAAATAAGGAATGCCCCCACCCCCGATACACTACTAACTAACATTGTCGATCATTAAGATATGTTAGGCCCTCAGCACACAACCTGTAACCCCAACTTCCCGTCTTACGACATAAGAAGGCTACGCGTCCACTCTTATGTCACTAAAGATGACATAAAACACGGCGCTTTCACTATCATAAGTCTTCAGTGCAATATAAAAAATGAGCTATATCTTTCTGCTCGACAAAGAACAAATCGCACCCAGAATCACATCAGTAAAATGTCCCTACACATCAGGATCAAATATAGCTAGACAACATACTCACAAAAGTCTACGATACAATAAAATTTACATATATATAGGCCCAACCCTCTTTCAGGTGACGTCTAGCAAAAATAATATAACTCACCCTGGAATAACAAGCACGATAGTCTTATCCCACAATCTACTACCGCTCAAACCCTCGATATCCAATCACTATACAAGGTAATAATAATATGCTCTACCCTCATAACCCTCAAAAGGAGCAAAAATTGGTACATAATATAAAAATCCTCTTGATGTTCACACCTAGTCCTCCCCGCAAGAGCCACCAAAATTCCTACTACCTAACGGTATATACATTCATATTACGACCGATACCACAAACGCACCCACTAAACCTGACTCACACTCGAATAGTAATGTTACACATCATATTGAGATACACCCATGTCACCCAAAACCTACCTTATGCTCATAAGTATAAAACAAAAAAATCCATTTCCATTTGTCACTTACCCTGCCTAGTCAACGGGTCCCTGAGCATAACCCTCGTGTTGGAACTAACCCATGATTTGTTGCAATGGTTGTATATCCAAGATCTCATCTTATAGTTTCCCTTGGCTCACTTTGGGGCAAATATTTTTTATGTGGCCCGTGTCTCCACAATTGTAGAGACTGTCAGAGGAACTCTCCTCCCTCTGACCTGGCCGTGCTGGCCTCCCTAGCCCTTTTCTTGGCCCTAGCAGCGCTGAGGAACGGGATATTATTAGTGCCGAGGACCCTGTTGATACTACCCTCACCCACCATTTCTTGGGTTTGTAACCTTTGGGCCTAAATCTCATAGCCCACTTCTCCTGTCGAAAATCTTGCTCCTGCTTCTTTTGTGCCCTACTGACATTTTTCCCATCTACCTTCCCTGTCTGACTGGTCTCACTTACTCGTTATGGATAAGTTCAATACAGGTGGCCCTACTCTCCCCATATGGGACACCTTTCTTTTCCATCCCCTTATCTATGGCCCCACTGTCCATGTCGGGGTGTTCTTCTCTCGGACCCGGTAGTCTTGGCCCCAATTGCTACCTCCGTTATCCTTTTGGCTATGATAGCCCTATGGAAATCGATGTTGGCCTTGACGGACCTAACTGAATCCACCATCGCTTGGTAGGACTTCCATTTTTCTCAGTCATTTAAGTCGATCCCCTACTGGGTGCACCCTCCTGTGATGCTTCACTAACACCGTTTTACTCTAGTCTTCCTATTTGGCTAGATTCTCTAACCCTCTTGGCTCCCTTATCATGGAAGTGCTGCTATAAACATGTACATACGACCTTGACTACATCGACACTAGTCATCCTAGTCGTATTTCCCATCGACGCTTGTGTATTCTACCCACAAGTCCATTATCAACTTATGGACACTTTTGTATTCTCCGTATCCTCTTCATCGGGTATGAAGTTTGTTAAACAAGTCAACTACTCTCTCATGATTGGTCTTTATCTGGCCCACTTGTGATAAGTTTCGAAGCTCCATTCGCATCTCTGTCTGAACAGCAGATGAATGGTCTTAAGGTCAACCGCACCCAAATTTCTCATTTAATTCCATATATACTTCTTCATATTTGGTAATTGACTCCCATCACTCCATGCTTCCCCTATGAGCTAAAAAAAATTGCTCAAAATTTAATCATGGGTGTTGCTACACTCCACCCTACATAATTTCCTTTGGATAGTCTCCTCCAATTGTCCCATCACACTTCCTCTTTTCTCCAAATCCATACAGACGTCTCTTCGAAATCGTTCCTTCCGACTCTTCCTTGCCAACTACACTGGGTGAGTCTAAATTTTCAGTTTTGATATCTACGACAGTGCTTGGGGACGCTACTGCTCTCGAGTGATTATCTTATTATTGTCTTCCTGAACAATAATCATGGTGAATTCTATTATGATCATCTAACGGTCCTCGTTGGTCGTCCTATATTATTCTATGTACAAAACATAACTGAACTCATACATGAATCACATAGACTATACTTAATAGCAGGAGAACATAAGTCACATACGTAGATGAATACAACAACCCTATAATAAGTCTCTATATCAAAAAACGCTAAGCTGAAACCTGAAAAACTGTACAGTTCCTAAGGACACTAGAACCTGAAGCTCAGATGCCATCTGTGACACCCGGCCTATTCTAATCCTGGGTGATCAGTCCATTATTAAATTAAAAATGAATCATTAATGGTTTCATTCTTAACATCACTATCGAAATCCAATTAATAAGACCCTAGTTACCCGATGTCATAATTTTAATTCTTGTTATTAATATGCAAATAAATATTTCAGAATTACCATTCCAAATAACAACATAATAAATACTAGAACATCTGAATAAATAATAGTGACATGAATAAAACTCCAGACTGAAATCCAAATGCAATCATCCATAAACAAAGCAAATCCGGTAATGGGAATGAAATGGAAGTACAAAGTCCCTGTAATAATCACCAACTAGGAATGGGCGACATGCCCGATTGAGATAGATAAAAGGATAAATAAGAACTAATAAATGTGGAGGCATCTACTACCAAGATCCTGTAACCTCCACAGCAGCTGCAGCACGTCAAATAAAGGAACTCCTAAGCCTGACGTCCCTGTGGATGGGCACCTAAAATGTTTTTATAAAAAAGAGATTTGAAATGGGTCGGATCCTAAGTAAAACAATTTTAAAACATTTTAACAAGTATTTAAAATGAATTGAAGAGTTCATATTAGATACATGTTATCTTCACGTTCTTTCACTTGAGAACCTCACCTCTCAACTATTGTTCACACCTAACGTACTGTTCTAAACTCACCTAGTTACGCTACCCCGCTGTAACACCCCCTATCTAATCTAAGGTGATCAGTCCATTATTAAATTAAATAGGAATCATAAAATGGTTTCATTCTTAGCATCACTGTCGAAAACTTTTTAAACTTACTAACCACCTAGTATTAAAAAGGTTGGTGTCAAATTTTATCTTTATTATTAACATGCAACAATTTAATCTTATTAAAACATTCACCATTCTACCAATCAAATAATAAGTAACACCAACTGATAAAATAAATGAGACCGGGTAAACACTCCAGTTAGAATCCACAATAATAAAATCCATCAAGAACTAAAATCTAATAAGTCTCAATAAACTGAAATACAAAGTCCAAACTGAAATGTAAAGTATCTGTAAATAATATCCATCTAAGAATGGGAGACATGACTGAGAAAGAAATGGAGATTTATAATATCAAAGTCCTGCCTCTTCCACGATGTCTACAGCATGTCATCTGTGGTAACTCCTAGGCATGGCGTCTCTGTGGTTGGGCACCTAAAATGGTTTTACAAAAAAAAAAGATTTTCCAACGGGTCAGATCCTGAGTGAAAACACTTTGAAAATATATTTAGCAAGTTCTTAAAAGTGCAACAAGATAAAATATTAAATACATGTTCGTACCACGTTCCCTCACTTGAGATCCTTGCCCCTCAACTAATGTGCACGCCTAACATACTACTCTAACCCACCTAGTTATGCTAACCGCATAACTAGTTTGGTTTATATCTCATCTCATTTAATCAATTATAGTGCCCACCTATACTACCCATAAGTTATATTTCGGCATTTTTCCAATTTTCTTATACTCATTAGGAATCTGCTCACGAGTTATCGGCCGAGTGCCCGGTGCCAAATCAATCACAAACTCTATCTCCCTACTCGATGGTAGTCTCAGTATATCTTGAAACACATCGTCAAACTCGTAAAAAACTAGAATTGAATCAAGGGAAATCACCACTCCCGTAGAGGTCTCCTCCTCTATGTAATATAAATGGGCGGACGATCCTCCCTCGGGGCGAGGTATCGACACAAGGAACATCTCCTAACCAAGAATAGAAAAAACAATGATCCTACTGTAGCAATCAATCATGTCCCTATACGCGACTAACCAATCCATGCCTATAATGGCATCGTACTTTGACATATCTAACACGAGTATATCAGTAGGTAAAATAAGACTCAAAATCTCTATGTTCACACCCCAATATATAAAGAAAATCAGTGTCCCATTACCCAATGGCGAGCCTACACATGTTACAAAACTATCTACTGTATCAAGTAACCCTGTGGTCCGTGCAAACCTAGTGGCTATGAATGAGTGTGAGTCCCCAGTATCAAATAAAATGCGCCCCAAAGTACAGTGGATAGAGAACATGCCCTTAACTACAGGTGGGGCCTGAGGAACTTCTGTCTGGTGGACGTTATATACATGCACATAAAATAATTTCCCCTAGTGAGGTTAGGCTATGGGATTGGCAAGTAAGGTTGGCATCTGTGGTGGTGTTAAAAGGGCTACGAGAAAGATAGGCCTCTGGGGCTCCTGGTGAGCACCATGCTGCCGTGGAAACTTACCCTTGTCGGGGCAATCCTGACATTTATGGACATTCCTTCCACATATGAAACATCAACTTGTGAAGTTTCCTCCTCGTTGGCCCTGCTGATCGTTACCACCCCTCCCTTGTCCTTGATGGCCTTGATGGAAATGTTGATCGCCCTATTGGCCCTGCTGCCCCGTTGGCCCTAATGTCCATATCGATATCTTCCCTGACCTTATTTGCAACCTACGGATTGGAAACGCTTAGCAGAATCCCCCTGTTGGGAACTCTGCTCACACTACATGGACTGACTCTGAGATGATGGCGCCCTGCTGGCACTGCCTCCCCCAGTCCTGCCCTACTAGATGGACTCTCCTTCTCGCTTGCTTCCCTTAATATGGAAGTGGTGGTCGTGGAAATTTAACAAAGCAGCATTTAACAGATCGGTGTATGTATTTAAGGAAAGATTACCTAGTAGATGTTGTTCGATCCTCCAAGTATGACCGTTAGTAAATATATGTATCCTTTTCTCCTCAGTAGGTACCTCTCCTGGAACAAGGTTAGTCTACCTCGTAAACCCCTCCTTATATTCAACAACTGTCTTCCCCTCTTGGGCGAGATCTAACAATTTATGCCTCATCTCCGTTTGAACGGCGGATGGGAAGTATTTGCGATCAAACCGCACCCAGCGCTCATGTAATGTCATGCTGTCCCTCTCCTCCGTGGTGGTAGTGGACTCCCACCACTAAAATGCCTCCCTAACTAGCTTAAAAGTAGCTAGGATCTACCTCTGAACATCAGAACACTCGTACATCTGTAGGTTCCTCTATATGTCCTTCTTCTATTGGCTCACCAATACTACGTTTGAACTCCCTGAGAACTCTGGAGGATGTGCCTTTTGGAAGGCATCCCTAACTCGCTCCCAAGCAGAATGGGACACATGTGCCTGGGCTGATGCCACTGCCTGCACTTGGGGTGGGGCCTACCGTACTACTGCTAATGTTGTGTTAACCGCCATTGTAACTACAACGGCAACCCCTACAGCATTCATGGTACCCTGGGATGGGGTTGGCTGAGGCTCCAGTTGTGCCTCTGGGTTGGCTCGAGTGGTACATCGAGGAGGCTTCTTAAAGGAGAAAGAATTTTTTATCAGTCTACAATTCAATATGACTTAAAACAGATGAAGATGTAAATGTGAAAATAAGAATACAACAGTCCAAAAAATAGGGCTCTACAGCTAAGAATGCTACGCTGGAAACATAATATGCTACACATATCCTAAAGACTCTAGAACCTGATACTCTGATACCATGTGTGACACCCTACCTATTCTAATCGTAGGTGATCGGTCCATTATTAAATTAAACAGCAATCATAAAATGGTTTCATTCTTAGCATTATTGTCGAAAACTTTTTAAACTTACTGACCACCTAGTAATAAAAAGGTTGGTGTCAAATTTTATCTTTATTATTAACATGCAACATTTTCATCTTGTTAAAACAATCACCATTCTACCAATCAAATAACAAGTAACAAACCAACTGAAAAAATAAATGATACTGGATAAACATGTAATACCCCGTATTTTTGGCGATATTTATTTTTGGGATTAATTAATTAAATGAGAATTAATCCGGATAAAATACTAGCGAGATGTGAGTTGGTATTTGACTATATTGAGTATATATGATGATATATGAATATTAAATTATGAAATTTGTCGTGGGATTGATATACGGCAATTTGGACATTTTATTGGGACGCGTGAGACAGTCGCGTCAGGATATAATTATTTTAATTGTAAAAGTGAATTTAAATTCTATTAATCGTATGGTCGTTTTGAGTGCGCCAACGCGTCCGGAAGGGTCGAGATAGTCAGAAAACACTAGCTGGGGGTTTAGTTTGGGTCCCGGGATATTTTTAGGCCATACCGACATCTTATAAGGGTAGTTTGGTAATATTGTATTTTTGGGAATTAATAATGACGAAAACTAGGAGTCTTTATCTGATTGGGAATAGACCCACTAAACCCACTAACCAACCCTTAATGACACAATAATCTACGGGGGTTATCAGATTAGGTTTCCAAGACTTTCCCAAAGAAAACCCTAGCCACCTTTGGAGAAGAAGGCTTGTAGAGAGAGAGAGAGAAGGAATTCTGCAGAAAAGCTCCATCAAACCAACACCAAATTCAGTGACACTCGAGGCAAGTGATTTAATTCTATTTAATTCAGAGAATGTTTCTTCCATGTTTGATAAATTGAAAGATTTACATTTGTTCTTGGAAGTTAATTAAAAACCCATGTTAATTGAACTTAGGACTTGAATTTTGAGGACAAATTGCATGTAGAATAGTATGGAGATGATTATTCTGATGTTAAAATATGTTGGATGTAACAAAAACGGATCTAGAATGGACTTATTGAGGATTTAAAATTCTAGGGTTTATGTTCTTGAAAATTTGGGGAAAAGGGTAGAGATTTGATGAATTAATGATGTTTAGGATGTGTTAATTCCTTAAAAGATGTTAGTATATGATCTTAGTATATTTTAGGATGATTGGAGACCTTAAAACATTGTTGGGACGAATTTTGGTTGAGATTTGAGGTGTAGAAATTGAGGGAAAAACGAGACAAGATTTCTGGGCTTGAATCTGGTCACTCGTTAGAAGACCTACCCAGGTCGTTCGAACGAGCTCGTTCGAACGAGCTTCTAACGAGTTGAAAGTTTGGGGTTCTAACGAGAGGGATGTTCGTTCGATAATCTCGTTAGAACGAGATCTCGTTAGATAGCCCAGTTCGTTCGAACGAAATCTCGTTCGAACTGCCTCATTCGAACGAGACTTCTAACGAGCTGGCAGTTTAGGCCTTTTTGGCCTGTTTTGATTTTGGGAGTCCCGTAAACTTGTTCGAGGACAGAGATAACATTCCTTTGATGGTGTATTAGTATACTTGGGACATTTGGGTTATAATGAGGAGTAAATTATATAAGTGTGGATCAAATTATATAGACATTTGAGTCGAGACGTGAGTGCCTACTACGACGTGAGAATAAATTATGGCGCGTATAAATATGGACCGGGATTATATAAGTTGTATATATATTAAGTTGGTACGAGAATGCGATAAGTACTACAATTAAACTACGGGATTACTAAGATGTGTGCTTACTTAGTATTGATATATGAATTGTGTGTATGACATACCTACCATACTTGCTATCACGGGAGGTTTGCGTTCGCTTAGGGCCCTCTAATCCTTGTGTTGCCCGGATTTAGACTGGTTACCTCGATGAACATAGGTCAGAGAAGGACTTATTGGGATGTTAATAAATCTGCTGATCGTGGGAGCGCAGGTATGTGCGTGACCCATGTGATGTGACTGTGTTCGCCTCCATTATTTGTGATGTTGTTATCTGTGAACTATTCCTGAGAGATTCAGAATATGTGATCCTTATGTACGTGATGTACCGGGATGGATAGCAGAGTATGTGTGCACCGCAACTTAGTCTCGGGGTGCTTATATTGTATATTTATGTTGTGGAAAATATACGCTTAATAAACTGGGAACTTTCATATGGTATTGTGTGTATAACTATGGAATAACAAAAGGGATGATCTATAATGAGTTGTATTACTTTTACGTGAGAACCTGAATTTAAGTTAAACCCCTATTTAATTGCGAGCGTTATAATGTTAATGGGAACCGAGTAATAAGGGTAGAACCTATGACAGTCTAGCTAGATATGATGTCACTTGGCTAGTGGTTTGTGTCATTTTAGATGGATACTTACGTTAGGAGTGCACAGTTAGACGAGAGGTGAGAATTTCATGTGAGTACACGTCCTAACATTTACTTTGCATTTAATGTTGTAAATGTTTTTAAAGCACTTGCAGGTTTTTAAAATATCTCCACATTCGGGCTCTGACCCGTTCGCTTTCAAATCTATTTTTTTTTGTAAAACCATTTTAGGTGCCCAGCCACAAGGACACCATGCATAGGATACTCATTCAGTTGGCGAGCTGTAGCTGTTTGTGGGAGTTACAGGGATTTTCTTTTAGACGCTTCTATCATTTGGATTCCATCTTCAGTATTCCTCAGTTTTAGGGCATGTTGCCCAGTTTCATTAGAGTTACATTTCCATTACAGTTTTCAGACTTTGGCATGTATTGATTCAGTATTCAGTTTAATTATTTCAGTTTGTGGATTTGTAGTGAGGAGTTTTCGTCCAGACTTTATTTACATTATGTGATGGTTATTCTATTTACTTCGGTATGGTGAATGGTGTTACTATTCTTCATTACACTTGTTGCATGTTAATCAGACTTTAATTAAAATTTGGCAACTTACTTTTTAAATACTAGGTGGTTAGTAATAATAAAAATGTTTTCGACGGTGATGGTATTAGCTGAGCCAACTTGGCATTTTGAATTAATTTAATAAAGGAGTAGTTACCCGGTATTTAATTAGTCGGGGTGTCACAAAACACTCCAGTTATAATCCACAATAATATAATCCATCAAGAACTAAAATCTGATAAGTCTCAATAAACTGAAATACAAAGTCCAAACTGAAATGTAAAGTCTCTGTAAATAATATCCATTTAAGAATGGGAGACATGCCCGACTGAGATAATGATGATACTAATAACTAAGAAAGAAGTGGAGACGTCTAATAGAAAAGTCTTGCAACTTCCACAATAGCTGCAGCACGTCATCTGTGGGAACTCCTAGGCCTGGCGTCTCTGTGGCTAGGCACCTAAAATGGTTTTACAAAAAAAAACATTTTCCAACGGGTCAGAGCCCGAGTGAAAAAGGTTTGAAAATATATTTGACAGGTGCTTAAAGGTTCAACAAGATAAGAAATTATATACATGTTAGTACCGCGTGCCCTCACGTGAGATCCTTGCCCCTCAACTAATGTGCACGCCTAACTTTCTACACTAACCCACCTAGTTATGCTAACCGCCTAACTAGTCTGGTTTATATCTCATCTCATTTAATCAATTATAGTGCCCACCTGTACTACGCATAAGATATATTTTTTCATTTTTCCAATTTGTTATACTCATTAGGAATCTCCATTAAATGATTTAGTTCTCTTGTATCTTGGTTCATTTAAATATCGCAATCTATTAGTTATTAATTTAGTTCTCATATGCTTTGAGTAATTTAGATATCACTATCTATCATCTCTACTAATACACTCATAGTAGAATCAATCACACACACACACACACACACACACAGAGATATATATATATAGCACCCCTAGGTGGATACCTGCGGTGTGGGCCTACTCAACTATCAAGTTTCGATACATCACGTACTAAATAAGGACATGGGTACGAGAATCACCCTCGAATCGTAAATTAAATCACATATATTGGAGGCGAACATAGTTCAAAGCCTTTGGGATACACTCATACCTAACCCACCCAAATGAACGGTCACACCCTTATTCACATAAGTGGTTCTCAGTCCATAAGTTCTATGTCCTGAGGTACAAGTCAATATCCCCCCAAAATGGGCTCATCAGAATAAGACTATCCATGATGTGTAACCTCCCGTGATAGCAATTAGTCTAGGTATGATTACACATAATAAATAAAACAATAGGTATTCACAAAACAAATATATATATATATATATATATATATATATATATATATATATATATATATATATGTTTAGGCACATATTCTTCACATTTATCCCCTTAATTTCAGTATTTTTATGATCCTGTGCAGTGTAAGTAGCTTGGATTTGTCTCAAATGTATTCTACTAACCTTTTTTGGCAAGTATTTCTTGTTTTGTGTATTTCTCATGTGTTTTACAGGTATTTCACGCAAGTTAGTGCGAAGGAGAACGCAAAACAGTGAAAGAAACCTAGAAATGGAGAGTTGAAGGGCATTTTCGTAATTTTTCAGCCTTAGTCCGGAGGTGGGGCCAACTAGAAAGTTGAAGAGCTCTAAATTACAAGAATACTGGAAAAAACGGCACCTCAATCCGAGCTACGGTGAAGAAGTTACGATGTTTTGAAGTTGTGGGATAATGAAGAGTCTAGATGTGCGGATTTCTGACATTAATAATGCATTTAATGCAGTGCAACTCTTGGAAAACTTGTTCCACAAGCACTATTGGTTGTCAATTTCGAGATTTTGTGCTATAAAAGCCCATGACCTACATCATTTGAGAGGAGGCTAGAGAGAGGCTAGGGTTAGAAATTTTAGAGAGAGTTTTTAGATCAGATTTTTAGATCAAATTTCCATTTCCTTTAAGATTTGCATGAACCCTAGTTGTATTCTGAATCTCAATTCCGTTTTTGTGCTGAATTCAAGTAATATCATTCTATTCTCTTTGTTTAATTTCTGCAAATTTCTTACAATGTTCTGCAATTTCATAGTTTCATATGTGAATTTATTTTTCAACCAAATCATGAGTAGCTAATTTCTCAAGGGTTGGGGTACATGAACTCAATCCTAATACAAATTATTCGTATGGAAAATTAGAAAATAAATGAAAATGTTGGTTGAATCGTGAATGAAAATCATATATGCATTGTCATATCTTTTAATCTCTCTTGCCCTAGGTACTTGGGATGTTTAAGAATGCTTTGTATGTATAATTTGTCGTTCACCGCCTTATATTGATCTTTGATTTCATATGATGCGGTCTTGAACCTCATATATGTAATGCTTAGTGATGATAAGGACTGGATTTAATCAAGAATTTTGATTTATAATTTTAATATTCTAAAGAATAATTTGTTAAGGATTGAGGGATTGTACCCTACCCTAATTTTCTCTAAATTGTTAAACCCAAATTTTGCTGTTAATTTCCATTTGTTTTTCATAAGTAAAGTTTTAGAAAGTTTCTCAAAAATCAATCATCTTTTTATTTCTTTCAAGAAATCATTTCACGGTTTGGTAATTTTCCTTGTTATTGTTTGGCAATTTTGATCCCTGTGGAGACGATCCCGACTTACCGGGTTATTACTTGAGCGACAAGGCTTGCACTTGAGCCTAGATAAATACGCACTTTTGAGACAAATATTAAGTCGCGTCAAGTTTTTGGCGCCGTTGCCGGGGATCCAAAATTGTTAAATTTCCAAGAAAGTTATTGTTATCTACAAGTGATTTCATAAAAAAAAATATATATTTTTCATTTTTTCTCTTGTGATCTTATATGCAGAATTCATCTCCCACCCAAATTCACGAAAATCCTATTGCCGAAGCCGGATCTGAAAATTCTGAGTCTTTGTCGTTTTGGGTTCCACCTCCATCCCCTAATAATTCCATCACAAGTCGTTCGTTGAGTCAAACCTTGAGTGAGAATTCTGAACCTTTCGGTAGCAATATGTCGCATCATGGTAGTGTCGGTGTTGGTGCTGGAGAGGATGATGTACCATATCAACCCATGAAAGATCTTTTGTTTCCGGAGAGAACTGCTAACCCTGGTTGCATTTTATTCCCGTATAATGCCGGTCAGTTCCACTTTCGGAATGGAATGATCCAAATTCTTCCTACATTTCATGGGATGGATTCGGAAAAACCATATCTCCATATTAGAGAGTTTGAAGATACGTGTGAAACATTTGGAGACCAAACTTGTCCACAAGAAGTAATCCGGTTAAAGCTCTTTCCTTTTTCCTTAAAGGATAAAGCGAAAACTTGGTTATGGACCCTGCCCCCAAATTCTGTTTTATCATGGAGAGATATGCAAAACAAGTTTATCTCAAAAAAATTTCCATAACACAAAACCAATTCTGTTAAAGCCCAAATTCAAGCTTTTCGTCAAAATGAGAATGAGGCTTTTGATAAGTGTTGGGAGAGATACCAGGAGTTAGTTAATGCGTGCCCCCATCATGGTTTTGAAACTCATCATCTGATTTCATTTTTCCATCAAGGCCTTACTGTAGCGTCTAAACAACTTGTTCAAACCATGTGTGAGAGACCTTTTTGGGAGTTAAGTACGAGCGATGCTGAGGCTCATTTGAAATATGTGGCGGAAACTACCCAAGCATGGGATACTTCTGATCCAAATAGTCAAAATAGAAATCGACAAGTGTCCAACTTGCTTGCTGCGTCCGGTATTTATCACGTGGACAAGGACACTTTGTTGGATTTAAAACTTGATCAAATGGAAAAGAACTTTAGAGAAATGCTAGATATGCGATTGAGAGATGTGTCTGGACCCGTAAAAACCGGGATGGAGAAGGTATGTGCCATTTGTAATGCAGGCCATTCTACCGAAGGATGTCCTACCATACCTGCATACAAGGCCATGTACACTGAACAGGTTGATGCAATAGGAGGTTTTCGAGGGAATTATAATGCTCAGCAAGGGAATGCATATAATCAATCGTGGAGGAATCCCGGGTTTAATTATGGACAACCCCAAGGTGGGATGGTTCCTAACCCACAGATGACTCTACCACAACCCCCTCAATTTCAGCAAGTGGCAAACCCTATGCAAGTACCACCTCCTGGTCCTTATGTACCTCCACCTAGGAGATCTCATGAGGATAATTTCAATCAATTCATCCAAGCCCAAAAAGAAAGAGATGCCAAATTTGAGCGAATGTTCGCTGAAATGCATACTAACATCTCTAGGTTGCAGTCTGCGGTGAATACTCAAGAGAAGGGTAAACTTCCAGCCTAAGGCCAAAGACCACCTCTTCAAGGTCAAACCACGGTTTGCTCCACATCATCAGAATTGCAAGAACAATGTCAAGCTGTTACTACTCTTCGTAGTGGCCGCGTAATTGATCTAGCACCTAAATTACCAAAGGTGAATGATGATGGAGTCGAACCCGAGATTGTGAAGGAATCTGAAATTTCTGAGTCTGAAGAACCTTCCTTAGAAAAGGAATTGAAAGATGCGGAGGTTGAGCCTGATATTGAAGTCAAGTCGCCTACTGCTGCTCCATTTCCTCAACGCTTAGAGTCACCCCAGAAAGGTGCTTCGCGTATCGAGGTGATGGATGTGTTGAAGCAAGTAAAAATGAACTTGCCGTTCCTTGATGCTATTCAACAAATTCCAGCATATGCGAAGGTTATTAAAGATCTTTTGACTGTCAAGAGACGTCTTAAGGTGAAGAAAAATGTTTTCTTGGCACAAAATGTGAGCTCAGTTCTTCTCAATGATCTTCCACCAAAATTCAAAGATCCAGGTTCACCTACCATTTCATGTATCATTGGAGAAATGAGAGTGGAAAGAGCGTTGCTTGATTTAGGTGCGAGTGTAAACATCCTCCCATACTCCATCTATAAGAAGCTTGATTTAGGTGATTTAAAACCTACCCGAATCACTCTACAGTTAGCGGATAGGACAGTCAAAGTGCCTCGTGGGATTGTAGAAGACGTAATTGTTCAAGTGGATACGTTCTACTTCCCCGTTGATTTTGTTATTTGGGACACCGAGCCTGTTCTCCATACGAGAAATCATGTTCCAATTATATTGGGCCGACCGTTCTTAGCTACCGCTAATGCTTTGATCAATACACGGAATGGCCAAATGCAACTCACTTTTGGAAACATGACTCTCGAGAAAAATATTTTCAATGTCGCTAACCAAATGGGTGATGAGGATGAGATTCTTGAAATGGATCTTATTGAAGAAGTGGTGGATGAAAATATTGAAAAAATCATAGGAGGAGATGCTCTGAAAGTGTGCTTAGGGCAAAGTGATGCTCAAATGAGTGATTATACTGAGTTTGGGAGAGAGGTGGAAGAGTTAAAAATGTGGTTACAAGAGGAAGAGAGTTTAAGAGCGGTTGACTGGATTTCTAGGTATGAAGAATTGCCTCCGAGGGAGACACCCTTGGTCCCCTCTGAACATAGATTTCCTAGTCTTGAGTTGAAGAAACTACCTTCTCATGTCAAATATGCCTTTTTAGGTGAGAATGATACATTTCCTGTTGTTGTGTCTTCCCATCTAGAAAAAGGGCAAGAAGGTATGTTGTTAGATGTGTTGAGAAAGCATAGAAGTGCTTTTGGATGGACCATAGCAGATTTGAAGAGTATAAGTCCTTTGATTTGTACCCATAAAATCCATCTCGAGGAAGAAGTGAAGCCATCTCGTGAGATGCAAAGGCGGTTAAATCCAACAATGAAAGATGTTGTAAGAGCGGAAATAATCAAATTGCTAGATGCTGGAATTATATATCCCATTTCGGATAGTAAATGGGTGAGCCCAATTCAGGTCGTTCCAAAGAAATCAGTGATGACTGTGGTTGAAAATGCGAAGGGAGAATTAATACCTCAACGCACCACCACCGGGTGGCGTGTTTGCATTGACTACCGAAAGCTCAATGCCGGAACTCAAAAGGATCATTTTCCCTTACCATTTATCGATCAAGTTATTGAACGAGTAGCGGACCATCCTTATTATTGTTTTCTAGATGGGTATTCCAGTTATAATCAGATTGAGATGGATGTTCTTGATCAAGAAAAGACGACTTTTACATGTCCATTTGGTACGTTTGCCTATAAACGTATGCCATTTGGGTTATGTAATGCGCCGGCTACTTTTCAGAGGTGCATGTTAAGTCTCTTTAGCGACATGATTGAAAAAGGTCTTGAGGTGTTCATGGACGATTTCAGCGTTTTCGTCTCATCTTTTGACCATTGTTTAGCTAATCTTGAGAGAGTTCTATTCCGATGTGTGGAAAAAGACTTAGTCCTCAATTGGGAAAAATGCCATTTCATGGTTACCGAGGGTGTAGTCTTGGGCCACATAGTCTCATCTAGGGGAATTGAAGTTGATAGAGCAAAAATTGAAGTAATAGCTGAGCTACCCCCGCCAAAATCACTTAAAGATGTGAGGTCCTTTCTAGGCCATGCTGGATTTTATAGGAGGTTTATCAAAGACTTTAGCGCCATCGCTAGACCTTTGAGTAATCTTCTCATGAAGGACACTCCATTTGAGTGGAGTAAAGCATGTCAAGAAGCATTTGATAAACTCAAAAGCATGCTTATTTCTACACCTATCATGCAAGCTCCGGATTGGTCGCTTCCCTTTGAGCTTATGTGTGATGCAAGTGATTTCGCGATTGGGGTTGTTCTTGGACAAAGGAAAGACAAGAAAGCTCATGTTATTTACTATGCTAGCCGAACATTATCTGGCCCTCAGCTTAATTACTCTACTACAGAGAAAGAGTTGCTAGCTGTCGTTTTTGCTCTCGATAAATTTCGCTCTTACGTTGTTGGGTCGCCTATCCTTTGTTTCACTGATCATTCGGCATTGAAATATCTCTTGAGCAAGAAAGATGCCAAACCTCGTTTAATCAGGTGGATCCTACTCCTACAAGAGTTTAATCTCTCGATTCAAGATAAGAAAGGAGTAGAAAACGTCGTTGCTGACCATTTGTCACGACTCTCGTCCGACGTACCTATTGATCCCATTCCCATAGACGAGTATTTTCAGGATGAGAATCTATTTGCTACCTCTTCTCTCCCTTGGTTTGCGGATATTGTCAATTACCTTGTCACCGGAGTTGTTCCCTCTAGTTGGAATCCGCAAGAGAGAAGGAGGTTCATTATTTGGTCACGCATGTTCTTTTATGATGATCCATACTTGTTTAAGTATTGTGCTGACCAAATTATCCGGAGATGTGTACCCGATGAGGAAATCCAAGGGGTGATTCGATTCTGTCATTCGGAAGCATGTGGCGGTCATTTTTCTAAAAATAAAACTGCTGCGAAAATCCTTCAAAGTGGTCTTTATTGGCCCACAATCTTCCGGGATGTGAATGCTTTTTGTAAGACTTGCGATAGATGCCAAAGAATGGGAGCTATTACTCACCGTGATATGATGCCATTATCCCCTATTTTAGTCTTGGAGTTGTTTGATTGTTGGGGAATTGACTTCATGGGGCCCTTTCCCCCTTCTTTTGGTTTTCTATACATTCTCGTCGTTGTAGATTATGTCTCAAAATGGGTAGAGGCTATAGCTACAAGGACGAATGACAGCAAGGTGGTGATCAAATGTATTCAAGAAAATATACTTTCTCGCTTTGGTATGCCTAAGGCCATAATTAGTGATAATGGAACTCATTTTTGCAATAGGCCGATGGATAAACTAATGCGAAAGTATGGAATTGTCCACAAGGTTAGCACCCCCTATCACCCCCAATCGAATGGCCAAGCCGAGCTTGCTAATAGGGAGATCAAGAATATCTTGGAGAAGACAGTTGATCCTAATAGGAAAGACTGGTCTCTTAGGTTGACTGATGCTCTTTGGGCTTATAGAACCGCATACAAGAATCCCCTTGGGATGTCCCCATTTCGATTTGTGTATGGCAAACCTTGTCATCTTCCGGTTGAAATCGAACACAAAGCGTATTGGGCTATCAAAAGGGTGAACTTCAAAATGGATAAAGCCGGTGAAACACGTAAACTTCAGTTGAATGAGTTGGAAGAAATGCGCAACGATGCGTATGAAAGTGCCAAAATTTCCAAGGACCAAATGAAACGAGCTCATGATGGAATCATTCGTAAGAAAGAGTTTCATTTGGGACAGAAAGTACTCCTCTACAACTCGAGGTTGCACTTGTTTCCCGGTAAATTGCGGTCTCGATGGTCTGGTCCTTACATTGTGAAAGAAGTGTTTCCCCATGGAGCCGTTGAGCTAATGGATGAAAAAGGGGGAACCACTTTTAAAGTCAATGGGCATCGTCTCAAGCCTTATTTGGAAGCCATGGTTAAAGAAGCCGACACAATCTGGCTGTCGGACCCCATTTATGGGGATTGAATGAACAAAGAGAGGTGAGGTCGTCGCACCCCCGACGCGTATGGGGTGATTTTTGTTGAATTTTTGAGTCATGTATAAGTGTTATATAGTATCTTGTTGCATTTAGAGTAATTAGTTCAAGTATTGTTATTTTTTTGGTATGCTTGGTTCTAACATGTTTTGTAGATTCAATGGACTCGCACTTATCAGGGATCGCTCCATTTGGGTAATATCTTTCTTTTCCTCTGTTTATATTGTGTTCTTGATTCGCATTGAGGACAATGCAACATTTAAGTTAGGGGGTGTGGGATATTCTTCCCATTTATTGTTTAGATTCATTGATTCGATCACATGTTCTTTCCAAGTGTGTTTAAAAAAAAAAAAAAAAAAAAAAAGCCAAAAATATTTTTCTTCAAAATAAATAAAAATTAGAATTTAAATTTTTCAAAAATATCACCTTTATTCTATTTATAGTCTCAAATTGTAAAATTCATAATGCACTAAGCCAAAATTGACCGAAGATGGAAATTGAAAGAAAATTGACGACTTTACGAATAAGTGTGGAGATTAGTCCAACCCGGTGAGATTTCGAGCCTATCAATTTTTTATGAGTTTTTAAATCAATCCGAGTTTATGATTAACTCAAAGTTCTTTTCAGCGTTTTAATAAGTCGCTGATGATCTCAATCCTTTATTTTGATCGGTTATGGGAAATGTGTGAATTATTGTCTCGAAATTCGTGCTAAATATATCTCTAAACTTAATTAATCTCGAGATGCATATGGTAATGTGATTAGCAATTTGGACAATGAAGTAGGCCCTCGTTTGTTACCCAAAAATATTAGCCATAAAAAGTTGTGAAAAATAAAATTATCCTTTTGCAACCCAATTTGAGCCTAATAAAAAATTTATCCTTTCGTTTGATAACCCGAAAAACCCAAATAACCCGGAATTGTGAAAATTGAGAAAATTCATCAAATAAAGTCCAAATTGTGCAATAAAAAGGGGCAAGAAGAAAAAAAAATTAGAAATGCTCAACAAAAAAGAAAAATAGCAAGAAAAAAAATGAAAAAAAAGAAAAAAAAAAGAGAAAGAGAAAAATGAGCAAATGCCCGAAAAAGCACAAATGGACGTCATAAGGACATTTTCCAATTTCGAACATTCCATCCATTCCCATTTTTACCCTTTACACCTTTTAACCCAAAAAGTCCTAACTGAGTCCGAATTGCGAAATTAATTACTGCGTGGAGAGCTAAGACATGAAAAGATAATATGAGAGATTAAAATGGTGTGAATTAGAGGTGATGTTCCCATTTCCTAATAACCGTAATCCGATGATGAGATCTTTTCACCATAAATTTCCTTATTTTCAATTTTGTATGCATGAATTTGTGTCCATTATATTTACTCTTTATATCATGCATACGGAGAGAAAATAGCCACAATCCGAGTGATTCGTTTGTGAGTGCACCCGTAAGAATTTGAATCAAAACGAATTTTCGGAAAGTAACGTAATGCTCAATCGGTGGAAGTTTGAGGTTTAATTTTTGGCTTTGCGCACACACACTATGATTTGAGACATTTGAATATGAATTTATGGTGATTATTTTTCGAAAAGTTTAAATTGTACAATTTTTAAGTATTTTGATATTTATTTGAGTCAATAAAGAATTTTGTGGGTGTATTCACTGCAAACCCTCACGAGACAAAACTCGTCCTACTAGGGTAACCTAGGGGTTTAAAGGCTTATTGCATACGCTAAATGCAATCGCGTGCCTGCGAAAGTGGAATTTTATTTTAACAAAGGAATTTTCAAGAGTAGAATTTTGGCTAATTTCATTTACATTGCTCGGGACGCGTAAAGTTCTAAGTTAGGGGGTGTGTTTAGGCACATATTCTTCACATTTATCCCCTTAATTTCAGTATTTTTATAATCCCGTGCAGTGTAAGTAGCTTGGATTTGTCTCAAATGTATTCTACTAACCTTTTTTGGCAAGTATTTCTTGTTTTGTGTATTTCTCATGTGTTTTACAGGTATTTCACGCAAGTTAGTGCGAAGGAGAACGCAAAACAGTGAAAGAAACCTAGAAATGGAGAGTTGAAGGGCATTTTCGTAATTTTTCAGCCTTAGTCCGGAGGTGGGGACAACTAGAAAGTTGAAGAGCTCTAAATTACAAGAATACTGGAAAAAACGGCACCTCAATCCGAGCTACGGTGAAGAAGTTACGATGTTTTGAAGTTGTGGGATAATGAAGAGTCTAGATGTGCGGATTTCTGACATTAATTATGCATTTAATGCAGTGCAACTCTTGGAAAACTTGTTCCACAAGCACTATTGGTTGTCAATTTCGAGATTTTGTGCTATAAAAGCCCATGACCTACATCATTTGAGAGGAGGCTAGAGAGAGGCTAGGGTTAGAAATTATAGAGAGAGTTTTTAGATCAGATTTTTAGATCAAATTTCCATTTCCTTCAAGATTTGCATGAACCCTAGTTGTATTCTGAATCTCAATTCCGTTTTTGTGCTGAATTCAAGTAATATCATTCTATTCTCTTTTGTTTAATTTCTGCAAATTTCTTACAATGTTCTGCAATTTCATAGTTTCATATGTGAATTTATTTTTCAACCAAATCATGAGTAGCTAATTTCTCAAGGGTTGGGGTACATGAACTCAATCCTAATACAAATTATTCGTATGGAAAATTAGAAAATAAATGAAAATGTTGGTTGAATCGTGAATGAAAATCATATATGCATTGTCATATCTTTTAATCTCTCTTGCCGTAGGTACTTGGGATGTTTAAGAATGCTTTGTATGTATAATTTGTCGTTCACCGCCTTATATTGATCTTTGATTTCATATGATGTGGTCTTGAACCTCATATATGTAATGCTTAGTGATGATAAGGACTGGATTTAATCAAGAATTTTGATTTATAATTTTAATATTCTAAAGAATAATTTGTTAAGGATTGAGGGATTGTACCCTACCCTAATTTTCTCTAAATTGTTAAACCCAAATTTTGCTGTTAATTTCCATTTGTTTTTCATAAGTAAAGTTTTAGAAAGTTTCTCAAAAATCAATCATCTTTTTATTTCTTTCAAGAAATCATTTCACGGTTTGGTAATTTTCCTTGTTATTGTTTGGCAATTTTGATCCCTGTGGAGACGATCCCGACTTACCGGGTTATTACTTGAGCGACAAGGCTTGCACTTGAGCCTAGATAAATACGCACTTTTGAGACAAATATTAAGTCGCGTCAATATATATATATATATATATATATATATACATACATACATAAAGAGAGAGAGAGAGAGAGAGAGAGAGAGAGAGAGAGAGAGGGAGGATCACAAGTGGATCAAAAGAATGGACTTTTTAATGAACTTAAAAAAAATACTAATAACCCATTAATTTTAATTCCTAGTGATAGCAAGTAGTCTAGGTATGATTTATTATTTAATTCCTAGTGATAGCAAGTAGTCTAGGTATGATTACACATAATAAATCAAACAATAGGTATTCACACAATATATATATATATATATATATATATATATATATATATATATATATATATATATATATATATATATATGTGTGTGTGTGTGTGTGTGTGTGTGTGTGTATGTGTGTGTGTGTGTGTGTTCTAAAAAATCCGCCTAGGCATGCCTAGGCTTGAGACTTGGGAGAAATGCTCCGCCTTAAGCTTTTTACGCCTTATTCTTGGTAAAACCCTTAAGGCGCACTTTTTTTCTAAAAACAACAATGCTTTAGTGAAACGATATCGCCTTTTAAAGAATTTTTTTACAAACCAGACCACTATCTCATCCAAAATGATCAAATAGTATTTTAATTTGCATATATTCAGATATATTTTTACGATATGTACAATTTTAGTATTTTAATAGCCTTGTTATGGCTAAAAAATATTAAAATATATTAAGAAGGCCTAAACGTCTTTTCACGCCTAAGGCCCGCCTAGCTTCTAAGGCTTAAGGCTTGACCTCTACGCCTCGATCACGCCCCGCGTTTTTTAGAACCTTGATATATATATATATATATATATATAGAGAGAGAGAGAGAGAGAGAGAGAGAGAATCACAAGTGGACCAAAAGAATGGACTTAAACGAAAAACACTAATAACCCATTAATTTATATTCCTATAGCTTAATTGGTATGCCCCAGCGGCACCCGAGACCCCATAACCTATTACCTCCTACCCCCTACCCCCCCCCCCCCCACCCACCTACCTAATACCTCAATATCAACACCAACTTTCCCCAGTCTGACCCGATTCCCTCCAACCCGTTTTGTACCCATAACCCACTTCCTCCGGCCTATTTAGATCGAACCCGCCACCACCAGCAGGTGGTGGCTTGACCAGTGACACACCCTCCGGAAACACCCACCCCCATCACCCTGCTACCATACCTCCGGCGACCAAAAATCCATGGCTGGTAACCATATTCGGAACTCAAACCTATACCCATTTATCACACCCCCACTAACCACCTTATCCCTTAGAACCCTTACCCGACAATACCTATCTCTACTCCGGCCACGGGCCTCCAGCCAGCCCTATCCCCAAATCGAATCCGTCCAAACTTTGGGCCAAATCTAGCGTCCTCACTCCGGCGAGCTCCAACCCACGAACCAACCCAAGACCAGCCCACCAACCAACCAAACCATAATGGTGAAGCAGGTGGGTGTAGGCAGGTATATGGGTTTTTGGTTAGAGGAGAGAGAAAGGGGGTGGGTGGGTAGGTGGTAGGGGTGGGTGGGTAGGGGATAAGGAGTGAAGGTGGGGTCTCGGGTGCCGCTAGCGCAAACCAATCAAACAATAGGAATTAAAATTAATGGGTTATTAGTGTTTTTTGTTAAGTCCATTAAAAAGTCCATTCTTTTGGTCCACTTGTGACCCTCTCTCTCTCTCTCTCTCTCTCTCTCTCTCAGAGAGAGAGAGAGAGAGAGAGAGAGAGAGAGAGAGAGAGGTAAGCACGTACCCTATAATATTTCGTTCGTAGTTCATCTTACTCTCGAATAGACTATGTATTTTAAATATATTGTTTAACCCCTTATCGTATATAACCGAGTATTTCCCACTACATGGAAGGTTATTAATTTTACACTAAGTAAATTCAGTAGTCATCCCATCCACATCATACTTGTCTAATTCCTAAATCTCTCAAACATTTGTGGCCCAATAAATTGCCCGTTTCAGGCAGTAAACTTCCCCTTTACACCCAACTAACAAGGCAATATACCATACCCATTTGGTTAAGTTCAAATCCTAACTTTAGTTTACTGGTCATTAGAATATCCTCAGTTATACTCAAAATTTCTATTCCAAGTCAACTCGATCATTCCCCATGAGTTCTAAGCAAAAGGGGGGAATTTTTTTCAAATTCTAGGAAGCCTAATCAATTCATCCTAGAACCGAATCAATTCACCCCTCTGAATCGATTTGGCTAGGAGCCGAATCGATTCAATGTTATAGGTGTTGTTTTCTTCCTCTAACTGTTACAGGTTTCATTATTCTTAAACATTCCAAATTTCCATTAAACACTACCAAACTCCAAACCAAACCTACATAACATTCTAGGGACATATATAAACAAATTCTAATGTAAAGAAATCATGAGATCTTCAAGGAACAACTTAAATTACGATTAATTAAAGATTAAACTTTGAAAACCCTAGTTTATTCTATTGGTTTAAGAACTTCAATATTCTTTCAAATTTCTTCTCCAATTTCATGGTATATATCATCAATTCAACCTACATGTGTAAGGGATTAAATATGACATGAATCCTACTCAAGAACATGCTTTGTATCTCCAATTTTTAATGCCGAATTCCATAATTTCACATGAATAACATCTTAAATCTAATGTGGAAGAGATATCAAATCATAGTTTAAACACTTTCCTTTGTTTGAAAGTCTGAATCTCTGTAACTTTTTGGTATGGTTGTATTCCTCCTTCCACGATCTACTCGAAGGTGGTAATGGTGGTGCAAAATTGGTAGAAACCTTAAAGCCTCCTTGGAAATTCTTCTTCGTCCTCCTCCTATAGACCTTTTGTATTTTATACTAATATTAACCCTAACTTCCCTTACGTAGAAGTAAATATAAGGTCCTAATTTTCGTGGGCTTAATTCCTCCAAAATTCCAAAAGACTAAAATGCCCCTCCGGGATACCGGTTTGCCCTAAAAGTTCTCCTGGACCCAAACTAAACCTCCGGGTAGACTTTTCTGACTATCTCGAACCTTTAGGACTCAATGGTGCACTCGAGATTACCATATGTATGACTTAAAAATAAATCACTTTTTATTTCATTAAATTGAGTCCCGACACGACTAACAGGCGCATTCCGACCAAATTATTATAACTTGTCATATTTTTTACTCGCGACACCTTTAATATATTCATAATCATATATTACTTTATTCACTAAGTAATATTCAATATAATTCACGTCAATAAATACTAACCCTTGTCTCGCACGTTCTTGAACCATCGTACAGGTTGCGTAGTTTGAAATAAACTAATAGGATTGTATCACAACCCTTTCGATAGGATGTCAACTTCCTATCTAGGTTGTGAACTTTTCAATAATGATAGAATCGAAATTCCAATCCCCTTGTGATCAACCTGAAGCCGATTCACTATAATTTCTACTAAGCTCTATTGACCGACATATGAATGTGAAACAATATGTTTAAACAAATATAAAAGCATTATCAAAAACTTGATTATCATTTCAAAATGAATAAAACAATCCTTTATTAATCAATAAGAAAATATTTTACAAATGGTTTTACGAATAAACCCCAAAATAAGCACCATTATCATACAAAGAAAACTTCATATTATATTTTCTTCCTTCAAATTTCTGATCTCATAAGAAATGGCATTTCATATAAGCTTTCCATGAGCTTCATACAAGATCTTGTACAATAAAGAATTACGTACCAACTTTGTACGAGTTTCACTATTTTGAGCACCGATTTTGACTCAAATACCTGAATGATGCATATTTTTTTCGCTTTGTAATGCTTAATCAAAACTCTATAATTTTTATGTTTTATTAGGTTTTAAATTATAATTCTTTTGTAAAAAATATTCATTAAGTTTTTATTTTTGTGAGTTAAATATTTCCATAATGACAAAATAAAGGTTTCTCTTCACTTTTAACAATCCAGGATAAATCAAATCAAGTGAATACAAGACATAAAACAAAATCACAACTTACCAATACTTGTAGATGTGTACATCCATGCAAAACTGTTGTTTGGTAAGATGATGTACGTAAGCACACAGGATCTTCAAGACATAAAGAAAAAACTAAACCTACATTTTTTAATGTCAATAAGGAATAAGGACAAACCAAAGGAAGGATATAAAATATGTACTTATAGATATGATTACATGTAGATCAAATAGATAGACTTATTAAACTATTAAATGATTAAACTGAAAATGGGACGCAAAAGGATCTATAATAAGTGATAATTAAAATATAACCCCTGAAGTTGTCATTCAATGGACTAGGTAAACTGGATTAAATAGATAAGAATGTCATCGAGTTAGGTTGCTAAAATCGATAACTAAAAGATTATGTCATTCCCATGGATAGTGCTAAATTAGTGATGATGAAAAATAGACCATGGATGACTCGATAATTAATATAATGTGTAATCTACAGTCAATAGAACTGTAGTCATTATAAAAAAATGGACAAGGTAAGATAGTTACCCGGCTCGGTATATGGATAAGCACACATGTCAATGGATGTTACAAATATTCACTAGGACCTAGATTGAAATGTTATTTTGTAGGTATCTTCAAGATCAACCAATTATCATATCTCATGATTTAATAAAGTAACAATACACCACTAAATTTGTGAGAATGCATACAACAAAGAATAGTGTTTGTATATGAGAGGGGGAATGTACCCAACACTAGTACACACACCTCATGTGAGACTGTTAACATGAACTCATCATGAAATAATGAGATGGTATATGGCGTGATATCGAATATTTTTTCTCGTCGTATGAATATATTCACATATATTTTACGTTATCCTTTATGGTCCATTTTTCACTTAATCGCATAAGGAGCATTCTCCACTTGTTATGTTGGATAATAAGGATCCAATTGAGGTATATATTGGAGCATATAGATAGTTAAGGTATGATTGGGTCGAGATAACCTTGGCCACTTATACCTGAAGGACGATCTTAAGAGGATTTTTTAGCCCTTAAATTATGTCGATGTTATAAGCACTTGAGGAATACCCTTGGTTAGGACGACCCTCAGCGTGAGAAGCCCAAGGGCAATAACCATAGACCCAAATTTCCCTTGGCGATGTGTCTACCCATGTCAACCTCGTACAGATTCACCTACATCATATGATATATTAAATTAATTAGAGGTGGTATATTTTTACAAAACATGGAAACTTGAATCGAGCTCAACTCGAAGATAGTGGATTAAGGTTTGATCATTTTACAAGTACTGAAAAATTACAAGATCAACCAACATAATAATAAACATGTCAATTACAAATTAATGAAAAATGATACAAATAAACTTCTTTTAACTACTTGGGTATAAAAAAAACTTTACTTTTTTATTTCTGAATTTATTATTATATAAATTTATATGATTCAGTACACTTTTATTTAACTTTTTTTAGTGTAGAGTTAATGAAATTTTAGCATTTAAAAACATATGAGAGGCCAATAATTGCATTTATACTAAAAATGTAACAATTCACACTAAAATGGCTTGTTGTTCATGAAATTTGATAAATTTTGTATGATGGATTATCCCATTAGGAGTCCAATAATTGTATTTATACTAAAATTGATATAATTATAGAAGATTCCAACGAGTACAAAGCTAAGACGACACAACTAAGGCCCAAAACACAAAGCAATTAACATGAACTGAAAAAATATACCAAAATAACATGAAATCCAATATACCCTTAGAGTTATAGCAAAGATATTAATCAAACTCATCTTGAAATGAAAGAATAAAGAAGAGAGGGTCAACTGATTTGGTGAAAAAATGTGACATCTGATATGAAGAATGGACAAAAGTCAAATTAACAATGCGAGACCCCACTTTTTCACGTATAAAGCGAATATCAACCACCACTTCTTCGTCCTCTCATAAAGCATGAAATTTGATGTTAGCATAATGACCGAATTATGATCGTAAAATAATGTCAATGATTTTTTTTCATAAAATTCAACTCCTCTAAAATCAATCAAAGCCATAAAAGTTCATATGTCCTTTTGAGTAGTCACACAATACGGTTAAAGAGCGCGAAACCACCGCTTTTTTTCCCTTCCATAAAATGGGGTGAGAATCGTAGAAAGTTCAAAAGCCTAAATTGGAGAGTTTATCTATCCTATGTGTTTTGCGCTTTTCAAAAATATATAAAAATTTCCAAAAAATGAGTATCTTCAATGTTTGTAGAAGTCTTTTCTATCATATTTTTCAATATCAAAATATCTCAAGATAATGTGTATAGCTCCTATTTTCTTTTTTTTTTTAATTTGGAATAGGGACGAAACCCTAAAATTTATTGATAATATGGAATTTAGGAGTAGCCCCTCATCAATGTCTATATCACATAGAAATTCTCATTAGAAATTTCAACATGCAAAAATTCTCATTATAAAATTTTACACCATGACATCATTATATAGGAGTAGAGATAAAAAGATCCATTGAAAAAGGTTTTCTTTATTCTTACTTTTAAAAAAAAATGAGATGCGTGTAGACGAAATGGGGTTAGATCGAAACTACCCAAATTAAAATTATTACTAAAGTTGATGTAATATTCTACTTTAGTATAAATTTGGGCAAAAGCTTATCCTACCATCAAAGTGACAACAATAAAATTTATAAATTGATTCTTTGTTAGCATATGTTCATTAAGCATATAAAGGAATCAAATTGTCGAATATCAATTCATGGACTTGTGGCGAGGATTTATACGAGGAAAAAACCCTCTTGGAAAAAACCTCAGTCCAAACAAACACCTCCATTATATAGGTAAATATTTCACACAAAGGAAGAATTGACTTACAAATTTGAACTTCCCCTAGCATCAATAGCACAGCCTCCACAATCCACTTTTCCACATTTTCGTAGAAAGAGTAAACTCAGATCGCTCTCTGACCACTCGTCACATTGCAGGTGTCAACTTCCGCTGATAATGTCACATTTGAACAAATATTCAAATATTATTAAAGTTGAAGCAAACTTAAATATCTCACGTTCATACTTTATTCGCTACAGCAAATCCTTTGTTTCGCTGAAGTGAATGTTTACTCTGGGATTGATCAGTGAGTGTAAGCCGCAAAGACAAATTAGTCTGAGGTTAAAACCCTGGCCCAACACGCTACCAGCTAATTCAGTCCTTCATTGATGCGAAGTCCTGCATCGTTGTGTGAACATGTCGACGAAATCCCCAAACTTTGTAATCGGCATAAAAAAGCTATGTTTTTTGAATCTTTCTCAAACAAACGTATGATATACTTATTCAATGATATATATATATATATATATATATATATATATATATATATATATATATATATATATATATATATATATATATATATATATATATATATATATATATGGGGGGGGGGGGAAGAGGATACTTTCATACATATATCACCACTATTAAAAATCATACCAAATAGATAATTTTAACATATTTTTCAATTTTAAGAAAATCCAATTTTAGTTGTGTAATTATTGGTATTCTAAGTCATCGAAGTCCTTTACCTTTATTCTAAAGTGGCTTTCACATTGGTGATGGCATGAGGTATTTCTCGGATGAAGATGAAGAAGTCTGATTATGAAATCTCGAACATGAAGTTTTCGAGAACAACCTAGACTATGACTCAAAGTGTTTTAATAATGGAATAAGACAATCATAGAGCCGAGTGAACTTGAGCATAAATGTGGTCTTAAAAAAAATACAAAATTAACCTAGAGATTTATGGCCAATTTTTTTATCAATCAGTCCTTCAAGTTTTACAATGTTATTACATCTTGTTATGTGACTTCACAAAATGGGTAACAAGTTGTATTATTTTGACAAATGAACAATTGGAGTGTGATTAAAAGATATAAAAAAATGGAGAAACTAAGGGTCTGTTTTATTGATGTTGATTTGTTTTCCATAGAAAATTCTTATTGCAGTTCATTTTTTTTTCGTTTGTGGTGCTTGCTTTTAAATATATGCTATGAAAACAATATTTATAAGTATGAAAGGTTCTCCGTAGTATTATCACTTTTCATGGAAAATATTTCTTACCCCGTGGTCAATGAAATAAATTCCAAGGAGAACTCCATAAATAAGACCAAACTACTACTATAGTTTTTTATTTATTTTCCATCTTCTCAATAAAATAAATTATTTTTCAACTTTTTAATCAAACATAACTTAATTTAAAAAAACTACAAATAAAGGAATTTCATTTCAAAACAAAAAAATAGGAAAAATATAAACATAATATGATCCCAACTCTTCCCTCTCATCACCACGACCTCCTCTATCCCTCCTTTCCCCACTACCTCATACATCTATCCATTTTATCCGATATACATAACGAATTTACTCTATCATTACTTTCCATATTTTACAAAATTGATTTTTTGGTTTACATATATATATAGATACAACAACATATGGTTTAATTTTCCCACACACTCCCTCTCTCTTTTCAATTTTGATTTTTGATTTGTTTTCTTTTCTATCGCAAATATATTTGAGTTGAGGGCTATATGAATCGATATGTATATATATACACATTAATCTATGCATATAAGGTTGTATTGTAAAACAATAATCATAAGTATACCTAGTTAATAGTTTTAGGGATCAATTATTCTAGCACATAATCTATAAAATTATACATGTGATTATTCTATTCATCATTAAAAATTTTAATCTTATGTATGAATTTTTAGGATCTTTAAACCTACATAAGTATCACATATTGTTGAAGTTATGATCAAGAGTCATACCTAAATCAGCCATGAGTGCTTGTGAGAAGAACTTGAAGGTGGAACTTTAATCTTGAGTCCGAAATTAGAGTTGAAGATAAAATATTATATCCTGAGCCTAATTTTTTTAGTGCTTCACTTTTCAGGTGCCTAATCGATTGATATTGGGCCTTTCTTTATTGCAGGACGGGGACCTTAGTCCCAACAGTAATTGAATAAGAACATTCCATCATGATAAAATAAATAGTTATATTAATTTTATTTTTTTATCATAAAATGGTTAATTTTATTAAGAAAAATCAAAATTAACCTTTTAACATTCTTTGGAAACCTTTTCTTAACCAATTTGATTTTTAGTTTATATAAAATATGAACCACCTAATGTCTTATGAATTATTTTGTATTAGAAATAATTCCAACAGTTCTATAAGGCGCACTATAAACTTTTGGTCACCTTTAATGGTCTTTCTTAAATACCTTAATCAAGTAAAACACTAATATGATTCATAGAGTGTGACACCCCATTGATCCCCTCTAAATTAAACAATATAGAAGTCTAAACCATTAAATATCATTTTAAGCATGAAAAAAATACAAAATATACTAAATGAACTACGAATTAACCAAGTGAACATCACCTAGCAGAATCTAATAACAATATACAGAAAGTAATCTCTGAAAAATTAACACACCATACAATCCATAAGTCTTTCCTCAATCCAACTGAATAAAATACTTATAACCTCTCTAATGTAAATCAAAATTACATAAATAATGGCTAGGCATGCATACCAAGGAGAAACCTCCATCCTAGGAGCAGGGACAAGGATGATATAATCCTACCATGAACAGTCAAGGTTGTGGATGTATTAGTTGTTTAGGTCCTGAAATGCTAAATTCACAACATTAATAGCAAGTCTAAATAGAATAAAAGTATAACCGAAATTAGGATAAGTCATAACTATGCATCTTCCTCTCACATTTTAAAGTATTTTAAATTTATCCCACCCAACAATCCTAAATATCATATGAAACAAGAATCCAAATCCCAAGTGAACCCATGATTAAGTTTATTCTACATAAATGAATATAATTAATGGATTCAGAATATAATTACAGTAAAGTAACTTAAAGTGTATAAAGAAAGTAAGACAATATCAAAGTCTAATAACCCCATAAGCAAGATCCATAACATGTACCAAATAAATGGGCTCTCACTCAACCCCTTCAAATAAGGAAGGCCTAACTTTATTTCCCTAGAGGATAACTCACACATATTAGTCACAGTCTTAGGTCGTACCAAACCTAAAACCTCATTATGGGAACTGGATAAATCACTATGCATACCCATTATTCATATAGTCTACCATACCTAAGACCATACGATAAAATCACCCCATTAAATAATTTCGAACACGGGTACCTAGAAATAGGACCCAAGGGTAAAAGTGACCATTATAAACTCGTCTATTCACCGAGACACCATCGCGTCCGCGTCGTATGTGCCCCCATAATGGAACCCTCCTAGTACGATATTTACGAGTACTCATGTGAGATGATTTTTTTCTATAACACTAGATAATAATTCCTACAAAATTACAAAAATCTAGTATTAAATGTGAATTATTCAATTTATTACTTTTATAAGGTTTAGGCATCTATATTATTTGTCCTAAATTAGAATACTATAATTCAACTAATTAACTTATTTACAAGAGTCAATTTATTCTAAAGACAAACCCTAAATTAAACCTAAGGCCAAAAATATAATATAATAAATTATAAGCGGAAATGCCAAAAGTATGGCAGCGTCGATTGATCGGCCAACCTTCGATCGATCGATCGCCATATATGTTCTAATGTTTCCCAACTTCGGGTGTCTTCAAATCATCAATTCACATCCCAAACCTCCATGGATGATCCAAAAATCGTAATTCAAGTTTCATAATACATATAATATATAATTTAATTATAGGTCTAACATTAAAACTCAAATCTAATACAAAATTAAATTAAAAACCCACTTTCGTACTCAAGAACCCTAAAATTTTAATTTCTTCCAATTGGATTCAATTCTCTACAGATTAAACATGTAATCATATGGTTTTTGAATGATTCATACCAATTAAACAATCCCTAAACATAATCTAACAACATCAAGTCAGATTTATGAGGAATTCAATCAAAATACTAAGAATTCAAACGAAATTACTAAATAAATTATATAAACTGTGAAATTAGTTATTTAAATCATGCAATTCAGATTTTAATCATAATTAGGTTTAGATTCATATGAATAGATATAATTTAAACCAACAACAATTATACAATCATTCAAAATAAACTTCCCTCGATGATTTTTTGTGAAAACAAAGCCAAGTTTCTTCAAATATCTTTTCTCCCTTGAGCCTCATTCTCTCTCTAATCTTATAGGATTTACCTAATTGTGTTTATTGAATAATTAGGCTCCTAATGTTTCATTAAGCACCTTAATTTTCGAAATTAGGCTTGGGTAAAAAATATGTCTCTAACCAAATGGTCCAAAACAATCTCTAAATGGTCTAAAACCCCACCTAGGTCCTATACTAACCCAATAGGCCTAAATTATACAATTTTAAGTAAAAAATTAACACTTTAAATGTTCCTAAACCACATTAATTCGCAACCTCGTAAATTATATCACGAGCACAACATTATTATTAATTAAACAGATTAAAGTCCATAAAACAATTATTTATTAATTATTGGCGTAGCATGGTATTATAGTCAACTACTTCACAATCATTGGAACTCGACACTGAGGGGATAACACAAATAAAGAAACCTCGATACGAAATCATGAACTGTTACGTAGTCTTTCATAATATGCAGTCACGTTAAAATAGTTAATTAATATTTTATCGTGACTTAAATTAAGATTTAATTATATAACAACTATGCATATATATAGTGATGTCACAAGTCATGAGCACACAAATAATATTTATTTATTTATTTTTACTGGGTATTACGTTCCTCCCCCCTTAAACAAGGAATTTTATCCTCAAAATTCAAATATTACCTCACTGGAATAACTCTGGATGCCTCTCCCGCATGTCTTCTTCTCAATCCTAGGTGACTCCAACTCACTATGATGTCCCCATTAGACTCTCACTAAGGGAATGACCTTCGATTGTAGAATCTTCTCCATGCAATCTATAAAACACTGTGGCCTCTCCTCATAACTGGCATCCTCCTATAGCCCAATCCCATTAAAATCAATGTTTTGATATGCCTCCTTGTCCCTTAGGAACTTCCTCAATATGGACACATGGAAGACGTCATGTACTCATCGAAGATGATTGGGTAAGGCCAAACGATATGACACAAGAACTACCCTATCTATAATCATAAAGGGACCTATGTATCGGGGAGCCAACTTTCTTTTCGAGCAAAATTTAACCACGCCTTTATCAGTGAGACCCTTAACAACACATGATCCTACACTTGGAACTCTAACTTACGCTTACTCTTATCCATGTAACTCTTTTAGTGGTCCTATATCCCAAATGATGTTCGACCCAAGCACCCTATACTCCTCTAACCCAGCTCAATAACTGGGTGAATGACATGGTCGTCCATACAACATCCCATATGGTGCCACCCCAATAGTCTGCTAGTCACTATTATTGTATGCATACTCTACAAGTGGAAAATGTGTATATTAACTTCCCTTGAGATTAAACACACAAGGTCGAAACATATCTTTTAAAATTCGATTCACCCGCTTAGTCCTACCATCCGACTGAGGGAGAAAGGTCGTATTTATACTCATACTGAAACCCTCTCCGGAATAGAGAGATGAAACTGTTAAACCTGTCAAACATGATATCCAACAGTACTCCGTGAAGTCATACTATCTCTGCCATAAATAGCTTAGCATACAGCTCTGTGGTGTATTCCATCATAATCGGTAGTAAGTGAGCCACCTTCATCAATCGGTCGATGATGACCTAAATTGAATCGTGACCCCTCCGTGCTCTCAGTAATTCCATAATAAAGTTCATGGAGATACTCTCCCATTTCCACTAGGGCACCTCCAATGGTTGCAACTCCCATATCGGTATCTGGTGTTTCACCCTTACTAACTGACAAGTGGCACACCTCGATACATAATCTGCAACATCTCTCTTCATTCTTTCCCACCAATACGATCGCCGAATATCCAAGTACATCCTATCTCCTTTTGGATGCACCGTATACCGTTATCCATAAGCCTCAGCTAAAATTACCTTCTGCATCTTTGGGTCCTTGTACATTACTAGACATCCCTAGAACCATAACCCTCCATCTAATTTAATCAAAAATTAAGGAACTCCACAAGTTATGAGTCCCTTCACCTTTTCTTGACAAAATTAATCCATTCCCCGTGCCTAAACTACCTGTGATATGATAGTTGGTGTAACAGTTACTAATGCCATAAAGGCATCCACCAAATCCATTTGTCATAAAGAATTTCACTTATCCACACAAATATCCAGTAAAAAAAATATTAAATGTGGGGATTTATAAAACATCCCCATTACATGTAAATGAAATCTTAAATTAAATTTGGGGATTTATATATTATCCCCATTACAAATAAACGAATGCTTTAAATAGTAAAATGCGGGGATTTATAATCATCCCTATTACAATATTTTTGTTCTAACTCTAATATTTGCTAGGTTTTGTCTATCCATATTCAGGTGGCCTTTAGCCATTTTTGGGAGAGAATTAAAGGACCAATATGTTGAATCCGAATGAGTATTTACAGCACTTGATGCAAAGAAATCTTCTACAAAGTTGTTCTCTCTCCATGTGTGGATGATGTGAAAATTTCTTGGATAGATCAAATCATTCATGATATCTAGGGTATTCCATGGAGGTTTTGTTTTATTCAAGATAACATCAACTAAACTTTTACAATCAGATTCAATTATCACATTAGAGGTGTTAAGACTTAATAACAATACCTTCAGCTAATGCCATTACTTCAGCAGTAAAAGATGTTTGAATTCATACAGATTTAGAGAAACTAGTAATAAAAATTCCTTGCAAGTCTCTTATAACTCCACCAATTCCACTTGGACCTGGGTTATTTTTTTAAGATCCATCTATGTTTAACTTAAATAATCCTGATTTAGGCCCGCTCCAAATGCATTTTATTATCTGAACCTTCTTTGTCAAAGTTTGGACATTGAAAGTATTGATTATATCATTAGTAACAAGAGTGATCACATTTTTAATAATCATAATAGAAGAATAATTTGTGTTTTCAAATAACTTTTTGTTCCTATCTTTCCATATTTCTCACAGTATGATTTTAGGCATAAGAAAGTAAAAGCTTCTTAGGTAGTCTTATTTGGGATTAAACATCCACCAATAAACAAGAATGGCCCTGCAGGAGTGGGAGTTAGGATTTAAGCCAAATAGAGTATAGAAAAATAACCACACCTCTTGAGAAATCTTACACTGAATGAGAACATGATTGTCAGTTCTTCTGCTGCTAAACAGAATCTCCATATTGATGCAATTCTAACACCAGTTCCTCGGATGTTTGCTTTAAAAGGAACTGAATTGTTTAGTAGTTTCCAAATAAAATTTGAGATATTCATTGGACACACTTTGTTCCAGTATATTTTCCAAGTTAAAGAGGAAGGCCTAGATTCTCTACATATATTGTATGCAGATTTAAATGTAAATTCTCCTGATATTGACGGTTTCCAAATTTTTTTCTACTCTTGAATATAACCGTCTGCAAGATCTTTAATAGCAGCTAAGCTTTTAACAGTTTTAGAACCTTTGTTAAGACATAAGCCTTTAGGATGTTTATTCCTGATAAAACTGGCCTAAATGCCTGTGTCAAATCTATATTTCCAGTATAACTTAATAGAGGAAGATGAACCGATATCTTCAATATTTATAAAGTTGAGACCACCTTCATCAAATGGAAAACATAGATTTGTCCACTTAATCTGTTGGTGTGGTTTCTCTTTAGTAGTACCTCCCCAGTAAAATTTGCGGAACAAATTGATCATTCATTTGACGACTTTTTTTTTTTTTTTTTTGGGGGGGGGGGGGGGGGGGGGGGGTAGCATAGTTATAGAATATACTGGAATAGATTGTAATACATGTCTAATAAGAATAGATATACCTTCTTGAGATATCATTTTAGCAGACCAAGTATTTATTTTATCTCTAGAGATAAGCTCAGAAAATGGATTCACTTTGTTCCTACCTTTATTGATGAAACAACCTAAATATTTCATTGGAAGATTCTTATGTGTTAGCCTAGAATAATTAGTTATAGATTTCTTTCTATGAGGGCTTATTTTATTATCAACATAGAAAGAGCTTTTGGAATAATTGACTTTTTGGCCAGATGTATTTTCATAATCCTTCATCAATTTGAAAAAGGATTTTATACTATGGCAACCCCCAATTAATAAAGATTATCAAATCATCAGCAAATCCTAAATGAGATATAAGACAGCTGTTTTGAGGATGTGAATATGGTATAGCCTTATGATTAGTGAAGATCTTGTCAATATTTGTACTAAGGCTCTCAGAAGTAATGATAAATAAACCCGGAGATAATGGGTCTCCTTGTCTAAGAACCTTAGAGGAGTTGAAGAAGCCCTTAGATTGCCCATTAAGAACCAATGAAAACCAATTATTTGAGATAAGCCTCCAAATCATATCTATAAAAAGTTCACTAAAGCCAAACTTTCTAAGAACTTCACATAGATATGGCTAATATACATTATCATATACCTTTTCCATATCAAGTTTCATAATCACATTGTTGCCAAAAGACTTTTTCCCTAAATATTGCATCATTTGTTGAGCAAGAAGAATATTCTCTTGGATATTTCTCCCTTTTACAAATCCACTTTGATTTTGAGAAATGATTGATGGAAGAATTATAGAAAGTCTCTCATTTAAAATTTTAAAAATGATTTTGTTGGAGAAATTACATAAGCTAATATGCCTAAAATGAGAGCATGAAGAGGGATTTTCTAATTTTTGGGATAAGAATAATAGATGTGGAAGTCCAACTTTTTGGGATCTCAATTCCAGAAAAGAAGGAATGTATAGCAGTAATAAGATCATTTTTAATAATACTAGCATATAACCCGCGCGATGCGCGGGGGGGGGGGGGGGTAGATTATAGTTCGTCATTTTTTAAAAGGAGCAATAAAATTTTACTATACTCGCAAAAATTAATTATTTCATTATTTATAATTGTCCTATGAATTCACATATTATTTGTATAACAGAAAGTTAATTTGCAAAATTTTATCGCTTTTACTGTATTGACTTAACAGAAACCCAAAACATAATTGTAATTCCAAAAGTGAAAATGTTTTCAGCATTCCAATTGTCATTTTTGCGTTGTCAATCTTTGATCTCAATTTCTTTTCCCCTCCAAATAAATAACATTTAATTTATAAATATATAGATATTCTAATTGACATACTTTACACTTTAATTTGATTATAGCATACTAAGAAGTATGAGACGCACACAAAAAAAATGCGACATTGTCCAAATGCGTCCAAGCCATGTCCGTCTGTTTCCCTCAACACTCGAGGAACCTTCACCCTTTTATCTGACGCTCATCTCCCTTGTAAGTATCATTGATGTATTCGTCCTTCACCAGTGGTGCCCACACCAACACAATCCCATTTATTAGTAACAGACTGTAATAAAACAATCCTCTACCCATATCCCTCTACACATTGCATTGGTGCTTAGATTGAATAACACAAAAATTGGACTCTCGATCGGCTTATAAAGTTTTTTTTTTTCTTTTCTATTTTCCAGAGTTATGTACAATGCCTTGGCCTTGAGTAATTTAGTAAGCCAAGAGGCTTATTTTAATTAATACTAGTTTTTAATCCCGCGCGATGCACGGGTGCTTTGCATTTATTGTTAAAAAATACAATGCGGATATACTTACAAAAACATAGAAAAAATCTGCAACGTTAAAAAGACCTATTTTATATTTTTATGATATATCTCGTTAATGCAGAAAAATTATAAAAGGATAACGAATATATGTATTTAATTTATAGAATATATGATGCCAACTAAATACTTGCATGTAAAATTGAAATGTAGAAAGGAAAACATTTAATGATGAAGTAAGTAAAATTAAAAAAAAAAAAGAATAGAACATACACACACACACACACACACACACACACACTATATATATATATATATATATATATATATATATATATATATATATTAAAAAACTGTTTTATAAGTAAAAATTATTTTTTTAAACAATACTATTTTTACAAAAATATAAATATATTATCATTTTTTTTAATAACACTACGGTGTTAAAACTTTTTTGTAATTTTTTTTTGCAAAACTTGATTTTATAAAGATAAGTATAAATATTTTGTTATAAAAATTGTATTTTTATAAAGTAATTTTCTAAAAATATAGTTTTTAACTTCATTTCTTCATACAAATTGTGCTTTAAAAGACTGTTTTATATATAAATATAAATTTAATTTTTTTTTATAATCTAATGTTATTGTTCAGAATTTATAAACTGTATTAGTAAAATTTACATTTTTTTTTTAAAAAACATTTTTTAGTTATATAAAAAAACTATTTGTTATATAAATATTAGTATTTACTAATTAAAGAAAAAGATATTTCACATAAAATACTTTCATATGTATAAAAAAAGTTTATATTATATGAAACATTTTTTCTTCAATGAATAAATTCTAATATTTATATAATAAAAAGTTTTTTTTATGTATAACTCAAAAAAAATGTTTTTTATAAAAAAAAATGGATACTTTTGTAAAACAGTCTCTAAAATTTTCATGTTAACATTACTTTATAAAAATAATTTTTCCTTAAAGAATATAGTATTTAAATTTTAATGACATTCTCTTAAAACACAATATATGTAAAGAAACGAAATTAAAAACTCCACTTTTTAGAAATTTACTTTATAAAAAATGATTTTTAATAGAAAAAAAAGAGTTAAAACTATAAGGTTGGACTTTAATCTTAAAATCATTCTAACCCCTATTTTTAAATCATTGAATCTAAGTTAGAATATCAAACGATCGAAATGTCAATATATATATATATATATATATATATATATATATAAAGAGAGGGAGATAAATTATTGGGTGCATATAATCTTCCTGACTTTGAGGATCATCTCCATACTATTTCTTGGAGATCTTAGTTGTTAAAGAGATAAGAGTGAACTTGGCACAGAGATAATAAGAGGATAAGAGAGAAAAAATAATTCGGTGAAAGAGAGATAATAGGAGAATAAGAGACAAAAAAATTATTAGGGAGAAAGAAGAAATAAACTTACATTAGAGAGAACCATCTTTTACACGTTGGTTAAGATATATATGGGGAGATACACGTTGATTAAGATATATATGGGGAGAGAGGAGAATGAGAACATCATGTATGTATTTAATAATGGCCATTGGAAGGATTGGGAAATGAAGAGATTTGAGGATTTTAAGAGAAGATATTAAAAATGAGGAAAAATTAATTATTGCCATGTGTCTAATACCTATGCAAAGACTAAGATGTGCAATTAATGGCGTTGTCACGTGTCAATTCTCTATAAAGACACATCAAAATTATAGGGAAGTGATGTGCCACGTGGATATGCTAATTACAAATCATAATAAATGTCTTATTTTGCATTTTATAGTATTAAGAGATGGTATTAAGAGATACCAAAACATAACATAAAATTCCCCCCCAAAACCATCATGTCTAGGTGCACTAGATTGATCCATTTCTTGAATTGATGAAAATTTTTTATTTTCTTTTGGATATTCAAATAGAAGTTTATTCATGTCTTTAAAAATTTCTTAGTTAATAATTGTTGCCTAGATTATACTCAAGAAGGGGGGGGGGGGGGGGGGGTGAATTGAGTTTTTACAAACTTTAAGTCAAATTAAGATTTCAGAAAAATATTAAATTTAAATCACTTAGACAAATTTCAGATTAATAAAACTATAAAGAATAAATCCAACAATATCAAATAAATGCAACTAACTAATTTAAACAACTAGAAATGCAGATTTTAACACACTAGGAATATTAAATTAATTTTCGTATTTAATATTAAGTGATATTCTGAAATTAATTATTTAATTCAAACATAATTATTTTAACCTTAAAATTAATTTAGTCAAATTTCGGAATTAATTTATTTGCAAGATAGTGTGCTGAAAATATTAACTCAAGCAAGCATGTGCAAATAAATAAATAAAAGTGCGGAAAATAAATGACACCGAAATTTAACGTGGTTCGGCCAAATCCCGGCCTACGTCCACGCGCCTAGAGCCCCTGTCTCCTTTGCGCTTCACTAAACCTGATCCACTTGCGGGTAGGATCAAACCACCGCGTACAACTGTTTGCAAGCTAACTCCGAGCTTCAAACCCCGTGGCCCACTTGCGGGTAGGAACCAATCACCGGTACAAACCGAAGCTTCAACAAATCTGAATTTTTGTAGAACAAGGTACAATACTGAAACTCCTTAAAATACAATTTGTAATCTGAGTTTCTGAGACTTCAATAAATGATGTTGAAGTAGGCACGAGTCTTCTTCTTCAATGATTGAGCAGATGATAAAATTAATTGCTCTCTTGAATGTGTAGCTGAGTAGTAAAATAAATGCTCTCAATAATATTTCAAGTCTTGCTCATATTCTCATTCAAGTCTGTTGTCTTCAATGCAGCTCTTCAAAGCTTTAAATGTGTTTTCCAAAAATTAGCTGTTAGACACATGCATTTTGAGCATTTAATGCTCCTGATTTTGCTGAGATGAAGTAGCTTCAAAATCATTTCCAAATCTGATATGCAGATCTACATCTTTATCTTCTGCATAAAAATATAGCTGTTGTAGCATGGAAATTGACATCTGAAAATATATCTGATTGAAAGTGGCTAGGTAGGTGACCCATATATTTTGTGCAAAAAGATTGTTAATCCAAGAGACACAATACAAATCTGATATGTAAATGTGGAACCATTGTGTAAAGAATATAACTGGTGTGTTAAGAACATTTTTCTGTCAAGAAGACAAATGGGACAGAGTAAGTACATGTACCAAAAAAATATTTCCCACACTGATATAAAAAGTTTCAGAATAGATATGAAAATAAATTTCTGACAAATATATATAAAGATAATTTCGGACAAAAAAATAGATTTCGGACAGATAATTATAAAGATAATTTCGGACAAAACAAATAGATTTCGGGGAGATATAAAAAAATAGATTTCGGACAGATATAAAAAATAGATTTCGGAATGATATAAAAATTAGAGATATAAAAAATTAGATTTCGGACAAATATAAATATATAAAAATAATTTCCAAAGTTCATATATGAATGAATCCAAACTATTCATTCTGCCAATGATGGCGTAGCCTTAGGCTAGTCAAAGTGTATGTGGCCAAAAGCGTTTCAACGCAGATGACAGGGCATGGCCGAAAATCTGATATGAATTTTTGAAAAAAAAAATCTGATATGTCCAGTACGGAATCAAAGACTGGTGTAAGCCGAAAGCAATAAAAATACAAAAGGACAAAAGTTAAAGCGTCCTAATAAACTAAGGTGTCTAATCGGCCAAAAAAATGAACCTAGCAGGTACAATATGTACATATATTGCCGACATTTATATCTCCTAAGAGGTATAGCCAACAGTGGTCAAATCGGAAGGATTAAAAAATAAAGCTCCTAAAAACACTTGGTTTTATCCAGTAAAGCAAATGAATGACTAAGCCCACAAATGGATAAATCGGTAAGGCCAACAGTTGAGGTAATAAAACTGTTTCAATCAGATCATATTCAATATGATATATATATATATATATAAAATGAGTGGATACCTTTTTAACGTTTAAAAAAAAAACTTAAAGCAATCTCCAATATTTAAACATTATATATAAAAAACTTATATATATAAAAGGAGTATGGGACAACTTTGCTAATAAACAACACATTTGTGTTTTTAGAATAAATTGATGGAACAACCCAAATATTCAAATGGGACTTCACTTTGCAGGATGTGAAAGACAAGAGAGAAAAAAAATCTCCTGACATTTGATGTCATCATTGGGTCTAAAAGAAAAGATACAAATCTTGACCAAAACAATAGATAACTAGAAAAAAAAATTTGGACCACAATCTCTCATAGTTTTGCATATTACACGTGTTTGTTTTTAAAGAAATAATTATATAAACAGTTTTAAAAACGTTAAAAAAATATATATAGACGCATGTTTAGACTAACACATACAAACAGAAAATATAATACAAAAACGTAAAAGAAAAATCAGAAGAAAACGTTAAAAAATCTTATGTTAGGTACAAAGTTAGTAGAACAGTTTTTTTTTATTATTATTAAAATCTGCATCGGTCACTTATCAAGGCTGTCCGAGTCAACCAATAAAGATAGGATTGGATATAAAGTAAAATCAAAAGATCTCATTTGTTAAGAAGATAAGTCCCGCTTAGATATTTGCATCATGATATATATGAAAATATATAAGAATGTACACTATCATGAGTTGTCTCTTAATAAGATATTATATAGAGTACGACACTTATATGAGAAAGGAAACAAAGGCTTCCATATTCAGATTTTTTTGCTTTCTCATGGATCAACAATATAAATCACTAAAGGAGTAAAAGAGTATATGTGGCATTATTACGTAAAAGTTACAACAAGAAAAAGAATAGGACCTATTAATATATTGAAGTCTAGTAACATCCAAATATATAATAGTAATAGTATATATATATATATATATATATATAAACAGATTTATAAAAAATATATATATATAAAAAAGATGATTATATAAAATTAATTATATTATAAATATTATAAATTAAGAAATATTTACATAATAGCTAAATAACTATATGTTTGGAATCATCAAAATCAATATATTAAGTTAAACTAAAATGTACATTAATTAAACTAATATAATTAATTAGGGATAAAATACATTTTTGTTAACAATCTCCCCCTTTTTGATGATGACAAACAATGATTCACATATATTCATAAAATGAAATATTAAGCACAAATAGTGAATCATGAATATTTCTCCCCCTTTGACATTATCAAAAAGATTTTTCATATAAATTCAGTGTCACGGATAAAATGCGAAGCTCCCCCTATCAAAAATAATTCGTGCATGGGATTCAATCATAAATCTCAAGGGGCATATAAATGACATGAAAATTTTCGATACGCACACAAGTCATCATAAATTTTTCATAGCATGTATTCGGTATTATAAATCGACAATAATACAATCAAATAATGCACAACTCACAAAAATCATAAATGATATCAATTGTTGTAATCACACACAAACCGTGCGTTGCACACAATGATTTCTCAAAACAATTTTTTTTTTGTAAAAATAGAAATCATAACTCAATGTTCTCAATTAGTGCAAGTACGAGAGATATATCAATGTGCATAATTAACTCTCTCACTAATGTAATAAAATTGCAATGTATAAATTTTCAGTAGGCGCAATATCAATTGTTGTATAAATCATCATGATGTAAACTTTCAAGTGCACAACAAATAAACATTTCATAACTCGATGTTTTCAAATAATTTGAATTAAGCACATATCATGAGTTAGAAATAGCAAAAAAAAATATATAGCATTTTGCTCAAGTTTTGCCGTTTTCAAGATACGAGCTAAAATTCTTGGAATGATCAACTAAATTGCAAAATCCATAATAATATATCAAATTTATGATCAAGCATTTTTCGAACAAATAATCAAACAAATTTCAATAAACTTTTATCTCCCCCTAAGGGATACCAATTAAGGCAAATATGCATATAACAAATATGGTGCATCTATTTCATGAGATAAAATATTATTAAAAAATTGACTTCATAAAATCCTTTTTAACGAGTCTCACAAATGATACCAATTGTTGATCATGTTATTTCTCAATTTAAACATACATAACACAAATGTTACAAAAAAATATTCATCGTGAATGTTACAAATATTCGAACAAAGACATTAATCATGTAGTATACAATAAAACTTAACTCATAGAGATTAATATGACCATATCATCAAAAATCAACAAGTGAATGTTACAATATTAACATGTAGCTCATATGACTAATAAATTTTAAAAGGACATTTTCGTTTCAGATTAATATTCAATAAAAGCATGAATTGATCCAATCTTATTATTCACAAAAATATGTCCAGATATATAACACATAAAGATTATGAATTTTCACAAAAAAAATTATCAACAAAATCAAGTGTATGTGTCATATAGCATAAAGTCATCAAGAATAATAAATATACAAATTTACATGTGAATACTAAATTATCAACAAACTCATATGATATAACAAATATTCTATGCATGGAAATATATCATAAAATAAATCATCAACAAATATATGATTTTAAATTCATGAATAGTGTTCCCTACCACCTTACCATTACCAAAGATATATTCAAGAAACTTCTTCCAAGTGTGGCATTTCCAACATTAGGCAATGATAATTGAAATGCGTAATATGATCAAATCATATGCCTTGAAAATTCACATTCCTTCTCAAAATGCAACCTACACAACTTTAAAGATTTTCTCTTTTCCATCCAAGAATGTGTTAGATCCATAAAGCAATATTAAATAGAAAATTTCAGAATTCATTTTCTTATCAAAAATTCAAGCGTAGTCATAATAAGAGATAATTATCAAGAACAATAATGATACGCAACTTATGACATACTAGAATGTACATAACAAATAATAATCATTGTTGTCAATTTTATCATGTACTAAAATAAAATTTTCATTAATTTATATACAAAGAAATAATTTAACACCCATAGCATTCTTTGACCTTAAAAAAATATTCACATTTTCAACCATTGAGATTAATAAGAAATAAATCAAATTAGAAATCCTTAATCACAAAACAAATATTTTCAAGTGATGAATGGTGTCTAAATAAGCATATAGACATGACAATAATCACATAGAAAAATAATCAGATTATTAATCATTAATGAGCATATAAGATTTGAAAATAATATATCACAATATTCAACAATAAAAAATAATACTAATTTTATTTTCAAAAAAAATTGTGTTCATGTTCCAATACCGGTTTTGCTCCTAAAAACTTTATATTTTGGAACCCAATATGTGTGGGGTTGATAAGGGTTAACATACATAGTTGTTTCCTTTGGAATCCATGCTAATTTTGTATTCTTATTCTTCCTTTTTCTAAAATGATAAAATTTGAAATAGTGTGTATGTCTACCACAATATGTGCATAAGGAATTAGGATGACTAGATGAGGCTCCATTTTTAAATACACTAGAATAACTCTTTTTCTCATTTTGTTCATCATATCCTATACCATTATTATTAAAACGAATTCTTTGTTTTTCAATAATTTTATGAAAATAATCGTTTCCTTTAGTAAAGGTATCTAAAGATTTCTTTAAATATTCAATTTCCCTTTTTAACTCAATATTTTCAATCTCAAGAGGAGTAGTGACAATAACAGATTTTTCCTTTTTTAAAGATTTAATTTCATTTTTCAATGATTCATTTTCTAATTTCAAATCATCAAAATCATTTGACATAGAATCATAGTTAGTTGAAAGTAATGAATGAGACTTCTTAAGATCAATATATTTCTTTTTAAGTTCTTCAAAACTTTCACATAATTCATCAAAAACATTTTGTAATACCTCATAGTCATCAACAATACCATCATCACTATCGCTAGAGTTAGGATAAGAGAATACCTCCTCATTATCATTTGCCATGAGACAAGTAGCATTTGTCTCCTCACTGCTTGATTCATCAATATTGGCATATAAGCAAGGGTTGAATTCTTCCTTTAAAATAAAGCTTGAAATGCAAGGTTGAGTATGTGTCCATTTTCTTCTCACATAATGAAACAATGAATAACTACAAGACATCAAACATTTTAGCATACAAATAATAAAAATGTAGAGTGCAGCATTTAAAATAAATACAGAAAAGTTTGTTATGATCTTTAACTCTATGATTGTTAAATCAAAATAAATTAGAAGAGCACTAGCTCTGATACCAATTGTTGCCCAGATTATACTCAAGAGGGGGGGGTGAATTGAGTTTTTACAAACTTTAAGTCAAATTAAGATTTCAGAAAATTATTAAATTTAAATCACTTAGACAAATTTCAGATTAATAAAACTATAAAGAATAAATCCAACAATATCAAATAAATGCAACTAACTAATTTAAACAACTAGAAATGCAGATTTTAACACACTAGGAATATTAAATTAATTTTTGTGTTTAATATTAAGTGATATTCTGAAATTAATTATTTAATTCAAACATAATTATTTTAACCTTAAAATTAATTTAGTCAAATTTCGGTATTAATTTATTTGCAAGATAGTGTGCTGAAAATATTAACTCAAGCAAGCATGTGCAAATAAATAAATAAAAGTGCGGAAAATAAATGACACCGAAATTTAACGTGGTTCGGCCAAATCCCGGCCTACGTCCACGCGCCTAGAGCCCCTGTCTCCTTTGCGCTTCACTAAACCTGATCCACTTGCGGGTAGGATCAAACCACCGCGTACAACTGTTTGCAAGCTAACTCCGAGCTTCAAACCCCGTGGCCCACTTGCGGGTAGGAACCAATCACCGGTACAAACCGAAGCTTCAACAAATCTGAATTTTTGTAGAACAAGGTACAATACTGAAACTCCTTAAAATACAATTTGTAATCTGAGTTTCTGAGACTTCAATAAATGATGTTGAAGTAGGCACAAGTCTTCTTCTTCAATGATTGAGCAGATGATAAAATTAATTGCTCTCTTGAATGTGTAGCTGAGTAGTAAAATAAATGCTCTCAATAATATTTCAAGTCTTGCTCATATTCTCATTCAAGTCTGTTGTCTTCAATGCAGCTCTTCAAAGCTTTAAATGTGTCTTCCAAAAATTAGCTGTTAGACACATGCATTTTGAGCATTTAATGCTCCTGATTTTGCTGAGATGAAGTAGCTTCAAAATCATTTCCAAATCTGATATTCAGATCTACATCTTTATCTTCTGCATAAAAATATAGCTGTTGTAGCATGGAAATTGACATCTGAAAATATATCTGATTGAAAGTGGCTAGGTAGGTGACCCATATATTTTGTGCAAAAAGATTGTTAATCCAAGAGACACAATACAAATCTGATATGTAAATGTGGAACCATTGTGTAAAGAATATAACTGGTGTGTTAAGAACATTTTTCTGTCAAGAAGACAAATGGGACAGAGTAAGTACATGTACCAAAAAAATATTTCCCACACTGATATAAAAAGTTTCAGAACAGATATGAAAATAAATTTCTGACAAATATATATAAAGATAATTTCGGACAAAAAAATAGATTTCGGACAGATATTTATAAAGATAATTTCGGACAAAACAAATAGATTTCGGACAGATATAAAAAAATAGATTTCGGACAGATATAAAAAATAGATTTCGGACTGATATAAAAATTAGAGATATAAAAAATTAGATTTCGGACAGATATAAATATATAAAAACAATTTTCAAAGTTCATATATGAATGAATCCAAACTATTCATTCTGCCAATGATGGCGTAGCCTTAGGCTAGTCAGAGTGTATGTGGCCAAAAGCGTTTCAACGCAGATGACAGGGCACGGCCGAAAATCTGATATGAATTTTTGAAAAAAAAAATCTGATATGATCATATGTCTTGTACGGAATCAAAGACTGGTGTAAGCCGAAAGCAATAAAAAATACAAAAGGACAAAAGTTAAAGCCTCTTAATAAACTAAGGTGTCTAATCGGCCAAAAAAAATGAACCTAGCAGGTACAATATGTACATATATGGCCGACATTCATATCTCCTAAGAGGTATAGCTAACAGTGGTCAAATCGGAAGGATTAAAAAATAAAGCTCCTAAAAACACTTGATTTTATCCAGTAAAGCAAATGAATGACTAAGCCCACAAAGGGATAAATCGGTAAGGCCAACAGTTGAGGTAATAAAATTGTTTCAATCAGATCATATTCAATATGATATATATATATATATATATATATATATATATATATGTATATATATATATATATATATATATATGTATGTATATATATATATATATATATATATAAAATGAGTGGATACCTTTTTAACGTTTAAAAAAAAACTTAAAGCAATCTCCAATATTTAAACATTATATATAAAAAACTTATATATATAAAAGGAGTATGGGACAACTTTGCTAATAAACAACACATTTGTGTTTTTAGAATAAATTGATGGAACAACCCAAATATTCAAATGGGACTTCACTTTGCAGGATGTGAAAGACAAGAGAGAAAAAAAATCTCCTGACATTTGATGTCATCATTGGGTCTAAAAGAAAAGATACAAATCTTAACCAAAACAATAGATAACTAGAAAAAAAAATTTGGACCACAATCTCTCATAGTTTTGCATATTACACGTGTTTTTTTTTAAAGAAATAATTATATAAACAGTTTTAAAAACGTTAAAAAAATATATATAGACGCATGTTTAGACTAACACATACAAACAGAAAATATAATACAAAAACGTAAAAAAAAATCAGAAGAAAACGTTAAAAAATCTTATGTTAGGTACAAAGTTAGTAGAACAGTTTTTTTTTTATTATTATTAAAATCTGCATCGGTCACTTATAAAGGTTGTCCGAGTCAACCAATAAAGATAGGATTGGATATAAAGTAAAATCAAAAGATCTCATTTGTTAAGAAGATAAGTCCCGCTTAGATATTTGCATCATAATATATATGAAAATATATAAGAATGTACACTATCATGAGTTGTCTCTTAATAAGATATTATATAGAGTACGACACTTATATGAGAAAGGAAACAAAGGCTTCCATATTCAGATTTTTTTGCTTTCTCATGGATCAACAATATAAATCACTAAAGGAGTAAAAGAGTATATGTGGCATTATTACGTAAAAGTTACAACAAGAAAAAGAATAGGACCTATTAATATATTGAAGTCTAGTAACATCCAAATATATAATAGTAATAGTATATATATATATATATATATATATATATATATATATATATATATATATATGTATATATATGTATATATATATGTATATATATATATATATAAACAGATTTATAAAAAATATATATATATATAAAAGATGATTATATAAAAACAATTATATTATGAATATTATAAATTAAGAAATATTTACATAATAGCTAAATAACTATATGTTTGGAATCATCAAAATCAATATATTAAGTTAAACTAAAATGTACATTAATTAAACTAATATAATTAATTAGGGATAAAATACATTTTTGTTAACAATAACTTCTAAAAAAGAATGGTCCACTTTTTTAAATTCTACAGACCATAGATTTATAAAATGTTCTTGAAACATATAGTTAATTTCTTCACAAGATTCTTCCCACTAACCTTATGTGTTTTTAATTTTGTTGATATTGAGTTTTCTTTTTCTTGCTCTAATAGAGGCTTGAAAGAATTTTGAATTAAGGTCTCCAAGTTTAAGCCATTTGGGATGACTTTTTTTTTGCCAGAATCATTCCTCTCTTTAAAGAGAAATATTTAACTGAGCTCTAGTTCTAAACATGTCACTTTTGGAATTATCATTTGGATTATTTTCAAATTCATTTTCCTTTATAAGAACTAAGTCTTCAATATCTTTAACTGATTGAAAAACATATTTCAAAGTTTATTTATTCCAACTTCTTAACTTTGATTTTAATTGTTTAAGTTTTAGAAAGAATTTTATCATAGGAGGGGCTTTGATATTGATTGACCATGAGTTTTCAACAATTTCTTTGACATAGGAGTTAATACACCACATAGACAAAAGATTGGATGGTTTAGGAAAGTTATCACTGTTATTCTTTATCGAGAGTAAAAGAGGTCTATGATCAGAACATAATTTGTGGACGTGAGTGATGTTATAGTGTGGAAATTGAATGAGCCAATTTTGATTAGCCAAGCCTCTGTCCAGTCTACAGAATATAATATAATTTATTATATTATTTTTCCAAGTAAACCTTGAACCCGAATATCCAAGATCTATTAATGCACAGTTAGAAATCATGTCTTTAAAATCTTCAATAGCATGAAATTCTAGGGGGTTGCCTCCTAATTTTTCTTCAACACAAGAGACAACATTAAAGTCTCCAATCACTATCCAAGATTGGTTGCTAGAATCATTTGTGAGATTTTCTAGATCTTCCCATAATATTTTTCTTTCTAAAGAAGTACATTTTTCATAGACTATGACAAGAAATATTGTTTCTGAAAGATGGCGAATAGGCCCCCGATTTTAAAATTCAAAAGTAATTACACTTTGGAAACAATTTCCTTTTTAGATATGCGGAAGCGTTAGGTGATGGTTCAATAAAAACACCAAATTTTAATTTACTTCAAATTAAAATTAAACCAAGTGAAATTAAATTAATCCATTAAAAACATTTTCACTTAAACATAATTAATCCAAGTCCTAGAATTTTGCCTAAGTCATATTTTTCAATTATATCAAGTTAGGCCAAACCAATTTTATCAATTAAATTAAATGACATGAACTAAATTAACTAAACATTACTCAATATTAATTTGCACCAAATTAAACAAGTAGTGATTAAATTAAACCAAATTTATCTTTTTACCTAAGCATACATTTTAGGTGATTTTGTAAAAGATAAAATAAACAATTAATCCACTACGCCACGATGTACGAGGAAAAATCCACAACGGGAAACAGCCTCGGACGACTCTAGCCTCAAATCCACTAAGTACGGAATTTACATTTATAAGACAGATGACTTACTTCCTCAACTCGAACCCTCTCAATCCTTGATGCGTCTTCTTGTAACCACCTCTGCCTAGCGGATAACCACGGAGATCCACCGCGATCTCTTAACCACCGATCGGACAATAGGTACACCGTCAACCACACATGGTGCCTTTCGCCATGTGAGAAAGCAACAACTAAACAATTCTTCTTCTTTGAGGGATTTAGAAGAAAATCCAAACTTCTCTTCAAACGGTAGAGATAAACTGGTGCCAAAATGCTCCAAGCAAAGTATGTGTATATATGAACTTGGAAGAAACAAATATGGGTATAACTAAGTGTTCAAATGATTTTTCTTTATAAAATGAACACTCAAACTCATGAACTTTTTCTTGCAAGAATCAACTCTCAAACCTCTCTCTAGGAGTTAGAATATTATGAAAAAGTTAACCTACAAACTTTGGTTCCCGCACTATAATAATCTGTCAAAAGTTAGTGAGGTAGGGAAGTGGGAAACATGGGTAAAAATTGCTAAAAACTACCAAAAAAAATTTTTTGCCTGAAATCTCATTCGAACGAGGCTTCTAAAGAAGTTCCAGTGTGAACTCATTAGAAATCTCGTTGAAAATCTCGTTCGAACACCAATCTCGTTCGAACGTCATTTTGAACGAAGTTCTAGTGGCCAAAATGGGAACTCGTTGGCAAACTCGTTCAAACGACTTGTGTTTCGAACAACAATCTCGTTCGAACGACACTTCGAACGAACTTACAGAAAGTTCCAAAAATATCATTTTTCGTCCAGAAACTTTATATACTTTATATAAAAGATTTTAATAGAAATTTTTCTGAAAACAAAACGTAGTTTTAAAACCTAACACCCAATAAACTTGTTCCAAGCTCCTATATATACATAAAATGCATTCATACCTTGGGAGCATGGAACCACTATTGATGACGTAGAAATGAGGCACTTAAACTCAGCATTTTGATGAAGCTATATACACTTGGCCGCTACGTCTTCAACAAACACGTCATAGGCTTGAATGGATCAATATACTCTATCATATGACTCAAACATTTTTGTCCGGAATTGAGCCAAAACTACAAAGGACTCAATTGGAAATTTGTGTTCTTACAAATCTCCCCCTTTGGCTATTCCGGGACAAAAACCAAATAAAAATCCTAAGAAGATAGCGACTCCCCCTAAGTTAACTCTCCCCCAAACTAAGATACGAATAATAACGGATACCAACTAGGATGCAAGAAATTGATACCAATAAGATACATAAAGTATTAAGCATGTGATATCAACAAAGAATGCAACAAGGTAGATACTAATGATGAATTAAAGCATATATGGACTAGAAAGCAAGCCAAAGACTAAACAAAAATATCATATATATACGTACTCTAGATATACCAAAGATGCACACGCATAGATATATAGATATAAACACACAAATGACACACACTAAATATAATAGGAGTCTTTCACACTCGTATGGCAAAAATGTGTCATATGGAAATGAAAGTGTTGGGGTGTGAACTAGTAACAATTAAATTTAGACCCAAACACTTAAAATACGTTCACAGAGTTCTCATTTGATTGCAAACTTTATCACATTTGAATATAACCTCATGTGACAATAAAGATTGAACTCAATGAACGAACATACACAATGCATACAAGCCTCGAGTTTTGATGATTCTACAAACCAAATAGAGTCATGAAAATAAAGACTACTAGGATAAACGGACATTGTGAAAACCGTTGATATACCATCCAATCTCCCTCAAGAAGCATATATATTCTTTTTATATTGAATGAATAGATCAATTAAACATAGGCCTTGGCAATTATTTTTCTTTTAGTGTCATTTTTTATTTTTGGGCCTTGGGACCACGTATTTCTTTTAGGTCCATTTCAAACGGTGGCTTACAATCGCAAAGGATTATTATTCCTTTTGGAGCCCTTCCCCGTGCACATTTATATATCATTTTTTTATATCTCACAAACTCACGTGCAATGGATTTTACATGCACTAATCCTCCTGGGTCATAACTATGTAGATGACTAGATTGGTAGGAGAACACCTCACAAAGCTCAAATATAACATGTGACATTAAAATTTCAAATGAACTCGTGCATGTGTGAATAGAGGCATATAAAAATAGAATCCATTTAATCAATACAAAATCCAATTACTCCATATAAACATGGTAAATAACATTTTAAGGATTGATAATCTAAGCCAAAAGTTCTAGCCACATAGGAGCGTAAAAGATGGAATTCTAACACAAGTGTATGCCACTTAAAGTGTGTCAAACTAAAATACACACAAAATAAAATCTTTTTGAGTTTTTGAAATTTTTATCCAAAAATAAAACTAGATACTCAAGTTCAAACAAAAATCATTTGTATTTTTCATTAAGCCTAAATTACTAAACAAATAAAACACAAATGATAAACCAAAACTATTTTTGTATTTTTCATTTAATGCAAACAAAATGAAGGAAATATAATACAAAAGATAAACAAAAATCATAATTCTAGCATGTGATTAAGCATGGAGTATAGACTAGAAAATGATTAAAACAAGCATACATTTAGTATGAGAATATAGCGTGAAGCACAAAAGCTAAAGTATGCAAATAAAACTAACACATTCAGCCTTTAGATTTTGCAATAGAGGAAGCATGTGAAAGTAAATGAGAATCAAATAACCTATCTTGTAAAGTTTCCAAGTCGAATCTCCTAACCCAAACTAATGAAGAGTTACTATCTCGTGGTGTAGGAATCTTGGTTACCTTGGTTGCCTTACGTTGGGATTTTCTAGAAAATATTTCAAGATCAAACCAATATTTCTTAAGATGACCTTTTCGACCACAATGTACACAAGTAAAAACATGTCGAAAAGAGTTACCTAAGGAGTGATCTCTAAAGGCTTTCCTAGGCGATTCTCCTAAAAAGTTGGTTTTGGCTCTGTGAGTAGATTCATTACAAGTATCGAAGCCTAAACCACAAGTGTCATTTTTAATTTGTACCGTTCCTAATATTTTATCTAATTTTTCCGAATGACACTCCAAATCAAATTTGACATTACTAGAGTCTTTTAAGTTATTTTTTAATTCTAGAATGTTAGACTCTAATAAAATATTTCTCTCTTCGAACTCGAGAAGATCCTTTTTCAAGGATTTCATTAAACCTCTAAGGCTATCTCTCTCGCCTTCTACATATTCAAGCTTCTCTCGAAGAGTCCTCTCACGTGTCCTAAGGTCTTCAATCAACACACTATTATCAACTACCTTGACACGTTCTTTCAAACTAGCTTCTAACTTCAAATTAGCTCTTTTTAATTTAATTGATTCTTTATATAATTCTTGAAAAGCATTTTGAAGTTCACTCACATTTACCTCTTCTTCATTTTCACTCTCTCTATCTTCTCCATTCTCACTATCATAAAAAACAAGGAAATCATAAACTATGACCTTGGAAGTGTCATGTGTTAAATTTTCATCTATAGATGAGTTCTCACTATCACTCACATGTCTAGCCATAAAAGACACAAAGTTGGGCTTAGTGGGGGAATCGGGTCCCTATTCCTTATCATTATCACTAAGGGCCGCATTATATGAAATGGGTCGCTTACCCTCTCTCCCTAGTTTAGTGGGGCACTCAGAAGCCCTATGGCCATAACCCTCACAACCAAAACACCTATTTGACTCGTCCCTATTTAAATTTTCATTAATAGTTTTAGGGATCCTCTCGGCTTTGTCATGATTAGAAGTTTCAAATTTCTTAAAGTCATTTTTAAATTTATCTTTGTTAATTTTAAGAAATTTTTGAAATTTCCAAGCAAACAAGGCCATATCTTCCGAGTCTCTATCACTCTCTCTCTCTACTACTTGTTTATCCTCTTTTCGGGCTTTTAAAGCAATGCCCTTTTCTTTTTTCTTTTCAATTTTAGAGGAAAACATGTCCAGTTCATAGGTTTGTAAATCACCTACAAGCTCTTCTAATTTCGTAGAGGCTAAAGTTGGTAAAGAATTTAACACAGTCACTTTTGGAAAAAATCTATCGGGTAAGGACCTTAAAATTTTCTTTACTACTTGGTTGTCAGGTATTTTCTCTCCCAAATTAAAAGATGAATTAACAATATCGAAAAGTCTAGCATAAAATTCATCAAAAGTTTCTTTTTCATTCATTTTGATAGTTTCAAATTGAGTGGTGAGGTTTTGGAGTTTCCAAGGTTTAACGACACTAGTACCTTCATGAGTGAGTTGTAAAATATCCCAAGCTTCTTTAGCGGTCTCACACGTCATAATGAGTCAGAATTCATCCGGTGTGACAGCGCTAAACAAGGCATTTAAACCACGGGAATTAAAGTTTGAAAGTTTAAATTCACCCTCACTCCATCTATCGGCGGGTTTGGGAACACGCTCATTATCTACTAAATGAGTAGGTGGGGACCACCCATTAACAACAGACATCCAAACTCTCTCGTCGATAGATTTTAGTGTCGATTTCATTCGCGCGTTCCAATACGCGAAGTTAGAACCATCGACGAGAGACATCCATTAACAACAGACATCCAAAGGGGACCACCCATTAACAACAGACATCCAAACTCTCTCGTCGATAGATTTTAGTGTCGATTTCATTCGCGCGTTCCAATACGCGAAGTTAGAACCATCGAAAATAGGAAATTTAGAAAATGGGGAAAATTCCATTTTAGCCAAAAATATTTAAAAAGATCTTAACGAAGTAATTTATCGTTTTTGGCTCTGATACCAAGTTGAAAGATGGCGAATAGGCCCCCGATTTTAAAATTCAAAAGTAATTACACTTTGAAAACAATTTCCTTTTTAGATATGCGGAAGCGTTACGTGATGGTTCAATAGAAACACCAAATTTTAATGTACTTCAAATTAAAATTAAACCAAGTGAAATTAAATTAATCCATTAAAAACATTTTCACTTAAACATAATTAATCCACGTCCTAGAATTTGCCTAAGTCATATTTTTCAATTATATCAAGTTAAGCCAAACCAATTTTATCAATTAAATTAAATGACTTGAATTAAATTAACCAAATATTACCCAATATTAATTTGCACCAAATTAAACAAGTAGTGATTAAATTAAACCAATTTTATCTTTTTACCTAAGCATGCATTCTAGGTGATTTTGCAAAAGATAAAATAAATAATTAATCCACTACGCCGCGATGTACGAGGAAAAACTCACAACGGGAAACAACCTCGGACAGCCCAAGCCTCAAATCCACTAAGTACGAAATTTACATTTACAAGACAGATGACTTACTTCCTCAACTCGAACCCTCTCAATCCTTGATGCATCTTCTTGTAACCACCTCTGCCTAGCGGATAACCACGGAGCTCCACCGCGATCTCGGAACCACCGATCGGACAATAGGTACACCGTCAACCACACATGGTGCCTTTCGCCATGTGAGATAGCAACAACTAAACAATTCTTCTTCTTTGAGGAATTTAGAAGAAAACCCAAACTTCTCTTCAAACGGTAGAGATAAACCGATGCCAAAATGCTCCAAGCAAAGTATATGTATATATGAACTTGGAAGAAACAAATATGGGTATAACTAAGTGTTTAAAGGATTTTTCTTTATAAAATGAACACTCAAACTCATGAACTTTTTCTTAGAAGAATCAACTCTCAAACCTCTCTCTAGGAGTTAGAATATTATGAAAAAGTTAACCTACAAACTTTGGTTCCCGCACTATAATAATCTGTCAAAAGTTAGTGAGGTAAGGAAGTGGGAAACATGGGTAAAAACTGCTAAAAACTGACAAAAAAATTTCCCTCCTGAAATCTCGTTCGAACGACATTTTCGTTCGAACGACATCTCGTTCGAACGAGTCTTCTAACGAAGTTCCCGTGTGAACTTGTTATAAATCTCATTGGAAATCTCATTCGAACAACAATCTCGTTCGAATGACATTTCGAACGAAGTTCCAATGGCCAAAATGGGAACTCGTTGGTAAACTCGTTCGAACAACAATCTCGTTCGAACGACACTTCGAACAAACTTACAGAAAGTTCCAAAAATATCATTTTTATCCCAGAAAATTTATATACTTTATATACAAGATTTTAATAGAAATCTTTCTTAAAATAAAACACGGTTTTAAAACATAACACCCAATAAACTTATTCCAAGCTCTTATATATACATAAAATGCATTCATACCTTGGGAGCATGGAACCACTATTAATGAATTAGAAACGAGGCACTTAAACTCGGCATTTTGATGAAGCTACATACACTTGGCCTCTACGTCTTCAACAAACACATCATAGGCTTGAATGGATCAATATACTCTATCCTATAGCTCAAGCATTTTTGTCCAGAATTGAGCCAAAACTACAAAGGACTCAATTGGAAATTTATATCCTTACAGTTTCAAATAGAAATTGTATGTTGATTTCTAAGTACCTCATTTGATCTGAGTCTTGGATTAATGTGATGTTCAAATCATCTTGCCATAAAAACCAAATCTTATTAGATGTATTTCGTAAACTATTTGTGAAATGCCATCTTTGTTCATATTTGATTAATTTTTCAAAATGGACTTTAAGTTCTGTTAGAGAAATAGCTGATAGTTTATATTTTCTTATTAATCACTTTATTCTTCTATTAGTAGATTTGTTTCCCACACCTCTAACATTCTAGCAGATGAAATTCATTATTTAGGTCAATAAGGTTGATTTTTAGTTTTATTTTTACCTAAGGATCTTGTGACTCTTCGAAATAGAGGATCATAAGGTAGTTATTTAGAAAGTGTACCTGATTTTTGAGCATTATAGGGAGCTACTTTATTCACTTCTTCTTTGGAGTGTTTCTAATTCTGAGTCTTCTTGTCTATGTATTTCTTCCATTTGATGTCTATCCAGGAGGAATAATTTCGCAAATCTTCCATTATGGTCACTGACATATTTCTATCCTCTTTATCTAACTGGTAGACCTTAGCCCCTACTGGATTGGAATCATACTTGGGTTGTTCAGATCCTTTTAGAGAAAGGTTGAGTTGATCCACTTTCAAGGATTCTTCTTTAGAATATTCCTTATGTTGGACTTTTTGATTTGTCTGAACCTTTAGGATGTCCACTTCATCTGCTTGTTGAAATTCATCTGGATCTAATTGGTAATTTTGGAGAACATCAATCTGATTATCTTTATTTCCTATGTTGGAGGTTGAGGTATCTTGAGTATTTGTTTCTTGGGCATTGATTTCAAGATCAAGAAGATTCTTGTTCTTATTTCGATTTTGAACATTCACTTCAGTAGCTAGATCATTCACTTCTTGATTTGTTGTAACTGCCAGCCTTGTGTCCTGATTTCATGTTGAATTTTTTGGGGGGATTTTTGATATTAGGATATTTAATCATACATTTGTCTTCATAATAGCCTTTTTTTTTTGCGAAATTGACAATATGAGGAGATATTTTCATAAGATATATGTTTCCAGAATCCTTTTGAACCACAACATATCCAAATCCTATGAATTCTTTCTCGAATTAGGTTAATTTCAATACATACTCTTGTTATATTGTGCCTGGTTATTGAAGCAGCAGATGCATTCAATTTCAAAGGTTTTCCAATGAGTTGTGCAATAGAGTATAGGGAATATTTTGCGTAAAAATGTATGGGTAATTTTGGTAGATTGATCCAGACTGGGACAATAGGGCTTTCCTCATATGGTATGAAATCAGCCGACCATTGAAATGTATGCATTAGGAATTTGCCTATATACCATTGATCTCTTAACCACAATCGAACATAGTCTTCTTCACAGTTGAGTCGAATCAAGATATGTTTTGAGTGAATCAGACAAATTATGTATGCATCTTTTAAAGAGAATGTTTCAAATGTTTCGCAAAGGATCTCAATTGATGGCCTTCTATTCAAAAAATTTCCAACAATCGAATGTTTGAATGGCTCAGCTAAGGAAAAAATATTTTCATCAGAGAAGATTATAATAGGTTCACCTTTGAATGTCATGGGCTTCTTGAGATATAGTTCTTTGGGTGTGTTGTTCATGAGTACATTAGCAAAAGATTCCTACCATGGGTTCATTAGATAAGGGAGTTTTGGAGGAATCATCGTGGCAATTGGTGGGTTGTCCATGATAGGAATTTAATCAGGTAAACAAGAGGGAGTGAGAGTTATCCCTTGTTTCTTGGAGTGTTTTTAGAGGAATTTGTGTTATGGTAGTAGTTATCTAAGAATATTATTTAATTGAAGTCGCAAATTTCCAAGTTAGCCTTATTTAATCGGTGTTAATTTTTAATCCAATTTTATTCAGACCTAAAATATGTAACTACGTGTGGATAAATCAAACCAACATAAATAAATGCTGACACAAAGATTTCAGGAAAAACCCTTGTCGAGTAAACCTTTTATTTCGCTATAATACTTATAATGATTACAATGAAATCTGCAAAGAATTCATCGCAGCAAACTCTCAAGAACCTCAATCCTGAATCAGTGATGAATCAACCTCAGAAGATCTAGATAGACACGCAGTCTTGAATTAGCCCAAAAATACCCTCGAGCACTCCCTATTGACATGCAATCATGCCAGCCCAGTACCTTCCTCAAGTGGCACATAATTAGCAGTAGAGATATTCTCTACAAGATAAACTTCACAAAATTGTGTTTTTGGATTCCAAAACAGCTCATATAAAGAAATTGGAATTTTTGTGAATTGAAAACAAAGGATTAAAACCATGAAAGGAATGCAACAAAGTATTCTGCCAAAGCAGTTTGGTGTATGGAAAATTCTAAGGTCTTCTGTTGAAAAACGGAGTTGGGCTATCGTTCGCTCGACATCCCCCGTCGTTCGAGCGACATAGTGGTCCGTTCGAGTGATGAGGACAAACCTAGTTTGCTTCATTTCCTATTTTGGGCCGAAGGAAGTGGATGGTGGTTTATTATGATTCTGTAAGGAACTTTTATCCGTCATATTTATGGGAGTATAACATAGGGGTTCAACTTAGGGAAGGAATTTTTGGGAGAGAAATAGTTAGGATGTGAGGGATGAGTATTAAGGATTTTTTATGTGAAAGGTGTGTCAAAATTATTTATGGAAATTTGAGTGAAATTCTAAAAGGTTATGATACGGACCAAGGTAGTGAGTTCGGTTATTTTGGGAAAGTGTCACCATAGAAAATGAGATTTGGAGGCTCTAAATGTTAAACTTGTTGATTCTCAAATGCTTGCACATGACACTTCTAATGTAAAATCTAATGATTGATTGTGTATATATGTTTATATACACCACCTTTTGTACTTCATGTTATATGTGTTTGCTAGTTATATGTGGTTTGAGTATTTTCTATTTTGATTTACATTTTTGGATCTTATTGAAAAAATATAAAAAGATTTTTGTTTGTTTTGAGTTATGTTTTCATGTGGTGTCTTTGAAAAAAATATTGAAAAACTTAAAAAAAATGTGCTTATGCGTAGTTTGGTTTTACATATTTTGTGTGTCATATTAATGTGTTTGAACCTACTTCCTTCCATGTTTTCATGTGTCTATAACATTTGATTATGATTTTCAATACTTAAATTATTATTAACCATGCTTGCATGGAGTATTTTGACTTTGATTTGTTTAATAGATTCACTTTAAGTTCTCACACACATGCATGAACTCTTTTGGATTTTAACTTCATATGTTACATGACCTAAGTGAGGAGTTCTCATAACAATCTTGTCATTTACGTATATATTTTATTGTAGAATTTGTGCATATAAGAACCATTTCCCATGAGTTGTCTATTTTATTAAAATATAAGTGTGCACAGGAAGGGCTATAAAGGGAGAAATCTTCCTTGCGTGAAAGGCCACTATTGGCATGAGCCTAAAATATTAAGAGGAAAATGAAAAGATAAAATTGCCAAAGACAATTTATTTCATTGATTCTTTAAAAAAATGAGAGTAAAAAAATAATATATATATATATATATATATATATATAAAATAAAGTAGGAAACTTATGTATGTCATAAGCTTATTTGATGATGTCATCTATTAGAGTTTTTGTTGCACTACCCTTTTTGTCCTTGAAAATTTTATTTTCCCCCATCTTTTAACCCACTTTAATTTTCCCCCTTCTCATCAAAATTCAAAAACAAGGTTACAATTGTACTTTACCATTTTGGAGATTCGGACAAATTGGGGTTCAGATTTGGACACATTGTGGTTCACTTTAATTCAAACTCTTTCTCTCTATTTTTCTCTCCACGGACTCTCTTAATCTCTGCAATCTCACAACCCACCATGAATTTATTTTTTTTCGTTACTCTCCTTATTCTCTCCCTCACCCTAATCAGCCTCCCCTCCTCTATTTCCCGCCACCCCTCCTCCATTTCACGTCGTCCGCCTATGCCCCCTCTTCCATTTGACTAAATATGTAAGGAGGTTTGTTTCTTTCTAACCATTTGTTTGCATCTACTAATTTATCTAATTTCTTCTTTCTGCAGGCTGATAAAATATGTAAGGATGTTTGTTTCCATCTCAACCACTCTCCCACTACAGTGCAACGGTGACTACTAGGAGCTGGCGCCGCCATCCTCTGTTCTTGGATCTGGGTAAATTGTTTTTGTGTTTTTGTGTAATGTTTTTGTGTTTTTGTGTTTTTTCTATGGTCCGGAAGATTGAATCGATGTCAGTTCAAAAGTTTGGGTGCTAAGGCTAAGCCCAGGGCTAGCCGGGTTTCTGTTGGACTAATGGACGGTGATGAATGTCGAACCACACCACTACACACTCCACGCCCATGCCCAGGTAGATGAGTTTCAAAATGGTTTTCAAAATCTAATTTTCAAAATGGCTCTCCACCAACCACGCCCAACTCATGGGTTTAATTATTGTGGGTAAGTCTCTCTCTCAATATTCAAGGTATATTTTGTCATTTTGAAGTCGGTTTTGTATTGTTAAGCTTAGAAACTTTTATTTTTTAAATGATTTATTTTTGTTGTTAAGCTTGAAGAGAAAAGGAGGTTCCTCTTATTATTTTGGTCACCGGTGGGTTTAGAGGTTGAAGACCCACTTGGGTTTGGAGGTAGAAGATCTACTTGGGTTTGTTTTTCAAGTTTATTTATCGACATTTCATTACAGATTTTTTAAAATATTTTAATAAAATCATAGTTGTAGAATAAGAAATTTGTAGTAATCCCGGTAATGTTGACACATCTTACCCCCCGTCTATGTTGTTTCAAAGGTTAGGTTGATGTATTTTTTAGCCTCGTTCAACATTTGTGGAGTTTTGTTACCAACACTATTTCACAACAGTCATGCCAAGCAGTTTTGTAAACAGGTATGCCAAGCAATTTTTGTGTGGTTTTCTTTTCATACATATTGGTAATGCTTCCACTTAGTATTTGCTATTTACAATCGTGATTAAGAGAGCAGGAACTGGGGGGACTCTAGACATGGTTTTCTTCTCTCTCTAGGGAAACTGATGGCATAATGCGTACACTGAGCACGATGCTCTGGTAAACAGAGCACAATTCTTGAGAAAGTACGGTCTCTCTCTCTCTCTCTCTCTCTCTCTCTCTCTCTCCCCTGCAATTTTCTACATTATAACAAATCCCATTTTCTACTTTAATTTGAAATTTCTTATAGTTTTTTTTCTTCCTTTCTCATTTTCTACGTTGGTCTATAAAGGACATGTACTTTAACTAGATTAAAATATTTTGGTTCATTTTTATATTGATCTATGATTTAAGATCAAAAGCAAATCACTTTAACCCACCCCTCCTTTCGGTCAACTCCACTTCTCGATCCTTCAAATCAATCCCAAAAGTTTCCTTCAATTCTGATCATGAGCTCTCCACACGATAGGCATTGGCATGCTTCAAGAGTTTGAGAAAATGAAGGTTTTGGTTTCTGACAAGTTTTTGAAGGTCAACAAGGGGGAAGAAGAACTATCCAACTGGGAAAAGACCATCGCAATCTATTTATCACAAGACTACTATGAGACCGAGAGTATTCAATGGTTGTTTAAGGATGGCGTATTCGCAGGCACGGTTCCCAAGAGATAGAAGCACGACTAAATTTTCTTCACTATATCTTATCAGATTAATAATTAGTACGATTAAGATTTTGATTTTTATGCCCCCCATATTGAACATGGTTTTTTAATATCTTTTTAATTTAACACCATTAGGTGGTGATTGTGTTAAAAAAAAATCTATGATTTAGGATCGCGGTTTACCTTTTCCATATGGTAACCCATTTTTGAATCCAATTTTAAAACTCGGTGTTTTGTCATCACCATAATGGGTGATGGTTTTACTAGAACGCATGTGAGCCACACCCATCAAATACGGGGATAATGCGTTACTTAATCTGAAAATTGAGTTCAGAAAATGGATCTCAATAACATTATTTTTGTTTCATCTTTTCAACAAAAATAAAAGGTTTACGTTTAAGGTTTTTGTTTACTTCCATATTTCAAACGGTGCCTTTACAAAGAGTTAGATATATACGTGTTTTTATAAGCTTTTGGCCTATTGTTGACATCATGTGTTTTTTTTTTCAATTTCTGTAGGAAATTTAATGTGGGTGGCAATCAGAACTTGTTGGTGGTGCAAGCCATTAATAGTTTCAAGTCCATCTTCTTTGTTAAGCATATTATTCCCCCTTCCCAAAGTACAAGCTTTTTGAATTTACAAGTTGTATCAGATCAACATTTTGCACAAGCCATTGAAAATTTCCTTTTTAGTATTTTTATTTATTTTTTATTCCTCGAGTATGATAACTACATTTAACTATTTAACTTCTTAATTTATAGCGAAAAATACAGTATCATAATATTTTTTTGTCCTCACGAGATGTGTAACTGTGTTTAATATTTTTAAATTTAGAGGTATGTGTAAATATGGTATTATAATTAGGGTATGTAAAAAAGATCCATTAAGATATGTATTATTTATGTCTCCAAGCTAGAGGATGTATAATGACAAGCGATTATTAAATACTATTAAACCTACTTAGTTGGGTAATGTAGATAAAAAGAAAATGAAATTGCTTGCGAGAAAATGAAATTGCTGATGTGGAGGTGTTTTGAGTATTAGTTGGGTATGTTATAAGATGCGTGTAAATTTGAACTCAATGTTATATTAATGGACAGTGATGAATGTCGAACCACACCATTACACGCCAAGGTATATGAGTTTCAAAATGGGATTCAAAATCTACTTTTCAAAATGGGTCTCCACCAACCACGCCCAACTCATGGGTTTCATTATGGCAGATGTATTACATTCCAATACTGACATAAAATACATCTTGTGATTTTGTTTTGTTACAGGGAAAAACGGTTGATGTATTTGCATAGGAGGTAATGATGTTATTGATGCATTTGCATAGGAGGGAATCTATTTTTCCATATGAATTTTCATAGAAGAGATGTTGGTCTGGACTTCCTAGAGGCCTGCCAAGCTGAGTCGTTGAACAACATCATTCTTTGCAAAGTTTTTATGTAACTGCCATTAGGAGAAGATGAGTACTTGCAATTTAAAAAACAGCTCATAAAATGAGTGGGAGTTATTTTTAGATTTAATGCGATTGATATTGTTAGTGTTTGAATTTTTTTATGGATTATTTTTAACTACATTGATTTATTTTGGTGTTCTCTTCATTTCTGAAATCATTTTTGCAAAACAGGTCATGAGTGATGAATATATAATGCGAACATATTTACTGACAAATAGGTTCTTGCCTAGATTTTTCTTTGTTTAAAAGAAAAGTAACAAAAATCAATTTTTTTATTGTCCATTTTATTTTCTTTTTTCTCTGTTCAAAATCAACCATTTTTAATGTGACTATTTATCTTCGAATGACATGTGATTACTTTTTTTATGGTTCTCAAGTGTTTATACAATTCTATATAAATGTACTAATTGTAGAGGTTGCATAAATGTACTGAAATTCATTACCATGTTAAATTCCTTCCACTTAATGTGTAGAGTTTGTTTTTAACATTCTCTCTCTTTATTTCTCTAAAACAAATGCCAACAACACAATCATTGGGTGAGGCTCACTTTAAAAATGGGTTTACTGGGAAAAAATATAATAGTGCCATCGACACTGGTACGAGTGTGTTACGATAGTGCCATCGACATGGGTTTGTGCGTGTGTAGCAACAGGTGCGAGGGGGTGGGTACTACTAGGTAGAGGGTGCGCATGGGGAGTTATGGTAGATGGGGTTCAGGGTTATATCAATTTGACAATGGTAGGGGAAGTAGCAGGTGGGATCAGGGAAGTGGGTTGTTGGGTATGTTGTTTGGTGTGTGCGTGTGCTGGGGTCAGAGTGATTGGGTCTGTGTGTGTGTGTTATGATTTAGGCAGGGTGGAGATGAGTTAATGCACAAGTGCTGGGGCTGTATGATTTGGGAGAGGCTGGTTGGTTTTATGGGTTCGTGGAGTTGGGATTTTATTAGGGTTGTACGATTTGGGAGAGACACGACTTTATGCTTTTTAAAATTATTAGCGTGCCTTCAGTTGAAGTCTAATGGATTTTTACTATGAGTCCTAGTTAATGCATGTTTGACGCTATTGGTTTAATAATCATCAATGTTTTCAGTCTTTTCATTTTCATTTAATTCGTGTATGCCATGTTCATATTAGTTTTAAGTGGTTTTAATTGGTATATGATCTCCTATGATATCTTTTATTGCATTGCCTAGATTGGTATCATACGCTTTTATGTGTATTCATGTTAGCATCAATTTTTGCATCAAAATGGGTATTAATGATTATTGTTTGGATTATTTGTGCTTGTGTTGCGGAGTTATTTGTGATTTCTTATTTCAATAAACATCATTGTGTGATATCCATGTTTTTCCTATATGTTTACCCACTTTTCATTTTGCGGGAGATCGGTTATATTGTGGAGAAATAATTTTATTTTGCACCGTTATTCTTTATCTATCCCTGAATAAAAAGGGGGGGAAATGGTATCTCAATCCATAGTCTAGGGGAGATTTTTTCCTCATGGGAAGACATCTTAACTTGGGTAGATATTGTTAGACAAAAGGGGAGGATTTATTCTTATGTTATTTATATTGTTATATATTCAAGTTGCATTTGAAGGTGTGTTTAAGTGTCCAAGTTTATAATGATGTGACAACGTTTACACAAGAGCAAAGCTACTCAGAGTTTGTGTCAGTCTAGAATTTGCACTTTTTCTTTTGGGATTGGGGATTGAGTCTTTTTATGAGCTTGACGACCCATAGGTTTTATTTTATGTTTTGTCCCAAAATACCCAAAGGTGGATATTTGTAAGGACAAATTTTTGATAGAGTTTATTTGTATGTATTTTGGGTTAATTTCATGTTTGGATAGTACCTTTGAGTCATAGGTTAGGACTTGAGTAAGTTGACCTTTCAAGCCTATAACATGTTTATTTAAAGACATAACGAATTTTAAGAGATTGTATTCATTGAGTCGTGTTTCGTTACACGTTTCATCTTTAACTTCCAAGGATCATCTCTCAGGTATGAATGTATATATATTTTTATCCTTGGATTTTTCATTGGGAGATGCTTTTATAAAAGTTTATTTTGAGGGTTGTTTTCTGAAAAAAAATTTAAGTTAAAATATTTTTATTCTTTTAGCCGTTCAAATGACTATATGTAGTTTGTTCAAACAAATGGCCATGTCATTGGAATGATGTTCAAATGAATATTGAATGAAGTTTCTCTATTCTTAGATTAAATTTCATTTCAATCTCGTTCGGAGTCGGTTCGAATGAGATTGGTTATTCGTCTGAACGAGTTTAGTTTTAGTTCGAACGAGATATACTGTTTCATTCGAACGAAGTTCTTTTTTTTTTCTAACGAGCACTCGAAATTTGTTCCACCTCATGATTTCTATATAAATAGGTCCACGACTTTAATTTTTGGTAGGACATTTAGTGAAAATTAGTTTCCTATGCAAATTCCAAAAGGCTTACAAACCCATGTTCACCTATCTTGTTTCAAGATCCATGTTTCAATACATATATGATTTGAGATCTTTGTTTGGGAACCAAGGTTTAGTACTATCCACATCTGAGAATTCATTTTGTGAAGAGGAATCTATACTTTTTGTTGTTTATACATAGTGGACTTCGTGTTGTGGTGTTATGATGAAGAAGCTATGGACTCCGTGTTTAAGATCCGTATACAGTTGATGATCCTTATCGGTGGATAGTGAGGCGTGTGTGGTATCACACATTGTGGCAGTTGCGTGGATGGACTCCTACATGCCACTATGCGAAAGTTGAGTAATGAAGAGATCCAACTCTTGCGAGGGCATCGAGTTTGTGTGGTAAGTCTACTGTTGTGTCCGTTGTAATTACAGTAATAGTGAACTTGCGTGGATGGATGGTCCAAGGTTTTTCCCGTTGTGGGGTTTTCTCATACATCGGCGTGCTATGTGATTGATCTTATTTTATCTGCTATCACCAATATGCATGCTTTAGGATAAATATAAAATAGGTTAATCTATTTTAACACAACAATTGTTTATTTGGTACTAAGGTCTAAGTTTGATTTGGGTAATTTGTTTAATTTAACTTAAAATTGAGAAAATTTTAAAAATAGTGGTTTATTGGTATTTTCACCCTTTGCCTATAAACCTTTGGATTTGAAATTTTAGAATTTATTTCTAGTCATTTAAGATTTTTTTTGTTTTAGAAAAAAATTGAAAAAAATAAAAATGATTTTGTACGTTTTTGTGGTTTTTATAGATAGGTAATGTTAAGATGACTGAAAATTTATGGAATACACTTTTCTATTTATGTTTCTATCCTTGGATTAAGAACATAGTAAGATAGTGCAAATTTACGAGCATTTTTCTAACCATTGTTATGGGCTTATTCAAGAACAACTCATATAGGTTAGGTACATAATTACACAAGTTGAACTACGATTTATCTTCAATTTAAACCCTAAATATTACCTTGCATAATGTTTTCACTTAATTGGGTCAATATTTTATTCACTAAATTTTTTAGACGTATATGTAAGAATTATTACTTATGAATTTACTATAAAAAGATGGGAGAAATAATGACAAGATTTACCAAAATGGTTGATAGCTACCGTTGGCAAGAAACTTATTCTTTGTGCTAAATGAGGAAAAAATAAATATTTATACAAGAGCATGCCATGATGATTACGAATAGGATTTAAAATCATTTAAAAGAACATTTCTGGGGAAAGATAAGTTGATTACCAACGTGTTTTCACATTTGCATCTCGTATTTGATTCCTTTTAGATTTATTGAAATATTAACACAAGCATGCTACACATAACCCCTAATAAAAAATTTAAACCAATATGCCCCTCCAAATGTATGTTTTAGTTTCCAAACATTAAAATTAGAACAACATTATACCAAATATTGTCACCAAACACACAAGTTTGGTTAAAAATAAGCCCAAACTCCATAAACATTTAAATTTTTGAGAATTAGAGATTTGAAACCTCTGAACTCTCAAATCATGCCCAATTTGAAGGTCATCCTTCAGCTAGGGGTTAAAGAATGACATCATTAGCAAGCTTTGAGATGCATTTTGTACATTCTTATGACATAATGTGCTGAGAGATAGGCAAAATAGATTGTGTTAATTTTGGGAGAAGGCAAAATTGGGGGTTTTCCTTTTCGCTTTAATTTTCTACCTAATGAGCTTGTGATTCATATTCATAAACATATGTATATGCGAATCACATCGTCATTGATTAAAGTATAGGATTTTGTGAATTTATAAGGTGAATGATAGTCATGATCAAGAGAAAAGTGGAGAGATTTTGCGATTTTATTAGGGTTTTTTGTTGGAAATACTGAAACCACGAGTAATTTGGAAAATCTTACCACCTAGTAATTATTAAAGTCAATTGAGACCAACCAATTTTAAAAACCTCTCTAAACATAAAATGTTAAAAAATATATACCTATGATGATTGTGATCACAGTCATTCAATTTATCCATTTAGTTTAATCATTCGAGAAAGAATCAACTGGTCTTGGAGAATAATCGAGATCTAAAGATTAAGAAATAAGAGGACATGTAAGATCTTTTAAAGTAATTTTGATCTTTTTCTTTGCAATTTAACTCCCTCAGGATCTTTTGTATTTTATTTTTTTCATCTATTTTTAATATGCTCGAGTAATATCCTAATTTTTTGAAGTAAATTAACATTAGCACATTTTGATGTATAAAATGCCCAAATACTTTGCAGATGGTCTTACTGATCTTGTTTGATAGATCTTGTAGAGTAGGTTTTAAAAAAATATTTTTTTTAAACAATGAAATTCTAAATCAAAATTTATGATATGTTGAAGTTTGAGAAAATAAAATTTCTTTTTAACTGTTTAAAAGTTTCCCCTAGCTATTACAAAGAAGTGGATTATAGATGAGCATTTAGGTGTTTTGAAATTTTGTAAAATAAAGGAGTATTTATTAAAAAAATAAAACCTAACAAATGAAATATAAGATTTATTTAATGATTGAATCTATTACAATATTGTAAAATGCAGTTGTGTCCATCCCGACTCAGCGGCATGTGTGGAGCGATGGATCCACAGGGGGGTTAGGGGAGCACGTGGCACTCTAGGTGTCTCTAATGCCTCTCTTGTGCCTATGAGATTTCCCACCTATTTTGTGTGCTAAAACAAACAATCGAGGGTGGTTTGAGAGCTAAAAGGAAGATACAGTGGAATGAGAACCTTTAGAGTACAAAAGACATAAATGACATTCATTGACATGTGAGGTGTGTGAATGTGTAGAAATAGATGTCACCAACCTATTTGACTAAAAACAACCAAAAGAAGGAGCAACGTCAAAATATGTGGCTAAAGATAACGGGTACATGTGAAACCAATAAGATGTGAGCTCGGGGACAATGTTATAGAGTAGGAAGGTGTTAGGTATCCACTTCTCCCTTTCAAGCTCTTATGGACTCGATAATATGTTCTCCTTCTCTTTAATGCATGAATGTGTGTGAGCGTGTGTGTGTGTGTGTGTGTAAAGAGCAAAAATGTGGAATAAATGTGAGTGCGTGAATGGATGTGCATGTGTACGTATGTGAAAAGAGGAGTCAATATATACTCATCATGGAAAATGTGGGTTCGTAATCTCCTATGGAGAAAATATATGGGCGACTCCCCAAAATCGCGATCTCATTATGGAAAAGTGAGTACGCATGAGTGAGATAACTAAGAAGTAAAAAAATGATGATACTAACATAAAAGAGTGAGTTAAAATAAATATAACATGTAATAGCGTGAGCAATGCTCTGAAATCATAACCTCACTATAGAAGAGTGAGTACGCATTATTTGGACCACCAAAAGAATAGTAAAAATGATATGAATAATACAGTTATGAAAATGGTTAGCGACACCTCAAAATCGTAATTTTACTATGAAAATGTGAGTGTGCATAAATGAGATCGCTTAAAAGAGCAATGATAAAAAAATAACTACATGAATAAAATGAACTACATAAATGATAAAAATGAATAAATTGTAGAATAAACTAAAGCAAATGAATAAAAATGGACTTAAATTCCATAACTAATTTCTAGATGCCTACGTAGCCAAAAATCCATCAAAGTTCATGCAGTTTGCATAATAAGTGAGAGTGGGCCTAAGTCATAGTCCGAATTTGGGGTGTATCATTTTGTTTAGGAAAAAGAGTGAAATATGAGAAAATAGTGTAAGATATGACGAAGACACCTCAAATTAGGATTATCCCTTCGACTTTATTTGTAGGGTTTTTTATTTATGAAATATAAGTTTGAAAGTGAATATAATAAAAAAAGGTGGTATTAAGGTATTCTAAGAGCCAATACTAGAATATAATAAGTTTAATAAGAATGAAGAACTAAACATGAAAAATTACATTTATGGAAAATGGTGAATTCAAAAAGGTTTTAAAACGTCAAGCTTCTTCAAACTATATTTTGGATGTTTTGTTTGCTTAATTTTGATGTTTGGGTGATGGTGGTGGAAGGATGGTTGATAGTGGATTAGGGTGATGTAAGAGAATTATGAGAGAATATAGTTAATGGGATGTAGATAAATTCGAGATTGCTACCGCACTAAATTAAGGATTTGTTCAAATGAGGTTAGAGTTTCCTTAAATAGAAAAATCCTAAAAAGAGAAAGGGAAACTCTGCCGCCCAAAGACTTGCCAATCGGCAGGCTAGTCAGACTTCCTCACTAAGCAAGCTCTATTGTATTCTCACACCATAACTTTTTATTCATGAGTCCGTTGTGCATGGTTGGAACAGTTGGAAAGAAGATTTAGAGCACTGTGAATTTTAAAAAAAGGACTCTCGAGTTTAAGAGTTGATCAAAGTCAAATAGGCTCAGGGAGAGCATTGCTGTTCTCCAATTCTTATTTAAATAATGAATGGGGGTTCGTGAGTGAAGAGACTTTGTTTGAACCCTATGAAAGAGTGTAGGGGTGTTGGCTAAGAGTGTCTGTAATACCTCGTAATTTTTTATGAATTATTAAATTTAATGAAATTAATTATGTGTGCTTGTTGTGACTAGTGATGACACTAATTATATGTTTATGTGTTATTTAATTTGGATATGAAATTGGATTTAAGACATGATGATTAATTAATTAAATTAATTAATGTTTAGACTCGTACCAGGTAATTTTTAAATAATTCAGTTGTTAGTTACTTGGTTTGGTATATTTTTGTTGGGCTAGTAGGAGCGTAAAATGTTTGTTTTGAGGATAGATTTTTGGGCTATTTGGAGTATTATTTGGACACTTTGGGTTAGGACTTATAGGAAGCTCTTGCGTTCATTAATGGAGGATGGAGAGAGAAAAATAGGGGTTTAAGATGAAGAATCAAACAATAAAGGAGAATTGGGGCTATTCTAAGTTGATCGATCGATCGAAACTTAGTCATCGATTGATCGAGAGTAGTAGGTAAGGCCAAGGTGGGGCTTTTATTTTTTTAGTTTGGATTTTTAGATTTTTGGATTTTGGGGTTAGCTTGTTTTGGCCTTGAGCTTTATCATATTATGGAATAGAGGTAGAATCTAATATTTTGAGGTATTGTAAATTAGTTTTGGTAATCAGTTGATTATTATGAAATTGTTGATTTAGAGGGGTTAAATTGAGGAGTGGGCATTTGATTATAAATCCAGTGTAGGGTGAGTGGTAATTGGGAATTTGGAAGCTTAGAGGATTCAACTTCTTGGCCGAGATTTTTATAGTCATTGTGATTTACTAATTGGGCTCTTATCCTTTGGGAAAGACTAATAAATTTGGTTAAAAATCACTAGGGAAGGGTAGTTATCGTATTATATGGTTTTTATATAATTTGTTGTGAATTGATATCCAGACGTGATGCCTTGGGAGATTGGACAAGGACTAATGTAACTTTAATATAGTTGATGTATGGATTATAATGTATAGGAGGGTGAGACTGTGCCTAAATTCAAAATCTCGGGAGGTTAATGTTAATGTATTATGGTATGAATACAAGGTTATTTATGTGTTATAACTTTTAATGATAGAGATGGCAGTATGCCCTGGTAGCGTTGGGGTCGGTATGTGTATGTGATTTACCTTAACCCATTTTTTGATGGTTATGTATGTGGTTGGTTTAATCCATTAGTAAGGGTTGTGATTACTTGCATGTTTTATGTGCAATGCATACCATGTATGAGTTCTCATTGCCAGATTTCCTACCACGAATTCCATAAAGGGGGCACGCGCGATGAGGATAACTTTGGTACCTTGGCAAGAAGACGAGTTTACCATAGTCATTCCCACCCCTAGGTCACATGTCTAAGTACCCATGACCGAGATGATTTATGGGGATATTTCATTCATAAGTCGTGGGCATGGTAGGCTTTATGACTGATGGGTAGATGATTGTGATTTATCCCTTTCCATACCGAGGTCTTAGATTTGGATGACCTAAAATTATACAAGTACGTGCGAGAGATCCACGAAGGCAATAAGAGTAGGCCTTCATTATATATGGGCATTTTAGTAGCCCATTCATTTGTACATGCTAGGGGATGTACCTTTATTTGGATGTTAAACCTGAGTAGAGGCTTTCTCCTACCATATGCGATTATTGGGGAGCGGTACTAGAGATAGTTGTACCTTATGTGCTATATTTGAGATTTATATGACTTATAATATGGATGCCTGCTTAAATACTTACGACTCGGATTTATGTATTACCTATACTAGAGGTGTATATTGCATTATTGGTGCGAGATAGCCCTATATGAATAGGTTTGAGACATGAGCCTATTATTTGTATCATGTTTTTTTTATAAGTACCTTAGGATGTGAGACATTAGCACATCATGTGATTCCTATTGAAAGAAATTAACCGAGTATAATCAATAGTAAAGATTAAGGAATGATGTTGTAAGACTTTACTCATATGGTATACATATGGGTTTGAGATTTACAACCACATGATATTTTAGGTTATTGGGTTAGATAATTAATAACGTAAAATATATTAAAACACGAGAGGAAGATGCATAGTTATAATATGGCCCAAATTCAAATTCAATCCTATTCTACATAGACTTTCTATTTATGTTTTATTTTAAAAACATTTGTATAGGTCCTTGTTGTAGTAGTTCCTGTAAATGTGAGTTCGTTTGTGTTTCATCTCTAGCGGCGTCCCATTTCTTACTCCTAGGATTGTAGTGGTCAAGCAAGTGTAGCACTTTATTTTATTTTACTATCTTATTTTCAGTATGGTTGTACATGTATACATATATTCAGAGTTGGACTTTTGTGTGGGCACATTTTATATTTGGAGACAACTTATGTTGTATTGGTAATTATTAGAATTGTAAACACCCCATCATATTACCCCCCCCCCCCCCCCCCCAAGCACCTCCTTAGGTCCCCAGCATAAATCTATTCACTGTAAACCCTAGGTCATACTCCGAGTATTGATCTAGAGGCCATTGGGCGTTCCTGGGCCCCATTTGACTCCAGTCAACTCATCAGCTTGAGCAAAGCTCAATTAATCTTTAAAGACCTCTGAATTCCCTTTCCTACGATCTGTCCCCTGTGCGAATAAGCTTTATGATTTGGATGAATGATCTATTCTACTCCGCTTCTTTCGAGCCCTATTTGACCATAGTCAACTCTCTGAACTGAGAGAAGCTCAAGGAAATCTTGAAGGGCACTAAATTTTATATTCAACTATCCATCCCGTGCACGAATCATCCTTACGGTTCGGACAAACAATCCGTTTTCCTCTAAAATCGCTCGTTTAGAGACCATCGATCTCTTTTGAGCCCCATTTTGACTTCGATAAACTCCCATATCCTGGAGTGGCTCAATGGATTCCTAAAGGGATATTAATTCCCTTTCCAACGGTCTACCCCATGCACATTTTAGACTTACAGTTTGCATTTGATGCCCATTTTTTGGGAAAAATATCATTTTGGACTCCCTATAAGCACTTGAAGAACCCTGCCTATCGACAGGGTGTCCTTTTCCTTACCTGGAAAGTCAGGAACAATGTCAATAGGCAGGACAGGCGTCATGACGATCGGTACCCCCTTGGCTTCTATAAATAGGGCCATAACCTCACCCTACTAAGGAGAGCCTAGAGACCCCCCTCAAAAAATCGAAGAAAAGACTCTATCTCTTCACCTTACCCCCATTTGACGTTGGTTGACTCGATATCCGTGCATGCCAAAAGAATATGACCTCGGATGGCCACAGGTATCAAAGTTGATCTCTTATTGATTTAGTATATTATTATCTTATCTTTGTTCATTCGGTTTTGATTTTTCTTATGTTGATAATATTACCAAAAGTTTTTTATCCCCCTGATTTTTAATTAGCCCCGATCAATCTATTTATGGATTTTATGGCTTGTCACATTTGTTATCAGATCAATCAAGGTTTTAGTGTCCTAGGGATCTTGAGTGCGTCATTCACTTTTTTGCATTGCGTTCTTTGACTACTTTAGAACCTTACTGTTTAGGGTTCATATTCTCTATAACGATAACCATTTAGGGGGTTTCGTGCCATCATTTCCTGAAGAACGATTCAAATAGACCAAGTGTATTGGGAGGGTTATTTTTTGGACTTCGCTTGCGATACGTTTCATGAATGAGGTCCACAAGGTAGAAAGTTAAGGTATTTTTGATGAGAGACCTTTAAAAAGTTCTTAGCGTATGATTTTAGGGGAAATGTTTTCACTCACAATTAGTGATGGCATATGAGTAAGTTTTGAAGACCTTATTTGTGCAATCGCATGGTATCCAGTATGGGTACAAGTTCAACTATATTTATCTTTCTCCACCGGGATAGATTAGTACGAAGTTAAAGTAGGATGTTCACATTATCAACTAGTACGAAAAGGCTTTTTGAGCTATAAGAAGCCTTACGTGCAGGGTTTGAGAGGTGTTACTAGGTAACCCGCTATTCGCCACTTGCGTTCAAGTGGTCAAAATGACCTTCTTACATCAATAAGATCATTATAACTATTATGGGGTCGTGGAGGATGAGTAGACCCTAAGAGGTTTTCAAGAGTAGATGATGTGATCTATTTTGGCCAGCAGGTCCAGGGGAGAGCGGAGTAAACGAGGAAAATCATAGCAGTAATGATCGATGTGGCAAGGTCAGCAAGGCCGCCAATAGGGCAACTATTTTAATAACTCCTATGCAGGAAGGTGTCACAGTCGTGGCAAGTGAGTCCACCTACTTATTTGATGCCTTAGTGGTGACAAACGTTTTGGGGTACATCCAAGGGATCACTATGGTTATGTTTATGGCTCGTTTGTATGAGTTTATCTTAGACATCAAGGCTTTATCGTTATTTGTTAGTAGTATGTGTGAACTACGATTGTGAATTACATGTACTTTTATCTCTGAGTTTTATGTATACGTGGACACCCTAGCGAATAGGGGTTACTTTATGTTGTGATTATAGAGACATGGCAGTTTGTTTGGCCGGCTTGGTTTTTCAGTCTTTTTGTGGACTTATAGATGATATATTATCATATTATTACTGAGCTTGTGTGTACATCTACATTATACACTTATATTGACTACCGAGCATAGGCTTTTATATGCCATTTTGGGCCATTTTTTCAGTGTAGTTGTACTTAGGACGGGGAGAAGGTCGGACTCACTTGTTCATCTATGGATGTGAGAACACTATATTGGATAACATTCGCATAGAAATGTCACTATTAGTCCGAGTTTCTTCTAGTTTTATTTAGATAGGTGTTAAGTTATCACCTATATGAGAGATAACTCTTCCTTAGAGATTAACACTAGCTTTGGGTGCACCGCGAGGGAATTTTATGGGATCGAATTCATCACATATAGTAGAGGTGTCGTAGGAGTAAAAACAATGGTTTTGGGGCAAGTATAGTGTATGGGGACATATTTACTAAAGGAAACTTAAAAAAAGGGAATGGTTCACTAAGCGGAGGTGTGGACCATCAGGAGCAAGATAAGGTCACAATAAGAGACGAATGTTTGTTGTTACATATTAACGACCCGTCAAAACAATGAATGAGAGTGTTTCCTACTGATAATGAAATGGGAACGAGTTATTTTTAGCTGTGAGATCGGGATAAGGATATCTCGAGGGCAGTTTTCTAGCACAATATAGAACGAGCGGGTTATTTTGTGGATTTTGATCGCGCGAAGGGCCAGTTGGTTGTGTTTTATGACAATGTTTTGGTAAAGAGGGAATGGAGTGGTAGTGGTGTTTTTCAACATGAAAATCTATAATTATAGGTGGTTTATGCCCAACATTTTTATCGAGACTAGGGTACACAAATAAGTATTGGGTATAGGTTCCTTTCTCCGTTCGGTTATATGAGAGAAAAATATTTTTGGGGAAATTTTTTTACCAGCGAGGGGTACCAACTACGAAGGGTAGATTGATGAAGGAACATTTTTTATGAATCACTTTACATTCTAGAAACCATTATAAGTACATAGGTATAAAGAGATTGCTCATTTGATTGTGATGAGGTCTTGGGGTCCCCCGAAAAAGCATGGGACCATTTGTTTCCATTGGAGTTGATTAGGCAATTAATTTGACCGATAAGTTAGAAAGATACAAGTGTGTGGGTTTTGGGGGATACCTTGGAGGATGGAGTGTCCCTAAGCGAGCGTGTGAACTTTGGTGAAGTAGGCTAAGCAATTTGAGAATGAGCAAAAGTGTGATTTGGAGATTTAGGCATATTTTGGGAATTTTGAGATTAAGGTTACAATAGGGAGTAGGACACTAAAGGGGAAGTTCCTCTATAAGTCCTAGATATGGCGAGGCCGGTATCATTTAACCTCACCTTATCATTTCTAATGCGCATGATGTTTCCTGATACAAGATGAAAAGAGTTCCTGAGGGACCAATTGGTGTTCAATGGTTAGACTAGTTGGTTTAGATTATGACCGAATACGATTTATGATGAGAGAGGCATAGGTCTGTATTAGCTCATAGTGTATACATTTATTTATAGTAATGGAAGGACTCTACGGGTGAGAGATTCTTAGATTTTCTACGAGGAATATAACTAATTGGAATTTTGAGGATGAAATTTCCTGTTTTTTTTGTGTGGGGGTGGGGTGGGGGGAATGTAATACCTCTTTTTTTTAATTATTAAATTTAATAAAATTAATTATGCGTGCTTGTTATGATTAGATATGTCACTAATTATTTTTTATGTGTTATTTAATTCGGATTTGAATTGAATTTTAAGACACGATGATTAATTACTTTATTTAATTAATATTTAGAATCATACTGGGTAATTATTAAATAACTGAGTTCTTAGTTACTTGGTTTGGTATATTTGTGTGTTGGTTTATTGGGATGCATATAATGTTCGTTTTTAGTTTAAAATAGTGGGGTTTAGGCCTATTGAATTAATATATTACTTGGATAGATTTTTGGACTACTTGGAGTGTTATTTGGACACTTTGGGTCATGATTTATTTTGGAACCAAGGCCAATTTCGTAGGAACCATGTTATAATTTCGAGAGTCTAAACCTAAAATACCTATTTTGTCATTTGGAAGACAACCTAAGGCTAGAGAGATAAATCACCAATATAAAAAATAGGATTTGAGAGATTTGGGGATTGATTTTCCAATCAATCCCTAGGCAAGTTTATATAGAATATGATTATGATTGTATTTGTGTTAATATTATATTTATTCATTAAAATTTGAACATAATTGACCTAACTTTGATTAGAAAGGCTAATTTGATTAATTTCGGGATTTACCTCGTTTAGATAGTAATTGGGTTATTTTTCATTACTAGTTTGATTGATTCTCTCATTAATTGGAACTTGAATTGTTAGAATGGGAACATAACATGTTTTCCTATTGTCAATTAGTTAAAATCCCTCTGATTATATGAATTGATCCCTTGAAATTATTAGTTGATTGATACAGTTTTTCAATCGAGGGTTCTTGGATTATGAATTGGGTTTTTATTTAAATCTCGTTGTAGTATTGGGTTTTAATGTTAGAAATAGGTTTCAATTGTTGTTTTGATGTAGTTTTATCATTTGGATGTTGATCGGGTGCTTAGAGAAAGATCTAGTTTTCATTAATAGAGGATGGAGAGAGAAAAATAGGGGTTAAAAATGAAGAATCCCATAATAAAGGAGAATTGGATTTGTTCTGAGTCAATCGATTGATCAAAACTTGGTCATGATCGATCGACAATAGCAGATAAGTCCAAGGTGCTGCCTTTTGTTTTTTGTTTCGATTTTGGATTTTGGAGCTTGGGGTTAGTTTGCTTTGGCCTTAAAATTTATTATTTTATGGAATATAGTTAAAATATTATATTCTAAAGTGTTGTAAATTAGTTTTAGGGATTAGTTGATTATTTAAAATTGTTGATTTAAAGGGGTTAAATTGAGGATTGGGCATTTGATTGTAAACCCGTGTGTAAAATAACTAGTAATTGGGAATTTGGAAGCTTAGTCGCCGTGATTGACTAGTGGGGCATTTATCCTTTGGGCGAGATTATAAAATTTGGTTAAAAACCCCAGGGAAGGGAAGTTATCATATCCAATGGTTTTATATAAATTAGGTGTGAATCGATACCTAGACGTGATGACTTGGGAGATTGGACTAGGGCTAATGAAATTTAATATAGTTGATGTATGTATTTTAGTGTATGGTAACGTAAGACTGTGCCTAGATTGAGGAACCCGGGAGGTTAGGATTAATGTATTATGGGACGAATAGAAGGTTATAAAAGTGTTATATATTTTATGATACGATACAAGCATGGCTCGGTAACGTTGGGGTCGGTATGTGTATGTAATTTATCTTAACCCATTTGTGAGGGTTATGTATGTGTTTTCTTTAACCCATTAGTAAGGATTGTGATTACTTGAGTGTTTTATGTGCAATGTATATTATGCGTAAGTTCTCATTAGTAGATGTACTAGGAGGGATTCTGTTAAGGGGGTATGGGCAATGAGGATAACTATGGTGCCTTGATGAGAAGACGAGTTTGCTATGGTCATTACTATCCCTAGGCCACATGTCTAGGTAACCACGATCGAGATGATTTACGGGGACCTTTCTTTAATAAGTCTTTGGTATGGTAGGCTTTATGATTGATGGGTAGATGATTGTGATTTATCCATTGACATGATGAGGTCTTAGGTTCGGGAAGACCTAAGACTATACTGGTACGTGTAAGAGATTCACAAAGGAAATAAGATTAGGCCTTCGTTATGTGTGGTCATTCGAGTAGTCCATTTATTTGTACATGTCGCGAGTTGTACCTTTGTATGGATGTCAGACATGAGTAGAGTATTTCTCCTACTATATGAGATTATTGGGTAGAGGTACAAGAGATAATTTTACCGGTTTATGTGATATACTAAAAATGTATATGACTTATAGCAGAGATGCCTACCTATATAATTATGACTCGAATTTATGTATTACCTACACTAGAGTTATGTATATTGCATTATTGGCATAAGATAGCTCAATGTGAATAGATTTGAGATATGAGTCTTTTATTGGTATCGTGGTTATGTTGTGAGAAGTGCCTTAGGATTTGGTACCTAGTACATCATATGATTCCTATAGAAAGAAATTAACCTAGTATAGTTAATGGTAAAGCTTAAAGATTGATTTTCTAAGACTGTAATCACATGGGCTATATATGGGTTTAGGATTTATAACCACATGATATTTTAGGTTATCTGGTTGGGTAACTAGTAACTTAAAATATATTAAAACACGAGAGGAAGATGTGTAGTTATATAATCATATTCTACATAGACTTGCTATTTATATTTTCTTTTAGAAACTATTTTTATAGGTCCTTGTTGCAGTAGTTCTTGTAGATGTGGGTTCGTTGGAGGAGCATCTCCAGCGATGCCCCATTTCTCACTCTTAGGATTGTAGGTGCCGAGCAAGTGTGGCTCCTTCTTTTATTGTACTCTTTTATTTTCAGTATGGTTGTACATGTATACTTATATTCAGAGTTGGACTTTTGTGTCGGTACATTTTATATTCAGAGACGACTTATGTTGTATTGGCATTGATTGGTATCAGAGTTGGTTTCGTATTAATTCAGTATTTCATTATCTTGTCTTTGTTCATTTAGTTTTGATTTTTTTTATGCTGAGAATGTTACCAAAGGTTTTTTATTCCCGTGATTTTTATATTAGACTTGATCAATCTATTTACGGATTTTACGGGGTGTCATAGTCTACAACAATACTTTAAGACTCACTCATTATAACACGTGTCAACATTTGAAGCCCTCTACTTTTATTATTTTGACCTATCTATCTCCTTTAATTTATCTTTCTCATTTTCTCTCACTTATTTATATTTCATTTTATGTCAAATGACTATTTCCTCTCCATATCTTTTAATTTAAGTTGAATTTTATTAAATTATTTCTTATTTACATAGTTGTGGGTGCAAAACCATAAATGCCCAACTTTTGGTGGTCTAAACAGGCCCAGCATGCTACCCAAGTTAAATTTAATGTCACGGAGATAAATATGAGAATATATCATGTGGATAATTATGAAGGCTCATTTTGGTTACTTACATTCTCGGAGGAGATAACATGAATCACCAATGAGCCAATAAGGAGCTAAAAGAGTTTTTTCACAACTCAATTACTTTTATTACTATAAATAAAACCCTCACCCCGAGTTAAGAGGGCATATAATTTTGAACCTCTGAAATTTTAATAAAAATTGAGGAACCCTGCGAGGACGTAGGCAGTTGCTGAATCGAGTAAATCTTATTTGTTGTGATCATTTCTTAATCTCTTAATCACTTTGATTTTTGGAATTACTAATTATGATTTCTTTTGCTCATAATTGGCGTCGTCTGTGGGAGTGATTCTCTTTTCTAAAAAGTTACTTGGAACCAAAGAGTGAAAATAATGTCTCATCACCCACACAGTGCACACGTTGCTAGTGACTTACGAGCTAATATATCGCTACTCTGAGTCAGATCTGAGAATCACCGAGATAAAAATCCAAGATTTTTCCCAGAGATCAACTTTTTGAGTAGAGCAACGAACACCCCAGATCAACATAGATCTCGCGACTGGTCTACGCTTATGAGGAACTACTCCGCTATCAATATAAAGTAGCACGCCTCTAAATGGGAAAAAAATGCACGTCTCCAGTGATCATCAAAGAATATAGAGAAAAGACTCTGTGCGGGAAGCTGGAAGCACTATAATCAGACGCTTAATCCTCATATAAGAAAAACTCGAAGTCGAGGAAGGAGTACTGGCCCCGAATAGGATCGTTCAGAGCATGGGAGACATCTGATAAGACAAAACCGGGATAAAGAATGCCATAAGCAAGATATACGAAGCTTGGTCCAAAGAGAGGTGGATCAACACCCAGTTAACCGTGAGCCTAAATCCACAAAAGAGCTGGCAAGAAGGGTGAGAAACGTGTGTGCTCGCGTTCAAATGATCAAACCATATATAAAACCCTTTTAACACAAACAAACCCTAAACATGCAGCAGTATGTGATTGAATAAATAGATAATCTACGCAAGAACATTCAAACACATGCAATTAAGGAAAAATCCCCCTCAGGGGCAAAACCATTTATTTTCACTATAATTTGTAAGAGAAAGGCTTACAATCGGATTACAATGAAAATACAAGTTGACTAAGAATTACCCTCGGGTATCGGATTCTGTAGTCGCGGCTGAAATTATCCCTTTCCAGTAGGGCTGCAATGAAGAAGAAGAACGGTCTCCTCCACAAGGGTTGAACAAACCAAAGTTGTGTTCTTGGGTTGCAAAAGGATTCACAAAGGTTTGGCGATGATGTGTGAATCAAAACATGAGTCTTGGGACTCAAAAATATGAAGACTAGATGTATTTGGACTCTCAAATTCGTCTCCTAAAGTCTTGCAAAACAACTCCCCCGAAGTTGGTATTTATAGGAAAAAATATGAAGAGTCCCACGTTCTTAAAACTCTAAAATTTTATCCAGCGTACAAAAAAAAACAGCATTCTTTAAGGAATTTTCTCTATCTTCAAAAGGTCATAACTCCTTCACCGTAGCTCGGATTGAGGTGCCGTTTTTTCCAGTATCTTCGTTACAGCGAGCTCTTCAACTTTCTAGTTGACCAGACCTCCGAACTATGGATGTGAAATTACGAAAATGCCCTTGAACTCTCCTATTGTGCCTTTTTTTTCACTGTTTTGACTTCCCTTGCGTACCACTTGCATTAAGTCCCTAAAATCTTGGAACGTGAAGTCATTGAGGAATATGTGGAACATATTAGTGGAGATAATGCATGCTTGATTCCCGGAATTCGGATAGAGGTCGTCATGTGAGATCGTGAGGAGACGTGCCAAATGTAGCGGCGTACGACATAAATAAATGAAACATTTCGGACATGTGAAAAATGTCCTTACAAATCTCTCCCTATGTCTATGCCGGTACATACATAAAAAATCCGAATTATCAAATATGAAATTGCCTATACAAATCTACCCTCCCATGAACCCAAAACTGGAAAAGGTACAAATGAATAGTCTTCATCGTTTGTTCTTTAATTCTTCAGGAATCTCAAAACTTTTCTCATCAGGGTGTGCAACATATAGATCTGCAATCTTCATACCTACACACATGAGACAAAGCAAATACCACGTGACATATTGAGTTTGAAATGAGATAACATGGATATCAATATATGATAAAAATATAAGCAACATCTCAAAAACTCCCCCAGAATTCAAACTCCCCCATAATATGATAATTCTTTCTCCCCCTTTTTATGATGTCCCCAAATGGACAAATTAGAGAAATAAATCAAATAAGCAAGTGCGGGGTGTCACTAGGATAAAAACACACCATGAATAAACAGAAAGCAACCAAGGCAATGATAGCGTAAATGAAGTGGTGTGATAAAATTCGATAGGAAAATCAATGCATACAAACATGACATATGTGCACGATGAATATTGGATATTCTTAGCGAATGAACTCAAATGCTTCCTTTGGTGTAAAAGAGTGACAATATAAGATATTGACTCAATCAAATCAACAAATTAAAGCTCAAAATGATTTTCACACCAATAACGTCCAAAATGATTTTATGCTTTTTCAGGACTTTCAAGGAAGTGCAAACCCGTTTAGATTCTCCAACCAAACTCCCTCAGATATTGTATTGAATAGAGGCATTCTAAATTCTCAAACTTTGGAGAATTGATGGTGAAACCTAAGTGGCCCATATTTGGCATGAATTGCTTTTTATTGCCTTTAAATTTTTTCGGGCTCTTTTAACCTCTTTGGACCTCGGATATTAAAATTCCTCCATTTTTTAGGTCCTTTTTAACGGTGGCTTTTGCGCAAAGGATAGATGATTACCTTTCGCAGCCCCTCCCCGTTATACAAAAACACACAGTCTCACCAAAACGGTTTTTACATGCATTCCAATCTTGTCAAGTTTTATCGCATATTGTACATTGTATAGACATGATTGAGATGAAAACACGCAAGCCAACATGAGATAGACAAGTGCAATAATCAAATATAGCCGTGCATGTGTGCAATAAAGGATATAGGAGTCAAACATGTAGGAAGATATCACTAATTACATCTCAAAGACTCCAATCAATGTAAAGCACATGGATGAAATGATGTAGCCTCTCAAATCTCTATCAAACAGTCACATGGATAAATGGAATGAAGTTGTGACTTGGCTATCTTACATGCTCATCCATAAAAGAAGCAAAATACAAAAATCTTTTTGGATTTTTTCAAAAATTTGGAAAAATAAAATCTTTTTGTGCTTTTCTCAAAATTTTTCTTAAAGGAAAATCTTTTTGTATTTTTTTTTCAAAAGAAATATAAAAAGCAAAAAGAATAAAACAAAGCTGTACAACAAAGTAATGGTACATATAAAACAGACTAGCAATAGGAAGCATATGATATGAACATGAAGAAGCATCCTATTCTAGACATAGACCAACCCCTCAGTCAACTGTGCAAATCCCTAAAGATTTCCTAAGACTCTCAAATCTAAGGGCATCTAAAGGTTTCGTGAAAATATCGGCTAACTGACGGTCGGTAGGAACAAAACTCAGGGATACGACTTTCTCTTCAACTAACTGACGAATAAAGTGCTCACGTATCCTGATGTGTTTTGTGCGCGAATGCTGAACTGGATTGCGGGATATGTGTATCGCGCTCGTGTTATCACAGGAAATGGTCATGGTGTCCTGTGATATCCCATAATCCTCCAGCATTTGCTTCATCCACAAGAGTTGTGTGCAATAACTCCCGGCGGCTATGTACTCAGCCTCCGCAGTGGACAAAGAGATGGAATTTTGCTTCTTGCTCAGCCAGGAGACAAGAGCAGAACCAAAATAGAAACACCCACCAGAAGTGCTCCTACATCCATCTACATCCCCAGCCCAATCGGCATCCGAGTAGGCGGACAGACGGTCATCGGTATCAAAGGAATACCAAATCCCGTATGAGAGAGTCCCACTTACGTATTTAATAATATGTTTTAGAGCAAGTAAATGTGACTCTTTTGGGGATGCCTGATAACGCGCACAGACTCCAACACTAAAGGCGATGTCGGGACGACTGGCAATCAAGTAGAGGAGACTACCTATCATACTCCGATATAAGGTTTGCTCTACGTACTTGCCTGAAGTGTCCTTACTAAGCTTGGTAGTGGTACTCATAGGTGTACGTGCATGCTTAGCAGAGTCTAAACCAAATTTCTTCACTAGGTCTCTAGCATACTTGAATTGGGAGATGAACATCCCATCCTCTAGCTGACGAACCTGGAGACCAAGGAAGAATGTAAGCTCACCAACCATGCTCATCTCAAACTCACTTTTCATCTCCTCCTCAAAGTGGTGAGCATGCTGGGAGCATGTGGATCCAAAGACTATGTCGTCCACATAGACCTGGGCAACCAAAATAGCACCGTCATCTCTCCTGACAAACAACGTCATATCTACTCCCCCTCTCTTGAAGCCACGAGCTAAGAGATAAGAAGTAAGCCTCTCGTACCAAGCACGGGGTGCTTGCTTCAAACCATACAAGGCTTTCCTCAGATAGTAGACGTGCTCAGGGTGCTGAGGGTCTTCAAACCCTTTTGGTTGCTCCACATAAACCTCCTCCTGTAGAATGCCATTCAAAAAGGCACTCTTGACATCCATCTGATACACCTTGAAGCGCAGATGACATGCGATGGCGAGCAGAAGACGGACGGACTCAAGCCTCGCAACAGGAGCAAATGTCTCCCCAAAGTCTACACCCTCTATCTGTGTGTAGCCTTGAGCGACCAACCTAGCCTTATTTCGGATTATGGTACCATTTTCATCCATTTTGTTCTTAAAAATCCACCGGGTACCTATCACATTAATCTCACTAGGTCGGGGGACAAGTTCCCAGACATCATTCTTTTTAAACTGAATCAACTCATCCTGCATAGCAGATATCCAGTGTTCATCCTTGAGTGCTTCTTTATGGTTCTTGGGCTCGACTTTGGACGTGTAGCAAAGATGGCTAACAACGTTCTCTAGCTGAGCACGAGTCTTGACCCCTAGAGTGGGATCACCAACAATGGCAGAAGGGTCATGACTCTTGCGAACCCAAGCAGGTGTGTCCCCTAACACAGGAGTAGGGTCCACAGAGTGTGAGAGAGGAACAGGTAAATCACTGTCAGAACAATCCTCATCCTCACACTGAAGGTTAGGATCAATAACCGTCGGAGGTTCGTCATCTTGCACGGTGACGTTTATTGATTCCATAATCTTAGAGCTCTTCAGGTTAAAAACCTGGTACGCTCTGCTATTCGATGAATATCCTAGAAATATTCCCTCGTCGCTTCGGGAGTCAAACTTTCCTAATTGCTCTTTATCCCGTAGGATGTAGCATTTACTCCCAAAGACACGGAAATATGCCAGGTTGGGCTTCTTGCCAGTCCACAACTCATAAGGAGTGTGAAGTGTGTGTGGACGCAGATACACCCTATTCACCGTGTGGCATGCAGTAGACACTGCCTCTGCCCAAAATCTCCTAGAAACTTTACGACCTAGAAGCATAGATCTAGCCATCTCTTGGATCGTTCTATTCTTTCTCTCAACAATCCCATTTTGCTGAGGAGTTCTCACAGCAGAAAACTCATGTTTGATCCCAAGGCTATCACAGTACAAATTAACCTTTGCTTCCTTGAATTCAGTGCCGTTGTCACTACGTATTCTGTTAATAGTGACACCGTGTTGATTTTACAGGACACGGCACTTGGTCGTTAAGAAATCTACAGCATCGGATTTCTCTCTCAGAAAACCTACAATGGAGTATCTGGAGAAATCATCTACCATCACGAGGATGTACCTCTTACCACCTAGACTCTCAGTACGAGTGGGACCCATAAGATCCATGTGAATCAACTCCAGAACACGAGAGGTGGTAATGGAATGTAACTTCCTATGAGGACTACGAATTTGTTTTCCCAACTGACAGGGTCCACAAACGGTCGAAGTTGACTTTCCAAGAGATGGTAAGCCACGTACTAGGTCCTTTTTAGATAAACGATTGAGATCTCTAACGTTCACGTGACCTAGACGTTGGTGCCACAGATCCATAGGAGTGATCGTGGCGCTGCTGCAGACAAGTGAGGATGTGGGCTCAGTCCCATAACAATTATCCTCGGTCCTCACCCCTTGCATCAAAAGTTTACTGGCTTGATTGTAGACTTTACACGCGTCCCGGTCAAACTTTACTGCAAAGTTAGTGTCGCACAGCTGGCTAATGCTGAGAAGGTTTGCTTTCAAACCTTTGACGTACAAAACATTTTCTAGCTTAGGAAAACCAGGTAACTCGATAGTACCTCGTCCTATGATGCTAGACTTACTCCCATCTCCAAAGGTGACTCTGCCATCTTGATAATCCTCAAGAGTAGTAAAAAATGAGGCATCACCTGTCATGTGTCTGGAGCACCCACTATCAAAATACCACTGTGAGGTATTATGTGCTTTGAGAGCAACATGAACAACAAAGTCCTTTTTATCTTTATTAGGCACCCAAGCAGATATGACCTTTTGTTTGCCTTTGTTGGTTTTAGCTGGAATGTAAGAAGCATTCACTAACGGCGAAGACATCTGTCGGAATTCTTTCATCAAACTCTGAGTCGTGGAAGCTAAGAACTCAACTCGCTCTCTCAGACTAGAAAACTCATCAGTATGTCGTGGTGGAGAAGTAGTACGTCGTGTCCGACCCATGCTATAGCAAGTTTCCCTAAGGTGGCCTTTTCTTTTGCAATAAGTACAAAAGAGCTCAGTCAAAGGCGGACCTTGGTTTGCTTTTCTTGGTCGAACTCTCCTTCGAGGTTTTTTACGGTGACCATAAGGAGTTGTAGTAAACTCAGGAACTGGTCCAGGTGCAATTTGGGACGTGGAGGCACCATCATATCCAATTCCTTGACGATCACCAAAACCTAAAGCGGGGCCGAGGAGCATCTTTCCCATCTTCCCAGATCTGTCCTCGATTTGTACCTTGACTTCCCGTGCTTTCTCAAGATCATGAGTCAGCTGGGCAACAAGGGCTTCAAGTTTCTTCCGAGTCTCCACGGAGGAATGGAGCTGACTCGTAAGACTAGCCACTTGCTTGATCAAGTCCCCTCTCTCTTTCTCTAGAGTACTCTCTCTCTCTCTCTAAACAAATTCTCATTCTCGACACAGGTAGATTCTCTCTCTCTCAGGGCGGTGCAGGTGGAGAACTCTCTTTCTCTCGCTTTCCTTAAATCTTCCTCTAGGCAAGTGATCTTAAGAACTAACGCCTTGTTACGCTTTTTAGTTTTAAAAGACTCAGAATATAACTCAGCGTAGGCGCGTTGTATATCACTCTCGCTCTCACTTGTGTCATCCTCCCCCTCACTCACATCGCTCTCACTGTCGAGGTGTCCCTGTGAAGCATCATCCTCAACGTCGTGAGGAGAACTAGGAGTGCTCACTTGGCTGGCCATGAATGCGGTGAAGTTACACTCATGCGGTGACTCATCTCCAGAATCCACCGTCTCGACCTCACTGTCGTCACTAAGGGTAGCATTAAGAACAGCTTTCCCTTTCTCTCTATTCAGACGATTGGCACACTCAAAAGCTCTATGACCCCTACCATCACACTCAAAACATCTCTCACTTTCTTTCAGAGGAGGATTTTTGGAAACTTTTTCTTTTTTCTTTTCAAACTTATTTTTCTTAAATTTCTTTTTATCTTTAAAATTGCCATTTTTCTTAAATTTGAGAATCCTCTTGAAATTTTTTGCGAAAAGAGCCAAATCATCTAAGTCAAAATCGCACTCAGAATCTGACGTGTCAGTCTCTCTCTTTCTAGATGACTCTACCCTCTTTCTAGCAGACCCCTCACTCCTTCTCTCTTGGGCTTTAAGAGCAATTCCCTTATCTTTAGATTTAGCATTTTTAGGGAACATATCAATTTCATAAGTTTGTAAATCTCCTACAAGTTCTTTCAATTTTAGCGTATTTAAATTACCCAGAGAATTTAGCACAGTGACTTTAGGGATAAAACGCTTAGGTAAAGAACGAAGAATCTTTTTAACAACTCTAGCATTCGGAATTTGTTCACCAAGATTAAAACTAGTATTCACAATGTCAGAAAGTCTAGCATAAAATTCATCAAAGCATTCAGAATCATGCATGGTGATTGTTTCAAATTGAGTTGTCAAGTTTTGCAACTTAGACTCTTTCACAGCATTAGTTCCTTCATGGGTGAGTTGTAAAACATCCCATGCCTCTTTTGAGGTGGTACACGTCATTATGCGTTTGAACTCATCAGGTGTGATAGACCCAGAAATAGCACTTAGACCCTTAGAATTAAAAGATGACCATTTAATTTCTTCATCATACCAAGAAATGTCAGGTTTCAAGTTGGTCACATTATCAACAGTCACGGTGGGAGGAGTCCACCCTCGTTCAACCAAAATCCAGACACGTTCATCAATGGCTTTTAAAGCCGACCTCATACGGGCTTTCCAATAAGCATAATTTGTCCCGTCAAAAATAGGCATTTTATAATATGACTTCTCCATTTGAACACGCACTTTTTCAAAAATCATTTTTTTCAGAAAATTGATATCTTAGAAAAATTTTGCGAAAAAAAAAAAGGAATACGCGATAGATTAGCGTAACCTGCTCTGATACCAATTTGAGAAACGTGTGTGCTCGCGTTCAAATGATCAAACCATATATAAAACCCTTTTAACACAAACAAACCCTAAACATGCAGCAGTATGTGATTGAATAAATAGATAATCTACGCAAGAACATTCAAACACATGCAATTAAGGAAAAATCCCCCTCAGGGGCAAAACCATTTATTTTCACTATAATTTGTAAGAGAAAGGCTTACAATCGGATTACAATGAAAATACAAGTTGACTAAGAATTACCCTCGGGTATCGGATTCTGTAGTCGCGGCTGGAATTATCCCTTTCCAGAGGGCTGCAATGAAGAAGAAGAACTGTCTCCTCCACAAGGGTTGAACAAACCAAAGTTGTGTTATTGGGTTGCAAAAGGATTCACAAAGGTTTGGCAATGATGTGTGAATCAAAACATGAGTCTTGGGACTCAAAAATATGAAGACTAGATGTATTTGGACTCTCAAATTCGTCTCCTAAAGTCTTGCAAAACAACTCCCCCGAAGTTGGTATTTATAGGAAAAAATATGAAGAGTCCCACGTTCTTAAAACTCTAAAATTCTATCCAGCGTACAAAAAAAAACAGCATTCTTTAAGGAATTTTCTCTATCTTCAAAAGGTCATAACTCCTTCACCGTATCTCGAATTGAGGTTCCGTTTTTTCCAGTATCTTCGTTGCGGCGAGCTCTTCAACTTTCTAGTTGACCAGACCTCCGAACTATGGATGTGAAATTACGAAAATGCCCTTGAACTCTCCTATTGTGCCTTTTTTTTCACTGTTTTGACTTCCCTTGCGTACCACTTGCATTAAGTCCCTAAAGTCTTGGAACGTGAAGTCATTGAGGCAGATGTGGAACATATTAGTGGAGATAATGCATGCTTGATTCCCGAAATTCGGATAGAGGCGGTCATGTGAGATCGTGAGGAGACGTGCCAAATGTAGCGGCGTACGACATAAATAAATGAAACATTTCGGACATGTGAAAAATGTCCTTACAAAGGGAATTCATCACATAAATGCAGTCCCCCTTCTTAAGGATAATTAAGGAGGAGGATCCCCCAAAGAAATTCATAGCTCTAAGGTTTAAGATATATGATGGAAATAGTGACCCCATGGATCATATGCACCAGTATAGGCAACCGATGACTTTATGGAATCACAATGATGCTCTTATGTATCGAATATTCCCCTCTAGCCTAGGAGAAGTCACCTAAAAAGGGTTGGAAGGATACCCTATAGGTTAGTTAAAAGCTTCAAGTCCCTTGTAGAGGTATTCACAACTCACTTTATAACCATTAGCTCGTATCCAAAACAGGTGGACTATCTCCTCTCTATGAGGAAAAACCACATGAGACATTATGGGAATATACCAAACGCTATTAAAAAAGCTTCAATGACGTTAAATATTGCTCAGAGTAGGTAGTCGTAGCATAATGCAAGATTGACTTGCCCCCTAACTCGATGTTGCACAAGTCCCTCACCAAGAAGGAGTCATATACCATCAACGATCTCATGTTGCGTATTGAGAAGTATACCAAGGTGGAAGACGTGGTCAACCTCATCCAGGAAGAAACTGGTCGCATGAAGGTGACTAATGTAGAGGATAAGTAAAATACCCCAAAGAAGGGGGATAGAAAGCAGAATAAAGGAACCAGAAACGAGAATAAATAAGACTCATCTAAAGTGTTCCTTACCATTAATACAGTTTTCAAGGAACCAATCTGTAAAATTATGAGTAAGATCAGGGACTATTAAGTCCTCAAGTGGCCGAAGAAGATGGGAGGTGATCTAATCAAGAGGAATAATGCACTCAGGTGTGCCCACCATAAGGAGAACAAACCCAAGACAGAGAATAGAAAAGACCTCAAATCCCATCTAGAGTAGTTAGCCCAAGAGGGGCATTTGAACTAGTACATTGATAAGTAAGTTGATTAGGTCACCACCAACAGTGATAAAAAACCAAACAACATTATGGACTATGATGTAGGTCACGAGTTTGCCGTTCTTTATGGGGCACTTGACCCCAAGTAGATCCAGAGCAATGCAGTTTGAATGGAACTCAAGAAGGTCATGGTAGTGATGGAGGCCTTCCAGATTGACCCCACCAAAAGCTAGGCTAGAAAATGTAGGAGACCAGAGGATGTGGACTATAACAAGCATATAGTCTTCACAAAAGACGATTTAATTGGGGTGAGGAACCCATAATAAGATGCACTAGTAATCACTCTCAGGATTACAAATTGGGGTGTGGATAAGCTATTAGTGGATCAAGGTAGATCTTTTGAAGTAATGTACCTAGGAATTTTTCATAAACTCAAACTAAAGATTAAAGACCTCAAAGAAGTGGTCGTCCAACTAGGCGCCTTTACTGGAAAGATGACCATGCCATTGTGAAAGGTAGTTTTATTGGTAAGGGCAGGGAATATCTCTAAACTCATTGAGTTTCTAGTGGTAGTTATTAACTCTCCATACCATGCAGTTCTCAGGTAAGGGTAGTTGCATTCCATGAGGGTAGTGCCCTCAACCTACCCAAAAAAACTCAAGTGTACTACAGAGTGGGAAATAATAGAGATTAGGGACAATCAGGCCATTACACGAAAGTGTTACATTACCTCCATAAGGCTTAAGTAAAAAAGAAGAAATAGAAGGAATTCCTCCCTGAAATATCTTAAGACGGAGCCACTCCATCCAAGTAGAAACTAAAGTATGGCAAGCCATGGGTAGAAGAGACAAGATTTAACCTCGTCGACAGAGTCTTGGAAAGACTGGATGAAGTATCTTTTGATGAGAGCCGATCACAAATGAAATTTCTCATCGGCACCACACCGTGCGATAAAGAAACGAAATAAATAATCACTTTTCTAAAGAAAAATCTAGATGTATTCACATGGGAACCATATGACATGCTAGGGATCAATCCTAAAGTCGCTTGCCACCAATTTTATGTTAACCCAATATCTCCTCCGAACACACAAAAGCCTCAGAAAAGGCCAAGGTAGTGGAAAAAGTAGTAGGGAAATTTATGGAGGCAAGATCCATCAGAGAAGTTCAATTCCCAAAATAGCTCCCAAACTCGGTGGTGGTACGAAAGAGCAACGATAGATGGAAAGCATGTGTGGATTTCACCGACCTTAATAAGTCTTGTCCTAAAAACAATTTTCCTCTATTAAAGATAAATCAGTTGGTCAATGCCACAGTAGCCCACGAGCGGATGAGGGTGCCACCAGATTCCACTTTTCTTCCTCGACCAAGATAAGACTTCATTCATCAGCCTCGTGGGCTTGTACTGTTACAAGGTCATGCCTTTTGGCCTAAACAATATTGGGGCCACAAACTAGATATTAGTTACTAAGATGTTTAAAAAATAATTGGGAGAAACAATAAAAGTGTACATTGACAATATGCTCGTCGAAAGTAGGCATAAAGACGATCATCTCAATGACTTAGTGGAGACATTTGCAATCCTTAGGCACTATCGAATGAAGGTCAACATGAGAAAATGATCTTTTGGGGTCCAGTTCGAAAAGTTTCTCGGCTATTTGGTCAGTAAAAGGGGAATTAAGGCTAACCCTGACCAAGTAGTCACGATCAACAATATCCAGCCACCAAAGACGCCGCGCAAAATTCAAAAGCTAACTGAGATGCTGGCAAATATGAACCGTTTAATTTCCAAATCATCTGAATGGTGGTGACCATTCTTTCAACTGTTGAAAAAGGAAAAAGCCTCACCAAATCATCCGAACGGTGCCGACCATTCTTTCAACCGTTAAAAAAGGAAAACGGACTCACCCGGAATGATGAATTCTCAAATACTCTTGAAGAAATGAAATCATATCTGAGCAAACCTCCTCTTTTAGCCATCCCAGACTCGGGACATCATCCCTATATCTACTTAGTAGTCTTAAGATAGGCGATCAGTTCGGTGATAGTTTGCAAAAAGGAAGGGTGATAATCCCTTATTTATTACATTAGCAAGACGCTCCAAGATATCGAGCGACGCTACCTCCCACTAGAGAAACTGACCTACTTTTTGGTCATCGTGTCTTATAAGTTAAAATACTACTTTGAGGCTCATTCGATTATAGTCATCACCTTCTTTCCCCTAAGAGTTGTTCTTAGCAAGGACGACCTATCTGGATGTATGTCCAAACGATTAATCAAAAATGGCAGGTTCGATATACACTTCCAACTGAAAACAACGATTAAAGGTTAGGTGTTGGATAATTTTATCGTAAAATTTATGGGGGGAAGAATCACCTAGTGATCAACACATTGCCGATTAATTAAAATGTCATGAGATTAATCGGTATAGAAAATGGCAACTTTATGTGGATGACGCTTTTAACTCTAAAGGGGCTGGAGTAGGGATTGTGCTCATTACGCCGAAAAATTCCATGATCGAGCAAGTAATCAGGTGGGCTTTGAAGCATCAAACAAAGAAGTTGGGATTTAAAGCATCCAATAAAGGAGATGATTACAAAACCCTCATAGCCGGACTGCATAAGGCTCACTTATTGGGGGAAAGTCACCTTGATGTATATTAAGATTCAAAGTTGGTGTCTAACCAAGTAACTTCGAACTTCAATGCTAATAATGAAAGAATGACAGCATACCTGCATGTGGCTCATGACTTGATCTAAAAATTCAAGGAAGTGCACATTCAATAATTCCCTCAAGGACATATGCCTTAGCATACTGAAGCTTAGAAGTGGACTCCATTCTAAAGAGAATAATTGAGGTGGAAAACCTCATCAATCCTAATATTATGAAGCTAATAGTCTCGTGAAAAAAAGTTTGAGCTGGATGGACCCAATAATTAACTGTATGCAGAATGATATCTAACCGACTGATAAAAATCAATCCCATCAAGTCAAGGTAAAATATGCATGATTTTACCTAGAGCCTGAAGGAAACATTTACAAAAGATCTTACATAGACCTTTACCTCAAACGCATGCATTCAAATGCCTTCAACCAAGTTCTTCATGAACTACATGATGGAAATTGCAGGAGCCACGTAGGAGTAAGATCTCTTGCTTTCTAAGCAATCAAAGAAGGGTATTGGTGACCGTATATGCATAAATATGCAACCTCTTACATCCAAAAGTGTGAAAAGTTCCAAAATTTATCCCCCATGCTTCATCAACTAGCCAGCGACTTGAAGTCACTAACTAGTCCGTGGTCGTTCGCCCAGTGGGGGTTGGATATTGTGGGACCACTCTCAATAGCAATAGGAAATCGCAAGTATATACTGGTCAACATAGATTACTTCACAAAATGGATTGAAGTGAAGCCACTGGTAAATATCAGAGATACACATATGATCAAATTCATCTGGAGGAACATTATAGCACGCTTTGGGGTACCCAAGACAATCATCACGGACAACGGCACATAGTTTAAAAGTGAACCCTTCCAATGTTTTTGCGACGACCACAGCATAAAACACAATTTCAATTATATGGCCTACTCCCTAAAGAAATGTCTAAGAAGAGTCCGCTAACAAAACGATACTCAACGGCATGGAAATGATATTAGAAAAGGAAAAGGGATATTGAGTGGATGAGCTTCTTCATGTTCTATGGGCATATCGCATTACACTTAAGAGGCCTACTAGGGTAATGCCCTTCGCTCTAATGTATGAGATGGAGGTTGTGATCCCCCTAAAAGCTGGTCTGCCAACCATGAGGTCCATCATCACTGAGCAAGGTTTGAATGACGAAGCTATGAGCACTGAACTTAACCTAGCAGAAGAACGAAAGGAACATGCCATGATAAAACTAACCCCTTACCAACAACAGTTAGCGAGATAATACAGCAAGGGCTCCAATCCGAGAAAATTTTATGTTGGCGATTTGTCCTTATAAAAGTCCTTGGAAGCGCCAAAACACCTTCAAATGACAAGTTGAGACCTAACTGGGAGGGACCATTCAAGGTGATCAGAGACAATGTGAAAGGGGCCTATCATTTGGAAAAAATGGAGAGCAGGGATATACACATGGCTTAGAATGCAACTAATCTTAAGAATTTTTACGTTTGAGTTCACACTTGCTTAAGTTATTTCTAGCTCAATTAGCTTTTGTAAATTTTTATTTCAGAACTTATGATGCTCACGGTTTAATTTAGTGTTTTTAATAAAAGCCCAAGTGATTCTGTTAGTTGCTTAACATTCTTCTAAAATGGAAGGCTTACATTTTAAATTAGCAATCATAGTATCAATCAACATTGCCTTAGCTTAAATATAATTGTGTATAGGTTAATTACAATTCAATCTAAGGTCTCCAAGTCTTTGTCATGAAAAACACAAAGACCTTATGAATTGCCCAAGCAAACAAAAGACCTATGGAGGATCCCTAGACCCTAAATGAACATAACATTGGTCAAATAAAAATCTTAAATGGGTGAATGGCCCTAAACGAGGTGTATTGTTGCCATAATCTGTTATAGGCCTAAGGTGGCATGAAGACACAACCTAAAAGGTAAGACAAGACAATAAAATACATGCTCGGCATAATGGAATGAAAAAATGCAAAATGATGATATTAAGCAAATGACTTGTTGCAAAAATTCATAAGTTATAAAAAGCTCATTCAGAACAACAACGGTATAAAAAAGGAGACAACGGTTATTATCGGTTGGCAAGAGCAGCAACGGTGGATCTTTTTCGATTATTATTGGGGCTTGGTTGGAACTCATTGTCTCTCTCATAAGAAGACAATTAGTCTTTAGCCAAATGGAGAGGAACAACATCTAATGAAACTCAACTTTCTTCACTTCCAAAGGGTGAATGCCTATAAGCCGGACAATTAACTTGGTACATATACCAAAACTGAGAATCCTTAGGAACTTTTAACACCCCAAGGCATATAGCCAACCATGCTTATAAGCTAGTTACTTTTCCTCGTCTAACCTAATGGGGGCTTCCATCCACCGTTCCTCACAGATAGTAGACCACACTGTTCAAGGACCCATCCTGAAAAGATCACATAGTTTAATAATGTAGTGACTAAGGGCCATCATCGTAACATGTTCCCTTTAGCAGCCATCCTTTTAAGGGAGTCATTCTCAATTTGGAGAAGGGTCCCAACGTCCCTAACATATTTTGCCTCAATAAGTTGCGCTTTCAAAGAATTCACTTCCTCCTCTATGAGAGTGCCCACATCTCCTAAGTATTTTACATCATCTTTTAGCTTGGCTACTAGGGTATAATGGTCTTTATAAGCATTAGTCATCTTCTTCAGGGCCTTGCGAACAGAAATAAAGGCACGACGAGCTTGAGCGCTTATTTCCTGACCAAGGATGATGTCGAGATTGCCAGCAAAAGAAGGAATATCCTCGACAATATTGGTAGACTTATTATGAAAGTAATAATAAAAAAGGGGTATTCGGAAATAATTCAAAATATAATTAGAATTTATAAAAGTCTTTCATTAATAATCAAAATAGGCAAAAGTCCATACAAACAGATACCAAGGAAAAAATACAAGAGCATATAAGCTAATCATTTCAAACTAAGTTTCCCTGCCCTTCACTTGCTCTTGAGCCTCTGGGGCTTTGCCCTTGACAGCTGTAGAAGAAGTCTGGTCGACTGAAGCATCCGTGTTAGCCTTCTTATCAACTTTTGGCGTGGAGCCAGGGTTATGCTCGGCAAAAAACACAGAACCAGCAGGGACATTCGCCTTTACCAAGGTAGTATCCCAAACTTTCTTAAAGTTGAACTTTCGAATGTAAGCCAGTTGGCGCTTGGCGTCCTCGAAGGCCTTAGTATAGCCCTTATCATAGTTGGCCTCATTGACCGCAAAGAGATCTTCAGAGTCCTTATTCAAACGATCTCGTTCGTCCACAAGCCGCTCGCTAGCGACCTTCAACTAGTCACGATCATTCTTTAGCGTGATTATAGTATCACTGGTGGACTTCATCTCATTTTCGTACGCCCTCTTGGTAGCAGCAAGGGCCTCTTTAGAATTGTCCAAGGTCATAATCTAATCATTATTTATCTTGGATTGATCTGAGCGACTCTCTAAAATGATAACGAAGTCCGCCACAAATAGCATACAGATAAACAAAAAGTATGTCAAAATACAGAATAACGAATCCAATAGCTTCATGTAGCACAAAATGAGATTCGTCTTACCAAAGACAATGCTAAAACAATGTGAAATGAGAGCTAGTCGAAGGATAACTGGTTGACCTTCTCACGGTTAGACGCGAGCATACCCCCTCCAACAAACCAAAGGCTGAGTTCTCCCAAAGGCGGTGGTATCATCCTTCTTGAAGGGCTGTAGATGCATGGAGAAAGGGACCTTGTCCTTCTTGCAGTTCTCCCAGACTCATAAGTCTTTGAGGATTTAGCCTTGGGGAGGAGGGATTGACATCGTTGTCTTCGATCAGCAAAATTCTTTTCGTAAGATCCATTGAGTTTTCTTTCTCGACAGGAATGGACTCAACGTTTAAATATTCAAACGAGGATAAAATAGAAGCTTCCTCGTTTGTTGAAAAAAGTGGAAGATCAGAAATTGTGTTAACTGGGCGAGTTAATTGCGAGTAGAATTCTTGGACACAAGAAGAAATGAGGCAAAATGGGGGATATTACCACCTTGGACTAGGGGACTTTTAATAGTTCATCATTGTTAATATGGGAAAGAGAAGGTTCCTTGTTCTTCGATCGAGTTGATCAGAAAAAAGGAGGAAATTTAATCACCATTTAGGCAATCAAGCAAAAATGAGCAAAAAAATAAATAAAGTATTAACTTCTATCACTCCCCTATTCTGGACAAAACAATCTTTGGCACGGATTGTTGTCAATTTCGAGAAATAAAACCCTGATCCTAATATCTTTTGTTAAAATCAAGAAGGTTAAAAACTAAAACCCTCTCAGCTTTCTCGCCTTCAGAAAGGTTAGCTAATAAACATTTAATCAATTCCTTTTTTATTTTATTACAAAAAGTTTCTCAGTACATAAAAACACTCAAAATAAGGACACACAAACTCATTTATCCTCCTCTCCCATCCTCCCCTCAACTGTCAGAGCTCCGGTGAGGGCATGGTGGGGGGGGGGGGGGGGGGGGGTAAATGACACTAGCGTGAACCTTTAAAAATAAAAAAATATTAAATAAATGTGCGTTTGAGAAATTAAACGAGTTAAACTAAAATTACATACATTTTTTTACAAAAAAATATATATTTATATCGAAAACTATACATTAATTGACCCGTAATAAACCGCTTGTCTAAATAAGAAAGCCTCCAACCCATGCTAATTGGCTCAAAGGCCCAATATTTCTCCTAACTTTTGGATTCTCCATCACGAACTCGATCGAGAGAGAGAGAGAGAACTAGAAAGCTTTCGAGAAAGTGTGCGTGAGACAGAGGAGAAAATGAAGAGGACGTTATCTCAACCCCTTCTGTAAGCTCTATTCTCTTTCTTTCTTTCTATTATGCACTAAGCTTTTACTCTCTTTTATGCATTAAGCATTCCAAATTTGTTTGTTCTCCTTCGTTCTTTTCTCACCAACCAAACGGAACTATATCTTAGGAGGATGCATTGCGAACACAGTGATCATGAAAGAAGAGAGTATGTTAAGAAGCGTATAACAGCGAAAGACAACGAAGATCTTGAACAAGAATTTGACTTAGCGGCCCACTTTCAGTGCATGACCCTCCACAGACGAGAACCACCCAAACGAGGTATATTCAATCCGACTTTCTTGCTATCAACATCACCCTTTCTTGGCATGGCATGGCATGCAACAAAATAAGACATATTTCTTTTTGGGTTTTGGATTCATCATCTATTTTCTTGGAAACAAAACCGACTTTCTTTTTTTTAACAAATTAAAGGGCATGTCTTACGTGAAGTTTTGATCAAAATCCAAAATGCACGTAACAGTATTTAGCACAACATCGTTCTCTCCCTAAATTTGAAAGAATATGTCAAAAACTTCTCTTGTGCAAACAAAAACCGTAGTCTACTTTCAATCAACGACATACCCTTGAAATGCATTAATTGTTTATAGCTAAGCCTATTTTTATAATATTAGATTATGCACTTTTAGGACTTAAAATTATATTAGTTATGGATATAGGACAATAAACATTTTGTTTTCATTTTTAGTTCCTATTTTTAAATTATCGGCTGATGTGGCATGCTGTGATTGGTTGACGTTTTATGAATATGTGTCCACGCAAGCGGCATTGTTCAAAAATAGGGACTAAATTTATAAATGAAATGTTTGTTGTCCTATTTTCAGAATATATATTACAATAGACCCTAAATTTACAAAGCCCCCTTTAATATTTATTTGTTCATCTTGTTCATTCATGCCAATTATTACATTTCAGTTTGTGGTTGAAAGAACATAATTATATGAAAAAATGAGAAAGAAGAAAATACTCCCACCGTTTATAACTCAGTTTATTTATATTTATATATGTTCATTTTGTTCTGTTGCATAATCGCTAAAGAAGAGTGAAGTGGTTGTTTTATAGGGTTAATTAGTGTGTAGTCCCTAAATAAATATATATTGCGTAAAAAAGACATCTATTTTCAAACATTCATTTACTCAATATTATCTTATTTATAAACGTCCCCCCCCCCCCCCCCCCCCCAACACCCCCAAATCTCCGACAGGCCTAACTTGAACTCCAACGACCCCCACCGGAGTTAGCGCCCCCTCCCACCTTTCCACTGTCAGAGCTCCAGCAGCCCGGACAGTCTCGCCAGATCTCCGGTGGTGGTCGCCGGAGCTCCAGACGTGGGGGTGGGGAAGGGGTGGGGGGGAAGTGGGTAAATGGATTTGTGTGTGTTCTTGTTTTGAGTATTTTTATGTGATGATGAACTTTTTAAAACTAAATAAAAGATTTTGACTAATCATGTATTAATATTTGTTTAAGGGACTAAATAGATTAAAACCCTATTTTATAATGTTCATTATCAATCAGTTATGAAGGATTACTGAATTTATTTTTAAAAAAAGCAAAAGGTAAATTCGTCATACTTTACAAAGGTGTGTTTGAAATTATACAAAATTCCAGAATAAAGGAAGTATGCTAGATTTCCCCCCCTGTTTTGGGGACAAAATATAGGAGTTTATGTGGAATTTCTCTTTTCTGATAGTAACATGGTTAATTAATCAGGGGAAGAGGTCTCTTGGGAGAAATATGAGGTATGGAGACAAGAACAGAAGATGAGAGCAGCAACGCTAGAGAAACAGCTCAAGGCAAAGTGGGCCCTGGAGGAGCTCATTGAGGAACAACTGAGCCGTTTTCATGCCCATTACAACCGGGCCATGGGCACAACCTGGCTGAAGGACATAGCCCAACTTCTCATGCCCAAGTCAGCTCCAGCCCATGAGCTTGCTACCTTAACGTGGCTGGGCGATTGGCGGCCCTCAGCCATTTTGGGCCTCCTGCGCTCCCTGACCACTTCCCTAACGGAGTCCGTAGATGTGGCCCAACGGGTCCTACCGCAGCTGATCCACGAGATACGTATTGAGGAGGCCGTGATTGATGAAGAGATGGCTGAGATCCAAGCCACTTGTATACTCCACCTTCCGTTCTCTCCAATAGGCAAAAGGTCCAGTGGGCCTCCTGCCTTGGCTTGTGTCCAGTCCGAGTTTAAGAAAATCCATCGGGTCATCACCAAGGCCCAGAACCTCAGGTCTGTTATTCCTTGTGATAATAATATTAATTGCACAACCAAAAGAGTTTCCTAATGAACATGGAATATAATTTAGTACAACAGGGTATATCTAAGGGAAATTTAGACTTTGTCCCGTGTTAACTAGACTTGGCCACTTGGGATGCTAAAGTTTGGAATAGTATGCCCTTAAACTGCCTTTTAGGAGTAAAATGTATATCAATGTAATTTTTTACATTTAAATTAAACAAATGGGACTGAAGTCCAACATAGTTCTCGTGACAAGAGATGTCTAACTCTTTTGTGATCATCTCAGTCACCATATCCTCAAATCATACCCATAAATCAAACCCAACGAGATGTTAGCAATACATTTGGGGTCCAGGTGAAACCACACACACCAAACAATGTGTTTTTTTTCTGTTATGATTGGAGGGTATATATATCTATTATTACTCAGTCTCTCTAGACTTTCAGTTTGCCATTAAGAGCAAAGAGTTTCCTATGTGACAATTTTAAATCAAAGAAACTTAACTTTACATCAAATTCAATTGCAACACTAAACGGTAACTTTATCCTATTATTTTGGCCATTCAACATTTGTATGGTAATTCTAAGTTTACATACTTTTAGGATAGAATTTGACTCAAATAGTAATGTGGTATGAGTGCATTTATCAGTTGTACTTTGTCAAGAGGATCTCCCATTGACACATTCATGTCACGACTCATGATACTATAATAGCGGAACAATGGTAAAAAAAACTGTGCAAGTACGAAGATTAGTGGTTGCAATGCGACAGTCGGATAATATTGTGTTGTGCAGGTTCAAGGCATTGGAGTTGGTGGTGAAGAAGGTGCTGAGCCCAACTGACGCAGCAGAGTTCCTTGTTGCATTTGCTGGTATCCAAGACTCTATTCATCAGTTCGCCACACACTATACATTGCGGATGGGTCCAGTCTCGTTGAGGAAAGGAGGTGGTGACTCTGATAAACTGCTGCAAAGATCAAGCTCACTCAAGCGAATTAAAGAGACTCGTTGGTAGTTCAAGAATAATTAGACAAATCAGATCAATTTCAGAAATCCACTAGGTCCTCTGCTATATTGACAAACAGGTGCAATAGTAGTAAGTTGGAATTGTGTGCAAAAGGGGAAAAAACCTTGTGTGAAGAGCATTGTTTTGTAGTTTTCATTGATGAGCGAACAACAAATTCAGAAGTTCATTTTTTTCCTCATAAATCAACTGAACACACTCTCACTCTTTTAAATTTGTATAAGTTTATATGAGACATGAATGACTAAGGCCCGTTTGATAGCAAGGCAAAGCAAAATTTTCCATTGTGAAAATATATTTTTTGGCTTGGTCATCTTTTTATCATGTTGGATAGACTTCTTTTGGCATTCATATTTTGTCAACTTACACTAAATTACCACAAGCAAATGCATATTTTGATAATTTGCCATAATAAAATTTTCTTTGGGGGCGGTGAGGCAAAATTTTCTACTTCATCCTATCAAATGGACCCTAAGATCTTGTATGTAAATATATAAATTTTACTAAAAATAAAATATAATTTTTAACTATATAATGGACACAAATATTCGAAAAAATGGATATTCGTAAATATGAATACTATGTCTTGGCTATAAATTATCTGCTTTGAATACATGTACTATCCCTATTAGTATTTAGTATTCCTTTTTCTGAATATTTAAAAATTTTATCCTATTCCACTATTTGGAATACATATTCATATAAATATTCGCATAAGTCGGATAATTATCCGTATTTTCGATGTACTCGTAAGATTTAGAATTATAGCTGAGATGATTGCAACTAATGGAAAAATTGACCACGTTGACACTTGGGGTGACAATTTGGGATCATGCATGCTTGTCAATCCTAACTTGCCTATTTAACTTATAGTATTATACATCAGAGACTAGTATTCATCTCCCCTCGGTATCAAACCTTTGGAACAAAAAATCCAAGAGCCTCTTCTTTTGGAGTAGACCAAAATACCCTTTACCATAACTAATCCACTATTAGTTATTTCTCTTTTATTTTTAAAGGTCTGCATTAGACGTCCCCCCCCTGTCCCCCAACCCCTCGGCCTTCCCATTATCGGAGCTCCGTCAGCCCCTTGTCGGATGTGCTGCTAGCGCGAACCTTATAAATTAAGAGATAAATAATTAATTTGGTCAAGGGAAAATGCATTTAGAAAAATATGGTTGAGGTTGATGAGGGGCTTCTCACTAAACATGTGTTATGGCTGGGCTAATTGTTCTACATGTTTATGACCAAGGGGGATCACTTAAAAACTCTACATATTATCAAATTACGTAAAACAAATATATACTTATTTATTAATTGTGTCGTATTAGTGATGACACACATACATGTTAAGTAGAACATAAAACTACGACCATCTTCTCTCTCAACAATACATATCATTCACATGCCTTCCATAGATTTGAACTTTGTTAATTCTAATTAATAGTAAAAAATAAGCATGCAAACTCGGTTTCTTCAGACCTAGAGGAAATCAGGAGTTGTGATATTATGCCCCAAACTAACAGAGAAAATAGGGTGGTGTGGTTGAATCATAGTTAGGGTCAATTTTTATATATGAGTGCTTATGAAATGCTTAGAAAACATAAGAAACCGAGTGATTGGACCTCTGTAATGCGGTTTAAAAGTTATAGGCACTACACGAAGACACGATATGACCTAATACGAAATTGGTATAAATTAATACAACGATCGTGTTCGGGTCATGTTAGGGCCATGATATTTTGGGCCTACAAAGGGTCGTGTCATATTCATTTCATAGTTTTGACACAAAATTAACATGAATTGACTTGTTTTGACCCAATTACAACACAATTAAGAAGCCCGATTTGATCGATTACCACCTCTTTATAATTAACATATTTCATGCAACATAAAATAAAAAAATGATATTTATATGTAAAAAATAAGCGAGTTATCGTGTTGGGCCGATCATGCTAATTGGAACAAAATTGATTTATCATGTTATTCATGTCGTGTCGTGTTTTTAATGGGTCGAGTTCATGTTAAGCATAAAAAACACGACATCGTATCGTGTTCGTGTCGGATATTATGAAGTCATATTGTGTCGGATCAGGCCTAAACACGATCCGTTGGCCTAAATTGGCACCCCTACTTAAAACAAAGAAATGGGTAGATCACTCCCGAGGGTCTTGAAATATTTTTTACCGAAAAAAACATATTATTATATTAAGGATCAAATACCAAAAAGTCCATCAAACATTTTTTAATACATATTTAGTCCAAGCCTTTTATTTTGTACCAAAAAGTGTCTTATTCTCTTATCTTTAAAGGTCTGCGCCAGCGACATGGTAAAGCCTTTTTGACATGGTGAAGGACTTTTTGGTGCAAAATAAAAAGGCTTCGACTAAACGTGTATTAAAAAAAATTTGAGGAACTATTTAGTATAAGTCCCTTATATTAATTTGCAAAGTTAGAATATATATAGAGTTCAAAATAAGAAACAAATGTGAGAGCCAATCCAAAGGAGCATAATTAGAACACTTCTCTTTTGCCACCCAATTTCCAACCCTATTGGCAACTATGTAAATCTCTTAATACTATAAAATGCAAAACAAGGCATTTATTATTCTTTGCAATTAGCCTATCCACGTGGCACATAATATTTGTTTCATATTTCCTCCGTCTCTCTCTTAATAATATTTGTTTCATATTTCCTCCGCCTCTCTCTTAATTTCGATAGACGACATTTTTGGGGAAGCAAAAAATTTCTGATTCATCTGTATGTTCATTTCTCTATCTTTCTCTATTCTCTATTCTTTTCTCAACTCTTAATTCCATCTCCCCTATTCAATCCCTTCCATCTTTTACATCTCCCACATCCCAGAGTTAATGCTCTCAACAAACAGAGTACCCATGTCAGATGAGATATCCATGTCACCCTTTTTTCCCAATAGTTCTTCCAGTCTTAGCTCGTGTCTCTCCCTCTCCCAGCCCTCACGCCCGTGTCTCTCCCTCTCCCCACCCTCTTTCTGTATTTTAAATTGTGTTCGACTGGAATCACGACCAAAGGGTTACAAAGAAAATGAAATAAAGCCAAATGTGTTCAACTTTTATGTCCGAATCAACCCAAAAATCAATACGCCCATCTGACTTTGACCAAATCGCCCTCTCCACCCAGATCCCAGTTAGCCGACCTCTTTTTTGGTACACTAGGGAGCAAATCGTTTTGATTGATCATCTCCGAATCCAATTTTCTCTCATGTAGAGAGAGAATACGTTGATGGTTCCACTTTGCATGTGAAGGAAGCATTTTATCTGTTAGTTGATTTTTGCCGATTGAAGATTCAACCAGTCATAAGCATAGGCATCAAGTACTTTGGGCCCAGTCGTTTCATGGTGTGTATACGTAGAATTATTAGATATTTATTGAACATTTAAATTTCTCCAATGGTGTGTATATGTACTGTTAAATCAAATACCAAAAGTAAGATGAGAAAATAATTTTATTCGTAGAAAGTTAGTTTAATGGGTTTACGGTTGGATTTTGAAACTGGGTATGGTGGATATCAGATTAGGAAGTGGGTTTCAGTTTTTCGGAGCCATAGTGGCTGGAGGTCCGGGTATAAGGGATTTCAAATCCGGTTTGGGGGGATTCTCGCCCGAAGTGGAGGTCAGGCTAAGGTGGGAACGGCTACTGATTCAGGTCATAGGTTGTGATGGTAGTTGATTTAGTTTCGATTATGAACATGGCTTCGGGTTCCGGGTTGAAGGAAGTTTGGAATCGGGTTTTGTGTATGGAGCTTCGGGTTAAAGGGATGATGGGTTTCATGGCAGCAGTGGATATAGATGGCCGGCAGGTTATGGGTCGGAAAGGCAACCGGTTTTAGAGGAAATGGAGGTCGCCAATTTTTATGGGTATAGAGATTTGTTATTTATTATTGCATACTAAACCCAACATCATATTTTTTGTAGTTGGCTATTTATGCTCAGAGATCCCCTTCATGCACTCTCCAAAGAAGCTCTGCAAGATATTTGAAAATTTGTTAGACTTCCATTTCTTTCAGCTGTAATGATCAGGTAAGTTTCGAGTGTATATAATATTTAGGTTAGTTATGATTTATTACCTAAGAATTAGGTGAGATTTAATTTGGTCACTAATATTTTAATTATTTTTTTAACTTGAATATATTACTAAATGTCGAAATTAGACTCTAATAAATTTTTATTTGAAAAAATCAGAATTTGCCCAAAATTCGTCAACAAAGTATTAAAATTACATGCCACGTGTCATTTTAATTTCAAAATAATTTAATAACCCAAAAATAATGCATATGGTATTAAGAGAATGCGTGATATTGCCGATAAAAGGCATAAGTTTTTTTATTGGGTTGACATTTGCAAATTGGTGTCAATTTTTCCAATTTAATTTTCATGTGCCGATAAAAGGCATAAGTTTTCTTATTGGGTTGACATTTGCAAATTGGTGTCAATTTTCCCAATTTAATTTTCATGTGCTGATTTATATCTAATTTTTTTATACAAATTTGTGTTTTCTCCACTCTCTTACAAAATAAATTCTCTTTTATTATTTGTTATTGCATACTAAACTCAACATCATATAGTATGAGTTTGATTAAGGAATCTCATTTCCCTGGGTGTTTTAGTTAGAATTTTTTGGGGTGTTTTAGTTACTAATGTTTAACGGTTTGAATTTAAACTTGAAATTGAACTTGAACAAGTTATTAATTTTTTTTATCGATTCACAAGTTCTGCACAAAGGACATCCATAAGATCACTTTAGCCGTCGAAGGGATACAAAAATTTATTGTTGCACAATCATCTAATCCGCGCATCGCGCGGGTTTACACCTAGTATAAGAAAAAAATATATTACAATTTGATTCTAAAAGTTTAATATCGTCTAACATATTCGTCACTTCCTGCGGCGGTTCGAGATCCAAAGAACATAAATTAATAGCAAGTTTACAATCACTTTAAATTAAAAGTAGAACAAGCTAAACGAATTTCTTGAACTTTCCTGTACAATGCTGTTGGGGGCGAAATGGAACTAACATAACCAAATATCAACTCTCCCATATGATTGTGAACAACTCCCTCAACTATATTTTTTCCATCATTGGATAAGAAACAACCATCACAATGAAACTTGAGATTAACCCGCTTAAGAGGTGACCAATTACTGATGCAATTTTCAGTACATTTCGCAACCCCTGCCAAAACAACCTCAAAATCTGCACTATTACTTTCAAAAAGTCCATAAGATTACGCGGAGGCCTAGACTTGCTTTAAAGTATGAGAATTGCGATATTTCCAATCGAACCAACCTCCCTAAGAAGCTTTTGACATTTATCAATAGCTTGTGAGATCGAGGAAAAAGCATCCACCAAAACTAAAGTCGACCTAATCAAGATGTGACATTAGATATAAAGTAAGTGCCCAAAATATTTTGAATTTTCTTTTGCAAATTTTCATCGAAAAATAATATGATTAGAGCGTCACTTGTAAGGATAAATTTTCAATCGAGTCAATTTATAGTATTGACTTAATTCCGGACAAAACGTATTGAGTCACAGGATAAAGTGTCAAGTTATAACGAACCAAGCCTATGACGAGTTTATGTTGAATACGTAGCGACCCAGAATTTAAAGCTTCATCATTGCCGAGTTTAGTGCCACGTTTCTACATCAACAACATTTGGATTCCAACATCTCCAAAAGGTATGGATGCACTTTTATATATGTAGGAGACTTGGAATATTTTTATGGGTGTAATTTTAGTCTAAAATAACTTTTTATTTTGAGAAATTATTTTTAGAACTTTGTATAAAAGTTTTGGAATTTAAATAACAAATTTGAAATTTCTGAATTTTCGTTTGAAGTGTCGTTCGAACGAGAATGTCGTTCGAACGAGTTTAGCCAACGAAGTTTCCATTTGATCCCTATTTTATCGTTCGCAGTTACGTTCTAATGAGCTCGTTCGAACAAGTTTTTCCAATTAGTTTTTGGCCTATTTTCCCTTTTGATTCTCGTTCGAACGACCTGGGAGAATTTTGAATTTTTTTTTACAGTTTTTTATTTTCAACCACCCACTTTCCCACTTGTCCACTAACCTTTTGCCTGATTACAAAGTGCGGGAAAGACCTTTTCTAATATAACTTTTGACATATTATCATCTAGACTTTGAGATAAAAAAGATTAGCATCAAAAGTTCCAAGTTTTGTGTTTTTGTTTTCATGGATTAAATTCTACCAAAATACATACACCTATATCTTTGTTTAATTCCAAGCCTTCATATATATACATTGTGCTTGGAGAGTTGTTTGGCACCAGGTTCTCTCTACACCATCAAGAAGAGAGTTTGGGTTCTTCTCCACCCCCAAAAGGAGTTTATTTTACGTGCTGTGGTGTTCCAACTCGAAGAAAGGCTTCGCGTGAGGGTGACGGTGACTAAAGCCCCATTGATGGATTTCGAGACTGCAGAGGAGTCCGTTATTATCGACTAGGGGGAGATGTTTACAAGAAAGAGCGTCAATAGTTGTACGTAGTCAAGTTGTTGGTGTAAGTCTACTGTCTTGTAATTGTAATTCCATACCTAGTGGATTTGTTAGGCTAGGACCGTCCGAGATTTTTTTCATTTGGGTTTTCCTCGTACATCGGCGTGTAGTGTGATGTGATTTATTTTTATCTTGCAAAACACCTTAGAATGCATGCTTAGGTTTAAGTAAGATAAAATTGGGTTTAATCACACTTTAGTTTAACTTGGAGCTGATTAAATTTGGGTGATGTTTAACTAATTTAATTCAAGTCATTAGTTTCAATTTGATAAAATTTAATTTGGTCTAAATAGAAAATTGAATAATTATTGTTAGGCAAATGTTTAGAACTTGGGTTGAGTTAACTTTATTTAAGTGAAAATTTATGTTGGAGTAATTTTATTTTACTTTTAGTTTAGTTTAATTTTAATTTGAAAGAAATTAAAATTTGTTTGTTGTGTTGTTTAGAATTCGAACCATCCTATTCCGCATTAAAGGAAATTAATATTTTAAAAGAAGAATTTTAAATTATTTGGGGGCTTCCTTTATTTTCAAATTGGTATCAAAGCTAGAACGTTAATTTATTGCGTTAAGATCCTTTTTAAATTTTTTTAAGTTAAAATGGAATTTTTTTTCATTTTTAAATTTTTCTGTTTTTGATGGTTCTAATTACGCGTATTAGAATGTGCGTATGAAATCGGCACTTAAGTCCATATACGAGAGGGTTTGGCAGTCAGTCATTATCGGGTGGTCTCCAACCACATGTTTGGTAGAAAATGAGCGTATCCCAAAACCCATTGAGCGCTGGAGTGAGAACGAACTAAAATTAGCTAACTTTAATTCCCGAGGATTGAATGCCTTGTTTAGTGCGGTTACACGAGATGAATTTTGTCGTATCATAACTTGTGAAACTGCTAAGAAAGCTTGGGACATATTATAACTCATTCATGAGGGAACTAGTGTCGTTAAGGCTTCAAAACTCCAAAACCTCACCACTCAATTTGAAACCATCAGCATGCTAGAAAATGAAACCTTTGATGAATTTTATGCTAGACTTTCGGATATAGTCAATTCATCATTTAATTTGGGAGAGAAAATACTCGATGACCGTGTAGTAAAGAAAATTTTAAGGTCCCTACACGATATGTTTATCCCTAAAGTGACCGTTTCAAATTATTTACCCACCTTGCACTCTACCAAACTTGAGGAACTAGTAGGTGATTTGCAAACCTATGAACTAGATATGTTCCCCTCCAAAAATGAAAAGAAAATAGATAAGGGCATCGCTTTGAAAGCTCGAAAGGAAGAAAAATAAGTTGTGGTTGATGAGAGTAATAGTGACTTGGAGGACATGGCTATGTTTACGAGGAAGTTTCAAAAATTTCTTAAATTTAATAAAGATAAGTTTAAAAATGATTATAAGAAATTTGAAAAATCTAAGCATGAAAAGTCGAAAAGATCCCTAAATTATATAATGAAAATCTAAATAGGGACGAGTCAAATAGGTGTTATGGTTGTGAGGGTTATGGCCATAGGGCGAGAGAGTCGTGACACCCCGCCTAATAAAATACCGGACGATCACTCCTATATCAAATTAAAACAGGAGTCGCAAATGGATCATTCTCAACATCACTGTCGAAAACCCAATTAATTACTAATAAGCTATTAGGCTGGCGTCAAAATTTTATTTAACTAATCTTTTTAAACAAACTATACAATTAAAACATTCACCCAGTATGAATAAATAAAACTAAAATGAACTGAAATAACCGAACACTTGGTTTAATATAATACAACCATAATGAGTGTCGCACTAAAAGGCGGTAAAAGAATAAATAAATGATATTGGGTTATCAGCCTGAATGTTTATACAGTACCTCATATCTAGATTACAAGGATAAAAGCGTCTACGGTGAACCTGCATGCATCCACAGCAGCTGCAGCAGACGTCTGACTCGAAGGAATCATCATCCAGGCGTCCCTGTGTCTGGACACCTATATATATATATATATATAGCAAGAAGGAAAAATAGAAAAACGGGTCAGAGCCCGAGTTGTAAAAATATTTTGCAAGTGCATAAATGCTTTATTTTTAAAAATAAGCTTTGTCTCATATTTAAATTAGTATCGCACTCCCATGAAATACCCTTCACCCCTCTTCTATTAGTGCACGCCTAACGCACTCGTTTAAAACATCCTAGCTAAGCTACCCCGCCTAACTAATCTAATTCACCCGTCTGCTAGAAACCTCGACAACCCGAGTACTAAGGGCTAAACTTCTCTCCATTCTCAACATTATGCTAAGTTCGTGCGTGGGGTGTCTCGCGAAGCGAAATCCAAATAAGAAACCCCCCCAATACACTACTACTTGGCAGCGTCGATCGTTGAGATCTATTAGACCCTCAGCACATGACGTAAATGTAAGACTCATACATATATATATATATATACACTACATCTTTATATTCATTATCATATACATCCGGATCCAAATCCACCGGAAATGGGAAAAAATACATATTATTAGGCTTTTCACCTTATACACATGAGTTTACTATATGATGGCTTGTCTTAATATACAAACAATATACTATACTCATCCAGTATATAATTATACCTATAGCACACATAAGTATAATAACCATCCCAACGAGCTATAACTCGAGGATGCGGTTTCTCAATGCTATCATCTTCCAGGGCATCACTCACGTACCATCCTGGGGACCAGCGGTCAAACTCAATATCATCGACATCGCGGCCAACACACGCACACAACGTCTGGGAAGCAGTCATAGTTCCCCCCGACAATGAGACGAAACATACCCATCACGTCTCACCCCTAATAAAAATCACACAATATCACAATAGACGCTATGACCTAGGGAATATCCACACCCTGCTCATCGAGCCAGGGTGCTCACCCTCATCGCGCAACCTCCCAATGATAGCATTAGAGGGGGTATGCTTCACACATATATACACACACACACACACACACATACATATACACACACACACACATTTATCATTCCTCAAATGTAGATATGGCTACAATTTCCAATTTCATAATAATATTTAAGTACCTTACTACTTAAATACGCCTCACACCTTAATCGTTGTTTGGGATTTATATACTCTCCAAATATCCCGCTTCATAATCGTACGATAAGTATACCCTCAACTTATCCTTAACCTATAACCCAAATTTCATCCTAGTCGCCTCGTAGGAGTTACTCACTAATTCCATACACACTTACTTATTCCTATTCACATGGTTATTTAGCTATAATCGCTCGCTAAAATACTTCCTCGGGTGTCACTCACTCCGAACATCCATAATTAAATAAGTCTTGAATTTTACCCAATTAAACCAAGGTATACATTTCACTCCAATAATAATTATTTAAAAGTCCCCTCTTATATTTCTGGAAATCCCAAATTTTCTAATCCTTCAATTTATTCATTTTCCTCAAAAATATACCTTAATACCACATAATTATAGCACTCTCCTAGCCCCCATAAGTTTTTCCCTAAATGTCCAGTGCTAGATTACTATATATATACTTATTTACTCAAGTGAATAAGCTAGAACCAATCAAAAATTGCAACTCAACCCATAGAATTAACCCTAGGCAAAATTGCCAAAAATCCTGCAGGGTCGATCGATCGATCGCTTCGGACAGCTTCTTCTCCGAGAAGCTGTTTCGGCCATTAAAGCTTATCCCAAGCTTTTGTCTCCTACCCCAACATCCTCCAACCTCAAACAACGATATGTACATGTATAAAATGGGTTCTAAACGTCCTAGAACCCAAAACCAACAAATGATTTCAATAATTTCTTAAATTTCTCAAATTAGATAAAAGTCGAGGTTTACTCGTTTATTTTTCGAAAACCATTTTAATTCATAAAATCCCATCCCGAAAATCTTCTGATTTGTTAATACCAAATTTTGATATGAGATTTATGCTCCAAAATAAATAAAGCAAGTAAACACTTGCCTCGTGGATAAAATCCGACGATCCCGAGTCGAATCCCGTGGAGTTTGGCCGGAACCTCCCTTTTCATTTTCTTTTCTCTCCTCCTCTCCTCTCCTCTTTCTTTCCTTCCTTTTCTTTCCCCCTTCCTTGCCTTATATAGGGAGAAAAAGGGTTTATCCCTTATTAAACCCCAAAATGACTCGTTTACTCAATTATGAGTCCTTATTAGCCCAAATATTCTTGGAGCCTAGACAATACCCCTGGATACTCTATTCTGACTATCTTGGCCATTCTGAGACCAACCACACAATCGTAATTTCCATCCGAGGTAGTTCGCCACAATTCACTATTTTAACCTAACACATCTCCATGCGAGTTTTCTCATTAAAATAGTGTCCTCTGTCGCTTTACTCACTGCGACATGTAATAAAATAATCCTTCTCATCTACTTATTCCCAAAAGTAATTATAACATGCATCGAAAATCCTCTAACACTCCTAAACTCCAAAAATTATTATTCCGAGAAATTCCTCGAATTTCTAAATTATACCCATTTAGGAAAATTTTATTTCCCATAAAAGTGTGGGGTACTACATACTTCCCCCCTTACAACGGAATTTTATCCTCTAAATTCAGATACAACCGATTCTACCAACACTATCCTAGGATCGCTCCACATCCTAATGCCTCGAGGGGAACGAATCCAATGGTTCTCAACCATACACTCATTCAGCACTCACTTCTAACCAGGTTTATATGATACTATACTGCTACCACGGTCGTAAAGTGACTCTAATAATATCACATCGCACCCATCATTTCTAGTGCCCCACGTAGAAAGACAAGCCTGCATTCGTCGCTTTAACGTCCAAACACAATTCTAAGTGTTCGCTCGTCTACATTTGGATATCTAATTTTCCCCAAAAAGAAATTACTCTAACGCTCGACCACTCTCGTCAGTGTCATTTCTTATCTTAGGCATGCTATCTCTTATTGCCCTATACAATTGAATTATCGCCTACCTCTCACGATGTTCCATCCAACACACTCCAAATCCATTCGTGACTACCTCACATCATAAACTTCAACTTTATATACGACGCCCCTTCTATTTCAAGCGGTAGGCAAAACCAATTTACCAATGTTCCTAAACACCTTTTAACTCGTGCCTATCAACACAACCATTGTAAACGTTCGACACATAACACTCTCTGCAAATAAGGGCCTCATTTCATCGGTGTAATACTCACACATGGGTCCTCCCAACCAGCAAAATTCAATTCTCCTCAGGGTTAATCAACCAATCTTCTTGTGGTTTACTTCCCAAAATCTTCCTATATCGGCGCTACCAACTCTATTGAACTTACGTCCTAATAATGCTACGGTCTATGCGTTGCCCTACCTACGCGAAACGAGTATAATCCTAAGTATATCCCTAGTGCCCAAGGCCTCTCTCAACTTCTGACATTTGCTCGATTTCATGCATGGGACGTCTCGCAAAGTGAAATCAAGACAAGGAACCCTCCCGTTACACTACTCCTTCGCGTCGTCGGTCATCGAGATATAACGGTCTAAGGCACATCAACGGGACGTCCTAAATCCTGCCTCACTAACCTACCCACGTACCCAAAATATACTATCTTCGAATTTGCCTTCTCATCAAGGCCTAACTACAAGACTTAAATCAATTTCCTTTACCTTGCCTCACCTTTATACTTGCGGTGAAAGAAATATTTTGGTGCTTTTCCATAGCACTTCCATCTCTAAGCATACCTTCATCACATGGCTCTCAGTCTATAATGTTTCATACACACTATATGACTTATTCACGAAATCAACATCCTTGTATGCCTTAAATCATCTCTAAAAGGCCGCCACACACTCAAATCATAATAATGAAACCTCTGCTTACCAAAGTTCCATTTACCCATAACAACAAAGGCGAACTCAACCTGTAACCAGGTGATATTGCAATAATAACCTGTTCCACTCTAGAACCACAGACACGACAGTCTTGCAATCATTAGCCTGCTATTGTTCCAATTGACGAGAAACATATTATACTCATAAAAACACTATACTCATATATCATACATAGAACGAGTAATACAACCCAGATATATATATTCAAAATATCAACACCCGCTTTTACAGCGAATGAAAGAAAATATAACTCCGCTACCGCAGAAAACACATAGACATGCACTATATTAATGTTATCGATACTGCCACAAAACTCGAATTACACACACGAACCTAGGGTTAGCGAAATACCATGACTTTACCTAGTCACACCAAATATACCTCCCCCATCTGAGGAAAAACTCATAACGATAACTTCTCCAATATCTCTGGCTACTCCAAATGGTTCCCAGATTTAGTACACTTGTCCTAACTGAACCTAAAAATTACTTTAATTGGTGCCCCATCTCGGCACTCCATTCTTGTCCTTCAATTCTTACCCGACAAGGGCTAACCGCATAGTTTTACACTCCGCATTACAACATTCTCCATCTCTAGCCATCCTAACCATGCTAAGGTTATGAGTATCTTAGACTCTATAGTCGCGATCCTGACAATCACTTTACTAGTTCCCCTTAACTTCTTTATGAAAAGGAAACTCCACCACCGGCCTCTACAGACCCGTTTTAACGAAATCCCTGGGTGGATGTCCACCAATGGGGTCCTCGAACATACTCATTCTCTAGTGAGCCTAACATTCCTCGAAAGGACTCTCTATTCATTGTACTTACCTTACTTTGGAACAAAGCTTACTTATCCTTATCACTCTTGATTCACGGTCGGCATCTGACCGATCCTTATGTGAATGATCCAAAAACTACATTTTCTTCATTACTGATAAACCAAAGGAACTCGAGGTTAAAACTGTCCGTGAGATTCCTCTATGAGCAAAACATCCTGCCCCCCCTTAATATGGTGACTAGTATTCCCACCATTTAAACATTGATCCTACGAGTGAAAAAAATTTCCCTCAAATTTTCACATATGGGTATTTCCATACCCCACTCTAAGCCAAAGCTTCTGAGCCTTCTACTCGCAACTTAAACCTCCACGTATGGTCCTTATGTAAAACCCTTCGAACTATACCCCAACTTAGATTCACGGGGTAATACAACTTTAGTACCACTCTCTACTACAGCGTTACTTAGATACTCATGACTACAATACTCTAGTAGTCGCCACCAAAATCCTTAGCAAATACCACAGAGAGAGTGACCTCTGCCACGGTCCTAATCCCTGACTCACTAGATGTTCCATCTAAGCCCCGCCTCCTGCTGCCTTCCTTGCCCCACATACGAATCTCGAACGAGCGCGCAAAATATTTCCATAATCTTATACTATGGCAGGAGAACGAAATCTCACAAGAGAAATCAACAATCCTAATCCTGAGGCTATATATCAAATCGAGAGCAACGCTAAAAGCGTAGTACGTCTGCACAGATTCCTAAGGACACTAGAACCTGATTCTCTGATACCATTTATGACACCCCACCTAATAAAATACCGGGTGATCACTCCTATATCAAATTAAAACAGGAGTCGCATATGGATCATTCTCAGCATCACTGTCGAAACCCAATTAATTACTAATAACCTATTAGGCTGGCGTCAAAATTTTATTTAACTAATCTTTTTAAACAAACTATACAATTAAAACATTCACCTAGCATGAATAAATAAAACTGAAATGAACTGAAATAACCGAACACTCGGTTTAATATAATACAACCATAATGACTGCCGCACTAAAAGGCGGTAAAATAATAAATAAATGATATTGGGTTATCAGCCCGAATGTTTATACAGTACCTCCTATCTAGATTACAAGGATAGAAGCGTCTACGATGAACCTGCATGCATCCACAGCTGCTGCAGCAGACGCCTGACTCGAAGGAATCATCATCCAGGCGTCCCTGTGTCTGGACACCTATATATATATATATATATATATATATATATATATATATATATATATAGCAAGAAAGGAAAAATAGAAAAACGGGTCAGAGCACGAGTTGTAAAAATATTTTGCAAGTGCATAAATGCTTTATCTTTAAAAATAAGTTTTGTCGCATATTTAAATTGGTATCGCACTCCCATGAGATACCCCTCTTCTAATAGTGCATGCCTAACGCACTCGTCTAAAACATCCTAGTTAAGCTACCCCGCCTAACTAATCTAATTCACCCGTATGCTAGAAACCTCGACAACCCGGGGTAAAAAGGGCTAAACTTATCTCCATTCTTAACACTATGCTAAGTTCATGCGTGGGGTGTCTCGCGAAGCGAAATCCAAACAAGGAACCCACCCGATACACTACTACTTGGCAGCGTCGATAGTTGATATCCATTCGACCCTCAGCACATGACGTAAATGTAAGACTCATATAAACATATAATAAATATATATAATATATATATATATATACTACATCTTTATATTCATTATCATATACATCCGGATCCAAATCCACCGGAAATGGGGAAAAATACATATTATTAGGCTTTTCACCTTATACACATGAGTTTACTATATGATGGTTTGTCTTCATATACAAACAATATACTATACTCATCCAGTATATAATTATACCAATAGCACACATAAGTACAATAACCATCCCAACGATCTATAACTCGAGAATGCGGTCTCTCATTGCTATCATCTTCCAGGGCATCACTCACGTGCCATCCTGGGGACCAGCGGTCGGACTCAATATCACCGACATCGCGGCCAACACATGCACACAACGTCTGGGAAGCGATCATAGTTCCCCCCGGCAATGAGACGAAACATACCCACCACGTCTCGCCCATAATAAAAATCACACAATATCACAATGGACGCTATGACCTGGGGAATATCCATACCCTGCTCATCGAGCCAGGGTGCTCACCCTCATCGCGCAACTTCCCAATGTAAGCATCACAGGGGGTATGCTTCACATATATATATACCATCCACACATAGATATATATACATATCCATATCATATTATATATATACTTTAATCACATAGTATATATATATATATACACACACACACATTTATCATTCCTCAAATGTAGATATGGCTACAATTGCCAATTTCATAATAATATTTAAGTACCTTACTACTTAAATACGCCTCACACCTTAATCGTTGTTTGGGATTTATATACTCTCCCAATATCCCGCTTCATAATCATACGATAAGTATACCCTCAACTTATCCTTAACCTATAACCCAAATTTCATCCTAGTCGCCTCGTAGGAGTTGCTCATTAATTCCATACACACTTACTTATTCCTATTCGCATGGTTATTTAGCTATAATCGCTCGCTAAAATAGTCCCTCGGGTGTCACTCACTCCGAACATCCATAATTAAATAAGTCTTGGATTTTATCCAATTAATCCAAGGTATACATTTCACTACAATAATAATTATTTAAAAGTCCCCTCTTATATTTCTGAAAATCCTAAATTTTCTAATCCTTCAATTTATTCATTTTCCTCAAAAATATACCTTAATACCACATAACTATAGCACCTTCCTAGCCCCAATAAGTTTTTCGCTAAATGGCTAGTGCTAGATTACTATATATATATACTTATTTCCTCAAGTGAATAAGCTAGAACCAATCAAAAATTGGAACTCAACCCATAGAATTAACCCTAGGCAAAATTACCAAAAATCCTGCAGGGTTGATCGATCGACCCTTGGCCCTCGATCGATCGATGGTCGATCGATCGATCCTATACCCTCGATCGATCGATCGCTTCGGACAGCTTCTTCTCCGAGAAGCTGTTTCGACCATTAAAGCTTCTCCTCAGCTTTTATCTCCTACCCCAACATCCTCTAACCTCAAACAATGATATGTACACATATAAAATGGGTTCTAAACGTCCTAGAACCCAAAACCAACAAATGATTTCAATAATTTCCTAAATTTCTCAAATTGGATAAAAGTCGGGGTTTACTCGTTTATTTTCCAAAAACCCATTTTGATTCATAAAATCCCATCCCGAAAATCTTCTGATTTGTTAAAACCAAATTTTGATATGAGATTTATGCTCCAAAATAAATAAAGCAAGTTAACACTTACCTCGTGGATAAAATTCGATGATCTCGAGTCGAATCCCGTGGAGTTTGGCCGGAACCTCCCTTTTCTTTCTCTTTTCTCTCCTCATTTCCTCTCCTCTTTCTTTCCTTCCTTTTCTTTCTCCCTCCCTTGCCTTATATAGGGAGAAAAAGGGTTTATCCCTTATTAGACCCAAAAATGACTCATTTACTCAATTATGAGTCCTTATTAGCCCAAATATTCTCAGAGCCTAGACAATACCCCCCGGATACTTTATTATGACTATCTCGGCCATTTCGAGACCAACCGCGCAATTGGAATTTCCATCCGAAGTACTTGGCCGCAATTCACTATTTTAACCCAACACATCTCCATGCAGGTTTTCCCATTAAAATATTATCCTCTGTCGCTTTACTCACTGCGACATGTAATAAAATAATCCTTCTCATCTACTTATTCCCAAAAGTTGTTATAACATGCATCGAAAATCCTCTAACGCTCCTAAACTCAAAAAATTATTATTCCGAGAAATTCTTCAAATTTCTAAATGATACCCATTTAGGAAAATTTTATTTCCCATAAAAGTGCGGGGTATTACAAGAGTTCCCCACTAAACTAAGGAGAGAGGGTAAGCAACCTATTTCATACGATGCCACCCTTAGTGATAGTGAAAAGGAAGAGGGGCCCGATTCTCCCATTAAGCGCAACTTTACCACGTTCATGGCAAGTCATGTGAGCATCGATAATGAATCTTCCCATGAAGATATATATTTACATGACCCTTCTAAGGTTTTTATTTTTGAATTCCAAAAAAGATGATGGTTGTGAGAGTGGAGAAGGGAGAGAGAGTGAAAGTGATGAAGTGGTTGATAAGAGTGAACTTCAAATTGCATTTAGAGAATTATATGAAGAATCTATTAAATTAAAAAGAGAAAACTTGAAGTTAGAAGCTATTTTAAGAGTGCGTTCCAAGGTCGTTGATGAGAGTGCCTTAGTGGAACCTTAGGACATGTGAGAGAGATCTTCGAGAGAAGCTTGAATATGTTGAAGGCGAGAGAGATAGCCTTAGAGGTTTGATGGAAACAATGAAGAAAGAGCTTCCCGTGTTTGAAGAGAGAAAATTTTTGTTAGAGTCTAGAATTTTAGAATTAGAAGAAAAATTAATAGACTTTAGTAAGGTTAAATTTGATTTGGAATATAAGTCCGCTAAATTAGACAAAATATTATAAACCGTCCAAGTAAAAAATGGCACTTGTGATTTAGGCTTTGATTCTTGTAATGATTCCACTAATAAAGTCAAAACCAATATTTTTAGAGAATCACCTAGGAACACTTCTAAAGGTCAATCCTTAGGTACTACTTTTCGACGTGTCTTTACTTGCTCTCATTGTGGTCGAAAAGGTCATCTTAGAAAATTTCGTTTTGATCTTAAAAGAATTTTTAGGAAATTCAAGAGTAAGGTAACCGAGGTAGCCAAGATCACCTGATCCCGAGATTGTCACTCTTCACTAGTTTACGTTAGGAGATCCGACTTGGTAGTTTTACAAAACAGGATTTTTGCTTTTCATATGCTTTTACATGATTCCTCCCTTGCAAAATCTAAAGGTTGAATGTGTTAGCTTAGTTTTGCATACTCTAGCTTTTGTTCTTCATGCTATATATTTATGCTAGGTGTATGTATGTTTGTCATTTTCTAGTCTATGCTCCATGATTAATCACGTGCTAGAATTATGATTTATGTATATCTTTTGTATTATATTCTTTTCTTTTTAATTTGTATTAAAAGAAAAATACAAAAAGATTTTGTTTATCATTTGTATTTTATCTTTATGAGTTATTTAGGCTTAGTGAAAAATACAAAATAATTTTTGTTTGCCTTTTGAGTAAATTTTTGTTTGTTTGGTTAAAATTTTCAAAAACTCAAAAAGATTTTATTTTTTTGCTGTGTATTTTAGTTTGACACACTTTATGTGGTATATACTTGTGTTTGAATCCTTTCCTTTTTCGCTTCCATATGGCTAGAACTTTTTATTAAGATCCTTAAAATGTTCTACGTCATGCTTGCATGGAGTAGTTGGATTTTATGTTGCTTAATGGATTCACTTTTTATATTCCTTCTCACACACATGTACGAGATCTTTTGAAATTTTAACTTCACATGTATATTTGATCTATGTGAGGTGCTCTCCTACCAATCTAGTCATCTACATATCTTGTGACCTAGGAGTATTTGTACATGATAAATCCGTTGCACGTGATATTTGTGTAATATAAAAAAATGATATATAAATGTGCACGGGGAAGCGATCCGAAAGGAAATATTATCCTTTGTGAGTAAGCCACCATTTTCTATGAACCTAAAAGAAATACGTGGTCCAAAGTCCTACAAGAATATGGTATTAAAAGGAAAAATATTTAGCCAAGGCCTAGTTTGTTTAGATTGATATATTCATTCAAAAGAAAAGAATAATATGAATATTTTAAGGGAGTTTGGATGGTATATCAACGGTTTTGCACAATGTCCTTGTTACCTAGTTGCGCTTTCTTATCATGACTCTATTGTTTTGTAGAATCATTAATATGCTAGGCTTGTATGCATTGTGCATGTTTGTTCATCGAGTTCGCTTTATCTTGTCACATAAGCCTAAATTTGAGTTGATAAAGTTTTACAATCAAATGAGAACTCCGTGAATATGTTTAAGTGATTGGGTCTTAACTCATTGGTTTCTAGTTCACGCCCCTTCACTTTCTTTTCCATATGACACATTTATATCATAAGAGTGTGGAAAACTTATGCTATTTTAAGTTGTGTCATTTGTGTGTTTATATATATGTGTGTGTGCTTGTGCATATTTGGAATCTTATGTGTATACATATATATGATATTTTGTCTGTTTTGAGTCTTTCCCTTGCTTGCTAGTCCATTTATGCCTTTAATTCAAAATTGGTATCTAATTTATTACGAATTTTGGCTGATATCACATGCTTATCATAGTACATCTTATTGGTATCTTTTTGTCATCGCATCATTGTTGATATCCTTCAATCTTGAATATGGATTAGTTGTGCTTCATTGTTGCCCACATGCTTTAATATTCTTATCACTTTATGCACCATTATGTTTTACTTGTTTCCCATGATTCTATATCCCTTTTGTAGTTTTAAGGGGGAGAAATGGTATTTAAAATAGCATAGGCTTTAATTGGGGGAGAAATAAGTAATATTTTAATTCTTTAACATTTGTCAATTTCTGAACAAAAAGGGGAGGAAAATGGTATCTAATCCTTTAGTTTAGGAGATTTAACTTGGGGGAGTCGCGACCTTCTTAGGTAGATCATAGTTGATAAAAGGGAGAGAATTAATTTAAGGGGAGTATTTATCTAAATTGCATTTAATATTTTGATATTCCCTATGCGTTTAATGGTTTGCTTAAGTGTACAGGATTTATTCTTTTAGCGGCATTTATTTAAAGCGGCAAAGCATCCTTGGGTCGTGTCAATAGCGTCTGTATTTTTATTTTTTGGGTGGGATGATGTGTCTAGACGAGCTTGACGGCACTTTAGGATTTTTGGTTTGATTTTGTTCCGGAATAGCCAAAGGAGGAGATTTGTAAGGACAAATTTTCAATCGAGTCAATTTGTAGTATTGGCTTAATTCTAGACAAAACGTATTGAGTCACGGGATAGAGTGTTAAGTTATATCCATCCAAGCCTATGACAAGTTTATGTTGAGACGTAGGGGGCCAGAATTTAAAGCTTTATCATTTTAGAGTTTAGTGCCACGTTTCTACGTCAATAACATTTGGATTCCAACGTCTCCAAAAGGTATGGATGCACTTTTATATATGTAGGAGACTTGAAATATTTTTATGGGTGTAATTTTAGTCTAAACTAACTTTTGATTTTTCAGAAATTATTTTTAGAACGTTGTATAAAAGTTTTGTACTTTAAATGAAAAATTTTAAATTTCTAAATTTTTTTTCAAAGTTTCGTTCGAACGAGAATTCGAACGAGTTTTGTAACCGAAGTTTCCATTTGATCCATGTTTTATCGTTCGAAGTTTCGTTCTAATGAACTAGTCCGAACGAGTTTTTCCAACGAATTTTTGGCCTATTTTGCCTTTAGATTCTCGTTCGAACAATGTCATTCGAACGACCTGGGAAAGTCGTTCCAATGACCTGGGCGGATTTTGAATTTTTTTTTACAGTTTTTTTATTTTCAAGCACTGACTTTCCAACTTGTCCACTAACCTTTTGCCAGATTACAAAGTGCGGGAAAGACCTTTTCTTATCTAACTTTTGACATACTATCATCTAGATTTTGCGAGCAAAAGGATTAGCATCAAAAGTTCAAGTTTTGTGTTTTTGTTTTCATGGATTAAATTCTACCAAACCACATACACCTATATCTTTGTTTAATTCCAAGCCTTCATATATATACATTATGCTTGGAGGGTTGTTTGGCACCAAGTTTTCTCTACACCATCAAGAAGAGATTTTGGGTTCTTATCCACCCCCAAAAAGAGTTTGTTTTGCATGCTGCGGATTTCCCACTGGAAGAAAGGCTTCGCGTGAGCGTGACGGTGACCAGAGCCCCATCGGTGAATTTCAAAACTGTGGAGGAGTCCCTGGTTATTGACTAGGCGAAGGGGTTTACAAGAAAGAGCATCAAGGCTTGGATAGAGTTAAGTTGTTAGTGTAAGTATAGTGTCTTGTAATTGTAATTCCATACCTAGTGGATTTGTTAGGCCAGGGTCGTCTGAGATTTTTTGCATTTGGGTTTTCCTCGTACATCGGCGCGTAGTGTGATGTGATTTATTTTTATCTTTCAAAACACCTTAGAATGCATTCTTAGGCTTAAGTAAGATAAAATTGGTTTTAATCACACTTTAGTTTAACTTTGAGCTAATTAAATGTGGGTGATGTTTAATTAATTTAATTCAAGACATTAGTTTTAATTTGATTAAATTTGATTTAGCCTAAATAAAAAATTGAACAATTATTGTTAGGAAAATTTTTAGAACTTGGGTTGAGTTAATTTTGTTTAATTGAAAATTTATGTTGGAGTAATTTTATTTCAGTTTTAGTTTAGTTTAATTTTAATTTGAAAGAAATTAAAATTTGTTTGTTGTGTTTTTTAGAATTGGAACCATCCTATTCCGCATTTAAGGAAATTAATATTTTAAAAGAAGAATTTTAAATCATTTGGGGCTTCCTTCATTTTCATGACTAAATATTCTTTGAAAAATATTCTCTCAAGTATAGAGCGCATTAACACAAACTCTGAGAAGAGTGCGCTTGCGTTCAAATAAGGAAGTTATTTAATTAAACACATTTTTTACCACTCAAGTCCTAAACATGCATCTATATGTGATTAAATATGATGATGAAACATGCAAGAACACAAATATGAGGAAAAATCCTCCAAAGGGGCAAAACCTTTTATTCTCACAATAATTTTGTAAGGGTACGGCTTACACGGATTACAATGAAAATATATGACACAGAAATACCCTCGGGTGTTGGTTCTGTTGTCGGCGGCTGGAACTATCCCTTTCCAGTAGGGCAGCAGTGAAGAAGAGAGCGGCTTCCTCACAAATTACTCCAAATGAGTAAATGATCTTCTTGAAGGTTTAAAGATTCACACACATATATGGGAATGGTTTTGTGAATCAAAAAAGTTTAGAAAACCTTAAAAAGTGAAGTCTTATTCTGGGTTGTTTTCGCAGAATTTTGAGATTGCAGAAAGACTTAAAAAAAGTGCAGAAGGAGATCAGATATTTATACAAAAATCGAGGCGGTGGCTCGTTCGAACGAGATAGCCATGTCACTCGAACGAAGGACAGAAGTCGTTCGAACGATATCGTGCGACATGCCTATCTCGCACGAACGACTTCCAAAGTTGTTTGAGCGATCTCGTCGATCGAGGCATTTAGCTTCTACACTTAGAAAATTTTTGCTTTTGATAAAAAATAAAACCAGACTTCAAAAATAATTTTCAAAAACATTTCCCAAATATTTATGCAAATATTTAAAGCTCCAATAAAACATATTACTGATAGAGCGTAGTGGAGTAGTGGGAATGAGCTGAGCAGCACGTTGCATGTAGCATGATGCACATGATGAAAATGGATGCATTGAATTCGGATAAACGCCGCCGAGAATGATCGTGTTGACGTGCCGGATGTAGCGGTATCAGACATATGAACTGTGATCTAGGAGAAAACATAAATTTCCTAGAATCTACCCCGGACATTTATAAAATTATGTCCTTACAAATCTCCCCCTATGTCTATGTCGGTACATACATAAAAAATCTGAATTATGCAATCAAATGACATACAAGATAATACCCCCATTAAACCCTCAAACTGAGAATACTAAATGACATGTCTTCCAAAACTTCAGCTCTTCGGTACCTTCCAAAGCTTTTCTCATCAGGGTGTGTAATCAAACAATGAGCAATGATGTGCCTACACATATGAGATAAAGTAAATACCCGTGACAAGCAATAGATTGAAATATAATGATATGAAAAAATTGATGATCAATTAAGCTTAATCAAATCATTCATGCATCCAAACAACCAAAACTAATTCTCCCCCATAATTCTTCTCCCCCTTTTTATGATGTCCCCAAATAGACAAATATGAGAAGCAGAAATGAATGCACGTGGAGAATAACACATGGGAATAAACTGCTATTTTTGTATTTTTCAAAATTTTTCATACATAGAATATAATAAAGAATCACGCCATGAAAGATCACAAAAACAACCAAGTCAATGATAGCGAAAATGAAGGGGTGTGATCAAATTCGATAGGAAAATCAATGCATACAAACATGACATATGTGCACGATGAATATCGGATACTCCTAACGAATGAACTCAAAGTCTTCCTTTGGTGTAAAAAATGTGGTAATATGAGACATTGACTCAATAAAATCAACAAATCAAAGCTCAAAGTGATTTCCACACCAAAAACGTCCAAAACTATTTCATGCTTTTTCAGGACTTTCAAGGAAGTGCAAACCCGTTTATATTCTCCAACCAAACTCGCTCAGATTTTAATTTTGAATAGAGGATTTCTAAATTCTCAAACTTTGGAGAATTGATGGTGAAACCTAATGGCCCATATTTGGCATGTATTGCTTTTTATTGCCTTTACATTTTTTCGGGGCTCTTTTAACCTCTTTGGACCTAGGATAATAAAATTCCTCCATTTTTTAGGTCCTTTTGAATGGTGGATTTTGCGCAAAGAATATATAAGAACCTTTCGCAGTCCCTCCCCGTTCTTAAACAAACATTCAGTCTCATAAAAATGGTTTTTACATGCATTCCAATCTTGTCAATTTTTATCGCATATTGTTAGTTGTGTAGACAGAATTGAGATGGAAACACTCAAGCCAACATGTGATAGACAAGTACAATAATCAAATAAAGTCGTGCATGTGTGCAATAAAGAAGATAGGAGTCAAACATGTAGACAAGATATCACGAATCACATCTCAAAGACTCCAAGTAGTGAAAAGCACATAGATGAAATGATGTAGCGTCTCAAATCTCCATCAAACAGTCACATGAAAAGATGGAATGAAATTCTGACTTGGCTATCTTAAATGTTCATCCATAAAAGGTGCATAAAAAATACAAAAATCTTTTTTGATTTTTCAAAAGAATAAATAAATAACTGTACAACAAAGCAAAAGTACATATAAAACAAACTAGCAATAGGAAGCATAAGATATGAACATGAAAAATCATATTATCCTAGACATAGACCAACCCCTCAGTCAACTGTGCAAATACCCAAAGACTTCCTCAGACTCTCAAATCTAAGGGCATCTAAAGGTTTCGTGAAAATATCGACTAACTAACGATCGGTGGGAACAAAACTCAGGGATACGACTTTCTCCTCAACTAACTGTCGTCTAAAGTGCTCACGTATCCTGATGTGCTTTGTGCGCGAATGCTGGACTGGATTACGGGATATGTGTATCACGCTCGTGTTATCACAGGAAATGGTCATGGTGTCCTGTGAAATCCCATAATCCTCCAGCATTTGCTTCATCCACAAGAGTTGCGTGCAATAACTCCCGGCGGTTATGTACTCAGCCTCCGCAGTGTACAAAGAGATGGAATTTTGCTTCTTGCTCAGCTAGGAGACAAGAGCATAACCAAAAGAGAAACACCCACCAGAAGTGCTCCTATAACCATCTACATCCCCGGCCCAATCGGCATCTGAATAGGCGGACAAAAGGTCATCAGTATCTAAAGAATACCAAATATCGTATGAGAGAGTCCCACTCACGTATTTAATAATATGTTTTAGAGCAAGTAAATGTGACTCTTTTGGGGGCGCTTGATATCGCGCACAGACTCCAACACTAAAGGCTATGTCAGGACGACTGGCAGTCAAGTAGAGAAGACTACCTATCATACTCTGATATAAGGTTTGCTCTATATCCTTGACTGAAGTGTCCTTACTAAGCTTGGTAGTGGTACTCATAGGCGTACGTGCATGCTTAGCGGAGTCTAACCCAAATTTCTTCACTAGGTCTCTAGCATACTTGGATTGGGAGATGAACATTCTATCCTCTAGCTGACGAACCTGGAGACCAAGGAAGAAAGTAAGCTCACCAATCATGCTCATCTCAAACTCACTTTTCATCTCCTCTTTAAAGTGATGAGCATGTTGAGAGCACGTGGATCCAAAGACTATGTCATCCATATAAACCTCGGTAACCAAAATTGCACCGTCATCTCTTCTGACGAACAACGTCATATCAACTCCCCCTCTCTTGAAGCCACGGGCTAAGAGATAGGAAGTAAGCCTCTCGTACCAAGCAAGGGGTGCTTGCTTCAAACCATACAAGGCTTTCCTCAGATAGTAGACGTGCTCCGGGTGCTGAGGGTCTTCAAACCCTTTTGGTTGTTACAGGTAAACCTCCTCCTGTAGAATGCCATTCGAAAAGACACTCTTGACATCCATCTTATATAACTTGAAACGCAGATGACATGTGATGGCGAGTAGTAGACGGACGGAATCAAGCCTCACAACAGGAGCAAATGTCTCCCCAAAGTCTATGCCTTCTATCTGTGTGTAATCTTGAGCGACCAACCTAGCCTTGTTTCTGATTATGGTACCATTTTCATCCATTTTATTCTTAAAGATCCATCTGGTACCTATCACATTTGTCTCACTAGGTCGCGGGACAAGTTCCCAGACATTATTCTTTTGAAACTGAAGCAACTCATCCTGCATAGCAGATATCCAGTGTTCATCCTTGAGTGCTTCTTTATGATTCTTGGGCTCGACTTTGGACATGTGGCAAAAATGGCTGACAACGTTCTCTAGCTGAGCGCGAGTCTTGACCCCTAGAGTGGGATCACCAACAATGGCAGAAGGGTCATGACTCTTGCGAACCCAAGCAGGTGTGTCCCCTAACACAGGAGTAGGGTCCACAGAGTGTAGGTGAGGTACAAGTAAATCACTGCTAGAAATATCCTCATCCTCACACTGAAGTTTAGAGTTAATAAATGCCGAAGGTTCGTCATCTTGCACGGTGACGTTTATTGACTCCATAACCTTAGATCTCTTCAGGTTAAAAACCCAGTACGCTCTACTATTCGATGAATATCCCAGCAGTATTCCCTTGTCTCTTCGGGAGTCAAACTTTTCTAATTGCTCTCTATCCCGTAGGATGTAGCATTTACTCCCAAAAACACGAAAATATGCAATGTTGGGCTTCTTGACAGTCCATAACTCATAAGGAGTCTGAAGTGTGTGTGGACGCATATAGACCCTATTCACCATGTGGCATGCAGTAGACATTGCCTCCGCCCAAAATCTCCTAGAAACTTTACGACCTAGAAGCATAGATCTAGCCATCTCTTGGATCGTTCTATTCTTTCTCTCAACAATCCCATTTTACTGAGGAGTCTTCACAGCAGAAATCTCATGTTTGATCCCAAGGCTATCACAATAAGAATCTATATTTGCTTCCTTAAATTCAGTACCTTTGTCACTACGTATCCTGTTAATAGTGACTCCGTGTTGATTTTGCAGGACACGACACTTGGTCATTAAAAACTCCACAGCATCGAATTTCTCTCTCAAAAAACCAACGATGGAATATCTGGAGAAATCATCCACCATCACGAGGATATACCTCTTACCACCCAGACTCTCGGTACGAGTGGGACCCATAAGATCCATGTGTATAAGCTCAAGAATACGAGAGGTGGTAATGGAAAGCAACTTCATATGGGGACTACAAATTTGTTTTCCCAACTGACAGGGTCCACAAACCGTTGAAGTTGGCTTTCTAAGAGATGGTAAGCCACGTACTAGGTACTTTTTAGCTAAGCGAGTTAGATCTCTAATATTTACGTGACCTAGACGTTGGTGCCACAGATCCATAGGAGTGATCGTGGTGCTGTTGCAGACCAAGTGAGGATGTGGGCTCAGTCCCATAGAAGTTATCCTTTATCCTCACCCCTTGCACTAAAATTTTATAGCCTTGATTATAGACCTTACAAGCGTCCCGATCAAACTTTACGGCAAAGTCAGCGTCGCACAGCCGGCGAATGCTGAGAAGGTTTGCTTTCAAACCTTTGATGTACAAAATATTTTCTAGCTTAGGAAATCCAGGTAACTCGACAGTACCACATCCTATAATGCTAGACTTGCTCCCATCTCCAAAGGTGACTCTGCCATCCAGATAATCCTCAAGAGATGTAAAAAATGAGGCATCACCAGTCATATGTCTGGAGCACCCACTGTCAAAATACCACTGTGAGGTATTATGTGCTTTGAGAGCGACATGAACAACAAAGGCCTTTTTATCTTTCTTAGGTACCCAAGAGGTGGTGACCTTTTGTTTGCCTTTGCTGTTGTTGGTTTTAGCTGGAATGTGATAAGCATTCACTAACGGCAAAGACATCCGTCGGAATTCCTCCATCAAACACTGAGACGTGGAAGCTAACAACTCAAAACTCTCTCTCAGACTGGTAAAATCATCAGTATGCTGAGGTGGAGCAGTAGTACATCGTGTCCGACCCATACTATAGGAATACTCTCTGAGGTGGCCTTTTCTTTTGCAATAAGTACAAAAGAACACAGTCAAAGGCGGACCATGGTTTGCTTTTCTTGATCGAACTCTCCTTCGAGGTTTTTGACGATGGCCACAAGGAGTCGTAGTAAACTTAGGAACTGGTTCGAGTGCAATTTGGGATGTGGAGGCACCATCATAACCTATTCCCTACCTATCACCAAAACCTAAAGCGGGGCCGAGGAGCATCTTTCCCATTTTCCCAGATCTGTCCTCGATTTGTACCATGACTTCCCGTGCTCTTTCCAGGTCATGAGTAAGCTGGGCAACAAGGGCTTAAAGTTTCTTTCGAGTCTCCATAGAGGAATGAATCTCACTCGTAAGACTATCCACTTGTTTAGTCAAGTCCCCTCTCTCTTTCTCAAAATAGCTCTCTCTCTCTCTAAACAGACTTTCTTTCTCAACACAGGCAGACTCTCTCTCTCTCAGGGTGGTGCAGGTGGAGGACTCTCTCTCTCTCGCTTTTCTTAAATCTTCCTCTAAGCCGGTGATCTTAAGAACTAACGCTTTGTTACGGTTTTTAGTTTTAAATGACTCAGAATATAACTCAGCATAGGCGCGTTGAATATCACTCTCGCCCTCACTTGTGTCATCCTCCCCCTCACTCACATCGCTCTCACTGTCGAGGTGTCCCTGTGATGCATCATCCTCATCGTCGTGAGGAGAACTAGAAGTGCTCACATGACTAGCCATGAATGGGGTGAAGTTACACTCATGCGGTGACTCGACTCTAAAATCCACCAACTCGACCTCACTGTCGTCACTAAGGCTAACGTTAAGGACAGCTTTGCCCTTTTCTCTGTTCAGCCTAGTAGCACACTAAAAAGCTCTATGACCCCTACCGTCGCACTCAAAGCATCTCTCACTTTCTTTCTTAGGAGGATCTTTAAAATCTTTTTCATTTTTCTTTTCAAACTTATTTTTCCCAAAATTCTTTTTATTTTTAAAATTACCATTTTTCTTGAATTTGAGAATCCTCTTGAAATTTTTGGGAAAAAGAGCCAAATCATCTAAATCAAAATCACACTAGGAATCAGACGAATCTGTCTCTCTTTTTCTAGTTAACTCTCCCCTCTTTCTAGCCGATCCCTCACTCTTTCTCTCTTGGGCATTAAGTGCAATTCCCTTATCTTTAGACCTAGCAGTTTTAGGGAACATATCAATTTCATATGTTTGCAAGTCTCCTACAAGTTCTTCCAATTTTAGCATATTTAAATTACCCGTAGAATTTAGCACAATGACTTTAGGGATAAAACGCTTAGGCAAAGAACGAAGAATCTTTTTGACAACTCTAGCATTAGGAATATGTTCACCACGATTAAATCTAGTATTAACAATGTCAGAAAGCCTAGCATAAAAATCATCAAAACATTCAGTCTCATGCATGGTGATGGTTTCAAATTGAGTTGTCAAATTTTGCAATTTAGGCTTTTTCACAGCATTAGTTCCTTCATGGGTGAGTTGTAAAACATCCCAAGCCTCTTTTGACGTGGTGCACGTCATTATGCGTTTGAACTCATCAGGTGTGACAGATCCAAAAATAGCACTTAGACCCTTAGAATTGAATGATGACCATTTAAATTCTTCTTCAGTCTAAGAAGTGACACGTTTTAAATTGATCACATTTTCAACAATGACGGAGGGAGGAGTCCACCCTCTTTCTACCAAAATTCGGACACGTTCATCAATAGCTTTTAATGCAGATCTCATGCGGACTTTCCAATATGCATAGTTTGTCCCGTAAAAAACTGGCATTTTATTATATAACTTCTCCATTATGAACACACTCGTTTTTCAAAATTCAATTTTTCAGAAAATTGATATCTTAGAAAAATTTTGCGAAAAATTACACGGTAAATTTGTGTAACTGGATCTGATACCAATTTGAGGAGAGTGCGTTTGCGTTCAAATAAGGAAGTTATTTAATTAAACACAGTTTTTACCACTCAAGTCCTAAACATGCATCTATATGTGATTAAATATGATGATGAAACATGCAAGAACACAAATATGAGGGAAAATCCCCCAAAGGGGAAAAACCTTTTAATTTCACAATAATTTTGTAAGAGTACGGCTTACACGGATTATAATGAAAATATATGACACAAAAATACCCTAGGGTGTCGGTTCTGTTGTTGGCGACTGGAACTATCCCTTTCCAGTAGGGCAGTAGTGAAGAAGAGAGCGGCTTCCTCACAAATTACTCTAGATGAGTAAATGATCTTCTTGAAGGTTTAAATATTCACACACATATATGGGAATGGTTTTGTGAATAAAAAAAGTTTAGAAAATCTTAAAAAGTGAAGTCTTATTCTGGGCTGTTTTCGCAGAATTTTGAGATTGTAAAAAGACTTGAAAAATGTGTAAAAGGAGATCAGATATTTATACAAAAATCGAGGCGGTGGCTCGTTCGAACGAGATAGCCATGTCGCTCAAACGAAGGACAGAAGTCGTTCGAACGATATTGCGCGACATGCCTATCTCGCGCGAACGACTTCCAAAGTCGTTTGAGCGATCTCGTCGATCGAGGCATTTAGCTTCTACACTTAGAAAAATTCTTCTTTTGATAAAAAATAAAACCAGACTTCAAAAACAATTTTCAAAAACATTTCCCAAATATTTATGCAAATATTTAAAGCTCCAATAAAACATATTACTGATAGAGCGTAGTGGAGTAGTGGGAATGAGCTGAGCAGCACGTTGCATGTAGCATGATGCACGTGATGAAAGTGGATGCATTGAATTCGGATAAAGGCCATCGAGAATGATCGTGTTAACGTGCCGAATGTAGCGGTATCAGACATATGAACTGTGATATAGGAGAAAACAGAAATTTCCTAGAATCTACCCCGTACATTTATAAAATTATGTCCTTACAAACTCTCCACCAAAAGAAAAGAACCTTTAAGTCAAATTCCAAATTGTTTTCCACAAAGACAGGTTGGTTTACAAAAAGAATAGGGGTTATTATATATTATCATTCTCCACCCTAAAACACATCTTGTAATTCAATTTCACAAAATATTTACCATCTTTAGTATGAACCCACCAAATGGCATCATTAGACCTCATCCTATTCAAAAGGATTTGAAGAATAGCGTCACCCTTCTCATAGAGAAATAGAGACCTAACATATATAGGTTCCTCCACCCACTAGTCATCATCATACCACTAACTTTATTATATTTGTAATCGGGATATTTGGTAGACTTCGTAATTTTCAAGATAAGGGGCCCAAGTATCCTCGCAAATAGATTTATAGGTACCCCACCCACCCTCTTACAAAGCCATATCAAAATAAGGTCCCTACCCTTTAAAAGACTTAGCCAAGACCAAGAGGTCCTAGACCCTTTCCTTGATTCCCAAAAGCATCAATCGGAGAACTATATAGATTTGAGAGTGTGGGCATATAAAAAATTGGTATAGATAATAAACCTCTGACATTGTTTGCATGGAAATGAACATTATATAAATCAAAATCTTCAAAACGAAAAAACGCTTGAATTTTAGATCTAGTAATTTTGTCCCACCTTTTATAATTAATAGATTTTTTCCATTTCCCCCACCAAAAATTTTCAACAAGAAAGTTAAGTTTACCACATAATGTCTTAGGGAAAAGGAACACCGACGTGGCATAAGAAGGTAAAGCTTGAAGAACTATTTTGATAATAACCTCCTTCCCAACATCAGAAAGTAGACAATGATGCGAACTTTGTATCTTAGATCTTATATTGTCAAAAATTAATTTGAAAGTATCATTTTTTGATTTTTCCCAAAAGTAATAAAGACCAATGTATTTATCAGTCATGACAATAGGCTTAAAAGGAAGACAAATAGATATCATATATTTGGTTGCATCAGACGTACTAAGGGAAAATAACATACTAAATTTTCCAAAATTTACATGTTGACCCGAGGCATCACAATAAGTGTTAATTATATTTCAAAAAAATGAATGGCTTGGGTGGGGCAACTCTTAAGAAACAATCATGGAATCACTTGTAAAGATAATTTGTGAAAGTTATATGCTACCCCTCCTTATTTTCACCCCTTACATATGATTATCAACCACGAGCTTACTAAGTGCTCACGAAAGGGTGCCTTTAGAAAGAATGAAAAAGCTATAGGGAAATAAGATCCCTTTGACAAATCCCCTTTGTGGAATAATGTGGAAAAAGAGAGAACATTTAAGCATGAAATTTAACTTAAATGTGCTAATGCATTGTCTTATCAATTGTATCCAATAGGAACAAAAACCCATTTTGATAGAACATCAATGAGAGAATGCCATTACATCCTATCTTAAGCGTTGTTGAAATAAATTTTTATAACCATATCTCCACTTTTCCCCCCCACCCCTTCATGAAATGAAAATCCTTTTGAGAAAAGATAATTATATCTTGGTTTAGTCTATTTGGCACAAAAGGCGAATTGGTTGGGAGTGATGAGAGCCCCGATAAAAGGTTTCAATCTATTTACCATAACCTTAAAGATGTTTTTATAGAGAAAATTAATAAAGCTTATAGGTCCAAAATATGGAATTGTGTAGGAGTTAAGCTTATTAATAATAAGGGAAGCATTATTAAGAATGAATTGTTTGAGAATAAAGAACCCATTAAAGAAACTCTGAACCACTTTAATAACATCATTTCCCAAAATAGGAAATTAATTTTAGAAAAATATACCGAGAAAGCCATTTGGGTGGGGGCTTTATAGGACCCAAGTTGTTTGGTTCCTTTTATGACATCCTCATAGAAGAATGGATGTAAAAATGTCAGCATTCATACAAACACTAACGCAAGTGTGGGTCATGTCGATGAAATAATCAAAATTTCTACTTCCTTAAGTTCTTAAAAGAGTTGAGAAATAACCCTCCACGTGCTTAGTAATGGCCTCTTATTCCGCTTTCTGTGTTTGTAAGAGTTTATTATACTATGTGCCCTATGACATTCAAAATGTCTGATTCCATTTTACAAAAATACATGTTGAGTTTATTCCAAGAGGTCTCCAAAAATATTCATCTAATTCATACCGAATCATTAATGTTATTTGCCCCGAGTTGAAAAACTTTTGGAGAAAGGTATACCATCTAGCAGACTTAGATTCACCCTTGGTTAAAAGTGCTTTTCATAATAGGAAAATCTTATGCTTTTAACCTCGTGGTCCTTTTGGGATTGCCAAATACAAGATGTTATATACTTTATATACAAAAATATATGTTATTCAATAAATAATTTTGTTTAGAATTTTACTTATCCTTAGTTGAATAAGAGAAAAATTCCATGTTTTTTTAAACATGCAAAACAAGGAAATTTCTATTTTTATATGATACTTTGTTCGTTAGAACCTCACTGTAGCGAAACAAGACTTTGCGTCATCATAGAGTCTAGTTCGTTAATCGCAAATTTAGAAACTATGTTGGTGTAAAATTTTGGTCACTCTCATGTTCTCATCCGTTTGTATTTCACTTAAGAGAAATAAGACTTTGCGTAAGCATAACATCTATCTTGCTGGTTGATATTTGATGTAACCCATATAGAAAACGTCTTCGATGTAGCGAAGCGGCGTGCGAGTCCGTCAAATTTTAACATTTTTTAAGATCTTTCTCTTTAGATCTCGTTGAAGGTTTTTCCAAGGCACAATCTTTGTTTGAAGGAAATAAATATTATTTTAAAGCCTAGTAGGTTACCTTATTTAAGTGTTTCCCCACTTGGCTTCATACACACGTGTTATACATACTCTTGTTTGCGTCCTTATTTCATGTTGATTTTTAAAAGTAAACTCATAAGAAAAAAGATAACATATTCATCTTTTCAAAAGAAGTTATTTTAGTTCATCTCTCGTGTGTATTTAAGATTTTTAATTTATTCTTGAATCCTTGAAAGTAAGACTTTTGTACTCAAGCTAGTTTTGATATTTCATTTTCCAAATATTATTTATTCTTGAGTATGGTTGTCTTTCAAGATTTAAAAATATACTTGTGAGTTTTTACAAGAAACCAAATATTTTTCTACATCTTTTAAACCTTATAATATCCTTACACATCCTTATTGTAGTCGGTGTTTTCTCGGTAATTTCGTTGCATCAGAACAACGTTCTCTTCCAGTTTAAATGAATATTTTGGTGGTTTAGGACTTGAAGATATTGGATGAGTCCAAAACTAAATATTGTTGTTAATTGTTCTCCAACTGTTGAAACTCTTCTTAGAGGATATGGTGGGAAAGAGTTTATAGTTTGTCACTGTGTTGCTTGATTGCAAGTCTTTGTCTTCTTTTTCCAACACTCTACCATTGCACACTTGTTCATTTCGGCCCCAGTTTTTTTTGTTAGCGGAATTTTCCTCGTACATCCTGGTATCATGTGAATTATTTTATCTTTTCTCATGTTATAATCACTTGTATTAATGTGAAGATTCAATTGCTTATATTTTAATATTAATAAAATAATTTTTTGAAGCACCCTAAATAGCTGACTTACTTGAGTCTATATTATTTAAGGTGTTTCAATCTCCTCCTTTGGATATTTGTAATAAAATCCTTTTAGTACATCATGGGTACTCTTAAAAAAAATCTAATTCCTATACAACAATTACTATTCTACCCATCCCTAAATCCTAGAAAAATAAAAAATAAAAGGCTCAACTGTACATCAATTACCCTAACACCTTCTTGTGATTTCCTGCATAAAACTTCAAAAACCGAACTAGTAAGAACAAATGTAACATGTCAAAGAAATGATAAATAAATAAAAATTGGATATCATGAATTTAATTCAAGAATCAAGATTAAAAGAAATGATGTACTCTCTCCCATTTTTTGCTTAAATAGACAACGAATAATAAAATGATAACATCTAGAAGAATAACATATAACTTCCACAAAACATATAAACAGGTCAAATATAATGTCACTCCTACATCAAAATAATATTAAGAGGTGTCTTTTGCATTTTTTTTTACATCCGTACCCTAAAATCTCAGAGGACATATTATTACCATGATTAAGATATAAAAATATGTACATATGGCAGAATAATCAATTAATGTACATTCACATTGTCTTCAGGGAAACTCAAACCAAACATAATCAAGGGTAATATACATAATAAACATAAATTTAATAATATCAGCATAAACTAGAGTAATTAACAAACAAACATTATCACTCTCCCTCAATCAATGCCTATGGTTAATAAAAATATTACACTGAACTTTCAAACCATAATAGGGGTTCTAGATTTGAAATATATGGTGATAACAGTTAGAGGAGAAAAAAATAATATGGTTATCCATGAGTTCATACATAAAACGATTTAACATCATATATTGAACATAAAAAGTAATTAGATTTGCAACATAAAATCATGAGTCCATAAAATATGTAGATCAACACTTAAGATGGTTAAATCTTGTATTCGGAGCAACCCGCTCTGATACCAATTAAAAAAAATGCTCCAATCAAAATTTCCATATGTGCAATACTCTGCTTTCATGCAAGTTTCTCTTATAATATATATACATATATATATTAGGGTATGCTTGACGAAAATTTCCAAAGTACGTAATTGCAAAACGGCGAAAATTTTCAAACTACATAATTGCAAAACAAAAAACCTTTTGTCCCCAATCATGTATAATCAAGTCAAAAAATTTATATTATAACACAAAATAGTGTAAAAAATTTAAATTTGGGGTAGAATTTTCTTGTTTGTAGACCGATTCACCTTGATTTATGTGTAAACAATACTTATTTCATTTCATCATATAATGGTAAACTATTTTATAAAACAATACTTATAAACGAATTAAGAATTTTAGGCAAAATATCTTTTGTTTATAAGACGATCCAGCATGTGTTAACGAATAAAAAATAATCAAAGACAACAATACTAATAGTGTCATGGATCTCGCATAAATAGAATCGTACCATCAAATACTTTTAAGTCGAAAATTATTTTTTATAACACAAATGTGTAAATATTTTTTTAAAAAATGGATAAATTTTCCTTTGTTTATATGACTATCCACCACCCTATTTAAGAAATAAAAAATAGTACAACAATATAAATAGTCTGCAACAACACTAAGACACATTCAGACAATGACCAATAAAAATTAAAGGCTCAAATTCCATTGATGGAAAATTCATGTCAATGCATATGAAATTCATCTCAATACATTTGGCAATTTAAAAAAATCTAAGAATTGTCATCATGAATATGATTTATAGTCAAGTACCCTAGTGGGTTGTAATTGCAACTCGAGCTCGCCGAAGTCCGACTTAAAGCCTCTCTAAGTTGTCATACTTTCTTCGTATTATAGTATTCATGGGGAAGAGCAGGAGAATAATTTAAGGAAGCAAAATTACGAGTTCCATTCATGGTAAGGTTCAAGCTCTGTTCCTCAATCAGTGCCTATTGAATTAATTAACAAAAGTTCAATTCCAATAAATAAGATATATGAATTTGCTCAACAATGTTTTTCATTTGGGATAAGACATTCATGAATCAATTATCACATTATAGTGTAAATCAGGGGAAACAATAATAAATCTATTTCCTTATTTCCTATCAAGATTCAAACCAACAATTTGACCCTTGGATAAACCAAGTTACTCAAAATTGACTCGTGTTCATCTTGGACAATCAGGGGCCATCAAGGGAAATAGAATTTTGCTACTTTTTTTTGCGAGAACCAAATCCATCTTAACGCGATAACATGATTCAAATAGTTCACATTTACTTATATGGATTTTACTTTATATGGATTACTTATTATTGGGTTTGAATAACACGATTCAAATAGTTTTTTTTTAATTATATTAATGACTGTTAATGTAAATTATTTGAATCATGTTAATTTACCTAATCATAAGGTACGTGGAATGCATTCTAATTGCTAAAAGTACCTAGCCTACATTCAACTTCTCTAAAAGACCCCCAAGTAAAATTTGAACACCTTTCCATCCACTCCTCCCTCCAAGACTAAACATTGAATTACCATAATAATATTACAATGAGAGGTGGGAAAATTTCTTACCTCTTCGGGCATAAGTAGGTAAGAACCATCAAGATGTTGCTCTGTCGAATTTACAATAACATCCATGATCGCTTATGCTGAATGAGTTCAGTATGTGCCTCCTTGGGAAGATTAAGGGACATAGAACACATCAGATGGGGGTCAGTTTTGTAATTTGGGGGCTAGAAATATATTAATCAATTAGTTTATTTAGAAATTCCAAGAGGTACCTGGAACAGTTCAACATATCAATAATATGCTAAGGCGTCGCTAGTCATCACAAGGTCATATGCTATAAATGGCCATCCTGGAGCCCTTGACCTGCTGAATATTATAATTAAGAAACACATATATTATATATATAAACAAATATAGATCTATCCTTTCTTACCAAACACCTTGTCATCTATTAAAAATGACGATGATATATGTTGCAATCATGAAAGAATACCTTCCCTACCTATTAAACATGACGATGATATATCATTTCTTACCGAACACCTTCCCTACCATCAAAATTGAATTAAACATGATGTTGAAATGGTAATATACGACGATGATATATGTCAATCATGAAAGAATACCAGAATGCATAGAAGAACAAAATAGAATGACGAAAAGAATGATACAAATCAGAATCAGACCTAAGTTTTCATCTTTAACAACTCATTAATTCATCTCTAATTAGAATGTAGAATTAATTGCATAGCTTGGAAAAAACTTAGTTATATGCATCACTTTTTTCATTTTCCAAGAACCTACCTCAGAAAGGCTTTCAAGACCACCTGCACATGGTAAGTCTAGCCTTTTTACTACTGGCTGGGACACTTCAAGTAGTTAGTCTAATCCTTATAATAGCGCTTTCACACTTCAAAATTCAATGGATGACATTTACATGGATTCATATCCTACAACCAATTTATACCGGAGCAATTTTATTTAAACAACTATAGATTACGCCTTTTGGGATCTATTTCTAAGTGTTTTATTACCTGAACAATTTGTTTTAAGTGTTATACTTGAAACAAATCTGTAAAGTTATTGGATCAAAGTTGTTGTATTATCTTTTACTACAAGAGCTAGAAGAGACTCCTATCAGGCCACCCAACCATTTGGTTTTCATAACAATGCACATGGTCCAACCTCTACTACTGGCTTTTATACCAGTTCTGGCAACCAAACTGGAAAATTTATCCCCAAGGGATCCTAAACAAATACTACCTCATCCCCCATTAATTCGGACAATCGAAAGATTCATAAGACACGCAGCTACAATGTCCCATCTTCACATTCAGATGCCAATTTTGATGATTCAAATGCATACGTATGTAAACTGATGTGCCCATTATCCATCTCCTATTGTCCAAGGCTCTGCCTATCACGCCTATTGCACATCTCCAAGATAAAAAAAAAACTGATATATTTGGTAAGCACATGAAGAGAGAGATCATTAATAGTACATTCTTAGTACTATATCTAATGTGCTAGTGAATGTAACATGGGTTCAAGATAAATTTTTTAATGACTATAATCTAAATATACTTCCAAATCTTAAGGAATTTATGCACTACAAATTGTATTAGCTCGTACTACTAAAAATAGTATATCCTACAAATAAATAGGGTGCCCACAATATAATAAGAAATCAAGTAGGATAGTTACAAGTTTCATACATGGTACAATCTAAGACCAAAATGGGTAAATTAAATGCACATGGTCCAATCTAAGACCATAAAAACATTATATTTAACACCTAAAGTATCACTATAGTTATCTGTTTAAAGACTTAAGCATGAGAAATAGGTAAATCACATACATTCAAAACAGTACCTTTCATCAACTCAAATCACCGCTGTAGAGAAACGTACCCGATGATTGTGTTTGTATAAAAGGAAAATGTCGTATAAAAGATACCCGATCATTAATAGTACATGCAGAACTCAATATTGAAAGACATAGCGTGAACCCTAAGTGTTGTATAAAAGGAAAATGTCCAAATGCTTAAGGTATATCACTCATTAAAAAGGAAAATAAATTCAACATCCATGAAAACAAATAGTGTAATAAAAGGAATTTCATAACTTATGCATATATTTTATGAATCAACTTATAAAGTCCCTGAATCTCTGATAAAGCAAAGAAAACTGAAATCCTTACAGCTAAATCGAGTAAGAAAGTCTCTGAAAAACAATACAGAATGATCTCCATAAATTCTAAACTTTATGAATAATCTAATAAGCCAGTGATAATCCAAATAATATTTATACGAAAACAATATTAGAATGTAGAACTGCAAAACCTTATCATTCTCAGATTATATAGTTACAAATGACACCATATAAACAACATTGTGTTGGAAATATATACCCAACACATTGTGCCCCGACCTCTCTCACGGATGCATTACCAACCCTACAACCTAGATATTCCAAAAAGAATAAATCAAGAGAAACGCATCAATAAATGAAATATAGATCGGGAATCAAAATGAACCCACCAAACTGCATATATTGATTAAACTCAAAAAGCAAAAAGCAAAAAAACAAACTTTATAAACAAAAAATCAGAAGCAACTGTGAGATGAAAACTCAGCTATGTTATCACCTCGGAGGTGTCTTTCAAACTTTCGTATAATAAACCTTTAGATTTCACCATTGTAGACAGAAAGAGAGAATATATGGTATAAGGTATAGCTGGGATTTTGATAGTAATAAAAGTATATGTAACAATACAATATAACCAAATTAAATCCATATAAAAACTGTTTTTGCTTGAAAGTCAACACCCCCATTTAATACAGAAAAGAAACCTATTTTAAAACAGATAAAAGATGAAATTTGAAACCCAAATAGACTTGAGGAGACTTCATTATAAACATATATCCATAGAACCAAAATTAATTCTGGATTCTCAACCCATGCCAACGCTAATACCAAGCGAGAAATAGTTAGGTATATATGATACAAAGTACCAAGTTCTAAATGTATGTTCACCATGAAAAGAAAACTTAATACTCAAGAATCATGAGAATTTAATGACAACATAAGAATTAGGACAATTGAATGAAATGTCACAACATAAGAATTGAAGCATCACAATATAAGAATTGAATCGTAATGTTAACACACACTTGTGAGGAAGCAAAACAAAACAAAAGAAAACAATTAATAAACCATTGGATGAGTATATAATGTATTAGTCCATCCAGATTTGCAACAATTTCGTAAAAAGAAGGGATTAGTTGACTAAAAAGAAGATATTGGTTTCGATCAGATATACAAAATGATATTCGAGAAAACTGACCTGATATATATATATATATATATATATATATATATATATATATATAACTATACCACTTCAAAAGCTTTCACTAATACTACTTATTCCTTAACTCATATTCCTATATTGAAGATCCCACTTTCTAAATGTAAATCATTATCCAAAAGAATAACACTATTAAATAACAATTATAATGCAATGAATGGCAAATGGTAGCCTACTCATTTCAGCAAAACTAAATATGCATCACTAATGGAGAAACATTAAGGATTACAATGGGAAGTTGTAGGTATTTCAAAGAACAGTTTTACAGAGTTAAAATCACAATGTAACCCAACTACTATATAAATGTTAGTAATGTAAACATAAGTTAAACACCACAAAAGTTAAGAAAACAACTTTAAAAACTTACGCCACATTACAAAACGGACTAAAAAAGAAAGAACTAATAGTACAGTAAGCTAAAAAAAATAACATCTCAACAAAATTTTAACCACCCCTAAAAATAATTCATCAATCCATCCACAAAGCTAAACAATGAAGTCAAACCAAACCAATCACAACACATATAAAAATTAGGAAGTAAATATATAGAAAAAAAATCCTAGTGTGCTAATAGCGTTTCAATACAACACAAAAACCAAAAGGAAGAAATGTGCTAATATATTCACCGTACTAGAGATATTGATGAAAAAAACTATTAAATGAAGTGAGAAATAAGGATATATAGAACCATACCTGGTATTTGCACACAAAAAACTATTGGATCGGACCTCCTCTGCCTCGATGATAGTATAAATTACCTACTAAAATTACAAATCAGAAATCAATTTAGAATTATAGAAATAAATTACAGACATAATGACTCAGAAAAACTATTTTCGTATATAGTATTGTAATGGGATTCTCCCGGTCAGAAAATCAATTTAGATCTAGAATAAAACTTCCCGGGACTACAAGAAAATAACCTAAAATCAATATATAGATAATAAATAAATAAATAAAATAAAGGAGCATACCTATTTTGGATGTTTGTGACACCCCGCCCAATTTAATATAGGGTGATCTGTACCAGTTTAAAACAGAATGTTCGGTTGGTTCATCCTTAGCATCACTGTCGAAAACTTTTTAACATATTAATCACCTAATATAAAATTAAGCTAGGTACCAAAACATTTTCCAATTTTAGTTTTAACAAAATAATTCATTTTAAATTCCAAAGTATATCAAATATAAGCCATTCACCATACACAGAAAAGTGAAAGGTATTGAGCATGAACTAAGTACTGAAATAAATAAGACTGGGTAAAACCTCCAAGTTCAAAATTCCAATTCACGGACTCATAGTAAAATTCTATCCAACTAAAAGAATTGTAAAGTAAACTGAATAATAACTCTGATAAAAACTAGGAATGGGTGATATAGGCCCTAACTGAGATGTCTAGATAAAACTGAATGAAAATGATGGATGCGTCTAATACAAGGACCTACAGCTTTCACAATAACTGCAACACGTAAAGCAATCCAAATCTTTAGTTCTGGTGTCGCTGTGGTTGAGTACCTGATATAATATAATATATATATATATATAGTAAAGGAGAGAAGACTGGGAAGAAATGGGTTAGATCCCGATGTTTTTAAAATATTTAGAAAGTATTTAAAACTGCAATGAAGCAAGTATTATGTGCATGTTAGATATCGCACTCTCACATGAGATTCTCACCTCTCATCTATTGTGCACACCTAATGTACATCTAACCCACACTAGCTATGCTACCCGACCTAACTAGTTCGAAATCATATTATCACCATCTACGTTCTCTAGTAGTATACCCATATTGCCCATACAATACGTTAAAGAAATAGGTTATCTCACGTAACTAAAAGTTCCATTATTCACCGTTCAAATGGTTAATCTTTTACCACTAAGATTATTTTATTTCTCATTTATACAATATCTACTAATTTCATAAAGTAGAATGTTCTCAAGTATATTCAAATATATATAGTCACATCATCCCTATATATATATATATGATATGGAAATAATAATAAATGCTTTGCACCAAGTGCTCATAACCTAAGGGTGGGGGATTAGTATATATATATATATAGTCACATCATCCCTATACACATATATACAATCCCGCACCCCCAGGCTAAGACCCATTAGCGCACCTAACCATAATAATCCTGCACCCCCGGGCTAACACCCATTAGTACACTTAACAATAAGATTCGTGTACACCCGGGTATCACCCCTTAGTACACTTAACAATTGGGTTATCACCCATTAGTACACTTAACAATAATATCCACGTACCCCCTAGTTATCACCCATTAGTACAGTTAACAATAAAATTCCTGCACCCCCGAGTTATCACTCATTAGTGCACCTAGCAATAAGATTCTTGCACCCACGGGTTATCACCCATTAGTGCACTTAACAATAATATCACATAATAGGCATACACACATCCTATTATAATTCATAGGTATTTTCCTAACCTAATTATATACTTTTCATAGGTATTTTATTCTCATCGCTATGTATAGTATAAATATTTAGATTACTATATCTCTTGTAATCTCCAAGGTACATTCTCTATACCGAATTCATTAAAGTATTAATTCTCACATACTTTCCCAAAATTCTGTCATATATAACTTTACTATCTGGCAGTTTCTCTCACTCCAATAAACTTAAAATTCCAAAACTGGACCCTAAGAAAAATAACCAGAAATTCACCTCACCGCTCGAACCAAATGGCAACGTCGTTTGAACGACTGCCACATGTCGCTCGAGCAACTTCGTGCGAGATGCCAGTCTCGCTCGAACGACTACGCGCGACATCGCCCGATGCGCACTATTACGTCTTCTTTCCCATAATGTTGCGTTTTTCCACCATTAATACATTTAAAACCTCTACTGTTCATTCCCAAGCGCCCTAACAGCCAAACCAATTTATGTTCTAACATATTTAGATGATTTCTAACAACCTAGAATCATTAAATCTTCACAATACATCAATTAAATACTAAATCCCCAAATTAAACCATTAAAACTCTAGTTCTTTCGATTTCAATTCAAGAACTACTATAACCCAGATTTGTTCGTGGGAATTATTATAAATTTGTGGATGATATCCTATCTACATGAAGGAATTTAATCTCTTATAATCTCAGACCTAATATGAACCAAATCATCAAGTTTATATCAAAATTAAATCTCATAAATTTAATCTCTTATAATCTCAGACCCAACATGAACATAATTATTACTAAATCATGCAGGTAATAAACGCTTGCCTCGAATATGACGGTCTGATCCATTGGTGATGTTGGTATAGATGCATTCCTCGTCTTTCGATCTATACGATGGTGGTCACGGCGGTGGAAGATGATGCCTAAAAGCTTTGGCGCTTTGGGATTTGCTCCCCCTCACTCTTTGTGATTCTCTCTTGAGTTATGTGAATGTGAGACCTAATTTCTCCCACGTAACTGATAAAATAAACTCCCATTTTTTGTCCATTTAATTCCTCCAAAAATTAAAATTACAAAATTACCCCTACGAGGTGCCGGTTTGGATTAAAAACTCACAGAGTCTAAATAAAACACCCGGGTAGTGTTTTCTGACTATCTCGTCCCTCCCGAACTTAACGGCGCACTCAAAATGATCATACGAGTTACTTAAAAATAATTGACCTTTTTATTCCATTTAATTAGTCCCGACACGACTCGCGCGCGTCCCGACTTAATGTACCAAACTGTTATATATTTCACTCTCGACAATTTATCAAATTTGCATAATTACATATTACGTATTCTCACAGCAATATTCAATGATTCTCAACAATAAGTATTAACCCTTCTCACGTTAATAATCATTTTAACCCGGATTAATTAACAATTAATTTCTCGTATTATAATTTAATTAATCCTATAATAATAATTAGTCACATAATTATTTTAACAATAATAATTAATCACAAAATTATTAAATCATCAAAATAAGGGGTATTACAATGTTCAAGTATAATCAGGGCACGTGCAAAAGAAAAAAATAAATAAGAAAACAAAAAAATGATTAGATCCCAACATAATCATACATGTAAATAGATCTAAAACAAAATGAACAAAATTGAAATATACAATAAATATACCAATTTACCTTAACTGAAATCAAAATTATACTCCTACCTTCATATCCCTACATCCCTAAATCGCCCCATACCGTTAGATCAACAAAAGAAATGACCAAAAGAATTAGGAGATCATGAAAATAAGTATGCGTGTGTGAGTGTGTGGGTGTGTGAGTGTATGTGTGCATGCATGTGTGTATAAGAGGGTGAGAGGTTGAGGTGGAAGAGGAGGCAGAGGTAGCGGGGTGGCGTAGGCAGGGGAGTGTGTGCTTATGCATGTGTGTAATTGAGAAAGACTACTTGAAGGCGATGGCAGTGGTGGGTGGGAGCTGGTAGGTTTTTTTAGGAGGGTTCGTGTTGAGGGGGGAGAAAGGTAGAGAGATGCAAATGAATGAGAAGAGTGAGGAATGTGGGTTATGGTTTTGGGGTCAAGTGTTGGTAGAAATAATTTCAGCCCTCCATTTCTAATCTCGGTGGCTTTGAGAAAGCTATGTGATATTGATTAAACCGAATTCACAAATTCCAATTATAAACTAATTTAATTATTTATCAATTTTTAAACAAATTTAATTAAACCCTAACACATGCATCAAGGTGTAGTAGATCATGCCAACACAAATAAATATTAATTGTTGACTCACATATTTAAGGAAAAAACCCAAAAAGGGAGGACCTTTCATTTCACTTAATAATACTCACAATGATTACAGGCGAAATCTGTAATGAATATCCATAGATACACACAAGAAAACGCAGTCCTGAATCAACCCAAGAACACCCGCGAGTACTCCCTATGACACGTAGTCAACTCCATCCCAGTACCTCCCTCAAGTGGCACCTAGATCAGCAGTTGGTTATCCTCCCTACAAGAGAAACTTGAGCAAAGATGTATCTCGGGTTCCAAAATAATTCTCTAAAGATTAGATTTTTTGTGAATTGAAAACAAAAGGATATGAACCCTAAATGAAGAAGATAAAGGTATTTTGTTGTTTGCAGTTTATGCAGAAAGAAATTCGTCAGGTTTTCTTCACGAAAAAGGAGTGATTTGACACGCTTTATATAGCAAATTCGAGTCGGTGCTATCGCTCGAACAAAGTCAGGATCTCACTCGAACGACGCCACATGTTGCTCGAACGAGCTTCGCACAAGATCAACATGTCGTTTGAACGACATGCTCAAGTCTCTCGAACGACAAAGCGAAAAATAAAACTTTATTTTTTCTTTAAAAATCAGTCTCAACACTTGGAAAAAATATTTTGACAAAAAATAATGCCTCAACGCTTCAAAATATTTGAGAAAAAATATTCCAACACTTTAAATGAACCATTAAAGTACTTAAACACATCCTTACCAAAATTAATTTTGCAGAGGCTTAAATGTTGAAGAACTTTCGATATTCGGATCCGTCTTCATGTATCTTCAAACTTGAACATTTTCTTTGACGATTTGTATCGGTATACGACATACACTAATGTAAACAGGACTTATAAAATATGTCCTTACCTGCTCTCTAAGATGTGAAAACTCTATCATGTAATCATCCGGAGCATCATATGTGGGTGTGGGTGTGGAAACATGTGTAGTAGCAAACAGTGACACTTTAACCAACTTAAAACAAAATTCATTAACGTGTCCTCTCTTCTTATAATGGGTGCAAACACACATAGGCCTAGGAACACCTCTCTCAAAATGTCTACGGTGCACTCTCCTATGAGGTATGGGACGCCTAGGTGGGTATGGTTGAGAGCCATACAGATCAATCACTAACTCGAGAAACGAATTGGGTGCAACGTGGGAAGTGGACGCACCGTCATGACCTATTCCCAATCTCTCAACATGACCCAAAGTGGGACCGAGGATCAACCTTCCTACCTACTTAGATGTATCCTCTAAAGTGACCTTTACCTCCCGGGAACGTTCAAGATCTCTCTCTAATTGTGACACATGGGCTATAAGTTCACTCTTCTCCTGATTCACAACGATCAACTGCTCACTCAAAGAAACCTTCACCTTCTTGAGTTGACTCGCAGACGCCTCATCCCTTAAAGCTCTCAATCTCTCTTTCTAAATCAATCACCCTAAGACCTAACTCCTTATTCATTTTCTTAGTATTTAAGTTCTTGGCGTACAAATCTCTAAATGCAATTTGGATCTCACCCTCACTAGCGCACTCACTCTCACACTCTAGAAACACTCAATCTATCATCCTCGGCGGTCTCACGTGAACAAGTATACTCATCGTCGTGGGATAAACTAGGTATGCTCACGTGACTAGATAAAAAGGCAACAAACTTCCCATGTGAAGACTCATCCCCGGAATCTTTCACCTCTTCCTCACTATCGCTAAGAGTGGCTAGCATGGAAATTTGTTTGCCCTTTCTCTTTAGCCTAGTGGTAAACTCAAATGCTCTACACCCCCTCCCCTCACACTCAAAACATCTTTCTTCTTCCTCTCTCTCTTTCTCACCCTTTTTCTCACTGCTCTCTTTGGCCTCATCTTTCTTTTAATTTTTCTCAGAAAACTTTTTATTGGAAGAATTTTGTTTTGAAAACTTGAGAAATTTTTTAAATTTTTTTGCAAGCATGTCCATATTAAAATCAAACTCGTCCTCATACTCGGACTCACAAAATCTCACTATCTTTTTCTTTTCACTCTTGGACATTTCCTTTCCCTTCCTAGAGTGGGCTATAAGTTCTATCCCTCTATGCATAGGTTTGACAATGTCGGGAACATGTCAATTTCATATGTCTGGAGGTCTCCTACCAGCTCTTCCAATTTTAAATTGCTCAAATTACCTAAGGAATTCAAAAGAGTAACTTTAGGGATAAAACGTTTTGGTATCGATTTCAAAATCATTTTAACTACTCGTGCTTAGGTATGTGCGAACTAAGATTGAAACTAGTGTTGAATATATGATAAATGTGAGTAAAAATATCAAAACACTCAGATTCAATCATGGTTATTATTTCGAATTTAGTTGTTAAATTCTGAATTTTGGACTCTTTGACTGCATTTGTGCCTTCATGGGTACGTTTTAGAACATCCCATGCTTCTTTAGACGTGGTGCACGTTATGATTTGTCGAATTCTTCAGGTGTAACAGCACCAGAAATTGTACTTTACCCACGGGAATTAGAAGTACTCCATATAAACTCATCCTCAGTCCAGTCTACCACGGGTTTTAAATTTGTAACATTATTTTGCGGTGACAGTGGGAGGAGTCTAGCCTCTTTCACAAACTACCCAAACATGCTCATCGACTGCTTTTAAATGCGACATACAGACTTTCCAGTAAGCATAATTAGATCTGTAAAAAATTGGCAACCGATTATATAAGTTTTCATTCAAAAACATTGCGATTTTTCTAAATCATATTTAAAATAAAAATCAATATCACAAAATTTTGCGAAAAATATGATCACTCAATAAATTAGAGAAGCCTGCTCTGATACTAATTTGAGAAAGCTACGTGATATTGATTAAACCGGATTCACAAATTCTAATTTTAAACTTATTTAATTACTTGTCAATTTTTAAATAAATTTAATTAAACCCTAACACGTGCATCAAGTTATAGTGGATCATGCCAACACAAATAAATATTAATTGTTGACTCACAGATTTCAGGAAAAAAACCCAAAAGGGAAAACCTTTTATTTCACTCAATAATACTCACAATGATTACAAGCAAAATCTACATTGAATATATTTAGACACCCATAAGAAAGCGTAGTTCTAAATCAACCCAGGAACACCCACGAGTACTCCCTATAACACGCGGTAAATGTCAACCCATTACCTACCTCAAGTGGCACCTAGACAGCAGTAGGTTATCCTCCCTACAAGAGAAACTCTATCAAAGATGTATCTCAAGTTCCAAAATAACTAACTAAAGATTGGGATTTTTGTGAATTGAAAACAAAAGAATTTGAACCCTAAACGAAGAAGACAAAGGTAATTTGATGTTTGCAGTTTATGTAGAAAGAAATTCGTCAGGTCTTCTTCATGAAAACAGAGTGATTTAACACACTTTATATAGCAAAGTTGAGTCGGTGTTGTCACTCGAACGAATTCAGGATCTTTCTTGAACGATGCCACATGTCGCTTGAGCGAGCTTCGCGCGAGAGCACATTTTTTTTTAATAACATGCTCAAGTCGCTCGAACGACAGAGCGAAAAATAAAACTTTTATTTTTTCTTTAAAAATTCGCCTCAACACTTGAAAAGAATATTTTGACGAAAAACAACGCCTCAACACGTAGAAAATATTTGAGAAAAAATATTCCAACACTTTAAATGAACCATTAAGGTACTTAAACACATCCTTACCAAAATTAATTTCACAGAGGCTTGAATGTTGAAGAACTTTTGATATTCGGATCCGTCTTCATGTATCTTCAAACTTAAACTTTTCTTTCGATGGTTTGTATCGGTATACGACATACACTAATGTAAACAAGACTTAATATGTCCTTACGAGCTTTAATCCTAACCACAAAGTATCTTATCATCTTATGAGATAGTGAAAAAACCATTGCTTCTTATTATATATATATATATATATATATATATATATATATAGAGAGAGAGAGAGAGAGAGAGAGAGAGAGAGAGAGAAAGAGAGACTCATGTGCACACTAAGTTTGCACATCATTTTTTTAAAATAGTAAAAAAACTATTTTTGAACTAATTTTTTTGTATGAAATTTAAACATTTCAAGGGTCTCATATAAAAAATATTAGCTCAAAAAAACTGTTTTTGCTATTTTTAAAAAATCGGTCAAACTTTTGCTACTTTTAAGGATTTAAAAACTGTGAAAGTTTGACCGATTTTTTAAAAATGGCAAAAAAAATTGAGTTGATTTTTTTTATAAAGGTCACTTGAAATCTTTAAATATCACAAAAAAAATCGGCTCAAAAATATATTTTTTAATATTTAAAAAAAATTGGTGTGCACGAGCATGTGTGCAAACTTAATGTGCATATGATCCTCTCTCTCTCTCTCTCTCTCTCTCTCTCTCTCTATATATATATATATATATATAGGGTGATGTTATGCATTTTCTCATTACTATTTCATCCAAATAGGGTGATGCTATGATTCAATCCATGCTTTTGTAATTACCGGACTTCGAATTATAAATGAAAATATATTATTTTTGTTTCGACTCTTTGTTGAAGGCTTGTAATTGAGCCACTGTGTTGTTGATATTTGATGTTGTAGGCCCCTTTTTCAAAGTGTGCTTTAAGGTGACAAAATAATTTTTCTTTCAAAAAAACTTTTTCAAATTTAACACGCACCAAGTTTGTGAACCAATTTTACCTAAGCCCAATTTTATCTTGTTTAATCCTAAACATGAATCTAGGTGATTAAAGCAACTAAAATAAAAAAAAAAAGTCCACAAAAAGCAACGTCGGATGTACAAGTAAATCACTGAGGGAAAAAAGCTCGGACGGACCAAGCTAGACAATCACTATAATGTGGTTTTACAATGGAAGATAGATAGACTTACACAACGACTCGATCCACACAACCCTTAATCCTCTTCTTCTCTTTAATCGCACCTCCACAGTGCCCATGTAAAAATCCTTCCACGATACTCGTCCGCAATACACGTATCCATGAGTACCTATCAATGCAGCTTGGCAACCGTCTACGATTAGGAACACGGACTCCTCCACTTATTTATTGCAAAAATCCAACGAATTGTATTCAAAGTGATGGACAAACTCTATATGGTGCAAACAAGATATCTATAGGAATTGTATATGAAATCTCGTATCTTTAAACACTAAGGATGGTTTTAGTCTTTGAAAACCCTAGAAAACTTTGTGCAGAAAAATGAAACTGTTTGTTCTGTAATTTTGGTTCTACATACTTCGAAATTCTGAGTGAAACAGGCCATAAATAAAAAAAACTTAAGTCGACAAAGCGTTTTTGAGATCCACGTATCATTCTGATGACAGTGAAATGTCATTCGAACTACATCACATATCGTTTGAACCATTTAAAAACAAAGGCAGTGTTTAATACGACTCTAAGCATCAGATAAGCTCAGAATAAATGATTTATAACATTTGAAAATCATTTTTAATGAAGTTTCCATCCTTTAAAACTCTTTTCGAAGTCCATAAACATAATGCGTTCATACCTGAGATATATTCAGAATGTAATCAGAATAAAGACGTGAAACGTGCACCAATAAAACTCAGCATGATATATCTTTGAAGCTTTGCCATTACGTCTTCTAAACAAACACGCCATAGACTATGTGGAGACCGTGACAATATAAGGATCTTTATATGACTCAAACAAGTTTTGTTCCGGGAATAAGTCAATTACATACAAATGGCTCAATTGGAAATTTTGTCCTTACAGATGTATTTTCTCATTTGTTTGGTAATTAAATTCTCAATTTAGCCAATTTTGACATCATGACATAATATTTATGTTAACAATTTGATGAACATTTTATGTTTTAACCCAATTCGATATGTTGCTTGTACTTGAAACTGTTTCTTACTTTTAGACCAAGGGATATTTCAATTTTGGTATATTTTACATGCGTACTTTATAATTGGCAGTGGTACCACCGAATCCCAGTGCACGAGTGGAAGTGTCTAAATGATAATTTTTTGTTGACAATTGGAAATTACACCAAAAATGACAAAATATCACCCTTCATCCGACTGTGGTTATCACGGTAAAAAATATTGACAAAAAAAACATGTGTTTTTTATCACGGTCTTTGACCATGACAAGTCCGTGACAACAATTATCACGGTCAAAGACCGTGACAAGTAGGGTTGTCAGGGACGTGTCACGGTCAAAGATTGTGATAACCTTATAAAGTTATCACGGTCAAAGACCGTGACACATCCATAGCAACTCTTATAACTTAATAACCTAACCTTTTCATTTTCTTTTCCCTCATTATGGCTTCCCTCATTTTTCTCTCTCTCATGTGTTCCTCTTTCTTTCCCTCTTAGCGATTCTCTCTCTCCCTCTCAACTGGTATGTTTCTCTCTTTCTCTTTCTTTCCTTTATGTGTGTATGTGTGGGTCAGTATGTGTGCTTGGGGGGGGGGGGGGGAGATTTCAAAATGTGTGGGTATGTGTGGGTCAGTGTGTGTGTATGGGTGGGTGGGTCGGTGTGTGTGCGTTTAGGGGTCTGTATTTGTGGGGGGGTTAGTGTGTGTGTGTGGGGGGGGGGTAAGATTTCAGTGTATGGGGGGGATTAGTGTGTGTATATGTTTCAGTGTGTGAGTTAGTATAAATTGCAATTAAAATTGGTATTTGACATTGAAATTGGTATTATAAATTGAAATTAGTATTTGGTATTTGGTATTTGGTATTTGATATTTGGGTTCTCTCTCTAATTGTAGCAGCGGCGACCCCCTTTCGTCTTCCTCACATATTCCATCTACCATCTCTCTCTCTCTGCACACATTTTGGTACATATCTCTCTCTATATACATCTATCTCTCTCTCTTTATATATATATATATATATATATATATACTAGGGTGTACCCATGCCGATGGCACGGTTGTAAAAGCATCCCGAATATTTCATAATAGTGATTATGTTTGAAAAAATAAGACACATGTGATAATGTAATACAAATTACACGAAGATATATAAGTTAATGTGAGATCCTCGATAATACATTAATATCATTTTTAATGAACTATAATTCATGCCAATTTTTAGCCAAAACTCTTACATATATTTGGAAAATCTCTAAAATTATATGTATTCAGAAAAACTCTAAAATTATTCACCTTATTTTATAATAATTATCACATTTTTTTTATATATGTAAATGTAGCCCTTTAATTTATTTAAAAAGTTGGAGACCTGTTATGAAACCTTCTATCCCATCCTGACCCACCTCAGCCAACGACCATACCCAACTCGGACAACCCCAACCCGACCCACCTCAATCACCTGTCCATACTCGAACCCCAAACCAACCTGAGATACAACTCTGGTAGTTGTATCCTAGTTTAGCCCGAGTCCAAGTCCACCCACCTAGCCTAGACCCAACCCGATACTGACCCATGGAAAACAGAGTAGAGAGATGTAAAAATTCAACCGATTCTGCAAGATAAATTTTTTATGGCGATGGGCATACATGTATCATGGGGTGGCCATGGGTCGGTCCGGGCTAAAAAAATTATGAGATATCCCAAGCCCGCTCGGGCCTTAATATGTAATCCCAAGCCCGTCCAGGTTGGAAAGTTCTTTACCCATGCCCGTTGGCCAAGCCCGATTACTATTTTTTCTAAATAAAAAAATCTATTTTTTCTTAATCAAAGACCTATTTTATTAATTAAAACCTATTTTAAACTTTATATATTACAAAGCCTGTATATAAAGTTTCCCACTCTACATAAAAAGACTTAGTATATGTTTTTATATTTATAAAAGTTACCCACTTTATATATTTATTTATAACTTTGTAGTCTTAAGATTTAATAATAAATTTATACACACCCACACATATATATATTAATATTATATATATAATTTTCGGGCCTCGGGTCAGGCCGGGGCTCATCGAGCTTAAGAATTCATGTCCAAGCCTGCCAAAAAAAAATCGGGCCTATCAAATTTTGCCAAGCCCGCTTTGCGAGCCTATTCACCTTACCCAAGCCCTATTTTTTTATTGGGCGGGCTGGGTGGGCTGGGTGGGCTTGACGGCCCTCGGGCCTATGGCCACCCCTACCTGTATGTGACTTGATTTCAAATATAAATTTTAAATAAATATCTCTATATACTATAAAATGATAAACAAGCATTTAATGACAGCTTCTTCTACGGCTATCCACGTGGCATCTATAAAATGCTATACAAAAGCAGTAAATGCTCCCCTTTTTAAAATTGTCCACGTGGATATCTCCTTCTCTCTATGTTTTTATCTGTGGAAGTTGAGGAGACTATCCCTTCGTATTCCCCTCTCTCTTATATTCATTCGTATCCCCCTCTCTTTTATATTCCTTTTCTTACCGTCTCTTTCTATCCGATTACAACTCCTCACTGCCTAATCTCAACCCTAGAGAAAGAGAGAAGAAATAGAAGAACGATGTGAGCCTCTACAGCATCACAGACATCTACAATCAGGTATATTTTTTTTGTCATTTGTTGCTTCTCCACACCTCATACTCCCTCAACCCCACTCATGGATTCCACCATCACTAAGATTCCACGAGCACCCGATTCCACCATTCCTTTGTAATACGACAAAGGCCCTAATTTTCTTTAAATGTTGTGTTGGTTATGGAAAGCAATTTCAGATCTACATATATGTGAAGTTTTGTTAAGATTATAAAATTCTTGGATTCAGATTTTGTGGACACTGTGAAGCTCAAATACTGCATATCAAAACACCCAATGCTAATGTTATAATTCTAATGGTTCTAATGCTTGGAAGAGACTTATTAAAATAAGAGGTGACGCTAAAGGCCATATCGGATGGTTACTGGGAGCAGGGGAGGTTATGGGGTGGGATGGTAGGTCTAAAGAGGGGTTGTTAGATCTTTTATGTGTTTACTTTGATGATGAAAGACTTAAATGTCTCTTCTCTGTAATATGATTTTTTATTGTTGACATGATTTCTGAGTGTGATCAATTACTCTATCTTTTCTTTTGTCTTATTCTATCTAAGAGACAAACTGAAGTGTTATCTTGCGTGTGGTTGTGGTATTCCTTTTTTGAGTTTGTTTCAGGTTTCGGTATAGAATAAAGTGTGACACCCCGACTAATTAAATACCGGGTAGCTACTCCTTTATTAAATTAATTCAAAATGACAAGTTGGTCCAGTTAATAGCATCACTGTCGAAACATTTTAATGATTACTAACCACCTAGTATTTAAAAAGTAAGTTGCCAAATTTTAATTAAAGTCTGATTAACATACAACAAGTGTAATGAAGAATAATAATACCATTCACCATACTGAAGTAAAAAGAATAACCATCATATAATGTAAATGAAGTCTGGAGGAAAACTCCTCACTACAATACCACAACTGAAATAACTAAACTGGATACTGAAACAATACATGCCAAAGTTTGAAAAACTGAAATGGAAAGATGTCTCTAATAGAAATGGGCAACATGCCCTACAACTGATAGATAACGAATCTGGAATCCAAATGATAGAAGCGTCTACAAGAAATTCCCTGTAGCTTCCACAAACAGCTACAGCTCGTCACCTGAATGAGTATCCTATGCATGGCGTCCTTGTGGCTGGGCACCTAAAATAGTTTTACAAGAAAAATAGATTTGAAAGCAAACGGGTCAGAGCCCGAATGTGGAGATATTTTAAAAACCTGCAAGTGCTTTAAAAACATTTAAAACATTAAATGTAGAGTACATGTTAGGACGTGCACTCACATGATATTCTCACCTCTCGTCTAACTGTGCACTCATAACGTAAGTACCCATCTAAAATGACACAACTACTAGCTAAGTGACATCATATCTAGCTAGACTGCCATAGGTTCTACCCTTATTACTCGGTTCTCATTAACATTATAACGATCTCAGTTTAAATAGGTGCTTAACATAAATTCAGGTTCTCATACAAGAGTAATACAGCTCGTTATAAATTAACCCTCTATGTTATTCCATAGTTACACACAATACTATATGAAAGTTCCCAGTTTATTAAGAGTATATTTCCACAACATAAATACACAATATAAGCACCCCGAGACTAAGCTGCGGTGCACACATACTCTGCTATCCATCCCGGTACATCACGTACATAAGGATCACATATTCCGAATCTCTCAGGAATAGTTCAGATAACACAAATCACAAATAGTGGAGGCGAACACAGTCACATCACATGGGTCACGCACATACCTGCGCTCCCACGATCAGCGGACTTATTAACATCCCAATAAGTCTTTCTCTGACCTATGTTCATCGAGGTAACCAGTCTAAATCCGGGCAACACAAGGATTAGAAGGCCCTAAGCGAACGCAAACCTCCCGTGATAGCAAGTATGGTAGGTATGTCATACACCCAATTCATATATCAATACTAAGTAAACACACATCTTAGTAATCCCGTAGTTTAATTGAAGTACTATTCTCATTCTAGTACCAATATATAATTTATACACTTTATACGATTCCGGTTTATAATCATACGCGCCTTAATTTATTCTCACGTCGTAGTAGACACTCACGTCTCAACCCAACTATCCCTTTAATTTAAATCGCTCATATATAAGTTACTCCTCAAAATAACACAAACGTCCCAAACCTATCAATACAACATCAAAGGAAGGTTACCTATATCCTCGAACAAGATCATGGGACTCTCAAAATCAAAACAGGCCAAAAAGGCCTAAACTGCCAGCTCGTTAGAAGTCTCGTTCGAACGAGATTCCAGTTCATTCGAACGAACTGTACCTTCTAACGACATCTCGTTCGAACGAATGTATCAAACGAAATACAGTTCGTTCGAACGAAGGTATCGAATAAAGTCTCCCCTCGTTAGAAGCGACTGGTCAACTCGTTAGAAGCTCGTTCGAACGAGCTCGTTCGAACGACCTGGGAAGGTCTTCTAACGAGGGACCAGTTTCGGCCCAGAATTTCTTAGTTACGATTTTCATCAATTTTTACTCCTCAAATCTCCTCTAAACTTCGTCCCAACAATGTTTAAAGGTCTCTAATCACTCCTAAACATAACAAGGTTATAAACTAACGTATTTTACTGAGTTAATTCATCCCAATCATCATTAAATCATCAAGTCTCATCACTTTCCCCCAATTATTCAAGAACACAAACCCTAAAATTTTAATTCATGAATTAACCCAATAAAAATCCGTTTTAATTTCACCCAATCACTAATATTTTCAGTATAATCATCTACCTATCATTCTACATGCAATTCTCCTCAAGATTTCAAGTTCTAAGTTCCAAAATACATGGGTTTTCATATTACACCAAGAACAAATCAATTTTATTAAATTCCTATACATGGAAAGAGCATTCTCTGAAATTAAATGATATTAAACCACTTGCCTCGATTGTCTCTGAATTTGGTGTTGATTTTGTAAAGGTTTTCTGCAGAATTCCTTCTCCTTCTCTCCCTCTCTAAGCTTTCTGCAGATTTTGTAAAGATTTTCTGCAGATTTACTTCTCTAATTTTCGTCATTCTTAATTCCTAAAAATACGAAATTACCAAAATACCCTTTATATTGCCGGTATGACCTAAAAATACCCCGAAATCCAAACTACACCCCCGGCTAGTGTTTTCTGACTATCTCGACCCTTCCGGACGCGTTGGCGCAATCAAAACGACCATACGGTTTATAGAATTTAAATTCACTTTTATAAATAAAATAATTATATCCTGACGCGACTGTCACACGCGTCCCAATAAAATGACCAAATTGTCGTATATCAATCTCACGACAAATTTCATAATTCAATATTCATATAACATCATATATACTCAATATAGTCAAATACCAACTCACAACTCGCTAGTATTTTACCCAGATTAATTTCCAAATAATTCACATTTAATTAATTAATCCCAAAAATAAATATAGCCAAAAGTACGGGGTATTACATACTTCCCCCCTAATAACTGAATTTCGTCCCGAAATTCGAAACTAGAAAGTACCTGCTAAAAACAACTCTGGATAACGTTCGCGCATCTCATCCTCGCGTTCCCATGTGGACTCCTCGACATTGTGATGTCGCCACTGAACACGCACTAACGGGACTATCTTTGATCGCAGTTTCCTTTCGCTTCGGTCCAAAATAGCGATCGGCCCCTCCTCGTAGGAGCTATCCGGCTGGAGATCGATGTCCTCCATAGCAATGTGAGAATGAGCCAAATTATCTCTAAGGTATTTCCTTAGCGAGGAAATATGGAACACATCGTGAATCCGATGCAAATGCTCCGGTAACCCAAGTCTATACGCAACCGGTCCGATCCGCTCAATAATAGGAAATGGCCCCACATACCTTGGTGCCAACTTCCCCTTCTTCCCGAAACGCATAATCCCTTTCATAGGAGATACTCTGAGCAAAACCTGGTCCCCCACTTGGAACTCCCTGAAAAATCTCTTCGCATCAGCATAACTCTTCTGCCTGTCTTGAGCTACCCGAATGCGACTCCGAATCAACTCAATCCTTGCCGAAGTATCCTGAATCACTTCCGGCCCAAGTAGTTTGTTGTCCCCCCACCTCTAACTAACATGCTGGGGAACGATAAGGCCTACAGTACAATGCCTCAAACGGAGCCATGCCAATAGAGAACTGATAGGAGTTGTTGTAAGCAAACTCCACCAGTGGAAGGTACTGCTCCCATCCATCCCCAAAGTCAATAATGCACATGCGCAGCATGTCCTCCAACATCTGATTTGTGCGCTCGGTCTGCCCATCGGTATGCGGATGATAAGCCGTACTCAACCGCAGTTCCGTGCCCATGGCCTCCTGGAAACTCTCCCAAAACCTCGAAACAAATATCTTGTCTCTGTCAGACACGATATTTAGGGGCACACCGTGAAGTCTCACAACCTCTGAAATGAAGAGCTGGGCATACTGTCCTGTAGTGTAGTCGGTCCTTACGGGTAAAAAGTGAGCGACTTTGGATAACCTGTCCACAATTACCCAAACGAAATCGTGACCCCTCTGCGACGTAGGCAACCCCGTGATAAAGTCCATGGATATGCTCTCCCACATCCACATCGGGACCTCCAGCGGCTGTAGTAGTCCTGTCGGTCTCTGATGATCCACTTTTACAAGCTGACAAGTGGCGCATTTCGAAACAAACTCAGCAATATCTTTCTTCATACCGCTCCACCAATACTGGCGTCTCATGTCTTGGTACATTTTGTCCCCTCCGGGATGTACCGCGAACCGTGAGCCGTGCGACTCTGCCATCACCTCGTGTCGCAATTCCTCCCCTTCCGAAACCACCAATCTCCCATTGAAGCGTAATCCCCCGTCTGAGCTCACGGTATAGGACTCGGCTCCCTCTGCTAGTAATCGAACTATCTGTTCCTGACAGAACGAGTCATTAGCCTGTGCCCATACTACCTTCGTGACAATCTGCGGTGTAACGGTCATCACAGACATGAAAGATCAGGCCACTGCATCTTGGTGTCCCAATTCCTTCCACTTTGCCTTCCACACCTCTGCCACCTCATCTACTGGCCTACGGCTCAACGCGTCTGCCACCACGTTAGCCTTACCCGGGTGATACTGGATATCGAACTGGTAGTCCTTCACAAACTCAAGCCACTTACGCTGCCGCATATTCAACTCTTTCTACGTGAACAGGTATTGTAGGGACTTGTGGTCCGTGAACAGTTGAAACTTCTCCCCCAAAAGATAGTGCCTCCAAATCCGTAGGGCAAATACCACTGCCGCCAACTCCAAATCATGCGTGGGGTAATTCTTCTCATGAGTCTTAAGCTTACGGGAAGCATAAGCTATGGCCTGTCTCTCCTGCTGTAATACACCTCCAAGCCCTTGCAAAGACGCATCGGTGTAAACCAAATACTCTACTCCCGGTCTCGGCAATGCTAACATAGGTGCTGAGGTCAATTTGTCCTTTAACTCATTAAATGCCAATTGACAGGCATCACTCCAGATGAATGACACACCCTTACGAGTCAGATGTGTCAAAGGACCTGCTATCTTCGAGAAACCCGGAATAAACCTCCTGTAGTATCCTGCTAGGCCCAAGAAACTACAAATCTCAGTCGGTGTCGTGGGTTGTCCCCACTCCCTCACCGCGGATACTTTCCCCGGATCAGCAGATATTCCCCGGTCGGAAATAATGTGTCCCAAAAACTGGACCTCCTTCAGCCAAAACCCGCATTTCTCATATTTTGCATACAACTCGTTCTGACGAAGTGTCTGCAAAACCTGCCTCAAATGCTCGGCGTGCTCCTCCTCTGTCTGGGAGTAAACCAGAATATCATCAATGAAGACAATGATAAACTGGTCTAGGAAATCCCTGAACACTCTGTTCATCAAGTCCATAAACACTGCTGGAGCGTTGGTCAAACCGAAAGGCATAACCCGAAACTCGTAAGAACCATATCTCGACAAGAATGCAGTCTTCGAGACATCCTCCTCCCTGATACGCAACTGATGGTATCCCGATCTCAAATTAATCTTCGAGAAGAAAGAAGCTCCCCTCAACTGGTCAAATAGGTCATCGATTCGAGGCAACGGATACTTATTCCGTATCGTGACCTTATTCAACTCTCGGTAGTCCACACACAATCTCAGTGAACCGTCCCTCTTCTTCACAAACAAAACTGGAGCGCCCCAAGGTGAGGTACTCCTGCGAATAAAGCCCTGACCTAACAGCTGCTCTATCTGATCTCGTAGCTCTCGCATCTCTGCCGGAGCCATACGGTACGGTGCGCGTGCTATAGGCCTCGTATCTGGCAATAGGTCTATAACAAAATCTATCTCTCGACTGGGGGGTAGGCCTGGTATCTCCTGAAACACATCCGAATACTCCCTGACTACTGGGATAGAATCTAAAGGAATCACTACCTCCTTGGAGGTATCCTCCTCAATGTAATACAGATGAGCGGTCGATCCTCCCTATGGGCGAGGCATCGCCACTACAAACATCTCTTGCCCCGGAATGGCAAAAATAATGCTCCCGCTGAAGCAATCAATCATGGCCCTATAAGCTACGAGCCAATCCATACCGATAATCACATCGTGAACATGCATATCTAATACCAACATATCTGCAGGTAATACCAGACTACCAATCCCTACTCCCACTCCCCGACATATAAAGAATATAAGTGACCCACTCCCCAATGGTGAGTTGACACACGTCACTGTGCTCTCTGCCGTAGCTAACAATCCTAAAGCTTTCGCGAAGTGTGTAGCTATAAAATAATGTGTAGCCCCCGTATCAAATAATACCCGACCCATAGTGCCATGGATAGGAAACGTACCCTCAATCGCGGGCGGTGCCTGTGGAACTGCAGCCTAGTGAACGTTATAGACACGTCCATACTGTAGCTGCCCCTGCTGAACTGGGACTGCTGGAATGGGTGGCAATGCTGCCATCTGTGGCGGTGCGGGGAGAGCGGCGGAAAACATAGGCCTCTGTGGCTCCTGGCGAGCACCCTGCTGCTGCTGCTGTGGGGCCCTGCCCCTATCAGGATAATCCTGTCGCTTATGGCCAGTCTTGCCACAAACAAAACACTTCCCTGAGAAGTTCCCTCCTCTCTGCCCCTGAGGTCCCCGGCCCTGGTGGCCGTTACCGTTCCTCCCTTGGCCCTGCTGGCCCTGGTGAAACTGCTGCCCATTCTGCCCCTGTTGGCCCTGATGGCCGTTTGGACCCTGATGGCCCTGACGAAAACCTCCCTGTCCCTGTCTGTAGTTCCCTGATCGGAACCTCTTCTGATCCCCCTGCTGGGTACCCTGCTCACCCTATCTCTGCCCCTGAACAGATTGTGCCCCACCGGCACCATGTCCTCCAGTCCTGCCCTGATGGCTAGACTCTCCCGACCTCTTGCCCTCAGCCATATGAAAGCGGTGGTCCTGGCAGTGTAACAAAGCAGCGTTAACCACATCAGAATACGTGGCCAATGAAAGGTTTCCTAACAGATGCTGACGGATCCTCCATGTCAACCCGTCCGTGAACTTCTCAATCTTCTTCTTCTCTGTTGGTATCTCATCTGGAACGATATTCAATAGATTCGTGAACTCGGCCTCATACTCGGCCACGGTCTTACCCTCTTGCCTCAGATTCATCAGTTTCCTCCTCATTTCCGTGTGAACAGCCGACGAAAAGTACTTGCGGTCAAACCGCACCCAGAAGTCCTGAATAGTGAGAGTATCCCTCTCCTCCAAGGCGGTAATAGACTCCCACCACTGCAGTGCAGATCCAACTAGCTTGAAAGTAGCTAGCACCTGCTTCTGAACGTCCGTGCACTCATACATCCTCAAGTGCCTCTGCATATCCTTCCTCCACTGGCTCGAGACTACCACATCTGAGCTACCTGCAAACTCTGGCGGATGCGCTTTCTGAAAAGCGTCACGTACACGCTCCCAAGCAGACGGGAATGCATTTGCCTGTACTGGTGCGGCAATCGGCGCCTGAGGTGGTGCCTGCTGAACAACGGTAATTGCGTCATTTACCGCTTGGGCTACTATAGCTGCAACCTCAGCGGCGTTCATCATGCCCTGAACTGGAGCGGGCTGGGGTTCGGGCGTTGCATCCCTGGGAACTCGTCGTGCACGTCGTGGAGGCATCTGAAATAAGAATAAAGTTTATAAGTTCGCAGTTATAAACTTAATATAGCTGAAGAACGTAGCGTACACAAAAAGAGTACAACAGTCCTATAATATAGGGCTCTATATCAAAGAAACTTAGCGGAAACATAATAAGCCGTCAGATCCTAAAGGACACTAGAACCTGATGCTCTGATACCACCTGTGACACCCCGACTAATTAAATATCGGGTAGCTACTCCTTTATTAAATTAATTCAAAATGCCAAGTTGGTCCAGTTAATAGCATCACTGTCGAAACATTTTAATGATTACTAACCACCTAGTATTTAAAAAGTAAGTTGCCAAATTTTAATTTAAGTCTGATTAACATACAACAAGTGTAATGAAGAATAATAATACCATTCACCATACTGAAGTAAAAAGAATAACCATCATATAATGTAAATGAAGTCTGGAGGAAAACTCCTCACTACAATACCACAATTGAAATAACTAAACTGGATACTGAAACAATACATGCCAAAGTTTGAAAAACTGAAATGGAAAGATGTCTCTAATAGAAATGGGCAACATGCCCTACAACTGATAGATAACGAATCTGGAATCCAAACGATAGAAGCGTCTACAAGCAATTCCCTGTAGCTTCCACAAACAGCTACAGCTCGTCACCTGAATGAGTATCCTATGCATGGTGTCCTTGTGGCTGGGCACCTAAAATAGTTTTACAAGAAAAATAGATTTGAAAGCAAACGGGTCAGAGCCCGAATGTGGAGATATTTTAAAAACCTGCAAGTGCTTTAAAAACATTTAAAACATTAAATGTAAAGTACAAGTTAGGACGTGCACTCACATGATATTCTCACCTCTCGTCTAACTGTGCACTCCTAACGTAAGTACCTATCTAAAATGACACAACTACTAGCTAAGTGACATCATATCTAGCTAGACTGCCATAGGTTCTACCCTTATTACTCGGTTCTCATTAACATTATAACGATCTCAGTTTAAATAGGTGCTTAACGTAAATTCAGGTTCTCATACAAGAGTAATACAGCTCGTTATAAATTAACCCTCTATGTTATTCCATAGTTACACACAATACTATATGAAAGTTCCCAGTTTATTAAGAGTATATTTCCACAACATAAATATACAATATAAGCACCCCGAGACTAAGCTGCGGTGCACACATACTCTGCTATCCATCCCGGTACATCACGTACATGTGACACCCCGACTAATTAAATACCGGGTAGCTACTCCTTTATTAAATTAATTCAAAATGCCAAGTTGGTCCAGTTAATAGCATCACTGTCGAAAACATTTTAATGATTACTAACCACCTTGTATTTAAAAAGTAAGTTGCCAAATTTTAATTTAAGTCTGATTAACATGCAACAAGTGTAATGAAGAATAAATAATACCATTCACCATACTGAAATGAATAGAATAACCATCACATAATGTAAATAAAGTCTGGAGGAAAAACTCCTCACTACAAATCCCATAACTGAAATACGCAAAGAAAATACTGAATACTAAATCAATACATGACAAAGTCTGAAAACTGTAATGGAAAGATGTCTCTAATAGAAATGGGCAACATGCCCTACAACTGATAGATAATGACTCTGGAATCCAAATGATAGAAGCGTCTACAAGCAAATCCCTGTAGCTTCCACAAACAGCTACAACTCGTCACCTGAATGAGTATCCTATGCATGGTGTCCTTGCGGCTGGGCACCTAAAATGGTTTTACAAGAAAAAATAGATTTGAAAGCAAACGGGTCAGAGCCCGAATGTGAAGATATTTTAAAAACCTGCAAGTGATTTAAAAACATTTAAAACATAAAATGCAAAGTACATGTTAGGACGTGCACTCACATGATATTCTCACCTCTCGTCTAACTGTGCACTCCTAACGTAAGTACCCATCTACAACGACCCAAACCACTAGCTAAGTGACGTCATATCTAGCTAGACTGTCATAGGTCCTACCCTTATTACTCGGTTCTATTAACATTATAACGCTCGTAATTAAATAGAGGTTTAACGTAAACTCAGATGCTCAATATGCAATATATTACTCTATCAGCTAACCCGTTATGTTTTTCTCGAAACAATACCGTAATTATTTTCACAACATTAACATGAAGGTTCCCATTAATTAAGTGTATATTATTCACATCATAAATATACAATACAAGCACCCCGAGAACTAAGCTGCGGTGCACACATACTCTGCTATCCATTCCGGTACATCACGTACATAAGGATTACATATTCCGAATCTCTCAGGAATAGTTCACAAATAACAACATCACAAATAATGGAGGCGAACACAGTCACATCACATGGGTCACGCACATACCTACGCTCCCACGATAAGCGGACTTATTAATATCCCAATAAGTCTTTCTATGACCTATGTTCATCAAGGTAACCAGTCTAAATCCGGGCAACACAAGGATTAGAGGGCCCTAAGCGAACGCAACCCTCCCGTGATAGCAAGTATGGTAGGTATGTCATACACACAATTCATATACCAATACTAAGTAAACACACTTCTTAGTAATCCCGTAGTTTAATTGTAGTACTATTCTCATTCTAGTACCAATATATAATTTACACACTTTATACGATTTCGGTTTATAATCATACGCTCCCTAAATTTATTCTCACGTCGTAGTAGACACTCACGTCTCAACCCAAACGGTTCATTGATTTAAATAACTCGTATATAATTTACTCCTCATAATAACCCAAAAGTCCCAAATCTATCCATATATCATCAAAGGAATGCTATCTCTATCCTCGAACAAGTTTACGGGACTCCCAAAATCAAAACAGGCCAAAAAGGCCTAGACTGCCATCTCGTTAGAAGTCTTGTTCGAACGAGGCTATTCGAACGAGATTCCAGTTCGTTCGAACGAACTGTACCTTCTAACGACATCTCGTTCGAACGAATGTATCGAACGAAATACAGTTCGTTCGAACGAAGGTATTGAACGAAGTCTCCCCTCGTTAGAGGCGACTGGTCAACTCGTTAGAAGCTCGTTCGAACGAGGCTCGTTCAAACGAACTGGGGAGGCTCTTCTAACGAACGACCAGTTCGAGCCCAGATTTTTCCTTCTTCGTTTTTCATCAATTTTACTCCTCAAATCTCCCCTAAAATTAGTCCCAATGATTGTTTTAAGGTCTCTAATCAATCCTAAACATATTATAGTCACCTCCTAACACGTTTTAAAGGATTAAATCACCCTAACATCAATCAATATACAAATCTCTACACTTTTTCCCCAATTATTCAAGAACATAAACCCTAGAATTTGTAATCATCAATTAGTCCATTCTAGATCCGTTTTTGTTACATCCCATGTATACTAATACCAGAATAATCATCTCTATATGGTTCTACATGCAATTTGTCCTCAATATTCAAGTTCTAAATCCAATTAACATGGGTTTTCATTCATCTTTCAAGAACAATTGGAATTCTTCAATTTTCTAACATGGGAAGGACATTCTCTGAATTTAAATGTAATTAAATCACTTGCCTTGATTGTCTTTGAATTTGGTGTTGATTTGTAAAGATTTCTGTAGAATTCCTTCTCTTTCTCTCCCTCTACAAGCTTTCTTCTCCAAAGGTGGCTATGGTGGCTAGGGTTTTCTTTGGGAAAGTTGGAAACCTAAAATGATAACCTCCGTAGTTTATTGGGTCATTAGGGGTTGGTTAGTGGGTTTAGTGGGTCTATTTCCAATCAGATAAAGACTCCAAATTTTCGTCATTTTTAATTCCTAAAAATACGAAATTACCCTTTATATTGCCGGTATGGCCTAAAAATACCCCGGAACCCAAACTACACCCCCGGCTAGTGTTTTCTGACTATCTCGACCCTTCCGGACGCGTTGGCGCACTCAAAACGACCATACGGTTTATAAAATTTAAATTAACTTTATAAATAAAATAATACACCATGACGCGACCGTCACACGCGTCTCAACAAAATTCCCAAAATGCCGTATATCAATCTTACGACAAATTTTTCATAATTCAATATTCATATAAAAACATGTATGCACATAATCAAATACCAACTCGCATCTCGTTAGTATTTTTAACCCGGATTACATTTAATTAATTAATCCCAAAAATAAATATAGCCAAAAGTACGGGGTATTACAGTACATAAGGATCACATATTCCGAATCTCTCAAGAATAGTTCAGATAACACAAATCACAAATAGTGGAGGCGAACACAGTCACATCACATGGGTCACGCACATACCTGCGCTCCCACGATCAGCGGACTTATTAACATCCCAATAAGTCTTTCTCTGACCTATGTTCATCGAGGTAACCAGTCTAAATTCGGGCAACACAAGGATTAGAAGGCCCTAAGCGAACGCAAACCTCCCGTGATAGCAAGTATGGTAGGTATGTCATACACCCAATTCATATATCAATACTAAGTAAACACACATCTTAGTAATCCCGTAGTTTAATTGAAGTACTATTCTCATTCTGGTACCAATATATAATTTATACACTTTATACGATTCCGGTTTATAATCATACGCGCCTTAATTTATTCTCACGTCGTAGTAGACACTCACGTCTCAACCCAACTATCCCTTTAATTTAAATCGCTCATATATAAGTTACTCCTCAAAATAACACAAACGTCCCAAACCTATCAATACATCATCAAAGGAAGGTTACCTATATCCTCGAACAAGATCACGGGACTCCCAAAATCAAAACAGGCCAAAAAGGCCTAAACTGCCAGCTCGTTAGAAGTCTCGTTCGAACGAGATTCCAGTTCCTTCGAACGAACTGTACCTTCTAACGACATCTCGTTCGAACGAATGTATCAAACGAAATACAGTTCGTTCGAACGAAGGTATCGAACGAAGTCTCCCCTCGTTAGAAGCGACTGGTCAACTCGTTAGAAGCTCGTTCGAACGAGCTCGTTCGAACGACCTGGGAAGGTCTTCTAACGAGGGACCAGTTTCGGCCCAGAATTTCTTAGTTACGATTTTCATCAATTTTTACTCCTCAAATCTCCTCTAAACTTCGTCCCAACAATGTTTAAAGGTCTCTAATCACTCCTAAACATAACAAGGTTATAAACTAACGTATTTTACTGAGTTAATTCATCCCAATCATCATTAAATCATCAAGTCTCATCACTTTCCCCCAATTATTCAAGAACACAAACCCTAAAATTTTAATTAATGAATTAACCCAATAAAAATCCGTTTTAATTTCACCCAATCACTAATATTTTCAGTATAATCATCTACCTATCATTCTACATGCAATTCTCCTCAAGATTTCAAGTTCTAAGTTCCAAAATACATGGGTTTTCATATTACACCAAGAACAAATCAATTTTATTAAATTCCTATACATGGAAAGAGCATTCTCTGAAATTAAATGATATTAAACCACTTGCCTCGATTGTCTCTGAATTTGGTGTTGATTTTGTAAAGGTTTTCTGCAGAATTCCTTCTCATTCTCTCCCTCTCTAAGCTTTCTTCTCCAAAGGTGGCTATGGTGGCTAGGGTTTTCTTTGGGAAAGTTGTAAACCTAAATGATAACCTCCGTAGCTTATTGGGTCATTAAGGGTTGGTTAGTGGGTTTAGTGGGTCTATTCCCAATCAGATTTACTTCTCTAATTTTCGTCATTTTTAATTCCTAAAAATACGAAATTACCAAAATACCCTTTATATTGCCGGTATGACCTAAAAATACCTCGGAACCCAAACTACACCCCCGGCTAGTGTTTTCTGACTATCTCGACCCTTCCGGACGCGTTGGCGCACTCAAAACGACCATACGGTTTATAGAATTTAAATTCACTTTTATAAATAAAATAATTATATCCTGACGCGACTGTCACACGCGTCCCAATAAAATGACCAAATTGCCGTATATCAATCTCACGACAAATTTCATAATTCAATATTCATATAACATCATATATACTCAATATAGTCAAATACCAACTCACAACTCGCTAGTATTTTACCCGGATTAATTTCCAAATAATTCACATTTAATTAATTAATCCCAAAAATAAATATAGCCAAAAGTACGGGGTATTACATAAAGATAGGTAGATCCACTTTTGGATTCAATTTTGAAATTTATTGTATTTAAAGTTTATATTTTATTATTGTGAGTCCTGTCAGAACATCAAAATGTGGATTAAAAATTTGTACTCATTTTTATCTTATGTGTGAATTTCAAAATTAGGTTCTAAAAGTGAATCTCCCTATCACCACTCTTTCATATATCAAGGTTGACCTATGTGCATAATTTAACACTAGTGACGTGTTGTATGCAAAGTATTGATAATTGGTTAAAAGGTTCCTTTCAAGTGTGGTAATTGGGTGTTCTGATCGATTTTGTAGAAGCACGACATATGCTCGATGAAATGTTTACTTTTTTATTTTGTTGGCAGGTGAAATTTAATAAGTTTTTATATTTCATTTTTGTGTCTTTGCTCTTTGTTGTGCTATTTATTGGTTAGATTTTCCTAATTGTTGTCATAAAACCTTAATCCTAAGTAACATTATTATTCAACTGTTTTTCAGTCATAATATTTATTTATTTATTTTAAAATTATGTTATATTGATGATTGATATAATTTACCCATCAAGATTTATTGCTTTGAACGATTAAACACAAGTACATAGTACCCTTAATTCTAGCTATCTCCACAACGTGTGCAGATAAATTAAATGTTTCCAGATTGTTATATGAGTTGGTTTCTATATTATTATGTGAATTTGTTAATTTCGGTGCTTATTTTATATATTTTTATATGTAATATTCAATAAAATCTCTAAATTAAGGCGTGTGATGAAACCTCATTTTGTTGGTGTTTGAGTTTTCGATTGGAAGCTATATCATTTATTTTGTTCGTTCTTGAGAGGTTTTCATAGAATTTATGTGATGTTGAGTTGTAAATATTAATTTATTTAAATAATGTCTCAAAGATGGTGATAAAAAATATCAAATTGATCTAAATTTTTTATTCGTGTTTTTTTCTTATTACACATGTTCCGCACATTGCGTCTCACCTGCGCATCGCGCGGATTTACAACTAGTTAATGTATAATAACCAAGGTTCTAAAAAACGCGGGGCGTGATTGAGGCGTGGAGGCGAAGCCTTAAGCCTTAGAAGCCTAGGCGGGCCTAGGCGTAAAAAGACGTGAAAAGGCGTTTAGGCATTCTTAATATATTTTAATATATTTTAACCATAACAAGGCTATTAAAATACAAAAAATGCACATATCATAAAAATATGTCTGAATATATGCAAATTAAAATACTATTTGATTATTTTGGATGAGATAATGGTCCAGTTTGTAAACAAATTCTTTAAAAGCCGACATCGTTTCACTAAATCATTGTTGTTTTTAGAAAAAAGTGTGCCTTAAGGGTTTTACCAAGAATAAGGCGTGAAAAGCGTAAGGCGAGGCGTTTCTCCCAAGCCTTAAGCCTAGACGAATTTTTTAGAACAGCGATAATAACTAAAAAAATACACCATTTATACAACTTTAACATATCCAAACTCATTTAATAGTTTTGCCCCAAAAAAACTCATTTAGTAGTCTATTAACTCATTGGAGAGAGCATAGAGGGGGGGCTCTTAGTGGGTGAGTGTAGAAGCGATGTTTCGCAGGAATAGTTGCAGCCTCAACTCTAAATATGAATGGTGAAAATACATGGTGGTTAATACCTTAGCCACACAGTTCGGCCAAACCCCCCACCGGCCCCGGCCCCAAGCCTCGCTTTGACGCTTCACCTTCGGAACCGGACCAAAATCGCGGTTTGGAGATTTCCAAATCGCGATCTGAATCTGCGATTTGCGTAATCTGAGGCAGCGATTTTGGGTTAGAATTCGGCATCTCACAATTTCAACAGGAGAAGTCGTACAGTACTTACCTACGGTCTACCGTAAATTGTACAAAGACCCACTTACCCCTTTGAGATGAATTTTTAACCACACATTCTCCCGCACCTTTTCCCCAAAATCAAGACCAAAACCCATTTACTCTTTCCCATTTTCACTCGCATTTTCTGGTGAGATTTACCCATTCTTCATTTCTAAGGTAATTTATTTTTATCTCTACTTTACATTTTCTCTACAGATTTCATTTGCTACATTTTTTTGTTATTTTGATCTCCTACTGTATTGCTGTTAGTAGGATTGTTGACTCATGTTGCTTCTGTTAGTCAATATGGGAAGCTATGGCTATTACTAATATATTGTCGTTGTTGCTGATGTTTGATTGCTGAGAATGGTAAAGGTGATAGGTTTGTGTGTTGTATTTTGTGGTCAGAAATCATTTTCTACTGGTAAAGATGTTTGTTTGTTTTTTCGTCTTTGAGTCATATTTGAGAGTTTAGTGTCTTGCTGTAGGTTTAGTCTTATTGGTTGGTAGGGAATGTAAATCCAAGAAGCTATTTTCCAAGACAAGTAAATTTGTTAGGGAATGTAAATAAAAGTTAATTATAATTGTTGAAAAATATGTTTATTTCATTTAATTTAATATATAATATATAATTAATAAATTAATAGCCGCTTTGGTGCCGCTCTCGCATTTATATTTTGTTGAAAATTAACGCACCCGCGCATTCGCACCCGCCCTCGCGCCCGTTTCGCATCGCGAACTTGTGACTTAGGTTAATACAGCTGTGTCACACGCTCCAAGTAATCTCAATGTCATCCGTTTGAGCCGTCAGATGTAAATCTCCCACCAAAAACTGTGGAGAGAGAGAACATTGAAAAACCCAAAAATGGAAGAACACAATAATGACCTTCAGTAGAGCAAAACAAAACTACGAAACCCAACACCATTAGCAGACACACACATCTTATTAGAAAGAAAAAAAGAAAAAACTCCACCATTGGTTTTTCCATGAAAACATGATACAGCACTTTAAAGAGTTAAATAGAAGAAAAAAGGAAAAAAAGAAAAAGAAAGAGGAAGTAAAAGACTCACCTATTCTGTAATATCTGCCTTAGGCCTTTTATATAGAAAGTAACTACTTAAAATCTCATTATGATTCCTACTGCACCTGCATCATTAATCTCCACCAAATTTTACCTCCTCAAAATGGGATCATCTCTACCAGCTCTTTTATTTAAACCACCCAAAAAACATGGAGATGGTACCCTTATCATGAAAATATCTACACCACCCAAAAAACTAATAATTATTTACCTCCTTAAAAGGGAAGGTCCATTTTTTTCTTTAAGCAGGTGTAGAAGTGAACTCACCCCCTTTGATTTTTTTTTTAAAAATAACAGAGTATTGACAGGGGGAAAAGCAATGACTTTTTATGAAGCTTTGGACCCCATTTCATTCTTTTCTTCATTTTTAATTTTTGTTTGTGCTCCCGATCCTGTTCGTAAAAAAAAAAGACTAAGCTTAGATATTGTGTTTACGTCGCATAACATGCCTATGACACAACCCATTTTTCACATCAGCTTATTTTTTTCTGTTTTCTCATGTAATATCTGAAGCAAAAATAAAGTAAAAGAAAGATAAGAGAAGAAATAAGTCCAAATGGTATTCGTCAATCCATAACTATTTTCACCACACAGAACACAAATACAATTACTAAATGAATGCTACAGGGGTTTCACAGCATAGAGCATCAAATATTCAATAAGATAATTGATATCCTTGCTCCATTATTTGCTGATTCTTCTGCAGCAACCAACAATCAAGTCATTCAAAATAAAAAGCGGACAATAATAACAAAGTATTGACAGAAGGCAAAGCAATGACTTTTTAGGAAGCTTTGGACCCCATTTCATCATTTTCTTCATTTTTCATTTTTGTTGGTGCACCCGATCCTGGTTGTAAAAAAAAACACTAAGCACAAATATTGGGTTCAAATCAAACCCTCAGAAAAAAAAAGCAGACACAAAAACGAATCTCCTCGACAACGAACCAAAAATGAACGTGATTCAAACATATTACCAACAAAAGCAGACACAACACTTACGTTTTGCGTTCTTGGATCTGCAACACACGTAAATATGGTGTGAACCCAGATATTCAACACCAACCTAGTAGAGAGAGATGGGATGTATCAGGAGAACAAAGATTTGCAACACCAACCATGTAAATATGAGCGTCAAAGAGAGGGCTGTAATATGGAGAAAAAGAATTCTTCACGGTGACTGTAATGGAAGAACAAAGGATGGTGTGTCCATAAGAGTTTGTGGTGAGTTTGTGGTGGGGAGCTAATAGACAGGGATATCTAGAAAATGTTTTATGTTTGAGTTTTGCACAGTTAAAGAGTGCACAACAATGTTCTCTCGAGCCTTGTACGCTCAGACCTCCTCGAGCCTTGTGCGCTCAGATTGCTTTTTCTAGACGTGGGTTAACATTTAACTGTAAGATACAAACTCTCAACATTCCATGTTAGATAATATATACAAAAGTTGGTTATATAGATTTTGTGTATAAACTTATATGATGTGGCAAAAGTCCCTCCTTCTTTATATATATATATATATAGAGAGAGAGAGAGGTTGTTGAATTGTTTGGAATTAATGAATTGATTGAACATTGAGTTGGTTGGCCCTTAGACCATACTATAAATTTTAAAATTTTGCTATTAACTAATTAGTAATGCGAAATACGTTTATAACTATGTATAAACTATCAAATAAATGTAACATACTTACCATGGTAATTTATAACTACTTTGAATTACATATAGTGCGCATAGGTACTAACCGTCTAGTTCTCATGCGTATGCATTTAATGGCCCTTAGACCCGTTTGAGATTTATTACTGAAATGAGAACTCTCGAATTGTCTCGTTTAAACGGTTTGGGACGACATAATTTTTATATAATAATATTCTTAGTAGCTTAAACTTATTACTTTTGGGGGAAGTTCTTCTGTCGTCTCTCTCTTAATATTCTCTAGGTACATACTAGATGGTGCGGTGTTAAGTGTTATTTCAATTTACACGTGCGAATTTATGTTGTATACTTGGAGAACTATGGGGATATACTGCCAAATTTTCCTCAAATGGAAACAATGTGCATGAGGTGCTAAGTATATTACAGAAATATACGGTCTTGATCGGGATAGGATCATTCACCCTTTAGAGGAGATGGAAGAAATATGCAATATAATGTGTGTATTCTGAAATTAATATTTATATATTGAATTTGGTATTTCTGAAAATAAAATTTGTATATTGAAATTGGTAATTGGTATAAACTAATATATTGTGGTAATTGGTATAAATTGATAATTAGTATAAATTGATTTATAGTGGATTTTCCCTTACAACTCTCTCTCTCTCTCTCTCTCTCTAATTGCAATAGTGAACACCCTCTTTCCTCTTCCTCACACATTCCGATGACCATCTCTGTCTCTCTCTGTCACTACACACATTCCGGTACATCTCTCTCTCTCTCTCTCTCTCTCTCTCTATATATATATATATATATATATATATATATATATATATATATATATATATATATATATATAATATGGGACAATGGTGTTATGAATAGTAACTCATGTATGATAAGACATGCATGATAAACATATATGGCATTTTATGTGTTGCATGCTTACATGCATACACATGCATGTATGCATGCATACATACATATATTATTATTTTTTTATTTTTTTATTAAAATATTTAAAAAAATAATAATTTTTTTAAATATTTTTTTATTTTTTTATAAAGTTTTTTTTTCTAAAAAATGACGGGTTATTATGGCTGGGTTTTATCACGGGGACAAATTTATCAACGTGTCGTCGGGCACGGGCATCGCTAGTATATATATATAATAAAGTATAAAACTTATGTTTGTCATAAGATTAAAAGATGATGTCATCTATGTGAGTTTTTCCTGCATTACCCTTTTTGTCCTTGAAAATTTTGAATTCCCCCCTCTTTTATTAGTTCCCAAACTTGAACTTCAATTCAAAATTAGGGATATTTTGGTCATAAACTCATCAGTTTGTTCACACCTCTCATTTTTCTCATACAAACACTACGTTCCTAACACTCTCTACTTCTCTGCTATTCTGTCATCACCAACCCCAAAAAAACCCTACATCAAACATAACCCTACTCCCCACTCCCCACTGCTTCAGCTGCTGGCTCTGGCACCGCACCTACCTCCACGCCGCCTCTCCTCTCGGTATATCTCTCTTACACACACATACACGCACGCCCTCATCACGCCGCACCTGCACCTGGTTCGATTTTTGGGTAAGTTTTTTTAACCAATTTTTGGATAAGATTTATGGTTCGATTTTTGGTTAAGATTTATGGTTCGATTTTGGGGTAATGATTTTGTAGATCCAATGTTTGGGGCAATATAAAATTGATTTGTGGTAGTTTATGTGGCTGGGTTTTGTTAACACCATTGTGAAATGGTTAATTGTTTTATTTTCATCTAGATTTCATTTTAGTAATATATTAGATGTATTTTTCTTTTGTTCATTTGTCAGTAATTTTTCTTTAGCTTTTTGTATCCTGAGCATTTTTAGTTGGTTTAGGTGATTCAGAGTTGCTGTTCACGGTGGCAGTGGGTTATGCATACATTTAATGGGTATGTTTACTTTTGTGTGGATGGACTCTTAATAGATAAAACTTAGATTCCTTCCCAAATTATATTCTCTAATTTTACCGAGTTGTTTAATTTCATAATTATTCTTTAGGCATTTTGTTTGGGCTATAGAAATTGTGTTAGGATGAACACAAGCTAATAGATTACATTGTCTTGGTTGTTTCCTTTATTTTTTTTGGCTGCTAAACTTTTTGAGATGTAACAATTGATCTCAGAGATGTTTCCTCTAACTTTTATATACATTGGTCTTACTCTGCACATCACATGTTTGAGTGTATGTCTACAAAATAAATGGTCGATTCAAACGTGTGATGTGAAATTAAACTTTTTATATCACAACTATGGATGATTCCAACAATTAAATCATCTAGATGTTGTTGGTTCGACTAGCGTGTAGTAGGCATCAGTAAAAACATTATCACCGTGTTCACTCTCTTTTCCATGTATGCAGCTACAAAGTTTATTGGAAGATGTAATGTGATTACTTCTTTATTTTATTGTTATTGGTGGTATTGGATCTCTTTTTTTGGTATGTTCTATATTTTTTACGTGATTTAGTTGAATCTATGAAATCTCTACTATTTTTATGGTTATTTTAGTTGAAAGATTGTGAATACTTTACTTTTTGTACCTGTATCTTAGGTGAAGTGTTTGGTTCATTTGTATTATATTATATTTTATCATCATTGTGAGGACTGTATATATTTATCATCTCTTCGGTTTTCATTTTTCAACTACTAGCTAATTTTGTCAATTGTGTGTGTTTTTCAACTACTAACTAATTTAGGCTTTAGTCCGTTGTGTGTATTTTTCATTTTGTTCTTTGTTAAACTTAACAGTAGGCAACATTCTAGTGTAGGATCCAAACAGCAAAAAATCTCATCTAGGTAATAAGAAAAATGCAATAACAGCCGGTACAGCAAAAACATCTCATATGTGCATAAAATTGGTTCCGCTCATTCATATATAGGATGTAGACCTAAGAATAAAATTGGTTCCGCTTGGATATGGAATGGTTCAGTATAATGTCTAATATTTATGTTAATCAGGTACAGGTACAGGATGTTGGAAAATTCAATACCAGTGGATGATGCATACAAAATAATAAACGCCGAGCTTATGTTGGATGGAAATCCAAGGCTAAATCTTGCCTCCTCCATGAACACATGGATGGAACATGAGTGTGATAAGCTCATCATGGACTCCATTAATAAAAACTACGTTGACATGGATGAGTACCCCGTCACCACTGAGCTACTGGTTAGTTGTTATATTAAATTACAAAACAATAGTAAGAGATCATTAAAAAATGCACACCCACTATGTTTCCTTACTATTAAAATCATCCTTACCAAATTGCTCATTTTTATTTATTTTTGTTATAGTTTTAACAATTATTCTGCTTCTAGCTCTGTTTTAAAAGAGACTACTATATATAATCAGATGAGAGAAAAAGTCATAACCTTTGAAGGTAGAGATAACCCCGTTAGAATGATAATGAGGTTTTAGTTTAATAATATCACCACTGTTTTGAGTCTCAATGGCTCATTATTTTGGATTTCTCGGCTGAGTCAATATAATTGACCAAGTCACTCCTTACAACTAAATAACTTTCTTAAATTTTAAAGTAATTGAATAAGTATAGATCTCAACTAAAATTAATTGAGTCAATACATTTGGATTGGGGTCATGACATAAGTCCATATTACCTTACAAATAAGAGGTAAGCCAACCTATATTGTATGATGTGTGTATTTTATGTTTCCAATTAGTTAACAGTGTTTGGTGCAAGCTTAGTTTGTTCAAATTTTAGGCCTTTTAGTCTGTGTATTTGGTATGTTTGTAGACATTTACAGATCTCAATTATTAAATTTTAGGCATTAACAGATCTCAGATTTTTCTCTACTCTTAATTGATAAAAGATAATGGTGTATGTGTTGAGGTTTTTCTTTATTCAATTTTATTTCAATAATGTGATGTATAATATAGAATGATAAAAAAATAGAAAGTTTTATATTTGCATTGTGTGAGTATGTGCTGATACACCATGGCACCACCATCACCACCAATACATAATTATCAGCATTTCCCCTGCCATCTCTTAACTGAATTTCACTATTCATCCTTATCGACGGCATCCACTGCATCAGATATGGTATGTTTCTCTCTTAGTTTGGAAATTGGTTTCTTTGGCTGTTATAACCTTAATCTCAAGTTGTATGCTAAGTGAGATTTCTCGGTGTGCTGACTTGAACCTTATGGATGGGAATGTTTCATCGTGATAGCAGGAACAACTCTTATGACGGTGTGCTGATTAGGAAAATCAAGAATTACTTTCTTAGTGTGTTGACTTGAACCTTGGTGATGGAAATGTTGCATCGTGATAGCAGGTACATTCAAATTTGTAAGTTTGGTCAAATCACATTTTATGAAGTTCTTTTCCTTTGTATATTAGTAAGTTTGGTTAAACATGTTTTACCATTAACTTGGCAATCCCAATTTGGTATAACTCATTATTTTGGTAGGGAATTAAAATAGTTGGTCATGCGTAGGCTACGATCACTCTTTACTTGGATGGTCCTGTCGCCATAAAGTGCCCACTGTTGCTGCACCTTGGTGAGCACACAATCCTCCAATCATGTAGCATTATTTTCACTGTTGGCCTGCAAAGACATATCATTATACCACACAATGGAAATAAAAATGGGTTGTACATTATTTGACACACTTCAACCCTGCCTAGTAGCTTGGATATTGTTTTCTAACAAGGTGGTACCCTGTTCAGCGCTTGGAGCGCTCAAGACCCTTTCAGAGGGAGGGTTGGTTATGCTGCCGTCAATAGATACTGCCCACTTAGTGGCGTTCGGAACAGCCCTCAGTTGAATATCATGATATAGCTTCCATTGTTGAACGCGTATGCAGTCAGGCATTTACCCATAGACCAGATTGTTCTGTCTTTGTGAAACGTCCATCACGTCCACACACAATCCATTGGCCCATAGGCACCAAATTCACCACAACATGAGAACAATGCTTAATTTTTCTTCAATATTTGGACAATAAATTTTACTGATAGCATATAATAGTTTATTATTCTGTATATTATGTTGCTATTGGTGAGGTTCAGTCCTTTTGGCATAACAGTTGGCCCATAGATACATCACTCACCATGACATGAGAACAAGGCTTAATTTTTCTTCAAGATTTGGACATTGAAATTTATTATGTTAGTTTGATTCATGTTCATCTCCAATTTCTATTTGAAGAGCCGGGACTTTTACATATGATTTAAAGTGTCCCGCTCTTTCAAATTTTGTTTTATTAAATCTCTCACTCGGATTTTGTTATAGTAAAAGTTTATGTAATAATCACCTCTCCCACCATGTTCATCATTATCGCCTTTATAGGGAAGAAATAAGTGAAAAAATAAGGTAGTTGAGTGCCCCCGAGCAAGAAGGCATGGATTGCAGCAGCATAAGGTTCCCTAATAAGGAGAAGCAGTAGGTCACGGAAGATATGCACATCCTCCAAATATGGAGCATCAGCAGGACACAATGGGCTGCAGACCCTGAAGTAGCAGTAGTAGCAGCCATGTGAATAGCAGTGGCAGAAGAAGCCTCAAAGCAGGCCATGGGGTGGTCTAGCAGAGCATAAATTGAAGCATAAATCGAAGGCACACCTCACACTATTAATCTACAAAAGATTTCATCCAATATAGTAACATATTAGTTCAGTTAATATTGTTAGCTACAGATGCCTCATGCTATTCTGATTGATGTTTAGATGCCTCGCGTGTTTCTTAAATATATAAATTTCATATTAGTTTAGTTAACATTCTTTTTATGCCCTAGTTTTCTTAGTTTGCATCTCCCTTTTTTCTGTTATTTTTTTTCATCTTCACACGTTCAATTAGGTTTTGGGTTTGATTCATGAGTTTTTTTTTTGGGTGGGGGTGGGGGTGGATTCAGGGCGTTTTGGATTGATATGCTCATGTCATGTTTTTTAGTTCAACATGAATGGCTGAACTCTTTATTTTTTTAGGTTATGAAGATGAAAAAAAATGAAAGAAACATGCCTTCTTGGTGTCTGATACACAATTATGCCTTGAGCCTTTTATGTAGTAAGTTTTTTGAACATTTATTTTTTATTTTGATTGATGTGGATTTTATTTACAACACAGCCTAACAAGCGAGAACATGTATTGAGGTTAAGCTATTCATTACAACCTGTCGTTGGCCTTGGACTAAAGGTTTTCATGTGTGTTGGGTCCATAAATAATGCAGTCCTCTGTTTTGATTTTTTTGATTCACTTGGTTTTGTATTTTTCGATTACCAGTATTAATAATTGGCATAGTCCAGCAAACAAAAGTCGGCCTCAAGTAGATCCAAACTAGTGGAATGGCAGTGGTGGTGGTTATGCTCTTGGCCATGGTGGATATTATGGATATGCTCCTGGATATAGAACCTTACGGATAGGCCCCTGCTGCCCAACATCCTATCTTATATAGATATATACATATGTATATTTTTATACACCATGTGGTAGTTTGATTATGTATATTTTATTTCTTTAACTTAAATGCATAATTATAATGAATTCTAAGAGAGTGACATTTCACCATCTTCTTTAAATTGTTTAGTATTTACATTCATCCTAAGCAGTGAAAATCCAATTTTTATTATCTGTGTTATTGGTACATGTGACTGTGTTATTGTCACTATTCATTGTTTTAAGAAGTGTAATATACCAAAATGTATCACTCAAATTTTCTGAAGTGTTGCCTAAATGATGGAATAAGTTTTTGGTGATTTTTTTTATGTGTGTTGGGTATTAGGGGGGGGGGGGGGAATCACTCAAGTTGTGGGAAGATCTCGTGTTCCTTCCATCACTTTGGGCATCAACTTTGGAGGAAAATATGTGAATACGTTTATAACTGGAAGTAATAAAAGGATTAATCCTTATTGTGCAATGCTATTTTAATCCTCAAGTTCCAAATTCCAGTGCACCACTCCTAATCCATGCATATTGAAATCATCTATAGTATGAGATGTAATGCCAACAGAATTTAAATACAATTCGATGTTCACAAAACATAATATGATTCCATACAAAATTATAATTGTAATTTTTATAATTAAAACTTGCATTTTGACATCAGAAAAGTGATCGATCACAACATTCGTTGTAAAATTCTTTAATATCGATAGAAAAGAATGCCACTGTACCTTCCAAAAACTAAAGGGTGTGTTTTATTGCAAACATGGAAAATGTGTGAAAAATAGTTAATTTGGATAACACGTTGGAAAATGAGTGGAAAAACGCATGAATTTTTTGTCTTACTTTTTCTATTTTTCATGGAATCCAATTTTTTGGTGGGTGGATAAGAAATATTTTTTACTAAAAATGAGGTTTGAGATGGAGTACTAGTAATGTAGATGAGTGTTATTCTTATATAAAGTATTCACAATCAAGGTACTACAAAGGAAAAGCACGAGTCTATAACTATTTTTTATGAAATTTTTTCCATGTCAATCAAACACACCTTAAGGGCTTTCTCCAAGAAAGATGGAACACCATCTATATCTTCCAAGGCAAGTAAAATCGGATGAATAATAACAATACTCTCACCTATTATATTCTTACAACTATAAATGTGTTGATAGCACTAATGTTCTGCAATTGGAGGGTGATGTGTTCATTGCAACTTTTGGTGTCTATATATTTAGGTGCTGTCCCCAACTTCCACCAACTGAGCCAATAGAATTCACCATTGCTCTCTTTGGCACAAATGGTTTAGTGCAATAAAGAGATCATAGTTGTGATGGATATTACAAGCTGGCGACTTAGTTTCCCCATACATGTCGCAAGTGTGTGTGCTATATTTAATTTTTTTTTTGTGTATTGTGTTGTATCTCATCAACAACGGAGGGAACAAAGAATAGGTGTAATTTTTCTTGATGCTCTATTTCTAAGATATTGATCCAAACTCTTTTTATTTTCGAATTTGTGCAGTTGTGTCATTCAAAGAAATTAGCCCTCAAGTGCCACCCTGCATGACCAAAAAGAGGAGTACACGAGCAGGTTCATTAGAGTACATAGATGTGTTTGTGTATTTTTTTTTTATATATCTTGCATTATTTACGGTTCTTCATACATAGATGTGTTATTTTCCCTTAATCTAGCAGTAAGTTATTTAGAATAACTTAAATATTGATATTATTTCCATGAATTGATTGAATTGATGATGTTTATATGATAGACTATTACTATTATTGTTGGATTGTTTGTTTTCTTAAACAGGGTGGATAGTCTTATAAATAAAGGAAATTATGTCCACTTTTATGTTTAGGTGTGTGTTGTTGAATTGGGTGTTTGTTGTAGTTGGTGGCGGTGTCGCGTCGTAAGCACAATTACGCATATTGGGGGGAAAATTATCTTTGTGCCTTCAAGCACGGGCATACCCTAGTGTGTGTGTGTGTGTATATATATATATATACACACACAGACACACACATGTATTCTCATGTGAATGCATGACATAACGGTACTATAACATGATGTAATTCTTTTTATATTCTCATATTCACTTCATAAGTTGTTGATTGATGGATTTTAACATTTATATGGCCATTAAGTTGGTTGGCGCCCTAGGCATTTCTAACATTTCTCATTATTATTTGAATTGTTATTCAGGGTTCTTGAATTTTTGTTGAAGGGTGTATTTGAACATATAGATGGCCATTGAGTTGGCTGGCCCTAGGCATTTCTAATATTTCGCATTATTATTTATTTGGAATTCTTAAATTATTGTTGACTAATGGATTTGAACATTTAGATGGCCACTGATTTGGTTGGCCCTAGGCATTTCTAACATTTAGAATTGTGATTCTACCGAATATAAATAAGACAGAAATGAAACATACTATAAATTTTAAAATCTTAATGTTAAACAATTTATAATGCAGAATGAAACATAACTATGTATAAATTTTGAATATAAACATTACTACCGAATGTATGAATATACGCTTTTGTTTATACTAATCCCTGAATATACGCTTTTTACCCATAATAGTTGATTGTTTATCGTAGTTGTGATGCGATATCCTAAATATAAAGAGTGGATGGGAGAGACAAATAGATTAGGGGATATGTTTCGTGGAGGTCCTAATGAATTTGTGAAATACGCAAAGAGATGTCGTAATGATGAAGAGTTTCCATGTTCGTGTGCTAAGTGTAGTAATGGTAAGGTATTTGAGTGGAAAACAGTGGAACTACATTTGTTAAGATGGAGTATGAAAGATAGTTATCAATTTTGAATTTTCCATGAGGAATCGAAAGTTCCTTTTGTCCCTGAGCAACCTTCACAATAATCTTCAATAGGTAGGATAGATGTACAAGGGAAGGAGGACAACGTAGATCATAATATGCTAGAGGATTTAGTTGATGAAGCATATGAAGTTCATGAACTGGAAGAAAATGAGGTCACTGACGATGTATAAGGTTCAGGTGCTCATGAAGATATCGGGATAACCCTTGACGATGACTACCAAAGTTTAAAATTTAAGGTGACCCTATTTGTACTCTGGTTATGACAACAATCAAATAACTTTACATGTCATGGTTGGTTTGCATCGTTTGAAGACCCAATATGGTTTTCCTAGCAATAGCGGGGCAGGAATTTTGAATTGGGCGAAGGGCTTGTTACCCAAGCAAAAGACGCTTCCAAATAGTTATCCTACCATGAAGAATAGTTTGAAAGGTTTGGTAATGAAGTATAAATTAATTCATGCTTGTGTATATGAATGCATACTATATCGAAAGGAGTATACAAATCTCGATCAGAGTCCGGTCTGCGATTAACCTAGATATGTGCAATCTACTGGCAAGGAAGGCACAAGCTCAAAAGTGCCTCAAAAAGTGTTGAAATATTTTCTCGTTGGGCCTAGATTGAAGCAGTTTTTCACAGTTCCATGGATAGCAAAGTCAATGACTTGGCATGCTAGGGCAAAAGTAGGTATAATCTCATGTGTCATCTTATTGATTTTATAACTTAGAATGAATTATGAGTATCTTGATTTTTCTCGAGAGTAACGTAAAATTCATTTGGCAATATCAACAAATGGTTTCAATCTATTTCGAAATCTAAGCACCAATCAGAGTGTATGGCCAGCAATCTTAGCACCACTAAACCTCCCTCCTTCACAGTGTATGAGACCTGAGTTTTTGATGATGTCTTTGTTGATACCTAGGCCAAAGGCACCAAGTGAGGTCATCGTTGTCTACTTGGCTCCTTAGGTAGAAGAACCAAATGAGTTGTGGGAAGAGGGTGTGCAAGCATTTAATTCTTTTAAAAAATAAGAGTTTACACTGAAAGCTATATTGATGTGGGCAATTCATGATTTTTCAGCTTATGGGACATTATCCAGTTGTGTAGTACATAGTTATTTGGGATGTCCTATTTGTGGAGAGAAGACTGAATCTCCGCGTCTCATCGATAGCAGAAAAAATATATACCATTGCCATAGGAGGTTTTTACACCCTGATCATAGTTTTAGATTTGAGAAAGGATCTAATTATTTATCAGGCGGGGTTGAATATAGGTTACCCTCGAGAAAACTTTCAGGTTCAGAAATTAAAAGTAAATATTCCAAATGTGGCCATAATATTTCTGGTCTAAGTTCAAGAATGTCAAGCATAAGAAGACCTTAACTGGGAATGAAACTAGGACAAGAAAGGGATGGTCCAGGAGGTCAATTTTATTTGACTTTCCTTATTAGAAGAATAATCAGTGAACGTATTATGGGAACATGCCTTGGAGGGAGTCATTTGAAGGATAGAGAAAATGCATGAAAAGATCTTAAATCGTTGAAACTTAAGCCACAACTATGGTTGAAAGAAGATAGTAGGCGAAGGACAATAATTCTTCCTGGTGTATTTACTTTGACAAGTGAGGAAAGGAAGGTTCTTTTAGACACAATATATAATTTAAAGGTTCCATCTAATTTTTCATCCAACTTGCAAAGGATTATGAATTATGATACCCATTATTTACATAAGTGTAAGTCCTATGATTGGCATGTGATCATGCAATTGGTTCCTCTATTGTTTAAGCTTTCTTTCTCCAAGCACATAGATTTGCAGAGGACTATTATGCAAATTAGAACCTACTTCTCACTTTTATGTGAGAAGTTAGTAAATCGAGATCACATAGTGGCAACAAAAGTAGTGGTGATCGAAGCAATTTTTATGTTGGAGAAGTAATTTCCCTCATCTTTTTTTGACATAAGTGTTCACTTGTTGGTACACCTAAGCGACGAGGCACTTCTTTTTGACCCAGTTAGATATCGGTGGATGTGTCCGCTCCAAAGATTGATGAAACTTTTTAAATATTACGTTACATTGAAGGATCAATTGCATAGGAATACATCATCATGGAGTCATCAATCTACACTCGAGAATATATGCCTGACCCAAGTAGCGTGGATAACAGTGATGAGTTTGTCAATGAGGGTGGTCAGGTAATGGGCAAGCAAGTGAAATTAACGAGTTTACAACATGAAAAAGTAGCTCATTATCTATTTGACACACATGAAGATGTTATATTATTTTAAGTTTTACACCATTTTAATTTTTATACATGATCAATTTCGTAATACGTTTATCGCGATCAATTCAGAAAATAGAATGCATATGGGAACAACAAAAAACAAAGAACGATGACATAATCAGATAGCAAATTTAGGCTGTGAGCGTCATGCGAGGCAAGAATAATGAAAATGTCTCTTATTAAATGTCACACTACAAGAAAGCATTAAAACTAACCTATTTAATTAATCTACAATCTCATCTCTTAAAGACAGATGATGCGTCATCAAGACTTTCTCGTCTAACCACTGGACCTTTGTTCAAGGCGCACAAGTACAAAAAGTATCGATTGAATAGTTACGTATACGGTGCAAGTGTGTACAAGAAAAATACAAATGTACAAAATTTGAGCATTTTATACAAGACTCTTACTTATTTTTGAGCGAGCGCGAAAGATAAAAACCTCGTTGAAGCTGAAATGACTTACTATGGCGTCATTTGAAATATATTTGAATTGAACTATATAACCTTCAAAGATGTGTTTTGTTGTGATTGGGTAAGAGTTGAAGATAAAAATCCTTGTAAAGTTGATCCTGACACTAATTTGATCATGGTTGACTTGTCCAAGTTGAAGAGCAATGATCACGTGAGCGATGGGCTATCTCTTTATTCTTTTCAAAAGGTCAAGCAACTGTTTTACTCAGAGTATATAAAAAATGAGTTATGGTCAATCGCCCTGCACGCGCCAAAGCGTCTTACCAGTATTGTGGATGACTTGTCTGCTCATACAGAATATCAATCCATTTTAGATGATAATCCAAATTTGAAACAATTTTTAGATTTGTAATGAGTATTCCAATTATTTGTAACAATGCTTTGTTTAGTTTATGATATACCTTTGTATTCTTATAATGTCATTAACTTAGATTATTCTAGAGCTTTATTAATAGTGGACAACAATTTAATGCTTTTATTCATTTGGATTTGATAACTTTCGATGGATTTGAATCAAAATTGGTGGGTTGGTTATTGAATATGTTAATTTGGATCTTACTTAGTTTAACCATTAATTCTTAGTCCGTGACATGACCCGAATTTGAAATGATTTTTATATTTGTAATAAGTATTCCATTGTTTTGAAACAATGCTTAGTTTGGTTGATGATATGGATTATTATTCTTATAATGTCGTTAACTTGTATTCTTCTAGTGCTTTATTAATATCGAAAGATAGTTTAATGCTTTTATTCATTTGGATTTGATTAGTTCCGGTGGATTTAAATCAAAATTGGTGGGTTGGTTATTGAATATGTTAATTTGGATCTTACTCAGTTTAACCATTAATTCTTAACCCGTGACCTGACCTGAATTTAAAACAATTTTTAGATTCTAATAAATATTCCATTTATTTGAAATAGTCCTTAGTTTGGTTGTTTATATGGATTAGTATTCTTATAATGTCGTTAACTTGTATTCATCTAGTTCTTTAATTCATTTGGATTTTAGTCAATTTAATGCTTTTCTTCATTTGGATTTGATCATTTTCTCATTTACATATTTGTACTAATAACAACAATTTTTGCAGGAAATGGCTTCATCGGGGCATCACGGTAACGGAGGCGAGGAAGGCTCGTCTGCCACTAGGCCCCTAAAATGGGGAAAAATTGGGGTCCGTTGTCGAGAACAAGATGGCCTTACTGGCTAGAGGCCTAGAGTTGCTCAAGTCGATCGTCGGCTCGGGGTACACGAATTGGAGGAAGGTGCTACGGGAGCTCAAAATGGCCATCTGGGGGGCACTACAGGTAGTTACTCACTTTGTTTTAATTTTGTATTTATATTTATGTTTATATTTATATTTATAATTTAAATACAACTAAGACCTACTTTCTTTTTTATTTGTATTTGTTTGACATGAACAATTTGTCCTGCCCTTACATGTCCGCGACTCCACATTAGAACAATTGAGATATCAGTACAAAACGTGGAAGGAAAACATACGGGCACAGTACTTTGGGCGGGACCGGGAGTTCATATTTAGGCTCCATGACACCGTGCCATCAAAGGATCTAATCTCTTTGGCACAGCGAAAACAGTTTGTAGATAATGAGATCGAGGAGTGACAATTGACATCTCGTCAATCGGGGAGGGAAAATCGGGCAAAATGGTGGATGTGCACTACTTCGGGCAGAGACATCTTACGCCGAGGTGGAGCACAGGATGGTAAGTGTTTATTTTTCTTTAATTCAAGTTTTATGTTATTCTAATTTATCATTACTTTTTGTTACTTACTAATTCTGTATTATTTTATTTCAGGAGACGGGGAGTGGCCCTGAAGTAGGCCACATAGGCTCAATGCTTATGTGGCAATTCGGACAAAGAAGGGCAAGGATAAGGAGGTGTCCCCTAGCATAACATCCACGATTGTAAGTTATAACAATATCTTACAAATGTTTTATGTTTTTAATTACATTATAATTTTTTATTGACTTAACAAATCGTGTACTTTTGTCATTTCAGGCAAAGCTTAAGGAAGTGCATGACAAGAAGTCTAATGCTGACAAGGCATCTTTGACTACAGACTCACTAAGCTAAGTGCCCGGGGAGGATCACAAGGGGAGGAATGGGGGTGAGCTCTCAGGTGGGGAAGTCGAAGCTCATTGGGATTGAGATGAGCAACACCGGGTTAGATGGTAAGGCGGACACCCATGTAGATAAGTTAGAAAGGTTAGAGGCAACGGTCCTCGATATTTTCAAGTTCTTTAAGCGTCAGTTGGGGTCCACCTCATGCAAGGTCAAGGGGAAGGGGAAGGGGAAGGAGGTAGACAAGGATGCCACTGTTCCATCTCTCTCACCCTCATCACCGATACGCACCCACTTGCTGCTTAAATATTATCCATTTTCCATCTTGACCCTCGTTGAATGGCCTATGTGTACAATGGTTTGGCCGAATGTGTGTTTAATAGACATATTTGGTGCCACGCTGATAACTAGGGGGTTGATGGACCCAGACACACACCCAGATAGTGTGGTTGATGGACGTGTCATGCAAGATATAGAGGCAAAGCTTCGCATCACTCATATTGTGCCTGGAAGAGAGAATGCACCTTTTTAGTTGGAACAGTAATGCGACGTTCAATGAATTGATGGATGTATCAATTCATATGTAATATGACCTATCTTCCTTCTCCGACCTGTTCAAGACCCTAGTCCTTAACATTATTTGTATTTATTTGATTTGATATTGAATATTGGATATTATTTGTATTTTTTCAATTTAGTTATAAATATTTGTTGGTTGGTTATGGTTATTGATATTTGTATTTATTTGATTTGGTTATTGAATATTGAATGTTGCTTGATATATATGACGTTTGGACAGGTTTAAATATACTATAACAGGTACAAATATACTATTGAGCAGTGGCAATGGCCATACTGCCCAATATTGTTTTTTTAATTCTGTCTAGATTTGTCATGGATTTTGACCGTGATAAGTCCGTGACAAATGCAAATTGTCACAAACTTGGCGATAAAGTTTTATTTGTCATAGACTTGTCACAAACTTTGACCGTGATAAGTTTTCCTTTGTCACGGACTTGTCACGGTCAAAGTTGGTGACAAGTTCAATTTTTATCACAGACTTTGACCATGAGAAGTCCGTGACAATTACCTTTATCCCTCCTAAACTTGTCACTGTATTTGACCATGAAAAGTTTTCCTCGTCACTAATTTTTATCGTGATAAGTCGGCAGTTTTAGTGTATAATTAATACTTAGGAAATGGATTGCTTTTAGAATTCTCTTTAACTAATATATTTGGCTTCCCTAGGACTCCCGACACACAATTTCAATTTCTTGGGTTAATAATAACCCATAAATATAATTGTGAGGGTATTTTGATTTATGGTGCCACTAAAGGTGCCTTTTTGTGTCCCCACTTCCTCATGATTTCACTTTTGGGGAGTAGTGCTTGAAAATGTAATTTTGTAATTAATATTCACTGATTACTTCTTGTGATAAACATTTAAGTCATTGAGTTACTTAAGTCACATAGAATCGATATGATTATGTGAGGTGCAGTCATTTGTATTAGATGGACCTTTAAAGATCTTGTAAGTCGCTCATTGAAGAAATTTGTTATTATACGTTCACTTAAATTGAAGATGATATCATTTTTGTAGTTATTGTGAATTTCCTATGTCTAAATAAACACTCGTGCATGACGTTTTTAAAATGCAGGTATATAAGTAAGAATAAAAATACATATGGTCTTTATAGATCTAGAAAAGTCTTATGATAGAGTACCTAGGGATATAATTTGGTGGGCTTTAAAGAGGAAAATAATACCTATGAGTTATATTAAAGTTATTGAAGATATGTATGATTACACAAAGACTAGAGAAAGGACTATATGTGGAGAAACTAATTACTTTACGATTAAAGTAGGTTTACATCAAGGATTGGCCTTAAGTCCTTATTTATTTGTCGTAGTCTTAGATGATATTACTAAGAACATACAAGAAGATATCCCATGGTGTATGTTGTTTGTGGATGATATAGTTTTAGTAGACACTCTTAAGGAAATCTTAGTGATGAGAGTATATACTTGGAGAAAAGCCATAGAATCTAAGGTTCTAAGAATCAATAGAAATAAAATGGGATTTTTGGAATGTAAATTTAATAATGAGGCTTCGAGTAACATAATGTTAAAGATTAAAGAAAAAGTGATAGACCAAACTAATAAATTTTGTTATCTAGGTTTAATTTTACAAAGTAATGGGGATATTGACAAGGATGTTACGAGTAGAATATTACCTAGTTGGATGAAATGGAGATAATAAAGTGGGGTGTTATGCGGTAAGAGGATAACTAATATATTAAAAAGAAAATTTTATAGAACAGTTATTAGGCCAGCGATTCTATATTGAGCAAAGTGTTGGGAGTTAAAGAAAAAATATGAACAAAGTCTCCATGTTAGTGAGATGAAAATGCTCTTGTGGATGATAGGAATTACTAAAAATGACAAAATTAAAAACTAATACGTGAGAGAAAAGTTAGGAGTAGCTCTCATTAGCGATAAGTTAAGAGAAACTAGACTTAGGTGGTACAATCATGTGCTCCGTAGACTAGTGGATTCCCCTATAAAAAGAGGAAGATTGTTGGAAATAGTGGGTAAAAAAAAGTGGTCGCCCTAAGCTATCATGGGAGTAAATTATTAGGAGAGACCTTAAGTAATTAAATTTGAATGATAATAATGCATATAATAGATTATAATGGAAAAGGAGAATCCATGTGGTCGATCCTATATGATGGGATTAAGGCAAGGATGATGATGATTCTTATTCAAAAATTCTAAAAATATTTTGTATTTATTCTTTTTGTGATATGTTGTTAATTCTTCGACTCTTATTGATTTGATGATTGATTTTACATGGATGATGATTAAAAGTGAATTTTAAACCATTTGATTAAAAATGTTGATTGATTTAATGTTAGAATGAAATTTATTTAATAAATCATGATTGACAAATATGTTGAAATTCATGGTATTGATTTCACACTACTTTAGCACATGCATATCACTTATTGCATATGATTACACATATGTGATTATTTACTTTAGTGATTAATTTTATCATAATCAAATCGCGAGAGTTTTGAGTGTGAGACTTTTGAATGTTTCATACTATGAAGGAATTGAAAAAATGGTCATTTTCAATAGCATTGATAAGGGCTACCAATAAATGATTACACCAAAATTGAAAATTCAAAGGTTTTTGGGTAGGTTTCATCTACGTGTGTGAAAAGACAATCAATGACAAAAGCCAAAATATGTTAAAAAAGAGCCATCAGATAAGATTTTTAATCGACATGAATAACAAGATAGGACATAACTTTAAAAAAGTGAAAATTTATATTAAGTTAAAGAAAAATTATAAACATATGCTCGAGGGAGTAAATGTCATAAAACTACCATTTTTTAGATTAAAGGATATTGATGGAACGATTAGATTTTAAGCATAATTTGTAATTTTTCACAATTTGATTATGTCTATTCATATTGATTTTGTACTCCTATTTGTCACATGAATTATACCTCGATTGATATTACAAAGTTGCAAAATATTTGTTTGATAAGAATTTTGAGCCTTATATGTTGAATTGATTAAGATTTGAATTATTTTTGTTTCGATGTTTTAATCAACATTTAAATGAAATCCTTGTGTCAAATCAAATTGTAATATATTTCCTAATCACTATCACATTTTATATGCTTTGCGTTTGCATTTATATATATGTGTGCGTGAGTTGTTGATTCTATACTATTTTTGCATTTTTATCCCATATTCTATTAAAGTTAAAATGATGATTTCTAACGCATTTGCATTCATTCATGCTACTGGAGATGAGAGCTTTGGGATTTAGTTGTTTGCCTTACAGATTTCATGTGCATGGCTAAATTGAGTCATTCGAATGACCGTTGGCTTATTTTAAGGGTTTTTAAAAATTTCATTTGATGATTTCATTTCAAAACCTCCTCTGGACCACAAACCCTAGGCAAAATCACCTATACAGAGATTTTTTGATTTTGCATGTCCATTTGAGTGATTATTGAGAGATCCTTCATCGTTAGTTGGTATTCATACCTAATTTTCATATTCGTATATTCGTGTTAAAATAGTGACAACTAAGAAATAATACCAACTAACTTAGACCTAACTATGTAAGTGTGATAAACACAGAAAAATACCAAAATACCAACTTATAATCTCCCAAAACTTCAAAATAATCACTCTAAATCCTCTAGAGTCTAAGGAATCAACCCAAAAACACTAATGATGAAGTAAATCAATGATAATCAGTAGAAATCCAAAACTAAACAAAATGATTGTATTATTAAACTGATAAACCTAGGGTACACGATCAACAACTAATTAAACAATCCAAAAAACAACAACCAACTGAGCATCCAAGATAAAAAATGGGCTTGGGAGGTAAAATCTTTTAGGATTTTGGCTCCAAGAGAAGTTAGAAGTGTAACCAAACAAATGAGCAACCGACCTTTAAAAAAATTGACACCGCTCGAACAGTTATACACATCCATGTGTAGGGTGTCATGCGAATGCCCCTCTTTGTTTATCATGCGCACAATACACAAAACAAAATGCAAAAATGTCAAAATTTCTAGTATGAACCCCTAATACGATTTCGGAACCCAAACTCACAAACTCCCATATCTATGAATGAATGCAATTGCATGAAAATCATTAAATTTGACATTAAAAGCTTCAATATGAAATCAAATTGCCAAAAAAACAAAAAATCAACAACTCACACACACATATATACAAATGCAAATATAAATCATGTAGAGCGTGACTGTGATTAGGCAACTACTGATTCAATTATTTGACATAGGAATTTACCTTAAATCTTGAATTGAAAACACAATCAAGTTAAGTTCAATCAATTCAACATTAATAGCATGAAATTCTTATCATATCAATGTTTTGCAACTATGTAATGTACTTCGAGGCTTGCTGCATGTGATAGTTAAAATTACATAATCAACATGCATGCACATAATCAAATCAGGTAAGACATTACTAAACAAGCTTAAAAGACAATCATTACATCAATATCCAAATTATTAAAGATGGTAGTTTCAATCCATTATATCTCCCTCAAGCATATGCTGTAAAATAATTTTGAATGCCATCTAAAATAAAATTTCATTTTGAAATGCTTAGCCCTATAATATTTTTTCTTCTCTTTTCGGCTAAAGATCTTGGCTTATGGCTCTTTTTCAATATATTTGGCTTTTGCCGTTGATTGCCTTTTCAACCCTCTAACACCCTGCCTAATTAAATACCCAGTGATCAGTCATCTATTAAAATTAAATCAGAATATCCAATTTGTTCATTATCAACATCACAATCAAAAACCAATTTCTTCATTAATTCTCCTAATAATTAATTAAGCTAGTATAAAAAACTTTTCCAGTTTTAATTCAATTAACACCATTCAACGATACAAAATAATAATAAGAAACATCACAACACTACTGAACTAAATATAAAAAGAATAAATGTGATTAGAATAACTCTCAGGTTAAAATATTTCATTACCATCAAATATTTCTAATATCACAGTAGTGACATAAATAATTACAATCTCTGGAATAAGAATGAAATAACTAGAATCCTGGGAGACATGCCCTAAATGAAAGTAGACACTACAGATGTGTGATTCCACAGAGTGAAAGCGTCTAAACAAAATTTGCCTCTCCAGCAGCTATAACCCGTCGAGATATCCATATTCCATGTCGGCATCCCTGATACAGGATACCTGATGTACAAGATACGATCGAGAAGAGAATATGTAAGGAAACGGGTCATATCCCGATTGTAAAAGATTTTTAAAATAGCAAGTGCTTAACAAGTGCAATTAAGCAATTATTATGTACACGTTAGCTTCTCGGGCTCTCGCTTGAGAATTCTGACCTCTCATCTAGTGTGAATGCCTAACGTACCTTATCATCTCCCAATTTAAGGTTTTCAGTTATGATTCTATCCCGTATCATTTCCCCATAGTTCCAACATAATACATATGATAATTAAACATGTTTATTTCCCTTTAAGATGAACCAGGCTTTCACAATTTTAAGATTAAGTATTCACGAACTTAATTAAATCAAATCTCATTATTCATTTTTATCTACAATTTCACACAGTAGATTACCACATAGTATCTATGTTAATCTACAAGTTTCACATAGTAGATTACATCATAGTATATATAGTTTAATCTACAGTTCTCACATAGTAGATTACATCACAGTATATATATATCACATTATTATATATACTAATACAGCACCTCCCAGACACAGTTGCGGTGCATGCATACTCTTCTATCATGTCCTAATACATCTCTCGCTGTATAAAGGACTATTGGTTCGGTGTCTGTCACAAACCGTAAATAATATAACAAATATATTGGAAGCGAGCATACTCCCCAGCCAAATGGGTCACGCACATATCTACATTCCCATTCAACCGTCGAAACTATCATTCACACCGATAACACGTTTCCAATGTCCTATGCTCAGCGTACGAATCAAAAATCCCCTCCAGATGGGCTCATCAGGATAAGATCCTCCACTACGTAAAACCTCCACCCCGATAGCAAGTAGCGTTTGTATGTTATACACATACTACTACTACTACTACTACTACTACTACTACTACTACTACTACTACTACTACTACTACTACTACTACTACTACTACTACTAACTACTACTACTACTACTACTACTACTACTACTACTACTACTACTACTACTACTACTACTACTACTACTACTACTACTACTACTACTACTACTACTACTACTACTACTACTACTACTACTACTACTACTACTACTACTACTAATAATAATATAGGTATTCACCCTACATATATATAATAACAATAGGGGACACGCACAACCCATATAAATATTTCCTTACGTAGCATATTTATCTCTAATTTCCTACGTATTTACATATTATGACTTTAATTATCAAATTATGTTCCCGAGCTTCTCACATCACTCGAAGGGTAATAATTTATTTCTCATATAAATTCAGCAGGTAAACATCCTCACCCTACTAGTCCATGCCATCACAACTCTTGAATTTCTATGAATTAATTTATCTTCAATTAGGTTTATTTCTCGATAATCCCTAATTCAATTTTAACCCTTCATTTCATCTCTTAGGGTTAATCACATATAAGCCTAAGGTTATTCTGGTAATTAATGATCCTCTTACTACTGATACTTAGCTTAAGTTATCCTTTATCCGATTTAAACCACAATTTATACAATTCTCCATCATAATTCATTCAATTAACACTCGTTAATTTCCCTCATTCGATCCCACACATAATAATATTTTTCGGGTCTTAGGTATGTCGTACTGCCCTTCCCCAAGTCCCATTATGTTCCATTAATCAACATCAAAGATTTCTAAAAGTTGGTGTTGATGTAAAAAATTAGATTATCTCTAATTAATCAATCACAGATAAAATAAATAAGACAAAATATTTTTAAAGTGGTTCAGCCTTATAAGAATGGCCTACGTCCACTGTTTTTGTATTGCTAACTGTTTGTCTGGAATTCTCGATATATGGTTTATCCAGAAATCCAGAGTCCCCTTCTAATAAGGAGGTTACAATGTATTTATAGCCTTGAGGATATACATGTGTAAGGATAATGCGCTGTTATCTAATAGACATATACATCTGTACAATAATAATGAGCATTTAATGCGCAGTCGTCTCTTTGATTCTCTTGATTTGGATGATCTGTACGCTAAGTAGCTCGGACCGCCTAAACTGCTCGGCATGCTTGAGTTGCTCGGGGCCCCTGAGTTGCTCGGGGCATTAAGTTCCTCGAGGCGCCTAAGTTACTCGGTATGATTGAGTTGCTCGCTGAAAGTGTTCGTAGTATGAGATGTGTCTTCAAATGAATGATCCACGCCAGCAGATTAAATTTGGTATCAACAGAAGCCCCCAATGTTTCATAGTTTTATGTTGAAGAAAAGTATGGAACATTCTTCTTGAAAACTGCATAGATTATTGGTTTGTATAGTTTTTAGGAAAACATTCGTTGTATATAACTCCTTTTTGAGTTCACAATATCAGGCCTCATAAATATTTTGAATTTCCATGACCGCTTCGATATTTGTGCCCCTTTTCTTCTTTTAGCTGCTGGATACGCAAACGTCCTCCCTTGTAATCATTGCTTTTTTTTATTCCCGAGGTAAAGTATTTAAGCGCGGCAGAAATCCTGTCGTCTTTTACTTTTCAAATCTGTATCTTTGAACTCTTCATTTCCTCTCTATCTTATGCCTTCGTTCTTTCCATTGTTCGTTGTCAACCGGTCTCTTTTTCTGTAAGATTTTCTTCCCTCTCTTTTATTTACTTTGTTCATCATGGTTTATCTTGTTGAATGGCTTGGCAATTTTTGGTCTGAATTTTCAATCCCTTTATGGGTTATTTTGGAAGAACTTTCTGAACCTTATGATTATTTTTCTTTAGCTGAGGGACATTGGTTCCCAAGTCTCTTTGTGGCCGAATGTGGCTTTTCTTTTCCTCCAAATCCCCTATGTTTGGAGTTCTGTCAATATTTTGACGTTGTACCTGCAAAAATAGCTCCAAATACCTGGAGGATAGTTAATGGCATACATAGATTGAATCAACTCCATGGAAACCGTTTAGGGATTCCAGAGATCATGTACTGCTATGGATGAGTTGTCAGTGATTCCACATTCTACTTAAAAATTAGGTTTTTGAATAGGGGTTTAGTTGTCAATCTTCCAGACGCCAATAGGTATTATTTTGAGCATGGGCTTGTTATGAAAAATTGGCAACATGCTCCATCAAATGGAGATGACGTACATCAAGGTCCCATGTGTCTCCCTTATGGCAATAGAATAGGTTGTTTTTATTTTTTAAAATCTTGTTTTCTTTGTATTTGATAATATGTATCACTGGCATTTGTTTTTGTTTATTACAGTTGATAGTAAAAGAAAACCTCCAAAAGAAGTTGACATTAATTTAAAGCATTTGAAACTTATCTGGGATTTGCACCAATCTGTTGCCGAGGAATATATTAGATCTGCCTCTTATTTGTTGCAGTACAAGAGCTATACTTCATCTTTCACTGCTCATCCTCGTCTAGTGGTGGTTAACCTTGACCAAGTACCAATTTTTTAGTCTAGTGTGGAAGGTTCTTCCTCTGAGTCAAACATTCCCATCAATGATCTAATGAAGAAAAGAAGAGCTCCTGCCTTTTTTGACAAGTCTGCCTCTACTGCCGTTGAGGCAAAGAAAAGTAAAAAAGATGTCCCAGAAAAAGGGATAAAGACTGTAGATGTATCCCCTCCTATTGTTGCCAAGAAAATTGGCGAGAAGCCTCCTGTTTCTCCGAGCAAGATTGTTGCTCTCTCTCCTTCGAGTGAGGTTATTGTCATATCACCAACAAAGACAACGTCTTTGGTTGAAAATGCTCCTGCCCCTATGAGGCGGTTGAAGAAAAGCTCTTCTGAGAGACCTACTGAACTTGTCTCCCAACCTTCAAACGTTGAAGGTAGTATTCCATCTTTTGTTGCTCCGAGCTCTGCTGTGAGCTTGGTGAAATCCTGGACTATCCCAGAAGTACAGGGCATTGAAGACACTCTTTCTCGTGAGAGAATCATTACCCTGGCTGCTCAACACATTGACTCAGTAAGTATTGTTAGCTTGAGTCTTTCACTTTCTAATATTATGTTCATATATCGACTCAAAGTTATTTCTTTTTCTAGCTGGTGACGTGTTTTAACAGCATTCTGAAGAAGGATGAAGCTATCAAGGCTTCAAGCTCCTCGAGAGGAGTGGAGGAAGCTTTTATTGGGCTGACCCAATCTCTGAAAGATTCTCGTAAAAAATACAAGGAAGATAAATTTGCTTGGGAGAAGCAGTTCAAGTCCATTGAGCTAAAAAGAAATCAAGTTGTGAGTGCCTCCAAGGATTTGGAGAAGCAATTGACAGAGTCTAAGCAGAGCAACAAAGTCTTCGAACAAAGCAACAAGGAGCTAGAAGTTAAGCTCAAGTCTACTGAAGAGGAAGTTGTTAAACTTCAAGATGTTGGTCTTCAGAAAATCAAGGTGGAGGAGAAGTTGAAGGCTGCCGAGGAGCTCCTTAAGGAAATGACCTCCTTGGAGAAGGCAAAAAGGAAGAAGGCAGTTAAAAAATCATTCAGTGCTGGTTGGGATAAAGGCTGGAACAAGGGCCTGGCTGCCATGTCTTCTCAAATGGAGTATGCCAGCCTCAAATATTTTAGGGATGGATGGGTCGCAGCTTTGCAGGAGCTGAAATTTGCTGAGAATTCTGAATTATTCTAGCAGCACACTCATAGCCCTCCTCCCTCTCCTGGGGAAGAAGAGGATGAAGCTGCCTCAGATGAATCTTCGATTATGATTGGAGATCAAGACCTTTCTGTCCCAATTATTTAAACTTACTCCGAGCAACTCTAAGCCACCAGCACTTCTGCCGAGCAGCCACCTTTATCCTCCGAGCAACCAGTCACTTCCTCCAATCCTTCTGAGGAAGTCGTAGAAAATAAGGAGACGGTGTAAAATTGTTTGGTCTTTTATTCTATTATTCTCTTGAATGTAACCTCAGACTTTGTATTTTCCCTTATGATGAAATAAAAGTCGAACTTTGGTTGTTCACCTTGAATTTCTCTTTTACTTGCTCTGTCTGTGTCATTATTGATTCTTTTTATCTCTTCTCTTTACTAGTTTATGGACAAGATGGAGCTCTTATCATCTCATGACACATAATTGATGAGGAAATGCAATGACTATTTTAAAGATGGTCATGCAGATCTTAATGAGGCTCAAATCATTGATATCCTTGGTCCCGATACTTCTGAACGAGCAGTCGAAGCTTACCAATACCTGAAATGCCTACTCAATTGTGCTGTCACCAATAATGTGGCTTCCTATGAGATGATTTAAGATCTCCAAGGAACAATCGAGGAACTTCAGCAGCAGTACAAAGAGTCTTCTACCCTTTTGCACCAAGGATACGAGAAAAAATATCAATAACTGAGTGCTGATAAATGGTATGACAAATTTATCTCTGCGTATGAGAAGAAAGAAAGTGTTCTGAAGCTTGAAGTCAAAGAATAAAGGCATATTGCTAAGCTATTGGAGTAGGAGAACATTGCCATGCAAGAAGAGATAAAACAACTTAAATCTGCCGCATCTTCTTTGGGAGCCTTGGTTCCTGTTAATGATGAAGGTTTCTCTTTCTTGGAGGTAGAAAATGCCAACTTACGAGATGAGTTGGAAACTTTAAAAAGGACTGGATCCTCCTCATCTACTCGCGGACGAGCAAGATCTTCTTCTCGTGGGGGCTGGTCGCGTCTCTATTGAAGAAGATAGAACGTAGGCGGCTTTAGAAAACCAGGACTTTCAGTTAGTGGCGAAGAACCAAGCCTTAGCAGAAATGTCTAAGAAGATTCTGAACTTCAACGAATAACTATCCATCCAGAGTTCTACTTTGGAAAACAAAGAACTTCTGGTGAAGAATCTCCACGAGCAACTGGAGAGGTTAACTTATCAGTTCCATAAACAACCTAGAGAGTTTTGGATGTTTAGGTATAATGAAGCTCTATACCATCTAGATGCTCGGATACAGCAGTCGAATAATGAAGGGTACAAGAAGGGATGGTTAAATGCTATGTGTGTGCTATAATTGGAGCAGGGACATTATTTATAGGATTATTATGAGCCTGGAGTGCTCGATTTACCCGTACCTCCTTTTAAACTTGATTTTAGCTGGATTCCTGCTCGTGAAATTCCTCGATGTCTGATTTACAAGTATCTTGGTGATTACAATCTTCATGCCAACTTCGAGATATCTCGCCCAGAACATTTACTTGATCGGCCATCTGTAATGAATGTTAGAATGCTGAAGATGTAAATTTTATAAATTCTCCTTATGCCTTAGATGATCCTCCTACTGGAGTAGAACCTGTTTCAAAGGCAGAAGGGAAAAAACCAATAGAATAGTATTTTTTTATGTAATGAATTATATTTTTCACAGCATATGTAATTCTACTTGATTTGAATGAAGAAATTTTTAGCCTTTTGCCATTTTATTTTCTTCTAAATAGTTTATAGAATATCCTTGTTTGCTTGTTATTTTGTTTTTGGATATTGGAACTTGTCCCATTTGTTGTTTGATTATAGTGACTTGTCACTCTTTGGGCCTAAGCAATGAAATGATTTGCATCCCATGTTCCTGCTTAGTTTAACCAATCGGAGTGGATTGTATTTGATTTATCGACCAACCGGAGTTGGTGGTAATTGATTTGACGACCAACCGGAGTTGGTGGTAATTGTTTCCTAACCAACCAGAGTTGATGGTAAATAGTTCCCGACCAACCGGAGTTGGAAGGAATTGATTTGTCAACCAACCGGAGTTGGTGGTAATTGGTTCCTGACCAATCGGAGTTGGAGGAAATTGATTTCTGACCAACCGGAGTTGGTGGTAATTAGTTTCCGACCAACCGTGGTTGGTGGTAATTTGTTCCCGACCAACCGGAGTTGGTGGTGATTGATTCCTCACCAACCGGAGTTAGTGGTAATTGATTCGCCGACCAACCGAAGTGGGTGGTGATTGATTCCCGACCAATCAGAGTTGGTGTTAATTGATTCGCCGACCAACCGGAGTTGGTGGTAACTGACTCCCGACCAACCGAAGTTGATGGTAATTAGTCTGAATTTGATGTGTAGTGTGTAGCACTAATATTCCAAAAAATTTCAACAAAAAGAGAGAAACTGGATAAAACATCCAACACTTTATTCATACTAAAGAAATTGCATTACATAGGAATTTCAATTAGCGATAATACTTGCGCAGATGCTCTGTATTCCATGCATTCTTGAATTCTTCTCCTTCCAATTTTTCAATCCTATATGTCCCTGGACGAACAACTTCTGTTACTCTGTAGGGTCTATGCCAGTTGGCTTCCAATTTGTTATTCTTTTGTATTACTTTCTTCAGCACACCCCCTTCCTTCAAATCACACTTCTTCACTCTTTTGTTATAGAACAAAGCTGTTCATTGTTGATATGCTGCATTTCTGATCGCTGCTTCTTCCCTGACTTCTTCGAGCATATCCAGGTCTAATCTTCTTATTAAATCACTGATAGGAGAATTAAAATTAAGCACCCTATGTGTGGGTAGACCCAATTCAGCAGGTATGACAGCTTCACTTCCAAATGCCAGCATGTATGGAGACTGTCCTGTTGCTGCTCGTGGTGTGGTACGATAAGCCCACAACACAAAATGTAGCTCGTTAATCCAATTTCTTTTTTCATCATCTAGTCGTTTCTTCAAACCATTCAGCAGCGTTCTGTTTGTCACCTCAGTTTGCCCATTACTTTGGGGATGTCCTGGTGCAGAGTGGATCTTCAGTACATTGGATTGATGACAATACGCAGCAAACTCCTCATTGTCAAACTGGGTTCCATGGTCAGTAATGAATGCATGTGGGAGACCATATCTGCAAGTAATATTCTTCCAAATGAATTGATAGACTTTGTCGTATGTCATATCAATGAGAGGCTCAGCTTCCACCCATTTTGTAAAATAATCCACAGTAACCACAAGGTATTTGAATCTTCCTCTAGTCGTTGGAAGTGGCCCGTCCAAGTCTATTCCCCACATGGTGAATGTCCAAGGAGACGTGATGGGCGTTAACAATTCTTGAGGAGTTCTTCGGATAGAGGATAAGCATTGACATTTGTCACACTTCTTGGCATAATCTACACAATCAACTCTCATGGTCGGCCAATAATACCCCTGCGTTGTTATTCTTTGCAAAAGCGTCTGACCTGCCATATGGGCTCCACAAGACCCTTCATGAACCTCTTCTATCAGATCTTTCACTTCGGAGGGGTGGACACATCTTTGTAGCCCTGCTATAATTCCTCGTCTATATAAAATGCCATTGGTCAATACATAAGGATCATCTTTAAACTTTAGTTTCTTGGCTGCGAGTTTATCAGTTGGTAAAGCCCCCTCTTCAATATAGGCCCTGATGGGATCCATCCAAGATGGTCCCAAGTTGAGGGCAATAAAATTCATCATCAGATCTTCGTCTATGCTCCGACCAACTAGGATTTCTATTGGGATTATTCTTCGTAGCTCGGTGCGTGTGGCTGATGCCAATTGAGCTAATGCGTCTGCTCTTGCGTTCTCCAATCTTTATATTCTAATCAACTGAACTGCAGTAAAATTTAATACAACCTCCATTGATTTTGGATGATACTTGATCATTAATTCTCCTTTTGCAGCGTACACTCCCAGAATTTGATTTACGATTAACTGGGAGTCACTGAACACAACAACTTGCTCAGCTTTCATGGTTTTGGCCAGGCTTAGACCCACGATCATTGCTTCATATTCGGCCTCATTATTAGAAGCCTTAAATTGAAAACGCAGAGAATATTCCACATCAATCCATCTTGACTGTTTAAAATAATCCCTGCTCCACTGCCTGTAGAGCACGAAGAGCCATCTACATACAGATTCCACATAGATACTCCATTATCAAACTCTTGGTCAGACAGAGTTCCTCGATGAAGTATTTGATGCTTCCTTTTATCCTCCTCTAGTACTCTTCGCTATTCGTCCCCCGACGTAAGTTGGTTGGGGTTTAAATTTGATGATCCTGTAACATCCACAGGCTGGTCTGTATTCAACTCCAGCTCGTCGAAGGAATCCTCCTGAGTGAATTCTGCGATAAAATCCACTACTGCCTGCCCTTTGAGCGATGATCTAGGATCATAAATTATATCATATTCTCCAAGTTCCACTGCCCAGTACATCAACCTTCCTGATTTCTCTGGTTTGTGCAGAGCTTGCCTTAATGGCATATCTGTATACACAACTATAGTATGAGCTTGGAAGTATGGCCACATCCTTCTGCTTGCTTCAATCAATGCTAGTGCCAACTTCTCCAACCTTGGAGATCTAATTTTAGCTCCTCAAAAAGCTTTGCTGGTATTATAAACTGGTTTTTATACTTCGTCCTCCACTCTTATCAATGCCGAGCTCACTGCTTTTTCTGAAACTGCCAGGTACAAGTATAGTCATTCTCCCATCATTGGTCTAGATAATAGTGGAGGTGTCCCCAGATATTTGTTCAATTCTCGAAAGGCCTCCTCGCATTCATCATTCCATTCAAAAGTTTTTCAGAGTGTTTTGAAGAATGATAGGCACCTGTCAGTTGCTCGTGACACAAACTTATTAAGTGCTGCAACTCGTCCTGTGAGACTTTGCACTTCCTTCTTCGTCGTTGGAGATTGTAGCTCCAATAGAGCCTTGATCTTTTTAGGATTCGCCTCAATTCCTCATTAGTTAATAATATATCCGAGAAACATGCCTTCTCGTACTCCGAATATGCATTTGGTGGGATTCAGTTTCATTTGATATTTTTCTAGTTGATCAAATGTCTAACTTAGGTCAACCAGATGATTAGCAGCTTTCTTGCTCTTTGTCAGCATATCATCAACATACACTTCCATGTTGTGACTGATTTTCTACGAAAACACCTTATTCATCAGCCGCTGATATGTCGCACCTGCATTTTTAGTCCAAAAGGCATAACATTATAGCAATAAGTTCCCCTTGGGGTGATAAAAGAGGTACTCTCCCTGTCTTCAGGCTTCATTTTAATTTAGTTGTAACAAGAATAAGCATCCATGAAACTCGACAATTCATGCCCCGAGGTAGCATCTACCAGTTGATCAATTAGGGACAAAGCAAAATGATCCTTTGGGCATGCCTTATTAAGATCAGTGAAGTCTACACACATCCTCCACTTATTATTTTTCTTCTTCACCATTACCACATTTGCTAGCCAATCAGGATATTTGACATCTTCAATAAAAGAGGCTTTTTGTAGTTTCTCTAATTCTTCCTGTATAGCTTGGTTCTTCTCAGGACTAAACATTCTTCTTCGCTGCTTTACTGGCTTGACTTCCTTGTTCACGTTGAGCTCGTGGCACAAGAAATTTGGGTTTATCCCTGGCATGTCTTCATGACTCCATGCGAAAGTCTGCTTTCTGCGTCTTAGAAATTCTATCAGCTCTTATTTTATTGATACATCCAATGATGCACCAATTTGAGTTGTTCGTTCTGGATGTTCATCGTCCAGAATGATATTTTCGGTAGCCTCCATGACTTGGACCTTAACGAGCTGAGACTCATCTCTAGGGTCTAAAGTTTCAATCTTTGCATCTTCTATTTTATCCACCTGATAAGTAGTAGTCTTCTTCCTGGATTCTTCACACTCCTCTTGCTCGGTAGATGAGTAGTAGCATTCCCGAGCTACTTTCTGGTCGCCTTTCACAACTCCCACTCCAAAATTGGTTGGGATATTTAAACATTGATGTACAGTAGATGGTATTGCTTCGAACCTCTTCAGGCCTACTCTTCCCATGATGATATTATAAGCTGATTGGACATTTTTATCCATTATAAAAAAGCGTACTCTTTCTATTCGGCAAGCAGGCCATATACCGATAATCATATCCAACTTGATCATCCCAAGTGGAAAAACCTTCTCGCCAGTAAAGTCGAGGAGGGGTTTATGATAAGGTTCCAACTGGGCTAGCTTCAGATTCGAACTGTCAAAGCATGGATAGAACATGATATCTGTCGAGCTACCATTATCCACTAGTACTCGTGAAATCACCACTTTCTTCATTCTCATCTTGATCACCAATGGGTCATCATAAGGATATAGTACACTTGCTAGGTCGTTCTTAGAGAAACCAATGACCAGTTTGTCCTTATTCACCTTCCTCGGGTGATCATCTTCAGTCAGATTTATTCGCTGAATGTACGAGCAAGCTTGAGCCTCATCGAGGTAAGCTTTTTTTTCTGCAGTTAGATCTCCACCTCTTGCATCTCCACTTGCAATAACATTACATTCAAATGATCCAAAATGGATTAAAAATACCTCACGCTCTGCCTGCTTTGGTCTTTTGGGGAGATCGGGGTCATCTTATGGGTCTTCTTCATGACTTCTCTTCTTGTCTTCTTTTTCTCGACGAGGAGATCTAGACCTCTGACTTGTTCGGTCATTGTTCTTTCCACCATTTTGACGATCAACATATTTAGATAACTTTACTCGTCTGATGAGTGCTTCAATTTCATCTAGAGAGCTATGCAATTTTTGGTCATGTGACATGGTCTTTGTGGAACTCGTAATATTTGGATTTATTCCTCTTGTCAGGATCTGCCTTCATTTTTTCTGGCAAGTTTAGCTCCTCGTTGTTCTTGATCTCTTCCAGAATGTGGTTTATATCTACCTTCAAAGGAGTATAATTTTCAAACTTCTTTAATTGTTCCAGTGCTTGCTTTTCTTTCGACGGCCTGTTTCCACCATTATTCTTCTGATCCTTCTTTTCAGTCTTACCATCTTCAACCTTGACCTCCTTAGTGTCTGCATTCTTCTTCGCAGCCGTAGCTTCCTCGACATTCATGATTTTGGCTGCTTTTGCCATCAGTTCTGCCATGGTTCTGGGTGGATCTTTGGCTAAAGTGTAGTATAATTTATTTGGCAACAGTTCACCCATCAGGGCAGTAATTGCTATCTTCTCCTCGTAATCAATTACCTCGAGCTTCTCATTATTGAAACGAGTAATATAATCCCTGGTGCTTTCACCTGCCTTCTGTCTAACACTCAACAAGTGTGCTACTCGTTTGACTGGTTTTGCTCCAAAACAGAAGTTCCCAATAAAGATCTCGGTCAGTTGAAAGAAAGTCGCGATCTTCCCCCGAGGAAGATTATTGTATCATATTTGAGCAGATCCGGTAAGAGTTCCTGAAAATGCCATGCATCTCATCTCTTTTGGAACTGCATAGATATCGGCTGTAGCTTGGTATTATTCTATATGAAGGACAGGGTCAGTTTTTCCATCATATTTAGGCTTCATCGTTGGAGCTTTGAATTTTGATGGTGTGGGAAAATCCACAATCGCCTGTACAAAGGGTGTCCTTTGAACAAAAGTCCTTTGTAGAGGATTGTTGGCCTTAGCCATTTCGCCTAATCTGTCCTCCAAACTCTGAATAGGGCCCTTCCATGCATCATTTCCTTCCTCGGTCCTATTGGTTTGAGCAATTGATCACGTTGAATTTGCCTCTTAGGATCTTTCATTACGAACAGTTGGTCGTGATTGTGCAGAGCCTTCCCGTAGATCGGATGGTCATGGAGAGTTCCTCTACTCAACCTTTCTAGAGCACTGGTCTTTTTCGAAGATAGAGTGATGTTTCGTTGAGAATCTGTAGCTCGCACTGATGAAGTCTGACCAGGTTGATAAGAAGGATCATTAGATCTCTCAGTACGATATGAATTCATGCATCTGGATAGAGATTCCTCTGGGAATAACGTTCGCCTAGATCGTGAAGAGGGTAAACGGGTCTTTTTCTAAACACTTCGCTGTCCTGATTGGGCCTACACTCCTCTTTGAACAGTTTGTATAAGTTTACGCATGGTTTCTTACATGGCCGTCTGGCCTTGAGCCAGATTAGCCATTATACCAGCCAGATCTTGAACATTTGGGGGAGAAAAAAAGTTTGGAGGAGCCCCAGTGTTTTGATTACTGGATTCAGGATTATTAACCATAGATGATGAGTTATTTTGGTGAAAAACGATAAGTTCAATTGTTCCCACAGACGGTGCCAATCTGTTAATGTAAAAAATTAGATTATCTCTAATTAATCAATCACAGATAAAATAAATAAGACAAAAGATTTTTAAAGTGGTTCAGCCTTATAAGAATGGCCTACGTCCACTGTTTTTGTATTGCTGACTATTTGTCTAGAATTCTCGATATATGGTTTAACCAGAAATCTAGAGTCCCCTTCTAATGAGGAGGTTACAATGTATTTATTGCCTTGAGGCTATACATGTGTAAGAACAATGCGCTGTTATCTAATAGACATATACATCTGTACGATAATAATGAGCATTTAATGCGCATTTGTCTCTTTGATTCTCTTAATTTGGATGCTCTGTACGCTAAGTAGCTCATACCGCTTAAGTTGCTTGGATCCCCTAAGCTGCTCGGTATGATTGAGTTGCTCGCTGGAAGTATTCGTAGTATGAGATGTGTCTTCAAGTGAATGGTCCACATCAGCAGATTAAATTTGGTATCAACAGTTGGTACTTAATCAAAAATTAAAAAGGAAACAAATCACATTTCCAGGGGGAGTCGATTGATCGACATTGTTGGGTCGATAGATCGATCAATTAGATAGTTGCCCAGATTTCTGCATATGTTTACATACGGGTTTTACAATTTTTCATCATAAAAACCCTTATCAAATAATCCCAAACTCCTCATAATTTATACCAAATGATATATCAAGGTGTATAAAAGATTTATCACATTAAAACAAGTTAGAATCATCAAGAAGTTTGGATTAACACATATTATTTCCCTTAAAATTCAGAAACCTCTTATTTTATCATTTCTCCAAGAACAACTTATAAATTCCTAATTTTCTTCACCAAATGATTCCAAATTTCATGGATTAATTTATATATTCAAAAAGGGATTAATCCAACATAATACTCACATCAAGGAATTTGTAAGGACACAAATTTCCAATTGAGTCCATATATAGTTTTGGCTCAATTCCGGATAAAAACATTTATTCATAGGATAGTATTTAATTGTAATATTCTCAAGCCTATGAAGTGTTTGTTGAAGACGTAGTGTCAAAGAGTATAAAGCTTCATCAATATGCCGATTTGCGTGCCTCGTTTCTACGTCATCAACCATAGTTCCATGCTCCCAAGGTATGAATGCAATATTATATATATAGGAGCTTGGAACATGTTTATTGGGTGTTAGATTTTATAAAAACTGCGTATTGTTTTAAGAAAGAATTAATTAAAACTTTAAATAAATGTTTATAAAGTTTTCTAGGCTAAAAATGAATTTTTCAAACTTTCTGGTGGTTCGTTAGATATGTCGTTCGAACGAGTTTTTTTCGTTCGAACCAGATGTCGTTCGAACGAGTTTGCCAACGAGGTTCCAGTATAGGCCTATGTAATGTCATTCGATATGTCGTTCGAACGAACCTTACGTTCGAATGAGATATCCAACGAGATTCTAACGAGTTCAATCTGGAACGTCGTTAGAACTCTCGTTCGAACGAGAATTTCGTTCGAACGAAATGCCAGGCGGGAACAGTTTTTGGCAGTTTTTCACCCACTTCCCCACTTAGTTTTTAACCAACTTTTTCAGACTTTAATATGTGCGGGAAGAATATTTTCCACTTTAACTTTTCCTAACTTTTCCATCCTTGTTTATCTCTTAGAGAGAGTACTGAGAGCAAAAAATGTTTAGGAAAATGTTCATGTTTTGAGTGAGATTTTTAGAGAAAAATTTCCATCACTCTAGTGTTTACACCCAAATGAGTTTATTCCAAGTTCTTATATACTTATCAATTGCTTGGAGTTTGGCACTGGTTTTCTCTACACCGAATTGAAAGAGTAGTTTTGGTTTTCTTCTACATCCATCAAAGAGGAAGACGTTTTGTTGCGATTCTACCCACTTGGAGAAAGGCTCCTTGCTCGGGTGACGGTGACCATATAAAGTCCTATCGGTGGATTTCGAGACCGAGGTGGTGTTCTAAGGTTATTCGCTAGGAAGAGGTGTCTACAAGAAAAAGCATTGGGGCTTGAGAGGGATCGAGTCGTGTGTTGTAAGTCTTTTGTCTTGTACTTGTAATTCCGTATCTAGTGGATTTGTGGCTAGGGCCGTCCGAGGTTGTTTCCCGTCTTGGGTTTTTCCTTGTACATCGCGGCGTAGTGTGATTGATTTTTTTTATCTTGCAAAATGACGTAGAACACATGCTTAGAATAATTCAAGATAAAATTTGGTTTAAATCATCACACTAATTTAATTTGGTGCTAAATTAAATATTGGGTAAAGTTTATTTAATTCAAGTCTCGTACTAAAATTGGTTTCGCCTAACTTTGGAATATTGATAAATATGATTTAGGCAAATTCTAGGACTTGGATTAATTAATTGGTTTAAGTGAATATATTAATTGATTAATTTCACTTCACTTGGTGTAATTTTAATTTGATTAAGAAATTAAAATTTGTTGTTTTAAAGTTGAACCATCACACCGCTTCCGCATCATCGAGTTTATATAAAAGGAAATTACAATATTATTAAAATCCGGGATTTTTCAAATTGGTATCAGAGCTTTGATTTAGAAAATCTCGCACCTTTTACAAATTGGTATCAGAGCCAAAAACGATAAATTATTTCGTAAAGATCCTTAAATAATTTTTGTCTAAAATGGATTTTTCTCCATTTTCAAAATTTCCTATTTTTGATGGTTCAAACTACGCGTATTGGAAAGCGCGTATGAGATCGGCACTAAAATCTATTGACGAGAGAGTTTGGAGGTCTGTAGTTAACGGGTGGTCTCCACCAACTTATTTAGTTGAAAATGAACGTGTTCCCAAACCCGCCGATAGATGGACTGAAAATGAGTTTAAACTTGCTAATTTCAATTCCCGTGGTTTAAATGCCTTATTTAGCGCTATCACACCGGATGAATTCCGACGTATTATGACGTGTGAAACCGCTAAAGAAGCTTGGGATATTTTACAATTAACTCATAAAGGAACTAGTGTCGTTAAAGCTTCAAAACTCCAAAACCTCACCACTCAATTTGAAACTATCAAAATGAATGAAAAAGAAACGTTTGATGAATTTTATGCTAGAATTTCTGATATTGTTAATTCATCTTTTAACTTGGGAGAGAAAATACCTGACGACTAAAGAAAATTTTAAGGTCCCTACCCGATAGATTTATTCCAAAGGTGACCGTGTTAAATTCTTTACCCACTTTAGCCTCTACGAAATTAGAAGATCTTGTAGGTGATTTACAAACCTATGAACTGGATATGTTTCCCTCTAAAACTGAAAAGAAAATCGAAAAGGGCGTTGCTTTAAAAGCCCGAAAAGAGGTCAAACAAGTAGTAGAGAGCGAGAGTGATAGTGACTCGGAAGACATGGCTTTGTTTGCACGTAAATTTAGAAAATTTCTTAAAATTAACAAAGATAAATTTAAAAATGATTTTAATAAATTTGAATCTTCTAAGCATGACAAAGGCGAAAAGATTTTTAAGGCCGAGAAGATTCCTAAAGCCGAGAATATCCCTAAACCTAGTAATGAAAATTTAGATAGGAACGAGTCTAATAAGTGTTTTGGTTGTGAAGGTTTTGGCCATAGGGCTTATGATTGCCCCACTAAATTAAGGAAAGAGGGTAAACGACCCATTTCATATAATGCAATCCTTAGTGATAGTGATAAGGAAGAGGGACCCGATTCCCCCACTAAGAAAAATTTTGTGGCTTTTATGGCTAGTCATGTGAGTGATAGTGAGAACTCATCGATTGATGAAACTTTAACACATGACACTTCCAAGGTCATAGTTTATGATTCTCTTATTTTTGATGATAGTGAGAGTGGAGAAGAAAGAGAGAGTGAAAATGAAGAAGAGGTTAATGTGAGTGAACTTCAAAATTCTTTTCAAGAGCTTTATAAAGAATCTATTAAATTGAAAAGAGCTAATTTGAAGTTAGAAGCTAGTTTAAGAGAAAGTGTCAAGGTCGTTAATGAAAGTGATTTAATAGAAGACCTTAGGACACGTAAGAGGACACTTCAAGAGAAGCTTGAATATGTAGAAGGCGAAAGAGATAGCCTTAAGGGTTTAATGTAATCCTTGAAAAAGGAGCTTCTTGCTTTTCAAGAGCGAAATGTTTTACTAGAATCTAACATTTTTGAATTGCAAAATAAATTAAAAGTCTCTAGTAATGTCAAATTTGATTTGGAGTGTCGTTCGGAAAAATTAGATAAAATATTAGGAACGGTCCAAATTAAAAATGACACTTGTGGTTTAGGCTTCAATACTTGTAATGAATTTACTCATAATGCCCAAACCAATGTTTTAGGAGAATCTACTAGGAATGCATTTAAAGATCAGTCCTTAGGTAAATCTTTTCGACATGTTTTTACTTGTACACATTGTGGTCGAAAAGGTCATCTTAGGAAATTTTGTTTTGATCTTAAACGAATTCCTAGAAAATCCCATAGTAAAGTAACCACCGAATTTAAAGTTCCTACACCCCAAGATAATCATTCTTCATTAATTTGGGTTAGGAAATCCGACTTGGTTGCCTTGCAAAATAGGGTTTATGATTCTCATTTACTTTCACATGCTTCCTCCCTTGCTAAATCTAAAGGATGAATGTGTTAGTGTTTGCATACTTTAGCGTTTGTACTTCATGCTATATTCACATGCTAAATGTATGCTTGTTTAGTCATTTCTTAGTCATTGCCTCATTTCATATCTTATGCTAGAAATTATGACTTATTTATCTTTTTGTATTATATTTTTGTTTGAATTGACTGCATAATATAAAAATATTTTTGTTTATCATTTGTGTTTTATTTATTTCATTTAAGCTTAATGAAAAATACAAATGATTTTTGTTTGTCCTTTTGAGTAAATATTTATTTTTGATTAAAAATGTTAAAAACTCAAAAAGATTTTTTTTGTGTGTGTATTTTTGTTTGACACACTTTATATGGCATATATTTGTGTTTGAATCCCATCTTTTACGCTCCCACGTGGCTAGAACTTTTGGTTTAGATTTTCAATCCTTAAAATGTTCTTTACCATGTTTTATATGGAGTAGTTGGATTTTGTATTGTTTAAATGGATTCTATTTTTATATGCCTCTTTTCACACATGCACGAACTCTTTTGAAATCTTAATGTCACATGTTATATTTGAGCTTTTTGAGTTGTTCTCCTACCAATCTAGTCATCTACATATCTATGACCTAGGAGGACTAGTGCATGTCAAAATCCGTTGCATGTGAGATTTGTGTGAAAATGAAAACATGATAAATAAAATGTGCACGAGGAAGGGCTCCGAAAGGATGAATTAAATCCTTTGCGATAGTAAGCCACCGTTTATTGGATCTAAAAGAAATACGTGATCCAAAGGCCTAAAAACAGAATATCTGGCATTAAAAAGAAAACAATTGCCAAGGCCTATATTTGTTTGATATATTCATTCAAAAGCAAAATAATATATATGCTTATTGAGGGAGAATTGGATGGTATATCAACGGTTTGCACAATGCCCGTTTATCCTAGTTGTCTTTAATGTCACGACTCTATTTGGTTTGTAGAATCATCATCATGCTAGGCTTGTATGCATTGTGTATGTTTGTTCATTGAGTTCAATCTTCATATTGTCACATGAGGTTATATTTAAATGTGATAAAGTTTGCAATCAAATGAGAACTCCGTGAATATTTATTAAGTGTTTGGGTCTAAATTTAATTGTTGCTAGTTCACACCCCAACACTTACGTTTCCATATGACACATTTTTGCCATACGAGTGTGCAAACTTATTGTATTTTGTGTTATATGTGTGTTTATATCTATATATATATGCAAGTGCTTCATTGGTATATTTCTAGTTTATATATATATGATATTTGTTTGTCTTTGACTTGCTTTTATTTCCCATATGCTTTCATGTCTTATCACTTTAAGCTTCACTGTGTTTATTAGTTCTATATCCTTTGCCTATTCCTGAACAAAAAGGGGGAGAATGATAGGGGGAGAAATGGTATCTAATCCTATTGTAATCGTACCTTAATTTAGGAGATTTAACTTAGGGGGAGTCGCGACCTTCTTTGGTAGATTGTTTTGATAAAGGGGAGAATTAATTGTGGGGGAGTATTTATTTTAATTGCATTTAATACTTTGATATTCCCTATGCGTTTGATAGTTTGCTTAAGTGTGCAGGAATTCTTCTAAAGCAGCATCTTTCAATGGCAAAGCGTTTGATCCTTGGGTTGAGTCAAGTTTGGGTTGGTTATGTTTTGAGTCTAGTGAGCTTGACGACCCTTTAGGATTTTTTTTTGGTTTTTATCCCGGAATAGCCAAAGGGGGAGATTTTTACGGACACATTTCCAATTGAGTCCATATATAGTTTTGGCTCAATTTCGGACAAAAACATTAATTCATAGGATAGTATTTAATTGTAATATTCTCAAGCTTATGAAGTGGTTATTGAAGACGTAGTGGCAAAGAGTATAAAGCTTCATCAATATGCCGGTTTGCGTGCCTCGTTTCTATGTCATCAACCATAGTTCCATGCTCCCAAGGTATGAATGCAATATTATATATATAGGAGCTTGGAACATGTTTATTGGGTGTTAGGTTTTATAAAAACTGCGTTTTGTTTTAAGAAAGAATTAATTAAAACTTTAAATAAATGTTTATAAAGTTTTCTGGGCTAAAAATGAATTTTTCAAACTTTCTGGTGGTTCGTTAGATATGTCGCTCGAATGAGTTTTTTTCGTTCGAACCAGATGTCGTTCGATCGAGTTTGCCAACGAGGTTCCAGTATAGGACTATGTAATGTCGTTCGAACGAACCTTATGTTCGAACGAGATATCCAACGAGATTCTAACGAGTTCAATCTGGAACGTCGTTAGAAGTCTCGTTCGAACGAGATGCCAGGCGGGAACAGTTTTTGGCAGTTTTTCACCCACTTCCCCACTTAGTTTTTAACCAACTTTTTCAGACTTTAATATGTGCGGGAAGAACATTTTCCACTTTAACTTTTCCTAACTTTTCCATCCTTGTTTATCTCTTAGAGAGAGTTTTGAGAGCAAAAAATGTTTAGGAAAATGTTCATGTTTTGAGTGAGATTTTTAGAGAAAAATTTCCATCACTCTAGTGTTTACACCCAAATGAGTTTATTCCAAGTTTTTATATACTTATCAATTGCTTGGAGTTTGGCACTGGTTTTCTCTACACCGAATTGAAAGAGTAGTTTTGGTTTTCTTCTACATCCATCAAAGAAGAAGACGTTTTGTTGCGATTCTACTCACTTGGAGAAAGGCTCCTTGCTCGGGTGACGGTGACCATATAAAGTCCTATCGGTGGATTCCGAGGCCGAGGTGGTGTTCCAAGGTTATTTGCTAGGAAGAGATGTCTACAAGAAGAAGCATTGGGGCTTGAGAGGGATCGAGTCGTGTATTGTAAGTCTTTTGTCTTGTACTTGTAATTCCGTATCTAGTGGATTTGTGGCTAGGGCTGTCCGAGGTTGTTTCCCGTCTTGGGTTTTTCCTTGTACATCGCGGCGTAGTGTGATTGATTTTTTTTTATCTTGCAAAATGACGTAGAACGCATGCTTAGAATAATTCAAGATAAAATTTGGTTTAAATCATCACACTCATTTAATTTGTTGCTAAATTAAATATTGGGTAAAGTTTATTTAATTCAAGTCTCGTACTAAAATTGGTTTCGCCTAACTTTGGAATATTGATAAATATGATTTAGGCAAATTCTAGGACTTGGATTAATTAATTGGTTTAAGTGAATATATTAATTGATTAATTTCACTTCACTTGGTGTAATTTAATTTGTTTAAGAAATTAAAATTTGTTGTTTTAAAGTTGAACCATCACACCGCTTCCGCATCATCGAGTTTATATAAAAGGAAATTACAATATTATTAAAATCCGGGGTTTTTCAAATTGGTATCAGAGCTTTGATTTAGAAAAGCTCTCACCTTTTACAAATCAATTCAAATCATCATAATTTATCTTTGAACCATGTATTTTTTCAGAAGTTCATAACTATCCTAACATGGATAATATACATGCTAAGTTTGCAAGGGTTAAATCACTTGCCTCTGATTTGTAGGTCTAAATTGTTGGAAAAGATTTTTCTCATAATCCTTCTTCCTTTTTCCCATCAACCTTCGGTGGTGGTGGTGGTGGTGCAAGGTGTATCTTAGCCCCTTAGTTTTCCTAGGAAAAACTCTTCCTCTCCTAGAGAAGTCCCGCACTCTCCTCAATGGTTTTTCTTTTGATTTTTGGTGAATGAATATCAATTCTACAAACTCTTCATTTATATAAGACCACCTCAAAATTCATAATCACTATTCATCCCAATTTACAATGACCAGAATACCCCTCCGGTGTGTCTGTTTGGTTCCAAATTGTCCCAAGACCCAAAGTAATCCCCTAGGTAGACTTTTTTGACTATTTAAACACTTCCGGACTCTTTGGTGTAGTCAATACGACCATTCAGATGGCATAAAAATAATTTATTATTTATTCCATTTAATTATAGTCCCGACACTACTCACGCGCTCGTCCCGACTTACTTACCATAATTATCGTATTCATCACTCGCGATAAGTTTATAAAATCATAATCATATGTAATGTTATAACCATATATATTACTTTTAATCACAAGTAATATTTAACATAAATCATATATTACTTTATTCTCTAGTAATATTTAAATTCGGATTAATTTTCAATTATCCCACAATTAATTCTAATTAATCCAATTTTAAAAGTCATAAAAAATACGAGGTGTTTCATACTTATCCTTTACAATGGAATTTTGTCCCGAAATTTGGAAAAAGTATACAATATAAGAACAACTCTGGCTATAAGTTGTGCATCGCATCCTCGCGCTCACGAGTAAACTACTCTATACCGCCCATACAGTACGCTATCAAATTCCCTTAATAATGAAAACCACATGTATGTTCGTTTTAAACTCCAGGTTACCCTATCACATAGGTTCTTGCCCAAGACTTACCGTTTAAGTTTCACTACTTAAAGTTATTTTAAATATTCACTATCTAGCCTTCTACTATTCGTATTTTATTAGATTAATCGTTCTTTAGATACATATGATATCGTCTCGCGACAATCGCACACAAGTAGGTTATTTGCGCAGTATATATTTTACACACAGTATATACTATAAGTATCAATTTAGCTCCGATATTCGCATTAGTACCTGGTCCCCCACCTTTAACTAACAAGCATAAGTACAACTAGGCTTACCGTGCCATATCTCAACTAGCACCGTGCCATTAAGTGAACTTATATAAGTTATTGTACACAAACTCCCCTAGTGGAAGGGGTTGATCTCGTCCTCCCCTAAGATCTAAGGGTACAAATATAATTTATTCTCCAACATCTGATTAGTCAGCTTGTTCTGCAAATTCGTCTGTAGACAAAAGGCCGTACTCAATCATAACTCGGTACCAATGGACTCACGAACACTCTTCCAACATTGAAAGACAAAGATATTTTCCTAATCGGACACAATATTAAATGATACCCTATGTAACCTCACTATCTCGGTTATAAAGATCTGCACATAATGCCATGTAGTATGATCAATCCCAACTGCCATAACGTGAGCTAATTCGATCAATCGATCCACTATCACTCATATAGGATATTGGACCCTTCGCGATAAAATGCTTGGAATGTTATCCCATTCTACAGGTTGAGAAACCCCTACTGGTTTTAGATGGTCCACCTTTTACCAACAGATAAGTGACCCATTGTAAAACGAATTTAGCAATACTTCTCTTCATTAAATCCCATCAAGACTGTCATTTATAACATATTACATCTTATATTCCCTCAAATGTACCTCTAATTGATATCCATATGACTTGGCATCACCGCATGTCACAAGTCCTTCCCTCGCTCTAAAAATTCAATTTTTCATGAAATGTAGGCCTCTGCCAAATCTTACAGAATAAGCTTCGACTTCATTGGCTAAATGTTGTCGAATTCACACGATAATCTTAATCTACTACCTAATACAATTATTTCAATTACCTAGGGTGCCCATACACCCTATATCTCGCGTATTATTACACAAATCAATTCTTGCTCATTCGGCATGCTTTTCTATTTATGATGTAACCATTATGTACTAGTTTTCTCGTCAGAACTAGGTGACTCTACCGACCTTAAGTCATGCTGAAATTATCCACTCTCAGTTATATTCTTGTAAATGTACAATGACTAAAGTACGAAACCCATGTACTATCTACCAAACTTCTCTCCAACTCCCGACGTTTGCTGATTTTATGCGTGAGATGTCTCGCAAAGCGAAATCTAAACAAGGAACCCCCCTGATACACTACTACCTAATACAGTTGATTATCTAGATCTGCAAGGCCCTCAGTCCATAATATATACCTTCCCACCATCTTCGTATGTTGACATAAAAATCGACTAATGTCCCTTAGAATTAACATGAAATATAACGCTCTCACTATCTCAAGTTCTCAGTGAGTTATATCTCTTTATTCGATAAAGAACACAATGTATCCTGAGTCACATCAGTAAATAAATCCATACGCAACGGGATCACATATAACTAGACAACATACTCGCTGAAGTCTACGATACCATGAAATTTTCATATATACATATATATAGACCCAACCCTATTTCAGGTGGCGCCTCACAAAAGTAATTATTACTCACCCGTAGTATCCAACACGATAGTCTTATCACTAAATCTACTATCATTCAAACATTTGCTAATTAGTCACTACACATTGCCATAATAAGCTCTACTTTATTAAGTCAATGCAGTAGTAAATTATAATAACAAAATATGCTCTTAGGGATCACCCATCTCACTTACAAGCGACATCATAAAGTCTCTATACTCATGATAAATACATTTGTAACCAGAGTGTTAAAACTAACGTACCCACTAAACTTGACTCGTACGCGAATTTTAGTGTCATGTATATATATTGTCACACACCCCTATCACTTGTATAATCCTTTATTGATAAGGATGACACAAAACTTCACCTGTCTCACCTAATCGTAGGTCCCCAACACTTAGCTGTCAACATGACCCATGAGCATATGCAATCGTTATACATATATAATTTCATCTAGTAGTTGCCCCCTCCTCATTATGGGAAAATTATTATGTTATGCAGCTTACACGCCCATCACTGAAATGTTGGCCCGAAATCTCTAGGACTCACTTATGGCTTTATTGGCATCATTTTTACTTCCTAGGCCTCGTCGACACTGAAATACGGTATGCTATTGTTACCTAGGACTCCACTGGTCTTGCCTAAACCCACCACTCACGGGTTGTAAATTCATGGGCCCAATTATATTTACCCAATTCCTCTGCTGGAAATCTCACTCCTTCAATTGTTATGCCAAACTGGCTTAATTTACCATTCCCAATCTTATTGGTCACACTTCTCAATGTGGACACATTAAACACTTGTAACCCAACTCTATACACACCGGGAAATTTTCTGAGCCAGTTCCCCACCACTGGTCCCACTGACCATTTTGGAATGTCCTTCTCTCGGACCTGGCAGTCTTAGCTCCCAATTGTTATTTCCGTTGTTCCTTTGGCTCCACTGGTCCCATAGAACACGTTGTCGTCCTCGCTGGTCTTGGCTGAATTCATCGCTTTTTAGTAAGGACTTAAATAGGTTCCTCTGTTGGGTATACCTTTTGGTAATGTTTCACTATCACCATTGAATTCAGTCTTTTCCTTCATCTAGGTTTTCCTAACCCTCCGAGATCTCTTTCTTCTGGAAGCGGTTACAAATTCCTTGATGACATTGGCCCTAGTCATCTTCGTCATATTTCTCACCCAAACTTGAGTATTTAACTCATGATTCCTTTCACAACAAGGAACTCTTCTTATCTTCGATATACCCTTTAGTCGTTGGGTAAGGAATTCGTTAAGCTAATTGACTGCTCTCTCGCGTTGGGCTTTCTTTCTTGACCACATAAGATGAGTTTCAAAATTCTATTAATATCCTAGTTAAACATCAAATGGACGATTTCATAATCGAATCATACACAAATTTCTCGTTTAGCTTCACACATACTTCTTTATATAAAATGTCTAACTATCATCACTTTAGACTACTCCTGTGAGCAAAAAAATTTTCGTCCAAAATTTTCAAGTCCTAGGTGTTTCTACACTTCACTCTACATAATTGCCTTCGGATTTCTTCTTTCACAAAAATCCTTTCGACTCCGTCACCCTTCACTGATAGTGTTGGGTGGGTTTGGAATGGCACAAACGTTATCCAGGACGGTGCTTGGGAAATTAAAGCTCCCGAACTTCTTCTTTATTGTCCTCAGCCTCAACAACAATTATGGTGGGTTCTATCTCAAACACCATTTCCTAAACACTTTATATATTTGGCTAAGTCCTACTCTTACTGTTCTTCTAATCACCGTCGCTAATCATTGATGCCCGACTGAGCTCGTATAAGAATTACCTCGCTTATATCTCCTGGCAGGAGCAGGTACGTCGTAATACGCAGAGGAATACAACATCCTAATAATAGGGCTATATATCAATGAATGATACACTGAAACGTAGAAAGTCTTCAGATCCTAAGGACACTAGAACCGGATACTCTAATGCCACATGTGATACACTGCCTAATTAAATATTCGGTGATCAGTCCTTTATTAAATTAAATCTGAATATACAGTTGTCTCATTATTAGCATCACTGTCAAAAACCAATTTCTTCATTAATTACCCTAATAATTAATTAAGGTAGTGTAAAAAACGTTTCCTGTTTTAATTTAATTAACACCGTTCAACGATATGGAATAATAATAAGAAACATCACAACACAACTGAACTAAATATAACAAGAATAAATATGACTGGAATAATTCTCCGATTAAAATATTTCATTACCATAAAATATTTCTAATATCACAGTACTCAAATAAATAATCAATATCTCTAGAATAGGAATGAAATAACTAGAATCCTGGGCGACGTGCCCTAACTAGAAGTCGACACTGCAGATGTGTGATTCCTTAGAAAGGAAGTGGCTAAACAAAAGATGCCTCTCCAGTAGCTATAACCCGTCGAGATATCCATATTCCATGTTGGCATCCCTGTATGGGATACCTGATGTACAAGATACAATCGAGAAGATAATATGCAAGGAAACAAGTCAGAGCCCGATTGTAAAATATTTTTAAAATAGCAAGTGCTTAACAAGTGCAATTAAGCAATTATTATGTACATGTTAGCTTCTTGGGCTCTCGCTTGATAATTCTCACCCCTCATCTAGTGTGCATGCCTAACGTACCTTATCATCTCCTAATTTAAGGTTTTGAGTTATGATTCCATCCCACATCATTTCCCCGTTTTTCTTACATAATACGTATGATAATTAAACATGTTCATTTCTCTTTAATATGAACTAAGCTTTCATAGTTTTAAGATTAAGGATTCACGAACTTAACTAAATCAAATCTCATTATTCATTTTTATCTATAATTTCACACAGTAGATTACCTCATAATATATATGTTAATCTACAAGTTTCACACAGTTGATTACATCATAGTATATATAATTTAATCTACAATTCTCATATAGTAGATTACATCAGATTATATATATTTATCACATTATTGTATATACTAATACGACACCTCCCAGACACAACTGCGGTGCATGCATACTCAGCTATCATGTCCTGATACATCTCTTGTTGTATAAAGGACTATTGGTTCGGCGTCTCTCACGAACCGTAAATAACATAACACATATATTGGAGGTGAGCATACCCGCCAGCCAAATGGGTCACGCACATACCTACGTTCCCATTCAACCATCGAAACTATCATTCACACCGATAACACGTGTCCAAGGTCCTATGCTCAGAGTACGAATCTAAAATCCTCCCCAAATGGCCTCATCAAGATAAGATCATCCACAACGCGAAACCTCAACCCCGATAGCAAGCAGCGTAGGTATGCCATACACACAATAAATAATAATATAGGTATTCACCCAACCTATATATAATAAAAATAGGGTACATGCACTACCCATATAAATATTTCCATACGTAGCATATTTATCTCTAATATCCTACGTATTTACAAATTATGACTTTACTTCTCAAATTATATTCCCGAGCTTCTCTCATCACTTGAAGGGTAATCATTTATTTCTCATATAAATTCAGTAGGTAAACATCGTCACCCTACTAGTCCATATCATCACAACTCTCGAATTTCTATGAATTAAATTATCGTCAATTAGGTTTATTTCTCAATAATCTCAAATTCAATTTTAACCCTTAATTCCTTCTCTTAGAGTTAATCCCATATAAGCCTAAGGTTATTCCAGTAATTAATCACCCTCTTACTACTAGTACTAACCTTAAGCTATCCTTTATCCGATTTAAACCACAATTTATATAATTCTCAATCGTAATTAATTCAATTAACACCCGCTAATTTCCCCCATTCGATCCCACACATAATAATATTTTTTTTGGGTCTTAAGTATGTGCTACTACCCTTTCCCAAGTCCCATTATGTTCCATTAATCAACATCAAAGATTTCTAAAAGTTGGGATTTAATCAAAACTTATAAAGAAAACAAATCACATTTCCCGGGGGAGTCAATCGATCAATGATTTTGGTCGATCGATCGATCGATCAATCAGATAATTGCCCAGATTTTTGCATATGTTTACAAATGGGTTTTACACTTTTTCATCATTAAAACCGCTATCAAATAATCCCAAACTCCTCATAATTTATCCAAAATGATATATCAAGGTGTATAAACAATTTCTAACATTTAAACAACTTATAATCATTAAGAAGTTTGGAATAACACATATTATTTCCCTTAAAATTCAGAAACCTCTTATTTTATCATTTCTCCAAGAACAACTTATAAATCCCAAATTTTCTTCACCAAATGATTCCAAATTTTGAGGATTAAAGTATATATTCAAAAAGGGATTAATCCAACATAATTTCCACATCAAGGAATCAATTAAAATCATCATAATTTGTCTTTGAATCATGCAATTTTTCAGATTTAATAACTATCCTAACCTGGACAATATACATGCTAAGTTTGCAAAAGTTAAATCACTTGCCTCTGATTTGTAGGTCTGAACCGTTGGAGAATATTTTTCTCATAATCATTCTTTCTTTTTGTGATCGACCTCCGGTGGTGGTGGTGGTGTAAGATGTATCTTAGCCCCTTGGTTTTCTTAGGAAAAACTCTTCCTCTCCTAGAGAAGTCCCTCACTCTCCTCAATGGTTTTTCTTTTGATTTTTGGTGAATGGATCTCATTTACACAAACTCTTCACTTATATAATATCACCTCAAAATTCGTATTTACTATTCACTCACATTTACAATAGACCAAAATACCCCTCCCGGGTGTCTTTTTGGTTCCAAATTGCCCCGAGACCCAAAGTAACCCCCCAGGTAGATTTTTTCGACTATTTAGACCATTTCGGACACTTTGGCATAGTCAAAATGACCTTTTGGATGGCATAAAAATAATTTAATCTTCATTCCATCTAATTATAGTCCTGATACGACTCATGTGCGCGTCCCGACTTACTTACCGTAATTGTTGTATTCATCACTCGCGATAATTTTATAAAATCATAATCATATGTAATGTCATAATTGTATATATTACTTTTAACCACAAATAATATTCAACATAAATCACATATTACTTTATTCTTGAGTAATAGTTAAATCCGGATTAATTTTCAATTATTCCATAATTAATTTTAATTCCCATTTTAAAAGTCATTAAAAATACGGGGTGTTACACATGCCAAGATGAAGCCTAGCTGAAAATGATTGATTTTTCCAAAATGGGTGTAATCACTCCTAAAGGTAGCCTTTATCAACTCATTCAACAAATCCATATTTTAACTCCTTCAAAGTAAGAATCATTGAAAGTTCTCACATATGGAACAAGAAACTTTTCAAAACCATTATGACATAGGGATTTGATCACGATCGAATTAATCAGCCAAAGCAAGATCCAAGATCCACACGATAAGCATCATATGTAACAAGTGACATGCATGTGCAAGAAGTGTGAAATTAAATGACATATATCTCAACAAGTTAGCAATCACGATTTAGCAAATGGATTTCAACCAACAATTGAATCGATTAAGAATTATACAAATAATGGTTTAAAATTCACTTTTCAGTCGTAATTCAAGTTAAATATCACATAAAATAATAAGAAATAAAAGACTTAACCATAGATCACAAGAAGAATAAACATAAAATATTTTTGGCTTGTTCAATAAGAATGATGCATGAATATGTACAAAATCATGTTTTAGATAGTAAATCAAAACATAGAAAGCAAATGCATGCGGAATGCACATAAGCATGAAAAATATCACCAAAACATGATGAACATCCATTAAAGAAGTACACGCATCAACAGAAGATTTATTTACCCACAAATAAAGAATGAAATAGGAGTAGAAACCTACAAAACCCTAGTCATCCTAGCAAACTATTAACCTAAGTAGCAACGGGTGGATTATCGCTCAGGTCAACGGAACGAACAAACTTGACTTCTTCTATTTTACCCTTATTTTGACCCTTTCCCAAGTCAACCATAACTTTGGTACTATCCGAGGAATACCCATAAAGTTTATAGGTATCCATTTCTCTTACCTCCTAGGATTCGTATGACTAGTCCTCAAAAATTGAGTTTGGTGTATAGGTCTTGGAATGTATCATCTAGCCTCACCATGACCATGCACAAGAAAATTCATTCTTTGCATAAAAGCTTATAGTTGTCCGTTGAGTTCATCAATATGATTTCTAGGGAATATGTTTCTTCTTTTTTTTACAAAATTCTCATTTCTCCTCTTCAAACACCAATATATTTGATTTGAGTGCCCACACACTTGACAGGAAGTTCAAAAACTAATATCATTCTTCACAAACTTCCTTTTATACCTTCTCACAAATTTTTCCTTTTGATTCATTTTCTAAAGTATCTTTTTCTTAATGCAAAATTGCACCAAGTGATTGGTTTTTACACAAAATGAACAAACAAAGTCATGATTATCAATCTTAGAATTAGGTTCAACCTTTTTTTCATGTTTCATAGAAGTTTGTACCTTATCCATTTTTTCATGAGAATTTAAACTTTCAAAGTTCAGCTTTTCTTTTCCAAGCTTTGGGGCATTGAAACCTATCCCATGGTTATTTGGCTTGGGCTGAGCATTTCTTAGCAAAATACTATCACGAGTTTCCATTCTATCATAAATTATATTTTTAAAGCTTTTGCATGTTCAAGATCAAGTTCTCAAAGTTATATTTCAAAAAAGAATTTTTCAAGTTCAATCTCTTCATTTTCTTTCATAATGATTTCATTTTAAGATTTTAAAGATTCACATTATTTTTTAAAAATCTCAACCACCTTTTCAAGTTCAAAACATTTTGTTTGAAATATCTCAAGTTTCTCTTCCTTCTCATCTGGCTCACTTTTGAATTTTATTTACTTTAGATAAGAGATTAATGTTTGACTTTTTATTCTTCAAAGATTCTTGATAAAGCTCATCAAAATCTTCTTGTATGTCCTCACCTTTGCTATCACTTTCTTAATGTGAATTCTCAATCAAAGTATGTGATTTCCTACTACTATAAGATGACAATTCAATAGTAGACTTCACACATTTTTTCTTCAAAACACTACTCAAAGACATATTCTCCTCACTTTAATTTACATTATTTTCAAATGTCACCATGAATTCAATCTCACTTCTGAACTCATCACTAAAGTATCTATCTCCACTTTCAGTTTTCGAATCACCTAGTGTAGCTTTGTAAGCTTTCTTCTTCTTCTTCTTCTTCTTCTTCTTCTTCTTCTTCTTCTTCTTCTTCTTCTTCTTCTTCTTCTTCTTCTTCTTCTTCTTCTTCTTCTTCTTCTTCTTCTTCTTCTTCTTCTTCTTCTCTCCACTTTTGTTCTTTTCAACTTTCTTCAAGTGTGTTTGGCACACATTGATATGATGATTAATTCCACCAAGACCAAAACATTTACCCTCATTCTCATTCTTTCCCTTCTTGAACTCACCTTTATCTCCAAATGAGATATGATTAGTAGACTTGTGAGTTTTAACATCAAAATTTTATTTTATTTTGAAAAATGTCATGTTATTTTTATAAAATTTGTTATATCTCTTCACAAACAAAGAAATATCTAACTCAAAATTCTCTTTTTGTTTCTCATGACTCTTCATCAAATTTCATTTACTATACTCAATAATAAAGTCCAAGTCCTTATTCGGTTTCTCAATAACAATATTTTCTTCTTGATCACAAATTTGAAGTTATCCCACCAATTTTTTAAGACTACGCGTGCCGATGTCCATGATCTCATTTAAGATTGCAACCCTAGTAGAATTTTTTTTGGCTAAGGTTCAAATAATCTTCTTCACCACTTTATTTTGGGTATCTTCTCACCAAGGTTAAACAATGCATTTACCACCTTTGTTAACCTAGTGTAATACGTGTTGAATTTTTCACTCTCTTCCATTCACATTGTTTCAAACTTTATTGATATTTTTTGCAATTTTTCTCTCTACACACTTAAAGCCCCTTCATGACTAGCACGTAAAATATTCCAAGCTAGTTCACAATTCAAGAAAATTAAGTGAATCTAGTTGATCAAACCTAGAGCCCCAACACTTAGGCAAAATTCAAGAAAATTACAAGATGCAAACTAATCTATGTGAGATCTGTGAAATCAAAATAGATAAACACAAATCAACACGAGACAAACTTTATGAGGAAAAAACCCCACCTAAGGGTAAAAACCCTCAATGTATTCACGAATTTCACTTTTACTTGAAAAATCAATTTATCAAAGGTTCACGCAACACTTTACGTAGTTACCTATGAACCTTTACACTCTCCCCTATAGAAAATAAAAATACAATTCAGGCTCTAAGAATTAGATAAAGAACTTTGGTCTCCCTTGTAGTCACGCCACACCTCAAACTCTCCGATATAAAAAGATGCCTTGAATTTTAGATCTAGGAGTAGTAGATCATATAAATTCACCAAAGGATTTATTTGAATTACAAATCTAATGTTTGATCTGATCTAAAGCACTCTCAATTCACTCACAAAGACATTAGATCTAAAGTAGAGATCTAATTCTCACAAAAGGAGGGAATGAGTGAATTTGGATTTAAAGGCAAAGTAAAATGCTCTCAACCTCGAAAAGTATCTTAGAGAAGTGTTTTCATAAAGAGGTTTTCAGATTTATAACAAATCAGAGGGAATTTGGCTATTTATATAAGATTAAAAAAATATGGCCAATCCATGTGCACGGTTAGACCCAACCATTCGCACGATTTTGTCCAGTAAGAACTTTCAAACTAGGTCATGTCACTGACTCATTATAAAGCCGTGCATACTAAGTCATGCGCACAGACACAATAAATAATGAACGTAGGAATGATCCTAAAGCAAGACCATTCAAAAATAGTTTTAAATATAAAATGAAACATAACCAATTTTCCAACATGTTTCGTCTGAGGCTAAGAAATAATTACTTGAATCTCTTTTTATAAAAATCCTCACACATTTTAAAAAGAAATGCATTTTGAAAATACTTTTCAGAAAAATGTGCACATGTGGGGATATCCTTATAAAATTCACAATCAATAAAAAAAGGATATATCTTCTATCATTAATCGGAAGTGTGGCTTCAGAATTCTTGAAATTGAGCGGCGGTGCATGATCATCAATCTTCATCTTTTAGGTTCATCGAACCTAATCTAGGCCACACCTTACTCAACACGAATGAAGTCTATTTGACTTGATGAACTCAACGACGCAATATTTTTTCACAGGAAAATAGCCAATTTATATAACAATACAAAATTGCACTTTCAATGCGCGGACAATTTAGGGAGATGCATGATGATATGGGAGGTTTCAGACGAGACCATTGGCAAGGAGAAGGACACCCTACGCACATATATCACATTTATTGGGGAGGATTTGAGTCAATCTTAGCTTGTATCGAATTTTAATGTTGTTGTTCCACCATTGGTTGCTACCCCTCCACCTCAACTTGATCTAGTTCCACCAGTGGATGCTAATGATGAAAATACTGATGTTGATGATGATTATGTGGAGGATGATGACATGTAATATAATTAGATATTATAATTTTGTCTTAATTTTCATGTTATTCATTTGATAGTACCACCTGTGGTACTAAGTACACTTGGTCTATATATGCATATTCGTACCTTTTCGATTGGTACTTCTTCCATCTTGGTGTATGTTTTGGATACTCATGGTTATTGTATGGATATATTTTGTTAGTTTTAAAGGATATTTTGCTTTTATCAAATTTACTTACACTTTATTATTATATCAATGCTTGTTATATGATCTCATTTTCTACTTAGACGAATTCATCTTTTAGTTATTGCTTTTGAGATTCATTTTGTTCGCATTTATAAGCTCATTCCATGTCCCCATGTTATAGTTATTGTAGTTCACATGCTTTACTAGATTTTGGCTTTAAATTTTCAATTCGTTATTTTGACTTTGAATTGTTGCCATGATATACCCATTACCTACGATATTTTCTTCTCTTTGACTCTTTTGTTTTAAAAGGGGAATTTCTTTTGTACCACTTGTTGTTTTTCTTTTGTGTTAAAAAGGGGACTTTTGTCAAAAAGGGAATATTTTTTTTCTCCTTATTCTTTTTAAAAAGTGGGAGACATATCTATGATAGGGTGTTTGACCCATGGGGGTGGGGGGTGGGTTATTGATTGTTGTTGGGACATGATAAGTAAGGGAGCTTTATAACATTTTGTTATCATTAATATTAGATGATGTTTCTTTATATCTAACATGTTCACAAATTTTACTTAATGTTCACATGTTTTATTTCATCTATATCACTTTGATTTTTCAGAAAGTCCCAAGAAGGGGGAGTTTTTCTTTGTTCGCTATTGCATGCGTGATGCTTTTTATTGTTTCATGTGTTTTCAGGCATAGTTTTGAGCTTTGATGATTATGACTTCAGCCATTTATTCGGACTCGACTATTTATGTGTGGTTGGTTTATTGGATGATTTTATGCATTACTTCCTACAACATTTATTATTTGTCTAGAGAGGCATTAGTTTTGTAGGGTAATCAAGTATTTTTGCATTTTTGGGGGATTTTCCACAGAATAGTCAAAAGGAGAGATTGAAAATGTAATTTTTTTTAATTAATATTAGTTGTATACTTCCCATGACAAAACATTTGCGTCTTTAAGTCATTTAAGTCACATATACTTGATAATATTGAGTGAGGCACAATCATTTGTATCAGATAGACCATTGAAGATTGAATATTTTACAAGCCGCACATTGAAGACTTTCGTTGATATACATTTGATGATATCTTTTTTGTAGTTATTGTGATGTGTTTATGTCTAAACACACATATGCAAACACAAGATGTTCAATATCTTGATGGAACAACTGTTAAAATTGTCTCAAACGTTTGATAAAATCACTTTGGGAGTTGGTCTTTATTTTGTGTGCAAAGTTAAGGATTTTTGATGTTTTTCATCCTTAACCATTTGCACGGCATTGTTTTATGCCAGTGCACACAACCTCATTGAAACAACTTTATTTTGTGACCGTGTGCATGCCATTAGCTTGAAGTCTCTACTACCTGACTTCATGAGCATGAAAAAATGTCTACCGTGCACATGGCAGAGCCAAATTTTGAAATTTCCTATAAATAGACCATCCCACTTCATATGATTTGAATTTTATACAGTTGGAAAACCTCTCTAAAAGTATTTTCAAAGTTGAGAGCTACTTTTGCTTCTCTCTTATTCAACTTTCACTTATTCTCCTCAAATTATTTCAAACTTAGATCTATTTCCCAATCTAAGTGTTTTTTAGTGGATTTGGAGTTTTGTTTTATCAAATCGTCACTAGTATTTTACAATTCATCAAAATACTTTTAAATTGATATGATCACATACTCCTAGATCTAAAAGAGGAGGCGCTTTGATTTATTGGAGAAGTTGGAGTATGGCACTGCTTCCAAAGAGGAGAGTAAAGTTATTCATTCGCATTGTGGAGCTTGGTGTGGATTTTCATCATCTACAAGGGAAATTTAAAATTTCCATAGGTAACTACATGAGAGGTCATATGTGAGAGGTACATTTTTATCTTGTGTGAAACATATTTTCAAGTAAAAATCAAAATTTGAGTGCGTCTTGAGTTTTACTCCTTGGTGGGTTTTTTTCCTCATAAACCTTGTCTGGTAGATGACCGTGAATGATTTCTATTTATATGCCCACATTTGATCACAAACATCACTTAAATCATAATTGAATTTAGTGGATTGGATCAAAATTGAATTAGGTGTGTTATATCTAGTTTTCTCATCTATATTAACCTAGTTTCATTATTATTTGAGTTAATTAAGTAATTTTTCATCACTTTGTTAGATCATATGTTAACTAATTTGAATATACAAGAAAAATTATTAAATTTTTAATATTAGTCATGAGATGTATTCAAACCTATTCACCCCCTCTAGGTTTATTTTAGGTTAAACACCAACATTAATAACACGCATCCTTAATGTTCTTGAAGGTACGCGTCAATATTTGTTTGACATTCTTTTTATTTTCAAATGACACCACTAAGCTATTTAATCTCATTTATATGTTTCTTCTCCTCTTTTACCATTTACATTCTCTCTCAGAGTACATTATTAGCTCTCAAGGTTGATTTCTCTTTGTTCAAACCCTTCATTATCAATCGCTTCCAATTTTTCAACCTTTGATGCTTACCTCTAATCTTATGAAATCACAGGCTCTCAGCTAACAAATCCATTGCCATTGGTAGTATTGTTTTCCCCATCAAAACTTCTTATGGATCCACTTGCTCCACTATTGGCACCTTATTTAATGAAGAGCTTCCATTGCCCAACTTTGTTTTCTATCCTAGGTTTGGTTATCGCACTATCCTCTTAGAAGATTCTACCTACCTCAAATAACCCTCTTTATTCAAGTTAAGGGTTAGACCCAAAATATTTGGCAGTACCATGTGGCCTAGGTGGGTGAATCGTATGATCGTTGCCAAGATAAGAGAAATATAGAAGGCCGACATTTATGATTCCATTAAACTCAATTTGAAGGATATTGAACATTATCGTTTTGTTATCTTCAGTGGCATCCATTTTTGGAACTCAATATTCAACTGTTTGGGTTTAATTTTTGGATGATAGGTTCCATTGTGTTGGATATTTTCTAAATAATTAACTTTAAAGTTATTGAGGAAGTTGTTCACCCTCATATGCCACCAGCTACCATCCATTAGATCTAAAAAGTGAAAACATCCACCTATCATATCCCACTTTCATGAACAAGCATATGAAAAGCACCACTGATTTAAGTGAAAAGGAGTATTATTGCTTTATTCTACTCTAGTTATCAAGACACTTATTTTGTGTTGAGTCTTAGAGATTTATGTTGTAATATTCCTTCTTAGCTTCCATTCTTATTAAAGGTCCCTACATTTTGGGATATTTTACAAGAGATGCTCTGAACTTCTAGATGATACTTTTAATTCCAATTAGAGTGGGTCACTGTGGGTCCTTCAAAATGGGTTATATGCCTATTTTCTAGAGATTGGTCATGTTAAAGGTAACTCTAAGTTCTAGCATCTCTATGCTTATTATTGTTGTGAGCCTGGAAACAAATGCTTCAGATCTCTTTTCAATATATGTAGAGGTCTACAACCTGATAGACCAAGGATTCTCTTACAATCTTTGTTAATAACTATTAAAGATCCACTTTGGATTACTTCAATTTTGAAAAAGTATAGCCCTATAGAATAGCTAAGCCCATGATGAGGAAATTTCCTGATTTCCAAATATTTATACTGTGGAATATCACTTCCCAATGCCCCCAATTCCAGATCCTTTGGGTAAATTTATTTACCTTCTCAATTGTCTCGATAATTTAGCTTTTTCTAATCCATTCCAGTTCATATTAAGAGCCTTCCAAATCTCACTTACTGGATAGGTTTTCACAAATCTCAAAGACGAGTGTTATGAAATGTATTTCCAAATAGCATAAAGTTCAAAGCACTTTATTATTATTGTAGATGAATTTAACATGGGAGTGACTAAAGCTTTTATATATTGGTGGTCTTACTATATTAAAGTTCATCTAAATCCATTACATACTACCACATATTCTTCGAAGCCCTCTTCTTCTTGTAAATTTTTTGTCACTTCTTATAATCTCGTGTTTATTTATTTTGGCCTTTGCTTATCCATTTTGCGTTGTTATAGAATCTCCACCTTCCATGACTTATATTTATTCTCGTAAACGGAAATTAGATCCTTAGGAAATAGATGCATTGAGGGATGAAGAAGATGTTACTCTCGTTCAACTAGCAAGAAGAAATACTCTTTTGATTTTTGAGTTAACACTTCTTCATGTACTCATGAGCCTGCTAAACCTACCATATCATCCATGTTTAATATTCCCGAAAGGAAATAGATGAAAAAATAGTCGAAAACCAATTCATAAGGTCGATTTGGTAGGTATAGTAATTAGTTTTCCTTTTGAAGAAATATTTGTATATTGATGCTTATTCACCAATTAATCTAACTTCGAACTTCTTTTTCCTTATTACAAATTCAGATAACATCTCAGCCAATGTGGAGGAACTTTTGTCAAATTTAGATTCTATGACTGCTCCTTCATCTTATGTAGTAAATGAGCCAATTAATACTCTTGCTCACACACCTATTCCCACTATGAACCCAGTTCCGAAACTGGAATCATCCCCACTAAATGTTAACCCTCCTGCCTCCATTCTTACCTATGAAGAAGAGGATTCTGGTAATACAATGTGACACCCCGCCTAATAAAATACTGGGTGATCACTCGTGTACCAAATTAAAATAGAAGTCGCATATGGTTCATTCTTAGCATCACTGTCGAAAACTAAATTAATTACTAATAAGCTATTAGGCTGGCGTCAAAATTTTATTTAACTAATCTTATTAAACAAATTAATCAATTAAAACATTCACAGGATTTATGCATAAATGAAACTGAAATGAAATAAGAATAACCGAACACTCGGTTTAAGAAGATATAACCAAATCGAATCCTCATAAAAGGCGGTAAAAGAATAAATAAAAGCTGTTAGGTGATTAGCCCGGATGTTTATACAATATCTCCTATCTAGATTACAAGAATAGAAGCGTCTACAATAAACCTGCATGCATCCACAGCTACTGCAGCAGACGTCTGACTCGAAGGAATCGTCATCCAGGCATCCCTGTGTCTGGACACCTATATATATATCAAAAGAGAGGAAAAATAGATATACGGGTCATATCCCAATTTGTGAAAATATTTAGCAAGTGCATGAATGTTGTATTTGAAAAATATGTTTTATCTCATATTTTAAATTGGTATCGCACTCCCATGAGATACCCCTCACCTCTCTTTTAGTAGTGCACACCTAATGCATCCTAATAGGCAACCTAGTTAAGCTACACTACCTAACTAATCGTTTCACCAAAATTCTAGAAATCCTTTTTAATCCAAGTACTAAGGGTTAAACTTCTCCCCAGTCTCAACACTGTGCCATGTTCGTGCGTGGGGTGTCTTGCAAAGCGAAATCCAAACAAGGAACCCCCCGATACACTACTACTTAGCAATGTCGATCGTCAAGATCCATTTGGCCCTCAATACGTATATATATACCTATATAATTATATACATTTCATAATCACTTTCATATACATATCACAATTTAAGTCCGGATAAAATCTCCCGAAACGAGAATTTATTTCATATTCAATTTATCTCTTTAGTCTAATTAGAGATATATATGCATCATCTTGTTCTCATACACAAGTAGTATACTATACACACAAGTATAATAACCATCCCAACGAGATATAACTCGAGGATGTAGTCTCTATGCTACCATCTACCAGGGAATCGCTCACGTATCATCCTGGGTAACAACGGTCAAAATCTCACCGCCTTGGTAAAAACCAAATCAAAACATATGGGAAGCGGTCATAGTTCCTCCCTGAAAATGAGACGAAACATACCCACTACGTCTCACCCCTAATAAAAATCACACAATATAAAATGGGAGGTATGACCTGGGGACTATACGCTCCCTGCTCCTCAAGCTAGGGGCCTCACCCACATCGCACAACTTCCTATGATAGCATAGAGGGGGTATGCGTCACATAAATACATATATACCATTCACACATAGATATATATATACATATTCGGATCATATTATATACACAGTAATCACATCGCATATATGATCGATATCCTTCCACAAACATGCATATGTGGCCTTAATTTCCCATCTCTCATAACGATGGCCAATAATCCCAAAATGTTTTCACTCATAATAACGTTTAAGTATTCGCACACTCACGATGATAAATCTAAAAGTATTCCCTCACTTAATGTATAACTCGCACCTTAATCACGTTAAGGATTTATATACTCTTTGAATATCCCAATTCATAATAATTTAATAAGTTTACCCTCAACTTATTGAATCCTGCAGGTGTCACGTTACCTATAATCCTAGTCTCCAGCCAACGTCGGATCACCGTTCATGAATCTCTCGACCTTATCCTAAATTTCCATCCTATTCACATCCTAGGATTTACTCGAATGAATTTAACCCGTGAACATTCTAACCACGTATATATCTTTACACTCTTATCTAAAACCTCTCTCTCGAATGTTACTCGACCCGAATACTCACTAGGTTCGTCCCTCGGATTTCACCTTAAATTAATCCAAGGTTCTCTCTTTCATCTAAAGGTTTGACCACCCTCAAAATATTCATCTAGGAGTCCTAATATCATAACTAGAATCTCCCATTTTAAATCTCCAATCAATTTTATCCTTAATTCTCCCAATATCAGGTTTGATTTCTAGCTAACGATTTTTATCTCGGACAGCCTTCCGTAGATAAATTATTATAAATGCAAAAAAAATCGGAAAAATATACGGTCAACGCCCACAAGACCGTATCGAAAAGATCTACAAATTTTATTTTTTGACCAAGAGTCTAATCGATTCTCCTCATGGCCGAATTGATTCGGAAAGGACGCTGAATTACTATTCATCATCTTCTCCAAAATTCCAAATATCAACCGAACCTCCATTCTTATGGTTTCTAATTAAACCAACATCACCACAATCATCCTAACACTGATTTATAACTAACACACCAATTTATTTCTAGTATTAAACCATTTCTATTAGGTTTAAACCTTAAAGCAATAAAAACCCTACTTGTGACATTTCTCCCATTTCAATTCAATTTCGTACTCCATTAACATGGTTTTGACCCTAGAAATCATTTAGAGTTTACAATACATCAATTTGTAAACTCTTACTCAAATTTTCCCAAATTTACTTTAAGGGTTCTAACCCAAAATCACATAATTTACCAACTATGATATGAGATATATACACTAAATTAAATAAAGCAAGTAAACACTTGCCTGGAGGATAAAATCCAACGACCTCGAGTCGAACTCCGTGGAGTTTGGCCGAAATCCCTTTTTCTCCTTCATCTTTCTCTCTATTCTTCCTTTTCTCTCTTTATTTCTCTTTCTCTTTCTCTCTTATGCCTCTTATAAGAGAAGAAAGAGGTTTATCACTTATAAACCCAAAAATGACTCGTTTACTCAATTACGAGTCCCTACTGGTCCAAAAATTCCCGAAACCCAGAGACTACACCCGGATACTCTATTCTGTCTATCTTGGCCATTCTAAAAACAACCGCGCACTCGAAATCTCCATCTGAGTCACTTAACTCCAATTCACTAATTTAACCCAATACATCTACATGCGATTTTTCCAATTAAAATATTATCTTTTGTCGCTTTACTTAACTGCGACATATAATTAAAATACTCCAACTCATTTACTTATTCTCAAAATTTAATGAAACACACCTCTGAAATCATCCAACCCTCATAAACTCCAAAAATTAAATTTCCAATTTACACCCATTTATGGAATTTAATTATACCCAAAAGTACGGGGTGTTATAAACTCCCCCCCTTATAATAGAATTTCGTCCTCGAAATTAGGATATAACCTACACCACCAACCTAGGATCGCTAATTTCACTCCGCCATAGTATCCCAAAGTCGAAAGGTGTTAACACCATGGTCCCCTACCCTATTCCACCTATCTCAAGAAGTATGTTCTAGCGCACTAGCTTACCCCGAGCTTATCTAAATTTCTACATGCTAACGCACTAAATCGGTCGTAAGGTTAAATACAATAACGACACGTCAAACCTATTGCTTCTATAACTGCCTATAATAAGAACGAGCCTATAACTACCGCTCTAACGTCTCGAAAAGTTGATACTCTTGTTAAAACTCTAAGCGTCCTCTTGTCCACGGTAGGACAACTGATCTCCTTTAAAAAGGAAATTTAACTAAGGCTAGAGTACTCCCGTCAGTCTTTTCTCTTACTTTAGGTGCGCAAACTCTTGTTGCACCTATACAATTGGATTATCCCGTACCTCCTATGACGTTCCATTCAACCAACTTCAATCTCTCAATAACTGCATTACGGCATAATCCTCCATTTTATACACTATGCCCCCTTCTATTCCTCGCGGAATAATAAATCGACTTACAAAGGTGACCATACACCCTTTTTTTCGTGCACATTTGCATATCCAATGTGAACGTCCAACACTTAGAACTCTCTCTAAACAACATCTGCACACCTAGGTTTTCCTAACCCGAATACTTTAAACTCCAATCTTTCCTATAACTAGAAATGCAATCTTTCATAAAGTTAACCCACCAATCTTCTTATGGTTAACTCACAACTATCACCTTATCTCGGCGCCACTAAACCTTCTGACCTTATATTCTAATAATCCTACGATCGATGTGATTTCCTACCCACGTGAAACTAGTACTATCCTAAGTATATCCCTAGTACCCAAGGCCTCTCTGAACTTCCGACATTTGCTCAATTTCATGCGTGGGATGTCTCGTAAAGCGAAATCAAAACAAGGACCCCCTCGATACACTACTACTTGGAAATGTCGATCATCGAGATCCATTAGGTCCTCAGTACATAACGTATATATATACCTATATAATTATATACATTTCATAATCACTTTTATATACATATCACAATTTAAGTCCGGATAAAATCTCCCGGAATGAGAATTTATTTCATATTCAATTTATCTCTTTACTCTAATTGGAGATATATATGCATCATCTTGTTCTCATACACAAGTAGTATACTATACACACAAGTATAATAACCATCTCAACGAGATATAACTTGAGGATGTAGTCTCTATGCTACCATCTACCAGGGAATCGCTCACGTATCATCCTGGGTACCAACGGTCAAAATCTCACACCGCCTTGGTAAAAACCAAATCAAAACGTATGGGAAGCGGTCATAGTTCCTCCACGAAAGTGAGATGAAACATACCCACCACGTCTCACCCCTAATAAAAATCACACAATATAAAATGGACGCTATGACCTGGGGAGTATACGCTCCCTGCTCCTCAAGCCAAGGGCCTCACCCACATCGCGCAACTTCCCATGATAGCATAGAGGGGGTATGCTTCACATAAATACATATATACCATTCATACATAGATATATATACATATTCGGATCATATTATATACACAGTAATCACATCGCATATATGATCGATATCCTTCCTCAAACATGCATATGTGGCCTTAATTGCCCATCTCTTATAACGATGGCCAATAATCCCAAAATGTTTTCACTCGTGATAACATTTAAGTATTCACACACTCACGATGCTAAATCCAAAAGAATTACCTCACTCAATGTATAACTCGCCCCTTAATCACGTTAAAGATTTATATACTCTTTGAATATCCCAATTCATAATAATATACTAAGTCTACCCTCAACTTATTGAATCCTGCAGGTGTCACGTTACCTATAATCCTAGTCATCAGCCGACGCCGGATCACCGTTCATAAATCTCTAGCCATTATCCTCATTTTCCATCCTATTCACATCATAGGATTTACTCTAATGCATTTATCCCATGAACATTCTAACCACTCATATGTCTCTACACTCTTACCGAAAACCTCTCTATCTCGAATGTTACTCGACCTGAATACTCACTAGGTTCGTCCCTCGGATTTCACCCTAAATTAATCCAAGGTTCTCTCTTTCATCTAAAGGTTTGCTCACCCTCAAAATATTCATCTAGGAGTCCTAATATCATAACTAGAATCTCCCATTTTAAATCTCCAATCAATTTTATCCTTAATTCTCCCAATATCAGGTTTGATTTCTAGCTAACGATTTCGATCTCGGATAGCCTTCCGTAGAAAAATCATTATAAATGCAAAAAAAATCAGAAAAATACGCAGTTAGTGCCCACATGACCGTATAAAAAAGATCTACAAATTTTATTTTTTGACCAAGAGCCGAATCGATTCGTCACATGGACGAATCGATTCGGAAAGGACGCTAAATTACTATTCATCATCTTCTCCAAAATTCCAAATATCAACCGAACCTCCATTCTTATGGTTTCTAATTAAACCAACATCACCACAATCATCCTAACACTGATTTATAACTAACACACCAATTTATTTATGGTGTTAAACCATTTCTATTAGGTTTAAAACTTAAAGCCGTAAAAATCCTAGTTTTGACATTTCTCCCATTTCAATTCAATTTCATACTCCATTAACATGATTTTGACCCTACAAATCATTTAGATTTTACAATACATAAAATTGTAAACTCTTACTAAAGTTTTCCCAAATTTACTTTAAGGGTTCTAACCCAAAATCACATAATTTACCAACTATGATATGAGATATATACACTAAATTAAATAACGCAAGTAAACACTTACCTGGAGGATAAAATAGCCAAAATCTCTTTTTCTCCTTCCTGTTTCTCTTTATTTCTCTCTTTGCTTCCTTTTCTCTCTTTATTTCTCTTTCTCTTTCTCTCTTATGCCTCTTATAAGAGAAGTTAAAGAGTTGCGCTTGCGTTCAATATTAAGAAATTATATAATTAAACTCAGTTTTATCCAATTAAACCCTAAACATGCATCTAGGTGTGATTGAAGAGGATTTAAAACATGTAAGAACATTCAAACACACACATGTGAGGAAAAATCCCCCAAAGGGGCAAAACCTTTTATTTTTAACTATAATTTGTAAAATACAATTACACGGATTACAATGAAAAACACAAGTGACACAGAAATACTCGTAGGCGTCGGTTCTGTAGTCAGCGGTAGGAACTTTCCCTTTTTAGTAGAGCAACAATGAAGAAGAACGACGGTCTTCTCCACAAAGGTATGAACAGACACACGATTGCGTTCTTGGGTTGCAAATGGATTCACAAGGGTTAGAAAAGTTGTGTGAATCAAATCGTGAGTCTTGGGACTCAAATAGGTGAAGACTTAGAGTTTTTAGGACTCTGAAAATCATCTATGAAAGTCTCAAAACAAATCCCCAAAGATGGTTTTAAATAAGAAAACCTGGTCCGGAAAAATCTCAACAGAATCTGATCGAATTTATCCCAGGCGGATCGGTCCGCTTCTGAGGCCGGATCGGTCTGGGATCGAACCGGTTCTTTTTTGAAAGACCCTTTTTCGATTTGAAATTGATCCAGGGTTTACTGGTTTGAAGCAAAAGCGGATCGGTCTGACTTGAGGTGGACCGATCCAGAGGCGGATCGGTTCTTTTTCCAGAAGGGCGGATCGGTTCATTTTAAACGGGACGGACCGATCCGGTATACCAAAAAATTGATTCCATGCTGAAGATGCTTATTCGGATCCGTTGATGTAGATGAAATCTTGAATTTCTTCAACGGTGTAATGGCGTATGATATACAACTAGATAAAACGTCCTTACAAATCTCCCCCTATGTCTATGCCGGTACAAACATAAAAACATCCGAATTATCAAATATTAAATTGCCTATACAAATCTACCCTTCCATGAACCCAATACTTAAAAGATACAAATGAATAAGACTTCATCGTTTGTTCTTCAAATCCTCAGGAATCTCAACGCTTTTCTCATCAGGGTGTGCAATTTAGAGATCATAAAAGTAGTACCTACACACATGAGACAAAGAAAATACAAAGTGATGTATAGAGTTTGAAATAAGATAAACATAAATACCAATTTATGATGAATGCATACTTTATCAAGTCTCAAAAACTCAAAACTCCCCCATAATATGATAATTTTTGCTCCCTCTTTTTATGATGTCCCCAAATAGACAAATGAGAAGAATAAATCAAACAAGGAAAGTCGGGGGAATAAACTACTATTTTTGAAAGTTTTCCAAATTTTTCAAACAAAACAAAAATCACACCATGAGCGAACACAAAACAACCAAGTCAATGATAGCGAAAATTTAGAGGTGTGATAAAATTCGATAGGAAAATCAATGCATACAAACATGACATATGTGCACGATGAATATCGAATACTCCTAACGAATGAACTCAAGTGCTTCCTTTGGTGTAACAAGATGGTAATAAGAGACATTGACTTAATCAAATCAACAAATCAAAGCTCATAGTGATTTCCACACCAATAACGTCCAAAACGATTTTATGCTTTTTCAAAACTTTCAAGGAAGTGCAAACCCGTTTAAAATTCTCTAACCAAAATCCCTTAAATTTATATTTTGAATAGAGGTAATCTAAATTCTCAAACTTTGGAGAATTGATGGTGAAACCTAATGGCCCATATGTGGCATAAATTTCTTTTTATTGCCTTTAATGTTTTCGGGCTCTTTTAACCTCTTTGGACCCCGGATAATAAAATTCCTCCATTTTTAGGTCCTTTTTAACGGTGGCTTTTGCGCAAAGGATAGATAATTACCTTTCACAGCCCCTCCCCATTCTCAAGAAAACACACAGTCTCACCAAAATGGTTTTTATATGCATTCCGATTTTGTCAAGTGTTATCGCATATTGTACGTTGTATAGACAGAATTGAGATGGAAACACTCAAACCAATATGTGATAGACAAGTGCAATAATCAAATAAAGCCGTGCATGTGTGGAATAAAGGAAATTGGAGTCAAACATGTAGAAAGATATCACTAATCACATCTCAAAGACCCCAAATAATGTAAAGCACATGGATGAAATGATGTAGCGTCTCAAATCTCTATCAAACAGTCATATAGATAAATGAAATGAAGTTGTGACTTGTCTATCTTAAATGCTCATCCATAAAAGGTGCAAAAGAAAAAATCTTTTTGTATTTTTCAAAAATTTTATCAAAATAAAATCTTTTTGTTCTTTTCTAAAATTTTATCAAAAAAATGTAAAAAGCAAAAAGAAATAAAAAATAAACTAAAATACAGACTAGCAATAGGAATCATATGATATGAAAAAGACAATGCATCCTATGCTAGACACGGACCATCCCCTCAGTCAACTGTGCAAATCCCAAAAGACTTCCGAAGACTCTCAAATCTAAGGACATCTAAAGGTTTCATGAAAATATCAGCTAACTGATGGTCGGTGGGAACGAAACGCAGGGATACGACCTTCTCCACAACTAATTGACGAATGAAGTGCTCGCGTATAGCCTGATGTGCTTTGTGCGCGATTGTTGGATGGGATTGCGGGATATGTGTATAGCACTCTTGTTATCACAGGAAATAATCATGGTGTCCTGTGAATTTCCATAATCCTCCAATATTTTCTTCATCCACAATAGTTGCGTGCAACAACTATCACGACGATGTACTCAGCCTCCGCTGTGGACAAAAAGATGGAGTTTTGCTTCTTGCTCAACCTAGAGACAAGAGCAGAACCAAAATAGAAAAACCCACCATAAGTGCTCCTATAACCATCTGCATCCCCGGCCTAATCGACATCAGAATAGGCGAACAAACGGTCATCGGTATCTGTAAGGACATTTTTCTCATGTCCGAAATGTTTCATTTATTTATGTCGTACGCCGCTACATTTGGCACGTCTCCTCACGATCTCACATGACGGCCTCTATCCGAATTCCGAGAATCAAGCATACATTATCTCCACTAATGTATCCCTCATCTACATCAATGATTTCACGTTCCTTGATTGTAGGCTCGTAATGCAAGTGGAACGCAAGAGAAGTCAAATCAGTGAAATAAGGCATGATAGGGATGTTCAAGGGCATATTGGTAATTTTACAGCCACCATCCGGAGGACCGGTCAACTGGAAAGTTGAAGAGCTTTCCGTAACAAAGATACTGGAAGAAACGACACCTCAATCCGAGCTACGGTGAACAAGTTATGGCCCGTTGAAAATGGAGATATGTTCATTGAAAAGTCTGGAAATTTTTCTAAGTGTTTAAAGCCTTTTTCCAGCACACTTTCCCGAACCCAGACCCAAACCGGTTCGGGGGGGAGAACCGGTTCGCAGAGGTACCCGAACCGGTTCGGTGTACCTATACGCTGGATAGAATTTCAGCATTTTAAAATCGTGGGTCTCTTCCAGGATTTCCCTATAAATACCAACTTCGGGAGAGTTGTTTTGCAAGACTTTGATAGACGAATTTGAGAGTCCTAATACCTCAAGTCTTCATATTTTTGAGTTCCCAAACTCATGTTTTGATTCACATATCATTTCCATATATTTGTGAATCCTTTTTTGTAACCCAAGAACACATCTTGTGTATTTGTTTAGCCTCAGTGGAGAAGGTATTACCATACTTTGATCGGTGGATACCGAGCGTAGTCATTCTACGTGTGGACGAGCCGAAGGCGACGAACCGACACCTGGAGGGTACTTTCGCTGTCTCTCGTATCTTTGAAGGTTTTCTGAAGGCACCGTGCAGTATAGTCTTGTGGGCGATTATCAGGATTGTATGTAAGTCAAAGGTCTTGTTAACTTTTCAAAGTGTTATAAAAGGTTTTTACCCGGAAGGGGTTTTTTCCTCAATTGCTCGTCTTTATTTTATCATGCATGGCTTGAATGATTTATCTTGGTTAGATGCATGTGTAGGGGCTGTTTTAATAGACTCTAATTAAATAAGTGTGCCATCTTATTAATTTGCGAATCGAATCGATATTACATTTTTTTTCAAATTGGTATCAGAGCGGGTTACTCTAAATTATCGAGTGATCTTGATTTTTAAAGTTTTTTTCCTGATACAATTTGACTTCTCACGTCGTCAAATTGGTATCAGAGCAGGTTACGCTAATTTATTGCGTATTCCTATTTTCCGCAAAATCGTGTGATATTGATTTTTTTTTTTGAAAAAATCAGTTTTGTGAAAAATCGCAATTTTTCAATGGAACGCCCATTTAATGAGGAGCCTATTTTTGAAAAAGTTCGCGACCGTGCTGAAAAATTAAAAAGTTTGAATTTGAAACTTTGCAAAAGAATTAAAGTTTTGGAAAAAGAAAATTCTCTCTTTAAAAGTAAGATTGAATATTTGCATACGTTTCAAACTCAAAGTGATATTTGTCGTGAGCACTTTGGTAATTTGTGTACTGATTTTGATTCTTTGAAAATTGCCAAAAAGAAGAGTGATGAAAGGGTCCTATTTTTAGAAAAAGATTTGGAGGAGCTTAAAAATTCGATGGTTTGTGTTTGTGCTAAAGATGAAAGAAATATTTTAATCAATGAGTTTGTGGCACGTGAAGAGACTCTTAGGGAAAAGTTTGCTTTAATTGATGGGGAGAGGGATACCCTTTTAGAAATTGTTGAAGATTTGAAAAAGCAATCCCTGTCTTGTGAAGAGTCTAATTTGTTGCTTGAATCAAATATTTTGAAGTTGAAAAATGATTTAAACGATTCAAGTAGGTTTGATAGTGATGGTAATGGCTCATCTTGTTCTCGTGCTTCTAGTGCTAAAGCCAAAACCATTATTTGTTTTAGAGGGTCAACTAAGTCCAAGGATGTTAGAAAATATCACACTTTAGGTAACATTCCTCCCGTTTACACATGTTCACATTGTGGTAGGAACGGTCACCTTAGGATATTTTGTTTTGATCTTGGAAGATGTCCTAGGAAGTTTATGTCTAGTGTTCCCATGGTTCCCAAAGCCCCCATACGACGTTTCTCACCTATTTGGGTTAGGAAATCACTTTTAGAGGCACTAGATTTTAGACAAGTTGATTCCCGATTGCTTGCACATGATTCTTCACTTGCTATATCATATAGATGATTGTGTTTGCATGTTTGTCATACACTAGTTGTGGTTTCATGATTTATACTTGTTTGCTAGTGTTATGACATGTGTACTTTTTGTATATATTTTTTTTGAAAAAATTTGAAAAATACAAAAAGATTTTTGTTTTTTGTTTGCACCGTTTATGGATGAACACTTTGGATGACCAAGTCACAACATCATTCCATTATTTTCATGTGACTATTTGATAGGGTTTTGAGACAATAGGTCAATTCATCCATGTGCTTTATAATGTTTGGAGTCATTAAGATGTGATTAAGTGTTACTTCCTACATGTTTGACTCATGTTTCCTTTAATGCACACTTGCACGGATTTGTTTGATTATTGTGCTTGTCTTATCACATGTTGGTTGGGTGTTTTCATCTCAATCCTGTCCTTAAAACGAACCAAGCGCGATAATTTTTTATAAGGAAATTGTGCATATAAAAAACCGTGTTGTGAGTTTGTGTGCTTTGTTTGATAACGGGGAGGGACTGCGAAAGGTAATCATCTATCCTTTGCGCAAAAGCCACCGTTAAAAAGGACCTAAAAAATTGAGGAATTTTATTATCCGAGGTCCAAAGAGGTTAAAAGAGCCCGAAAAAATTGAAAGGCAATAAAAAGATATTCATGCCAAAAAGGGGCCATTTAGGTTTTTGCACCAATTCTCCAATGTTTGAGAATTTAGATTACCTCTAAAAGAATATATATATGAGGGAGTTTGGTTGGAGAATTAAAACGGGTTTGCACGTCCTTGAAATTTTTGAAAATGCGCTATATAGTTTTGGACGTTATTGGTGTGAAAATCATTTGACTTTGATTTGTTGATTTGCATAAGACGATGTCATCTAAATTCAACAAACGTTTACACTTAAGGATACCTTTGATGTTCATTCGTTAGGAGTACACGTATGCATCGTGCACATATGATTGATTGAGTTGATTTACCTATCGAATGTGTTCACACCCATTCATTCCATTCCCATGACTTGGTTGTTTGAGTCTAAATCCATGGTGTGATTTTTGTATCATATTTGTTCATATTGGTATCCTATCTTTGTATGAAAAATTTGAAAAAAATCAAAAATAGTTTATATGTTTTGTATACCGTGACACCCCGCACTTGCTTATTTGATTTATTTCTCTAATTTGTCTATTTGAGGACATCATAAAAAGGGGGAGAAAGAATTATCATGTTATGGGGGAGTTTGAATTTTGGGGAAGTTTTTGAGATGTTGCTTATGGTTTTATCATATATTGATATCCATGTTATCTCATTTCAAACTCGATATGTCACGTGGTATTTGCTTTGTCTCATGTGTGTAGGTATGAAGATTGAAGATCTATATGTTGCACACCCTGATGAGAAAAGATTTGAAATTCCCGAAGATTTGAAGAATAAACGATGAAGACTATTCATTTGTACCTTTTCTAGTTTTGGGTTCATGGGAGGGTAGATTTGTATAGGCAATTTCATATTTGATAATTCAGATTTTTTATGTTTGTACCGGCATAGACATAGGGGGAGATTTGTAAGGACATTTTTCTCATGTCCGAAATGTTTCATTTATTTATGTCACACGCCGCTAGATTTGGCACGTCTCCTCACGATCTCACATGACGGCCTCTATCCGAATTCCGAGAATCAAGCATACATTATCTCCACTAATGTATCCCTCATCTGCATCAACGATTTCACGTTCCTTGATTGTAGGCTCGTAATGCAAGTGGAACGCAAGAGAAGTCAAATCAGTGAAACAAGGCATGATAGGGATGTTCAAGGGCATATTGGTAATTTTACAGCCACCATCCGGAGGACCGGTCAACTGGAAAGTTGAAGAGCTTTTCGCAACAAAGATACTGGAAGAAACGGAACCTCAATCCGAGCTACGGTGAACAAGTTATGGCCCGTTGAAAATGGAGATATGTTCATTGAAAAGTCTGGAAATTTTTCTAAGTGTTTAAAGCCTTTTTCCAGCACACTTTCCCGAACCCAAACCCAAACCGGTTCGGGGGGGCGAACCGGTTCGCAGGGGTACCTGAACCGGTTCGGTGTACCTGTATGCTGGATAGAATTTCAGCATTTTAAAATCGTGGGTCTCTTCCAGGATTTCCCTATAAATACCAACTTCGGGAGAGTTGTTTTGCAAGACTTTGATAGACGAATTTGAGAGTCCTAATACCTCAAGTCTTCATATTTTTGAGTTCCCAAACTCATGTTTTGATTCACATATCATTTCCATATCTTTGTGAATCCTTTTTTGTAACCCAAGAACACATCTTGTGTATTTGTTTAGCCTCAGTGGAGAAGGTATCTCCATACTTTGATCGGTAGATACCGAGCCTAGTCATTCTACGTGTGGACGAGCCGAAGGCGACGAACCGACACCTGGAGGGTACTTTCGCTGTCTCTCGTATCTTTGAAGGTTTTCTGAAGGCACCGTGCAGTATAGTCTTGTGGGCGATTATCAGGATTGTATGTAAGTCAAAGGTCTTGTTAACTTTTCAAAGTGTTATAAAAGGTTTTTACCCGGAAGGGGTTTTTTCCTCAATTGCTCGTCTTTATTTTATCATGCATGGCTTGAATGATTTATCTTGGTTAGATGCATGTGTAGGGGCTGTTTTAATAGACTCTAATTAAATAAGTGTGCCATGTTATTAATTTGCGAATCAAATCGATATTACATTTTTTTTCAGTATCAAAGGAATACCAAATACCGTATGAGAGAGTCCCACTCATGTATTTGATCATATATTTTAGAGCGAGTAAGTGTGACTCTTTTGGAGATTACTGATATCGCGCACAGACTCCAACATTAAAGGCTATGTCGGGATGACTGCCAGTCAAGTAGAGAAGACTACCAATCATACTCCGATATAAGGTTTGCTCTACGTCCTTGCCTGAAGTGTCCTTACTAAGCTTGATAGAAGTAATCATAGGTGTACGTGCATGCTTAGCTAAGTCTAAACCAAATTTATTCACTAGGTCTCTCGCACACTTGGATTGGGGGATGAACATCCTATCCTCTAGCTGACGAACCTAGAAACCAAGGAAGAAAGTAAGCTCACCTACCATGCTCATCTCAAACTCACTTTTCATCTCCTCCTCAAAGTGGTGAGCATGTTGGGAGCATGTGGATCCAAAGACTATGTCGTCCACATAGACCTGGGCAACCAGAATATCACTGTTATCTCTCCTGACAAACAACGTCATATCAACTCCCCCTTTCTTGAAGCCACGGGCTAAGAGATAGGAAGTAGGCCTCTCGTACTAAGCACGGGGTGTTTTCTTCAAACCATACAAGGCTTTCCTCAGATAGTAGACGTGATTCGGGTGCTTAGGGTCTTCAAACCCTTTTGGTTGTTCCACATAAACCTCCTCCTGTAGAATGTCATTCAGAAAGTCACTCTTGACATCCATTTGATATAACTTGAATCGCAGATGACATGCGATGGCGAGTAGTAAGCGGACGGACTCAAGTCTCGCAACAGGAGAAAATGTCTCCCCAAAGTCTACACCCTCTATCTGTGTGTAGCCTTGAGCGACCAACCTAGCTCTGTTTCTGATTATGGTACCATTTTCATCCATTTTATTCTTAAGAATCCACATGGTAACTATCACATTAGTCTCACTAGGTCGGGGAACAAGTTCCCAGACATTATTCTTTTTAAACTGAATCAACTCATCCTGCATAGCATATATCTAGTGTTCATCCTTGAGTGCTTCTTTGTGATTCTTGGGCTTGAATTTGGACTTGTAGAAAATATGGATAACAATATTTTCTAGTTGAGCACAAGTCTTGACCCCTAGAGTGGGATTGCCAATAATGGCAGAAGGATCATGACTCTTGCGAACCCAAGCAGGTGTGTCTCCTAACACAGGAGTGGGGTCCACCGAGTGTGGGTGAGGAACAAGTAAGTCACTCCCAGAGAAGTCCTCATCCTCACACTGAAGGTTAGGATCAATAGTTGTCGAAGGTTCTTCATCTTGCATGGTGACGTTTATTGATTCCATAACCTTAGAGCTCTTCAGGTTGAAAACCCGGTGCGCTCTACTATTTGGTGAATATCCTAGCACTATTCCCTCGTCGCTCCGAGAGTCAAACTTTTTTAATTGCTCTCTATCCCGTAGGATGTAACATTTACTCCCAAAAACACGAAAATATGCAACATTGGGTTTCTTGCCAGTCCACAATTCATAAGGCGTCTTAAGTGTGAGTGGACGCAGGAAAACTCTATTCACCGTGTGGCACGCAGTAGACAGTGCCTCTGCCCAAAATCTCCTAGAGACATTACGATCTAGAAGCATAGATCTAGCCATTTCCTGGATCGTTCTATTCTTTCTCTCAACGATCCCATTTTGCTGATGAGTCTTCACAGAAGAAAACTCATGTTTGATCCCAAGGTTATCACAGTATTGATCTACTTTTGCTTCCTTAAATTTTATGCCGTTATCACTACGGATCCTATTAATAGTGACTCCGTGTTGATTTTGGAGGACACGACACTTGGTCGTTAAAAATTCTACAACATCATATTTATCTTTCAGAAAACCTACAATCGAATATCTGGAGAAATCGTCCACCATCACGAGAATGTATCTCTTACCACCCAGACTCTCCGTACGAGTAGGACCCATAAGATCCATGTGAATCAACTCAAGTACACGGGAGGTGGTAATGGAATGCAACTTCCTATGAGAGATACGAATTTGCTTTCCCAACTGACAGGGTCCACAAACCATGGAAGTTGGCTTTCCAAGTGATGGTAAGCCACGTACTAGGTCCTTCTTAGCTAAACGATTCAGATCTCTAACGTTCATGTGACCTAGACGTTGATGCCACATATCCATAGGAGTGATCGTGGCGCTGTTGCAGACAAGTGAGGATGTGGGCTCAGTCCCATAGCAATTATCCTCTGTCCTCACCCCTTGCACTAAAATTTTACCGGTTTGATTATAGACCTTACATGCATCCTGGTCAAACTTTACGGCAAAGTCAGTGTCGTACAACTGGCTTATGCTGAGAAGGTTTTCTTTCAAACCTTTGACGTACAAAACATTGTCTAGCTTAGGAAATCTTGGTAACTCTACAGTACCTCGTCCTACAATGCTAGACTTGCTCCCGTCTCCAAAGGTGACTCTACCATTCTGATAATTCTCAAGAGAAGTAAAAAATGAGGCATCACCTGTCATATGTCTAGAGCACCCACTATTAAAATACCACTGTGAGGTATTATGTGCTTTGAGAGTGAAATGAACAACAAGGGCCTTTTTATCTTTCTTAGGTACCCAAGAAGAGGTAACCTTTTGTTTACCCTTGTTGATGTTGGTCTTAGCCGGGATGCGAGAAGCATTTACTGACGGCAAAGACATCCATCGGAATTCTTCCATCAAACTCTGAGATGTGGCAACTAAAACCTCAACACGCTCTCTCAGACTAGAAAAATCATCGGTATGATATGGTGGAGAAGTAGTACGTCGTGTCCGACCCAAACTATAGTAAAACTCCCTGAGGTGACCATTTCTTTTGTAATATGTACAAAAGAACACAGTATTATCCAAACCTTAGTTTGCTTTTCTTGGTCGAACTCTCCTTATTGGTTTTTGACGATGGCCATATGGAGTCGTAGTAAACTCAGGAATTGGTCCAGGTGAAATTTGGGACGTGGAGGCACCATTAAAACCTATTCCCTGCCTATCACCAAAACCTAAAGCGGTACCGAGTAGCATCTTTCCCATCTTCCCAGATTTGTCCTCGATTTTGTACCTTGACATCCCGTGCTCTCTCAAGATCATGAGTAAGCTGGGCAACAATGGCTTCAAGTTTATTTTGAGTCTCTAGGGAGGAATGGATCTCACTCGTAAGACTAGCCACTTGTTTAGTCAAGTCCCCTTTCTCTTTCTCAAAACAACTCTCTTTCTTAACACAGGCAGACTCTTTCTCTCTCATGGCGGTGCAGGTGGAAGACTCTCTCTCTCTCTCACATCTTCTAACTCTTCTTTTAACGTGGTGATCCTGAGAACTAACGCTTTGTTATGCTTTTTAGTTTTAAATGACTCATTATATAACTCGACGTAGGCGCATTGAAGATTACTCTCACTCTCACTTGCGTCATCCTCCCGCTCACTCACATCGCTCTCATTGTCGAGGTGTCCCTGTGAAGTAGCATCCTCATCGTTGTGAGGTGCACTAGGAATACTCACATGACTAGCCATGAATGCGATGAAGTTACACTCATGCGATGACTCATCTCCCGAGTCCATCGACTCGACCTCACTGTCGTCGCTAAGGGTAGCATTTAGGACAGCTTTTCCCTTTTCTCTATTCAGACGTGTGGCACACTCAAAGGCTCTATGACCCCTGCCATCGCACTCATAGCATCTCTCACTGTCTTTCTTAGGAGGATCTTTAAGATCTTTCTCATTTTTCTTTTCAAACTTGTTTTTCTGAAAATTCTTTTTATCTTTGAAATCCCCATTTTTCTTAAATTTGAGAATTTTCTTGAAATTTTTAGCAAATAGAGCCAAATCATCTAAGTCAAAGTCACACTCAGAATCAGACATTTCAATATCTCTCTTTCTAGATGACTCAACTCTCTTTCTTGTCGACCCCTCACTTTTTCTCTCTTGGGCATTAAGGGCAATCCCCTTATCTTTAGGCTTGACAGATTTAGGGAACATATCAATTTCATATATTTTCAAGTCTCCTACAAGTTCCTCCAATTTTAGCGTATTTAAATTAGCCATAGAATTTAGCACAGTGACTTTAGGGATAAAACACTTAGGCAGAGATCTAAGAATCTTTTTCACAACTCTAGCATTAGGAATATGTTCACCAACATTAAAGCTAGTATTAACAATATCAGAAAGCCTAGCATAAAAATTATCAAAACATTCAGTTTCAAGCATGGTGATGGTCTCAAATTGAGTTGTTAAATTTTGCAATTTAGATTCTTTCACAGCATTAGTTCCTTCATGGGTAAGTTGCAAGACATCTCATGCCTCTTTTGACGTGGTACACGCCATGATAAGTCGGAACTCATCAGGAGTGATGGATTCGAAAATAGCACTTAAACCTTTAGAATTAAAAGATGACCATTTAAATTCTTCTTTAGTCCAAGTGGTGACATGTTTTAAATTTGTCACATTTTCAACAGTCACGGAGGGAGGAGTCCACCCTCTTTCAATTAAAATCCAGACACGTTCATCTATGGCCTTTAAAGCAGACTTCATGCGGGATTTCCAGTATGCATAGTTTGTCCCGTCAAAAACTGACATTTTATTATATGATTTATCCATTGAACACGCTCTTTTTCAAAAATTAATGTTTTCTGAAAATTGATATCTTAGAAAAAATTTTGCGGAAAATTAGGAATACGCAATAGATTAGCGTAACCTGCTCTGATACCAATTTGAAAAAGTTGCGCTTGCGTTCAATATTAAGAAATTATATAATTAAACTCAGTTTTACCCAATTAAACCCTAAACATGCATCTACGTGTGGTTAAAGAGGATTTAAAACATGTAAGAACATTCAAACACACACATGTGAGGAAAAATCTCCCAAAGGGGCAAAATCTTTTATTTTTCACTATAATTTGTAAAATACAATTACACGGATTACAATAAAAAACACAAGTGACACAGAAATACCCGCAGGCATCGGTTCTGTAGTCGACAACTGGACCTTTCCCTTTCCAGTAGAGCAGCAATGAAGAAGAAGGATGGTCTTCTCCACAAAGGTATGAACAGACACACGATTGTGTTCTTGGGTTGCAAACAGATTCACAAGGGTTAGAAAAGTTATGTGAATCAAACCATGAGTCTTGGGACTCAAAAAGGTGAAGACTTAGAGTTTTTAGGACTCTGAAAATCGTCTATGAAAGTCTCAAAACAAATCCCCGAAGATGGTTTTAAATAAAAAAACCTAGTCCAGAAAAATGTCAACAGAATCTGATCGAATTTATCCCAGGCGGATCGGTCCGCTTCTGAGGCCGGATCGGCCTGGGGTCGAACCGACTCTTTTTTGAAAGACCATTCTTCTTTTGTTTGCAATCGATTCGGGGTTTACCGGTTTAAAGAAAAAGCGGATCGATCTGACTTGAGGCGGAACGATCTGGAGGCGGATCGATGCTTTTTCCATAAGGGCGGATCAGTTCGTTTTAAACAGAGCGGACCGGTCGGGTATACCAGAAAATTGATTCCATGCTGAAGATGCTTATTCGGATCCGTTGATGTAGATGCAATCTTGAATTTCTTCAACGGTGTAACGACGTATGACATACAACTAGTTAAAATGTCCTTACAAGAAGAAAAGGGTTTATCCCTTATAAACCCAAAAATGAGTCATTTACTCAATTACGAGTCCCTACTGGTCCAAAAATTCTCGAAACCTAGATACTACCCCCGGATACTCTATTATAACTATCTTGGCCATTCTAAAAAAACTGCGCACTCGAAATCTCCATCCGAGTCACTTAACTCCAATTCACTAATTTAACCCAATACATCTACATGCGATTTTTCCAATTAAAATATTATCTTTTTTCGCTTTACTCAACTGCGACATATAATTAAAATACTCCAACACATTTGTGTAATCTCAAAAATAAAGGAAACACACCTCTGAAATCATCCAACCCTCATAAATTCTAAAAATTAAATTTATAATTTACACCCATTGATGGAATTAGTTTATACCCAAAAGTGAGGGGTGTTACATATAACTTCCATGAAAGAAGATCCCAACCATTGCATTAATTTTACTGACAACACTAAAATCTCAAGCCATTCCCCCTAGTTTTTAACGATATTCCCAAACTAAGGGTCTCTCTTTTGAGGGAAGCTCCCTCATAATATGAGGTTGGTCCTCTAGCTGTTGACTTGCATTTCTCAGCTTAAAGGCCAAGAATAAAGTGATCTAAAATCCTTAAAATACTAGAGCCCTGACACTTTTATTTTCATAGGCACTATAACACACGTAGAAGTTGAGGAAAATACCTTATCTATAGACCAAACCCATTTCTCAAACCAAAAAGTTGAAGAAGCTAAAGGTCTGCAATATTTAAAAGTCATTTAGGTGAAGAAGACCAGCATTTTAGATGATAAATAAGAATTAAAGATGAAGTTATCCAAGGTCAATGTTGAGCTATAATTGATTGCCATGGAGGAAAATGATTTTCAATTGAGGTTAAATCAATTGTTAGGAGATATTCATGTGTCTACCAATATTGCAAAATTATTCAAAGAGAGGGAGGGTCCAATTAAAACCAAAAGAGTTATGTATTGAAATTTTGGACCAGTTTTAGGACCTTTTTGTTCAAAAACTTTTTATAACATGTAATTGACCCTATATATGACTATGTATGTTGATCTTACTTTCTTGCTTCCAAAATAGTTGGGTAATATGGTTTTAAGAACATGAAACTTATTTTTCTCATGTGAATGTTTCCATTGATGTCTCTCAAATGGTATGATCCACCATTGAATGCTCTTTATATTTGGAATGGTTTTTCTTATTTCGGGGACAATTTTCCATAGGAGGATCTTTTAATCCTAAAGGTAAAATGGTTTTCCAGACCATTAATCTCTCATTAAAGGTCCTCTTTTTACTGTTTTTATTATAGCTACCAACTATTTTATCTTTTGGACCAATTTATTATTCAAGGATCTGACCATATCTTCATCTATGTTTTCTAACTCCATGGACATAGATTGATCATAACTGCCTCCTGTCAATTCATTTTGGGATACCACTTTTAATGAATATAGATTGATCTCTACTACTAGGACAACATCATTCCCATAAGTTAAGGCATATGCAGCTACCCCATACTTGACCTTTTAGAGGTCATTTAATCCCATAATACTTCTGGCAACAAGTTATGCCAATCCCTTAGATTTTTTTCAATCATTTTTATTACTTTTTTTGTAGCTTCTTCCTGACCATTTGATTAAGCATAATAAGGAGCTACTTTTGTCAAAGATATTCCTAACCTTGAAGTGAAGTTTAACATCATTTTTGACTAAAAATGCCTGCATTGACTAAGGTTATAGTTTATGGGATCCTAAATCTATACACAATATCTATAAAGAAATCTACCAACTCATTTTTGGTAACTAATTTCAGAGCTTTTACGTCCACTCACTAGTAAAATAATCTATTATAATGATCACAAAGTTTTACAACTTGGAAGATGAAGTTTAGATTTTACCTATGACATCAATTGCCCGTCCTCTAAATGGCCAAGGCTACATTACATATTGCAGGTCATTAAGAGGTATATGTTTTAGAGGACCATGTTATTGGTATTTCTGACATCCTTCTGAAAAATCAATATAGTCTTTTAATATGGATAGTCAATATAATCCATGCCTTCTTGTTCAATGGTTGTTAGAGACTCATCTTTACTTAAGCACTATAAAATCATTCCATCAGCACCTATTTTGAATAACTTTTTAGCATACATAACATAATCAGTTGCTATTAAACTGACAACCCTATCACTCTTGATACTTAGGTCAGTTAGATATTAAACTAATGGCTTTATCCAATCTTCATGAACATCAATATTTTCAATTTAATCCAAGGTTATATGTTATGTAATAGGGGAAGAATCCATTAATGGAACTGAGCTTTAATTTGGCTCGAAGCTATTATAAAGCTTAAAACATAAGGCTGAAACATACAATTTTAGTGGCTTATTTCACTTGGAGGTGAAAAATAAGTGTCTTGACTAAATATCTTGTCTAGAATTGTAGCTCATGATCCTCCTTCCAATCAAGCTCTTCTTGATCTTTTAGCTTCAAGAAAGGAGAAAACACTTTAGTTTTTCCTCCTAAATTAAATATAAATATTTGAAGGAAATTAACTTGACCTAAAAACCATTGTAATTATTTCTTGTGTTTGGGAGTTGTGCTTTCAATTATAGCTATATCTTTATTTTTATCAACTTTTATTCCCTTTTGATGCACCAAATATCGTAGAAAATTTCCAACAAGAATTCCAAAGGCAGATTTTTAAGGATTCATTTTAAGTTGATTGTTGATACCAAAATTAGTATGTTGATGTGGACGAATAATAAGATGACACGTGTCAATCTACGTGGCACAATAGCAACGAGGAAAATTATTCCCCCGACCAACATACTCACTCCGAGCAACAGGTATACTCCGAGGAACGCCAGTCTTCCGAGGAACACCAACCCTCCGAGGAACTCCAATGCTCTGAGGAACTCTTGGACGACGAGAAACTAAGGCGGTTCGAGCTGCATCTCGACCACATCATTAATTGCCAGATAATCAACAGTTTAACTATTCATTGAATGCTTATCATCTTGACGCGCACGTTTGAAGAACATTAAGTGAATTACCCTTTCATATGTGTATCATGTAATGTAACACCCTTTCATGTACAACCTAAGGGCTATAAATACCTTGTATCACCCTCATTCAAGGGGATCGGAATTTCTTGATAGCACTTGTAATCGAGAATTCCCAAACACTCAGCAATAACATAACAGTGGACGTAGGCCATTCATATAAGGCTGAACCACTTTAAAATCTTTTGTTTCATTTATTTATCTGTGATTAAATAATTAGAGTAATCTAATTTTTTACATCAACAGATTGGCGCCGTCTGTGGGAAACGATTGTTATTATCGTTTTTCACCAAAAATCATTCATCATCAATGGCGGATAATCCAGAATCTAGCAATCGAAATGCTGGAAATCCTCCAAATCCCTCTGCACCTCCAGATCTGGCCGGGATTATGACGAATCTGGATCAAGGACAAACCGCCATGCAAGAAACAATGAGGCAACTCATACAAACCCTTCATGGCGGTGGACCTGCACGTTCAGGACAACGAAGTGGTCAGAGGCAAACTTATTTACTTTCTTCACGATCCAGGCGTACTGAGTCATATCGTAATGAGGAGTCTGATGATTTCTCTTATCAACCTGGGCGAACTTCGTCAATAAGGGCTACAGATACTGATCAACGTATCACTCTCTCTCCAGAAAGACCCAGTGCCTTAGAAAGACTGAGTAGGGTGTCTCCTTTCAGTCGATTAAGCCCTAGGAGGAATAGAAGTCCACCTAAGACCATGTCGAGGAGTTTTCGACAACCATCAGATCTAAGAGAAGGATCAGCACAATCACGACCAGTTGATCGTCAAGATAGATCTCAAGAGGCTACTTCAGAATGATCTATTGCTCGAACCAATAGGCCCGAGGAAGGAAATGAAGCGTGGAAAGGATCCCTTCAGCGGTTGGAGGATAGATTGGGAGAAATGGCTAAGGCGAAGAATCCCCTACAACGAACTTTTGTTCAAGGGACACCTTTTGTCTAGGCCATTGTGAGTTTTCCTACACCGTCAAAGTTTAAAGCACCAGTAGTGACCCCCAAATATGATGGAAAGACAGATCCTGTTCTTCATATAGAGCAATATCAAGCTGCCGTCGATATCTATGCTGTCCTCGACGAGATGAGATGCAGAGCGTTCTCAGGAACTCTTATTGGAGCTGCCCAGATATGGTACAACAATCTTCCTCGGGGTAAGATTTCAACTTTCTTTCAGTTGGCCGAGTTGTTCATCGGCAATTTCTGTTTTGGAGCAAAGCCAGTAAAACGAGTAGCACACTTGTTAAGTGTTAGATAAAAATCTTGTGAGAGTACTAGAGATTACATAACTCGTTTCAATAACAAGAAGCTGGAAGTCATAGATTACGAGGAGAAGACAACAATCATCGCCTTGACGAGTGGGTTGTTGCCTAATAAGTTGTATTACACCTTGGCTAAAGATCCACCTAAAACTATGTCAGAGTTAATGGCAAAAGCGGCCAAAATCATGAATGCCGAGGAAGCTATGGCTGCAAAGAAGAATATGGATAAAGACACCAAGGTGGACGTCGACAAGTCTAAAAATAAAGAGCATAAGGGCAATGGCGGTGACAAGCGTTCCAGAAATAATAAGTCATCATGGGAAGTCCTGAAGAAATTCGATAATTATACTCCCTTGAAAATGGGTATTAATCATGTCTTGGAAGAAATCAAGAATAGCGAGGAGGTAAAGTGGCCGAAGAAACTAAGGTCAGATCCTGATGCGAGGAACAGGGATAAATATTGCGAGTTCCACAAAGATCATGGCAATATGACTAAAAATTTCATAGCTCTTCAGAACGAGATTGAAACACTCATCCGAAGAGGAAAGCTAGCAAAATATGTTGATCGGGGAGGTGAAAGAAGAAATAATGATCGAACTAGAGAGAGATCTAGATCTCATCATCGAGCAGAGGAGAAAAAGAAGAGAGGTCATGAAGATGATGCCGAGGATGACCCCGATCTTCCCAAGAAGCCAAGGAAGCCAGAACGAGAGGTATTTTTCATATATTTTGGGTCATTTGATTGTAATGTTATTACAGGAGGAGATGCAGGAGGAGGAGATCTTACTGCAGAAAGAAAAGCTTACCTCGGAGAGGCACAAGCTTGCTCGTACATTCAGCGAATAAATTTGGCCGAGGAGGATCGTCCGAGGAAGGTAAATAAAGAGAAGCTGGTTATTGGCTTTTCAAAAAATGACCTGGCAGGTGTTCTTTACCCTCAGACGACCCTTTGGTGATCAAAATGAGGATGAAAGAAGTAATGATTTCAAGGGTGCTGGTAGACAATGGCAGTTCGGTAGACATCATGTACTATTCATGCTTTGACAGTTTAAATTTGAAATTATCTCAATTGGAGCCTTATCACAGACCTCTTCTGGGTTTCGCTGGCGAGAAAGTTTTTCCACTTGGGACGATCAAGTTGGATATATTCATTGGAACTTGTCCTGCTTGTCGAACAGAGAGAATACGCTTCTTTGTGATGGATAAGAATGTGCAGTCAGCCTACAACATCATCATGGGAAGAGTTGGTTTGAAGAAGTTCGAAGCAGTCCCATCTATAGTACATCAATATTTAAAATTCCCAACAAGTTTCGGAGTGGGAGTGGTGAAAGGTGATCAAAAAGTAGCTCAAGAATGCTATTATTCATCTGCAGAGCAAGAGGAGCTTTAAGAGTCAAGGAAAAAGACTACTACTTACCAGGTGGATGAAAGTACAGAAATTGAAACACTTGATCCGAGAGATGAATCCCAACTTGTAAAAGGACAGGTGGTAGAATCTACAGAAAATGTTATTCTGGACGACGAACACCCTGAACGAGTAACCCAGATAGGTTCGTCATTGGATGCTTCAATAAAACAGGAGTTGATAACTTTCTTGAGAAACAAAAAGAAAACTTTTGCGTGGAGTCATGAAGACATGCCAGGAATAGATCCAAACTTCTTATGTCATGAGCTCAATATGAATAAGGAGATCAAGCCTGTAAAGCAGAGAAGAAGGGTATTTAGCCCCGCGAAAAATCAAGCTATTCAAGAGGAGGTCGACAAGCTCCAGAAAGCCCAATTCATTGAAGATGTGAAGTATCCGGACTGGTTGGCAAATGTGGTGATGGTAAAGAAGAAAAATAATAAATGGAGAATGTGTGTTGATTTCACTGATCTCAACAAGGCCTGCCCAAAGGATCACTTCCCATTGCCCAGAATTGACCAACTAGTAGATGCTACCTCGGGGCATGAGCTGCTCAGCTTCATGGATGCTTACTGTGGTTACAACCAGATCAAAATGAAACCTGAAGACAGGGAAAGCACTTCTTTTATTACCCCTAGGGGAACTTATTATTATAATGTTATGCCTTTTGGTTTGAAAAATGCAGGAGCGACATATCAACGGCTGATGAACAAGGTTTTTGCCGAACAAATCAGTTGCAACATGGAAGTCTATGTCGACGATATGCTGACAAAGAGCAAGAAAGCTGCTGAGCATCTAGTTGACTTAGGTCAGACCTTTGATCAACTAGATAAATATCAAATGAAGCTTAACCCGACGAAGTGCACCTTTGGAGTACGAGAAGGAATGTTCCTCGGGTACATCGTCAACCAGCGAGGCATTGAGGTAAATCCAGCAAAGATCAAAGCTCTTTTAGGGTTGCGATCTCCAACGACGAAGAAAGAAGTGCATAGTCTTATAGGACGAGTTGCAGCGCTCAATAGATTTGTATCTCGAGAAACTGATAGGTGCCTTCCATTCTTCAAAACACTCCAAAAAACTTTCGAGTGGAATGATGAATGTGAAAAAGCCTTTCAAGACTTGAAGAAATATCTGGGAACACCTCCATTGTTGTCCAGACCAGTGATGGGAGAAAAGTTGTACTTATACCTGGTAGTATTAGAAAATGCAGTCAGCTCGGCATTGATCAGGCTGGAGAATGGAGTCCAGAAGCCAATTTATTACACAAGTAAGGCTTTCCGAGGTGCATAGATCAGGTACCCAAAGTTGGAAAAATTGGCGTTGGTATTAATTGAAGCAAGTAGAAGAATGAGGCCATATTTCCAGGCCCATACCATCATCGTGTATACCGACATGTTATTAAGACAAGCCCTTCATAAGCCAAAAAAGTCAGGGAGACTGATGTACTGGGCAATAGAGCTCGGTGAATATGATATTGTGTATGAACCCAGATCATCCTTAAAAGGGCAAGCTGTAGCAAACTTTATAGCAGAGTTTACATATCCTGATACCCCCGAGGAATAAAAGTTTCTCGCTGACCAACCTGTGGATGTTACAGGATCAACAGACATAAGTCCAGACCAACTCCGATTGGTAAAAGGGCTTGTGGATGTAGAAAGATCATCAAATTCAAACCCAGACCAACTCTGGTTGGTAAAAGGGCGAGAAGAGATGGTCGACGAGGAGCGAAAAATACCAGGGGACGATGAAACAAAACAACAAATATTTCACCGAGGAACGCTGTCAGATAAGAATTTTGAAGACGAGTTACCTACGTGGAGATTATATGTAGATGGGTCATCTTGTACAACAGGTTGTGGAGCAGTGATTGTTTTGAACACCCCAGACAAGATTGACGTGGAATATGCCTTACGATTCCAATTCAAAGCTTCCAATAATGAGGCTGAGTATGAAGCCTTGATAGCAGGTCTTAATTTAGCAAAGATTATGGAAGCGCAACAAGTGATGGTATTCAGTGATTTTCAATTAATTGTGAATCAGATGATGGGAACGTATAAAGTTAAAGGAGAACTAATGGTCAAGTATCATGCAAAGGTGATGGAGTTGTTGGCAGAATTTGATGCCATTCAGTTAATCAGAATACCAAGAATGGAGAATGCACAAGCAGACGCACTGGCCCGACTATCATCAGCTACTCGTACCAAGTTGTGAAGAACGATACCAATTGAGGTGTTAGCAAGTCGAAGCATAGATGAAAGCCTGACGATGAATGTTATTTCCCTTGATTTAGTACCATCTTGGATGGATCCCATCAGGGCATATGTCGAGGAAGTAGAATTACCGGAGGATAAGATCGCTGCCAATAAATTGAAGTTTAAAGCTGCTCGGTATGTACAAACTAATGGTGTTTTGTATAGACGAGGAATTATGGCAGGTTTGCAAAGATGTGTACATCCCTCCGAGGTGAAAGAATTGATTGAAGAGATCCATGAAGGATCTAGTGGAGCCCATGTAGCAGGGCGGATACTGTTGCAAAGAGTGATGATGCAGGGATACTACTGGACAACGATGAGGGCTGATTGTATAGCCTATGCTAAGAGATGTGATAAATGCCAACGTTTTTCTTCCTTCCGACGAACTCCACAAGCATTGTTGACACCCATAACTTCCCCTTGGCCTTTTGCCATGTGGGGAATTGATTTGGTTGGACCACTACCAACGACCCGAGGAAGATTCAAGTACCCCGTCATCGCAGTGGATTATTTTACTAAGTGGGTAGAAGTTGAGCCTCTAATTAATATGACATACGAGAAGGTGTACCAATTCGTTTAGAAGAATATCATATGTCGATATGGTCTCCCTCATGCCTTCATCACAGACCATGGAACACAGTTTGATAACGAGGAGTTTGCCGCCTATTGTCATCAGTCAAATATTCTGAAGGTTCATTCAGCACCAGGCCATCCTCAAAGCAATGGACAGACTGAAGTGACAAACAGAACATTATTAAATGGTTTGAAGAAGAGGTTAAGTGAAGCTAAAGATAATTGGATTAATGAGCTACAATCAGTATTGTGGGCTTACCGAACAACTCCCCGAGCAGCAACTGGAGAATCACCATATATGCTGGCGTTTGGAAGTGAGGCTGTAATACCTGCTGAGTTGGGTCTCCCAACACACAGAGTGCTGAATTTCAATTCCCCAGTCAGTGACTTGATGAGAAGATTAGACTTGGACATGCTCGAGGAGGTTAGAGAAGAAGCAGCCATTAGGAATGCTGCATATCAACAACGAACATCTCTGTTCTACAACAAGAGGGTGAAGAAATGCGATTTAAAAGAAGGAGATTACGTGCTAAAGAAGGTCATTCAAAAGCACAATAAATTGGAAGCAAATTGTCATGGACCTTACCGAGTTACAAAAGTTGTTCGACTAGGAACTTACCGAATAGCAACTCTAGAAGGAGAGGAATTCAAGAATGCATGGAATGCTGAACACCTACGCAAGTATTATCAGTAATGTAAAATGTAAAGCAGTTCTATCAATATGAATAAAACGATGATGTTTCACCATCTTCTCTCCTTTTATTGAAAGTTTTTCGAGGAATACTAGTGTACAACACTACGCTGCTCGACAGCAAAAAGAAGATGATAGTTCAGACCCACGACCAACTCCGGTTGGTAAAAGGGCGAGAACAAACTATACTCCTTTGGTTAGGAGGCATACACTAGCGTGACCAACTCCGGTTGGTAAAATAACTAGTGTACATGATAGTTCGAGCGTGATCAACTTCGGTTGGTAAAATAGCGAGAACAAACTATACTCCTTTGGTTAGGAGGCATACACTAGCGTGACCAACTCCGGTTGGTAAAATAACTAGTGGACATGATAGTTCGAGCGTGATCAACTTCGGTTGGTAAAATAGCAAGAACAAACTATACTCCTTTGGTTAGGAGGCATACACTAGCGTGACCAACTCCGGTTGGTAAAATAACTAGTGGAAATGATAGTTCGAGCGTGATCAACTTCGGTTGGTAAAATAGCGAGAACAAACTATACTCCTTTGGATAGGAGGCGTACACTAATGTGATCAACTTCGGTTGGTAAAAGAGTTGGTGGACATGATAGTTCAAACCCATGACCAACCCCGGTTGGTAAAAAGGCAAGAACAACATTCTTAAAAATGCCAATCTCGGTTGGCTTGAAAACAAAATATGATCTCAAATTCTAACTTATGTTGGTCGGGAGGTAAGATTATTACAGAAAATATAAAAGTTCCTCGAAGAATAAAATATTCCAAACTGAACCAAGTATGGTTGGTCGGGGATAAAAATCCACTAACTGTAGTTGGTCGACGAGGATAAAATTATCGACCTTGGTTGGTCGGACACATTTTATGAAAAAAAATTACCAAGTATGGTTAGTCGGGGATAAAAACTCTCACTAATTATAATTGGTCGACGAGCACAATTTAACAACCTTAGTTGGTTGGAAAAATTTTAAACATTTTTATACTCATTACTTTATTATTAAGTGATCGAGCAACATTTTTGATACTTGTAGCCTTTTATTACTAGATTGGTCGATGAACCACAAAGTATTGTTATGCAATCACAAATATAAAGGTGTTAGACAAGTACAAAACAATAGCAATACAGATTTGCAAACAAAAAATGAAAGTCTTTCATTAAAATTCAAAATGAATTACAAATTACATGTATACTAACTATTACATTGAGATCCCTACTCTATTGGTTTCTTTCCCTCAGCTTTTGAAATAGGTTCCTCGCCAACAGGAGGATCATTTAAGGTTTGAGGAGAATTAATAAAATTCAATTCCTTCAGCATTCTGACATTCATTACTGAAGGTGTGTCCAAAAGATGCTCGGGACGAGATACCTCGATCTGAGAATGAAGATTGTAATCACCGAGGTATTGTGCAATTAAGCTCCGAGGAATGGCACGAGCTGGGATCCATTCCTTGTCCAAATTAAACGGTGTCACAGGCAAATCAAGCACCCCGGGGTCATAATAGTCCCACAAGTAATGCCCCTGTTCAAGTTTCAACACGCATAAGGCATTCAACCAGCCTTGTTTATATCCCTCATTAGTGGCATTCTGGTACGAGCATCTAAATGGAATAATGCCTCATTGTACCCAGCCATCCAAAATTCCCTGGGCTGCTTATGGAATTGGAAGGTCAGTCTCTCCAACTGCTCGTGAAGGATTTTTGCAAAAATGTCCTTATTCTCTAAAGCAGACTTCGTCTCAGTAAGTTGATCCTCCAAAGTTAGGATTTTCTTGGACATTTCAGACAAAGCCCGATCTTTGGCATTCAGTTGGTATGCTTGGGTTTCCAATGTTGATAGAGTACGAGCTTCTTCAATACTACGAGGAGTTCTTGATCGACCCCGAGCAGCTGGAGTACTTCGTTCCTCGACAACATCCTGGGAAACTCTTCCTCGCCCACGAGAACCTCTTCCTCGTCCCCGAGTAGAAGTACCAGATCTTCGCAGGACATCCAACTCTTGCCTTAATTTGGCATTCTCAACCTCTAAGAAGGAAAATCCCTCATCGGTCACTGGGATTACCGCTGTTGAAGAAGAGGCTGCAGACTTATATTGTGCTAGTTCTTTCTGCAAATTATTACTCTCTTGCTCCAGCAGTTCAGCAATTTGTCTACAAGCTTCAACTTCTCCCTTTAGGGTCCTCTCCCTGACATCATACCCAGCAAGGAGTTTGTCGTAGCCCTTCTCGACAGAAAGCTGTTAATATTTCTTTTCATACCCCTCATGTAACAGGGCATTTGACTCCTTGTACTGAGTCTGAAGATCTTCTAGAGTATATTGGAGCTCCTCGATCATATCATAGTAGGCCACGTTATTGGCCACAGCTCGATCAAGTAAGCCCTTCAGATATTGATAAGCTTCTACTGCCTTCTCTGAAGCACCATGGCCAAGGATGTCAGCAACTTCTGATGCACTGAGGTCTTTGTGACCAACTTTATAATATTCATGGCATTGCTGCATCAACTTTGTGTCATTAGCAGACAAAAGATCCATCCTGGCCAGAAACTAACAGAGAAAGAAAAAGAAGATCAAGACAGAGTGCAGATAAAGAAGAGACAATCATATGGAAGAAAAGAACTCAAATTTTATTAGATCATAAGGCAAAGTTACAAATATCTGAGATACAAAGTACAAGTAAAAGAAAAACAGAAAGAGAATACCGAACAACTTCACACCTTTTCCTTGTCTCCCAAGACTTTCTCGGGAGGCTGGGACGAGGAGCTTGGTTGCTCGGTGGAAATAAGGAGTTGGTCGGCGGGAGCTGGAACTTTTTCTGGAGGAGCTGGCAGAGATGAAAGCTCCTCGTCAGCAGGCTGGGTAAGGATGATATCACCCACTACCAATAAAGATTCTTCTGAGGCAGCTTCGTCCTCTTCTTCATCCTCGATGGCTGGGGGAGGACCAGGGAGATGCTGTTTAAATAGCTCGGAGTCCTCGCTCACCTTCAATTCTTGCAGAGCTGCAACCTAGCCATCTCGAAAGTATTTCAAGCTTCCATATTGCACCTGAGTCATCATAGCAGCTACTCCCTTATTCCACCCTTTGTCCCAGCCTGTGCTGAAAGACTTCTTTATTGCCTTCTTTCTTTTCATTTTCTCCGAGGAGAGATTCTCGGATAGAAGGTCCTCGGAGGCTTTCAGCTTGGCCTCTAACTCCTCCTTCGGACGATTTGCTTCGCGCAGAAGGGTCAGCTCTTCCTTAGCTGATTTCAGCTTATTTTCAAGCTCCCCGAAGGTGGTGAGCTTCTCGGAGTATTTCTTATTCTACCTCTCCAAGTCCTTCACTTTATTTCCCAACTGCACCTTCTCTGCTTCAGATGCAGCCAGTTTCTTCTCCCATTCACCTTTATCCTCGTCGTACTTCTGACGGGATTCCTTCAGAGATTGGGCCAAACCCTGGAATGCATCCTCTACTCCAGACGAGGAGCTTGAAGCCTTGGGCGCTTCATCTTTCTTCACAATGGTGTTAAAGCAACTCACCAGCTGAAAAAAGAAGGTAGTGATGAGTTAGTGCCGAGATACATATATTGATAGAAGGAAATAAGAATTCAAGATAAGAAGAAACTTACTGAAGCGATGTGACGAGTAGCTAGGGATGTCAGCATATCCCTAGGCATGTTTTCCTTGATGCCTTGGACTTCAGGAATAATCCAAGTCTTTACCGAGCTCATTGCAGAGCTCGGGGGAATAATGGTTGGAACACCAGCTCCACTAGTTTGGAGCTGGGGAATGACTTCAGAAAAACTAACCGAGGAAGACTTCTTTAATCTCCTCGGTGTCTTCTCAACAACCTCAACCAAAGAAGAATTTTTGGTTGGAGAGATAGTGATTACTTCCACAGGTGCATCCTTATGTGCAGGAGCCACTGGGGGCTTCTCGGCGACCTTCTGAGGAGCAACAGAAGGGGCAGCATCCATTTTCTTTGTCCCCTTTGGGACATCAGCTTTATTTCTCTTTCCATCTCCAGCAGAGGAGGTCTCTTCAAAGAGAGCAGGAACTCTTCTCTTGCCCATCTTCTGACTCAAAGGAATGTGAGAGTCTGGTGAAGAGTCTTCAGAAGCTGACAATGGTTCGCTAATGCTAGCCACAGGATGAGCAGTATAAGAGGATGTATAGCTCCTGTACTGCAGCAAGTATGAAGCAGACCTAATGTGCTCGTCTGCAACCTTCTGATGCAAACTCCAGATATGTTTTAAATGCTTGATATTAACTTCTGTTTATTTTGGAGTTTTTCTCTTGCTGTCAACTGCAAATAAAAACATAGTGAAATATCAGTCATACATTTTGTCAAACATAATGAAATCATAATTTCAAAAAACAAAATAAGATGAAAATAACCTATCCCATTGCCATATGGAGGGCATTTGGGACCCTTATATACTTTGTCTCCAACCAAAGGGGCATGTTGCCAATTTTTTACAACTACTCCATGTTCAAAATAATCCCTGTTGGCATCAGGGAGGTTGACTACTAGAGCCCTATTCAAAAATCTAGTTTTTAAATAATAAACATTGTCTAAAACAACCCATCTATAATAGTACATGATCTCAGGAATTCCTATACGAGTTCCATGAGTTTGATTTAACCTATACACCCCATTAACTATTCTCCATCTGTTGGGGGCTATTTTTGCAGGGACAACGTCGAAATACTGACAGAATTCTAAGCATAAAGGGTTTGGTGGAAAAGAAAATCCACATTCAGTAATAAAGAGGCTAGGGAACCAATGTCCCTCAGCCAAATCGAAATAACTTGAAGGCTCAGAAAGAACCTCCAAAATTACCCAAGATGGAATAGAGAAATCAGAACAGAATTTCTCAAGAGACTCAATAATGTAAACCATGATGAATAAAAGAAGAAGGAAGAAGAGCTTACAGGGAAAAAGGAGATCTGTTGACAAACAAACTAAGAAAGGGATGGACGCACAAGAGAGAGAAAAGCTATAGAAAACTCGAAAGCAGAAATTGAAAAGGTAGAAGACGATGGGATTGCCTCTGAGGCTTAAATACTTTGCCTTGGGAAACGGCGAAAGAAATGATTAAAAAAAGGAAACTATTACGCTATCGGCGGCTAAAAGGACAAAAAGGGCACAAAGATCGAAGCGCTTATAAAAATGCAAAAATGCGAATTCTGCGAATTTGGAAGGAAATTCAAATATGAAGAAAAGGCTCCTAAAACCCAGGAAGGTCATTTAATATCACCATATACCGAGAAATAATGTTCCATACTCCTCAAAGTTCGAAATATGAAACATCGGGGGCTTCTGTTGATACCAAAATTAGTATGCTGATGTGGACGAATAATAAGAAGACACGTGTCAATCTACGTGGCACAATAGCAACGTGGAAAATTATTCCCCCGACCAACATACTCACTCCGAGCAACAGGTATACTCCGAGGAACGCCAGTCTTCCGAGGAACACCAACCCTCCGAGGAACTATTATCCCCCGAGGAACTCCAATGCTCCGAGGAACTCTTGGACGATGAGCAACTAAGGCGGTTCGAGCTGCATCTCGACCACATCATTAATTGCCAGATAATCAACAGTTCAACTATTCATTGAATGCTTATCATCTTGACACGCACGTTTGAAGAACATTATGTGAATTACCCTTTCATATGTGTATCATTTAATGTAACACCCTTTCATGTACAGCCTAAGGGCTATAAATACCTTGTATCACCCTCATTCAAGGGGACCGAAATTTCTTGATAGCACTTGTAATCGAGAATTCCCAAACACTCAGCAATAACATAACAGTGGACGTAGGCCATTCATATAAGGCTGAACCACTTTAAAATCTTTTGTCTCATTTATTTATCTGTGATTAAATAATTAGAGTAATCTAGTTTTTTACATCAACATTGATAAAGCCTTATTCTTTCAAATGAGTTTTTCAGATGCGTTATATGATTAAGTACTATTTTTGACTTGATAATTACATGATCAATATAACACTATAAAAAGGTTCCAACCATATCATGGAAAATAGTTTTCATTCTATTTTGGTAAGTCGCCCTTACATTATTAATCCAAATGGCATTTTTATCCATTAGAAGGTTCCCAAATTACCAAGGCAACTAAAAGTATTTTTATTCACATCTTCTTTAGCTATGCATATTAGTTGTAACCTGAATGACCATCCATCATAGACATAATATCATGACCAATTGATTTTTCAACCAGCAGGTCCACCATTGAGATTGGGTATTCATGTTATGGAGTGGAAGCATTTAGATTTATGAAGTTGATTCACACTCTTAATTTTCTATTTTTCATAATAACCAACACTACGTTAGTGAGCCATTCAACATATCTTGTTGTTCTAATGAATTCAACTTTCAACAACCTTTCAATTTTTTCTTTTACTGTGGCTTATGGAGTTATTTTTCATAGAAATTGTTTGATAGGTTTGTACCCTTCTTTGATTAGAAGTCTATGTTCCGCCAATTTTCTATCCAATCCAAGAAACTCATTATACTCCCAAGAAAAGCAGTCCTTTTACTAATATAGAAGTTCCACAACCCATTGTTGGTCTTCCTTGCTAAGGTTTGCACTAATATATATTACCCTCTTATTTTGTTTGGTTCCTGAGTTAACTTCTTAAAAAGGATCCAATTAATTTACCATCAGATCTTCATACTCCACTGGTGAACTTGAATTCTGCTACTACTACGAGGATCTTCATCCTCTTTATCTTCTTCTAACACACAATCGACCCAATTAATAATCCTTTCTTCACCAAATTTTTGTACTCATATCTAGTTCCTTAAATTTATATAATGATGGATTTGTGATATATAAAAAAATTATTTCTTCCTTTGTCTATTTGAGATAAAAGGGGGGACAAATTTTGGGATTCAAGGGAGGTATAAATTTAAGGGGAGTAGTTAGTTCATTATATTTTCCAATTTTATCTTTATATATATTGTGTCTTTATTACTTCACAAGGGTGTGTGTTTAAGTGTGCAGGACATATATGGCTCACGATGTTGATACTGTTGATTGAAGATGACATACACCTCCATTGAGTCTTGAAGGGATTTAGATTTTCTAGATTGATGTATACAAATAATTTATATGACCTTTTTATTGGATCTTTTCTATATTTTTTTTGTCCCGGAATAACCAAATGGGGAGATTTGTAAGGATATTTTTTCTACACTCCCTTTAGGTTTGGTTTGTGCTGGCCTTATTTCGGAATAAACTTGTAAGTCATAGTATATTTTTATCAATTCTATTGAATTGTAATGATACATCACATGAAGACAAAATACAAATGCATCATAACTGCGATTACCGGACAGAATTTGACAAGTTCATTACATAACAAATGTAATACTCTTCTAACTTTTGTATTTTCTCGTATGATATTTTAATCACTTGGAAGTGGCTGGACATGATTTTTATGAAAACCAATTTTTGAAAATATTTAAAACTAATTTTTAGAAACTTTTATGATTGGTCTTATTTTTAGGGACCTCGTTGGAACAAGATCTCCCTCGATCGAAATAATATCAATAGAGAGCCTATTTTTTCAAATAGTGAGGTCTCAATTGAAGTCAGTTTTCAAATAAGGAAACCTAGATTGAAGACTATTTTGAATGAGGGCTTATTGTACACCAAAAATGATCATTGGCCAAAGTTTTTATCGATCGAAATTTCTCGTTCGAACCAGGGATCCTTGGTTTGGGTGAGGGTATTTGTCTTGTATAATGTATTTGAATGCATCTCTTTTACTGAGAAACTATTTAAACACATTCATATGTATATTTTAGTTGATCAAGATTGGTTTTCTCAAAACCCTAATTTATTTTTGCGAAGAGTATTTCCTCTTGAAAGAGCCTATCAACTCTATGCAACCGAAATAGATTATAGGTTTAAAAATCTCTGGTGATCTTATACATGCAAGAAGGTTATCAAGTAGGATTACTTATGGACATTGTTCACCAACCGAGATTGATTGACACCGAGGCCCTATAGGCTATATGATAATTTTCTTAGATTGGAGAGGCCATCACTAGTACAGGTAGAGGTAGAGGAGCAAAACATAAGGGAGAGACATCGCATCGATAATTGTTGTCGTATATATAAGCCATGTCTGAGTACTTAATAATTCTTATAAATATTCATTCAGTACTAGTGGAATTTGTGTGGATTAGGTGCGATAATGGTATTTACCATTAGGGTTTCCACACTAATTCCCATGTGCCATATGTGATTGTTTTACATTTTCTTTCACTGATTAATCACCCACTGCATTCAATTTGGGCTAAAATTAATGTATTTGGAAAATTAAAATTTCGTTCGAATTAAAAAAGGATTTTTTAAATTTGTTTGAACTTGTTAATTAGTTAATTTGGTTAATTAATTATATTTTTACCCTTAAGGCGCATACCCATGCACTTTCAAATGTGATATAATTGAATTAAACCCTTTAAATTCTCTCTCATAAATTGTTGGGATTTCTAGTAGTGACGAGTTGGTTGAGGATGCAAATGGGAATATAGGATTGGTATAGATGGTGGGTTCATTGTTTTTGTTATTCACTTAGAAATTGGAATTTCATTTGTTAAACTTTAATAATTCACTTTAATTTCATATGACTAATTTTAGTGTCTCGACGAACACCTAATCTAGAAATAAGTGTATCGAGGGGGGGAGTCCTTGTTTGGCTATCATTAATGAGACACCCCACGCATGGAGTCTAGGGGAAGGTCAGGAGTTCAGATCTTAGAAATCATTTAATTAACTTTTCTCCTTTAATGAAAGCCTTAAATGAGACCCCCTCCCCCAAATAGTTATATTCCCATATGCAGTTGTTATAAATCCCTTATAAGATAATTAGCTAATGTGAGTGATAATTGGATATCAGTTTGATATGGTATGACAGGGGGTAAAATGAATATGTTGACATTGTAACTTGAGTAATAAGTATAATGAGTATTGTGTAACAATATATTGATAATAATGTTAATGATTAATTGAAATCAACAGATTGAGATGGTTATATGGGAGTTTGTTGAGAGAGATCACCTTACTTGTTGTGTGCCCGTGATAGTGGACATATTTGATAGGTTGTAGCATGGTTTTATATATGCGCATTGAGTGAGAAATGAACCTATTATAGAGAATGGTGGGTCTAGATTCAGAGGAGGTTTTATTTGTGCATCACCCGTATTTTGTGGGTCCATGCTATAATGTGGGTGCTTGGATGATGTGATGAAATTACCTTAGTTACACTTTAATTAATGAAGAGATTAATTAATTTTTGAACTAATGGTTTATTTTAAAAATGAATTATGAGGTTCCATTTTATACACATGGTTTTTATAATAGGTTAGACAAACTGTGGACTTATATATATATATATATATATATATATATATATATATACATATAATCTTTTGAGATTTGTTTCTTTGGTAAATTTTAAGGATTTGACATGCTTATTAACATTGATAGCAAGGCCATTGACCGAGTTGACTCGAAAGGGAATTCCGTTTGTGTGGATTAAGAGGTGTGAGTAGGTCTTGGACACTCTCAAGGAGCTTAAACACTAGTTTTAACTCTAGATAGGAGTGGGGTTGAGTAATTAGTTTATACCGATGCTTCCCTATAGGGACTAGGTAGGGATATTAATGATGGAGGATTCACCGATTTCTTATGCCACTTGGAAGTTGATGCTTTATGATGTTAACTATCTAACTCATGATTTGGAATTAGTGGCGTTTATGTTCGCAGAAAATGCATGAAAATATCACTTATGGGATGAGAATTTTAGTATCTCCAATGACCATAAGAGCCTATAGTATCCATTTATACATAAGGACTCGAACATTAGGCAACAATAATAATATTAGTTCATAAAAGACTATCATTTTACAACTTAATATCACCCAGGGAAGACCAATGTTATGGAGGATGCTCTGAGTTGACGATCGAGTGGAAACTTGTCTACTCTTTAAGTCGCATATTAGGGTTCGGTTAAGGTGATTAGTGTGTCTGCATATCCCTTTATAGGGATCCTCAAAATGACTCCCAATATCATTATGAGTGTAGTTAGAGCATAGGCGGACGATGTGGTCTGTAAGGAGAAGGTGGTGGAGCTTCTTTCTACCAGTGTACCTCTTACACCATTAGTTCAGATGGTTATAAGTAGTACAATGAGAGGTTAGTGGTACCTTCTAATGAGGAGTTACGTAAGGAGTTTTTGCATGAGGCCAATGGATTTTAGTTTTTGGTGCATCCAAGTGGGGATAAAATGTACTAGTAAATGCAACGACAATATTGATGGGTAGGTATAAAGAGGGAACTTGCTACATTTGTGTCCCAATGTAGTACTAGTCAGATGGGGAAGGTAGATCATCAATCACCATCATGTACACTACTGCCCTTACCCATTCCCAAGTGGAAGTGGGACAATAATTCTATAAACTTCACCATAGGATTGTCGTTGAGGAGCCAATGTCATGATTTTATTTGGGTTATAATGGAATGTTTAATGAAGGTGGGTCATTTTTTCCCGTTCGCATGTATTTCTCGACTAAGAAATATGTGTAGTTGTAGCAGCGGAGATCATCTCATTCACGACGTACCTTTTTTTATCATTTAAGACAGATTTGACTTTTTTATCCTAGTTTTGGGATAGCTTTCAGGAGGTGACTGGTAAACGTTACATCTTAGTACATCTTATCATCATAAAAAATATGGAGAGACGGAGGTGGAAAATTAGATCTTAGAAGATAGCTTGCAAGCATGTGTGTTGGATTTCAAAGGCAGTTGGGAGGTGCATTTTCCCTTGATGGAGTTTGCCTATGACAACAACTATTAGAAGTTAATTAATATGTCACCATAAAAGGCATTGTATTAGAGACCCTATACATTGATTGTTTATTGGTTGGATCTAAAAGAAAGTAGTGTTTTGGGACTCGAGTATGTTTAGAAGATTACAGAGAATATCAAGATGATTTCAAGAGACAATCAATCCTGCCCATAGTTGGCAGAAGAGTTATGAGTATTTGAAGAGGAGGGATTTTAAGTTTGAGGTTGGTGACCAAGTGCTTCTTAAGGTGTCATCGATTAAAGGTAAGATTCATTTCGAGAAACAAAGGGGGAAGTTGACCCCAAAGTTTATTAGGCCATTCATGATTACAAATCAGAAAGGGACTCTTTCCTATCTTTTATCACTTCCAAATCATTTATACTAGGTACATAATATATTCCATGTATCCATGCTTCATTGATTCTTACGGGGTGAGGCTGTATATTAACACATTGATTTATGGTACATCCAGTTAGAGCCCGATGCTTTAATATAGTGAGAAATAGTGCGTATATTGGACCGTAGAGTTCAATATTTGAGGTCTGAGGAGACACCCCTAGTTTGTGTTCAATGTATTCACCATAGTGAGATCGAGTTAACTTGGGAGTGCGAGGATACGATGAAAAAATAATATCCGCATTTTTTAAGGAGGGTATATTTTTAATTTTTTATGAATTTCAATGATGGAATTATTTTTGTGAGGGGAAGAGTGTAATTGCCCCATATCTTAAAAAGATTAAATAAATACTTTTAAATAGGCCATTTAACATAAAAAAATAAAAATCATAATTATATAAAGATATGAGAAATTGAATTTTTAATTATTTAATTTGAATTTATGATACTAAATTGGTAATTTGTTAATTGAATTTGGGTTTTGGTTTAATAATAAGTATATTCGGGCTTAGTCTTTTCCTTATTGGGTTGGAATACTCTAGAATCGATAGGGGTGGTATTACGATGAAAACCTAGGATTAAAGTAATTTTTAGTGGATTCGTTAGGGAACAAGATTAAGGTTATAGTGTTACATTTGCAATGAAACTTAGGATTTGAATTAGTTTTGGGTTGCAGGGTTAAGCGGCGACTACAGCCTCTTATAGGTATGACTGCATGGTCCCCTATTGCGACCGTGGGAAAACACCCCGTGACCATCCGCGAACCCCTCTCAGTTGGGTCGTGGGGGATTCCATTTAGGATGGTATTTAAGACTTTCTTTGCATGAAAATATTATTATTTCACATCAGCTTCTCTCAAAACACACTCCCCATCCATAAGATATCTTGTTTTCTCTATAACCACTCCATCAATCAACCTAACTCCATTATCAAAATTCAATATTTAATTACAAGATTCAAATCTAGGATTCAAGAAGATGAACTAAATATTTTGTAATCAAATCAATGAGGGATCAAAGGCTTCTTTCTAAGAGTTCAATAACCCATCGACAAATCTCACTTTTTGGAAATTTAGAGGTAAGTTATCATTCTACTCTCCTCCTTATTGTAATACTCCGTACTTTTAAAGGTATTTAAATTGCACGGTGGATGTAATTTGGCAATTTGAGGAATTATTGTGACTAGTAATTTTGGGATTAATGATTGAAATTAAATAAATTTAATGTTTGTTGATGTAAAAAATTAGATTATCTCTAATTGTTTAATCACAGATAAAAAATAAATAAGACAAGAGATTTTAAAGTTGTTCAGCCTTGAACGAATGGCCTACGTCCACTGTTTGTGTTATTATTGACGGTTTGGGAAATCTCGAGGTAGGATTTATCTCCAGAAATTCCGATCTCCTTACAATGAGGATGATACAATGTATTTATAGCCATGAGGTTATACATGTGAATGGGTAATACATAGCTATTCAATAAGCGTATACATCCATATGAAAATAATCAGCATTTAATGCGCATTTAATCCTCTTAATTGTCTGATAATAAATGCTCTGATCGAGGTGCAGCTCGGACCGCCTAAGCTGCTCTGACCGCCTAAGTTTCTCGGTATCCATGAGTTGCTCGGTGCAATAAAGTTCCTCGGTGAGCATCTACCGTTTGGAGTATATGAGTTGGTCGGGGAAATTGAGTTCCTCGAAGTTAAGGTATTGTTCAAAATATTTGTTAGTGCCATGTAGATTGACACATGTCTCCACTTAACTGAGCCATGTCAGCAGACTAAATTTTGTATCAACAGAAGCCCCCAATGTTTCACAATTCGAGAATAAGGAGTGTGGAACATTCTTCTCGAAATATGGTGGGATTAAATAGTCATCCTGAATTTTAGGAGTGTTTTCTTCGCATTTATTTTTCTTTTCGAATTCATAGAATCAGACTTTTTGAATTTTTCTAACTGCTTCGATCTCTTCACCCTTTTTGTCTTTTCAGCCGCCAGTAGCGTAAACGTCTCCCTTTGTAATAATTATTTTTACCTTTTCCCATGGTAAGGTATTTAAGCTTTGCAAAAAATCATATCGTCTTTTACTTTTTTCAAATCTGTATCTTTGAGTTTTCCTTTTTCTCTCCCTCTTGTGCGTTCATCTTTTTCATCGTTCGTTGTCAACAGATCCATCCTTTTTCTGTAAGATCTTATTCCTTTTCTTTTATTTCCTTTATTCACTATGGTTTACCTTGTTGAGTCGCTTGATAAATTTCGTTCTGATTTCTCTATTCCTTCATGGGTTGTTTTGGAGGAACGTTCTGAACCTTCAGATTATTTTCATTTGGCTGAGGGACATTGGTTCCCCGGTCTCTTTGTAGCTGAATGTGGCTTTTCTTTTCCCCCAAACCCTTTGTGTCTGGAATTCTGTCAATATTTTGACGTGGTTCCTGCAAAAATAGCCCCCAATACATGGAGAATAATTAATGGAGTTCATAGATTAAATCAGATTCATGGAACTCGTATAGGAATTCTAGAAATTATGTTTTGCTATAGATGGGCTGTCAGTGACAGTACTTTTTACTTGAAAACTAGGTTTTTAAATAGAGATTTAGTGGTCAATCTCCCAGATGCCAATAGGGATTATTTCGAGCATGGTGTTGTTATGAAAAATTGGCAACATGCTCCACTAACTGGAAATTATGTGTATCAGGGTCCTAGATTCCCTCCCTATGGCAATGGGATATGTTGTTTTTACTTTACTTTATTTTTGAAATTATGCTTTCTTTGTGTTCGATAAAATGTGTCACTGATATTTTAATTTTCATTTAATTGCAGTTGACATCAAAAGAAGGTCTCCAAAAGAGACATAAGTTAACTTAAAACATCTGAAACTTATCTGGGGTTTGCATCAGACTGTTGCCGACGAGCATATTAGATCATCTTCATACTTGCTACAGTATAAAAGTTACACCTCATCTTTTACTGCCCGTCCAGTGATAAGTGACGTAGAACCAGTACCCGCTTCTGAAAGTTCTTCACCTGAGTCACATATTCCTTTGAGTGAAAGAATGAAGAGAAGAAGAGCTCCTGCCCTCTTCGAGAAATCTTCCTCTATTGCTGGAGAGGCCAAGAAAAGCAAGCATGACGTCCCAGAAGAAGGGACAAGAAAAATCGATGCACCTCCTCCGGCTGATACTATGAAGGTTGCCGAGAAGCCCCCAGTGGCTCCGGGCAAGGTCGCTGTTCCAAGCGAGGTTATAGTCATATCCCCGACTAAGACTACATCCTTGGTCGAGACTGTTGATGTTCCTCCGAGAAGGCTGAAGAAAAGCTCCTCGGTCAATTTGGCTTAATCCATCTCTCAGCCTCTAACTACCGAAAGTGGTGTTCCTACTTTCGTTGCTCCGAGATCTGCCATGAGCTCAGTGAAGTCTTGGATCATTCCCGAGATCCAAGATATTGAAGAAAATCTTTCCTGGGATAGGGTTACCACTTTGGCAGCTCAGCACATTGCCTCAGTAAGTATTGCAAATCTAAACTTTCATTTTTCATGTTATGTGCTTGCACTGACTTATAGTTATTTTCTTTTTCCAGTTGGCAACTTGTTTCAACACAATCTTGCAGAAGGACGAAGCCATCAAGGCGTCCATCTCCTCTGGTGGTGTAGAGGAAGCTTTTATAGGTTTAACGCAGTCTTTGAAAGATTCTCGTCAGAAGTATGTTGATGATAAAGCTGCCTGGGAGAAGAAGCTTAGTTCCACTGAGCAGGAGATGGATCAGGTTGTTGAGGTCTCCAAGGGATTGGAGAAGAAAATAAAAGACTTGTAAAGTAAAAATAAAGAGCTCGAAGGGAAGCTCCAAAATGCTGGGGAGCTTGAAGGTAGGCTCAAGTCTGCTGAGGAAGAGTTGGGAAAACTTCGTGAGGTGGATCGCCAGAAGGATGAGGCAGAAAAGAAATTGTAAGCTGCCGAGGAACTCATAACTGAGAAGATTTCCTCAGAGAAAGTGAAAAGGAAAATGGCTATTAAGAAGTCCTTCAGCGCTGGCTGGGATAAAGGATGGAATAAGGGTCTGGCTGCCATGATGTCACAAGTGGAAAATGGTAGCCTTAAGTACTTTTGGGATGGCTGGGTCACTGCTCTGAAAGAGATGAATGTTGATGAAAATTCCGATCTGTTTCAGCGACATGTCCTTGGTCCCCCTCCAACTCCTGAAGAAGAAGAAGAGGACGAAGCTGCCTCTGAGGAATCATCCATGCTGATGGGAGATTAAATTTCTCATCCCCCATTTGTCCAGTCCTTTTGCGAGCAACTTCAACCATCAATTATTTCAACCGAGCATCTCCCAGCACCCATCGAGCAACCATCTGTGCCATCCGAGCAACTTACCTCCTCGTCTCAGCCTCCCGAGCAAGTTTTGGGAGACAAGGAGAAGGTATAGAGTTGTTCGAATTTTTCTCTCTGTTTATTTTTACCAATTGTATCTCTGAACTATGTACTTCTTTTTTACGATGTAATAAAATTTAAAATTTTGACTATTCATACTGTTGATTTTCTTCCTCCTTCTCCTTATTAATTCTTGCTATCTCTTCTTTTTACTAGTTTATGGCCAGGATGGAATTGTTATCTGCTCATGATACAAAATTGTTGAGATAATGCAATGAGTACTTCAAAGTTGGTCATACAGTTATGACTGATGCTCAGATTGTTGTTATCCTCGGTCCCAATGCTTCAAAGCAAACAATCGAAGCCTACCAGTACTTAAAGTGTCTGCTCGATCGGGCAGTGGCTAATAATGTAGCATATTATGAGATGATTGAAGACCTCTAGGGCACTCTCGAGGAGCTTCAACAACAATACAAGGAATCTTTCTCCCTTTTGCACCAAGGATATGAGAAGAAGTATCAACAACTGAATGCTGATAAGGGATATGATAAGTTATTTGCTACTTATGATGTCAGGGAGAGAACTTTGAAAACCGAGGTCGAGGAGCACAGGCAGATACTTAAGTTGCTAGAGCAGGAAAATAATAACTTGCAATGATAGGTATCCCAGCTGAGGTCTGCAGCCTCTACCTCAAACGCTTTGGTCCCTATAAACGACGAGGGATTCTCTTTCTTGGAGGTCGAAAATGCCAATCTGAGAGACGAATTAGAAACCTTGAAGAGGATTGGGTCTTCTACCTCTGCTCGGGGATGAGCAAGAGCATCTCGGATTACTATTGAGGAATAAAGAACTCAACCGGCTTTGGAGAACCAAGCCTTCCAATTGATGGCAAAGAACCAGGCATTGGCTGAGATGTCTAAGAAAATCATGATTATGGACGAGCAACTCTCTGCTCAAAAGTCTGCTTTGGAGAGTAAAGAACTTTTAGCGAAGAACCTCCTCGAGCAATTGGAGAGGCTAACCTATTAATTCCACAAACAACCCAAGGAGTTTTGGATGGCTAGTTATAATGAAGCCCTCTACCATCTAGATGATTGGATCCAAAATGCAAATAATGTGGGTTACAAGCAAGGATGACTAAATGCTTTGGGCGTGATGAAGTTGGAACAAGGTCATTACTTGTGGGATTACCATAATCCTGGGTTGCTCGATCTACCAGTGCCTCCTTTCAAGCTTGATATGAGCTGGATTCCTGCTCGGGCCATTCCATAATGCCTAATTTCAAAGTATCTCGACGACTACAGTCTTCACTCCAACTTTGAGATATCTCACCCAGAGCACCTTCTTGATCGGCCATCAGTTATGAACATCAGGATGCTTAAAGATTTGAACTTCATAAACTCCCCCTATTCCTTAGAAGATCCTCCTGCTGGTCAAGAACCTGTTTCAAAGGCAGAGGGGAAGAAACCTATAGAATAGGATTCCTGATGTAATAATTTTTTTTATGTATTTTATTCCCAATGTATTTTGTTTTGGATTTAATGAAAAACTTCTATTTTTCTTTGAAATCTTGATTGCCATTGTCTTATTTACTGATGAATGTGTATGTATATCTGTTAAAAAGATAACAACATTGTGTTATTTGTCGACCAACTAAAGTTGGTGAAACTTATTATTGACTATCTTAAATTGATAATAATCATTTGTCGACCAACCAGAGTTGATGATATTTTGTTTCTCGACCAACTTGGTGAAATGTTTCAAGTATTAAAATTTTGCTTGATCACTTTTTAATTCTAAGCCATTATTTGTTTAACCAACTATTTCTGACCAAAGAGAGTTGGTGTTTTTAATTCTCGACCAAGCTTAGTTGGTAAAATTTTTTTATTCCCTACCAACTATAGTGGGTGAATCTTCTTCCCAGCCAACCGGAGTTGGTATTTCGGAGAAATATTTTTTATTTCCGACCAACCGGAGTTGGTGGATTTTCTTCCCAACCAACCAGAGTTGGTATTTCTAGGAAATATTTTTCTTCCCGACCAACCGGAGTTGGTGGATTTTCTTCCCAACCAACCGGAGTTGGTATTTCTGGGAAATATTTTTCTTCTCGACCAACCGGAGTTGGTGGATTTTCTTCCCAACTGACCGGAGTTGGTATTTATGGGAAATATTTTTCTTCCCGACCAACCGGAGTTGGTGGATTTTCATCCCAACCAATCGTAGTTGGTATTTCTGGGAAATATTTTTCTTCCCGACCAATCGGAGTTGGTGGATTTTCTTCCCAACCAACCGGAGTTGGTATTTCTAGGAAATATTTTTCTTCCCGACCAACCGGAGTTGGTGGGTTTTCTTCCCAACCAACCGGAGTTGGTATTTCTAGGAAATATTTTTCTTCCCGAATAACCGGAGTTCGTGGATTTTCTTCCCAACCAACCGGAGTTGGTATTTCTGGGAAATATTTTTCTTCCCGACCAACCGGAGTTGGTGGATTTTCTTCCCAACCAACCGGAGTTGATATTTCTGGGAAATATTTATATTCCCGACCAACCGGAGTTGGTGGATTTTCTTCCCAACCAAACAGAGTTGGTATTTATGGGAAATATTTTTATTCTCGATCAACCGGAGTTAGTGGATTTTTCTGAGTTGTGTGTAGCACTAGTATTCCGCGAAAAAATTTCAACAAAAGGAGAGAATTGGGTAGAATATTCACATTTTATTCATACTGATGAAATTGCATTACATGAGGGTTTACATTACTGATAATATTTGCGCAGGTGCTCTGCATTCCATGCATTCTTAAACTCCTCCCCTTCTAATGTTTCTATTCTGTAAGTTCCTGGTCGAACAACTTCTGTAACTCGGTAAGGTCCATGCCAGTTCGCTTCCTGTTTGTTGTGCTTTTGAATCACTTTCTTTAGCACATAGTCTCCTTCTTTCAGGTCGCACTTCTTCACTCTCTTGTTGTAGAACAAAGTTGTTCGTTGCTGGTAAGCAACATTCCTGATGGTTGCTTCTTCTCTAACTTCCTCGAGCATGTCCAAGTCTAACCTTCTCATTAAATCGCTGATAGGGGAGTTGAAGTTCAACACTCAGTGTGTTGGGAGGCCCAACTTGGCAGGTATAACAGCTTCACTTCCAAATGCCAGCATATATGGACATTCTCCAGTTGCTGCTCGGGGAGTAGTACGATAAGCCCATAGTACTGAATGTAGCTCGTTGATCCAGTTTGCTTTCGCGTCATTCAGTCTATTCTTCAAGCCATTTAGCAGCGTTCTATTTGTCACTTCAGTTTGTCCATTGATTTGGGGATGGCCTGGTGCCGAGTGGATTTTCAAGATATTTGACTGATGACAATAGGCAGCGAACTCCTCGTTGTCAAATTGTGTTCCATGGTCGGTGATGAATGCATGGGGAAGACCATACTACAAATGATATTTTTCTAAATAAATTGGTACACCTTTTCGTACTTCATGTCGACAAGAGGCTCGACTTCAACCCATTTAGTAAAGTAATCCACTGCGACGACGAGATATTTAAATGTTCCTCTAGTCATTGGAAGTGGCCCAACCAAGTCAATTCTCCACATGGAAAATGGCCAAGGGGAAGTAATGGTTGTCAACAATGCTTGGGAAGTTCTTCGGATAGTGGAGAAGCGTTGACACTTGTCACATTTCTTGGCATAGGCTATACAATCATCCCTCATCGTTGGCCAATAGTATCCTTGCATCATCACTCTTTACAAAAGTGTTCGACCTGCTACATGGGCTCCACAGGACCCTTCATGGACCTCTTCAATCAAATCGTTCACCTCGGAGGGATGCACACATCTTTGCAAACCTGCCATAATTCCTCGTCTATATAGAACACCATTAGTCAGTACATAACGAGCAACTTTAAACTTTAATTTCTTGGCTGCGAGTTTGTCAATCGGTAATTCTCCCTCCTCAATATATGCCCTGATGGGATCCATTCAAGATGGCCCTAAATCAAGGGTAATAAAATTCATCGTCAGATCTTCATCTATGCTCCGACCAGCTAGAACTTCAATTGGGATTATTCTTCATAGCTCGGTACGAGTAGCCGATGCTAGTCGAGCTAAAGCGTCTGCTCTTGCATTCTCTATTCTTGGTATTCTGACCAGTTGAACCGTAACAAATTTCGATACCAATTCCATTGCCTTTGCATGGTACTTAATCATCAATTCTCCTTTTGCTGTATATACACCAAGCATTTGGTTTACAATCAACTGTGGGTCACTGCATACGATTACCTGCTCTGCCTTCATGGTTTTTGCCAGACTAAGACCTACAATCATCGCTTCATATTCGGCCTCATTATTAGAAGCTTGAAATTAAAGGCGCAGAGCATATTCTATATCAACCTCGTCTGGACTTTTCAATACAATCCCAGCTCCACTACCTGAGGTGTATGATGAGCCATCCACATATAGGTTCCATACAGGTATTTCTTCCTGAAACTTCTTATTGGATAAAGTTCCTCGATGGAATATTTGTTGCTCCTTTATCTCCATTTCTACTACACCTCGCTGCTCGTCGACCTTATCTTTTTGCTCTCCGACCAACTTAAGTTGATCGGAGTTTAAATTTGATGATCCTGTAACATCCACAGGTTGGTCGGTGTTCAGCTATTGCTTGTCCTTTTAGTGACGATCTAGGTTCATAAATTATATCATATTCACCGAGTTCTATTTCCCAATACATCAATCTCCCTAATTTTTCTAGTTTATGAAGAGCTTGCCTCAACGGCATATCGGTATATACGACTATAGTATGAGCTTGGAAGTATGGCTTCATTCTTCTACTCGCTTCGATCAGTGCCAGTGCTAACTTTTCCAATTTTGGATATCTGATCTCTGCTCCTCGGAAGGCCTTACTAGTGTAATAAATTAGTTTTTGTACTCCATCCTCTACTCTTATTAATGTCGAGCTAATTGCATTTTTTGAAACCGCCTGATACAAGTACAACCTTTCTCCCATCACCGGTCTGGACAACAGTGGAGGTGCTCCCAAATATTTCTTCAATTCTTAAAAAGCTTTCTCGCATTCTTCATTCCATTCAAAAGTCTTTCGGAGCATTTTGAAGAATGCGAGGCATCTATCAGTTGCTCGCGATACAAATCTGTTAAGTGCTGCTACTCGCCCTGTAAGACTTTGCACTTCTTTCTTCGTCGTTGGAGATCGTAGTCCCAATAGAGCTTTGATCTTTTCAGGGTTTGCTTCAATGCCTCGTTGATTGACAATATACCCGAGAAATATGCCTTCTCGTACTCCAAATATGCACTTAGTCGGATTCAACTTCATTTGATATTTATCAAATTGATCAAAGGTCTGGCCTAAGTCAACTAGATGGTCAGCAGCTTGCTTGCTCTTTGTCAGCATATCATCAACATAAACTTCCATATTGCAACTAATTTGCTCTGCAAACACCTTGTTCATCAACCGCTGATATATTGCACCTTCATTTTTCAAACCAAAAGGCATAACATTATAACAATAAGTTCTCCTAGGGGTAATGAAAGAAGTACTCTCCCTGTCTTTAGGTTTCATTTTAATTTAGTTGTAACCAGAATAAGCATCCATGAAGCTCAACAGCTCGTGTCCCGAGGTAGCATCCACTAATTGATCAATTTGGGGCAAGGGAAAATGATCCTTTGGACATGCCTTGTTGAGGTCGGTGAAGTCTACACACATCCTCCATTTGTTGTTCTTCTTTTTCACCATCACTGCATTTGCTAACCAGTCTAGATATTTAACATCTTTAATAAAGCAAGCTTTCTAGAGCTTCTCGACCTCCTCCTGTATAGCTTGGTTCTTCTCGGGGCTGAACACTCTTCTTCTTTGCTTCACTGGCTTGATCTCCTTATTCACATTGAGCTCGTGACATAAGAAATTTGGGTCTATTTCGGGCATATCCTCATGACTCCAAGCAAAAGTTTGTTTTCTGATTTTTAAGAAAACTATCAACTCCTATTTTAGTGAGGCATCTAACGACGAACCTATCTGAGTTGTTCGTTCAGGGTGCTCGTCGTCCAGAATGATGTTTTCAGTAGCTTCCACCACCTGACCTTTCACGAGTTGTGACTCGTCTCTAGGATCCAATGTTTCAATTTCTGCACCCTCATCCACCTGATAGGTAGTAGTCTTTTTCCTAGATCCCTCCAGTTCCTCATGCTCGATAGATGAATAGTAGCATTCCCGAGCTACTTTTTGATCACCCTTCATAACTCCTACTCCAAAATTGGTTGGAAATTTTAAGCATTGATGTACCGTAGATGGTACTGCTTCGAACTTCTTCAATCCTACTCTTCCCATGATGATATTGTAGGCTGATTGAACATTCTTATCCATCACGAAGAAGCGTACTCTTTCTGTTAGACAAGCAGTCCATGTACCAATGTACATATCCAACTTGATCGTCCCAAGTGGAAAAACTTTCTCACCAGCAAAACCGAGGAGGGGCCTATGATAAGGCTCCAACTGAGACAACTTTAGATTTAAGCTGTCGAAGCACGAGTAGAACATAATATCAGCCGAGCTACCATTATCAACCAGTACTCTCAAGATCATCACTTCCTTCATTCTCATTTTGATCACCAATGGGTCATCATGAGGATACAACACACCTGCGAGGTCATTTTTTGAGAAACCGATGACTAGTTTTTCTTTGTTGACCTTCCTCGGGCGATCATCTTCAGCCAAGTTTATTCGTTGAATATATGAACAGGCTTGAGCCTTATTGAGGTAAGCTTTTCTTTCTGGAGTAAGATCTCCACCTCCTGTATCTCCACCTGTAATCACATTGCAATCAAATGATCCAAAACGTATTGAAAATACCTCACATTCTGGCTGCCTTGGTCTTTTGGGAAGATCGGGGTCGTCTTCTGGATCATCTTCATGGTCTCTTTTCTTGTTCTCCTATGCTCGACGAGGAGATCTAGACCTCTCTCTTGCTCGATCATTGTTTCTTCTTTCATTTCTACGATCAACATACTATGCCAGTTTTCCTTGTCTAATGAGTGCTTCGATCTCATTCTGAAGAGCTATGCAATTTTTGGTCATGTGGCCATGATCCTTGTGGAACTCGCAATATTTGGACTTATTCCTCTTGTCAGGGTCTGACTTCATTTTCTCTGGCCAGTTTAACTCCTCACTGTTCTTGATTTCTTCTAGAACATGGTTGATGTCTACCTTCAAAGGAGTATAATTTTCAAATTTCTTCAATACCTCCCATGATGGCTTTGTTTTTGAGTGTTTGTCACCACCATTGTTCTTATGCTCTTTCTTTTTGGCCTTATCAACCTCCATCTTGATCTCTTTGGTATCCATATTCTTCTTTGCTGCCATAGCCTCCTTGGCATTCATGATCTTGGCCGCTTTTGCCATCAATTCTGACATGGTTCTGGGTGGATCTTTAGCCAAAGTGTAGTACAACTTGTTGGGCAACAGCCCACTCATCAGAGCAGTAATCGCTGTCTTTTCCTCATAATCAATAACTTCGAGTTTCTCGTTATTGAAACGAGTTATATAATCCCTGATACTCTCACCTGCCTTTTGTCTAACACTTAACAAGTGTGCTACTCGTTTAACATGTTTTGCTCCAAAACAGAAGTTTCCAATGAAGAGCTCGGCCAGTTGAAAGAAAGTTGAAACCTTACCCCGAGGAAGATTATTGTACCATATTTGAGCAGATCTTGTAAGAGTTACCGAGAATGCCCTGCATCTCATTTCATCTGGCACAGCATAGATATCAACAGCAAATTAGTATTGCTCTATATGAAGGACAGGGTAGGTTTTTCCATCATATTTAGGAGTTACAACAGGTGCTTTAAACTTTGATGGTGTGGGAAAATCCATAATTGATTGGACAAAAGGTGTCCCTTGGACAAAATTTCTTTGTAGAGGATTCTTGGCCTGTGCCATTTCCCCTAATCTATTGTCCAACCTCTGAATAAAGCCTTTCCACGCATCATTTCCCTCCTCGGGCCTATTGGTTCGAGCAATTGATCATGTTGAAGTCACTTCCTGGGATCCATCTTGTCGAGCAACTGGTTGTGATTGGGCAGAACCCTCTCTCAAATCAAATGGTCGTCGAAAGTTTCTCGACACAGCCTTAGGAGGACTTTTATTCTTCCTAAGGCCCAATCGATCAAAAGGAGAGACCCTACTTAATCTTTCCAGTGCACTGGTCCTTTCTGGAGAGAGAGTGGTGTGTTGTTCAGTATCTGTGGCTTGTATTGACGAAGTTCGACCCGGTTGATAAGAAAAATATTCAGATTTCTCAGTGCGATATGAATCGCTTTGCCTAATGTGTGAAGAAAGTAAACGAGTATTTCTTTGAACACTTCGTTGTCCTGAATAGGTTGATGCTTTACCCTAGATAGTTTGCATGAGTTGTCGCATTGTTTCTTGCATGGCTGTTTGACCTTGAGCCAAACTGGCCATGATTCCAGCCAGATCTTGGATATTTGAAGGAGCAGATGGATTTGGGGGGTTTCCAGCATTTCGATTGCTGGATTCAGGATTGTCAGCCATTGGTGATGAATTATTTTTGGTGAAAAATGAAAATTACAGTCGTTTCCCACAAACGACGCCAATCTGTTGATGTAAAAAATTAGATTATCTCTAATTGTTTAATCACAGATAAAAAATAAATAAGACAAGAGATTTTAAAGTGGTTCAGCCTTGAACGAATGGCCTACGTCCACTGTTTGTGTTATTATTAACTGTTTGGGAATTCTCGAGGTAGGATTTATCTCCAGAAATTCCGGTCTCCTTACAATGAGGATGATACAATGTATTTATAGCCATGAGGTTATGCATGTGAATGGGTAATACATAGATGTTCAATAAGCGTATACATCCATATGATAATAATCAGCATTTAATGCGCATTAATCCTCTTAATTGTCTGATAATAAATGCTCTGATCGAGGTGCAGCTCGGACCGCTTAAGCTGCTCGGACCGCCTAAGTATCTCGGTATCCATGAGTTGCTCGGTGCAATAAAGTTCCTCGGTGAGCATCTACCGCTTGGAGTATATGAGTTGGTCGGGGAAATTGAGTTCCTCGAAGTCAAGGTATTGTTCAGAAATATTTGTTAGTGCCATGTAGATTGACACGTGTCTCCACTTAACTGAGCCATGTCAGCAGACTAAATTTTGTATCAACAATGTTAAAAAGTGAATAGTAAATATTAGTTTTCGAGTGTCAGATTAATATTTACATGGATTATATTTTCTTACGAGACTAAGTATATGAGTGGATTATTTTTAATTACATGTCGCAAGTTGGGTAAAGCGACAAAGGAAATATTTTAAATTGGAAAATACCCGTATTGAGCTGTTGGGTCAAAATAGTGAATTTTAGTTAAGTGACTCGGATGGAGATTTCGACTGCGCCATTGGGTTCGGAATGGCCGAGATAGTCCAAATAGAGTACCCGAGAATAATATTTGGGTTCCGGGCATTTTTGGACTAGTAGGGACTCATAAATGAGTACACGAGTCATTTAACAATTGGGTATATACCTAATTTCAGAATTTAAAGAGGTGGAGCCCTCATTTCCCCCAAATATCATCCCTAAGAGAGAGAGAGAGAGAAGATAGAATGAAGAGAAGAAATAAGAAGAAAGAAATGAGAAGAAAAGAAGAGATTTCCGACCAAAATTCGCGGGATTCCACTCGTGGTCGTCAGATTTAATCCACGAGGCAAGTGTTTAACTTGCTTTATAATTTATTGTGTTAATTTCTCGTATTTTAGTTGGTGTAAAACTAAAGATTTTCGGGTTGAAATTTCGTGGATCAAATGGGTTTTCGGAAGATTAAAACGGATATAACTCGATTAATACCCAATTTGAGAAACTTGGAATTTATTGAAATAAATTGTTGGTTATGGGTTCTAGGATGATTCGAACCCTTTTTATATGTGTATTTATGGTTGTTTGAGGTTGGATGATGATGAGAGAGGAGATAAAAAAAAGCTTGTAGGTGCTTTAATGGAGGTTTAAATTTTTGGAGAAGAAGGTGAACAGTGATTAAGGTCACTTCCGGACTATTTCGGACAGGTAGACAGCCAATTCAACTCTCGATCAAAACATAAAAGTTGTAAATCTTTTCGATACGGTCGCGTGGACACTGACCACGTATTTTTCTGATTTTTCTTCAAATTGTTATGATTTTTATAAGATGGCAGTTCCGAGGTGAAATCACCAACTCGAAAATTCACTCGGAAATTGGAAAAAAACAAAGGCTAAAATTGTCTGGAGATAAATATTTGGGGTTCCTAAAAATAGTGTGGGGACTTCTAAATATTTTTTTTTAGTAAGGCGTGTATTTTGGATTAGTTGAAAGTAAAATCCAAGATTTACCCAAATAGGGGTGTTCGTGAGGATAATACTTAAAGAGATATTTAGGTGTGATTTGAATATTAAATAAGGGAATACGTATTGGGGTATTTTAATTGTATGACGGATTATATTATTGCGAATGAGAATATTCGAGGCTATTGTAAGTAGATAAGTAAGAAATAAATACTTCAACTTTATTATAAGTGTTCGGGAACTTTATAAAGGTACAAGGGGTTTCTTAACCAAGGTGCAATAGTGCTATATATTGATATATAAATTGATGTGTACGCATAAAGAGAATAATGTGTTTATATTGAAATCTTGTTTGGTGTATTATATGGATAACTAATATACTTGTTGCGAATAGTATATTGTATATATATGAGATGAGATATCATATAACCTAACCCTGTATAAAAAGGAGAAGAATGAATAAAGTGATATACTCCTTCCGGTAGATTTATATCCGTATTTATATGAATATGGATCATAGGTTCTAATGAGAACTATTAATAAATACGGGATGGTATAAATGTGGTATGTACTTAAGGTATAATGGATCCCGATGATCAACATTGTTACGTAGTAGTGTATCAGGGGGGGTTCCTTGTTTGGATTTCGCTTCGCTAGACACCCCACGCACGAACGTAACGTAATGTTGGGAATGGGGAGAAGTTTAGTCCTTAGTACTCGAATTTATGAGGATTATTAGTAGATGGGTAAATACATTAGTTAGGAAGGGTAGTTTAACTAGGTTGTTTTAAAAGGTATGCGATAGTTGTGCACTATTAAAAGATGGGTGAGGTGTATCTCATGTGAGAGCGATACCAGTTTAAATATGAGAAATATCATATTTGAAAATATGGATTTTAAGCACTTGCTAAAATATTTTCAAAACTCGGGCTCTGACCCGTTTTCTCTATTTTTCCCTCTCTTGCTATATCTATATATATATATAGGTGTCCAGACACAGGGACGCCTGTATGATGATTCTTTTGAGTCAGACGTTTGCTGCAGCAGCTGTGGATGCAAGCAGGTTTATTATAGACGCTTCTATCATTGAGATCTAGATAGGAGGCATTGTAGAAATATTCGGGCTTATGGCCCAACTGTACTCATTTATTCTTTTATCGCCTTTTAGTGCGGCATTCGATTTGGTTGCATTATTGTACCGAGTGTTCGGTCATTTTATTTTATTTTATTTTATTTTATTTCAGTTGATGCATATAAACTGTTGTAATTGTTTTATCTAAATTGTTTGGTTAAAAAGATCAGTTAAACTTTTTTTTTTGACACCGGCCTAATTGGCTATTAGTAATTAAATTGGCTTTCGACAGTGATGCTAAGAATGAACCATATGAGATCCCTGTTTTAATTTGATATAGGAGTGATCGCCCGGTATTTTATTAGGCGGGGTGTCACACTTATATATATAAATCCTAATTTCACCTAAACTTGAAATTTATGCTTAAAATTAAATAAAAACAAGGGTTTCAGAACCCCTCATATAATTTCCCTTTCATGATGAAATTGATATAGTATTCACATGATTTAATCTGTGATTATGGTTTAATTAAGATAATAATTAGTGAATTCAAATAAATTAGTTGTTTCTTTCATATTATGGGTTTGGTTAATGCAAAATTGGCCTTGTAATGAATTATATTTGTAGATTGTAATTATTCCATGATTTGAATTAGGTTATTATTAAGAATTAGTTTGATACTTACCATATTACATCCTTACATCTTGTTACATATGTTTTTATTGATTATTTACATGTTAAGAATGATATTTAAATAATTTTAAAATTTTATATACTTTAATATTAGCACTTGATCAACCCTAGTGTTATAATATACGATTTATATTAACAAGAGACGAAAATAAAATTCTTTGTGCTTCATATTTTGGTGTCATATATTGGTTATACTCTCCCGATCCCAATTTAACAATGATGCATTCCTATTTGGTTCGAACCGCCCAAAGTAACAATCTTAGACATGTCCTTCTTGATGGGCACCCCTCGAGTGGAGGATGTGATGGAGCTTTCTTTACCTGTCCAGTATGTAGTTTATGTCTGGGGAGAATACTTGACAAAAGCATTCAACCACACTATAATGACTCCAGAAGCGTTACAAGATCATTTTTTCCATTCTTTTTTTGTCGAGTCAAAAGTCGCCTGGTATCTTGAAACCTCTTTGCTTGTGGCGGCACTTCTCTTGATAGAGTTATGCATTTTTGAGTGGGCTGTGTGCGTCTAGTATGTTTTTGATGAAACAATAAATTTGAGAAGTAGATGTGTTGAATTCGAAAATTATTTACAATTCTTAGAAGGATAAATGTGGCCAACGAAATAATTTTCATTTTTCTTTTACTTTCAAACGATGATTATTAGTTTGAAACGAATGAAATATATAGAAAGTTTGCAATAGTTTTGGCACAAAAAAATGTAATATTGGAAAGAATGGGAGTCCATGGAAAGTGGGAAATAAAGATCCTCAATATACTTTTATGTGGCTTATATCATTGTATTTTTCGTCAACTTAACATTAAAAGAATGCTCTACAATGAAATTTGACTGCTTAAATAACACAATGGAAAGTTTATATGGTATTTTACTACTAAAGCCTATTTTAAATTGGATCGATATATAATTCAATTAATATTTTACTCTAGTATGGGATTTGGGGTTCAAAGGTAGAGGAAAGGAAGAAGAAGAAGAAGAAGAAGAAGAAGAAGAAGAAGAAGAAGAAGAAGAAGAAGAAGGTAATTACATACAACTTTAATTAGGGCTAAACTGATCAATCCAAAAGTTACACACTATAATTACATAAACTATCACTTAAATATATTATAAAATTTCGTGATGTGAGAGAGTGATTTCGTTATTCCCTTAGTAAACAAATTTAATTTACCATCACTAATGTACCAATGTTGACCATTATAACCTCCTACATTCTCATATGCCACCATTAACTTCAACACCACATATTCCATCTACCACCATTTTACTCTTCTATCACCACTACTTAGAGCCAAGAGTTAGTTCGGAGTCTCAGAATAATCCAATGTTTGTTTTTCATTATAACCATTTTGCAATTTTAACACAATTCAATAATAATTTTTTAATAATAAATTAGAGTTAGGGATGACAATTTCATCTGAACCGTCAGTGGTCTTTTTAGGTTTGAGAAAAATCACAAAGCAAATGGGGTTCGATTTTAGATTTAAAAAACTCGGTCGAACCCGGTTATACATATTTTAGCAAAAACATTATATAAATATATTTAACATGAAATGCTTTTAGATTAATATATTTAACTTATGGGTGTTTTATTCCCACCTAAAAAAATTTCTACACACTTTAAAAAGGTTTTTAGTTAAATAAAAATGGAAGTTATAGAAGGAAAAATGGAGTTCAAATTAAAACACCCTTAAATTATATTTCTCCATTAATTATACAAGTTTTTGATCATGCATTATACAAAAATAGTAAATGATAAAAGTTAAAAAAAATATATAACTTTAGTAAATATGTCGGATAAGGTGACGGTCGGGGTCAGATCAGGGTCAGGTTTGAGTTTGGTGTATAAACGTGTAATCAGTATGAACTATAGCTCCTTTCTTTAATTGTCGGTTTGAGATTTTACAAAAATGTCTCAAAATCGAGTTGCCTTAAAGTTATAAACTACAATTCTCATCTTCTTATTATATATACCTACTAGCATGCAGGCCACGCGATGCGTGGTCGAATTTATTTAAATCGTATTATTTTAATTCAATTGCTAAGGATAAATTACAATTATAAATAATAGATATAAATTAAATTAGAACAAAATCAATAAATCAAAAACTTTATAATTACACATGGGATGAAGTTAAAAAAAATCCCCACTTTTTTATTTTGACTAAAACCCATACACATGAAAGAAACTATACAATTATTTTAAAGTGACCGTATATGAGTAATGAAAAAACCCAGTCAAATGTTCCTACCGGATATTGGCATATCCCAAGAAGATGATGAGTCCCGTTCTTTAACACTTTGCAAAGCCAAAGAAGATGATGAGTTCCAGTTCCAATTTAGAACTTGTTCCAAAATTCTTGCAAATGATTAATTTTCTTGTTTAAAACATACTCATGTCCCCAACCACCACCAGAGACACCACGACTGCAACCAAAATGTCTATTGGAACTCAAAACATTATTCTTTTATGGACACATGTGACAACACAATTACACTACACCTGAGAAATCAATAAAAAAAACTTTATCTAATTATTTAACTTTTCCATTGTGGATAATAAATTTTCATTCATATTTATCCACCATGTGAACAATAAACCAATATATGTGTACCCAATTCTTTGATGGTCTCCTAAATTTTTTTTATTCATTAATTTTAACAGGTAGATCATCATAACAGGATTATCTCATTTTAAGCAGAGTATCTCTATGAACTGTCATATTAGTGGATATATTCTGTTACAAGTAATACATAGCATAAACATGACTATGAAAAGATTACCTAGAAAACATACCCTTGTACCTATCAAGTAGTCATTGATTTATTCCATTCAAAATTGAATATCATAAGGGAAAATGATGTATCCATGGAAATTGTGCATCGAAAATTTACCGAATATGCTTTAACAACATTATATTATGATGTGAGTCCCATCAAAATACAAATTGTTAAATCACAATTTTGATAATTTTTGGGATAAGTGTATCATGATCCTATCATAAGAGAGAACCTTTAGAGATAGCGGTCACATATTGCCCCACACACGCATGCTTTAAAAGTTTTTGCAACTCCACATCTTGAATTATCCCAATTGGGTTTTTAGGGCCATCATGAATATTCTTTGGTTGATATTTTTATTAAAATCCATGGATTTTTAAAAATAAATTATACAATTCTTTCAATGGAAATCAATTAATGGACTGATAGAGAAATTTTAGAGATAGCGGTGGATGTGGCTTAATTATGGAAATCAATTGTTGTGTGTGTGTGTGTATAACTATCGGTGTGAATGATATACTCACAATAAGACCTTGTAGCCTAGTGGTAACTTTTGAGTCCCCTTTAGGGGAGGTCATGGGTTCAAGTCCCACTAAGGGAATTTAAGAGGATTTGGAGTATTTATACCTAAATAGATATATAATTATTATATTATATATCAAGACTTGGGACTTGGGACTTGGGCTTGGGTCCTAATAATTAGTTAATTTTAATTTCGTCATTATATAATTTTATTTAATTTAATTTTAATTAATATTAAAAATCATTTTATTTAATTAATTAAAAATTATTTTATGATTAAACTTAAAACACATTTTTCTTAATTAGCCGTTGGGAGTGGTTTAGTAGGAGAAGTGGTAACCCACGTTTTGGGGGGAGTGGGTGGTTTCTGCATCCCTTTATATGAGGGATATGCAGATCAATTTCTAATCACTTTTTCAATCTCTCTCTCTCTCTCTCAAAAACGTCCTTCTTCATACTCCAATTCTGGGCATAATCTCTTGTAGTTTTAAAGTCATCCATTGAGTGCTTCAATCGGATGAATTGTGCTGTTGAATCCTGGGGACAGTTATCTGAGGCTCGAAGCATCACTGATTAATGTGAGGGCGATATTTCTGTCTTAGGACTGTGTGTCTAACACACACCTCAGCATCCAGATAAGTCATTCCAATTTATTATTATCCTTTTAGTTTTCCCGTATACGCATATAACAATCTAAGACAGAAATAAATTTTTATATTCGTACAATGAGAAAATTTGATCCTGCTGCTATCGCCTCTGCTAGGCCTGAAAAATTTGTTGGTTTGAATTTTAAACGTTGGCAAAAAAAATGCAATTTTATCTGACCCTGTTGGAACTCGATCACACGTTAGAAGTTAAGGAAGATAATTCTGAAGAGATCGAACCTGCAAAAACTGCTGTTAATCAACTTTGGGAAAAATCTGATTTTATGTGCAAAAATCATATTCTGAACAATTTGGATGATGCCCTGTATGATATTTATTTTTATGTCCCCACTGCTAGAGAGTTATGGTTGATGTTAGATAAGAAATATAAAACTGAAGATGCTGGAAGTAAGAAATTTGTTGTTAGTCGTTTTCTGGATTTTAAAATGGTTAACGAAAAATCTGTTTTGTCACAATTAGAGGAACTTCAAGTCATTATTCATGAAATTCATGCCGAGGGTATGTCAATTAGTGAGGGTTTTCAAGTCGCATCTGTTATTGAGAAACTTTCCCCTTTAGAAATGGCCTTAAACATAAACATAAAGATATGACTATGGAAGATCTCACTGTTAGACTTAGAATTGAAGAGGATAATTGCGTTAAGGAAAAAAGAGACGTTGCCACGGCTATGGCTGCCAAAGAAAAAATTGCTGAAAGTAGTGGGGGGACCAAAAATCAGTTTAAGCCAAATAAGTACCAACATAAATTTAAGGGAAAAGGAAAAGCACCAAATAATGCTAAGAAACCTAAAGGTGGGATTAAGAAATTCGGGGGAGACTGTTTTGTTTTTGGTAAACCTGGACATCGAGCCCAAGACTGCTTCAAAAGGAAAAATAATGAGAATTTCAAAAAACCTAATGGGGGTGCACAAGCTTCAATTGTTGAAACTGATAATTTTTCTGCTGTTATTTCAGAGGCACACCTGGTTAGCAACATTAAGGTCTGGTGGGTGGACATTGGGGCCACCCGACACATCTGTGGAGACAGGAGTATTTTTTCCCACTACAAGGTGGTGGGAAGTGATGAAAATCTCTACATGGGCAATTCTTCAGTAGTTGCTGTTGCTGGAAAAAGGAAGGTGGATTTAAAATTCACTTCTGGAAAAGTCCTGACGTTGAACGAGGTGTTGCACGTACCCGGCATTAGAAAAAACTTGGTCTCTGGATCGCTGTTGAGTAAAAAGGGTTTTAAAATGGTTTTTGAATCTGATCAGTTTGTTTTATCTAAAAATGGGGTGTTTGTGGGAAAGGGTTACATGTGTGAGGGATTATTCAAATTAAATGTAACCGTTGACTCTGTTTTTAATGTAGTTAATTATTCTGCTTATCTCTCTGATTCCTTATATTTATGGCATAGTAGACTTGGACATGTTAATTTTGCTTCACTTAGAAGATTAATGAATTTAGGAGATATTCCTAAACTGCGTGCAAATGTCGAACACAAATGTGAAATATGTGTTGAATCAAAATTCAAAAGAAAAACTTTTCAAAGTATAAAACGCTCTACTGAAATTTTGGGATTAATTCATACTGATTTGTGTGACTTAAAAGGAATTCAAACAAGGGGTGGGAAAAAATATTTTATCACCTTTATAGATGATCACACGAAATTCTGTTATGTGTATCTTTTGAGATCTAAGGATGAAGCACTTGAGAAATTCAAACTATATAAAACATAAGTTGAAAATCAACTAAATCAAAAAATTAAAATTGTGAGATCAGATAGAGGGGGAGAATATTCTGAGATTTTAATGATTTTTGTAAAATACATGGCATAATACATCAAACTACGGCACCTTATTATCCACAACAAAATGGTGTGGCGGAACGTAAAAATCAAACGCTAAAGGATATGGTAAATGTTATGTTAAACAGCTCGGGTCTTCCTCACAATTTATGGGGTGAAGTGGTACTTTCAGCTTGCTATATTTTAAACAAAATTCCCCCTAAGAAATCTGATAAATCTCCTTATGAATTATGTAAAGGAAGAAAGCCTTCATATAAATACTTAAAAGTATGGGGGTGTTTAGCAAAATTCGTTCTGCCTCCACCAAAACGAACTAAACTCGGACCTAAAACTGTTGATTGTGTATTTATAGGAAATGCTCAAAACAGTAGTGCATATAGGTTCCCTGTGTTTAAATCAGATGTAGATAGTGTATCTACAAATACTATTATTGAATCTCGTGATGCAGAATTTTTTGAACATATTTTTCCACATAATCCCACTACTAGACTTGAGGATGCTCCTTCGAACATATATATGCCATCTAGTAGTAGGCAAGAGAATGATATGGAAATACAAGAAGTTAAGAAAAGTAAAAGACGTAAAATAGATAAATCTTTTGGGCCTGATTATATTTCATTTTTGTCCGAGGGGGATCCTCAATCTTATCACGATGCTCTTATCTCTCCCGAAGCTCCATTTTGGAAAGAGGCTGTTAATAGTGAAATAGAATCTATTATGCAAAATCACACTTGGGATTTAGTTAGCTTGCCACCAGGTTGTAAAACCATAGGGTGTAAATGGATTTTTAAAAGAAAAATGAAACCTGATGGATCCATAGAAAAATATAAGGCTAGGTTAGTAGCCAAAGAATATAAACAAAAGGAGGGAATCGATTTCTTTGACACTTATTCTCCGGTTATGTGAATTACTTCTATTAGAATTCTAATTTCCCTCACATCCATCTATAAACTGGAAATTCATCAAATGGATGTTAAAACAGCTTTTTTTAAATGGGGAATTAGAAGAGGAAATTTATATGGATCAACCGGAAGGATTTGTTGTGAAGGGATTAGAGAACAAAGTTTGCAAGCTAGTTAAATCCTTATATGGACTAAAACAAGCCCTTAAGTAGTGGCATAAAAAATTTGATCAAGTAATGATTAATTATGGATTTAAAATAAATGAATCTGATAAATGTGTGTATTTTAAGTGTCATAGAGATGCTTGTGTGATTGTTTGCCTATACGTTGATGATATGTTAATATTTGGATCACATATGAGTATTATAAAAACCAATAAGAAGATGTTATGTGAATAATTTGATATGAAAGACTTGGGAGTTGCAGATTTTATTTTGGGAATAAAAATAATACGAGATTCTGTGGGAATCAAATTATCACAATCACATTATATAGAAAGTGTGTTAAGGAAATTCAATCAATATGAATCTACTCCTGTTAGAACTCCTTATGATCCAAATAGTAAACTAAAGAAAAACAAGGGAGAACCTGTGTCACAACTTGAATATTCAAGAATTATTGGTTGCCTAATGTACATTATGAACTGCACCAGACCTGATATTGCATATGCTGTAGGGAGATTGAGTAGATATACTTGTAATCCTAATAATGATCACTGGAATGCACTTATTAGAGTTTTGAGATACTTGAAATTTACTTTGGATTGTGCTTTATATTATGTCTCATATCCTGCTGTGATTGAAGGTTATGATGCTAATTGGATTTCAGACTCAGAGGAATCCAAATCTACAAGTGGATATGTATTCACATTAGGCGGGGCTGCCGTATCGTGGAAATCCTCAAAACATACATGCATTGCAAGATCAACAATGGATTCTGAATTCATAGCTTTAGACAAAGAAGGTGAAGAAGCCAAGTGTCTGAGAACATTTCTAGCAGACATTCCAATGTGGCCTAAACCTGTACCTGCGGTACTTATACACTGTGATTGCCAAGCGGCAATAGCAAAAGCAAGCAACAAGTACTATAATGGAAAGTCAAGACATATTCATCGCAGGTATAACAGTGTGAGACAACTCATATCTAATGGCATTATAACCATTGACTTTGTAAGGTCAAATGATAATTTAGCAGATCCATTGACCAAAGGGTTGTCAAGAGATATCATTTACAAAACATCGAGGGGGATGGGCTTAAAGCCTAATGAGTAAAATCATCATGATGGAGACCCAACCTATCTGAATGGAGATCCCAGGATATAGGTTCCATGTGAAAACTAATTGTGGATGATTATATGTGAGCGCTATAAAGACTTATCATTGTCTTATCCCTATGGTGTTATTAATAATAACAATAGTAGTGCTACCTGTAATGAGAAATGTTGAGCTAAACTCTTAATGAATCTATGGCTTGAATTTTCAAGCGGGATGTGACAGGACATTCTTGATAGATTCACCTAAGTGAGTGTGGTAGTGGGGCCGCTACTTATGTGAATTGTGGCTGAATTCTCTAGAGCACTCATGATACTGGGATATAACTCATGACCTTAATGAGCAAAACTGTTGTGAACCACAAGTGTACTAAAGTGTCATGTGTGTAGTCTATTGAACTGGTTTACCAAAATAACTGGTCAGTTCAAGATATGTAATTCACTAAATAGTTTGTAAGCCCAATGGACATACAGTAAGCAAGGTTCAAGTCCAAAAGACACCTCTGCCTATTAATGACATTTTTATTGCCCAGAACTTTCTTTATTCTTTCTTCTCGTATCTCATTCATGTGGGGGATTGTTGTGTGTGTGTGTGTATAACTATTGGTGTGAATGATATACTCACAATAAGACCTTGTAGCCTAGTGGTAACTTTTGAGTCCTCTTTAGGGGAGGTCATGGGTTCAAGTCCCACTAAGGGAATTTAAGAGGATTTGGGGTATATATACCTAAATAGATATATAATTATTATATTATATATCAAGACTTGGGACTTGGGCTTGGGTCTTGGGTCCTAATAATTAGTTAATTTTAATTTCATCATTAAACAATTTTATTTAATTCAATTTTAATTAATATTAAAAATCATTTTATTTAATTAATTAAAAATTATTTTATGATTAAACTTAAAACACGTTTCTCTTAATTATCCGTTGGGAGTGGTTTAGTGGGAGAAGTGGTCACCCACGTTTTGGGGGGAGTGGGTGATTTCTGCATCCCTTTATATGAGGGATATGCAGATCAGTTTCTAATCACTTTTTGAATCTCTCTCTCTCTCTCTCTCTCTCTCAAAAACGTCCTTCTTCATACTCCAAGTCTGGGCATAATCTCTTGTGATTTTAAAGTCATCCATTGAGTGCTTCAATCGGATCAATTGTGCTGTTGAATCCTGGGGACAGTTATCTAAGGCTCGAAGCATCACTGATTAACGTGCGGGCGATATTTCTGTCTTAGGACTGTGTGTCTAACACACACCTCAGCATCCAGATAAGTCATTCCAATTTATTATTATCCTTTTAGTTTTTCCGTATACGCATATAACAGGTTACATTCCCTACATTGAATGGGATACACCGAATTTTCACTGGATCTTGCTTGGTAAGATTTGAATGTGGAGATGGTTTCAGTAGAACTCACGATCGGGGCTACCTCGTTGCCCTCGGTAATGACCTAGAAATTCTGAAGATTTCTCACACCAATAAGCCGAATACCATTATATATTAAATGAGCAGTAAAGAATCGATCATGACAAATAATGATCGGTCAACATGTGTTCGATACGCAAGATCTGCATTCACTCCCTGAAGAGGTGGGGGGTCAACATTTGGATTTGGGTTGCTGGGTGGGTTATATTTTTCGGAGAACCAACATTGTATTTGAGTAGATGGAATTGGATGACCCCAATAATTGTTGCCAACTCTGGTCGACACATGATTTCTGCCCTTTTATGAAGTTAAGCCATGAATGATCTCACAAGTTGAATAGGATGCCACAGCTTCGGCGATGGTCAGGATTCAAACTGTTAAGATTTTGATAATCAAAAATTCATTTTTTATGAGATATATTCATCGGATTCACTGTCATAAGTGAAGTATCAATTTAGAGAGAATACCCCATATTATATTCCAAATTTGAGATATAGTCCGTTTGAAGGTTTTGTCAAAAGGAGAGAACTGCTAGGACTTCTTGTTGGACTTTTAGATAGGATCAGAGTTGGTATTTTCCATTTGTCAGTTTGGGATCAAGCTATTCGGGTATACTATTCTCTTAGGCCATCTATAGGGGTGTATTGCAAAATAATGTAAATTTATATTTTTTTTCTAAGATTCTTCCTCTAATTTTTACAGTGGGACAATGCAAATGTGAACGTGGAGGAGATTAGGCGTTAAACATTTTACCGTCCAAATCTGGCCGGACGACTTTTTACCGTCTAGATTTTTCATCGGTTAACCCCTAGCCATTTATACTTGTAGCAAATTTAGCCGTTGTAATTAAATATTAATTATGCATTTACCCCCTATAAATAACATTTTCTCCTCTTCTATTTTTCATCATTATTACAAAATTATTCCTACAACATATTTTATCTCCTATATTTCACACTCCCAAAAATAATCCCAAAATTATTCATGTGGTGATAATTATTATTCAACACAAATAGACGAGAGAAGCGCAATCACCAAGAAGAATGAAGGAGACAAAATGCCAATCACACAACAAGACATGTACGTGGTTTAGCAAGAATGCCTACGTCCACGGCGGTGCAGTTAGTATTATTTCTATGTACTCCGGGGAGTGTTTACAGAGAATACAGTGCGTGTCTTATGCCCCAGACCTAGGGTTTATTATATACATGTTTATTTTCAGGGAGTGGGGGTGTTGGACTCCCCCACGGTTTCCATCTTCTCCTGGAACACCTCTTAACGAGAACATGGGAGAAGACTAAGTCATAAGCGAATTAATGTTAAGATATGAAGGGTTTGGACTTTGGGCCGCTTCAGTTGGGCTAGTCGTCCAGGCCCGTCATTCTAAATCCGTGTACCCACAATTGCCCCTAAGTTTGTTGGGCCACAATTTGGGCTCAATAAATTTAAATGATTTGTCATAATGGCTCCTTTGTACATCGTACAACTCTTCACAAAGATTGAGGACTGGATTAGGCGGCAATTACTTCGGGTCTTGTGCGCGATGATTAGCAACATTTAAAAGTCTTTTGGGCAAGGTTTCATAGTTTCCGTTTTAAGCTCCTCAGTGTTCTTCTATCTTCTGCAAACTTTCTGCAAGTTTTAGCAATTTGTGCCCTCTTCTCCAGATCTTCATTTTCCTTGTTTTCGATCTCCCTCGTCGTTTGGACTTGTGTTCTTGCACTGTCCAAGTCAAGCTCTCATCTCGTAAGTCTCTTTTGCTTTTTCTCTGTGCTTTCTCTGAATTTGTAGTTTAGGGTTTACAAATGGCAAAGATAGGTAACAGATCATTGTCCGAGTTTAGGAAGTTTTACAATATCCCAGAGTGGGTGGAGATTGAGTGCGCCTCTCTTCCTAGAAATGTTAGAGATATGGAGGGTGCCCATTGGATTCACATCTTGTTACTTTCTCAAGGGGGCTTAATTTTCCTCCAAACGATTTATTCTTGCATTTCTTTGGTTATTTCAACATTATTTCTGCACAGTGTTCGCCCAATGTATGGAAGATAATCAATGGCATTCATAGAATAAATCAACCGTATGGCACCAAATTAGGGCTCGCTGGAGTCTTCTTTTTCTATTCCTTTTCTCTCACTAGCTCTGGTGTTCTTTATCTTAAGGCCAGGAGTCCTGACAGGGTGTTGGTAGTTTACCTACCTGATTCCCACAAGGATTACTGGCAAGATGGATTTCTTGCTAGAAATTGGCAGGTCTCCCCCCAGACTGAGGGGTCGAGGTCTGATAGGTTCCCTTTAATGGGGAAGAGTATATAGGTAGTCTTTGCTTTGTGCTTTCAATTTTTTTATTAATGTTTGATTGCTCTGACTCTTTTCCTATTTTTTCTTCAGCGAGGTTGAAGAACTTGAAACTTGCTCTCAGCGAGGTTCGTCTTTCTGAGTTAGTCAAAGCTTGGAATATCAGGGAGTCCCTAGCTAACGTCGAGCATTCCCGGTCTGCTGCTTTCTTGCTCGAGTATAAAAACATTAGCTCTAGCTTTATAGCAAGGCCGGTAGATAGCATTCCCGAGTTTGATACCTCCGAAGAAGCTGCTGCTGATCCCATGCAGTTAGATGAGGAGGAGAGTAGTTCTGAGAGTGACATCATAGGCGGTGCTGAAGGAAATTTTGGCGAGGGGAGCTCCAGTGGTGACAGTTCTTCAGATTCGGAAGAGGTGTCTGAAGCCCAAGACCCTTCGAGCACGTCCAACAGCTCTAGCGAAGAAATGGTTCCTCCAAGGAAGAATTTGATCCGAGATGATGATGATGATGACCATGTGCTTCTTGCTCAGAGGTCGAAGAAGCATAAGTCCATCACTGGGGCTATTGCTACTGGTTCCTGGTCTACTTCTCAAGAGCAGGAGAAGAAGAGGAAGGAAGAAGAGCAGGTGAGAGAGAGAGAGAGAGAAAGAGGGAAGAAGAGAAGAAGAAAATTGAGGAAAAGAAGAAGGTCGAGGAGAGGATAAAAACAGAGAAGGAGAAGGAAAAGGAAGAGGAGAGGAGGAAAATGGAGGCGAGGACAAAAACTAGGCAGGCCTTAGTGCCTGTGTTCTCTTTGCCAGAGGGGGCCTCAGTAGCCACTTCCCCCCAGTTATCCCCTGCACTACTCGAACGAGCAGTCCTTCTTGTTGACCGCCAAAGGGCGGTGGGGACTGACCAGTTAGCTCTGCAGGCGAGCCAGAGGCTAGCCTTGGTAAGTCTATTTTTCTTATTTAATGTCTCCTAATTTCTATTTGTTTCCTCTTTCTAATATCTTCTTTTTCTTGCAGTTTGTGACTGATTTTATCGTGCTCTATCGCTCTCGCGACGAGCTGATAAGAAAGAACGACGAGCTGGATAAGCAGAATGCTTCCCTGAAAGTGAAGGGTACTGAGCTGGAGGCTAGTCTGAAGGCCGCTGATATTGCTTGGACGTCTTTCGACCCGGCTCTTACTGAGGCCAATCAAGAGAGGGAAGCAGCAGTTAAAGAACTGACTGAGCTGCGATAAGCCTATGACCTAGTCTACTTGAGCAAGATGGCTGTCGTGGAGGAGAACAAAGTGCTGACCGAGCAGTTGAAGGAGAAAGAGTCTCAGGCAGCCACCATTAAGGAGGATTTATATAACTCCGGGTGGGCCGCTGCGTATGAAGATGCTGAGGTTCAGATAGGCTATATTAGCCGTCTGAACTTCAAAAAGGGTTGGAACAAGGCCCTCTTGGCTATTTGTGTGGATGTCGCTTCTCCTCTGTTCGATGAGCACGATCTAGGTCCAAGGCCAATTATGGATGAAGTCCCTACCCAAGCCATCGAAGGTGTTGACCATGCCTCCCAGCCAGTCCCTGCTGATTCCCTTCCTGTTCAGGTGACAGAGGTTATTCCTGCTGAGGGAGATGTTTATACTTCTACTGATAAAGGGAAGAAGCCAGCTACTTCTGGGCAGCCTGAGGTTGCCAGCTAATTAACTTTTAGGATTACTTTTGTATCTTTGCTTGTAATTTTCCTTTCTGCTTCTCGATGTACTCTGATCCTTTTTAATGAAAAGGTTTCATTCCCCAATGCACTAATTTATTTTTTTCTTTACCGCTTTTTTATCTCCTGTAGTTTGTTGATGTGGGTGACTATATACCAGCCACTTCTCAATTGAGAAAAATGCTCGGTCCTAATGTAATCTCTGAAGTTCGCCATACCTTTGTGAGGATTTTCAAATCACTGCAATTGAGGAACAAGCGTTTCATAGAGCATACTGAGCTCATCGTTAAACTGAAAGACAGGCTCCAAGAGATGGAAGAGGTTGGTGTCTCAGTCCAGGAAGAGGTTAATACTCTAAGAGAAAGGCTCCTAGATGCCTCTGAGATCAACCAGGTTGGAGAAATTCTTCAGCAAGAGAATGAGGCTTTGAGGAGGGAAGTCTCGCAGTTCAGGGAGTATGCGCCGAGCATCGCTCCTGCAGTATTGCGAGGCTCCTCCTCATCACGATCTGGAGCTGGACCAAGTAATTTTCCTCCGGTGCTACGAGGCTCTGCCTCGCCGACTGTTTTGCGAGCCAGAAGAAACGCAAGGAGTTCAGCTAAGGAAATGGAAGAGCTTCGAGGTGATATCCAACGAGCATATGTGATTGCTGTTGGGCTTCAAAGGGACGTCACTCGACTAAGGCATTTTTTTAGGAGAGGACCTCGGCAAGTATGGGCCGACAGTTACGACCAGGGTTGGCTAGACGCTCTGACGAGGCTAACAGAGTTTGAAAAGCTCGCCTTTATTAGAGGGTGGTTGAGTGCCCTAAAGGAGTTGCAAGTTCCAAGGAACTCAATGCTTTGGTATCGTTATGAGATCTCTCCTTCTACTCTATTACCTAACCCCTTCCGGAGATATGACCAGTGTATCCCTATTGATGCCATCCCTCGGCAGCTATTGGAGTCATATGCGAATGAAATTGAGGAAGAGCTAGTTCCCCATCTCAACGACGGTCGAAGAGCCCAAGTGGCTGATTATCTTGTTCAGAGGCCTCAACCTCATTAAGATTTTTCCAGTAGTAACTCGGTATATTTTGTAATGAAGTAATGTAATGTTGATGTTTTGGGCGAGCTTGCCGACTAAACATGGGTTGTATTTGTTGTAAATGTGATGAAGTAATATAAAGTTTATGTTCAGGGTGAATTTTTTGGCTCAACAAGTGTTTTATATCTCTTAAATTTTGCTTAATAACCTTGGGCCTCTCTTGGCCAACTAGATTTGTAAGTTTGTATTGTCGAGTAAGTGTCCCTCCAGTACAGTATGCTTATAAGATACCATTTTGCCCCACCTTACCTTTTAGGTCGTGTCGTCACACTTTCTTAGGCCTAAGTGTGGAAATTGGCGAGGACACACCTGGTGTTGGATGCTTCATCCGATCAAGATTTTATTAACCAAATATTATTTGGTAGCCAATTTTGAACTGGCCAAATTGCCTAAGGATCTCCTGTAGGGCTTCATATATTGCCATGGGCAATGCGAAGAGGTTTTTCGTGTTTCATAACGAAAACTTGAGGAGGGTGATTTCCCTGCTATGGCGTAATGATTAATGTCCTTGTCACTTGGAAAGGGTGTGTGAGTTATAAAGTTCATATACTAGTTAACTGACACTTCGTAGAATGCAAATGCTAAATAACTTTTATTAATGATAAGAAAATGAGCTTCCAGTCTCATAACTACACCTCAAAAGAAGAATCTAGAAAGATAATTTCTTAAGATTGGCTGCATTCCATGCTCGAGGTATCTCTCTGTCCTCCAGCATTTCTAAGTGATAGGTTCCTCAGAAATCATCTCTTGTTATCTTGAATGGTCCTTCCCAATTTGGCCCTAACTTGCCATCTGATGGTTTTACTGAGCTGCCCAGGACTTTCCTTAGAACATAGTCTCCAACTCGGAATGCCCTTGGATTGACTTTCTTGTTGTAATATTTTGCGAGCTGTTGCTGATAGCTAGCTAGTTTTAGCAAGGTAAGATCTCGACGTTCGTCAGCTAGGTCAAGCTCAACGAGCAATGCTGCATTATTCTGGCCTTGGTCGACAAGGGTAGACCTCATAGTGGGTAAGCCTTCTTCCAATGGGATGACTGCTTCCATTCCATACGTCAGTGAGAATGGGGTTTCCCCCATTGCTCGACGTGGGGTGGTACGATAGGCCCACAGAATATCCGGTAGTTCATTTACCCATGCACCTTTGGCTCGTTCTAATCGTTTCTTTAGCTCATCTTTCACCGTTTTATTAAAAGCCTCGACTTGGCCATTACTTTAAGGATAGGCCACCGAGCTGAATGGTGTCTGATTCCGTGGTCATTATAGAAATTCTGAAAGTAACCGCTCTCGAACTGCATTCCATTGTCAGTGATGATGGTCCTAGGGATCCCAAAGCGGGTGATTATATTTTTCCATATGAATCTTATCATATCTGTGTCTCGGATATTCTCCAGTGGCTCTGCCTCTATCCATTTGGTGAAGTAGTCAGTTGCGGTCAACAGATACTTGCGATTGCCGGCAGCGGTGGTAAGAGGTCCTACGATGTCCATTCCCCATTGGGAGAATGGCCATGGACTGGAAAGTGATTTTAGATCGCTGGCAGGTTGATGGACCATGGGAGTATGAAGTTGACATTTTTCGCATTTACGAACATAAACTGCAGTCTCTTTGCATATATGGCCACCAATAGGCTTCCTTCATTGCTCGGAAAGCCAATGACCTTCCACCAATATGGCCTTCACAGATTCCCTCATGGAGTTCATGTAGGATTTATTCGACGTCCTTCGGGTGAACACATTGAAGGTAGGAACCGAAAAATGATTTGTTATATAGCTTGCCCTCAAGAGATAAGTGAAAGTGAGCAGCTTTGACTCTTATTTGGTGAGCGGTCTTCTTATCATCTGTAAGTGCGCCATCCTTCAAATAGTCCCTTAGAAGGTCCATCCAGCTGGGTGCTAACTCAATTTTGAGCATCTGCTCCACGCTTGGTAGCTCATTGTTACGGTTAATGCTCGGATGAGCAAGGAAATCGATGGGGATTGTTCTTTTTAAATCGGAATTGATTACTGAACTCAGGGCTGCTAGGGCATCAACATGGCTCTTCTATCCTCTGGAAAACTATTGGACATTGACTTCCTCAAAGTTAGCCAATAGCCTTTTTGCCAAGGTGAGATAGGCTTCCATCCTTTCATCTTTTGCATTGTAGTCTCCACTTATCTGATTGGAGACTAATTGTGAGTCGTCGAACACCTGCAACTGCTTTGCCCCCAAAGTGTGTACCTTATGGAGGCCGACTATCAAGGCCTCATATTTTATTTCATTATTGGAGGCTTTAAATCCAAGCCTAATTCCTTGTTCGAGGATTGCATTTTTCGGAGTGAGAAGCACGATGCCTACTCCTGCCCCCTTTGAATTGGAGGCTCCATCAATAAATAATTTCCAGACTTCCCCTGTCGTGTGATTCTCTCTTTGCTTCACAGGTTGAAGTTGGTTGAGGGGTTGCTCACCTGTGAATTTGGCTATGAAATTAGCAAGGACTTGCCCTTTGATTGCGTTCCTTGGTTAAAATTAGATGTCAAATCGCTCGAGCTCGACTGACCATTTAGATTGTCTGCCTGACAAATCCGCTTTCCTCAGGATTGCCTTAAGGGGGTGCGATGTAAGGACGATGATAGTGTGAGCTTCAAAGTAGTGCTTTAACTTCCTCGAGGCAACTACAAGTGCAAAGGCGAGCTTCTCTAGTGGTAGGTACCGCTGCTCGGCCTCTAATAAGGTCTTGCTCGCATAGTAAATGGGGTGCTAGATTCCTGCTTTTTCGCACATCAATGCAGAACTGGCAGTGTGGTTGGAAACGGAGAGGTATAAGTACAAGGAATCTGTTTCCTGTGGTATGACGAGCAGTGGTGGGGTGCTAAGGTAAGCCTTGAGCTCATCCAATGCCCACGAGCAATCTTGGTTCCATTCTACCATTTTGTTTCCCTTTAGAAGCTGGAAGAAAGGCTTGCACTTCTCGGAGGACTTAGAGATAAAGAGGTTCAAGGCATCGAGCATACCGGTGAGCTTCTGTATGTCCCGGATTGTTCGAGGAGGTTGTACCCTATTTATTGTATCGATCTGGTATGGGTTAGCCTCGATGCCTCTCTTACTGACCAAGTACCCAAGAAATTTTCCTGACTGGACACCGAAAGAATACTTGCTTGCATTAAGTTTCATTCGGTACTTCCTAAGGATTTCGAAGGTTCTTGATAGGTCCGAGAGGTGGTTTTCTTTCTTCCTACTTTTGATGAGAATATTGTCGATATAGACTTTTATGGTATCTCCCATTTGGTCCTTGAATATCTTGGTGACTAGTCGCTGGTAGGTTGCCCCTGCGTTTTTGAGCCCGAAGGGCATGACCTTGTAACAGTACAATCCAACGGTGGTGATGAATGTTGTCTTGTCCTGGTCTACAGCGTACAAGGGTATCTGATGATACCCTGAGTATGCGTCCAGAATACTCATTCTCTCGTGAGCTGCTGTGGCGTCCACTAGTTGATCGATTTTCGGAAGAGGGAAGCTGTCTTTAGGGCACGCCCTGTTAAGGTCAGTGAAGTCGATGCAGACTCTCCACCTCCCATTACTCTTTGGAACTACTACTGGGTTGGATAACCATTTGGGGAATTGGACCTCCCGTATGGATCCTGCATCCAGTAGTTTTTCAACTTCTTTTTCCACGACTTTTGCCTTCTCGGGTGCAGTTCGCTGTGCCTTTTGCGCGACTGGTTTGAAGGTGGGATCGACGTGCAGCAGATGACAAACCATACTAGGATCAATTCCAGGAAACTCGTATGGTTCCCATGCGAAGACGTCTACATTGGTCCTCATCAGAATCGTCAACTCCTTCTTTTCCTGATCCGTGAGAGAAGCTCCAATCAAGAAGATCCTTCTATCATCGCTATCTCTAGCTGTGACTTCCTCCAGGTCCTCAACGACCCGTTCGGAGTATAGGAGCCTGGTCTCCTCTACTCTGGGCCTTCCGTATTTTAATTAGTATATTGAAGGTATCAGACCTTCTTGTTCTTCAACTTTGTCGCTGGGCTTGTTGGCCTTCTTCTCTGGTCTTGGGCGAATTGCTGCTATAAAGCATTTTTTTTCCATCGCTTAATCACCATGGATCTCCATTATTCCTCGCTCGATCACATATTTGAGCTTCTTATGGTAGGTCAAGGAGACTACCTTCATTGCGTGCAGCCACCCTCTACCGAGGATAGCCTGGTATGGCGAGTCAATGTCGACCACCAGAAATTCAATCATTTTAGAAACATTTCCTGCCCTTACTGGAAGCACGATCTTTTCCAAGGGCATAGTCACCTTTCCAGCGAAGCCAACCAAAGGGATAGTATCTTCCTTCAGGTCAGCGATGCTTAATTTTAATTTTTTGAACAGGTCGAGATACATTACCTCGGACGAGCTTCCTTGGTCGACGAGCAACTTGTCGACGTCATAGTTCGCTATCCTGAAAGTAATGATTAAAGCATCATAATGTGGGGTTCTCACTCCCACCAGATCTTCATCTGTAAATACGATATGCTTACTATAGTCGACATCATATGCTCGCCGACGCTTTCTTGACTGTGTCTTCGCAGGATCGATCTGAAAAGCTTTCATCACCATTGTAAGCTTTTTTACCTCCATTCGAGCTGAATTTCCTTGAATCCGCTTCACGTCAGATGCCCCATGAATTACTGCGAATTCATGGTCGGCATCATCTTCGAGTACGTTATCGGGACTTACTTCTCTATGGGCAACAACTTTCTCCGCCTTCTTTTCCACGAATTCGTTCAGATGCCCGGACTGGGTCAGCTCTTCGGGTTGGGACTTAAGAGCCTTGCAATGCTCGGTTTTATGTCCTCCTTCTTTGTGAAAAGCACATCTCAGCGCGTTATTTCTCTTCGATGGATCTCCTCCCATCTTTTTGGGCCACTTAATAAATGGCTCATCTTTGATTTTTGCGAGAAATTTGTAAATTGGTTCTCTAAAGGCAGTGTTGACTGCCTGAAATGCTTTTGCCAAATCATTGTTGCCTCTGTTCTTGGAGCCATTCTTGCCCCCATTCCTCCCTCTTTTCTTCTAGTTCTCAATTTTATCTTTTCCTTTGGCAACGAGCTTAGCTCGACCGTTTTCCCCTGTGCTGAGGTGGGTCACATCCTCCACCTTGGCATACTTATCGATGTGAGCCATCAGGTCATCGATGGTCATGGCCTCTTTCTTGGTCAGGGACTGGTACAGAAGCGAAGAACTGGGTAGCCCAATTTTGAAAGCGGCCAATGCCACTTGCTCCGAGTAATCCTCGACCTCGTTGAATAACTCCCAGTACCTCTTAGCGTAGTCTCGGAGGGTCTTTTGAGGCGTCTTTTTTATTGTTAGCAAATCATCCATCCTTTTAGGATGGGATCTACTAGTAATGAAGAGGGTCGTAAAGATCTCGGTTAGGTACTTGAAGCTTCTGATGGACCTGTGGGGGAGCCTTTCGAACCATTTATGCGCCATGTCATGTAGGCTCAAGGGAAAAATTGGGCACATCAGTGCGTCTCGATGGTTCCAGAGGGTCATGTCCTGCCTGTACTGCCTAATGTGATCAATGGGATCAGTCTTACCATCATAAATCTTGAACCTTGGAATAACAAATTTCTTGGGGGCTTCGTCTTCTTCTATTTCCTTTGAGAAAGGTGATTTCATCTGAGTTTTGAGAGCTCGCCTAACGAGTTCTCGGGTCAATCTGGTATCGTGATGTGCAGGGTGTTGGTCCATCTCCCTTCGGACTAGACTTCGTATGTTCTCGTTGCTGCGATCTGGGCTCCTGTGATTACGAGCTAGTCGCAGTTGCTCGAATAGGTCGTCCTCTGACTCGTTTCCCTCAGCTTTCTGGGATCCGCGCCTGGGGCTCCTTCCTTGGTTGTGAGACTTGCTCGCCTGAGGGCTAGGAGTGCGGTACGGACGTCTGTTGGTACCACGATGGATCTCTCTCTCCATTATTTCTAATCTTATTTTGAGGTGAGCATTCTTAGCTTCGTGCTTGCAAGAAGACTCCCTCTGCTCTTAGAGCCTCGCCTCATATGCATCAATCAGCCTGAATATCTGTGTGGACCTCGCTGGTCCTTGGCTTTCTTCTGAGGCTGGTCTTTCTAGGCGAGCCCTCTGATCTGAATGCCGAAATTCATATCTAATCCTATGAGGAGCAGGTGGTTCTTGGATATCTCCTGCCTGGGTAGCATTACTACTGTGACCAGACATTTCGAACTCCTTTTTTGGTGTGGGCTTTCTCAGGGAAGATAAACACTTCCCACAGACAGCGCCAATTGTGGTGACAATTATTATTCAACACAAATAGATGAGAGAAGCACAATCACCAAGCAGAATGAAGGAGATAAAATGCCAATCACACAACAAGACATGTACATGGTTCAGCAAGAATGCCTACATCCATGGTGGTTCAGTCAGTATTATTTCTATGTACTCCGGGAGTGTTTACAGAGAATACAGTTCGTGTCTTATGCCTCAGACCTAGGGTTTATTATATACATGTTTATTTTCTGGGAGTGGGGGTGTTGGACTCCCCCACGTTCTCCATCTTCTCCTGGAACACCTCTTAACGAGAACATGGGAGAAGACTAAGTCATAACCGAATTAATGTTAAGATATGAGGGGTTTGGACTTTAGGCCACTTCAATTGGGCTACTCGTCCAGGCCCTTCATTCTAAATCCGTGTACCCACAATTCCTACAACACCCTTGAATATTTTTTAAATCCCAAAAATCAAAGACATATTTTTTTATATATTCACGAACATTTATTTTGAAAATGTTATCTATTCAAAGAAAATGGTGTGTCAAACTTGCAAAACCAAATTCCATTCCACCCCACCACCGAATTTGCCAGTCTTGTATCGGAATTATCATCAGTTGTTTGACGATAGTTTTTTGCATGCGAGAGACATGATTGTTGATCCTACAGCGAATCCAACCGACAGTCAATTTCATATGCGAGGTAGTATCCACCCAGATTTCATTTGTGCGAGCGGCTATTGGGAATTTCGATTTTAGTTATTTATTTAGCGACTCTTTTTCTAACTCTGACAACCAATTGACTGGAGCGCTCATAAGTAGGTGGTCGAAAATAACTCATACATTCCATCTACCGAGTGTGGAGTTGGGGATTACCCCTTATGATTTTGTGCATTTATCACGTAATTATTTCTGAAATATTTTTTCGCACTATATTTGTATTTTTATAAATTATTGCTGAATGTTTCCATATTTAATACTTCTTAAATTATATGATTTTAGGAATCCCAATTGTAATCCATCCATTTTTCCCTAGTTTTCCAACATCTAGTCAGTATACTATGGAGAAAATGTTTGACCTATATTTTCCCGAAATAGGCCACCCAGAGTTCAAAGGAAGAAATATTTCTTGTAAAACAGTAAAAAAATACATGTTGGATTGGTGCGAACAAGTTCCGGAGCAAAGACTAGCGAGCGAAGAATAAATTGCCAGAGTTTTTATTGTATTTGTGTTGAGCTCCATTTTTTTCTCGGCGGGCCATAACACCTTGTGTGTGGATTGAGCAACTTATTTAAATAATCTTAAGGACATGGTTACTAAGGATTGAGGTTCTTCCATTTTAGCGCGTGTTTACAATGCGCTTGACGCATGCACCACAAATGCGCAAAAACCAGTAAATTATTTTTGGCAACTTATAGAGGTATTTTTTTCTCTAATTTAACATTTGTATCACGATCATTAAAACTAAATTTTTTTATTTTAATAATCTCCTGAATTCTAATGAGTTTTTCCTTAAACCCGCAGTACTTTGGCTACGAGTACCTTCACATGACGGCTCCCATATTGCACGATAATGCTGTGGAAAGATGGTCTCATATGCTACGATGGGTGTCTGATCAACGTGGAACTTTATTGGTTCAGATGAGATTTAAAAGTTCGGCAATGCAAGAGCAACTGCAAATGCGTTCTCCCGAGTCAGTCATATGGCAACCTTTTATGGGATTAGAAGAAAACCAATTTAATATCGTTACAATTGTTCACGATTTGGGGCAAAGATGGATAATGCTTTTGGATATCTAGTTAGGTGGAACTTGGTATCTCGGAGATCGCTGCTACCGTCAAATGACAAGTCTCATTGCAATTCCAGAAAACCCACCGTATCCAATGGCATTCATTCCAAGGGATATATATATATATATATATATATATATATATGGAACAAATTGGCAACTGGAAACCTGCAATTGCTCGTCTCGCAGTATCATCAGAGGACGAATGGTTGACATACTGGAAGATTATGGGTAAGGGTGCAATATTACCCTCCCTAATTCGGTGGAAAAATCATGACGGGGTGGGGTTCGCCTCGATTGAACCATCTGATTTACGGGTACCCAGTGCACCAGAAGATAGATAGGAGGCTCTTCGTATATACAACACATAGGGACAATCTTCATTATCAAATATTATACCTTTGTCAAGGGAGTTTGAAGTTGCAGATACAAATTTGAGTGGCACAACAGTCATTCAAGTAGCCCGCCAAGCACTCATAATGACTTAGCTCCCGGCACATTTTACTCATGCGACCAATGGTGTGATATAGATTTTTTTAGAGAGTACTACATAAGGAAACTTAAATCAATAATGTTAGAACGAGAGCTTATGTGGCAAAGGTGGGTGAGAGAGCTTAAAGGCGCTGGGCGCAGTTCGTCTACCGGGCATAACCCCATTCCGCAATACACTACCCTAACATATATGGAGACAAATATCCAATTGCTCCTCCTAATATAGCCCATCCACCATCACAAGACCCCGGAGGATCAGTCAGTCAAACCTCTCTTGCCGATGATGTTTTTGGACTATTCAACGAATTCCCTTATCAGCAATATCTTGGTGGGAGTCTGATGTAAAGTTAACATTGCAATGTAATAATTTGTTTTGATAATAAAATTGGTTTTTATTTAATAACGTCGTGGTTTATATTATATTCAAGTAAAAACACCATAATCAAAGACAAAATTGTTTGGATTATATTAGATTCAAGTGCAAACGTTGTTCAAATACAAACACCATAAAAACACCAACATACATATTGTGTGATAATACGCAAATATTGTGGATTTCATCCTTCAAAACTACGCATTTTATCCCCCTAGGGGGCCTTAATCTCTATATTTAAGCCCATTAACTAGACAACCTCGGTTTATATTTTTAACATTCTATATGAGGTATAGTTGGGCTTTTGTAGGTATTTAGGTACTAAGTATGAAGTTCGGACGCATTCCTCTCAAATTCTGTACGCGATCACATGTTCAAGGGTATTTTAGTCTTTTCATAGATTGGAAACCAGGCCAAACATCTACACAGAAGTTTTAGCCCTCCTCGCAAGATTCGCTTGGCCGCAAACGGTGCGCAATTCTGATCCAGAACGAAGAAGTTACGGCATTTCTAGTGGAAGGGAAAACCAAGCACATCAAAACAGGAGGAAGAGTTGTAGACCTGTAGCTATCGATCGATCGATCAAAATGATCGATCGATCGATCATTCAGTGTTTTGTCCTCGAGCTGAGACAGTGGGCTGATATTTTTACCATCGATCGATCATTTTAATTGGTCGATCGATCCCTTGTTTTCAGCTGATATTTTGCCTTTTATTTTCTTTTCTCTTTTCTTTTCTATTTTAATTCCACTTACTATAAATACCAATTTTGTTGTAAATATCAGATATCAAGACATAGAAATCGTTTTAGGTTAGAATAGCTTAGGGTTTGAGGGTTTTTGGAGAGTTCTTCTTCATTTCTCTTTGGTTTGACACCCAATTGGGTTGTAAGTTGTACTTTTCTTCTTCCCTCTCCATTAATATAGTTTGCATTTCCTTAATTCTTGATTTGTTAATTAGATTACATGCTTTCATAATTAGGTTTACTTGCTTTGATTTACTTACTTTTTAGGTAGCTTTATTGCGTTTCTTTACCGCGTTTTTAATATGCTTTCTAGCTAAGTTAGTCTAGGTTGTGCCAGATTGAACTCATTCTGGGTTAACATGTTGCTTGGCTTTGGTGATGGTGTTTACGGGTCTATTTTGGGTGCGTTGTCCTAGTTATTATGCCTAGGGGATTTGACAAGGCATATCATATATGTTCCGTGCTTACGACCTTTCGTGCGTAATTTTCGGGATATTTATTGATGCCAAAATCATATTAGACTTTCATGCGTATTTAGGGGCGTGACAACCCTTGATTCAATTAACTGCCAAAACGAGACGCATTTGTAATAATTCGCCGACCCATCTAACCATTTTATACTGATTAACTCAGGTGAGGGATATTCGACGCAACCTATAGTTTTACCCACTTTATTAGTCTAATTTCAATACCTCGCCTAGATTAATCATTTCCCTTTTTGCATCTTTTCTTTTAGTTTGTAATTTATCTTTTACACTTTTATTTAAGAGTATTAAATCAATTAAATCCTAGCAACTCGTCTCTGTGGATTTTTGATACCCGACTTACCGCTATACTTGTATCACAAGTGTAGTCGTAATTTGTATTATCGTGGTGAAATGAGCATAACAATTGTGTCCTTACACGAACACACCTTTCACGCGATTATTCAAAATGGCATCGTTGTCGGGGATGAGTGTGTTTTAGACTTTATTTGATTTAGTATTTCATAGTATTTTCTTTCTATTTGTATTTTTTGTCTAAACTTTTTGTAGGACTTCTACATTTGAACACTTAGAAATGCTCGAATTTCTCTCGCGCGCATATCTTTGTGGAATTCGCCATTTCGATCCATTTTTCGGGTAAGCATGTCTTATTCCAATTCTTTCGGTAATCATTATGATAATTCTCAAAATTCTCACAAACCTTTGACTTTTGGTTAATACTTAGAATCCCAAAAAATTGCAACATCTAAAATGACTTTGGGCGAGTATTACAAAAGTCAAGCTTTGGAGTGCGTGTATTTTGATGATGATGATAATGATTTTGGGCATTTACCTCCTTATAATAGGAATTTTGAAACGAATTTTAATAGTTTTCAAAATTCCTATAATAATGAGTTTTAGTATAAGTTCGATTGTAATTTTCAAAGTTCCCATTTTTAAGTATCCGTACCTCGGCCTATGACATTCGGTGAGGGCTTGCGTATGCTTGAAAATGAGAAAATTGAAAATCGTTATCGGGAAGAAAATCGTTTGTGGGAACATGAATTGGATTTATTATTTGAATCCGACGACAATTTCTCTTCCTATACTTTTGAAGTCGAGAAATGTTTTGAACCAATTGAGGACTTTGTGCCTAAATTGGAACAAACCATTCGTCACTTAACCCATCTTTTAATAGAAAATGAAAGTGAGGATGAAACGGATGTAGTATCCATTTGCAATGAGATGATTTCTTCTTTGGATCCCAAAGAAGAAAGTTTCATTTAAAATGATCCTATCACTTTTGAAATTTCAACTTTGAGTGATGATAACTCATCTCTTGAGTTTGAATTTCTTTCCTCCCCATTTTTATTTTCTGTTATCACACCGTCACAAGTACCCGATGAATCGGTGCCGAACTTTAAAACGTTCAACCCTTTCACTCATGAGGAGTACTTGTCGAGTTGCTATCCATGAAGGCATCTTTTCCCTCGTGTGCACCACCTCCCACTCCGCTTGCTAAATCTCTAGTAGGATATTATTCTTTCCTCAGTCCCCACATGTTTTTGTCACCCGTTCAATCCAAATCCCCCATCGTCCATCCAAAACTTTTAATTGAAGATGGTTCATTTCTTCCGCATTACACATGCCTTCCGTTGTTCAAACGGAATTCATATTTTTCGGTGGGCATGCTCGTGAGGGTACACCGGTTATCCTCCAAAGTCAAATCGTTTTTGCGGTGGACCCTCAGATATTTATACTTCTAGTGTACAATTAATGTGAAGCCTAAATAGTAGGGGTTGTATATAATTAGCTTTTCATCATTTCTTTCTTTAGTTTTTCTTTCTTTTTAATTTATTCTTGTGTAATTAGTTAACTTTTTGTCATTTGTTTTTGCTATGATCGGTACTAACTTGTTTTGTAGACTCTTTGAACTTTTTCTTATGGGGATCGCTCCAATTTTGGTTAATATCGCTCATTTCCTCTCTTTAAATTGGTTCTTAATTCACATTGAGGACAATGTCAGGTTTTAAGTTAGGGGTGTGGGATATTCTATCTATTTCTTTATTTAGTCCATGTTTTTGCTCACATGTTAGTTACTTAGTATGCTTTTCTTAAAAAATTCAAAAGTTTCAAAAAGATTTTCTTTCTTTTTTCTCCTTTATTGGGCATTTTGCCTTTGTTTCCGATGATAAATTTCAATAATTGTCCGATCCAATTGACAACCCAATGATACATGTTCTCGATTTTAGAAGTTATTAGACTTTAGTCCTCAATCATTGATATTATGAATAGCTTCATGAATTAACTTTAATCCCTTGAGCACATGCACTTTTCTTGCCTTATTGATTTGGTTTAAGATTTTTATAACTCAGTAATCTTTTGTTGCATTGTATATACTTACATCGAGTAAGATTTGTGCCTTTCGTCATTTGTGAGTGTTATACACTGTTCTTTCCTCTTTGAAAACGTTGAATTCGTCGGTAATCTCTATATTCTTTCATTTGACCGTTCATTAATTGAGTTCATACATGAAATGTGTTACTTGAGCATGATTTTCATATATTATTTTGACTCGAGAATTGCGTAAACTTTTTCAAATGATCATAAGCCATCTTTGTTATATCACCCATATTAGCCTTGAACTCACCTTATATGTTTACCCTCGTCAACCCCTTTGAGCCTAAATTTAGCCCTTTGTTTCATAACCCAAATCCTATAACCAACTCCAAATTGGAGTTAGAACCATACATACACCTTCCATACCTTTTTTTGGAATGTTACTTGGGATTGAATGATGTTGTTGTGTTGCAGTTGCAATTTAGGCATGTGAGAGTGAGATAAGTAAAGAAAAAAAGTGAAAAAGAGAAAAAGAAAAAGCAAAAAGCAAAAGAAAACATGAGAAAAAGAAGAAAAGAAAAGAAATAGAAAGTTGTATATGTTGTATTCAATAAGCTTTGATTACTCTCCCGGATGATATATTCAATGCTTTTTCGGATGTTGTTTGTCCAATTTTGGAATTGCCCGCATTTTCCCATTATCCCGAGTTTTCATTCCGAATACTTTGAATCCGTACATACATTCCTTCATTTTCCACCCTAGCCGAACCTACATTACAACCCTATCAAGTCCTATGTGATCATAAGTAGATGTAGTTTAAAGGTTTAAATAATTTTGATATTCTATGAAAATGCATTTCGCCTCTTTTATATGTGCGGTATTTTTCACTGAGATTATAATTTTTCATTTTATATATAGCGTTCTTCATTTGTGACATGTGTGCGACCTAGTTTTCATTTACATTTACTCTTTATGCCCGCATGTTCCGTCTGTTACCTCCCTGTTTCGAGTGAATTCACTTGATGAGTTTAATGCCCATGAGGATTGAATATATGCCTGCTTTATTTATTATTCGGTTTATATAAGTTTTTGCTAAATCACACTTTGCATGTTCTCGCTCCCCTCCCACATTGTAAGGTTTCAATTCTATGAGGTGCATTCTATAATGTTAATGATTTGTACTTTTGTGTGAATTCATTCACTTTGCTAATAATGTGTATAAAATCTTGTTCGCTATTTTTGGGCTTGTCGCATGTTGGTTTGGGTATATTTTGAGGAAACCATGTTATGTTTGTGGGTATCATCCCTGAAAACCCTCACGAGATGACACTCGTCCACTAGGGTGACCTAGGAGTTTAATGGCTTATTGTATACGCTAAATGCAATCGAATCGCCCGCGAAAGTGGCCTTATGCTTTTATACCATACTTTTGTACTTATTGTGCTTTTGGTTTGCTTATAGTTCCTGGTGCATCCTATTTCATTACTATTGATTAGCAATGTGTAAGTTAGTGGGTGTGATAATACGCAAATATTGTGTATTTCATCCTTCGAACCAACACATTTTAGCCCCCTCGGGTGCCTTAATCTCTATATTTAAGCCTGTTAACTAGACAACCTCGGTTTATATTGTTAACATGCTATATGAAGTATAAATTGGGTTTTGTAGGTATTTAGGTACTAAGTATGAAGTTCGGACACATTCCACTCAAATTTTGTATGCGATCGTACATTCAAGGGAATTTTATTCTTTTTATAGCTTGGGCACCTGGCCAACATCTCATGGAATTGTAGCCCTCCTCGCAAGCTTCGCTTGGCCGTGAACGGTGCGCGATTCTAATCCAGAACGAAGAAGTTACGGCATTTGTAGTGAAAGGGAAAACCAAGCACATCAAAATAGGAGGAAGAGTAGCAGACTTGCAGCTATCGATCGATCGATCAAAATGATTGATCATTCAGTATTTTGTCCTCGAGCTGAGACAGTGGGCTGATATTTTTACCATCAATCGATCGATCCCTTGTTTTCAGCTGATATTTTGCCTTTCTTTTCTTTTCTCTTTTCTTTTCTATTTTAATTCCACTTACTATAAATACCAATTTTGTTGTAAATATCAGATATCAAGACATAGAAATCATTTTAGTTTACAATAGCTTAGGGTTTGAGGGTTTTTGGAGAGTTCTTCTTCATTTCTCTTTGGTTTGACACCCAATTGGGTTGTAAGTTGCACTTTTCTTCTTCCCTCTCCATTAATATATTTTTCATTTCCTTAATTCTTGCTTTATTAATTAGATTTACATGCTTTCATAATTAGGTTTACTTGCTTTCTAGGTAGCTTTATTGTGTTTCTTTATCGCGTTTATTTATCGCAGTTTTAATATGCTTTCTAGCTAAATTAGTTTAGGTTGTGCCGGATTGAACTCATTCTGGGTTGACGTGTTGCTTGGCTTTGGTGATGGTGTTTACGGGTCTATTTCGGGTGCGTTGTCCTAGTTATTGTGCCTAAGGGATTTGACGGGGCATATCATGTATGTTCCGTGCTTAAGACCTTTAGTGCATAATTTCTGGGATATTTGTTGACGCCAAAATCATATTAAGCTTTTATGCGGATTAAGGGGCGTGACAACCCTTGATTCAATTAACTGTCGAAACGAGATGCATTTATAATAACTCGTGGACCCATGTAACCATTTTGTACCAATTAACTTGGGTGAGGGATATTCGACGCAACCTATAGTTTTACCCACTTTATTAGTCTAGTTTCAATACATCGCTTAGATTAATCATTTCCCTTTTTGCATCTTTTCTTTTAGTTTTTAATTTATCTTTTACACTTTTATTTAGGAGTATTAAATCAATTAAATTATAGCAACTCGTCTCTGTGGATTTTCGATACCCGACTTACCGCTATACTTGTATCGCAAGTGTAGTCGTAATTTAGGTCTGTTTGTATTATCACGGTGAAACAAAAACAACGATTGTGTCCTTACACGAACACACCTTTCACCCGCTTAATCATTGTGCATAGTGGACAGTAAACCCATACTTATGTAGTAAAAACTCTTAAATGCTTGGGTCGAACCTAGTAGAAATGCAACAAAATGGTTTTCCATTGCGTACTAAACATTTAGATAAGTAAGATCGTTGCATATTAGAATCAACATATTCTTTGTTATAGTTTGATATATTTGGTTCGTACTCCTCCCCATCATTTTCATATACGTATTTCGAAAAGTAATCATAACCAGAATTAGTGTAGTCTGAAATGTCGTTATCTGATGCCAACGCAAAATCGTTATATATGTTAATCTTTTGTTCCTAAATGTGATGACCAGATTGCATCACGCGTTGTGCTTTGCGATAACATTGTAAGCGCCTCTCCATCTGCCATATCTCTTCCTCTAATAAATCAAGGCGAAATATCTACACTTCTTCGGGATACGATATTATCCAAAGTGCGATAGCCCGATTTCTCGGCACAGGTATATGATGGTAATGGCAAAGAACCTCCAAGTCACACCTTTCATCATATTTTTCTGGCCATGACAGGTGTTCCCAAGGGTACTCAACTCCGTCTTTTGGTTCATAAGTAGGGGAGATTATGAAAATATAACCATAGTCATTAAGAAAACGTCATGAAGTTCAATCGGATAAGTTTAAAAAATTTGTTTCTTTCCATACCAAACGTTACTGGCAATATCTGTGTATGATCCATTATAAATGGATGAATTGTATGGAGATGAAGCCATGTTTGTAATGTTAGACGAAAAGGCGTTATATATATAGGCTTGTTAGGTCGGACTTATTTTACTGTCCAACAAGGACGATTTGTCACGTCACATCATGTAATATATGAGGACTGATATTTTGTGGACATGAATCTTTTCAGCTTTAGTCCTGTAGACTTGTTGGGTAGGACTTGTTTTACCGTCCAACAAGGGCGATTTGTCACGTCATGTAAAATATGAGGACTGATATTTTATGGACATGAATCTTTTCAGCTTTAGTCATGTAGACTTGTTGGGTGGGACTTGTTTTACCATCCAACAAGGACGATTTGTCACGTCATGTAAAATATGAGGACTGATATTTTGTGGACATGAATCTTTTCAGCTTTAGTCCTGTAGACTTGTTGGGAGGGAATTTTTTTTACCATCTAACAAGGACGATTTGTCACGTCATGTAAAATATGAGGACTGATATTTTGTGGACATGAATCTTTTCAACTTTAGTCTTGTAGACTTGTTGGGAAGGACTTGTTTTACCATCCAACAAAGACGATTTATCACGTCATGTAAAATATGAGGACTGATATTTTGTGGACATCTCCTCAATATGAGGACTATATATATACAACTTTGATAGATGTTGACCATCATGAATACTTCTCCTACAATATAAATTTACCATGTCTAACAACGATATTAAGGGCATGATATTAGCATATATTTCCCAAACGTATGATCTCGACTTCGATGATGAAGCCGTCACAGTACGCAACAAATTTCGAGATGCAATACATCGGACGTCCTTACTGCATAGTAGTCGAGAATTACATGAGTGACGAACGGTGCACCGAGATAGAGAGATGGCTCATCATAATTTATATAAAGACTATTTTTAGGAGAACCCCACATACCCTGAAGAAATGTTCAGGCGTAGGTTCAGGATGAATAAGGCGAGCTTTAATCGTATTTTGGAAGAAGTCTGTGAAAATGACTTATATTTCATCCAGAAATCGGATTGTGTTGGACAAATGGGATTAAGCTCTCCATAGAAGATTATTTGTGCACTTCGTATGTTGGCATACAGTGGATGCGGGGTTTTACAAAATGAATATCTGAAAATAGCAGAGACAACAGAGATTCAGACTTTAAAACATTTTTGTAGGGCTGTAGTGAAGGTGTTTAGCCCGGAGTATTGCCGCACACTTACAGTCGAAGATATAGCCCGCATGCAGCCAAAGAATGAACAACGTGGGTTCCTCGAGATGATTGGGAGCATTGATTGCATGCACTGGGAATGGAATAACTGTCCACATGCATGGAAAGGACAATATCAAGGTCATTCCCATGCTGCCACTATAATTTTAGAGGCAGTGGCGTCTTATGATACATGGATTTGGCATGCATTCTTTGGAATGCCTGGTGCATGTAATGATCTAAATGTTCGTGCGAATTCCCACGTGTTCGAAGAACTTCTAGAAGTAAATCGTCCCCCTATGCACTTTGAAATCAATGGAAACACGTATGACACGGGGTACTACCTTACAGATGGTATCTATCCGCCCTACGTAACTATCATTAAGAGTTTTAAGAGATCGGTCAATCAAAAATAGAAGGTGTTTAAACGAGCCCAAGAAGGATCCCGAAAGGATGTGGAACAGGCATTTGGCATCTTGCAACAGCAGTTCCACTTTATTAGAAACCCGGCCAATTTGGGGGAATATAAAGACTTATGTGTAATTATAAAAGCTTGTGTCATATTATACAATATGATTGTTGAGGAAGAGTTGCGAGATGGGACTTAGCGAGATGACCTGCCCTTACGTGACCCGCCCCCTACTTAAGCAAGCAAAGTCTCGCTGGCCATTATCAATACCAGGTACGGGAGGCAAAGATGTGGAACAAGGATGCCCATAACTAGTTACATGAGGACCTTATGGAACACGTTTGGAATCGTCATTCAGAATCATCATCTTGATTGTAATTTTAATATTATCCATTTAACCTACCTAATATATGTAGACAATTTTCTCCTTGCTAAATGAAATATGTTTGGGCAAAACTATTCATTGATGAACATTGGTACAACAGCTAATAATTAATAAATTTGGATTACATAAATAACCATATAAATTTAATAATCTATTGTGAGAAGTTCTGAAATGCTTGAGCCCGACGCTACATTATCTGAGTCAATCGCATCTCGTGAAGGGCTCTTTGTTGGGGAGTGAAGTTACTTATATCCATGTAAATAATGTGATCTTCATTACGTTGGAGTTGAGCTTCATACTTTTTGGTGCAAATTAAAATTAAACCATCAATCTTTTCATTTAGAGTTCTTTTGATTGATTGGGATTCTGCAAAAATTTTGTCATAAAGTTTGTTGAATTCATCAGAGTTCTCTAAAATGAGCGTTTGTGAAGCCGCACTGTTAGCTGCCGCTCATTTCTTCCCTTTCAGTTTCGCAGCTTTACGTCCTTCTGGTCTTTTCAACGGATTATTGAATTCCCTTGTATCGCTGTCGTTCGAATTAAGCGGGTTTCCATTATCTTCTTCATCAGTATATTGTGAACCAGTGGTCGACATCGAATACTTTGGCAAATCCTTAAGCACCTCGTAGCAGGGGTCGCAATTGAATTTATGATCCGCTTTTAATAGAAAGTTATCACGAGCTCGTTGTACCTATCGAAAAAAAATATTCTCGCATTAGTTTTGCAAAATTATGAATTTAATTATAAATATAAAATAAACGGATATTAATTGTAATTACCCATGAAACCTCTGACGTGCCGCTTTCTTGCCCCCTACTGTAAGCTTTGAACAAGTCCGCCGTATACAACACACAATCTGTGTTAATTTTCTGAAATTTTCCCTACAATGTATTCTTGGACCGTTTGTAAATGACACCCTCGCTCGAGTTATATTCGTTCGTAATTTTTTCCCATAATGTTGAACCTGCTTGGTTAGTCCTCATAGCACCATCTATAGAAAATTTAACGTATGCCATACAACGCAACACCTCATCGTGTGCATTGAAATTCGGCAATCGACTTGAATTTGGTGGAGTACTTTGGGAAGAAGAATCCATTATACTTATTTGAATTATAATGTTCAAAGATATAAAATACTCTTGTGTTCAAAGTTTTTGAGGAGTGTAATATATATACACAAAAATAAAGTAGCCGTGGTAAATATTTTAGCCGTTAAAAAATTTACCATTTGGATATTAATTTTTTTTCAAAAATGAGGTTGGGCAGACAATATATAGGCACCCAGAAATCTGGGCGGGAAGCTTTTTAACGCCCAAGCTGGGCGGATATCTTTTTAACTCCCAGAATGCCTGGGCCCCACTTACACATTGTGTATCGGCCTTCTACATTTGCATTCTCTCAACATTTTCTCTCTGCTAAAACTACACATTATCCTACCCATTGTGAGACATAAAAGTCTAAAACTACACATTTAAACATCCCACTACAGATGGCCTTAGAATCCAATTATTCGGGTATAATCATCTTGAATTGCCCTAGTTTCGTCCCTCACTTTATCTTTTCTCAAATAATTTTTTCACTATAACATCCTGTATTTTTTAGGATACAGAATTTAATTAATTTTGGTGATAAAGAATTTAAATTATCTAGAGGATTTAATTAAAAATAAATTGAGAATTAATTAATTCGGATTATTTTAAAATTACATGTACCGTAATATGAGGACGAGATTTGGAGATTTTGGTAAAGTGACTCGAATGCCGATTCTTAGTGCACGGTTGACTTCGAATAGGTTGAGATAGTCGAAAATGAGTACCCGAAGTAGTAATGCGGTTTCAGGAATTTTTAGGCATAACTGGGATCGCACGAGGGTGTTTGGATCATTTTAATTTGTCCCATAGGCTTAATTTAGGAATTAGTGATATAAAACCTACATTAGGGAGGTTGTGGAAGACACAACTCAATACCAAAATCCTAGTTTTACAAAGGAGAAAAGATAAAGAAATTGGGAGAACACTTGGGAGCCAAACCAAGAAGAAATTGGAGTGTTCTTCCTCAAAACCACTGTTCTAAAAAACCCGCCTAGGCTCCGCGTAGGCTTAAGGCTTGGAAGAAACGCCTCGCCTTACGCTTTTCACGCCTTATTCTTGGTAAAACCCTTAAGGCGCACTTTTTTCTAAAAACAACAATGATTTAGTGAAACGATGTCGCCTTTTAAAGAATTTGTTTTCAAACCAGACCATTATCTCATCCAAAATAATCAAATAGTATTTTAATTTGTATATATTCTGACATATTTTTATGATTTGTGCAATTTTTGTATTTTAATAGCCTTGTTATGGTTAAAAAATATTAAAATATATTAAGAAGGCCTAAACGCCTTTTCACGCCTTTTTACGCCAAGGCCCGCCTAGGCTTCTAAGGCTTAAGGCTTGGCCTCCACGCCTCAATCACGCCCCGCGTTTTTTAGAACCTTGCTCAAAACCTTCGTCTACAACAATGGAAATTATACCATACAAATTTATCTAGGAAAGTAGTTAAACTTGCTTTCATTTAAATTGTGGTACTGCAATTCATATTATGGTGGGTGTAAACCATATTCATGTTTGGGTGAATTATCACGTATAAAACGGGATTTCGACGAAATTAATACTGTGTGATGTCAAAAGTAAAATTTGTGGGTGAAAAATGGTTAAACATGTTAGAAGTTGAAATCTTTAAGAATACGTATAAGTTATGCTAAGAAATTTCAAAACTGGAAAAAGAAAATAGAAGTGAGAAAATTTTGGTTAGACCCGTTAGAAACCCAGTTAGTGAAAAAAATAAAATTTGTGGAAGAAGGCATGATCTTAGGTTAAAATCCATGACCCGAATTGGTTTAAAGGAAGGATTAAGTGTTAGGGCATTTAAAATCTAATTCTGGTTTTGAAAGAAGAACTCGAAAACATCGTTCATGCCGGAAGCAAATGTCAGGGAAGAGTTGTCCGCGCTCGATTGACGACGCCAAGATTTTTACAAGGGGTTGTAATTTGTGTTGGGGTTGGGTTGAATCTCATTGGATATTTCGTGGTTAAAAATTTAGTGGGAGTTTTAGGAGCTTGAGAAATCAACAATGGTGGTAGTCGAACTCGTGAGGAAGAAGAAGTGGCTGGGTAATTAGACGTGGTTCGAACGACCTTAGGAGTTGTTCGAACGACATGGGGAAAGTTAACAACTCGTTTCTTTTTGCCTAGGATATACTTTTGGTGTTTTTTTTGGCCTGGGATATTTTTGGTAGTTTTTGGCCTGAAATATTTTTGTGGAATAATTATGAGAATAAATGAATTTAATTGGAGAAAAATTAAATGGAGGTGAATATCTAGGATGTTAAGAGATGTGTATTAGGGAATATTAAAAATTAATAAGTGGGTCAAACTTATTAGTGGAACCTTACGTAATAAATCCTAAAAGGTTAAATTACGAACTAATTTAGGGAGTCCGGGCATTATGGTTGAGTAACACCACTTGGATAAAAAAAATTAATTGAGGTGAAATTAATTTAATTAAGAGTTGAGGTTGTGACTAGGATATTTGTAGGCGAAGTGCTATGGGAGTTAGGTACGGAGTAGCTAGTTTAATTTATCATAGAGGTATATAATATATAATTGAATATTAAATTTAATAAAGGGTGTTTTACCTAATAGTGGGACTTGGTGTAATACATTTTAAAGGGGGAAGATGAGGACCGAATGAGTGAGTGTGGATATAATAGTTGGGTGACACAATATTAATGAAAATATAAATAATGTACGATTAATTAAATTACAAATCGGGATATAGGCTTGGATATTTTGGGCAAGTTCTACGGGTGTTTGGCACGGGTTAGTCAGACTTTATTAAAAATATGTATACGCTTTTGTGTGATAACACACACACACACACACACACACACACACACACACACACACACACACATATATATATATATATATATATATATATATATATATATATATATATATATATATATATATATATATATATATATATATATTTGTGTGCTCTATAGATATTGGTGCGAGTGATATTTATAGGAATATATACCCCTCTAGTGCTATCATAGTAGGTTGTGCGATGTGGGTGAATCTCTTGACTTGAGGAGCAGGGAGAGTATAGTCCCCATGTCATATCGTCCAGGATTTTTATTGTGTGATTTATTTTCGAGGTGAGATATCTTGGGTATGATTCGATCTCACTCTCGGGGAAACATGACCGCCTCCACTACGTTTACGTTATTTTACCCAAGCTCGGTGTGAGCTAATCCGACTTGAGGTGGTCGTATTAGAGTCATCATGCATGGGACATGGTAGCATTTTAGAGAAAGCATCCGGTGAGTTATTACTCGGGAATGGATGGTTATTATACGTGACATGTGTGTTAATGTTGTGGTCTACTAGTACGTATATAATGTGTGTAGATAATTATATACGGGATTAAGACATAAGTGTGAATGTATTTCTTATATAACTAGTGTGAAGGTTGTATGATTTAAAAAGCGAGTTCTTATATAACTAGCGTGAACATTATATGATTTAAAAAGGGGATTTCTTATATAACTAGAGGGAACGTTATATAAATTGATGTAATTGAACCGATTAATAAGTTAATGTGTAGATAACTTAATAATCAAGACAATAATACTCGGGTTAGAGTAGTGGGTCAAAAAGAGATGTGATGTGGCTAGTTAGGTGGGGTAGCTTAACTAGGAAGGTTAATAAGCAAGCGTTAGGTATGCATATTAGATGAGGGGTGAGTTATACCTCAAGTGAGTCCGACACTAACTTAAATATAAATAGTGTGCATGAATATTTAATTATTGCAATTTAACTGCTTGCTAAATATTTTCAAAATGCTTTACTTGGTCTTTGACCTGTGTCAAAATCTTTTCCAAAACCTTTTAGGTGTCTAGCCACAGGGATGGCCAGTTTAAGGATTCTATCCAGAGATGCGCAACTACAGCTCATGTGAAAGTTGCAGGACTTTGTTATAGATGCTTCGATCATTTATACCTAGCGTAGATATTTTGATTTCAGTACTCATTTGGGCATGTCGCCCTCAAATTTTGTATTCGTTTATTTATTGGACTTTGTGTATCCAGGTTATTGTTTCAGTTTACTATTGTATTTTATTGTTGAACCGATAGTTGATTCAATCGTCTTTATTCATGTTATTCATGTGTGTTGTATTCAGTTACACAAATAATTATTCTTTATTTTTTTGCATGTTGCTGTTTAATGAAAGATAAAATTTGTGCACTAGCCTAATTAAATTACTAGGTGGTTAGTACTCTAAAATATTGTCGATAATGATGCTAAGAATGAGCCATATGAGACCTATATTTTTATTTCGATCACGGGCTACCCACCCGGTATTTTAGTAGGCGGGGTGTCACATTCACCCTCTCATAAAGTTTAATGGTCTCCTAAATCCACTCATGATCTTTCTTACAACGTGTGGACCTACCTCCTATAAATATGAATTAATGGGCACCCTATATTTCCTCTTGAAAGCTCAAATACACTTGTACATCTTGTCTCTTTCGTAACTAACGAAGGCAGGGAACGAACCTTTATTTGATGGTTGAAAAGTAATTAGAGAAGCCACTTAACTTAACTATTAAAGGGAGTGAAGGTTCTAAAGGGTGAATCGTTTAGGAAACTTTTGAATTAACATAGAGATATATTAAATGAGATTGTTTTGGAAATGTTTAAATCAGTAAAGAGATATATTAAATGAGATTGACACGTTGCGTTATAAGAAGGTGTTAAGGCTAAAATTTTATATATATACATAGATGTAATTGAAATGTTGAGATGCTCCCAAATCTCTAATCCAATTTTCTCAATTTTTTGACTTTTTAACATTATGAAATAGCACGTGTTCCCATATGGGACTCTTATTCGTAACCAACTGAAAACTTAAACGGGAAGCATGGATTCTATTTTTAAATTTAAAACTTATAATAATCTACTACAAACATATGCTGGAAAACTACCCCTTAACTACCTGCCACAATTTTCACTCTTTTATACCTCACCTTCCTCACACAGGGGACCATGTAAAATTTGTTTTCCACAAACAAATGAGTGATTGGAAAATAGTGAAATCCCAATTTTCAATAATTATATCATTTTATTGGGCTATTTTAGTAAGCGTATGGTGATGGAGCATGAATTCTGAAACCAATCAGCATGCATCATTCTTTTAACTTTGAAGCATTATGCCTTAACTCAAACACGTTCAAAGAAATGGCCAAAGAATGTTCCATGGTTATGGATGGAACCCAGTGCACATGTCTTCTCTTATCACTTGGCAGAGAAAGTGGTTGACTTATGACTCCAATACCATCATCAACTTTTGGATAAATTTCAACATTTAATATAATATAACATTTAGTTGTTAATTTTATTATGTTAATTGGTGTTTTATTTTAAACTTAGTTTGGGTTTTATTTTAGAAGGAAGAAACATGAGCAAATGGGTGTAAAAGATATAGGAGTGCTCAAGTCCCACATTGTAAGATTACCATAAAAAGTTGTGGTGTATCAACAAAAGGACAACTAATATTCTTAGTTGAATAGTAAAATAAGAGGCTATGATCCCATGCATTGCGGTGGTGCTTAAGCAGCACCAATCGCAACACGCGGCATGCGAAAGGGTGATTAGGCGACTTAGGGCGCATTGCACACTTTGATGCGCACTTGGCAATTCGCACATGTGCATCGTCGCTTGGAACATGGGAGCCTAAAGTTTTGACAAAGTTAAGCAGATCAACGATTGTAATTCAATGATCTGATCAAAAGGTTTCAAATTCAAAATGACATGATCTGAGACGTTAGATGAACTCGTAGTGGTTTCATGTAAGGGTGTGGCCATTCTCTTATAATGGGAATCCTAATCTGAACCGTTAGATCGAATTTATTCCAAATATACACTATCCAATGGCTGTTGAGTCGCTACATGAAGAGCTGTGACTGTTGAAGAACAGTCACATAAATGGTTATAAAAAAAGTTCTAGGCCTCTATTTTCGACTCCGTCCTCTATACTTTGGCATTATCAGATTACAAATTCAAAGTGTTCTCGATTTGATTTAACAGTACCTAGTTTGAATCAAACAACAGTTCATACACTGTATTGTATCCTAAAAGAAGATTCAATAAACCCTATAGTGTACTAGGGATTCTTTCTAAATCGTATTGGGAGAAATTTGGCCTAAAACATAGCATTCCCAGAACGTGCCTTACCTAAATTAATTAATTTTTCTGTTCTTTCCATAGAAAAAATCCAACAGTTTTAGGCAAAATTTTATATTATTACTCCACTCAAATGGAAGAAATAGTGGCACAATCTATCCAAGTCATGAGTCAAGACTTAATCTGACTCGACCGGTTTGATGGAACAAATTTCACCCCTTGGAAAGAGAAAGTTATGTTCTTCCTCACATCAGTTAAACTAGCATACATTCTAGATGACAACCTTGAGCATATTCTCGAGCCCACACCCAAAGACACTAAAGAAATAAAGCAGGAGAATGTGAAGAGGAAAGACGATGAATTTATGTGTCGAGGGAACATTATCAATGCTTTGTCTCAAACTTTTTATAGCGCTCATCGAATGATTCCGACGATAAAGGAAATATGGAAGGCATTGGCGAAAAAATATCAAAATAAGTAAGCGAGAAACCATAAGTTTCTGATTTCAAACTATATGAATTTTAGAATGAGTAATGATAAATCTATCTTTTCACAAACACACTAACTCCAATAGATTTTTGGTGACCTTAAAGCCCTTGGGATTAATCTTCAAGACGAATTTCAAGTAGGGGTGATTGTTTCAAAACTTCTATCCTCTTGGAACAACTTTAAGAAGAAAATCAATCATGATAAAAATACTTATACAGTTGAATCCCTTCTTCGCCACCTTCATATTGAAGATGATTCTCGTATTCGAGAAAAGAAGGACAGATAAAGTGAGGGTCATTCAAAAGCCAATATGGTTGAGGATAAAAAATTCAAGAATACCAAAGACTCAAAACTGAAAGCAAAGAATGATTCAAAATTCAATAACCAAGGTGAAAATGAGAAAAAAAAAGAGTAAATGTTTCTTCTGTGACAAATCGGGCCATTATTCTTGAGAATGTCGTCTTAAAAAGAAGGCATTTAAGGAAAAACAGGGGTTGAAGGAAACAAACAATGTTGAAGATCTTATTCCTACTATATGCAAAGCGAATTCAATTGAAAATAAAAGTGGATGGTGGCTGGATACCTGTGCAACGGTCCACATATGCAATGACCGCTCTTCATTCAAAACATATCAAGAAATTGATGGAAACGAAGTGAAGATGGAAAATAATATTCGAACCAATGTAGTTAGAAAAGACACAGTGGAATTAAAATTAACTTTTGGAAAGACTCTTACTCCAATTGATGTACTTTATGTACCTGATATGTGTTAAAATCTTGTGTCAGGGGACCTTCTCAGTAAGAGAGGTTTTAAACTTGTGTATGAGCCTGATAAGTTTGTTTTATCCAATAATGGCCAATTTATTGGCAAAGGGTACTCTTGTAACGGCATAATCAAAATTAATGTAATAAATAATATTAGTTATGTTTATATGGTTGAGTCTATTTCTTTATGGCATAACAGATTAGGTCATGTAAATAATAAAAGTATTAAAAATATGACTAATCTCGATTTGATCTCGGATTGTAAATTTGATAACTTTGCTAAATGTGAAATTTGTGCTCAATCGAAGATAACTAGAAAGTTGTTTAAATCTGTTAAGAGGACGTCCAAAATGCTTGATCATATTCATAGTGATGTATGTGATATGAAGAGTAATATGAATCGTGGTGGAAATAAATATTTTTTAACTTTTTATTGACGATTACTCTAAATATGCATATACATATTTGCTTAAAAGTAAAGATGAAGTTTTAGAGAAATTTTTTATTTTTAAAGTAGAAGTTGAAACTCAACAAAGTCGAAAAATTAAAGTCCTACGATCCGATAGGGGTGGTGAATATTACCCGAGTGAGTTTATACAATTTTGTAATACTCGTGGAATAATCCATCAAGTTATGGCGCCTTATACGCCACAACAAAATGGAATGGCGGAAAAAAATAGGATTTTGGTTGAAAAGGTAAATGTAATGTTTATAAGTTATGGTTTACCTTTGTCTTGCTTCTATTCATAACTTAGTAATTCATCAAATAGATGTCAAAACTGCGTTTCTAAGTGGTGATTTAGAAGAAGAGATTTATATGAAACAACCTGAGGGGTTTGTTTTGCCAGGCAAAAAAAAGAAAGTGTGTAAACTGGTTAAATCTCTTTATGGCCTTAAACAAGCTCCTATGCAATGGCATGATAAGTTTGAAAATATTATAATATACCATGGATATAAAGTAAATGATGCCAAAAAAATGTATATATAGTAAACTTAAAAACGGTGTTGGTGTTATTATTTGCTTATATGTGGATGGCATGTTAATATTTGGGTCTAGTCTTAAATATGTTGCAGAAGCCAAAAGGTTTCTATCATTAAAATTTGATATGAAAGATCTTGGAGAAGCTGATATGATTTTAGGAATCAAAATTGTGAGAAAGGATAAATCTTTAGCATTATTTCAATCTCATTATATAGAAAAAGTTCTTAAAAGATATAATCATTTTGAACTTAAGCCACTTTCTACACTAGTGGATCCTAATATAAAATTAATAAAAAAAATGTTGGGAGTGCTATGGACCAACTCAAATATGCTATTATTATTAAAAGTCTAATGTATGACATGCATTGCACTAGATCAGACATTGTTTATGCAATAGGTGTCTTGTGTATATTTACAAGTAATCCAGTACAAGAGCACTGGAATGCAATTTCCAGGGTGCATAGATACTTGAAGAGGACTTTGGATTATGGTTTACCGTATCTAGACTATCCATCTGTTTTAAAAGGATATAGTGATTCAAGATGGAACAATATTGAATCAAAATCTAATTCAACTTTTCTTTGGATTTTTATGCTAGGAGGAGAGGTCATCTCTTGGGGATCCAAGAAACAAACATGTTTGTCAGATTCAATAATCCAATCTAAATTTATAGTCCTAGCAGATGCATGTAAAGAAGCAGAATGTCTTAGAAATTTGTTATATGATATTCCTTTATGGAAAAAGCCATCTCCTTTTATTATGATAAGTTATGACAAACAAGCCACAATTTATAAAGTTTTGAACAAAACCTATAACGAAAAATCCAGACACATTGGTCTAAGGCATCAAATTATAAGACGATTACTCAAGGAAGGAGTGATTGCAGTCGAATATGTTAAAACAAACAAGAATTTAACAGATCCTCTGACTAAAGGTCTTGTTAGGGATATGATATATATAACCTCAAAAGGAATGGAACTAAGGTCTATTGAATAACACAAATATATTTAATGGGAACTCAACTTATATCTTGAAAATATAGATAGAGTTCAATGTGGTGCAAACAAGTTAAATTATAGTTATGGAACACTAGGATTTTTTATGCAAAAGTTCCATTCCTATGTGTCTAGTGTTGGTTTTCTGCATGTTAGAGGGTAAAGTTTACTTCTTAATAAATCATATAAGTGTGACTCACATAATCACTAAAGTTGATTTACTAATATGAGTGTCGAAAGTGTGGCTGCTTTCTATGGAATCAAGACTGATCCTAAAGCACTCAAGAAATTAGGATTAGCACAGGGCTATAAATGTTCATGCAAAAAGAACACTTCTAAACTCAAAATCAGTATATGTGATAGTTCGGGATCATCTCAAAGGGTCCTTGGTTCAAGATACGTTCACCACAGTACCTTGATAAAGCTTTGAATTATTTACACTATATGGAGGTTAAAGTCCGAAAGACACTTCTCATTGATGTACTAGATTTCATTTATAGTGCCAAAAGTTTTATATTTTTTTTTGTAATCGATCATTTGTATCCTCTCCTGTGTATATTGAAATTGGTGGGGGAATGTTGGATAAATTTCAACATTTAACATAATATAATATTTAGTTGTTAATTTTATTACGTTAATTGGTGTTTTATTTTTAAACTTAGTTTGGGTATTATTTTAGAAGGAAGAAACATGAGAAAATAGGTGTGAAAGATATGGGAGTGCTTAAGTCCCACATTGCAAGATTATCACAAAAGTGGTGGTATATCAACTAAAGAACAACAAAGATTCTTAGTTGAATAGTCAAATAAGAGGTTATGATTCCACGCATTGCGGTGGTGCTTAAGTACCACCAATCGTGACACACGGTGCGCAAAAGGGAGATTGGGCAACTTAAGGTGCATTGCGCGCTTTGACGTACACTTGACACTTCGCATGTGCGCATCGTCGCTTGGAGCATGGGAGCCTAATATTTGATAAAGTAAAAAAATCAACGACTATGATTGAATGATCTGATCATTAGTTTTAAAATCCGAAATGACTTGATCTGAGCCGTTAGATGAACTCGTAAAGTTTCGTGTAAGGGTGTGTCTATTCGCTTATGAAGGGATGCCTAATCTGAACCGTTAGATTGAATCTATTCCAAATATACACGATCCAACGACTGCTGAGTCACTATATGAAGAGGTGTGATTGTTGAAGAACAGTCACATAAATGGCTATAAAAAGAGTTTCAAGCCTCTGTTTTTTACACGAAAATTGCTAATTTCTCCTCTCTCCATCCTCTATACTTTGGCATTATCAGATTAAAAATTCAAAGTTTTCTCGGTTTGATCAAACAGTATATAGTTTGAAGAAAATAACAGTTCATACACTGCATTTTATCCTGAAGGCAGATTCAGTAAACCCCAAAGTGTACTACCAGTTCTTTCTGAACCGGATTAGGAGAAATTTTTCCTAAAAGACAGTGTTTCCAGAATGTGCCTTGCAAAAATTAATTAACTTTTTTGTTCTTTCCGTAGAAAAAATCCAACACTGACTACCTGAACCAATCTAAACAATTAACAAAGAGAAGACTAGATTATCTACCATACCACGAGTTTTGATTTCACCAAACCTAGAACCGACCTCTGAGATGGAACAATCTCGATCCACGATCAGTCGCCCAAGATTAAAATCGTCCATGCTTGTCTTGGTCTCTTTATATTATTTAGCCTAAGAAAATCCTCACACGTCTCATATTCCGAGCTAAAAAAATTCTAGTGTGAACTCAATCTGATGGACGGGTGGTTTAAAGCTCCGTTAGTGTTTTTTTTAAGACAATAGAAATGGATATTACCGAAAAGGAAAGAAAAGGTTTTAGTGAGTTCACTTGGATTTAATTTATTTAAGCTATTAATATGCTTAATATTTTCTCAACTGTTTTACTGAGTCACATGGGTTCATGAATGGAACTATTTATATATTTGGTTTTATGCTAACGTATATATATGTTTGTATTTTGTTCATAATAGTTTTAGCAAAAGGCAGTATCAAGTTTTTAATATGGGTTAATTGCAAGTTTATATTATTTGTAATGAGAACTGGTTATTTTCTAAAGATAAAGTTGCCTTTTTGTTAAACATATTTTTATCAAAAGTTACCTTTTTATACTCTTTGGATACCGAAGAAAAGAACAAAAAAATTATATATATATTTTTATAAAATAAAAACATGGGTAAAAAAGAATAAATAATATTTTGTGTCCCATAGTTTTTACTCGAGTTGTGTGGCATTTTAACTGAGTTATGTTCATATTTGGTAATAATTTTTTTTTTTTATCGTTTCATGTCGTGCCGTGTCACTTTATTCGGATTGTATTGGTGCAAAACCAAACAAATAAAAATTGCGGGTCGTGTCTAATTTAAATGGATTTTGTTCATATTTGGTAAAAAAAAAGTAACAAAACACGAAATCTTATTTATCACGTACGAACATAAGAAAACAATATGGCAGGAAAACTTCTTCAGCATGTACAAACACAAAAGAATTGACACGACACGAAATCTTATTTAGCAATTACAAACTCAAAAAAAATTACTGGACATAAAATCTTATTTGTCAAATACGAACCCCAAAAAAGTGACACGATAAGAAATGTTATTTACCAAATACAAACACAAAAAATGCAACACGAGTTGTGTTTGTATTTGGTAAAATACTATTTGAATTAAATAGGTTATGGTATGCTTTTTTGGGGTAGAGCAAATATCAAGTTAGCTATTTTTTTTGGATTTTAGCACTTTCCTTTTAGATTTAGGTTGCGTTTGTTTTCTCATCTGAATTTGAAGTCTGAATCTGAAATCTAGAGACTGAATCTGAAGTCTAAAATTTGAATTTAAAAAATATGTTTGTCTTTATGTCTGAATGTACCTCTGAATGAATGTATTCAGACTAATTCAGAATTCAGATGCAACTCTACTTCTTAATCATTAAGAGTCAAATATATTCGTTAGCCTCTTAATCATTTAAAAAAATAAACACTTTTTGGTACCTCTTAAGTCTGAATAGTTCAGATTTTGACTTGAGAGGTAAAAACAAACGACATCTTAGTTTTTTTGGTAAGAGTTTTGGATATATTTACCTTTGGGGTTTGTAGTTTTCAGTTCATTTGCAAGTTTGTTTTGGGTTTACAATCTCAACTAAGGATTTCTGGGTTTATAATCTCAGTAATTTAGGGATTTGTAATCTTAGAGCAAAATCTTTTAGTGAGGTTTGTAATCTTAACTACGCTACATGGTTAAGTTTTGAGAGAGAGGTGTAATACCCCGTAATTTTATTGATTTTATTTAATGGTATTAATTAAATTAAATGGGATAATTAATTGGAAATTAATCTGGATTTAAATACTAGCGAGGCGAGAGTTGGTATTTGATTATGATGATAATGTTGAATATTACTGGGTAAATATGGTAATATATGATTATTGAATTTATTAAAATTTTCGCAAGTCATAAATGCGACAATTCGAGAAATTTAGTTGGGACGCGCGTGTCAGTCGCGTCACGAATTAATTTAATTGGATTTAAAAATAAATTATAATTTTATCATCTGTGTGCCTCAATGTGTCCAGAGGGGTCGAAATAGTCAGAAAACAGTAGCTGGGAGTTTAGTTTGGGTCCCAGGGCATTTTTAGGCCAAACCGGCAACCCGGGAGGGTATTTTTGTCATTTTAATTTTTAAGGAATTTTTACCCACGAATTTTAGGCCTTATTTATCAGCCAATATTAGGGCCATTAGGGATATTATCTGTCAAAAATAAAGGAGTGGGAAACGTGAGAAAGAGGAGAAGTTACAAGAGGGTTACAAAGCCATAACCACCACACACCACCACTATTCGCCGGAATTATGACCGGAGGGAGGAAGAGAACCAACCCTTAACATCACCAATGGATCAGAACATCAATTCCAAGGCAAGTTATTTGATTTCATTAAGTTTCAGCGAATAATTTATCCATGATATTGTAGGATTTGATGATAGCCATGAACAATGATTGAAACTCATGAAATTTGGAGAAGAAACCTAAACTTTGGATAGGATTTGCATGTAGTTTAATTCTGGAAGTATTTCAATAACAAAATCATAACCCTTGATGAATTAAAAACGGATTTAGGAAGAGAAGTATGATGGTTCTTGAATAAAATAGAAGACTAGGGTTTTTATGATAATATGAGTATTTGATCCAAGAAAAGTCTAATTATTGATGATTTCAAAGTTTTGGAACATTACGAATCATGTAATTAGGTTATATAATGACCCTATATACTCACATTAGGATTTCACATCATGTAATGAAGATTTGGGACAAAACTGGGACTGAAAAACGAATAAACACGTAGCCTGCACCTGCTTAATCGATCGATTCATCGACATTCATAGGTCGATCGATCGACCATCGATCGATCGATGATCAAGATCGATCGATCGATCTCCCTAAAAACTGTGACTTTTTTTCTTTTTTATCTGAAGTGTTTTCGTCCATCGAACGTTGTAGTTGGGGATTATGTGAATACATTAGGACTTGAGGGAGCCCAGTAGGGATATATTTGAAACCCGAAACATATTAGAATTGGGTTGAAATGTAGCGTTGAATTTATGAGTGTCCGACGAGTAATTTCCTATTTTATGATGCGAGAACGTGATTTAAATTCTTAGGAGTGATAAGTTAGAATTTGGGACATAAATAAGGACTTAAGAGTACTGAATTAATATGTGGGAAAAGTATGAGACTTAGTAACCTCTTAGGTTTTATGTACTCGAAACTATACGACATGAGACGTATCGAAAAAATATATTATATATCATCCGGAATTATAATAGTGTACGAATTGGACTAATGGTAGAGGGCTGAGATCATACCTTTAATAATATAACAAGTTATCTAAGTTGTGTGAATGCTTAATATATGGATTATTATGTGTATGATATACCTACCATACTTGTTATCACGGTAGGTCGGCTTTTGGAATAGGGCCATCTAATCTTTGTGTGCCTACGGGGGGGATTTAGATTGGTACCTTAAGGACATAGGGCTGTGAATGTCTTATTTGTGAGTTAATAAGTCAGCTGACCATGGGAGCGTAGGTATGTGCGTGACCCATGGGTATGTGAACTATGTTCGCCTCCAATATATGTGATTTGGTTTATTGCAACGGTTCCTGAGAGATTCGAAATACGTAGTCCTTATGTACATGATGTACCGGGATTCGATAGCGGAGCATGTGTGCACTGCAGCTTAGCCTAGATGTGCCCTATTTGTATATATATGCTGAGAATAATATACTTGTTATTATAACGGACTCTTAGTTAAAGTGTGAAAATATGAATAATTGAGACATTTGAATGGGATTAAAAAGGAGAATTCCCTATCGTAGCTGTTATAAATTAATCTGATCAATGAAAAGGTGAGATACACGCAGGATATAGTAGAATGTTATGAATAAACCCCTATATTATAATGTGAGGACAGGAAGTGGTAGTTAACGTCATAACTAGACGGGTTAAGGATATACGTTAGGCGTGCACATTAGTTAAGGGGTGAGGAACTCATGTGAGAGCACGTAACTAACATGTATATAATATTCATTGTTTAATGCAATTAAATACTTGCTATATTTTTAAACTGTTTTCACCTCGGGTTCTGACCCGTTTGCTTTCAAATCTATTTTTCTTGTAAAACTTTTTAGGTGCCCAGCCACAGGGATGCCAAGCATATGAGTTCCATTCCATTGACGTGCTATAGCTATTGTGGAAGTTACAGGATCTCGGTAGTAGACGCCTCCACATTCTGCATTTGATTCTATTCAGGGTCAATTATCAGTTAGGGCATGTCACCCCCTTTCCATTTAGAGATAGCATTCTCAGACTCCCAGTTTCATTTCAGTTTTGGATTTATTTAGTTATTCAGACTTTGTATTGGGTTTTATTCAGTATTTGAATTATTCAGGGGAGTGTTACTCCAGACTCATTTTATCATTCCATTATTATTCTATTGCGATTGTGCTGTGGATGTGGTACAGTTAGCTTATAATTTAATTGGTTGCATGTTAATTTAATTTAATAAAATTTGGCAACTGAGTTTTTAAATATTAGGTGGCTAGTAAATGTTAAAAAATATTTTCGACAGTGATGCTATGAACTGAACCAACTTGACATTTTGTATTAATTTGAATAAAGGAGTAGCTACTCGGTATTTAAATAGTCGGGGTGTCACAGAGGGGTAATTGTTAGTTACTTTGTTTCGTTTGTAATCTCAATTACAACTACTTAGATATCAGATCATTAGGAATTTTTTAATACATATTAATTCATTTTTAAGATCAGAATATATAGACATACACAAATTTAAAAATATTCTTCCAGTCCAAATATAAATTTGTTCTCATGAAATACGAATTTTTATAACTAAAGTGTCATAAAATACCAGTTGAACAAACAAAAGGCCTATAGGCCTTTGTAGTGATGGGTCATCATTTCTTATAATTTTGGTACTTTGATCATGACAGTCAATATTTTTGTAGTTACTTATTTTAAGATTATTTTTTTTAAAATTAATGTTGTTTATTTTCAGATTAATTTTTCATAATGAATATTGCTATATTTTTTTACTTGGCTATGTTATTAAATAGTATCAGATAAATTTTGTGAATTTTTAGTTATTAAATGTTTTGAAATTAAAATTTCAATCTAAGGCAAATATATATAGTGAGTTTGAATTGTTAAAAACTATCAAGAGTAAGTTATTTTTTCTACGAGTGTATTGTAGTTTTTTCTTATAAGTTTGTATAGGATTCTCTTAACGGAATTAGTTGTTTTTTCTTTCATGTTTACTTGGCTCTTTTTCCTTAATTTTTTTTTCATTGTGTATATTTTTATGTTGGGTTTTTACCTTTTTATATTGTGTGCGTTTTTTGTTTTGTATTATACACATATGGTCAAGGACAACAAAGATGTGGTCCAAATATTTGATGGAGGTCATTTCAAATATTAGATGGAGTTAGTTTTAGACAGTTGAATTGAATTGTTGTCAATTAAGCAATTAGAACAATAGTTTTGTTACAAATAAGTCTTATATGTTTTTTTAGTTATTTTATAAGTATATTTTTTATTTATAAATAAATTTTAGGTTTACATGAATGTCATTTCAATTTGAATTTTTATTAGCACACGCGTGATCTCGATGCGATACATATGAAATGTGAGTAAATTTGTAACTGTGTTAATCAATACCCCAGAATAAATTAACAATAGTGACAACGATCCTTGCAATATATTTAGATTCACATGCGTTATTTAGGTTCTTTTTTCAATTTGCCACAAACACAAATACACTAGAATATATTTTAAGTTATTAACATATTTTAAACTTCCTCATATGTTTATTAAGTAATGTGCCTTACTATAGCATTTAAATTAGAGAAAATAATAGGTATACCAAACATCCCGAGAGTATTTATTTGATTGTACAATGGGGTATACCTTAAACAACGCACAATAATTTATTTCATTTTGGGATGTGTTGGGGATATTTTGGGACGCGTAGCATTACTGTTGAATTAGTTTTGGAGTTTCTTAGGCCATCTCGAGTGGGAGAGGCTAAGAAAATGTATAACTAGACAATATGATAAACATTTTTTGAACAAAAGATGCAGTGGGATTGTGCAGTTGAATGTGTTAAAACACTCTAGAAGGTTAACTGTTTACCGTCCAGGAGTGGGCTCACCCTGGACGGGTAAGTTTCATCCGTCTAAAAGTTTATCCGCCTATTATTTCTATGTGCTTATATTTTTCTTTATTTTTTTAATGGAAATGGACGAACAATTATTAACTGTCAACATTGCACAGTCTTGGGACCCACCACTACAAATTGTACAATGGGAATGCAATTATACATCGTCTTTACATTTTCTCTCTCCTAAATATACATTATTTCCTATCCATTGTGGAGGGAAACAATGTAAATCTAGACATTTACATCTCCTATTGGAGAACCTTATGATCTCAATTGCTTTATTATTTTTTCTTTGAGTTGGTGAGGTTTTTTTTTATCATTTTTATAATCTTCATTTTGGTTGTTTATTTACTCAACCACACCTACATTATATGCATAGTGAATGACTCTGTTTTTCTTATATTAATTTGGGTAGATTGTGTGTGAATGTTTGTATACATATATATTATATTCGTTAATGAATACTGTTGTCATTTTTGGAAAAAGTAATTTTTATATGTTTGAACTACTATTTTATTTTAAAATTAAATTTGATACGATTTTTTTAATTGTTTAGATTTTCGGACTATATTATGTTTTACGATAATATAGATCTTGACATTCATTGCTTCATATTATATTGCAATTCATTCGTGTTTTCCATCATATTATTTAAATTTACATGTTTATAGTTATGAATACGATCATTCTTTTAAGTATTAATAAAAATTAGGGGCATTTACGTTTAGATCCTATTAGACGTTCTTATATACATTCTAGTCCCATCATGTTTTTCTCTTACATATAAGTCCTATTCCTAATTTTTTGGAACTTTTTTTCCAATTTTACTCTTTTAAAACCAACAATCCGTAACTTCCTTGAGGAAGTTACATAAGTAGTTGAACTTTTTTTTAATCTTCAAATGATCATAACTTTTGATTCACAAATCCGTTTTTCACAAAATTACTATTTTTGAAATCTGCTTGACGAGATCTATCAAACAAGATCCATGAAGGCTATAAAATTCCAAAGAAAAAAATTTACACAAACAGTAAACTTTACTCTATGCACTAGAATATGAAATAGTTTTATATATTTGACATTTTCACAAACAGACAGTAACATTTACTGTGCTAATACTACACAGTATATATATATATATATATACGGTGGATCCAAACCCTTTTTTTTTCAAAATTACCTTATATTTGAAGGTTCGCGCTAGTGGTATCCAATCCTTACCACCATTATTGGAGCTTCAACGACCTTCGTCAGAGCTCCGATTTGGGGTGGGTAAGGGTGGCATGTGGTGCCGCTGGCGCCGACCTTTGAAAATAAGAGACTTTTGAATAAATGGGCTTTGGATCCATCGAAGTATCATGGGGAGCCGCTGGCGCAGACCTTTGAAAATAAGATTGGATAAATGAGATCGGGATCATCTGGAGCGCCAATTTGGGGTGAATAGGGGTGACACAAAACTTTAAAAATAGGAGCATATTGGATATATATATATATATATATATATATATATATATATATAGTTTGTAAAAATTTCATAGATATTAAACTTTATTGTATACACTATAAAATGAAATAGTTTTATATTTCTGACATTTTCACAAACAATAACATTTACTGTGATAATATATTTATGAAATAGTTTTATATATATAACATTTTCACAAACAGTAACATTTGCTGAGTTAATATTACACAATATATATAACATTTTCACAAACAGTAACATTTGCTGAGTTAATATATATATATATATATATATATATATATATATATATATATATATATATATATATACACGGTAGATCCAAACCTCTTTTTTTTAAATTACCATATTTTTAAAGGTTTACGCTAGCGACATTCAATCCCCACCACTAACCACCCCAATTGTCGAAGCTTCAACGACTGTCATCAGAGCTATGATTTAGTTGGGTAGTAGTGGCATAGGGTGCCGCTGGCGCGGACCTCTGAAATTAAAAGAATATTAGATATATGGAGTTTGGATCCGCTGGCGCTCCGATTTGGGGGTGAGTAGGGGTGACAGTGGGTTAGGTTTATATCTATAACATATTTACAAACGTTAACATTTACTGTGTTATAACACAGTGTGTATATATATATATATATATATATATATATATATATATATATATATATATATATACACGGTGGATCCAAACCTCTGTTTTCTGATATTGTCTTATTTTTAACGGCCCGCGCTAGCGGTATCTAATCCTGACCACCACCAACCCCAATTGTCGGATCTCCAACAACCTTCATCAGAGTTCTGATTTGGGGTGACATGGAGTGCCGCTGGCGCGGACCTTAGGAAATAAGGGAATATTGGATAAATGGGGTTTGGATACACCGGCACTCCAGTTTGAGGTGGGTAGGGGTAGCATTGGATTAGGTTTATATCTGTAATATTTTCACAAATAATAAATGTTACTGTTTGCGAAAATGTTACATCGGCATCCCATGCCACCTCAAATCAGAGCGCTGATGAAGGTTGTTGTAGCTCCGATAAAGGGGGTGGGGATTGGATGCCGCTGGCGCGGACCATTAAAAATAAGATAATATCAGAAAAAAGAGGTTTGAATATATATATATATATATATATACTGTGTTATATGAACACAGTAAATGTTAATGCTTGTGAAAATGTTATAGATATAAACCTAACTCAATGCCACCCCTACTCACCCCAAATCGGAGCTTCGGTGGATCCAAACTCCATTTATCTAATATTCTCTTAATTTCAGAGGTCCGCACCAGCGGCACCCTATGCCACTACTACCAACCCAAATCATAGCTCTGATGAAAGTCGTTGAAGTTCCGACAATGGGGGTGGGTAGTAGTGGGGATTGAATGTCGCAAGCGTAAACATTTAAAAATATGGTAATTTTGAAAAAAAAATAGTGGTTTGGATCTACCGTGTGTGTGTGTGTCTCTCTCTCTCTCTCTCTCTCTATATATATATATATATATATATATATATATATATATTATGTAATATTAATATATATATATATATATATATATTATGTAATATTAACTCTGTAAATGTTACTGTTTTTGAAAATGTTATATATATAAAACTATTTCATAAATATATTATCACAGTAAATGTTATTATTTGTGAAAATGTCACAGATATAAAACTATTTCATTTTCTGGTGTATACAATAAAGTTTAATATCTATGACATTTTTACAAATTATATATATATATATATATATATATATATATCCAATATGCTCATATTTTTAAAGTTTTGTGCCACCCCTATTCACCCCAAATTGACGCTCCAAATGATCCCGATCCCATTTATCCAATCTTATTTTCAAAGGTCCGCGCCAGCGGCACCCCATGATACTCCGGCGGATCCAAAGCCCATTTATTCAAAAGTCTCTTATTTTCAAAGGTCCGCGCCAGCGGCACCACATGGCACCCTTACCCACCCCAAATCGGAGCTCTGACGAAGGTCGTTGAAGCTCCAACAATGGTGGTAAGGATTGGATGCCGTTAGCGCAAACCTTTAAATATAAGGTATTTTTGAAAAAAGAGGGTTTGGATCCATCGGATGTGTATATATATATATATATATATATATATATATATACTGTATAGTATTACCACAGTAAATGTTACTGTGTGTTTGTGAAATGTCACATATATAAAACTATTTCATATTCTAGTGCATATAGTAAAGTTTACTGTTTGTGTAAAAAAATTTCTTTGGAATTTATAGTCTTCATGAATCTTGTTTGATAGATCTCGTCGAGCAGATTTCAAAAATAGTAATTTTGCGAAAAACGGATTTGTGAATCAAAAGTTATGATCATTTAAAGATTAAAAAAAAAAATTCAACCACTTATGTAACTTCCTCAAGGAAGTTACGGATGGTTGGTTTTAAAAGGGTAAAATTGTGAAAAAATTTCTTAAAAAGTTGGAATAGGACCTATGAGATTATTAAAAAGTCAATAGGACTTATAAGCTTGTTGACCCGATAAATGGAACCTAGATATAATTACCCCTAAAAATTATATATTAAAGTAACATTTCAACACACATTACATCCGGATCACCACTAATACATATATGTAAAGGTACGATGAAGTTTGTAAATCGACGACGACTTGATTAACTGACATATGGTTCCTACATTTGGTTTGTAGCCTTCAAACAGGCAATTAAGATGATCCAAAGTCCTAACTATCCTTAACCGCTTGAGTTCTTTAATCACATCAAATCAAAATTCTAATGTCGCGAGGAAAGGCCAAAGTATGGCGGGCCCCGGACCCATGGGCCAGTAACATGAACTACTTCTCCTAAATAAGTTTGAAACAAGATAATAAAAATCACATGGGAGTAGCTTTAAATGTGCCTAAAATCAACGTGGTTTGGCCAGTGATCATATCATCAGATATAGCAATATCCTTTCAAACGTTGATTGCGTAGATATGTTTGTCTTTAAAATGGAAAAAGACAACCAGCATGAAAGATGTTTCAGGCACGTTTGGTACCACATGAATCCCAAACAAATCTCATACATAAATATATGAGAAAGACCAGAGCCATTTGAATTTTGGACTTAAAATTCAGATTTATTGAGATTCTTAAATTATTTTTTTACATTTCAACCCCCAAACCCATTCCCCTTCCTATAAGACTAACGATTTAAGAAAAAAAACATACACACACAACAAGAACTCATCATTAAATACAGTGACGGATTCAGGATTTTGGTACAATCGGCGTCAAATCGATTCAATTTTTTTTTAACAATACTAACAAATAATCAACTCATAAAAACCAACAACCGATAAAACATAAATACCGAATATGCCAAAATTCCATATCAATTCATTCATACATAACCAGAATTTGCAAATACAAAGAGATTGTTTACAATATTCCCTTACGTGGCTTCATATTTTGAAAATATTGAATGATATCTTTCGTATCAACATTTTTGAAGATATCCTATTCAATGTACGTCACCAAGCAATCATTTGTAAAATCATCTCCCATTTAGTTACATAATGTACTCTTCACGATTTTCATTGCGGAGAATGCTATTTCCACGCTTGCAGTTGTAGCCGGCAATGTCAAGGCAAGTTTTATAAGCAAGTACACTAATGGAAATAACCTATCCCTCTGCGTTTCAACCATTTTTTGAGCAAGAGCACCAATCCCTTTCAAATCTTTGAATTCTTCCTTATCGCGCACACTATATATATAATTTTCAAGTTGTTCCCCAATGATTGTGAGTTCAATCGGATCAAAATCATTCGGATAAAACTCCGCAAATCGAACTAATCTTGCCGCATCAGATTTGGAAAAGTTCATACTTGGATCAAGACTTGCCATACATAAAAGTAACTCTGTATTCACCTCATTGAACCGATGGTTCAACTCCTGTAGTTGCATATATATCACCGAATAGAACAATTCAACCCGATAGTGATGAAGATTTGTCCTCTCTTCGACGTTTCGACGTGATCTTCCACTGGTCACAAAACAATCTTCCATAATTATGATTACAATGTCGTGTGTACTACAAAATGAAGAGACTACTTTCAACAACTTATCCCATTCATGCTCTCTTATTTTGTGTAAACGCATCTTAGCTATTCCAACAAGATCTATTGCATTCACATTATCTTGATCCCTCCGTTGTAGTGATTGCGATAAGTCATTGATAATCCCTAAAATTGCTTTCATTAACTGCAATTTGAACACAAAATCAAAGCACTGCAAATAGCTAATCATATCATATGCTTCTATTCTCTGAGTACCTACATCACCATCAACTTGAACCACCTCAAGTACACCAATCACAGCAGAGAACAAATGATCTAAACTCAAAAGTGTACCGTAATTTTAACCCCCACTGTACGTCCCCTGCCTGTGTGAATTCTTCTTCTTGATTTAAACCACGACCCGTCTCCCGATCACCAGTGTATATTCCTTCAATCATATCATCATACTTTTTCATCCGAAATATATCTCTACACTTGCAAGATGTTCCAACAACATTCGACAAAATTGAAACTTTGAGAAAGAAAGAACCAATTGTGTTATGATTGTTTGCAACCGCTACCAATGCCAATGTGACACCCCGACTAATTAAATACCGAGTAGCTACTCCTTTATTCAAATTAATACAAAATGTCAAGTTGGTTCAGTTCATAGCATCACTGTCGTAAACATTTTTAAACAATTACTAGCCACCTAATATTTAAAAAGTGAGTTGTCCAATTTTATTTAAATGAGATTAACATGCAACCAATTAAATTATTAACTAATGATACCACAATCACATCACAGTCACAACAAAATATAAATGGAATAATAAATGAGTCTCGAGTAACACTCCTCTGAATAATCCAAATACTGAATAAAACCAAATACAAAGTCTGAAAAATTAATTAATTAACTCCAAAACTGAAATAAAAACAGAAAGTACAATAAGGATGTCTCTAAAGAAAAGGGACGACATGCCCTACCTGATGAATAAATCTGAAATAGAATCAATGTAGAATGTGGAGGCGTCTACTATCGAGGTCCTGTAACTTCCACAACAGCTAAAGCACGTCAAAGGAATGGAACTCCTAAGCTTGGTATCCCTGTGGCTGGGCACCTAAAACGTTTGTACAAGAAAATAGTTTTGAAAGCCAAAGGGTTAGAGCCCGAGGTGAAAACAGTTTAAAAATATAGCAAGTATTTAATTTCATTAAATAGTACATATTAAATACATGTTAGTTGCGTGCCCTCACAAAAGTTCCTCACCCCTCAATTATTGTGCACGCCTAACGTGTATCCTTAGCCCGTCCTAGCTATGCCACTAAATAACTAGTCTGTCTATCATTTTATCCTCACATTAATAAGGAATTTTATTTATAACGTTCTAATATAACCTACGTATACCTCACTCTTTCATCAATCATTTGAATGTGTAACAGTTACGATAGGAAATTCTCTGTATTAAATTCCATTAAAAAATGTCTCAATAATTTATATCCACACTTTAACATATTAGTTCATTAAAATCACAAGTATATTATTCTCAGCATAAATATACAAAATAGGGCATCCCTAGGCTAAATTGTGGTGCACTTATACTCTGCTATCGAATTTCGGTACATCACGTAAATAAGAACTACATATTCCGAATCTCTCAGGAACCGTTTCAATAAGCAAAATCACACATAATGGAGGCGGACATAGTTCGCATACCCATGGGTCACGCACATACCTACGCTCCCATATACAGCTGACTTATTAACTCACAAATAAGCCATTCACAGTCCTAAGTCCTTTAGGTACCAATCTAAATCCCCCGTAGGCACACAAAGATTAGACGGCCTTGTTCCGAAAGACGACCTCCCGTGATAGCAAGTATGGTAGGTATGTTATACACAAAATAATTAATACACTAAGAATTCACACAACTTAGATAACTTATAATAATATTAAAGGTACGTTCTCAACCCTATACCGATATTCAATTTTGTACGCTTTCTTATTTTCAGATCGTATATCATATATCTTGCCGATACGTCTCGCGTCGCATAGTTTAAGTACTTAAAACCTAACCAAGAAGGTTACTAAGTCTCCTATTATTCCCATATTTTAATTCATTAATCTTAAGGTTCATATTTCTGTCTCTAACCTTAAATTATCAGCTATATAGATTTAATTCCTTTTCCCGACATCTCCAATAGCATTTCACTCGTTTGACCCTATTAAGTCTAACATAAAGTCCCAACTCAATTTTGATATAATCCGGTTTCTATATACACCCCTACTGGTCCTCCTTAAACTTAAATGTGTTCACAAGGTCCTTAGCAATAATTTACAAGGGTCGAAATTGGATAAACTCAAAAAGGAAAAATATCACAAATTTTTGGGGGGTCGATCTATCGATCGATCATGAATGTCGATCGATCGATGCTGTCGATCGATCGACTATGAATGTCAATCGATCGATCAAGCAGTTGCAGGTTACAGGTTCTTCGTTTTTCAGTCCCAGATTTATCCCAAAACACCATTACATGATCAGAAATTCTAATGTAAGTATAAGGGATCATTAGACAACCCAATTACATGATTTTTAACATTCCAAAACCTTTAAAACATCAACAATTAACCTTTCTTGGATTAAATCTTCATAATATCCTAAAACCCCTATTTTCTTCTATTTCATCAAGAATCATCATGTTTCTCTTCCAAATTTGTTTTTAATTTATCTACGGTTACGGTTTTACTACTGAATAATTTCTAGAACTATTCTACATGCAAGTCCTATCGAAGATTTAGGTTTATTCTCCAAAATTTCCATGACTATTCATCGTTTTTCAAGGTTATCCTATAATACTGCACTAACATGGATGATATATTCACTGAAATTAATTGAAATCAAATCATTTGCCTTATAAATGGTGTTCTGGTCTGCTGGTGGAAAAAATGGTTGGTTCTCCCTCTCTCTCCGGTGACAAATCCGGTGGATTTTGGTGGTGGATGGTGGTTATGGCTTTGGAAGCTCTTTTGTAACCTCTCCTCTAACTCACGTTGTCCTCTCTTGCTTTTTGGATGATAATGGCCCTCATAATAACTGTTAAATAAACCCTAAAATTCGTGGGTCTAAATTCTATAAAATTTAGAATGACTAAAATACCCTCCCGGGTTGTCGGTTTGGCCTAGAATTGCCCCGGGACCCAAACTAAGCTACCGACTAGTGTTTTCTGAATATTTCGACATCTCCGGACACGTTAGCGCACTCAAAATAATCATACGAGTGATAGAATTATAATTTAATGTTAAATATCATTAAATTAATTTCTGACGCGACTGACACGCGCGTCCCAACTAAATTTTTTGAATTGTCGTATTTATGGCTCCCGATAATTTTAATAAATTTAACAATCATATGTTACCCCATATATCCAATAATATTCATCATTTATTATCATAACCAAATACCAACTCACGCCTCGCTAGTATTTAAACCCAAATTAATTTCTAATTAATTCCCAATTAATTTAATTAATCCCATTAAATAAAATCAATAAAATTACGGGGTATTACATACTTCCCCCCTAATAACAGAATTTCATCCCAAAATTCAAAAATAAAATATACCTGGCAAAAATAACTCTGGATAACGCTCGCACATCTCATCCTCTCGTTCCCAGGTAGACTCCTCGACATTATGAAGCCGCCACTGAACACGTACTAATGGTACTATCTTCGACCTCCGTTTCCTCTCGCTGTGGTCCAGAATAGCAATCGGACCCTCCTCATAGGAACTATTAGGCTGTAGATCGATGTCCTCTAAAGCAATGTGGGTATGGGCAAAATCATCCCTAAGATATCTCCTTAGTGAGGAAATATGGAAAACGTCATGGATCCTATACAGGTGTTCCGGTAACCCAAGTCTATACGCATCTGACCCAATTCTCTCGATAATAGGAAATGGCCCCACATATCTAGGTGCCAATTTCCCCTTCTTCCCGAAATACATAATCCTTTTCATAGGGGACACTCTGAGTAGCACCTGGTACCCCACCTTGAATTCTCTAAAGAATATCTTGGCATCGGCATAACTCTTCTATCGGTTGTGAGCTACCCGAATACGACTTCGTATTATCTCTATCCGCGCCGAAGTACCCACCTTCGGTCCAAAGAGTTTGTTATCCCCAACCTCTAACCAACATGCTGGGGAACGACAAGGTCTACCGTATAACACCTCGAATGGAGCCATGCCAATCGTGAACTAATAAGAGTTATTATAGGCAAACTTGACCAGTGGAAGATACTTCTCCCAACCACCTCTAAAATTTAGGATGCACATCCGCAGCATGTCTTCCAACATCCGATTCATCTTCTCGGTTTTCCCATCTGTCTGCAGGTGATATATTGTACTCAATCGCAACTCTGTACCCATGGCTTCCTGGAAACTCTCCCAAAATTGCGAATCAAATATCTTATCTCGGTCAGACATGATATTGAGAGGCACCCCGTGGAGTCTCACTATCTCCGCTATGAAAATCTGGGCATACTGTCACGTAGTGTAGTCTGTCCGGGCCGACAGAAAATGAGCAACTTTGGTCAACTCATCCACGATTACCCATATGGAGTCGTGACCCCTCTGTGATGTAGGTAACCCCGTGATGAAGTCCATGGAAATTCCCTCCCATTTCCACATAGGAAACTCTAATGGCTGTAGAAGTCCTGTCGGTCTCTAATGGTCCACTTTCACTAGTTGATAAGTGGCACATTTAGAAAAAAACTCGGCAATGTCTCTCTTCATCCCGCTCCACCATTATTATCGCCTCATATCCCCACCAGGATGTACAGCGAACCACGAACCGTGCGACTCTATCATTACCTCGTATTGCAAGTCTTCCCCCTCCGGAACAACCAATCTCCCATTAAAGCGTAAGCCCCCGTCTGAACTAACGATATAAGACTCGGCCCCCTCTGCTAGTAAGTGTACGATCTGCTCTTGACAGAATGGGTCTACTGCCTGGGCATGTATCATTCTCTTAATGATCTGTGGCGTGACTGTTATAACTGACATGAATGATCAGGCTACTACGTCCTGGTGTCCCAACTCCTACTACTTTGCTCTCCACACCTCGGCCACCTCACCTACTTGCCTACGGCTCAATGCGTCTGCTACCACATTAGCATTCCTTGTGTGATATTGTATATCAAACTGGTAATCCTTCACGAACACAAGCCACCTACGTTGACACATGTTCAACTCCTTCTGCGTGAAGAGGTATTGTAAGGACTTGTAGTCCGTAAATAAACAAAATTTCTCCCCCAAGAGATAACGTCTCAAGATACGACTGTCGCTAACTCCAAGTCGTGGGTGGGGTAATTCTTCTCGTGAGGCTTAAGCTTACAGGAAGCATAAGTTATAGCCTGACTCTCTTGTTGAAGTGCACCCCCAAGTCCTAATAAGCATGCATCGGTGTAGACTAGATACTCAACTCCCGGTCTGGGCAATGCTAACACTGGTGTTGAGGTCAACTTGTCCTTTAACTCGTCGAATGCCAACTGGCAGGCATCGCTCCAGATAAATGACACACCCTTGCGAGTCAGATGTGTGAAAACCCCCGAATAAACCTCTTGTAGTATCCTGCTAAGCCCAAGAAACTAAGTATCTCCGTTGATGTCGTGGGCTGTCCCCACTCCTTCACCGCTGATACCTTCCCCCGATCAATAGATATTCCCCTGTCGATAATGATATGCCCCAAAAACTGAAACTCCTTCAGCCATAATCCACACTTCTCATACTTCGCATATAACTCATTCTGACGCAGTGTCTGCAAAACCTACCTCAAGTGCTCAGTATGTTCCTCCTCTGTCTGGGAGTAAACCAGAATGCCATCAATGAAGACGATGATGAGCTGGTCTAGGAACTCTCTGAACACCCTATTCATCAAGTCCATAAATACTTCTGGGGCATTGGTTAGGCCAAAAGGCATGACCCTGAACTCGTAGGAACCATATCTCGTCAAGAAGGCAGTCTTCGAGACATCCCGCTCCCTGATTCGCAACTGATGGTATCCCGATCTCAAGTCAATCTTTGAGAAGAAGGAAACTCCTTTCAAGTGGTTGAATAAGTCATCGATTTGGGGTAGAGGATACTTATTTCGTATCATGACTTTATTCAACTCCCGATAATCTACACACAACCTCAAAGATCTATCCCTCTTCTTAACGAATATCATAGGAGCACCCCACGACAAAGTACTCCTACGGATAAACCCCTGGACCAATAGCTGCTCTATTTGATCACGTAGCTCCCTCATCTCCGCTGGAGCCATATGGTAAGGTGCGCGAGCTATCGACCGAGTGCCCGACGTCAAATCGATAACAAATTCTATCTCTCTACTAGGAGGTAATCCCAAAATATCCTGGAATACGTCAGCGAACTCCTTCACAACTGGAATCGAATCAAGCCGTATCACTACTTCCCTAGAGGTATCCTCCTCTATATAGTACAAGTGAGTGGACGATCCTCCCTCAGGATGAAGCATATTCACTAGGAACATCTCCTGTCCGGGTATGGCAAAAATAATACTCCTACTGAAATAATCAATCATGGATCGATACGCAACTAGCCAATCCATATCGATAATCGCATCGTACACGGTCATATCTAACACTAACATATCATCAGGTAACGTAAACCTCCCGATATCTACACCCATACTTCTACATATAAGGGAAATCACATAACCCCTACTCAACAACGAATCTACGCAAGTAGTAGTGCTCTCTGCGGTGTCTAATAACCCCATAGTACGTGAAAATCTCAAGGCAATAAAACAGTATGTGGCCCCCTTGTTTTATAAAATACTCCCCATAGTCCACTGAATAGAAAACATACCCTCAATAGCGGATGGATCCTATGGGCCTGCGGCCTGCTGGAGCTGATAAACTCGCCCGTACTGAAGCTGTCCCCATTGGACTGGGATTGCTGGGATGGGTGGTAAAGGTGGCATCTGCGATGGTGCTGGGAGGGCGGCGGGAAATATAGGTCTTTGAGGCTCGTGTCGAGCACCCTGCTGCTGCTGCTGTGGAGCCCTGCCCCTTTCAGGACACTCCTGGCATTTGTGGCCAATCTTGCCACAAATAAAACATTTCTCCGCAAAGTTTCCCCCTCTATGCCCCTATTGCCCACTACCTTGATGTTCGTTACCATTCCTACCCTGACCATGCTGGCCCTAGTGAAACTGTTGCTACTGGCCGTGCTGGCCCTGATGGATGTGCTGACCCTGCTGGCCATGTCGAAAACCTCCCTGACCATTTCTGAAGCCACTAGATCTAAATCTCTTAGAATCCCCCTACTGACAACTCTAATCACCCTGCCTATGCTGACCCTGAGCTAGTTATTCCCCGATGGCACCATTCCCCCCTGTCCTGCCCTGATGGCTGGACTCTCCTGCTCGCTTACCCTCTGACAAGTGAAAGCGGTGGTCCTGGCACTGAAGCAATACTGCGTTAACCACATCAGAATAAGTGGCCAACGAGAGATTTTCTAGCAAGTGCTGACGAATCCTCCATGTAAACCCATCCATGAATTTATGGATGTTCTTATCTTCAGTTGGAATTTCATCGGGAACGATGTTCAGAAGATTTGTGAACTCGGCCTCATACTCAGCCACTATCTTCCCCTCCTGCTTAAAGTTCATCAGTTTCCTCCTCATCTCGGTATGAACCGCTGAGGGAAAATACTTGCGGTCAAACCGCACCTAGAACTCTTAAATAGTAAGAAAATCTCTCTCCTCGGTGGTGGTAATAGATTCCCACCACTACAACGCTGCTCCTATCAGCTTAAAAGTAGCCAGCATCTGCCTCTATACATCCATACACTCATACATCCTTAAGTGTCTTTGGATGTCCTTCTTCCACTGACTGGACACAACGACGTCGGAGCTACCTACAAACTCCGGAGGGTGTGCCTTCTGAAAGGCATCTCGGACCCGTTCCTAAGCAGATGGAAATGCATGATCTTGAACTAGGGCTACCACATGTGCCTGAGGTGGCAGCTGTTGTACAACTACGAGAGCGACATTACTGCCTGGGCTACAATGGTGGCAACTTCTGCAGCATTCATAGAACCCCGAACTGGTGCAGGTTGTGGTTCGGGCTAGGCAGCCCTGGGAACTTTCTGTGCATGTCGTGGAGGCATCTGAAATGAGAGAGAAGTCTTATAAGTCCACAGTTAATATCTCAAAATAGCTGAAGAGTGCAAGATAAAAAAAAGAGTACAACAATCCTAAAATATAAGGCTCTATATCAAAGGACGCTATGCGGAAACATAACAATCTATACAGATCTTAAGGACACTAGAACCTGATGCTCTGATACCACCTGTGACACCCCAACTAATTAAATACCGGTTAGCTACTCCTTTATTCAAATTAATATAAAATGTCAAGTTGGTTCAGTTCATAGTATCACTGTCGTAAACATTTTTAAACAATTACTAGTCATCTAATATTTAAAAAGTGAGTTATCCAATTTTATTTAAATGAGATTAACATGCAACCAATTAAGTTATTAACTAATGATACCAAATACTGAATAAAACCAAATACAAAGTCTGAAAAATTAATTAATTAACTCCAAAACTGAAATGAAAACAGAAAGTACAATAAGGATGTCTCTAAAGAAAAGGGGCGACATGCCCTAACTGATGAATAAATCTGAAATAGAATCAATGTAGAATGTGGAGGCGTCTACTATCGAGGTCCTGTAACTTCCACAACAGCTAAAACACGTCAAAGGAATGGAACTCCTAAGCTTGGCGTCCCTGTGGCTGGGCACCTAAAAGGTTTTTACAAGAAAATAGTTTTAAAAGCAAACGGGTCAGAGCCCGAGGTGAAAACAGTTTAAAAATATAGCAAGTGTTTAATTGCATTAAACAGTAAATATTAAATACATGTTGGTTGCGTGCCCTCCCATGAGTTCCTCACCCCTCAACTATTATGCACGCCTAACGTGTATCCTTAGCCCGTCCTAGTTATGCCACTAAATAATTAGTTTGTCTATCGTCTTATCCTCACATTAATAAGGGATTTTATTTATAACATTTTAATATAACCTACGTATACCTCACTCTTTCATTAATCATTTGAATGTGTAACAGTTACGATATGAAATTCTCCGTATTAAATTCCATTAAAAAATGTCCCAATAATTTATATCCACACCTTAACATATGAGTTCATTAAAATCACAAGTATATTATTCTCAGCACAAATATACAAAACAAGGCACCCCTAGGCTAAGCTGCGCTGCACCCATACTCTGCTATCGAATCCCGGTACATCACGTACATAAGGACTACGTATTCCGAATCTCTCAGGAACCGTTTCAATAAGAAAATTCACACATAATGGAGGCGAACATAGTTCGCATACCCATGGGTCACGCACATACCTACGCTCTCATGGTCAGCTGACTTATTAACTCACAAATAAGCCATTCACAGTCCTAAGTCCTTTAGGTACCAATCTAAATCCCCCGTAGGCACACAAAGATTAGACGACCCTGTTCCGAAAGACGACCTCCCGTGATAGCAAGTATGGTAGGTATGTTATACACAAAATAATTAATACACTAAGAATTCACACAACTTAGATAACTTATAATATTATTAAAGGTACGTTCTCAACCCTATACCGTTATTCAATTTTGTACGCTTTCATATTTTCAGATGGTATATCATATATCTTGCCGATACGTCTCGCGTCGTATAGTTTAAGTACTTAAAACCTAACCAAGAAGGTTACTGAGTCTCCTATTATTCCCACATTTTAATTCATTAATCTTAAGGTCCATATTTCTGTCTCTAACCTTAAATTATCAACTATATAGATTTAATTCCTTTTCCCGACATCTCCAATAGCATTTCACTCGTTTGACCCTATTAAGTCTAGCATAAAGTCCCAACTCAATTTTGATATAATTCGATTTCTATATACACCCCTACTGGTTCTCCTTAAACTTAAATGTGTTCACAAGGTCCTTATCAATAATTTACAAGGGTCGGAATTGGATAAACTCAAAAAGAAAAAATATCACAAATTCTGGGGAGGTCGATCGATCGACCATGAATGTCGATCGATCGATGTTGTCGATCGATCGACTATGAATGTCGATCGATCGATCAAACAGTTGCAGGTTATAGGTTTTTTAGTTTTTCAGTCCCAGATTTATCCCAAAACACCATTACATGATCAGAAATTCTAATGTAAGTATAAGGGATCATTATACAACCTAATTACATGATTTTTAACGTTCCAAAACCTTTAAAACATCAACAATTAACCTTTCTTAGATTAAATCTTCATAATATCCTAAAACCTCTATTTTCTTCTATTTCATCAAGAATCATCATGTTTCTCTTCCAAATTCGGTTTTAATTTATCTACGATTACGATTTTGCTACTCAATAATTTCCAGAACTATTCTACATGCAAGTCCTATCGAAGATTTAGGTTTATTCTCCAAAATTTCCATGACTATTCATCATTTTTCAAGATTATCCTATAATCCCGCACTAGCATGGATGATATATTCACTAAAATTAATTGAAATCAAATCACTTGCCTTATAAATGGTGTTCTGATCTGCTGGTGGAAAAAATGGTTGGTTCTCCCTCTCTCTCTGATAACAAATCCGGTGGATTTTGGTGGTCGATGGTGGTTATGGCTTTGGAAGCTCTTTTGTAACCTATCCTCTAACTCACGTTGTCCTATCTTGCTTTTTGGCTGATAATGGCCCTCATAATAACTGATAAATAAACCCTAAAATTCGTGGGTCTAAATTCCATAAAATTTAAAATGACTAAAATACCCTCTCGGGTTGCCGGTTTGGCCTAGAATTGTCCCGGGACCCAAACTAAACTCCCGATTAGTGTTTTCTGACTATTTCGACCTCTTCGAACAATTTAGCGCACTCAAAATAACCATACGGGTGATAGAATTATAATTTACTGTTAAATCTCATTAAATTCTCGAACGCAAGGATTGATTGAGCGGAGTGAACGAGAGAAATTCGAAAGCAAAGGCACATTGAGTGCCCAATCCAACCAACCATAAGTCATCCCTTGAAACCCTCTCGCCACGACAGATTCACATCCTTAACGAACGTACAAATCCATCAACGAACCATCCCGTCGGGAGATGATCTACAACTATTGAGTTTCGAACAGACAGACAAGCTATGGTCGAGCTAATTTCTGACGCGACTGACACGCGCGTCCCAACTAAATTTTTTGAATTGTCGTATTTATGGCTCGCGATAATTTTAATAAATTTAACAATCATATGTTACCACATATATCCAGTAATATTCATCATTTATTATCATAACCAAATACCAACTCACGCCTCGCTAGTATTTAAACCCAGATTAATTTTTAATTAATTCCCATTTAATTTAATTAATCCCCTTAAATAAAATCAATAAAATTACGGGGTATTACAGCCAACTGTAGCTGATGAGAAAAACAATGAACGTAATAAGATGAATCATTTTCCCTTAGAATCAAACTCTTCAGCCCATTGAACTCCCCTTTCATGTTGCTCGCCCCATCATAACCTTGCCGACGAATACTTGGCATATTCAACCCATGTTTCAAGAGAAGTGACTCAAGGCTATTTTTAAGTGTTACATATGTAGTGTCAAGGACATGTACAATGCCAGGAAACGTTCAACGACATAGCCTTTTTTGTTCACATAACGTAAAGTCACGGCCATTTGCTCCTTCACAGAGATGTTACGGGACTCGTCAACTAGTATGGAGAATACATCATCCACAATATCTTGAATTATGACTTTGGTTGTCAAAGTGGCGATGACATTAATGAGCTTTTTCTGAATTGATGGAGCTATCAACTAGTGGTTTTCAGGGGAATTTCTTAACACAACTTGGTTGAAAGCTTCATTTTGCTCGGTAAGGAACTGTAAAATTTGCAGAAAATTATCCCGGTTAGACGACCCCACCGATTGATCATGCCCTCACATTGGCAAATCTTGACTTAGTAAGTACTTAAGGCAATTCAAGGATGCAGTTAGACGGATGCGATAATCAACTCTTGTCTTGCCTGGATGGTTAGACAAAGACACTTCGATGTATTGATCTTGTTTCATCAAGTCATCACAAGCATTCATGCATTTGTTATAAATACTTGAATGGGGACCAACATGATCTGCAAAGGCTTGTTTCTTTTTCCAATTTGAAAAGCCTCCACTAACAAATACACCACCCCCCCTTGCCCCCCTGTATTTGGTCGGAACAAATAACAAAAAAACAAAACGCAACCTCATTTGCCACACTATACTCTAACCATATCCCAAACTCCTCAAACCATGACGAAATAAATCTACGTTTGTGTGTTCCAACTTGTATCCATGGGAAATTGTGATTTTTTGATTGTCAAGGGCCCCTGGTAAGATATATTAGACGAACTAACACCATTTATTTAGAATCACCATATTCCGATATAGATTTTCTCAAATCGGGATCCGATGGTAGTTCATCCAAATTGACCCCAATATTAAGTGAGTGTTGGGGTTCTGCGGTTTGTGCCGCAATTTTGGGTTGAGCTTCTTGATGAAGAAGATTATCGGACTCCACATTGGGAGATGATTAAACCTTAGCTTCAGATACGGCTTGTGTGTTATCTCCTCTTTTTCGTTTAAAAAATTTCTCCATGACATCCTATTTAAAAAAATACCATATAATAAGGGCATATATGTTTGGGACACAAATTACAGAAATTTGACATTTTCCCCCAAATTACAAAAATTATAGAAATTTTTTGGAGAAATTACAGAAATTGGACGTTTTTTAGAGAAATTTTATGAAAAAAATATATCCTTATTTCTGTACAATTTCTCCAAAAATAATACATACAAAAAATCATACATTCAATTAAAACCCTATATTTTACATAATCAAAATCTTACACAAAAATCATACATTCAATCAAAATGATACATTCAATAAAAATCATACATACAATTAAAAATATTATACAAAAATCAGATTAAGGGACAAAAAATACCTGATGAGATGACTTATTAGGAGCTTGCTGCTGGTGGTCGAAACACCGGAGGGTTGCCTGGGCTGGGCAGGTGGTAGGGAGGCGCTCAGGGGCTGCCGTCGGCTGGACGGAGAGGAGAGGAGAGGGGGGAGGGTGTGAATCGCTTGACGGAGAGGAGAAGAAACGGGTAAAAGAAAATAAATAAGGTATGAGATTTTCGGCTGGACGATCTTTTCATTTAGTTTAGGTTTAGATTTTTAAGTAATTACAATCTTATACCCTAGGGTTTGAAAATAATTATAGTTATACCTTAAAGTATGAAATTTTACCAAAAAATCCTAATTTTTTTTTTTTTTTTTGCAAACACTGAACCGGGGCCATGGCCCCCCCTTGGTCCTCACCTCCATCCGCCCCTGATTAAATGTATGATCTTGTTTCACAAAAATAAAATAAAAAAATGAATAGAAACTATCACCAAAAAACAAGGCAACTATCTTATAAATAAAAGATTTTTTTATATATAGGTTCCATATGAAAATGATTTCTCTAAATAAATCATAGTGACTTTCCAACAATCAAATAGGTCCTATTCCTAATTTTTTGAAAGTTTCTTTAACAATTTTACCCTTTTGAAACCGACAATCCCTAACTTCTTGGGGAAGTTACACAAGTGATTGAACTTTTTTTTCGTCTTGTCTTTAATATTCAAATGATCATAACTTTTGATTTACAAATATATTTTCGCAAAATTTTTATTTTTAAAATCTACTCGCCAATAGCAGTTTTATATTTGAGACATTTTCCCAAACAATAACATTTACTGTGTTAATATTACTCAAACAGTAAAATTTACTGTGTTCACCGGAAAATAAAATTTATAAATTTATCAAATAAGATCTATGGAGCCTATAATTACACAAGAAGTAATATTTACTGTGTCCACCTTTAAAAATAGAATTTCCTAGTTGACTAGTCAACGAAACTTAATTAAGAAAAAACTTTCAAAATAGGACTTACATATAATAACACTTATTAATTGGGTTGTCACATTAGTTGTTAAGATTAAATAATGATATAAAAAAATTGTAAATAAATAGATCAATTAATATATAATTCCCTACAAAAATATTTATTTTGTAAAAAAGATACCTATTTTTTATTTAACCTATTTAGTCCCTCAAATACCAATTTATTTAATATTATCTTATTTTTAAAGGTCCGCGCCTGAGGCACCCCACCCCACCCACCCACCCCTTTATCGGAACTCCAGTCGGCCTAAACACCCATTTATTCAATATTCTCTTATTTTTAAAGAGCCACGCTAGCGGCATCCCACCCCTGCTACTGCACTGTAGGAGCTCTGATGGGGGGTCATTGGAGCTCCGACAATGGGGTAGGGATTGGGTGCCGCTAGCGCGAACCTTTAATATTGGGTAAATGGGTGTTTGAGCCATCGGAGCTTTGACAGTGTGTGTGTGTGGGGGGGGGGGGGGGGGGGGGGGGGGTTAAAGTTGGGTGCCGCTAGCGCCGACCTTTAAAAATAAGAGAATATTGAATAAATGAGTATTTGGATCCACCGGAACTCCGACAGTGGGGTGGGTGTGGAGGTGGCATAGGATGGCATGAGGTGCCGCTCACGTGGAGCTTTAAAAATGATAGAATATTGGTTAAATGGTATTTGAGGGAGTATATGGGTCAAACTAAATATAAATATTTTTTTACAAAATATATATTTATATTGGGAATTATAAATTAATTGATCCATTTATATAAATAATTTATTTATATTATTGTTTAATCCGAACAACTAATGGGACAACCCAATCAATAAGTATTATTATATGTAAGTCCTATTTTCAGAGTTTTTTTTCTTAATTAAGTCCTATTGACTAGTCAAACATTAATTAAATTTTATTTTTAAAGGTGCACACAGTAAATATTACAGTCTGTATAATTTTTTTGATTGAAATATTTTGGGCTCCATGGATCTTGTTTGATAAATAAATGAATTTTATTTTCCGATAAACACAGTAAACTTGATTATTTGTATAATATTAACACAGTAAATGTTATTATCTATGAAAATGTCTCTAATATGTGTAATTTCTTTTTGTAATTTTTTTTCTTTGAAGTATTATAAGCTTCATGGATCTTGTTTGTGTGACACCCCGACTAATTAAATACCGGATAGCTACTCCTTTATTCAAATTAATTCAAAATGTCAAGTTGGTTCAATTCATAGCATCACTGTCGAAAAATATTTTAACAAGTACTAGCCAAATAATATTTAAAAAGTGAGTTGTCAATTTTAATTAAATCTGATTTACATGCAATGTATTAGATTATGAAATGCTAACATAACAACCTCAACATAGTCACAATAGAATAACCATGGAATAATAATGAATCTGGAGGAATACTCCTCTAAATAATCCGAAATACTGAATACAAAGTCTGAATCATAAGTTAATTACATCCTACTGAAATAAAACTGAATAAATAAGATGTCTCTAAAAGAAATGGGGCGACATGCCCTACAGATGAGTGAATCTGAAATAGAGTCAAGATAGAAAATGGAGGTGTCTACTATCGAGGTCCTGTAATTTCCACAGCAGCTACAGCACGCCACCTGAATGGAACTCCTACGCTTGGTGTCCTTGTGGCTGGGCACCTAAAAGGTTTTTACAAGAAAATAGATTTGAAAGCAAACGGGTCAGAGCCCGATTGTGAAAACAGTTTAAAATACAACAAGTGTTTAATATCATTAAACAGTGAATATAAAATACATGATAGTGCGTGCACTCACATGAGTTCCTCACCTCTCATCTAATCGTGCACACCTATCGTACCCGTACCCGTTCTAGATATTCTACTATCAAACTAGTCCAATTCAATATATTTGACTTTTACTATACTAATCATGGTTTAATTCCCGATGCCTTACTATAAACTGAGAGTTTTACCTTCATTTCTCGAAATTAGTTTCAATAATTACTAAGTGTTTTCCCCTTTTTAACTCTACAAAGATATTACATTAATTCACACTTGTACTTATATATATAGTTCATTTCAATAATTCAGTATATCAATCTCATCATAATATACAATAATGGCACCCCTAGACTAAGTTGCGGTGCACACATACTCTGCTGTCAAATTTCAGTACATCACGTACATAAGGATTACGCATTCCGAATCTCTCAGGAACCGTTTTGACAAATAACAAGCACATATAATGGAGGCGAACATAGTTCACATCACATGGGTCACGCACATACCTACGCTCCCATGATCAGTAGACTTATTAACTTCTCAGTAAGCCCTTCTCTGACCTATGTACTCGAGGTACCAATCTAAATCCCCCTAGTAGGCACACAAAGATTAGATGGCCCTGATCGAACGCCGACCTCCCATGATAGCAAGTATGGTAGGTATGTTGTACACAAATAACTACATATACCAAGTATTGATACATCTTAGGTATCCCATAATATTAATAGAGATATATTTATCATCCCTATACCGTCATTTAATGTTACACGTTTACAAGTCCCCAATTTATATACATTAAAGTTATCAACTCTTCTCACGTCGTAATTTTAGTTGCTTATACCCTAGCCCATAGATGTCATCCGGTTTACTACTTAATTCTAAGTTTTAATCCTCAACGTACTCAACTCTCACAACTATACCCACTGGTCAACAAGGGAAGGTTATCACTCAATTAAATAAGTCTACTGAAGGTTGGAAATAAAATCAGGCCTAAAAAGGCCATTCTGTCAACTCGTTAGAAATCTCGTTCGAACGAGGTTGTTCGAACGAGGGTCGTTCGAACAAAGTCTACGAACGAACTCGTTAGAAGGGGCATTGTCATCTCGTTAGAAGCTCGTTCAAACGAGGTCGTTCGAACGACCTGGGCAGGTCCTCTAACGAGATGGCAGAATACGCCCAGAAAATTCTCAACTCGTTTTTCTTCATTTTTCTCTTCTCTAAATTCATCCTAAGGTCATCCCAATAACATTTTAATGTTCCTAAACTACTCTAAGTTCTCTTAGGTCGCTTCTTAACATATTTTTGGGGTCAAATCCTCCTAATCAACATGCAATTAACAGTAAACCCCAAATTTTACCCCAAACCCTATGAACATGAACATAAAATTTTATTGTATCTAATTACCCATCCTAAATCCGTTTTTAAATCATCAAAGTTAAGTTTTTGAATACCAAATTCATCCATAGTCATTCTACATGCAATCCCTAACCCAACTTTAGAGTTTCTATAACAATTTCATTAGGTTTTCCTCAAAACTTTCAAGGCAAAAACAGTTCTACACTAAACATGGAGGAAATATTCAATGAACTTAATAATATCAAATCACTTGCCTTAGATTTGTTCTTCAGATTTGTTGCCGGTATTTCAAGGTTGATTCTTCCCTCTTTTTGGTGACAATCTCTTCCAAAATGATGGTGGGGAGATGGTTTTGTTTGGAAACCCTTTTCCCTCTTTCTAACTTCTCTCAAAAACTTTCGTAGCCCACTCTCTCACTTTTTTGGCTGATAATGGCGTTAGTGGATCTTTTAATAATATCTAATTTAACACTAAAATTCGTGGGTTTTAATCCCTTAATTTTTAAAATTATCAAAATACCTTTCTAGGATGTCGATTTGGCCTAAAAATGCCCGAGACCCAAACTAAACCCCCGAATAGTGTTTTCTGACTACTTCGACCCTTCCGGACGCGTTGGCGCACTCAAAATGATCATTCGGTTGATAAAAATAAAATTTACTTTTTAATTTAAATAAATTCATTCCTGACGCGACTGACACGCGCATTCCAACTATTCCCAAATTGTCGTATTTCTACCTCGTGACAATTTAAATATTTTCAATACTCATATATTACCATATATACTCAGAAATATTCAATTTTAACATCATAATAAAATACTAACTCACATCTCGCTAGTATTTATATCCGGATTAATTCCCAATTAATTCTCATTTAATTCAATTAATCCCTTAAATAAAAATCAATAAAATTACGAGGTATTACATTTTGATAGATCTCGATCAGAAGATTTCAAAAATAGTATTTTTGCAAAAAATGGGTTTGTAAATAAAAAGTTATGGTCATTGGAAGATTAAAAATAAGAAGAAAAAAAAGGTCAACCACTTGTGTAACTTCGAATATTATCAAAGAAACTTTCAAAAAAATAGGAATTTGATCTATTTGATAGTTGAAAAAAGTCACTAGGACTTATTTAAGGAAATCCTCTTCATATGAGACCTATATATAAAAAAAACTCTACAAGAAAGTTGTATTCTAGAAATATTAAATGAAAAATCAATGCTACTAAAAAAAATATGATAATATATTGAAAATTTTAATAAAAAATGTTTTATAAAGAAGTTATAAAAAAAATTTGTAACAATTCTTTCTTAAAAATAATTGTGTTCCCAATCTCAATAAAACCGACTTTTATAAAAAAATAATTATAAATATAAAATATTTTTTAAAATAAAAACTAACTTTTTATGAAACAGTTCTTTATAACGTTTTTTTACAAAACAATTTTTTGTAATTTTTTTTTCAAAAACTTTAATTTCATCTTTTTTCATAAATAAAAGACTTATTTTGCTTAAACATAAAAAAATAATTTTTTTTTTATAACTTACTATAAGTTATAAAAAAGTTCATTTTTTATTTTTTTTTACAACTTCTTTATAAAACAATAAGTTAAAAAAAAGTTCAATTTTTTTTATGTTTAATAAAAAAAGAGTCTTTTTATTTATAAAAATATGAAATTAAAGTTTTTAAAAAAAGTTACAAAAAGTTGTTTCTTAAAAAATGTTATAAAAAACTGTTACAAAAAGGTTAGTTTTTATTTAAAAAAATATTTTTTATTTATAATTTTTTTTAAAAAGGGTAACAAAAAAGCAGTTACTTTATAAACCATTAAGTTATAAAGAAGTTCAGTTTGTTACAACTTCTTTATAAAACAGTAAGGACCGGTTTGATTATGTATTCAAAAAACTCGATTTAAGCAAGGTTTTTAGAATTTTAAAGTTCAATTTTTTATGTTTATAAATATTCGTGCACATTTGGTAAACTAGTTTATATATATATATATATATATATATATATATATGGGTGTTGATAACATGTGCATTAAGGGTACAGACTTAGAACCCAAAAATAGTAGGGACAGTGTTCCGACATACAATTAATAGGGCACAAATGTTCATGTGAGTTTTCATACTTTCTATTTTGACGCTCAAAACATGTGTCCTAAGGCCACATGCTAACATTTTCCTTATGATATTGCATTCATAATTTACAATAAAATTATATACATACATGAATTGATAATATTTTTTTAATTCATATATACTATATGTATATCCCTCGAACATTTTTAAATAGACGTTTAGTCCAAGCCTTTTTTTTATTTTATTCTAATAAATCTCTCACCATATAAAAACACTAAAAAAAAAGGAGCTCCGGTGAGAGTCGTTGGAGCTCCGCGGCAAGGGGGGTGGGGGGCACTAGCGCGGACTTTTAAAAATAAGAGAATATTGGTTAAATGGGTGTTTGAGGGACTTTTCGGAACAAAATAAAAAGGGTTGCACTAATTGTGTATGAAAAAATGTTTGAAGGACTTCTTGATATTTGATAATATTTTGTATTATTCCATACACTAATAATACATGTATAAAACTATATATAAGTATCGTGTATCTATTGATAGTATTATTTAACACATGAATTTTAGTATATTATATAATTTAATAAAATATAAATACATGTGATTTTGTGTACATGTACATATATATTTTTTATTCGTAAGAATTACGTACATATTGATATATAATGTATATATATTATATGTTCAAGTATAAATGCATAAAAATATTAATAATAAATAATTCCGAGTTGAAAGAATTTATAAAACACCATTTTCTTGTTTTCTGAAAAAAAACGTGATTATAACACTAAAGTATTATAATTCAGTATTCAAAAACTGGTGTGTCAAATGCAAATTTTTATTAGAATTGTATTTAAACATAAAAAAACAGAGTTATAAAGGAAACCAAACAAGCCCCATAAAAAGTTCAATTTTTTTTATGTTTAAGCAAAACAGTCTTTTTATTTAAAAAAAATATGAAATTAAAGTTTTGAAAAAGTTACAAAAAATTGTTTTGTAAAAAAATTATAAAAATTGTTTCATAAAAAGTAAATTTTTATTTAAAAAATATTTTTTTACTTATAATAATTTTTTTTTGAAAAAAGTTAATAAAAAGCAGTTTTATTCAGACCAAGAACACGATTTTAAAAAAAAAATTGTAACGTTTTTGCAAAACAATTTTCTTATAACTTCTTTATAAATATTTTTTTTGTATCTCTTTGTTATTAAAATTTCTAATGTATTACCATATTTTCTTTTCAGTAGCATAGATTTTTAATTTAATATTTCTAGAATACAACTTTTTTTTAAATAAAAATAGTGGCATATATTTTATGATGGGGTCTTGCTCTATATGTGTCTATATGCATGTGTTTCTCGATAAAAAAAATTCATCATCCTAAAAATTGTTTCAGCGTCCAGCATAAATATTTCATCTTAAACCTAGGGTAGAAGACGGCAATATCCATAATTTTTTTTAGTAATAATTATTTAGAGAATTAAGGTAAAGGTCATGTTCCTTCCTCAACTCAACTCAACAAAGCCTTTTTCCAATTATTAGGGGTCGACTACATGAATCCTATTTTTTCATTCCATTCTATCCAGTGCAATATCTTCGGTTAAACCACATGATATCATGTCCTTTTTTTATAATATCCCGCCAAGTTAATTTAGGCCTACCTCTACTCCTTGGGTTACCATCAATACTAACTAAATCACTCTTCCTTACAGGAGCATCCATTGGTCTACGCTTGACGTGTCCAAACCATCTAAGTCAATTTTTTTTCTCAATTTATCTTCTATAGGAGCTACTTTTACCATTTCACGAATTTGCTCATTTTTAATTTTATCCTTTCGAGTTTTACTACAAATCCATCTTAACATTCGCATTTCCGCCACACTCATTTTCTGCACATTTTGTTTCTTTGTTGCCCAACACTCTGTCCCATATAACATGGCGGGTCTAATGGCCGTCCTATAAAATTTTCCTTTTAACTTCAAAGGTATACGCCTATCACACAAAATGCCGGTCGCACTTCTCCACAAAATGCCGGGGACGTAGATGGATGTAAGAGCACTTCGGGTGGGTGTTTCTACTTTGGTTCTGCTCTTGTCTCTTGGTTGAGACAGAAGCAAAACTCCATCTCTTTGTCCACTGCGGAGGCTGAGTACATCGCCGCCGGGAGTTGTTGCACGCAACTTATGTGGATGAAGCAAATGTTAGAGGATTATGGGATTTCACAGGACACCATGTTCATTTCCTGTGATAACACGAGCGCGATACACATATCCCGCAATCCTGTCCAACATTCGCGCACAAAGCACATCAGGTTACGCGAGCACTTCATACATGAGTTAGTTGAGGAAAAGGTCGTAACCCTGAGTTTTGTTCCTACGGACCGTCAGTTAGCCGATATTTTCACGAAACCTTTAGATGCCCTTAGATTTGAGAGTTTTAGGAAGTCTTTGGGGATTTGTACAGTTGACTGAGGGGTTGGTCCATGTCTAGCGTAGGTTGCATTGTCATTTTCATATCCTCTGATGCCTATTGCTAGATTGTACTATTAGTGTGTTTTACTTATCTTTGCTTTTCATTATTCTTTAAAAAATACAAAAAGATTTTCTTTTAAGAAAAATTTTGAGAAAAAGCACAAAAACTCTCAAATACGTGAGTGGGACTCTCTCATACGGTATTTGGTATTCCTTTGATACCGATGACCGTTTGTCCGCCTATTCGGATGCCGATTGGGCCGGGGACGTAGATGGATGTAAGAGCACTTCGGGTGGGTGTTTCTACTTTGGTTCTGCTCTTGTCTCTTGGTTGAGCAAGAAGCAAAACTCCATCTCTTTGTCCACTGCGGAGGCTGAGTACATCGCCGCCGGGAGTTGTTGCACGCAACTTATGTGGATGAAGCAAATGTTGGAGGATTATGGGATTTCACAGGACACCATGTTCATTTCCTGTGATAACACGAGCGCGATACACATATCCCGCAATCCTGTCCAACATTCGCGCACAAAGCACATCAGGTTACGCGAGCACTTCATACGTGAGTTAGTTGAGGAAAAGGTCGTAACCCTGAGTTTTGTTCCCACGGACCGTCAGTTAGCCGATATTTTCACGAAACCTTTAGATGCCCTTAGATTTGAGAGTTTTAGGAAGTCTTTGGGGATTTGTACAGTTGACTGAGGGGTTGGTCCATGTCTAGCGTAGGTTGCATTGTCATTTTCATATCCTCTGATGCCTATTGCTAGATTGTACTATTAGTGTGTTTTACTTATCTTTGCTTTTCATTATTCTTTAAAAAATACAAAAAGATTTTCTTTTAAGAAAATTTTTGAGAAAAAGCACAAAAACTCTCAAATACGTGAGTGGGACTCTCTCATACGGTATTTGGTATTCCTTTGATACCGATGACCGTTTGTCCGCCTATTCGGATGCCGATTGGGCCGGGGACGTAGATGGATGTAAGAGCACTTAGGGTGGGTGTTTCTACTTTGGTTCTGCTCTTGTCTCTTGGTTGAGAAAGAAGCAAAACTCCATCTCTTTGTCCACTGCGGAGGCTGAGTACATCGCCGCCGGGAGTTGTTGCACGCAACTTATGTGGATGAAGCAAATGTTGGAGGATTATGGGATTTCACAGGACACCATGTTCATTTCCTGTGATAACACGAGCGCGATACACATATCCCGCAATCCTGTCCAACATTCGCGCACAAAGCACATCAGGTTACGCGAGCACTTCATACGTGAGTTAGTTGAGGAAAAGGTCGTAACCCTGAGTTTTGTTCCCACGGACCGTCAGTTAGCCGATATTTTCACGAAACCTTTAGATGCCCTTAGATTTGAGAGTTTTAGGAAGTCTTTGGGGATTTGTACAGTTGACTGAGGGGTTGGTCCATGTCTAGCGTAGGTTGCATTGTCATTTTCATATCCTCTGATGCCTATTGCTAGATTGTACTATTAGTGTGTTTTACTTATCTTTGCTTTTCATTATTCTTTAAAAAATACAAAAAGATTTTCTTTTAAGAAAAATTTTGAGAAAAAGCACAAAAAGATTTTATTTTGATAAAATTTTTGAAAAATTGAAAAAGAGATTTGTCTTTTATGGATGAGCATTTAAGATAGCCACGTCACAACTTCATTCCATATATCCATGTGACTGCTTGATAGAGATTTGAGAGGCTACATCATTTCATCCATGTTCTTAACATTGATTGGAGTCCTTGAGATGTAATTAGTGATATCTTCCTACATGTTTGACTCCTATATCCTTTACTGCACACATGCACGACTTTATTTGATTATTGCACTTGTCTATCACATATTGGCTTGAGTGTTTCTATCTCAATTCTGTCTATACAATGTACAATATGCGATAAAACTTGACAAGATTGGATTGCATGTAAAAACCGTTCTGGTGAGACTGTGTGATTATTTGCATAACGTGGAGGGGCTGCGAAAGTTGATTATTTATACTTTGCGCAAAAGCCACCGTTAATAAGGACCTAAAAAATGGAGGTATTGTAATATCCGAGGTCCTAAGAGGTTAAAAGAGCCCGAAAAAAAAAAATTTAAAGGCAATAAAAAGCATTCATGCCAAATATGGGCCATTGTAGATTTCACCATCAATTCTCCAAAGTTTGAGAATTTAGTATACCTCAATTCAAAATATAAATCTGAGGGAGTTTGGTTGGAGAATGAGAAAAACGGGTTTGTACTTCCTTGAAAGTCCTGCAAAAGCATGAAAAACATTTTGGACGTTATTGGTGTAGAAATCACTTTGAGCTTTGATTTGTAGATTTGATATAGTCAATAACTTATATTTCCACTCTTTTACACCAAAGGAAGTATTTGAGTTCATTCGTTAGGAATATCCAATATTCATCGTGCACATATGTCATGTTTGTATGCATTGATTTTCCTATCGAATTTTGATCACACCCATTCATTAACGCTATCACCGATTTGGTTGTTTTATGTTCATTCATGGTGTGATTTTATGTCTTGTGTCACCCCGGTTTTGCTTGTTTATTTCATTTCTCTCATTTGTCTATTTGGAGACATCATAAAAAGGGGGAGAAAAGAATTATCTTATTATGGGGGAGATTTGAAATTTTGAGTCTTGTTCATCAATTGATATATATGCTTATGTTTATCTCATTTCAAACTCTATACGTCACGTGGTATTTTGCTTTGTCTCATGTGTGTAGGTACTACATGGATTTTCATTGAATTGCACACCCTGATGAGAAAAGCGTTGAGATTCCTAAAGATTTGAAGATCAAACGATGCCGTCTTATTCACTTGTACTCTTTCAGTTCTGGGTTCATGGAAGGGTAGATTTGTATATGCATGTTCATTTCTTTGATAATTCGGATGTTTGTTTTTATGTATGTACCGGCATAGACATAGGGGGAGATTTGTAAGGACATTTTTGTCCATTAATATTGTATATGTCGTACGCCGTTACACCGTTGAGGAAGTTCAAGAATCATATGCTCATCAACGGATCTGAATATCAAAAGGAGAAACAGGAATCAAGGGAAACTGACCTTACCGGACCAATCCGGCACAGATAAAAGAACCGATCCGGTTTATCCGGACCGATCCGCCTAAAGTGACCGGACCGATCCGTCTGCTGAGTTGAGGCCAGTATACCCCGGATCCATAACGAACCGATGCCAACCGGATGGATCCGTCTTCAGAAAAAGAACCGATCCGAGTTCACCGGATCGATCCGCCCAAAGGGACCGGACCGATCCGACGAGGATAATCTCAACCAGATCGTGTTGTAGATTTTTTAGGGTTTTGACTCCTTATTTAAACCACGATCAGTAGTTGGTTTTCTTAAGACTTTCCCACGATTTTCAGAGCATATCAACTCTAAAGTATTCACCTATTGAGTCCTATGATTCTAGGTTTTTAGATTCACACATCTTCCATATCTATGTGAATCAAATTTGGTAACCCAAGAACACCATTGCTGTTGTTCAACTTTTATGAAGTGGACCGCTTCTTCCTCTTCATTGCTGCCCTACTGGACAGGGATAGTTCTAGCCGCCAACCCTACTGGAAAGGGAGTCTTCCAGCTGCGACTACAGAATCCGATACCTGAGGGTAATTCTTAGTCAAAAACTTGTATTTCAGTGTAATTCGATTGTAAGCCGTTTCTCTTACAAATTATAGTGATATACAAATGGTTTTGCCCCTGTGGGGGATTTTTCCTTAAACTTTGTGTGTTGAATAATTCGTGCATGATTTCATATTTTTTCATTCACACCTAGTTGCATGCTTAGGGTTAATTTGGGTTAAAAGGTGTTTATTATATTATTTCTTAATTGAACGCAAGCGCCAACTCTTTCACTAATATCTCCATCTTTTTGTATAATCGATCCTAAATAACGAAAATGATCATTTCTAGGTATTTCTTGACCCTCCAATTTCACCACATCTCCATTTGTCCTCCTATTACTACTAAAATTACACTCCACATATTCTGTTTTAGTTCTGCTTATTTTAAATCCTCTTGTTTCTAAAGTTTCTCTCCACAATTCCAACCTAGCATTTATCCCCATCTTAGTCTCATCGACTAAAACAATATCATCTTCAAATAGCATACACCATGGCACCTCATCTTGTATTTTTCCAGTCAACTCATCCATAACAAGAGCAAAGAGATAAAGACTTAATGCTGAACCCTGGTGTTGCCCTACCGTAATTGAAAATTCACTACTTTCTCCAGCTGATGTTCTTACTGTAGTCATCGCACCATCATACATATCCTTGATCACATCAATATATTTGCGAGTCACTCCTCTTTTATGTAGAACCCACCATATTATATCTCTGGGTATCCTATCACACGCCTTCTCCAAATCTATAAAAATCATATGAAGATCCTTTTTTTCTCTCTATACCTCTCCATTAATCTCCTCAATAGATAGATTGCTTCCATTGTTGACCTCCAAGGCATAAACCCAAATTGATTCTCAGATACTGTTGTCATCAATCTCAATCTATATTCAATCACTCTCTCCCAAAGTTTCATTGTATGACTCATTAACTTAATACCACGATAATTTGAACAACTTTGTATGTCCCTTTTATTTTTATAAATAGGTACTAAAATACTTTTTCTCCATTCATCGGGATCCTATTAGTCATTAAAATTCTATTAAATAATTTTGTAAGCCATGATACTCCATCCTCCCCTAAGCACTTCCAAACCTCAATAGGGATACCATCTGGTCCTAAAGTCTTCCCTTTTTTCATCTTTTTTAGAGCAATCCTGACTTCTGTTGTCCTAATTTTACGAAAAAATATATCTTCTTGAGTCTCCCTAAGTTCCTCTATATCTAATCTACTTCCATTATCTCCCTTTAATAACCTCTCAAAGTAGTTTTTTCATCTTTCCTTAATTTCATCATCTTTGACTAGGACTCTCGAATCATCACTTTTGATGCACTTAACGTTGTTAAAATCTTTTATTTTCCTATCCCTAAGTTTAGCGAGCTTATAAATACTTTTTTCCCCTTCTTGTGTTCCTAATTTTGTATAAAGATCATCATACGCTTTTAACTTATCATCTCTTACCACTTTCTTAACTTCCTTTTTAGCCCATTTATATTTCTCAAAATTCTCTTCATTTTTATTTGTTTGCCATGTTTTAAAGCACTCCCTTTTAATTTTTACTATATTCTGTACTTCTTCATTCCACCACTAAGTTTCTTTTGACTGTGGCCCTTTACCTTTTGATTCTCCAAGAATTTCTTTTGATATTCTCCTAATGCGTGTGGCCATCTTATTCCACATTATGGTAGTTTCTTCTTCACTATTCCATGTTGCTTCATTTAATACTTTATCTTTAAATAGTTCTAATTTCTCTCGTTTTAAATTCCACCACCTAGTTCGTGGGTTAATCTTCACTTTTCGCACTCGGGATTGATTTTTAATATTTATATCCAACACCATTATCCTATGTTGTGAGGTTAAGCTCTCTCCTGGGATAACCTTACAATCTTTACACTTTAATTTGTCTCCTTTCCTAGTAATGAAAAAAAAATCTATTTGGCTTTTATGTGTTCCACTCTTATAAGTTATTAAGTGTTCAAGCCTCTTTTTAAAACATGTATTTACTAGTACAAAATCATAAGCCATCGCAAAATCTAAGATAGACTCTCCCCGTCGTTCCTATCTCCAAAACCATGCCCTCCATGCACTATCTCATATCCTACACGATCTTCTCCTACATGGCCATTAAAATCTCCACCTATATAGATTTTCTCACCTAGGGGTATTTCTTGAATTAGTTCATCAATTTGTTCCCAAAATTGTACTTTAGTGTGCTCATCTAATCCTACTTGAGGTGCATAAGCACTAAAAATATTAATTATGTTTTCACCTAATACCAATTTTACAAGTATAAGTCTATCACCTTTCCTAATAACGGTTACGATATCGTCCTTAAAGTTTTTATCTACTATTATTCCAACTCCGTTCTTATTTCGATGTTTTCCTGTATAATATAATTTAAATTCTGTATTTTCTATTTCTCTAGCTTTCTCACTGACCCATTTAGTTTCTTGTAAATAAGCTATGTTAACTTTTCTTCTTATCATGGTATCTACTAACTCCATCCTTTTTCCTGTCATAGTCCCTATGTTCCAAGTCGCTAACCTAAGTCTAGTATCCTGGACTAGCTTCTTTACCCGCACAAATCCAGCGTGTTGCAGGAACCCTTGCGTATTTATCGTCGCATCCGGGCGCCGATGCGACACCCCTTGCTTATTTTTCGAGACACCTGGTGGCAGGCGCAACGCCCCTTGCCTATTTTTCGAGACACCCGGTGGCAGGCGCAACACATCCCTTAAGGGGAATGCCCTACCATTAGCACGTATATTCATAGGATTCATGTTCATAAGGATCTGACAAAGTTTTACGCTGGCTGTCAGCTACCTAACGCAACCCTCCTCCTTTTTTCGGGCTTGGGACCGACAGTGTCAAAAAAATAAGAAGTTAAGCACGACACAGGCGGAGTTGTCATGTTCCTTCCTATATTTGGATTTTTAAGATAATTCTTTTCAAGTTTATAAATCTTGTCCCTGTGGTACAATAACATTTATAAATCTAGTCCATGTGGTACAACAACATTTATTTTTTTGGTCCACGTCAACGACACTATTTTTCACCATTTTTCATGGAATTTTTAGTACAAGGACTAAATTTATAAAATTATATGGAGTGCCCTATTTTTATACACTTTGAGCATTATAAACACCTTTTTTCAAAACCCCCATAATTATTATAAATGTATAAACAAAGGCCCCGTTTGATTACGTAAATTATTTGATTATATCTATTGGCTCATTGTAAATTAGTGAATTGTAAATGAGTGAATTTGAAATTAGTTTAAATCTATTTTTAGGTAATGTTTGGTTTTCTGAAATTGATTTTAAGGTTCTATGAGAAAAAAGATAAAAACAAACACAATTAATGGTCTAATTTCTATACTAAATGAGGGAAAGAGAGAGAAGTATGCACTTTATGTGATTCCTATATTAAATGAATGCATTTTATGTTTTTTGTGAAATGATCTAATTTCATATTTTACACATGAGCTAAAATGACACAATTAATGAATAATTTTATTAATGAAACCAAACACAATTAATGGATTAATTTGTAAATAGATCAATTTATTATTGAGACAATTTACAATTTTGATACAACTAAACGGGATGAAAGTGTTCACCTTATATCGATTGACCTTATATTGACACTCTAATAATGCTCTTGTGCGGACTGTCCCGCATATTAACAGTACGAACTGGGAACGTGTCATCTGACGGTGAGCTTAGAAATTATCAACTAAATTATAGTGACACTCTTTTTTTTCTAGAGTTACTGTCAAACGACACATGTTCAATTCGGAGAGTTAAAATGATGAGTAATCTTCACAAGAGCATTACTTATGGATACTCTTATATAAGTTAAATTCCTTTTTACTTAGGGTGCCTTCACTAGTCATATTTATCAATCAATTTGACTTCGCGGGTGTTCGATATGTAAGATTTAGCCTGACAAAATTTTCCCATTATCCCATAATATGATAATTTTTGCTGATTTTTTTGGCAAAATTTTCTTTGATAAGGACCAAATAAAAGTTTTCCATCCATTTTCCCAACTTTATCAACAAATTCCCTCTTATTTCAAGAGACATCAGCCCCAATACCCCGTATCCCCATTTTCGTTTTCATATTCTCTCTCAAATGCAACACATGTAAGGTTACTATCTCCCGTGTTTTGTTTTTTTTAAAAATTTTTTCATTCAGCAGTTGCTATATTTTTTCATTCGATGATGTTAACTGATGTAGAGATAGGGCCAGGATACATTTTTAATGGAGGTTTTGGTTTTCAAATCTTTTTTATTTTATTTAGTTTACATGTTGATAATGGTTCTAACTCATTACACTTTTCATGTTCATTTTCATATATATTTTGCTGTTAGAATGGGTTTATTTTTTGACCATATATTGGGTTATGTTAATGGTATAATGGGCTTTTCAGACCTGTTCTTGGGTTTATGAAGGTTACATATACTGGTAAAACGAGTTTTTCAGATCTATTCATGGGTATCTAGGGTTTCATTTTTTTAAGGTAATCGGGGCATATTTTTTCAAGTTGTAATGGGGTTGTTATTTCATATTAAAATGGGTAGTTTTTTTAAGGTATAACTATTTTGAGTATTGAGGGTTTAATATGTATAATTATTTTGAGTATCCCATTTTGAAAACTCAGTATAAAATTGTATGTATATTGTGGCTAAGTATAGGTTCATTCTTTTTCTTTATATGTATTGCCTATCGGCAGGACATGTCACTTGACTATAGGTAGGTGGGAGCTTTATTCGCCCCCCTACTGATAGGCAGAGCAAGGAGTATAACGACCAATAGCCCCCCTTGGTATAACTTGGTCTTTTGCTCCTTTAAGGTTTCATATTTAAAGAACCTGACCTTATATTCTAGGACCTTCTACCTCGAAATCAGTGCGATGACTTTCTTCACATGATTGTTATTACACTCCTTTTACATTTTCTTAACTCATCCTCACATCACCATTAGCCATCACTCCACCACTACTATCTAGACCTAAAATCCATCATACAAAAGTCTCAAAAAACAAAATTCAAGTAGCTTTGAACATCTAAATCCTTTTCATTTCATTTTTTCTTACTAGTTTCTATTTCACATACCTTGTCATTTTTAACATATTCTTAATTGATTCTTGTTTCCTTTATCATTAATGTCACCCTTTTTATCATATGTAGCCTCAAACGTATTTTATAAATAGAAAAACCCAAAAAGAGAGTTTATACCCTAGTTTTCGATTTAAGGTTATTTCATTTTTATCACACTTGTCACCATATTTTGGACACTTTTCCATTAAAATAAGAGATAAACTCTAGATTTGGAATATGGGATGGACCTCACCTTATTTCTCCTATGGACTACGTGGACTTTGATGTTATTTTTGGATACATAGGCATTCCTAAATCACTTTTGAGAATTGGGTCCTCTTTATTCATTATCTTTTATTTTCATATTCACATGTTGTTATTTCACCCATATATTTAGTTTGATTTTCTCATATAGCTAATTTCTTTATGTTTGTCACTTCTTAGAAGTTTCGTGACATGCATACTCACTTTTCTATAGTGGTTCATTGATCTGGTACACCACTCACACTTTATTTATTTTCACTCATTTTATATATATAGCTAGTTGTTTAAATTTACCATCTCCTAGCAATTTCGTGAAATGTGTGTTCCTTTTTTTTTATAGTGACACTACGATCCAGTACACTGCTCACATTTGAGTTGTTTTCACATTTTTTTAGTTAGTTTGTATCTTTAGAATGACTAATTCCTATCTTTTCCATTATATGGATAAAATGATTCCACTCCTCACATGTTTTACACATCCATGCACATTTTTACCTTGAACACTTCGCACACATGGCACATTTCATATACTATACACTTGTTGACATATTTTAGGAGAAGGATAATATATTTGCTGCCCATAAGAGACTGAAAGAGCGAAATAGGTGACTAATACCTTCCCATTCTGTAATGTAGTCTCTAAGCCCAAATCTAGTTTGGTTTTTGCACGCACTGGTAATGTTTTATGTTGTCTCTTTGGAGATGACTAGCTTTATTTATTTATTTATTTAAGTCCCATAGATTGACGAATATGATCTCTACACATATTCACAACCCACATCATCGACGACGACCACTTTTATAGTCCTCTCTTATCTCTATGGATGCCCGCGTGATGCCTTTGGCGCAAGAGCGGATGAAGCGACGAGGGGCAAGGATAACCCTAGTCTTATCACGCTCCTTAACCGTGACAATGCTACAAATATATATTGAGGTCTTGTCATGATCCTTGACCGTGACAAAATTTTAACCCAAAATAATTGTTCGGAATTATCTATTTCCCAGTAGAAACTTGCTTCAAAACCACCAAAAAATCTATTTTTGTTCAAACAAAATAGCAATAACCACCATATAATATTCAATTACACTAGTCAATTAAAATATGAAATTAAACAAATCCAATGGAATTTCATCAAATACAAGTTTAATTACATCAAAACAATAGTTGAATTAAAAATAATTAGTATTAAAATACCAAATCTTAATAAAGCTCCAGGAGATAAAGTCGGCCAAACCCCACCACGTCATCGATATGTCAAACAATGCCTTGCTAGTCGAACCACAAGACCTCTTACTTTTTCCCCGACAAAACCTCAATCACTCTAATGCGGGACATAAAAGGTTGTAGTGGACGGTCGTGCACTATGGTACCCGCAATGGCCCATGAATCCTTCTCCCTTGGAAATCCGTGATCCTCTATGTGTGTCATGGATATAAACTCTCTCCCCAGCTGACTCAAATGTCCTCAGGATAGTGGTTTAAGGGTAAAGTATATATTGTAAGGGGATGATGGGTCGATAACCATCGATGATGGGGATTGAGTAGCGGTTCCCTCACCAACCTTATCCTTACCCTTCCCTTTATGATTTGACTTACCATTCCCCATATCGTTTATGCCACATGCGATCTCCCATTGGACCCATTTGGGTCTGTCTATGACATGTACGTGTTGATCCTAGAGGACAACCCACTATGATCGTAAGAAAGGACTGTCAGTTTTGACTAACACCCTGAATATGGAATTTTTTATATTATCCCGACACTTTGCACAATACATCCATACTCAGGGATGCCTTGTTAGCATCATTATGGCTACTATATACCCCCTTTAGCATCTCCTGAACTAGTATAAAATACGTTATTAACTTTAAAAATTAATATTAATAAATTACTTAAATTGACAATTTAATTTTAATTCTAACTTCCCAATGTCTCAGCGACCTATAGATTAACAACCTTTCTCTTATTCAAACAAACCTTTACCTAGGAGTCGATCCTATATGGCTTTACCCCCAGGCCACTCCCAGACTCTTGCATAAGTTAAATTGGTAATAAAATTTTAATTTGACCAATAAAAAAATGTGGCCAAATTAAATCATTTCACTTACATCTATGCTCCCGCGTAAGATGGTCGCCTAGAGTAGTGCACATCAACTTTCTTTGACCGGTTAGTCCTTGTAGACTAACGGGTTGCCAACTAGCTAGCAGATGCCTCAAAATCTACAAACATCTACCAGTTGGCCAACATCACCTATTCATTCTACAGGATGGTGTCCTCCCATCGCATAACGAATTCTCGTTCCTTTCCAAAATAGAGGGAATGTAGATTCTTCTTCCACATCTTCCACTGGTCGCATATAATGACCAATAAATTGTCCCGCTGTTTCGAGGGCAAGTTGAATTATTGTTGTCCAATAAACTTATGGTATAAAAAAGTTAGTGAATTAACATTCAAGAAACTTATAATAAAATCTTATATGAAAGTCATATATTTAAAATAAATATTAAGATTTTAATACCTCTTGGGTCCCATAAATGACAATTTTTAGCTCGTTGGCCATGTTCGTCCAATTATTGTTCATGGCGACTAATTACCAGTCTCATTAATATACTGACCTCATCACTAAACCCGTGTTATTTTCAATGATGCTCCCGACATTATCCAATTTATTGGGTTTTCTATTGGGCGACCCCTTGTCCCTCCGTTTTCTCTTGGTACGATAGCCACCTGCGCTTGATGTAGACATATTATGTAAAAAATAAGATTCAGTAGCATAGTATATAACATAAATCAAATAAAAATACTCATTCGCGATATAATAATTTAAATAGCACAAAACCACTCCAACTCATTTGGGTTGTTTTTAAAAGTTTGTTTAGCAGTGTGTGATGTGATTATGCCTCTTTTCGGGCAGTTTTGTCATTAAATTATATTTTCACCTCCCAATGCCCTATTTTAAAGCTTAAGCCTTAAGGTTTTGATTTTTCTACCAAATTATCACCTAATGAGTCACACAAATGCACTGGTTCTTTGTACAAGTTAGTTTACTTCATTATGACATGATCGTGCCTCTATTTGGGCAATTTTGTTATTAAATTATGTTGAGGAAAGTACTCTTAGGCCCATCACTAACAAATTTTAAACAGTAAAGGGATTTCAACAAATTTTAAACACTTAGGTCCACTAATTCTCTTCTTATACAAGTCCACGCTAGTGGCATAACAAATGAACCTAATAGTAAATTGTCCTTAAATGTTTAAAAATTGTTACCAAGGGACCTATATGTAAATTGCTCAATTATGTTTTTACCTCCTAACACCCTATTTGCAAGAATAAGTCTTGGAATTTTTATTTTTCTACTAAATTCTCGCCCCATGAGTCACACGACCGCACCTATTGTTCCTACAAGTTGGTTTTGTGCATGTGACGTGATCATGACTCTTTTTGGGCAATTAAGTTACGTTTTCACTCCTTAACGCCCTATTTTCAAAATTAAGCCATAAATTTTTGAAATTTTAATATTACAATCCACATTAGAGTTAAAAAATAATAAATTATATGTGACACCCCATAAAATCCATAACTAAACTCATCAGTTATAAATATAAATAATACATGAGTCTTAATAATTTGTATCATTCAAAGAATGACTGAAATGAAATTAAACTATAACAATGTACAACTAACAATACTAATATGAATAAATCATATGAACCTATGATACTAATATTATACAAATATAACTCGTTCACCGGAATACTATAGTTGTCTCAAAATATAATCTCCAACTCAAAATATAAATGACATGACCCACAGTAAAGAATCCAAATACAAATATTTGACACTAAATACTGAAAAGTAAATGCGATTAAAAAGATGAGCATTCAGGCCTGACACTTACATCTTATAAAAGAGAGATATAACTAAAAATGAGTGGAAGATATCAGGGTTGTGGTAGTTATTGTTACCAACGACTTGAAAAAGGATCCACGAAAATGGCTAAACCTAGAAAGTCTACAAAGAGTGAGAATTTTAGAGAAGTTGGGCCATAATAATAATAATAATGCATCTTCATCCCATATTTTCGATGTTCTTAAGTGAACCTAATCCAAACAACCTAAATATCACATGTAGGATTAATCCTAAAATCCAAGTGAACCTAATGATATATAATTATAAATCTTTCTCATTTGTTTATAATTAATAGGGTTCCATAATCTTATATCTCGAATATATATTGTGTGTATAATCATAATAAATAAAATATAATCAAATATGTCTAATAATCGAGTGAGTATGTCCCCACTCACTTCAAACTAAATGGGCTATTCATAAGCCCACACATAAAGGTATGAAGGCCTATCTATATTTCCTCCGGGCATCAATCATGCATAGTAGGCATAATAACAGGTCATCCCAAACTTATTATCCTAAATCATTCGTAAGGGATAATCCCTACGAATACATCTATCACACAAGCTCCATACCCAAGGCTATATGATAGAATTCCCCTATGTATTCTCCCACGGGACATGGTACGTCAGTCGTATTATTGGGGTAAAAGCACCAAGGTAGGCTCATCTCTATCACTGGGGTACCATTACAGTTAACATCATATGCGCCCATAAAAATCTCGCCAAATACATCCCCCACAAACACTCACACACCATGGTATGCTTGGATATAAATCAAATACATAAATCTAGTCTACTCATGGATTACGAAAAACATTATAAGTCTCAAATTAATGATAAAAATAATTAAGAAGTTATATCCAATCTATCTCAAAGTCATTCTAATGATATCCATAACTCGTTCGAATGAAAACCTTTAAGTTGTTCAAACCAAAACCAAAGTTGTTCTAACGAAATTATTTATGTCATTCGAACGAGATACTAATCTCATTCTAATGATATTGATGAAATGTTCATCTTCTTCAAGTTTTTAAAACAACCATTCAAAACCTAAATACAAAGCCTATAATCGATATCCTCCAAGTATATGATGTTTATAAACAATACTAACCTATAACAATAAGTTTTAGGCGATTTAAATAAGGATTCATGCATAAATTCCAAATTATGACTTTTCAAACCCTAAGTTCATTATGTTAACCACTTCATCTTAGATTTGATTCAATTATGAATTAGATATGGGGGCTTTTATAAGATTCATCAAAATGATTTAGAATATACCAATTTCAATCAAATTACAAGATCAATTCATAGGATTTATCATTAAACTATCAAAGTTCATTCACATGAGACAAAGGATAGTTCATTCACATGAGACGAAGGATTAATTAATCTATTAATCTAATCAAGGAAATTACTTTTTAGATGATTTAAATAAGATTATAAAGGTGTTAATCCAAATTCCAATGACTATTACTATCATAACATAATCCCAATTTAATTATTAATCGATGTACACTTTTTTGGGCCGATTGATGAATCAAAATCCCCCAAACCTCCAAATTCTCTTCATTGTTTTTGTGCCTGTTTTCCTTAGCTCTTTTGGGTTTTCTTACAAGACCCACTCCAAGTCATATATTAACCTAACATACTTCAATCCCACTATTTTAATCCAAAAAAAAAAGATTTTCTAAGCGTCCCAAAATCAACCCAAAATAGTAAAAATTATAATAAATTAATTATCTCATTAAATTTAATTAAAAGACGATACGAGTTAAATACGTTGAAGCTTAATTATCAATTTATAACGTGCGACTTGGCATCGTAAGAAACTACCTCATAATCAATGTGACATGACACATAAGAAATAATCTAAACAAGGAAACCCCCGACACTTAGTCCATGACCAATCTATAGTCACCCATAATACTAAGTCGCTTAAAATATTTAATCAATGTATTACCGTGTATTATATCGATTTGCAAAACTGTGAAATTAGATAACATGTAAATGAATCACATAACACATAAAAAATAATAAGTGATATATCACATGCTACAAGGGGCAACTAACTAAATAAATGAATGCAATAAAAATACATGGTATTAAATTCCTCTCCCTTAACCAAGGATTTTCATTCTCGAAATTCGATTTTATATAATTGAATCGAAGATCTCGGGATACCTAAAGCGTAATTCGTCCTCTTTCTCCTAACTAGACTCCGCCTTATTGTGGTGTCCCCAGTGGACTCAAACTAAATGTAATGACCTTCGATCATAGAGTCTTCTTTCTCCGATTAAGTATGAATTGCAATCTCTCCTAGTAGCTTGCATCTGAATGCAACTGAATCTCATCGAGGTTGTTGTATTGAAAGAATAACTCACCCCTTAGGAACTTAATCAACATAGACACGGGAAAGAGATCATTTAAACTATGAAGATGGTCATGTAAATCCAAATGATACGCCACCAGGCCCAACCTATCCATGATCGTGAAGGGACTTACGTATCAGTGCACCACTTTTCCTTTAGATCCAATTCTCATAAATTTCTTCATTAAGGAGACCTTCAGAAACACCTAATCCCCAATGTGAAAATCAAAATTATTATTACTCTTATCATCCTAACTCTTGTGATGATGTTGGGTAGTCTTTATACAGTCCTAAATGAGCACCACCTTCTTTGAGCTCTTCTAAATACAATCCGATACAAATAACCTGCTATCCCTCATCTCCAACCAACAACTTGATGAACGGCATAATTGTCCATATAATGCCTCGTAGGGGGCTATACCAATAGTCTTATGGTGAATATTGTTATAAATAAACTCCACGAGTGGAAAGTGGTGATCCCAAATTCCTTTGAAATCTAAAACACAAGCCCATAGCGTATCCTCCAATATATGGTTCACCCGTTCAATCTGACCATCTATCCGAGTGTAAAACATGGTACTCATATTCAGTTGTATCCCATCGACTCCTATAAATTTATGCGTAATTGGTAAAGAAGAGTGTTCTTCCTATCGAATAAAATAAAAAGTCAAGTATACTTCTTTATCGTGCAGTCTGTCTGTACTGGATGGAAATGATACACCTTAGTCAATATGTTGATGATGACCCAAATAGAATCATGTCCCCTCTAGGACCTCAATAATCCAATAATGAAGTCCATGTAGATACTCTCTCACTTCTATAAGGGAATCTGTGATGGATTCAAATCTTTTGATTCACCTTTACTAGTTGATAGGTGGAACAATTAGATACAAATTTGGATGTATCCCTCTTCATTCCATCCCCCAAACACCGTTTCCTCATGTCACGGTACTTTTTGTCACCCCTAGGATGTACAATGAACCATAAGCCATGTGCCTCAGCTAAAACTATCCTCCACAGCTCGGAACCCTCAAGCACCACCAAATGCCCCTGAAACCTCAAACCTCCATCTTAGACAATGGAAAATAAGACTATAGAAAATAAGATAAATCCACCAAATGTCTAGTCTTGAATCACCCGTGACACAACATCAGGTGTAACAACCACAACTGTCAAATACGTTTTTGACACATCCACTGTACTCAAAGTACTCTATTGATCTGCCCACAAATAAGATAATTCTTCTCCCTTTTATCCCCATAAATATTCTTAGTTCTCAGTCGGTCTATGACTCAAAGTGTCTGCTACCACATTTTCCTTTCTAAGTTTACATTGAATTGTGAAGTGGTGTTCTTTAACAAACTCAGACCATATCCTTTATTGCATGTTCAACTCCTGCTAAGTGAACAAGTATTATATACTCTTGTAATAAAAAAATAGCGTAAACCTGTCACCTAACAAATAGGGTCTCTAGATACACCAATATGTCGTCAATAAACACAATGGTGAGATAGTCCAAATACAGGTAGAATACCATGTTCGTCAAATCCATAAATACCACTAGCGCGTTGGTTAACCCAAATGGCACAATCCAGAACTCATGTGTTCCATACCACATAAAAAAGTTTAATTCTAAGCATCATCATACCGAATCCATAACTGATGATACCCCGACCGCAAGTCAATCTTAGAGAAGACTGACGTGCCCCTCATCCGATCAAACATGTCATTAATACATGGCGAAGGTACTTATTTATCGTAACATTATTTAACTCCCGATAGTCCACACATAATCTTAGAGAATCATCATTCTTTTTAACAAATAACACAGGAGCCCCCGATTGATATATGATCTTTTACATGAACCCCTAGATTAAGAACTACTACATAAGATCCCTCAATTCCTTCACGTCCAAAGGATCCATTTTGCATGGTTCCCTCACATTGGGACTAGTTCTCGACACCAAATCAATAACAAAGTTTATCTCCCACATTAGAGGTAACCTCGATACCTCATCAAACACATATGAAAACTTTTGGACAATCGTAAGTGACTCTAATGATACAGTGACCTCCTCCGATGTTATCACACCGCTATGGTCGATTCAAAACTCTGCTAGCTAGTCCATACCCAATACAATATCATAAGTTAACATGTACAAACTCAAAAAATTTCCTGAACATGTCATAGGCATCATCCCTACCCACCGGGTGTCCACGTGCATAGAAACATCGGTAACAATCTCTAGTAGCCCAAAAGTTATATAAAAAGTATTGCTAATAAGTGAATGTGATGCTCCCGTGTAAAAAAATTGTGTTTAACATTCGTAAACGTATAATATACCCTCAATGGTCTATAGTGGGGCCTCCTAATCTTGATGATATACGTTAAACCCACGTCCATAAGGAAGCTTAGGCGACCTTACGCTGGGTCTATCAGTGGTGGTTGCAAGGCCTATTACTTTGACGATGGAGGCAATGCTTGGTACTGAGTTAGGAATTGCATAACTTGCTATTGCCCTTACTAGTACTAGCATTGATCTTCGTAGTATCCCATAGGGTACCTCTTAAATGAGTACTTTGGCTCTATTGACCTTGTCATATCTGCGTAGGGGCCTATTGGCCTTGATGTTTCTAGACCTACTGTCCATATTGTCCTTGGATCAAGTGTCCTTAACCCTGTCCGCCCTGATGGAACTGATCATCCGACCCTCTAAATCTTGAAGGCATCTTGTCCCCTAAGTTTGTTCGCTGTGCTGTTATGAACCTCCTTGAGAGCGGGATAATTCATTACTCTCTATAGTATTCAACCCTCAGTTAAACCTAACTTATCACTTATTCATTTCTCTCGCTCTCGCTCTCTCTCTAAAAACCATAGTGATTTAGGAAATGAAGTAGAGCAACATCCATTACTTGAGTGTAAGTAGTGAAGGTCGGGTTTCCAACCAACACCTTCCTAATGTTCCATGCGAGGACTAAAATGAATCGATCCATAATATCCACCTCCATGTTAAACTCACAAGGGGCGAAAAAATCAAGGCAAGTAAATTGCCGCTTGTACTTTGTGATAGTACGCTCCTCATGTCGTATCCTCATATACTCTTATCTCAAAATATTCTGCTAAGATGGTGGGAATTATTTTCCTTCAAACTTTACCCCAAGCTGCTAAATGGTCAGTCTCGTCCTATTCTCCTCTATGGTGATTGACTTTCACCACTAAAATGCATCTCCCATAAGATTAAAACTCGCTAATATCCTTTTATGCACCTGCGAGCACTCTACCAAACTTAGGTGACTCTCAATGTCTCACTTTAATTATAGTGATATGATAGAATTCGTAGACCCATTAAACTCTAGGGAATTTCCTTTACCGAAGGCACTCGAAGTCTGTCTTATGTATATTTAGAGTGCAGGGTAGGTATAATCATAGGTGGTGGTAGATCCTAGTGAATGGTGGATATGTTAGTGGTTACAGTCTGTGCTATTATAGTTACTAAGTCTTGCATCAGCAGTGTTGGTACCTGCTGCTATAGATAGTGTGACTGAGGGTGTGTTTCCTCTGACTCAACACTCGCGACCTGTTTGGGACCTGTGGGTCTCCTATGTATGTTCACCATTTGAATGATGATAAACAAAAGTGTATCAGTACATGTATGAAGTAAGAGTACAAAAAAAAATTAAAGGTCTAAAGTATCAAAGAACGCTACATGTAAAAATAATGGACGCGCCCAAGACCCTAGGAAACTAAAACCTGGAATACTCTAATACTAACCGTGAGATCCTGTAAAATTCATAACTAGATTGATCTGTTTAAAATCCAAATGATACAATAGCCTAAACAAGTTCTATCATATAAGTATGACTGGAATGAAATAAAACTATAACAATAAAAAAGTAACATTAATAATATGAATAAACCAAATGAATCTCTTATACCTATCTCATAAAAATATAACTCCATCATTGGAATTCCATAGATGTCTCAACATATGATCTCCAATTTAAAATATAAATGACATGACGTACAGTAAATAAATCCAAATATAAATATTCGGCACTAAATATTGAAAAATAATTGCGATAAAAAGAATGAGCATACAAGCAGGACACCTACATCCTATAGATGAGAGATGGAACTGAAAATGAGTTTAAAAATATTGAGCATGTAATTATAAATATTTCTCATATGTTTATAATTAATAGAGTTCCATAATCTTATATCATGAATATAAAAATCACAGTAAAGGAAATATAATAGCATAAGTCCACTAACCAAGTGAGTATATCCCCCACTCACTTCTAATTAAATGGGCTATCCACAAGACCACACATAAAGTTACAAATGCAAATCCCTATTGCCTTTTGGGATCACTTATGCGTATAAGGTATAGTTATGGGTCATCCAAACCTATAACCTTAAAGCCTCACCAAGGGATAATCACTATGCAATCCCGTCTATTGCACGATATCCATATCCAAATCTAGATGATATAACTCTCTCGTTTGTTCCCCCTCGAGACATGAGTACATCAGCTGAAGGATTAGGGTAAAAGTATCAAGGTAAGACTGCTTCTATCACCATGGTAATAGTGCGGTCAACATTATATGTTCCCCATCAAAAACCCTCCTAGTATATCCCCCACGAGGACTAACACACCATAGTATGCCTGCACATAAATCAAATACACAATTTAAGTTTACTCACAGATCACAAAAATTATTATAAGTCTCAGATTAATTATTACAAATTAATTAAGAAGTTTTATATAATCCGTCTCAAAGTCATTTGAATGAGATCCCTAACTCATTCTAATGAAAATCCTTAAGACGTTCGACCCAAAACCAAAGTTGTTATAACAAAATTACCTATTTTGTTCGAAAGAGGTCCTAATCTCGTTCTAACGATATTGATGCAGTGTTAATCTTCTACAAGTTCTAAAAACACCAGTTGTAACTCAAAATTTAAATTCAAAGCCTCTAATCGATCCAAAACCCATTCTCCTTCAAGAATATGATGTTTATAAATAATATCGACCTATAACAATAAGTTTTAATTCTAACCACTTCATCTCAGAATTGATTCCATTATGAACTATACATCGGGGCTTTTATATACAAATTTTAATCATATTAAAAGATTAATAAATAGTATTTATCATCAAACTATCCTAATTGATTCCATTATGAACTATACATCGGGGCTTTTATATACAAATTTTAATCATATTAAAAGATTAATAAATAGTATTTATCATCAAACTATCCTAATTGATTGAGACGAGATTAAGGATTAATTTAATAATTAATCTAATTAAAAAAAATTACATTTTAGATGATTAAAATCAGATTATAAAGATTTTAATCCAAATTCCAACGAATAATACAATCATAACATAATCTCAATTAAATTCTCACCATATGCCCAGCTAAAATTGTAAATTAAAATCCTCACCATCTGCCCAACTAAAATTTCCAAACTAGATCAACATTACATTTTACAGCCCAAATAAATATACCCATATAAAGAATCTAGAAATTGCTGAAAGTTCCCAATATGTGTGTTTTAAACAAAACCATTTTTTCTCCGAAAAATTATCCAACTTTTAATTATGCACCAAACCAAGTTGTGAAAACCCAATTCTTACTTTAAACCAATTTTATCTTGATTAATCCTAAACATGCATATAGAGATTAAAGCAAGTAAAATAAAGTGAAGAATACTCACAACGCCGGATGTACGAGAAAAAAACCCAAAACGGGAAAACAACCTCTGACGGACCAATCCAGACAATCACTATGAATAATGGTTTTACAAAGACAGATTAGCCTTACTCAATTACTCGATCCCCGTGGTTCTTGAGGCTCCTTCTTATTTTCTACCATTCTTCAATAGTGACCACATAGAAATTTCATCTTCTACGATACTTGTCCACAACACACGCGTCCATGTATGTCTCGGTGTCCACCAATTGGCTTTGATTCGTCTACGATGTCGAACAAGAAGTCATTCTCTTCTCTTCAGCGCAAAACCCTTATGTTCAATGTGTAGAACAATCTTCTTTGTGCCTCAAGATCACGTAAACATATAAGAATGATAGCTCGGATCTTTGTAAACTCTAAGGATGTGTTTATGTTTTGAAACCTTGGAAAAACATATGCAAACAAGTTTCTGGTTCGAATACTATTTTCCAGAATACACACTTACGAAACTCTGATAAAAACACGCTTTAAATAACAATTAAGCGCCGCCTCAAAAAGAGTTTCATTCGAACGACAATGCCTAGTCGTTCGCGCGACATAGGAATATCATTCGAACGAGATTCTTATGTCGTTTGAACGAGGTGACGTGGTTTGACTTTCTTTGACTTTTTGTTCAAAATGTCTCTTGCAAAAGAGATCCAAATTAGTCAAACTCTATTTTGAGTATATCAGAATAAAACGTAGTGTAAACCTTTAAAACACTTTTAAAAAACATTTTAAACATTTTTCCTTTATAAAAATACATCCTTATCTTTTATAAAAATAATTCCGAGCACCATTAATTATACGCATTCATACCTGAGTGATCTCGAAATGCAATTAATATTGAAGACGATTAAACTTGCACCAATTAAACTTCGGCATGATTTAATTCCTTTGAAGCTTTGCCGCAACATCTTCAATTTTCTTCAATACGTCATAGGCCAAGTGGGATCGTGACAAAATAAAAATCTCCCTATGATATATTACAAACACAGTTTTATTCACGAAATTAAGTCAAAACAATACAGGGACTCAATTGGAAATTTATGTCCTTACGAATCTCCCCCTTTGACTATTCCGAGACAAAACTAAACCAATGAAATGCCTAAGCCGGGTCGTCAAGTCGTATGATGCCTAAATCCCATCTCATAAACCCAAAATAAAAAATACAGGACACGGACTAGAATATGTAGTACCGGAGAGCATAAACTGTCTAATTGTGATGTAGACTTGAAATCTCGAAACTCTGAAGCATACCTACACACATGAAACGAACAAATAAATACCAAGTGAAGTATGGAGAACAAATGAAACCAATATATATATATATATATATATATATATATATATATATATATATATATATATATCCAAATGATACCAAACGATAATAGATACCAATATGAATAAGCTCTTAAAGAATCATTTGTTAAACAATTTGAGCAACAAAATGATACCAGTGTGTAATACCAATTTGATATACCAATTTGTAAACATATGAAAACCAAAACATGCTCAAATCTCCCCCTACGTCACATACATCTCTCCCCCCTTTTGTCTCGAATAGACAATCCGGTGAAAAGATAAACCAATTTGAAATATCTAGCATGAGAATATAAACCAATTTGAATCAATGTGAAATCGCTAGATAATTCTGAAACAACCAGCTAAATATGATCAAAAAATGACAAATCAGTAGCTGGTAAACCAAGTAATCACACAAAGAAATATAGCAATCTAATCAGGTGTGATAAACGGACTATATAAAAAAAATATTTAGAACCAATAAATCCTGCATATAAACCAGTCAGCCCAAAAACACTTTCAGCAGTACCAAAAATATACCAATTTAAACTAGATGACTGCAAACCAATCATAAGCAAGAGACCCAGACTGTCATTCGAACGAGCCAGGGACGTCGCCCAAACGAGTTGAAGACATCGTTCGAACGAAGTACAACTGTCGTTCGCGCGATATGAATATGTCGTTTAAACGACTTCTCGTGACCTACCAAAATTTCCCAGATTCCCAGAAATATTATATAATATTGCCCAGTGAAAAATTTTTCACAAAAAAATTCCAGGAAGGGCCTGACATAAGCAAAACAATGTTAAAACAGTAGGCTTTTAACATAAAATGCAAAAACTCATAAAAACTAAAAATGTGAGTTACATGCAAACATAGTACTGATGTGCTTAAACATGGATATGGAATGTATAGGTGTGAAACTAAAAACAAATGAGTCACAATTCCAACACATCGAAACAATCAAGAAGCTCTAATTGATAGCGATAAATCATCAAACTTTATCATAGCCATATGACAATAAAAGTGTGAGCTTAATGAACTAAACATACTACATGCACACAAATCCAGAATTTTGACGATATCACAAACAATAGAGTCAAATTGCAATGTTTCAACATTAGGATTAGTTGTGCAAACCCATTTAAATTTTTAATCCATACAAACTACCTCAATAATACATATTTCCTTTGGAATGAACTAAACTAATTTGGACCTTTTCTTAGCATATTGCATTTTCTTTTGGGATCTTTTAAAAGGTGGCTTTCACGACGAGTTAATTTTAAACTCTCGCTGCCCTTTCCCGTGAATCACTTATCTTTTTTCAATTCAAATCCTCACGGTAAACGATTCTTACATGCAAACTTCTCCTTAAGTCTACTTACGCATAGATGACAAGATTGAGATAAGAACGCCTCACCAAATTCAAATATGCAAGAGAAGTCAAACATCCATATAAACTCTTGCATGTGTGCAATGTTGGCATATATACAAAGTCGAATCAAAATGCATATCAACTTCGAAACAACCCCATCTAAACAATGGTTAAAATTCTAAGCATCGATAATAATGACCAAATGTCCTAGCCACATGGATAATGAAACGATAGGGGAGGTTCAAGCACACCAATATGCCACATCAAACATGTAAACTCAAAAACAAAAATTGAAAATCTTTTTGGCTTTTCATATTTTGACTCAAATAAAAGCAAAATCTTTTTGGTTTTTCAAAAGTTTTTTTTAAAAAAAAAACAAAATCTTTTTGGATTTTTCAAAAATTTTCTCAAAAACAAAATCTTTTTGTATTTTTTCAATAGGACTCAAGCAAATGAAAAACTATAATACAAAATTGATACACATGTCATAATACTAGCAATGAATATATCATGAAGCAAACTAGCATATGACAAACAGGGCAACACTATCATCCTTTAGATTTAGCATGGGAAGAATCAAGTGCACCCAAACGAGAATCGTGAAGTTTGATTCCTAAAGCCACTAAATCCGATTTTCTAACCCAAGTAGGTGTAAAATGACGCATGGGGTTTTTGGGAACTGGGGAAACTTTATTCCTAAACTTTCTAGGAGCTTGTCTAAGGTCGTAACAATAATGCCTAAGGTGACCTTTCCTACCACAAAACGAGCAAGTGTAGCGATGGTGGGAATGGTTACCTATATGTGGACCTTTTCTAACATTCTTAGTGTTTCTCACACGGGGGGGGGGGGGGGGGGGGGGGGGGGGGATGGGAACAACTCTCTCATCAAAACCTATACCTCCCCTATCTCCCTTAATTTGGACGGTGCCTAGGATCTTATCCAACTTATCCGATCTATCCTCCAAATCAAACTTGACTCTAGACGAGTCTCTCAATCTCTCCTCCAACTCATGAATCCTAGACTCGAGCAAATGCCTAGACTCCTCAAACTCAAAAATCTAATTTTTCAATGACTCCATCAAACCACGAAGATTATCTCTCTCTTTCTCCACAAACTCTAGTTTCTCCCTAAACTTCATCTCTTGTGCCTAAGATCCTCAATCAAACTATCATTATTTTATATGGCACGCTCATTCAACTTAGGTTGCAATTTTGAGGTATTCTTTTTTACCTTCACCATTTGGGCATACAACTCATTTAACGTATTTTGCAACTCTTTCACATCTACCTCTTCCTCGTCACTCTCTTCACCCTCACTAACATGGGATACACTCAAAACCTCCTCAGAAGTGTCATGCACATGAGAATCTTTGTCGCTCACATGACATGCAATAAACGCAATAAAGTTACGATCAATGGGGGAACTCTCTCCCTCTTCCGGATCACTGCCACTTAAGGTGTCATTATAGACAGTGGGTTGCTTGCTCTCTTTCTTAAGTTTAGTGGGACAATCCTTAAATTTTTGACCGTACCCCTCACACCTAAAAAACTTATCCGAATCATCTCTCTTAGGCTTTTCAAACTTATCCTTAGAGGTGGGATGTACTTAGTTGTTCTTGAATTTTTCAAATTGCTTGGCATCTTTCGATTGCTTTTGAAACTTAATAAAACAATTTAAATTTCTTTGCCAACAAATCAACATCCTCAAAATCAAAATCGGAATCCGAAACTTTGATTTCCTCCTTCCGGGTTTTCAAAGAAATACCCTTTTCTTTTTTAGGCACTTGCTTAGAGGTCATCTTGTTGATTTCATAGGTTTGTAAGTCACCTACAATCTTTTCTAGTTTTGTCGACTCTAACCTTCCCAAGGAGTTTAAAATGGTCACTTTCGCATCAAACCTGCTAGGCAACGACCTAAGGATTTTCTTAATGACACGGTTGTCAAGAATTTTCTCACCTAGGTTAAACAAAGAGTTGACAATATTGGACAACCTAGCATAAAACTCATCAAAAGTCTCACTCTCTAACATCCTAATGGTCTCAAACTATGTAGTGAGATTTTGAAGTCTTGATGCCCTAACCGTGTTAGTGCCCTCATGAGTGAGTGCCAAAATATCCCAAGCCTCTTTTGATGTTTCACAAGTCATAATTCTATTATATTCTTCAGGTGTGACATGTGAAGAAATAATGTGCAGAACCTTAGAATTATATTGTGAAAATCTTTGTTCAGTTTCGGTCATTGACTCGACAGGATTTAAACTAGTGACCTCACCTACAATAGTGATAGGGGCTGTCTAACCTTTCTCAACTGCTAGCCACACACGCTCATCAATATATTTTAATGCATATCTCATTGTCATCTTCCAATAAGTGTAATTAGTGCCATAAAAAATAGGAGTTCGAGAAAATTCATTATATCCAGAATTCATCTTTGAAAACACACGGGATCAAAAAATAAATAAATATATTTTCTAGCTCTGATAGCAATTTGAAAGTGCCCAATATGTGTGTTTTAAACAAAACCAATTTTTTTCCGAAATTTTTTCCAACTTTTAATTATGCACCAAACCAAGTTGTGAAAACCCAATTCTTACTTTAAAATTTTTTTATTTTGATTAATCCTAAACATGCATCTAGTGATTAAAGCAAGTAAAATAAAGTAAAGAATACTCACAATGCCGGATGTACGAGGAAAAAACCCAAAACGGGAAAACAACCTCCGACTGCCCAAGCTAGACAATCACTATGAACAATGGTTTTACAAAGACAGATTAGCCTTACTCAATGACTCAATCCCCGCGGATCTTGATGCTCCTTATGATCTTATACCATTCTTCAATAGTGATCACACATAAATTTCGTCTTCCACGATACCTGTCCACAACACATGCATCCACGTATGTCTCGGTGTCCACGGATTGGCTTTGATTCGTTTACGATGTCGAACAAGAAGTCCTTCTCTTTTCTTCACCGCAAAACCCTTATATTCATTGTGTAGAACAAACTTCTCCGTGATGCAAAATCACGTAAACATATAAGAATGATAACTCGGATCTTTGTAAACTCAAAGGATGTGTTTATGCTTTGAAACCTTAGAAAAATATGTGCAAACCAGTTACTGGTTCGAATACTATTTTTCAGAATGCAGACTTATGAAACTCTGATAAAAACATTATTTAAATAACAATTAAGAGCCACCTCGAAAAGAGTGTCATTCGAACGACAAGGCCTGGTCGTTTGCATGACATAGGCATCTCGTTCGAACGAGATCCTTATGTCATTTGAACGAGCTAACGTGGTTTGACTTTCTTTGACTTTTTGTTCAAAACATCTCTTGCAAAAGAGATTCAAATTAGTCAAACTCTATTTTGAGTATATCAGAATAAAACGTAGTGTAAACCTTTAAAACACTTTTAAAAACATTTTAAACATTTTTCCTTTAAAACATACATCCTTATCTTTTATAAAAATAATTTCGAGCACCATTAATTATACGCATTCATACCTGAGTGATCTCGGAATGCAATTAACATTGAAGACGGTTAAACTTGCACCAATTAAACTTCAACATGATTTAATTCTTTGAATCTTTGTCGCAACGTCTTCAATTATTTCAATACGTCATAGACCAAGTGGGATCGTGACAAAATAAAAATATCCCTATGACATATTACAAATACAGTTTTGTTCACGGAATTAAGTCAAAACAATACAGGGACTCAATTGAAAATTTATGTCCTTATAATTTCTTCAAGTTCGAGTTTTCCCCAAAAGCGTTTTGATAGTTGGTAGGAGTTGTGAGGTCATCCACGCTACTGGTGAGACGCTTTAGTGCATGTAAGATGATCGACGATAGTTCGTTGTTGATATACTCCAAGTAAAACACTTTCTTAAGATTTTTAAACGCATAAAAAAGGCTCATCATTCATATGCTCCTTGCTCTACATGTTAGACAAGTATAATATTATCATATTGGTAGCCAAATTGACTTTAAAAAATGAGTAAGACATAACCTTTTTAAAATATATATAATCTAATTAAAAAAAATTGAATTACACCATAGTAAGTCATTTGTGCTTCAACAAGGTTTTTGTCTTTGATACTCGCCCCTAAATGAATATGACTCTTATATGTAATGTTGTTTTATAACGAAGTATTTTTCTCATACAACCTCAATGAGAATACATAGCCATTCAATCGATAGTTCTTAAACTCACGTTCCTTGAAATTGGGTCCATTGGCGAGGAGACCATGCCTTAACGTGGCGTCACCCATCTTTACCAACTTAAATTATGGTATTACATAAGTTAATTTGATATTTTTTTAAAGCTTGCAATCATTTATAGTTTAATAAGGGACGTTTGACATAATAATTACTCTCTTTAAAGGACACCCTAAGGAACTTTACCCCGAGTTAAATAAACTCATTGCTACTTCCATCTATATGTGGTTCACTACACACCACATGTGGAGCAGAAAAAAATCTCACCCTACTTTCACTCTCCATAACCCTTTTGTTTTTGTCATTGGCTAGCATGGTGGAGAGGTCTATGTTATGATTTTAAAGGTTTATAAATTCCTCACAAAGCCTAACATAATTCTCTTTGTGATCATTTTATTTTTCCTCCTCAATAGTGCTCAAAGAAGTGTTAAAATATTCTGCTAAGATGGTGGGAATTATTTTCCTTCAAAATTAGAAATTTGATGAGTTAAATCTTTTAAATCATTTAACTCATCAAATTTCTCTCTTTTCATAAAAGTGCCTTGATAAGCGTTCTTTCCACCACCTTAACTTAAATCCGAGGGATGTTGCTTCGAAATATGTCCTTGACCACCACAAGTGAAACACGCAATGAGTTTTAGAGACTCAACATTCTTATCTCCACTTCCTCGACCATTTTCAAATCTAGGTGGATAATTGTTGGGAGCTCCTTTAGATTGAAACTTATTTTGCCATTTATTGTCAAACTTAGTGAGAAATGCCATATCATCTTCACTAACATTAAGGGAAACAAAATTAGGAGAGTTCTTCCTAGCTTTGAAAGCTATATTTTTCTCTTTAGACGACATTCCAAGGCGGTAAAAAAAAATTTCCTCATAGGTTTATAGAGAGACAATCAATTCATTCACACAAATTAGTTTTGAAGGCAAAGCTCTAACGTTATTAATGGCATCCACTTTTCTACATAACCTAGTCAGGAGAGACCATAGGATTTTATCAACAATTATATCCTCTTTTTTATTCTTTCCTAAAGTAAAGATGTAGGTCACTACATCATTTAGAGAAACATAAAACTCGTAAAAGATTTTGTTCTCCTTCATGCTAAGAAGTTTCAAATAAGTGGTCAAATGTTAAATCTTGGAGTTCTTAAGAGTGGAGGTGCCTTCATAGGTCATTTATAAAATTTCCCATGACTCCTTAGACATCGCAAAAGTGGATATACGTCTAAAATCAATCGGGGATATGCGAACAAAATAGTGTTAAGTCTCTTTATGTTCCACCCACTATCCTTAAAATTGTTGTCATACCAAACAAGTCTAATCTTGTCTACTAGGAAATCATTGAAAATAACCTTGGGACACGTCCATCCCAAAAGTATACTATTCCATAATATATCATCCATAGACATCAAGTAAGATGTCATATTAGCTTTCTAATAAGAATAATTGCTACCATCAAATGAAGGAGGTGTGAGGTTGGACTTTCATTTATTTCACACTAAAAGAATTTAAACATATTTTACAAAACCTAAAACATTGAAGACCCGTTTGATATTAGTTGAGAGTGTTCCTATCAATGGTGGCTACCCAAATAAAAATTAATTCACATATTTCAAGAAAAAGGTTTTTATCAAAAGGGTTAATAATCCAAAAATATATACGAAAAAAATATTTTAGTAAATTTTAGAATCCAAATTTTATCTTTTTAGTTAATATAATAATTCTAAAAAATGCAAAAAACTAAAATAGTCACAACACTAGATGTATGGGGGAAAATTCCACTAATGAAAAAAACCTCCAACTGATATGAATGACAAATGCACAATGGTAGAGATATTACAACTTGAAGATAAATACTTACAACCACACAACTCTATGACTGACTAGAAACTCTTTCATACTATATCCTCCAAGGAGAATGCCGACTGATAAAGAACGTTGAACAACCGCCATCGATTTTGGTCTGCGACTAATGTTGTCTAATCTCTCACAAAAAAATATTCTTTAAAGTTGAAAAAAGTTTTTAAAAGAATTGAACTTTCAAGAAATAAAAAAATGTTCATCAAGGATTTTAAGAAAATCCTAAAAAGTTGTGTTAGTGTATTACAAGAGTATAGTCCTCTAAATCTTAAAATGATTTTCAAGTTAAAGAAGAGAATATATGTACTCATGAAACAAATAGTTTAGAAAAGATCTTTTGATCATAAAGATGAGTAAATAAATCTCTAAGACTTTCTTAAAGAGAAATGCCCAAAATCAATGGCTTGAATAACTTAAAGAAGAGGAGTGAAAAATATGCTCTCAAGTATTTGAAATGTTTTGATTAGCAAAAGATTTATCAAAGCTCTCACTCTTGGTTTGGAATAGTATGGAACACTTAACTATATTGCCTTTTGATTTGTAAGTGTTTGAAAGCCTAGTAGGTTAAGTGTTACACTATTATGGAGTCAAGTAGTCACTTTAAAGCCAAAATCAGATGAAAATGTGTACTTAATATAATAATCAAGAAGATCGTAAGGAAAGATATTACACAAAAATGTGCTTTCGGTGCTATCAGGCACGGTCGCTGGTGCATCTCTGTAGTGAAGAAAATCTTACAAGTCATACAATCGTCCATAGTTTTTTCACCAGACACAAAGATACTAACGAAGGGGTATTATTGCAGAAAAAAATCTTCATTGAGACGTCACTGAGACGGAGCTACTCATGAGAGTGTCCATGGAATTGCTTAGTTTTTCCTTAGAAAAAATCTGAAACTAAGTTTTGAGCAAAAACCCTAAGTAAGTTTGTCCCAACCAAGAACATTCATACTTAAAATACACGAGAAATGTGTAATTCTTTATAAAATTGATTTTTTTAGATGAAAAGTATATTTGCATTGTGTTTTAGATAAATTGTATATCCAAGGTTAACTACAAATATGTTTCCAATAATGAAAAAAATTAACCAAGGTGTGAATCTAAGTCCGCTAAGTCTTTTACCTTTCCCAAGTGTTGTGCTTGAGGTTCAATATAAGGGAATTAGAGATAAAGCTTTCTGGTGACCTCTTAGACAAAGACTCAAAAATGTTGTGATAAGGAATTTACATAATATCTTCTATGGAGCATATTGAGTATACCATATTATTAAAATCTCCCATTGTCGAATTATGAGACATAATTCAAAAAGAAAAAGTATAATCAAATGAAGCAAATCTACCATTTTATGACTCGCCTGAACAATGATGTATATAAAAATAGAAAATTACATTTGTTGTAAATAACTAATAACTATAAGAGATCAACCATCTTCATGCATCAAAATGAAGCTCTTGGGAGACAAATACTTTTTTGTCCCATATGTTGTCAAATTTAAATCTTAAATTATCGCAAGTGCATGGGCTATTGAAATATAGTGGATATAAGTACGGGTCGAAATCACAGAAATTTGATTAATTTTTATTAATTATCGACTTTCCAACTAGACAAAACGAGTGTATAAATATGATATAGAGATAAACCAAAATAAAACAATAATAAATGAGTGAACAAAAATTCTATAACAAGTATAGAGATATTACTAGGATTTCAGATTCATTTACCATTTCTAGTAGCTTATAATTAATTAGTCTAAATCACAATTCTCTTTTATAACTCAAAATTGCACCGACTATCTTCACATAAAATTTGGATGATGAAAACGCAAAAGTTTAAATAAATATTTTTATATCCATTGTTAGATCCCAAAAATCCCTATTCCTTTAAAAATATCGCTCCTAGGAATTAAATGTCAAACATAAGCATGTACTATAAAATAATTTAACATAGTCATAATCCATAACAAGGTATGTAAAATCAAAGGAGGTGAATAAAATAATTAACATTGAAGGTTTAAAATTTAACTCTCATGACTATTTTAAATGAATACCGAATTTTTAAACCATTTTAGGAACAAGTAGGAAATTTAAGCGAATTAACCCAATTAAAGCATATACTAAGTAATCATGGTAAATTTTACCTCATCCTATAAATTAAACAAAACTAATATCATAATTGAAGCAATAAAATTTTGTAAAAGGGAAAAATCTCGAGCTAAAACCTTTGATACCAATTTTAAATGCGAAAGCCAATTTTAAACAATTTTTATCTTCTTATCCTAATTATGTATCTATGGTGATAAAATAGATAAATCAAATAAGCAAATACAATAAAGCTAAGTTTTAAAAAAAAATCTCAAACGGAAAAACCTTTAGTCACTTAGAAATTTATAAGATCTTCGACTTATAGAATACTTGATCATCGCCACAAGTAGAACGCTCTAATCTTCAAAAATCTGTAATGAATAACTATGATCCTCTTAAGAATTACATGACCGCAGTCCTCCATCAGCCTCAGTCTTCATCTTCAGTAGTGAATCCCCACAGGTTTCACCAGTCAGCAATGGAGATCCTCTCCATCAAGGTATATGCAAAGATACAAAACTTTGTAGGGTTTAAACATTTCACAATAACAATACTACATGATGTTTTGTTATGAATTAAACAAGTATTTTTCAACACAAAAAGTTAAGAACTTTTACAAAAGATATGCAAAAAATGCTCTATCAAAAGTCATAAACAGTTGAATCACAGAACAAGTATTTATAAAGCTTTAAGTCGCTGTCGTTCGAACAAGTTAAGCAGGTTGTTCAAATGACATAGGGATGTCGTTCGAATGAGATTCCACCTCGCTTTTAACGACCTAAATAAAATCAAGCCAGTAGCATGTGTTTGATCCAAAATAGAACCAAGCTTCAAACGGGTGATCCAATGACTTGATGATGTCGTTTGAACGACATAAATGAAAAATTAATTTTTTTAAAAACTCCCCCTACAGTATCTCAGAAAACATATTTTTGAAAAGTTCTTGTTCGTTTTTTTATTAAAATAAACATCCCAAAAAATAATTCCATGAATTAATTCAAACACTAAATCGTTTTATACCTCATCGGGATGTCGGGAAGTCTTCAAACTTGGAGATGCTTGAGATCGGTTCGTATTAACATTACGTGAATATTTGTAACGAGATACGCCAAACTAGCCTAAGGATATGCTATGAACAATCCTTGAAACATTATTCTTACAAATCTCCCCCTTTGGCTATTCTAGTACAAAATAAACAAACATGAATGAACACTAAATTAAAATTAAAAATCTTCTATCACAAGAGTGGCATAAGTATTTGTCTTCAAACTTCTTCTTCTTCCCCTTTTCAAACTTTGTCTTCAAACGTGTGTCTTGATATACTCTGTTAAATACCTACACATGAGACATGAAACATATACCCTCGTGACGTATCAAGTTTTAAATGGAAACTTCATAAATATATTAAAAAATCACTTTCCAATCTCAACTTATTGTAGATGTGTGTATAGCCGATATTACCATCGAATTCAAAAGATTTGATCGTTATGTTTCTTATACAACAGTTCGTTTTCATTCAAATTCTCACGGGATGCACTCACAATTGAACACTCAAAATTGGATAATTTCTCTCGATGCATGTGAATAAGAGAGTAAAATTAATGAGTAAATTTCGCATATACATCATGAAAGATGAACATTTTATAATGGGTGATTATGATATTATGAATAAAAAATTGATTAATTTTTAAAAACTTTGAATCACACTAAATATGCTATTTCTCTTTTCTCGGTACTATAACTAATTTCACTTGATATCAATTAGGACTTTCTTTTTGTTGTATTGTAGGATCTGGTTTTGGCTAGAAAGAGCTCATTTTGGAGTTTCAAAATTTTCTGAGAATATAAAGGTTATCTGTATTTTGAATTTTTACGCACTTTTTATAACTTCCATTTTATTTTATTTTTTCGTTGCATTCTTTCTTTTCTTTTTTCCTTTTCTTTTTTCCTTTTCTTTTCATGCATTATTCTTGCAAACATTCTTCTTTTGGCATTTTTCTTACCATAATTTTACCTGATATTCTCAGAAAATGGGTATGAATTTTTAGGTTTCAATAAAAGGCTCATTTTTCTTTTTGGCACAAACAGCTTGCAACAAAATAATGTAAAAAGGTCGGTTTAAACTTAAATTTTGCGCTCTCAAAATAATGGTCTATTCACATTTCAAGTTTCGTTTAGTTAGTTTGGTTCTCAAGTCAACTTGCTAAGACATCTATTGCTTAAACTTCACAATTTGTCTTTCTAGTTTTAGTAATTGAATAAAATAAAGAATTTAAGATCATCTATGCACTAATCGCTGAAGGAAAGTTGTAGTTACTCTAACTCGGATTGATTTAAATTTCTCAAAACCGATGAATGGCAAAAAAATCTCACCGGGTTAAAATCTCCACTTTTATTCAATAAGAATAATAACTTTCACCTCAATATCCATTTTCGATTATATTATATGGCTATGTTTAAAAAAAATTATAATTTGAGAGGTCTGTGAATTAATTCTATGTTAAGAAATCGTTTCAAAACTCACTTATATTGAAAATCTTTTTGGATTTTTGAATATTTATTAAATACCATCCTTACCCCTAAATCTAAATTTTACAATGTCATCAATATATGCTCAAATAAAAACATGGACAGAGAAAATCAAGTAAAGAAGTAGAAGGAAGATGTTACCTATGGATTTCCACTCTTGTCACATATTTTCAAATTATACAAATGTGTGTTAGCCTAAAAAAAACTAAAATAACCTAAAAAGATTCTAAGAAAGAAAGGTGAAAAACTAATTATATATAAAGTAATGAAAATGATCACCATCACCATAAATTAATAATCAAAATAATTGTGGGCCATTCCAATGAAGAATCTTTATAGTACTAAGTAAAAAAATACCACAAACTTAATATGACCGCACAACAAGGATCAAATAATTAAAATCACAGTCATAATGGTGATCATAGACATCATCAATAATAAAGAATTCTAAATCACACGAATCATTTATCGATGCATCACATTGGCTAACAAATCACAATAAGGATCCACATATATACTATCCCATTTTCTAAAATGGTCACATAAAATTGGGGATATATACTTCACTCCTAAATGAGAGCTTTTACAAAAAGTACAAGATGAAGATGTATCACATAGTGATACAGTTTCTTCATCAAAATTGGGAGGGCAGTGATAATCACTAGAAGTATTAATAAAATCGGCTTGATGAATCCTCAATTAGATTTTCCCTCATATAAGGTGAAGTAGTACTTTTATCTATAAAATCATAAGAAATATCTTGACAAAAATTAACATCCAAATCATCACAAGTATTACATATGTCAATTTTGTCAATTTTTGTAAAACCTCGTACTTTTATTATTAATTAATTTTCGTGTGCTTTATTATTATCAATTTAATTGGGGAAATTAAATTGGATTTTAGTAAATATTAATTAGTGAGATAAATGATTAATATTTATTATTTACTTGTGTGTGGTAAAGAAATAGTTATTTGATGTACTATAAGTCGCGTATGAGTGATATCGATGGTTTATAGTCATATGTTGATAGGGTGTTGCATAGACGGATCAATATACTTTATAGGCGATATGTAGGGTACGCATGTGTCGGGACTGATTAATGAAATGTTAGCATATTTTGAGTTGGGTGATCAGGGAAGGGTCGAAATAGTTTAGAAAAGGTACCCACGTGTTATGTTCGGGTTTCGAAAACTTTTTAGACATAACGAGGCCCATATAGGGGTAGGAGGGTCATATTAAACTTGGGGTTAAGAAGAAAAGAGGGATTAGATTTTAAGAGGACATTTAAATGGTTGGGAAGGTGGATGAAAGCCCATCTTTTATATTCCAAACAACAGATTGAGAGAGAGAGAACCCTAGAGAAGAGAAAATGGAAAAAGAAGAGGAGAAGAAGAGGATTCAACCCAGAATAGAAGACTTCAAATTTGTAGTCCAACAAGGCAAATAAATACTCGCTTTATATTACACTTTTATTTGTAGTTAATTACTTTCTTGGTCTAAAGTAAAAATTGGGGATTTGAGTATGGAAGATTAAAAATTTGATGATTGATGAAGATACCTAATGATATAAGATGAATGATCTTGAATAAATAATTAATTAGGATTGATTGTGATGGTAGTTAGAGATAAAATTCTGGGTTTTAATGGAAGAAGAGGGAGAAGTTAGATGAAAGATAAAACCTTTAATAATAAACTTGATAAAAGAATTGTAATATTGAATGTGTGGGGATTTCCATGTAAAGATAAAATATATAGTGATGGGATTATGTTTTATGCATGATATACGGATTATAGTTCTTAGAATTTGGGTAGGAAGAACCCTAGAATTGAAGTTGGGATTTTGGGAAAGAATCCTGCCTAAGAAAAATGCTACACACCTGTTCTCTGTAATCTCGTAAGAACATCGTTCGAATGAGATGTCGTTTTCGTCCGAACGAGATTGCATTTCGTTCGAAAGACCTATGGGTTTGGATCAAGTTTGGATTCTGGAAATGTTTTGGGGATTTTTATTAATGAAAATGAGTATGTGGGAAGCTATCCAACTAAGTGGATGTTTAATTAAAAATAGGTTTGTGTATTTATTAGTAGGTAATTTAATAATCAACTAGGGTGCTTAGGTAATGGACTAGTTAAATAATTAATGGGAAGTTGGGTGAACCGTATGCGGTTGGACATGTGTACGAGTTCGATGCTTATTATATATACATATTAAAGTGACATGTATGTGTGTCTATATATATATATATATATGTGTGTGTGTGTGTGTGTGTGTTGTGTCTGTGTGCATGCTACCTGCTTTATTTAAACAAACCTACTTGGGAGTGATATCATAGGAGGTTGCACGTAGTGGGCAGTCTACCTTGTCGTTGACTGACAGGTGTTGGGATGATTCCCCAGGTTATAGTATTGTTGCATTACCACTATTCGTGTGCGAGGATAAATTTTGGTTTCGATTTCGGTTGGGTGTGATGTGGTATGATTGCGACCCATGAATCTATGTCTATGATCACCTCCAGTGTATGTGTATTCATTTGGGATCGATGGTGAGATTTGGACTCGGTGGATCGGTGTGAGGTGTGATTCCTAGAGACGGATAATACACGGGGAAAGTAAACGTAATGTCCAAGATTTGGGGATACGATTATACATATGTAGTGAGCAATATATATGTCTGCTTACCTGATGCAGCGTGTATATTTATTTATAGCACGAGCGTAGCTATGTTTTTATTATTACGATATTATTTATTTATAGAAAGTGTATAGCTACAATACTTTTTATAAATGTGTACTTAGTGAAGGTAGTCATAATTAGCTAATAGAGAGTATTAGCGTCATTGAGCTTAAATAGCAGTTATATGTCGTAGTTAGACCGTGTAGTTTAATTAGAATAAATAAAAATAATATGTTAGGTGCGCACTGTCGTTGGGATGTGAGGTTTATCTCAAGCGAGTGCGACCGGTTAATCTTGAAAGTAATACACTACTGTTTTAAACGATTCAAAACTACTTGCAAATATTTTCTACAGTTCGAGCTTTAACCCCCAACTTTTTTCTTTCCTTGTTTTTACTTTTTACAACCCAGGTGTGAAATTACTGCAGCCATGACACCAGAGATAGATCCATTATTTTTTCATAGTAGTTGTGGATGCTACAACCTTGCTTAAACACTTTGCTCGATTTTTATCTAGATAGGATCGGTTATTTGAATTTACAATTGGGCGTTTGGACTGTAGATGGATAGTTTTTTATCAATAAGAAACTTATTTTTCTGTGCTCAGTTTATTTATGTAGTTTTACTCAGTGGATGTTCATTTGATGATCGATGATTTATTTGATTCACCCACATTTTTATCTATGCATGAGGATTATTCTATTCACAGTGTTATATGGGTTTATTTGTATGGTTTGATTTGTATTATGTATACTGCATTATTGTTGCGGTAGTGATGCCAAGAATCAATCATGCTGAGATTTTTGTTTTATTTTAGTGGAGGATTGGCCACCAGTTATTAGAATAGGCGGGTTATCATAGTTGGGATTACAACAATAGGTTCGAGTGTCCTTAGGATCTGTGAGTACATGTTACATTATCAACGTTGCATTTTCTTTTATATAGATCCATATGCTTAGGACCGTTATGTCATACTGCGCATTTACATTATTATGCTTTTATTTACGATTGAAATAAATCTCAAGGAATTTCAATTTGGTTTTAGATGTCAAACAATAAGAGAGGTAGACCATCACATACCGCTAGGAGGGTCATAGAGGAAAAGGCTTTGTCCGAGCCACAAGCCACTCAGAGGACTGTGACTGCAGCAGAGGTCCCAACTATTGTGTCACAAGAAGTTAACACCAATATGACTGCCCTAGCACGAAGATTTTTCCTAGGCATATCTGTAGTCGCTAGTGGAAGTACAAGTTCAAGCTCACCTAGTGCCATCAGTTTGGGAGCAAGTTAGAACGACCTTTTAGACAATAAAAGAAAGATGCCCATAGGAATTTGCATATAGTTGAGTGCAACGACACTCAGAAGAAAATATTGTCTACGTTCAAGATAGTTGGGGTAGCACTTCAGTGGTTGGAGTTGGTTACCATTGTGGAGGAAAGGGATACAATGACTATACAGGAGTTTTAGGGGCGGTTCGGCTGAAAATTCTTTCCATCAGCAGTTTATACGAAGATGAGGATGAGCTTCCTAGACCTTTTTCAGGATAACCGAATTGTGTCCGAATATAAGGAAGAGTTCACATGCTTGACGAACTTTGTGCCAGATGAGGCGAATACTGATGATGCGAAGAGTAGCAACTTTATAGATAAGCTGACTTGGATGATTCACCAACATTTATTAGGGAACCCAACATTGCGAACTTACATTGAAGTCACTAATGTCGTGTTTCTTCACTGCCAGTATCATCGCTTCCATCAGAGAGGAGCGAAGAGGACTGGAGAGTCGACCCAACAGGGCAAGTTTGGACCATATAAATGTTCCAGAGATTTTTATGAACTCAAGAGAGTATGTGAAAGTTATCCAAGTGAGTGGCTATTTAATTAAAAATAGTTTTTTATTGTTATTTATTATTAAGAAATTTAATAATTAACTAGGGTGCTTAGGTGAAGGACTAGTTAATAAATTAATTAAGAAGTTGGGTTGAACTTGAGGATTTTGTGAATTATGTGCGATGGGACATGCTTGCAAAATATTTTCTACTCTTCGGGCTTTGACCTGCAAGTTTTTTTCTTTCCTTATTTTTCCTTTTTACACCCCAAGTGTGCAGCACCAGCAGTCGAGACAGCACGGATAGATCCATTATTGCCGTATAGTAGTTATGGACGCTAAAACCTTACTTAGACGCCTTAGTCGATTCTAATCTAGATAGGATAGGTAATTTCAGTTTACAATTAGGCGTGTTGCTCGTAGACGAATAGGTTTTTATTTTATTATCAGACAATTATTTTGAGTACTTAGTTTATTAATTTAGTTTACTCCGTGGATGTCTATTTAGTGACCGATGATTTATTCGCTTCACACTCATTTTCATCTACATAAGGATTATTCTACTTAAAGTGTTTTATGTTTTATTTTTATGTTTTGATTCGTATTATCTATATTGTATTGTTGTTGCATCAGTGATGTTGAAAAATGAACCATATTGATATTCTTGTTTTTTTAGTAGAGGATTGACCACCCGGTGGAATTGGCGGGTTGTCATAATTTTCTTATCACAACATTGATCATCCTCAATTATTTCATGACTATTTTAAGAAATATTGTCATTATAACATTTGTTCACCCCTTTCCAATTGATAAACTTTGGTGGTTAAATATTAATGAAAGGAGTTGTACTCTCATCCCCACCTTCTTTAATTTCTTTAAAAATTATTACTGACCCATCTGACTCAAATCAAAATATGTAGTCATCTGAATTTTATATATTTTCAAGCCACGCATCTAAATGATCAATATAGGAATCTATAACAGATGGAGGGATAACAATATACGGATCATCCATTTTAGTTTGTTACTTCAATTTTTTTTGATAAACTTGTTTTGAACTTTTTTTAGTGTGCTACTAAAAAATAACCTAAAATAACTACACCAATCGTAAAGTGCGACACATAAATATTAAATACAAATATAACAATACATGTACTTACAGTGTATTTTGACATGAGAAGGAAAAAAACGAACAAAGAATAATAAAGAAAAGCATATTATGATAATAAAATGTTCATATACCAAAAAAATATGCTACTAGAATTACTATTTTTTTTTTCAATTTTTGAATTTCTAAATAAGAAATTCCGATAGAACTTTTTTGACCCAGATTATAGAAACTATGAAATTTGAAAATTTTTGAAAAAACAAAATTATTATTTTCGAATTTTTTAAAATTTTGGGTACTTTTATGAGATAACTAGTGTTAAAAATAACTATTTGCTTACAAAGAATTCAAATATATATATATATATATATATATATATATATATATATATATATATTATTTTCTGGAAATGATACAAAAAATTGCTAGTGGATTTTTTTTTTAATTTTTGGATTTTTTAAACAAGTCCGAAAGTCAATATTTTTAAAATCAGCCGAAATCCTTGGCAACGGTACCAAAAGCTTGTTGTTAAATTTGAAATGTTAAAATTACCACAAGTGCACCAGCTATTAAAATATAGAGGCTGAAAGTACGGGTTGAACACATAGAGATTTGGTCAATTTTTATAAACTATCGACTTTTCAACTAGACAAAACGAGTGTGTAGATATGATATAGAGATAGGACAAAATAAAACAATAATAAATGAGTGATCACAAATTACATAACAAGTATGGAGATATTACTAGGATTTCAAATCCGTTTATCATTTTTACTAGTTTATGATTTATTAGTCTAACTTGCAATTCCATTTTATAACTGAAAATTGTACCGACTCTCGCTGTGTAAGCTGTGGATGAGGAAAACATGAAAGTTTAAATAAATATTTTTATATCTCTTTTAAAGGGTAAAATTCTTATTCCCTTAAAAATATCACTCATAAGCATTAAATATCAAACAAAAGCATGAACAATTAAACAATTTAATATATGCATAATCCATAATATGCAAGTACATAAAATCAAAGGATGTGAATAAAATATTTAATTTTTTAAGGTTCAAAATACCACTCTCATGACCATTGTAAATGAATACCATATTTTTAAAACTTTTTTGGTACAAAAAGGGAATTTAAGTGAATTAATCTAATTAAAACATATACTAAGTAATCATGGTAAATTCACCTCATCCTAACAATTAAATTAAACTAACATCATAATTGAAATATTAAAATTGCAAGATAAAATACTACTTCTCACTAATAATTCAAGTCCCAATATTTGAATGATAATACAAATAACGTCCATTCCAAACTTGTAAACAAATTTGTGGTGACAACGATTGTGCAACACAAATAAATAAGAAGAAAGCATTCACCAAGTGATAACAAGGAATATAAAGTGACAATCACACAACAAAGGATGTACGTGGTTCAGCAAAGATGTGCCTACGTCCACGGTGGTGCAGTCGATATTATTTCTATATACTCCGGAGAGTAATTACAGAGAATATTACTTGTCCTTTTGCCCCGGACCTAGGGTTTAATATATACATGTACATGTAGGTAAGTGGAGGTGATGGGTTCCTCCACGTTTTCCATCTCCCCTATAACTTTCCTTCATGAGGACGTGGGGGGATACCGGATCAATATAAGAGATGAGGGGCCTGGACTTTGGGCCGCCAGGACTGGGCTACTCGTCCAGGCCTATAGTTCTAATTTAAGGTACCCACAATTGCCCCTAAATTTGTTGGGCCATGTTTATGGGCTCAACAGATTTAAATGATTAGCCATAATGGCTGTTTTGCGATTCCTCGAAAGCTTTGGAGTTGATTTTGGCGGCACCCGCTTTGCTTACTGTGCACTATGATTAGAATTTGAAGGCTTGTTGAAATAGCCACTTTTCTCCCGTCGCTTTAGTCTTTCCAGTATTCTTCTATCTTCTGAGAGCTCTAACGCCTCGTACCTTCTTCTCTCAATTTCCATTCTCATTACTTCTTAGTTGTTTGAGCTCGTGCTTCTTCATCACTTGAACCGATCTTCTATTTTCTAAGTTTCCTGTGCCCTTTCTTTGCACTTTCTCTTTGGTTTGTAGATTTTATTGGGTCTTCCAATGGCGAAGATTGGAAATAGGTCAATCTCTGAATTTAGGAAGTTTTACAACATCCCTGAGTGGGTAGATATTGAGTGCTGTGCCTCCCCTCCTTGGAACATTAGGGATATAGATGATGCCCACTGGATCCATGTCTTGTTGCTTTCCGAGGGGGGACTCACTTTTCCTCCTAATGATCTATTTTTGCATTTTTTGACTATTTTAATATTGTTCCCGCACAATGCTCACCCAATGTGTAGAAAATAGTGAATGGCGTACATAGGATAAATCAATTGTATGGTACTAGGTTAGGGCTTTCCGAGGTCTGTTTTTATTACTCCTTTTCTCGAACTAGTTCTGCTGTCCTTTACCTCAAAGCTAGGAGCCCTGACAGGGTATTGGTAGTAAATCTACCTGATTCCCATAAGGACTACTGGCAAGAAGGTTTCCTTGTTAAAAATTGGCAGTTTTCTCCCCAATTTGAAGGGTCGAGGTCTGAGAGGTTCTCTGCCCTTTCTATGGGGAGGAATACACAGGTAGGCATTGTATTGTTATTTTGATTTTTGCTGATTTGTGACCTTTTAAACTCCTCTTTTGCTTTTTCTTCCACAGCGAGGTCAAAGAATTTGGAGCCTGCTCTCAACAAGGTTCGTATCTCAGAATTGGTTAAGGCTTGGAATATCAGGGATCCTCTGGGTGACGGTGAGCATCCCAGGTCTGCTGCCTTTCTGCTCGAGTACAAAAACGTTGGCTCTAGCTTCATAGCAATGCCTGTGGATAGTATACCAGAGTTTGACTCCTTCAAAGAGACTGCTTCAGAGCCTATCCAGTTGGACGAGGAGGAGAGCATCTCTGAAAGGGACCTTGCGGGAGCCATGAGTAATTTGGGTGGAGGGAGCTTTGATAGTAGCAGTTCCTCTGATCGTGAGGAGGTTTCTGAAGCTCGGGGATCGTCGAGAACTTCTAGCAGTTCAAGTGAAGAGATGGTTCCTCCAAGGAAGAACTTGATTAGGGATGATGATGAGGAGGACCACATGATTCTTGCACATAGGTCAAAGAAGAAAAAATCTACTTCTGGGGCCGTGGCTACTGGTTCCCGGTCCTCCGCTCAGGAGCAGGAGAGGAGAAGGAAGGAAGTGGAGAAGGTGAGAGAGAGAGAGGAAAAAGGAGGAGAAAAGGAGGGCTAAGGCGAGGACGAAGGCCGGGCAGGCCTTAGTCCCAGTGTCCGCTCTGCCCGAGGGGGCCTCTGTGGAAATTTCTCCTCAACTGGCCCTGGCCCGACTCGAGAGAGCTATCCTCCCAACTGATCGCCAAAGGGCAGTGGGGTCAGAGCATTTGGCCCTCCAGGCTAGTCAGAGGCTTGCTCTGGTAAGGTTTCTTTTTCTTTTTCTCTTATGTTTTTTTGACTTCCCTCATTTTCTTCTTCTAATGCCTTTTCTTTTCCGCAGTTCGTTACTGATTTTGTCGTGCTGTATCGTTCACGCGATGAGCTGGTGAAGAAGAACAGTGAGCTAGAGCAAGAGAATTCTTCCCTCAAGGTGAAGGGTAAGGAGATCGAGGCCAATTTTAAGGCTATTGACGCTGCTCGAATTTCATCTGACTTGGCTCTTGCCACCACGAGCAAGGATAAGGATGCGACAGTTAAGGATCTGGAGGAGCTGAGGCAGGCCTACGACCTGGTTTGCACGAGCAAACTTGCTGTCGTGGAGGAGAAAAGGTGCTCTCCGAAGAGCTGAAGAAGAAGGAGTCCGAGGTTGTCACTGCTAAGGAAGACTCTTATAATTTTGGCTGGGCTGCAGCATACAAAGATGCTGAAGTTCAGATAGGCTATATTAGCCGTCTGAACTTCAAGAAAGGATGGAACAAGGCTCTCATAGCCGCTGGGGTGGATGTTGCATCCCCACTCTTTGACGAGCACGACCCAGGGCCGAGGCCAGTCGTGGATGAGGACCCTGCCCAAGCCGTTGAAGTCGCTGATCCTGTTCCTCAGGTGACCTCTGCTGATGTTTCTCTTGTTAAAGTGACAGAGACCACCCCTGCCGAGGGCAGTTCTCCTGTTAATGCTGAGAAAGGGCCATCCACCTCTAGGCCACCTGAGGTTGCTAATTGATAGGATTGCTTTGTATTTTTTCCTTTTTCTAGTCTGTAAACTTTCTTTCTTCAGTTCGATGTAACCTCAATCTTTATTAATGAAAAAGACTTTATTTCTGCTTGTACTCATTTGTCTCTTTCTTTCCTTTATCTTCCTTTCATTTGTAGTTAGTTGATGTAGATGATTACATTCCTGCTACTTCCCAATAGGGTAATGCCCTTGGTCCCAACGCGAGTCCTGAAGTTCGCCAGGCCTTCGTTAAGCTTTGCAAGTCCCTTAGGTCCAGAAATCATAAGTATAAGAGATGGTGGCTAAACTGAAGGACAGGATCCAGGAGATGGAGGATATTGGTGCTTCAGTGAAAGAGGAGGTCAATGTTCTGAGAACAAGACTACTAGAGGTCACTGAGATTAACCAAGTTGGGGAAGCTCTTCAGCAGGAGAATGAAGACCTGAGGAAAGAAGTCTTACGACTTAGGGAGCATGCGCCGAGCACTATTCCAGCAGTTCTGCAAGGCTCCTCGTCGTCACGAGCTAGATTTGGTCATAATGTCACTCCTCCTATGCTGGGAGGTCCCACTCGCCCTCCCCTTTCGCGAGCTGGTAGGAGCACCAGGGGAAGAAATAGGGAAGCGGAAGATCTTCGTGATAAGGAAATGGAGGAGCTCCATGGTGATGTTCAGCGAGCATATGTAATTGCTACTGGGCTTCAAAGGGACGTCACCCAGTTGCGGCACTTGTTCAAGAAAGGTCCTCGGCAAGCGTGGGCTGACGATTATGATCAAGGCTGGTCGGATGCTCCAACAAGGCTATTTGAGTTCGAGGAGCTTTTTTTCATTAGGGGATGGCTAAGTGCCTTGAAGGAGCTGCAAGTCCCGAGGAACTCGGTGCTATGGTATCGTCATGAGATGTCTTCCTCCACTATGATGCCCAACCCATTCATGAGTGACGATCGATGGATCCCCATCGATGCTATTCCTCGGCAATTATTGGAGTCGAATGAGAATGAGGTTGTGGAAGAGTTTGCTCCTGCTCCTGATGACGAATGAAGAGCTCGAGTGGCTGACTATCTTGCTCGGAGGCTTACACCTCCTTGAGATTTTGCCAGTTGTTATTTTTTTTATTTTTGATAATGTAAATGCTTTGGGAGAGCTTGCCGACTAAACATGTATTATCATCGTTGTAAGTATGATGGATTAATTAAAAGTTTGTGTTTTGGGCAATTTTACCAACTAAACGTGTATATCCTACTTTTTATATCCTTGCTGCTTTATGATCTTTTCTGTTTTGTCATGCAAGTGCCCCCCAGTCCAGTTTAATACCAAAGTACCATTGTGCCCCACTTTACCTTTTAGGTTGTGTCGTCACACTCCCTTAGGCCTAAGTAGGGTAATTGGCGAGGACACACCTGGTGTTGGATGTCTTCATCCGATTAGGATTTTATTCAACCGAAGTAGGTTTGATGACTAGTATAAGATTTGGTCGTATTGCCTCAGAATCCTCTGTAGGGCTTTATATATTCCCAGGGGAAATGCTAAGAGGTCTCTCGTGTTTTATGACGATGACCTGAGGAGGGGTATTCCCATGCTATAGTGACCATCGTGCCTGTTATTTGGAAAAGATGTGCGATAAATGCAGCTGTTATTGATCATTAAGTAACTTTCATTAGTAATAAGGAAAATGAACTTCTGTTTTCATAACAAAAGAATACAAGAAAAAGATCTAAAAATAGAATTTCTTGAGATTAGCTGCGTTCCATGCTCGTGGTATTTCTCTGCCCTCCATGGTTTCCAAGTGATAGGCACCTTGCAGATCGTCTTTAGTTACTTTAATGGGTGCTTCCCAATTTGGGCCTAGCTTGCCATCTGACGACTTCACTGTGTTGCCCAGTACTTTCCTTAGAACGTAGTCCCTAACTTGGAACGTCCTCGGACTAACCCTTTTGTTGTAATGCTTCGCGAGCTGTTGATGATAGTTCGCTAGCTTCACCAGGGCTAGCTCTCTGTGCTCGTCGGCTAGGTCGAGTTCGGCGAGCAATGCTTCATCATTCAGGCCTTGGTCAACAAGGTTGGATCTCATTGTTGGTAAACCTGCTTCTAGTGGGATGACTGCTTCCATTCCATATGTCAGCGAAAATGGGGTCTCTCCTGTTGCTCATCGAGGAGTGGTTCGGTACTCCCATAGAACATGGGGTAGCTCTGTTACCCATGCGCCTTTGGCTCGCTCTAATCGCTTCTTTAATCCATCGATCACAGTTTTGTTGGAAGCTTCAGCTTGGCCATTGCTCTGAGGGTAAGCCACCGAACTGAAGTGGTATCTAATCCCGTGTTCGTTACATAAGTTCTGAAAGGGGCCACTTTCGAACTGCGTTCCATTGTCGGTGATGATGGTTCTGGGGATTCCAAACTGAGTGATTATATTCTTCTATATGAACCTTATCATATCATCATCTCGGATGTTCGCTAGGGATTCATCCTCGATACATTTGGTGAAGTAGTCAGTCATAACGAACAGGTATTTGCGATTGCCGACGGCGGTAGGCAGCGGTCCCATGATGTCCATTCCCCATTGGGAGAAGGGCCATGGGCTGGACAGGGACTTCAGGTCGCTGGTGGGTTAGTGGGCCGTAGGAGCGTAGAATTGGCATTTCGGGCATTTATGGACATATACTGTGGAGTCCTTTTGCATGTATGGCCACCAATAGCCTTCCTTCATTGCTCAAAAGGCTAGAGACCTTCCTCCGATATAACTTCCACAGATTCCTTCGTAAAGCTCGTGTAGCACTTGCTCGACATCACCTGGGTGGACGCATCTAAGGTAGGGACCGGAGAAGGATTTCTTATACAAGTCGCCTCCTATGGATAAGTGAAAGCGAGAAGCTTTGACTCTTATCTGGTGGGCAGTTTTCTTATCATCTGGTAGCGTGCCATCCTTTAAATAGTCTTTTAAGGGGTCTATCCAGCTGGGGGTAGATCCCACCTGGAGTATTTGTTCCACGTTTGGTAACTTGCTGTTGTGGTTAATGCTCGAACAAATGTGGAAATCGATGGGGATGACCCTCTTAAGGTCAGAGTTAACTGCCGAACTCAAGGCTGATAAGGCATCAACATGACTATTTTTCCCCCTAGGAAACTACTGAATGTTGATCTCTTAAAAGCTTGACATTAATTCTCTCACTAAGGCGAGGTAGGCTGCCATTCTTTCATCCTTTGCATTGTAATCTCCACTTATCTGATTGGAGACTAGTTGAGAGTTGCCGAATACCTGTAAACATTTTGCTCCTAGAGTTTGTGCCTTTTAGAGACCGACTATTAGGGCTTCGTACTCTGCTTCGTTGTTGGAGGCTAAAAATCCAAACCTAATTCCTTGATCGATGATTGTGTTTTCTGGAGTGATGAGGACAATGCCTACCCCTGCCCCCTTTGAGTTGAAGGCCCCATCAACGAAGAGTCTCTAGGTTCTCTCTGTTGCTTGGTTCTTCTCTTGCCTTATTGGCTGAGGTTGGTCGGAGAGTTCTTCGCCCGTGAATTCGGCTATGAAATCAGTAAGGATATGACCCTTGATAGCTGTCCTTGGTTGAAATTGGATGTCAAACCGGTCGAGCTCGACTGACCACTTAGATAGTCTGCCCGACAAGTCCACTTTCCTTAGGACCGCCTTAAGGGAATGCGATGTAAAGACGATGATAGTATGAGCTTCTAAATAATGCTTCAGCTTCCTCGAGGCTATTACAAGTGCAAAGGCGAGCTTCTCCAATGGCAGGTACCTTTGCTCGGCGTCTAATAAGGTCTTGCTCGCGTAGTAAACGGGGTGTTGGATTCTTGCAACCTCGTATAATAATGCAGAGATGACAGTGTGATTGGATACGGATAGGTATAGGTACAAAGAATCCATTTGCTGTGGTATAACAAGCAGTAGTGGGGAGCTTAAGTAGGAATTGAGCTCGTTCAAAGCTCGCGAGCAGTCTGGGCTCCACTCTATCGGTTTACTCCCCTTTAGAAGATGGAAAAAAGGCTTGAACTTCTCGGAGGATTTGGAGATGAAGCGATTCAAGGCGGCGAGCATTCCAGTGAGCTTCTGCACATCCCGGGCGATCACTCCTATATCAAATTAAAACAGGAGTCACATATGGATCATCCTTAGCATCACTGTCGAAAATCCATTTAATTACTAATATCCTATTAGGCGAGCGTTAAAAACTTTTACTTAACTACTCTTTTTACGATTTAAAATAAAACATCCACAAGTTAATTCGTAAATGAAACTGAAATAAATTAAAATAACCGAACACTCGGTTTAAATATACAACCATATCGAATGCTGTACTGAAAGAGTAAATAAATGAAATTGGACCATTGGCCCGAATATTTACACAGTACCTCCTATCTAGAGTACAAGGATGGAAGCGGCTATCAAAAACCTGCACGCATCCACAGCTGCTGCAGCTGACGTCTGACTCGAAGGAATTTTCATCCAGGCGTCCCTGTGTGTGGACACCTATGTATATATATAATATAGCAAGAAAGGAAAAGTAGATAAACGGGTCAGAGCCCGAGTTTTCGAAAATATTTTGCAAGTGCATAAATGCCTTATTATTTTGAAAAAGGTTTTATCTCATATTTAAGTTTGGTATCGCACTCCCATGAGATACCCCTCACCTCTCCGCTAATAGTGCACTCCTAGCGCATCTATCTAGAACATTCTAGTCAAGCTACCCTGCTAAACTAGTCTATCACCCCACCACTATCTACCCTAGATAATCCAAGTAATGTACTAAGGGCTAAGCTTCACCCCAGTCTCAACGCTATGCCATGTTCGTGCGTGGGGTGTCTCGCAAAGCAAAATCCAAACAAGGAACCCCCCCGATACACTACTACGCAGCACGGTCGATAGTCGAGATCCGTCAGTCCCTAAGTACAGAAAGATATATAATAATATATATACCATAAGAATTAATAATATAAGAGAACTAAGGATTAAACTTCTCCCCAGTCTCAACACACTGCCATATTCGTGCGTGGGGTGTCTCGCAAAGCGAAATCCAAACAAGGAACCCCCCCGATACACTACTATGCGGCAAGGTCGATCATCGGGATCCATTAGATCCTCGGCACTCGATTTATCCATTTGTATTAATCGTATTTTACTATAACCATTCGGATCTATCTCCCGGACTGAGAGCTCATATATCAAGTATTTATCAATACTTTTATCTTTCTCAAAATTTCCCATTTCCCTTTTTATACTCAGGAAATGTAAATATAAAAGCCAATTCATTATCATGAATTGCTTTAACAAATCATATACCTTTTAAAATCCAATTTTATTATCATAAAAATGCTTTTCCTTTATATGTCATCCCATTTCCCTTTTTATACTCAGGAAATGTACCCAAAGCCATTTTCATTATCATGAAAATGCTTTGATCAAATCATGCTTCCACATCCCTTCTTCCATCCGGGAGTGTTACCGAAGCAAAACCTTTATCCCATTTCCCTTTTTATACTCAGGAAATGTAAATTAAAGCCAATCCATTATAATGAATTGATTTAATAAATCTAAGACCGCCCCTCCGGGTTTCCCCACTGGACGCGCCCCTAAATGGCTATCATCTTCCAGGGCCTATCTATACAAGATAACCTGGGAACCTACCAACGTCGGGAAGCGGCCATATTGCCCGCGGGAAAGTCAGGACCACACCCGGAATCCCCTAACCAGCGCAGTAATACAAATGCCCATATGGCCTAGGGACTATATCGAACCTGCTCAACAGCCAAGAAGGCTTCACCACAATGCGCGCAACTTCCCTTATGATAGCGATTTAGGGATGTGTGTAACCATAATTTATCAATTATGAAAATCATTTATCTTTTTCCCATTTTGAAAATATTCATCTATATATTTTCAAAATCATTTTCATCATATCATATATATATATATACTTTATTCACATAATATATATACATACCATATAGTCCTCCTAGAATATATAAACGGCCATAATGGCCTATATCATCTAGCGATGACCAATAATCCCAAAGATTCCCTCCAGGAATCATAATCATGCATTCATATAAGCATGATACTAAACCCAAAGTATTTTCTTTCTTTAATAAATAATACATACTTAAATCCCATATACGGATTCATTTGGATATCTCCAATTATACCAATTCACTCTAAGTGAATATACACATATATAAATTCCCAATTCCTCAAGTCCTTTAGGACATAACCCTCCATAATTTCTAATTTGGAAGGGCCTTAAACATTAAACTCAAAAAGGAGAAATAATCCTAATCTCCAAAATCTTGCGCTGAAAACAGGGCACCGGTCGACCGGTCTTAGACCCCCGGTCGACCGCGGGTTGTAAATAAGCCTACGAAACAAAGCAGTAGGCCATTTCTCCTTGACGCGGTCGACCGGCCTTAGGGGCGCGGTCGACCGGTCACACCAGGTCTCCCAAATTATTTTTCCTCAAATCCTTTTATCCAACAACCCAAATTCATTTTCGTGATTTCTAAACTACCCCAAAAATTATCCCAAACATCTACGCAATTAATCCTAGCCGTAATTTTTCCAATTCCCGATTTGATTTCCGAGTTGATGATTTCAACCCGGAGCTGTCATCTTGTAAAAATCATATCAAATCGTAGAAAAATCAGAAAAATACGCGGTCAGCTCTCGCGCGACCGTATCGAAAAGATCTACAACTTTCGTGTTTTGGCCGAAAGCTAAATCAATTCTTTTTCTGGCCAAAAAGGCCCCCTAAGGTGACGAGTTACTATTCATTGTCTTCTCCGAGACGATTTCAGCCATTAAAGCTTCTCCCAAGCTTTTGTCGCCTCACCCAACATCCTACAACCTCAACCAACTACAACTACACATATATTAAGGGTTGTAAACATCCTAGAAGCCAAAACCATCAATTAATTTAGGTTAAAACCTAAGTTCCACAAAATTGAAATATTATTGGGGTTTAATTGTTTTAACTCCCAAAAACCCGTTTTATCCACGATAACCCACCCCAAAACCATTAGGGTTTGTTTATACCAAACTACGGTATGAGATATTTATGCAAAAAGATAAATAAAGCAAGTAAACACTTGCCTCGTGGATAAAATCCGACGACCTCGAGTCGAATCCGGCGGAGTTTGCCCGAGATCTCCATTTATCCTCCTCTTTCTCCTTCCTCTCTCTCTTTTCTCTCTTTTCTTTCTTTCTTTCTCTTTTCTTTCCCTCTCTCCCTCTTTATATAGGAAGAAAAGGGGTTTTAACCCTTAAAACCCCAAAACGACTCGTTTACCCAATTACGAGTTACTTTTTACCTCTAAAATTACCCGAAACTCATTTTCGACAATCAGACACTCTTTTCCGACTATCTCGGACATTCCGAGACTCACGGCGCAGTCGAAATTCCGATCCGAGGTACTTGACCGCAAATCACTATTCCAACCCAAAATAAATAAATACGGGTTTTCCAATTAAAAATCTTACCTCGTGTCGCTTTACTCAACGACGACATATAATTAAAATATTTCGACCTATATAGTCCCAAAAATAATTACAGCACCCATCGAAAATCATTCAATCCTCGAAAATCCCAAAAATTACTATTTCGGGAAATTCCTCAAATCTCCAATTTATAATTAATTATGGAATTTAACGGCCTCCAAAAGGACGGGTTGTTACACATGGATAGTCGAGTCACCCTTATTAGTGCCACTAGTAAAGGGGACGTATCTACTTCTTATGCCACCAAGTTTCATTTAATGCATCTGACCATGATTCGTGAGTTCATACAGAGTCCCCCCAGTATCCCCCAGTCCTTTCTTTCTCTGCCTTAGAGTTGGGTCTCAAGGGAATTTTCGTTCTTGGAGTTGAGTTCCCTCTGAGTAAAACTGTTAAATATTCTCCCCATGAGTTACCCCTTATTTCCCTATGATCCCTACTGCCACTCCCAAACCCAAGACTGTTGCAACCCCCAAACAGCCTGCCCCTTTAACCGAAGTAGCCACTGACGAAGGGCCTTCCCAGTCACCAGCCAAAAGAACTAGTAAGTCCAAGACTGGGACTTCCTCAAAATCCAAGTCCTCAAAATCCAAGTCCCAAACTCAGCCTCAAACCTCGTTGGAGGAATTCCCCATCGCCTACGTTCCCCCTCTCATGTCTGCAGAGGTAAGTGAAGAGCTAAGAAGGAGGGTTCAGGCTGAGGCGGAACTAATAAATGCTGAGTTCCAACGATACGCGCCTATCATTCCTCCTTCTGCTGCCTTCCCTACCTTCCTGGTTAATCCAACAAAACCAGGGTAAAAAAAGAAGAAACGTTCAAAGGTTCCTCAAAGTACTGGCGCTACAGGTGCGAGGAAGAAGACTCTGGGTATCAAGTCCCAGAGGAAACGAACTTGATATGTACATCTCTCCCCACTTCCCCCTATTGATGCTTCCTCTCCTCCTTCGCCAGTGGTTATTTCCCCCCATTCTCCAACTGAATCCAAGGTATGTATGTGTGTTGTTGGCTTTATTCGCATTTTTTTCCTAAGGCAAGCTTCATCTGTTTACCTCTTAATCACTTTGGTGCATGAAGTTAGAGAAGAAATACCCAGCCCCCCCGTGATCCCTTTCGTGGGGGACCGTTTTGGCTCATCTCACACAAATGTAACTCCTCCCCGTTCTCCCATGATCAGGCTTACCTACTCCCGCCGTTCGACCTCTCAACGTGCGAAGGATGCTGCTGTGGGGGGTGAGTTCACTGAGTCTGTGGGCGTCTCTTCTTAACTAGAGATAACTCCCCCAGCCGCTTCTGAATTATCATCTCAGCACGAGGTCCTTCTGCCCATCATTCCAAATGCGGAAAGTGCCCCTGAGGTAACATATTATCCATTACTTGTTAAGTCTCATGTCTTTCCATCCCTTTTTTTCTATTTGGCCTACTAAACTTTGATATATTAGGATGACTTAGGTTGAAATGGCATCGTTGTTAGCTAACATTCTACTTCCCCCGTATTGATGAGACCACTAGCTACAGTTTCCCTTTTTGGTTCCAAAACTGAGGTAAGTAACACTTAAAGGTATTTCTTACTTCTTCTGTATTAAATCCTCATATCTAACACTTAGCTTTATGTTTGCATCTTTCCCCAAGCCTTGCCCCACCCTCTTCTCTTAGTGGTCTGCATGCTTCTAAGGCCAAGGTTGATGTTTCTGCCCAACGTAGTGGTTCTTCTGTACCCACCCATGTTGGTACCTTTTGTTGGTGAGGGAGCTTCACCGACCATTGAGGCTTCTGCATTTGAGGGTGCCGTTAAGGCATCTGAGGAAATAAGCATGCCCCCAATGGTTCCTATCGTTATGGCCTCCACAGTGACTCCCATTCTCGCTCCCGCTACTGCTGAGGTACTTCGCTAGTTTCTCTGCATTTCTCAACCTTTGAAACTTCACCTATAATGGTGGCTTAACACTGAAAACACTTGTTAAGATTTTCCATGAACTCCACTTATATTGGTGACTTAACAACGAAAACACTTGTTAAGATTTTTCATAAACTCCACTCACAATGGTGACTTAACAATGAAAACACTTTTTAAGATTTTTCATAAACTCCACCAATATCGGTGACTTAACAATGAAAACACTTGTTAAGATTTTTCATAAACTCCACCTATATCGGTGACTTAACAATGAAAACACTTCTTAAGATTTTTCCTTTTAACTCATTATTTCTTCTACCTGTTCTCAGTTTGCACGGGAGAATTCTCCACCAGTTCTTTCGCCCATCGCCTCACCCCATCTGGAAATCGTTATCTCAGAAGATTCTAGTCATAATGATCAAGGTTCCACGACTGGTGCTACTGTCGAGAGCAAATCTGGTTGTGAGCTCCCTCTGCCCGACTTATCTCCTCATGCCTTTTGCCTCATGGTCCTTCAGCATTCCCCTCAAATGCCTGCCAGCCATCGCTTGGTAGTTGAGCATCTTACAAGCCACAATCCTGAGACTTTTACAGTGGATTGCCTACGTTCTAACATCCCCGTGATGAGCTATAGGCTTCAGGGCATGGAAACCATTATTACTGATATTGTCAGCACTCCCACTTCAAACGTCACCAGATCCCTCCTCAACCAATTCCTGGGCTATCTGAGGGAGTTGGGTCGTGATGGCTTCTGTTTTGACTGGCTTATTATGCACTTAAAATTTTTGAAGAGTTAGTGACTAGATAGTCAGAGGGAACTGCTGCAGAAACATTGGGAGGATCAACGGGGTGAGAAAGCTAAGTTGGCTGAGCTGGCACCTCTGCTTGAAGCTGTTAATAAGGAGGTACAAGATGTTGAAGAAGCTCTGCGTCTAGTGAAGCTGAAACAAGAGAGACTCCTCATCGAACGTACACAAGCGCAAACGAGATTGAAGGTTTCTATAAATACTCAAAAGTCTTGCCTAGAAGCTTCTTCGGGCCTTCCTAGATATTTTTTCACTGCTACAGATCTCTAGTTACTCTTAGGTCAATGAATTATTGTAAACATTTCCTTTTCTTATTCTTATGTAATTCTTGGGCAATAGCACCCAATTTTCTAATTCCCTAAAGTTTATGAATGAATGAAAAAGATGTATATTTTTTTCATGTCCTTTCTTTGTGTTATAATTGTTTGCATGTAATATAAAGTGCTACAAATCTTTTATTTCCACTTGAGTTAGAATAAAAACTTGTATATTCATAACAACAACAAAATACAACGATGGTCTAGACTCAATTGCTTACACATGATAGACTTTCAACCATTTATTGTTAATCTGGAATGGCTTGTCTTCTTCCATCTTAGAGATTAAGCAATAACCAGAATCATGAGCTTCTTTTACAATGAAAGGTCCCTCCCAATTCACTGCAAACTTAGGTAGAGTAAGCCCCCTGATGTGCTTTACTGTTGCCTTCAAAACGAGATCTCCCTCTATGAACTTCCTTGGTCTCACTAAGTTATTAAATGCCCTGGAGGACTGCTTTGTATATATTTGAAAGTGCTACATCGCGTTATCTCTGTGTTCATCTAATGCTTCCAACTACACATGTTTATTCTGAGGGAGCATCGTACTTCGTAAGGCATATCGATCAGATGGAACTTCTAACTCTACCGGAAGAATCGCCTCAGCCCCGTAAATGAGAGAGAACGGAGTATACCTTGTGGGATTCCTCTTGGTTGTTTGATAGGCCCACAACACAGCTGGTATCTTACCATTTCATGATCCTCTAAAATCCTCCATCATTTTAGCCAGAATATTAACCAAGGTCTTGTTAGTTGCTTCAGCTTGATCGTTGACCTTTGGGTATGCCACCGTTGAAGTATCATGAATAATGGAGTACTTGTCTGTGAGCATCGTTAACTCTGAATTTACAAAAGGGGTTTCGTTATCTGAGAGGATAAACTTTGGAATCCCAAAACGATAAATGATGTATTCTCTGATGAAGTTTCTCTCCACCCCCACTGTTTCCCTTCTTAGTGGTATCGCTTTGACCCACTTTGTAAAGCACTCCGTTGCTACTAGTATCCATATCTCCCCCTTCGAAGAAGGATATATTTCCCCTACTAGGTCGAACGCCTAAGTGTGAAAAGGATAAGGCATTGCCAAGGAGTGTAAGTTCACCGATGGTGCATGGATCATATTTCTATGAAGTTGACAAGCCTTGCACTTTCGGACGAACTCAGCAGAGTCTTTCTCCATTGTTGGCCAATAATACCCCAACGTCATCAACTGGTCGTACAACTTGTCCCCTCTTATGTGACCTGGATCGTGTGCCTGCTTGAGGACTTCGGCTGCTTCTTCCTTTGTGATGCAACGCAATGGCCTGTTAAAATAGCCCCTTCGATAAAGATGCCCCTCCTGAACATAGAACCTTGGGGCCCTTTGCTTAAGTCCCATCACATTAATATTCTCCATTAGGATGACTCCATCTTTAATGAAGTCAATATAAGGTTGCCTCCAGTCTGGTTGAGCTTCAACAAAATGATATTCAGCTGCCTCGAAGAATAACTGGCACTTGGCGCACTTTCGTTGTACCTCTGTTGCGTCCTGCTTCATTCTAGGCCAAAAATAACCCTCGCTTTGAATTCTCCTGTAAAGAGGTATCTCAGTTGTTTCACAGTGCTCTTCATGTGTTTTTTTCAAACTCCACTCTACTTCTTCTGCATGTTGATAACCATCCTTCTGCATTTCTGAAGTAAAGATTTCCTAGTTTGTAAAGTATTGGGCTAGTTCCCTCAGCTCCATTACCCCTTCCCCAGATTTCAGTTGTTTTCTAATTTCTGCCCTCTAATCATCCTCCTCCTCCATCGATAGAATTGAACGTAACATCGAAGGAGCCATTCTTCGTTGAATCACGACTATAGTTGTATCGTTCCTCATCCCTATTTTTAGGCGATGGTGGCATAGGCGTTCGCATGCCAGTTCATCATTCGAGGATGTCTTTTGATCTTGGTTCGATGGAACTGGTTGAGAAGACTCTTAATGATTGTTGGGTATGGTGCCAGACTCAAGTGTTTCAATGCATATTCTCCATTCACTTGTTGAATCACCAAGTTCGAATCACCTTTGATACAAAGTGAACGGATCCCCCTTCGAAGGGCCTCTATCAACCCCAACACTAACTCTTCATATTCTGCTTCGTTGTTGGAATAAGGGAAATCTAATTTATAGGAAAGAAAAATCTCCTCCATTCCTTTTGAAAGAATAACCCCTACCCCTACCCCTCCCTTCTTTTTCACCGAAGATCCATCAAACTGCGTAGTTTATTCTTTATCACTTGCATCCATGTAATTAGCCTGCAAGTCATCTCCTGAATACTTTCTTTAGATGGCTCAAATGTCCCAGAGGGGAAGATTTCCAACAGGTCAGCGTACACCTGGCTCTTGATTGCGTAAGGGACCACACACTTCAAGTCATACTCTGAGAGAATGAGGAACCACCTAGCCGTCCTACCAATCAATATAGTTCTTGCAAGCAAATACTTAATAGGATCAAATCTGGTTACATTATGAATTGTAAAAGATAACATATAATGCCTAAGTTTTTGGGCTACAAAGACTAAGGCTAAACAATGCATTTCCAAGCTATTATATCTGACCTCTAGGATATATATAATTCTGTTGAGATAGTAGACTGGTCGTTCTTTCCCGTCAATCTCTTGTGCCAGTAAAGCTTCAATGGACCTCGTGGTGGATGAGAGGTATAGCTGTAACGGTATTCCCACCTTTGGGGGAACCATGGTCTGTGGTGAAATGAGCAGCTTTTTCAGTCCAGTGATAGACTCCTGGTGAACCTCCTCCCAATTGAATTTCATGTTATTTCGCAAAAGCTGCATCAACGGGTGCATCATTTCGGCCAATCCAGGCACAAATCTCCTAAGGTAAGAAACTTTACCAAGGAAACTCTTCAATTCCTTCCTCGTTCTTAGATTGGGCATCTTCAAGATCGCTTGTTGTTTGTCTTGGTCCATCTGTACTCCCTGCCGATCAACTATAAAAACCAAAAACTTTCCACCAGTTACTGCAAAGATGAATTTTAGTGGGTTCATCTTCAGTTTATACTTCCTGCACCGAGTAAACACCTTCCTCAAATCGCTTAGATGGGACTCCCCCTTCCTCAATTTGTTGACCAAATCATTCACATAAAATTCCACAAACTTGTGAAAGAAGTCATGGAAGATTGCTATCATTATTCTTTGATAAGTATCCCCAACATTCTTGAGTCCAAACGGCATTACTTTGTATATGAAGTTACCCAATGGGGTTCTAAACGCCATTTTCTCTTCATTCGTAGGGTCCATCTTGATCTGGTTGTACCCTATATACCCATCCATGAAGATATACATCTTATGACCAACCGTTGCATCTATCAGGCTATCGATGGAGGGTAAAGGATACTCATCCTCGGGGAAAGCCCTATTCAAGTCTATAAAATCCACATAGATCCTTGTTTGATTTTTATCTTTTTTACCCACTGGAACAATGCTATACATCTAAAGTGGGGGTTGTATTAATTTGATGAACCCTGCCGTCAGTAAGCATTGGACTTCTTCCTTTATCTTCAAGTATAGCTCAGGTTTGTACGTTCTCGTCGATTATTTCACTCGAATGGCCGAAGGCATCACGTTCAACTTGTGGTAGCTCACTTCCTCATCCAGCGCTCCCATCTCTGTGTGCTTCTATACAAAAATGTCTATGAACTCCCGAATCAACTTAACCAAGGCCTCTCATTTCCCTTTACTAAGATCTTTCAAGATAAAAATAGGCCTTGGCTCCTCCCCTTCTTTCTCCAAGTTCAACTGCTCCAACTCTTGGGCCTTTAGCTTCGGTTGATTTACCATGTAATCTAGTTCTTCGATGATTTCTCCCATAAATTCCTGTATGTTGTAGTTGTCTATCACCATAGATTATCCCCATTGATCTACTAGAACGCACTCATATATCGGGTCAGCCTCATTATCAGTTTCTTCAAACGCCCGTTTATACCATTATAACCGATAAACCACCTTTCCTTTTTTGCTAACTACCTTTTTGCGCTACCTTCCTCTTCTTCTCTCTAGAAGCCTCAGCAACCCTTTCTCTTAAAAATCGACACAACACGCTTTGTCGTTGGACCTCATCCTCTATTGGGTCCACTCTAGGCCTCATCCTGTCTTTGAGCTACTTCGAAATGTTTTGGGGTCGAGGGACCACCTGATGGGCTTCTTCGACCATCGCTCCTTTGCTGCTTGCAACCTATTTATTCTGCTCGTTCAAGGGTCCCATCCTTTCTTTGATCGAAGGAACCCATGCTCCCTCCATTATTCTCATTAGGACTTGGAAATCCTCCTCTAATTCAGTGTAAAATGTTGCATCTACCAGGTGAGCTTCCTTGACAGTGAAGGCCCTCTTTGTAGCCCTAATGGTCACCTCCATTCCCTTGATATTCGCCTTGGTGCATTGGTGATACGTTGAAGGAACTAGCCCGTGGTTGTGCATCCACACTCTTCCTATCATCAGATGGTAGGAAGTTGCACTCTATATTACGTGGAACTTGATATGGGAACTCATATTTCCCATCAAAATCCTAACATTCACGTACCCAATGGACTTGGAAGACTGGTTGTCATATCCTGAAATCACCAAAGGCATGGGGACTAACCTTTCCTCTAGAATATTAGGTGCATGAAAAGAGTTAATTGGAATGATATTGATGGAAAACCCCCTTGCAAAAATAACCCCGTTAACGCTGACGGTCACATATAATGACCTGTTATGAGGGAACCATATGACCCTATCTGCTTCGCTGAAAGTTACCTTTAACAGAAACCTCTTTACCAACCTGGCCATGGGTCCCTTCATCTTAGCGAAGGGACTGCATTCTTCCTCATAATGTCAAGGATTGCCTAGGTTATTTCCAATCTACTCTCCTTTGGTATCCCTATTTGGTCGAAGAACCAGGTGAACTTTGGGGATTTTAAAACTGCACAATATTCTATGACTTGGTCTGCTTCGTCACCTTTAACGCTGTACGTCCTCCACGTGTTTAGCTCTTACTTCATAGTAAGCAAACACAACACTATCCATTCCCTTAATACAATCTTCCAAAGCTTCTTCTAAACCCCCCTGCTTCGTCGTTAGCTATCTTTCCTCTCTCTCTGCCTCCTCATCATAAGCCACCACTAGATTGGCCCCATGCGCTGTGAGTGGGTTGTTGTTAACATTCCACGGAGGGATTTGCAACGTTCCTGCCTTCACATACTTGTCGATGATTCTTTTTAGCCTGAAATAGCTCTCCATTGGATGTTGGATCTTTCGATGAATCTGGAAATATTTTGGATCCGCCCATGTTGTAGCGTCGGGTTCCCCAATGGGAATTCCCTTTGATTCGTACACTGTTCCTCCTTGGACCATTACATTGTAATAGCTCACAACCTCATCTACTGTACAAGGAAATGCTGGTACTTATCGATGATTCTTTTTAGCGTGAAATAACTCTCTGTTGGATGTTGGATCTTTCGATGAATCTAGCAATATTTGGGATCTGCCCTTGTTGCAGCGTTGGGTTCCCCAACGGGAATGCCATTTGGTTCGTACACTGTTCCTCCTTGGACCATTGCATTGTAACAGCTAACAGACTCCTCAACTGTACAAGGTAATGGTGGTGGGTCCTCCCTGTCTCTTCCAAACTTCTTCTTGTTGTCCTTCTTTGCTTCCTTGCCCCCATCTGCTCCTTCGATGTACCCTACCTGTGGGGGCTGAGACCTCCCCCCACAGGTTGTATCAGCTACCTAAACATCATGGGCGCTACCATTAGGTTTGGTCGTTCAACTAATGAGATATTCCTTGCTGCTTTTAAGAATGCCAAAAAGTCCCCTCGTGCGTCTCATTAATAAGATGGTATATGTACTCAGGAAGCAGTCCCTCCGTGCAGATTTGCAGTATCTTGGACTCTTTGGCCTCCTCCCTCACATCGAGGTACCTTTCCTTAAACCTTCTAACGTAAGCCACCACTTCTTCCCCGGGTCTTCGCTTCTCCTTCCCCAGTTGGGTCAAATTAAACTCATCTTCCGCCAGAAGGAACTTCTGGACGAACAAAATGTGCATCTCCTCCCATGTGGAAACACTCCTGGGAGCTAAGTGAGAATACCAAGTGTATGCCTTATCGGTTAAGGATTTAGAAAATTCCCTTAACCCGAGTTTCTTATTATTACAATGCACCCCCAAGTGTTCAACGAAGCGTTTAATATGTTCCTTTGGGTTTCCACCCTTTCCTGTGTATTTTTCAAAAATAGAAGGAATATAAACTTTTGGGTAGGGCTCATCGTTGTATTCTTGGGAGGTAAGGCATCCGAAAGTCATCATAGGCCGAAGATACCTCACCCGCAGATTGCGAGGAGACTTGCATTAAATTCAACATCTCTTTCTACATCTCCTTCCTCATAACTTCCATGGGCTACGCCATTGAAGAGACGACCAACGGGACTATAGGCTGCATGCCCATTGCAATTGGAGAAATCATCACAGTTGGAGCCGTTGATACTCTTAGGGTTCCCATTGGTGGATTTACAACGGGGGGTGTACTTGCTGGAATTGTTCCCGTTAGGAATGCACTTGGTGGGGCCGTTGGGGCTGCCCCTGGTGTCACGAAGGAGTTGGCTTCAATTCCTCCCAACACCGTTGGAGCTACGGGAGTTTGTAAATACTCATAGAATTTATTTATGATGAGTACCACTTGGGCTAGTCCCAACCCGACACTCATTGAAGCCCATGCCACCGTTGGGACACCTGTCGCCTCTTGGACTGGAGGTACCTCTAGTCGAGGGTCCCCATCCCTTGAAGATTTTAGCTCTCTCGCCGCCTGTTCTTAATTGTGTTCAATGCCATCAAAATTAAGCCTTTGATTAACATTATCCTGCGCCATACTCCTTGATTTGAAGAATGCCTTCCCAACAGAGTCTCTAAATGCAATAGGGTAGTTTAGATTAGATGGAGTCCTAACCCCTTTTGAGTACAGTAATGATAAGTGAAACAACAACACTATTGATTAACCACAGGACATACAAACACAACTCAATGAAGATAAACTCAGTTTGAACTCATAAATTTCCCATGTATAACTCAGAAGGTAATAATGAACTTAAAGGCATATTTGCCTAGCGGGAGAGAGAAAATGAGCACCCTAGATACACCTTGGTAGGCAGCTAAACACCCTCACCACCCTCAATGATCTCTGTCAAGTATTAAAATCTTCATAATAAATGACAATGGTGGGTGAGTAAAAATCTCTGGTTCGTAATAAATCTCTCTAGTAATACCTTCTGGATTCTCAACAAGAACATGATCTCTCCCCAGAGGTGGTTGGGGTCCTTAAATTGCCCCCCACACTACCCCCAACGTGACTCAATTATTAATGCCTGTGAAATAATCCCTCATACTTTATGTTATAAACATTAAATACCTGATGCACTAGTTATCTCCACGTCATAAGCATTAAATGCCAAGACATGCCTTTTGCCTAACCACTGTGTGTCAGGGGGCTTCCGTCAAAGAGATGGCTCGCCAACTGTCTGACAACCCCAAATACCACCGTTGTTTACTCAAGTGCAGGTCTGACATTACCTAACTAGTTAGTGAAATCAGATAAAGTGGATGTGGCATTAACTAGAGGGTTGTTTGTCCCACAACATAACGCTTGATGGAACTCAAGGCTGCTCCCCCCGAGGTTCCACGGTCAGGGTCTTTCGGTGTCTTACCAGGTGTATCTAAGATGGTCAGGACAATACCCAACGGTACCTCACTTCTCAATCCTCCAAACCAAGTCCCTCTGAAGTTCCCACGGTGAGCTCATTCGATAGGGCATGAAAGCTCTCCCAGGCACTGCCAAGCCTGGTCTCTCGCAAGTACCGTTCGACCTCACACAAAATCATTATACTCATTACATATTTACAATCTTTATAGCTCATAGTCGATATAAACACAAGGTATAATAAGACTAAATTAATCAACAGGACTAAAGGATGAGCTCTCTCGGTTAGCTTCTTCACTGGAATGTCCCTCTGGGCTGCCACGCTGATTTGCCACAATGAGCTGCCTGAATTCCAAACAGTGTTGTAAATGGGGGGATTATCTATAATCTCAGGATTACCTTCAAACCCCCTCTATAGATTTTATAAATCAGATTTTGTGAATATATAGATAACAAAAGGTGATTATAAGTGATAAAATGGAAATTGAATGAAAAGATGCACTAAAACTATCAAAGTATATGAAAAGACACAAAGTTAGTAAACTTAAATGAGTGGAACGTAAATCTTCTAAGAAACTTGAAATATGATTTTGGAGAGATGTACGATGATTTTGATTGGTTATGTAATGGTGTTGAATGGTGAGGTGAGAGTGGGATAATAGAATGTTGGAGATAGTGGTTGGGAAACGGGTGTTTTGAAAGTTGTGCACTAATTTCGATGCCAAAGGTCCAAGGTTCTAGAAAAAGGGTTAGGGTTTCCTTAAATAAGAGACCTTAAAAGGATAAAAGACCAAGATACCCTTAAAGAATATGTCGATCATCATAGGTGTCAGACATGACCCAGTAAGGCACCCTCTCCCTATAGGCATAGGTGAGGGATTCCTATAGGCAGTCCAAATGTGGATTTTCTTGGAAACGATCATAAAATACAAACCGTAAGTCCTTTTAAGAACATGTAGGATCCTTAAAAAGAGGATTCAGAACTCTATGAAAGAGCGTTGAGTTACTCTTTGGTCTAAGAGTTGACCAAAGTCAACTAAAGCTCAAAAGCGTCTGGTGACCTTCGATTTAGGGTTTAAGAGTAAAAAAGGAAGCTAAATATGAATCGTAAGTCTGATTTTTACATGATATTGACCATTGAAAAAGGTACTCATAGACCTATGAAAGTTTTTGAAGAAACTCTTAGGTTCGAACATTGGGCAAAGTCAAATGAATCTCGGGATGTGTCCGGTGACCTTTCGGGTAAAAGGGGTGTTAAATGATAACCGCAAGTCCTATTCCCACATGGATTGGACTATTGGAAAGGGAATTCGGAAAATTATGAAAATTAATTGAGAAATTATCAGGTCCGAGAATTGATCAAAGTCAAATGGATATCGAGAAGCATCCAATGACCTTTCGAGTAAAATGGGAGCTAAATACAAAATGTAATTCTGATTCGTGCACGGTATGGGCCGTTGGTAAGGGGATTAAGATCCATGTGAAAGTGATTTAAGCAATGACCATGTTCGAGAGTTGATAAAAGTCAAATAGAGCTTGGTAAGCATCCAGTGACCTTTCGATATAGGGTTCGAATGAGGAGGAGGGGTCGGAGGGGTAAAGGGATTGAGTTTAAACCTATCGAGGTGTATGGGGGGGGTACTAGAATGGGGTGTCTATAGAGACCCTTAATGGGTGCGATTACGAATACGATAAGGTCATTGATATATAGACACCCTGATAAGCATTGCAAGTGTTGGGATAAATGCATGATTTTGAGGACCTAAGGAGTGTACGCGATTGATTCAGTGGATCATGGAAAAATCAAAGGTCCGAAGTCATTTCTGTGGACCTAAAGCCCGTAAGCGACTGATTCAGGGGATCACACTTAATTTATAGGGATAAAGTCAATTCCACAAATGAAAAGAGTGTATACGACTTATTTAGAGGATCGTACAGAATTTTAAGGGACAAGGTTAATTCTGGGGACATAAAGAGTATAGGCGACCAATTTAGTGGATCGTGGCCAATTCTGAGTGAGAAGGTCAACTCTGAGGACATAAAGAGTTTACATGTCCGATTCAGCGGATTGTGGCCAATTTTTAGGCCAAAGTTGATTTTGCAGACCTAAAAAGTGTACACAATCAATTTAGAGGATTTAGAGGATTGTGGTGAATTATGGAGGCCACAGTCGATTCTATGGACTTATAGAGTGTAGGAGATAAATTTACTGGAGTGTTGCCAATTCTAACATCTAAGGTCAATTTTGAGGACCTAAAGAGTGTAGGCGACCAATTCAGAGGACTACTACCAATTTTGAGGGACAAGATCAATTTTGTGGACCAAAATGTTAAATAAGTCAATTCTATAACTTTAAAGGCCGAAAGATCATTATGGGGGCCTAATGGTTGAAGAGGTCAATTATGAGGACCTAAGGGATGAAGAGGACAATTATGTGGACCTAAGGGATAAAGAGGCCAATTATGAGAGACGTTTGGATTTTTAGATGATTGAATAATTTGTACATTTGACCATTTTGTATTGGAAATTGTGTGATTTAGGGCCAATGTAATTTTTTGAAATAATTCTTAATTTTTTTGAGAATGTTGAAAACTTAATTGAATTTTTTGAGAAGTTTTTGCGTGATTTTCCACGGACAAAATGTTATTTTGATAGAATTTGAGATTTTGGATTCCTTGGGAATTTGGGGGTTTGTTATGTAATATTTTGGCAATGATTTGCTTTTTTCTTAAATAATTTTTGTAATGATATTGCAATGGGGTGTATATTGGTATAGGCTGGGAGGTGCCTATAGGTAGAGGCATAATATTCGGATGATTTGGGGATTCCCAAGGGACACTGTCGATTATCACACCCAGGGGATGCTGACCAATATACCCCTTAGCCTATTAATAAAAGGGGCTCATGTGCTTCATTCTTCACACTCTCAAATGTAACCTCTTATATATCTCTCTCTAAAAATCAGATTCTAGGGAAATTTTTGAAGATTCCCTCTGTAAGGAATGGACAAAAACCTTTTCATTGAGATTGATTGTAGGAGACCCTTTTCTATGTGTGATTTAGGTGAAAATAAGTTTTTGAAAAGATTTTTTTCAATTTCAATATGCACCAATTTTGTGAACCAATTTTACTTAACCCAATTTTATCTTCTTAATCCTAAACACGCGTCAAGTTTGTCTAAGAAAGTAAAATAAATGAAGTCCACAAAACACACAATGCTGATGTACAAGGAAACTACTAAGGGAAAAAACCTCGAACGACCCAAGTCACACAATTACAATGATACGATTTTACAAATTACAAACAGTAGAATTACTCAACGACTCGATCACCCACAAGCCTTGACATTCTTATATTCTTCAACCTATCCTCCACGGTGAAACTCAAGAGTCCACCTACGCCAAGTCCACAACACACGAGTCCACGTGTGCCTCGGTATACACCGATACAACTACGGTAACACCCTACGATTCAGAACACGGACTCCACCATTTCTTCATCGCAAAACTCGACGAAACAGTTGTTCAATAGAGATGGACAAACACCAGATGGTGAAAAAAAATATCTCCAAAAAAATGGTTATGAAAGCTCGAATCTTTTAAACATAAAGAATGTTTTTAACTTTGGAAACCTTTGTAAACAAGTGCAGAAAAACGAAAGGATTATGTTCTGTAATTTTGGTGCTGCACACTTTGTAATTCTGAGCAAAAATTACCTAGTCGGTAAGTCGTTTGAATGATATCACCATGTCATTAGATTGAATTTGTAAATCTCGTTTGAACGAGATAAGCATGTCATTAGAATGACCTGCTGATGTCGTTTGAAAGAGTGTCAATTTCGTTTGATCCTTCTATATACAAAGGAAAGATCTATACGACTCTAAAATGTATTTATCTCAGAATAAATGCAGTTTAAACTTTTTAAAATCATTTTAAACAAAATAACATCCTTAAGACATGTTAACCAAATCCCATAAACATTATGCGTTCATACCTGAGATTATCCCCGAATGTAATATGATATGAAAATGTGAAACGTGCACCAATAAACACAGCATGATTTATCATTGAAGCTTAGTCACTACGTCTTCAAAACAATGTCATAGACTATATGGGAATCGTGACAAGTAAAAATATATATATGACTCAATTGGTTTTTGTCTGGAATAATGCCAATGCATACAAATTGACATCATTTGAAAATATGTCCTTACAAATCTCCCCTGTTAGCTATTCCATGACAAAACCAAAATAGTGAAATGCCTAATCCGTGTCGTCAAGCCAAAAGACTTAAATCCCATCCCATAAATCCCAAAATAAAAATAAAATAGAGAACATGATCTAGTAAACAAATGTTGGACTGGCAGCATGAAATGTCTCCATATGATGTAGTCGCAAAATCTTGAATCTCTGAATAATCACTACACACAGGAAACAAACAAATACAATGTAAAGTATGGATATACAAATAATATAAAACCTTATGATACTAATTTTTAAAACAAACTATTTGTTAAACATGTGAGAAAAACATATGATACCAATTTGTATATGCATCCTTTAATACAGACCAAATCCATGATACCAATATGTAAAAAGTACGATCAAAACATGATATTAATATATAAGAATGTAAAAACATTATGCTCATCAGACAAAGCTCCCCCTACATCACATAATATCTCTCTCCCTTTTTGTCTCAAATAGACAACAAGTGAGAAAAATAAAAGTATAATCCTCATATTTAGAATGAAATAATCATATGAAGCATATCTAGATAAACAAGGTGTAGATAACTAATAATAATCACACTATACCAAATCGTAGACAACAAATAGTCATAAATATGAATCATCAATATCAAGAATGATGTGAATAAGAAAATCAATGAAGTGTATGAATCAATCATGAATCATTAGTATCGACTTCATGTAAACTGTTGAAAACAACCCAGATGTACCCAAACAGTGTAATATCAACATATATACGAAACAGGTACAAATACAGAATGAACAACAAAAATCCTATCTAGGTCATTCGAATGACAATTTGTTTAAACGACTGAGGAATGTCGTTTTAACCAGACAAGAACGACCTGAAATAATAGCATGTCGCGCCAACCACCTAAGAAACGACCCAAGTGACGACCTGAGAAACAACCATACCTGACACTTTTTGTACCTCGTTTCTAGGCTCGTTAGATCCAGTCTTCGAATGACATGGATATGTATTTTAATGACATCCAGAAGTCATTTGAATGACTTCAAAAAACTTGTATTTCAACTTTAAAAATGTGCAGGAATTTCCCAGTGAATTTTTTTTCCTAAAATAGCAATTGGAAATATGAAACAGTAGAAAAACAGACTCAAAACAACAAATATGAGTTACATGCTAGCATAGTATCAATGTGCCTAAACATGGATATAGAACGAATGGACGTGAACTATAACGAATGAATCACAACTTAAACACATCGAAACGATCAAGAAGTTCTAATTGATAGCTAAACGTCATCAAACTAAGTTTTAGCCATAAGTGATAATCAATATAGTGAGTTAAATGGACTAAACTAATAACACGCACACAAATTCAAAATTTTGATGATTCAACAAATAATAACGTCATGACATGATTTTTTTACATTAGGATTTGTGGTGCAAATCCGTTGTACTTTTCCATTCAAACACCCTCAAATATTCACATATTCTTATTTCTAGTTATTTTGAAGTTTTTACTTTCAAACCTTAGAGAATTCATATTTGCCCCTTTTGGCATATTATTCTTTTTATTCCCTTAATTTTTTCTCGGTCTCTTTTAAACAGTGGATTTCAGGACGAGCTTATTATACTCTCGCAGCCCTTTTCTGTACACACTCATCATTTCTTTAATTTAATCCATATCTATCCTAATGGGCAACCGTTTTTACATGAACACCTCCTTTTAAGTCTAATTACGCATAGATGACAAAATTAAGAGGAGAACGTCTCACCAAACTCAAATATGCATGAGAAGTCAAACATTCGTGTAATCTTGTGCATGTGTGTGCGATGCAATATATACAAAGTTGAATCTAAATACAAATAAACTTCAAAATAACCCTATTAATCAAGGGTTAAGATCATTCTAAGCATATTCAATTATGACCAAATGTCCTAGCCACATGGATAATGGAATGATGGGGGTCCAATCACACCAATATGCCACATCAAACATGTAAACTCACGATACAAAAAATAAACCGAAAATCTTTTTATTTTTTTTCAAAAAATATTTTTGACCCAAAAACAAAATCTTTTTGTATTTTTCAAAAAAATATGAAACCATTTTTTTTTTGTATTTTCAAATAAAGTTTATCAAAACAAAATCATTTTGTATTTTTCTCATAAGACTCAACAAAAGAAAATTTTAATACAAACTACAAAGAGATAAACATGTTATAACACTAGAAAGCTATATATAAAGAAGCAAAGACTAGCGTATGAACAACACGGCTAACACAATCATTCGTAAGAAATATCATGAGAAGTATCATGTGTAACCCAACAAGAGTCACTAAGATTAATTCCTAAAGCCTCTAAGTCCTATTTTCTAATCCATGGAGGTGTGTAACAATGCATGGGGGTTGTGGGAACTAAAATGACTTTATTTATAAACTTCCTAGGAGAATTTTTAAGGTCATAACAATAATGTCTAAGGTGACCCTTCCTACCGCAATGAGTGCAAGTGTAAACACGGATGAGGAATGTGACCTAAATGTGGGCCTCTCCTAATGTTCCTAGTTAGCTCTCTCACACGATTGGTATTGGCTTTGGAAATGGCTGCAATACAATCTTCGAAGCCTATACCACACCTATCATCCTTGAATTGAACGGTGCCTAAAATCCTATCCAACTTTTCTGACCTAGCCTCCAAATCAAACTTTACCTTACTCGAGTCCCTCAATCTCTCCTCAAGCTCATTAATCCTAGACTCAAGTAAACGCCTAGACTCTTCAAACTCTAGAATATTTTTATTTAAAGCCTCTAATAGACCTCGACGACTATCTTTCTCACCCTCAACGTACTCTAATTTCTCCCAAAGAGTCTTCTCTCGTACCTTAAGATCCTCAAGCAATGCATTGTTATTTTCTATGTCACACTCTTTCAACCTAGCATGAAACTTCAAGTTATCCTTATTCACCTTCAATGTTTCCTCATACAAATCATTGAAGGCAACTTACAACTCGCTGACATCTATCTCCTCCTCCTCACTAGCTTCACCATCACTCACTTAGGATTTATACACAGTGACCTCGAAAGTGTCATTTACGTGAGTATCTTCATGAGAATATTTATCGTCGTCGCTCACATAACAAACCATGAACGCGATAATGTTGCGATCAATGGGTGAATATCCTTCCTCTTTCGGTGCACTATCACTTAAGGTGGAATTGTGTGCAATCGGTTTCTTACCATCCTTCTTAAGTCAAGTGGGGCACTTTATTACCCTATGGATATAACCCTCATAACCAAAACACCTATCCAACTCATATCTCTTATTACTCTCACGTCGATTCTTAGGGATGTGATTGTCTTTTATGTTCTTGAATTTCTTAAGTCTTTTGGCATCTTTCGATTACTTTTGTAACTTAAAAAACTTTTTGAACTTCTTTGCCAATAAAGCTACATCCTCAAAATCGGTGTCAGATTCATCATCCAAAACATTAGTCTCCTCCTTCTGATATTTCAAAGCAATGCCCTTTTCTTTCTTTGGCACTTGTTTGGAGCTAAACATGCCAAGCTCATAGCTTTATAAGTCACATGTGATCTCTTCTAGTTTCATTGATTCAAGCATTCCCAAGGAGTTTAAAATAGTTATTTTTTTATCAAATCTTCTAGGCAACGACCTTAATAATTTCTTTATGACACAGTTGTCAGGTATCTTCTCTCCTAAGTTAAATGACGAGTTGATAATATGTGACAATCTAGTTTAAAACTCATCAAACGTCTCACTCTCTAACATTTTAATCGTCTCAAATTAGGTGGTGAGGTTTTGAAGTTTCGATGCCCTAACCGTGATAGTTCCCTCGTGAGTAAGTGCAAGAACATCCCAATCCTTTTTCGACGTATCACACATCATAATACGATTATACTCTTAAGGGGTGACAGATGAGGAAATAACATTTAAACCTTTAGAATTATAAACTGAAAGTTTATGTTCGATTTCGGTCCATATGACTCAACATGTTTTAAATTAGTGGCCTGTCCATATTTAGTGACTGGTGGTGTTAACCCTTTTTCTACAACTAACCAAGCATGCTCATCATTGGCCTTAAGTGCACTTTGCATTCGCATTTTTCAATAAGGATAATTTGTGCCATAAACAACAGGAGTTCTAAATGCATCAAAATTTTTGAAATTCTTACGTACAATCACACGAGATCATCACACAATAAAATAGTGTTTCAAGCTCTGATACTAATTTGTAGGAGGACCTTTTCAATGTGTGCTTTAGGTGAAAATAATTTTCCAAAAGTCTTTTTTCAATTTTAATATGCACCAATTTCGTGAACTAATTTTACTTAGCCCAATTTTATCTTGTTTATCATAAACATGCATCTAGTGTGATTAATCAAGTAAAATAAGTGAAGTTCAATAAACACACAATGCCTATGTACGAGGAAACTACTAAGAGAAAAAACTTCGGACAACCCAAGCCAGACAATCACTATGGTACGATTTTAGAAAGTACAGATAATAGACTTACTCAATGATTCGATCACCTAAAAGCCTTGACGCTCTTCTATACTTCAACCAATCCTCCACAGTGAATTGTAGGAGTCCACCTATGCCAAGTCCATAACACACGATTTCACCTATGCCTCTGTATCAATCGATACAGCTATGACAACTGCCTACGATTCATAACACGAAGTCCACCATTTCTTGTAAACAAGTGAGATGCACCGTGTGCGATACTGATTTAAAATAAATTCACAAATTCAAATTATAAACTTATTTAATTAGAGTCAATTTTAACCAAATAAAATCTGCCCCTAAATATGCAATTACATGTGTGCGTGTGTCAAACCATCATAAACACAAATATGCTAACGAATAGATTTTAGGAAAAAATCTCCGAAGGGCAAAACCTTTTATTTCACTATGAATTAAATCGCAATTTACAATCATAATGAAATCTGCAATAAGTTTACCTTAGTAAACCTATATATACATATAGCCTAGAGTCAGCAATGGATTCCACGAAGCAAACCCACACGAATCACATTCCAATCTTCAACAAAGATTCACACGCAACAAACCTCATTGACCTCAGTCTTTAGGTGTAGAGACGCACTCCACAAAGATGAACAATAACAAAGTTTTGTTCTTGGGTTCCAAAACCATTCACGCAAACTATTGGGATCTTGTGAATTGAAAAAAAATATTTAAAACCCTAAAAGTGAGAAGACAAAGAATTTAGCAAAAGTATTTTTGTCTCTGTTGAAAATCGCAGGTCTTCTAATTAAAATCGAAGTTGGAAAAGCCTTTTTATAGAAAATCTAAAGCGGCGTGTAGCTCGAACGAGATAGCAGTGTCTCTCGAATGATGACACATGTCGTTCAAATGACTTTGCGCAACAATAGTATGTTACTCGAATGAAGTCTTCCGTTGCTCGAACGAGAAAATTAAAAATTGATTTTTTATTTTCCTTTTGCCAAAAAATGTTCCCCCTTGAAACTTCTAAAAGTATTTTTTGAAAAAAAAAATAAAAAGTCCACTCCAACACTTAGAAATTTTTTCATAAAAGATATCCCAATATTCTAAATGAATTATTAAGGACTTAAAACACAAACTTACCAAAATTAACTTGCGGAGGGTTGAATGTTGAAGAAAACTTGATATTCGGATCCGTCTTGTTGCATATGATCTTGACAATTCTTCGATGGTTGTAGCGTTATACGACATACTCAATTAATAACAGACATTTATAAAATTATGTCCTTATAAATCTCCCCTATGTCTATGCCGGAACAAAAAATAAACATCTGAATTATCAAATAAAAAATTCCTATAAAAATCTAATACCCTCCCATAAACCCAAAACTGAAAAGGTATAAAAAATGCAAGTTTCAAACTTTTCTTCAAAATCTTCAACTTCAAATATTCATGCTTTTCTCATCAAGGCGTGCAAACTAATGATCTTGAAGTTTGTACCTACACACATGAGACAAAGCAAATACTTTCGTGAGGCATCGAGCTTGAAATGATTTAAGAATAAATCAATCAATAATCAAATCTCCCCCATACTGCAAAAACTCCCCCATAATTCGTTCTCCTCCTTTTTATTTGTCCGAAATAGGCAAGGAAATAAATAAACAAATCAGGCATGGAGTTTTCACGTTAAAAATGCATAGAAAATATGACTCAAACTACACACATGCAAAGGAGAACTCAATAACTTCCACAAACTAGTTTTGATTTTTTAATTTTTCAAACAAAAAATAGCAAAAATAATTTTATAAAAGTCACACGCCATGAATTTACAGTAGGACAATCAAATCATAGAAATGGAATGAATGGGTGTGAACATATTCAATAGGAAATTCAACGCAATCAAACATAACATATGTGCATGATGTATACGTGTACTCCTATAGAATGAATCTCAAAATCATCCTTAGGTGTTAAAAGTGTTGAATTTAAATGACATCGACTCAATCCATCTACACATTAAAGTCGGGAATGATTCTCACACCAATAACGTCTAAAACTACGAATTCTTTTTGAAGATGCTATCAGGATGTGTAAAACCATTTTTTATTTCTTTCCATCCAAACTCCCTCATAAATAATAATCATTATATTTTATTTTTGAGGTGGCCCCTTTTTGGCATATTTATCTTTTTATTTCCTTTAAGTTTTTTCGAGCTCTTGTAAACGGTGGCTTTCACGATGAGTTAATTTTTTGCTCTCACATCTCTTTCCCGTGATTAACTTATCATATTTTGTTACAATTAAGTTCCTCACGGTAAACGATTTTTACATGCATTACTTCCATTGTCAAGTTTTATCGCATATGGTTCACTTTAAAGACATAATTGAGATGACAACACTCCGACTAATATGTGATAAATAAGTACAATAATAAAAAAAATCTGTGCAAGTGTGCATTAAATGAATTTATGAGTCAAACATGTAGATAGTAACAACTAATCAAATCTCAATGACACCAAACATTGTAAAGCACAAAAATAAAATGATGACGCATATCAAAATACTATCAAATCATCACGTCGATATGGAATGAAATTGTGACTCAGTCATCCTAAATGTCCATTCATATACGGTGCAAAACAAAATACAAAACTCTTTTTGACTTTTTCAAAAATTTTATCAAAATAAACTCTTTTTGTATTTTTCAAAAACAAAATTTTAATACAAATAGTTCACAAGTCATAACACTAGCAAGAATATATCATGAAGCACAACTATCATATGACAAACATGCAAACACAATCATCTATATGATATAGAAAGAGAAGAATCATGTGCTAGCAACTGAGAATCAACTAGTCTAACATCCAGTGCCTCTAAAAGTGATTTCCTCACCCAAATAGGAGTGTAACGACGCATAGGGGTTTTGGGAACCAAGGGAATACTAAATTTTAACTTCCTAGGACCTTTTTGAAGATCGAAACGAAACCGCCTAAGGTGACCTTTCCTACCACAATGTGAACGTGTGAAAATGAGTGGAACGGCACCTATGCGCTGACCTTTTCTAATGTCCTTGGGATAGGTTGACCCTTTAAAACAAATAATGGTCATGGCTTTAGAAATGGAAGAATTAGGAACATGCAAGTCATTACCATTACCAATAACACTACTCGAGTCTGGCGAACCATTTTTTAACATCAAAATTTTAGACTCCAGCAAAGAATTTGACTCTTCCAAAATTAGGGATTCCTTCTCTAAATTTTCAATAAATCCTAGAAGGTTATCACGCTCGTTCTTAAAATACATACACTTACCCCTAAGAGTCTCCTAACATGCCACAAACTCATTGAGTATAATATTTTTATCAATTTTGGCATAAACACAAACCCTAGAATTTTTAAAGTCCTTCAATTCTTTTTCTAAAAACAGGACTCTATCATCACTCTCCGGTTTAGACAATTTTAAATCAACAAAGTCATGGTCCAAAGCAACAAACTTCTCACAATAAAAATCTCTTTGATTTTTAACCGTTTTCAAAAGATCCATAGCGGATTTAAAACAATAATTTTCTTTTTCCAAAAATTTAATTCTTTTCCCAAACGACAAATTCAAACTATTTATATCCTCAAAACATGGAGAATCCATTAAAAAAACACTGACATAAGTGATAAAAATCCCCCAAAGAGTGGTAAACAATATCTAACGCCATAACTTTGCGTAACCCGATCTGATACCAATTTGTAAAGATGCAAGATGTGCCGTGTGCAATACTAATTTAAAATAAATTTGCAAATTCCAATTATAAACTTATTTAATTAGAGTCAATTTTAAACCAAATAAATTTTTTCCCTAAAAATGCAACTACGTGTGTGCGTGTGTTAAACCATCATAAACACAAATATGCTAACTCACAGATTTCAGGAAAAAAATCCCCAAAGGTCCAAACCTTTTATTTCACTATGAATTAAATTGCTATTTACAATCACAATGAAATCTGCAATACGTTTACCTCAACAAACCTACATAGGCACAACCTAAAAGAAATAATGGATTCCACGCAGCAGACCCACACGAACCGTAGTCCAATCTTCATCAAAGATCCACACATAGTGAACCTCAATGACCTCAGTCTTCAGGTGTGAAAACGCACTCCACAAAGATGAACAATAATAAAGTTTTGTTCTTGGGTACACAAACTATTGGGATATTGTGAATTGAAAATAAAAAGGTTTAAAACCCTAAAAGTGAGAAGACAAAGAATTCTGCAAAAGTAGTTTTGTCTCTTTTCGAAATCGCAGTTCCTCTAGTTAAAATCGAAGTTGAAAAAGCCTTTTTATAGAAAATATAAGGCGGCGCGTCGCTCGAATGAGATAGTATTATGGCTCAAACAATGACACGTATCATTCAAACGACTTCGCGCGACATCAGTATGTCACTTGAACGAAGTCTTCTATCGCTCGAATGAGAAAATAAAGTATTATTTTTTATTTTCCTTTTTCCAGAAAATGTTCCGTCTTGAAACTTCTAAAAATATTTTTCATTAAAAACATAAAAAGTTCGCTCCAACACTTAGAAATTTTTTCATAAAAGATATCCCAATATTCTAAGTGAATTATTAAGGACATAAAACACAACCTTACCAAAGTTAAACTTGCGGAGGCTTGAATGTTGAAGAAAACTTGATACTCGGATCCGTCTTGTTGCATATGATCTTGAATAATTCTTCGATGATTGTAGCGGCATACGACATACTCAATTGATAATAGACATTTATAAAATTATGTCCTTTCACTTCTTCACCACAAAACTCCACAAAATAGTTGTTCAACAGAGATGACCGAATTCCAGATGGTGCAAACACAAGATCTCTAAACACAATGGTTATGAAAGATCGAATCTTGTAAACATAAATGATGTTTTTAACTTTGGAAAACTTTCTACACAAGTGCATAAAAATGAAAAGGTTGTGTTCTATAATTTTGGTTCTACCCACTTCAAAATTCTGAGAAAAAATTGCCTTAAATAAAAAATATTAAGTGAGTAAGTCACTTGAACGATATCACCATGTCATTAGAACAAACTTGCAAATGTCATTTGAACGAGACAAGCATGTTATTAGAATGAACTGCTGATGTCGTGTGAATGACAATCAATGTCATTTGATCCTTCATAACATAAGGGAAAGATCTATACAATTTTAAAATGTATTTGTCTCAAAATAAATGAAGTTAAGACATTTTAAAATCATCTTAAACAAAATAACATCCTTAAAACATATTTAACGAGTCCCATAAACATTACGCATTCATACCTGAGAGTATCTCAGAATGTGATATGATATGAAGACGTGAAACGTGCACTAATAGACACGATATGATTTATCTTTAATGCTTGTGCTCTACATCTTAAAAACAACGTCATAGACTATGTGGGAATCGCGATAAGTAAAAATCTATATATGGCTAAAATTGGTGTTTGTTGGGAATAATGATAATACATACAAATTGACACTATTTGGAAATTTGTCCTTACATCTATGATTGGGCTGGCATCGAGTGGCGGTATGCCTAAGTGGGTGCCATGGGGATTAAGAATGCATATAGTGATGCCATTGCAGTGTATGGTGAGAGAATTTAACTGTGAGAGCTCAAGATCCGTCGATATGCGAGGGAAAGGAACCCATATGGTTATGTGAGTATTTAAAAAAATATATTATTATTATTTAAATTCAGAATTTGGATTCTGCTTGTTTGAATTTTTATTTTTTGATTTTTTTTCCTTTGTGGATTTATGCCTTCTTATTTTTAATTATTGTAGATTAACATTTCCCATATGAGCATCCTTTCTCATGGCACAACGGGGACAAAGAAGGTGTGGGAAAAACTCCCTGTGGAGGTGCGGCTCATGGTAGACTCTACTAGGTTTGGCCTTTTGGTGGGATATTTGAATGACACTTCACGATCGATGACGATATTGTGTGGTCTGGGCGAGAGGTGGTGGGAGATCACCCATGCATTCCACTTGGGTCTGGGTGAGAACTGTTACTTCGATTGATGTCCATTACCTGACGGGGTTGGAGTGCAATGGGTTGCATGCAGAGGTGGACAAGTTGCTCTGCCTGACTAAGGAGGCAATTCAAGCGACTTTAGGGGATATTATGAGGATCAGCTTTGGGGATTCGATGAAGGTGTCGGTGATAAATAACACCTTGTTGTCATGGAAGATACACGTTACGGATGGGCGGTAAGTGCAACAGGTGACCCACATGTTTATCTTGCGTTTGTTGAAAGATTTATGGCGGCAACGAGCGGAGATTTCATCTATATGTGGTTCTTGCCATTCCTTCAGATCATTTTGGATATCCATAAGTATGACTAGGGGAGTTTGACACTAGCATCTCTTTATGCTTCCCTTGACGTCTTTATCTGGCACAGTCGACAGACATTTACTGGGACTATGTATCTTCTGTAAGTAATTTTTCTCTTAGCGTCTTCATCTGGCGCTGTCGGTAGACTTTTACTGGGCCTATGTATCTTCTGTAGGTAACTTTTAAATATTTCCTTTTTTATTTTTTGTTCTTATTTTTGTTCTTCTTTTTTGAGATTTTTGATGACTTTTATCTGATGTTTTGTTTTCTCAAGCGTGATTTGATGAGGATATTGAGCACAACGTAGGGTTAATGCATTTGAAAGACGAGGAAAAGGAAAGAGGGTGATCGTGTATTCTTTGATGGAGGAAGATGAATAAGGTATCAAAAGATTTATTGTTCCTTAAGGATGTGAGGGCTAGGCTGAATGCCCTAACGAGCGACTATGGCGGTTTTTATTCTCTTTTTTGGATTTCGTGTACTTTTTATTATTTATTATATTTTCTTTGTTTTGCGTTTGTGATATTTATGATTTGACTTTTACTTGTTGACATATGTCGTTCTACCCTAAGGGCTAGTCCTCGAGGATGTTGGGGTCTACTGGTGTTCACGCCCAAAGGCGATGGTTGCTGCCTCACGAGTTTGGGTACATCTCGTACCTAGGAAATATGGTGGTGAGGAAGGTAATGGAGAGCGATGTTGAGGTCCCAGTATAGGTCCCTCCTATGCATATTAAGAGCATGTGGAAGATGTCTAATGAGGGTAAGGAGATGATGATGGAGGTGGAGCATTACGCGCTCCATACTGAAGTGGTGGTGGGATATGCCTATCTAGACTTCACATCCAGTTTCTTAAGGCCACCATCGATATAAAATATGGAGAGTGGGCCTCCACCATTAGTGGAGACTACGGTGGAGGCAGTGCACCGAGCACTTCGACGCAGACATCTGGGAGTGGTTCGGTGGTGGTAAAATCTTCTATTCCTCAGTACTACTCCATTCCTTCTTAGTACATTCAATTGGGATGGGGCCATATTATGTCATTTGATATGCCCATATATACCATCGGCTAGGACAAGGATGCCCTGCACATGGATGGGGTCAGGATGATCCCTTATCAGGTCCAGACTGTCACACCCCGCCTAACTCTGGCGTCGGCCGCCACCAAAACTAAGCCGGGCGTGAACTAAATAAATACCATTCTTAGCATGAGACAATTATGAGACATAAATAAATCAGTCCATAAGATAAACAATTGATTCAATCTCAAATGATCACAAATAACTAAGCGATAAAAGATCCATCACATGCTAACTCCAAAAATCCAGTCTCCAATAATGATTAATTAAAACCTGAATAATCCCAACAGAAATCCTCTAAACAACTTTGGAACCGAATGGCCAAATAAAACTCCAATGAAGTCTCATAATACGAGTGGAAAAGAAAGTCTAACTAAACTATGCCATAAAGTAAATAACTCCAGCTGCACCTCCAATGATAACTCTGATAAACATATGCAGCTTCTACAATTCTCATCCTGAAAAATATTAGTCAACGCATGGGTCAGAGCCAAAGCCCTGAGCAAGAATACACACTACTCTTCTCAAATAGGATCCTTGAATCCAGACAGTAGCATTATACGCAATAAATATCACAATAGAATATTTTAAATTAAACGGGATAATGAAACGCGATAGATATAAATCACTAACTACCCACATAAATCCCCATTTATAAAGGCACACCAATATGATTTTATATTCCAAAGTCCCACGATGTGAATTTAATTATATTAACCAACTTTTATTATTGTTCTCACTTTTTATTAAAGTGTCACACTTCCCCTTGTCAATCGCCCTCTGACCCGTTTACTGTCGGCCCCGACACATGACAAGGTTCCACACACGACACGACATAAATCGCCCTCTGGCCCGTTTAAACTGTCAGCCCCGACACATTATGTCGCCACAAATTTTAATACCCGTTTTTATCTTAGGCATTAATTCTCAATTTCTCAATTTCACAATTTATAATCACCCCACCCTTTTAATCGACGTGAGATCCTCAAAATACCCCTTAGTCCCATACCTAAGGGTCCCCAAGTTATCAATATGTCCTATCCTATGTATAGGAGGATTTTCTAACATAAATCTTAACTTAGTCTCGTTCTTAAACTACCGTAGCGACGATAAAGTAATAAAAATCAGCCCACCCTCAAGATGATAGAAACGTGATAATCTACCCTCACTAGTCCCATACCTAGAAGGCGTAAATCATCAAAAGGCATACCCACTAGTCCCATACCTAAAAGGCATCCTAAAATATAGGGAGAGCAATAATACCCAACAACCCGTCGTTACAAAGGCAACATCATAATACCAACAAGTCACACAAACAAGCATAATTAATCAATATATAAAACTACGCATGATAGTCCAATTCAATTAAATCTTTAATTTAATTATCACAACGTCAACAATACCCAAATAATCTCATTTAATTATTTTAAATTAAATATACCAAGTTTTCATCATATATTCATCAAAACCAAATTTTATTATCTCTACGTGTATTACATGAGTTATACGCACCCAAAAATCATTTATTTTAAAACTAGAGTTTTTCTACATGCAACCTACACCAATAAAACCCAAAATCACTCATGAATCCTACGTACCCAAAGGGTTATGAATATTATTCAGATTAAAAGATTTTATAAAAACAGCCCCATAATTAGTATCCACTTTTTCTAATTAAGTTACTAATTATTTTTAAGAAAACATGTAATTAAATGTTTAGGCGACACTTAAAACGCATAATACTAAAGGAAAAGAATAGAGTATTCATGCCTGAATAAAAGTTGGTTTAGAAATCTGATCTTGAATGTGTATTCCTCTCAAAAATTTGACAAAGATTCGTTCTTGACGCGTCTTGAGAAAATCCGGTTAATCTTGACAAAACTTGAGTTGAAAGTTATGTAGAATGGGGCTAGGGTTTTGAGGATGAAGAAGATGAGAGGATTCTGATTTTTGAGAAGGCTAAAGTGTGTTTTAAAAGATCTAAACTCGTCACTTATGTTTATATACCAAAAAGAATTAGAGTCCTAATCAAATACAAATACTTGAAAAAATCATTACGGACGATCGGACCGTTAGAATCGCTTGAAATTTTAGTATGTTGTAGCGAACGGCGAGACAGGACTGCTGACAAAAATTCAGCTTGATCGGACGGTCGGATTTCTAAAAATATTGTTTTTACTAGAGAGTTTTATGTTCCGAGGACTCTTAGAGAGTTTTATGTTTTGAGGACTCTTCTAAATAATAAAAATTCAATTAAAGCTCCATTTTAATTCCGATTCCAATTCCGTTTGAAAATTTATTTTTCAAATATAAAAATCAACACTTTAAATTATAAAATTTATAAAATCCAAAATTTTATTTTTCTCCGATTTCCAAAATTAATTTAAAAATTCCCATTTAAAAAAATCCGGGTTGTTACATACTTCCCCACTAGCAAAGAATTTCGTCCTCGAAATTAAACGAAGCATACACATAAACACTTAAATCTCGCAAAAAAAGAAAATAAGGCTCACATATGCCTACCCGTAGAATGCCATAATTGGGCGCCCATACACCCAATTCTACGCGCACCTACCCCACGAGCAACAAAATAATATATATTGCCTATATACATACACATAACTATGAAAATAATGGCGTACCACATGCTCTCAAAATCCCCCACTCGATCCTATATCCGAAAGTCATTAAAATTATTACTTCCTCAAATTAAATCTCAACATCAAAAATCGATACATACGGTACCTAACATCTGTACTAAAATCTCCAAAATAATTATCGTCTCCAAAATCCATTCTAAGGATCCCCACATCAAGCTTACTAATTCTAAACTCAATGTCTACAACGTCCTTAACTCAAAACTTCACATCTCCAAGAAACGCATCTAACATGTATGCTAGACCCTCTACTTTCAGAAGTACGAATCAACAAGGGAATCAAAGATCGTCAACGCGGAAGCTAAACGGACTCATAACCTACGAGACCTAAGACCATGCTCTGATACCATCTGTCACACCCCGCCTAACTCTGGCGTCGGCCGCCACCAAAACTAAGCCGGGCGTGAACTAAATAAATACCATTCTTAGCATGAGACAATTATGAGACATAAATAAATCAGTCCATAAGATAAACAATTGATTCAATCTCAAATGATCACAAATAACTAAGCGATAAAAGATCCATCACAAGCTAACTCCAAAAATCCAGTCTCCAATAATGATTAATTAAAACCTGAATAATCCCAACAGAAATCCTCTAAACAACTTTGGAACCGAATGGCCAAATAAAACTCCAATGAAGTCTCATAATACGAGTGGAAAAGAAAGTCTAACTAAACTATGCCATAAAGTAAATAACTCCAGCTGCACCTCCAATGATAACTTTGATAAACATATGCAGCTTCTACAATTCTCATCCTGAAAAATATTAGTCAACGCATGGGTCAGAGCCAAAGCCCTGAGCGAGAATACACACTACTCTTCTCAAATAGGATCCTTGAATCCAGACAGTAGCATTATACGCAATAAATATCACAATAGAATATTTTAAATTAAACGGGATAATGAAACGCGATAGATATAAATCACTAACTACCCACATAAATCCCCATTTATAAAGGCACACCAATATGATTTTATATTCCAAAGTCCTACGATGTGAATTTAATTATATTAACCAACTTTTATTATTGTTCTCACTTTTTATTAAAGTGTCACAATTCCCCTTGTCAATCGCCCTCTGACCCGTTTACTGTCGGCCCCGACACATGACAAGGTTACCCTTGTCAATCGCCCTCTGACCCGTTTACTGTCGGCCCCGACACATGACAAGGTTCCACACACGACACGACATAAATCGCCCTCTGGCCCGTTTAAACTGTCAGCCCCGACACATTATGTCGCCACAAATTTTAATACCCGTTTTTATCTTAGGCATTAATTCTCAATTTCTCAATTTCACAATTTATAATCACCCCACCCTTTTAATCGACGTGAGATCCTCAAAATACCCCTTAGTCCCATACCTAAGGGTCCCCAAGTTATCAATATGTCCTATCCTATGTATAGGAGGATTTTCTAACATAAATCTTAACTTAGTCTCGTTCTTAAACTACCGTAGCGACGATAAAGTAATAAAAATCAGCCCACCCTCAAGATGATAGAAACGTGATAATCTACCCTCACTAGTCCCATACCTAGAAGGCGTAAATCATCAAAAGGCATACCCACTAGTCCCATACCTAGAATGCATCCTAAAATATAGGGAGAGCAATAATACCCAGCAACCCGTCGTCACAAAGGCAACATCATAATACCAACAAGTCACACAAACAAGCATAATTAATCAATATATAAAACTACGCATGATAGTCCAATTCAATTAAATCTTTAATTTAATTATCACAACGTCAACAATACCCAAATAATCTCATTTAATTATTTTAAATTAAATATACCAAGTTTTCATCATATATTCATCAAAACCAAATTTTATTATCTCTACGTGTATTACATGAGTTATACCCACCCAAAAATCATTTATTTTAAAACTAGAGTTTTTCTACATGCAACCTACACCAATAAAACCCAAAATCACTCATGAATCCTACGTACCCAAAGGGTTATGAATATTATTCAGATTAAAAGATTTTATAAAAACAGGCCCATAATTAGTATCCACTTTTTCTAATTAAGTTACTAATTATTTTTAAGAAAACATGTAATTAAATGTTTAGGCGACACTTAAAACGCATAATACTAAAGGAAAAGAATAGAGTATTCATGCCTGAATAAAAGTTGGTTTAGAAATCTGATCTTGAATGTGTATTCCTCTCAAAAATTTGACAAAGATTCGTTCTTGACGCGTCTTGAGAAAATCCGGTTAATCTTGACAAAACTTGAGTTGAAAGTTATGTAGAATGGGGCTAGGGTTTTGAGGATGAAGAAGATGAGAGGATTCTGATTTTTGAGAAGGCTAAAGTGTGTTTTAAAAGATCTAAACTCGTCACTTATGTTTATATACCAAAAAGAATTAGAGTCCTAATCAAATACAAATACTTGAAAAAATCATTACGGACGATCGGACCGTTAGAATCGCTTGAAATTTTAGTATGTTGTAGCGAACGGCGAGACAGGACTGCTGACAAAAATTCAGCTTGATCGGACGGTCGGATTTCTAAAAATATTGTTTTTACTAGAGAGTTTTATGTTCCGAGGACTCTTAGAGAGTTTTATGTTTTGAGGACTCTTCTAAATAATAAAAATTCAATTAAAGCTCCATTTTAATTCCGATTCCAATTCCGTTTGAAAATTTATTTTTCAAATATAAAAATCAACACTTTAAATTATAAAATTTATAAAATCCAAAATTTTATTTTTCTCCGATTTCCAAAATTAATTTAAAAATTCCCATTTAAAAAAATCCGGGTTGTTACATACTTCCCCACTAGCAAAGAATTTCGTCCTCGAAATTAAACGAAGCATACACATAAACACTTAAATCTCGCAAAAAAAGAAAATAAGGCTCACATATGCCTACCCGTAGAATGCCATAATTGGGCGCCCATACACCCAATTCTACGCGCACCTACCCCACGAGCAACAAAATAATATATATTGCCTATATACATACACATAACTATGAAAATAATGGCGTACCACATGCTCTCAAAATCCCCCACTCGATCCTATATCCGAAAGTCATTAAAATTATTACTTCCTCAAATTAAATCTCAACATCAAAAATCGATACATACGGTACCTAACATCTGTACTAAAATCTCCAAAATAATTATCGTCTCCAAAATTCATTCTAAGGATCCCCACATCAAGCTTACTAATTCTAAACTCAATGTCTACAACGTCCTTAACTCAAAACTTCCCATCTCCAAGAAACGCATCTAACATGTATGCTAGACCCTCTACTTTAAGAAGTACGAATCAACAAGGGAATCAAAGATCGTCAACGCGGAAGCTAAACGGACTCATAACCTACGAGACCTAAGACCATGCTCTGATACCATCTGTCACACCCCGCCTAACTCTGGCGTCGGCCGCCACCAAAACTAAGCTGGGCGTGAACTAAATAAATACCATTCTTAGCATGAGACAATTATGAGACATAAATAAATCAGTCCATAAGATAAACAATTGATTCAATCTCAAATGATCACAAATAACTAAGCGATAACAGATCCATCACAAGCTAACTCCAAAAATCCAGTCTCCAATAATGATTAATTAAAACCTGAATAATCCCAACAGAAATCCTCTAAACAACTTTGGAACCGAATGGCCAAATAAAACTCCAATGAAGTCTCATAATACGAGTGGAAAAGAAAGTCTAACTAAACTATGCCATAAAGTAAATAACTCCAGCTGCACCTCCAATGATAACTCTGATAAACATATGCAGCTTCTACAATTCTCATCCTGAAAAATATTAGTCAACGCATGGGTCAGAGCCAAAGCCCTGAGCGAGAATACACACTACTCTTCTCAAATAGGATCCTTGAATCCAGACAGTAGCATTATACGCAATAAATATCACAATAGAATATTTTAAATTAAACGGGATAATGAAACGCGATAGATATAAATCACTAACTACCCACATAAATCCCCATTTATAAAGGCACACCAATATGATTTTATATTCCAAAGTCCCACGATGTGAATTTAATTATATTAACCAACTTTTATTATTGTTCTCACTTTTTATTAAAGTGTCACACTTCCTCTTGTCAATCGCCCTCTGACGCGTTTACTGTCGGCCCCGACACATGACAAGGTTACCCTTGTCAATCGCCCTCTGACCCGTTTACTGTCGGCCCCGACACATGACAAGGTTCCACACACGACACGACATAAATCGCCCTCTGGCCCGTTTAAACTGTCAGCCCCGACACATTATGTCGCCACAAATTTTAATACCCGTTTTTATCTTAGGCATTAATTCTCAATTTCTCAATTTCACAATTTATAATCACCCCACCCTTTTAATCGACGTGAGATCCTCAAAATACCCCTTAGTCCCATACCTAAGGGTCCCCAAGTTATCAATATGTCCTATCCTATGTATAGGAGGATTTTCTAACATAAATCTTAACTTAGTCTCGTTCTTAAACTACCGTAGCGACGATAAAGTAATAAAAATCAGCCCACCCTCAAGATGATAGAAACGTGATAATCTACCCTCACTAGTCCCATACCTAGAAGGCGTAAATCATCAAAAGGCATACCCACTAGTCCCATACCTAGAAGGCATCCTAAAATATAGGGAGAGCAATAATACCCAGCAACCCGTCGTCACAAAGGCAACATCATAATACCAACAAGTCACACAAACAAGCATAATTAATCAATATATAAAACTACGCATGATAGTCCAATTCAATTAAATCTTTAATTTAATTATCACAACGTCAACAATACCCAAATAATCTCATTTAATTATTTTAAATTAAATATACCAAGTTTTCATCATATATTCATCAAAACCAAATTTTATTATCTCTACGTGTATTACATGAGTTATACCCACCCAAAAATCATTTATTTTAAAACTAGAGTTTTTCTACATGCAACCTACACCAATAAAACCCAAAATCACTCATGAATCCTACGTACCCAAAGGGTTATGAATATTATTCAGATTAAAAGATTTTATAAAAACAGGCCCATAATTAGTATCCACTTTTTCTAATTAAGTTACTAATTATTTTTAAGAAAACATGTAATTAAATGTTTAGGCGACACTTAAAACGCATAATACTAAAGGAAAAGAATAGAGTATTCATGCCTGAATAAAAGTTGGTTTAGAAATCTGATCTTGAATGTGTATTCCTCTCAAAAATTTGACAAAGATTCGTTCTTGACGCGTCTTGAGAAAATCCGGTTAATCTTGACAAAACTTGAGTTGAAAGTTATGTAGAATGGGGCTAGGGTTTTGAGGATGAAGAAGATGAGAGGATTCTGATTTTTGAGAAGGCTAAAGTGTGTTTTAAAAGATCTAAACTCGTCACTTATGTTTATATACCAAAAAGAATTAGAGTCCTAATCAAATACAAATACTTGAAAAAATCATTACGGACGATCGGACCGTTAGAATCGCTTGAAATTTTAGTATGTTGTAGCGAACGGCGAGACAGGACTGCTGACAAAAATTCAGCTTGATCGGACGGTCGGATTTCTAAAAATATTATTTTTACTAGAGAGTTTTATGTTCCGAGGACTCTTAGAGAGTTTTATGTTTTGAGGACTCTTCTAAATAATAAAAATTCAATTAAAGCTCCATTTTAATTCCGATTCCAATTCCGTTTGAAAATTTATTTTTCAAATATAAAAATCAACACTTTAAATTATAAAATTTATAAAATCCAAAATTTTATTTTTCTCCGATTTCCAAAATTAATTTAAAAATTCCCATTTAAAAAAATCCGGGTTGTTACATACTTCCCCACTAGCAAAGAATTTCGTCCTCGAAATTAAACGAAGCATACACATAAACACTTAAATCTCGCAAAAAAAGAAAATAAGGCTCACATATGCCTACCCGTAGAATGCCATAATTGGGCGCCCATACACCCAATTCTACGCGCACCTACCCCACGAGCAACAAAATAATATATATTGCCTATATACATACACATAACTATGAAAATAATGGCGTACCACATGCTCTCAAAATCCCCCACTCGATCCTATATCCGAAAGTCATTAAAATTATTACTTCCTCAAATTAAATCTCAACATCAAAAATCGATACATACGGTACCTAACATCTGTACTAAAATCTCCAAAATAATTATCGTCTCCAAAATTCATTCTAAGGATCCCCACATCAAGCTTACTAATTCTAAACTCAATGTCTACAACGTCCTTAACTCAAAACTTCCCATCTCCAAGAAACGCATCTAACATGTATGCTAGACCCTCTACTTTAAGAAGTACGAATCAACAAGGGAATCAAAGATCGTCAACGCGGAAGCTAAACGGACTCATAACCTACGAGACCTAAGACCATGCTCTGATACCATCTGTCACACCCCGCCTAACTCTGGCGTCGGCCGCCACCAAAACTAAGCCGGGCGTGAACTAAATAAATACCATTCTTAGCATGAGACAATTATGAGACATAAATAAATCAGTCCATAAGATAAACAATTGATTCAATCTCAAATGATCACAAATAACTAAGCGATAACAGATCCATCACAAGCTAACTCCAAAAATCCAGTCTCCAATAATGATTAATTAAAACCTGAATAATCCCAACAGAAATCCTCTAAACAACTTTGGAACCGAATGGCCAAATAAAACTCCAATGAAGTCTCATAATACGAGTGGAAAAGAAAGTCTAACTAAACTATGCCATAAAGTAAATAACTCCAGCTGCACCTCCAATGATAACTCTGATAAACATATGCAGCTTCTACAATTCTCATCCTGAAAAATATTAGTCAACGCATGGGTCAGAGCCAAAGCCCTGAGCGAGAATACACACTACTCTTCTCAAATAGGATCCTTGAATCCAGACAGTAGCATTATACGCAATAAATATCACAATAGAATATTTTAAATTAAACGGGATAATGAAACGCGATAGATATAAATCACTAACTACCCACATAAATCCCCATTTATAAAGGCACACCAATATGATTTTATATTCCAAAGTCCCACGATGTGAATTTAATTATATTAACCAACTTTTATTATTGTTCTCACTTTTTATTAAAGTGTCACACTTCCCCTTGTCAATCGCCCTCTGACCCGTTTACTGTCGGCCCCGACACATGACAAGGTTACCCTTGTCAATCGCCCTCTGACCCGTTTACTGTCGGCCCCGACACATGACAAGGTTCCACACACGACACGACATAAATCGCCCTCTGGCCCGTTTAAACTGTCAGCCCCGACACATTATGTCGCCACAAATTTTAATACCTGTTTTTATCTTAGGCATTAATTCTCAATGTCTCAATTTCACAATTTATAATCACCCCACCCTTTTAATCGACGTGAGATCCTCAAAATACCCCTTAGTCCCATACCTAAGGGTCCCCAAGTTATCAATATGTCCTATCCTATGTATAGGAGGATTTTCTAACATAAATCTTAACTTAGTCTCGTTCTTAAACTACCGTAGCGACGATAAAGTAATAAAAATCAGCCCACCCTCAAGATGATAGAAACGTGATAATCTACCCTCACTAGTCCCATACCTTGAAGGCGTAAATCATCAAAAGGCATACCCACTAGTCCCATACCTAGAAGGCATCCTAAAATATAGGGAGAGCAATAATACCCAGCAACCCGTCGTCACAAAGGCAACATCATAATACCAACAAGTCACACAAACAAGCATAATTAATCAATATATAAAACTACGCATGATAGTCCAATTCAATTAAATCTTTAATTTAATTATCACAACGTCAACAATACCCAAATAATCTCATTTAATTATTTTAAATTAAATATACCAAGTTTTCATCATATATTCATCAAAACCAAATTTTATTATCTCTACGTGTATTACATGAGTTATACGCACCCAAAAATCATTTATTTTAAAACTAGAGTTTTTCTACATGCAACCTACACCAATAAAACCCAAAATCACTCATGAATCCTACGTACCCAAAGGGTTATGAATATTATTCAGATTAAAAGATTTTATAAAAACAGCCCCATAATTAGTATCCACTTTTTCTAATTAAGTTACTAATTATTTTTAAGAAAACATGTAATTAAATGTTTAGGCGACACTTAAAACGCATAATACTAAAGGAAAAAAATAGAGTATTCATGCCTGAATAAAAGTTGGTTTAGAAATCTGATCTTGAATGTGTATTCCTCTCAAAAATTTGACAAAGATTCGTTCTTGACGCGTCTTGAGAAAATCCGGTTAATCTTGACAAAACTTGAGTTGAAAGTTATGTAGAATGGGGCTAGGGTTTTGAGGATGAAGAAGATGAGAGGATTCTGATTTTTGAGAAGGCTAAAGTGTGTTTTAAAAGATCTAAACTCGTCACTTATGTTTATATACCAAAAAGAATTAGAGTCCTAATCAAATACAAATACTTGAAAAAATCATTACGGACGATCGGACCGTTAGAATCGCTTGAAATTTTAGTATGTTGTAGCGAACGGCGAGACAGGACTGCTGACAAAAATTCAGCTTGATCGGACGGTCGGATTTCTAAAAATATTATTTTTACTAGAGAGTTTTATGTTCCGAGGACTCTTAGAGAGTTTTATGTTTTGAGGACTCTTCTAAATAATAAAAATTCAATTAAAGCTCCATTTTAATTCCGATTCCAATTCCGTTTGAAAATTTATTTTTCAAATATAAAAATCAACACTTTAAATTATAAAATTTATAAAATCCAAAATTTTATTTTTCTCCGATTTCCAAAATTAATTTAAAAATTCCCATTTAAAAAAATCCGGGTTGTTACATACTTCCCCACTAGCAAAGAATTTCGTCCTCGAAATTAAACGAAGCATACACATAAACACTTAAATCTCGCAAAAAAAGAAAATAAGGCTCACATATGCCTACCCGTAGAATGCCATAATTGGGCGCCCATACACCCAATTCTACGCGCACCTACCCCACGAGCAACAAAATAATATATATTGCCTATATACATACACATAACTATGAAAATAATGGCGTACCACATGCTCTCAAAATCCCCCACTCGATCCTATATCCGAAAGTCATTAAAATTATTACTTCCTCAAATTAAATCTCAACATCAAAAATCGATACATACGGTACCTAACATCTGTACTAAAATCTCCAAAATAATTATCGTCTCCAAAATCCATTCTAAGGATCCCCACATCAAGCTTACTAATTCTAAACTCAATGTCTACAACGTCCTTAACTCAAAACTTCACATCTCCAAGAAACGCATCTAACATGTATGCTAGACCCTCTACTTTAAGAAGTACGAATCAACAAGGGAATCAAAGATCGTCAACGCGGAAGCTAAACGGACTCATAACCTACGAGACCTAAGACCATGCTCTGATACCATCTGTCACACCCCGCCTAACTCTGGCGTCGGCCGCCACCAAAACTAAGCCGGGCGTGAACTAAATAAATACCATTCTTAGCATGAGACAATTATGAGACATAAATAAATCAGTCCATAAGATAAACAATTGATTCAATCTCAAATGATCACAAATAACTAAGCGATAAAAGATCCATCACAAGCTAACTCCAAAAATCCAGTCTCCAATAATGATTAATTAAAACCTGAATAATCCCAACAGAAATCCTCTAAACAACTTTGGAACCGAATGGCCAAATAAAACTCCAATGAAGTCTCATAATACGAGTGGAAAAGAAAGTCTAACTAAACTATGCCATAAAGTAAATAACTCCAGCTGCACCTCCAATGATAACTCTGATAAACATATGCAGCTTCTACAATTCTCATCCTGAAAAATATTAGTCAACGCATGGGTCAGAGCCAAAGCCCTGAGCGAGAATACACACTACTCTTCACAAATAGGATCCTTGAATCCAGACAGTAGCATTATACGCAATAAATATCACAATAGAATATTTTAAATTAAACGGGATAATGAAACGCGATAGATATAAATCACTAACTACCCACATAAATCCCCATTTATAAAGGCACACCAATATGATTTTATATTCCAAAGTCCCACGATGTGAATTTAATTATATTAACCAACTTTTATTATTGTTCTCACTTTTTATTAAAGTGTCACACTTCCCCTTGTCAATCGCCCTCTGACCCGTTTACTGTCGGCCCCGACACATGACAAGGTTACCCTTGTCAATCGCCCTCTGACCCGTTTACTGTCGGCCCCGACACATGACAAGGTTCCACACACGACACGACATAAATCGCCCTCTGGCCCGTTTAAACTGTCAGCCCCGACACATTATGTCGCCACAAATTTTAATACCCGTTTTTATCTTAGGCATTAATTCTCAATTTCTCAATTTCACAATTTATAATCACCCCACCCTTTTAATCGACGTGAGATCCTCAAAATACCCCTTAGTCCCATACCTAAGGGTCCCCAAGTTATCAATATGTCCTATCCTATGTATAGGAGGATTTTCTAACATAAATCTTAACTTAGTCTCGTTCTTAAACTACCGTAGCGACGATAAAGTAATAAAAATCAGCCCACCCTCAAGATGATAGAAACGTGATAATCTACCCTCACTAGTCCCATACCTTGAAGGCGTAAATCATCAAAAGGCATACCCACTAGTCCCATACCTAGAAGGCATCCTAAAATATAGGGAGAGCAATAATACCCAGCAACCCGTCGTCACAAAGGCAACATCATAATACCAACAAGTCACACAAACAAGCATAATTAATCAATATATAAAACTACGCATGATAGTCCAATTCAATTAAATCTTTAATTTAATTATCACAACGTCAACAATACCCAAATAATCTCATTTAATTATTTTAAATTAAATATACCAAGTTTTCATCATATATTCATCAAAACCAAATTTTATTATCTCTACGTGTATTACATGAGTTATACGCACCCAAAAATCATTTATTTTAAAACTAGAGTTTTTCTACATGCAACCTACACCAATAAAACCCAAAATCACTCATGAATCCTACGTACCCAAAGGGTTATGAATATTATTCAGATTAAAAGATTTTATAAAAACAGCCCCATAATTAGTATCCACTTTTTCTAATTAAGTTACTAATTATTTTTAAGAAAACATGTAATTAAATGTTTAGGCGACACTTAAAACGCATAATACTAAAGGAAAAAAATAGAGTATTCATGCCTGAATAAAAGTTGGTTTAGAAATCTGATCTTGAATGTGTATTCCTCTCAAAAATTTGACAAAGATTCGTTCTTGACGCGTCTTGAGAAAATCCGGTTAATCTTGACAAAACTTGAGTTGAAAGTTATGTAGAATGGGGCTAGGGTTTTGAGGATGAAGAAGATGAGAGGATTCTGATTTTTGAGAAGGCTAAAGTGTGTTTTAAAAGATCTAAACTCGTCACTTATGTTTATATACCAAAAAGAATTAGAGTCCTAATCAAATACAAATACTTGAAAAAATCATTACGGACGATCGGACCGTTAGAATCGCTTGAAATTTTAGTATGTTGTAGCGAACGGCGAGACAGGACTGCTGACAAAAATTCAGCTTGATCGGACGGTCGGATTTCTAAAAATATTATTTTTACTAGAGAGTTTTATGTTCCGAGGACTCTTAGAGAGTTTTATGTTTTGAGGACTCTTCTAAATAATAAAAATTCAATTAAAGCTCCATTTTAATTCCGATTCCAATTCCGTTTGAAAATTTATTTTTCAAATATAAAAATCAACACTTTAAATTATAAAATTTATAAAATCCAAAATTTTATTTTTCTCCGATTTCCAAAATTAATTTAAAAATTCCCATTTAAAAAAATCCGGGTTGTTACATACTTCCCCACTAGCAAAGAATTTCGTCCTCGAAATTAAACGAAGCATACACATAAACACTTAAATCTCGCAAAAAAAGAAAATAAGGCTCACATATGCCTACCCGTAGAATGCCATAATTGGGCGCCCATACACCCAATTCTACGCGCACCTACCCCACGAGCAACAAAATAATATATATTGCCTATATACATACACATAACTATGAAAATAATGGCGTACCACATGCTCTCAAAATCCCCCACTCGATCCTATATCCGAAAGTCATTAAAATTATTACTTCCTCAAATTAAATCTCAACATCAAAAATCGATACATACGGTACCTAACATCTGTACTAAAATCTCCAAAATAATTATCGTCTCCAAAATCCATTCTAAGGATCCCCACATCAAGCTTACTAATTCTAAACTCAATGTCTACAACGTCCTTAACTCAAAACTTCACATCTCCAAGAAACGCATCTAACATGTATGCTAGACCCTCTACTTTAAGAAGTACGAATCAACAAGGGAATCAAAGATCGTCAACGCGGAAGCTAAACGGACTCATAACCTACGAGACCTAAGACCATGCTCTGATACCATCTGTCACACCCCGCCTAACTCTGGCGTCGGCCGCCACCAAAACTAAGCCGGGCGTGAACTAAATAAATACCATTCTTAGCATGAGACAATTATGAGACATAAATAAATCAGTCCATAAGATAAACAATTGATTCAATCTCAAATGATCACAAATAACTAAGCGATAAAAGATCCATCACAAGCTAACTCCAAAAATCCAGTCTCCAATAATGATTAATTAAAACCTGAATAATCCCAACAGAAATCCTCTAAACAACTTTGGAACCGAATGGCCAAATAAAACTCCAATGAAGTCTCATAATACGAGTGGAAAAGAAAGTCTAACTAAACTATGCCATAAAGTAAATAACTCCAGCTGCACCTCCAATGATAACTCTGATAAACATATGCAGCTTCTACAATTCTCATCCTGAAAAATATTAGTCAACGCATGGGTCAGAGCCAAAGCCCTGAGCGAGAATACACACTACTCTTCTCAAATAGGATCCTTGAATCCAGACAGTAGCATTATACGCAATAAATATCACAATAGAATATTTTAAATTAAACGGGATAATGAAACGCGATAGATATAAATCACTAACTACCCACATAAATCCCCATTTATAAAGGCACACCAATATGATTTTATATTCCAAAGTCCCACGATGTGAATTTAATTATATTAACCAACTTTTATTATTGTTCTCACTTTTTATTAAAGTGTCACACTTCCCCTTGTCAATCGCCCTCTGACCCGTTTACTGTCGGCCCCGACACATGACAAGGTTACCCTTGTCAATCGCCCTCTGACCCGTTTACTGTCGGCCCCGACACATGACAAGGTTCCACACACGACACGACATAAATCGCCCTCTGGCCCGTTTAAACTGTCAGCCCCGACACATTATGTCGCCACAAATTTTAATACCCGTTTTTATCTTAGGCATTAATTCTCAATTTCTCAATTTCACAATTTATAATCACCCCACCCTTTTAATCGACGTGAGATCCTCAAAATACCCCTTAGTCCCATACCTAAGGGTCCCCAAGTTATCAATATGTCCTATCCTATGTATAGGAGGATTTTCTAACATAAATCTTAACTTAGTCTCGTTCTTAAACTACCGTAGCGACGATAAAGTAATAAAAATCAGCCCACCCTCAAGATGATAGAAACGTGATAATCTACCCTCACTAGTCCCATACCTAGAAGGCGTAAATCATCAAAAGGCATACCCACTAGTCCCATACCTAGAAGGCATCCTAAAATATAGGGAGAGCAATAATACCCAGCAACCCGTCGTCACAAAGGCAACATCATAATACCAACAAGTCACACAAACAAGCATAATTAATCAATATATAAAACTACGCATGATAGTCCAATTCAATTAAATCTTTAATTTAATTATCACAACGTCAACAATACCCAAATAATCTCATTTAATTATTTTAAATTAAATATACCAAGTTTTCATCATATATTCATCAAAACCAAATTTTATTATCTCTACGTGTATTACATGAGTTATACGCACCCAAAAATCATTTATTTTAAAACTAGAGTTTTTCTACATGCAACCTACACCAATAAAACCCAAAATCACTCATGAATCCTACGTACCCAAAGGGTTATGAATATTATTTAGATTAAAAGATTTTATAAAAACAGGCCCATAATTAGTATCCACTTTTTCTAATTAAGTTACTAATTATTTTTAAGAAAACATGTAATTAAATGTTTAGGCGACACTTAAAACGCATAATACTAAAGGAAAAGAATAGAGTATTCATGCCTGAATAAAAGTTGGTTTAGAAATCTGATCTTGAGTGTGTATTCCTCTCAAAAATTTGACAAAGATTCGTTCTTGACGCGTCTTGAGAAAATCCGGTTAATCTTGACAAAACTTGAGTTGAAAGTTATGTAGAATGGGGCTAGGGTTTTGAGGATGAAGAAGATGAGAGGATTCTGATTTTTGAGAAGGCTAAAGTGTGTTTTAAAAGATCTAAACTCGTCACTTATGTTTATATACCAAAAAGAATTAGAGTCCTAATCAAATACAAATACTTGAAAAAATCATTACGGACGATCGGACCGTTAGAATCACTTGAAATTTTAGTATGTTGTAGCGAACGGCGAGACAGGACTGCTGACAAAAATTCAGCTTGATCGGACGGTCGGATTTCTAAAAATATTATTTTTACTAGAGAGTTTTATGTTCCGAGGACTCTTAGAGAGTTTTATGTTTTGAGGACTCTTCTAAATAATAAAAATTCAATTAAAGCTCCATTTTAATTCCGATTCCAATTCCGTTTGAAAATTTATTTTTCAAATATAAAAATCAACACTTTAAATTATAAAATTTATAAAATCCAAAATTTTATTTTTCTCCGATTTCCAAAATTAATTTAAAAATTCCCATTTAAAAAAATCCGGGTTGTTACATACTTCCCCACTAGCAAAGAATTTCGTCCTCGAAATTAAACGAAGCATACACATAAACACTTAAATCTCGCAAAAAAAGAAAATAAGGCTCACATATGCCTACCCGTAGAATGCCATAATTGGGCGCCCATACACCCAATTCTACGCGCACCTACCCCACGAGCAACAAAATAATATATATTGCCTATATACATACACATAACTATGAAAATAATGGCGTACCACATGCTCTCAAAATCCCCCACTCGATCCTATATCCGAAAGTCATTAAAATTATTACTTCCTCAAATTAAATCTCAACATCAAAAATCGATACATACGGTACCTAACATCTGTACTAAAATCTCCAAAATAATTATCGTCTCCAAAATCCATTCTAAGGATCCCCACATCAAGCTTACTAATTCTAAACTCAATGTCTACAACGTCCTTAACTCAAAACTTCACATCTCCAAGAAACGCATCTAACATGTATGCTAGACCCTCTACTTTAAGAAGTACGAATCAACAAGGGAATCAAAGATCGTCAACGCGGAAGCTAAACGGACTCATAACCTACGAGACCTAAGACCATGCTCTGATACCATCTGTCACACCCCGCCTAACTCTGGCGTCGGCCGCCACCAAAACTAAGCCGGGCGTGAACTAAATAAATACCATTCTTAGCATGAGACAATTATGAGACATAAATAAATCAGTCCATAAGATAAACAATTGATTCAATCTCAAATGATCACAAATAACTAAGCTATAAAAGATCCATCACAAGCTAACTCCAAAAATCCAGTCTCCAATAATGATTAATTAAAACCTGAATAATCCCAACAGAAATCCTCTAAACAACTTTGGAACCGAATGGCCAAATAAAACTCCAATGAAGTCTCATAATACGAGTGGAAAAGAAAGTCTAACTAAACTATGCCATAAAGTAAATAACTCCAGCTGCACCTCCAATGATAACTCTGATAAACATATGCAGCTTCTACAATTCTCATCCTGAAAAATATTAGTCAACGCATGGGTCAGAGCCAAAGCCCTGAGCGAGAATACACACTACTCTTCTCAAATAGGATCCTTGAATCCAGACAGTAGCATTATACGCAATAAATATCACAATAGAATATTTTAAATTAAACGGGATAATGAAACGCGATAGATATAAATCACTAACTACCCACATAAATCCCCATTTATAAAGGCACACCAATATGATTTTATATTCCAAAGTCCCACGATGTGAATTTAATTATATTAACCAACTTTTATTATTGTTCTCACTTTTTATTAAAGTGTCACACTTCCCCTTGTCAATCGCCCTCTGACCCGTTTACTGTCGGCCCCGACACATGACAAGGTTACCCTTGTCAATCGCCCTCTGACCCGTTTACTGTCGGCCCCGACACATGACAAGGTTCCACACACGACACGACATAAATCGCCCTCTGGCCCGTTTAAACTGTCAGCCCCGACACATTATGTCGCCACAAATTTTAATACCCGTTTTTATCTTAGGCATTAATTCTCAATTTCTCAATTTCACAATTTATAATCACCCCACCCTTTTAATCGACGTGAGATCCTCAAAATACCCCTTAGTCCCATACCTAAGGGTCCCCAAGTTATCAATATGTCCTATCCTATGTATAGGAGGATTTTCTAACATAAATCTTAACTTAGTCTCGTTCTTAAACTACCGTAGCGACGATAAAGTAATAAAAATCAGCCCACCCTCAAGATGATAGAAACGTGATAATCTACCCTCACTAGTCCCATACCTAGAAGGCGTAAATCATCAAAAGGCATACCCACTAGTCCCATACCTAGAAGGCATCCTAAAATATAGGGAGAGCAATAATACCCAGCAACCCGTCGTCACAAAGGCAACATCATAATACCAACAAGTCACACAAACAAGCATAATTAATCAATATATAAAACTACGCATGATAGTCCAATTCAATTAAATCTTTAATTTAATTATCACAACGTCAACAATACCCAAATAATCTCATTTAATTATTTTAAATTAAATATACCAAGTTTTCATCATATATTCATCAAAACCAAATTTTATTATCTCTACGTGTATTACATGAGTTATACCCACCCAAAAATCATTTATTTTAAAACTAGAGTTTTTCTACATGCAACCTACACCAATAAAACCCAAAATCACTCATGAATCCTACGTACCCAAAGGGTTATGAATATTATTCAGATTAAAAGATTTTATAAAAACAGGCCCATAATTAGTATCCACTTTTTCTAATTAAGTTACTAATTATTTTTAAGAAAACATGTAATTAAATGTTTAGGCGACACTTAAAACGCATAATACTAAAGGAAAAGAATAGAGTATTCATGCCTGAATAAAAGTTGGTTTAGAAATCTGATCTTGAATGTGTATTCCTCTCAAAAATTTGACAAAGATTCGTTCTTGACGCGTCTTGAGAAAATCCGGTTAATCTTGACAAAACTTGAGTTGAAAGTTATGTAGAATGGGGCTAGGGTTTTGAGGATGAAGAAGATGAGAGGATTCTGATTTTTGAGAAGGCTAAAGTGTGTTTTAAAAGATCTAAACTCGTCACTTATGTTTATATACCAAAAAGAATTAGAGTCCTAATCAAATACAAATACTTGAAAAAATCATTACGGACGATCGGACCGTTAGAATCGCTTGAAATTTTAGTAAGTTGTAGCGAACGGCGAGACAGGACTGCTGACAAAAATTCAGCTTGATCGCACGGTCGGATTTCTAAAAATATTGTTTTTACTAGAGAGTTTTATGTTCCGAGGACTCTTAGAGAGTTTTATGTTTTGAGGACTCTTCTAAATAATAAAAATTCAATTAAAGCTCCATTTTAATTCCGATTCCAATTCCGTTTGAAAATTTATTTTTCAAATATAAAAATCAACACTTTAAATTATAAAATTTATAAAATCCAAAATTTTATTTTTCTCCGATTTCCAAAATTAATTTAAAAATTCCCATTTAAAAAAATCCGGGTTGTTACATACTTCCCCACTAGCAAAGAATTTCGTCCTCGAAATTAAACGAAGCATACACATAAACACTTAAATCTCGCAAAAAAAGAAAATAAGGCTCACATATGCCTACCCGTAGAATGCCATAATTGGGCGCCCATACACCCAATTCTACGCGCACCTACCCCACGAGCAACAAAATAATATATATTGCCTATATACATACACATAACTATGAAAATAATGGCGTACCACATGCTCTCAAAATCCCCCACTCGATCCTATATCCGAAAGTCATTAAAATTATTACTTCCTCAAATTAAATCTCAACATCAAAAATCGATACATACGGTACCTAACATCTGTACTAAAATCTCCAAAATAATTATCGTCTCCAAAATCCATTCTAAGGATCCCCACATCAAGCTTACTAATTCTAAACTCAATGTCTACAACGTCCTTAACTCAAAACTTCACATCTCCAAGAAACGCATCTAACATGTATGCTAGACCCTCTACTTTAAGAAGTACGAATCAACAAGGGAATCAAAGATCGTCAACGCGGAAGCTAAACGGACTCATAACCTACGAGACCTAAGACCATGCTCTGATACCATCTGTCACACCCCGCCTAACTCTGGCGTCGGCCGCCACCAAAACTAAGCCGGGCGTGAACTAAATAAATACCATTCTTAGCATGAGACAATTATGAGACATAAATAAATCAGTCCATAAGATAAACAATTGATTCAATCTCAAATGATCACAAATAACTAAGCGATAAAAGATCCATCACAAGCTAACTCCAAAAATCCAGTCTCCAATAATGATTAATTAAAACCTGAATAATCCCAACAGAAATCCTCTAAACAACTTTGGAACCGAATGGCCAAATAAAACTCCAATGAAGTCTCATAATACGAGTGGAAAAGAAAGTCTAACTAAACTATGCCATAAAGTAAATAACTCCAGCTGCACCTCCAATGATAACTCTGATAAACATATGCAGCTTCTACAATTCTCATCCTGAAAAATATTAGTCAACGCATGGGTCAGAGCCAAAGCCCTGAGCGAGAATACACACTACTCTTCTCAAATAGGATCCTTGAATCCAGACAGTAGCATTATACGCAATAAATATCACAATAGAATATTTTAAATTAAACGGGATAATGAAACGCGATAGATATAAATCACTAACTACCCACATAAATCCCCATTTATAAAGGCACACCAATATGATTTTATATTCCAAAGTCCCACGATGTGAATTTAATTATATTAACCAACTTTTATTATTGTTCTCACTTTTTATTAAAGTGTCACACTTCCCCTTGTCAATCGCCCTCTGACCCGTTTACTGTCGGCCCCGACACATGACAAGGTTACCCTTGTCAATCGCCCTCTGACCCGTTTACTGTCGGCCCCGACACATGACAAGGTTCCACACACGACACGACATAAATCGCCCTCTGGCCCGTTTAAACTGTCAGCCCCGACACATTATGTCGCCACAAATTTTAATACCCGTTTTTATCTTAGGCATTAATTCTCAATTTCTCAATTTCACAATTTATAATCACTCCACCCTTTTAATCGACGTGAGATCCTCAAAATACCCCTTAGTCCCATACCTAAGGGTCCCCAAGTTATCAATATGTCCTATCCTATGTATAGGAGGATTTTCTAACATAAATCTTAACTTAGTCTCGTTCTTAAACTACCGTAGCGACGATAAAGTAATAAAAATCAGCCCACCCTCAAGATGATAGAAACGTGATAATCTACCCTCACTAGTCCCATACCTTGAAGGCGTAAATCATCAAAAGGCATACCCACTAGTCCCATACCTAGAAGGCATCCTAAAATATAGGGAGAGCAATAATACCCAGCAACCCGTCGTCACAAAGGCAACATCATAATACCAACAAGTCACACAAACAAGCATAATTAATCAATATATAAAACTACGCATGATAGTCCAATTCAATTAAATCTTTAATTTAATTATCACAACGTCAACAATACCCAAATAATCTCATTTAATTATTTTAAATTAAATATACCAAGTTTTCATCATATATTCATCAAAACAAAATTTTATTATCTCTACGTGTATTACATGAGTTATACGCACCCAAAAATCATTTATTTTAAAACTAGAGTTTTTCTACATGCAACCTACACCAATAAAACCCAAAATCACTCATGAATCCTACGTACCCAAAGGGTTATGAATATTATTCAGATTAAAAGATTTTATAAAAACAGCCCCATAATTAGTATCCACTTTTTCTAATTAAGTTACTAATTATTTTTAAGAAAACATGTAATTAAATGTTTAGGCGACACTTAAAACGCATAATACTAAAGGAAAAGAATAGAGTATTCATGCCTGAATAAAAGTTGGTTTAGAAATCTGATCTTGAATGTGTATTCCTCTCAAAAATTTGACAAAGATTCGTTCTTGACGCGTCTTGAGAAAATCCGGTTAATCTTGACAAAACTTGAGTTGAAAGTTATGTAGAATGGGGCTAGGGTTTTGAGGATGAAGAAGATGAGAGGATTCTGATTTTTGAGAAGGCTAAAGTGTGTTTTAAAAGATCTAAACTCGTCACTTATGTTTATATACCAAAAAGAATTAGAGTCCTAATCAAATACAAATACTTGAAAAAATCATTACGGACGATCGGACCGTTGGAATCGCTTGAAATTTTAGTATGTTGTAGAGAACGGCGAGACAGGACTACTGACAAAAATTCAGCTTGATCGGACGGTCGGATTTCTAAAAATATTGTTTTTACTAGAGAGTTTTATGTTCCGAGGACTCTTAGAGAGTTTTATGTTTTGAGGACTCTTCTAAATAATAAAAATTCAATTAAAGCTCCATTTTAATTCCGATTCCAATTCCGTTTGAAAATTTATTTTTCAAATATAAAAATCAACACTTTAAATTATAAAATTTATAAAATCCAAAATTTTATTTTTCTCCGATTTCCAAAATTAATTTAAAAATTCCCATTTAAAAAAATCCGGGTTGTTACACAGACGACCCTCGAAGGGGCCGACCCGTCATCAAGGTCCAGACGACCCTTCGAGGGGCCGACCCCTCATCAGGTCCAGACGAACCTCCAAGGGGCCGACCCCCCATCAGGCCTAGACAACCCTTGAAGGGGCCGACCCTCATCAGGCCCAGACGACCCTCCAAGGGGCCGACCCTCCATCAGGCCCAGACGACCCTCCGAGGGTACGATAGTACGAGACCTAAATTAGGCCTGACTCATTGCCAGAGGGAACATTGCCCTCGACCTCATATCATAGGCCGAGGGTGACATCATCACAGCGCGTGGTTTGGGAGATGCGTGGAACAGTGCGCGTGAGGCTCATATGGCACGTGGAAGACCGTTATAACAATATCACCCCCTCACGTGAGGGAATATTATTTCATCATTTGGCATCTACATGTGTCAACAGGGGATTGGCTAGATCATCATTCACATGCACCATGCATACTTGGGGGGGGGGGGGGGGGGGTACAGTACACCCCCAAGACCTATATATACTTGTCACCTACAACCCTACAGGGGAGGATAGATAATTGTAACCCTAGAAAAAACTCTTCTTATACACACAGTAGAGAGAGAAAGTGAGCTTATGTGCATTGTATCCAAGGCCATTAGTGCCCATACTTAGTGGATCACACACTCACAGTGGATGTAGCCCTAATTGGCTGAACCACTATACATCATTATCTTATTCCTATTATACTCATCTCCTTCTACACACTTACACACTTATACATATACATCTCTAGGGCTTCCATGGTTACTACTGTTTGAGCTCATCATCACTTATCTGGTGGTGCTAGATTTCAGCATCATCATCATTGCCTAATAATCCTCAAGTGACGCTTGATATTTTCCCTACTTTTTCAGAGGGGGATATTCAAAGGGAGGTAGACCTCTTTATTTTTTGTTTTTCACTTTAATTTTTAATTCATCCACTATTACTGAATAAAATTCTTTACTTGATTATTTCTTTTTATAGACTGTGGTCATTTTGTCACCATAAGCTTCGAGATATCTGGGATTGGATAGCCTCCATGGTTGAGCATGTGTGTACGGTGACTTAATCTTGCATGGAACCTATGGTGATTGCTAATGATCTTGTGTTGGAGGCGAGCTCGAGAAGTGGGGGGATTTGCTCCACATTGTCATGAGAAGTGAATTAATTAGGGCCCTTCAAATGGTAGTTAGAAGTTTAGGCTTAGATTTGGGAAGTTCAAGATGCATCCCAACAATTTTGATCTTTTTTGCTTCTTTTCTTCCTTTTCTTTATTCCTGAAAAATGTGAAAGCAATGACAAATATGATGTATTTTTCATTTTTTGGCTTATCTTAAATTAATGACTTAGTTTACATGAACCTTTTAATTTTCCACTAGGGGTTCTATTGCGATGAAACGTAAGAAGTCATAAAATTTTAAATATTTGGAACATTTTAAGTAAAGAAAATTCCCGAGACTCTCTATAAAACATCATATTTATGAAGAGTTTATTTGAGAATGAGGTAGATAAAAGAGAAAAAAGGGGGACTTTCCCAAAATGTCAATGCGTCGAACGACATAACCCTTGCCATGCCTATCGACATACCAATACAATTTAATTACATTTCATCCATGAGTTTCCTCTTCCTGCATCTTTGGTACTTAGGACTTGTTATACTGTAGTAAATTGATTATTTTCTCCTTTGTTGGATAGTTTCAAGTATAAAAGGGAGCCTTTGGGTGGAGTACAAAACCAACTCACAATTATTGTTCTCCTTTCTTTCTTATACTTCCTCTATTTTTCTTAATGAATATACCTGTGATGCTTATATCAAAGGGTTGGAGGGCATTTGCTTGTACAATGTCAACTATGAGGCATTCGGTTTGTTTTAATCCACCTCGTGGCATAATTTCTCAATTAACTAGAACTTTTTGGAGGTAGCTTTACAATTCTGGTACCCTGAAGACCATATGTTTAGCTTTGACTTGGATAATGTGTGTCTCACCTATGAAGAATTTTCTACAATCCTGGGTGTTGATCCACGAGTTCTTGCAACTATGTCTAACCTTTCTCATTCTTCTTGAGTGTCTTTATCTGAATTGCTGCACATTTTCCCTTCTTTCACTCGATAACTGGTGTGCAAAGGAGGTATCAATCTCCCTGTAGTATTAAACTCTGTGCACCAAAGGGATTATATGGATAATTTCTTTACTGGCATTGTGGCCTTTGGTTTGACTACTAAAATTCTCTTGGTGATAAGTGATTTGAGAGATAGTTACCATAGCCCTATGGATGAATTACTATTGCAACCCTCCTACGACCATACTAGCGGAGACACTGAATGATCTTGATAATTGGAAGGAAGTTCGGTGTTCTTTCTTATGAGGCACCCTTATGATGATATTTATGTTGTTTTTAGTGAGGTTTCATTTGATGGCTCCTCCTAAATATCCTCTGACTAGCATCCCGAATTTCTTTACATGATATTTCAAGAGTTTTGGCCCTTCGATGGAGAACTTGGTTGATTGGCTTGTAGAGCATGGGGATAAACATATCCATTGTTCTATGTCGTGGAGGGGTGAGTTGTATCCCATCTTGTAGTTGGATTACTACTTTTATGTTCGAATGGCAGGTCTTCTCCACACTTCTTTCTCATTTTCTTAGCTAATTTTGCATCAAGTGGGCTGGGATAAAATTGTTTATCCACATATAACTAATTTTTTTACTATAGAGGACCTAATTGATTCCTTTATGATGGATTTAGGGACTCCGTGGAAGCGTCGTAGGCCATCCACCCATCCATCGCAACTGAAGGGGAAGTTATTATGGTATCTAGGGATTATTTAAAATAGTTATAGAGGAATGTGGTCCCAAATATCAGTGCTAAGGAAGTAGGGAAAATGTGGGCCATAATGTTTGAGATTGTGGAGGAGGCATGGTAGTTTCGTCTAACCTCTTCAAGTCATACCATAGCATGGGGTGTATAAGTAAGTTCCATGAAGATTGGGATTTTTGCGAACCGTTGGGATATAGCGGTGGTGGTGATGATAATGAGGCGAGGCCTTCTGGTAGTTAAGATAGGTTTGTGAATATTTTTTGGTGTAGGTTTGGTAATATGTGTGTTTGTGTTTATTTTATGTTTCTAACATTGATTTGGTTGGACTATGTTATGGAAGGAAGATTAGTGGTTTATGTGAATTTTAAGGACTTTTATCGTCACGGATACTTCATGTAACAATTATGTTTTGTAATAGACGATTATTTTGGCATATCTTCTTGCACCTTTTGAAAGAATTTATTTATGTTTAAATTATCTATCCCGACCGCTAAGGCATACATAATCCTCTTGCTCATTAATAATGATTGTAGAGACTAATGCTTATTGATGGAGAAAAGAATAACATTTTGTGAAAAAGAAAGGATTATACCCAAAGTGGCTTCATGGGATGCCTACGTACCTTTGTGGGGATAAAATATTGGTTGTAAATTTTTGAAAAAGTGATTGAGAGGATTAGGTCCTACATAATTCTTGCAGAGGAAGGAAAAAAAGTTTTTCCTTTTTTTTTTAATAAAATAACAGGGATGAGAAATGCGTTGCGTGACGAGATTCGGTTTAGGGGTAAAATTTCTTTAAGCTATCTAGATTAACTGGACATGACATCTTTTATCCGTCGAGGTCTTTGAGCATAACGGTGCTGCCTAATATGATTTTCTTCATTAGGTATGTCATGTTCCAATTCGGCTTGAATTTTCCTCTCGAATATCAGATGGGTTTAATGGTTTACTTGAGAGAGAAGTCGCCATCTCACACTCCGCAGTATTTCACCTTTTTGTTGAATGATCGTGCAATTCGAGCATGATACCCTTCTATATGGTATAAGTCTCTCAAGCCTCTTTTCATCCAAGAGGACGAGTTCGATGTAATAACTTTGCTGCTAGTCAACCTCTCTGATCCAACTTTCAAGCATAATATGCAGGGATTATATCTCAAGTTCAGCGGATATGAATGCTTCCATGTTTTATATCACTACACCAAAAAGGCAAAATTATCACCTTTGAGCCAGCCAGTCTTATCACGATCATTGATCGTGATTAAAAACATGCATTTTTGTCACGGCCAATGACCGTGACAAGTTCGTGACAAGTCCGTGATAAGTGTTTGTCACGATCTATGATCGTGATAAGTCCACGAAAGTCTAAGTTATCACCTGTGTTTGTCACGATCAATGACCGTGACAAGTCCATGAAAGTCTTAATTATCATCTTTGAGACAGCCAGCCTTATTACGGTAATTGACTGTGACAAAAAATAGGGATTTTCTATCACGGTCAATGACCATGAAAAGTTCATTAATGATCTTGACAAGACCGTGACAAGTACAGTTGTCATGGACTTATCACGATCATTGACTGTGACAACTTGAGAAAGTTTTCATGGTCAAACCTTGATAGGTTGTGACAACTCTTTTAACATAAAACCCTAGATGCCTTTTTTCCCACCATTTCCTCTCCCTCCATTTTCTCTCGAACACAACTCTTCTCTCTTTCTCTACTTTTTCACGTGATTTTTTTTCTTTCTCTCTCTTTTTCCTTTGTGTATAAGTGAGTGGGTATGTGTGTGGCGGTGTGATTGGGGGTCTGTTTGTGTGGGTGGGGTATGGGGGAGGCGGGTAATGTTTGTAGGGGTGTGTGTGTGTGGGGGGGGGGGGGGGGGGGTTGTGTGTGTAGGGGGTGGGGGTGCGTGGGGGTGGGGTAGTGTGCCGGGGGGGGGGGGGATCTATGTATGTTTGGGGGTGTGTAAATTGAGATTGGTATAAATTGAATTAAAATTGAAATCCTTATGTATTGGTATTGGTATAAATTAAAATTGAATTGGAATTGGAATTGATATTGATATAAATTGAATTTGAATTTGAATTGGTATTGATATTAGTATAAATTGAAATTGAATTTGAATTGGTATTATTATTGGTATAAATTGATATTGTATTGGTATAAATTGAAATTGTTATAAATTGGTATTAGTATTGGTATAAATCTAATATCTAAATATAATTTTGGTGTCTCTTCTGAGAGGATTTCCATGTGGCCACTAGCATTGAATATATTAAATTCAAATCAAGTTTTCTTATTTGTGCCTCTTCTCTTCTCTGTTCTATTCATCCAATCCAAGTGGTACTACATTACTTACCTCTTATATATTTTTTTAGCGTCTCCCTCTTTACCTATGCCTATCCATCTTCTTCTATTAGACGTATTAATTTTCTTCTAATCCCTTTATCTCCCCAATGAAATGCATCTCCTTCTCTCCATTATCATAACTGTATCCTTTTTTTTCTTTCATATATATATATATACACACACATAAAATGAATCCCTTGCATAATTAAACGACCCTTTAAATAATCAGACCAATGTTTATTAAGTTAATTATTGATTGTTGGAGATCGAGAATATATTCAACAAGATTAGGATCTTGAATGTGTACCCTTAGATCAATGAGAATTTCTACAATGGAACCATCTTTGGTGGATTCATTACCCTTACCTCTTCAATGGTCATGCTCTTGCTCTTCATCTCCGAGATCAGTCAGTTGTTTCTTTCTTTTGTATTTTATACTTTTCTTTCCTGATCCAATTGATTAAAAAAATTGAAAATGATTGTTTTTGATGTATTTGAAAATTTCTTTCTTTCTTTGCATGCCGGGATTGTTTTTTTCTTGCAATTTTAAGAATAGTGAATAATTGCTACACCGTCTTTAATACAACATACTATCGTGATTACTTCATTTCACAAGCCGTAATTTTATTTTTTTGTTACTCTTTATTTTAACTACAAGACAAAAAGTGTGTACATTAATTTTGTTATTTTCCTTCATTTTACAATTTTAGAACGTTGTGGTAGCTATGCTCCTTTATTTACACGGATTGGAACATGTTTACCACGTGGTTTGTATAATTAATTTATGTACAGATGTGCATGTGGGATCAATAATATTTGAGTGTTCGAACGAAAGTGACCTCGCTCGAACGAGGTTTGGACCTCATTCGAAGCAGGGGATTGAGCAAACTTCACAAGAGGTCCCACTGCCTTACAGTCCCGGGTCGCTTAAAGGTCGCAAGAAGCTGGGGATCGAACAATATGGACATGTCGTTCAAATGAGGCTCATGTCGTTCGAATGACATGCTTTGAAAATGTAAAATCTGACTTACCCTTGTGCGCTATCAGGTTTCTGGCCCTTGGATCTTTGAATTATCAAAATTTGGTGAGCCCAGATTGGCAAAATTGCGATTTTTGGTATTTTTAGGGTTTTTATAAGGCTTGGTTTGAGAAAATTGGGGATTTTGGAAGAGAGAAGAATATGAAAGGGAGAGAGGGTTGGTCTTCCACCATAAATAAGCTTCTATCCACCTCTCACCATCATTCCACCACTATAAACCACCTTATTCTTCTACTATTTCACTACATTCAAGCCTATAACACCCATTTTCGTCCTTGTTGAAGTGGAGCTACAAAATTTAGAGAAGTGTTGGGTGATTTTTGGAGAAGATGATAGAAGCTTTCACGGAGTTTGAAGGGGTTTTGGCTTGAAAGTTTAAATAGAGCACACATGGATCATTTTGAAGGATGCATTTGGTAACCCTTTGAGGCCACCTTTGGAGGTGGAGGTTGCTCCTCCTACTCAAGCCTTCTTACCACCATTTGAAGTCTTAGAGGTGAAAAAATCTATCCTTAGTATTTAAGACTCTATTTGAATTATTAGTAGTCTTGTTGTTAGATTACATGAGTATGACGCACATGAATGAATAGTGGTTTTTAGTAGATTAATATAAAATATTTTTATGGAATACAAATATTGGTAAAATGTCATTTTGTTAGAAAATAAAGGATGAGAAAATATTTCAAAGTTTTGGAATATTAAAGTTAGTATTTTATGGAAATGGTGTATTTTCTAGAGATTTGATGCTCATGAAATAGAGTGTTTGAAAAATATTATTGATTTTGGTTATTGTTTGTGCAACAAAGTTTCTTGTAAAAATGGAGATTTTGGGGAAAATAGACATTTTTTAAGTTTAAAGAAATTAAAAATGTCTTTATATTTGCAAAAACATAATTTTGCAAGTATTGTGAATTTCTAGAATGAAATCTATGTTTAACTCATTTCGTAGGATTTTTGGACTTGAAATATATCTTCTCATGCACATAAACTTGTAGTATTTTGATAATAAATATGTGGACAAGTTTAAAGGAGGTTTTTTTTGGGTTTAAACAAGAAATAAGAAAAGTAGAAAATCTAATATTCAAAGTGTGTGAAAAAAGGGATTAAAGGTGTGATGAAAAAAAGATTATAAAACTATATGTATTGGCAAAAGAAAATGGTATTTTCTTATAAAAATTAGTCTTTAGGTGTAACTAGATTTATTGAATAAAGAAAGTGAAGAAATTTTCAATTTGGAAATATGGTTAGTAAAGGTGTTGGATAAGTATTAATGGTTAGACAATGGAAAGTTAGTGCGTGTAACATAATAATATTTTGGAATATTAACACTTATGAATTTGGAAAGAAATTAATGAAATAAATAGGTTTTCAACTTTAAAAGAATGATACTCCTAGTGCTAAAAAGGTGTTTTGGCAAAACAACACTGGTAAAATGAAGGAAAACGATAAGTTTGGAAACAAAGAGGTAAAATGATAATATTACTTAAAGTGGAATATTTTTATGAAATAAAAATATTGAAAAAGGTGTTACACGAAGTGGTCCTAAATGAGTATTATTTTTGGAATAAAAATCAAAGATAAAATGTAAAGGACATGAAATGATAATTTCAAAGTGTAGCATGAGTTGGAGTGAAACCCCAGGTTTGTCTTCGACTGGGTAAAAGGGAAAGAAGAAATAATATGGACATTTATAAAATGATTAAACACATAACAAGAACTTGGATGAAACCGACATAATTAAGGAGGGCCAGGTGGCCTGGGGGGAAAGACCCAAAACCATTGGCCAGAGTATATGGTGGCATCGCAGATGGTGTGGCGGAAGATTTCGAGAATAAGATAATGAGTAAGGAACATATCAAGAAATGAGTTGTATGATAAAAATGTGTTAAGACAGCCTAACTCGAATGAATTAATAAATATTACGGTAAAGGTTAAAGTGGACAAGAAATATGTAAATTGATTGATGTCCATAAAGTAAAGGAATAGTAAAGTATAATGGTTAAATGGGTAAGATAAGAGACCTAAGAAGGTTTAACCACAATGAACACAATGGTGTGCTGTGAAAGGTTTTCAAAGGTTAATTAAGTATTTTCTAACACGGTGTTCGCGTGTGTTGAAAGGGGTCATTTTCAAATGAAAATATTAAAGTACATTGATATAAATAAAAGGGCCATTTCGGTAAACAAATGATTTTCAGTTAAATAGAGTGTGGTTATTTCAATTAATTGACCGTAGGTGTTAAATAAAGGTTTAAATGCCAAGTCAAGAGAGAAGGAGTCTTTATAAGATTAATGTAAATTAATCGGGATAAATAATGTTTTTGTAAGTAAAATAATTTCATGCATATAGTGTATATCTATATATCTACAAGGTAGTTGCATGTGCATGTAAGTATAACGTGTTAGAGTCTTCTTTCTTGCATTTGTTTTTATAATCTATTTTTTATATTCCCACTAGGAATTGGTTCACACCCTCGACTATGTTAAGACAAGTGGGGTATGAGTTCGTATTTTGAGATCGTTACACAGGTAAGTATTTATTTAATTTCATGTTAGTAGCTCTGTATGCTTGGACTCCGGGGGTGCTTCCAAAGGATCCTTCACGCTGTTTGATTTACAATTGGAATCGCATGCTAAACAAGTGAAATTTTAATTAAAAATAAAACTGGACTAGCAACATTATATAGGTTATTTCATTGCACTTTACACCTAATACTTGGGTTGGACCGGATTGACAACTGGTAATCCATAAATTCGTCTTGGGGTGTTATAGGGATGAATCTTGATCTGGTTATACCTTGTAAAGCCATCAAAGAATGACTTAAGGGATTGATTGGCATTATTATCGATGATCATATCGATGTTGGGAAAAGGGTAATAGTCCTTCAGAGAAACTTTGTTTAGATATCAGTAATCGGTTCACATACGAACTTCCCCTCTCGATTTTGGCAGAGGGACAATGTTGGCGAGCCAAGTCGGATATTTGACCACACGAAAATGACTCACATTAATTTGTTTAACACTTCATCCTTGAATTTGAGAGACCATTCGGGTTGAATATTTCGTAGTGTCTTCTTGATAGGCTTACATTATGGATAAGTTGGGATCTCGTGTTGAACATTCTCTAGATTAATGCCATGCATATCACTATACGACCACACAAAGACATCCATGATATCTTTCAGTAGCTCGTCAAATTAATACCACTCATGCACGCTGGGGGTTGAGCCTATGCTAATATTGTGTGGAGTTCTACTAGAACCAAGATTAATAACAAACCTCTAATCACCATTAGTTTGAACGCGGTTATGTTGTATAATTTTTACTCCTTATTGACGTGAGTTAAGAATTGTTCATCCATTAGACCATCTTCATCAAATGTTCGATTAAAATAAATGCAATTAATATAAGGCACAATAAGATAATTGAAATCCTCATTTATTTTGTTAGCAACATTTTTTGGATATACAACATTGAGAACCTCATCAACAGATGCCTCATTTACATTCATATCTATAAGAACAATTTTTCTAGCATTGTTCATAGTATAGTTTTAGAGTAGTTTGGCGTATCTTGTTACAAATCGTCACGCACCGTCACGATGAACCAAACTCAAGCATATTCAAGTTTGAAGACTTCCTGACATGCCGATGAGGTACAAAATGATTTACAGTTTGAATTAATTTACGAAATTAAATTTTTATGCGTTTATTTTTATAAAAAAAAACAAACAGGGCTTTTCATTTCAAAATGGAAAAATGTTTTCTATTTTCCAAATCAATTTGGAACTTAATTTTTTGAAAATATCTTTTCTAAGATACCCATAGTCGAAGTTTTAAAATCTTTAATTTTTTTACGTCGTTTAAATGACATGTTGAGGTCGTTTGATCCTTGGTTTCAAACGAGGTTTCAAACTAAGCTTATTGTTTTAGTTTTGTTGAGTTCGTGAGATGAGAGTGTAACACACCGACTAATTAAGTATCGGGTGATTAGTCCTTTGTTAAATTAAAACTGGTATCTCATTTGATTCATTCTTATCATCACTGTCAATTTTTTTTAATATTTACTAACCACCTAGTATTAAAAAGTTGATGTTAATTTTTTTTACCTTTTTAAATTAAAATGCAACAACAAAAAAATTATTTAAACATTCACCATTAAATAACCAAACTCATAGAAGATAAAGTGACAAAATGAATAATAGTGACTAGAATAAACACTACCAACTTGAATCCTAAATACAGTAATCCGAAAGAAAATTCTAGTCAAAGCCACGAAAAAATAAAGATGTAAATCCAATATCTTCGAATAATATCTGAATAAGAATGGGCAACATGATCGACTGAAATAAGTATCTCATAATAAGGAAATGATAAGTATGGAGGCGTCTATTAGTGAGATCCTACAACTTTCACAGTAGCTACAGTATGTCAAATGATAGGAACTCTTATGCCTGACGTCATATGGATGGGCACCTAAAATGTTTTTACAAAAATATAAGTTTGGAGAAAACCGGTCAGAGCCCAAGAAAGCATTTGAAAATTTGAGCAAGTGTTTAAAATGCAAAATTAGCAGATACTAAATACATATTAGGTTTATGTGCCCTCACTTGAGATCCTCAACTCTCAACTAATGTGAACACCTAATGAATCTTTCTAATCCAGCCTAGTAATACTAGCCTGCCTAACTAGTTCGAACCATATCTATCTCTACACAAAGTAACTCATTGTGCACCCACATTTCCCATACCATATATTATCGCATAACCCATATCATTTTTCCAATTATAACTTTCCCATTAGAGATTAAGTTTCCAAATACTTAGGTTATTTTAGATGTCACTATCTCTCTCATCTACTTAAGCACACACAGTAGAATCATTCATATGTATTACTCTCATATATATATATATACATGGCACTACTAGGATGAGTTGTAGTGCATGCATACTCCACTATCAAGTCTTGGAACATCACGTACTAAATAAAAGGACTACAGGTTCAGAGTCACTCTTGAGACATAAATACAATTCACACAAGTTGGAGGTGAACATATTTCTAGGTCTTTGGAATACGTACATTCTTAATGCACCCAAATGACCGGTCACACCATTGTTCATACAAATCGTGATCAACCCTAAGTTCTATGTTATAAGGTACAAGAATAAAATCCCCCAAAATAGCTCATCAAGACCAGACCACCCACGACGCGAAACCTCCCATTATAGCAAGCAATGGAGGTATGTTCATTACACATATTATCACAATCAACCTAATATACACATGCACTCATCATATATATACATAGAGTATATTTCAAGTTTATCCCATAAACTAATAGTTCGCATTTTATTCCCATTTCCCATTATTCCTAACATCTCTTTTAATCGAAAGGATATAAATAGTTTAATTAATTATTTTAGTAGCTACCCTCAAGCGGTACTTATTGGTCCAAAACCCGGAATCATTATAACAAACTTTAATTATATTTTAATTCTCAATAATCCTTTTTCTCGATAAAGTTACACTCGTCCTAGAAATATAAAATGACAATTTGAGGCTTTTCTGATTCGATTTTGGGAATACTTAAAACTACAAAGTTGTTCAAAACATGATTTTATACAAGAACTTGTGAGCACACTGCCAATTCCACTTATAGTCCTAAATTTATCATACAATGTTCATCCTTTTTCTAAAACGATTTTACATGCGTTTGACTTTCAGATTCGTTTCAGTTCACTTCATTTCCAGTTAGATAGTTGAATCTCCAATTTAATCACTTGATTTTCTCATATTTCAAAATATCAATAAAATGTATAATCCTAATCATGAGTTCTACAACCCCAAATGATGTTATCTCAAATCAAAACCTTATAAACCTGGGTTTTTATAAAAAAAATCCTATAATCTAGCAAGTATTTAAGCAAACTCATAATTAAGCAAGTTCAAACAACTTACGTCTTAGTATGATTCTGAATATTCTTTGGGGAAAATGATGTAAGTTCCTCCTCCCCTTTCTTCCTAAATTCCGGTGGTGTATGGTGGTGGTGCAAGGTGGCTCTAGGTGTTATTCCTCCTCTAATATCCTTCACCTTCTTGAGAACCTCCTAACTTTCAGGTAAAAGCTCTCACACTTTCTCCCCTTTGGTTTCCTCTCACTTTGATTTTCCAATTCCCCATTTGATTAGCCAAAGAGTTGGTTTTAAAGTATCTAATCCCATATCTCTTCATAGGTTGGAAATTCAAAGGTCAAAAAATGAGTTTTCACTTGTCGGGCCGACCCATAAATGACTTTAGACCCTATACATATGTCCGAATATAGTTTTTCGGCTATTTCGACCCTTCTGGACACTTTGGTTCACTCGAAATGATAGTTTGAATTTTCTAAAATGCACTTATTTTTTATTTTTCAAAATTAAGTCCCGGCACGACTGACACGCGCATCCCAACTAAATTTATCGTAACTGCATGATTTTTCACTCACGACAATCATTATACTTTCTTATTAATTTAATACTCATTCACTATGTAATATTTAACATAAATAAATATTAACCCTTGTCTCGCTAATTAATATTTATTTTAATCAGGATTAGTTTTCCAATTTAATTTAATTAATCCCAATATAAAAATCATTAAAATTACAGGGTGTTACATATTCCCTCCCCCCCCCCCCCCCCCAATAACGGAATTTCATCTCGAAATTCAGAAAAGAATACCTGGTATAAGTAACCTCATCCTCCTTCTCCCAAGTAGACTCTTAGGCATTATGATGCCCTATATTACCACCTCAGATCCTTTCATACAACTGCATCTGAACGTACTCAAAATTTACTCGTGATAATCTTTTGGTATTTCCATTATCCCTACACTAATGATACCGTTTCAGTCCAAGGTCTACTCAATACAACCCACGATTTAGCGAAAGATTCTTTCAAGATCTTACATACCAATATATTTCCTTATACTTAATCTCTCAATTATATAATGATACGCAAGACTATCGTGAAGTCGATAAAAATGTCTTAAAAGACGAGCCTATACTCCACTGGCTCTATCATCTCTATATTAGGAAATGCCTCACTTCTTTAGGTAGCAATTTCCCTTATTACCTTACCAAGCTATCTCTCCTCGCGGAATACACACTCAACATTCCCTGACTACTCATATCAGGCCTTAAAATTTTTGTTCACATCAACGTACTCTCACTACGTTTCTGAACTATATGAAAATGATGTGGGTTGACTCAATCCTTTTCAGCGGAGAATGAATCACTTTGGGTCCGAGAAACTTGTTAATTATCCCTTTTCAACTATCCAAGGGCGGGCAAAAAAAAATTCTCCCTATAAACCTCAGAATTCACTTCGCAATTAATATTTTGCTACATGTCATCAAATCCATCTCCCCTAGTTGTAGTTGATATTTCTAATTACTCCAAAAATCCAAGACATCCATTCTCGCATTATTCCGCATTCTATGTCACCCCTCCCGACTATTCATCGGTCTACGGTTAACACACCTAGCTCAGAGCTCAACTCTCCCCCCATTGCCTGCTGATATTCCATATTTAAGGTGGGACTCAAAGGTCTCATCTTGATTTATAACAGTATTGGATGGTACCTTGTGCCGATTTATTTTTTCTTATTTTTAATAACCTACTGGGCACACTACCCGGTAATACAACACACCCCAATATATTAACAATTATTTTGTGCATGGACAATTCACGTCACAACCTAAAGAAAATCCTGACTACATCGCGATTTTGATAATCTAATAATGAACTTTATTTATCTGCATATCGATTCTATCCCTGTAATTATCAATATATCACAACATTTGGGTTAGTAGTATCGGACCAACCATTTACTTTTACGAGTTGCACACGTGGAGACAAATTCACTATGTCTCACTCAACCCAAAATCAACACAACATCTGACGCAACATGTAACATCTTACTCCCCTTTTTCTGCTATATACAAAATCACGGTCCTTGTGTTTGCTCCAAAGCTGCACACTTCTTAAGACCTTTTCCATCTATTAGAATTTTACCAACCTATCTATGCACGAACCACTCTAAGCATTCAGTTGGGTGAGAATTCATTTGTTCACAATGTATTTTGACTTACTTTTCAACTCACCTCAGTTGTGGGAGTTTCCTCGTGACATACACACAGTCAGACTATCTCCTTTCTTAGAACGAAGTTCAGCCTCTCCTACATTTCCACTTGTTTTTTAGATTGTCTCTCAGACACATTTACAACATCTTTCTAAGACTCCTTATCACAGATGATATCGAAAGTGAAATTAACCAGGGCGCTCATACACCCTATATCCCGTGCACAACTGCACAATCATTTTTAAAGTTCTACACGTAACATACTTATCTCAAGTCTGAGCTTGCATTCTCAGTGTGGCTATGCTATATGGAAATCCTCAGTTACCCTACTAAAATGATTTAATTCCCCTCGAGATTGCCCCACCCATCTACTAGTGGTGCAAATATTTTTCCTAGAGCTCCTCACACAGCACCACTCTAATCTACAAGTCCTACATCATATAATAGTTATCAGCTAATGCTTTCACCCACATACATTTGTAATAACTAAAGTGGTTACTCATGCCCTAGTGACCAACACATCTCTCAACTCCCGACATTAGCAGGGATTCATGCGTGGGACATCTCATAAGAAAAATCCAAATAAAAAACCCCTCGATACACTACTACGTAACATTGTCGGTCATCGAGATCCGTAGGTCCTACACATATGATCAAAACATCCAAAATCCTATTCCCAAACGTTCAAGTCTAACCATCCACTCCCACATAACTAAAGGAGTTATACAACACGACACTCTCACTATCATTAGTTTTCCCGCGCCAGGTTGATAACAAGCTAAATTTCTCCGCTCAATAATTAACTTAATATCCCCGAATCGGATTAACATAGTCCCTACACATTAGGATCAAATATAACAAGACAACTACGACCTCTTAAGTCTCCTCCACGATATAATATAAACGCGAGATCAACCTTCTTATAGGTGACACATCGTTATACAGCATACCCTTCCCTTAAATAGCTAACACGATAGCCTTGCTGTAACATCCCACCATCGCTCAACCCGTTGCTAACCAAACTATACCTAGGATAACGTTATACTCCAATATCATCTCTCGAAATGAGTTAACCCACTAAAATATTTTCTCTCAGTGTCCTCACCCGCTCCCCTACAGATGGAACTAAAAAAATCCACGCAAGGCATTGGTAAATATATATACACAATAGTAACACTAACGATACACCCACTAAACCCGTTCTACGCGCGAATCTAGTACTAACGAAATACTTTGACTCGCTCATGTCACAAAAAAATATACACCATTTAACCAATAGGATAAACTCCCACCTTTAATTTCCAATAGCACTGTCGGTCCAAATTCTTCCTGGACATAACACTCTCGTCCAAACCGATCTAAATTTTTTTACAACTATTGCCCCTGCTAGGCATCCCGCTCCTGTCCCCTAACTTTTTGCAGACAAGGTTGATACATGTGGTGCTACACTCCACACATAGGACACCTCTTGGTGTATTTCCCCTATCTATGGCCCTATTGGTCATATTGGGATTTTCCTTCTCTCGGACCTGGTAGTCTTGGCCCCCATTGTTACCCCCGTTATTCCTTTGGCTTGTAGGCCCTATGGAACACACTGTTGTCCCTGGTATCCCCAATTAAAAACATCATCACGCGATAGGAATGTCATAGATCTACATCCTTTAAATGGATCCCCTACTAGGCATCCCTCTGTAGTGAATTACTATAACTAATTACCTTTAATTTTTCCCTTCTGATTATGCTCTCCAACCCTCTTGTCTCCCTTCTCATAGAGGCATTAATATAAATATTGTAAAAGTACGTCATTGGCGTCATGTGCTTAAGTCGTCCATGACTAATTTCTCATAAATAATGGCGAGTCCTACTCTTGAGTCCATCATCACCTTTAAGAACCTTCCTCTCCACTACTTACCTCCTCGGGTATAGAGTTCACTTAAACAAATAAATTCTTCATCAAAATCAACCCCTGTTCGCCCCTCCTATAATAAGTCCTAATACTTTATTCGCATCTCTATTTGAATAGCATATGAAAGAACTTGTAGTTAAATCGCTCCCAAAATTGTTCGATTAATTTCTTATCTACCTCCCTAGTTGACCGTCTCCTACCACTGTTGATGTAACAAACTATATTAGGTATAATCCTTTAATCATAGATAAATATAAGTAAGACACAAGAGTTTTTAAAGTGGTTTGACTGTTTTGGAAAACCTACATCCACTGTTCTTCTTTTTTCCTTTGCCTTGGATGTTTTGAACGTCTTGAACGTATTGAATCTCTCTCACTTAATGAAGGGATTACAATGTATTTATAGTCTCGTAGGGAGATAAAGAGATGGAATGTAAAAAGATGGAATGCCTTTATAAATTAGGCATTTATATAAGTTCATAATGTACATGACTGTTGGCACTTTGTTGACCATGTTGGTCGGTCTTCTTATTGGTGGTCAACATTCTTCATGTTGGTCGGTGAGTCCATGTCTTGCGGACTAGAATTCTTTCCATGTTGGATGACACACTTTTTTCTCTGATTGGTCAACCTAAGTGGATAATTTTTGGTATCAATAGAAGCCCCCAATGTTCCATGCTTGATGCTTGCTTAAAAGTATGGAGCATTTAGTCCTGGTAGTACCTCGGGATACATTCCTGATGCTTGGTCGGTTGCTGACTTCCCACAGTTATAAAATTTTATTGGTATTACTGAAATGGGATTTTTGTAAATATTTCGATCTTTAGCGAACTTTCTTAGGGCAAATACTTATTTTTTGTCCTCGTCGCACTTTAATCATAACGCTCACTGATTTTTGAGGTAATCTATAAAGGCGGTAAATTTCTAATTGTCTCTTACCTCAAACCTTCTAAGTTTTTGTTACGAATTTTTGAGCTTTTATGCGATCGTTCTTCCTGTCTTCTAGTTCTTGCTGAATCCTTAAGTTTTTGTAAGAATCCTTTGTCTTTATTTTTTTTCATTTTGAATCATAGTTTACGCCGTTGTTTCTCTACATGAATTTAGGAATGACTGTAACATACCCACCTGGGTGGATTTAGAACTTCCCAGTCCTCCTGTAGATCTTTTTTCTTTGTCTGAGAGCTATTTGATCCTTTCTCTGCTCACACCTGAGTGTGGTTTTAGTTTTCCACCAAATCCATTTTATTTGGAGTTTTGTCAATATTTTGATGTTATTTCTGCTAGGATAGCCCTTAATACTTGGGGTATAGTCAATGGTGTCCACAGGCTCAACCAAATTCATGGGAACCATATTGGTATGCCTGAGATTATGCTTTGCTATAAGTGGGTCACCAGGGATAACACTTATTATTTGAAAAATAGGGATGTCAATAGGGATTTAATTGTTAATCTTCTAGACTCTAATAGATATTATTTTGATCATGGAGTTATTGCCAAAAATTGTCAATATGTGCCCCTCGTGGGGGATGAAGTGTATAAAGGACCACAATGCCCTCAAGAAGGTCATGGGATAGGTTGTACTATCTATATTTCATATAATTGTGTAGATGAATGATTTATTGCAATGCTAACTGACTTATGTTTTTATTTTCATGCAGTTGATTGTAAGAGGAAATGTATTAAAGAAAGTGACATCAAGATTGATGAGCTCAAGTTTCTTTGGGGAATCCACCAAGTAATTGGAGAGGAACACACTAGGTCGACTTCATACTTGTTGGAGTACAAGAATTAAATCACATCCTTTGTTGCCCGACCTTCAGTTGATGCTCCTTCCATCATAATTGACTTAGATCAGGACCCAGTATCTACTTGCTCAACCACTGCATCTGGTAGTGGTGAACTTTCTATTGGCCATTGCTCATCCCTTGACTTAGACCTCCCTCTCTCTACTGCCATAAGGAAAATAAAATTTCCCAATATTATGGGAAACGTTGAAGCTTCTGGCTCTCACAAACCTGTGGATGGCGGGGATACCAAAAAGGACGATGCTGGGAAGAAGCCTCCAGCCCATAAAGGAGAGGAATCACCTTTTAAAATATTGAGAAAAGGCCTTCCTGCTAGGCCAATTGAAGGAAATGTTGATGCCAACCAACAAAATTTGATCGATGTATTCACTTCTGCGCCTGGATCTTTAGTAGCCACTGGTCTTGGATTGGATAGGAAGTTAATAAAGTCTTGTACTCTTCCAAACCATTGGGGTGCTACTTATTATATGCCTCGACTTTAAATCTCTGAAAGGGCTGCTAAAAGCCTTGTCCTGGTGATAATTCTTCCTTTGTATTTTTACTCTTTCATACTCTATACTTTGTCTTTGACTTCTTATCTTGACTTTGCCTTTCTTCTTTGCTATTCCTAGTTGATTTCAACCAGATATTGGAGAAGGATAATGCTCTTCGTTCTTCTTCAAACGATGTTGAGGAGGCCTTTGTTGGTCTCAAGAAGTCCTTGCTTGACTCCTAAAGAAGCATTGGAGACTGAAAAGAAAACTTGGGAGAAAAAAATAAAAGATGCTAAAGAAGCTTGGAAGAAGCTTGGAAGAAGGGTGAAGATGAGGTTGTTGAAACTCGAAAGCGAGTGGCAAAGCTGACAAAGGGCCTAACTATTGAGAAGGCCAAAGGAGTGAAGGCGAAGGAGAACTCCTTTAATAAAGGCTGGAAGAAGTTCGTAACTACTGCGTCCATCCACATTAAATTTGTGAAGAAAAAATGCTATAAGGACGGTTGCTCGATTGCCTTGATGGAGGTCGGCACATCCAGAGACTCCGAGTTATTCTTAAGGCATGGCCCTAGTTCTCCACCCAATTTAGATGAAGAGGTTGAAGATGATGTTGGGTCAGGGGATTCCTCCTTGGTTATTGAGTTTTTAGTCAACCAACTTAAGAATGTTGTTGAGTCATCCCTCCTATCCACTGAGCAAATCACTCCAGCCATCTCTTTTGTCAACCAAACTGGAGTTGAAACTGACAGAGATAAGGTGTAGATTTGCTCGACAGTTGGCCTTTGTATTTTTTTCTTTTCTTTTATTTCTTTTTTGTTGTACTTGTAACTTCCCTTTATATCAATAAAAAAACTTTTTCTTTATATTATTTATTGTTTCTCGGCTATTGTTCTATCTTCTTCTGTTGTTGATGAATGTTACTTCATTTTTCTATTTCATGGCCAAGATGGAACAACTCTCTTCCAATGACTCTGAGATACTCAGGCGCAACAATAGTTTGTTCAAAGTTGGTTACATGACTTTATCCGAGGAAGATTTATCAAACTTTCTTGGCATAGATGTTTCAGATCAAGCAAATGAAGCCTATTTAGATCTAAAGTGTCTTCTTGATCGGGCAGTGGCCAATAACGTGGCTTACTTTGAAATGATTGAAGAACTTCAAGAAGAAGATAAAGAATATAAGTCTCCCCTTTATACTAACTATCTGGCCAAGTACAAGGATTTAAGTAGAGCTCGAGGCTTTGAGGAGAAGTTGGAGAAGCGTGCCTTTATATATAGGAAATAAGAATTTTTACTTAAATTGGAGGTTGATAATGCCAGGGTCATTGCTAAACTGTTGAAGGAAGAAAACAACAAACTGATGAGTGAACTGAGCACTTTGAAGAATCCTCTTGCCGCTGATGCTGCTAATGAAGGTGTTTCCTTGTTGGAAACTGAGAATACCAGGTTGAGGGATGAATTAAAAACCTTGAAGAAATCCAAACTTGCCTCTACTTCCTGACCAAGATTTGACAGACTTACAACTCATAAAGCTAAAACACAGTAAACTCTTACCAATCAAGCTGCTCAGATAAAAGCTAAAAACTTAGCCATAGCTGAAATGATAGAAAATATCGAGACTCAAAATGATCAACTTTCAACCCAGTCTTCTCAATTACAAACTAAAGATGGAGTGATGAAGAAGTTGCAAAGAAAAGTTGAGAGATTAACTTTCCTGTTTCACAAGCAGCCTAGGGAGGTATAGATGGAAGGGTATAATAAAGATCTTGGTCATTTTGATGATCATTTTAGTCAGGCTCAATGTGAAGGCTACAAGTGGGGTAGGACCAACTGTCTAATAGCGATGAAGGTTGATCGGGATAATAAATTATGGTACTGGGTTGATCTTGGACTCTTAGATTGTAACAACTACCCTTTCAAGCTAGATGTAAGTTTGACTACTGTAGAGTCTATCCCTCAGTTCTTAATATCCAAGTATTTAGGAGATTATGGTTTTCATGATGAGCTGGAAATAGTTCGGCCTCCTCAATTACTCACACTTCAAGAAGCAATAATAGGAGGATTCTTTGAGATTTCAACTTCATCGATTCTCCACACACTTTATATGATCCTCCAGCAGGCATGGAACCAGTGTCGAGCTCCTCAAAGGCTGAAGGAAAGTGCCTCGCAGAGTCATTTTAAGAACAACTTGTTCCTGTATTTTATTTATACACAATATTTGTATGTAATCATCATTAATATAAATAAAATGCAATTTTATCAACTTATCTTGTTTATTTTTGGCTGGTTGAATGAATTTGTTGTTTCATTAGTTCTACTGATACAATTAGACATTTGCCTAAATTTAATACAAGTTACCAATGAGATTATCATAGGTTCTACTGATATACTTAGATTTCTAAGTTTAATACCAGTTACCATTGATGTGTCCATAGGTTCCACTAGTGCACCTAGATTAAAATCCAAGTTAAGCACTAGTCACCCATGGTATTTCCATAGGTTCTACTAATGCACCTAAATTTGTAGGTTTAACATTAGTTACCAGTGGTGACTAAGCGTATGTGGAATATGTGTTTACATTCCTATTTAGGAAGCTTCATAACGTTCTTCCTCCATTTTTCTCAGTTCGGATAAAACTTGTTGAATTTTATACTGAGTTTTATCCCTGATTTTTTTTACTAAATATCGAGGACTTAAAATACTAATTTGACTTGGGTTTCTGTTCTTTGTTGATCAAGTATTGAATTTCTACTAACTTACCGACAAGGTATTGAATTTTTTATCGACCAAGTATTTATGGGGGTGCACATCACTAGTAATCCAATAAAAAAAATGGGAGGAACCAACTTGTTATTAAATACTGAATCAAAATGATTACAAGAGTTGTTGCTCGTTACATTACTGGTGATATTTCCTAAGATGCTCGGCATTCCAAGGATTCTTGAATTCTTCCCCTTCCAAAATTTCAATTCGATAAGTTCCTAGTCGGACAACTGTTGAGACACGATAAGGCCCGTGCCAATTGGATTTAAGCTTATTGGTCTTTTGGATCACCTTATTAAGTACATAATCCCCCTCTTCTAAGTTTGTCGGCTTTACCCTCTTATTATAAAAGTTTATTTTTTGTTGTTAATAAGAAGCATTCCTCAAGGCTGCATCTTCTCGTACCTTTTCCAACATATCAAGTTCTAGCCTTTGTATCAAATCACTAAAGGGATAATCAAAGTTCAACACTCTATGAGTTGGAAAACCTATCTCAGCTGGTAGCACTGCTTTAGTCCTAAACTCTATCATGTATGGTGTTTCCCTTGTTATAGCCCTAGGAGTTATTCGCTAGTCCCATAATACTGAGTACGATTCATTTATCCAATTCCACTTTTCTTCATCAAGTCTCTTCTGCAACCCATTGAGCAAAGCCCTATTCGTTACCTCAGTATACCCATTGCCTTGAGAATAACCTCGAGCAGAATGCAACTTCTGAATCTTAGATTGGCCATAATATACTGCAAACTCATTGTTGTCAAACTGTGTACCATGGTCGGTAATGAAGGCATATGGAAAACCATATCTACAAATTATGTTTTTTCAGATGAACTAGTATACCTTCTCATAGGGCATATCCACTAATGGTTCTTCCTCAACCCATTTGGTGATGTAATAAACAACTACGACCAAGTACTTGAATCTTCCTTAGGTGGTTAGCAGTGGCCCGACCAAATCTATTCCCCAAATATCAAATGGCCAGGGTGAAGTAATAGGATTCAAAGATGCGTGTGGAGTTTTATGAATGTTGGAGAACTTCTATCACTTATCACACTTCTTTGCAAAAGTTGTACAATCTTCCCTCATGGTCGACCAATAGTATTCCTATGTGTTCATTCGTTGTAGTAATGATCTTACTGCTACATGAGCTCCACAAGACCCCTCATGAACTTCTTCTATTAGATATTTAATCTTTATTGGGTGAACACAGTGCTGAAAAGTAGCAGTTAACCCTCTCCGATATAGAACTCCTTTATCTAACACGAACCTCCTTGATTTATACTTAAGATTTTTGGCCTCAACTGGATCAGCTGGAAGAATTCCTTCTCTAATGTAAGCTCTGATGGGATCCATCCAGGAAGGTCCCATATCTACTTCAATGAAATTAATCATCAAATCTTAATCAATACTCTAATTAGCTAGAGTGTCATTGGGGATTGTTCTCTGAAGTTCAATCCTACTTGCTGACACTTGCCGAACAAGTGCATCAGCTCGTGCATTATCCAATCTTGGAATTCTTCTCATTTGAACAGTGGGCAATTTAGATATAACCTCCAAAGCTTTGGCGAGGTACCTTGTCATCAATTCACCATTGGCTCCATACGAACTTAAGATCTGATCACCAATTGAGAATCATTGTACGCGAAAACTTGCTCGGCGTTTAGTGATTGAGCCAAACTTAATCCCATAATTAATGCTTCATACTCTCCTAATGGTCCCTTTAAATTTCTAATGCGGAAATGTTTTAAGGATGATAAAAACAAATTCTATTTTTGTGAAAAACCCTTTTTCTAATTTTCTAATTCGCACCAAGTTGTGAACAAATTCTAACTTAATCAAATTTTATCTTGATTAATATTATACATCCATCTAGTGATTAAAGCAAGTAAAATAAAGTAAAGAATACTCACAAAGTTGGATGTACGAGGAAAATCTCAAACGAGAAAAACCTCGGATGGCCCAAGCTAGAAAATCACTATGAATATGGTTTTACAAAGACAGACAATAGTCTTATTCAAGGACTCAATCCACCCATGAGACTTGATGTTCCTCTGATCTTCAACCACTCGTCTCGCAGTGCCCACATAGAAAGTAACCTTCTTCGACGATGCATGTCCACAACACACGTGTCGACGTATGTCTCGATGTCCATCGATATTGCTTATAACGTCTACGATGTTGAAACCGAACTCCAACGAATCTTCACCGCAAAACAAATAATTGTTCTTCAATTGAAACTTCTTGTTAGCGCAAACAAGATCACAGAACATATAACAATGATAAATCGGATCTTGTAAAACTAAAAGGATGTTTTAAACTTGAAAAACCTTTGTAAACATGTGTGCATAAACTCTCTAGTTCGCATACTATTTTTGTAGAATGCACACACACAAATTCTAAAGGAAACACACCTATATATATTTTTAAGTTGGTGGTTCGTTTGAACGACTTGGCTTGTCATGTGAATGAGGTGACCCATCGTTCAAAAGACATGGCATCTCGCTTGAATGGGATAGTCCGTCGTTTGAATGACGTGCGAGATTAGAGTCCTAATTTAAATCAACTCCAATCCATCATTCTCAGATTAAAACGATCTCTAAATAGTTTCAAACACTTAAAACGTTTTAGAAAACATTTATTTAATAAAAATAACATCCTTATCTTTATGAAAATTAATTCCGAGTCCCATTAATATTATGCATTCATACTTGAGTGATCTTGAAATGAAATTAAACTTTGAAGACGAATAAACTTGCACCAATTAAACTTCGGCATAATTAATTCCTTAAAGGTTTGCCGCAATGTCTTCAATTAAACTTGAACACGTCATAGTCTATATGGGATCGTGACAAATAAAAATTGACCTATGACTCAAAGGTGTTTTGTTTCAGGAATAAGTCAAAACTACATTAAGACTCAATTGAAAATTTTGTCCTCACAAATCTCAACCTTTTACTATTTTGGGACAAAACCAACAGGGATATGCCCCGTATGATGCCTAAATCCCATCCCATAAACCAAAAACAAAAATTACAGGACAAGACTAGAACAATATGGTCCAGGAAGCATAAACTGTCTTTGAATGTCCGAATATGATGTAGACTTGAAATATCCAATATCTTTAAGCATACCTATACACATAAGACAAACACATACCAGTGAAGTATGGAGGAACAAATGATAAAAGCCAATATGTAAAAACAAATTTAAATCATTTGTTAAGTGAGTAAAGCATGATACCAAGTTAAGTGAGTAAAGCATGATACCGATTTGTATACGATTATGAAACTCACAAAAACTCCCCCTACATCACCGACCTATCTCCCCCTTTCTATCTTTAATAGACAATCCGATGAAAAGATAAACTATCTAGCATGAGACATACCAATACGTAGCGTATCAAGGTTAACATAGACAACCGATTAATTTTGATGAACAATAACACATCCGTAGCTAGCAAACAATCAAATCACATAATATGAATCAACAATCAAAGTAGGTATGACCCTATGCAATGAATGATGTGATCATGTGAATATGCATATAAACGATTCTTTTCGAAGCAACCCAGTACCAAAATGTGAACAATATGCAGCAGGTTACTGAAATAAAATAGAGCAAACAACTAAAAAGTTCGCTCAAACAAAACTCTGTATCTCTCGAACGAGAAGTCTTCTTGTTAGAACGACAGCTTCTCGAGACACACTAGATCGCTCGAACAAAATTGGTTCTCGCTCGAACGAGAAAATGAACTTTCCCAGAATGCAAAGAAAATCAAACTGTTTTGCCCAACGAAAAAATTTCCATAAAATAGTACTAGGAAGGGATTGACAGATCCAAAATAATGCCTTTTCAGTAGCTAAAATAGAAAACTCAATAAAAAAAAAAGTAATGTAAGTTACATGCTAACATAGTATCATTGTCCTCAAATAGGAACATTGAATATATGGGCATGAACTACAACAAATGAATCATAATTCCAACACATCGAAATAATTAAGAAGCTCTAGTTGATAGTAATAAATCATCAAAATTTATTTTATCCATATGTGACAATTAAAGTGTGAGATTAATGAAGTAAACAGTCAAACATGCACATAAATCTGGAATGTTGATGATTCTACAAATAATAGCGTCATGATACGATTTTTTATGTTAGGATTTATGGTGCAAAACCATTTAATTTATCTATCCAAACTCCCTCAAATATATCTTATTATCTTTTGAATAAACATAAACTTCTTTGTCCCAATTTTGGCGTATGAATCTTTTTATTGCCTTTCAATTTTAGGGCTCTTTTAAATGGTGACTTTCACGACGAGTCTATTTTACACTCTTGCAGCCCTTTCCCATGAGCGCTCATCATTTTTCACTTTTAATCCTCATGATAAATGGTTCTTACATGCACACCTCCTCCTTATGTGTACTTACGCATAGATTACAAAACTGAGATAAGAACGTCTCACCAAACTCAAATATGCAAGAGATGTAAAACATGCATATAAACTCGAGAGATTATAGTCCTAATTTAAACCAACTATAATTTGTCCTTATCAGATTAAAACGAACTCTAAAGAATTTGAAACACTTTTATTTAATAAAAATAACAGCCTTATCTTTATGAAATTAATTCTGAGTCCCATTAATATTATGCATTCATACCTGAGTGATCTCAGAATGAAATTAAACTTTGAAGACGAAAAAACTTACACCATTAAACTTCGGCATAATTAATTCCTTGAAGGTTTGTCGTACCATCTTCAAATTAACTTCGACACGTCATAGTCACCGTGGAATCGTGACAAAAAAATAGACCTATGACTCAAACATGTTTTGTTCTGGGAATAAGTCAAAACGACATTAAGACTCAATTTGAAATTTTGTCCTTACATCCGCTTCATTATTTGAGTCCTGGAACTTGAATCTAAGTGCGTACTCAATGCCAATCCCATCAGGGTTATAGAGGATAATACCTGCTCCACTTTTTGTCGCACACGAAGATCCGTCCACATATAAGTTCCATACTAGGATGTTGTAATCAAAACCTTGATCTGACCATGTCCCATAATGAAGTTTCTTCTTTCTTGCCTCATCATATTTCTTATCCATCACCTGCATCCTAGTTGAATATTTCGGTAGGTCAATAATTGCTTCATCTAAGCTCTCACTTGTTGGGGACTGCTCGGGCTATTGGTCGGTGGTGACTTTCGTTGCTCTGCCTAAATACCTTATTTCTATGGAACCTTTGAATAAGTAAACTCTGTAATAAAGTCTTCTACAACATGGACCTTTAATGAGGACCTCGACTCATACACAATGTTATATCCCCCAGTTCTACTGCCCAATACATCAATATCCTAGACTTCTTAAGTTTATAAAGAGCTTATTGAAGAGGAATATCAATGTATACTACTATAGTATGTGCTAGGAAATAGGGTATCATCCATCTGGATACCTCTATAAGCGCCAAAGTTAGTTTCTCTAGTTGTGGATATCTAATTTTTTTCTCCCCAAAAGGCTTTACTGGTGTAGTAGATCGGCTTCTTCACTCCATTATCTTCTCGTATCAAAGCTGAAATTATAATCGACTTAGAAACAATAAGTATAAATACAATTTCCCCCCCAAAACTAGTTGGGAGAGTAATGGTGGTGATCCCAGATATCTCTTTAGCTCCTGAAAAGCTTTCTCGCATTCGTCGTTCCATTCAAAGGTCTTTCTCAGAACCTTAAAGAATGTCAAACACCTATCTGTTTCTCGGGACACAAATTTATTCAAAGCAGTTACTCACCTAGTGAGTATCTGAACATCATTCTTGAAAGTCAGAGATTACATTTCAATTAACGTCTTTATTTTGTTAGGATTAGTTTCAATTCCCCTATGATTTACTATGTACCTGAGGAACATTCCTTCTTGCATACCGAACACACATTTGGTCGGATTCAACTTCATCTGGTGCTTTTCCAACTTATCAAAGGTTTAGCTGAGTTCGACAATGTGATCAGAGGATTTTTTTACCCTTCTTCAACATATCATCCACATAAACCTCCATATTTTTGCCTATTTGATCTTCAAAGACCTTGTTCACCAACCTCTGGTAAGTAGCACCTGCATTTTTCAAACCAAATGGCATAACATTATAATAGTAAGTTCCTTGAGGAGTAATAAAAGAGGTACTTTACCCACCTTCAGGCTTTATTTTAATTGGGTTGTAACTAGAATAGGCGTCTATAAAACTCAATAGCTCATGTCCTGATGTAGCATCCATAAGCTAGTCAATCCTGGGCAAAGGAAAATGATCCTTTGTACAGTATTTATTCAAATTAGTGAAGTCCACACACATTCTCCACTTATTATTTTTCTTCTTGACCATAACAATGTTGGATAACGAACCTGGATAATTCACATCTTCAATGAATGAAGCTTTTCTACCTCTTCCTGAATATCCTGATTCTTCTCGGGGCTGAACACCCTATGCCTTTGCTTCACTAGCTTGGTGTCTTTGCTGACGTTGAGTTCATGGTAGAGGGAATTGGGATAAATCCCAGGCATATCCTCATGACTCCAAGCGAACACGTGCTTTCTTTGTCTCATAAACATCACTAGCTCCTATTTAAGAACAGGGTCTAGCATTTAACCCACCTTTGTAGTCCGCTCTGGATTATCTTCGTCTAAGGTGATACTCTTCGTTGCTTTCATAATTTTACATTTCACCAGATCTGTCTCCTCTCTTGGATCTAAGGTTTCAACCTCATATTCGATATTGGGCTCAGTAGTGTCCACTTGGTAAGTGGTGGTCTTCTTCTTTATTTCCTCAAGATCCTCTTGCTCGACAGAGGACTAATAACATTCTTGGGCTACTTTTTGATCACCCTTCACCACATCTACTCCAAAGTTGGCTGGGAACTTCAAGCACTGATAGACTATTGAGGTAACTGTTTCAAACTTCTTCAACCCTACTCTACCCATCATGACATTGTAGTATGACTGCACATTCTTATCCATCACAAACAAATGAACTTCAAATCCATCACAAACAAACGAATCTAAATGACTGAGCTTCAAATCCATCTTTTGAAAGAAGAAATAAAACATGATATCTTCTAAGCTACAACTTTCAATCAGCACCTTGGAAACAATCATATTCTGATATCTGAATTTGACCACTAGAGAATCGTCATGGGGGTACCGAACTCCCGACAGGTCATTTTTGGAAAACCCAATCACTAATTTTTCTTTATTCACCATCCTTGACCTATCTTCCTTAGCTAGATTGATCCTGTGGATGTAATAACAAGTTAAAGCCTCATTGTGGTAATCTTTTCTCTCATTAGTGTAATATCCACCTCTAGCGTCTCTACCTGTAATCATCTAACAATCAAAGGATAAAAAATAATTTCTCTCAGTAGTGTAATCTCCACCTCTAGCGTCTCTACCTATAATCATTTGACATTCAAAGTAAATAAAACTAAGTGTAAATACTTTACATTCTAGTTGTTTGGGTTTTTTGGGGAAACAGGATCATTTTCGTGATTTCTTTTCTTCTCTTCACTGGGCTTGCATGGAGACTTTGAACTGCGCCAAGCTCCTCTGTCATCTTGTCGATCAACAACCTTATCCATTTTTCCTCGATGAATGAGGGTTTCTATCTCATTTTGCAGAGCAATATAGCGATCTGTCGTATGCCAATGGTCCTTTTAAAATTCACAGTATTTGGATCTATCCCTTTTCCTAATAGGTGCTCTTAATTTCTCTAACCAACGTACCACCTTTCTATGCTTAATTTCCTCCAAAACAAGGCGAATGCCCATCGTTAATGGGGTGTAGTTGTTTTACTTCCTGAGCCTGTCAAGAATCTTCTTTCGCTTTGAACCTTTATAATCCTTATGATCATTTTAATCCTTCTTCTCAGTTTTAATCTCAAGATTCATGATCGAGCTCTGCTTCACTTCCATTATTTCCTCGACATTCCTTATCTTGGTTGCTTTGGCCATCAATTTAGTCATAGTCTTGGGAGGATCTTTAGCAAGAGTGTAATAAAGTTTCTCGGGAAGTAATCCACTCATAAGAGCTGTGATGGTTGTCTTATCCTCATAATAATTCACCTCCAAATTTTCATTATTGAAGCGAGTGACGTAGTCCCTTGTGATTTTTCCTACTCATTGCCTCACACTTAGCAAGTGAGCTACTCTCTTTACTATCTTATCCCCGAAGCATAAATTAAAAATAAATAGCTCAGTAAGTATGTTAAAACTAGTAATTGAAAAAAATACAACTTAAGTCATTTAATTCAAGATTAAACTATCTAAATGGTTCCGAACAGTTCGTTGAAGAAACTCTTTTCTTAAAACAAATTCTTAACACAAGATGTGTAAGACAATATTGAACGAGTTATTTAAGGTATAGGTTTACCAGTTTTGAACACCAAAACTTATAAAGAACTTAAATCAACACAACCTCAAGAAATGGATGAGAGGAAGAGGAAGGATACAAGTACAATTTTAACGTGGTAAAACCCCACCCAATTGGGGAAACATCTACGGAGGTCTCTACACCTCAAAAGTAAAAATCCACTAAAATAGAGTAACAATTTACAAACTATATAACAATCAAGACACACAATCAGACCTAATTCTAAGTTAAGAAATGTACCAACTCCTATGGATTTTCTGACTTCTCCCAAGGCTATGATGTTGTTGATGTTCTCTTATCTTCGTAACTCAACTCCTTTTAGCTTTATGTCGACTCAAAAATCCAAGATTTCAATACCAACACTTTTCAGTGTAGTACTGTGGAGGTGTAAGTGGTGATGTGTTCTAAATAACATACACGTAACTCACACACACTTAATTTCAGACAGGATGCCAATCAAATTACAAATATGTAAATATTTCCAAAATTAATTTAATCGAAACTTTGAGACTTTGGATCTTTCAATATATCCATAGATCAAGAGGGAATATTGCTATAAACATGAACCAAGATCCTAAACACTTTATTATTTTGAAAATGGACAAACTATTTCACAAAATGTGAAATAGGTGAAAGTGTAAATCCCCAATAAGGATCTTACACTAGATCTAAGTCTGAATGTTTAAAGAAACTGAAATAAAAAATAATTTTGTCGGTTTTTGGGTTTAAAAGCATAACAGTTGAAAACACCCAGCAAAGCTATGATTTCTCAAAATAAGAAATCAAAACAAAAAGAAATAAATGTGGAATATATCACAGAACGTCAATCTCAGTTTTCTATGAGAGAAAATGAGATCAAACTGTTGTGATTAAGTTGGAAAAGAGATAAAGGAGAGAAGATGAATGATCTTCAAAACTCTTGAACTAACACACTCTTAGAAATTTTTTTCTAGTGAGATTTGGTCGGAGTTCAGTTTAGGGTTTTCTATTTCTCTACTCTTTTTTTATCTCTCTCTTCTCCCTACTCTCTTTATTTTCTCTCAAAAGTGAGGCAAGTCAAAGATTGTAATTGCAACACATAGGGCATTTATATGTACTAAGCCATGGAAGTGTAACAACCCTCACTTTTGATAGCCTATTTTATATTCATTTACTATGTGTAGTAATTAATTATAAAATGATGGATGTTGAGTAAATATTAATTTAATATGACAAAGGTTAATATTTACTGAAATGTTGTATGATTACCTGATGAGTAGGTAAAGATATCCCTGCGGTGATTTATAGTGTCATAAGATATAAAATGACATTTTGGTTTAATATGAAATCGGAAGTAAAATGAGTTATAAAATTTCCAAATGATAATTTGGAGGTTGTAGTTAGTCCCGGTAGGTGCGAGACAGTAAAAAAAAGTGCCATATTGCATTTCGGTAACTTGGGCACTTTTGACTGGTTTAAATGTACAGTTGCGATTTATTATATCACGTATTGATTATTTAAGTGGGCTTTTAGACTCAAGCCACGTTTTAAGTCCCCCAACCCCATTTCTTTTCTTCCATTTTATAATTGAGACCTAGAGAGAGTAGACAGAGGAAGAGAACTTTGGGAGAAAATGATAAATTTGGAGATTCAATCTTGGATCATTGCCTACACCAAATTAAATCTGCATTTTCATGATCAAGGAAAGTTTTCTACTTGCTTTTATATGATTTAAGTTGATTAATTAGTATTGATAGTTGTGGTGGTTATGATGATTTAATTTAGTTAGGGTTTTGTTGGAATTTTTTGGTATTAACCCTTAAAAATTGATTTGGATGATAAATGTTGAAAATGGTGGTATTTAGCTGTATATATGGAGTTTTAGTTCCATTATATAAGCTTGGTCTGGTTGGTTTTGAGGATTGGGAGAAATTTGGAGATTAGAACTCCATAGCCAAACTTGGCTCTTTCGCAGGGGCGAATAGATTCGGTCCCTAGGTTGAATCGATTCGTATAGATGCAGAACTCCAGGTCTTGGTACCCGAATCGATCCGGCTTAAGGCCGAATCGATTCTGCTTTTGCAGATGGGTTTGGTTTTCGAACCAATTTGCTTTCAGAGCGAATCGATTGGGGTCCTGCAGTTTTTGGTCATTTTTCTTTTTAATTTTTGATCTTTTTCTTTACGTTTAGGACCTAGGAACCTTCTTGAAGGAAGTAGACTTAGAGTCCTAGAGTATTAGTTGAGTTTGGTTGCCACCCTAGATTAGAATTAGGTCATCTAGGGTTTATTTCCCTGGGTGTTTAAAGAAATGTTAAGGTATTTCTTCTTTTATCAAACTTTTTGAAGTTAGGAAGTTAAATGCCCATGCTTGGATACTTAAGGGCTTATCAACATTATATGAACTTTGGGGACTTGTAGGATCATAATGATCATTTGGAGATTTAGTCGGGACTTGTAATTTGAGGAATATTAATGATGACATTCGATGGGAATTAGGTTCGCATAAAATGAACCCAAATGTTTAAAGATGATAGGTTCAACTAAAATGAACCCAAAATGTGTTATAGATGATGGGTTCAAATAAAATGAACCCGGTTGTTTAATAATGTTAGGTTCGAATAAAAAGAACCAATCACATGGATAATGGAAATGAAAATTGTTAATGAATATGATGATGAGATTAAAATGGTAAATGTTAATTTACTGATACACACCTCTCTAAATGACATCATAAGGGAAGTTCGCGCGCTTGGTGATGCCCTCTGGATAATGAATGCAGGGTGGATATAGTCTTAGTCCATATACGGGGTTTTATATGTTTTCTACACTGGTGAGGGGATTTCGGGTGTGGTCCTGACTCTCCCGTAGGCCGCTTCCCGACGTATCGTGATAGGTGCCCAGGTTGTCTTGTATAGATAGGCCCTGGAAGATGATGGTCATTTAGGGGCGCGCCCAGCGGGGAAACTCGGAGGGGCGGTCTTAGAATCGTTATATGTATGAGAATATAACTTTTCTGCATCAACTGGGACTTGATGGATATATATGCCATAAAGAGCATGGATACGTTCCATAAAGAGCACGGGATTGAGATATGTGCCATAAAAAGCACCTGATATTAATGGTATTCCTATTAAGGAATGGAAAGATAATTAACTATGGAAGTTAATAAATGGTTTTATTCCTATTGAGGAATATAAAAGATAATGGAAATTTGATAAATGAGGAAAGGTTTTAAATTTAAGTTATTTACTTTTCTTTCTCTTATGTAAATGACATTTTATTTCATCATTTACTTAAATTGTCTTAAATTGTAATTTAGGCTTAACATGCTAGATAACATACCATATTATCATCCTTATCATTCATGCATAACTATTCATTTCTATCATGCTTTTTTATTTCTTCTGGTGATCATATAAACCCGGCCCTGACCGGTTTACTTTCCTTGTTGTGTATATGATTGTATCCGCTCAGGTGCTCCACCGTAAGGACGCCCGTTCTGATGTTCCCATTATTTTGCTTTCGACGAGCTGTAAGATTTTGCGGGTTATTACAGGACATCGTATTAGACGCTTTCATCTCTTGTGTTCTAGATATGATCGTGTCTTTTCATCGGGCGTGTGGTCCAAACATTTGTACTTGTTTAATGAATGTATTAAGTAAGATATATAAACTGTTGTACTTCGTTGTATGCTGTTGTGGATCGATAGCTTATTCGGTCCTTTTGTGTACATTCGTTTTGGTGTATTATATATATACTCTTTTGGAATTCCACTTGCTTATCGGATTGGGTTGTTTAAATTTAATTTTCTTAACTGCTTTTAAATTTCTAAAATTTTGGCAACCCGTTTTCTGATTTATTAGGTGGTTTTCTCGTATACTCAGTTTATTTTTTTTGATGTTGATGATGATATCCATCCATGATTCCTGTTACGTTTGAGTATCGGGTTGGCCACCCCTTATCTCGGATCTCGGGTTGTCACAGATGGTATCAGAGCGTCAGGCTCTAGAGTCTTTTGGATCTATGTGGATTCATCACGTTCTATCGTAGCGTTCTTTGATATAGAACCTAATGTTAGGACTGTGTAGTTGTCTATGTTTGCGATCTTCTACGAGATAGATAGTTTCAAATAGTATTTTAACTCTATTATTTCTTCATCTCGAATGCCGCCTAGAGAGGTCGCCCAGCGAGACATAATAGGGTTGTAGAAGAGGAGGTAGATTTTCCACCGCCTCCACAAGGGACCGTTAACGCTGCGGATGTAGCAAACATAGTAGCTCAAGCGGTTAACACCGCCATGACTGCAGTGGTCCAACAATTTCCACAAGCTCAATAATGGGCTTATGATGTTCAAGCTCCTACGGAACTTACTCCGTGGGAAAGGGTTAGAGAGTCCTTTATAAAGGGCAATCCCCCAAAATTCGAGGGAGGCATGGATGTTATTAAAGCCAATACATGGAAAGGGAACATACAATGCCACCTTCGAATGATAGAATGTAGCAAGTGGGGGAAACAAGTCCTTGCCACTTTTAAGCTTGTCGGATCTGCGTTACACTGGCGGGAGACAATAACCACACCAGAGCAGAGTGACACAATGACGATCAATGAGTTTTGGGCTTTGTTCGATCATGAGTACATTTCTCTCACAGTTCAAAGGGAGATGAGAAAGAATCTCCAGGATGTTGTGCAAGGAGAGGGATCTGTGGCGGAATATGTAGAGGAGTTTACACGGTTGGCGAGCTTTGTCCTGGATGAAGTGGCTCCAGAAGATAGGAAGATCTCAAAGTTTATGAGAGGTCTAAACTGGAGAATCCGGCAACAATTGCTGGGCAATCCAGCTTTACAAACTTTTGGTGAGGTTATGAATGCAGCCTCACCACATTGCCATGAGCATAGGTTATATACACCGGCTAGCAAGAAAGCTACCGTAGTGGGGCAAGTAGGAAAGCTGGGAGAATAGGGGATTGGAGGAAGAGCATTTCCCTCATCCCAACCTTCGGGTAGTAAACAGAAAGAGAGGGACCCTCGACAAGGGGTCTCCTCTAAGAGACAACATTTTGTAGGGTTTATTGCGGGTGGCAATAACATTAGGCACGGTAAGGGTGCCTCACAACATGTAGGTCGGGGTGGTTATGGAAGAAAAGGCCATCTGGGCCAAGGAACTTCCCAGTTTAGAAATAACGGGGGGGGGGGGGGGGAGGGTTGATGTCGAGAGGTTATGAAAGGATGGTGCTTCCTATGTAGGGAGGCATGTCTTTGAGATGGAGTGTCCTCGAGTGATTGGGGGAGTTTATCAAATTCAGGAGGCTATACTTCCTCCATCTTCATTAGAACCGCCCGCTATTAAGGGTAAGTTTTTATTTCAGAGGTACTTGAGTTATGTGTTATTCAATGCGGGTGTTACGCGCTCATTTATTTTATGAGTTCTTCTCAGACTAAAGATTCGATAAAATCTGCTGAGAGTATTTTTACTAATGTTGAGTTTTCTACGAGTGATGGTTCGCTCGATTCCTTATTTGTCAACATATAGGGATTTCTTGTGGTACTTTGTGCTCTGAGGCCGATTTACTCTTCCTTGACATGGTCGGGTATGATGTGATTGGTATGCCTTATCTCCACGACCGACATAGTTGAGTAGTAGTGTATAGGAGGGGTTTCTTGTTTGGATTCCGCTTTTGCAGGACGCTCCACGCGTGAACCTCAACGATGTTGGAAGTGGAGAGATGTTGTTCTTTCTTCTTTTAGTTGATTTCATTTTATTTTTTTTATTTTATTTTTGTGGGTGGAAAGGTTTAGCCGAGAATCACGTAGAAGACTGATTAATACCTATTAAAGTGCAAAATAGAAGCACTGTATACAGTTCTCTCCTCTGAACGATGTGAGGGAGACTGGGATGCGAAGTCGAATTAAGACTTCGGGTTATGGCTTGATAAAGGCTATTTAAAAAGGTATATATATGTTGTGGGGTATATAATTATAAGGATTTATGAAAAGTGAATGTTTGATTTATTAAATCTTCAGTTATTTAAATGGTAATGTATATAAGTAGAATATTTTAGGTCCCGAACATGTGTCTTAGACCTGTATATCTTGATGACCGACAACACGAGGTAGTAGTGTAACGGGAGGGTTCCTTGTTTGGATTTCGCTTCGGCGAGACGTCCCACGCACGAAACCGAGCAAACGTCGGGAGTTGAGAAAGGTCTTGGGCACTAGGGATATACTTAGTATTCTGTGTATACGACTTAGATAGGATATGGGTAGGTAGACCTTAGTATTGTTTTGACATAAGGCCTTTAGTATGTGACTTTAGTTTAGGAGGGTTGTCGGGAGTTGACCACGAACAGATTGTGTGTTAACTCTAAGAGGGATTGTTTCCTAGTAACGAGAAGTGGAGGATTTAGAGAGGTTTGGTAGATAAGGCCGAAGGAGTTGAGGCCTCTCATAGTTAAAATGTCACGCTGGAAACTCAGCTTTTGGAAAGAAAAGGGTGAATTGACTCTCACTCTTGAGCCCATGTTGTTAAGCTCGAGGGTGGATTCAATTGACAAGTCTCTGCCATAATGGGAAGTAATAATATTGAAGCATTGACCTATTGTTTATGCACCTCATAAGTTTAAACTTGTGAGAAGTATTATCCCATGTTTGAATTAAAATTCATCATGGGGGTGACCGCTGTATAGGTAAGGGAAGTGCTACTTCCTGGGCAGAATTTAGTCTTTCATGCGAGAAACATTTCATTGCAAGATGTCGTAGGAGAGACAGGGGTGGTTAAGACGACATAAAAAAGATGTTGATTTAGGGAACAGAACCCTACTCTATTGACTTTGAGGGTGGGGTGCATTTTCGTAAGAGAATTTTTGTCCCGAATGAGAAGGAATTAAAAAAAAGGCAGAAATGGTGTAATTTTACGATTCTAAGTTTACGGTGCATCAGGGTAACGACTTATGTGTCAAGTTGTGCATCGCCAGTATTAGTGGTCGGGCGAAAAGAGGTTGTTGGACTGCATGGGTTACCTTTGATTATAGTTTTGACTGAAATAAGATTTTCATTTCCCACTCTCGGCAAGTTTCCAAGAAGCTATGGGAATCGAATTGTGGTTAAGCACATCTTATCATCCTCTACAGATGGCCAGACCAAAAGGGTAAACCATATGTTGGAGGATATGCTCTTTATGTGCATGCTTGACTTTAAGAGTAGTCGGGAATGATGTCTCCCACTAGTTGAATACGCTTATAATGATTTGTATCGATTCACTATCGGGAGGGCACTTTATAAAGCCTTGTATGGTAGGTCTTGTGGATCTCCCACTTGTTGGTTAGAGGTGCGAGTTGATAAGTCTCTCGGACCTGGACTGATCCGAGGTACTTCTTTGAATGTTGAGCTCATTCGGAATAGCATTCGTATAACCAAGATCGACGAAAGAGTTATGTCGATGCGGGGAGAAGACATGTGGAGTTTGAGGTCGATGGACCAAGTGTTGGTGCGAGTATCGCCTATGAAGGGCATTAAGCATTTCGAGTAGAAGGAAAACTTACACCGCATTACATTGGACCTTTCCTATATATGATAAGGTGGGTCCGATAACCTAACAACTTGCTTTATCGAAACATTTGCAGCAAATTCATGGCGTGTTCCATATCTCTCCTGTATAGTAGTATAAGAGATGTGATGGTGCCCTTAGGCACATTTCTTTCGAAGTAGATGCAACTTGACGTTCTTATGAGATGTAGTCGGTTGCTATTTTAGAGCGTGGAGAGCGGCGATTGATATTACAGGTATTACCTTTTGTTATGTTGCAAGGTAGTCAGCACAGTGTCGAGGAATCGACATGGGATCGCGAGGATGACATGCGGGTAAAGTATCCGCATTTCTTCTTGCGAGGTATGCTTGAATTTTGGGGGCAAAATCCCCTCATAAGGGGGGGAGTATGTAACAACCCTCACTTTTGATAGCCTATTTTATATTCATTTATTGTGTGTAGTAATTGATTATAAAAAGATGGATGTTGAGTAAATATTAATTTAATATGTGAAAGGTTAATATTTACTGAAATGTTGTATGATTACCTGATGAGTAGGTAAAGATATCCATGTGGTGATTTATAGTGTCATAAGATATAAAATGACATTTTGGTTTAATATGAAACCGAAAGTAAAATGAGTTATAAAATTTCCAAATGATAATTTGGAGGGTGTAGTTAGTCCCGGTAGGTGCGACACAGTCAAAATAAGTGCCATATTGCATTTTGGTATCTTGGGCACTTTTGACTGGTTATAACTTAAATGTGCAGTTGCGATTTATTATATCGCGTATTGATCATTTAAGTGTACTTTTAGACTTAAGCCACATTTTAAGTCCCCCAACCCCATTTCTTTTCTTCCATTTTATAATTGATCCCTAGAGAGAGTAGAGAGAGGAAGAGAACTTTGGGAGAAAATGAGAAATTTGGAGATTCAAGCTTGGATCATTTCCTACACCAAATCAAATCTGCATTTGCATGATCAAGGAAAGTTTTCTACTTTCTACTATATTATTTAAGTTGATTAATTAGTATTGATAGTTGTGGTGGTTATGATGATTTAATTTAGTTAGGGTTTTGTTGGAATTTTTGGGTATTAACCCTTGAAAATTGATTTGGATAATAAATGTTGCAAATGATGGTAGTTAGGTGTATATATGGAGTTTTAGTTCCATTATATAAGCTTGGTTTGGTTGGTTTTGAAGATTGGGAGAAATTTGGAGTTTAGAACTCCATAGCCAAACTTGCCTCTTTCGCAGGGGCGAATCGATTCGGCCCCTAGGGCGAATCGATTCACATAGATGCAGAACTCCAGGTCTTGGTACCTGAATAGATTCGGGTTAAGGCCGAATCGATTCATATTTTGCAGATACTTGGGTTTGGTTTTCAAACTGATTCACTTTCAGAGCGAATCGATTCGCTGGGGCGAATCGATTCGGCCCCTAGGGCGAATCGATTGGGGTCCTGCAGTTTTTGGTCATTTTTCTTTTTAATTTTTGATCTTTTTCTTTACGTTTAGGACCTATGAACCTTCTTGAAGGAAGTAGACTTAGAGTCCTAGAGTATTAGTTGAGTTTGGTTGCCACCCTAGATTAAAATTAGGTCATCTAGGGTTTATTTCCCTGGGTGTTTAAAGAAATGTTAAGGCATTTCTTCTTTTATCAAACTTTTTGAAGTTAGGAAGTTAAATGCCCATGCTTGGATACTTAAGGGCTTATCAACATTATATGAACTTTGGGGACTTGTAGGATCATTTGGAAATTTAGTCGGGACTTGTAATTTGAGGAATATTAATGATGACATTCGATGGGAATTAGGTTCGCATAAAATGAACCCAAATGTTTAAAGATGATAGGTTCAACTAAAATGAACCCAAAATGTGTTATAGATGATGGGTTCAAATAAAATGAACCCGGTTGTTTAATAATGTTAGGTTCGAATAAAAAGAACCAATCACATGGATAATGGAAATGAAAATTGTTAATGAATATGATGATGAGATTAAAATGGTAAATGTCAATTTACTGATACACACCTCTCTAAATGACATCATAAGGGAAGTTCGTGCGCTTGGTGATGCCCTCTGGCTAATGAATGCAGGGTGGATATAGTCTTAGTCCATATACGGGGTTTTATATGTTTTCTACACTGGTGAGGGGATTTCGGGTGTGGTCCTGACTCCCCCGTAGGCATATGTCCGCTTCCCGACGTATCGCAATAGGTGCCCAGGTTGTCTTGTATAGATAGGCCCTGGAAGATGATGGTCATTTAGGGGCGCGCCCAGTGGGAAAACTCGGAGGGGCGGTCTTAGAATCGTTATATGTATGAGAATATAACTTTTCTGCATCAACTGGGACTTGATAGATATATATGCCATAAAGAGCATGGATACGTTCCATAAAGAGCACGGGATTGAGATATGTGCCATAAAGAGAACCTGATATTAATGGTATTCCTATTAAGGAATGGAAAGATAATTTACTATGGAAGTTAATAAATGGTTTTATTCCTATTGAGGAATATGAAAGATAATGGAAATTTGATAAATGAGGAAAGGTTTTAAATTTAAGTTATTTACTTTTCTTTCTCTTATCTAAATGACATTTTATTTCATCATTTAGTTAAATTGTCTTAAATTGTAATTTAGGCTTAACATGCTAGATAACATGCCATATTATCATCCTTATCATTCATGCATAACTATTCATTTCTATCATGCTTTTTTATTTCTTCTGGTGATCATATAGAACCCGGCCCTGACCGGTTTACTTTCCTTGTTGTGTATATGATTGTATCCGCTCAGGTGCTCCACCGCAAGGACGCCCGTTCTTATGTTCCCATTCTTTTGCTTTCGACGAGCTGTAAGATTTGTGGGTTATTACAGGACAATGTATTAGACGCTTTCATCTCTTGTGTTCTAGATATGATCGGGTCTTTTCATCGGGTGTGTGGCCCAAACATTTGTACTTGTTTAATGAATGTATTAAGTAAGATATATAAACTGTTGTACTTCGTTTGAATGTTGCTATGGATCGACATCTCATTCGTTCCTTTTGTATACATTCGTTTTAGTGTATTATATATATACTCTGTTGGAATTCCACTTGCTTATCGGATTGGGTTGTTTAAATTTAATTTTCTCAACTGCTTTTACATTTCTAAAATTTTGGCAACTCGTTTTCTGATTTATTGGGTGGTTTTCCCGTATACTCAGTTTATTTTTGTTGATGCGAAGGATGATATCCATCCATGATTCCTATTACGTTTGAGTATCAGGATGGCCACCCATTATCTCAGATCCTAGGTTGTCACAGGAAGCCTCTGGAACTTCGAAGAAAATGAATGGTCTTGATTAAGTCTCAACTAATCAAGGCAAATATGATGGGTAACAATACACCGCGGTTATAACGCCTCTGATTGGTTTAAACCAAAACACATGGATTAGGTAAAGATTCATGCAGTCCATAGTTTAAACAATCCAACGATTCATAATAAAAAAAATATGAATGTGAGGGCAAGGAAACACAAATCCAATTGTTGTGAGATTAACATGTGTAAGGCTTTGATGGTTTATAAAACGCGTGTTTTGAACTAACAGAAATACAAATTGTACCCACAAAATTATCAAGCGCTTTTGGTGTCTACCCAAGAAGGTTTTTAACATCTTAATAAAATTACAAATCAGCCCATAAACTTTGTTAAAGGCAATTTTAATTTTTAATTTTTTTTTTAAAAATCTTAGAAATTATTTAAAATATCCCAAAAATTATGGAAAAATTATTTTAAGGGGAATTAACTCACACACCCTCTTATTATGAAGAATGAAATCTCATATGCAACACATAAATGATCCTAGGTGTGGTGTTGGTGTTTATACCCTTGGACTATTATAGGAAGTCAAAATGAAGAGTCTGAAGGATTGTTGGTTTGAAAGGGGTATGACTCAATTTTGTCACTATTTCCAAACTAGATGAGCACCTATATAATATAGACTCAAGTGAGTCAAATATATAGGGTGCATCATAAATTTGGCCCTGAGGTAGGCTATTGTACCATATTTGGTCATCACCCGTTATGGTTCCTGAGAATACCCTACATCTCATCTCGTCGGGGACAACGTAAATGCCTATTGCTGCTTGATACTATTCCATGTGAATAACAGGGTCAGTTTTTCCATCATACTTGGGAGTAACCACAGGATCTTTGAACTTCGAAGGAGTAGGGAAATCCATAATAGCTTGAACAAAAGGAGACCCTCTCAAAAAACTTCGTTGCAAAGGGTTCTTCGCCTTCACCATGTCTCCTAACATATCTTCCAACCTCTATATTGAGCCTTTCCATGCATGATTACCCAAATCAAATTTATGCGATGCAGCTCGACTATTTTAACCACCTGTTTATATTGAGCTTTCCTCCTGAGAGGTTTTCTTGACATGGACAGATCGTCGGGCGCATGATCTAGATTGGGCTGAGGCCTCATGTTGGTCAGCTGGTCATCAAGTATGCCTCGACAATGCCTTAGGAACATTTTCATTCCTTTTGGGTCCGAGAAGATCAAAGGGCGATGCTCAACTCAGCCTTTCTAAGGCAGTCAACCTTTATGGAGGAAAATACTACTTATCATATGACTCAAAAGTCCTGAGGGAAGAACTTGCTCCTGGATGATAGGATGTATCTCCGAAAGTCCTGGAGTAGTTATGCCTCCCAATAGAAGAAATTTATCCTGGATGATATTACGTATATCTAGAAGTTCTGGAGTGGCTATGCCTACTGGTCCTTGGAGGTGGTGGTGGCATATTTCTATGAATAGATAAGGCAGGAGATCCGACCTGTAGTGTTCGAGCAAATTGCCTGATCGTATCTTGCATGGAATTCTGTCGTCTAGTGAGAGTAGCCAAGATTCTGATTAGATCATTATTTATTGGAGGATCAGATTCAATCGATGGATAGCCATCATTTCTAACAATGGACTCAGGAATGTTAGTCATCTTTGGGTAAGTGAATGAGAGTGAAAACATTTAGAAATATGTTCCCACAGAAGGCACCAATCTGTTGATGTAAAAAACTAGAGTAGGTCTAATCCTTTAATCATATATAAATATAAGTAAGACACAAGAGTTTTTAAAGTGGTTCGGCTATTTTGGAAAGCTTACGTCCACTATTCTTTTTATTTCCTTTGCCTTGGATGTTTTGAATGTCTTGAATGTATTGAATCTCTTTCCCTTGATGAAGGGATTACAATGTATTTATAGTCTCGTAGGGACATAAAGATATGGAATGTAAATGGATGAAAAGCCTTTATAAATTAGGAATTTACATAAGTTCACAATGTAAATGACTGTTGGCACTTTGCTGACCATGTTGGTCGGTCTTCTTATTATTGGTCGGTGAGTTTGTGTCTTGCGAACTAGAATTTTTTCCATATTGGATGAAACGTGTCTGTGTCTGATTGGTCCAAGAAAGTGGATAATTTTTTGTATAAGCAACCACGTTAATACTACTCCTACGAGCAAATATTTCAAACAAAAATTAAAATCTTGTGTGCCACTGCACTCCACCATACTTCTTCGCCTTTGGATTGTCTCCTTCTATTGTCCCATCACACTTCCTCTCTTACCCGAATCCTTACAGATGGATATTCGAAAGATCCCCTCTGACCCTCCCTTGCCGACTATGATAGGTGACTCAGAATTTGCACCACCGTTGTCTATGAAAGTGCTTAGGAAGACTACTACTCCCAAATAATTATCCTATTGTCATCTATCTAAACCATAATTATGGTGACTTCTATCACAATCACTATTCCCAAAATACTTTATGGATTTTTCCGAGCCACTTTTCCAGCATTCCTTCTAACGACCCTCACTGGTCATCTAATATTGTTCGGTGTACGAAGCCAACCAAACTCGCATATGGATCGCATCAACTATATTTAGTAGCAGGAAGATGTAAACGTGTATACGAAGAGTAATGCAACAACCCTATCATAGGGCTCTAAATCAAAGAAAACTAAGCTGAAACGCAATAAGACGCACAGATCCTTAGGACACTAGAACCTGATTCTCTGATAACATTTGTAGCACCCTGACTAATTAAATATCGAGTGATCAGTCCTTTATTAAATTAAAACTGATGTCTAATATGGTTCATTATTAACATCACTGCCGAAACGTTTTAATATTTACTAACCACCAAGTATTAAAAAAGATGATGTTAATTTTTTTATCTTTTTAAATTAACATGCAATAAAAAAATTATTTAAACATTCCCCATTCAATAATCAAACTCATAGAGAATAAAGTGACAGATTGAATAACTGTGACTGGAATAAACACTTCCAATTGAATTCCAGATACAATACTCTAAAATAAAATTATAGTACAATCCACGAAAAAATAAAGATGTAAATCCACTAGCTCTTAATAAGAATGGGAAAAATGCCCAACTGAAATAAGTCTCTCATAAGAAAGAAATGATAAGTGTGGAGGCGTCTACTATTAAGATCCTACAGCTTCCAAAATAGTGGCAGGATGTTAAATGATAGGAACTCCTAGGTCTGGCGTCCAAGTGGCTGGGCGCCTAATATGTTTTAAAAAAAAAATATAGGCTTGGAGAAAACGGGTCGGAGCCCAAGAAAGCATTTGAAAACTTTAGCAAGTGTTTAAAATGAAATATTAGGAGATACTAAATACATGTTAGGTCTACGTGCCCTCACTTGATATCCTCACCTATCAACTAATGTGCAAAGCTAACGAATATTTCTAACCCTATACTACCCTGCCTAACTGGTCCGAACCATAGCTATCTCTACACAAATTAACTCGTTGGGCCAACCACATTGCCCATATAATATATTATCGCATAACCCATATCATTTTGCCAATTATAACTTTCCCATTAAAGATTAAGTTTCCACATACTTATGTTATTTTAGATGTAACTATCTCTCTCATCTACTTAAGCACACAGAGTAGAATAATTCATAAGTATATATATGTATTACTCTCATTATATATATATATATGTATATATATATATATATATATATATATATATATATATATATATATATATATATATATATATATATATATATATATATATATAGACACACACACACACACACACACACATTAATACGACACCCATAGGTTGAGCTGCGGTGCATTCATACTCTGTTATCAAGTCTCGGTACATCACATACGAATAAAAGGACTAAAGGTTTAGAATCACTCTTGACGCATAAATACAGTTCACACAAGTTGGAAGCGAACATAGTTCTAGAACTTTGGAATACATACATATTTAATGAACCCAAATGACCGGTCACACCATTATTCACACAAATAGTGATCAACCCTAAGTTCTATGATCTAAATTACGAGCATAAAATCCCCCCAAATGGCTTATCATGATAAAACTGCCAACAACGTGAAACGTCCCATGATAGCAAGCAGTGTAGGTATGTTAATAACATATACTATCACAGTCAACATAATATACATATGCACTCTTCCTATGCATACACAAAGTATAATTTATGTTTATCCCATAAATTAATAATTCACATTTTATTCCAATTTTCCATTATTCCTAACATCTCTTGTTAACCGGAAGGATATAAAAAAATAAATAAATTATTTATGTAGCTACCCTCAACCCGTACTTACTGTTCCAAAACCCAAAATCATTATAACAAGCCCGAATTAGATTTGAATTCCCAATAATCCTTTTTCTCGATAAAGTTACATTCTGTCCATACATATAAAACGATGATTTGAGGCTTTTATGATAAGCTTTTGAAAAAACATAAAACTACAAAATTGTTTAGAACATGATTTTATACACGAACACTAGAGAACACCACCAATTTCCACTTAAAATAGTCCTCATATTATCATATGATGTTCGTTATTTTTCTAAAATAATTTTACATGCCTTTGACTTTCAGATTCGTATGAGTTCACTTCATTTCTAGTTAGATAGTTGAATCTCCAATTTAATCACATGCTTTTCTCACATTTCAACATCATTAAAAAACTATATAATCCTAATCACAGGTTCTATAATACCAAATGATGTAATCTCAAATCAAAACCTTATAAACCTGGGTTTTTATCCAAAAATCCTATAATCTAGCATGTATTTAAGCAAACTCATAATTATGCAACTTTAAACAACTTTCCTCTTAGGATGATTCTAAATTTTCTTTAGAGAAAATGATGTTAGTTACTCCTCCCCATTCTTCCTAAATTTCGGCGATGTATGGTGGTGGTGCAAGGTGGCTCCAGGTGTTGCTCGTCCTCTAACACCCTTCACCTTCTTGAGAATCTCTTCACTTTCTGGTAAAAGATCTCACACTTTCTCTCTTTTGATTTTCTCTTACTTTGATTTACCAATTCCCCATTTTATTATCCAAATAGTTGGTTTTAAAGTAGCTAATCTCGTATCTCTTCATAGGTTGGAAATCCGAGGTCAAAAATTAACTTTTCACTTGTCGGGTCGACCCAGAAATGACCCGAGACCCTATACATATGCCTGAATATAGTTTTTCGAGTATTAAGACCCTTTCGGAGACTTTGGGGCATTCTAAATGACCATTTAAATTTTCTAAAATACACTTGTTTTTTATTTCCCGAAATTAAGTCTCGACATGACTAACACACGCATCCCGACTAAATTTATCGTAACTGTCGTATTTTTCACTCACAATAATCATAATACTTTATTATTAATTTATTACTCAGTCAATAAGTAATATTTAATATAAATAAATATTAACCATTGTTTCGCTAATCAATATTTATTTTAATCAGGACTAATATCCCAATTTAATTTAATTAATCCTAATTAATCCCAATATAAAATTCATTACAATTACGGAGTGTTACAGCTAGATTGAATCTCATTCAAACGATATCTCTATCTTGTTTGAATGAAATCACTAAATCGTTCGAATCACCAACCACCTTAAGTTTTGTATAAATACATGTTTCGTACTGAGAATGTTTAAGACTTTTTACTGAACATATTCTGCATATCTTTTGCAAAAATTCTTCACTTTTTGTGTTGAAAAATACTTATTTAATTCACAACAAAATATCCTGCAGTATTATTCTTGTGAATTAGTTTAGAACCCTAGAGAGTTTAGTATTTATTGCATACACCTTTGTGTAGAGGATCTCCATTGCTGACTTGTGATACCTGCGGGGATTCACTGAAGATGAAGGGTGAGGCTGATGGAGGATTGTGGTCATGTGATTCTTACGAGGATCATAGTTGTTCATTAAGGATTTTTGAAGATTAGCGCATTATTCTTATGACGGTTATCAATTAGTCTGTAAGTTGACTGCTTTATAAATTTCTAAGTGAATGAAGGTTTTTCTCTTTAATTTTTTTCCTAAATCGTGGCCTTGTCGTTTTTGCTTGTTTGATTTATCTTTTTTATCACTATAGATGCATGATTAGGATAAAAAGATAAAATCTGTTTAAAATTGGCTTCCACATATGAAATTGGTATTTCTATTTTTGTTTGAAACCACTTGGGATTATTTTTCTTTTTTAAATTGGTATTAAAGCTTTTAGCTCGTGTTTTTACCTTTTACAAATTGGTATCTGAGCAGGTTGCAGTAAGTTATTCTGTTTGATCTTGTTTATCTGTTGTTTGGCTGGTTGTTTTTTCATCTCCCCCGTGCTTATTTTATCTCTCTCGATGGATTTTCATTTTCATTTGAAATTTGTCGAAAGAATTAAAATTCTTGAAAATAATTTGAAACTTTTGCATACAGTTGAAAATCAAAGATAAATCATTTGTGAGAAGTTTGCTGCCCTGCACCATGACTTTATGATTCTAAAAGCGTCCAAAATGAGATTGATGATAGAGTCCTTATTTTAGAAAAATAATTAGAGGACTTGAAAAATTCTAGGGTTTGTATTTGGGCCAATGAGGATAAAAATGTTTTAATTAATAATTTTAAGGCACGTGAGAAGACTCTTAGGGATAAATATTCTTTCATTAAGGGGGAGAGAGATAACCTTCTAGGACGTATTGAAAATATGAAGGAGTCCCTAAAATTGTAAGTCTGATTCTTTTCTCGAGTCTAAAATTTTGAAGTTAAAAGATGATTTAAATGACTGGAGTAGTGTTGATAGTGATGGTAATGGCTCGTCTTATTTGAGTGTTAAAACCAAGACCATTGTTTGTTTTAGATGGTCAACCTAATCCAATGACATTAGAAAAGGTTAATCCATAGGTAACATTCCTCACATTTTCATATGTTCACATTTTGGTAGGAAAGGTCACATTAGGAATTATTATTTTGATCTTGGAATAGGTCCTAGGAAGTTTAAGGATATTGTCCCGTCGGTTACCAAAATCCCTCGAGTTAGGTACACACCTCTTTGGGTTAGGAAATCCATTTTGGAGACGCTAAATTTTAAATTAGTTGATTCTTACATGCTTGCACATGATGCTTCACATGATACTTCTTATGGATGAGTGATTGCATGATTTTTTTTATCATACTCTAGTTGTGCTTCATGATATATGTTTGCTAGTGTTATGACATGTGTAATTTTTGAATTATATTTTTTTATTGAGTCATATTAATAAATATAAAAATATTTTTTGTTTTATATATGTTTTGAAAATACAAAAAGATTTTTTTTTTGAAAAATTCAAAAAGATTTTCGGTTCATTATGTATTTTAGTTTTACACATTTGTTGTGGCATATTGGTGTTTTTGAATCCAATTCACTATGAAATTTGCATATGGAGAGGACAATTTTTTATGACTTTAGATGCTTATATTGATCTTAACCATGTTTATGGAGTGGTTTCGAACTTGATTTTCTTTATGGATCCGACTTTGTATATGCCTCCACACACACATGCACGAGCTCATTGAATTTTGACTTCATGATGTATATTTGAGCTTAGTGAGATTCTCTCCTATCAATTTTGTCATTACATGTTTAATTGAGTATAGAGGATTTGTGCATGAAAGAACCGTTACCCGTGAGGATTTGTTTAATATTGAAAAAAATGATGAGTGTACACGAGAAAAGGATGAGAGAGGCAAGTGAACTCGTCTTATAATCCACCATTTTAAAAGACCCCCCCACCCACAAAAAAAAACAATTAAGGCAATAAAAAGAATAATATGCCAAAAGGGGCCAAATAGTTTAGTTTGATATGATCATTCAAAAGAAAATAATAGAATAGAAAAATATGATCACGTTTTGAGGGTGTTTGGATGGAAATAATCATCGGGTTTGCACAAAGACAATGAATCCTAGTTATGCGTATTTTACCATGACGCTATTGATTTGTAGAATCATTAATATTCAAGGCTTGTGTTCATTGTGCTTGTTTTATTCATTAAGTTCAACTTTATTTGTCACTTGAGGCTAAAGCTTGCTGTCAATTAGAACTTCTTGAACATATTCGAGTATTTGGGTTATAATTCTTTTGTTATTAGTTCACACCCATTCATTCCATCCCACATGTTTGTACATATCGATAATATGCTAGTGTGTAAATTTTTTATATTTTATGGTCGTTTATACCTATATATGTGTTCCGAATTTTCTTTGATATATTTTGCATACATTATATATGTTATTGCATGTTGTATTTGTTAAATTTGTTTTTTTGAGAAAAAATGATTTTTTTTAAATAGTTGGTGTTTGTTTGCCTTTGAGATGATCATTACACATGCTTGATTTATATCTATTTGTGATGATATCTATTCTTCTACGTGATGCTTTGATTTCATGTTTATGCTTCTACTTTTTAGTCTACTTGTCTATTTCGGATAAAAACCAAGGGGGAGAGAAAATTAAAATGAGTTATGATGAGCTTGATTTATTGGGAGTATTATTTATGAGTTTTACTTTGTTTCAAACTTGTTGCGTCACGAGGGTATATGTTTTTTGTCTCATATGTGTAGGTAGTTAAAGCAGAATTCAAGACACATGGATGAAGTCAAAGTTTGTTTAGGAAGAAGAAGAAGTTTGAAGACAAAGATACTTATGCCATTCCATTCTAAGGTTGAGAAGGTTGTTAGTAATTTTGCCATAGAATATTTTGATTTTAATTTGGTGCTTGATAATATTGGTTTGTTTTTTATTGGAATAGGCAAAGGGGGATATTTATAAGAAAAAATTGTCTAGCATTGTTCAGAGCATAGTTTTAGACTAGTTTGGCATATCCCGTTACGAATCATCACACACCGTCAAGAGGAACCGAACCCAAGCATCTCCAAGTTTGAAGACTTTCTGAAAACCTATGAGGTATAAAACGATTTAGAGTTTGAATGAATTTATAGAATTATATTTTGGGATGTTTGTTTTTTATAAAAAATGAACAGGACCTTTTATTCCGAGAAGGAAAAATATTTTCTATTTTCATAAGCAGTTAATTTTTTGAAAATATGTTTTTTGAGATACCTGTAGGAAAAGTTTCAACATCTTTAATTTTTTATTTATGTCATTCAAATGACATGTTGAGGTCGTTCGATCCTTTGTTTCAAACGAGGCTTCAAACGAAGCTTACTATTTTAGGTTTGCTGAGGTCGTTACAAGCAGGATTGAATCTCGTTCAAACGAGATCTCTATCTTGTTCAAATGACACCAGTAACTCATTCAAACGACCAACCACCTTATGTTTTGTATAAATATCTATTTCATAATCAGAACATTTAAGTCTTTTCACAAAACGTTTCTTCATATCTTTTGTAAAAGTTCTTCCCTTTTTTTGTTTAAAAACACTTGTTTAATTCACAAAAAATATCCAGTAATATTGTTCTCGTGAATTAGTTCAGAAATCTAGAAAGTTTTATATCTATTGCATACATTTTGGTGGAGAGAATGTCCATTGCTGACTTATGATACTTGCGGGGATTCACTACTGAAGATGAAGGCTAAGGTTGATGGAAGACTGCGGTCATGTGATTCTTATAAGGATCATAATTGTTCAGTAGAGATTTTTGAAGATTGGTGCATTATGATTGTGGCGGTTATCAAGTAGTCTATGAGTCAACTGTCTTATAAATTTCTATGTGAATAAATGGTTTTTCCTTTGGGGATTTTTCCTAAATCTTGGCCTTATCGTATTTGTTTATTTGATTTATTTGTTTTATCACCATAGATTCATAATTAGGATAAAAAGATAAAATCTATTTAAAATTGGCTTCCACAATTAAAATTGGCATTGTTGTTTTTATTTGAACCCACTTAGGATTATTTTTCTTTTACAAATTAGTATCAGAGATTTTAGCTCGGGATTTTACTCTTTACAATATTTATAATAAAAAAAGAACATATTTGGGTTCATTATTTAGAAGTTGAAAGCTAGGGTGTTGGATGGGTATAGTTAGGCTGACTAGGACGCTTCACGAGCTGAAGAGGGATTTATCTGCAGGGATGTTATTTTCAGAAAGTTCGGATAAATAAGCCTTGGTGTGGATCTTGAAGAGTCCCATTACCAGTGTATAAAAGCCAAACGATTCATTGATGTCAGTGATTTTAGTGTTTTTCGTACTTTTAACGTTTAGAGAGCTTGAATTGGCAAACTTAATGGCTAAGGGTTTCAACTCATGCTATGGGACTTCAGACCAAGTAATCCTATATTCAAAATATATCATACCCTGATTTCATCTTCTTTTCAGTAACATCATACCATAGCTCAACGAAACCACAAAAGGGGAAGTATTCACATTCGTTAACAAAATTACCATTTAGTAAATCACCTCTTTTATCTTTAATACTCTCTTCTGGGATGGCTGACGAACATCCACAGCTCGATTATAGATGGCTGATATCATAGTCCACACATAGGGAAGGCTTCTTTTAGAATTATTATCTTAAGGATTCCTTATTGGCGATGGCCATACCCATTCTGAGAATAAAATGCATGTTCTGAAACATCTTGATTAGATTAACATTACCATGCGATATATGCTTTAGGAACACTTTGTCTTTAATATTTTACCATATCTAGAAAGGAAATGAATCAATCTTGAAGCCTAATAGGAACATATCATTAGCACGGTGTTGTATTTCTAAGACAAGGTCACCCATACGAATGCCATTAGAGTTGTCATCATCTCTTATGGTAGCTATGACTTGATTATTGGTGAATAAATTTAGCTTTTAATGTAGGGAAGTTTCTACTCCCCTGATATTATGGAGCCATGGTTACCGAAGGAGAAAGTTGAAGTAAGTGCGTAGATCGATGGCTTGAAATTCTGTTAAAGGACATATTAGTCCAACCTCGGATGTGAGGGATATTGAACCCATACATTCCCATCTGGTATCATCATAGGAACGCACGATGAGGAAATGTAGGAGTTAAGTCACTAACTTATAATCCCAAACATTTAACACTTCTTAGTGGCCAAACATTAAAAGAAGAATTGTTATCTGCCAGCACCACGACGGAGAATGTAGGCGTGAGGCCACTAACCTGTAATCCCAAACAATTAAGAGTTATTAATGGCCAAACATTCAAAGAAGAACCACTATCTACAAGAATCGATGGAACTTTATTCTCCATGAATTCCCTTGAGATATTAAGAGCATAGCTATGATCTGATCTGAACTTAGGAATCTCCGTGTTGGAGAAGGAGATAAGTCTGATATAAGTAATATTTCTAATTATATGAATTGCCACTTTGGGGGAGGTAGAGGGAGAAATGAAAGGTCCGGTGAGAAGCTTGATTAGGTCATTAATGTTTTAATGCACCGACTTGGATGTATGAGTTACCCGTAGTCAACCCGATCCAACCCGAGCATTAGGTGTGAAGCGCAATTAAACAACCTATAAAATGTTGCTTGTATAATTTTATTTTAATTAACATTTCACTTATTTAGCATGCCATTCCAGTTTCGAAATAAACTACATGAGGGACCCATAGGGAGCACCCCTAAGTCCCAGTATACAAAGCTACTAACCTAAATAAAATAAAGTACTTGCTTGTATTGCACTCTCAAAATACGAAACCGATCCCTACATGCCATAACAAAGCGAGGGTGTGAGCCAATGCTCAATCGAAAATATACAAATTCTATAAATAATCGAATGACATAAAGGAGACTCGACACATTATGCCTACGTGTACATGCCACTACATAGTATACATACATATACATACATATTTCCAAAATGCGTGAAATAGTTTTACTTCCGAAAACCTTATTATCTCGATTAATTTACCTTAATCTTATAAAAGACTTCCTTTTTACTCATTTACATTTCTCTCTTTATTTAATACACACGATTCAACTATTTAAAAAACTACATTTGATTTCTTCGAAAACATTCCCTTACCGGAATCACCCCTTTTTATTCTATAAGACACACTTTAGTATTTTTGTTGAAACACACCCCTCAACACACGCGACATCGTGTTATAAAATACTCATTTAATTTTGTAGAACCTTTTGCAACACATTCTTGTGTTAATTATGCGTTTAACCGCTTAGGTTGGTTATTCACCCATTTACCCACTTACTTTACCCTTTTCCTTTACTTTATGGACATTAATCGATTTCATTTTTACTTGTCATATTTAACCTTTATCGAAACAATTATAATTCCTTCAAGTTAGTTTGTATTGACACATTTTATGACACAACCAATTTCTTGACATGTTCCTCATTCCTTTATCTTTTCTAGAAATCTTCCAATACCGCATACTTTAACCGGCTCCACACCACCGGTTATGCGCACTATATTCTCTGTCTAGTAGTTTGGAAATTTTCACCCTAGGGCTCCAGGCCCTTCTTTCTTATCTCGGTGTCATCCAAATTCCTTTTAATGTGTTTTAACATTTCACAAATGACCACATTACTTCTATAATGCCCTGACTCGAATTTATGGATTACCCGTGAGTCAACCCGGTCCGACGCAAGCGTTAGGTGTGAATTGCACTGTAACATCCTAAGTAATGTTGGTAGTCCAGTTTTATTTAAATTAACATTTCACTTGTTAGCATGCAATTACAATTTTGAGATGAACTACGTGAGGGACCCATGGAGAGCACCCTGGAGTCCAAGTAAACATAGATAATAACGTAAACATAAATGAAATATACTTGCTTGTATAATGCTCTCAAAATATGAAGCTTCTCCTAACCTACTGTATTGAAGTGGGGATGTGAGCCTATGCCTAGTGGGATTTATATAAGAAGTGTAGAAACGAACGACAGAAAGGAATACTCACACACTACAACCACATGCATGCGAATATATATATATATATATTCGTATGCCTTTGAAAAATACAAATTCCAATGAATTAATCAAGTTATTTTCAAAAACCTTAATTGCCCAGATTAATTGACCTTAATATTATTTAAGGTTTTCTTTAATCATACTTAGCATCATCACTTTGTTTAACGCACCCGATTCAACACTTTAAACTTTTCCACTTAATTTATTAAAATCATTCCTTTACCATAATTTAGTCTTTTATTCATTCCAACACTCTTTAGTATTTTCATTGAAAATCACCATTTCATAACACGGAATCCCCATGTTAGAAAATAATTATTTAATCTTTGAAAATCCTTTTCAAAACACATTCTTTTAACCATTTAGGTTCCTTAACCACCCATTTATTTACTCCCTTTAACCTATTCATTTCTTTATGAACACTAATAGATTTACGCATTTACTTGCCAATTTTACCTTTACCGGAACATTTATTACATACATTCAAGTTAGGTTGTATTAACATATTTTTACGACAAAACCCATTTATTGATATGTTCCACATTTTCTTTATCTTTTCTTGAATATTTTAATATCACATACTTATATAGGCTCCACATCAATGGCTATCCGCACCATATGCTCTGGCCAGTGATTTAGGGCTCCGAGTCCTTATTGATTCATTCTAGTGTTATTAGAGTTTCCTTTAATGTTTTTTAACATTTTATAAATGTTCACATTATTTTATTTTTCTTACTTTTACCCGACCAAACCAAAATTTGGACTTAACCGTTCGTTTTTCCAATAATATTTGGAAAATTGTTTCTTTTCTTCTTTAAGTCCTTTACCCATACACACGTGATTTATACTAAAATCATTCACGCTTTCAGGACTTAAACTCATTTTCACATAAATTACTATAAAGACCTTATTTAGCATTTTTATACCCTAAAAATGTTTCACTTAGTAAATTACGAATTTGCCCCTTTTATTTGTCAAAATTTGCAGTTTAGTCCTTTAACAAGTGTCATTTCTTAAATGGTTATTAAGTTTCTAACTTAACATTTTAAAACACTTTAGCCATTTTAACACTTGTTTAATATCACACTTTTGCCTAATTTCGCACTTGTCACTTTAACCCTTTTAACACATGGATAACACTCTTTACATTTAAATCCCCAAATTTTCGTTTGTTTTATTTCATGCTTAAACCCAACAAGAATTTCTTTAAACTTGCTCACATATTTATTGTCAAAATACTACAAGTTTATATGCATATAAAATGGAATTTACGCACTAAAATCCTACTAAGTGGATTAAACATACATTTCAAGTAACGAAGACATTTTATCAATTCCTTTAAACCTGACAATGCCCATTTATCAATAAAGTCTCCATTTTGCAAGAAACTTAAAAATATTTATTTCATAAATATTTTTACAACATTAACATCACACCACATTTTTATTCCATAAAAATTTCCATGATTTCTTTTAGCTAGAAATAGATGAGAATAATGGTTCTTTACATATTTATTCCATAAAAATGTCCATTATTTCTTTTTAGTAGGAATACACTGAAATAATGTTTCTTTACATTTTTATTCCATAAAATGTCCATTATTTTTTTCTACTAGTACTACACTAAAACAATGTTTTTTACATTTTCATCCCATAAAAATGCTCATTATTACTTTTACTAGAAAATACACAAAAATGATATTTTCTTACATTAATATCCCATAAAAATGTTTATTGTTTCTTTTAGTAGAGAATACATTAAAATCGCATTATTTCACATTTTTATTCCATAAAAATGTTTATTGTTTCCTTAAGTGGAAAATACACTGAAATATAATCAGGTGGCATTTTTATTCCATAATATGTCTATTATTAATTTCACTAGAAATCCATTATGATTTTCATAATGACACTACTCTTAACATTCAAACAAGATAAAGACTATAATATACACCAAATAGAGTGTTAGATATAGAGTAGGTTAACCCACCTCCAATGAAGTCTAAATTAGTGAAAGGCATGAAAGATCAAGGGAGATGACAACCCCCCCAACTCCTAAGTTGGCCTTAATGGGGTTGTGATCTCTAAGTTTGTCTCCAATAAGCACCATTAAAACCCTCTACCAAAACCTCGATAATATATTCCTCTTCTTCTAAGATTTCCTCATCAAATACCCTCAAAACCTCCAGCAACAACATCTTAAATCTCATGGATTTTATTTAAATAGTGGGGAAAATGGCTATGTTATGGTGTGAGTGTGTTTGTTAGAAAATGGCGGAAGACTATGGAGGTGGGAGGGAACTGTGAGCTCTTAGGAACCTATAGTTATAGATACTGGACATAATTTGCTTTCCCATTCATGATCCCCTATCTCTTATTTATCATTCAACCACAAACCCTAAAATCATCTAATATAACATCTGATAAATCCCAACCCATCCATTAAGCTTCAAAAGCTTGACATGAGGCATGATCGATGACATAAGAAATGACAAAACTTTGGCGAGTCTTCTTTGGTGGTACCATGGTACTAGTTTATATCCTTTATATAAGATACTCCCCTAAATTCATAAGTTAAATATTGTTAATAACTAAGCTCGTCAGATCGCCAATGCCCAAGACTGAATTGAAAGTAATTTTACCACCACGTAGATGACGATACAACAAGGGAACTGACTCCGTCATGGTGATTCGAATGACAAGTTGAGTCATTCTAATGATAGGGTTGCTCCTTATTTAAAATGCAGAGATTTATGATTCATTAATCCATCCATCAAATTCTTTATCTCACACATGGGATACCAACCTCAACATAAATAAAAGAATGGTAGATTCATAGATAATACCCTTTATTTTTAATAATAATTCTCCTTCGTATACAATCCATAAAAATCCACAACTTAATATTTCTCTTAAATAATCAAATGTAGTACCCGAAATCCCTATAATCATAATTATTTTCTCCTCAAATAAAAAAACTCTATATATTATAAAATTCCCTCCTTAGGAAATTTCTTCCTCAAAATTCTTTGTTCATCACAATTTATAGCCCAGTCACCTACGACGAGTTTTAAATCCTAGGCATTCTCAATAATTATAGTCTAAACACAAAGATTCCACCTAAAATGATCACCGTTGTTAATTGAACCGCACAACCCCTAAGGTCTTATTTCTAGTTATCAAGTATGTCTAATCCTGTCTAGATAAACGAGACCTTGGGATGGTCGACACTCATTAAGTACCTCAAAATTACCAATGAACTTGTTAACATGTCTATGTTAGGATTGACAACTTACATTTTCTCAAAATATCTTGGATCCCACCTAGTCTAAGCTGATACAACCTCAACACTTCTTGTTACACATATCAATGACTTGTAATATAATCGCGTTATCACATAAAACTACTTGACCGCGATCTCTCATGAGATCCCTATGTCGACTTTAGGTCACCCGGAGTATCACTACACAAACATATAAAAGAGATCATATCTCCATCCCCTAAATCCCAGATTAAGTGCAAGAACATAATCTAATATTTTATCAGGTTCTGTTGTTCATAATATATGCGAGTTACATCCCCAGGACACACGGCTAAGTCGTAACTGGTTATATCGGTTAACTAAAAAATGTGTTAACCTAGAGAAATAAAGCAACATATAAAAACTATATGTAAGAGCGCGACAGAACGTGCACACAGGCTGGTGTAGAATAAAGGTGCATCTGAAGAAGAGTGCACTCACATACCGTAACAAATCAGACACAACTGGTCTAACCTGCATCACTACTGAGATTATGCATCGCTACACCCAAATCATAACTGATCAAAAACATTCCATTAATGGGATCAAGAAGACACAAGGAATGCAAGGAATCAGGCGACTGCCAAACCAAAGAAAATAATAAAATTCTGGTAATGAATCAAGATACACGAAGTACGAACATGAAACATACCCCTTAAAATCTATAACTCTTACCAGTATCTTGCTAGAGTCTTAGTATTACCACATACCATAGCTTGGACCATTAACCTTGACGGTTTATAACTATAAATCACCCATCCGTACTAGAAGAACAGGATACGAAACCAATACTTCGAAAAGATAAAATTCTAGGCTTACCTCCTTAGGACCAATTCTATATAACTATCACTGGTACAACCATCTCAGCCTAATAAAATTTCATTATTTTAACACTCATTGTTAGCCACTGATCTATCATACCTAGGCCTCCATAGTTGCAACACGCGATAACTAACCCCTATTTTTTAGAACACTCTCATCAAGTGAAACACAATGCTGACAAGTTTTCAAACATTGAACTCACTAGCCATTGCCTTGACTCTTTGTAATGTACTAAACGATCCCAAATCATAACCATTATAATGGCATCTCAAGCTTCCAAGCATTTCCCTTTCCTAATACCTAATGATTTTCCCCACTAGCGTCATTCCAAACCATACAGGTAAAGCACGCAGTGCTACATTCAGTATTGCACTCCATTCCGAATATTATCTCTAAAATAAGCATAAACATCATCATTTTTTTAGGTCTCCCAATTGCATAATCTAGCACTCATAATTTTTTTTACATTATCTTCGATGGTCATATTATGACACATGCTTACAAATAAAGACCGTTGTACTAACTCCAAATACTTCTATAAATCAACCTATTACAACATCAATGATTTACCATAATTATGTAAACATCAATACACTAATGATTCCCAATGCCTCATAGGCAATGATGTCAAACTCGAACATTTCTCTAAATAGCTGACGCGTCTATTACAAGAAACCACAAGTCATACCATGACCTGTGCTACACAACCTTGAGTTTATCACCATGAAATGGACATTACTACATAAACCTCAATGCAATAATAAATCCCAAGGTTTCGAAGAGAGATACCATCATCGTTGTAATGCATGGCACACAACCTCAGATTCACTATTACTAGGGAATGACTGCCACTTGTATTACTATCTAACTAGATAAACCTTAGCATACATCTCCAGCGAATTATCAATACTGATTTTTCAGGCCCATCCAAATTACTAACCCAAGGTCAGTTTTATTAACCACCTTAGTATTTATTTCCAAAGGGTATTTAATGCAACTCAAGTGCATTCCGAGAGTGCCGACCCATAGTTAAATTCACTAAAACACATCATATGATTCCTAATGAGTGTTCAACCACTAGAACTAAATTACCTTATGATGCAAACCTCCTACTACACGCTAATCTACAAATTAACACAACTACATATTTTGTATTGGTAGGATAAGGGACATGGGGTACTACCTATAAATATTAAGGTCTATGCCCATGAATGCCACAAGATATCCTATTTCTCAATGCCACACGATAGTCAGTAAACCATAAATTTATATCATCCAAATCTTGGTAGGACACCGGACGTTGGGTATTGACTAAGAGGAGGCTCACTCTAATGACGTCGCAAGGAGTACCATTCTAAAACATCAGAACACATTTACTTACTACTATGTTACCACGATTATCTAGTTTCAATTCTAAGTTACGTTAATCCTCAAGATTGTCTAAAACCATGTTATAGTCAAGGTACATAAATCGAGATACACCAAATCCAAGACCATAATCAATGGACCTAGTACTTCCTAACCATGGGATTAATAGTTATAAACACATTACCCCGTCACTTAATTTCAATTGGGGAATTCACAAGCTTTCCATCTAAGTCGCAATAAACACTACATGACGTTACTACTATTACGAAGGTTTCTTGGTAGGATACAAGATAGGAAGTATAAGATGTACACCCCCAGGAATACACTACCGGTGTCATTAAAGATCCTATTTATCAAATGTTGCATTATTTTTTCAATCACTACGCTGATGGGTTACCTAAGGTTTAGTCCCTTATCACTACAACTCATCATTTTCACTTACGTTATTTCTTGTCGTAATGGCCCGTAACTCTAATCAATGCTCATAAGGTGCATTCATCGGCTAACAACCACTAAGGCGCTCACCCACAAAGATAACATCCTATCAATTATCCATCAGTCATGATGTTACCCCAAGGATCAGATTCACCTAATCATAACATTGATATGGACTCCTCATGTGTCACATCCATGGCTACATATAATTTAAAATCACTATTTCACTTTGCATAATTATAACACTATAACCATCAATCATTACTGTTGATTATTCATAATTTGGTGATACTTTCCCGATGGGCAATATTTCATTCTATTAATATATCAAAAACTCTACGTCTACAAAGGCTGGAACACAAACACTTCATACTACGAATCGCGGTGTCACCACTTAGTGGTTTACATCACATGTAAATTATTACATACTAAATTAGAATTAAGGAAGCGATTTATAATGGTGAACTTGATCGTATGTCACTTGGAACTAACTTACTTGTCGTGCTAACATATTTGACCTTACCACAGAGGACACTAACTAAACCATCATCAGACTAGCATGACTAGCCCAAACCAACACCGACATCGAAAGATTCACTACCGACCTCACCACATCAATCCTAAAAGGAACCTTGAACCTATAGCTATGATACCATTTGTAATGCCCCGACCTGGATTTATGTGTTACCCGTGAGGCAACTCAGTCCGACCCGAGCGTTAGGTGTAAAGTGCAATAAAACTACCTAAGTAATGTTGATAGTCAAGTTTTATTTTAATTAGCATTTCACTTGTTAGCATTCGATTCCGATTTCGAGATGAACTACGTGAGGGACCCATGGGGAGCACCCTAGAGTCAAAGTAAATAGAGCTACTAATGTAAATATAAATGAAATATACTTACCTGTATAATGATCTCAAAATATGAAGCTTCTCCCAACCTTCTGTAATAAAGTGGGGATGTGAGTATATGCCTAGTGGGATTTATATATAGCAGTATAGAAACGAACGACATAAAGGAATACTCAAACGCTACAACCACATGCATGTGAAAATATGTATATATCTATATACGTATACCTTTGAAAAATACAAATTCCAATGCATTAATCAAGTTATTTTCGAAAACCTTAATTGCCCAGATTAATTGAGGTTAATTCTTATTTAAGGGTTTCCTTAATTTTACCAAGCATTATCACTTTGTTTAACTCACCCGATTCAACACTTGAAACCTTTCAACTTAATTTATTTAAACCATTCCTTTACCAAAATTTACCCTTTTTTTCTTTCCAATACCCATTAGTATTTTCATTGAAAATTGCCATTTCAACTCACACAATCCTCGTGTTAGAAAATAAATATTTAATCTTTGAAAATCCTTTTCACAACACATTCTTGTGTTAAGTATGGGTTTAATCATTTAGGTTGCTTAGCAACCCATTTATTTACGCCACCTAACCCTTTTAATTTCTTTATCGACAATAATAGATTTATGCATTTACCTGTCCACTTTACCTTTATCGGAACATTTATTGCATACATCAAATTAGGTTGTATTACCACATTTGTAAAAAAACTATGTGTGATAAGGATTTAAAATAAACTCGTAACTTCCAATTACAAACTTATTTAATTAGAGTCAATTTTAATCCAAATCAATCCAACCCCTAAACATGAAACTACGTGTGTGCGTGTGTCAAACCATCATAAACACAAATAAGCTAACTCACAGATTTCAAGAAAAATCCCCGAAGGGAAAAATATTTTATTTCACTATGTATTAAATCGTAATTTACAATCACAATGAAATGTGCAATAAGTTTACCTCAGCAAACCTACATAGACACGCATCCTAGAGTTAGACAGAACCACAGCTCCAATTCAGCCTAGGAATGCCCCACGATCACTCTTATTGAAACCGAGTCATCTTCAATCCAGTACTCCCCTCAAGATTACTTAGATCAGCAGTAGAGATCATCTCTACAAGAGAAACTTGACACAAGATGTGTTCTTGGGTTCCAAAATAATTCACACAGAATATTGGGATCTTGTTAATTGAAAACAAAAGGGATTAAAACCCTAAAAGTGAGAAGATAAAGAATTCTACAAAAGCAGTTTCGTCTCTATTCAAAATTGTAGGTCTTCTTCTTAAAATCGAAGTTGGAAAAACCTTTTTAAAGAAATTCTAAGGCGGCGCATCGCTAGAACGAGATAGCAGTGTCGCTGGAATGATGACACATGTCGTTCAAATGACTTTGCGAGACATAGGTATGTCGCTCGAACGAAGTCTTCTGTCGCTCGAACGAGAAAATTAAAAAATATTTTTTTTCCTTTCGCCAATAAATGTTCCGCCTTGAAACTTTGAAAAATATTTTTGATGAAAAACATAAAAACTCTGCTCCTACACTTAGAAAATATTAGATGAAAAATATTCCATCTCTCTAAGTGAATTATTAAGGAATGAAAACACAACCTTACCAAAGTTAAACTTGAGGAGGCTTAAATGTTGAAGAAAACTTGATATTCGGATCCATCTTCATGCATATGTAATCTTGAACATTCTTCAACGGTTGTAACGATATACAACATACTCAATTGATAATGGACATTTATAAAATTATGTCCTTACAAATCTCCCCTATGTCTATGCCGGTACAAGATAAAAAATATCCGAATTATCAAAACATAATGCCTATACAAATCTAATACCCTCATGAACCCCAAAAATTAAAAGGTACTCATTAGGGTGTGCAACCTAATGATCTTCGATTTTGTACCTACCCACATGAGACAAAGAAAATACCTTCATGACGCATCGAGTTTGAAATTAAATAAGAATTAAACAAATAATGATCAAATCTCCTCCATAATGCAAAATTCCCCCATAATTCATTTTCCCCCTTTTTATTTGTCCGAAATAGACAAGGAAACGAATAAACTAAAATAAACATGGAGTTGTCATCACAAAAATACATAGCAAACATGTATCAAACTACACTCATGCAAAGAGTAACTCAAAAGCTTCCACAAACTATTTTTTATTTTTCAATTTTTTTACACTAAGATGCAAAAATAATTTTATAAAAATCACACACCATGAATTTACACTAAGACAACCAAATCATGGAAATGGAATGAATGGGTGTGAACATATTCAATAGGAAAATCAATGCAATCAAAACATAACATATTTCCACGATGCATATGTCTAATCCTAATGAATGAATCTCAAAATAGTCCTTAGGTGTTTAAAGTGTTGAATTTTAATGACATCGACTCAATCCATCAACACATCGAAGTCAGGAATGATTCCCACACCAATAACGTCTAAAAATACAAAAGATTTTTCAAGACGCTGTCAGGACATGTAAACTCGTTTTTCATTTCTTCCTATCCAAACTCCCTCATTAATAATAATCATTATATTTTTCTTTTTGAGGTGGCCCCTTTTTGGAACATTTATCTTTTTATTGCCTTTAAAAATTTTCGTGTGGTTTTAAATGGTGGATTTCACGAAGATTTAATTTTTATACTTTCACAGCCCTTTCCCGTGAATCACTCATCATATTTTGTTGCAATTAAATTCCTCACGGTAAATGATTTTACATGCACTAATTTTATGGTCAAGTTTTATCACATATGGTTCCTTTTAAAGACAGAATTGAGATGACATCATTCCAACCGATATGTGATGAACAAGTACAATAATCAAAATAAATCCGTGCAAGTGTGCATTAAAGGAACTCATGAGTCAAACATGTAGGTAATAATACATTACATCTCAATGACTCCAAACATTGAAAAACACAAAATGAAATGATGATGCATATCAAAACACTATCCAATCATCACATGGATATGGAATGAAATTGCGACCCGATCATCGTAAATGTCCACCCACAAACAATGTAAAACAAAATACAAAACTCTTTGACTTTTTCAAAAAATTTATCAAAATAAAATCTTTTTGTATTTTTCTAAAAAAAATTAAAAATAAAAATCTAATACAAAAAAATACATACTTGCAATAGGCAAAATATTTCCTCATGCAAATCAACCTATGCTAGCAAACAAGTCGAAACCTCTTCCGTTAGTTACGGTGGATTTTCCAAAGGTAGTGACATCCTATGAAAAACCTCCATCAAATCATGTGAAATTTTGACAAGAATTTTACCTACTCCCTAATATGTGCAAAATCTCCCAAGTAATCATCCAGAGCATCAGATGTGGGTGCGTGTGTGTGAGCATGTGTAATAGGAAAACGTGACACACGACGTAACTTAATACAAAACTCTCTCGGGTGTCCTCTCTTCTTGTAGTGTGTGTAAAAATAAATAGGCCTAGGTACACCTCTCTCAAAATATCTCCTATGCATTCTCCTGTCAGGTACGGGACGCCTAGGTGGGTTGGATTGAGAGCCAAATGAATGAAACACTAAAGCAGGAACCGACTCGGGTGCAACATGTGAAGTTCACGCACCATCATGACTTATTCCTTGTCTCTCAAGATCACCCAAAATTGGATTGAAACCATATTTCCTTCCCTCTTAGAAGTATTCTGTAAAGTGATTTTAACCTCCAAGGCATGCTTAAGATCTCACTCTAATTGTGACACACGAGTTATAAGTTCACTCTTTTCTTGGCCTAAAGCTATCAACTGTTCATTCAAGGAAACCTTCACCTTCTCGAGTTGACTTGATTTCGCCTCAAACTCCCTCAAACTCTCAAACTCTGTCTCCAAATATTTCAACCTAAGACTTAACTCCTTATTCAATCTTTTAGTCTTCAAAGTCTCGGCATACAAATATCTAAATGTGATCTGGATCTCACTATCACCCTCACCAGCGCACTCACTCTCTCCATTGCTAGAAGAACTCAAATCATCCTCGGGGCCTCACATGCACCAGTATCCTCATCGTTGTGGGGGTAAACTGGGTGTGCTCACATGATTGGCAAAAAAGGCTACAAACTTTCCTTGTGAATACCCATCCCTTGAATCTTTCACATCATCCTCACTATCACTAAGGGTGATTGGCATAGAAACTTTCTTACCCTCTCTCCTAAGTCTAGTGGGACACTCAAACGCCTTAATCCCTTTACCCTCACACTCAAAACATGTTACTTTTTCTAAATCTCCCTCACCCTCTTTCTCTTTCTCACCGCTTTCTTTGGCCTTATCTTTCTTTTTCTCAAAAAAATTTTTATTGGAAGAATTTTGTTTTGAAAACTTGAGAAACTTTTTAAAAAATTTCGCAAGCATGGCCATATCAAAATCTGACTCGTCCTTAGACTCGGACTCACAAAAACTGACTTTCTTTTTCTTTTTAGACTAAGCTTTAAGTGCTATCCTTTTATCCTCAGGCTTGACAGTGTCAGGAAACATGTTAATCTCATATGTCTGGAGGTCTACAACTAACTCTTCTAATTTCAGACGATTCAAATTACCTAAGGTATTTAAAACAGTCACTTTAGGGATAAAACGTTTTGGCAACGATCTTAAAATATTTTTAACCACTCGTGCATCAGGTATAGGCTCACCAAGATTAAAACTCGTGTTGACAATGTCAGACAAACGTGCATAAAAGTCATCAAAACACTCAGTCTCAAGCATGGTAATCGTTTCAAATTGAGTAGATGAATTTTGAATTTTAGACTCTTTGATTACGTTAGTGCCTTCGTGGGTGAGTTGTAAAATATTCCATGTTTCTTTCGACATGGTGAGCATCATAATACATCGAAACTCGTTAGGGGTGATGTGTTCCAAAATTGCACTAAGCCCACGTGAATTAAAAGTGCTCCACCTAAACTCATCCTCAGTCCAGTCTGACACAAGTTTTAAATTCGTGACATTATTTGCGATGACAGTGGGAGGAATCCATCCTCTTTCAAAAATTAACCAAACTCTCTCATCGATTGCTTTTAAATGATATCTCATGCGGGCTTTCCAGTAAACATAATTACACCGGTCAAAAATTGCCAACCGATTATACAAGTTTTCACTTGGAAACATTGCGATAATTTAAAAAAAAAATATATGATTTTTCAAAAAAAAATCAATATCACACAATTTTGCAAAAAATATGAATACTTGGTAAATTTGAGTATCCTGCTCTGATACCAATTTGTAAAAAATAATGTGTGATAAAGATTTAAAATAAACTCGCAACTTCCAATTACAAACTTATTTAATTGGAGTCAATTTTAAACCAATTCAATCCGGCCCCTAAACACGCAACTATGTGCGTAAAACCATCACAAACACAAATATGCAAACTCACAAATTTTAGGAAAAATCCCCGAAGGGAAAAAACCCTTTATTTCACTATGAATTAAATCGCAATTTCAATCACAATAAAATCTGAAATAAGTTTACCTCTGTAAACCTACATAGACACGCAACCTAGAGTCATCCAGAACCGCAGCTCCAAATCAACCCAAGAATGCCCACAAGCACTCCCCATTGACATGCAGTCGTCTTCAGCCTGGTACTCCCCTCTAGATCACCTAGATCAGCAGTAGAGATCCTCTCTACAAGAGAAACTTGACACAATATGTGTTATTGGGTTCCAAAAAAATTCACACAAACTATTGGGATCTTTTGAATTGAAAACAAAAGGGATTAAAACCCTAAATGTGAGAAGACAAAGAATTCTACAAAAGAAGTTTCGTATCTGTTCAAAATTGCTAGTCTTCTGCATAAAATTAAAGTTGGAAAAGCCTTTTTATAGAAATTCTAAGGCGGTGAATCGCTCGAACGAGATAGCAGTGTCACTCGAACGATGACACATTTCGTTCAAACGACTTCGTGTGACATAGGGATGTCACTCGAACAAAGTCTTTTGTCGCTCGAATGAGAAAATTAAAAAATATTTTTTTTCTTTTCCTTTCGCCAATAAATATTTCGCCTTGAAACTTCAAAAAATATATTTGACGAAAAACATAAAAACTCCGCTCCTATAGTTAGAAAATATTTGATGAAAAATATCCCAACACTCTAAGTGAATTATTAAGGACTTAAAACACAACCTTACCAAAGTTAAACTTGCGGAGGTTTAAATGTTGAAGAAAGATTTATATCCGGATCCGTCTTCATGCATATGTAATCTTGAACATTCTTCGACGGTTGTTGCAGTGTACGGCATACTCAATTGATAACGAACATTTATAAAATTATGCCCTTATAACATTTTTACCACACCACCCATTTATTTATATGTTCCATATTTCCTTTATTTTTTCTTGAAATATTCTAGTACTGCATACTTGAACATAAGAACACACTATTTATGTGACTTACTTGAGTCTATATATAGGAGTTCTAACTAGTTTATATATCGATACAAAGTAGGTTATTTTTATGAGTTTCTCTATCTCTCAAAGGTTCAAGCAAGAATGAAGAAATCCAGTCCAATAATCATCAAGGTCACTTAAAGGAAAGTTAATTCAATCTTACAACCACTTTAGGACACTTACACTCCATATTATTAAGTTCCTATGTGCATATATTGTTTAAATCAATTTAACTATGTTTTTAAATCATTTTAATTCCCCTATAACATTTTTTAAAACATTTTAAATAATTTTTGGAATTATTAAAATTTGGGTTTAAAAAGTGTTAGGGATTATAAGTTGGATTTTATAAAATGTCTTTATTCATTAAAAGTTATGTTGGGTAGGATCTCAAAGCGATAGAGAATTCAGGGCCTAAATTTTGAATTTGTTTTAACACGCGTTTTATAGCCTATATCATTCGAACACATGTTGGCACCTTAACAGTTATTTTTGTGTCTTCAGTAAGACACATAGTTTGCATTCAATCTCAGCCCTTGGTTAAACCTTATCAACGATTTACATGTTTTTAGATTCAATCCATGTGCAACTAATTTTAACCAATTAGTATTAGTTATTTCCACCTCTTATATTGAACCGTTAGATTGGCATTCAACTGGTTAAAGTTAATCTCAGCCGTTGCATTGCCTCAGATGTTTGAGATTCTTCCTTAGCTTCTATATCAACCCATGTAGTCTCAGCCATTTGAGACTTTTGGCTTTCATCAAAACAGAGGGAAAAAAGATAGAGTGGAGAGAAGAAATAGAAGGGAGAAGAGCGAGAGAGAGTAGAAACCCTAATCTTCATAGCTCAACCTCTGAGTGTTTTTTGTTAATCCAAACATTAAAACATTCATAGTTTCATACACCAGAAAACCTAACCCTTGAGAGTTAGATCCATTTGGGGTTTCTGTGAGTTTGGTGTTATATTTATGAGACGTTTGAAGACCTCTTTAAGTCTTAGTTTCTCTCATAACTCATCTCTAAGAGAATCTTGAGTTTCACTGTTGAAACTTGAGTTTTTCTAAAAGAGAAAATCACACGTTTATATTTTTATTCTCTTTTGTATCTTTTATTATAGATCCTTTCTATTTCAAGTGATTTTGAAAAAGAAACTTCTATTTTTCAAGGTTAAATCAGATCTCTAGAGTGTTTGTGTTTCTAGCTTTACATTCAATGATTTATGAAATAACTATGTACAAAAATAAATAGAAACACATAGGACCTTGGCTAGTTTTAAAAGCAAGGTTTTTTCAGATCTAAGCTTGTGAAAGAAGTTATTTATCAAAATAATTTGAATCAGTATATGCATGTCATATAGAACCTCTTGATTTATAGGAATTTGTCTGTATAAATAATTTCAGAGGGTGAGTTGCATAAATCTTCATTTATTTCACATCACAAACACATTCTCACACACGAACACTTAGTCATAGTGGTTCTGTTTGAGAAACTTGGAAATTCAAAGAGTTGATGGAATTAGAAATCAAGGAAAAGATAAAGAAGAAACAAGGGAAGATCAGTTCTAGTCAGAAAACCTTTAGAGTGGAGTAGCTTATGTAGGTATACATTTGAACTTAGGTTTAGGATCTTTGTGTGTTTGGTTAAGTGTTATAACTTGATTCTTTGTTTTAGTGGATTTTTTGTTTGTGCCGTAGAGGGCACCGTAGATGTTTCTCTTGATTAAGGGTTTTAGTACGTTAAAGTTCCCGTGTTTATTAGTTTGAATGTTCCTAATTTCTTCTGTGATTGGTACTGCATTCTAGACTTAGTAGATTCTTTTTAATTTCCCAAACATAAGTTAATCAACTACCAAATCTGGACTACATATTCATAATTTTTTTAAACACATCTTATGTTATTATTCGAAAAGAGTTTTGTCCAAAAAGTTTATTCGTAGTTTACTCGACTTATAACATTTTGTTATTATTCTAGTAAATATTTTTTTCAAGTGGTATTAGAGAAAGTCCATCTTTTGTTATCCTGAAACTTTAGAAATTATTTTAGAAACTTCTTTCAAAAATTCTTAATATGGAAGAAGGATTTGAGAAGTTTGGTAACCTCTCCAGACCACCACTCTTTAATGGAAACAAATTTTCTTACTGAAAGTATGAATGGTTACTTTCATTCAAGGAATCCTTAGTAGTGAGGTCTGGGAAATGATTAAAAGAGGATACGAACATCCTAATAAGGCTATATCTGAAACTAATCCAACAAGGATTAAGAAACTTCTCAGTGAATTTACTGAGGAAGAAAAAAGGCATCTCTAGATAATAACAAAGGAAACAAAATGTCATCTTTATGTCCATTAATGAACACAAATTTGAAAGAATATCCATATGTTCGACTTCTAAAGAGGCATGGGACACTCTTGTCACTTCTCACGAAGGTGATGAAAGAGTTTAGCCCGGAAAAACTCAAATGCTTGTCCAGCAATAAAACAACCTGATAATGGATGACAATGAATCCTTTGATGATTTTTAGATTAGGTTAGCTTATATCTTTACAAAACTTCATGAAAATGGTATAAGTTATAGTAGAAAGGAAATTATTCAAAAGATTCTTAGTTCACTGCCTTCCAAATTTGACAATAAGAGATAATCCATTGAAGAAATGGACGACCCTAATATGACTCCCGAATTGCTTAGTAGTAAACTGAGGACTGTAGATTTGGAGTTAGACTTCAAGAAGCAACTGACCAGACAGAACAAGAAACCCACTAGTTATAATGTTGAGTTTTCATCTAAAATGTATGTTCCTAAAAAAATTTCTTTATACTTTGACACTGACTGTGCTGATGACTGTGATTTGGATGATCTTAAAAATTAAATAGCTCTTATTATCAAGAATTTCAAAAAGATTTTGAAATTCATAAGTGTTGCAGCCTCTAAACAAGGCAACTCAAATTATTAAGGAAATCAAAATCGCAGACGTTATGACAAAGACCATGTCAAACACTCACATGAAGATAAAAGGACCTGTGATAATAACCGACCTAAGACAAACCTGAAAGATGTGAAATGTCATAGATGTGGTAAAATGGGACATTATGATAATAAATGTCCAACTAATTTTAGCAATAATAACAAGGCTAATGTGTGTAAAACGTGGAAGAACTCTAGTAATTCTGATGAAGATGAAACAGAGTCAACCTAGAATGCCTGGTATTACATGTCTTTCTTTGCCAAGATTGTCTGTAATGATGATGATACATGCCTACCTACTCACGAATGTATGTTACCTGTTGATGTTGATGTTAATACTGTCCAAAAGAACCAAGTAATGTTTTAGGGGACATTTCACATGACACACTTAGCGAGTTTGATGATGATTTGCCTAATTTATATGCGTTATACACAAAAACGGTTAAGACGAGTGCTCGTCTAGAAAAAAATGATAAAATCATTAACTGAGCGTATCGATTTACTTAACGAGACCATTAGGAAGAATACTTGAAGATTATACTGCCTAGTGTATTGCCTATGAGACTGAGATTCAAAAATTTGGCTTAAAATAAAAAAAATTGTCTAAGAAAAATCAAGAGTTTGAACAAAAATATAAGGGAACCCTTATTGAACTAGAAGAGTATAAGCAAAAGGTCTTAAATGTGTTTAAAAATGTCAACACTTTGAAACCCAGGCTAAATATTACGAGGAAATTATTGTTGGAAGAAAATTTGACACTGAAGATAAGTCTGGCCTGGGTTTTTGAGAATAGTGCACACCAGTAAGATCAAAGTTTCTCCAGAAAATGTTACTTTTATCAAACAAGGACAAACTTATAAAACTGTTTAAAAAGTGGAATTTAGTCTTAATGTCTCTTAAGCAAAACATGATTAGTACAATCAACAACCTAATTCAAATGGTCATGCCAAATACGTTTGTCCGCCCATTAAAGACCAAAGACAAAAACTCAAGAACAATGACAATTAGATGACTATACCAAACAGAGCCAAGACCATCTTTAAAGTCTTTAGTAATAAAGTCAAGACCAACACCCATCAGTAATGTTCTTACTGCAATGTTTTTGCCACACTCTTGAAGAGTGTTTTCAAAAAAGGATGTACACAACCACCTACCTTAACTTTAACAATTCTAGAAAAGGAAGAAATACTTATGTTCTACCTAGACAGGCCATTAAAACTCTATCTATAAAAAAAAGGAGGGTCTAAGACTAAGAAAAACCCATTTAGAAAGACCTAACAAACCTTTTCTAAATCAAAAGGCCACAAAAGGATTAAAACTCAGCCTATTTGGATTAGAAAAGATGATCTATTACCCCAGCTCAAGTGCAAAATTGTCATTTCTGCTTTAAAGGAACAACACACTTCAACTAGATGATATTTAGACTTCAGATGTTCTAAACATATGATCGGGGATGAAGCCAAATTGAAAAATAAGACAGACTTCTTAAGAGGTAGTGTCATGTTTGGAAATGGTGTTTCATCTTAGATCATAGGTAAGGGAAAATTGAGTGAGAATGGTCTTCCTGATCTAAATGATGTTCTCCTAGTTAAAGGCATTAAAGCTAATCTCTTAAGTATATCTCAATTCTATGATTCCAATCATACCGTTACTTTTTCAAAAGAAGATTGCAAAATTATTGATGAAAAAGGGAACTGTATATTGACAGGAAATAGAACTCAGGAACACTCAGTAATTCCTAAGTCTTCATCTTGCCATGTTGCCCGATAAGAGGATTATGATCTTTGGCACAATAGATTGGGATAAACAAATTTTGATAATCTTAGAAGATTAAGCTCCCAAGAAATAGTTAGAGGTTTACCCAAAATCAAAAATTCTTTCAATCTAGTATGTGGATCATGTCAGGAAGGGAAAATAATTAAATGCCCTCATAAGAAAGTTAAGGATGTCTTGACCACAAAACCTTTAGAGCTTATCTATATGGATTTCATGGGTACCCCAAGGATTGTTAGTTTCTGTGGAAATAGTTATATCCTAGTTATAGTAGATGACTATACGCGATATACTTGGGTTGCATTTATGAAACAAAAATCAGATACCTTCGATGAATTCTTAAAAATCCTTTTGAAAATAGAGAATGAGAAGGATGCCCAAGTATGTCATATTAGGAGTGATAGAGCTAGAGAATTTAAAGACTCTGGTGTTACTGAATATTGCATAGCCAATGGCTATAAACAAGAGTTTAGTGCTCCCAAAACACCCCAGCAAAATGGTATCGATGAACGTAAAAATAGAAATTTACAAGAGATGGCTAGGGTTATGCTACACGCTAAAAGTCTTCCTAGATATTTTTGGGTAGAAGCCGTTCAAATCGTATGTAATATCATTAATCATGTATACGTTAGGAAAAATTCCAAACAAACCCCTTATGAAAAAGCCAAACTTAAAACATTTAAAAACCTTCAGGAGTACTTGTTATGTCTGTAAAGATAGAGAATAACTTCCAAAATTTGACACCCGAGGAGAGCAAGGAACATTTCTTGGTTATTCCCAAAACAGTAGCGCTTTTCGTGTTTTTAATTATCGAACCAAAAACATTATGGAATCCTTTAATGTAATTGTAGATGGTACGAGTGTAGGGATTAGTGCTAGTCAATCAATGCCATAAGATGAGGAAGAACCAAATTTTACAATTGATCCCTCATAAGACACTGATTCACTGCCACTCGAGAATCCTTTAGTACCCACTTGGGTTTCTAAAGACCATCCTATTGAAACTATAGTTGGTAAACTTTCTAAACCTTTTAGAACAAGATCCCAACTTCGAATGTGGCACAATTTGCATGTTTTGTTTCCCTTGAGTAACCTAAAAATGTAAATGATGCCCTTTCTAACTCATTCTGGATCAATGTTATGCAATAAGATCTTGTCCAATTTTAGAGTCACGATGTGTGGTATCTTGTTCCCAGACCAAAATATTTGAAAGTTATCAGCACATGATGGATTTTAAAAAACAAAATAGATAAAAATGGGGAGGTCATTAGAAATAAAGCTAGGTTGGTAACACAAAGTTACTCGTAGATAGAGGGAATTAACTTCGATAAAACTTTTTCACATGTTACTCATATTGAATCAGTTCGTCTCCTCCTTGCCATATCATGTCACCTGTAATTCAAATTATTACAAATGGATATTAAGTCCTCATTTGTAATGGAATTTTGACTGAGGAGGTATACGTAGAACGACCCAAAGGGTTTGTCGATCCATCACTCCCTGACTACATCTTTAGGCTTAATAAAGCCTTATACAGTTTGAAACAAGCTCCTAGAGCTTGGTATTAGCGACTATCTACATTTCTTATCTCTCATGGATTTGTTCGAGGTAGAAACGATCAAACTATATTCGTTAGGATTGAAGATAAACATGTTTTAATAGCACAAATGTATGTTGACGATATAATATTTGGATCAACTTTTACGACATCATGCATGATGAATTTTAGATGTCACTTATGGGTGAACTTCAATATTTTTTAGGTCTACAAATAAAACAATGTAGTGGTGGACTATTTATCGCTCAATCCAAATACACTGCAAAACTTGTTAAAAAATTCGGATTAGAAAACGCTAAACCTTTCAGAACCCCCATGAGCACTTTAAGAAAACTATCCAAGGGTGATAATGGGAAAAATATTGATCCTACTCTATATCTAAGTATGATATGGAGTCTCTTATATCTTACAGTTTCTTGACTCGAAATTTCCTTCGCAGTTTGTGTCTGTTCTAGATATCAAAGTAGCTCTAAGGAATCCCACTTATTGTGTGTGAAAAGAATTATTAAATATGTCAAGGGTACTCCAAAATTTGGTATTTGGTACACTAAGGGCAGAACTAGTTCTATTGTAGACTACACTGATGCTGATTGGGAAGGGTGTTCAGTTGATAGAAAGATCACGTCCGGGGTGTGTTGCTACGTAGGAAATAACCTAGTAGGTTGGTCATGTAAGAAACATAATTGTATTTCTCTATCTAGTGCAAAATCCGATTACAATTGTTGTAGGAAGTTGTTGTTCACAACTATTATGGATTAGACAAATACTTAGAGATTATGGTATCATCGAAAATCAATTAATATGTTTTGTGATAACCAGAGTGCGATAAATACCTCAAAAAACCCGGTACGACACTCTTGAACTAAGCATATACAAATTCGACATCACTTCATTCGTGTTCTTGTAGAATATAAAGAACTCATAATTGAATATCTGAATACTGAAAAATAGCTAGCTGATCTCTTTACCAAACCATTGGATAATATACAATTTAATTATCTGTGAACAGCTATAGGTATGACAGTTCTCACATAATTTCTATCTCATTTATCATAACTTCGGTAGTCTCTCGCTAATAATTGGTTTATGAAGTTTTAGGGTATGGACGTCTCTCAAATGACAAAAGACGCCTTTAATACTAGTTTATGTATGAGACCCTTGATTCTTCAATTTCTTATAATATGATGTGTGATTGCAACCTTTTTACATATTCTAGTTTTTCTCTATTATTTTTTATCCCATTGTATATTTGAGAAAAATTGGGGGAGAAGAACTTGAGTATTTTTTTTGTAATTTATATCTATTCCTATTCTAACTCACTAATATGCCATTCAAGTGTTTAATCTTTTACAGCCAGTCTTCAGACCCGTTGTGCTATTTATTTAGGGTATTGGCTTGTATTGTAGTTGAGTGATGTATTTTTGGTTCTAGGATGGGAATGGGTAGTTAGATCTTTTGTATAGGACAACAAGGATTTTTTGTTTTTCACCCACGAGTTCAGAATACTCAAGGAATTTTTTTTCTAATATTCAAAGGGGGAGATTGAGAACACACAATATATATGACTTACTTGAGTCTATATATAGGAGTTCCAATTAGTTTGGATATCGAGACCAAGTAGGTTAGTTTTTATGAGTTGCTCTATCTCTCAAAGGTTCAAGCAAGAATGAAGAAATTCAGTCCAAAAATCATCAAGATCACCTAAAGGGAAGTTAATTCTACCTTACAACCACTTGAGGACACTTACACAACATATTATTAACTTCCTATGTGCATATATTGTTTATATAACTTTAACAATGTTTTTAAATCATTTTAATTCCCTTATAACATTTTTTAAAACATTTTAAATAATTTTTGGAATTATTAAAATTTGGTTTTAAAAAGTGTTGGGGTTATAAGTTGGATTTTAAAAAATGTTTTTATTCATTAAAATTTATGTTGGGTAGGATCTCAAACCGCTAGAGAATTCAGGGGCTAAATTTTGAATTTGTTTTAACACGCGTTCTACAGCCTATATCGTTCGAACACATGTTGGCACCTTAACGGTTGTTTTTGTGTTTTCTGTAAGACACATAGTTTACATTCAATCTCAGTCCTTGGTTAAACCTTATCAACGATCTGGATGATTTTAGAGTCAATCCATGTGCAAACAGTTTTAACCAATTAGTATTAGTTATTTCCACCGCTTATATTGAACAGTAGATTGGCAGTCAACTGGTCAAAGTTAATCTCAGCCATTGGATTGCCTCAGACGATCGATATTCTTCCTTAGCTTCTATATAAACCCATGTAGTCTCATCCATTTGAGACTTTTGGCTTTCGTCAAAATAGAGACCAAAAAAAGAGAGTAAAGAGAAGATAGAGAAGGGACAAGAGAGAGGAAAAGAAAAAAGATAGAAGAAACCCTAATCTTCGTAGCTTAACCTCTGAGTGTATTCCCTTAATCCAAACACTAAAATATTCATAATTTCATACACCATAAAACCTAAACCTTGAGAGTTAGATCCATTTAGGGTTTATGTGAGCTTGGTGTTGGATTTATGAGACGTATGAAGACCTCTTCAAGTCTTAGTGTCTCTCGGAACTCATATGTAAGAGAATCTTGAGTTTCACTGTTGAAACTTGAGTTTTTCTAAAAGAGAAAATCACACGTTTATATTTTTATTCTCTTTTGGATCTTTTATCGTAGATCCTTTCTGTTTCAAGTGATTTTGAAAAAGAAACTTCTATTTTTCAAGGTTAAATCAAATCTCTAGAATGTTTGTGTTTCTTTCTTTATATTTCATGATTTGTGACATAAATATGTACAAAAAAAATAGAAACACAAAGGACCTTGGATAGTTTTAAAAGCAAGGTTCTTTTTTAGATCTAAGCTTGAGAAATAAGTTAATTGTCAAAATAATTTGAATTAGTTTATGCATGTCATGTAGAACCTCTTTATTTATAGGAATTTGTCTGTATAAATAATTTGAGAGGGTGAGTTGCATAAATCTGAATTTATTGCACATCACAAACACATTCTCACACACAAACACTTAGTCATAGTGGTTCTGTTTGAGAAACTTGGAAATTGAAAGAGTTGATGGAATTAGAAATCAAGGAAAATGAGATTAAGAAAAAGGCAAAGAAGCAACAAGGGAAGATCAACTCTAGTCAGAAAACCTTTGGAGTGGAGTAGCTCATGTAGCTATACATCTGAACTTATATTTAGGATCTTTGTGTGTTTGCTTGAGTGTTGTAACTCCATTATTTATTTTAGTGGATTTTTTGTTTGTGTCGTAGAGGGCACCGTGGATGTTTCCCCTGATTAAGGGTTTTACCACATTAAAATTCACGTGTTCATTACTTTGAATGTTCTTAATTTCTGTTGTGATATGTACTGTATTCTAGACTTACTGGATGGTTTTTAGTTTCCAAAACCTAACGTAATCAACTACCAAATCTAGACTACATATTCAGAAAACAATTTTGAACACTTCTTATGTTATTATTCGAAAAGAGTTTTGTCCAAAAAGTTTATTCGGAGTTTACTCAACTTATAACATTTTGTTATTAATCTAGTAAACATTTATTTCAACACGGGCTCCACACCGACGGCTGTGCGTACCATATGCTCTGGCCAGTGGTTTATGTCTTTTCACCCAAGGGATCCAAGCTCTTCTTGTTTTATCTCGATGTCATCCGATTTTTCTTTAATGCGTTTTAACATTTTGCAAATGTACACATTATTTCCTTTTCCTTACTTTTACCCAATCGAAGCCAAAACCCGGACTTAACTGTCCATTTTTCATTAATATTTGGAAAATTCTTTCTTTTCTTCTTAATTCCTTTACCCCCCACACACATGATTTATACTAAAATCGTTCACGCTTTCAGGACTTAAATTTGTTTTCACACAACTTTGTGTAAAGACATTCTTTAACATTATTCCATAAAAATGTTTCACTTTATATAAATTACCAATTTGCTCCTTTTTTTGCCCAAACTTGTAGTTTAGTCCTTTAACAAGTGTCATTTGTCAAATGGTTTTTAAGTTTTTAAATTAGCATTTTAAAATACTATAGCCATTTTAACACTTGTTTAATATCACACTTTTGCACAATTTTCACACTTGTCATTTTAACCTTTTTAACATATGGATAACACCTTTTACATTTAAACTCCCAAATTTCCTTTTGCCTTATTTCATGATTAAACCCAACAAGACTTTCTTTAAACTTTCTCACGTATTTATTATCAAAATACTAAAAGTTTGTATGCATAAAAAGTGGAATTTATGCACTAAAATCCTACCAAGTGGATTAAACATACATTTCAAGTAACGAAGACATTTTATCTATTCCTTTAAACCCCACAATGTCCATTTATCCATAAAGTCTCCATGTTGGAAGAAACTTAAAAATATTTATTTCATAAATATTTTTACAACATTAACATCACACCACATTTTTATTCCATAAAATGCCCATTGTTTCTTTTTACTAGAAATACACCAAAATAATGTTTCTTTACATTTTTATTCCATAAAAATGTCAATAATTTGTTTTTACTAGGAATGCACTGAAATGATGTTTCTTCACATATTTTTTCCAAAAACATTTCCATTATTTCTTTTTACTAGAAATACACCAAAACAATGTTTTCTTACATTTTCATCTCGTAAAATGTTCATTATTTCTTTTACTAGAAAATATACAAAACTGATATTTTCTAACATTTTTATCCCATAAATATGTTTATTATCTCTTTTACTAGAGAATACATTAAAATATATTATTTCACATTTTTATTCCATAAAAATATTTATTGCTTCGTTAACTTGAAAATACACTTAAATATTATCATCTTTCCCTTTTATTCCATAAATATGTCTATTATAAATTTCACTAGAAATCCATCATTATTTTCATAATGACACTACTCTTAACATTCAACAAAGATCAAGATTAAATATACATCAAATAGAGTCTTAAATATAGAGTATACTATTTTACATAAAATGAAGCCCAAATCAGTGGAAGGCATGAAAGATCAAGGGAGATGACAACCCCCGACCTCCTAGGATGGCCTTAAAGGGGTTGTCTAGCACCTCAAAGTTTGTCACCATAAGCACTATTAAAATCCTCAACTAAAACCTCCATAATATATTCCTCTTATTCTAAGAGTACCTCCTCAAACACCCCTAAAAAACACCAGCAACAACATCTTAGATCTCGTGGATTTTATTTAAATAGTGGGGATAATGGCTATGTTATGGTGTGAGTGTGGGTGTTAGAAAATAGGGGAAGGCTGTGGGGGTAGGAGGGAGCTGTGAGATCTTAGGAACCCATAGTTATAGATACTGGATATATTTTGCTTTCCCATTCACGCTCCCCGATCTCTCTTATTTATCACTCAACCACAAACCTCACAATCATCTAATATAAAATTTGATAAATACCAACCCATCCATCAAACTCCAAAATCTTGACATGAGGCATGATCAATGGCATAAGGCATAAAGGAAGATGATGACACAATAAGGGAACTAACTCCGTCCTAGTCGTTCGAATGAGAGGTTGAGTCGTTCTAATGATATGGTTGCTGCTTGTTTAAAATGCAGAGATTTCTGATTCATTAATTCATCCATCAAATTCCTTACCTCACACATGGGATACCAACCTCAACATAAATAAAGGAATGGGAGCTTCATAGACAATACCCTCTATTTTTAATAATAATTCTCCTTCGTATACAATCCATAAAAATCCATAACTTAATATTTCTCTTATATAATCAAATGTGCTACCCGAGATACCTATAATCATAATTAGTTTCTCCTCAACTAACAAAATTTGTATAGAATTTAAGTAGTTTATCGGGACGGGATATTACAACTCCAATTTTCTTTTTTACCCGATCGAAGAAAAAACCCGGGGTTACACCCCAAGTTGTGTTACACTTTGAAATTTTACCATTTTATGTCCTTTATACTTTAACCTTAATTTTATTCCAAAAATTATATTCATTTCGGACCACTTTGTGTAACACCTTTCCATCATTTTTATTTCATAAAAATGTTCCACTTTAAGTAGAGTTACCATTTTACCCATTTGTTTTCAAAATCATCTTTTACTCCATTTCCACAAGTGTTAATTTCTTACAAAACACTGTTAAGTTTCCCTTCCTAACTCTTAAACTATTTTAACACCTTAACACCCTTTTAACCTTGGAGTAATATTCTTCTTAATTGGAAACACCTCTACCTCTTTAATTTCTTTCAACTTCAAAAGTGATAATATTTTACAACACTATTAAGTTATTCACATTAACTTTTTCATGTTTACCCATTAACACTTATTGAATACCTTTATCAAAAATTTACCAAATCACTCATTTCGTTACTTTCTTTATTCAAGAAATCCATTTACACTTAAAACTACTTTTATTAAAGAAAAAAATAACATTTCTTTCATTTTACATGTTGTCTTACACTTTGTCCTTATGAAATTTTTTTAAACCTTATTTCACTTACTTGAAAACTAGATTTTCCAACTTTTATCATCCCATGTTTAAACCCAACTAATTCTTCTTTGAACTTGTTTATATACTTAGTGCCAAATCACTAAAAGTTTTTATGTATGAACAGATGTATTTTAAACCTTCAAATCGTACTAGATGACTTAAACGCATTTTTCATTCTATAAATTCATCATACTTGCAAAAATACACTTTTTATACATAAAAGAAATTTAATTTCTTCAAACTCACAAAATGTCCATTTTTCATAAACATCTCCATTTTTGCATGAAGCTTTAAAATATTATTTCACTAATATTTAACGAGGCAAATCACCATTTTCGAATATTTTATTTCATAAAATGTTTAACACTAATCTTTATAGAAAATACACCCTTTTCATAAAAAAACAACTTTTAATATTCCCAAACCCTGAAATATTTTCTCATTCTTTATTTTCAACGAAGTATCATTTTCCAACATTTTATTTCATAATTTCTTTTTATTAGTTTTACACATTAATTTCATGATTTATTCGAATTCACCTTACTCGTGTTATCTAATTATAAGACTACCAATATGGAAATAGTGTCTTAATACTAAGAGTAAGGCTCCAATGGGGATAGAAATGTTGGTGTAGGAGGAGCAACCCCCAATTCCAAAGGTGGCCTCAAGGGGTTACCAAATGCATCCTCTAAAAGCTCTAAGCTATGAACACCCTTCAAACCCACTTCATACTCCATGAAAGCTCCATGTTCATATCCAAATATTCCCCAACACTCTTGCAAAATTCATATCTCTTCTTTTTCAATGGTGGAAATGGGTATTGTAGGCTAGAACATGGTGGAATATCATGTAAAATAGTGGTGGAAGACATAAAATTAGTGGAAGACCTCTCCACTTTCTCTCTCACTCTTCCATCTTCTTCCAACTCAAAATAACTCCACATAAACCAAACAACCCCATATAAAACCCTTCTAATGGCCCCAAATCCCATTTTCCCCTTCTAGGCTGATCTGAGCTCGACATCTCAAAGATCCAACAGCTAAATCGTGACACTGCATACGAGCAAACTGGAATAAATAATCTCAATTTATGTCATTTGAATGACAAGACTAAGTTGTTTGAACGACTTACCCATCTCATTCTATGTATGGATAGTGCAACCCTTCGTACGACTTAACACTATAAAGTAGTGGCATGTCATTTGAAGTCACGAATCTCGCGAGATCCATCATGCTTCTATCGACGCTATGATGTCATTTGAACGACCTCTTATAGTCGTTCGAATGGCCCTTAATATTTTCCATTATTTTATTTTCTGTAATTTTAAATCCACCATTTCCCTATAATTATCACGAGTCTTCATTCCATCATATTTATACAGATCTTAAATAAATTACTGGAACAGGGTATTACAAATGTGAGGTTAGGAAGACATAAATATTCCCTACATGGTAATATTGGCTTCATTTTTCTTGTGTTTCTCAAGAATTTTGAACTCTTCAACTGACATTTTTGGCATCGGGATATTTTCAGCTATCCCTTTTCCCTTATCTGTGGGTGGTGACAAGATTAGATATTTTTATTATTACCCTAATTAGGTCATATGATTCCCAGATGCCGAGAAGAATAAGAACTCACTTTCTTCTTCTATCTTAGGTGCAGGAAATATCTTATTTATTCCAAATAATAAGTCTTCAAACGAGATTATTCCTCACAAGGAAACAACTATACTAGCATTCTCATCATAATTTTTACCATCTAAGTCATCTAACGAGTTAAAATCATCTCCCTAACTGATAGAAATAATATTGTCTTTCCAATAAAAGTCGATGCATTCTATAACTTAGACCACTTAATCATATTAGTCTTACCATGCATTAGATAAGTGTTGAAAATAAGGGAATATATACCCTTTAAGTTTCAGCTTTGTAAGCATACTCTTTTAACAGGACTTGAAAAATGTTGTCTAATATGAATTCTTCCTAGGTGATAAACTAACCATCTAACTATTGGGCCCACTTCTGGACTTGTGTGTAAACATCACTGATCTTATTAAAAATACATTATCCAAGAGTCATTTAAGATGGGAATTTCATCCCAAAGCTTCTGGGCCGTTCTAAAATAACTTGCAACTCCATATTCTTTTTTTTTTCTGAGCGGGTCCGAATAGTGATGTAGGCTCTTATTATGAGGGAAAGAGCTTTATTTGGAGTATATAATGGGTATATAAGGAACGATGGGAAAATATGGAAAGGTTTAAGTGACTTGATTTAGCTTCTATAAGGGGCATGTTTATTAATGGGTTTGATTCTTGTAGGTGGTTCAAAATCTGGGTCTTCATCGGTGAGAATGACATTCATGACTGTATAATGAATTACCAAAGGAAATTTAGTGTTGTTTGGATTAGGAGTTTTTAGAGGAGTGATAACACCCTTATCCATAAGTCCGACAACCTTAAGTGGAAGCACTAATGGGTGGTCCGTTTAGCGATTTGGTTAAAGTCTCTGTCTAAAGCTCTTAGGAAGTCGATTAGGAAGTGGACGAGGTTCCAAATGTTTGATAAGATTTCAGGATAAAAGAGCTTGATAGAATTTTAATAGGGAATCATGGATCTCCATGTATTCCGTTTGGGTTATAAGAGGGCAGAAGTTCCCATGAAGTGGTAGGATGATATATATTATTAATGGCTGAGACGGTGGTAGCAATTGTCTTATCATACTTGTGAGGCATGAACTTCCCTGTTGTCTTCTTTCATTCATATTTGACATTTTAACTATGGAAATTCTCTTTGATCTTAATTCCATCCTCTTGAAGGTCTCTAAAATGGAGGTAATACTGGTTACCCATAGAAGTCCAAATGTTAGGCATAATGATAAACACCCAAAACTATACAATTTATACCCCGAATAGATGTACTTTAGTTGCTAATTCTCGACAATATGGGTCTTATGCGCTTAATTGTTCAAAATTCAGACTTAATTGCAGTTGCGGCATCAAAAGCTATATTTCCAGGCAATTTGAAGCTAAATTGGAGTTTATTACCAACCCAGTAACCTCACCCGAGCCTAAATCACCCCAAGCCTGTGTATGTTTCATTTGTGTCTTTATAATATTTTTTTAGATTTTTAGTTTGAGTCATTTTTATTTTTGGGATTTATTTTAGATTTATTTAGTATTTTCTAGGTTTTGTTTTCTATTTTTCTATTTTATCTTTATTATTATAATTTTATTTTATTTTGATTTTTATTAGTTTTCAGTTTCAGTTCGATAAATTTTTATGAGTTTATTTTTAGTTTTTTTTAAATTTTATATATTTTTTTAAGACTTTAATTTTCATTTAGATTTTTAAGTTTTTATGTCTTTTGTTTTATTTTAGTTTTATATAGGGTTAGGATTTTATTTTATATTTATTTGTTTTTAATTTGTTTTATTTTTAGTTAGATTCTGTTTTTATTTTTTTTAATTTATTTTAGTTGAGTCTTTATTATTTTAGGGTTCAAATTAAATACACACACATAACTCCTTAACTCCTAAATCTCATCCCCACCACACAACCATACACCCTTACCCACATCCTACTACCAAACACCCTCACCACACCTAATCAAACACCACTTCATCTTCTTCACCCACCTTTCTCTCTCATCACTCCTAAACTTCCATTACATACACAACACCCTTTTATTCCCCATCTTACACATCCCTCCTGCCTCAACTCAGAAGCAGCCCCCGACACCCCCATCTCCGGTGATTTCGATACCTCCCTCCAACCCGGATTCACACAACCCATCTCATCCCAAAAACCCATAACCCATTTCCCATTTTCACCAAATCCATGTGAGCTTCCAAACCTTCACACGATTCTCACCTGCCAAAAGTGAAGCCAAAGCCAAATAAGACCAAGTCAACTCATTTATTCCACATGCTTAATAAACCCACTTTCCAAAAATACCCTTATAACAATATCATATTTTATTCCCTCTACTACCATTTATTCCCTCACCTCACTACCCACATGACACACCCCAAACCACATGCATACTTATACCAATTACCCTATATACCCCTAGCTCCATGCCTATTATAAATTGAAAAAGAAGACCCCATTTAAGAAAAGAGATTTTAGATAGGAATTTTAGAGAGAGAATTGTAGAGAGATAAACGCCAATTTGTAAATAGTTTTTCCTTTTAGTTTTTTAGATATTTATTGAGAATTAATTGTGAGTAATTGAATTGAATGGAAGATGATAGAGTTCAAATTGCCAATTTCAAGGAGAATTGTTGAAGATTTGTTCTCTTTTTCTACTCATTTATTATATATGCCTTTGATTATTAATTTGTCATATTTTATACCATGTTAGGCTAAAACCCCTTTTAAGGGGTGGGGTAAAACCCTTATTTGATGTTATTTTATTTTAATTAGTTTAATTACTTCAAATTTCCCTTTGAATGTTAATTTTGATCCCTCACCCTTAAATTTATGCCTCGAGAGAGGGTAAATGATTTTCGAGAGAAAATCGAAATTCTAGTGACAATATCCATTTTAGATTCGAACTAGAGATAGAGGTTTCTTAAGTGGGGTATTATCACTTGAATTTCAACTCTAAAATTATTTCCTAAAATTTACATAAATTCTAATTGATCGATCCTAGCGGGTGATTACTTAAAATGAGTGTACATTTATTTTTCTAGAGCTGTGAGGTGTTAAACTTAATATTCTAAAATGTTATTATTAAAATTACACTTGCAATAAGAGTTGATTTGTAGTTTTGATATTAATTTGGGAGAATTCAACTAATTACATTAATTAATTAGAATAACTAAAATTTGTGGTGTAATCCCATTCCTTGATTGTTCTCACAATTATTTACCTCACTTATCTCTTAGTTTTAGTTTAGACTTTAATTTTCATTTTAGTAAATTTCTAGTTAGTTGTTTTCATCTTAGTTTAGTGTAGTTTAAAACCTCACCTCACCCTATTGTTTTAATATTGAAAAAGCTAAAAAAAAGTAGAAAAGTGAAAAAGCACAAAAAGAAAATAAAAAGTGAATTACAATTGAATTTGTCTCTAGCTTACTCCCTAGGAAGTGGATTGATACCCTTACTTACCTCTACACTTGAGTTCATATATTTATTTGGTACGTAAGGTTTTTGACTAACTTAGCTTTCAACAACAAACATACACCGAAAATTTCTTTGATATCAAATGGCGCCGTTGCTGGGGATGTAGAAAATTTCTTTCTATCAAATGGCGCCATTGCCATTCTTGGGATTGTGAAGCTCGGAGCGGATTTCATATTGTAGTTCATTTATTTTTTTTGTACTTTATTATTTTTTGTACCATTTTTATATTTTTAGAAGGCTTGTATTTAGGATTATTCTATTCTTGGCTTGTATTGCGGTTCTTAGAGACACCATTTATTTTCCATTTAAATTTGTGATAATTGACGACAAGCGTGATAGGAAAACCGGACAAGGTAGAGAGAGGGCGTCCAAAGGTGAGGATTTAGAAGCCTCTCTACCTTGGGTCGGTAGGACTCCCGGGGACGACTGAGATAGGCGTGATCTCCCCCCGATCGACTCAAAATTTTCAGCACCCCACGACCTAAAAACAGTGGGAGGTACATTTCTTAAACCCTCGCGCCTCTCCTGTTAGAGAGTCAATTATTTTGTATGCTCTTGTGTTCTCTTGTGTGATTGTATTCTCGCATATATTTTCGAATGGTGTGATGAATTAAATTATTAAGACCTACACCCGGTCACTCACGAGAAGGGATTTCATCACCCGACTCACTCGCTTATCATTGTGTGTTACCCTAGCCATCATTAAATTTAAAATCAATCAACTAGGTAGCCCACTAGGAGAAATTATTTTGCAAAGCCGATCACTAAGAATATTTTCGTGATTTTTTTATCGCCCGCGGACTTAATTAAAATTTGACTACCCTCTCACTAAATTTAAAGATAAAAATTGGCTATGTGCTAGTTAGGATTTTTTCTTGACTTGTGTGTGTGTCCAATTCCATTTTTCGGTAGTCGGTTTTAGTGAGTTCGTGCAAATTCAAAGAGTCCATATCTTTTCCCACCCTTTTCTTCCAAAAAAAAAAATTAAAAAAATATCTTCTTTCTTTCCTTTTACAAAAATCCAAAAATATCTTCTTTCTTTCATTTTAGAAAAATCCAAAAATATTTTCTTCTGTTATTTTTATTAAAAAAAATCCAAAAATATTTTCTTTTTCTCATTTTTAGAAAAATCCAAAAATATTTTCTTCCATCGCAAAAATATTTTCTTTCCTTTCGAAAAAATTTAAAAAACCAAAAAAAATATTTCTCTCCACATGGTTGAAGAACGTCCTTTACGGGACTACTTTGGTCATTTTTCATTATCACGTGACACGTGTGAGAGTGATCCCGAGCCGTCTCTTTATGATATTCTTAGTCGTTTCACCTCTCTCACGAGTACGGTTGGTACTCTTGACCCATCCATGCATGCACCTCCTATTCCATCACCCTCGGTGTCAAGTGTCACCGTGCCTCATCCTTTGTTGTGCACCCACTGTTATTATGCCGATCACATATCCCATGAGTGTCCATACTTGTCATATCCATCCGCACCCACCGTGGAACATGTGTCTCCATATGCCACTGTTTCGGAATCCACCTAGGCCTATTATCCCGATATACCTAATCTCGAGTTGTGTGAGTACCCGAGTTATTCGTGGAGGCTTGATCACCCTTCTACGCAATACAAATCCCAACCAGTTGTTGTGGATCCTCACACGTTCCAACAGGCATCATGGCTGATATACCCATTTATATCCTCAGACTGGATGAGGATTACCTACGACCCTACGAGGGGCCGACCCTTCACCAAGTTTCGGACGACCCTTCACCAGACTCCAGACGACAGTACGAGGGGCCGACCCTCCACCAGGCTCCATACGACAGTACGAGGGGCTGACTCTCCACCAGGCTCCAGACGACAGTACGAGGGGCCGACCCTCCACCAGACTCCAGACGACAGTACGAGGGGCCGACCCTCCACCAGGCTCCAGACGACCCTACGAGGGGTCGACAGTACGAGGCCAGATCTGGGCCAGGCTCACTACTGGAAGAAACTTTGCCCTCGGCCTCGGCTCATAGGCCGAGGGTGACATCATGACAGCGCGTGGTTTGGGGGACGCGTGGAACAGTGCGCGTGAGGCTCATATGACACGTGGCAGACCGTTATAACAAAATCACACCCTCACGTGAGGGAATATTATGTCATCATTTGGCATCTACAGGTGTCAACAGGGGATTGGCTAGATCATCATTCACATGCACCATGCATACTGGGGGGTACACTACACCCCCAAGACCTATATATACTTGTCACCTACAACCCTACAGGGGATCGATCCATTAACGATAGCCCTAGCTAAAACTCTTCTTGTACACACAGTAGAGAGAGAGAGAGGGTTATGTGCATTGTATCCAAGGCCGTTAGTGCCCATACTTAGTGGATCACACACTAACAGTGGATGTAGGCCAAATTGGCTGAACCACTATACATTATTGTCTTATTTCCTCTTATACTCATCCCCTTCTACATACTTATACACTCATACATCTCAATGGCTACCATGGCTGCTACTGTTTGAGCTCACTATCACTTATCTGGTGGTGCTAAATCTCAGCATCATCAGTTTGGCGCCGTCTGTGGGAACGAGAAGACATCTCTTCCTTTGTACAGCTTGACCTCACTGGGCACTCTGGTGGTGAACCAACACTCCCCCTGAGAGGAGGTGTTTCACCATTGAAAGAGACCCACTAAGGTTCCCAAAGTCACCAGTATTTTCTTCAGTTCAACTTTTCATAGCTCAAGCACATGGCACCTGAGATGCCACCGCCACCACTTCCCCCACCGGATGAGGCGGGAAGACCCAGTTCCAGTTAGCCGCCGCCTCAGTCTGAGATGGCTGATGTGGCGGCAGCACTAAAGTCTCTGGCAGCAAGCCAGCGGATGATGCAGGAGCAATTCACAGCTCTAAGCCAGAACATACTAAGAGCACCAGGGGTTTCGCCTGAGATGATTACTCCGGCAGCAGCTCCAGGACAGCATGAGGCTAGGGGACCACCCCAGGCACCACGCAAAGACCTTCCACCCCCTCAGCGGCGTAGGGATGTTGCTGACCCCCGGCGTCTACGCCTGGGGAGGCAAGAAAACCCTTGCCCTGAGGATAGGTATGGAGATCTGGAGGGAGAGGAGGCTCCTATAGAGTGATGGGAACCTTACGAGGTCTCCAACAACACTGTGCGACCCCTCCAGGACAGCAGGGGAAAGTGCGGGAGACCGAACCCTGATGATCGCCCAAGAGGCTCTGCTTTTGATCGTTTGAGCAGGGGGTCGACCTTTAAGAGGCTAGGCCCAGTAAATGACCTGCGAGAACAGTTGTTCAGGCCAAGGAGTGCTGCAAGATCCAGGAGGGAGGCAGCAGATGGCCGACCCCGAGGACGAGATGACGGCCAAAGGGAAGTGAACAGTCGGCACAGGCCTACTGCAGCAGAACCCTCTGTCCACCTTGGAGAGGCAGCAGGGGATAACATCGGCCAGGCCAACCCTGTGAGGCCCTAGAATGACTCAATCCAGCGATTAGAGGATAAGATTGGTGATATATTGAAGAGCCGAGACCCTCTTCAGAGGGGATACACCATAGGCTCACCCTTTGTGGCAAAGATAGTCAACTTCTCCATGCCATCAAAGTTCAAGCCACCTATGGTCACCCCAAGGTATGACGGGAGCACCAACCCCGTCCACCACGTGGAGATGTATCAGTCGGTGGCAGACATATACTCTATCTCAGATGAGATGAGGTGTCGTGCCTTCTCTGGTACCCTGACAGGGGCTGCGCATGTCTGGTACACGTCTCTTCCAAAAAATTCCATTGGAAACTTTAAGCAGTTGGCAGACCTGTTCATCTATAATTTCTGCTTTGGGGTGAGGCCACAGAAGAAGACCACCCACCTGCTCTATGTTAAGCAGGGGAAGAGTGAGAGTCTGAGGGACTATATAGCCAGATTCAATAAGGAGAAGCTGGAGGTGGAAGACTATGAGGAGAGCATAACTATGACATCCCTGATTGGAATACTCCAAAAGGGGAAGCTGTTATGGAAGCTTGCTGAAGACCCTCCGAGGACGATGGTCGAGCTGTTGTCGACAGCAGGAAAGGTGATGAACGCCTAAGAGGCGATGGCTGCAAAATATGAGGATAAAAGAGGAAGTGCAAGTGGTAGTAAATACCCCAAGAAGAACAAAGAGGGGGAGAAGAGATCCACGGATGACAAGTTCGCTGGGTACACTCCTCTGACGGTCAGCTGTGAATAGATTCTGAATGAGATAAAGAGTGACCGATTGCTGAAGTGGCCTGAGAAGCTGAGGGCAGCCCCTGGCAAGAGGAATAAGAACCTGTGGTGTGAATTTCACCAAGACCACGACCACGTAATGGATAAATGCTTTGCTCTGAAAGACGAGATTGAGAAGATGCTGAAGGAAGGGAAGCTCAGAAAGTACGTCGACAAAGGCGCCTTCAAGAGGGGCCGAGGGGACGACCCCAGAAAGAAGCGAGGCGACGCATGCAGAGAAGGTCCTTAAAAAAGAGGGGACGACCCCTTTGATGATGAGGACGACCCTGACCTCCCACCGAGAGACGACCATGGCCCTGTCAAGAGGCTTAATATGATCTCGCTCGGAGTGGGAATGATCTCCGGGGGACTTGCAGGAGGAGGGTCTAAGGTCGCCGATAGGAAGGCCCATGTGGCTGAGGCCAAGGCAGTGATGAAGACGGTACACACGACTTCCCTGGAGGTCAAGTCAGAAAAAAGGAAGAAGGTTGATATGGACACACTAATAGTGGGATTTTCAAGAATGGACTTCAGAGACCTCTTGGCCCCACACGATGACCCTCTCGTCATCACTACCAGGGTGCACGGATGCGAAGTGCCGAGGATCTTGGTAGATGGGGGTAGTTCTGCATATGTGATGTTTTGGCCATGCTGCAAAGCCTTGGGTCTCAGCCGTTCTAGACTCGTCCCTTACCATCATCCATTGATTGGGTTCAGTGGGGAAAAGGTTCACCCCCTTGGGGTATATGAGGCCAATGTGAGGATGGGGGACGAGTGGTCGAGATGGCTCACCAAGAAGGTTAGTTTCTTTGTGATGGATGAGCAGGTGTTTTCGGCCTACAACATCATACTGGGGCGTGTGGCCCTCAAGGGGTTTGAAGCCGTGCCCTCTACAGTCCATCAGATGATCAAATTTCCAACCCCTTACGAAGTGGGGGAAGTTCAGGGAGACCAGACGGCAGTGAGAGAATGTTACTACAACTCTGCTGAAGAAAGGGAGGCACACAAGAGGGCTACAGCTACTTACAACATTGATACCCTAGACCCCAGGGACGAGACGAAGTTCAAAAAAGGAGAGGCCGGCGAGGAGGTAGAACCCATCATCCTCGATGAGGATGACCTGGGAAAAACCGTCCAAGTTGGTAAGTCTCTGAAGCCCAATATCAAGGAAGACCTCATCAAGCTGTTAAGGAGAAGACGAAGCGTCTTCGCGTGGAGTCATGTAGATATGCCGGGGATCGACCCTGAAATCATGTGCCACAAGCTCAATGTGGTAGAGGGAGTGAAGCCGGTAAAGCAGAAAAGGAGGATTTACTCTAGAGAGAAGTACGAGGTCATCAGGGATGAGGTCAAAAAATTAGAAGACGCTGAATTTATCAGAGAGGTCATTTACCCTGAATGGTTGTCCAATGCAGTCATTGTCCCAAAGGCCAACGGGAAGTGGCGAATGTGTGTGGACTTCACAGATCTCAACAAGCACTGCCCCAAAGACAGCTTCCCTCTCCCCCGCATTGACCAGATGGTAGACGCTACTGCAGGCCATGAGCTCATGAGTTTTATGGATGCCTACTCAGGGTACAACCAGATCTTCATAAACCCTGAAGACTCGGAGAGGACTACCTTCATCACTGATAAGGGGACATACTACTATAGGGTCATGCCCTTTGTTCTAAAAAATGCGGGGGCAACGTACCAGCGCCTCGTAAACAAAATGTTCGAAGACTAAATTGGGAAGTCCATGGAGGTCTACGTGGATGACATGCTGACCAAGAGTTTGAAGGTAGAGGACCATGTGGCAGACCTGGAAAGGACCTTTAATACGATGGAAAAATACCAGATGAAGCTTACCCCGGCCAAATGTGTCTTCGGGGTCGGGGCAGGGAAGTTCCTAGGGTTCATTGTCAACCAAAGAGGCATCGAGGCCAATCCTGAAAAGATAAAGGCCCTTGTTGAGATGAAGACCCCCAAGTCCATTAAAGACGTTCAGAGGCTTACAGGGAGAGTGGCTGCCCTGAACAGATTTGTGTCAAGAGCCACAGACAGGTGTTTACCATTCTTCAAGATCCTCAGGAAGGCCTTCGAATGGAGTGAAGAGTTGATGAGGCTTTCAAGGAGCTAAAATCATACTTAGGGTCTCCCTTGCTGCTGTCACGACCCGTGCAGGGTGAACGACTTTACGTGTACCTCGCCGTCTCAGAGTCGGCCATCAGCGAAGCCATTGTGAGAGACGAAGACGGAATACAGAAGTCTGTGTATTTCAACAGCAAGGCACTCCAGGGGGCAGAGCAAAGATACCCGAGGATGGAGAAGTTGGCCTACGCCTTGATCCATGCCTCGAGGAAGATGAAGCTGTACTTCTAATCCCATACAATGGTCATCCTCACCGACTCTCCTCTTAGGCAGGTCCTACATAAGCTAGAAAAATCAGGTAGGTTGATGGCCTGGGCTATAGAGCTGGGGGAGTTTGACATTGTGTATCAGCCTAGGACGACCATTAAGGGGCAGGCATTGGCAGACTTCGTGGCTGAGTTCACTTGGGAAGATGATAAGGCCGAGGGTGAGACTCTCGGGAAGACGGATACAGAAGATAGACCCGCTGACACACCCGCATGTAGGGCTGAGACAAGCACCGCTAGAAGGAAAGCAACTGAAAATGAAGAGGGAAGGTACATCTTTAGACATGGGTCCCTCTCTGAGGGAAATTTTTCAAAGGGAAAGACTCTGTGGAGCCTCTTCGTTGACGGGTCCTCCTGTGACAGCGGAAGTGGGGCTGGACTGATACTGTCAGCACCCGATGGCACAGACGTCGAATACGCCCTGAGGTTCAAATTCAAAGCCTCCAACAACGAGGCCGAATATGAGGCCTTAGTAGCAGGCCTCTCCTTGACCAAGTCTCTTAGTGTCGGCCAGATTCTGGTCCATAATGATTCAAGGCTAGTGGTGAATCAGATACTAGGGGCCTACGAGGCTAAGGACGAGAGAATGGCTAGATACCTCGAAAAAGGTGAGGTCAATACTGAAAGGCTTCAGAGAAGTAAAATTAAAGAGGATACTTAGGCTAGACAATGGCCGTGCTGATGCCCTTGCGAGATTGGCCTCGGCGACTAGGACAGACATCAGAAGGGCGGTCCCAGTGGAAATTTTGCTTCAGACAACTATTGAGGACCCCGAGGGAACACTTGGCAATTGCCTGAATGTCTCTCAAGAAGCTTCATGGATGAACCCCCTGATCAGATACATTAAAGAGGGTGAGATGCCAGAAGCAAGGCAGGAAAGGAAAAAGCTGAGGTACAGGGATGCAAAATTCACTGTCATCGGAGACACCTTGTACAAAAAGGGGTTTCTGCTCCCCTTACTTAGGTGTGTGCATCCCTCAGAAGTCCCTTCCATTTTGCAAGATGTGCACGAAGGATCGTGCTCAAGCCATATCGGGGGTAGATCCTTAGCGAAGAGGGTGATCACCCAAGGCTACTGGTGGCCGACCTTGGGGAAAGATGCCGCAGCATATGTAAAAAAGTGTGATAAATGCCAAAGATTTTCTACCATCCCTCGTCAACCCCATCAGCCTCTTACCTCCATTACATCTCCGTGGCCATTCGCAGTGTGGGGGATTGACTTGGTAGGGCCCTTACCAAGAGAAGTCAATAACTATCGGTTCCTCATTGTAGCGATTGACTACTTCTCAAAGTGGGTAGAGGCCGAAGCGATGGTCACAATTACAGAGCAGAAGACCTTCCAGTTCATCTGGAAAAATGTGATATACAGATATGGTCTGCCCAACGCCCTCATTTCAGATAACGAGACGCAGTTCAAGAATGCCTCTCTGCAGAAGTACTGTGAGAGGGTAAATATCAAACAATTTTTCTCCACCCCCGGCCGACCTCAGGCCAATGGGCAAACCGAAGTAACAAACAGGACAATCCTATATGGAATCAAGAAGAGGCTTGAGGAAGCAAAAGGAAGATGGGTCGAGGAGTTACATGCCGTACTGTGGGCATATAGGACGACAGTGAGGACTTCTACTGGGGAGACCCCATTCATGCTAGCCTATGGATCAGAAGCCTTCATCCCCACCGAAGTCGAGTTTCCTACTCATAGGGTCCAAATGTACGACCCCCAGGGAAACGCGGAAGAAAGGAGACTTAACTTGGACCTGATTGGGGAAAGGAGGGAGGACGCTGAGATAAGGCAGGCTTCCTACCAGCAGAGGACCGCAAGGTTTTATAATCAGAGGGTGAAACAGAGACCTATAGCAGTAGGAGACTTGGTTCTCAAGAAGGCTTGGCAAAAGCCCAACAAGCTCCATCCTAATTGGCATGGCCCATATAGGGTCATCGATGAAGTTGTACCCGGGACCTATAGACTAGAAAACCTAGAAGGGGAACCTTTTTCCAACCCCTGGAATGCATATCATTTGAAGAAATACTATCAGTAGTGTTGTAAGGTCTTGAAAGGCCATAATTGTAATGAGAGTTGCTCCAACAGAACACTTGGGAAAATTAATGAGAAATATCAGTATTTGCCCTCATCCAGTGGTTATCAGTTCTAGTACGCATGGAAAAATCTACAGAAAACCATTAATTGGTTACTTGAACCCTCGGCTATAATGAGGGTCAGTGGAGGGGACGACCCCACCACTGTCCTCAAGAAAGACGAGGATAGACTTTGTTAAAAACCATTAATGTGGTAAGTTGAACCCTCGGCTATAATGAGGACCAGTGGAGGGGACGACCCCACCACTGTTCTCAAGAAAGACGAGGGTAGACTTTAATTAAAAATCATTAAATTGGTTACTTGAACCCTCGGCTATAATGAGGGTCAGTGGAGGGGACGACCCCACCACTGTCCTCAAGAAAGACGAGGGTAAACTTTGTTAAAAACCATTAATTTGGTAAGTTGAACCCTCGGCTATAATGAGGACCAGTGGAGGGGACGACCCCACCACTGTTCTCAAGAAAGACGAGGGTAGACTTTAATTATAAATCATTAAATTGGTTACTTGAACCCTCGGCTATAATGAGGACCAGTGGAGGGGACGACCCCACTACTGTTCTCAAGAAAGACGAGGGTAGACTTTATTCAAAACCATTAATTTGGTAAGTTGAACCCTCGGCTATAATGAGGACCAGTGGAGGGGACGACCCCACCACTGTTCTCAAGAAAGACAAGGGTAGACTTTAATTAAAAATCATTAAATTGGTTACTTGAACCCTCGGCTATAATGATCCTCAAGAAAGACGAGGGTAAACTTTGTTAAAAACCATTAATTTGGTAAGTTGAACCCTCGGCTATAATGAGGACCAGTGGAGGGGACGACCCCACCACTGTTCTCAAGAAAGACGAGGGTAGACTTTAATTAAAAATCATTAAATTGGTTACTTGAACCCTCGGCTATAATGAGGGTCAGTGGAGGGGACGACCCCACCACTGTCCTCAAGAAAGACGAGGGTAAACTTTGTTAAAAACCATTAATTTGGTAAGTTGAACCCTCGGCTATAATGAGGACCAGTGGAGGGGATGACCCCACCACTATTCTCAAGAAAGACGATGGTAGACTTTAATTAAAAATCATTAAATTGGTTACTTGAACCCTCGTCTATAATGAGGACCAGTGGAGGGGACGACCCCACTACTGTTCTCAAGAAAGACGAAGGTAGACTTTATTCAAAACCATTAATTTGGTAAGTTGAACCCTCGGCTATAATGAGGACCAGTGGAGGGGACGACCCCACCACTGTTCTCAAGAAAGACGAGGGTAGACTTTAATTAAAAAACAATTAAATTGGTTACTTGAACCCTCGGCTATATTGAGGACCAGTGGAGGGGACGACCCCACTACTGTTCTCAAGAAAGACGAGGGTAGACTTTATTCAAAACCATTAATTTGGTTACTTGAACCCTCGGCTATAATGAGGCCACATGAGGGGACGACCCCACATTGGTCCTCAAAAAAGACGAGGGAGGGGTTAGTAGCATCATCAACAAAGAGAAAATCAGCAAGGGGCAAACCATAAAAGAATTAAATATGGAAGACAACAATTATGGAAGATAGTAGAAGAAGAGACGATGATATTAATAAAAATGTAATACAAGATGTCCCAGATGTTTTACAAAAGAAAATACAAAAATGAGGGTATGGGCTACAGACATCCACCCTAAGGGACGACATCAGAAGGCAGAGCCTCAACATCAACCAAGGGGGTCTCTTCAACAATCACGACCGGCTGATCTTCAGATGTGCCGACCCCCTCAGCCTGCACTTGGGATTCCACCTGGGATAGGGCCTCAGCGATTAGAGGGTCGTCCAATCCGACTGCCTCCAATGAAGGACGAACTGAGGAGACGACATCACCGAATTTGAGGACGACCCATCGACAGGCCATCCTGATTCCCCTCTCCAGGTACTCAAGGCCGAAACCCTGAAACTCATCAGAAGCTTTGTAAGCCTCAACAGCATCAGCCTCGGCTTTCGTAATGGCTGCTTCAAGGTCGGCTTTGTACTTGGCCTCCATGTTGGTCAAGGCCTCATCTTTTTCCTTGAGAAGCAGGTCCTTGGCCTTAATGTCCTCATCCCTAGTCTTAATGTCCTCGTCGTGCTGCCTCGTCAGCTCATCCAGGATCCTTGCATGCTCAGTCCTGGAACTTTCCAACTCGGCCCTTGCAGTGTCAAGCTCAGACTGAAGATCAGCCTCATGCTGAATAGCCCTTTCAGCCTCATGAAACTTCACCTGATTCTCGGCCATCCACTTGGTGGCTGAGGTGAGGGCACAAACAGACTGCAAGGAAAATGAACAAATATCAAGAGGGGCCGAGGGAACAGTTTATTGAAAAAAAATGAAATGGAATTAAAGAGGTAGGTCAAGACCAATACCTGAGCAAGGGAGTGAAGACCATAGTCGTACACTTTAGCAGGAGGCATCTTTGCTAAGAACTCGAAGTCAGAGGTCGACGGTGCAGAGAACATCGAGGTCTTGCAGCCCTTAAGTTCGTGATCAGTGATGAGGGGTCGACCCTCAGATGGGCCAGATTTTGAGACCAGAAGGCCCCCATGCTGGACGAAGAGGTCGTCCCCTCAGAGGCGTCGACTCTGGCCCTCGTCCGAGAATCAGGCCGAGGCTCAACTGGGCCCTCAGGCTCCTTCCTTTTGTTACTGTCAGTGGTCGTCTCCACCACTGTCGGCCCAGCGGCCTTTGTCTTCCTCCGAGCCTGCTGAGGCTCCTTCCCCTTCTTCTTGGCCAATCCAGACAGTAAGCTGGGAGCTGTCATTTCCCAAAGATAGTCTGGTGTACCTGCAGGACGATCTGATAAGAGGACGACATGTCAGAAAAATTCAGAGATTAAGAGAGAACACTTCAAAAATAAGTAAAGAATGGAAAATGTTCAGTATAACTCACACAGTTCTGTCAGAGGGCCGACCCTCAGACCAACTTCTTTAAGGAACCGAGGGGTCATCAAGTCTTCGAATTTTGCAAGCTCACCCTCTCGCCCTCCTCCTCTCAGATAATCTACGATGTCTTTCTCCTCGAGACTAAGTCTAGGGTATGACCTGGCCTTCATTGAGGGGTTCGACCATTTTTTGGGGACCCTCGAAACATCGGCGGTGGGCTCCCATTCCCTAGAAATAAAGAAAAACCTCTTCTTCCAATCGTGGTTGGAAGTTTGTGCCACGTGCAGGAGTTTCTTCTCAGACCTCCTTGCCCCCAGGTGATAATATCCAGGTTGTTTGGACGAGGAGGTGATGTTATAGCAGCCCAGAAATAGGGCAGCCGAGGGCTCGTCGGTGAAAGAATTCTTCCACAAAGAGATATAGCCCAAGATCGTCCTCCAAGAGTTGGGGGGAAGTTGAGAGGGGGATACGCCGAGGGCAAATAGAATATCTGCGATGGCAGGGTGCAGAGGGAGCCTGACTCCAACCTTGAACATTTGTTCATAGACTGCAACCTCTCCCTCTTCACAATCAAAAACTCTCCCAGAATCAGAGGGAACCCTCATAGTTACCCCAGAGGGCACTCCGTAAATATGCCTCCATATCAAAAGGTCTCTATCCCTAACTGAGGAGATAAAGGACGAGGCATGGGAGGTGTCAACCTTGTCATCCGTATCGTCGTCCTCATCCTCATTCCCTTCCCCCTCATCACCTGCAGGAGGACCCTGAGGAAAAGCCATTTGGAAGGCATTGGGGGACAGGGTTGTCACAGGGACAGCCTCAGAGGGGGCCGTACCCTCGGCCTCTCGGCCTGGGCTAAGGTCAGATGTGTCCCTCCTACCAGAAGGTCCAGCACCAGTTGGCGAGGATGCTCTCTCGTCCACCTCACTTGGTTTGGGAGTCTCGGCTGGACGAGATGACGACCCACAAGACTCAGATGGTTCAGATGGTCTTATAGTGGCAAGAGGAATGGGAAAGATGGGTCGTACCCAAGTAGGGTCGGCCCCTCGTCTCCTCCCTTCCTCCTCCTCTATTCGTCTGATCTCGGTAAAGAGTTTCTCTTTCAAAGATGGGAATTCAGACACTATGTTGTAAAGCCTCCTAAGCATTAAAGGGAAGACTCTACACTTGGAGAAATTACACTAGACTTGACTAATTTAGCTACAAACAAGTGGGGAATTGACTAGGTTTGACTTTTGGATTAAATAAAGAACTCAAAGGTTTTCGTCAAGAACGATTCAAGAACCAATGACCGGAGAGGACGCCGGAAAAAGCTATAGGGCAACTCAAGGAAAGTGCAGCCCTACAACCCTAAAAAACAAATAGAAATGAAGACAAAAGAAAGCGCTGGATGAAAGAGGTTACCTGATAAGGAGAGAACAAGAACGCTGCTAGGCCTGAAGGTTTGAAGGCTGTAAATGGCGATGGAAACTGGTTCTAGAGAGAGAATGCTTAGGCGCGAAGAAGAAGAAGAAGGAGAGAGAGAGTTTGAAAATCTCTTAAATACTTTGGTAATGAGTGGACCCATTTACCAAGAAAGGTATAATTAGGGCACAAGGCCCCAAGTGCACTGCGCAGCCGCCATGCCTTGGAAACTGAAATAGCAATGAGTATCTGCCCAGGTGTCACTCACCTAACTGATCATACACGCATCTCAATTTCAACAAATATCCCTCAGCCATCTCAATGGCACCTACGGCTAAGGGCTGGGGTGATTGATATACCCGTTTATATTCTCAGCCTGGATGAGGATTACCTACGACCCTACGAGGGGCCGACCCTTCACCAAGTTCCGAACGACCCTTCACCTGACTCCAAACGACAGTACAAGGGGCCGACCCTCCACCAGGCTCCATACGACAGTACGAGGGGCTGACCCTCCACCAGGCTCCAGACGACAGTACGAGGGGCCGACCCTCCACCAGACTCTAGATGACAGTACGAGGGGCTGACCCTCCACCAGGCTCCAGACGACCCTACGAGGGGTCGACGGTACGAGGCCAGATCTGGGTCAGGCTCACTATTGGAAGAAACTTTGCCCTCGGCCTCGGCTCATAGGCCGAGGGTGACATCATGACAGCGCGTGGTTTGGGGGACGCGTGGAACAGTGCGCATGAGGCTCATATGACACGTGGCAGACCGTTATAACAAAATCACACCCTCACGTGAGGGAATATTATGTCATCATTTGGCATCTACAGGTGTCAACAGGGGATTGGCTAGATCATCATTCACATGCACCATGCATACTGGGGGGTACACTACACCCCCCAAGACCTATATATACTTGTCACCTACAACCCTACAGGGGATCGATCCATTAACGGTAGCCCTAGCTAAAACTCTGCTTGTACACACAGTAGAGAGAGAGAGGGTTATGTGCATTGTATCCAAGGCCGTTAGTGCCCATACTTAGTGGATCACACACTCACAGTGGATGTAGGCCAAATTGGCTGAACCACTATACATTATTGTCTTATTTCCTCTTATACTCATCCCCTTCTACATACTTATACACTCATACATCTCAATGGCTGCCATGGCTGCTACTGTTTGAGCTCACTATCACTTATCTGGTGGTGCTAAATCTCAGCATCATCAATGGCAACCTTGTGCACCCATTCACGATCAGTTCCCTCACTACGAACCCCATGAGTATCAACCATTTGTCCATCACGAAAGCGATCCTTTCGTGTATAATGAACTTGGCCCCACCCCACACACTTCATATGAGTATTCTCCATATAGTCCCGATTATAGCGAGTTGTGTCCACCTCACCCACCGCCACCACCCATCATTCCACCAACACCTTCATCCACATCCACTCTCGAAACCCTCTTGCAAAAGTTCATACTTGAGCAAGAGCAAGCAATTCAAACTCAAGCTCTCAAAAGGCTTGAACAAAGGTTATATGAATTGGAGTGTGAGCGAGAGTCGGATATTCCCATGGCCCCACCCATCGTTGCCACCGAGTGTGACGATGATGTATCCTCTTTTGACACGGATTCTGAGTGTGACCAATCCTACCACCCCGAGAATCTCGAAGTTGAGACCATTCCATTGTTCGGGTCCCAAGTCGACAAATGTGTTGACTTACCTTTCATTAGTGAGCCTGATCCAATCCCACCATGTCATCATGAAATCATCATTGCGATTCACACTCCCGTCATATCCAAAAATATGCCCGAGCTTTTACCTTATGCCCCAATTGCGTATGTCTCTGACATGCCCATTTATCCTAGGTTAGCTCCGGATACGAGTGCTCACCATTGTACCGAGATAGCGTCAGAGATGGTTCCCGCCTCTATTGATGTGGATCCTATCCCATCATACTTGGCTCCCCTTGAGCCGAATATTAATGTTGATTCAACTATCTCCGATATTAATGCCTCGTCTTACCCACCCACCACATTCACCGATGCTAGTCTTATGGTGAAGTTGACAACTCCATCTTTAGAAACCACACTCCCTTGTGATTATTCATTTACTCCTACCAATGAGTTTTTGTATCCCACGCTTGAGTTGTATCATCTTCCTCCACCATTTATCCCACCCGACCCACCCATTGTTCTTTCCACCCCACCACCTGGTTTGGATCTTGATTTTGCACATTTCAAGTTTCCATTGACATTTTTAGATCCTCACCTAAAACCATCCCCCACCTATGAGAGTTTTTATGGTGCTACTCTCCACTTTCGTGACACCGAGCTTGTTACTCCATGCACACCACTTCCTTGTGGTGTTGATTTTTCTTTTCAACAGCTCCCTGGCATGTCACGTCGCGACCATTACCATCGCCCATTCATAAAACGGTCATGTGATTTTTATGAGGCCCATCCCATTCCACTTACCAAACCCTTTTGCCCTCCTCACCAACTTGAGCACCATTCTTATAGGGCCCTAGTTGCCCTCACCTTTAAGCTCAACAAGGTTCGTGACCGATGCTTATTCAACCTCACCCTTTTCATAATCCCCGCCCACCAATGGTCCACCGATGCTTTGCATCGTGTGATGCACTTTTCCATACAGGTGCATTGACCACTTTAGCCTATTTTCAGCAAGACTGACGCTTCAGTCTTGTTTGGGGGTGATTCTCATCACCCGATTTTTCTGCCGCCCTGCACTTTCATAGATCTTATCTTCCAGGTGAGATTTTAGCGGTCTGGCTGAAGACATTAAACTTAGCGCTACCGGGAGGCAGGCCGCATTTTTTTTATGAGTCTTATCCTGTTTGGGGGTGGTGTTTCATATCACCCTATGCTATACCATGCTTTATGGACTTGTACACATTTTTATCTTATCCTTTCTTCAGGTTTATTCTTGGCTACATCTTTCCACTTCACTAGTGGTTCATTCTGGTAATCTATTTCCTACCTTATGCTCTCAATGTTAAAAATCATTTTACTTAACATCAAGGACGATGTTCCTTTTTGTTTGGGGGTGGAGAATTTTATCAAAATTGTACCTCTTTTGAAAAAAATTTAGTTTTAAACCTGATTTTTAAAATTTCGTGTAGTTTCTTTCATCTCACTCATTGATGTGAATTTTCAATCATCCATCTTTTTAAGTTTAGGAATCAAGATAGAGAATATTTTTTCTAAATAGATTATGTGATACATAACAAGGCATGTTGTACCATGAATTTCTAGACTCAACAAAATTTGCGCACTTATCACGTCATTACGTTTAGAGTTGAGGAGTAATACGATTCTAATGACAACCTTAACGATCACTAGTAGAGACTTTAACTTGTGAGATTTGTGCCTTTCACCCTTTCAGAGAGTTTTACGCAATCTCTGAGTCACAAGTTGATTCAACTTATTTTGGGTCCGCACTAAATTGTTGTATGATCTCATTATCTTTCATAAAATTTTGGTTGATCATTGAGAACGACATCATTTTCGAGTTGTAAGAAACACATGTCTTGAAATTTGTCCCGAATACTAGATTTTCATCCATACACTTACCACTTTTCCATATACCATTTACCATTCACTTCACCCATTATATCCCTGTACTCTTCCCTATTCCCATATATTCCCCTCACCTATCGTCTCCATTTATATTTCATCCATCATTTTGAGAAAATGAGTGTTGATTCTAAATGTTAAATGTCTTCATTGTTGGTTTCAAAAGAGAGAGAAAAAAATAGGAAAAATAGAAAAAAGAAAAAATAATAGAGAAAAAGAAAAGAAAAATAAAAAAAAGAGAAAAAAAAGAGAAAAGAAAAGAAAAAGAAAGTTTTAGTTAATTTTTATGTAATAAGACATTTGTGCCTAAAGTGTATACACTATTCTCAATTATCCACCATCCATCCATCCATCATATCATCATCCCATCATATCCTACCTCATTGCAACCCCCATATCCCATCTCATTTCCCCCTCACCCATAATTATTCATATTTCCCCTAGGTGTTTGGGCAAATGAAAGTCAACGTGGTGAATAACTCGCCGTTCTCACTACAGTAATTATCATTCTTTCATGAGATCATTTTCTTTCTAAATGTTCGTTCTTTCTTATGTGTGTGTGAGACGTTTGAACTTGCTTACATTTACTCACCTCCTCACACACAAGAGCGATGCACTAACCCTAATCTCGCGAGTTCGTTTGAGGAGATATATCCGTGAGATTTGAAGTTAAAGCGTTGATTCTGACAAGGCAATCTACGAATTACTCTTGTGATACTCGACCCATTTTGACTGATTCACACTACACACGTTGAGTTCTAGGAAAGATGTGCCTTTAGTATTTACTTAGCTTAATCTTTTTACACATTCTAACTTGTATTTCTCAAATCATTTATCTCATGATGGATTGTGCGATTATTCTACATCTAATAAGAGATTAAATGCCTTTCAATAAATCTTTTCAAATAAGAATTTTGTGGGTATATTCCCTGCAAACCCTCATGAGACACAACTCGTCATGTAGGGCAACCTATAGGTTTAAAGGCTTGGTGCCCATTCTAAGTGCAATTGCAAGTGCCCGCGAAAGTAGTACACTTTGGGTTACTTATCTTTCTCTTTCTCTCTATCTTATTGCTTGAGGACTAGCAACGCTCTGTTTGGGGGTGGTGTGATAAGCACCCAAAACTGTACAATTTATACCCCGAATAGATGTACTTTAGTTGCTAATTCTCGACAATATGGGTCTTTTGTGCTTAGTTGTTCAATACGCAGGCTTAATTGCAGTTGCGGTGTCAAAAACTATATTTCTAGGCAACTTGCAGTTAAATAGGAGTTAATTACCATCCCCGTAACCTTACCCGAGCCTAAATCACCCCAAGCCTGTGTGTGTTTAGTTTGTGTCTTTATAATATCTTTTTAGATTTTTAGTTTGAGACATTTTTATTTTTAGGATTTATTTAGTATTTTCTAGGTTTTGTTTTCTATTTTTCTATTTTATCTTTATTATTATAATTTTATTTTATTTTGATTTTTATTACTTTTCAGTTTCATTAGGATAAATTTTTAAGAGTTTATTTTTATATTTTATATATATTTTTTTAAGACTTTAATTTTCATTTAGATTTTTAAGTTTTTATGTCTTTTGTTTTATTTTAGTTTTATATAGGGTTAGGATTTTATTTTATATTTATTTATTTTTAATTTGTTTTATTTTTAGTTAGATTTTGTTTTTATTTTGTTTTTAATTTAATTTTATTTGATTCTTTGTTATTTTAGGGTTCAAATTAAATACACACACATAACTCACTAACACCTAAATCTCATCCCCACCACACAACCATACACCCTTACCCACATTCCTACTACCAACGACCCTTACTACACCTAATCAAACACCACTTCATCTTCTTCACCCACCTTTCTCTCTCATCACTCCTAAACTTCCATTAAATACACAACACCCTTTTATTCCCCATCTTACACATCCCTCCTGCCTCAATCCAGAAGCAGCCCCCGGCACCCCTATCTCCGGCGATTCCGATACCTCCCTCCAACCCGGATTCACACAACCCAACTCATCCCAAAAACCCATAACGCATTTTCCATTTTCACCAAACCCATGTGAGCTTCCAAACCTTCACACGATTCTCACCTACCAAAAGTAAAGCCAAAGCCAAATAAGACCAAGTCAACTTATTTATTCCACATGCTTAATAAACCCACTTTCCAAAAATACCCTTATAACAATATCAGATTTTATTCCCTCTACTACCATTTATTCCCTCAACTCATTACCCACATGACACACCCCAAGCCACATGCATGCTTATACCAATTACCCTATATACCCCTAGCTCCATGCCTATTATAAATTGAAAAAGAAGACCCCATTTAAGAAAAGAGCTTTTAGATAGGAATTTTAGAGAGAGAATTGTAGAGAGATAAACACCAATTGGTAAATAGTTTTTCCTTTTATTTTTTTAGATATTTATTGAGAATTCATTGTGAGTAATTGAATTGAATGGAAGATGATAGAGTTCAAATTGTCAATTTCAAGGAGACTTGTTGAAGATTTTTTCTCTTTCTCTACTCTTTTATTATATATGCCTTTGATTATTAATTTGTCATATTTTATACCATGTTAGGCTAAAACCCCTTTCAAGGGGTGGGGTAAAACTCTTATTTGATGTTATTTTATTTTAATTAGTTTAATTACTTGAAATTTCCCTTTGAATGTTAATTTTGATCCCTCACCCTTAAATTTACGCCTCGAGAGAGGGTAAATGATTTTCGAGAGAAAATCGAAATTCTAGTGACAATACCCATTTTAGATTCGAACTAGAGATAGGGGTTTCTTAAGTGGGGTATTATCACTTGAATTTCAACTCTAAAATTATTTCCTAAAATTTACATAAATTCTAATTGATCGATCCTAGCGGGTGATTAATTAAAAGGAGAGTAGATTTATTTTTCTAGAGCTGTGAGGTGTTAAACTAATATTCTAAAATGTTATTATTAAAATTACACTTGCACCCAGAGTTGATTTGTAGTTTTGATATTAATTTGGGAGAATTCAACTAATTAAATTAGTTAATTGGAATAACTAAAATTTGTCGTGTAATCCCACTCCTTGATTGTTCTCACAATTATTTACCTCACTTATCTCTTATTTTTAGTTTAGACTTTAATTTTTATTTTAGTAAATTTCTATTTATTTATTTTTATCTTAGTTTAGTGTAGTTTAAAACCTCACCTCACCCTATTGTTTTAATATTGAAAAAGCTAAAAAAAGTAGAAAAGTGAAAAAGCACCAAAAGAAAATAAAAAGTGAATTACAATTGAATTTGTCTCCAGCTTACTCCCTAGGAAGTGGATTGATACCCTTACTTACCTCTACACTTGAGTTCATATATTTATTTGGTACATAAGGTTTTTGACTAACTTAGCTTTCAACAACAACGATATACAAAAAGTCATTTCTATCACATAAAATTCGTCATCACGATACTAACTTATTCCACATCAGACGAACAATTAATCATGGTAGCGTCATTTTCTCTCCTCCTATTAGCAAACTTGCTAAGAGATTCTTCTGGGTTTATCTTGAGAAGTTCAAGATCTTAATAGGTAACCTCCGACTCCTTATGATACTCGTACATAGTCATGAATTCCCTAGATACATCCTCTCAACAACGAATCCGACATTACTCTAGTGAAATGAACTAATAAGGGGCACTTTCCTTAAGAGTCTGTTGAAATATTTGAGCCATGATTTCCTCAGTATCCCCTGATAGGCTCACAGAGCAGTGGTAGTGAAAATCTATTACTAAAGCTATTTAATAAAATTAAACTATTTAAGTAACTCCGAACAGTTTTTTGAAAAAACTCTTTTCTTAAAAATCAAAACTATATGAACACAAGATGTGTTTAAAAAGGTATGTATGAGATCTATTCAAGATTTGATCACCAGGTTTATAAAATAGTTTAAACAAACTTTAAACTCAGCACAATCAAGAATGAGATGAGAAGATGTAGGAAGATTAAGAACAAGATTTTTTACGTGGTAAAACCTCACCCAACTGAGGAAACATCCACGACTCCCTCTACGGAGTAAAACAAAAATTCCACTATAAACAAATTTTAACAGTTACAAACTATATAACAAACATGCATACAACTCAGACCTATATAAGTTTAGGAATGTACCTTCTGGTATCCATATAACTTCTCTGCAGTTGTGATTGTTGATGTTGTTCTCCTAGTTTGTTAACTCCCAATTTGCTCAAGCTCTTTACGTCGACTCTTGTTCACAAGATCTTATTACCAAAACTTTTCGTGTGGCAGGGTGAAAGTGTTTGTGGAGGTTCTCTCTAACACATGCACGCACACACACACACACTTATTATGTACAATCAGTCCTAAAAAATTACATATAAGTCTATATGCAGTGACTTTTCTTTTTCTCTCTTCTCACAAAACTTAACCTTTTTTACCTTTAAAACAATCCTAGAATCCACAGCTATCTTGCTCAGAAGGCATATCAAGATCTTAATCAATCTCTGTTTTTGAAAAGATTTTTGAGATTGAAAACCACCAAGTGCGATTCCAAACTAGGTTAAAGGTCTTATTTCAAGAGAACTAGAAACATAAAACATTATTGTTGATTTCAAAGGTAAAAATCTTTTCAGAAAAGAATCAACAATATATTTCTCAAGCTGAGAAATAAAAAATGCAAACTAAGTGTAATATACCATAAAGAACTCAGATATGAAATTTCTATATGCCAGAAAAATAAATCTAAGAAAATGATTAAGTTGGAAACAAGATCTAAAGAACTAAGAGGTTATAGCAACAAACCAACTCTCAAATCACCTCTCAAACACTCAAACACTCAAGGTTGTATTTGGGAAAATATAGGGGTTTGAAGGTTTATTTTTGGTTTGAACTGTTTTGACGATTTAGGGTTAGGGTTATATTTTCTAACTCTTTCTCTCTCTTCTAGTTTCTCTCTTTTTCTCTCTTCTGGTTTCTCTCTTTCTCTCTCTTCTGGTTTCTCTCTTTCTCTCTCTTTTCTCTCTTCTCTCTCTACTCTTTTTTTTTTCTCAAATGAAGAAATGGCCAAAAGTCTTCGAAGGCTGAGAGTAGGAGCCTTTTTATAGGAGGAGAAGGTTCGAGAATGAGGATTGAAATCAAGGGATCGGATTTAGTTAAGATCAATTGACTTGGATCCAATAGTTCACGATAAGCGGTGATTAAAGTTCACCTGATTGGTTCTTAAGGGATTCACAGGGATCATAAAAGGGCGCATGCAGATCGTTGATAAAAACAATCCAAGGGTTGAAAAACAAACGCTGGTTTACTCTCTATAAACAACCACACTTACCACCAATCAGAAGGCACAAAGTGTTGGACAATTAGAGGAGATGAAACGCGCGTCTAAAGTAATTAAAATCACACCCTGAATTCTCTGCCGCTTTCGGATTCTACCCAAGATAACTTTAGGCCAATAAAACCAACAATATGAAATAGCAGATTGACCCCACAAACTTTTAAAACCAAGTTTTAATTAATAAAACCTTATTTTAAAAAGTTTATAAAATCCCAAAAAAAATATTTAAAAACCAATATTAGGGATTTAAACACACTCAACATATGTACACACATTATTATGCAATATGAGATGTATATGATCCATTCTACTGTGTTTGGGTTTTGGTAATGAGGTCAAGATCACTTAAATCAATGATGAAATAGTAGTGCAAGCTCGGGGTTCTTTGGATTCTAGGTTAGACATAATTTTGTCATAATTTCCAAACTAGATGAACACTTATACTAGACTCAAGTGAGTCAAGAGTATAAGGTGCTTCAATCTACCCTTTTGGAAATATGAGACAAAATCTCCTTTGAGTCATCTAGAACTCGTAGGGAAAAAAGAATGAGGAAACCTATTCCTTCAAAAATCTATCTACCCAATTCCTAGAAAGCAAAAGTACATAACTCAACTATTTACAATTGAATACCCTATTACAACTGTTGAGAATAACTGTACAGAATCCCGCATTGAATCACTAAGATCAAGTTGTTTGGCATATATGAAATTCATTAGACTCAAATTTCTCCGCCATTTTGTCTCAAATAGACAAAGGGAAAATATAAAGAGATCAAAGAGATTAATCAGCACACACCATACCAATAGATTTATGCAAAGAAATAAATTGATTGTAATCTAAAGGTTTGGTAAACATATCTGCGACTTGCAAATCAGTAGCAAGATAATTGATTTCTAATTCCTTAGTTTCAACCAATTCGCGTATAAAATGATGTCTTATTTTTATGTGATTTGTTCGCGAGTGTTGAACAGGGTTTTTAGAAATAGTGATCGCACTTTGATTATCACAATAGAGATGCAATTTGTTTTCTTGAATACCATAATCACTCAGCATTTGTTTAAGCCATAGTAATTGAGCACAACAACTGCCAGCGGCTATGTATTCAGATTCAACTGTTGAGAGTGATGTGGAGTTTTTTTCTTACTACTCCATTGAGGCGACTTAATATTTATCTTAAAAGTGCGTATTTATCTAGGCTCAAGTGCAAGCCTGTCGCTCAAGTAATAAACCCGGTAAGTCGGGATCGTATCCACAGGGATCGAGATTGCCAAATAGTAATAAGAAAAATTATTAAATCTTGAAATGATTTCTTAAAAGAAACGAAAAGATGATTAATAATTGGGAAAATTTAACAAACTGAAAAGTGCAAAAGAAATTAGATCTGACAAATGGGAGAAAATAGGGTAGGGTACAATCCCTCAATCCTTAACAAATTACCGTATAGAATACTAGAATTGTAAATTAAAATTATTGACTAGATCCGGTATTTATACATTCTAAGCATTACATATATGAGGGATCTAGCCCGCATCATATGAAATCAAAGATAGATATAAAGCGGTGAATGAATCCAGTCTTTATATATTCTAAGCATTACGTATATGAGGTTCAAGCCCGCACCATACGAAATCAAAGGTAAATATAAAGCGGTGCTTTCACGATTCAATAAATATTTTAATTTAACCTCTATTTTCTACATAAATAATTTGCCTTGGATTGAGTTCATGTACCCCAACCCTTGGGAATTTAGCTACTCATGATTTGGTTCAAGAATAAATTCACACATAAAATTATGGATCTACAAGACATGGGAAATAATTTGCAAATAATAAAAATAGAGAATGGAAAGATATTACTTGAATTCAGCAACAAAAATGGAATTGGAATCCAGAATTTCTTACAAACTAGGGTTCATGAAAACTCTTGAAGGAATAGAAAATTTGCTCTCAAAATCTAACCCTAAAATTCAATCTAGCACTTCTAACCTACTCCTAACCTAGCCTCTCTCTAGCAACTCCCCTTGAAAATGAGGTAGGGCTTGGTCTTTTATAGCACCAAGTTGCACGAATTTGGCATCAAATTTCGCTTGTGGCACAAATTTTCCAAGAGTTTCACTGCATTAAATGCATAATTAATTACAGAAATCCGCACATCCAGACTCTTCATTATCGTACAACTTCAAAACATCGTAACTTCTTCACCGTAGCTCGGATTGAGGTGCTGTTTTTTCCAGTATTCTTGTAATTTAGAACTCTTCAATTTTCTAGTTGTCCCCATCTCTGGACTAAGGCTGTAAAATTACGAAAATGCCCTTCAACTCTCCATTTCTTGGTTTCTTTCACTGTTTTGAGCTCTCCTTCGCACTAACTTGCGTGAAATACCTGTAAAACAGATGAGAAATACACAAAACACGAAATACTTGCCAAAAAAGGTTAGTAGAATAAATAAGAGACAAATCCAAGCTAAATACACTGCATGGGATCATAAAAATACCGAAATTAAGGGGATAAATGTGAAGAATATGTGCCTAATCATCCATCCTACCAAGTTATTACCTATATAATAACAAGCTCATGATGTGCTTTTACTATCATCAGTACACCCAGCCCAGTCAGCATCAGTGTACCCAATTATAGTGCTTGGTGTGTCATTAGTGTACCAAAGTCCTAGATTCAGAGTGCCTTTTACATATTTAATGATTCGTTTAACAGGATTGAGATGGCTCTCTTTAGGGTTATTTTGATAACGAGCACATACACACACATCATACATAATATCAGGATGCGAGGCAGTAAGGTATAGTAAGGTTCCTATCATACTACGATATAGAGTAGGATCTATAGATTTTCCAGTTTCGTCTTTAGAAAGTTTTACCGTAGTACTCATGGGTGTTTTAGCATTTTTAGCACTCTTAAGGCCAAATTTATTTACTATCTCTAAAGCGTACTTAGATTGCGATAAAAATAATCCTTCTGAATTTTGTTTGAATTGAAGACCTAAGAAAAATTGCAACTCCCCCATAAGAGAAGGATTTTACTTCTGAGGGAGAAGTTGATCCAAAGATAATGTCGTCAACATAAACTTGAGCAATAATGATGTGTTTGCCAAAATGTTTTTCAAAAAGGGTTTGATCATTTTCACCTCTTTTGAAACCTTTATCTAAGAGGAAACTGGAAAGACGCTCATACCAAGCTCTAGGTGCTTGTTTAAGGACATACAAAGCCTTTTTAAGACGAAATACATGATTTGGATATTGAGGGTCAATGTACCCTTTAGGTTGTTCTACATAGGTCTCCTCAGTCAATATTCCATTAAGGAATGAAGATTTGACATCCATTTGGTAGAGTGTAAAATGCAAGTGGCATGCTATAGCAAAGAGAAGACGAACAAATTCTAAACGAGTAACAAGAGCAAAAGTTTCGTTAAAATCTATTCCTTCAATTTGAGAGTATCCTTGAGAAACTAATCTAGCTTTGTTTCTAATGATTATCCCACTTTCATCAGACTTATTTTTAAAAATCCAATGTGTGCCAATAACCTTTTTATGATCAGGCCTAGATACAAGATACCAAACATCATGAATGACAAATTGAAGAAGTTCTTCTTGCATAGCAGAAATCCAATGAGAGTCATTCAATGCCTCATTTACATTCTTTGGTTCCACTAGAGAAACAAAACATGCATAATGTGCATAATTTCTTAGTTGAGATCTTGTACGCACTAGCTCACTAGGGTTACCAACTACGTTATTTATGGGATGATCTTTAGAAACCCAATCAGGTACTTCAGGTATCTCAATTGGTAATGAATCATCTATTTCAGGAGAGTCATTTTCTAAAATGTTTGTAGGCTCTTCTACAATAATTGATTCACCAGTCTTGTTCTCTACAGTAGTGTCACTCACAATTACATTTATGGATTCCATCAAGGTTTTAGTGCGAAGATTATACACTCGATAGGCTCTACTGTTAGGCGAGTATCCTAAAAATATAGCTTTATCTCCCCGGCTCTCAAATTTGGACAAGTGTTCCCTATCTTTACATACATAACAAGTACTACCAAAGGTTCTAAGGTACTTAAGATTAGGCTTTTTATTATACCAAAGTTCGTAAGGGGTTTATTTGGAATTCTTTCTAAGATAGACCATATTTATGATGTGACATGCAGTACGAATAGATTCTGCCCAAAAATATTTAGGCAAATTCTTGGCATGTAACATAACACGTGCCATCTCTTAAAAGGTACGATTATTTCTCTCGGCAATTCCATTTTGTTGAGGAGTTTTAGGAGGACTAAACTCGTGTTTGTAACCATTATAGTCACAATACTCTATAATACCAGTGTCTTTGAATTCTCCACCTCTATCACTACGGATTCTATTTACTTGAGTGTCCTTTTCATTTTCAATTCGAAGAAGTATTTTTAAAAAGGTTTGAAAAGTGTCAGACTTTTGTTTTAAAAAGTCTACCCAAGTAAATCTGGTGAAGTCATTAACCATAACTAGAATATAACTGTGTCCACAGAGACTAACAGTTTGGGAAGGACCCATTAGATCCATATGGATGAGTTCCAAGGGATTAGAGGTAATAACATCATTAACTTTCTTATGAGGTGCCTTAACAATTTTACCTTCTTGACAGGAACCACAAACAATGTTGGGAATGCGTTTGATTTTAGGAACTCCTCTAACTATTTCTTGAGAGGTCAGTCTACTAGGATTATCGAAATTTATGTGACCCATTCTGTTATGCCATATCTCGTTGTCATCCATTCTGGAAACATTACAGATTTCAGATTTATTCATTACAGTATAACAATTGTCAGGAGTTCTGAATCTGATAATTATGCATTCACCTTTTTCATTTAAAATTTTGCAATTGTGCTTTGAAAAGGTAATAGTATGATCTGAGTCATAAAATTGCAAGATACTAAGTAGATTGACCTTAAGACCTTTAACTAGAAGAACATTTTCAAGAACAGGAAGTCCATCTTCTTGGAGAGTTCCTTTGCCTATGATTTGAGATGATACTCCATCACCAAAAATGACTTTTCCACCAGCGAAGCTGGTTTTGTTCAAAAGTTTAGTATCATCCCCAGTCATGTGCTTAGAACATCCAGAGTCTAAATACCAACCAGATGATGTGTGCTCAGCTTTTAAAGCAGTAATAACTATATTACACTTCATCTGAGGTAATAGATCTTCTTTTCTAACCCAAATTGCTCTATTTTTCATTTAGCGCTTATTAGCTCTCAATTGATAAAACTTACGAGCATTCGATTTTTGTTGAAAAATGTTTGGCGCATGATTTTGAGTTTTGTGAAAAACATGAGCATTTGATTTAGGAAAGTGCTTAGGAATCCTTCTAGGAAATCTTCTTTTAGGTTTGGTCTTTCTCTTTCTATAATTAGTGTTTTTATCTGGATGTCTAGGAAGTACATAATTATTGCGGCTCCTCCTAGAATAGTTAAAGTTCTGATAGGTAGGAGAACAACAGACATGTTTAACTAGTCTCCTAGGATAGCAACCATCAAAAGAGTGACCGTATATATCACAGTAAGAGCAATAAAGATTGCTCAAGGTTGGGGTCTCCTTTGGAAAGTCTCTAAACAACGGTTTTGAGGAATTTTGAGGTTGGACTCTATTCCTAGGTAGGATAGTCTTGAATGAGGACTCACTCTTCCTAATAGAAGAGCAGACGTATTTAGCCTTAGGTGAACTTTTATGTTTAGAGAAACTTGATTCCCCAATGTTAAAATTTTGATGTTTTGAATCAAACTCAATTTTTAGGGAATGAAAATATGGGCAGGTTTCAATAGGTCTTTTACCTCCTGTCACAAACTTGATACTTTCAAAAGATTTTGTTTGTGTCTTCAAATTGGGGCAAAACCCTATTCCAGTTCGATCATGAGAATTGGTTTTAGATTCAGCAACAAATTCATCAAAATAGTTTGAATTATTTTCAAATTTTGTAAATTTTTTGAAAACAATTGCTGTCTTTTCTTTAGTTTGTTCCAATTCTAACAATGTACCTTTGTATTTTTTCTCCAGAGTTTCATTTGTTACAGTCAAATCTTTGAGTTTTTGATCAAACATTTTGATTTCACTTTCATGAGGTAAACATTGGGTAGTATACTCTTCAGCATTCAGTTTGACCATTAGGCTTAGATCTTCCATCTTTTTGGTGAGATCTTTCATAATATTTCTAGTCTAGTGCTTTTCTTGAGAGATTTAGCATAGAGTGTGTGAATATCTGGGAGGTCTTCATTGTCCGAGTCACTAAGTGTAGTGTGTGAAGTGAACCCTAAGGCTTCATTCTTTGAACTCACACACCCATTGACATCGTCATTATCGCTTTCCCTTTGACTCACACACCCCGAAGAAGAGATAGCAATATTCTTAGTAATCAAAGCATCTAAACCAGTAACAACATTATTCGAAACATCAGTAGTAAAATTACTAGATTCATCCTCACTAACAAACACAGGCATATCATCATTATAGATAATCTTGGCAAAGAAGGACATGCAAGGGTCAAAAACATCAGATGACTCAGGTTCCTCATTTTCAAAGTCACTTGAATCATCCCATGTCTTGCAAATGTTGGCTCTAGTGTGTTTGTTTTGAGTGTTCAAGTTAAATCTGCAGTCTTGTGCAATGTGTCCTAGTTTTCCACATCTATAGCATTCAGTCTTCTTAAGGTCTCTATTAGGTCTAGCGTAAGAGTCCTTGTGATTTTTGTTATGGCTTTTCTCATGAGTTCTATGATTAAAGGGAGTTGGATAATTAGACTTGCCTTGTTTATTTGCCATATTGTTTCTAAATTTAATAATTTTCTTAAACTGTTTTGACATCAAGGCAATCTGATTGCCCAAACTCTCTATATCGCATTCCTCATCAGAGTCATCATTGGAAGTATTAAACTCAGGCTTAATCAATTTAGAAGATAAGCTTAGATTGGAACTAATCTATTTCCTATGGGACTAGGTTAATTACTTCTTAAATTCTAGTTCCATTTCCACAGTTCTTAATTTACAACTGAGTAATTCAGGAGTGAGATTTATATCACACATTTCCTCAATAACATATCTTTTGTTGTCAAATTTCTATGGTAATGATCTTAGAATTTTAGATACAATTTCTTGTCTGTCATATGTTATCCCATTAGCATGCAGTTTTGTCACAATATCAGTCAGGTTCATATAAAAGTCATCAAATGACTCAGTCTCAAACATAATTAAAGAGTTATACTGTCAAATGAGCATTTGAGTTTTAGCAGCTTTAACTCTAGTGTCACCTTCATGAGCAGTAACCAAAGTGTCCCAAGCTTCCTTAGAAGTGGTACAAGATGAGATTCTTTTGAACTCATGTTCATTTATGGACATAAATATGGCATTCTTTCCTTTGTTATTATTTCGAGAAACTTGTTTCTCTTCTTGTGTGAACTCACTTAATACTTTCTCAACCCTCTCATTACTTCCTTCAGTGGCTGGTTTTGTAGGAAAAATGTAACCATTTTCAATAATGTCCCAGACATCATCTCTCAGAGTTCCTTGAATGAAAGCAATCATTCTTACTTTCCAGTAAGCAAAATTGGTTCCATCAAAGATATGAGGTCTGGTCAAGTTACCAAATCTTTCATTTTTCTCGTCCATATTTGATTTTCAGAAAACAATTTCAGAAACACAGGATCTCTTTAAAAGAAGTTTTACAAAGCTCTGATACCAATTGAAAATCTGTTACTAAAGCCGTTTAATAAAATTAAACTATTTAAGTAACTCCGAACAATTTTTTGAAGAAACTCTTTTCTTAAAAATCAAAACTATATGAACACAAGATGTGTTTAAAAAGGTATGTACGAGATCTATTCAAGATTTGATCACCAGGTTTATAAAACAGTTTAAACAAACTCTAAACTCAGCATAATAAATAATGAGATGAGAAGATGTAGGAAGATTAAGAACAAGATTTTTTACGTGGTAAAACCTCACCCAACTGAGGACACATCCACGACTCCCTCTACGGAGTAAAACAAAAATTCCACTATAAATAAATTTTAAGAGTTACAAACTATATAACAAACATGCATACAACTCAGACCTATATAAGTTTAGGAATGTACCTTCTGGTATCCTTATAACTTCTCTGCAGTTGTGATTGTTGATGTTGTTCTCCCAGTTTTTTAACTCCCAATTTGCTCAAGCTCTTTACATCGACTATTGTTCACAAGATCTTATTACCAACACTTTTCGTGTGGTAGGGTGAAAGTTTTTGTGGAGGTGCTCTCTAACACATGCATGCACACACACACACACTTATTATGTACAATCAGTCCTAACAAATTACATATAAGTCTATATGCAGTGACTTTTCTTTTTCTCTCTTCTCACAAAACTTAACCTTTTTGACCTTTAAAGCAATCCCAGAATCCACGGCTATCTTGCTCAGAAGGCGTATCAAGATCTTAATCAATCTCTATTTTTGAAAAGATTTTTGAGATTGAAAACCACCAAGTGCGATTCCAAACTAGGTTAAAGGTCTTATTTCAAGAGAACTAGAAACATAAAACATTATTGTTGATTTCAAAGGTTGAAATTTTTTCAGAAAAGAATCAACAATATATTTCTCAAGCTGAGAAATAAAAAATGCAAACTAAGTGTAATATACCATGAAGAACTCAGATATGAAATTTATATATGCCAGAAAAATAGATCTAAGAAAATGATTAAGTTGGAAACAAGATCTAAAGAACGAAGAGGTTACAACAACAAACCAACTCTCAAATCACCTCTCAAACACTTAAACACTCAAGGTTGTATTTGGGAAAATATAGGGGTTTAGGGTTAGGGTTAGATTTTCTAACTCTTTCTCTCTCTTATGGTCTCTCTCTTTTTCTCTCTTCTGGTTTCTCTCTTTCTCTCTCTTTTCTCTCTTCTCTCTCTACTCTCTTTTTTTCTCTCAAAGGACGAAATGGCCAAAAGTCTTCAAAGGCTGTGAGTAGGAGCCTTTTTATAGGAGGTTGAGAAGGTTCGAGAATGAGGATTGAAATCAAGGGATCATATTTAGTCAAGATCAATTGACTTGGATCCAATGGTTCATGATAAGTGGTGATTAAAGTTCACCTGATTGGTTCTTAAGGGATTCACAGGGATCATAAAAAGGAGCATGAAGATCGTTGATAAAAACGATCCAAGGGTTGAAAAACAGACGCTGGTTTACTCTCTACAAACAAACACACTTACCACCAATCAGAAGGCACCAAGTGTTGGACAATTAGAGGAGCTGAAACGCGCGTCTAAAGTAATTAAAATCACACCCTAAATTCTCTGCCGCTTTCGGATTCTACCCAAGATAACTTTAGGCCAATAAAACCAACAATATGAAATATCAGATTGACCCCACAAACTTTTAAAACCAAGTTTTAATTAATAAAACCTTATTTTAAAAAGTTTATAAAATCCAAAAAAAATATATTTCAAAACCAATATTAGGTATTTAAACACACTCAACATATGTACACACATTATTATGCAATATGAGATGTATATGATCCATTCTACTGTGTGTGAGTGTTGGTAATGATGTCAAGATCACTTCAATCAATGATGAAATAGTAGTGCAAGCTCTGGGGTTCTTTGGATTCTAGGTTAGACATAATTTTGTCACAATTTCCAAACTAGATGAACACTTATACAATATAGACTCAAGTGAGTCAAGAGTATAAGGCGCTTCAGGTAGTAGCGAAGATGCACAATGGGAGTTCCATTACCTCTAAACTTCTCTATATCATTCATCTTGATTTTTTTTGGCAACTAAGCCTTTGGATAAGGGGATATGTGGGTGTAATCCATGTAGTTCCTTGAGATTGAATTATTTGGAAAGAAGTCTGTCTTCTCACTTAACTCGGTTCAATTCTTCGTACTTGGATCGACAGGAATGGCCTCTGTCTAGTTATCCCCTAGATGAGCAAGGTGGGTGATTGGAAAATGTGACGGGGATGATTTGTTAACATGAGGGATTAGAGGAGAAAGAGGAACTTATTGATACTCTTTTGGAGACCATATAGTCTCAAGCATTTGTGGTCCCACCATAATTCGGTACTATCAAATTAGCGTCGTCTATGGGAATCGAACCCATGACCACGTGGTCGTGGGTGATCTCATACCTTAAACATCATTAATTTGTTGAAATATGAGATTAAACACGATTTATTTGGTGATCTCAAACCTTAAACATCATTAATTATTTAGTCTTTTTTTACTCTTTTCGGTGATCCTTTCCTCCATTGCTTGGGGGTTTTAGGGATAGAAGATTGGTTACGATGTAGTTCTTAGGCTTTACTTGGTTTTTCTGAAGGTGAGTTAGGCCTTGGTGGTTGATTTATTAGTTTTCCAGTGAGTCTCCGATCACCATCTCCGGTGAGCTTCCCACCATTGTTCTTGGTGTTCATATAAAACCCTTTCGAATTCCAAGTGTTTGATCTTTAATATAATTGTCAATAATTGTTTATTGTTAGTTCAACTTGTCAAGTGTGGTCTCATATCTCAAATGCTATGACCATTTTATAAACTTGCAGAGGAGTTTCCAAATCAAAAAGAGAAGTTCTTCGATAAAATCAGACAGGTTGAGCTAGCTCAAGTCGAGAGACGAAGGGTCGAGGCTTTACTCCTTTGTCCAATTTTTCCACCTCCCTTAATTGTCATATACCATGATCCTGTCGAGACCCGTGACCCAATGTCTTAGTCATCTGCTGTAGACCCTATATCCACGTGTCCAGCTGAGATCGTGGACTCATATGAAGAGGCCATGGATTGTTCCCGTTATTAAAGTGTAGGGTCTGATGATGAGGGGGTTTCTTATTGTGTTGCATCTTCCAAAGACGCTGGGCCTTCATACAACACTGAATCTGTAGAAAAATTAGGGCCCACCATTGCATTTACCTATATGATTAATGTCATTCCACTATCGGCTGCCACTTGGTCTGAGTTTGCCAGGAGGTTTCCCACTAGTATCCCTACATGCACCCAAGCTGAGGCTGCCAAAGATAACGATAAGGAAGGGAGTGATGTGGACACCTCCATAGTCGTTGAGTATGAGATTTCTATTATAAAGTTTGATCTCTTAGTATTTATACACCCTTATAAGATAGGTCCTTCAATCTCCTTGAGGAAGACACTTAAAGATGAGAGGGCCTTTGATGGCTAAGATGGCAAAATCTGTGTTTACGAGCACATGTTCAAGTTGGGTCTTTGTTTACCCATCCATCCTATGATCCAAGACATACTATCTTACATAAACCTTACCCCCTCCCAATTATCTCCAAATTAATGGAGGGTTATGATAGGATCCATCATTCTTTGGAAAGATGTTCACCATACCGACCTTCCAGTTAGAGTATTTATCGGTTGTTACACACCTTCATCCGCTAAAGACCATCCAGGCTATTACCACTTCATAGCCAGAACGTCCGAGAAAAAAATTCTTTTGGTCACTCAAACCTCAAATCATAATTGGAAACCCTGATACTTCTTTGTCTCGGGTTCCTGGGAGTTTGGCCCAAACTAGGCTTATGGAACCTATGAGCCGAGAAGTCCAAAAAGGTGGGCTAAAGCCTTTATTTAAGCCAAAGTCGACACAGGGTTAAGTCTAGATAACCTTAAGGACATCAAAGATATTCGTAGTCAAGGCCAAAACGATCGTCTCGTCTAGTATGAACATCTGATAACCCCTTATTATCTCTCCCAGACAGACTTGGGGGTGGTCCTTTGGGCAAGCTACGTAAGTTTCATAAATTCATTGTTATGTCTCGTATCTATATATAACTGACATACTAATTTCTCTCCCTGTCTTTTTACAAATCGTTTGGAAGGTCCATCAGACGACTTTTGGGAAATGTCTGCCCCTAACCTCGCAAACTCCTGGACAGACGAGGTAGTAAGAATGCCCCTCCTCCAACTCAGACTAGAAAGAATGTTGACACTACTAAGGTCGTTGCTTTTGCTAAAAAGAGGAAAGCTCCAGAAGACCCCCTTTCCTCTCGACCGAATAAGGCCCCAACACACTGACCCTGCCATCCTAATCTCTACGGATGACGCCTTGGCTGCTCGACTATCTCAGCTGAAGATTAGTGATAACATAATTGGTCATATCTTGAAAGCCGCTAATGCCATCAGTGGGATCCTTACCATGGAGGACAAGAGTTTTCTCTAATATTTGGATGTTTCTCTACTATTGGATTTTCCTTTACATCGTTCGGTCCAGGTATAATGATGAACTAGTTCTTTTTTGTTGTGTTTTCTCTACATTTCTTAAAACATCATTACTTATGCATCTGATCATTTTCCTGCACGAAGTGGTTTCTCTTCGCCGCTTGGCTGACTGGACCTTGAAGAGGATGCATCTGATCCAAAAGGGCAAGGATGCTGAGAAAGTGGAGACTGGGCTTAGGGGTGACCTTGAGAAGGTCGTGAAGGATTTGAAGGATAAGGATGAATAGATTAGCCATATGAAGGAGGATAACACCAAGGCTCTGAAAGCCAAGGATGAGATCATCCAGGCAAAGATTGATGAGGCCGTTAAAATAACATTGGACGAGGCTGAGGAAAAGATCATTTCCAACTACAAAACTTCTGACGAGTTCGTAGATTTTGACTTTGAATATCTTAAGAGGGGAATTAAGGATGCTGGTTGATGGGCTGACCTCAAGAATAGTGAATCTGGGAGCTTATCCCGAGAAGACTTTATAGACCTCGGCTTTGGTGATGCTCATCTTGCGCAGGCTTTGAGAGAGGTTGAGAGCGCTGGTGCTGGTCCTACAAAGATGAGACCTCATGAGTTTATTGAGAATGAAGATGCTGACAATATTGAGGACGAGATTGAAGTCACCAATGTTGGACTTCAGAAAATAGCTCCACTTGGTGACAGGTCAGCCCAGCCGAAGGACAAGTTCAGCCCTGAGGGCTTTCATCTGTTATGTGTGTTTTGTGAAGTAACCCCATCTTTTCATGAACTATTATAACCTCTTGTAGATTTTTCTAATATCATTTATCATTAATGAAAGTTTAGTTCCATTATGCCTCGTGTCTATTAATGTCTTCTTACCAAGACATTTTATCTCATCATATTAATGATGTTTCATGATGTTTAAGATTTGAGATCACCAAATAAATGATGTGTCATCTCATATTTCACCACATTAATGATGTTTAAGATCTGAGATCAATAAATAAATGATGTTTAATCTCATATTTCACCATATTAATGATGTTTAAGGTCCGAGATCACCAAATAAATGATGTTTAATCTCATATTTCACTAAACTAATGATGTTTCAGGTCTGAGATCACTAAATAAATGATGTTTAATCTCACATTTAACCAAATTAATGATTTTTCATCTCATATTTCACCAAATTAATGATGTTTATGGTTTGAGATCACCAAATAAATGATGTTTAAAGTCGGAGATCACCAAATAAATGGTGTTTAATCTCAAATTTCACCAAATTAATGATGTTTAAGGTCCGAAATAACCAAACAAATGATGTTTTATCTCATATTTCACCAAATGAATGATGTTTCATCACTTATATCACCAAATAAATGATGTTAAATCATTTGTTTGGTTATTTCGGACCTTAAACATCATTAATTAAATCTTATATTTCACCAAATTAATGATGTTTAAGGTCTGAGATCACCAAATAAATGATGTTTCATCTCATATTACACCTTTCTTTGTCTTTTTATGAGTGTATGGATGGTTATCCCATCCAAGTACTATCATCTCTATTGAAGGAGGGTTTGCCAAGGATTTCTCAAGCTTACTTCACCATAAATGATGTTCTCAAGCCTAAGATTTATACAAATATTTAGATAAACAAGTATGATGAGGGGAAGATTGATAATCTTTTATATTCATTCTTCTAAATCAAATACATGTGTTACAATAAAACTATGAACTCATTGATAATACTTCTTCAGATGATCAACATTCCACGGGTTTGAGAAAGGTTATCCCTCGTGGTTCTCCAGCCGATAGGTGCCTAGAACAACTTCATCAGTAACTCTATAGGGGCCCTGCCAATTGGAATGGATCTTGTTGGTTTTCTACCATGTCTTCTTGAGAACTAAATCTCCCACGGCTATTAGCCTTTCTTTGACCCTCTGATTATAGAATTTGACAGTCCTCTGCTGGTAGGCTGCTTGCCTTACCTCGACATCATCTCCTCTTTGTTTAATTATGTCAAGGTCGAGTCTTCTCTCCGCCGCATTTCCTTGAGGGTCGTATATCTGAGTTCTATGAGTATGAAATTCAACCTCGGTATTGATGAGAGCTTCTGAACCATAAGCCAATATAAAAGGGGTCTCCCCCATAGGAGTTTTGACTGTCATCCAGCAGGCCTATAATACTACGTGCAATTCTTCAATTCACCTGCCTTTTGCATCTTCCAACCTTTTTTTGATCCCATCAAGGTTATTTCTATTTGTAACCTCAGTTTGGCCATTAGCCTGAGGTTGGCTAGGCGGGGAGAAGAATTGTTTGATTCCGACCCTCTGACAATGTTTCTCTAAAGAGACATTCTTGAACTGTTTCCCATTATTAGAGATAAGGGTGTTAGGGAGTCCATACCTGCAGATGATATTCTTTCACATGTATTGAAATTCCTTCTTCTCTGTTATGGACTCTATAGCTTCAGCTTCCACCCATTTGAAAAATAGTCTATTGCAATAATCAAGTATCTATAATTTCCTATGGCCCTTGGAATAGGTCCAACTAAATCAATCCCGCACTCTGTAAATGGCCAGGGTGAGGTAATAGAGGTCATTGACTGGTAAGGTTGATGAGGGATGTTAGCAAACCTTTGATATTTATCACATCTCTTGACATAAGCTGCAGCATCTTTAGCTAAGGCCAGCCACCAATATCCCTGAGTTATTAGCCTATTGGCCAAAGATGTTCCTCTTATATGTCTTGAGAAAGAACCCTCATGCATATTTTTGAGGATATGGTCTACCTCAGATGGGTGGACACACCTGAGTAGGGGGAGAAAAAATCCTTTCTTGTATAAAATATCTCCTATGATTAAAAACTTAGCATCTTTATACCCCAAATTCCTTCTTTCTGCTTTAGAGTCTAGAAAGATACCTTCTCTGATGTACCGAACAAGTGGATCCATCCAAGATGGGCCGAGGTTCAAATTGAAGAACAAGCTCGGCTTCAAGTCTTCATCTTCTATGGTCGGTTGAGGCAAGATTTCTATCAGCACTGTCCTCCTGATTTCTGTGCGAGTGGCCGAGGCTAGCCTTGATAGCACATCGACTTGGCTATTATCAAGCTGAGGCAATCTTCTTATCTTGATCTCTCGAAGATCCTTAATCACCATTTCCACCCTCTCTAAGTATTTGGCCATTATTTCTTCCTTGGCTTCATAAACTCCTAGGACTTGATTAACCACTAACTGAGAGTCACTATGGACTAGTAGTTGTTCGTCATTCATCGCTCTTGCAAGGGATATTCCAACTATAAGTGCCTCATATTCTTCCTCGTTATTCGAGGCCTTAAAATTAAATCGCAGCGCATACTCTATGTCTGTTCCATCAAGGGTTGACACAATGTGGCTGACCCCACTGTCATTTTTACAGGTTGGGCAATCAATAAAAAAATTCCACACTAAACCATCCGAGAATGGTCCTTCTCCAATGACTCCATTCCTGAGAGAGTATGTGTGTGCGTTCAAATGAGAAAATTATATATTAAATTCAGTTTAACCCAAACAAACCCTAAACATGCAACAATATGTGATTGAATAAGATAATGAACTAAGCAAGAACATTCAAACACATGCTTGTGAGGAAAAATCCCCCAAAGGGGCAAGACCATTTATTTTCATTATAATATTGTAACTGTACAATTCGGATTATAATGAAAATACAAGTGACTAAGAATTACCCTCAGGTGTCGGATTCTGTAGTCGACGGCTGGAGTTATCCCTTTCCAGTAGGGCTGTAGTGAAGAAGAAGAAGAACGGTCTTCTCCACAATGGTATGAACAACAAAAGTGCGTTCCTGGGTTGCAAAGTAGTTCACAAGTGTTTGGAAATTTGTGTGAATCAAAAACTTAGAGTCTTGGTACTCAATAGGTGATGACTTAGAGTTTTTTGTACTCTGAAAATCGTGTATAGAAGTCTTAGAAAACCACTTCCCGTAGTGGGTTTATAAAGGAAACGTTTAGCCTAGAAAATCTGACCACGATCTGCTAAAGATTATCCCAGGAGGATCGGTCCGGGTCTGAGGCGGATCGGTCCGGGTAGGCGGACCGGTTCATTTTTTATTTAGCATTTTTGGTTCTCTATCGATCTGGGGTATACTGGCTTTCAACAAGCGGAATGGTCTGGGTCTGAGGCGGACCAGTTCGCAGGTGGATCAGTTCTTTTTGCAGGGCGGATCGGTCCGGCCTGTCAGACTTTGATTCCTCTTCTTCTTTTGATATTCGGATCCGTTGATGACTGTATGAATCTTTGAATTTCTTCAACGGTGTAACGACGTACGACATAACAAATTGATAATGGACAAACAATGTCCTTACAAATCTCCCCCTATGTCTATGCCAGTACATACATAAAAACAAACATCCGAATTATCAAGTATAAAATTGCCTATACAAATCTACCCTTCCATGAACCCAAAACTGAAAAGGTACGATTGAATAAGACTTCATCGTTTGTTCTTCAACTCTTCAGGAATCTTCAACGCTTTTCTCATCAGGGTGTGCAATCCAATGTTAATCCATGTAGTATCTACACACATGGGAAAAAGCAAAATACCAAGTGACGTATCGAGTTTGAAATGAGATAAACATATATGCCAATATGCTAATTTGTGATAAACAACTCAAACTCACTCCCCCTTAATGTCCCTTAATGTGATAATTCTTTCTGCCCCTTTTTTTTGTATGATGTCCCCAAATAGACAAATGAGAAAAATGAAAATAAGCACTGACGGGGTGTCACAAGGAAATACACAACTATTTTTGTAAATTTTTCAAAAATTTTCAAACAAAATGACACCATGAATGAACACAAAGCAACCAAGTCGATGATAGCGTTAATGAATGGGTGTGAACATAATTCGATAGGAAGATCAATGCATACAAACAAGACATATGTGCACGATGAATATCGGATACTCCTAACGAATGAACTCAAAGTCTTCCTTTGGTGTAAAAAAATGGAAATATAAGATATTGACTTAATCAAATCAACAAATCAAAGCGAAAAATGATTTCTACACCAATAACGTCCAAAACGTTTTATGCTTTTTCAGGACTTTCAAGGAAGTGCAAACCCATTTATATTCTCCAACCAAACTCCCTCAGATATAATTTTGAATAGAGGCTTTCAAAATTCTCAAACTTTGGAGAATTGATGGTGAAACCTAAGTGGCCCATATTTGGCATGAATTGCTTGTTATTGCCTTTAAATTTTTCGGGCTCTTTTAACCTCTTTGGACCTCGGATATTAAAATTCCTCCATTTTTAGGTCCTTTTTAACGGTGGCTTTTGCGCAAAGGATATATGATTACCTTTCGCAGCCCCTCCCCGTTATACAAAAACACACAGTCTCACCAAAATGGTTTTTACATGCATTCTAATCTTGTCAAGTTTTATCGCATATTGAAAGTTGTATAGACATAATTGAGATGGAAAAACTCAAGCCAATATGAGATAGACAAGTTCAATAATCAAATATATCCGTGCATGTGTGCAATAAAGGATATAGGAGTCAAACATGTAGGAAGATATCACTAATTACATCACAAAGACTCCAAAAAATGTAAAGCACATGGATGGAATGATGTAGCCTCTCAAATCTCTATCAAACAGTCACATGGATATATGGAATGAAGTTGTGACTTGGCTATCTTAAATGCTCATCCATAAAAGGAGCAAAAACAGAAATCTTTTTGGATTTTTCAAAAATTTTATCAAAATAAAATCTTTTTGTGCTTTTCTTAAAATTTTTCTTAAAGGAAAATATTTTTGTATTTTTCAAAAGAAATATAAAAAGAAAAAAGAATAAATAAATAGCTATACAACTAAGCAATGGTACATATAAAACAGACTAGAAATAGGAAGCACATGATATGAACATGAAGAAGCATCATATTCTAGACATAGACCAACCCCTCAGTCAACTGTGCAAATCCCCAATGACTTCCTAAGACTCTCAAATCTAAGGGTATCTAAAGGTTTCGTGAAAATGTCGGCTAACTGACGGTCGGTGGGAACAAAACTCAGGGATACGACTTTCTCCTCAACTAGCTGTCTTATAAAGTGCTCACGTATCTTGATGTGCTTGGTGCGCGCATGCTGGACTGGATTACGGGATATGTGTATCACGCTCGTGTTGTTATAGGAAATGGTCATGGTGTCCTGTGAAATCCCATAATCCTTCCGCATTTGCTTCATCCACAAGAGTTGCGTGCAACAACTCTCGGCGGCTATGTACTCAGCCTTCGCAGTGGACAAAGAGATGGAATTTTTCTTCTTGCTCATCCAGGAGACAAGAGCAGAACAAATATAGAAAAACCCACCAAAAGTGCTCCTACAACCATCTATATCCCCGGCCCAATCGGCATCTGAATAGGCAGACAAACGGTCATCAGTATCAAAGGAATACCAAATACCGTATGAGAGAGTCCCACTCACGTATTTAATAATACGTTTTAGAGCAAGTAAATGCGACTCTTTCGGGGACGCCTGATATCGCGCACAGACTCCAACACTAAAGGCTATATCGGGACGACTGGCAGTCAAGTAGAGAAGACTACCTATCATACTTCGATACAAGGTTTGCTCTACGTCCTTGCCTGAAGTTTCCTTACTAAGCTTGGTAGTGGTACTCATAGGTGTACGTACATGCTTAGCGGAGTCTAAACCAAATTTCTTCACTAGGTCTCTAGCATACTTGGATTGGGAGATGAACATCCCATCCTCTAGCTGACGAACCTGGAGACCAAGGAAGAAAGTAAGCTCACCAACCATGCTCATCTCGAACTCACTTTTCATTTCCTCTTCAAAGTGATGAGCATGTTGAGAGCATGTGGATCCAAAGACTATGTCGTCCACATAGACCTGGGCAACCAAAATAGCACCATCATCTCTCCTGACGAACAACGTCATATCTACTCCCCCTCTCTTGAAGCCACGAGCTAAGAGATAGGAAGTAAGCCTCTCGTACTAAGCACGGGGTGCTTGCTTCAAACCATACAAGGCTTTCCTCAGATAGTAGACGTGCTCTGGGTGCTGTGGGTCTTCAAACCCTTTTGGTTGTTCCACGTAAACCTCCTCCTATAGAATGCCATTCAGAAAGGCACCCTTTTTGGAATCTTTTTCATTTTTCTTTTCAAACTTATTTTTCTCAAATTTCTTTTTATCTTTAAAATTGACATTTTTCTTAAATTTGAGAATCCTCTTGAAATTTTTTGCAAAAAGAGCCAAATCATCTAAGTCAAAATCACACTCATAATCTGACGTGTCAGTCTCTCTTTTTCTAGATGACTCTTCCCTCTTTCTAGCCGACCCCTCACTCTTTTTCTCTTTGGTATTAAGTGAAATTCCCTTATCTTTAGACCTAACAGTTTTAGGTAACATATCAATTTCATAAGTTTGCAAATCTCCTACAAGTTTTTCCAATTTTAGCGTATTTAAATTGCCCAGAGAATTCAGCATAGTGACTTTAGGGATAAAACGCTTAGGCAAAGAACGAAGAGTCTTTTTGACAACTCTAGCATTAGGAATATGTTCACCAAGATTAAAGCTAGTATTAACAATGTCAGAAATTCTAGCATAGAAATCATCAAAACATTCAGTCTCTTGCATGGTGATGGTTTCAAATTGAGTTGTCAAATTTTGTAATTTAGATTCTTTCACAACATTTGTTCCTTCATGGGTGAGTTGTAAAACATCCCATGCCTCCTTTGACGTGGTGCACGTCATGATACGTCGGAACTCATCAGGAGTGATGGAACCGGAATTAGCACTCAAACCTTTAGAGTTAAAAGAACACCATCTAAATTCATCTCCAGTCCAAGAGGTGACAGGTTTTAAATTAGTCACATTTTCCACAGTGACGGAGGGAGGTGTCCACCCTCTTTCAACTAGAATCCAAGCCCTTTCATCTATGGCTTTTAAAGCCGACCTCATTCGGGCTTTCCAATAAGCATAATTTGTCCCGTCAAAAATAGGTAATTTATTATATGATTTCTCCATTTGAACACGCACTTTTCAAAAATCATTTTTTTCAGAAAAATGATATCTTAGAAAAGATTTTGCGAAAAATAGGAATACACGATAGATTAGCGTAACCTGCTCTGATACCAATTTGAGAGAGTATGCGCGTGCGTTCAAATGAGAAAATTATATATTAAATTCAGTTTAACCCAAACAAACCCTAAATATGCAACAATATGTGATTGAATAAGATAATGAACTAAGCAAGAACATTCAAACACATGCTTGTGAGGAAAAATCCCCCAAAGAGGCAAAACCATTTATTTTCATTATAATATTGTAACTGTACAATTCGGATTACAATGAAAATACAAGTGACTAAGAATTACCCTCAGGTGTCGGATTCTGTAGTCGGCGGCTGGAGTTATCCCTTTCCAGTAGGGATGCAGTGAAGAAGAAGAACGGTCTTCTCCACAATGGTATGAACAGCAAAAGTGCGTTCCTGGGTTGCAAAGTGATTCACAAGTGTTTGGAAATTTGTGTGAATCAAAAACCTAGAGTCTTAGTACTCAATAGGTGAAGACTTAGAGTTTTCTGTACTCTTAAAATCGTGTATGGAAGTCTTAGAAAACCACTTCCCATAGTGGGTTTATAAAGGAAATTCTTAGCCTAGAAAATATGACCACGATCTGCTGAAGATTATCCCAGGCGGACCGTCCGGGTCTGAGGCGGATCGGTCCAGGTAGGTGGACCGGTTCATTTTTTATTTGGAATTTTTGGTTCTCTATCGATTCAGGGTATACTGGCTTTCAACAAGCGGACCGGTCCGGGTCTGAGGAGGACCGATTCGCAGGCGGATCGGTTCTTTTTCCAGGGCGGACCGGTCCGGCCTGTCAAACTTTGATTCCTCTTCTTCTTTTGATATTCGGATCCGTTGATGACTGTATGAATCTTTGAATTTCTTCAACGGTGTAACGGTGTACGAAATAACAAATTGATAATGGACAAAAAATGTCCTTACAATTCCTAAGTAAAAAATAGTCAGTCTTGGCCATAGGAGGCTTCTCTATAATCGACGAGGCTGCTGTCGACTCAGCATCGGTCACGGTCGATATTTCATAACTACTTACATCGTCATTCTCTGCTTCAGGCCAATTGATTGACATTCTAGGCTGAAGGGTGAGTTAGTTAGGATGACTATGGTGGTGCTTAAAAGTATGACTTCATTTTTTTTGAGGAGTGGATCAGGGCATAGGATAACTTTTCCATTCTTGGATACCTCTGCTCGGCCCCTTGCAGGGCCTTGATGTTTAAATATACTGGTCTCTGAACAACCTCATCATCTCGTACTATAGTTGCGCTGATAGCCGAATCAGATACAGCTAAGTACACATAAAGTTTCTCTCCTTGAATAGGACGAGATAATAGGAGTGGGGAGTTGAGGTAGGACTTTAGCTCTATGAAGGCTTTTTCACATTCTTTATCCCATTCAAAGTCTTTTCTGAGAAATTTAAAAAATGGAAGGCATTTATCGATGGATCTATAAATAAACCTCTTTAACGCTTCCACTTGTCTTGTAAGACTTTGAATGTCTTTGATAGTCTCAGGGGTCTTCATTTTAACCAGGGACTTTATATTCTCTGGGTTGGCCTCTATTCCCCTCTAATTAATGATAAAAACTATAAATTTACCAGCTCCAACACCGAAGAAACATTTTGCTACATTGAGCTTCATTTTATACTTGTCCATTGTATCAAAGGTTTTTTCACGGTCGGGCACGTGGGTGTTAGCCTTCAAACTATTGATCAGTATATCATCAACCTAAACCTCCATGGACTTTCCAATCTGGTCCTCAAACATCTTATTTACCAGCCTTTTGTAGGTAGCCTCGACTTTCTTTAAGCCGAAGGGCATAACCTTGTAACAGTAGTCTCCTTTATCTGTGATGAAGGTCATTTTCTCTGAATCAGCCATGTCCATAAAAATTGATTATATTCGGAGTATGCATCCATAAAGCTCATCAGCTCATGGCCTACTATAGCGTCCACCATATGATCAATATGAGGAAGAGGGAAGCTATCCTTAGTGAAAGATTTGTTCAAATAAGTGAAAGCTATGAACATTCTCCACTTCCCATTGACCTTGGGCACTATGACTTCTTTGGATAACCATTCAGGGTAGATGACTTCTCTGATGAACTCAGCCTCTTCAATCTTCATAATCTCATCCCTTATGACCTCATACTTCTCACGAGAATAAATTTTTCTTCTTTGCTTAACTAGCTTGGCACCCTCCACCACATTGAGCTTATGGCACATTATCTTGGGGTCGATGCCTGTCATGTCTGCATGACTCCAAGAAAATATACTCTGTCTTCTCATCAATAACTTGATCAGCTCAACTTTAATCTCCTATTTTAGGGCTTTGCCAACCTGGACCATTTTTTTGGCTCATCCTCATTGAGGACGATGGATTATACCTCTTTCGCGGCCTCCCCTTCTTGATCTTTATCTCGTCTTTAGGATCAAGGGTGTCAATATTATTGGTGGTGGTTACCTTCTTGTGGGATTTTCTCTCCTTAGCCGAGTTAAAGTAGAAATCTCGTGCTGATGTTTGATTACACTGAACTTCCTCTACTATATAAGGAGTCAGAAATTTTATCATTTGGTGGACCGTTGAAGGCACGACCTTAAAATATTTGAGTGCTACTCATCCCATTATAAGGTTATAGGTCGAGAATACGTTTTCATCCATAATAAAAAAAATTGATCTTTCTGGTCAACTGCTTTGGCCATTTGTCCCCCATCCTAATGTCCATCTCGTACATTCCCTGGGGGTGAACCTTCTCCCCATTAAATCCTATCAGAGGATAATAGTAAGGTACGATCCTAGACCGGCTGAGTCCCTGGCCCTTGAAGCATGGCCAGAACATAAAATCTATAGAACTTCCACCATCAACCAAATTCCTTGGTACTTCACATCCATGTACTCTACTTGTTATGACAATAGGGTCATTATATGGAGCTAGGATACCTTTAAAATCTAGCCTTGAAAATTCGACTACGAGGGTATCCAAGTCCACCTTCTTCATTTGCTCAAATTTTATTTCAATGGACGTTGAATGTACAACCTCAGCCTTTGTGATAGCCTTGGCCTCAACCACATGCGCTTTTTGATCATCCACCTCAGAACCACCACCGGCTAATATACCATAAGTCGTGTTTACCCTAAATGAGATCATGTTGAGCCTCTTAATAGGGACATCATCAGCCTTTGGCGCCAAATTTGAATCATCACTGTCGTCATCTGAAGGATCATCTCTCCTGGCCTAAGCATCTTCTCTGCACTTATCACTCCTCTTCTTTCTGGGGTCAACTCGACCACCCTTTGCAGCACCTTTATTCACATACTTCCTCAACTTCTCGACTTTTAACATTTTCTCAATCTCATCTTTCAAAGCAAAGAACTTATCACTCAAATGGTCGTAATCCTAGTGAAACTCACACCACAAAGCTTTGTTACTCTTATGAGGCAGAGCCTTTATCTTTTCAGGACATCCCAGAGATCTGTCATCCTTAATCTCTTTCAAAAGTTTCTCATAATTTACAGTCAGAGGAGTGTAGCCTGATTGCTTGTCACCAACTAACCTATTTATACCATCTTTATTTTTCTTTAGGACTTATTCCCACTACTTCCATCTTTATTGTCCTCATACTTTGCATCCATTACTTCTTCGGCATTCATGACCTTCCCATTCATTTCTAATGACTCGGCCATTTATTTTAAGGGATCTTTGGCAATATTCTATAGTAACTTACCCTTCTGAAGGCCCCCAATGAGTGCTATCATAGCTATGATTTCCTCATAGTCTTTGACTTCCATTTTCTCCTTGTTAAACCTCGCAATGTAGTATCTAAGACTCTCATTCTTCCCTTATTTGACATAGAGCAAATGATTAGTCTTTTTCTGAGGTCTGACCCCAAAATAAAAATTATGGATGAAACGTTTAGCCAACTATTTGAAGCTGTCAGTAGAATTTTTTTGGAGTGAAGTATACCAAACATGAGTAGCCCCGATCAAAGTTCTTGAGAATGCACGACATCTTATCTCATCTTAGATAGAATAGATATCAGCTTCCAATTGGTACATGCCAATGTGGTGGACTGGGTTAGGAAGTTAACTATCCTTGTGGAAAATGGAGAACCCTATGAGTATCCCCTTTGTAAGGGGTCTCGACTGTTCAGAATATTGCCAATATTATTTTCCAACCTTTTAATTGAATTGTTCCAGGGTCTCTCGGCCTAGTCGATGTTGTCCCCTGCTGCTTCCACAGGATAGGCCGATGGTTCACCAACTTCTAGTTATCTTTGCTTATTAAGTTCCCCATAACCTTTGTCTTGGCCATGCACGAGTCAGCCTTTGTGGGGTCGGCAGTCGGCCCCTTCTCTTTTGCATCTAACAATGCTTCTTGACCTGGATAGCCTCTCTCTTAGGTTATTGATTGGGTCGAGCCTTTAAAAGGATGATCCTATGCTTAACCAGTTAAATGTTAAACCTTTTAGATGAGGATCTAGGCTTTGCCTTGTCCTACAACCTTGTCTCTCCTGGATAGGCCGTACAGTATTATTTGATTTCGCATATGGCTACTAATAGTCTTTCGGACGATCTTCAGCCTCTACATCATCATACCTATCCTCTGGGTAAGGGTTTCCTTGCCTCCCCACGCATAAATGCCTGGGGTCGGAAACATCCCTCTACCTTTGGAGAGCAGTTAGATCTTTGCATGGTGCATCGGGTGGTCCCATGGCCTCCTTGTGATGTCCATTCGATGCTGCCAGAGTTATCATCCCCGGCGTGACCCCTGGTGGCCTCACCATCATATTTTGGCATAGGCGATGAATTGTTCCTTAAATTTCACCTGCATCAGTTGCTGGCTGGACACCAGGGATTTAAGTCTACAGTCACCTCAGCCATCTCGAACAGGGATGGCGCGTGACTGGAGCTGGGTCCTCCTACAGCCGGTGGTAGTTCAGGTGACATTTACTGTCATGGAATTTTGAGTTGTGATCTGAATACTGAAAGATTGTAAGCCCAATAGGAACTCTTTCAATGGTGAAATAACTCCACACAAAGGGGGAGGACTGGTTCACCACCAGAGACTCCAATGAGGACAAGCTATGAAATGGAAAAGATAAAGCTTCTTGTTCCCACAGACGGTGCCAATTTGATGGTACCAAATTATGTACCAATGAGTAAGTATGACAATATGAGCTCAAACCAGTGCAATAATAGAGGAGATATGGAAATATACAAAAAAGGTAGTGAGGTAAAAGAGGAATCAACACATGAGCTTTAGTCGTTCGGTCGGAGCCTACTCCACTATGATGGTGTGTGTGATCTTCACTGTGAAATAAGGGCTCTAATGTCCTTAGTGTTATAATCACTCCACTCTCTCTCTTCTGTACAGAAATGTGTAGAGTTTATGCTAGGCTTTGTAATTAGTCCCTTACAAGGGAGAATATACATGATATATATAGTGCTTAAGGGGTGTAATGTACCCCCAAATCATGTTGTTTTCATGCACGATTGGCTCTTAGCCAACCCAGTGTGGACACCTGGTTGTGCCACATGTAGATCATGATGACCAAATATTCCCTTACGTGAGGAAATTATATATTCATAATGGTTTTGTCCACGTGTTCCTAGTCTTTTTTGTACTCGCATATGCTCAGACTGTTTGATGTCACCCACTGGAACCTCGTCATGGCCGAGTATGGTGTTGTTGACTCTGAGATGACTATTGAGATTACCATCATCAGTATAACCTCGGCAAAATAGTTCAACCAAGGTTAGGTAACCGTGATCACTTTTGATGTCGGCTACCTTATAGAATGAAACCGGTCCTCGTTGATCCCCCTTGGACCGTTGTTGATATCGGTTGTTAGTGAGGCCTAAGGTGATGCATATGAAGCCGTCCCTTATCAAGCCGACCCTTCTTCTGGATGGTTGGACCCTTGCAGTGACTCGGCAGTGAGATCAGATGATGTTGCTTCTCAGAGTACGACGGTGTACTTTAGTCATATTAGGGGATATCAAGTTCAAGATTGTCAGGAATTTGTCCTATGTTTCTTTATATCTCTTGGACACCGTCTTACATATTGTCTATCTTTGTAGTGAGTTGAGCAAGTACTACCATCGAGGCTAGTTGGACACTGAAATTCTAATTATTGTTCTGCTCAAGGTATCTCTAATACAATTTTTTGGTTCCCGATGAAGTGAACGATGGGGGTGTAGAACTCCAGGTTGTCTTGAAGGCATATCTGAACCATAGGGAACTAGGCGAAGGAGTGTGGTCACACTTGAGAAGGAGAGGATTTTTTTTTGAAAAAATAATATTTTTGGAAAAGGAGAGAAAATAATTTTTGGTATTTTGTAAGAAAAAGAGGAAGGACGACCCCCCTGTGTAGTTGTTATTATTAGATTTCACATGTATTATATTCTGCCTAGGGCGCAAGTGAAATTTCAAATAGGATCTAAGTCTGGAAAAGGATGGGGTATGCGATTCAAGACAAGGCTTGTTTTCAGACTCACGGTCAGGGTCCTATTTGAGAAACGAACGAAATAGTGCAAAAAATTAGGTGGTAGGACAACCCAAAATTTTTGCGAAGTTTTGTATTGAAATCAACAACCTAGGTATGAGTGTCCTAAGGCGTAAACATATATAAGTTTATGCTAGAAGGTTAGTGTAATGAATCTCCTCTTTGGCGTGACTTTCGTAATTTACCTATTGTCATAAGGGAAATCATTCATCAGTACCTATTGAAAATCCATTTGACATACGTGAGTGTACATGAATTGCCTCACGATATACCTCACGCTGATGGTACTTGTGAGAGAAAATTCAATATACTATACGTAGGGAAATGAGTTCCTTGCTATGTACATCCCGTCATGAGTTTGGTCACGCAGTCTGATGCTGGGGAACCGTTCGATATACGATGAGGGTACTTGGATAATGTAATATGGAGTCATATAATTTAGTTTAATTATGCCCAGTAGAATCGGCAACCAATCACGAAGTGACCCCCAGCACGAGATAATTTTTTTGTCAAAATATAGTGCTCACGTAACGTAGTGTGAAAAATCATGAGTCTTAATTAGTATTTTTATGCAAAGTTTTATGTATAATAAAAGGAATATATACCTTTACTTAAGAAAGAAGTGGATCATGATAATGATTATGAGCGGCATGTGAAAAAGAACTAAGTAAACAAGGATGAGATAAATTGTAAAACGTATGTACAAGTAGCACGAAGCATGAAAAAAGCATCGTGATACATAAAAGGTGTAAATAACGTGTAAGTGTGTGTAAGTAAGAGTAATGTACAAGTGTGTTAAAGTGATATGGGAAATATACAAGTTATATGAAGAATGTGAATAAGCAGGTGTATATATACAGGCGGGAATAAATATGGGTATCTACAAGTGATGCAAAACATATGAATAAGCATGTGGATATATACAAGTAGGAATAATCATGGGTATTTACAAGTGACACAGTGTGAGTGAATCATGTGAATAAGTAGAGTGGCACGTGGAAGATATATACAAGTGAATAAAGTACAAAATCTGTGATAGAGAAGATGGTATATATATGTGACGAGAAAATGATCATGACGGAGAAAATAATATAAATGGATAGTGTCACATTAGAATGGCATATATACAACATATGAGCATAAGAGTAAAAAGATTATAAAAGTGATAACATATATACACATGTAGAAAAATAAAGAGAAAAAGAAAAGGAAAATAAAGATAATGTAAAATAAAGTCTAGTCCTCTAAAAATAATGTCCCAAATAGAGTTTCCACTGTGGCCATATAGGATATTGGATGAGCTCGGAAGGAAGGACATGCCTGGAAATGAGGTTGAGGAGATAAACTCCATTTCCTCCACTCACAAAAACTTTACGGGCTCCCATGGACATAAAGCGACCATCATCAAGGGGTAAAACAGAAGTAGAAAATCGAGTCGCCAATCGATTTTGCTCAAAATAGGAAAAAGATATAGGTGTCACTGAAGGAATGGCATAAAAAAACTAACTGATGAATACAAAACTGAATAGGTCATGGGTTTGGGGACTAAGTTACGAAATGGGAAGCTGTTAGGAACCCATTATGCCCTTTCGGTCTCTCATATGCAATAAAAATATTTCCCCTTTTTCTCCTAAAATGTGTATAGTGTACATGGAATGAGAAGTGTACATAAATGTGAAAAATGTGTGAGGAATGAAATCATCGTGTCCATCTCTGGGTAAAAATGGGAACGAATCGTTCAAAGGAGGACAACTGAAAGAAGTAAAATGTATATAATATTTAAAATTTGAGCGGTGAATCGGATCATGATTCATTATAAAATAGTGAATATGCATTTTTGGTGGGACTACGAAAAGATACTAGAATAAGTCAAATATACATATATATATATATATATATATATATATATATATATATATATATATATATATATATATATATATATATATATATATATATATATATATATATATATATATAAGTAGTACGTCGGATCATAACTCATTAAAAACAAATGAATACGCTGACGGGACTACTAAAAATAAGCACAAATATGTATGAAAATACACCGAAAAATAATGGCTGAAATATGAAAGATGGGGAAAAAGAGTACTCGAATCCCAAGAAAACTTCAGGACGCCTACATAGTCAAAATTGACATCAAAGTCCACGTAGTTTGAAACATTAAAAGGGTTGGATTAACCCATAACTCCATATTAGATTTGTCTATCTTAATTTGTGGAAAAATGTGCACAAGTGGTGAAGATGTAAAGAAATGAAAGAAAGAGTCTAATTTGAGTTTCTGAATTAAACCCCTTTTGGGGGGTTTTGAATTTTATAAAAATAGATTTTGTGATTATATATATAATAAAAAGTTGATTGGAGGTGATAAATGGATATTGAATGAAAAATGCGCTAAAACTAGCATATTGAATGAAAAGATACGCTAAAACTAGTAAGGTATATGAGAAGACACAAAGTTAGTAAACTTGAATGAGTGGAATGTAGACCATCTAAGCAACTTGAAATCTTACTTTCGAGAGATTTAGGGTCATTTTAATTGGTGATGTAATGGTGGTGAAAGGTGATTTTAGAGTATGGTAATGGAATATTGGAGATAATGTTTGGATAAAGGGTGTTTTAAAAGTTGCGCACAAATTTTGAGGCCAAAGGTTCAAGGATATGGAAAAAGGGTCACTACCATAAAAACTATTTTTTAGGATGGGAAAAAATTAGTCCTGAAAGATACTCTAGTCATCCCAAATACTGTTTGGGATGATAATTGGGATGCCACAAGGGGGTTTTAATAGCAAGACATTTTAAATTCTTTTTGAGATGGCAACATCAGTCCCAAGAGGAATTTTTTAGACAAGAACTTAGGTGTCTCAAAAGCTCATCGTTTATGTGATCCTTTTGAGACGAAAATGATGTCATCTGTAATAAATGTTTTTGGGATGGCTATTGGTCATACCCAAAAAATGAAGAGATGTCCTAATTTTGGCGCCAAAGTATTTGTTATGGTAAAATCCGTCCCTAAAGTTTAATTTATGATTGAATATACTACTTAAGACGCTTATATTCTATAATATGCATCCATTCCAGTACATATTCTATATACTCATAAATAAAACTTGTTAAACACAATATATATTTTGTTTGGCACCCATTTCAACATGTAACATAAAATTTTCCATTCGATCATAATTAGAGTTCATACAAGTAAAATTTCTCTGCACAATCAACAATTTCAACATCATGTCCACCAACCTAAATAAAAGTTATTTCAATCAAACATTAATGGTCATAATAAGTTTTTTAAATGTTCCACTCATGTCATTAGAAAAAATACATAAAAATCAATACACTGTTAACATAAATTGATGCCAGGAAAATAAATTCGCGATCTTGAAGAAGCGACCTCCAACAAAATGACTTCAATGATTTTCCTTGTCCACAAAAGGTTTCCACCTGCTATAAGATTTATTTAGTGTTAAATACCTTAAACAAAGAAGAAATTTTGTAATAGTTCCTATGGATTAAAATCTTTAAAAACATTAACAAACATGTTTAAACATTAAAATTAACTAAAAAATAACTACATTAATAGCCACAAAACAAGCCTATAGTAGTTAAATTAAAAAAATTAAAATATTATTAAATTTGAATATCTTTTGATTAATTATCATTAAAAATACTATTATTTAAAAAAAATCGACAGAGTCTCCCTTGTTATTCATGAAAATCAACTTGCTTAAACATAAAAATTAACTCAAAAATAACTATAACAATAACCACAACACTGTAAATAAGTAACTTGAAAAGGGATAATTTTTCACACAAAAAATATTAAAATATATATAATATATCCTAAGAGTAGAAAACATCAATACATGTATCCTACCTAACACTCTCTCACATACATATATAGAAAGAAAATGAATAGGTTATACAGTAAAATACATATTTAATTTGTGAAATATCTCCTTCTATACATAATAGGTAGTGTTATCAATACCATAATGGTAAAGATGTGTTATTACCTAGTCGGCGTGGGTCATTGAATTATACTAGAAACATGATGAGGGATAATACTCCAAAATAAACTCTGCAACACCTCTATCGGATAATAGCATATCAGTCCATTCCCCTCTAAATCCTCTTCCACTATGGTTGTGAGTGGTTGTCTCTTAAGCGATCTTTCCTTGGCTATGAGATCGTGCAAATTCAAATGGCGTCGATGTTTATCTTTCATAGATATGTATATGCACATATAGAATACATAACAAAGTTAATCAAGTGAATTACACAAATAAAATTTAGAGGTTAAGTAATCAACTTAATTGTACATAAAACAAATAGGAATATGTAATTGTATAGACACATATATCATCAAAAAGTCTAATATATCCTCATGAATTTGAAACAAACATAAATTTGTATATTTTGATGATACTAATCATAAAAAATTAACACTTGCATCTATCAACTTCAAAACTGCATAAATGCAAGCTCATTTGTCTTACTACTTGACCCTAATGATAAGGAAACATGGGGTGACAGTGAATATAAACTAGAAGGAATATAAACGTTGCGTAAGAGTTCTATTGATGACGAATAACAACTTCGAGGAATATAAATGTCGCATAGGAGTCCCATTCGTGATGAATAAAAAATAGTAGGAATATAAACGTTGCATAGAAGTTCCATACTAAAGATAAAATATTATTTCTTACTAAACGTTGCATAGTTGGATAAACAGAATATTCCATATTAAACGTTGTATTGGAGTTCCATACTAAAATTAGTAGTAAAAGATGATTAAAATTCCTAGCCACAATTAACGGTCACAGTATTGCATCTCCAATCATAATATTAACTAAACAGAATATTACTAGACACAACTGGTTAAATAGAATATTCCATATTGCATATCCAAGTAACATCAACAATGTTTTCTACTTTTGGAAAATTGCATCTCCCGAAAACAACAACTACATATTCTAGATAATATTTGGAAAGTAGTTCGACCACATCCAAAGTTAGTGAAATCCATACACTTAGACCCATTTCACCCATCCACTTGGCTCATCCCACCCATACACTTAACTCATTTTTATCATTTGTGTTTTTCTTTTTTTTATTATTCTTTTATGCCATGATTGTAATTTTTGTTTAAACCATAACATCTGTGTTATGTTCAAGTATTTATAATATTCCAAATCATAAACCAACAATATAAATAAATTTGGACATTACTACAAACCAATAATAAACTTTGGTCATTTGGGATTTCAAGAAAAAGAACCATTGCTAGATTTTACTATTTTGCAATTGTTTGAAACTTCATTCCTTGGAAGGATATTTGGAGTCCGATGGCATGTCCTTTGCCTAGTCACCGATGTTGGGCATGTCACCCCACGTGATGGTATAAAAGAGGTTTGTCGAGGGATAATATACCAAAGAATGGGGACATGAAAATAGTAGATGGGTTAAGTGTTAATTAATCAATAAAATAGTGTCTTACAAATACCAAGAACAAAGTCTATATGCCTTCCTTCATAGTTTTTCATTATTTCCAACTAGTCTTTGCGTCTTTTGGAAGTCGATAAGGCAAATATATAGACCTCACAAAGTAAAGTTTTCACTCAATTACATAGCACTTGTTAATGTGTTAACACTATGTTTTTGTCGACTGTATGAGCAGATTAATTGTGGCCAAAGTCAAGTCTACTTTATCAACCGATGATTATAATTACTCTCCCTACTAGTCAAATATTTCACCATTCCACTTTTAATAGCCAAGTAGATGTTACATTAGAAATATTTTCTATCTAAATTTAATAGGGGGAATCAGTTGGAAGAATGTTTTTTTACAAAGAACAAGCCAAGAATATGTTGATGAAAGAGGACCACTATTTATTCTTATGTAAGAACATAGGATGTGCACAGAATATTCAGTTTTTCACGCAAAAATACCAAGGATTTCTCAAGCAATATATATATATATATATATATATATATATATATATCATTAAAAATTGTTTTTATTTGGGTTTAACACTAATTTAGTGCTAAAGTTATATACAAATTTGTTTTTATATTACTTTTTGTGTTGAATTTTTTTTTTGTTTAAACTAGGATTTTAACTAATGCCTTTATCTTTTTATTTATTGCTTCTGGGTACCACCTCATTTGTTAGAGTTTTTGTCCAAACACTTAGTTATTTGAATATTAAGATTTAGCATTTCATATAATAGTGTATAACATTAGCGATATTTTGAACGATGATGAGTATGGATATTAATTGGGTTCATCACATATATCATAATCGAATAGTAAATCAAATTAATGGCATAAACTTCTTATAAAGGACATGAATTAGATGATCAATTACAAAAAAATAGCAATAATTTTAAATATAATTTACCCAAACTACTAAAAAAATATTCTCAAAATTAATCTTAAAACTATATTACAATAACTAGTTGACAATATGGGTTTTCAATTACCTCACCTCCAACCTCGTATCACTACTACAAATAAATATGGTACAAAAACTAATGAGATATATCAATAATCAATAATCAATAATTAAAATTACCTCTTATTTGTATCAATTTGATGTTATTGTAACTTGAATACCCCGTGATTAGATCAAATATTTAAATGTCAATAAAAAATTGTCACGCAATCAGTACCCCCTGTCAAATACTTGTGGCCATCCCAGGGTCGGCGCCTTTTTGAGTGGAGGAGAGAGAGATAGAGATAGATAGGTATCCCCTTTAGGAAGGATGTACCATGGTCTCGCACCCCTCTTTATTGGGAAGGTTTCTTCAGCCGTCATCGATGTGGGGGTAAATGCGAAGAGATAGAGTCACCAGCCTATTTTGCATAAAATAGGCAAACGACATGTTGCCACTTTGAGAGAGCGGCATCAAGGACAAATTGATGCATATGAAACCAATAGTTCGAAGGATCAGGGGATAAGTTACGGAATGGGAAGGTGTTAGGAACCCATCCCTCCCTTTCGGTCTATTATGGAAGTGGAATACCCGTGCCTGAAGGCACGAATTTTTTTTCACAGTACATAAACGCAAAACGAAATTTTTTTTGCTCCCCAAAAAAACAAAGTGTAATTTAAAAAAACATTGTCATGATCTCCTATGTTTATAGGACTATCCACCCTGCCTAACAAATAACAAATAGTCCAACAACATTCAAATAGTTTAAATTAGTCAAACAAATTCACCTTAAAAATGAAATAGATAATATTCATCAATCGCATTCACATTGTGCCTAAAATAAACGGTGTCAATTTAAAAAAATGGTCATAGTCTCCCTTATTTATTGGGCTATCCACCCTACTTAAGGGATAACGACCAATCCAGTAATATTTAAAGAACCAAAATTCATTTAACAAATACTTTTTTCGAAACAAACTTTTTAAAAAAATCACATATATATCATATTTGAAAACTAACATTCATTTTCACGGGGGAAATAGTTGTACTAAACTAATAATCTACAGTACCCCTATTAGAAAAACTAAACTATAGATATCAATAACTAATTTCCTTGCACGGGAAATTCTATCAAAGTAATACGGATTTCACATTAGGAACCTGCAATAAAATTATTAAAAACTATTGTTTTCAAATTGTGACAGCAGTATGAACTTTTGGCAAGAGAAATACTATAACACATATGACTCCAACAAAAATCATATTAAAATCTAGGCTATATAGAATAGAACATATGTGATAAGAAAATAGAAACACTATTTGAGTTGCTTATTAAATTACGCAAAGAAAATGCATTACAATGGGAAAAGATCCCATTTCTAAGGCGACTAATATGATTCAAACCCACTTTAATCGAAAATATTAACATTTGGTCATGATAAAAGAAAAAAATATAAATAGTTAATGTTGGACGACTAGTCACACCTATATCAAGCCATTCTAGAGTAAATAAGTAAAAATAAAGGAATTGAACAATTAATGATAACCTAAAATATCATTATTAGGATATAGTTATCAAAAGCATCAAATTTGTATCACTAACAACACAAAATATCTATATGAGAAACTTGAATATATCATCCACAAATTAATTAAGTCAACACACCTAAGAGAATTTTTTATTGTCATGTATATAAATATCAACACCATGTGTCAACAACCCCACATATATAAGATCAGCACCATACCATACTCAGTTAAATACCTATTTTCTAAGATCTAGTTGCTTGAACCTAAACTTCCAGTTCATTTTTGTAAATATAATAGGTATCATTTAAATATGGCAGTGCCAAAATAACCTCTCACCATTGCCTATGCATACTGAAAGAACCCTTTTAAAAGAAAATCAATAAGACATGTTGATGCACTGTTTGTTAAAACATGTCAGTGAACTGCTTGACACGAATAAAGTCTTAAAATTCAGTATTTCACATGAATAGAATATTGTAGAAAATTATTATATTATTTAGTCAAAAAGAAAAAATACAATGATGCTATACAGAAATATGTGTGTATAATTATAAAAAGAAAGACCTTAAAACACAACAAAAGTAAAAGAATTACTTATCTTTGTGATAATTCCAACAATTGCATTTTTCTCCCCAGATTTCAAAACCACTAAGGCTTCAACATTTTGTTGTGTCATCTGCAATTAAAATTATTCAATTTTTCATCAAATTAATATCGTAGAACATAAGTAGAAATATAAATTTAAATGACTACACAATTTAGGGATACTTAGAGTTAGGTTCATAATAATGGCCTTAAGACGTTGACATTTAACAACACAAAATAAATTTCCATTCTAAGGAAAGTCGCCCATCAGAGTCTTGGATCGTCAACTTTAACAGTTATCAGATGCCAAAGTACCAAGTATTAAAAAAATAAAATATATACATGTCTAATCATTAAATTTTCAACAATTAACATGATAGGGTCATGTTAACCCACTTTCAAAGTAGGCTACCCAACAAATTTCAACTCTCTACTTAGTCTATTACAGAGGTATAAAAAAAACATTGAAAGCACAAAAGCACATACAGACTTCGCAGCATCATAAACAGAGTCCTCTGTGGTGCGGTGCACCAAAGCCAGGAGACATATTTACGTTTCCCTTTCCCTTTTAATATGTCTGAAATTGCATTTTTTTCAAAATTGTGCTCTTCGATATGGGTAGTTAAAACTTTCTCATTGCGTGAGAATAGAACAACACAATTAATTAAGTGATCGTTCACAACCAAATTATCAAAACAACATGATTGATCGTTCCTAGATGCGGATGTGCGATTCAAGAAAAAGAACACAATTAAATAACTAAATTAAAAACACAATACTATTAATGTTTTATATTAATAACACAATTAAGTGCAGTAACAAACCTTGTTCTTGTTTAAGAATTCAATTGAAATGTAGGCAGCTAGCTTAGAATTCCGAGAAGGCCACCGTTTGTAGATGCTAAAAAAACAGAGTCAATAACTTTATTAAATGGAATAACAAAGCTTTTATAAAACACATTGGGGAGCACCTCTGAAGATATGGCTAGTTTGTAATATTCTTCTACAGTCACTCCGATTAATAAAGAAGCATAAAGCAACATTGGGGAGCACGTTTGAAGATACGGCCGATTTGTAATACACTGTTATACTGAATATAAACTAAAAATCTTAATAAAATAATATGAACTGTGCACTAGCTAGATCTTAAAAAATACTCCGTAGAAAAGTATTGTATTTCAGTGGAAAAGATAAACATTTGATGTTACAGAAATTCCATGTGAACAAAAAAGAAAAAAACTTATCGGCAAAGCGTACACTCTAAATAGTAACGGGGTGACGTATCGTGATCGGCCACAACGTGGAAGGTGGGTGTCAAAGTGTAGAAAACACTGTTGTATTCTTTTCAACAGCTGAAACAACTGCTGCTTTGGCTTACATATCAAAGACAGGGGCAATTCCAATTGTTGTTGGTGTTCATTTCCAATATTAAAGAAAAACAACACACAAAGATTAATCTCAGTGTTCTAATTGCGGCTGTGATGTTTGTTGCTGAAGAACGATGCTTGTGAGTAGGGAGAGGTTAACAGAAGCCCCGACAACCATCTAATAACATTGGAGAAAAAAATACCATGCAATCTAATAAACCGTTACTATAATGAATAAAACAAAACTAACATGTTAATAAGATACAATCAAAGATCTTTTTCTTCACCTTGCCACAGAGGCAAAACAGAGCCAATAAAAAAAATCGAATAAGTAAATAATCATAACATAAAAAGTCAATATGTAAAAAGTGAATAAGTAACCAATCATGTAAATACAAATCGGAGATGTTTGGTAAATATTCTTGTATTCTATATGCATAAAATTCACCCATTAACAAACATTGACAAATAATCATGAACTAATCAGAATTTAGAGTTACATTTATAAGTCGTTATTAGAATACAAATGATCTAAAAGAACACTAAAAACATCAATAATTGAAACTATCAGAACTTGAGTCATAATTTCCCTCAAAACAAAACCAACATTAAAGGCATTTAATTTTCCACAAAACATATTGACATTGTCAAGTAAGATTATATTACAAACAAAAATGGCTGAAAATGAAGAAATGATTATAACAAAATTAATGAAAATTATATTCAAAATGATGAGGATACATCATTTTACAAAGAAATGAGGTCATAACTTTAACTGATACATCATTTTGTATAACCATGTCGATTAAATCTTAAGAAAAGAAAGGATTTTTATGCGGCCACAAATGTGTCTAGTGTGCGTGCTATTAAGTCTCAAGTGCAAGCCTGTAGTTCAAGCAATAATCCCATAAGTCGAATATCGATCCTCAGGGAAATAGGACGAACAAAACCGTAACGATGTTGGAAAGACGAAGGTAACCTAACTTTGACTCTAAAAAGAAGGAAAATGTGATTTGGATTGTGAAATGACTACAACTAGATGCAATTATGAAAATGAGTAACTAATGAAAATATGAATAAATGAAAAGCAATTACTCAAATTAACTAAAGGGCTAATGACAATTTAACTAAAACTTTAACTATGAAATGAGAAAGATAGGTTGGGTTACAATCCCGCACACCCCTAGTAATTCACTTCGTAGGATACTAGATTCAGAATTAAAGCTTTAAATGAACCCGGTGTTTAATGCCCCTAAGTATTACATATATAAGGGATCGTATCCCACACAGTATGTAAGCAAAGGAAGAATTAAAAATCGGTCTTTAACACTCCTAAGTATTACATATATGAGGGATCGTAGCCCGCACACCATGTAAGGAAAGGATGAATTAAAGCGGTATCATATTAACTACGATACAATTCATCAAAGATTTTAATTCCAACCTCTATTTCCACTATCATGAATTACATCGGGCAGGGTTCATGCACCCCGACCCTTGAAAACTTAGCCGTACATATTAAAGCTAGAAGGAAACATGTTTTGAATGAAATAAAATACTTTTACTAACAACTGAAGGTGAAGATGAATGAAATTACCAACTAAAGAATTAACTACTGCAATAATGAAAGAAAAAATTGTAATAATACTACTTGAATTGCAGAACTCGAATAAAACCTAGGGTTTCTTGTTGTTGTCTTCTCTAAACTAATTAGAAAGCTTCTCAAAAAATAAATTAGAAGCCTCCCCTTAATGTCTGTGAGGTACTTTAAATAAAAATTACAAGAGTTGGATGCATACAAGACTTTATCAAAAAGAAGATCATCACAAATCTCGAACCCCTGATCGATCCGGTCATGACATATTGGATTGGTCCGCTAGACAGGTCTTTATGTAGTGAAATTTGGGGGCCGGATTGATATATTTTTTTGGAAAACTGAATTAAACAAATTTTTATTCAGATATCTTTGGTACCCGGATTGGTCCGTTTTTGAAATTAACCGGATTGGTCTGGATTGGCTTCTCAATTTCTCTTGAATATCTCTTCAATTTTTTTTGATTATCTGACATCTTCGGGTCTTCATAACTTCTAGTCCAGAAGTCGAATTGGGATGTTGTTTCTTCCTATACGTTCATAAATTCGAGATCTTTGATTTTTATTTTGGGTCCTAAACTAGATTTCTGGTCAAAATTACGCTTTTGCCCTTTTGATTTGTCCTTTTTCTTTTCTCTTGCTTCTCCCGGTTTCTTTATTTCTTTCATGTATCAAATACCGGTAAAATTAATAAGAAATACATGAAACTCAAGATAATTGTTAGACGAAACTGTTAGCAAAGAAATAAGATAAACTAATTTATTTTACGTTGTTCGAGGTAATAAAAGACTCTAAATGAAGGGGCAAATTGGGAAGAATTTATGCCTAATCAAACCCCCCTAACTTAGAACTTTGATCGTCTCGAGCAATGTGAAAGAATCAAACCATGATCCACCTCTAAAATGAGATAGAATACCTCTTTCGCGAGAAAATGATTGCATTTAGCATATGCAACAAGCCTTTAAACCCCTAGGTTACCCTACTAGGACGAGTTATGTCTCGTGAGGGTTTACAGCGGATATACCCACAAAATTTGGCTCAAAGAAAACTCAAAATACATAAAAATTGTATAACTCAAACTTTTCTAGAAAATAGTCATCATCAATTCATATTCAAGTGTCTCAAATCGTAGTGCGTGTGTGCGGAGCCAAAAATTTAATCGCAAAATTCCACCGATTGACCATTACGTTACTTATCCAAAAATTCATTTTGATTTCAAAATCTCACCGAATACACTCACAAACAAACCCCTCGAATTGTGGCTATTTTCTCTCGGTACGCGTGATTATAAGAGTAAATATATTGGAACCAAGTTCACGCACACAAATAGAAAGAAGAAATATTATGTAAATGGATCTCATCATCGGATTACGGTTATAAGAAAACGGGAACATTGCCTCTAATTCATATCTTTAATCACTTTTATTTTCTTTTTTTGCTTTATCTCTTCACGCGGTAAGCAATTTCGCACATTGGACTCTGTTAGGATTTTTTCGGGTTAAAGGTGTATTGAGTAAAATAGGAATGGTAGGGAAATGTGGAATCGAAAAATTTTCGTATCATGTCCATTTGTGCTTTTTTGGGCTTTAGCTCATTTGTTTTTCTAATTTTTCTATTTTCCACGCTTTTCTTTTCTTTCTATTTTTGTTGAGCATATCTATTTTTCTTGCTCCTTTTTATGCACCTTCCGGACTTAATTTCTGGTATTATTAACTTTCACAATTCCGAGCCAGTTGGGGATTTTCGGGTTGTCAAACGAAAGGGAAAAATTTATTCGGCTCAATTTTTATTTACAAAAGGGATAATTTTTTGCTACTTTTTCTGGCCAATATTTTTGGGTGACAAATGAGGACCTACTTCATTGTCCGAAGTACTAAAGGCGTTACCATATGCGTCTCGAGATTAATTTAGTTTAGAGATCTATTCGGCACATTTTTCAAGACAATAATCAAACACATTTTCCATAACCGGTAAAAGTGAAAGAATTGAGATCCTCGATGACTTATTAGAACGCTGAAAATAATTTTGAGTTAACACTTAACTTGGATTGATTTATAAATTCACAATAATGAAAGGCTGAATCTCACCGGATTTGTTAATCACCACATTTATTCGTTAAGTCGTCTTCGTTAGCTCAATTTCGGCTTTGTGTATTATGTTTTTACAATTTGAGACTTTAAACCGAATTTTAATGATATTTTTGAAAATTTTGAATTCCAATTTTTATTTATTTCGAAGAAAAATATTTTTGTATTTTTCAAAATTTTACTATTTTATTTTATTTTTTTGAAATTTCTGGGCATTTTTGAAAATTTGTGAAAGTTTTAGAAAGACGCACTTGTGACCCCCCCTAACTTAGACTTTTGCACTGTCCTCAAGCAAAAAGGACTAAAATCTAACTCAAAGCGAATTAAAAGGGTGAATAAATAAAACGAACAAATATGGAAAATGCTGAATTTTATATAATGGAACAACATGTGTTACAAACGGAAAGGAAATCAAACAACCATGTGAAAATAGCTAACAATTAAACAACCACTTTTTAGAAAAAAAAGATCACTGGGGTGGGGGGTTGGATCTTCCAGGCCCATTGGGGTCATATGGGTCATAGAATAAGCTTGGAGGGGGTCCACCGAAGGTGAGTTCGTACAAGTGAGTTTGGAGATGATGCATCATGCTCATATCCCTTAGGTAGGCCACTTGATCCCATTGATATACCTCTTGGTCCCTATTGTATTGTGTATTGAATCCGTCAACCCGGATTTCTACCACCGAGAGACGCCGATTAATTTCTGCATTATCGGGTGAAAAATCAGAATCTTCGTCACTGTCATAATCGACGTCGCCCTTACCCAGCACAATGTCCTCCTCCTCTTCGTCGCTGCTCTCATCGTCACCGCTCTCATCCGCATCGGTATCACTATCCTCTTGTGCCAATTGGTCTTGGATGCGGGCTTGTTGTCTTTCACATTTGGTCCGGGTAGTTTCCCCCAAAGGAGTTGGGAGACATGGGAAATCTTATGGGGGTACAATCTGGGATCGTCCAATATGGATGTGATGAGTCGGGGGAAGGGAAGAGGGGTGATGCCCTTTTTATCCGTGGCGGTGAAGAATATATCCTTATAAATGGAAGCAGCTAGTCTAATGGGGGTGTTGTGGTCGAAGAGGTGGTATACTAGGGTGGCTTGGCGCGGGCACATCGCCGAGTTATTGCTCGTGGGGAGAATGTTGGCACACACGATTCTGAAGGGAAGGCTCGCTTTGTCACTTAGCTGGCCCACCGAGTAGGTTTTGGTATTCCAATTAGCATTAGGGGTGATGCAAGACATGCATACATATTTTTCTAGCGGGGCAAGAGGGTTGGGGTATATGTATTGTTTTGGGGTCGGGACATCTTTGGCAGCCAACTTCTGGGACCGAATTTCCAAAGAGAAAGGGATGCGGATGCCGCTAATGTAAGCTTCAGCCACACGGTGGCCGATAAAAATAAGGGAACCATACAAGGTGCGTACCGCATTGGTCCAGACCGCGTCATGAGGTTCGTTGAGGAAATGACACCAACCTCGGGACATGAAATGAGCGGTGATAGAATTAGGCATGCCATTCCAAATGACTTGGCACTCTATTTAGAGTTTGCAAGGTTGGCCGAAGAAACGTTCACACCACCTTTGCTCTTGACGGGAGTGGTTGTCGGCGGTGTCATCGCCAAGAATTTTGACGGAATCATATTTTTGGGGAGGTGTGATTAGCCATGGTTATGGGATTGAGTAGGAGTGCTGGCGGAATTAGTGAAAGAGAAGAGGAGAGTGAGTAGTGTGTGGGGGAAATGGGGTGAGGAAGGTGTAGATTTTATAGGTGGTGAGGGGAGAGGGTAGGGGAGAATTTGGAGGGAAAAGGGGGAGGGATTTGGGAGGGAAAACGTGTGGTGGGAAGGGAGGGGACGAAATTGGGAGGGAATTGGGGGGATTGGGGTAAAAGGGGGTGAACCTAGGGGAAACAAAGAGTTGCAGACACCAGACCAATCCGGGTCCCTAGGACCGGATTAATCCGGGTCCTGTATTTTTTTATTTCAATTTTGACCAGACCAGACCAATCCGGATTCCCAGGACCAGATCAATCCAGTCCCCAGAATGGATCTAGTCCTCTTATGGGATGGTATACTCTCCTCCTACGACTTTTGGCTGCTCCCACCTATGATCTAACACCTACATGACTTGATTACCTCTCACTTCAATATTTTGGCTCTAAAATTCTCACCTCATAAAGCATGTTGATGATCAAATTCCTCTCCTCTTGTGATGTGATCCTACAGACTCTGCTATCCTAACCTATGTGAAACTACTGTACACAAGAATTCACCCCATACACATCGGGGGTGGGACGATCTCTCAATTCAAACTCACTCTACCCCGTATATGGGGTTCGACAACAAAATGGTGTCGATCTATTCTATGCACGCCTCAACATATGGCTTTAGGTGTTGTCCATTGACTTTGAACGTTCTCCCCCTTTTGGATCTTCCAATTCTACTGATCCATGGGGGAATAAGCCTTTCACAACGAATAGACCAGTCCATCGAGATCGCAATTGACCGAAAAATAGATGAAGCTGGGTGTTATACAGGAGTACCTTTTATCTCGGTTGAAAATATTTTCATCGAATAATCTTATCATGTGCAAGTTTCATCCGGGCTTTTAAAATCTTGGCATTCTCATATGCATCATTGCGTATCTCCTCTAACTCATTTAGTTGAAGCTTGCGAGATTCACCAGCTTTCTCCATATCATAATTTAATCACTTAACTACCCAATATGCTTTGTGATCTAACTCAACGGAAAGATGGAAAGGTTTTCCATAAACAAAGCGAAATGGGGATATTCCGAGTGGGTTCTTGTAAGCGGAACGGTAGGCCCATAGCGAATCGTTCAATCGAAGGGACCAATCTTTCCGGTCGGGATTGACGGACTTCTCTAGTATGTTCTTGATTTCACGTTTAGCCAAATTAGCTTGCACATTCATTTGCGGGTGATATGTCGTTCTAACCTTTTGAAAGACACCATACTTTTTCATAAGTCTTTCAAACGGCTTATTGCAAAAGTGGGTGCCATTATCACTAATTATCGCTTTAGGTTCACTGAAGCGAGAAAGTATGTGTTCATGTAGGAACTTTATCACCACTTTATTGTCATTAGTTTTGGTAGTTATAGCTTCCACCCATTTATAAACATAGTCTACCGCGACGAGTATGTATAAGTACCCAAAGGACGGGGAAAACGGGACCATGAAGTCAATACCCCAGCAATCGAAAATCTCAATGATGAGAATTGAGGATAATAGCATCATGTCTCATCGGGTAATCGCTCCCATCCATTGACACTTGTTGCAAGATTTTCAATAACTGTTAACATCCCGAAACATGGTGGTCTAGTACAAACCGTTTTGGAGAATTTTAGTGGCTGTCTTTTTCATGAAAAAGTGGCCTCTACATGCTTCCGAATGATAAAATTGGATGACTTTTGGGATATCGTCATCCGATATGCATCGTCGGATGATTTGGTAAGTGAAATATTTAAAAATGAACGGGTCATCTTCAATGCCCCGTATTTTTTACGATTTAAATAATTATGCGTATTGTTGTTGGATTAATTAAATTAAAATGTGAGAAATTAATTTGTTATTAATCCGGATTAAAATAATTATTAACTAGAGTGCCAACGGTTAATACTTATTGTTGAGAATCATTGAATATTACTATGTGATATGTAATATGAAATTATGAAATTTGATAAATTGTCGAGAGTGAGAAATACGATAGTTTGATAATTTAAGTCTGACACGCGTGTGAGTCGTGTCGGGACTAATTGAATGAAATAAAAAGAGAATTTGTTTTTATTAACTCGTATGGTCATTTTGAGTGCGTCGTTGAATCTGGGAGGATTGAGATAGTCATAAAACATTACCCGGGTATTGTATTTGGACTCCGGGAGATTTTAGGCCAAACCGGCACCCCGTAGGGGTAAATTTGTAATTTTAATTTTTGGAGGAATTAAATGGACGAAAATTGGGAGTTTATTTTATCAGTTACATGGGAGAAATTAGGGCTCACATTCACATAACTCAAGAGAGAGTCACAGAGAGTGAGGGAGAGAAAATCCTAAAGAGGCAAAGCTTTTAGGCATCATCTTCCACCGCCGTGACCACCATCGTATAGATCGGAAGACGAGGAACGTATATATACCGACATCACCAACAGATCAGACCATCATATTCGAGGCAAGTGTTTATTACTTGTTTTGTTTTAGCAATAATCATGCTCATTCTAGTGTAGGTGAAATTAATCATGATTCACATATGAATTGGTTGAAAATTGGAGATTTAAATTATGATTAAGGATTGGTTTAATTAGTGGTTGAAATTCCTTCATGTCTGTAGAGGATGAATCACGAAATTTGATTATATATTTATGAACGAATCTGGGTTAATTAGGTTCTTTGATGGCAAATTTGGAAACTAGGGTTCATCTGAATTGATTTGGGGATTTTATACAATTATGATGATTTATGACGAATTAATGATCCTAGGAGGTTAGGAATGATTTATAACCTGTTAGGGTTGATGAGTATTGATGAAGAGGCATTAGGTGTTGAATCTTAGAGGTTTCTAGGTTCATAAATGGTGGAAAACGTAGAATTCTGGGAAAGAAGACGAACAGTGACATCTCGCGCGATCTCGCGCGAAGTCGTTCGAGTGAAATGGCATCTCGCGCGAAGTCGCTCAAATGACACGTGGAAGTCGTTCAAACGACAACCCTTCTGGTTCGAGCGATAGAGGAATTTTTTTGGGGATTTTCTCAAAGTTCAGTTTTGAGTTTGCCAGTTTATTGGAGTGAGAGAAATTGCCAAATAGTAAATTCAAATAGGACATAATTTTGGGAAAAGTATGGGAAGATTAATACTTTAATTATTTCGGTATAAAGAGAATGAACCTTGGAGATTACGAGAGAGATAGTAATATAAATATTCATACTATACGTAGTGATGAGGTTAAAATACATATGAGGAGTATGTATGTAGGTTGGAGAAATACCTATAAATTATAATAGGATGTGTGTATGCCTAATATGGGAGCACTAATGGGTGATAACCCGGGGGTGCAAGAACCTTATAATTAAGAACACTAATGAGTGATAACTCGGGGGGTGCAAAAACTCTATTCTTAAGTGTACTAATGGGTGATAACCCGGGGATACAACGATGAATATTGTTAGGCGCACTAATGGGTGATAACCCGATGGTGCTGGATTATTATTCATAGGCGCATTAGTGGATACTAACCCGGGGATGCAAGATTCTATTGTTAGGCACACTAATGGGTGATAACCCGGGGGTTAAGAATTGTTAATGATAGGTGCATTAATGGGTGCTAACCCGGGGATGCGGGATGTTCTGGATAGGTGCACTAATGGGTCTTAGCCCTGGGGTGCAAGATTTGTATATGCTGTGACTATATATATATATATATATATATATATATATATGAATATTAATACCGTGTGAAATTAGTAGACTTGGTAATAATAATAATCATTACATTGCACCAAGTGGTCTTAACCTCGAAGTGCATGATTAGTGTATATATGTAGGGGTGATGAGACTATCGATATGTATAAGTGTACTTGGGTAACTTTCTACTTTGTGAAACTAGTAGATAAAATGGAAATGAGAAATAAAATAATCTTAGTGGATAAAAGATTAACCATTCAAACGGTGAATAATGAAACTTAGTATGTGAGATAAACTATCTGATTAGCATATTGTATGGGCGATACGGGAATACTACTAGTGAGCATAGTTAGTATTAGTATGTTTTCTGACTAGTTAGACTGGGAAATATAACTAGGGTGAGATTAGATGTACGTTAGGAGTGCACAATAGACGAGAGGTGAGAAACTCATGTGAGTGTTCGATAACTAACATGCGTATAAGACTTGTTTTAAGAACCAGTTTTAAATACTTACTAAATCACTTTTACACATCGGGATCTGAACCGTTTCTTGTATCTCTTCTCTCTTTTGCAATATATATGTATTATACCAGGTTCTTAGCCACAGGAGTATCAGATTTAGAGATTTGGATTACTTGAAGTGATGCAGCTGTTGTGGAAGCTGTAGGTCCTTGTAGTAGATGCATTTATCTTTCCATTCAGTTTCATCTAGACTTCTTGTTTAGGGCATATGTCGCCCACTTCTGGCTCCTTCATCGGAGATATTGTATTCAGTTTAGTTTATGGTTTGGAGCTTTGAACTTAGAGTTTTACTCAGTTCTATTTATTTCAGTACTTGATTCATCTTCAGTATTTATTTACATTCCAATGTGTGGTGAATGGTTTATATTTTGAAATTTAATGGAAATGGATTTACTTTGTTTTACTAAATTGGAAATATTTTGACACCTAGCTTAATTTTATAGTAGGTGATTAATATGTTAAAATTTTTTTTGACATGCTAAGAATGAACCAACTAAATATCCTGTTTTGAATTGGTAGAGGACTGATCACCCTATATTTAATTGGGCGAGGTGTCACAGGTGGTATCAGAGCATCAGTTTCTAGTGTCCTTAGGATCTGTGCGGCTTATTACGTTTCAACGCATCGTTCTTTGATATAGAGCCTTATGATAGGGTTATTATGTTCCCTTACATATGGACTTACGTTCTCTGTAATACCCCGTATTTTTGTGATATTTATTTTATGGGATTAATTTAATTAAATGCGTATTAATTGGAAATTAATCCGGATTAAAATACTAGCGAGATGCGAGTTGGTATTTGAATATAATGTTCATATATGATTATACATGAATATTGGAGTATAAAATTTGTCGTGAAATTGAAATACGGAAATTTGGAAATTTTGTTGAGACACGTGTGACAGTCGCGTCAGGTTAATATTTATTTTAATTAAAAAGTGAATTTTAGTTCTATTAACCATATGGTCGTTTTGAGCATGCCAACGCGTCCGGAAGGGTCGAAATAGTCAGAAAACACTAGCCAGGGGTTAAGTTTGGGTCCCGGGGCATTCTTAGGCCATACCGGTAACTTATAAGGGCAGTTTGGTAATTTTAGAATTTTGGGATTTTTGATTAACGAATTTTAGGAGTTTTAATTGGAAAATTAAAACACCCACTAACCCATTACCAGCCATTTACTGATTAGAGGGCTACGGGGGTTATTAGAAATTGTTCCAAAAGTTCCTTAGGCAAGAACCCTAGCCACCATTGTTACTTGGAGAAGAAAGCTTGTAGAAGGAGAGATAGAAGGATTCTGCAGAGAGAGAGAGAATCATTCATCAAATTCGTCATCAAATCAGAGATTCCAATAAGGCAAGTGGTTTAATTCCAATTAATTTCAGAGAATGTTTCTTCCATGTGTAGGAATTGATAAAAATCTGATTGTTCTTGGGAGTTAATGAAAAACCCATTAAATTGGAAATAGAATCTTACATATTGATGAGGAATTGCATGTAGAATTATATGTAGGCGATTATTCTGATGTAATAATATCTTGGATGAAACAAAAACGGATTATAGTAGGTTCAATGATGATTTATAAATGTTAGGGTTCATGTTCATAAAATTGGGGATAAATGAATGGATTTGATAATTGGATGATGTTTATAATGATTTAATTCCCACAAAAACATGAGTAGGTGACCTATGTATGTTTAGAGATGATTAGAAACCTTGAACAAGTGTTGGACTAATGTTTAGATGAGATTAGAAGTGATGAAAAGATGGAAAAAATGAAATAAGGATTTCTGGGCTCGAAACTGGCCACTCGTTAGAAGACCTGCCCACGTCGTTCGAATGAGCTCGTTCGAACGAGCTTCTAACGAGTTGACCTTTGACTTTTAACGAGGGTGAAGTTCGTTCGATAATCTCGTTCGAACGAGATCTCGTTAGATAGCCCAGTTCGTTCAAACGAACTCTTGTTCGAACAGCCTCGTTCGAACGAGACTTTGAACGAGTTGACAGTTTAGGCTTTTTAGCCTGTTTTGATCCCGAGTGCCCCGTAACCTTGTGTATAGGTAGAGATAGCTTTCCCCTGATGATTAATTGATATATTTGGGATGTTTGGGATATAATGAGGAGTCAAACCTAGAAGTGTAGTTTGAACCTAAAGGAAAATATGAGTAGGACGTGAGTGTATATTACGTTGCGAGAACTATCGACGGCCAAATTTACTTTATTAACCGGGAACATATAAATTGTGTAGTATTATATGTCGGTACGAGAATGAGAAGTGTACCACCAATAATATGGTAATTACTAAGATGTGTGAATACTTAGTATATGTATTGATTTTATGTGTATGACATACCTACCATACTTGCTATCACGGGAGGTTTGCGTTCGCTTAGGGCCCTCTAATCCTTGTGTTGCCCGGATTTAGACTGGTTACCTCGATGAACATAGGTCAGAGAAGGACTTATTGGGATGTTAATAAGTCTGCTGATCGTGGGAGCGCAGGTATGTGCGTGACCCAGGTGATGTGACTGTGTTCGCCTCCATTATTTGTGATATTGTTATCTGAACGGTTCCTGAGAGATTCGGAATGCGTAATCCTTATGTACGCGATGTACCGGGATGGATAGCAGAGTATGTGTGCACCGCAGCTAGTTCTCAGGGTGCTTGTATTGTATTGTATATTTATGATGTGAATAATATACACTTAATTAATGGGAACTTTCATGTTAATATTGTGAATAATATTATGGAAATGATTTGAGAAAACAAAACGGGTTAACTGATAGTGATTGGTATTTCTAACTGAGAATCTGTGAGTAAGTAAAACCCTCTATTTATTTGATAACGTTAGAATGTAATATGGGAATCGAGTAGTAAGGGGTAGAACTTATTACAGTTGGTTAGATATGGATGTCTTATAGATGGGTACGGTACGTTAGGAGTGCACATGTAGTCGAGAGGTGAGAATTCCATGTGAGTGCACGTCCTAACATGTATTTTGCATTTAATGTTTTAATGTTATTAAAACACTTGCTGTTTTCAAAATGTTTTCCACTTTCGGGATCTGACCCATTTTCTTTCAAATCTATTTTCTTAAAAACCATTTTTAGGTGCCCAGCCACAAGGACACCATGCATAGGATTCTCATTCACGTGACGAGCTGTAGCTGTTTGTGGAAGTTACAGGACTTTGCTTGTAGACGCTTCATCTATCTTGACTCGATATTCATCAGTTATCAGTTGTAGGGCATGTCGCCCATTTCTTTTAGAGACATTTCATTTATTTCAGTTATTCAGACCTTTGGCATGTAATTATTCAGGTTTCAGACTTGTCGTATTATTTTTCAGTTGTGGGTTTATTGTGAGGAGTTTTCCTCCGGATTTATATTTACTTTGTTGGTTATTCATTACTTCATTATGGCGAATGGTTGTTATTTTTTAATTATTCTTTTACTGCATGTTAATCAGACTTAACTTAAAATTTGGCAACTTACTTTTTAAATACTAGGTGGTTAGTAATTATTAAAATGTTTTCGACAATGATTCTATTAACGGAACCAACTTGACATTTTGTATTGATTTTATAAAGGAGTAGCTACCCGGTATTTAATTAGTTGGGGTGTCACAGGTGGTATCAGAGCATCAGGTTCTAGTGTCCTTTAGGATCTGAACGGCTTATTATGTTTCCGATGAGCTTTCTTTGATGTAGAGCCCTATATTTTAGGACTATTGTATTCTTTTGTGTATGCTACGTTCTTCATCTATTTTAAGTTTATAACTGCGAACTTATAAACTTCATTCTTATTTCAGATGCCTCCACGACGTGCACAACGGGTTCCCAGGGATGCAATGCCAGAACCACAGCTCGCGCCAGTTCAGGGCACGATGAATGCCGCCGAGGTTGCAGCCATTGTGGCCTAGGCGGTAAATGCCGCACTAGAAGTAGTTCAGCAGGCACCACCTCAGGCACCGATAGCCGCGCCAGTTCAGGCTCATGCATTCCCGTCTGCTTGGGAATGTGTACGTGATGCTTTTCAGAAAGCACACCCTCCGGAGTTCGCAGGTAGCTCCGATGTAGTAGTTTCGAGTCAGTGGAGGAAGGACATCCAGCGACACCTGAGGATGTATGAGTGCACAGATGTCCAGAAGCAGATACTAGCTACCTTTAAGCTAGTAGGATCTGCACTGCAGTGGTGGGAGTCTATTACCACCGTAAAGGAGGGGGATACTCTCACCATTCAGGAGTTTTGGGTGCAGTTTGACCGCAAGTACTTTTCGTCGGCTGTTCACACAGAGATGAGGAGGAAGTTGATAAGCCTCAAGAAGGAGGGTAAAACTGTGGCCGAGTATGAGGCCGAATTCACTGATCTTCTGAACATTATTCCGGATGATATACCGACGGAGGAAAAGAAGATACAAAAATTTACAGACGGGTTGACATGGAGGATTCGTCAGCACTTGTTAGGGAACCTCTCGTTAGCCACTTATTCCGATGTGGTTAACGCTGCATTGCTCAATTGCCAGGATCACCGCTTTCACATGACTGAGGGCAAGCGATCGGGAGAGTCTAGCCATCAGGGCAGGACTGGAGGAAATGGTGCCAGTGGGGCACAATCTGTTCAGGGGCAAAGTCAGGGTGATCAGGGTACCCAGTAGGGGGATCACAAGAGGTTCAGGTCAGGAAATTTCAGGCACGGACAGGGAGGTTTCCGGCAGGGCCATCAGGGTCCGAACGGCCATCAGCACCAGCAGGGTCAGAATGGTCAACGGCAGTTTCAGCAGGGCCAGCAGGGCCAGTGGAGGAATGGTAATGGCCACTAGGTCCGGGGGCAGCAGGGACAGAGAGGGGGGAACTTCCTGGGGAAGTATTTCGTTTGTGGCAAGACTGGCCATAAACGCCAGGACTGTCCTGATAAGGGCAGGGCCCCGCAGCAGCAGCAGGGTGCTCGACATGAGCCACAGAGGCCACTTTTTCCACCAGCCCTCTCAGCTCCAGCCCAGGTGCCAGCTCTTCCAGCCATTCCAGCAGTTCCTGTGCAGCAGGGACAGTTACAGTATGGACGTGTCTATAACGTCCACCAGGCAGCAGCTCCGCAGGCACCACCCGCGATTGAGGGTATGTTTCCTATCCATGGTACTATGGGTCGGGTTTTGTTTGATACGGGGGCAACACATTGATTTATAGCTGCACATTTTGTGAAAGCCTTAGGGTTGTTAGCCACAGCAGAGAGCACAGTGACGTGTGTAGACTCACCATTGGGGAGTGGGTCACTTATTTTCTTTATATGCCGGGGAGTAGGGGTAGATATTGGTAGTCTGTTATTACTGGCAGATATGTTAGTATTAGAGATGACCGAGTATGATGCCATTATTGGTATGGATTAGCTTGTTGCGTACCGAACCATGATTGACTGTTTCAGTAGGAGTATTATCTTTGCCATTCCCGGGCAGGAGATGTTTTTGGTGGCGATGCCTCGTTCCGAGGGAGGATCGTCCACTCATTTGTACTATATAGAGGAGGAGACCTCTAAGGAGGTGGTGATACCACTTGATTCGATTCCGGTTGTTAGAGAGTTTGCCGATGTATTTCAGGATATACCTGAATTACCACCTAGTCGAGAGATAGACTTTGTCATAGACTTATTACCAGATACGAGACCTATAGCACGCGCACCGTACCGTATGGCTCCAGCTGAGATAAGGGAGTTACGAGATCAGATTGAGCAGTTGTTGGATCAGGGGTTTATACGGAGGAGTACTTCGCCGTGGTGTGCCCCTATGTTGTTCGTGAAGAAGAGAGATGGTTCACTGAGATTGTGTGTGGACTACCGAGAGTTGAATAAGGTCACGATACGGAATAAATATCCGTTGCCTCGAATCGATGACCTATTCGACCAACTGAGAGGAGCTTCTTTCTTCTCAAAGATTGATTTGAGATCGGGATACCATTAGTTGCGTATCAGGGAGGAAGATGTCTCTAAGACTGCGTTCTTATCGAGATATGGTTCTTACGAGTTTCGGGTTATGCCTTTTGGTTTGACCAATGCTCCAGCCGTGTTTATGGACTTGATGAATAGGGTGTTCAGGGATTTCCTGGATCAGTTTGTCATTGTCTTCATTGATGATATTCTGGTTTACTCCCAGACAGAGGAGGAGCACACCGAGCATTTGAGTCAAGTTTTACAGACACTACGTCAGAACGAGTTGTATGCAAAATATGAGAAATATAGGTTTTGGTTGAAGGAGGTCCAGTTTTTGGGACATATTATTTCCGACCGGGGAATATTTGTTGATCTGGGGAAGGTATCCGCGGTGAGGGAGTGGGGGCATCCCATGACACCGATAGAGATTTGTAGTTTCTTGGGCCTAGCCGGATACTACATGAGGTTCATTCGGGGATTCTCGAAGATAGCAGGTCCTTTGACACATCTGACTCGTAAGGGTGTACCATTCATCTGGAGTGATGCCTGTCAGTTGGCATTCGATGAATTGAAGGATAAGTTGACCTCAGCACCTGTGTTAGCATTGCCGAGACCGGGAGTTGAGTATTTAGTTTACACCGATGCGTCCTTGCAAGGACTTGGAGGTGTATTGCAGCAGGAGAGTCAGGCCATTGCTTATGGATCCCATAAGCTAAAGCCTCACGAGAAGAATTACCCCACTCATGACTTGGAGTTGGCGGAAGTTGTATTTGCCCTTCGTATTTGGAGACATTACCTTTTGGGGGAAAAGTTTCGATTGTTCACTGACCACAAGTCCCTACAGTACCTATTCACGCAGAAGGAGTTGAATATGCGGCAACGGAGGGGGCTTGAGTTCGTGAAGGATTATCAGTTCGATATCCAGTATCACCCGGGGAAGGCTAACGTGGTAGCAGACGCGTTGAGCCGGAGGCCAGCAGATGAAGTGGCAGGGGTGTGGAAGGAAAAGTGGAAAGAATTGGGACACCAGGATGCAGTGGCCCGATCATTCATATCAGTAATGACTGTTACGCCGCAGATTTTCACGAGAGTGGTAAAGGCACAAGCAGATAACTCGTTCTGTCAGGAGCTGATAGTTCGATTATTAGCAGAGGGAGCCGAATCCTATATCATTAGCTCAGACGGGGGATTACGCTTCAATGGGAGATTGGTATTTCCGGAAGGGGAGGAATTGCGGCACGAGGTGATGGCCGAGTCGCACGGCTCACGGTTCGCGGTACATCCCGGTGGGGACAAAATGTACCAAGACATGAGACGTCAGTATTGGTGGAGCGGGATGAAGAGAGATATTGACGAGTTTGTTTCTAAATGCGCCACTTGTCAGCTAGTAAAAGTGGATCATCAGAGATCGGCAGGACTACTACAGCCGTTGGAGGTCCCGATGTGGATGTGGGAGAGCATATCCATGGACTTTATCACGGTATTGCCTACGTCACAGAGAGGTCACTACTCCATTTGGGTAATAGTGGACAGGTTGACCAAAGTCGCTCATTTTCTACCCGTAAGGACAGACTACACTACGGGACAGTATGCCCAGCTCTTTATTTCAGAAATAGTGAGACTTCACGGTGTGCCCCTAAATATCGTGTCTGACCGAGACAAGATATTTGTTTCGCGGTTTTGGGAGAGTTTTCAGGAGGCCATGGGCACGGAATTGCGGTTGAGCACGGCGTACCACCCGCAGACCGATGGGCAAACGGAGCGTACAAACCAAATGTTGGAGGACATGCTACGTATGAGTATCATTGATTTTGGGGGTGGATGGGAGCAGTATCTTCCACTGTTGGAGTTTGCTTACAATAACTCCTACCAGTTCACCATTGGCATGGCTCCATTTGAGGCGTTGTACGGTAGACCTTGTCGTTCCCCAGCATGTTGGTTGGAGGTGGGGGACAACAAACTACTTGGGCCGGAAGTGATTCATGATACTTCGGCAAGGATAGAATTGATTCGGAGTCGCATTCGGGTAGCTCAGGATAGGCAGAAGAGCTACGCTGATGCGAAGAGGTTCTTCAGAGAGTTTCAAGTGGGGGACCAGGTTTTGCTTAGAGTATCTCCTATGAAGGGGATTATGCGTTTCGGGAAGAAAGGGAAGTTGGCACCGAGATATGTGGGACCATTTCCTATTATTGAGCGGATTGGACCGGTTGCATATAGGCTTGGGTTACCGAAGCATTTACATCGGATTCACGATGTGTTTCATATTTCCTCGCTAAGGAAATATCTTAGAGACGATTTGGCTCATTCTCACATTGTTTTGGAGGACATCGATCTCCAGCCTGATAGCTCCTACGAGGAGGGGCCGATTGCTATTTTGGATCGAAGTGAGCGGAAACTGCGGTCAAAGATAGTTCCGTTAGTGCGTGTTCAATGGCGACATCATAATGTTGAGGAGTCCACATGGGAGCGCGAGGATGAGATGCGCGAACGTTGTCCAGAGTTGTTCTTACCAGGTACTTTCTAGTTCCGAATTTCGGGACGAAATTCAGTTATTAGGGGGGAAGTATGTAATACCTCGAATTTTTGTGATATTTATTTTATGGGATTAATTTAATTAAATGCGTATTAATTGGAAATTAATCCGGATTAAAATACTAGCGAGATGCGAGTTGGTATTTGAATATAATGTGCATATATGATTATACATGAATATTGGAGTATAAAATTTTTCGTGAAATTGAAATACGGCAATTTGGAAATTTTGTTGAGATGCGTGTGACAGTCGCGTTAGGTTTATATTTATTTTAATTAAAAAGTGAATTTTAGTTCTATTAACCGTATGGTCGTTTTGAGTGCACCAACGCATCCGGAAGGGTCAAAATAGTCAGAAAACACTAGCCGGGGGTTAAGTTTGGGTCCCGGGGCATTATTGGGCCATACCGGTAACTTATAAGGGCAGTTTGGAAATTTTAGAATTTTGGGATTTTTGATTAACGAATTTTAGGATTTTTAATTGGAAAATTAAAACACCCACTAACCCATTACCATCCATTTACTGATTAGAGGGCTACAGGGTTATTAGAAATTGTTCCAAAAGTTCCTTAGGCAAGAACCCTAGCCACCATTGTTACTTGGAGAAGAAAGCTTGTAGAAGGAGAGATAGAAGGATTCTGCAGAGAGAGAGAGAACCATTCATCAAATTCGTCATCAAATCAGAGATTACAATAAGGCAAGTGGTTTAATTCCAATTAATTTCAGAGAATGTTTCTTCCATGTGTAGGACTTTATTAACCGGGAACATATAAATTGTGTATTATTATATATCGGTACGAGAATGAGAAGTGTACCACCAATAATATGGTAATTACTAAGATTTGTGAATACTTAGTATATGTATTGATTTTATGTGTATGACATACCTACCATACTTGCTATCACGGGAGGTTTGCGTTCGCTTAGGGCCCTCTAATCCTTGTGTTGCCCGGATTTAGACTGGTTACCTCGATGAACATAGGTCATAGAAGGACTTATGGGGATGTTAATAAGTCTGCTGATCGTGGGAGCGCAGGTATGTGCGTGACCCAGGTGATGTGACTGTGTTCGCCTCCATTATTTGTGATGTTGTTATCTGAACGATTCCTGAGAGATTCGGAATGCGTAATCCTTATGTACGTGATGTACTGGGATGGATAGCAGAGTATGTGTGCACCGCAGCTAGTTCTCGGGGTGCTTGTGTTGTATTGTATATTTATGATGTGAATAATATACACTTAATTAATGGGAACTTTCATGTTAATATTGTGAATAATATTATGGAAATGATTTGAGAAAAAAAAACGGGTTAACTGATAGTGATTGGTATTTCTAACTGAGAATCTGTGAGTAAGTAAAACCCTCTATTTATTTGATAACGTTAGAATGTAATATGGGAATCTAGTAGTAAGGGGTAGAACTTATTACAGTTGGTTAGATATGGATGTCTTATAGATGGGTACGGTACGTTAGGAGTACACATGTAGTCGAGAGGTGAGAATTCCATGTGAGTGCACGTCCTAACATGTATTTTACATTTAATGTTTTAATGTTATTTAAACACTTGTTGTTTTCAAAATGTTTTCCACTTTCGGGATCTGACCCATTTGCTTTCAAATCTATTTTGTAAAAACCATTTTTAGGTGCCCAGCCACAAGGACACCATGCATAGGATCCTCATTCAGGTGATGAGCTGTAGCTATTTGTGGAAGTTACAGGACTTTGCTTGTAGACGCTTCATCTATCTTGACTCGATATTCATCAGTTATCAGTTATAGGTCATGTCGCCCATTTCTTTTAGAGACATTTCATTTATTTCAGTTATTCAGACCTTTGGCATGTAATTATTCAGGTTTCAGACTTGTCGTATTATTTTTCAGTTGTGGGTTTATTGTGAGGAGTTTTCCTCCGGATTTATATTTACTTTGTTGGTTATTCATTACTACATTATGGCGAATGGTTGTTATTCTTTAATTATTCTTTTACTGCATATTAATCAGACTTAACTTAAAATTTGGCAACTTACTTTTTAAATACTTGGTGGTTAGTAATTATTAAAATGTTTTCGATAGTGATGCTATTAACTGAACCACTTGACATTTTGTATTGATTTAATAAAGGAGTAGCTACCCGGTATTTAATTAGTTGGGGTGTCACATTCTCCTACTGCAAATTATAATGGATGTGACTCATTATATGAAATTTTTTATGATTCGAACACCAAACACTTTAGGACGACCAGTGAGGGCCGTAAGAAGAACTGCGGGAGAAGAAGCTCAACAGAAGACAGAATAATCGGGAAAGAGTGATCATGACAAAAATCACCATAAGGATTACTTAAGCAAGAGATAGTGAAATCGCCACTTGGAAACTGTGGGTTCCCAGGACACAGTCGTAGATAACGGTGGAGTGATTTCAGGACCACCTAGCATAGTCGATAAAGGGGAAATTAGAGGGACTCTTTTGAAAACCCATCGGTGAACATGTGGAGAAGAAAACGAGAAAATGTAACAGACCAACAGAAGTAGAAAATCCGAAGGCAATGGTGTATAGTGGGGTGTGACGACACTCAGAATTAAATTTGGAGTTAAAAGCTATAGCTCTTAGGAGTGTCATGTAGCGATTAGAGACAATCACCATATTTGAAGAAGTGTGTTTGAAATTTAGAAAGAAATCTAGGTACGATTTGACCGTGCGGTCTTCCATTCGATGTGGTAACAAAGTGAGAGTGAAATTTTGATGTTTAGCCTAATGGGTAAGATAGAAACCGATCGTGAGAGAAAGGTTGAATTGCATAATGAACTTCGTACCTAGTAGAGGGGTATAAATTATCCAAAGGGTTTAGAGTTGATAAAGGACCCATGAGTAAAATACCATTATGAATGGGAAATATGGCTAGGATGACTAGTGCCGAGGTCATCAAGGTCATGCGTTAGTATGATAATGTTAACGCTTCCAAGAGAAGGGAGTAAAGAGGGTTAACGAATCTGCTGAAGAGCAGAAACTTAATTTAACGGTGTTAGTGAAACCCCACATGAGAGTATACCTAGTAGGGAACTCGGTTAGATGATTTTTAGTGATTAACTTCAAAAGGAGGATGAAGTCAGTCAGGGCTGTAGAGGCCAACCATAGTTCTGAATGGACAACGTACCCCAAGGGACAATGGAAGAACAATTGTGAGTTAAGACTGCTGGTCCGAGAGAAGGACATTTCCAAAATGGTCAGTGGGACCAGTGATGGGGAAATGGTTCGTGAAGTTTTCCTCATGTGAAGGAAGTAGAACTACAAGTATTGAAGGTGTCCACAATTGAGATGTGAGACCGAAGAGATTAGAAATGGTAAATCATGCCAGTTAGGCATAACAACTAGAGGAGTGAGACTTCCAGCGAAGGAATTTGGGGGCAAGAGAATTAGGCCCAGGAAATTTATAACCTGAGAGTGATGGGTTTAGGCTAAACCAGTAGAGTACTCATAAATAGTAGCATAGAGTATATCAGGGTCTACGGGACCCGGGATGTAAACGGGAGTTTAATAAAGCTATAATTGAGGCCTGGAGAGTTTGGGTCAACGTTTCAATAATGGGCGTGAAATCCACATGATGGAATAAATTTTCCATGATGAGAGAGGAAAACTATAGGATGAAATCCTAGGATGTATGACGATTGCAGATGTTCATGGGTCGTGATGGTAGCCACGTGCTGAGACCCTGTGATTTTGAGAGATTGGCGAGGTTTTGCTTCTTCCTTGTGAGTAAAGGATAGATTCTAGTGACATGGGTATGCCTCAACTTTTATGTAAATTGGAAACCCTAAACTTCGTGTGCGGGTCGAGTTTAGTGGTAACGTTAGTTTTAATAATCTTGTTACAAATGTATTTCTCGTTGTTAGCATGGCATTTTGATGATTGCCCGTGAGTGAACCGGGTGGTCCCTAAGAATATGTTTTGTTGTTATAATTTACTACGGCATTGAGTCATCTTTAGTAGAGTTTATTATGGTAATATGTAGTGATTAATTACCGTATGGTTAAACGATAGTAAAAATGTAGTTTTATGACTGTCGTGTTGGATACTCCGGGAGGAGTGATCATTATTTTGTGCGGCACCACCTGAAATAGGGCTGGTCCCATATATATGAATATATGAAAAAATTTATGGTGTTATAGACCTCAGCGAGTATGTTGTCTAATTATAAGTGATTCCCGAGCATAGGAATTTATTTGTCTGTTAAGACTTAGAATACATTGTGTTATTATCGAGCGTCGAAATATAGCGCGTTATATATTTATAGCGCCAAGTAGTTGGGATAGTGAGGGATCCATGCTTCATGTTACATTTTTAGGTGCATGAGAGTGGACGAGTAAACTTTTATGTCCCAATACATAGATTGTGGGAAAGTACATTACGAACCTCGACAACCGACTAGGTTAAATAGTAGTGTATCGGGGGGTTCCTTGTTTCGATTTTGCGTTGCGAGACATCCCACGCATTAAAATAGCGAACGCCGAGATTTGGAGAGAAGTTTGATCAATAGTACATAAGTTTTGTATGTTGGTTATTACCTAAAGGATAATATAATTGAGAGTTGATAATTCTTTTATGACTTAAGGCCAATAGAGTCGCCTAGTCTTAGTGTCATTCTGAATAGAGCAATAATACCATTAAAGTATTGACTGAGTTTTGACTAGTGGGGTCATTTAGTACACCCCTACCACATCAGCATACTTAGTGTGTAAGATTTGAAGTAAGAAAATTTTATGTCATTTGTGTGAAAATGCGCGAGGCATAGGGTGTATGGGCGCCCTAGGAGACTGAATCAAACGGTGGATTATGATTATCTTGTGAATTCGATAACATGTAGATGGATAAGCCGAAGATTACTCCGTAAGATTTATTAGAGACTTACGTTTCAAAATAAACTCAGATTTTTGAGCGGGAAAAGAGACTTGTGTCACATGATACGACAAAGTCACACGTATCACGATTAGAAGTACATATAAGAGAGTATAAAATGTACCAGGATACAAATAACAGTGGTAATGGGTTTAATGTAGAGTAATTTTCAATTAGTCTTGCGGTGGGTCAACTGACTGTTAGAAAAATGGCGAACAATTCAAAACCAGTAGGGACTCCTTCCACTAGATAATGGAAGAGTATACCCAAGGATCTCCTCATGTAGCTGAGATGGTAAGATTATAGGTAATAAAATGCGATTGAGTACGGCCTAATACCCACAGAGGGATGAGCAGGACAAGCAGTCTAATCGGATGCGGAGGAGAAAATTTTATGTGGACCATGAGATCTTAGAGGAGGACGGGAGCAGTACCTTCCACTAGTGGAGTTTGTGTCCAAATAACTCCTATAAGTTCACGTTCGGGAAGAGTTCCAGTAGAAGTATGGCACGGTAAACTTTGTTGTGATCCTACTTGATAGTTAAAGGTAGGGGGACCAGTTATGATTACAAATGTCGAAGAAGAATCGATATTATCGTATATATTGTGTGTGAAATACATATTTCACAACCAATTTACTTGTATGAACGACACGAGACGAAGTCGTATGTATATGAAAAGAGTATAAATCTACTAAGATGCATTTAGTAGAAGGCTGGATAGAGAATATCTAAAATTAGGTTGAAGTAGTGAAACTTAAGAAGAAAGGCTTGGGCAAGAGCCTATATTACAAGGTAACCTGGAGTTTAAAGAAAACACATGTGAAGTGTTCATTATTAAGGGTATTTGATAGCGTACTATATGGGTGGTACGGAGTAGCTTACTTGTGAGCACCGGGATGCGATGCACAATACTTTTACAGCGTTTTCTGTACCTGGTATACTTTTTTTGAATTTCGGGATGAAATTCCATTGTATGGAGGGAAGTATGTAACACCCCGTATTTTTGACGATTTAAATAATTATGCGATTAATTATTGTTTTGGGATTAATTAAATTAAAATGTGAGAAATTAATTTGTTATTAATTCGGATTAAAATAATTATTAACTAGCGTGCCAAGGGTTAATACTTATTATTGAGAATTATTGAATATTACTATGTGATATGTAATATGGAATTATGAAATTTGATAAATTGTCGAGAGTGAGCAATACGATATTTTGGTAATTTAAGTCTCACACGCGTGTGGGTCGTGTTGGGACTAATTGAATGGAATAAAAAAATTTATTTTTATTAACTCGTTTGGTCATTTCGAGTGCGCCGTTGAATCCGGGAGGGTTGACATAGTCAGAAAGCATTACCCGGGTATTGTATTTGGACTCCAGGAGATTTTAGGCCAAACCGGCACCCCGTAGGGGTAAATTTGAAATTTTAATTTTTGGAGGAATTAAATGGACGAAAATTGGGAGTTTATTTTATCAGTTACGTGGGAGAAATTACGGCTAACATTCACATAACTCAAGAGAGAGTCACAAAGAGTGAGGGAGAGCAAATCCCAAAGAGGCAATGCTTTTAGGAATCATCTTCCACCGCCGTGACCACCATCGTATAGATCGGAAGACGAGGAACGCATATATACCGACATCAGCAATGGATCATACCGTCATATTTGAGGCAAGTGTTTATTACTTATTTTCTTTTAGCAATAATCATGCTCATGTTAGTGTAGGTGAAATTAATCATGATTTACATATGAATTGGGTGAAAATTGGAGATTTAAATTATGATTAAGGATTGGTTTAATTAGTGGTTGAATTCCTTCATGTATGTAGAGGATTAATCACGATATTTGATTATATATTGATGAAAGAATCTGGGTTGATTAGGTTCTTTGATGGAAAATTTGGAAACTAGGGTTCATCTGAATTGATTTGGTGATTTTATATAATTATGATGATTTATGACGAATTAATGATCCTAGGAGGTTAGGAATGATTTATAACCTGTTAGGGTTGATGGGTATTGATGATGAGGCTTGGGTGTTGAATCTTAGAGGTTTAGGTTCATAAATGGTGGAAAACGTAGAATTCTGGGAAAGAAGACGAACAGAATTTCGAGAAAAGTATGGGAAGATTAATACTTTAATTATTTCGGTATAGAGAGAATGTACCTTGGAGATTACGAGAGAGATAGTAATATAAATATTCAAACTATACGTAGTGATGAGGTTAAAATACGTATGAGGAGTATATATGTAGGTTGGAGATATACCTATAAATTATAATAGGATGTGTGTATGCCTATTATGTGATATTATTGTTAAGAGCACTAATGGATGATAACCCGGGGGGTGCAGGAACCTTATAATTAAGCGCACTAATGAGTGATAACTCGGGGGTGCAGAAAGTCTATTGTTATGCGTACTATTGGGTGATAACCCGGGGGTACAAGGATGACTATTGTTAGGCACACTAATGGGGGATAACCCGGGGGTGCTGGATTATTATTGATAGGCGCATTATTGGGTGATAACCTGGGGATGCAAGATTCTATTGTTAGGCGCACTAATGGGTGATAACTCGGGGTACTAAAATGTTAATGATAGGTGCATTAATGAGTGCTAACCTAGGGATGTAGGATGTTCTGGATAGGTGCACTAATGGTTCTTAGCCCGGGGGTGCAGGATTTGTATATCTATATGTATTGGGATGATGTGACTATATATATATATATATATATATATATATATGAATATTAATACCATGTGAAATTAGTAGACTTGGTAATAATAATAATCATTACATTGCACCAAGTGGTCTTAACCTCAGAGTGCTGGATTAGTGTATATATATAGGGGTGATAAGACTATCTATATGTGTAAGTGTATTTGGGTAACTTTCTACTTTGTGAAACTAGTAGATAAAATGGAAATGATAAATAAAATAATCTTAGTGGATAAAAGATTAACCATTCAAAGGGTGAATAATGACAATTATTATGTGAGATAAACTATCTGATTAGCGTATTGTATGGGCGATGCGGGAATACTACTAGTGAGCATAGTTAGTATTAGTATGGTTTCTGACTAGTTAGACTGGGAAGTATAACTAGGGGGAGATTAGATGTACGTTAGGCGTGCATAATAGACTAGAGGTGAGAAACTCATGTGAGAGTTCGATAACTAACATGCGTATAAGACTTGTTTTAAGAACCAGTTTTAAATACTTACTAAATCATTTTTACACATCGGGCTCTGACCCGTTTCTTGTATCTCTTCTCTCCTTTGCTATATATTTTTATTATATCAGGTGCTCAGCCAGAGGATTATCAGATTTAGAGATTTGGATTGCTTGACGTGCTGCAGCTGTTGTGGAAGTTGTAGGTCCTTGTAATAGATGCATCTATCTTTCCATTCAGTTTCATATAGACTTCTTATTTAGGGCATATGTCGCCCACTTCTGGATCCTTCTTTAGAGATATTGTATTCACTTTAGTTTATGATTTGGAGCTTTGAACTGAGAGTTTTACTCAGTCCTACTTATTTCAATACTTGCTTCATGTTCAGTATTTATTTACATTCTGATGTGTGGTGAATGGTTTATATTTTGAAATTTAATGGAAATGGATTTACTTGGTTTTACTAAATTGGAAATGTTTTGACATCTAACTTAATTTTATAGTAGGTGATTAATATGTTAAAAAGTTTTTCGATAGTGATGCTAAGAATGAACCAACTGAATATCCTGTTTTGAATAGGTAGCGGACTGATCACCCTATATTTAATTAGGCGGGGTGTCACATCATCTTAGAAAAACATGCATAACGAAGTGATGAACCTCTTCTTATCTTGCGATGTCCAATCGGGAGGGATGACTCTCGTGACAAGATAGTTCACTATATGCACTAATCGGGGCAAAGAAGAGGTGGCAAAGAGTTGCTCATCCGAAAAATACTCATCTTTGGGTGTATCATCACTAGTTACATCGGACGAAAGCCGTGATAAATGATCGGCAACGACATTTTCTGCTCTCTTTTTTATCTTTAATGGAGAGATTAAACTCTTGTAGGAGTAGGATCCACCTTATGAGTCATGACTTTGCGTCTTTCTTCACAAGAATATATTTTAAAGCCGCATGGTTGGTCAAACAAGTGATGCGGGAACCGATAAGATAGGCCTAAAATTTGTCTAGAATGAATCTACGGCAAGCAATTCCTTCTCCATGGTGGAGTAATTGAGTTGTGGTCCTCTAAGAGTCCAGCTAGATTAGTAGATTCCATGAGCCTTGTTATCTTTTCTTTGGCCCAAAAAATCCCCTATCGCATAATCGCTAGAATCACACATAAGCTCAAATGGTAAGGACCAATCCTGAGCTTGCATGATGGGAGCGGACACAAGCATGTTTTTTAGTTTTTCAGGAGAACTTTGTCATGCTTCCATCCACTCGAATGGTGTGACCTTCATAAGAAAATTTCTTAAGGGTCTAGCGATGGTGCTAAAGTCCTTAATGAGCCTTCGATAAAACCCTGCGTGGCCCAAGTATGAGCGCACATCTTTCAGTGATCTATGACATCTATTTTTTCTCTATCAACCTCGATCCCTTTGGATGACATGATGTGGCCAAGAACTATACCCTCAGTTGCCATGAAGTGGCATTTTTCCCAATTCAGCACTAAGTTATTTTCCACACATCGGGCTTGTACTTTCTCAAGATTGGCTAAATATAGGTCGAAGGAGGTGCCAAAAACACTAAAGTCGTCCATAAACACTTCTAGCCCTCTCTCAACCATGTCACTAAAAAATCCCAACATAAACCTTTGAAAGATCGCCGGTGCATTACACAAGTCAAATGGCATACGTTTGTAGGCGAACATTCCAATAGGGCAAGTGAAGGTTATTTTCTCTTGATCAAGTACATCTACCTCAATTTGGTTATATCCGATATAACCATCTAGGAAGCAATAATAAGGGTGGCCCGCTACTCTTTCAAGCATTTGATTGATAAATGGTAAGGGGAAATGGTCTTTCCAAGTTCCCGCATTGAGTTTTCGATAATCAATGCAAATGCACCACCCAGTGGTGGTACATTGGGGAACAAACTCTCCATTGGAATTTTTTATCACAGTCATGCCCGACTTCTTCAGGACGACTTGAATGGGGCTTAACCACTTGCTATCTGAGATTGGATAAATAATCTCGGCATTCAATAATTTTATAATTTCATCCCTCACCACTTCTTTCATTATGGGGTTTAGCCGTCTTTACATTTCTCTCGAAGGCTTAACGTCCTCCTCGAGGTGAATCTTATGGGTGCAAATTAGAGGGCTTATCCCCTTTAAATCAGCTATACACCAACCAAAAGCACTTTGGTGCTTCCTCAAAATGTTCAATAACTTACCCTCCCGCTCTTCATCGAAGCTAGAGGAGACAATAATAGGAAATGTCTCACTTTCACCTAGGAAAGCATATTTATCATTGGAGGGTAGTTTTTTTAACTCGAGAGTTGGGAACGTGTCGCTGGAGGGCACCATGCGTGATTCCCTTTGCGGTAACTCTTCGAATCGAGAAACCCAATTAATATCTCTCGCGTCCTCGTCCGATGCTCTCTCATTAAGTAAGCCTCTCAACTCCTCTATCTCCCTCTCAAATTCGGTGTACGCTCCCTTACTCTCATGACTAGAAGCTAGGCAAGCTTCTAAGGCATCTCCATAGTAATTTTCCTCAAAGTGTTTTCTATAATATCCTCAATTAATCTCACCGCATGAAGATCATCTTGTTCCCCTGCTTATTGGGCTATGTTGAAGATATTTGTTTCTAAATTCATATTTCCAAAAGTGAGTTGCATCTGCCCATTTCTAGTATTGATCACTACATTAGCCATAGCTAAGAGTGGGCGTCCAATGATGATCGTAACATGATTTTTTAAGGCAAAGGAATGATCCGTGTCCCAAATGATGAAATCTACCAGGAAGTAAAAAGTGTTCACTTGGACAATCACGTCCTCAACTATACCCCTTGGTATCTTCACGGTTCGATCCATTAATTGGAGAGTGATCCTTGCGGGCTTAAGATCACCCAGATCAAGTTTCCTATAAATCGAATAAGGGATGATGTTAACACTTGCCCCAAAATCGAGTAAGGATTTTTCGAATTTGTTATCTCCAATGGTGCTAAAAATCGTGGGTGCACCGGGATCTTTATATTTAGGTGGGTGATCATTTAGAAGGACTCAGCTCACATTTTGTGCTAGAAACACGTTCTTCTTTACCTTCATCCTCCTCTTGACTGTCAATAAGTCTTTTATGACTTTTTCATAGGATGGGATTTGACTTATTGCATCGAGGAAAGGTAAGTTTAATTTCACATTCTTAAGAAATTCTTCACTTATGGTCCTTTTATGGGTAGGAACCAATCTTTGAGGAAATGGCACAACGGAGGGAGGTTTTACAACTACCTCGGGCTCACTAGTGTTCTATTTTTCACTCTCGTTCAAGGAGATATCTTCGACCTCTTTCGTACCAGGCATATTCTCCTTGTCTTTTGAAATGTCGTGTGGGGGAGGTGGTAAATCAATAGCTCTCCCACTACGAAGAGTGGTTACATCTTGGCAGTGCTCCTGTGTTCTGTAGAGGTGGAACTAACATTAGGTTAACCTTGGGGAGGTCTTTGGACTTGGGCAGGAAACTTGCCCTTATGTTGGACGCTCAATCCGGATTGCATCTTGGAGATGTTTTCATTTATTTCGGTGAACATGCGTTCATATCTAGCATTATTTGCACCTTAAGAATTTATTAATTGGTTCATTGTATCCTCGAGGCTCCTCCTCGGTGGAGCTACATATGGAGCTGGAGTTGGTGATGCTTGTTGGTATTGAGGAGGTTGTGGAGGTGGGTAACCTGTGAATGTGTGTTCATTTTAGCTTGTGGTTGTCCATAGTTGAAACCAAGATGGTTTCTCCATGACAGGTTATACGAGTTCCCATGCGCACAATTAAAATTCCCCTTGAATCCTCCTATCGCATCCACCTGCTCGTTGTGCATGGCCTTGTAGGAGGAAATCATTAGGCATGCCTTAGTTGAGTGGCCCGCCTCACAGATAGCACACACATTTTCCTTCAAACCATGGTTGGATTCGGAGATGTTTCTCAATCGAGCATCAAACCACTCTTTCAAATCTATCTGAAACTGATCGAATCGACGGTCTATTAAGGTATTGATATCCAAATGGTATAGACCAGATGTAGTCTAATTGTTAGATGGTTGTCTAGGTCAAGATTGGTTAGGATCATATGTGTCCCATGCTTGAGTAATCTGTATGACATACTTAAGATGGGCCTCGGCATCGCATGAGTTTAAATCCCAAAAGGGTCTTTCACACATTATTTGCACAAGTTGTTTGGAAGCTATTTTCAACCCACTATGGAAGAAAGATATCATTAGGTGTTTGTCAAAAAAATGATGGGGTCATGCGCTTACTAACTCTTGCAAACGTTCCCAACATCTGTCAAAAGACTCATTATCGTGTTGTCAGAAAGCTTGAATTTGAGTTTTGGCAGAGTTGGTCATGTGTTGTGGATAGAATTTAAAAAAAAACTTAGACTGCATATCTCTCCAGGAAGTGACGGAGTTCGGGGGTAGAAACCATAGCCAGGTCTTGGCTTTATCCTTTAAGGAAAAAGGAAAAAGGAAAAAGATTTAGGCGAACGCCATCTTGTGTGCAAGATTGATCACTAAATGTGTCACATGCCTCTTCGAACTCACGAATATGTAGGTATGGTTTCTCTGAATCCATTCCATGAAACGTAGGGTTGATCTTTATCATCCCATTGCGAAAGTGGAACTGATCGGCATTATACGAAAGTAAAATGCAACCAGGGGTGACAGTTCGCTCAGGAAAGAGTAAGTCTTTCATGAGACGATAGGGGAGATCTCCCTCTCCAGTATTGAAACTGGTTGCATCAGACATCGCACTATCTTCAAATCACTCTGTGTACTCACTCGGTGTCCTAGATGTGTGACTCGAATTTTGACTCAGGGTATAGCTACTATAGAGTGCTCAGGAGTAGGAATTGGAAACCAGAATTGTCGAACGCGAGGTGTGGGGGGGATTTCAGAGTTGTACTCAACGATTGGATTTTCTTGGATTCTGGTTGGAGTATTATGAGGAGTCTGAGTATGCTCAGGATTTTGCATTAAAGGCTTTTTAGAGTGTGACACCCCACCTAATTAAATAAAGGGTGATTAGTCCTATACTAATTTAAAAAAGAATGTTCAGTTGGTTCATTCTTAGCATCACTATCGAAAACTTTTTAACATATTAATCACCTAATATAAAATTAAGCTAGGTGTCAAAACATTTTCAATTTTTGTAAAACCAAGTAAATCTATTTTCATTCAATCTTAAAATATAAACCATTCACCACACATAGGAATATAATAAATACTGAACATGAATCAAGTACTGAAATAAATAAGACTGGGTAAAACCTCCCAGTTTAAAACTCTAAATCATAAAATAAACTGAATACAATATCTCCGATGAAGGACTAGAAGTGGGCGACACATGCCCTAGATAAGAAGTCTATATGAAACTAAATGGAAAAGATAGGGGCGTCTACTGCAAGGACCTGCAACATCCACAATAGTTGCAGCACGTCTGACACTCCAATCTCTAATTCTGGTACCCCTGTGGTTGATCACCTGATATAATATATATATATATATATATATATATATAGCAAAAGAGAGAAGAGATACAGAAAATGGGTTAGAGCCCGAGGTTTAAAAATGATTTAGCAAGTATTTAAAAATACTTCTTAAAACAAGTCTTATACACATGTTAGTTATCGAACTCTCACATGAGTTTCTCACCTCTCATCTATTGTGCACGCCTAACGTAAATCTAATCTCCCCCTAGTTATATCACCCAGTCTAGCTAGTCAGAAACCATACTAATACTAACTATGCTCACTAATAGTATTCCCGTATCGCGAATATAATACGCTATTCAAATAGTTTATCTCACATACTAAGTTTCATTGTTCACCGTTCGAATGGTTAATCTTTTATCCACTAAGATTATTTTATTTCTCATCTCCACTTTATCTACTAGTTTCAAAGAGTATAAAGTTCTCCCCGTATACTCATATATATATTTAGTTTCATCATCCCTATATATATACACTAATCGTACACCCTTAGGTTAAGACCACTTGGCGCAATGTAATGATTATTATTATTACCAAGTCTACTAATTTCACACACTAGAAATATTCACATGTTCATATATATATATATATATATATATATATATTAATCCTGCACTGCCGGGCTAAGACCCATTAGTGCACCTATCAAGAAAATCCTTCACCCCCGGGTTGGCACCTATTAATGCACCTATCAATAATAATCCAGCAACCCCGAGTTGTCACCCATTAGTGCGCCTAACAATAATCATCATTGCACCCTCGGGTTATCACCCATTAGTACACCTAACAATAATATCCTTGTACCCCAGGGTTATCACCCATTAGTACACTTAATCAATAATGTTCTTGCACCCCCGGGTTATCACCCATTAGTGCACCTAACAATAATATACTTGTACCCCCGGGTTATCACCCATTAGTACACTTAACAATAGAGTTCCTGCACCCCCGAGTTATCACTCATTAGTGCGCTTAACTATAAGATTCTTTCACCCCAGTGTTATCACTCATTAGTTCTCTTAGCAATAATATCAAATAATAGGCATACACACGTCTTATTAAATTTATAGGTATTCCTCCAACCTACATATATACTTCTCATACGTATTTTAACCTCCACTACATATGGTATAAATATTTAGATTACTATCTATCTCGTAATCTCCAAGGTACATTTTCGATCTCGAATATTTAAAGTATTAATGCTCTCATACTTTCCCAAAATTTTGTCCTGTTTAAATTCACTCTCTGGCCGTTTCTCTCACTCCAATAAACCGATAAACTCAAAGCTGGACTTTAAGAAAATTCCCAAAAATTCACCCCGTCGCTCGAACGAGAAGGGTTGTCGTTCGAACCATAATGACATGTCGCTCGAACGACTTCCACATGTCGTCCAAATGACTTCGCGCGAGATCCTTATCTCTTTTGAACGACCCTTCACGCGAGATCGTGCGAGACTCTACTATTCATCTTCTTCTCAAATTTTTAGCATTTTCCACCATTTTTTACCTAAAAACCTCTTAGATTCAACACCCAACGCCTCATCATTAATACCCCTCAACGCATAACAGGTTATAAATCATTCCTAACATCATAGGATCATTAATTCGTCATTAATCATCATAATTATATAAAATCCCCAAATTAATTCATATGAGCCCTAGTTTCCAAATTTTCAATTAAAGAACCTCATGAACCTAGATTCGTTCATCAATATATAATTCGATTTCATGATTAATCCTCTACATACATGAAGGAATTTCAACAACTAATTAACGTAGTCCTTAATTATAATTTAAATCTCCAATTTTCACCCAATTAACATGTAAATCATGATTAATTTCACCCACACTAACATGAGCATGATTATTGCTAAAAGAAAGCAAGTAATAAACATTTTTCTCGAGTAGGATGGTCTGATCCGTTGGTGATGTTGGTATAAATGCGTTCCTCTCTTCTCGATCTACGCGTTGGTGGTGGTGGTGGTTGTGCAAGGTGGTGCTAATTTGGCCTTCCCTCTTGGACATTGGTTCTCCCTCACACCCTCTATGGTCGATCTTTCTTTCCGTGTCTCTCAACCCTAAAGGAATTTTCATGGGTGATAAAATAACTCTGAATTTTCATCCATTAATTAAACCCAAAAATACAATTTACCATAATGCCCTCTCGGGCCGCCGGTTAGGCCTAAAATTGCCCCGGGACCCAAACTAAACACCCGAGCATACTATTTTGACTATCTAGACCCTCTCGAACTCAATGGCGCACTGAAAATGACCATACCAGTTAATAAACATAATTTATCTTTTTATCCCAATCAATCAGTCCCAACACGGCTCACACGCGCGACAGACTTAAATTACCAAACTGTCGTATTTCTCACTTTCGTCAGTTTATCAAATATCATAATTCCATATAACATATCACACAGTAATATTTAATAGTTCACAACAATAAGTATTAACCATTGGCACGCTAGTTAATAATTATTTTAATTCGGATTAATAACAAATTAATTTCTCGCATTTTAATTTAATTAATCCAATTAACTATAAATAAATCACATACTTATTCCCATCATAATAATTAATCACATAATTATTTAAATCGTCAAAAATACGGGGTGTTACATACTTCCTCCCTTACAACGGAATTTCATCCCGAAATTCGGAAAAAGTATACCAAGTACAGACAACACTGTAAAAACATTGTGCATCTCATCCTTGTGCCCCCAAGTAAGATACTCCATACCACCCATATAGTACGCTATCGAATACCCTTAGTAATGAACACTTCACATGTGTTTGTTTTAAACTACAGGTTACCCTATCATGTAGGCTCCTCCCCAAGCCTTACCGTTTAAGTTTCACTACTTACTATATTATAGATATTCACTATCTAGCCTTCTACTATTTGCACCTTAGTAGATTTATCCTCCTTTCAGATACATACGGCATTGTCTAGTGTCATTCGTACAAGTAAATTGGTTGTATGATATATATGTCACACACAATATATACGATAATATCAATTCTTCTTCGACATTTGCAATCATAACTCGCCCCCTCACCTTTAGCTATAAAATAGGACAACAATCAATTTTACCGTGCCATACCTCTACTGGAAATCTGCCCAAACGTGAACTCATAGGAGTTATTTGGACACAAACTCCACTAGTGTAAGGTACATCTCTCGTCCTCCCCTAAGATTTAAGGGAACACATAAAATTTGCTCTCTAGCATCTGATTAGACCGCTTGTCCTGTCCATCCCTCTATGGGTATTAGGTCGTACTCAATCTCATCTCGGTACCTATGGCTTCACTATCTCGATTACATAAGGATTTTATGCATACTGTCCCGTAGTATGATCATCCCAATTGGCATAATGTGATCTACTCCACTCCACCGTTCCTTATCACATATATAGGATCATGACCACTCTAGAAAGTAGTAATTCATGAGAAGATCCTTGGGAGTACTCTCCCATCCACTAGTGGAAGAAACCTATGATGGTTTCAGATTTGGCCATCCTTTATCCAACAGTCAGGTGACCCACTGTAAGATGAACTTTGCAATATTACCCTACATTGTAACTCATCACCACTGTTATTTGTATCCTGATACATTTTGTACTCTCTTGAATAAATTTTAGTTTATCTTGAAACGTAAGTCTTTGATAAATCTTAGTGAATAAGCCTCGGCTTACTCGATTACATGTTATTGAATTCACATGCTAATCATAATCCACTGCTTGATTCGATCACCTAGGGCGACCATACACCCTATGCCTCGCGTTTCATAATACAAATGACATGAAATTTTCTTACTTCAACTCTTGCACACTCTGTATACTGATGTGGTAGGTTGTACTCAACCACCCCACTAGTCATAACTTATTAAATCCTTTAATGGCATCATTTCTCTATTCCGAATGATACTAAGGCTAGAAAACTCTATTGGCCTTAAGTTATAAAAGAATTATCAACTCTCAATTATATTCTATTATAGGTATAATAACCAACGTACAAAACGTGTGTACTATTGAACAAACTTCTCTCCACTCCCGAAGTTCGCTATTTTCATGCGTGGGATGTCTCGCAAAACAAAATCAAAATAAGGAACCCCCCCGATACACTACTATCTAACCTATTTGGTTGTCGAGATTCGTAAGGCCCTCAATCCATACTATGTACCTCCCTACAATCTCCGTACATTGACGTAAGAGTTTGCTCGTTCACTCTCATGTCTTTAAACATAACATGAAGCATGGAGCTCTCACTATCCCAAGTACTCAGTGCTCTCTCTCTCTCTCTCTATATATATATATATATGTATATAACGAACTCTATTTCTTTGCTCGAAGAACACAATGCATCCCGAGTCTCCTCAGTAAAATAAATTCCTACACACCGGAATCACATATAACTAGACAGCATATTCTCTGAGGTCTATAATACCATGAAATTTTTCATATGTTCATATATCTGGGCCCAACCCTATTTCAAGTGGCGCCGCAAAAAATAAAGATTTCTCCTCCCAGAGTATCCGGCACGACAGTAATATCGCTACATTTTTACTATCGTTTAACCATATGAAAATTAATCACTACACATTACAATAATAAACTTTACTAAAGCTGACTCAATGCAGTAGTAAATTATAACAATAAAACATATTCCTAGGGCCCACCTGGTTCACTCACGGGCAGCATCAAAATGCCCTGCTAACAACGAGAAATACATTTGTAATAATATTGTTAAAACTATAGTTCCCCACTCAACTCGACTCGCACACGAATATTAGGGTCTTAAATTTACATATCAATTGTTACACACCCGTGTCACTAGAATTAATCCTTTACTCACAAGGAAGAAGCAAAACCTCACCAGTGTCGCCAAATCACAGGGTCTCAGCACGTGGCTTCCATCACGACCCATGAACATCTACAATCTTTATACATCTTAGGATTTAATCCAATAGTTATCCCCTCTCATCATGGAAAATTTATTCCATCGTGTGGGTTTCACGCCCATTATTGAAACGTTGGTCCAAACTCTATAGGTCTCAATTATGGCTTTACTGGACTCCTGTTTACATCTCGGGCCCCATAGACCGTGGCATACTATATGCTACTATTTACGAGGACTCTATTAGTCCATCCTGAACCCATCTCCCTCGGGGTATAAATTTCCTGAGCCTAGTTCTCTTGACCCCAAATTCCTTTGTTGGAAGTATCGCTCCTCTAGTTGTTATGCCTAACTGGCATGATTTACCATTTCTAATCTTTTCGTTCTCACTTCTCAATTGTGGACACATTCAACACTTGTAGTTCTACTTCCTTCACATAGGGAAACTTCACGATCCATTTCCCCGTCACTAGTCCCCCTGACCATTTTGGAAATGTCCTTCTCTCGAATTGAGTAGTCTTAACTTACTGGCTACGCTGGCCTTTCGAAACTATGGTTGGAATCCACGGCCCTGGTTGACTTCATCGTCACTTTGTAGGAAGTTAATCAACTTAAAATCATCTGACCGAGTTTCCTATTGGGTATACTCTCATGTGGGGTTCCACTAACATCATTAAGTTCAGTTTTTCTTTTTGGCCAGATTCTCTAACCTTTCTGGATCACTTCTTCTGGAAAGAACTCAATAACTCGTCATTGTATAACCTTGACAACATCAACATTAGTCATCCAAATTAGGTTTCTCATTTATGTTTGTATTCAATTCATGGGTCCTTTAACAACTATAGACCATTTGGACAATTTATTCCCCTTTGCCAGGTATGAAGTTCATTATGCAATTCAACCTTTCTCTTATGATCGGTTTCTATCTTACCCATTGTGATAAACATTAAAATTTCACTCACATTTTGTTACCACGTAGAATGGAAGACCTCATGGTCAAATCGTACCCAAATTTCTCACTAAATTTCAAACACACTTCTTCATATGTGGTGATTGCCTCTAATCAATACATGATGCTCCTAAGAGCTATAACTTTTAACTCCCAAATTTAATTATGAGTGTCGTCACACCCCACTCTACACAATTGCCTTCAGATTTTCTACCTCCGTTGGTCTGTTACACTCTCTTTTTCTTCTTCGCATTTTCACCGATGGGTTTTCAAAAGAGTCCCTCTGATTTCCCCTTTATCGACTATGCTAGGTGGTCCTGAAATCACTCCACCGTTATCTACGACTGTGTCCTGGGAATCCACAGTTACCGAGTGACGATTTTACTATCTCGTTCTTAAGTAATCCTTATGGTGGTTTTTGTCCCGATCACTCTTTCTCGATTACTCTATGTCTTCTGTTGAGCTTCTTCTCCCGTAGTTCTTCTTACGACCCTCGTTGGTCGTCCTAAAGTGTTTGGTGTTTGAATCACACCAAATTTCATATAATGAGTCACGTCCATTATAATTCGCAGCAGGAGAATGTAAGTCGCATATGTAAGGGAACACAACAACCCTATTATAAGGCTCTATATCAAAGAACGATGCGCTAAAACGTAATAAGATGCACAGATCCTAAGGACACTAGAACCTGATGCTCTGATACCACCTGTGACACCCCACCCAATTAAATAAAGGGTGATCAGTCCTGTACCAATTTAAAACAAAATTTTTGGTTGGTTCATTCTTAGCATCATAGTTGAAACCTTTTTAACATATTAATCACCTAATATAAAATTAATCTAGGTGTCAAAACATTTCAAATTTTTGTAAACCCAAGTAAATCCATTTTCATTCAATTTTAAAATATAAACCATTCATCACACATAGGAATATAATAAATACTGAACATGAATCAAGTACTGAAATAAATAAGACTGGGTAAAACATTCCAGTTTAAAACTCTAAATCATAAAATAAACTGAATACAATATCTCTGATGAAGGACTAGAAGTGGGAGACATATGCCCTAGATAAGATGTCTAGATGAAACTGAATGGAAAAGATAGATGTGTCTACTACAAGGACCTACAACTTCCACAATAGCTGCAGCACGTCTGACACTCCAATCTCTAATTCTGGTACCCCTATAGCTGAGCACCTGATAATATATATATATATATATAAATAAAAGAGGGAACAGATACAAGAAATGGGTCAGAGCCCAAGGTTTAAAAATGATTTAGCAAGTATTTAAAATTAGTTCTTAAAATAAGTCTTATACGCATCTTAGTTATCGAACTCTCACATGAGTTTCTCACCTCTCATTTATTGTGCACGCCTAATCTACATCTAATCTCCCCCTAGTTACACCACCTAGTCTAACTAGTCAGAAACCATACTAATACTAACTATGATCACTTTTAGTATTCCCATATCGCCCATACAATACGCTATTCAGATAGTTTATCTCATATACTAAGTTTCATTATTCACCATTCGAATGGGTAATATTTTATCCACTAAGATTATTTTATTTCTCATCTCCACTTTATCAACTAGTTTCACAGAGTGGAAAGTTCTCCCAGTATACTCATATATATATATATAGCTGTGTGAAATTAGTAGACTTGGTAATAATAATAATCATTACATATATATATATACACTAATCCTGCACCCTCAGGCTATGACCCATTAGTGCACCTATCAAGAGAATACTGCATCCCCGGGTTAGTACCCATTAATGCACCTGTCAATAATAATCCAGCACCCCCGGGTTATCACCCATTAGTGCGCCTAACAATAATCAACATTGTACCTCGGGGTTATCACCCATTAATACACCAAACAATAATATCCTTGTACCCCCCGAGTAATCACCCACTAGTACACTTAATCAATAATGTTCTTGCACTCCCGGGTTATCACCCATTAGCGCACCTAACAATAATATTATTTTACCTCCCGGGTTATCACCCATTAGTACACTTAACAATAGAGTTCCTGCACCCCTAAGTTAACACTCATTAGTGCGCTTAACTATAAGATTCTTGCACCCCCAGGTTATCACCCATTAGTGCTCTTAGCAATAATATCACATAATAGGCATACACACGTCCTATTAAATTTATAGGTATTCCTCTAACCTACATATATACTTCTCATACTTATTTTAACCTCCACTACGTATAGTATAAATATTTAGATTACTAAATATTTAGATTACTATCTCTCTCGCAATCTCCAAGGTACATTTTTTATCTCAAATATTTAAAGTATTAATTCTCTCATACTTTCCCGAAATTCTGTCCGTTTAAATTCACTATCTGGCAGTTTCTCTCACTCCAATAAACCGGTAAACTCAAAATTGGACTTTAAGAAAATTCCCAAAAATTCACCTTGTCACTCGAACCAGATGGGTTGTCGTTTGAAATTCTGTTACGAAAGCCGTTTATTAAAAATAAACTATTTAAGTAACTCCGATATGTTTTTTGAGGAAACTCTTTTCTTGAAAAACCAAAATTATTTGAACACAAGATGTGTTTAAAAAAACAGTATGTACGAGATCTATTCAAGATTTGAATAATAGGTTTATAAAATAGTTTTAAACAAACTTTAAAAACCAGCACAACCAAGAATGATATGAGAAGATGTAGGAAGATTAAGTACAAGATTTTTACGTGATAAAACCTCACCAATTGAGGAAACATCCACGACTCCCTCTACGGAGTAAAAACAAAATCCACTATAAACAAATTTAACACTTACAAACTATATAACAAACATGCATACAACTCAGACCTATATAAGTTTAGGAATGTACCCTCTGGTGTCCTTATAACTTCTCTACAGTTCTGATTGTTGATGTTGTCCTCTCAGTTTGTTAACTCTAATTTGTTCAAGCTCTTTACGTCGACTCCTTTTCTCAAGATCTTATTACCAACACTTTTCGTGTTGTAGTGTGAAAGTGTTTGTGGAGGTGCTCTCTAACACATGCATTAACACACTCACACTTATTAAGTACAAACAGTCCTAGCAAATTACATATAAGGCTATATGCAGTGATTTTCTTTTTCTCTCTTTTCACAAAACTTTGAACCTTTTTGACCTTTTATTCAATCCCAGAATCCACAGATATCTTGCTTATAAGATAGTCAAGATCTTAATCAATCTCAGAGTTTTGAAAAGTTTTTCGAGATTGAAAACCTCCAAGTGTGATTCCAAACTAGGTCAACGGTTTAGTTTTAAGAGAACTAGAAACAGAGAACATTTTTGTTGATTTCAAAGTTAAAAACATTTGCAGAAAACAAATCAACAAAATATTTCTCAAGATGAGAAATAAACATGCAACCTAAGTGTAATATATCATGAAAAACTCAGATCTGAAAATTTTTATATACAAGAACAACAGATCTAAGAAAATTATTAAGTTGGAAACAAGATCCAAAGAAGAAAAGGTTACAGTAACAAACCAACTCTCAAATCATCTCTCAAAACACTCAAACACTCAAGGTTGTGTTTGGTAAAGTATAGAGGTTTGAAGGTTTGTATTTGGTTTAAACTGTGTAGACGATTTAGGGTTAGGGTTAGGGTTTCTAACTCTTTCTCTCTCTTTTGGTTTCTCTATTCTCTCTCTTCTCCCTCTTCTCTCTACTCTCTCTTTATTTTCTCTCAAATGACGAAAATGGCAAAAGTCTCAGAAGGCTGAGTAAAGGGCTCCTTGTATAGGAGGCTGAGAAGGTTCGAGAATGAGGGCTCAAATCAAGGGTCCAGATTGAGTCAAGATGGATTGACTTAGATCCAAGGGCATACAATAAGCGGTGATTAAAACTCACCTGATTGTTCCAAAAGAGATTAACAGGGATTATTAAGGGGCGCATGCAGATCGTTGATCACAAATGATCCAAGGGTTGACAACAGACGTTGTTTTACTCTCTATAAAGAAACACACTTCCCACCAATCAGAGAGCAAAAAGTGTAGGCCAATAACACGAGATAAAACGCGCGTCCAAAATAATTACAAAGTAAACCCTGAAGTCTCTCCCGCTTTTGGTTTCTACCCAAACCAACTTTAGGTAATAAAACCAACATTTTTAAAATAGCAGATTTACCCCATAACCTTTTAAAACCAAGTTTTATTAATAAAACCTTATTTTTAAAATTTTTAAAAAATCCCAAAAAATATTTAAAAAACAATATTGGAGATTTAAACACACTCAACATATGTACACACACTAATATGCAATATGACATGTAAATGATACATTCTACTGTGTGAGAGTGTTGGTAATTAGGTCTAGATCCCTTCAAACAAAGATGAAATAGAAATGCAAGCTCTGAGGTTCTTTGATTTCTAGGATGGACATAATTTTGTCCCAATTTCCAAACTAGATAAGCACTTATACAATATAGACTCAAGTGAGTCAAGAGTATAAGGGCTTCAATCTCCCTCTTTGGAAATATGAGACAAAATCTCCTTTGAGTCAACGAGGACTCTTAGGGTGACAAAAAATATAAGAAAAACCTATTCCTATAAAGATTCTATCTACCCAAATCCTAAAAAAAAGTACATAACTCAACTATTAACAATTGATACCCTATTACATCAGTTGAGAAAAACTGTACAAAAACCTGCAATGAATCACTAAGATCAAGCAGTTTATCATATATACAAATATTCATAACGACTCAAATTTCTCCCCCATTTTGTCTCAAATGGACAAAGGGAAAAAACTTGGATAATCAGTAAAGGTATTACTCAGCACAAACCATACCAATAGATTTACGCAAGGAAATGAATCTATTATAATCAAGAGGTTTGGTGAACATATCTGCGAGTTGAAAATCAGTAGGAAGATAATTGATTTCTAATTCCTTAGTTTCAACCAATTCGCGTATAAAGTGATGTCTAATTTTTATGTGCTTTGTTCGCGAGTGTTGAACAGGGTTTTTAGAAATATTAATCGCACTTTGATTATCACAATAGAGATGTAATTGGTTTTCTTGAATACCATAATCACTTAGCATTTGTTTAATCCACAGTAATTGAGCACAACATCTGCCAGCGGCTATGTATTCAGATTCGGCTATCGAGAGTGATGTGCAGTTTTGTTTCTTACTACTCCATCCTACCAAGTTATTACCTATATAATAACATGCTCCTGATGTGCTTTTACTATCATCAGTACACCCAGCCCAGTCAGCATCTGTGTACCCAATTATAGTGCTTGTTGTGTCATTAGTTTACCAAAGTCCTAGATTTAGAGTGCCTTTTACATATTTAATGATACGTTTAACATCATTCAAATGGCTCTCTTTGGGGTTATTTTGATAACGAGCACATACACACACAACATATATAATATCAGGACGCGAGGCATTAAGATATAGTAAGGTTCCTATCATACTATGATATACAGTAGGATCTACGGATTTTCCATTTTCATCTTTAGAAAGTTTTATCGTAGTACTCATGGGTGTTTTAGAATCTTTAGCACTCTCGAGGCAAAATTTCTTTACTATCTCTAAAGCGTACTTAGATTGTGATACAAATAATCCTTCTGAAATTTGTTTGACTTGGAGACCTAAGAAGAATTGTAACTCCCCCATAAGGGACATTTGAAATTCCTTATGCATAGTTTCAGAGAAAGATTTTACTTCCGAGGGAGAAGTTGATCCAAAGATAATATCGTCAACATAAACTTGAGCAATAATAATGTGTTTGTCAAAATGTTTGACAAAAAGAGTTTGATCATTTCCACCTCTTTTTAAACCTTTATCTAAGAGGCAACTGGAAAGACGCCCATACCAAGCTCTGGGTGCTTGTTTAAGGCCATACAAAGCCTTTTTGAGACGAAATACATTATTTGGATATTGAGGGTCAATGAACCCTTTAGGTTGTTCTACATAGGTCTCTTCAGTCAATATTCCATTAAGGAATGCAAATTTGACATCCATTTGGTAAAGTGTAAAATTCATGTGGCAAGCTATAGCAAAGAGCAGACGAACAGATTCTAACCGAGTAACAGGAGCAAAGGTCTCGTTAAAATCTATTCCCTAAATTTGAGAGTATCCTTGAGCAACTAATCTAGCTTTATTTCTAATGATTATCCCATTTTCATCAGACTTATTTTTAAAAATCCAACGCGTGACAATGACCTTTTTGTGATCAGGACGGGGAACAAGATACCAAACATCATGAATGACAAATTGAAGAAGTTCTTCCTGCATAGCAGAAATCCAGTGAGAGTCATTTAATGCCTCATTTACATTCTTTGGTTCCACTAGGGAAACAAAACATGCATAATGTGCATAGTTCTTAGTTGGGATCTTCTACGCACTGGCTCACTAGGGTTACCAACTACGTTATTTATGGGATGATCTTTAGAAACCCAGTTAGGTACTTCAGGTGTCTCAATTGGTAATGAATCATCTATTTCAGGAGAGTTATTTTCTAAAATGTTTGTAGGCTCTTCTTCAATAGTTGATTCACCAGTCTTACTCTCTACAGTAGTGTCACTAAGAATTACATTTATGGATTCCATCAAGGTTTTAGTGCGAAGATTATACACTCGATAGGCTCTACTGTTAGGTGAGTATCCTAAAAATATAGCTTTATCTCCCCTGCTCTCAAATTTAGACAAGTGTTCCCTATCTTTGCATACATAACAAGTACTAACAAAAGATCTAAGGTACTTAAGATTGGGATTTTTCTTGTACCGAAGTTCATAAGGGGTTTGTTTGGAATTATTTCTAAGATAGACCGTATTTATTATGTGATAAGCGGTACGAATAGATTCTACCCAAAAGTACTTAGGCAAATTCTTGGCATGTAACATAACACGTGCCATCTCTTGAAGGGTACGATTCTTTCTCTCAGTAATTCCATTTTGTTGAGGAGTCTCAGGAGCAATGAATTCATGTTTGTAACCATTATAGTCACAGTATTCAATAATACCAGTGTCTTTGAATTCTCCACCTCTATCACTACGGATTCGATTCACTTGAGTGTCCTTTTCATTTTCATTTCGAAGAAGTATTTTTAAGAAAGTTTGAAAAGTGTCAGACTTTTGTTTTAAAAAATCTACCCAAGTAAATCTGGTGAAGTCATCAACCATAACTAGAATATAACTGTGTCCACAAATACTAACAGTTTGGGAGGGGCCCATTAGGTCCATATGGATGAGCTCCAAGGGATTAGAGGTAAGAATATCATTAACTTTCTTATGAGGTGCCTTAACAATTTTACCTTCCTGACAGGAACCACAGACAATGTTAGGAATGGGTTTAATTTTAGGAACTCCTCTAACTATTTCTAGAGAGGTCAGTTTACTAAGGTTATCGTAATTTATATGACCCATTCTGTTATGCCATATCTCATTGTCATCCATTCTGGCAACATTAAAGATTTCATAATTATTCATGACAGTATAGCAATTGTCAGGAGTTCTGAATCCTGTAATTATGCATTCACCTTTCTCATTTAAAATTTTGCAATTGTTCTTCAAAAAGGTAACAATATGATCTGAGTCACAAAATTGTGAAATACTAAGTAGATTTGCCTTAAGACCTTTAACTGAAAGGACATTTTCAAGAACATGAAGTACATCTTCTTTGAGAGTTCCTTTGCCTATGATTTGAGATGAAACTCCATCACCAAAAATGAGTTTACCTCCAGCAAAGCTGGTTTTGTTTAAAAGTTTAGTTTCATCCCCAGTCATGTGCTTAGAACATCTAAAGTCTAAATACCAACCAGATGATGTGTGTTCAGCTTTTAAAGCAGTAGTAACTATGTGACACTTCATTTGAGGTAATAGATCATCTTTTCTAACCCAAATTGCTCTAGTTTTCATTTTGTGCTTATTAGCTCTTAATTGATAAAATTTGCGAGCATTAGATTTTTGCTGAAAAATGTTTTGCGCATGATTTTGAATTTTATGAAAGACTTGAGCATTTGGTTTAGGAAAGTTCTTAGGAATCCTTCTAGAAAATGTTCTTTTAGGTTTGGTCTTTCTCTTCCTATAATTAGAGTTTTTGTCAGGTTGTCTAAGAAGTACATAATTGTTTTGGCTCCTTCTAGAATAATTAAAGTTCTGATAAATAGGAGAACTATAGACAGGTGTAATTAGTCTCCTAGCATAGCAATTATCAAAAGAGTGATCGTATATATCACATTAAGAGCAATAAAGATTGCTCAAGGTTGAGGTCTCCTTAGTAAAGTCTCTAAACAAAGGTTTTGAGGAGTTTTGAGGTTGAACTCTATTCCTAGGTGTGACAGTCTTGAATGCAGACTCACTCTTCCTAATAGAAGGGCAGACGTATTTAGCCTTAGGTGAACTTTCATGTTTAGAGCAACTTGATTCCCCAATGTTAAAATTTTGATGTTTTGAATCAAACTCACTTTTTAGAGAATGAAAGTCTGGGCATGTTTTAATAGGCCTTTTGCCTCCTGACACAAACTTGATAGGTTCAAAAGATTTTGTTTGTGTCTTCAAATTGGGGCAAAACCCTATTCCAGTTCGATCATCAGAATTGGTTTTTGATTTAGCAACAAATTCATCAAAACAGTTTGAATTATTTTCAAATTTTGTAAATTTTTTTAAAACAGTTGCTGTCTTTTCTTTAGTTTGTTCCAATTCTAACAATGTCCCTTTGTATTTTTTTCTCCAGAGTTTAATTTGTTTCATTTAAATTTTTGAGTTTTTCATCAAAAAAATTTATTTTGCTTTCATGAGTCAAACATTGGGTAGTATACTCTTCAGCATTCAGTTTAACCATTAGGCTTAGATTTTCTAACTTCTTAGTGAGATCTTTCACAATCTTTTCTAGTCTAGTGCTTTTCTTGAGAGTTTTAGCATAGAGAGTGTGAATATCTGGGAGGTCTTCATTGTCCGAGTCACTAAGTGTAGTGTGTAACGTGACCCCTAGGGCTTCATTATTTATACTCACACACCCATTGACATCGTCATTATCGCTTTCCCTTTAACTCACACACCCCGAGGAACATATAGCAATATTCTCAGTAATCAAAGCATCTAAACCAGTAACAGCAGTATTCGAAACATCAGAAGTAGAATTACTATATTCATCCTCATTAACAAACACAGGAATATCATCATTATAGATAATCTTAGCAAAGAAAGACATGCAAGGGTCAAAAACATTAGATGACTCAGATTCCTCATTTTCAGATTCACTTGAATCATCCCATGTTTTGCAAATGTTGGCTCTAGTGTGTTTGTTTTGAGTGTTCAAGTTAACTCTACAGTCTTGTGCAATGTGTCCTAGTTTACCACATCTATAGCATTCGGTCTTCTTAAGGTCTTTGTTAGGTCTAGTGTGAGAGTCCCTGGGATTTTTGTCATGGCTTTTCTCATGAGGTTTGTGATTGAAAGGAGTTGGATAATTGGACTTGCCTAGTTTATTTACCATATTGTTTCTAAATTTAATGATTTTCTTACACTGTTTTGACATTAATGCAATCTAATTGTCCAAACTCTCTATATCGCATTCCTCATCAGAATCATCATTGAAATTATTAAACTCAGGCTTAATCATGTTGGAAGAGAAGCTTAGATTGGAACTAGTCTGTTTCCTATGGGACTGGGTTAATTGTTTCTTAAATTCCAGTTCCATTTCCACAGTTCTTAATTTACTACTGAGTAGTTCAGGAGTGAGATTAATATCACACATTTCCTCGATAGCATATCTTTTGTTATCAAATTTCTGTGGTAATGATCTCAGAATTTTAGACACAATTTCTTGTCTATCATATGTTATCCCATTAGCATGCAGTTTGGTCACAATATCAGTCAGGTTCATATAGAAGTCATCAAATGACTCAGTCTCAGACATAATTAGGGAATTATACTATTGAATGAGCATTTGAGTTTTAGCAGCCTTAACTCTAGTGTCACCTTCATGAGCAATAACTAAAGTGTCCCAAGATTCCTTAGAAGTGGTACAGGATGAGATTCTTTTGAACTCGTGTTTATTTATAGACATAAATATGGCATTCTTTCCTTTGTTATTGTTGCGAGAAACTTGTTTCTCTTCTTGTGTAACCTCACTTAAAACTTTCTTAACCCTCTCATTACTTCCTTCATTGGCTGGTTTTGTAGGAAAAATGTAACCATTTTCAACAATGTCCCAGACATCATCTCCCAGAGTTCCTTGAGTGAAAGCAATCATTCTTACTTTCCAGTAAGAAAAATTAGTTCCATCAAAGATAGGAGGTCTGGTCAAGTTACCAAATCTTTCATTTTTCTCGTCCATATTTGATTTTCCGAAAATAATTTCAGAAACACATGATCTCTTTAAAAGAAGTTTACCAAGCTCTGATACCAATTGAAATTCTGTTACTAAAGCCGTTTATTAAAAATAAACTATTTAAGTAACTCCGATCTGTTTTTTGAGGAAACTCTTTTCTTGAAAAAACAAAATTGTTTGAATACAAGATGTGTTTACAAAACAGTATGTACGAGATCTATTCAAGATTTGAATAATAGGATTATAAAATAGTTTTAAACAAACTTTAAAACCCAGCACAACCAAGAATGAGATGAGAAGATTTAGAAAGATTAAGTACAAGATTTTTACGTGGTAAAACCTCACCAATTGAGGAAACATCAACGACTCCTTCTACGGAGTAAAACAAAAATCCATTATAAACAAAATTTAACAGTTACAAATTATATAACAAACATGCATACAACTCAGACCTATATAAGTTTAGGAATGTACCCTCTGGTGTCCTTATAACTTCTCTGCAGTCCTGATTGTTGATGTTGTCCTCTAAGTTTGTTAACTCCAATTTGTTCAAGCTCTTTACGTCGACTCTTTTTCTCAAGATCTTATTACCAACACTTTTCGTGTTGTAGTGTGAAAGTGTTTGTGGAGGTGCTCTCTAACACATGCATGAACACACTCACACTTATTAAGTACAAACAGTCCTAGCAAATTGCATATAAGGCTATATGCAATGATTTTTTTTTTCTCTCTTCTCACAAAACTTTGAACCTTTTTGACATTTTATTCAATCCCAGAATCCACGGATATCTTGCTTAGAAGACAGTCAAGATCTTAATCAATCTCAGAGTTTTGAAAAAAAATTCGAGATTGAAAACCTCCAAGTGTGATTCCAAACTAGGTCAATGGTTTAGTTTTAAGAGAACTAGAAACAGAAAACATTTTTGTTGATTTCAAAGTTAAAAACATTTGCAGAAAACAAATCAACAAAATATTTCTCAAGATGAGAAATAAACATGCAACCTAAGTGTAATATATCATGAAAAACTCAGATCTGAAAATTTCTATATAAAAGAACAACAGATCTAAGAAAATGATTAAGTTGGAAATAAGATCCAAAGAAGAAGAGGTTACAGTAACAAACCAACTCTCAAATCTTCTCTCAAAACACTCAAACACTCAAGGTTGTGTTTGGTAAAGTATAGAGGTTTGAAGGTTTGTATTTTGTTTGAACTATGTAGACGATTTAGGGTTAAGGTTAGGGTTTCTAACTCTTTCTCTCTCTTCTGGTTTCTCTCTTCTCTCTACTCTCTCTTTATTTTCTCTCAAATGACGAAAATGGCAAAAGTCTCAGAAGGCTGAGTAAAGGGCTCCTTTTATAGGAGGCTGAGAAGGTTCGAGAACGAGGGCCCAAATCAAGGGTCCAGATTGAGTCAAGATGGATTGACTTAGATCCAAGGGCATACAATAAGCGGTGATTAAAACTCACCTGATTGGTCCAAAAGAGATTCACAGGGATTATTAAGGGGCGCATATAGATCGTTGATCACAAATGATCCAAGGGTTGACAACAGGCGTTGTTTTACTCTCTATAAAGAAACACACTTCCCACCAATCAGAGAGCAACAAGTGTAGGCCAATAACACGAGATAAAACGCGCGTCCAAAATAATTACAAAGTAAACCATGAAGTCTCTGCCGCTTTTGGTTTCTACCCAAACCAACTTTAGGTAATAAAACCAACATTTTTAAAATAATAGATTTACCCCATAACCTTTTAAAACCAAGTTTTATCAATAAAACCTTATTTTTAAAATGTTTAAAAAATCCCAAAAAATATTTAAAAAACTATATTGGGGATTTAAACACACTCAACATATGTACACACACTAATATGCAATATGACATGTAAATGATACATTCTACTGTGTGTGAGTGTTGGTAATTAGGTCTAGATCCCTTCAAACAAAGATGAAATAGAAATGCAAGCTCTGAGGTTCTTTGGTTTCTAGGATGGACATAATTTTATCCCAATTTCCAAACTAGATAAGCACTTATACAATATAGACTCAAGTGAGTCAAGAGTATAAGGGCTTCATCGTTCGAACCATAATGACATGTTGCTCGAACGACTTCCACATGTCGTTCGAATGACTTCGTGCGAGATCCGTATCTCACTTGAAAGACCCTTCGCGCGAGACTCTACTGTTTGTCTTCTTCCCAAATTTTCAGCATTTTCCACCATTTTTGAACCTAAAAACCTCTAATATTCTACACTCAACGCCTCATCATTAACACCCCTCAACACATAACATGTTATAAATCATTCCTAACATCCTAGGATCATTAATTCGTCGTTAATCATCATAATTATATAAAATCTCCAAATTAATTCATTTGAACCCTAGTTTCCAAATTTTCAATTAAAGAACCTAATCAACCCAGATTCGTTCATCAATATATAATTCTATTTCATGATTAGTCCTCTACATACATGAAGGAATTTCAACCACTAATTAACCCAGTCCTTAATCATAACTTCAATCTCCAATTTTCAGCCCATTAACATGTAAATCATGATTAATTTCACCTAGACTAACATGAGCATGATTATTGCTAAAAGAAAGAAAGTAATAAACACTTGCCTCGAATAAAATGGTCTGATCTAGTGGTGATGTTGGTATAGACTCATTCCTCTCTTCTTGATCTACGTGTTGTTGGTGGTTGTTGTGCAAGGTGGTGCTAATTTGGCCTTCCCTCTTGGACATTAGTTCTCCCTCACACCTTCTATGGTAGTTCTTTATTTATTTGTCTCTCAACCCTAAAGGAATTTTCTTGGCTGATAAAATAACTCTTAATTTTCGTCCATTAATTAAACCCAAAAATACAATTTACCATAATACCCTCTCGAGCAGCTAGTTAGGCCTAAAATTTCCCCGGGACCCAAACTAAACACCCGGGCATACTATTTCAACTATCCCGAGCCTCCTGGACTCAACGGCGCACTCGAAATGACCATACGAGTTAATAAAAATAATATCTCTTTTTATCCCAATCAATCAGTCCCGACACGACTCACACGCGCGCCATCGTATTTCTAACTTTCGAAAATGTATCAAATATCATAATTCCATATTACATATCACACAGTAATACTTAATAGTTCACAACAATAATTATTAACCCTTGGCATGCTAGTTAATAATTATTTTAATCTGGATTAATAACAAATTAATTTCTCGCATTTTAATTTAATTAATCCAATCAACAATAAATAAATCGCATACTTATTCCCATCATTTTAATTAATCACATAATTATTTAAATTGTAAAAAATACGGGGTGTTACAGAGAGATGATGAATTTTTTTTATAGATTTTCTTTCAAAGTTTTAGATTTACTTGATCTAACCTAAGTCTACCTAAATCCCCGGCAACGGCGCCAAAAACTTGACGCGACCACAAATGTGTCTAGTTTTCATGCTATTTAGGCTCAAGTGCAAGCTTGTCGTTTAAGTAATAATTCGATAAGTCGGGTATCGATCCTTAGGGAAATAGGATGAATGAAATCGTAACGATGTTGGAAAGACGAAGGTAACCTAACTTTGACTCTAAAAAAAGGGGAAAGGTGATTTGGATTGTGAAATGACTAAAGCTAGATGCAAATATGAAAATGAGTAACTAAAGAAATTATGAATAAATGAAAAGCAATTACTCTAATTAACTAAAGGGCTAATGACGATTTAACTAAAACTTTAACTATGAAATGAGAAAGATAGGTTGGGTTACAACCCCCCACACCCTAGTAATTCACTTCATAGGAAACTAGATTCAGAATTAATGCTTTAAATGAACCCGATTTTTAATGTCGCTAAGTATTACATATATAAGGGATCGTAGCCCACACAATATGTAAGCAAAGGACGAATTAAAAACCGGTCTTTAACACTCCTAACTATTACATATATGAGGGATCGTATCCCTCACAATATGTAAGCAAATGATGAATTAAAGCGGTATCGTATTAACTATGATACAATTCATCTAAGATTTTAATTCCAACTTCTATTTCCACTATCATGAATTACATCGGGCGGGGTTCATGCACCCCGACCCTTGAAAACATAGTCGGACATATTAAAGCTAGAAGGAAACATGTTCTGAATGAAAGAAAACATTTTTACTAACAACTGAAGGTGAATTTGAATGAAATTACCAACTAGAGAATTAACTATTGCAATAATGAAAGCAAAAATTGGAATAATATTACTTGAATTACAGAACTAGAATAAAAACTCGGGTTTCTTATTGTTGTCTTCTCTAAAATAATTACAAGGCTTCTCTAAAAATGGATTAGAAGCCTCCCCTTAATGTCTGTGAGGTATTTTAAATTTATACCCTAAGAAAGTTACAAGAGTTGGATGCATACAAAACTCTATCAAGAAGATGATCATCACAAATCTCGAACCCCGGATCAATCCGGTCATGACATATCGGATTGGTTCGCTAGACAGGTCTTTGTGTAGTGAAATTTGGGGGCCGGATTGGTTCAGTAGACAAATTTTTATTCAGAGATCTTTGGTACCCCGATTAGTCCATTTTTCAAATAAACCAAATTGGTCTGGATTGGCGTCTCAGTTTCTCTTGAATATCTCTTTAAAATCTCTTGATTATCTCATTTGTCGGGTCTTCATAACTTATATTCCAGAAGTCGGATTGGGATGCCATTTCTTCCTATGCGTTCATAAATTCGAGATCTTCGACTTTTATTTTGGGTCCTCAACCAGATTTTTGGTGAAAATTACGCTTTTGCCCTTTTGATTCGTCCTCTTTCTTTTCTCTTGCTTCTTCCAGTTTATTTCTTTCTTTCATGTATTAAATACCTATAAAATTAATAAGAAATACATGCAACTCGGGATACTTGTTAGATGAAACCGTTAGCAAAGATATGAAATAAACTCATTCATTTTACGTTGTCCGAGGTAATAAAAGCCTCTAAATTAAGGGGTAAATTTGGAAGATTTTATGCCTAATCAGATTTATATTGGAAACATTACCACGTGTCTTTACCTCCATTTACTTTCGGTGAAATGAGAGAGTTTAAAATATCGGATACACCTATTTTTGTTCGTTAATTTAAGACTCCAAATGAAACCCCAGAAACACCATCTTTAGTTGATCCTATCATGGATGCGAAGCGACATATCAGTTATCAAGTAAAAAAATAGCTAAATATCCGTAGAGAGTTGAGTATACCCACAATATACACACTACCATTTGATCTGCAACATACAGTCTATCCCACTCGATTAGTGCACACTCTATGGCACTCGATTTATTTGACCAATTGTAATGTTAAACAACCTTTACAGTGATTATGGATAATGTTGCAATTGAAAGGACAATAAAATATTTGGATCCAGCTTATAATATCAAATAACAAATGAATGCATCTCCATAGATTAAAAAAATTAGAAAATTAATTGTACCGAGTATCCACCATTCGAAAAACTACCACCAATCAAAACCACAAAGGAATGGACTACAAACCTGAAAACATAACACCAATGAAATCAAATCAAAAGTTGGAAGAACATATGTGTTTGAGAGAGACTGTGTGCTTGGAGAGTGTTAACTTAAGAGATAAAGTGTAAAATTTTAAAATAAAGTACTAACCTTTTACCATTCTTCTTGAGCCAGTCGTTTCCTATTTTTTCGATGAAAGGAGAGATTTTAGCAATACATATATAAATATGTCAAAATCAGAAGATGTTGAAGTAAAGTAGTGTGGTAAACTACACTACAACTGTAAGCAAAAAGAAAGAATATGACCAGCAAATGATACCGAAAACACACAAAAAAAAGGCAGAACAGAAAAAACTAAACTATGACTGTAAGCCAATGGTACCGGAGACCATCACCACCATAACTTTTTGCGTGATTCTTTAATGACTACAACAAACATTGTATTGGTCACTTCCTTTACCAATTCCTCACCTAAAGCCCATATATAACATCAAAAGCTTGTGATTATTGATAATCAATGCATAAGTTGGATACGATGAAAAATACAAAAGAACATAAACATACGACGTAAATGATCAGTACCTTAAGTTAAATAAACTTGCAGCCCAATAAACTTGCAGCTTAATAATAAACTTGCAATCCAATGATAATAAACTTGCAGCTGGAACTTCTAAGGTAAACTAAACACACATCACGATGTATTGAATCAAAAACGAGTATAAGAAAAGTATGAACCCATAACCTCAACTTTCAATATGCATGCTAATAAAACGAGCCACTTGTTAGTTTATGTGAAAAATGTACTGATCAAAATGTCACAACTACAACCTACGACTCACCATAAAAAAATGTCATGTTTAATAAGAGAGTAAGTCGTTTAAACACTTCGATTGGAGAGAGAGAGATAGGTGCCTTCAATAATTTGAACGACATAAATTCTCAACAACCTACTCAAAATACTAACAAATTGTCAAAATAACAACATAATAAAGTTCAATGAAACTTCATCCACACTGTAACATAATACTAGATGGTTGATAACATATCATCTTGAATAAAGGCAAAAAGTTATATTCAACTCTTCTAACCCAAGAAATTTCTTTATTAGTCGGCTTACCTAATTTCATAGTCCCTTATTACTTAAAAAAATCATTGCATTTGTCGATTTCATTATAATGGAAGGAAGGACAAATAATAAAAATAAATGAAAAAAAATTAAAAAACTATTGTGCATAGTCCACATAGAAAGTCACCATATACAAAGATTTGCAAAATATCAAAATAAAACACCAAAACAATATGGGAATTGAACCTATAAAGATCTGGAAAAACTCAAATGAAAACACCAAAAGAATAGAACTTTGAAACTTAGGTGGTGTTATGGTTTGAATTGAAAAAAACAAGCAACTAATAAAAAGTGCAAAACCTCCTGAAAAAACCCTATAAATTATATATTTATGATTCAACATCCCCAAATTAGAGAAGAACATATACTAAACTCAACAATAAACAACAAAGAAGAATAAAAAACACACATCACCAAAACCAAATTTTAACAAAATCCCAAAATCACACAAAGTCTAATTAAAGATAGAGAAAGTTCAGAGATGTACCTTTATTCTACATCCGCTAAATTTTAACACTGAGATTAATTGGGCAACCAAATATAACATTATAAAACCAACACGACACAGATCCATCACCCACAAAACAATTTTACAAAATTTATTATGATCTAAAAAATCAAACGAAATATAGTACCGTATTAAAAAATGAGAAAATGAACAGGTGAAAGAAATGACATTACAAACTTCACCAATATGCACAAATAATTCTTAAAGCAACATCGGTGTAAATAACTTGTTGAAATACATATCAAAGTATTAAATATTAACACAAACATCACCATATGTGTAAGGACCCAAATTTCCAATTGAGTCTTAATGTAGTGCTGGCTCCATTCTGGACAAAAACATTTGAGTCATAGGATAGTATTGAGTGAGTATCCTCCAAGTTTATGATTTTTAAAGTTTCAGTTGAAGACGTAGCAGCCTGTATTCAAAAGCGAAGATTATCAAAGTGCCAAGGTTCAAGTGCCATGTTTCTACGTCAACGACAATTGATTACATAGTCTCCAAAAAGATATGAATGGATTTTTATATGTATAGTGAGACTTGGAATAATTTTATTATGCATGTAGATTCATTTTAATCGAATTTTATTTTTAGAAAGTTATTGTAGAACTTTGAATAAAAAGTTTTTGGGCTTAAAATATAAAATTGGACATTTTGACATTTTGTTCAAAATTGTTGTTCGAACGAGTTGGCCAATGAGTTTTCCCATTTTGGCCACTAGATTATTGTTAGATAGTCGTTCGAACGAGACTTCATTCGAACGAAAATCTCGTTCGAATGAGATTTCTGGGTGGGAACAGTTTTGGCAGTTTTATCCCATTTTCCCACTCTTTTGTCCCATTTCTGTTTAGCAGTTTAAAACATACTCGAGACACATTTTTCAACAGACTTTGGTACCTTCCTTGAGAGCACCATTGAGAGAAAATGCACCAACATAATTTCCATGTTTTTATGGGTTGCATTTCAAAGAAATTTTTTCAACAAACACATGTGTTTATACCCATAGTTCAGTTTATTTTATTCAAGTATCTCGACACATATATCTCTTTCTTGGAGCTTGTTTTGGGCAGCCTTGGTTCATATTTACCACAAGAAGGAGAAGTTTGGCTAGGCTTATATTTTCGATAAAAGAAGTTCGGTTTTTACGGTGGCATTCTCGTACAGTGAAAGGCACCATATGTTGTTGACGGATTCCAAAGCTTCATTGGTGGATTCCAAGGTTCCGGTGGAGTCCGAGATTGTCGACTAAGCAGAGGTTGGTACAAGAACACACGTTAGGGGCTTGAGGGGAATCGAGTCAAGTTGAGTAAGTCATTTTTCATGTACTTGTAAAAATTCCATAATTAGTGGACTTAAGGCTAGGGTCGTCCGAGGTTTTTCCCATTGGGGTTATCCTCTTACATCGCGCCATAGTGTGTTATGAATTTATTTTATCTCACAAATCACCTAAAATGCATGCTTAGGATTAGAAGATAAAATATGGCTTAATTCACAATATAGTGTAATTTGGTGCTTAATTTTAGTTAGGGTGAAATTGAAATTAATTCCATTCAAAGATAATTTAATTTGGTAAAATTTAGTTTGGGACTGAGAAATTAAATTTTTGGGAAAAATAAAATTTATTTAAATTAGAGAATTTTAAAATTTGGAAATTGAGGTCCAAAAATTTAGGTCGTTATAAAGTATTTCGGGTGATGATTCTGAGTGCTTCATTGATTTTAGATAGGTTGAGATAGTCAAAATGACTCTCATTGGGTTTTATTTCGATTTCGGAATATTTTTAAGTTATTTTGACTCGAATTGGAGTAAATGAGTCATTTAAAGTGTGTATTATCATTTAAAACTTGGATTTATGATTTAAAGGTTTAAGAGACTTACGGATCAAGTCATTCTCATTTGTGAGAAAGAGAGAAGAAGAAGAAGAAAGGAAGAGACAGAGGGGAGAAAGCTTGGAGATTTCGTTCAATGCGCAGTTCTGGGGACGATTCAACCTCTAAAATTCTCAAGAAAGTGTTTAATAGTGATAAATAATTCATTTGTGTATTTCATTTCATAATTTGTGGATAAAAGAATTGAATTTTGGGTATAACTATAAAAAACCTTGGTTTTGTGGGACAAATCTTAGATTTGATGTTTAGATAGGGATTTGAGGTTATAGAATATGTGGGGTTAATTTGTATATGAGTTTTGATGATTAGAAACATATTTGGGTTGAACATTCATGGTGAAGTGATGACAAATTGGGTTTTTGGAATTTTGTTTTTAAAGAGAAGAAGCCATTTCATAGCCTGTTGAATAAGCCGAATCGATTCGGTCCCCTTCCGAATCGATTCGGAATGTTGCAGTCTCCGAGGTCTGTGTGACCGAATCGATTCGGACCCAAGGAGAATCGATTCGTCCTGGGACAGTCTCAATTTAAAACACATATTCGACTCGTCCCAATTTAAATTTTTATTAATAGTTTTAGGGATCTTCTCTGCTTTGTCATTCCTAGATTTATCAAATTTCTTAAAATCATTTTTAAATTTATCTTTGTTCAATTTAAGAAAATTTTGAAATTTTCTAGCAAATATAGCCATGTCTTCTGAGTCACTATCACTCTCGCTCTCTACTACTTATTTTTCCTCTTTTCGGGCTTTTAAAGCAATGCCCTTTTCAATTTTCTTTTCAGTTTTAGAGGGAAACATGTCTAGTTCATAGGTTTGTAAATCACCTACGAGCTCTTATAATTTCATAGAGGCTAAAGTTGTTATACTTCGTTCGAACGAAAATATCGTTCGAACGAGATTTCAGGCGGGAAAATTTTATGACAGTTTTTACCCATGTTTCCCACTTCCTTACCCGACTAACTTTTGACAGAACTTAATAGTGCGGGAACCAATCTTTTTGGTTTAACTTTTCCATACACATCTATCTCCAAAAGAGAGTTTGAGAGAAAAATTGATTGAGGAAAAAGTTCATGTTTTAAAGTGTCTAAGTTTTCAAGAAAAATTGATTATACACTTTAGTTTCACACCCATATTATTTATCCAAGCTTCCATAGATATATTTGTACTTTCTTGGAGTTTGGCACCGGTTCTTCATCTCAAACGTTTGAAGAGACATTTTGGGTTTGCGTCTAAATCCCAAAAAGAAGAAGAGGTTTTGTTGATTTATCCAGCTGGAGAAAGGCTCCTAGTTCGGGTGACGGTAACCATATAAAGTCCGATCGGTGGATTCCGAGACCGCGGTGGAGCTCCGTGGTTATTCGCTAAGAAGAAGTTGATACAAGAAGACGCGTCGGGCCTTGAGAGGGATCGACTCGTGTGTTGTAAGTCATCTATCTTGTATTTTTAAATTCCGTACTTAGTGGATTTGAGGCTAGGGCCGTCCGAGATTTTTTCCCATTGTGGGTTTTTCCTCGTACATCGCGGCGTAGTGGTTTCATTGTTTATTTTATCTTGCTATACTCACCTAGAACGCTTGCTTAGGTAATTCAAGATAAAATTTATTTTAATCACTATATGTTTAATTTGGTGCTAAATTAAATTTTGGGTAATGTGCAATTAATTCAAGTCTTCAATTTAATATGTTAAAATTTTGTTTGGCCTAACTTGGTAAAATTGAAAAATATGATTTAGGAAAATTTCTAGGACTTGGATTAATTGAATTGGTTTAAGTGAAAATTAAATTGTGTGTGTGTTAATCTAATTTCACTTTGGTTTAATTTTAATTTGAAAAGTAAATTAAAATTTGGTAATTTGTTTTTATTGAACCATCTTACGCTTCCGCATATCTATTTAAAAGGAAATTGTTTTCAAAGTATAAGGATTTTAAAATCGGGGGCCTCATGTTACAACAGTTAGATCTCTAAAAAGAAAATTAGGGCTAAAAGAACCCAATAGAACAACACAAAATGTACAACTCTAAAATAATTGCCACACTAAACAGGGGAATAAATTTATTAAATCGAACAGGGGATTCAACACCTCCACACCTAAACATTTTTAACAAAAAATGAACAACTCTAAATGAAAAAACTTAGGGCTAAAACGATTGAGAGGTAAATGAAAAAACTTACGTCTAACACGATTGAGATGTAGGGTTAAATGATTAATCAACAACCAATGATTCAATGATTCATAGATGAAAACATTACGTGATGATGGAGATGGGGATGGAGAACCGGGAACCAAAGATGAACCGGGAGAAAGAGGGAGAGAAAAATGAGAGTCAAAAGAGGAGGAAGCTAAGATGTGATGAAATATGTTGGTAAAATTCCAACTTTAGACCTTCTTTTAAATTAAAGTAAGAGAGGAAACCAAATAGTAGTGAGGCAAAAGAGGGGAAAAAAAAATAAAGGGTTAAAGAGAAAAATGCAACAAAACAAGGGTTAAAGACCAAAATGCAACAAAACAATCTCAACCCTCCATTTCTAACCTTGTTGGCACCATCCTCACCCCTAATTAGCTTATCATTTTATGGAATAGTAAAGACATTCCGCTCCTTATATATATATATATATATATATATATATATATATATATATATATATATATATATATATATATATATATATATATTAATTGCTAAAAATTGTTTTTATTTACGGTTAACCCTAATTTAGTGCTAAAGTTATATACAATTTTGTTTTTATATTACTTTTTGTGTTTAATTTATTTGTGTTTAAACTAGGATTTTAACTAATGCCTTTATCTCTTTATTTATTGCTTCTAGGTACAAGTTCATTTGTTAGAGTTTTTGCCCAAACACTTAGTTATTTGAGTATAAAGATTTAGCATTTGATATAGTATTGTATTACATTAGCGATATTTTGAACGATGATGAATATGGATATTAATTGGGTCCATCACATATATCATAAAATAAAATCATAATCGAATAGTAAATCAAATTAATGGCATAAACTTTTTACGAAGGACATGAATTATATGATCAATTATAAACAAAATATCAATAGTTGTAAATATAATTTACACAAACTATTAAACAAGTATTCTCATAAATTAATCTTAAAACTATATTACAATAACTAATTGATAATCTGGGTTTTCAATTAGCTCACCTTCAACCTCGTATCACTAGTACAAATCAATCTGGTAAAAAAACTAATGAGATAGATCAATAATAAATAATTAAAATTACCTCTTGGTTGTATCAAGTTGACGTTGTTGTAACTTGAATGCCCCGTGATTAGATCAAATATTTAAACGTCAATAAAAAACTGTCACACAATCAGTACCCCCATCAAATACCTGTGGCCATCCCGAGGTCGGCGGGGGGAGGAGAGAGAGATAGAGATATATAAGTCTCCCCCTCGGGAAGGTTTTGACACGGTCTCGTACCCCTCTTTTTTAGGAAGGTTTCTTCGACCGTCATCGGTGTGGGGGTAAATGTGAAGAGATAAAGTTGCCATCCTATTTTGCACAAAGTAGACAAAAGTAGTGTTGCCACTTTGAGAGAGAGGCATCAAGGACAAACTGATGCATACAAAACCAATAGTTTGAAGGTTCAGGGCTAAGTTAGGGAATGGGAAGGTGTTAGGCACCCATCCCGCCCTTTCGGTCTCTCATGGGCTAGTGTTATTATCTTCGTTTTTATATCCCCATGGAGTGTGTGAGCATGTTTATATAATGGAGATTGTATTTATTCAACTCATATTATTGTTATTAGGGAACGATAATATGTGTTGGATGCAACACAAATAGGAATGATATTTATATAAATATGAAAATGGAAGTTTTTAGAAAATAAGAGATGTTAAGAAATTGGGAAAGTTGGAAAATTGGACTCGAGTCTCGAATTTTAATCCAAGATTCCTATGTAGACTATAAAGGCATAAAGTCCACGTAGTTCGAATGTAGCATAGGTGTGGGGTTTATCCCATAGATTCGAACAAAATTTTATTATATGTGTATGTGTAGAAAGTGTGTTGTTTTGATTTTGGAAAAAGTGTGATGGATAATTCCGTTCGGAATTTACGGGTGTAAACCTCTTTTATTTGTTTTTGGGATTTATGTAGAAAATAAAGTATGTGCAATATACTAATAAAAGTATAGCTATTAATGCTTATGAACTAAAGTAAGAACTAAATTATGGATCTAATGTTATTATGCAAAAATAAGGAATTTAAAGAGAGAGGGAAGGAATTGGACCTTCTTTGAAGCTTAATGTTTGATCTTGGATGAACTCCTTTGAGTGTTGATGAATTTTGATGAGAGAGAAGTATATTTTTCCAAATTGGGTATGAAAAGGATAGGAAGGTAAGCTTGAATGGAAATTCACATAAGGGACTTCGTTAATTTGAAGGGAATGTTACTGAGATCACTGATGTTGATGGATCTTTTGTGTTATTCCTGGAGTGAGGTTATAGACCCTATTTATAGGGTTAGGGGGGACAATAAGCCTACCCAAGGGGTGCCTATCGGCATGTGCCCCCCATACACAGTGCCGATTGGCAGGCTCAGGACCTCCCAATTGGGAGTCCCATGCAGATTTTCCTGAAAAATGGTCGTAGAACACAAATCGTTGATCCAAATCATGCATGGGGCATACCGTTAGAAAGGTATTTCAGATACCTTCAAGAATAATTTAGACTGCTCCTGGATGCAGGAGTTTACTTTAGGTCAAATGTGGCTCGGAAGTACACATCAGTCCTTTAGACGGGAGATTGTTGGATGCAAACGGATCGTTCATCCACATGGTAAGTTAGAATCACGCACGAGGTTGACCATTGGAAAGTTTAAGAGTTGTACTTCGACATTCCAATGAGTTTTGCTCTGTTTACTAAGTTAACCTTGGTCAATCAGGGCTCAAAATTTCCTGGGACCTCTCGGAGTAAAACGAATCGTTCATTCATACCGTAGGTTAGAATCACACACGGGGCGGACCATTAGAAAGGGTATTCAATGTCCTTAGGAGATTCATTCAGTCTCATTAAAGCTAAAGAACTGACGTTCATCAAATGGAGCTCGGAGTGCCCGGTGGCCTCTAGATTAATTTTTGCGGGAAAATTGATTGTTCGTCCGAATTGTTATGTTGTTTCATGCACGCGATGGATCGTTGGAAAGGGGTTTCATTGCCCTTCGAACATTCAAAGAGCTTTATCTATGACGCTGAAGTTGATTAGGGTCAATTCGGGGCCTGAGAGTGCATGGTGGACTCTGAATCGATCTTTAGTAGCAAAATGGTCCATTTGTCAGAATCGTTATGCCAATTTGCATACAGGGTGGACCCTTGGAAAGATATTCAGAGCCCTTTAAATAGTAAAAGTTCTTCACTCTGATGATAGACTTGACCGGGGTGAAATAGGGCCCAGGGGAACTCGATGGGCTCTAAATCGATACTCGAACTGTGACTTAGGGTTTATAATGAGATGGGGAGGTGCTAGGTACCTAAGGTGAGACCGAGGGGGTCCTAGAATGTGGTGTCTACAGATCCCCTCGACGGGTGAGCTTGGAACAAGTGATAGCAGTCGCATAGATACCATATGATAGAGGTCGATTATGTGGACCTAAGGGATAAGGAAGACCGATTCAGAGGGTCGAGGTCAATGCTCAGGACCTAATGGTAATATGTGGGCAGCTGATTGTGAGGACCTAGAGGAGGTGCAGACTAAGGAGGTGACCAATTCTACAGGCAGGGGTTAGTTTTGGGGATCTAAATTGTAGCGACCAATTCTGTGGGTCGAAGCCAATTCTGAGGGTTTAAGTAGAAGTGACCAATTCTGAGGGTCGAATCCAATTATGAGGGATTAAGATAGGGATGACCAATTCTGCAAGTCGAAGCCAATTCTTAGGGCTTAAGTAGAAGTGACCAATTCTGAGGGTCGAAAGATAGACAAAACCAATTATGCGGGTCGAAGCCATTCTGAGGGCTTGATAGAGGGGTGACCAATTATGTGGGTCAAAGCCAATTCTATGAGCTTAGGTAGAAATGACCAATTCTGAGGGCCGAAGCCAATTCTATGGGCTTATTTAGGGGTGACCAATTCTGACGGTCGAAGCCAATTCTGAGGGCTTATGTAGAAGTGACCAATTCTATGGGCTTAAGATAGGTGTAACCAATTCTGCGGGTCAAAGATAATTCTGAGGGCTTAAGATAGGGGTGACCAATTCTGCGGTCAACACCAATTCCTAGGGATTATTTGGGGTGACTAATTCAGCGGGTTGAAGACAATTTTGAGGGCTTAAGTAGAAGAGACCAATTATGTAGGTCAAATCCAATTCTGAGGGATTATTTGGGGTGACCAATTATGTGGGTCGAAGTCAATTCTGATGGTTTATATAGAAGCGTCCGATTTTGCGGGTCAACGCCAATTTTGTGGGCTTAAGATAGAAGGGACAAATTCTGAGGGTCGAAGCCAATTCAAAGGGCTTAAGTAGAAGTGACGAATTTTGAGGGTCGAAGCCAATTTTGAGGGCTTATGTAGAAGCGACCAATTCTGAGGGTCAAAGCCAATTATGTGGGCTTAAGTAGAGATGACCAAATCTGAGGGTCAAAGCCAATTCTGTGGTCTTAAGATAGAAGTGACAAATTATGCGGGTCGAAACCAATTCTAAGGGCTTAGGATAGGGATGGCCAATTCTGCGAGTCAAAGCCAATTCTACGAGCTTATATAGAAGCGACCGATTGTAAAGGTCGAAGCCAATTCTGAGGTCTTAAGTAGAGGCCACCAATTCTGAGGGACGAAACCAATTCTGCAGGCTTAACATAGTGATGACCAATTCTATGGGTCAAAGACAATTTTGCAGGCTTAAGTAGAGGTGGCCACTTCTGAGGGTCGAAGCCAATTCTACTGGCTTATTTGGGGTGACCAACTCAGTGGGTCAAAAAAAATTATATGGTATTGAGTAGAGATGACCAATTATGAGAGTCAAAGCCAATTTTGCGGGCTTATTTTTCTTTTAGGAAATTTGGGGACTCCACTAGGGTTGTGTAATATTTCTTTAGTGATTTAGGGAAGCATTTGTCTTTAAATTCTGTTCGGGAAGAGGGAATGATCTGAGGATTTTGAGTTGGGGATTTTTTTTAGATTTTTAGAGCAACCTCTAGAGGCCTTGCTCAGGAGAATCGTTCCCTGGAGTTCCACTGGGATGTATAATAAATGTTCTTTCTTGGTGAAAAGGTCCCAAAATTAACCTAGGAATTTTTCGAGGATTTTTCTAGAATTTCTGGTCTTTTTTCGGACTTTTTGTACAAAATTTTAAGGGCGGTGATGATCGGCATAGATGGAGGGGGTGCCAAACGGAAGTGGCCTGGTCTTTTGGGGTGCCTCGAGCAGGTGGAGGGTCAGTGCCGATCGGTGGTGGCAGAGAGATGCCGATCGAGTTCTCCTCATTTTTCACATTTTTTCGACTTTCCTTTTTCTCTAAATACCTTATGCAAATTGTTTTGACATTCCAAAGTCAAGATATGGTTGAGTTTTCAAGTAGCATTACTCACATGGCATGGCTTAATGCTAGTGATTTGGTAGGGTTGAAGTGGGGGGCTATGGTGCCCCTTGTACTAGGCAGCGAGAACTCCTTTGACGCATTTGATCCGGTGGAGGATGATTATATTCTTCTATGTGAGGCCTCACATCATTTTTCTTATAGGGTGGTGAACCCCGGGGGCTATGTAAGTATCAAATGACCTTTGGTATTTTTTTCCTTTTTTATTGACGAGATTCCTTTATTTCTTGAAATTGACAATGGTTTTCTTTGTTTCTTCGATAGTCTGACATCTCTATGTCGACTATACGTGCTTGAAGGACGATGGGGCTTAAGGATGTTTGGTAGCACCTTCCATCTGTGGTGCACTGGATGTTGTCATCGGTCGACTTTGGGAGATTGGCATATGCTCTGGATGAGATGCCTTATTCTACGGTCGTTCTGTGTGCTCAGGGGGAGAGGTGGTGGTACACTACCCACACCTTCCATTTCGGCTTTGGGGAGATGATGATGACTCCCATTTATATGCAGCAGCTGCTGGGGCTATACTGCGATGGTGCTCAAATTAAGGTGGATAGGAAACTGAGGGTGATGCTGGAGGCGGTGACTGAGTACTTAGGTGATGTGGAGAGGGTGGTATCTAGGGATTCCCTTCATTTATCTCTGTTGCGGGAGATGTTGTTGAGGGGGGAGGATTAGTGAGAGTGACGGGAAACAGGTGCGTCAGATGGGCCATTTTTTTATTCTGCTTGTGCTGCGAGGTTTTCTGGTGTCAACTAGTGGCGACGTCATGCACTTGTGGTTTTTTCCATTCTTGCGGGTGTTCTCAGACATCCCCCTTTATGATTACGAGAGCCTAACATTGGAGAACCTTTATTATTCTCTTGATGCATTCAACCGGTGCTATCGACTATCTTTTACTAGATCCATGTATCTTCTGGAGGTATTATTTATTTTTTGGCATTTTTCCTTTAAGCATTCTCATTTTCCTCCATGTTCTTTTTCTTGATTTCTTAAATGCTGGCCTTTTCCCTTTGCAGACGTGGTTTTATGAGTTGATTGGGTTAAACACCTAATTGGTATCTTTGAAGGATGACTCTTTTGGGGACTTATGCCGGATGTACCGATGACGAAAGTCCAATTGTCAATCGAAGAAGTCTCTCTCGTTGGAGCTGGTGCGTCAGGTCTTAAATGGCCTGACGAGTGAGTGGGTAAGGCCTTTATTATCTTGACACTGTCCTTTCCTTTGATGGTTTTGATATTTATCTTTTGTGCTTGTCGAGGATTTTCAGGTGACCTTTTATCCTTAGGGGATGGCCATTCATCACACTAGGTTGACTGGGGGACAAGTGTAGATACGACATGCATTGGCGCATGAGTTTGGCTATTCTTAGTACCTCGGGGAGAGGTTAGTCCGATAGATCATAAAGGACGAGGTTGCGGTGACACCAGCTAGCTCCTATTCTCATGAGGTGAGTTCGGGATATATCAGAGGATGCCCGAGTGGTGGCGATGATGGGAGAGCCATACCTGGTGTATACTGACGCCACAGTGATGTACGACTACATGTATTTTGTGTCAAGATGGTTTATGCCTCCTAGTATATACGATGTGATGACTCTTTCGCGTGCATCCTCAATTTGGCAGTGGGGTCCTCCCATAGTGTCGGCGGTGATGACTTGGGAGGATCCCTTTGTACGAATTTTCTCACATGGTTACAACATTCGGTGAGTTGATGGAGGGTCGGAGCATTTACAAAATTGTCCTAATGCGATGAACTCGGAGGAGTTGGTCTTGACAGAGGAGGTCCTTCGACCTGAGGTACACTTTGTGTTTCCTTATCTTCTCGATTTCCTGATTCGTTTCTTTTTCTTTTAGACTTGACTGATTTGATTTCTCTTCTTTTTTTGTAGCACATTCGGGTCTCCACCCCTTGGTTAAGGGATCAGATATCTTCGGCGACTTCCCATATTAAGGATACGATTCTGGTTCCTTCTTACTTGGTGTCGTTTGCCTCTTCCGGGGAAGGGTCAAGTTCTGGAAGTGGGGGTGCATCATCTCGAAGTAGGGTGAAGAGGGCGTGCCATTGGGATGGAGGCTCTTAAAAAGAGAGAAAATGTGGGTGAGAGAGAGATAAAGAAAATTGGGTTCGGGATGAGTCCCGTTGTTTTGTTCTTTTGTTTTTTCGCAAGATGTCAATATAACATAGAAAAATATATGCAAATAAAGATGAAGTTTTTATCAATTGTTGGTTCAGTGATTACTGCCCATGCTCTTTTTACTTTGCTGCTGAGACCGTAAAAAGAATTTGAAAATTGATTTAAGAAGGATTTTATTTTAAAATGGGATAAGTAAAAGTAAGAGGAAATTCGGAATTCCTTTAAGATAAAATTTATTTTTATTGAGTTTTTTTATATTGAAAAAATAGGAAAATGGGAAGTTTCCCAAAATAGGGGGTTGTCGATCGGCATGACCCCTGTCCTGCCTATCGACACATCAGTCCAGTCTAATCAACCCAATGCTTTTATTGCACTTTCCTCAATTGCTTGGTACTTGGTGGGAAAAGTTTTACTCCGATTTCTTTAGGGTTTCATGTCTTTACTTGAGAGTTTTTAAGTATAAATGGGGGTGTGAATGGGACTTTTCTCCTCACATTTTCATATCCTTCCTTTATCACATTCTTACTTGATTATTATCTCTTTGTTTTGAAAGATGGCTCTCCTTGGTAGCATTGAGTTCGCCAATTACCTCGAAACCTTGGAGGCGATGTGTTCTTACAATGTTTATTATGATGCCTTCCACAAGCGGCAAGTCTCTTTGTGGCATAACCGACCCATTGAGTGGAATATGTTGATGGCGGAAGTGGAATTTTGGTACCCCGATGATCATGTCTTTTGCTTCGGGATGGATGAAATTTTTCCTACCTAAAAGGAGTGTTCTTCTATGCTAGGGATAAATCTTAGTGTTGTTGAGGCTTTTCCTGAGTTTTCCCATTCTTCTAGGGAGTTTCTAGATGGGATTCTTCATATCTCGCCTTCGACAGCTAGGCCGTTGGTTATGGGAGGCCTGATTTCGATTCCGGTGGTGCTGCTATCCATGCATTCCCAGGATGTGGGTGATGCTGGCTATGCTGGGGCCATTATTCTGGGACTGGTTTCAAAAGCGTTGTTGGTGACTGGGGAAATGCTAGTGGACCCCAACTTGCGGCTATCGTTTGATGAATGTCGTATTGTCGTAATCCTACGGCTATGCTTCTGGCAGAGACTTTGAATGGTCTGGTTGCGTGGCGAGAAGGTTGTTCTGACTTTATGAGGATAATGTTATTCATGTGGCTGTCGAAGAGGTTCCGTATGGCGGTCCCACCTGAGTATCCTTTTTCGGAGGTGCCAAACTTCTTCTCGCTCTATTTCATTAGCGTAGGCATGGACATTGAGAGTTGGGGGAACTGGTTTATAAAGCTCTGGGCTCGGGACTTGTGCTAGTATGTGCCTTGGTGGTGGCAGATGCTAACCATTCTGGAACTCGGGGAGTACCGATATGTCCGATTATTAGGCCTCAAGCAGACCTCTTTTTACTTCCCATTGCAGTTGTTGCGCCAGTTCGATTGGAAACTGATATACCCGTTTATATCCTCGGCCTGGCTGAGGATTACCTCCAAATGGACGACCCCTCAGGGGATGACCCTTCATCAGGCTCAAGATGACCCCTCAGAGGAGCCGACCCTTCATCATGTTCTAGACGACCCTACGAGGGGCCGACCCCTCCAACGGGATCCATACGACCCCTCAGAGGGGCCAACCCTTCGCCAGACTCCAGCCGACCCTACGAGGGGCCGACCCTTCACCACTCTCCAGACGACCCTACGAGGGGCCGACAGTACGAGGCCAGAATTGGACCAGACTCACTACCGGAGGGAACTTTTCCCTCGGCCTCGGCCCATAGGCCGAGGGTGACATCATCGCACCGCGTGGTTTGGGAGACGCGTGGAACAGTGCGCGTGAGGCTGACATGGCACAGGGGAGACCGTTATAACAAAATCACACCCTCACGTGAGGGAATATTATGTCATCATTTGGCATCTACAAGTGTCCACAGGGGACTGGCTAGATCATGATTCACATGCACCATGCATACTTGGGGGGTACACTACACCCCCCAAGACCTATATATACTTGTCACCTACAACCGTACAGGGGATCGATCCATTAACTGTAGCCCTAGCTAAAACTCTGCTTGTACACGCAGGAGAGAGAGAGAGAGAGAGGGTTATGTGCATTGTATCCAAGGCCATTAGTGCCCATACTTAGTGGATCACACACTCACAGTGGATGTAGGCCAAATTGGCTGAACCACTATACATCATTATCTTAGTTCCTCTTATACTCATCCCCTTCTACATACTTATACACTCATACATCTCTATGGCTGCCATAGCTGCTACTGTTTGAGCTCATTCTCACTTATCCGGTGGTGCTAAATCTCAGCATCATCAGTTTGGCACCGTCTGTGGGAACGAGAAGACATCTCTTCCTTTGTACAGCTTGACCTCACTGGGCACTCTGGTGGTGAACCAACATTCCTTCTGAGAGGAGGTGTTTCACCATTGAAAGAGACCCACTAAGGTCCCAAGCTCACCAATCTTTTCTTCAGTTCAACTTCTCTTAGCTCAAGCACATGGCACCTGAGATGCCACCACCACCACTTCCCCCACCAGATGAGGGGGGAAGACCCAGTTCCAGTCAGCCGCCGCCTCAGTCTGAGATGGCTGATGTAACGGCAGCCTTAAAGTCTCTGGCAGCAAGCCAGCGGATGATGCAGGAGCAGTTCACAGCTCTAAGCCAGAACATACTAAGGGCACCAGGAGTTTCACCTGAGATGATTACTCCGGCAGCAGCTCCAGGACAGCATGAGGCCAAGGGACCACCCCAGGCACCACGCAAAGACCTGCGACCCCCTCAGCGGCTTTGGGATGTTGCTGACCCCCGGCATCTGCGCCTGGGGAGGCAAGGAAACCCTTGACCTGAGGACATGTATGACGATCCGGAGGGAGAGGAGGCCTCTATAGAGTGCTGGGAACCCTATGAGGTCTCCAACAATACTGTACGACCTCTCCAGGACAGTAGAGGAAAGTGCGGGAGACCAAACCCTGATGATCGCCCGAGGGGCTCTACTTTTGATCGCTTGAGCAGGGGGTCGGCCTTTAAGAGGCTAGGCCCAGTAAATGACCTGCGAGAACAGTTATCCAGGCCAAGAAGTGCTGCGAGATCCAGGAGGGAGGCAGCAGATGGCCGACCTAGAGGACGAGACGACGACCAAAGGGAAATGAACAGCCGACACAGGCCTGCTGCAGCAGAACCCTCCGTCCACCTCGGAGAGGCGGCATGGGATAACATCGGCCAGGACGACCCTGTGAGGCCCTGGAATGACTCAATCCAGCGGTTAGAGGATAAGATCGGTGATATACTGAAGAGCCGAGACCCTCTTCAGAGGGGGTACACCATAGGCTCACCCTTTGTGGCAAAGATAGTCAACTTCCCCACGCCGTCAAAGTTCAAGCCACCCGTGGTCACCCCAAGGTATGACGGGAGCACCAACCCCGTCCACCATGTGGAGATGTATCAGTCAGTAGCAGACATATACTCTATCTTAGATGAGATGAGGTGTCGTGCCTTCTCTGCTACCTTGATAGGGGCTGCGCATGTCTGGTACACGTCTCTTCCAAAAAATTCCATTGGAAACTTTAAGCAGTTGGCAGACCTGTTCATCCATAATTTCTGCTTTGGGGTGAGGCCACATAAGAAGACCACCCACCTGCTCTATGTTAAGCAGGGGAAGAGTGAGAGTCTGAGGGACTATATTGCCAAATTCAATAAGGAGAAGCTGGAGGTGGAAGACTATGAGGAGAGCATAGCTATGATAGCCCTGATTGGAGGACTCCAAAAGGGGAAGCTGTTATGGAAGCTTGCTGAAGACCCTCCGAGGACGATGGCCGAACTGTTGTCGATAGCAGGAAAGGTGATGAACGCCGAAGAAGCGATGGCTGCAAAATATGAAGACGAAAGAGGAGGTGCTAGTGGGAGTAAATACCCTAAGAAGAACAAAGAGGGGAAGAAGAGGTCCACGGATGACAAGTTCGCTGGATACACCCCTCTGACGGTCAGTTATGAACAGATTCTTAATGAGATTAAGAGTGACCGGTCCCTGAAGTGGCCTGAGAAGCTAAGGGCAGCCCCCGGCAAGAGGAATAAGAACCTGTGGTGTGAATTTCACCAAGACCACGGCCACGTAACAGACAAATGCTTTTCTCTGAAAGATGAGATTAAGAAGATGCTGAAGGAAGGGAAGCTCAGAAAGTACGTCGACAAAGGTGACTTCAAGAGGGGCCGAGGGGATGACCCCAGAAGGAAGCGAGGCGCTGCATGCAAAGAAGGTCCTCAAAAAAGAGGGGACGACCCTTCTGATGATGAGGACGACCCTGACCTCCCGCTGAGAGACGACCACGGCCCTGTCAAGAGGCTTAATATGATCTCGCTCGGAGTGGGAATGATCTCCGGGGGTCTTGCAGGAGGAGGGTCTGAGGTCGCCGACAGGAAGGCCCATGTGGCTGAGGCCAAGGCAATGACGAAGATGGTACACGCAACCTCCCTGGAGGTCAAGTCAGAAAAGAGGAAGAATGTTGATATGGACACACTGATAGTGGGATTTTTAAGAATGGACTTCAAAGGCCTCTTAGCCCCACATGATGACCCTCTCGTCATCACCACCAGGGTGCACGGCTGCGAGGTGCCGAGGATCTTGGTAGATGGGGTTAGTTCTGCAGATGTGATGTTTTGGCGATGCTTCAAAGCCTTGGGTCTCAGTCGTGCTAGACTCGTCCCCTACCATCATCCATTGATTGGGTTTAGTGGGGAAAAGGTTCACCCCCTTGGGGTATATGAGGCCGATGTGAGGATGGGGGACGAGTGGCCGAGATGGCTCACCAAGAAGGTCAGTTTCTTTGTAATGGATGAGAAGGTGTTTTCGGCCTACAACATCATACTGGGGCGTGTGGCCCTCAAGGGGTTTGAAGCCGTGCTATCTACGGTCCATCAGATGATCAAATTTCCAACCCCTTACGGGGTGGGGAAGTTCAGGGAGACCAGACGACAGCGAGTGAATGTTACTACAACTCCGCTGAAGAAAGGGAGGCACACAAGAGGGTTACAACCACTTATAATATTGATACCCTAGACCCCAGAGATGAAACGAAGCTGAAGAAAGGAGAGGCTGCGGAAGAGGTAGAATCCATCATCCTCGATGAGGATGACACGGAAAAAATCGTCCAAGTTGGCAAGTCTCTGAAGCCCAACATCAAGGAAGACCTCATCAAACTGTTGAGGAGAAGGCGAAGCATTTTCGCCTGGAGTCATGTAGATATGCCAGGGATTGACCCTGAAATCATGTGACACAAGCTCAATGTGGTAGAGGGAGTGAAGCCGGTGAAGCAGAAGAGGAGAATTTACTCCAGAGAAAAATATGAGGTCATCAGGGACGAGGTCAAAAAATTAGAAGACGCTGAATTTATCAGAGAGGTCATCTACCCTGAATGGCTGTCCAATGCAGTCATTGTCCCAAAGGACAACGGCAAGTGGAGAATGTGCGTGGACTTCACAGACCTCAACAAGCACTGTCCCAAAGACAGCTTCCCTCTCCCCCGCATTGACCAGACGGTAGACGCTACCGCAGGCCATGAGCTCATGAGCTTCATGGATGCCTATTCAGGGTATAACCAGATCTTCATGAACCCTGAAGACTTAGAGAGGACAACCTTTATCACCGACAAGGGGATATACTGTTACAAGGTCATGCCCTTTGGCCTCAAAAATGCGGGGATAACGTACCAGCGCCTCGTAAATAAAATGTTTGAAGACCAAATTGGGAAGTCTATGGAGGTCTACGTAGATGACATGCTGACTAAGAGTCTAAAGGCCGAGGATCATGTGGCAGACCTGGAGAGGACCTTTAATACGATGGACAAATACAAGATGAAGCTTAATCCGACCACTTGTATCTTCGGGGTCGGAGCAGGGAAGTTCTTGAGGTTCATTGTCAATCAAAGAGGCATCGAGGCCAATCCTGAAAAGATAAAGGCCCTTGTTGAAATGTAAACCCCCAAGTCCGTTAAAGACGTTCAGAGGCTCACAGGGAGAGTTGCTGCCTTGAACAGGTTCTTGTCTAGGGCCACAGACAAGTGCTTTCCATTCTTCAAGATCCTTAGGAAGGCCTTCGAATGGAGTGAAGAGTGTGATGAAGCTTTCAGGGACCTAAAGTCATACTTAGGGTCTCCCTTGCTGCTATCACGACCCGTGCAGGGTGAACGACTTTATGTGTACCTCGCCATCTCAGAGTTTGCCATCAGTGCAGCCATTGTAAGAGACGAAGACGGGATACAGAAGCCTGTGTATTTTAACAGCAAAGCACTACAGGGGGCAGAGCAAAGATACCTAAGGATGGAGAAGTTGGCCTACGCCTTGATCCATGCCTCGAGGAAGATGAAGCCGTACTTCCAGTCCCATACAATGGTCATCCTCACCGACTCTCCTCTTAGGCAGGTCCTACACAAGCCAAAAAAATCAGGTAGGTTGATGGCCTGGGCTATAGAGCTAGGGGAGTTTGACACTGTGTATCAGCCTAGGACGGCCATTAAGGGGCAGGCATTGGCAGACTTCGTGGCTGAGTTCACTTGGGAAGATGATGAGGCCGAGGGTGAGACCCTCGAGAAGACGAATACAGAAGACAGACCCGCAGACACACCCATAGATAGGGCTGAGACGAGCACCTCTAGAAGGAAAGCGACTGAAAAATGATGAGGGAAGATACATCTTTAGACAGGGGTCCCTCTCTGAGGGAAATTTTTCAGAAGGAAAGACTCTGTGGAGCCTCTTCGTTGACGGGTCCTCCTGTGACAGCGGAAGTGGGGTTAGACTGATACTATCAGCACCTGATGGTACAGACGTTGAATACGCCCTGAGGTTCAACTTCAAAGCCTCCAACAACGAGGCTGAATATGAGGCCTTAGTAGTAGGCCTCTCCTTGGCCAAGTCTCTTAGTGTCGGCCATATTTTGGTCCATAGTGATTCAAGGCTAGTAGTGAATCAGATACTAGGAGCCTACGAGGTTAAGGATGAGAGGATGGCTAGGTACCTTGAGAAGGTGAGGTCATTACTGAAGGGTTTCAGAGAAGTGAAATTAAGGAGGGTACCTAGGCTCGACAATGGCCGTGTTGATGCCCTTGATAGGTTGGCCTCGGCAACAAGAACAGACATCAGGAGGATGGTCCCAGTAGAAATTTTGCTTCGGCCAACTATTGAGGACACTGAGGGAACACTCAGTAATTGCCTAAATGTTTCTCAAGAAGCTTCGTGGATGGACCCCCTGATCAGATACATTAAAGAGGGTGAGATGCCAGAAGCAAGGCAAGAAAGGAAGAAGCTGAGGCACAGGGATGCAAAATTCACTGTCATCGGAGACACCTTGTACAAAAAGGGGTTTTTGCTCCCCTTACTTAGGTGTGTGCATCCCTCAGAAGTCCCTTCCATTTTGCAAGATGTGCACGAAGGATCGTGCTCAAGCCACATCGGGGGCAGATCCTTAGCGAAGAGGGTGATCATCCAGGGGTACTGGTGGCCGACCTTGGGGAAAGACGCAGCGGCATACGTAAAAAAGTGCGACAAATGTCAAAGATTTGCCACCATCCCTCACCAGCCCCATCAGCCTCTTACTTCTATTACATCCCCATGGCCATTTGTGGTGTGGGGGATCGACCTAGTAGGACCCTTGCCTAGGGCCATCAATAACTATCGATTCCTCATCGTAACCATTGACTATTTTTCAAAATGGGTGGAAGCGGAGCCGATGGTGACGATCACAGAGCAGAAGACCTTCCAGTTCATCTGGAAAAATATTATATGCAGATATGGTCTCCCCAACACCCTCGTATCGGATAACGGGACTCAGTTCAAGAATGCCTCTCTACAGAAGTACTGTGAAAGGATGAGTATTAATTAATTTTTCTCCACCCCTGGACGACCTTAGGCCAATGGGAAAACATAAGTTACAAACAGGACAATCCTAGATGGAATCAAGAAGAGGCTTGAGGAGGCAAAAGGAAGATGGGTGAAGGAGTTATATGCCGTGCTATGGGCATATAGGACGACATTGAGGACCTTTACCGGAGAGACCCCATTCATGCTAGCTTATGGATCAGAAGCTGTCATCCCCACCGAGATTGAGTTTCCTATGCATAGAGTCCAGGTGTATGACCCCAAAAAAAATCGGAGGAGAGGAGACTCCTGATTGAGGAAAGAAGGGAGGACGCTGAGATACGGCAGACCGCCTACTAGCAGAGGACCGCAAGGTTCTACAATCAGAGGGTGAAACAGAGGCCTATCGCAGTGGGGGACTTGGTCCTCAAGAAGACTTGGCAAAAGACCAACAAGCTCCATCCTAATTGGCATGGCCCATATAGGGTCATCGATGAAGTCGTCCCTGGGACCTACAGATTAGAAAACCTAGAGGGGGAACCTTTTTCCAACCCCTGTAATGCAGATTATTTGAAGAAATACTATCAGTAGTGTTGTAAGGTCTTGATAGACCATAATCGTAATGAGAGTTGCTCCAATAGATCACTTTGGAAAATTAATGAGAAATATCAGTGTTTCCCTCATCCTGTGGTTGTCAGTTCTAGCACGCATGGAAACATCTACAGAGAACCACCCTCGGCTATAATGAGGACCAGTGGAGGGGATGACCCCACCACTATCCTCAAGAAAGATGAGGGTAGACATTGTTAAAAACCATTAATTTGGTAAGTTGAACCCTCGGCTATAATGAGGGCCAGTGGAGGGGACGACCCCACCACTGTCCTCAAGAAAGACGAGGGTAGACATTGTTAAAAACCATTAATTTGGTAAGTTGAACCCTCGGCTATAATGAGGGCCAGTGGAGGGTACGACCTCACCACTGTCCTCAAGAAAGACGAGGGTAGACATTGTTAAAAACCATTAATTTGGTAAGTTGAACCCTCGGCTATAATGAGGGCCAGTGGAGGGGACGACCCCACCACTGTCCTCAAGAAAGACGAGGGTAGACATTGCTAAAAACCATTAATTTGGTAAGTTGAACCCTCGGCTATAATGAAGGCCAGTGGAGGGGACAACCCACCAATGTCCTCAAGAAAGACGAGGCTAGATATTGTTAAAAACCATTAATTTGGTAAGTTGAACCCTCGGCTATAATGAGGGCCAGTGGAGGGGACAAACCCACCACTGTCCTCCTGAAAGACGAGGGTAGACATTGTTAAAAACCATTAATTTGGTAAGTTGAACCCTCGGCTATAATGAGGGCCAGTGTAGGGGACGACCCCAGCACTGTCCTCAAGAAAGACGAGGGTAGACTTTGTTAAAAACCATTAATTTGGTAAGTTGAACCCTCGACTATAATAAGGGCCAGTGGAGGGGACGACCCCACCACTGTCCTCAAGAAAGACGAGGGTAGACCTTGTTAAAAACCATTAATTTGGTAAGTTGAACCCTCGGCTATAATGAGGGCCAGTGGAGGGGACGACCCCACCACTGTCCTCAAGAAAGACGAGGGTAGACCTTGTTAAAAACCATTAATTTGGTAAGTTGAACCCTCGGCTATAATGAGGGTCAGTGGAGGGGACGACCCCACCACCGTCCTCAAGAAAGACGAGGGTAGACTTTGTTAAAATCATGTTTGGTAATTTCATCCCTCGGCTATAATGAGGGCCAGTGGAGGGGACGACCCCACCACTGTCCTCAAAAAAGACATGGGAAAGGTTAATGGCTAACAAAAAACAGTAAATCATGCAAGAAGCTGATATAGAAGACAGTAAAGGAGACGATATGATATTAATGAAAGTGAGATACAAGATATCCAAGTGTTTTACAAAAAAGAGTACAAAAATAATAGGTACATTATGAGGGTGTGGGCTACAGACAGCCACCCTAAGAGACAATGTCAGAGGGCAGAGCCTCAACATCTACAGGAGTGGTCTCCTCAATAACCAGAACTGGATGATCTTCAGAAGTGCCGACCCCCTCAACTTGAACTTGGGATTCCACTTGGTTGAGAGCCTCGGCAATTAGGGGATCGTCCAGTTGAACATCCTCCAGTGAAGGACGAACCGAGGAGACGACATCACCAAATCTGAGGATGACCCACCGACAGGCCGTCCTGATTCCCCTCTCCAAATATTCAAGGCCGAAGCGTTGAAACTCGTCAGAAATTTTATAAGCCTCAACAGCATCATCCTCGACTTTCCTAAAAGCCACTTCAAGATCAGTCTTGTGCTTGGCCTCCACGTTGATTAGGGCCTCGTCCTTCTCTTTGATCAGCAAGTCCTTGGCCTTAAGTTCCTCGTCGTGCTGCCTCGTCAGTTCATCTAAGACCCTAGCATGCTCTGTCCTAGAACTCTCGAGTTCGGCCCTAGCAGTCTCAAGCTTCGTCTGCAGGTCGGCCTCATGCTGAATTGCCCTTTCGGCCTCATGGAACTTCACCTGATTTTCAGCCATCCACTTTGTGGCCGAGGTGAAGTCACAGACGGACTACATAGAAAAATAAACAGATGTCAAGAGGGGCCGAGGGAACAGTTAGTGAAAGAATGAAATTTAAGATGTGGGTCAGAATCAATACCTGTGCAAGGGAGTGCAGACCATAGTCGTACACTTTGGCAGGGGGCATTTTGGACAGGAACTCATAATCAGCTGTTGAAGGTGCAGAGAACATTGAGGCCTTGGCTTCCCTCAAATTTGCAATGAGCGACGAGGGCTCGTCCCTCAGATGCGCCAGGTTTTGAGACCAGAAGGCCCCTATACTGGACGAAGAGGTCGTCCCCTCAGAGGCTCTGACCCTGGCCCTCGTCCGAGAATCTGGCCCAGGGTCAATAGGGGCTTCAGGATCCTTTCTTTTATCACTATCGGTGGTCGGCTCCACCACCATCGGCCCAGAGACCCTTGTCTTCCTCGGAGCCTGCTGAGGCTCCTTCCTTTTCTTCTTGGCCAATGCAGATAATAAGCTGGGAGCAGTCATTTCCCAAAGATAGTCTGACGTACCTGCAGGACAACCTGATAAGAGGACGACACGTTAGAAAAATGCAGATCTAAAGAGAAAACACTTCAAAAATAAGTGAAGAATGAAAATTTTCAGTATAACTCACATAGTTCTGTCAGAGGGTCAACCCTCAGACCAGCTTCTTTGAGGAACCGAGGGGTCATCAGGTCTTCGAATTTTGCAAGTTCACCCTCTCTCCCTCATCCTCTCAGGTAATCAACAATGTCCTTCTCCTCCAGACTAAGTCCAGGGTCTGATCTGGCCTTCATGGAGGGGTTAGACCATTTCCCGGGGACCCTCGGACCATCGGCGACAGGATCCCACTCCCCAGAGATAAAGAAAAACCTCTTTTTCCAATCATGGTTGGAAGTTTGTGCCACATGGAGGAGTTTCTTCTCAGACCTCCTTGCCCCCAGGTGATAATATCCAGGCTGTTTGGACGAGGATGTGATGTTGTAGCAGCCCAAAAATAGGTCAGCCGAGGGCTCGTCGGTGAAAGCATTATTCCATAAGGAAATACAGCCCAGGATCATCCTCCAAGAGTTGTGGGGAAGTTGAGAGGGAGCAACACCAAGGGAAGATATGATATCTATGATGGCAGTATGCAAAGGGAATCTGACTCCAACTTTGAATATCTGTTCATAAAATGCAACCTCTCCCTCGCCATAATCAAAAACCCTCTCATCCTCAGAGGGAACCCTCATAGTCACGCTGGGGGGCACTCCATAGGCATGCCTCCATATTAGGAGGCCGCGATCCCTAACAGAGGAGATAAAGGACGAGGCATGGGAGGTATCAACTTCGTCATCTGTATCATCGTCCTCGTCCTCAGTCCCCTCCCCCTCGGCCTCATCATCTGCCGGAAGGCCCTGGGGGAAAGCCACTTGGAAGGCATGGGGAGAAAGGGTTGTTACAGGAACAGCCTCGGAGGGGACCGTTCCGTCGGCCTCTCGGCCTGGGCTTAGATCGGGTGTCTCCCTCCTATCAGAGGTTCCAGCACCAGTTGGCGAGGATGCTCTCTCGTCCATCTCACTTGGTTTGGGAGTCTCGACTGGACGAGCGGACGACCCACAAGACTCAGACGGTTCAAAGGGTTTTATTGTGGCAAAAGGAATGGGAAAGATGGGTCGTACCCAGTTAGGGTCGGCCCCTCATCTCCTCTCTTCCTCATCCTCTATTCATCTTATCTCTGCAAAGAGCTTCTCTCTCAAAGATGGGAATTCAGATACTAAGCTATAAAGCCTCCTAAGCATTAAAGGGAAGACTCTACACTTGGAGATATTACACCAAACTTAGCTAACTTAGCTACAAACAAGTGGGAAATTGACCAGGTTGGACTTTTGGATCAAAACAAAGGAACTCAATGGTTTTGGTCAAGAACATCCAAGAACCAGTTACCGGAGAAGACACCGGAAAAAGCTATGGGATAACCCAAAGAAAATGCAGCCCCACAACCCTAAAAAGCAAATAGAAATGAAGGCAAAAGAGAGCGTTGGGTGAAAGAGATTACCTGATAAAGAGAGCAAGAACGTTGCTAGGCTTGAAGGATTGAAGGCTGCAGAAAATGGCGATGAAAACTGGTAAAATTCTAGAGAGAGAAGGCTTGGGCGCGAAGAAGAAGAAGAAGGAGAGAGAGTTTGAAAATCTCTTAAATACCTTAGTAATGAGTGGGCCCATTGACCAAGGCAGGATATAGCCCACGAGGAAGGCATCATTAGGGAACAAAGCCCCAAGAAAAGTGTGCAGCCGCCATGCCTTGGAAACTGGAACAGCAATGAGTGTCTGCCCAGGTGTCACTCACCTAACTGATCATACATGCATCTCATTTAAAACACTATCCCTCAGCCATCTCAACAGCACCTATGGCTTAAGGCTGGGGGGTGATTGATATACCCGTTTATATCCTCGGCCTGGCTGAGGATTACCTCCAAACGGATGACCCCTCAGGGGCCGACCCTTCATCAGGCTCAAGACGACCCCTCAGAGGAGCCGACCCTTCATCATGTTCCAAATGACCCTACAAGGGGCCGACCCCTCCAACGGGCTCCATACGACCCCTTAGAGGGGCCGACCCTTCGCCAGACTCCAGCCGACCCTACGAGGGGCCGACCCTTCACCACTCTCCAGACGACCCTACGAGGGGCCGACAGTACAAGGCCAGAATTGGACCAGACTCACTACCGGAGGGAACTTTGACCTCGGCCTCGCCCATAGGTCGAGGGTGACATCATCGCAGCGCGTGGTTTGGGAGACGCGTGGAACAGTGCGGGTGAGGCTGACATGGCACAGGGGAGACAGTTATAACAAAATCACACCCTCACGTGAGGGAATATTATGTCATCATTTGGCATCTACAGGTGTCCATAGGGGACTGGCTAGATCATGATTCACATGCACCATGCATACTTGGGGGGTACACTACACCCCCCAAGACCTATATATACTTGTCATCTACAACCCTACAGGGGATCGATCCATTAACTGTAGCCCTAGCTAAAACTCTGCTTGTACACACAGGAGAGAGAGAGAGAGAGAGGGTTATGTGCATTGTATCCAAGGCCATTAGTGCCCATACTTAGTGGATCACACACTCACAGTGGATGTAGGACAAATTGGCTGAACCACTATACATCATTGTCTTAGTTCCTCTTATACTCATTCCCTTCTACATACTTATACACTCATACATCTCTATGGCTGCCATAGCTGCTACTGTTTGAGCTCATTATGACTTATCCGGGGGTGCTAAATCTCAGCTTCATCAGGAACTAATTGTGCCACCATGGACACCAAAATTCTTTCCTATGAAGGACCTAATAGAGCATATGTGCATGTGTGGCCATATCCGATCCTCATGTAGGGTGGGCGGCGTGAGGGAGGATCCTAGGTCTCGCGCATCCCTCTCAGGAGCGCTTCGGCCGACGTCCGTGTATTTTACTCAAAACAGAGAAAAGAAAAGGATCCATCCCGAAGGACAGCATCCAAAGACATACTAATTCATATGAAATCAAAATGATTTGAAAAGGGTTCAGAGCCTAAGTTACGAAATGGGAAGGTGTTAGGCACCCATTCCTCCCTTACGGTCTCTCATGGATTTTTTCTATTTTCCTTTATTTTCCCCATGATATGTGTGCATGTGTATATATAATGGAGATACGAATTATTGACCTGTACCATGGAAAAGGTAAAGCGGGTCATCCGTAGGAATGTATAAAAATATTAGAAAATAGGATTTCCGGGATTACCCTTACGTTGATCGTTATGATGGAACGATAACGCATATGGGATAATACGCTACTAAGAATAAATATATAGAATATAAAGGAATGGAGTTTAGAGAAAAAGTAAAAATTGGACTCGAGTCTCGAATTTTACCCCGAGACGCCTAAGTAGCCTATAGAGGCATCAAAGTTCACATAGTTCGCATGTAAAACGAGGGGTGGGGTTTATCCCATAAATACAAATGGGTACTTCTCTTATTTTTGTGTGTGTGTGTGTGTGTGCATATAAAAAGTGTTTTAATTGTGAGAGAAGTGTAAGAAAAGTGTGAGAATTCCCATTTGGAATTTTAAACTCTTTTTTTCCTATTTTTTGTTTTTTTTTTAATATGAAAATAACAGATGTGCAATAATACAAAATAAAAAAGTATATTAAGATATGTGAGATAAGGGAATAAAAGTATTAAGTAATGAAACAAATTAATGCAAATTTATGAGAATTTAAGGAGAGAATTGAGAAAATTGGACCTTCTTGGAGATCTTGAGCTTAATCTTGATTATTGGAGAGCAACCCTTGCACTTGGATGATGATGGAGAGTGGTTAATTCACCAAGTTTAATGAAAAAGATGTTGAAAAGTGAAGGTTGGAAAGGGATTTGGATGTGGAAATCACGTTGACTTCGAGAGAAGTTTTCTAGATTGGCTGAGAGTGATATGTTTCTGATCTGGTCCCCTACTGCAATGAGGACAAGGCATCCTTTTTATAAGCCCAGGGCATTGTCGATCAACATAGACCTATTCCTTCCAATCGGCAGGTGCGTTTAGGCACACTGCCGATAGGCAGGGTCTGGGACCTACTGTTTGGCAGTGTCTTTCAGGCCTTTTTGGAAAATCGTCCACAGAGAGAAAACCATTGATCTGAATTATGTAGGGGGTGGACCATTGGAAAGATAATTCATAGAACTTCGAAAGTCCTTTGGATCGCTCCCGGGTTCGGGAGTTGACTTTGGGTCAAATGTGTCTCAGAAGCATTCATTGGTCCATTGGACGGGGAAATGTCGAACGCAAATCGATCGTTCGTCCGCATGGTAAATCCGAATCGTGCACGGAGCAGACTGTTAGAAATTTTAGGATATGTACTTTGACATTTCAAAGAGTTTGATCTGGTTCGGGGAGTTGACTTTGGTCAATCGGGCCCAGGAAGCATTCGGTGACCTCTCGGAGTAAAATGGATCATTCGTCCGTACTGTAAGTCAAAATCGCGCACGGAGCAGATCGTTGGAAAGGGGTTTTAGTGCATTTTTAAGATTCATTCAGTCTCGATCGAGATGAAGAGTTAACTTAGGTCAAATGGAGCCTGGGAGCGTTCGGTGGCCTCTAGATCAGGTTTTGGGGAAAATGGGGCATTCGTTCGCATGGTAAGTTGGAATCACGCATGGGATGGACCTTTGGACAGGGGTTTCAGGGCCCTTCAAAGATTCATTCAATCTTGGTCGAGCTAAAGGATTTGATTTTTCGTCAAACGGAGCCTAGGAGTGCCTGATGGCTTCTAGGTCAGTACTCGAGGTATGACCTAGGTCTGTAGTGATGAAGGGAGATGCTAAGGACCTAAGGAGAGTTTAAGGGGTAACATAATGGGTTGTCTATATATCCCCTTGAGGGGTGATTTTGGAACAAATGATAGCCATCGAATAGACACCGCATGATGATTTTGAGGGAGGATGACCAATTTAGGTGGGTCGAGGTCGATTCTGAGGACCTAAGAAAATGAGGATGACCAATTCAGGGGGTTGAGGTGAATTATGAGGAACTAAGGGATAGTTTGGAGGAAAGGTTTAGGCCAATTCTTGAGGAGGTGCTAGGGATGATCGATTCTACGGGTCGAAGCCACTTTTAAGGGCTTGAAGATGAGGGTGACGGATTCTGTGGGTCGAAGCCAATTTTGAGGGCTTTAAGATGAGGGTGACCGATTCTGAGGGTCGAAGCAATTCTACAGGCTTAAGTAGAGATGACCAATTCTGTGGGCTTGAGTTGAGATGGTCAATTCTGCGAGTCGAAGCCAATTCTACGGGCTTAACTGGATGGTGACCGATTTTGTGGGTCAAAGCCAACTATGCGGTCTTAAATATGAGATGACCAATTCTGCGGGTCAAATCCAATTCTGTGGGATTAAGGGTGAGATGACCAATTTTGCGAGCCGAAGATAATTTTGCAGGCTTAAGTAAAGATGACTAATTCTGCGGGTTGAAGCCAATTTTGCGAGCTTAAGTGGAGATGACCAATTCAGTGGGTCAAAGCCAATTTTGCGGGCTTAAGTGGAGATGAAAAATTTTATAGGTCGAAGCCAATTCTGTGGGCTTAAGTGGAGATGACCAATTCAGCGGGTCGAAGCCAATTCTGTGGGCTTAAGTGTAGATGACCAATTCTGCGGGCTTTAGTGGAGATGACCAATTCTGCGGGCTTAAGTAGAGATGTTATTGGGTAATTTCATCAGGGAGATTTATCTTGTGGTTTTGTTTTGGGCTGGAGAGCCTATTGTTGGGGAAATCTTTCGCATCCTCTGAAGGAATAGCCAAAATTCCACTGGGGAGGTGATTAGGTGGCCCGGGGTTTGGTTGTATTACTTGGGGAAAATTGAGACCTTTGGGGTATAGAGGGTGATCTTTAGAGATCCTCCGAGGACGTCGTTGGGAGGAGTTTTATTTGGTTTTTGGGAGTTCTACTGGGGATTTTTAGGTGACTTTTTAACCTTGAGGGACAGCCATTCAGGATAAAAGGGCGACCAAGGTGAACGCGCAAATGAGGCGCTTACTGACGCATGAGTTTGGTCATTCTTAGTATCTCGGGGAGCGGGTGGTTCGACAGATTGCTGAGGAGGAGGTGGTGTTGCCACCTGCGCAGCCTCATATGTCTATGAGGTGTGAGAGGATGCTGTCGGAAGATGCAAGGATCGCGGTAATGATCGGCGATTCCTACCAGTTTTACACTGATACGGCTACACCGTATGACTATATGGACTTTATGACGAGCTGGTTGATGGAGCCCAGTATATATAATACCTTGCCTTTCCCTCTTGCGGGTTCGAGTCGGTCGGTGGGGTCCTCCCACAGCAGTGGTAGCCCATCGACGTCTGCTGTGGTGGCAATTTCATAGGATCCCTTCGTGCGATTGCATACCCCTTTATATAATATTCGGCGAGCTGATGGAGGGATGGTCCCTATGTTGCACCGTACTCACGCGATGGTACCTGAGGAGCTGGGTTTGACAAAGGAGGTTCTTCGTCTTGTGGTATACCTTTCTGTTCTTTTCCTCTTTTTTGTTTTGATCCCTCTTTGATACTCATTTTGCCTTTTACTTACAGCAAGTCCGAATGTCGACCAATTGGTTGAGGGACATCAGGGACTGGATATATTCGGCGACTGCCCACATTCGAGATGCGGTCCCGGTTCCTTCTTTCTTAATTCCTTCTGCTTCGTCCGGGGAGGACTCTGGCTCGGGTAGTGGTGGTGCGTTGTCTCACCGTAGGGGAAAGAGAGCGCGTCGCAGGGTTGGAAGCTCTTAGAGAGAGGGGTGAAGGGTAGGATAGAGAGAATGTGGGTTTGGGCCGAGTCCCGTTGTTTTTTCTTTTCTTTTATTTCCTACAAAATTAGATGTAACGCGGAAGAATATATATATACAATGCAAGTTTTTTTTTTATTATCTTTGGTTAATGGTGAATGCATGCACATGCGCTTTTACTTTGCTAAAACTGTAAAATGAGATATTTTTGGGAGGAAGGTTTTAAAAATGAGAAACTATAAAGGGGTGGAAGAGGATTTTTTAAATTATGTTGAGAATATCTATTTATTTTTATTGAGCTTCTGATTTTGACAAAAAAGGAAAAAGGAAAATTTCTAAAAATAGGGGGTTGCCGATCGGCAAGACCCTTGTCTTGCCTATCGGAAGTCAAGTCCAGTCCCATCAATTCAAAGCTTTTATTAGTGCCCTCTTCTTCCTTTTGTACTTTGTGGTGTAGGATTCCCTTCGATTTCTATAGGGTTCATGTCTTTTGTGAGGGTTTTCTAGTATAAAAATGGGTAAGGGGGAGTGTTTTCATCACACCTTCACATTATTACTTGCTTACTATTTCTTAGTCTTGCAAGATGGCTCTGTAGCATTGAGTTTTCCAACTACCTTGAAGCCTTGGAATCAATGTTCTCTTATAAGTCAACTATGATACTTTTAGTATGCGTCGGGTTTCTTTGCGGTGCAACCGGCTATTGAGTGGAACATGTTGATGGCAGCAGTACAATTCTCATACCCTGAAGATCATGTATTCCACTTTGGATTGGATGAAGTTTGTCCTGCCTACAAGGAATTTTTTGCCATGCTAGTGATTAATCCCTGTGTTACCAAAGCTTTTCCTAAGTTTTCCCGCTATCCTAAGGATTTGTTGGCCGGGATTCTTCGTATTTCACCTTTGGCAGCCAGACTATTTGTTACTGGAGGAATGATCTCCCTTTTGGCAGTGTTACGGTCCGTGCATTTACAGGAGTCTGGCGATGCTGGATATGCCAGAACTGTTGTTCTAGGCTTAGTATCAAAATTGTTACTGGTGACTGGGGAACTGCTAGTGGACCCACAACTTATAGCCATTACTTCTTAGATGTTATATCATCGCAATCCTGCAGCAGTGGTACTGGCGGAGACCTTGAATGGCCAAGATGCCTGGCGAGAAGGTCATTCTGACTTCTTGAGGCTTAGACCCATGATGCTTTTCATATGGTTTTTTGAGCGACTTCACCTAGTGACCTCTCCAGAATACCCTTTATCGGCCGTACCCAATGTTGGCTTGGATATTTAGAGCTGAGAGAACTGGTTTATGGAGTACAGGGCTCTAAATATATGCTGTTCAGTGCCTTGGTGGGGACAGTTGTTGTCTATTGTGGAGTTGGGAGAATACCCGCATGTCCAATTGGTTGGTCTCTGGCAGACCTATTTCCATTTCTCTTGGCAGCTTCTGTGTCAATTTGTCTGGGAGCAGGTTGTGCCACCTCGGACATTAGACTTCTTTCTGGTAGAAGATTTGACTGAGCGTCTGCACACGAGGCTTGCTCTATGTGGGAGCATCGGCATCCGTCGACCCATCATTCTCAGTCTGTTCGGAGAGTTTAGCATATCCCTGGGGATTACATGAAGAGGTTGTGGAAGAGAGTAGTCAACAAGATGTTGGCAGTGGAGACTGGACAAAGGTGGCTTATTCTGTCTGATACCATGGAGGGAGGTGTGGTAGTTTTTCTGAAGTTGGTTCGAGCTTATCGATCTATGGATCGTTTACGACACTCTGTTCAAGCAGGGGAAGCCTGGGGCCCCAGGATGCAGATGATGATGACGGAGCGGTCTCTTTTGGTAGTTGTGGTTAGGACTCTTATAGAGTTTATTTTGTAATGGGGAGTAAATGTGGGGATTTTATTTTGGCTTTTTTAGGAAAGTAAGGGGGAAGGGAGTTATCCGTTCCTTTTCTCGTGTAATTGCACCGCAATTTCTTATTAGTGAAATAAACAAGTTTTTGATCATCAAGTTGTGCCTTTTGATGAGTTTTATATTGTTTGAATTATCTATGTTGATCGCTAAGACATACATAATCCTTTTGTTCAAGTATATGTTAGAATGGACTATCGTTCTCGGAGATAAGAAAATAATAGTATTTTGTGAAAAAAAAGGAACGCGCTTATGTAAGGTGTATGAGCTTCCTACATACCTCTCGGGTTTTTGAAAAGTTTTAATTTGTTTGAAAATGGTTTATTGCAGAGGATCAGGCCCACATAATTCTGGGTAGATGGAAATGAAGAGATTTTTTTAGAATAGAAGGGTAATGAGAAAATTCGTAGCGCGCCGAGATTTCGGACTAGGTGTAGAACTTCTTGAGACGGTCTAAGTTCACTAGACGAGCCATCTCTTCCCCATCTAAGTGAGTGAGCATGGTGGCACCGTCGGACAAAATCTTCTTGACAATGTAGGGGCCGCTCCAATTGGGCTTGAATTTCCCTTTGGGGTCCCAGATGGGTTCTATCATCTCTTTGAGGGATAGGTCCCCTTCTCGAACACCGTAGTCCTTGACTCTGTTGTTGAATGAACGCACTATTCGGCGATGGTAACCTTGTATGTGGTATAGTGCTTTTAATCTCCTTTCGTCTAGGAGGGTCATCTCGTCAAGAGGACTTTGGGTCAAGTCTTCTTCGCTGACCTTGCTCTCAAGCATGATGCGCAATGAGGGTATTTCTAGCTCCATGGGTAGGACTGCTTCCATACCATAGACTAGAGAGTAAGGGGTAGCCCTAGTAGAGGTTCAAATTGAGGTTCGGTATCCCCAGAGGGCGTATGGGATCCAATCGTCCCAATACCGATAGCTTTCGGTCATCTAACTGATGATGGCTTTGAGGTTCATATTGGCGACTTCAACTGCACCGTTGGTTTGAGATCGGTAGGGAGAAGATTTATGTCTTTGAATCCCATATTTTTTTACCACCTCTATGACTTCTGCCTCGAAATGAAAGTCGTTATCTAACACCATCTCGTGCGGGACCCCATATCAAAAGATGATGTTTTTCTGTATGAATTTGGCCACTTTCTTGGCATTTAGCACTTCGTATGACTCAGCTTCGACCCATTCGGTGAAGTAGTTAATGGCAACTAGGATGAACTCATGCCCGTTGGAAGCCTTTGGTGTAACCTTCCCTATGATGTCTATGCCCCAGGTGGAGAACGGTCAGGTAAAGGTCATGTTATATAATTCGCGTGGAGGTAGATGCTGAAGGTTGGAGAATTATTGGCATTTTAGGCATCTCCGAACATAGGCGGTGCAATCCTAGGTCATGGTGGTCCATAGTAACCCTGTCGGATGGTTTTCTTGGCATGAATGTGACCGTTCATATGGGGTCCGCATTCCCCACTGTGGATCTTCTGCATTATCTTTTCAATATCATCCCCTGCGATATAGTGCAGATGAGTTCCATCGAAGTTCCTTTTGAGTAGTGCTTTGTAAAAGATGATGTACTGGGCAGCCAGTCTTCAAAGGGTTGCTCGATCTTTCTTGTTGGAACCCTTAGGATACCTACCATTCTTGAGGAGGTGCCAAATATCATAGTACCAACAATTGGCTATCTCGAGATCTTCTGTGGTGATGTTCTCAATGTGGTAGTAGTGGGTTGGTTTGTCTTGCTTTTGAATAAGGAAGGGTGTCATTATTATTCCTTCGGAAATGTCGACTATGGTGGCTAAGGTAGAAAGGGCATCGACTAGGTTATTGTTTGCTCGAGGTAGGTAATGGAAAGTGATGTCTTGTAATTGGGAGGTGAGTTCTTCTAAGTGGGTATGGAAGGGTTGGAGTTTCTCGTCCTTAACTCTCCATTTTCTGAGAACTTGACCGATGATGAGGGCAGAATTCCTGTAGACATTTAGGCATTGAATACCCTTCTCGAGAGAAACCTTGAGGCCTATTGTGCATGCCTCGTACTCAGTCATGTTGTAGGTTCAAGGGAAATCCAATTTGATGGAGATGGGAGTGTGGGAGTCATATAGGGTGATTAGAAGTATCCCAATGCCATATCCCTTTTTGTTGGCAGCGCCATCAAAGAACATTTGCCATCGGAGATTGTCCCGAGTAGTGTGTAGGATGTTTTCATCTGGGAATTCGGAGATCCAAATATCTGCCTCATCCATGGGGTAATCAGTGAGGTAGTCAGAGATGGCTCTTCCTTTCATGGATTTCTGTGTGAAGTACATGATATCGAACTCGGCTAGGAGCATTAACCATCGGGCCATTCAGCTGGACAAGGCGGGTTTCTCAAGTAGGTATTTTATGGGGTCCATTCGGGATATAAGTTTGATGGGGAAGGCAAGCATGTAGTGCCGTAACTTTTGGGTGACCCAGACAAGCGCGACACATGCCTTTTCCAAAGCAGTGTACTTGACCTCGTATCCTACCAATTTGTGACTGGCATAATCGATGGATCTTTCTTTGCAGAAATATTCAAGGTATTTGTATAGTAAAGCCCCAGCTGTAGTGTCGGTTATGATTAGGTATAGGAGGAAAGGGATACCAAGCTGTGGTGGCTTGAGTATCGGGGGTTGGGTCAGATATTATTTGATTTGGCCAAAAGCTTCTTGTTAAGCCTCATTCCAAACCTTGGTTGAATCCTTTCGAAGGAGTTTGAAGATAGATTCACAGATGGAGGTTAACTGGCTGATGAACCGAATGATGTATTGTAATTTCCCAAGGAAACCTCAAATTTCTTTCTCTGTTTGGGGAGGTAGCATATCAAGTATGGATTTCATCTTAAAAGGATCTACTTCTATCCCTTTCTCAATAAACATGAATCCTAAGATTTTTCCCTTTGTAAAGCCGAAGACGCATTTCTGCGGATTGAGTCTCATCTGATACTGTCGCAGTTGTTCGAAGAACTTTCAGAGAGCGGGAACATGACCTTCCCTAGTCTTGGATTTGATAATCATATGATCCATATAGACCTCAACCTTTTTGTGAATCAGATCATGAAGGATGGTTGTGGCATCCCTCTGATAGGTAGTCCCAACGTTCTTGAGACCATATGTCATGACAGTGTAGCAAAAGTTTCCCCATGGAGTGATGAATGCGGTTTTTTCTTGATGATCTGGGTGCATTTTGATTTGGTTGTATCCGACAAATCCATCGATGAATGATTTAAGATCATGACTGGCTATGTTGTCCACGATCATGTCGATAATGGGTAGCGGGTAATCATCCTTTGGAGAGGCTTTGTTCAAGTCCCGATAGTCTACACACATCCCAACTTTTTCTCCTGATTTTGGCACGGGCATTATGTTGGCTAGCCATATGGGATATTCGATCACACAAATGAAACCTACGTTCAACTGTTTGACCACCTCTTCTTTGACCTTGAGTGATCATTTGGTGCAGAGATTTATCAACTTTTGTTTAAGGGGCTGTAATCTAGGAGAATGGGACCATGCAAAGATATCCACGAATTCCTTTAGCAATTCTTTGAGTTGTGCACGCTCATGCTCGTCGAGGGTAGCCCCTATCCTAATCTCACGTAGTTAGCTACTAGAATCGAGGTTAATAACAATAGTCTCTTCTTCATTAACTTGAACGCAGTTGTGTTGATTATTATTAACCTTATTTAGATCAGTTAAGAATTATTCATTTGCAAAATCATCATAATCAAAAGTTTAATTAGAATCTAAACAGTTAATGTAAGGCATAACAAGATACTCAAAATCTTCGTTTATTTCATTGATAGGAAAAATAGTATTAAGAACCTCATCAAAGGAGGTCTCGATTACATTTGAGCAAGTATAGACAACAGAAGAAGAAATAGGGTAAACATTGGGATTAGGGGAGATTTTATCTAGTAGAACTGGCACAGCATGCCAGTTGAGGAGAGGTGTATTAGCATCTTTAACGAGTTGGGACGGATCTAGTAATGTAGTGCTTGAGTGAACCATGCAGAGTTCCAGCCCTAGTGTCTGTAAGTTAAATGATCTTCGGAGTCACTTTCCTCAGTCTCTTCGATATCTTTGATGAGCGGTTGTACATGGTGTTGGGAACTTTCGACCCATTGGTAGTTATTTCGGAAGAAGATCTCCATTCCAGGCTTCATCTTCTTATATGTATAGTCATACCATAGTTCTGTAAAGTCACAAAAGGGGAAGTCTTCGCCCTCTTTGATGAATTGTCCATTCAAGGAGTCACCCGGGATAGTCTGGATGAAGTCTAGTTCTCTCTTTCGTCGAGACTGACAGATCATTCTGAGCTCTTATTCTGATGGTTGATACCCTAAACCACAAGGAGGGAAAGCTTTCTTCAGTTTAATTGGTTGGAATATCCCTTGATGTCTTTGTCCTAGCCCTAGTCTGGGCATGAAGTACATGTTTCTGAGTATCTGAATCACATTGACGTTGCCATGAGGGTCGTATTCTCGACAAACCCTTTCTTTGAAGTCGTCCCCTACCGGGGGTAAGAGTGGTTCAACTTAAAATCCTAATAGGAGCATATCATTTGACCCGTGCAATATCTCAAGAATTAGACTGCTGGTACTTGCACCCTCGGCATTATCGTCGTAGCCCAAAATGGTGATGACTCGTCCATCGGTGAAGAACTTCAATTTCTGATGGAGTGCGGAAGACACACACTTGATACTGTGGAGCCAAGGTCGTTCGAGTAATAGGTTGAAACAAGTTGGGATGTCAATAACTTGGAATTCGATGAAAGGGTGGGATAACCCATATTACAAGCTTTATGGATACCATCACCACCCGACGGGTATTATCGTAGGCACGTACAACACCGGAGGTTGGAGCGAGGCCGCAGGTCGCTTTCTTTTAGTCGTAAACATTTGAAGGTTCTCAGTGGGCAGACATTCAAGGTGGATCCATTATCGACAAGAGAGAGTGGAACAACCTTCCCCATAACTTCGATAGAGATATTGAGTGAATGAATGTGGTTTGTCCCAATCCTGGGGATTTCTTCTTCTGGTGTGGTAGTTGAGAATCATTTCTGTGCAGCTGAGAAGACATGATCAAAGCGTTTATGTGCAGCTGAGAAGACATGAAAATCACCCATAGAGTGATGTTAGCTTGAGTTTTCTTTATTTGATCGACGATCTTTCTCCCCTCGATGGTCATCTCTGGCCTAGGAAGGTCTTCCACGCCCTTCCCCTTGTCATTGGCTGGTAGTGAGTTTGGGATCTAGTAATGCCTCTATAAGGACACAAATTTCCAATTGAGTCCATGTATAGTGTTGGCTCAATTTCGGACAAAAACATTTATTCATAGGATAGTATGTTATTGTAATACTCTCAAGCCTATGAAGTGTTTATTGAAGACGTAGCGGCAAAGAGTATAAAGCTTCATCAAATGTGCCGGTTTGCGTGCCTCGTTTCTACGTCATCAACTATGGTTCCATGCTCCCAAGGTATGAATGCAATTATATTTATATAGGAGCTTGGAACAAAGTTTATTGGGTGTTAGATTTAATATAAACTGCGTTTTTATTTTCTAGAAAAATTTAATTAGAACTTTAAATTAAAGTATATAAAGTTTCTGGGCCAAAATCGAATTTTACAAAATTTCTGGAAGTCGTTCGAAATGTCGTTCGAACGAGTTTTTCGTTCGAACGAGGTTTCGTTCGAATGAGTTTGCAAACGAGTTCCCACCAAGGTATACTGGTATGTCGTTCGAAATGTCATTCGAACAAGATTGTTCGTTCTAACGAGGTTTCCAACGAGATTCTAACGAAGTCCATACTGGTGTGTCGTTAGAAGTCTCGTTCGAACGAGATTTCGTTCAAACGAAATGTCGTTCGAACGAGAGGCCAGGTCTGGAACAGTTTTTGGCAGTTTTTCACCCACTTCCCCACTTGGTTTTTAACCAACTTTTTTAGAATTTATCTTGTGCGGGAATCACTTTTGTTATTCAATCTTTTTCATATCATAAAAACTCTTAGAGAGTGTTTTGAGAGCAAAAACAAAAAGAGAAAAAGATCATGTTTTGAGTGCAAATTTTCAAAGAGAAATTCATATATCACTCTAGTGTTTACACCCATATATTGTTTATCCAAGTTCTCCTACATAATTATCAATTGCTTGGAGTTGGTTGGCACCGGTTTTCTCTACACCGAATTGAAGAGAAGTTTTGGGTTTGTCTTCTACCTCCCACAAAGAAAGAAGTAGGATTATGTTGTTTTATCCGGTTGAAGAAAGGCTTCGTTACGGGTGACGGTGACCATAGAAAGTCCCATCGGTGGATTCCGAGATCGCGGTGGAGCTCCGTGGTTGTCCGCTAGGAAGAGGTGTCTATAAGAAGAAGCATCAAGGCTTGAGAGGGTTCGAGTTGAGGAAGTAAGTCTTTTGTCTTGTATTTGTAAAATCCATATCTAGTGGACTTGTGGCTAGGGTCGTCCGAGGTTTTTTCCCGTCTTGGGTTTTTTCTCGTACACCGCGGCGTAGTGTGACATTGTTTATTTTATCTTGCATGATAATTTAGAACGCATGCTTAGGATAATTAAAGATAAAATTTGGTTTAATTATCACACTCAATTTAATTTGGACTTAAATTAAATATTGGGTAAAGTTGTTTAATTCAAGTCTCTTGCTAAAATTAGTTTGGCCTAACTTTGTTTAATTGAAAAATATGACTTAGGCAAATTCTAGGACTTGGATTAATTAATCGGTTTAAGTGAATATATTAGTTGATTAATTTTACTTCACTTAGTGTAATTTTAATTTGTTTAAGAAATTAAAATTTGTTGTTGTTAAAGTTGAACCATCACCTTTACGCTTTCGCATCTCATGTTTGTTTTTATATAAAAGGAAATTATTTTAAATTGGTTTTGTTTTAATTGAGAAAACACACAACCCGGGGATCCATCACTCCAACGCACTTTCAAATTGGTATCAGAGCCAAATACGATAAATTATTTCGTTAAAGATCCTTAAATAATTTTTGGCTAAAATGGATTTTTCCCCATTTTCAAAATTTCCTATTTTCGATGGTTCAAATTACGCGTGTTGAAAAGCGCGTATGAGATCGGCACTAAAATCTATCGACGAGAGAGTTTGGATGTCTGTTGTTAACGGGTGGTCCCCACCAACTTATTTAGTTGAAAATGAACGTGTTATCAAACCCGCCGATAGATGGACTGAAAATGAGTTTAAACTTGCTAATTTCAATTCCCGTGGTTTAAATGCCTTGTTTAGCGTTGTCACACCGGATGAATTCCGACGTATTATGATGCGTGATACCGCTAAAGAAGCTTGGGATATTTTACAATTAACTCATGAAGGAACTAGTGTCGTTAAACCTTCAAAACTCCAAAACCTCACCACTCAATTTAAAACTGTCAAAATGAATGAAAAAGAAACGTTTGATGAATTTTATGCTAGAATTTCTGATATTGTTAATTCATCTTTTAACTTAGGAGAGAAAATACCTGACGACCGTGTTGTAAAAAAAATTTTAAGGTCCCTACCCGATAGATTTATTCCAAAAGTGACCGTTTTAAATTCTTTACCCATTTTAGCCTCTACGAAATTAGAAGAGCTTGTAGGTGATTTACAAACCTATGAACTGGATATGTTTCCCTCTAAAACTGAAAAGAAAATTGAAAAGGGCGTTGCTTTAAAAGCCCGAAAAGAGGTCAAACAAGTAGTAGAGAGCGATAGTGATAGTGACTCGGAAGACATGGCTTTATTTGCTCGAAAATTTAGAAAATTTCTTAAAATTAACAAAGATAAGTTTAAAAATGATTTTAAGAAATTTGAATCTTCTAAGCATGACAAGAACGAGAAGATTTCTAAAGCGGAGAAGATTCCTAAAGCCTAAAACATTCCTAAACCTAGTAATGAAAATTTAGATAGGGACGAGTCTAATAAGTGTTTTGGTTGTGAAGGTTATGGCCATAGGGCTTATGAGTGCCCCACTAAACTAAGGAAAGATGGTAAATTATCCATTTCATATAATGCCACCCCTAGTGATAGTGATAAGGAAGAGAAGCCTGATTCCCCCACTAAGAAAAATTTTATGGCTTTTATGGCAAGTCATGTGAGTGATAGTGAGAACTCATCGATTGATGAAACCTTAACACATGACACTTCCAAGGTCAAAGTTTTTGATTCCCTTGTCTTTGATGATAGTGAGAGTGAAGAAGAAAGAGATAGTGAAAATGAAGAAGAGGTTGATGTGAGTGAACTTCAAAATGCTTATCAAGAACTATATAATGAATCTATTAAATTGAAAAGAGATAATTTGAAGTTAGAAGCGAGTTTAAGAGAGAGTGTCAAGGTCGTTGATGATAGTGCTTTAATAGAAGACCTTAAGACACGTGAGAGAACTCTTCAAGAGAAGCTAGAATATGTAGAAGGCGAAAGAGATAGCCTTAGGGGTTTAATGGAATCCTTGAAAAAGGAGCTTCTTGATTTTGAAGAGCGAAATGTTTTACTAGAATCTAACATTTTAGGATTGGAAAATAAATTAAAAGATTCTAGTAATGTCAAATTTGATTTGGAGTGTCGTTCAGAAAAACTAGATAAAATGTTAGGAACGATCCAAATTAAAAATGACACTTGTGGTTTAGGCTTCAATTCTTGTAATGCATCTACTCATAAAGACAAAACCAATGTTTTAGGAGAATCTACTAGGAATGCATTTAAAGATCACTCCTTAGGTAAATCTGTTCGACATATTTTTACTTGTACGCATTGTGGTCGAAAAGGTCATCTTAGGAAATTTTGTTTTGATCTTAAACGAATTCCTAGAAAATCCCATAGTAAAGTAACCACGATAGTTAAAGCTCCTACACCCCAAGATAGTCATTCTTCATTAATTTGGGTTAGGAAATTTGTAAGGACAAAAATTTCCAATTGAGTCCATATATAGTTTTGGCTCAATTCTGGACAAAAACATTTATTCATAGGATAATATTTAAATTGTAATATTCTCAAGCCTATGAAGTGTTTGTTGAAGACGTAGCGGCAAAGAGTATAAAGCTTCATCAAAATGCCGGTTTGTGTGCCTCGTTTCTACGTCATCAATCATAGTTCCATGCTCCCAAGGTATGAATGCAATTATATATATATAGGAGCTCGGAACAAAGGTTATTGGGTGTTAAGTTTTATAAAAACTGCGTTTTATTTTAAGAAAGAAATTATATAAAACTTTAAATTAAGTTCATAAAGTTTTCTGGGTCAAAATCGAATTTTTCAATCTTTCTGGTCGTTCGTTAGATATGTCGTTCGAGAGAGTTTTTTCGTTCGAACCAGATGTCGTTCGAACGAACCTGCCAACGAGTTCCCACTAAGGCATACTGGTCTGTCGTTAGAAATGTCGTTCGAACGATATTCTCGTTCTAACGAGATTTCCAATGAGCTTCTAACGAGTCCATACTGGAGCCTCGTTAGAAGTCTCGTTCGAACGAGACTTCGTTCGAACGAAATGTCGTTCGAACGAGCTGTCAGGCGGGAACAGTTTTTGGCAGTTCTTGGCAGTTTTTCACCCACTTCCCCACTTGGTTTTTAACCAAGTTTTTCAGACTTTAATATGTGCGGGAATCACTTTTGATAATCTCTCTTTTTCATACCATACAAACTCTTAGAGAGTGTTTTGAGAGAAAAACTAAAAGGAGAAAAAGATCATGTTTTGAGTGAGATTTTCAAAGAGGAATTTACTTATCACTCTAGTTTTACACCCATACTTTTTATCCAAGTTCATCTATATACATATCATTTACTTGGAGTTTGGCACCGGTTTATCTCTCCCGTTTCAAGAGAAGTTTTGGTTTGCTTCTACATCCATCAAAGAAGAAGACGTTTTGTTGTGATTCTACCCACTTGGAGAAAGGTTCCTTGCTCGGGTGACGGTGACCATAGAAAGCCCCATCGATGGATTCTGAGACCGCGGTGGTGTTCCGAGGTTGTCCGCTAGGAAGAGATGTCTACGAGAAGAAGCGTCGAGGCTTGAGAGGGATCGAGTCAGTCGTTGTAAGTCTATCTGTCTTGTAATTGTAATTTCGTATCTAGTGGACTTGTGGCTAGGGTCGTCCGAGGTTGTTTCCCGTCTTGGGTTTTTCCTCGTACATCGCGGCGTAGTGTGATATTGTTTATTTTATCTTGCATCATAATGTAGAACGTATGCTTAGAATAATTCAAGATAAAATTAGGTTTAATTTATCACACTCAATTTAATTTGGACTTATATTAAATGTTGGGTAATGTTTAATTAATTCAAGTCATTTGCTAAAATTTGGTTTCGCCTAATTTGCTAATTTTGATAAATATGATTTAGGCAAATTCTAGGACTTGGATTAACTTATTTTAATTTGTATTGAAGAAATTAAAATTTGGCTTTGTTTATTTGTGAACCATCATTCAACGCTTCCGCATCATTTATTGAATTTATATACAAAAGGAAATTAATTGAGAAAATCACCATCCGGGAGTTCCAGCTTTCACAAATTGGTATTAGAGCCAAAACGATAAATTATTTCGTTAACGATCTTTTAAATAATTTTTGGCTAAAATGGATTTTTCCCCATTTTAAAATTTTCCTATTTTCGATGGTTCAAACTACGCGTATTGGAAAGCGCGAATGAGATCGGCACTAAAATCTATCGACGAGAGAGTTTGGATGTCTGTTGTTACCGGGTACTCCCCACCAACTTACTTAGTTGAAAATGAACGTGTTATCAAACCCGCCGATAGATGGACTGAAAATGAGTTTAAACTTGCTAACTTTAATTCCCGAGGTTTAAATGCCTTATTTAGCGCTGTCGCACCGGATGAATTCCGACGTATTATGACGTGTGAAACCGCTAAAGAAGCTTGGGATATTTTACAATTAACTCATGAAGGAACTAGTGTCGTTAAAGCTTCAAAACTCCAAAACCTCACCACTCAATTTGAAACTATCAAAATGGATGAAAAAGAAACTTTTGATAAATTTTATGCTAGACTTTCTGATATTGTTAATTCATCCTTTAACTTGGGAGAGAAAATACCTGACGACCGTGTTGTAAAGAAAATTTTGAGGTCCCTACCCGATAGATTTATTCCAAAGGTGACCGTTTTAAATTCTTTACCCACTTTAGCCTCTACGAAATTAGAAGAGCTTGTAGGTGATTTACAAACCTATGAACTAGATATGTTTCCCTCTAAAACTGAAAAGAAAATTGAAAAGGGTGTTGCTTTAAAAGCCCGAAAAGAGGTCAAACAAGTAGTAGAGAGCGATAGTGAAAGCGACTCGGAAGACATGGCTTTGTTTGCTCGTAAATTTAGAAAATTTCTTAAATTTAACAAAGATAAATTTAAAAATGATTTTAAGAAATTTGATACTTCTAAACATGATAAAAGCGAGAAGATTTCTAAAGCCGAGAAGATCCCTAAACCTAGCAATGACAATTTAGATAGGGACGAGTCTGATAAGTGTTTTGGTTGTGAAGGTTATGGCCATAGGGCTTATGAGTGCCCCACTAAACTAAGGAAAGATGGTAAGCGACCCATTTCATATAATGCAACCCTTAGTGATAGTGATAAGGAAGAAAAGCCCGATTCCCCCACTAAGAAAAATTTTGTGGCTTTTATGGCTAGTCATGTGAGTGATTGTGACAACTCATCGATTGATGAAACGATAAAATATGCCACTTCTAAGTTCATTGTACATGATTTTTTTGTTTTTGATGATAGTGAGAGTGAAGAAGAAAGTGAGAGTGAAAATGAAGAAGAGGTTAATGTGAGTGAACTTCAAAATGATTTTCAAGAACTGTATACTGAATCTATTAAATTGAAAAGAGCTAATTTGAAGTTAGAAGCAAGTTTAAGAGAGAGTGTCAAGGTCGTTGATGAAAATGCTTTAATAGAAGACCTTAGGACACATGAGAGGACTCTTCAAGAGAAGCTTGAATATGTAGAAGGCGAGAGAGATAGTCTTAGGGGTTTAATGGAATCCTTGAAAAAGGAGCTTCTTGCTTTTGAAGAGCGAAATGCTTTATTAGAGTCTAACATTTTAGAATTACAAGATAAATTAAAAGACTCTAGTAATGTCAAATTTGATTTGGAGTGTCGTTCGGAAAAACTAGATAAAATGTTAGGAACGGTCCAAATTAAAAATGACACTTGTGATTTAGGCTTCAATACTTGTAATGAATTTACTCATAATTCCAAAACCACTGTTTTAGGAGAATCTACTAGGAATGATTTTAATGATCACTCCTTAGGTCAATCTTTTCGACATGCTCTTACTTGTACACATTGTGGTCGAAAAGGTCATCTTAGGAAATTTTGTTTTGATCTTAAACGAATTTCTAGAAAATCCCATTGTAATGTAACCACGGTAGTGAAAGTTCCTACACCTCAAGATAGTCATTCTCCATTAATTTGGGTTAGGAAATCCGACTTGGTTGCCTTGCAAAATAGGGTTGTTGATTCTCATTTACTTTCACATGCTTCCTCCCTTGCTAAATCTAAAGGATGAATGTGTTAGTGTTTGCATACTTTAGCGTTTGTACTTTATGCTATATTCACTTGCTAAATGTATGCTTGTTTAGTCATTTTCTAGTCATTGCATTATTTCATATCACATACTAGATATTCTGACTTGTTTATCTTTTTGTATTATATTTTTCTTGAATTGACTGCATAATATAAAAAGATTTTTGTTTATCATTTGTGTTTTAGTTATTTCATTTAAGCTTAATGAAAAATACAAATGATTTTTGTTTGTCCTTTTGAGTAAATATCTATTTTTGATTAAAAATGTTAAAAACTCAAAAAGATTTTTTTTGTGTATTTTAGTTTGACACACTTTAAGTGGCATAGATTTGTGTTTGAATCCCATCTTTTACGCTCCCACGTGGCTAGAACTTTTGGTTTAGATTTTCCATCCTTAAAATGTTCTTTACCATGCTTTATGTGGAGTAGTTGGATTTTGTATTGATTAAATGGATTCTATTTTTATATGCCTCTTTTCACACATGCACGAGCTCTTTTGAAATCTTAATGTCACATGTTATATTTGAGCTCTTTGAGGTGTTCTCCTACCAATCTAGTCATCTACATATCTATGACCTAGGAGGACTAGTGCATGTCAAAATCCGTTGCATGTGAGATTTGTGTGAAAATGAAAACATGATAAATAAATATGCACGGGGAAGGGCTCCGAAAGGACTAAGTGATCCTTTGCGATAGTAAGCCACCGTTTATTGGATCTAAAAGAAATATGTGATCCAATGGCCTAAAAACAGAATATTTGGCATTAAAAAGAAAAACAATTTCCAAGGCCTATGTTTGTTTGATATATTCATTCAAAAGTAAAAGAATATATATGCTTATTGAGGGAGAATTGGATGGTATATCAACGGTTTGCACAATGTCCGTTTATCCTAGTTGTCTTTAATGTCATGACTCTATTTGGTTTGTAGAATCATCATCATGCTAGGCTTGTATGCATTGTGTATGTTTGTTCATTGAGTTCAATCTTTATATTGTCACATGAGGTTATATTTAAATGTGAAAAAGTTTGCAATCAAATGAGAACTCCGTGAATGTTTCTTAAGTGTTTGGGTCTAAATTTAATTGTTGCTAGTTCACACCCCTACACTTCCGTTTCCATATGACACATTTTTGCCATACGAGTGTGCAAACTTACTGTATTTTGTGTCATGTGTGTGTTTATATCTATATATATATATGCAAGTGCTTCATTGATATATTTCTAGTTTATATATATATGATATTTGTTTTGTCTTTGCCTATGCTTTCATGTCTTAACACTTTAAGCTTCAACATGCTTTTATGTTTATTCGTTCTTTATCCTTTGCCTATTCCTGAACAAAAAGGGGGAGAATGATGATAGGGGGAGAAATGGATAATAATCCTATTATTATCGTATCTTAGTTTGGGGGAGATTTATCTTAGGGGGAGACGTCTTTCTAAATAGGTCATATGTTTGATAAAGGGGAGAATTAATTTAGGGGGAGTAATTAATTAATTGCATTTAATACTTTGATATTCCCTATGCATTTGATGAGTTTGCTTAAGTGTGCAGGAATTCTTCTAAAGCGGCATCTGTCAATGGCAAAGCGTTTGATCCTTGGGTTGAGTCAAGTTTGGGTGGGTTATGTTTTGAGTCTAGTGAGCTTGACGGCCCTTTAGGATTTTTGTTCGGTTTTTGTCCCGGAATAGCCAAAGGGGGAGATTTGTAAGGACACAAATTTCCAATTGAGTCCATATATAGTTTTGGCTCAATTCCGGACAAAAACATTTATTCATAGAATAATATTTAAATTGTAATATTCTCATGCCTATGAAGTGTTTGTTGAAGACGTAGCGGCAAAGAGTATAAGGCTTCATCAAAATGCCGGTTTGTGTGCCTCGTTTCTATGTCATCAATCATAGTTCCATGCTCCCAAGGTATGAATGCAATTATATATATATAGGAGCTTGGAACAAAGGTTATTGGGTGTTAAGTTTTATAAAAACTGCGTTTTGTTTTAAGAAAGAAATTATATAAAACTTTAAATTAAGTTCATAAAGTTTTCTGGGCCAAAATCGAATTTTTCAATCTTTCTGGTCGTCCGTTAGATATGTCGTTCGAACGAGTTTTTTCGTTCGAACCAAATGTCGTTCGAACGAACCTGCCAACGACTTCCCACTAAGGCATACTTGTCTGTCGTTAGAAATGTCGTTTGAACGATATTCTCGTTCTAACGAGATTTCCAACGAGCTTCTAACGAGTCCATACTGGAGCCTCGTTAGAAGTCTCGTTCGAATGAGACTTCGTTCGAACGAAATCTCGTCCGAACGAGCTGTCAGGCGGGAACAGTTTTTGGCAGTTTTTCACCCACTTCCCCACTTGGTTTTTAACCAACTTTTTCAGACTTTAATATGTACGGGAATCACTTTTGATAATCTATCTTTTTCATATCATACAAACTCTTAGAGAGTGTTTTGAGAGCAAAACTAAAAGGAGGAAAAGATCATGTTTTGAGTGAGATTTTCAAAGAGGAATTTACTTATCACTCTAGTTTTACACCCATACTGTTTATCCAAGTTCATCTATATACATATCATTTACTTGGAGTTTGGCACCGGTTTATCTCTTCCGTTTCAAGAGAAGTTTTGGTTTGCTTCTACATCCATCAAAGAAGAAGACGTTTTGTTGTGATTCTACCCACTTGGAGAAAGGCTCCTTGCTCGGGTGACGGTGACCATCGAAAGCCCCATCGGTGGATTCTGAGACCGCGGTGGTGTTACGAGGTTGTCCACTAGGAAGAGGTGTCTACGAGAAGAAGCGTCGAGGCTTGAGAGGGATCGAGTCAGTCGTTGTAAGTCTATCTGTCTTGTAATTGTAATTCCGTATCTAGTGGACTTGTGGCTAGGGCCGTCCGAGGTTGTTTCCCGTCTTGGGTTTTTCCTCGTACATCGCGGCGTAGTGTGATATTGTTTATTTTATCTTGCATCATAACGTAGAACGTATGCTTAGAATAATTCAAGATAAAATTCGGTTTAATTTATCACACTCAATTTAATTTGGACTTATATTAAATGTTGGGTAATGTTTAATTAATTCAAGTCATTTGCTAAAATTTGATTTCGCCTAATTTGCTAATTTTGATAAATATGATTTAGGCAAATTCTCGGACTTGGATTAACTTATTTTAATTTGTATTGAAGAAATTAAAATTTGGCTTTGTTTATTTGTGAACCATCATTCAACGCTTCCGCATCATTTATTGAATTTATATACAAAAGGAAATTAATTGAGAAAATCACCATCCGGGAGTTCCAGCTTTCACAAAATCGGACTTGGTTGCCTTGTAAAATAGGATTTTTGATTCTCATTTACTTTCACATGCTTCCTCCCTTGATAAATCTAAAGGATGAATGTGTTAGTGTTTGCATACTTTAGCGTTTGTACTTCATGCTATATTCACATGCTAAATGTATGCTTGTTTAGTCATTTTCTAGTCATTGCCTTATTTCATATGACATGCTAGAATTTATGACTTGTTTATCTTTTTGTATTATATTTTGTGTTTGAATTAATTGAAAAATATAAAAAGATTTTTGTTTATCATTTGTGTTTTATTTATTTCATTTAAGCTTAATGAAAAATACAAATGATTTTTGTTTATTATTTTGACTGTATATCTTTATTTTTTATTAAAAATGTTGAAAACTCAAAAAGATTTTATTTTGTGTGTATTTTTGTTTGACACACTTTATGTGGCATATATTTGTGTTTGAATCCCATCTTTTACGCTCCCACGTGGCTAGAACTTTTGGTTTAGGTTTTCAATCCTTAAAATGTTCTTTACCATGTTTCATATGGAGCAGTTGGATTTTGAATTGTTTAAATGGATTCTATTGTTATATGCCTCTATTCACACATGCACGAGCTCTTTTGAAATTGTAACTTCATATGTATATTTGAGCTATGTGAGATGTTCTCCTACCAATCTTGTCATTTACATATTTGTGACTTAGGAGGACTAGTGCATGTCAAAATCCGTTGCATGTGAGATTTGTGTGAAAAATGAAAACATGATAAATAAAATGTGCATGGGGAAGGGCTCAGAAAGGACTAAGTGATCCTTTGCGATAGTAAGCCACCCTTTTTGAAATGGACCTAAAAGAAATACGTGGTCCAAAGGCCTCAAAAAAAAATATGGCATTAAAAAGAAAATAATTGCCAAGGCCTATATTTGATTGATATATTCATTCAAAATTAATATAAATGCATATTGAGGGAGATTGGATGGTATATCAACGGTTTGCACAATGTCTGTTTATCCTAGTTGCGTATTTCATGTCATGACTCTATTGGTTTGTAGAATCATCAATATGCTAGGCTTGTATGCATTGTGTATGTTTGTTCATTGAGTTCAATTTATATTGTCACATGAGATTATATTTAAATGTGATGAAGTTTGCAATCAAATGAGAACTCCCTGAACGTTTATTAAGTGTTTGGGTCTAAATTTAATCGTTACTAGTTCACAACCCTACACTTCCATTTCCATATGACACATTTTTGCCATACGAGTGTGAAAGACTCCTATTATATGTTGTGTGTGTCATTTGTGTGTTTATATCTATACATATGTGCGTGTGCATTATTAATATATCTCTAGTACGTATATATATGATATTTTGTTTTGCCTTTGCCTTGCTTTTGTTACCCATATGTTTTCATATCTTATCACTTTAAGCTTCAACATGCTTTTATGTTTTGATTCTTTAACCTTTGTCTATTCCTGAACAAAAAGGGGGAGAATGATGATAGGGGGAGTAATGGTTTCTAATCCTATTATTATCGTGTCTTAGTTTGGGGGAGATTTATCTTAGGGGGAGACGTCTTTCTAAGTAGGTCATGTGTTTGATAAAGGGGAGAATTAATTTAGGGGGAGTAATTAATTAAAGTTGCATTTAATACTTTGATATTCCCTATGCATTTGATGAGTTTGCTTAAGTGTGCAGGAATTCTTCTAAAGCGGCATTGTTTAATGGCAAAGCGTTTGATCCTTGGGTTGAGTCAAGTTTGGGTGGGTTATGTTTTGAGAGTAGTGAGCTTGACGCCCCTTTAGGATTTTTGTTTGGTTTTTGTCCCGGAATAGCCAAAGGGGGAGATTTGTAAGGATACAAATTTCCAATTGAGTCCATGTATATTGTTGGCTCAATTCCGGACAAAAACATTTATTCATAGGATAGTATGTTATTGTAATACTCTCAAGCCTATGAAGTGTTTGTTGGAGACATAGCGGCAAAGCGTATAAAGCTTCATCAAATGTGCCGGTTTGCGTGCCTCGTTTCTACGTCATCAACTATGGTTCCATGCTCCCAACGTATGAATGCAATTATATTTATATAGGAGCTTGGAACAAAGTTTATTGGGTGTTAGATTTAATATAAACTGCGTTTTTATTTTCTAGAAAAATTTAATTTGAACTTTAAATTAAAGTATATAAAGTTTCTGGTCCAAAATCGAATTTTACAAAATTTCTGGAAGTCGTTCGAAATGTCGTTCGAACGAGTTTTTCGGTCGAACCAGGTTTCGTTCGAACGAGTTTGCCAACGAGTTCCCACCAAGGTATACTGGTCTGTCGTTCGAAATGTCGTTCGAACAAGATTATTCGTTCTAACGAGGTTTTCAACGAGATTCTAATGAAGTCCATACTGGTGTGTCGTTAGAAGTCTCGTTCGAATGAGATTTCGTTCGAACGAGATTTCGTTCGAACGAAATGTCATTCGAACGAGAGGCCAGGCGGGAACAGTTTTTGGCAGTTTTTCACCCACTTCCCCACTTGGTTTTTAACCAACTTTTTTTGACTTTATCTTGTGCGGAAATCACTTTTGTTAATCAATCTTTTTCATATCATAAAAACTCTTAGAGAGTGTTTTGAGAGCAAAAACAAAAAGAGAAAAAGATCATGTTTTGAGTGCAAATTTTCAAAGAGAAATTCATATATCCCTCTAGTGTTTACACCCATATATTGTTTATCCAAGTTCTCCTACATAATTATCAATTGCTTGGAGTTTGTTGGCACCGGTTTTCTCTACACCAAATTGAAGAGAAGTTTTGGGTTTTGCTTCTACCTCTCACAAAGAAAGAAGAAGTGTTTATGTTGTTTTACCCGGTTGAAGAAAGGCTTTGTGTACGGGTGACGGTGACCATAGAAAGTCCTTTCATTTTTATATAAAAGGAAATTATTTTAAATTGGTTTTGTTTTAATTGAGAAAACACACAACCCGGGGATCCATCACTCCAACGCACTTTCAGCCTGCCTGATCTGGTCATGTGATTTACTGAAGAAGGGAATAACATGAATCCCATTTCCTTGTCAACCTCGAGTTATTCCCCCACCTTATTTATTTCTCCGAGGAGTTCTTCAAATGATATCATGCCATACATGTCGGCTATCGGGCCAATTTTCTCTAAAGCTTACTCTTCAATCAAATCTTCGCATTCTTCCCCCCATCCGACGACAATAATTCTATCTTTCCATGTAAAGTCGATACATTACATAAGTTCAACGTCTTCTTCATACAGGTCTTCCCAATCGGTGGGGATGTGTAAGGATGAAGGGACCAGGCGCACTTATAGCTTTGAAGCATCGAATAACTCGGTGATACTGCAAATGTTATTGGGTTGTCTGAACAATTTTGCCATAATCTGGACAACATCATCCAGGCTAACTTCATCGGTCGGTACTACCCAACGGTCTGATTCTAGGGCCCACTTATGTTCTTCCAAAAATAGCGTACTGAACCTTTGGCAATCAATGATCATCTGTGAGGGCAATTTCAGTCCAAACTCTAGGAGTTGGTTTAAGAATTCTGATAATTCCATACTTCCATTTTCAAAACGGGTACCGATGGTGATGCATGCTCTAGCAAGGAGTGATAGTGCCTGATAAGCGAGGCTAGTGGGGTGTAGGAGGAAATATGGAAAAATTTGGAGAGGTTTAAGAGAGTATATGGGTGTGATTTGAGTTGAGGGATAAAATTATGGGTTCTCTTCTATGAAGATGGCATTGGCATGATTTGGGAGTGGGTTGTGAGTAGTGTTTGACTTAGGATTGGCTGGTGGGGTAATGGTATCCCGGTTAATTAGACCTTGGATTATGTTTCGAAGGTGAAAGAATTGGTCAGTGGTATGGCCAGCTGTTTGGTGAAAGTCGTAATGGGCATGTGCCTTGAAGTTTCTTGGGAGTGGATTTGGTAATGGACGAGGATCCAAGGGTTTGATAAGGTTTCGGCTTAGCAGGGCATGATAAATTTTGGATAGGGGAGCATGGAGATCGGTGTATTCCTTTCAGACTGGGACATGGAGGATTTCTGGTGCCCATGATGTGGTTGGTTGAGAGATGTTATTGATGGTTGAGATGGTTGCACTGGCAGGCTTACCATATTTCCCGAGGGTGAACTGTCCGGACACCTTCTTTCGTTCGACATCTGTCTTAGCAAGACCTTCATCAATTTCTAGTTCTGCTTTTCTTAGAGCTCGAAAGTGGGGATAGTATTGTCCTCCCATCGGTTGCTCGGATATGGGGTAAGAAGTTCTTCTTTACTATGTTGACTTGTTCTTCCTCAGAAGGACGATTGGTCATGGTTGCTGCTTTTTCCCTCCACCGGGCTATGAAGTTACTGGCTGATTCCCCAGAGTTCTATTTGAGCAACTCTAAATCACGGCGGGTGACCTCAAGCACTTCTTTATACTTATACTGTGACATGAATTCCCGGGCTATATCCTCCCATCTACGGATTCTAGACTCTTTGAGAGATAAAATCCATCATAGGGCGCTATCCTTCAGAGTTCGCTAAAACAATTGGACCATCACTTCTTCATAATTCCCTAGTAGAGTCATGGAACGGTGATAACTACGGAGATGAACAATCGGGGGTCCACTTCTTTATAATTTCTTGATATTTGGCATCTTGAACTTCTCGGGTAACCTCTCTTTAGGATAAGGAGACATGTGGGTGTAGTCCATGTAATTCCCCGAGATTCTGACTTGGTCAAACTTCTTAGTGAGCATCTTAAGGTCCTCTTTGACTTTGTTCAGCTCTTATTCCTTTGGATCAATGATCGTAGGCAAGTTGGCCCCATACAGGGAAAGGTTTAGTATCGAAAGCTGGGCAAGCGGTGGCCCATTAACAGGAGGGGCACATGGAGCGTGCTGATATTCTTCGGGAACCCAGATAGGCTCGAGTGGATCCATAGCATGAGGAAATAGGGCCTCGGGATTTTGAGGAACATGAACCTGGTTTCGTTGCATTTCTCGAACCTCAGTTTGGAGGTTATCAACGGGGAACGGACGGAAAGCAGATGGATACCGGATTCGAAATAAGTAACAAGGGAACGGACGGAACTCCGGGGTAACTTGACTGAAGTCCTAAGCTAGTAAGGAGCCAGGCTAAGGGTTTGTGACCAAGCATAAATTCTTCTGAATTTAGCCCCTTAAGTTAGTGATTTTGATATCCCAAATAAGGTAATTGAATCATTTTTATTCCATATCATTGCCACTGATTGTTTTTAACAATTTCCCCGAGGTTCGTGTATTTCTGATGGATTTTACAGGAATTTAGTGCAAGAAAAGAGAGAAAGAAACCGGAAGAAAGGAAATGATGAAAGGAAGAAAAGTCAAAGACCAAAAGCGTAAATTTCTATCCAGAGTTCGTATTCGACACCTAAAGGGAAGTTGAATTGCTTGATTTCATAAGAGCATCGAAAGAAACGACACGCAAATCGGAGCTCGAGATCAAAAGTTATGGCCAGTCAAAGAAGAAAAGGAAAAAGTCAACATGGAAGAAATCGGACCGATCCAGTGTATATCCGAACCGATCCGAAATGACTCAAGTCCAGAAGACCCCGGATGGATGACAAACCGATGCCAACCGAACCGATCCGGATGGAACAGGACCGATCCGGGTCCGGACCGGTCCGGCGGTGCGAATTGCTGGCATTAATTATGCAGATTTTGAGGTGATTAGCTGGTGAAAACTTGTGCAACAAGCGATTCTAGCTGTCAAATTCGTGCTACTTGGTGCTATAAAAGACCAAACCCTACCTCATTTCAAGAGGAGTCGAATTCTAGAGAGAGAGGCAGATTTTAGGGAGTTGTTTTATCAAGTTGTAGGAGGCTAGTAGGTAGAGTTTCTTTGTAGTTAGTTTTTAGAGGATTCTTGTAACCAAGAACCCTAGTTTTTGAAGTTTGTCTACTATTCAAGATTCAAATTTCTATTAAAGATTCATCATTCATCCATTGCAAGTAATTTTAATTTATTATTTTTACTACTTTTCTAGTTAGTTTAATTAATTGTTGAGTTCTAGTTTTCCATTCCCAATTCAAGTCATGTTCTCAATTTTCTAGAGTTAGTTATGAATTCCTGCACTTTAATTTGTAAGTTTTATTTTGATTTCATCATGTTAAGCTAAGTTTGTAAGGGTTGGGATTCATGAACCCATCCCAATGTAAATTACTTATGTAGAAAATAGAATTTAAATTAAAAATTTGAAAGAGTCGTGCGAGACAATTTTACAACCATTGTAGATCTTTTAATCTCTCTTGCCCTAGGTACTTTCTGATGTTTAAGAATATGATGTGCGTAAAATTATTTATCACCTCTTTATATTTACCTTTGATTTTTTATGGTGCGGGCTCGATCCTCATATATGTAATGCTTAGGATCTATAAAGACTGGATTCATTCAAATTTATAATTTACAATTCTAGTATTCTATATGGTAAATTACTAGGGTTAAGGGGATTGTATTCCAACCTACTTTCTCATTCATCTTAATTAATTTAACTTCTTTATTTACTTATTTTTTCCCCTTTTCAACCATCATCATCTTTTTCACTTTTTCTTTAGAAGTAATAAATCAATTAAATTCTATCAACCATTCCCTGTGGATTCGATACCCAGACTCACCACTATATTCCGCAAGAGTGTAGTTAAAGTTTAGGTTTTTTTGTATTGAGGTTGGCAGCCGATAACAACGACTAGCGTATTACACGGACGCTCAATTTTTCCACTCGATCACTTTGCGATCGATCTGAGAAGGCGGAAAAATGGGATTTATTTTTTAGAGAAAGAATGAAAATATTTTTTTGACATTTTTTTTCTTTTTGAGATTGGAAGACAAAATATTTTTGGCTTTTTGACAAAGAGAGGAGAATTTTGTTTTTGGATTTTTGATAAAGATAGGAGAAATGTTTTTGGATTTTTTTTCGGGAGACGGACCTCAACATGATTATTATAATTATTATGTTCTCACTTGTATTAAATTCTCCTAAATGAAAAATGAAATACCGGATGGGACCCGAGCCTGGAAAAGTTGGGTTTATAATATATGCAAATATATGGATGGACTTGTGACTAGGCTCACGAACAGGCTCCCGTTTTAAAAATGCGCGAAAATTCATGCAGCAGGCCCACCCGAAATTTCGACAGATTTTTGGGTATAAACCGACCATTTAACATGTGTGTCCTAGGCTTGACACCTATATGCGAGTATGCAGTTGGTTGGGTGAATCGGAAAGGGTTCCCCTCTTTGGCGTGACTTCCACAATATACGTCTTGCTCTTGTGGGCAATCGGTACGTGTGGACAAGCCATTTGATATACCTGAGTGTACGTGAATTTCCTCATAATATACCTTGTGGGGACGGTACGCATGAGAGTGAATTCGATATACTCGACGTACGTGAATAAGTTCCATGAAATATACCTCCCGTCATGACTTCGGTCAAGCGGTACGATGCGGGGGAACCGTTCGATATACGTCAAAAGTACTTGGCCAATGGAAGGTGAGAGTCATATCGCTTAGGCTAACTAAGCCCTACCAAACCAGCGCCCATCACGAGGTGACCCTCCAATTACTAGGTAACATTTGGTCAATAACAATGCTCTTTGGTGAGGTCATGTGAATCATGCATGATTATCTTATTAGTATCTTATGATGAGAGTGTCTTTTTCGATTATGACAACAGGGATCAAAGTAAAAGTACCAATGGTGAACCAAGTATGGATGGTTGATGCGTGCAACATGTGGATATATGTGACCCTAGGTGCATGTGGTGTAAAGTGTACATGGAGAATTTTTTACAAGTGTTTAAATAGAAGAATAAGCATGGGGTACACATGAGCAATAAAGGGGGACATGAAAATAGGGGATATATAACAAAATAAAACACCCATGTAAATAGTGTCTAGCCCTCAAAATAAACATATAATCCCCAACAGAGTCTCCAATGTGGCCATCCTCGATCCTCCCGGCATGAAGGATGATACTAGGTCCCGTGTGTCCCACTCGGGAGCGCTTCGGCCGGCGTCATTTGGGTGAGGTGAAAAATGTAGAGAGATAGAGTCGCCAGTCTATTTTACTCAAAACAGACAAAAGAAAGGGAGCCATCCCGAAGGACATCATCCAAAGACATACTGATGCATACAAAACAAAAATTATTCGAAACGGGTTCGGAGGCTAAGTTACGAAATGAGAAGGTATTAGGCACCCATTCTACCTCTACGACCTATCTTGTGTTTTTATTATTTTCCTTTATTTTCCACGTGATATGTGTGCATGTGTATATATAGAGGAGATAGGAATTATCGATTTGTACCATGGAAAAGGTAAAGCGGGTCATCCTTAGGAAGGTATAAAAATATTAAAAAATAGGATTTACGCGATTACCCTTACGTTGATCGTTACGATGGAACGATAACGCATATGGGATAACACACTAATAAGAATAAATATATAGAATATAAAGGAATGGAGTTTAGAGAAAAATAGAAAAGAGGAGAAAAAGTAAAAATTGGACTCGAGTCTCGGATTTTACCCCGAGATGGCTACATAGACTATAGAGGAATCAAAGTCCACGTAGTTCGCATGTAAAACAAGGGGTGGGGTTTATCCAATAAATCCAACCGAGGAATTCTCTTATTTGTGTGTGTGTGTGTGTGTGTGTGTGTGTGTAGAAAAGTGTTTTAGTTTTGAGAGAAGTGTAAGAAAAGTGTGAGAATTCCCGTTTGGAATTTATAACCAAACCCTCTTTTTCTTATTTTTTGATTTTTTATTTATATGAAAATGAGATATGTGCAATAATACTAAATAAAAAAGTATATTAAGATATGTGAGATGTGGAAATAAAATTGCTAAGTAATGAAACAAATTAATGCAAATTTATGAGAATTTAAGGAGAGAATTGAGAAAAGTTGACCTTCTTGGAGATCTTGAGCTTGGTCTTGAATATTGGAGAGCATCCCTTGCACTTGGATGATGATGGAGAGTGGTTAATTCACTAAGTTTAATGAAAAAGATGATGAAAAGTGAAGGATGGAAAGGGATTTGGATGTGGAAATCACGCTCACATCGAGAGAGGTTTTCTGGATTGGCTGAGAGTGATATGTTTCTGATCTGGGCCCCTGCTGTAATGAGGACACGGCCTCCATTTTATAGGCCCAAGGCATTGCCGATCGGCATATCCCTGTTCCTTCCAATCGACTTGTGCGTTTAGGCACACTGCCGATAGGCAGGGTCTGGGACCTACCGTTTGGCAGTGTCTTTCAGGCCTTTTCGGAAAATCGATCGCAGAGCGCAAACCGTTGATCCAAATCATGCATGGGATGGACCGTTGGAAAGTTAATTCATAGAAATTTGAAAGTCCTTCGACCTCTCCTGAGTTTGGGAGTTGACTTTGGGTCAAATGTGGCTCAGAAACATTCATCGGTTCATTGAACGGGGAATCATCGGACGCAAACGGATCATTCGTCCACATGGTAAGTCTGAACCGTGCATGTAGCGGACTGTTAGAAAGGTTAGGAGATTTAATTTGACATTCCAAAGAGTTTGATCTGGTTCGAGGAGTTGAATTTGGTCAATCGGGTCCTGAAAGCATTTGGTGACCCCTCGGAGTAAAACGAATCTTTCGTCCGTACTGTAAGTTAGAATCACACACGGAGCAAAACGTTGGAAAGGGTTTTCAGTTCCCTTTGAAGATTCATTCAGTATCAATCAAGCTAAAGAGTTGACTTTGGTCAAATGGAGCCTGGGAGTGTCCGGTGGCCTCTAGATTAGGTTTTAGGGAAAATGGGTCGTTCGTCCGGATAGTAAGTCAGAATCACACATGGGATGGACTGTTGGAAAGGGGTTTCAGGTCCCTTAGAAGATTTGTTTAGTCTCGATCGAGATGAAGACTTTAACTTTTGGTCAAATGGAGACTGGGAGTGCCCGATGGCTTCTAGGTCAGTACTCGGGGTATGACCTAGGTCAGTAGAGATGAAGGGAGGTGCTAAGGTACTAAGGAGAGTTTAAGGGGTAACAGAATGGGGTGTCTACATCATGCAAATTGTATCTCTGTGGGAGAATCATCGTATGTCGACCCGCCCTTCCCAATCTTTGGGTAGAGTCGGGAATGTCTCCGAGGACTACATGAAGTGGTTATGGAAGAAGGTAGTGGCCAAGATGTTGGCTGTAGATACTAGGCAAAGGTGGCTTGCCGTATCTAACACCATGGAGGGAGGCGTTATGATTTTCCCAAAGCCAGTCTGGGATTATTTCTCTATCAAGCTTCTACGATACTCCATTCAAGTAGGGGATGTTTGGGGACCCCAGGATGCAGGTGATGATGGTGTTGGTTTCTCTGGAAGCTGTGAGTAGGAATTTGTCAGGATTTTATAATGGGTATGGTTTGTGGGAATAATTGGAGGGTGATTATCAGGAGTAGTGGGGATTGTTTTTATCTGGTTTTTTCTTTTTCTTTTTTTAGGAAGGTAGGTGTAGGCTGGCAAGGGCAGTCGTTTGACTCCCTATACCCATGTAATCGTACTGAAATTTTAGATAATGAAATAAGTACATTTTTTATCACCTAGTTGTGCCTCTTGATGACCTTTGCATTTTAAATTATCTATACCAATCTCTAGGGAATACATAATCATTTTGATTATGTATATATTAAAATGAACTGTCATTCTCGGGAATAAGAAAAGAATAACATTTTATGAAAAATAAGGGGGAAGTGCTCATGTAAACGGATGAACCGCCTACGTACCTCTGGGGGTTTTGAAATTTTTCTGAAATTCATTTTTTTGAATTCAAAAGGGTTTTTAGAGGATCCACATAGTTCTAATTAGGGGGAAACGAATAGTTTTTTTTAGGATAGAAGGGAGGGTGAGAAGAGTCGTAGCGCACCGAGATTTTAGACTAGGGGTAAAATTTCTTGAGCCAATCTAGGTTGATTTAACATGCTGTTACTTCTCCATCTAGGTCAGTGTAATACCCCGTGTTTCTGAATATTCCATTTAATTAGATTGGAGAATTAAATGAGAAAATATCGTCTTGATTTAAATTACGTAAGAGTAGTAACTTAAAGAGTTTTATTTAAAATTGTAATTATGGTAAATAGTTACTTAACGCGTGTAGACCGTGTTGGGGTGAGAACGAGAAATATTTGTAAGTGACTCAAATGATAATTTAGAGGTCACTAGTGAGTCCGGAAGGGTCAAATTAGTCAAAATAGTATACCCGGGGGTACTAGTTGAGTCCCGGGGCAATTTTGGACTAAACCGAGACCGTTCGGGGGCGTTTTGGTCTTTTAACATAAGAGGGTATGGAGACCTACGAAATTGAGAGTTTTATATCAGCCGTATGATAGATGAATTAGGGTTAGAACACCCATGATAACACCAATACCATTAGAGAGAGGAGAGGCACAACTTTCTAAAGCAAAAAGAAGATTTGGGAAGGATTCAAAGGGGTTTCTACCATCAACTTGTTGGGGAAGAAGGATTGAAGGATGAAGATCATCAATCGTCAACAAGAACCAAGAAATCATACCCTAATGATCATAAGGCAAGTTGTTTATTGCAAAAATTTATAAAGTTATAATACCCATGTGTAGGGTTTTTTAATAGTTTTGTTTAGATCAATATTTTGATTGGAGAAAGATGATATTTATGCATGTTGGGATAGGAATCGCATGTAGAATGATTTAAACTATGTAGAGGATTAATATTCAGATTAGACTTGATGATTTTAGGAATAAAAATCTGGATTTTGAATGATAATATGGGAAGAACACCATAACTAGGGTTTCAAGAAATTCTGGGTTTTAATTCATTATTTCTTTAAAGTAATTGGAGTTTTGATGTAATTGACACGTTAGAAACTGTCCTAGTATATGTGGAAATATGTTAGGATCATTGGGTAAAAGTTTTGTGGACAATAATGGAGTTTGGAAATTTGTTAATGGAGGAGAGGATCAACGAAGAAGACAGACTGCATCTGTCCCTGTTCGATCGATCGATCTTGAACTATCGATCGATCGACTATGTCGATCGATCGAACCCAGTCGTCGATCGATCGACGCAAGCTATTTTCCCGAAAATTTTATGTTTAATCCTTCGTTGAGTTCTGGAATGAATGGGTATTATAGGATTTACATTATACTTATATGGGAGTAAGAATAAGACCAGTAGGTATATTGTTGAGGTCCAATAAGGCCATTGGGTGTAGGGCTTGGATTACGGACCGAGGATAATAATCCTATTTAGTAGAGTATCGGGGACTTCGGAAATTGAGTTACGGGGCGAAGTAAATTCAATTTAAGTAATAGACCAGTAGGGTAAGAAATAACTACTGAAATTATATGTAAGGGGTAACTAGGATCCTTAGAGTTGTGTGAATACTCAAATAAATACGATTAATGAGATAAATCGTAAAGCGAATATTGTACGGTAAATATATGAGATTAAAATATTACGTACGTATATGATTAATAGGTCGGGCGTGTACCTACTTAATTATGTGATCTTTTAGGTATAGAGATTATACCTAAATTAATTATGTTAGGGTCGATGAGACATTCCTAACTAACATAAAGTTATTATAAGTTTGGGGTCGATGAGAAATACCGAACCAAACTTTGAACTGGTGTCGCGATGAGAGAGTCCCGAACCAGAATATGTGTATATATATATTTTTAAAATAATTGGGGTCGATGTATCATGCCGAACCAATTCTTACTTGGGGTCGATGAATCATTCCGAACCAAGAGTCCTTTATGTGTATAAAAGGGGCAAAATAGCAGTGAATAATATTTAGTATATATTGTGTGTGAAATATATATACCTGATGATATTCTACTTCCATGTATTAGTAGATTGATATATTATGTATTTAAAGATACATACTGAATTGGTAAGTTAAGTAGTAAAACTTAATTACGAAATGAACCTTTCGATAGAGAAAATCTATTTAGTAATTCAAGTAGCGAAACTTAATTACATAAGTGGGAAAGTCAACAATTGTGAAAATTGTAGAAATTTTAGTAGTGAAGCTAAATGAGAAGTCTTGAAAAATAACATAGATAAAATGTTACTTGAGAATTAATTAACATACGCGAGATGTTAGTAAAACGGTTGTACTGTATGGGCGGTACTGGAACTTGGGTACAGATAAGTTCAGTTTACTACTTTGGTTTTAGTTAGCTTGAGAAGTATGGCTAGACAAACTAAGTGTGGAACGTTAGGTGTGCACCAAAGATGAGGGGTGAGTTAACTCAAGAGAGTGTACGAGAACCTAACATGTGTAATCAATAACCGCATTTTATATTGTGATAAATGCTTGCTAAATATTTTCAAAATGTTTTGAGTACTAACTCTTGCTATAAAATATTTTCAAAACCTTTTAGGTGTCCAGCCACAGGGATGCCATGTATGATGATTCCATTCCAGATACTCGGAGCTGTAGCACAGTGGATGCTTACAGGATTTGACTAGACGATATCTCTAATTCAGATCTAGCACACGATATCGCACTCTTCTATGTATGGACTTGTGGTCCGGTATTAGTCTCAGATGTTAGTTTCAGACTAGTGGTTATTCTATTGTTGTTTGGGATTTTTAGCCGATGGTTTATTCGGTAATACTTTTGTTCTGTTGTACTTTTACTTTGATGTTTGAACTATAGTACATGATTATTTGTACTTTGTTCCGCATGGTCGATTTTTCTGTTTTAAGAAAGATAAAATTTAGCACCGGTCTAATTTTACTTAGGGGATTAGTAATTAAAAAGTTTTCGACAGTGATGCTAAGAATGAACCATTTGAGAAACCTGTTTTAATTTAATGAAGGCCTGATCACCCGATGTTTAATTTGGCGAGGTGTCACAGATGGTATCAGAGCATCAGGTTCTAGTGTCCATAGGATCTATACGGCTTACTATGTTTTCAGCGTATCGTTTAATTGATATAGAGCCCTATCTTAGGATGATTGTACTCCCCTACGTACATAGTTTACGTTCTCCTGCTATTTAATAGACGTAGTGTTATATATATACGAGTTTGATTGGGCACGGTACATCTAATATGGTGGTAGGTCCAGCATTGGCGTTAGCAGGACTACAGGAGGGAGGAGCTCGGCATGAAGCATGGGGTGTTAGAAGATGGCAATCATAGGAGAGATGACCGTGGTCGAGGTAACTCCTAGCGAGTAATGGAAGTAACTACTGCAAGGGTTGTTGAGGGATAGCAGGCATTTTCCAAGTGTCGCGACGACAAGAGGGATGCTAGTCTAGACCGCCCAATGCAGTGATAGTGGGAGTAGGTCTGAAGAAAATTTGATGAGAACGAGCCGTAAATGGGATAAAATGGCGACTCTGCATGTTAACCAATGGAAGTAGTATGTCCAGAGGTTTTGGCATTTGGGACGGAGTAGAAATACTCAGAAGTGAAAAATTTGAGTAAATTTTCAGGCAGCGTGGCGGGGATACCAGTCACTACATTCGGACCGAGGGTACGTATATATAAATAGAAGAACTTTACGTATAGTATTAGCCGCAAGTTCTCCAATGATGATTCAGAAGCGTAGTGAATGGGAATATATGAACCCCTCACGTGAAAGCCTGGTAGAGGCCAATCGTGAGAGAGAAATTTATCCTGTGAAGTGAACTTGTACCGATGAGATAGGTATAAGGGAATAGAGCCCTTCAGAAAATGGACTCTCAAGTTATAGCTCAGAATTTTTGGTAAAACTCTTCTTGAATGACTTATGTATATGAAGACAATATGGTACTTCCTACAAGGTTGAGGTTAATGCTCCCGGGTGGGGCGGAGCTAAGGGAGTTTAGAGATTTAGTCAAAGAGTAAGACTGAATGTAATGGTACTGGTGCAAGCCATAAGTGGAAACCCACTAGAGGATTTAATGATTAGATCCTAAGTCGGGATTGTTAAGTCCCATAGTACGTTCCTCTTGGTCAGCAGAACTAAGGGAACCAAGATGATAGTGTTCAGGATCGAGACTACCCAGTCCAAGAGGAGGGGTACCCAAACCGGTCAGCATGTCCTGGAGTCAGGAATTTTTGAAAAGATGTCTAGTGTGGATTTTAGGGCCACACGTTTTATTTTTGCTGGAAGTTATTTGAAGAAATAATAACTCCAATAAGTTTTGCATTCCGGAGAGGACAAGCGTGTTATGTCCGGGAACCATCTAAATCACCAGAGCGATGTATAAGGAAGTATATGAGTTTTAGCCTCGAGTGAGTGGGGTATATGACGACTCCTCACCTGAAAAACGGTCGAGTTGTCATTATTCATCAAAATGTGAGAAACTTCGGAGATTACGAACATCTCTTAGTAATTGATTTCGGTGTGTGGGAACCTAAATGATGTGAGTCAAGATATGTAGTATTACAGCTGAGCGGAGAGATCGAGCTCGCCGTTGTATTTAGTGCTTAAGACTTAGTGATAGCATAAGCGCGGTGCCACTTGACTCCGTTAGAAACATTGGAGTATGGTTGCACATATTGTCGAGGAATCGAATTTTAGTATCTTGACTATGTGGTGTTCCGACGATGCTCAGTAAGAATACATGGGGAGAAGTCCCTTATTTAAGTTCGGTTGCGAAAGGGAATACGACTGAATTTTTGCACGTCAGGAGAAGTGGCATTGTTAGATGCTAGGGCATCAGTGGAGCCGATAGTGTTGAAGAGAAACACTGAAAGGCTTACCTCACCACGAAGGGATAAGTGGGAATTTGTGGGCAAGGATTTGATCTTTGGCCTATAGGGTATTGAGAATACCCACAAGATTTTAGTCACGTCATGTAGACTAGGCAGGAGTTGAAGAAAAGCATGATATGGGTGCGACATTTGCAATGTTTTTGTAAATGTGCACGGAGAAAAGGGTGTATGGGCGCCCTAGTCAATTGGATTACTTAGACATCTGAGATAGAGGGATGCGAAATATTTTTGGTACGACGGTGGGGAAAATAGGAAACAAGTCGTATCGATGAAATGGGTTGAACGTCATGGGAGATTGACGATAATCCAAGATTATATGTGCTGAGAGATCCAACACACCCTATGGGATGAAAGTCGATGGGAAATCGTTCAAAGGTTATCTCTTGATATAGGAGACCTAATTGTGGTGAAGAAGTAGCGCAAGGTGCTACTTGACTGAGTGTTGTGAGTGACTTACGTGTTACTAAAATGTTTATCCTTATAAAGTAACTAACCCAAAAAGTGCGCTAATTGCGAAGAGTGCAAGGATTATAAAGTATAATAAACCCGAAAAGAAAGGGGAATAGAGTACCACTTCAGGAAAGATGACGTAAGTGGGAAGAGATGTTGAGGAGAGACGTAGTGAGATTGTCTCCAGATACACCTCTAGTTAATAGACAAGTTAGAATCGAAATGAACAACCGAAATGTGGTAGTGAATCCACATTTTCAATGATGGAGTGAGGAGACAGAATTATAAATTATTGATGGGTTGTGAACATCATAATTAAGCCAACATTTCGTTGGGGGTAGCGAAATGGGGTGACCGGGATGGATTAGTATGTAGTTGAAAAGGGAGAGTGCAAGGTGACTCTCTACATGATTTTGAATCAAGATGAAATCCTAAAATCCCATCCTGTGAGAGAAGGTCAGGAAGGAATAGAGATAAAGTTTTATTTTGAGTACATTATGCTACCTACGACTCAATGTTAGTGAGAAAGAATGATGATAAGACCTTATGATAGTGGAATTTTGGAGAAGCCCACTGATCAATTCATAGGTTGAATGTATGCCTATAAGAGCATATTTATAGGTAGAGTAAGCACATATATGGACTGTACATGAGGATTAGGTTCGTGGGTACCGATTACGAACAATACATGTACTTTGGGTGTGGTTCGAGGAGACATTTCGAACTTTTAGTCCTTAACGTGTGATATGAGGACATTCTATTGGAATGTGACATTTTAAAGTATATGAAATGTGAAATATATGACTCACAATTGTCTACTCATGTACGATGAGATATATATACACATATTGGTGCTCGAGATGTGATCCCGAGACAAGTAATTAATAACTATTGGTGATCGAGGTGGAATTCCGAGCCAATAACCCCAAAAGTGTTATAGAAGGGGGGTGATTATAAAATAAGTGTTGGTAGTATATGTTATGTGTAAGATATATATACCTATTGATTTTTACTACTTATGTGCGATAGTAAGTGTGCTTAATCTCTGTATTGGGGTCGATGATGTTCCGGACCAATACATGGGGGATCGATTTGGGGCCGATATTTTTTTGAACCAAATCAATGATAAATATTGGGATCGACGGAAGGTCTGAAACGACATGTGCATTACATTTACCTTGGGGTCGACGAATTCCCGGACCAATGTAAATGATAAGATTATTGGGGCCGATGATTTTTTTCCGGACCAATTTTTCCTTAAAGTATATATAGTGTGTGAAATATATACCTTATAATATTCTACTTATGAGTGATAGTAAACACTTAGATGTTATATAGAGATATACATCAAATGGGTAAATTAAGTAGAGAGAAACTTAATTTCAAGAATTAACGTTGGATTGGGAAAATCTATGGAGAAATTAAGTTGTGGGACTTAATTATGATATGTGCGGCATGGGTAACGTGCGATATGAAATTATGAGGAAATGGTCATGTGCTTGGGATGAACGTTAGGATATTATGATTTGGTATTGGGTATTAGAGGTTGCAATTAAATTTAAGGCCCTTAGCCTTAATACCAGCCTTATCCTAATTTCGAAGACGAAATTCCTTTGCAAGGGGGGATGTATGTAATACCCCGTGTTTCTGAATATTCCATTTAATTATATTGGAGAATTAAATGAGAAAATATCGTCTTGATTTAAATTACGTAAGAGTAGTAACTTAAAGAGTTTTATTTAAAATTGTAATTATGGTAAATAGTTACTTAACGCGTGTAGACTGTGTTGGGGTGAGAACGGTTAATATTTTTAAGTGACTCAAATGATAATTTAGAGGTCACCAATGAGTCCGGAAGGGTCAAATTAGTCAAAATAGTATACCCGGGGGTACTAGTTGAGTCCCGGGGCAATTTTGGACTAAACCGAGACCGTTCGGGGGCGTTTTGGTCTTTTAACATAAGAGGGTATGGAGACCTACGAAATTGAGAGTTTTATATCAGCGGTATGATAGATGAATTAGGGTTAGAAAACCCATGACAACACCAATACCATTAGAGAGAGGAGAGGCACAACTTTCTAAAGCAAAAAGAAGATTTGGGAAGGATTCAAAGGGGTTTCTACCATCAACTTGTTGGGGAAGAAGGATGAAGATCATCAATCATCAACAAGAACCACGAAATCAGACCCTACTGATCATAAGGCAAGTTGTTTATTGCAAAAATTTATAAAGTTATAATACCCATGTGTAGGGTTTTTGAATAGTTTTGTTTAAATCAATATTTTGATTGGAGAAAGATGATATTTATGCATGTTGGGATAGGAATCGCATGTAGAATGATTTAAACTATGTAGAGGATTAATATTCAGATTAGACTTGATGATTTTCGGAATAAAACTCTGGATTTTGAATGATAATATGGGAAGAACACCATAACTAGGGTTTCAAGAAATTCTGGGTTTTAATTCATTATTTCTTTAAAGTAATTGGAGTTTTGATGTAATTGACACGTTAGAAACTGTCCTAGTATATGTGGAAATATGTTAGGATCATTGGGTAAAAGTTTGGTGGACAATAATGGAGTTTGGAAATTTGTTAATGGAGGAGAGGATCAACGAAGAAGACAGACTGCGTCTGTCCCTGTTCGATCGATCGATCGATCTCGAACTATCGATCGATCGACTATGTCGATCGATCGAACCCAGCCGTCGATCGATCGGCCCCAGCCGTCGATCGATCGACGCAAGATGTTTTCCCGAAAATTTTATGTTTAATCCTTCGTTGAGCTCGGGAATGAATGGGTATTCTAGGATTTACATTATACTTATATGGGAGTAAGAATAAGACCAGTAGGTATATTGTTGAGGTCCAATAAGGCCATTGGGTGTAGGGCTTGGATTACGGACCGAGGAGAATAATCCGATTTAGTAGAGTATCGGGGACTTCAGAAATTGAGTTACGGGGCGAAGTAAATTCAATTTAAGTAATAGACCAGTAGGGTAAGCAATAACTACTGAAATTATATGTAAGGGGTAACTAGGATCCTTAGAGTTGTGTGAATACTCAAATAAATACGATTAATGAGATAAATCGTAAAGCGAATATTGTACGGTAAATATATGAGATTAAAATATTACGTACGTATATGATTAATAGGTCGGGCGTGTACCTACTGAATTATGTGATCTTTTAGGTAGAGAGATTATACCTAAATTAATTATGTTAGGGTCGATGAGACATTCCTAACTAACATAAAGTTATTATAAGTTTGGGTCGATGAGAAATACCGAACCAAACTTTGAACTGGTGTCGCGATGAGAGAGTCCCGAACCAGAATATGTGTATATATATATTTTTAAAATAATTGGGGTCTATGTATCATGCCGAACCAATTCTTACTTGGGGTCGATGAATCATTCCGAACCAAGAGTCCTTTATGTGTATAAAAGGGGAAAAATAGTAGTGAATAATATTTAGTATATATTGTGTGTGAAATATATATACCTGATGATATTCTACTTCCATGTATTAGTAGATTGATATATTATGTATTTAAAGATACATACTGAATTGGTAAGTTAAGTAGTAAAACTAAATTACGAAATGAACCTTTAGATAGAGAAAATCTATTTAGTAATTCAAGTAGCGAAACTTAATTACATAAGTGGGAAAGTCAACAATTGTGAAAATTGTAGTAATTTTAGTAGTGAAGCTAAATGAGAAGTCTTGAAAAATAACATAGATAAAATGTTACTTGAGAATTAATTAACATACGCGAGATGTTAGTAAAACGGTTGTACTGTATGGGCGGTACTGGAACTTGGGTACAGATAAGTTCAGTTTACTACTTTGGTTTTAGTTAGCTTGAGAAGTATGGCTAGACAAACTAAGTGTGGAACGTTAGGTGTGCACCAAAGATGAGGGGTGAGTTAACTCAAGAGAGTGTACGAGAACCTAACATGTGTAATCAATAACCGCATTTTATATTGTGATAAACGCTTGCTAAATATTTTCAAAATGTTTTGAGTACTAACTCTTGCTATAAAATATTTTCAAAACCTTTTAGGTGTTCAGCCACAGGGATGACATGTATGATGATTCCATTCCAGATACTCGGAGCTGTAGCACAGTGGATGCTTACAGGATTTGACTAGACGATATCTCTCATTCAGATCTAGCACAGGATCTCGCACTCTTCTATGTATGGACTTGTGGTCCGGTATTAGTCTCAGATGTTAGTTTCAGACTAGTGGTTATTCTATTGTTGTTTGGGATTTTTAGCCGATGGTTTATTCGGTAATACTTTTATTCTGTTGTACTTTTACTTTGATGTTTGAATTATAGTACATGATTATTTGTACTTTGTTCCGCATGGTCGATTTTTCTGTTTTAAGAAAGATAAAATTTGGCACCGGTCTAATTTTACTTAGGGGATTAGTAATTAAAAAGTTTTCGACAGTGATGCTAAGAATGAACCATTTGAGAAAACTGTTTTAATTTAATGAAGGCCTGATCACCCGATGTTTAATTAGGCGGGGTGTCACAGTCAGTGAGCACAACGACGCCCCCCGACAAGATCTTCTTTATAATGTAGGGGTCGCTCAAATTGGGCTTGAATATCCTTTTGGGGTCCCATATGAGCTCTACTACTTTTTTTAGGGCTAAGTTCCCTTCTCGGACACCGCAGGCCTTAAATCTCTTGTTAAATGATTGCGCTATGCGATGATGGTACCATTATATCCAAGAGGGACAACTCATCAAGACGGATTGGGTGTCATGCTTTCTCACTGACCTTGCTCTCAAGCATGACACGTAGAAGAGGGATTTGTAGATCCAAGGGTAGGTATGCTTCCATGCCGTAGACTAGGGAGTAAGGGGTAGCCTAACTAAAGGTTAGAACTAAGTGCGACATCCCCAATGGGCATAAGGTATCATTTCCGCCCAATCTCGACAGCTCTCGGTCATCTTGTTGATAATGGCTTTAAGGTTCTTTTTGGCCGCCTCGACTGCGCCATTAGTTTGAGGTCGGTGTGGAGAAGATTTTTGTCTTTGGATCCCATACTCATCAACCACCTCCATAACATCTGCCTCAAAGTGTAGCCCATTGTCTTATACCAGCTCGTATAGGACCCCATATCGGCAAATGATGTTTTGCCTGATGAACTTGGCCACTTTTTTAGCATTTAGGACTGCGTATGACTCAACTTTGACCCATTTGGTGAAGTAGTCAATGGAGATTAGGATGAATTCGTTCCCATTGGATACTTTTGGTATAACACTCCCTATGTGTCAATGCCCCATGTGGAGAACAACCATGGAGAAGTCATGTTGTACAATTCTCGCGGGGGTAAGTGTTGTAAGTTGGAAAACTGCTAGCATTTGAGGCATCTTTGAATGTAGGTTGTGCAATATTGAACCATAGTGGTCTGGTAGTAACCCCGTCAAATGATCTATTTAGAGAGCATATGGTCGTTCTTGTGGGGACCACATTCCTCACTATAGATTTTCTGCATCATTTCTTCAATGTCAGCCCCTGCGATGCAGTGTAAATGGGTTCCATCGAAGTTTCTCTTTAACGTGCTTTATCATAGACAATATACTGGGCAGCTAGTCTACAGAGAGTTGCCCAGTATTTTTTATCAGATCCTTGGGGATACCTACCATATTTGATGAGGCTCCAAATATCATAGTACTAGTAGTCGATATTTTAAGATCTTCCTCCACGATGAGCTCAATGTGGTAGCAATGGGTGGGTTTGCCTTGTTTTTTTATAAGGAAAGGGTCTATGGTTATTCCCTTGGGCATATTAATCATGGAGGCTAAGGTAGCAAGGGCTTCGACTAGGTTATTCTTTTCTCGGGGCATGTAGTGGAAGGTGATTTCTTGAAATTGGGAAGTTAGCTCTTCTAGGTGGGCATGTAAGGGTAAGAGTTTCTCATTCTTCACTTTCCATTTTCAAAGTACTTGAACGATGGTGAGGGTTGACTACCCATATACATAGAGGTATCAAATTCCTTTCTGGAGGGAAACTTTAAGACCTACCGTGCACGCCTCATATTCAGTCATGTTGTTGGTGCAAGGAAAGTCCATCTTGATGGCAATGGGAGTGTGAGAGTCATCAGGGGAAATTAGGAGTATCCCAATGCCATACACTTTCTTATTGGCATCGCCATCGAAGAACATTTACCATCGAAGGTATTCTTGGGAGGTACAAAGGAAATTCACATCAGGGAAATCATATATCCATATGTCGACCTCTTCCATAGGGTAGTTAGCAAGGTAGTCAGAGATGTCTCTTCCTTTAATGGCCTTTTGAGTGACATGGGTGATATCAAAATCAGCTAGGAGAATCAACCAATGGGACATCCGACTGGACAAGGCAGGTTTCTCTAGCAAGTACTTGATGGGATCCATTCGGGATACAAGCTTAATGGGAAATGATAGCATGTAGTGCCGTAACTTTTGGGCAACCCAGATAAGATCAACACATGCTTTTTCCACGGTAGTGTAGTTAACGTCACAATCGCCTAACTTTTTACCAGCATAATAGTGGCTCTCTCTTTGCGAGTTTCTTCGAGGTATAGGGCTAGTAAAGCCCCAACGATAGTATCGGTTATGGTTAGGTATAGCAGTAAGGGAAGATCAGGCTGTGGTGTCATGAGCATCGGAGGTTGGGTTAGGTATTGCTTGACTCAATTGAAGGCTTCTTGGGGATCTTCGTTATAGACTTTGGTTGAATCCTTTCGAAGGAGTTCGAAGATGGGTTCATAGATAGAAGTCAATTGACTGATGAATCGACTTATGTACTATAATTTCTCGAGGAATCACCAAACTTCATTCTCCGTTCAAGGTGGTGGCATCTCAAGTATGTCTTTTAGCTTGGCAGGATCTGTTTCTATCCCTTTATCACTAACCATGAATCCTAAAAGTTTTCCTTTAGTGATATCAAAGACACATATTTGTGGGTTGAGCCGCATCTGGTATTATCGCAGTCACTCGAAGAACTTTCGAAGACCGGGAACATGTCCTTCCCTAGTCTTGAACTTGATAATCATGTCATCTACATAAACCTCGACTTCTTTGTGTATAAGATCATACAGAATGGTTGTGGCAGTCGTCTGGTAGGTACCCCGTACATTTTTTAGACCAAATGGCATGACAGTGTAGCAAAAGGTTCCCCGAGGGGGATGAATGCGGTTGTATCTTGGTGACTTGGGTGCATCTTGATTAGATTATATCCGACAAATCCATTAATAAATGACTTGAGAGTGTGACTGGTCATATTATCCAAAATCATGTCGATGTTGGGTAGTGGGTAATCATCCTTTGGAGAGGCCTTGTTCAAGTCTCGGTAGGCGAGACACATGAGAACCTTCCCTCCTGATTTTGGCACGAGTACGATATTGTATAGCCATGTGGGATATTCGATCACACGAATGAATCCCACGTTCAGTTTCTTAACTACTTCTTCTTTAACTTAAGTGACCATTAGGTGCAAAGCTTTCACAGTTTCTGTTTGACCAGTTTACATTTCGGGAGAGTTGGAATCTCATGTTGAGATATCTTAGGGTCAAAGTTGGGCATATCATTATAGGACCATGCGAATACATCCACGAATTCCTTTAGTAGTTCTTTGAGTTGCGCAAGGTCATGCTCATTTAGTGTAGACCCTATCCTAATCTCTTGCATTTGGCTATTAAAATCGAGACTAACAACAATAATTTCATCTTCATTAACTTGAATGAGATTATGTTGTTTGTTATTAACCTTATTTAGATCAGTTAAGAATTATTCATTTGCAAAATCATTATCATCAAGAGTTTGATTAGAATCAAGACAATTAATGTAAGGCACAACAATATACTCAAAATCTTCATTTATTTCATTGATAGGAAGAACAACATTGAGAACCTCATCTAAGGATGTCTCTATTACATCAGAGTGGGGGGTAAAAACTAAAGGGGAAGGGGATAAACATGGGGGTTAGGTTGAATATTATCAGGTGGCACAGGTGCAGCATTCCAGTTGAGAAGAGGTGCATCAGCATCTTTGATGAGATAGGATGGATTAGATGGCGTAGCCCCTGAGTGGATCATGTAGAGTGTCAGACCCAGTATTTGTAAATTGAAAGAGTCCTCTGAGTCACTGCCCTTAGAATCCTCGGCATCAGTTGTGGTCTCATCAATGAGTGTTCGTACACAGTGCTGGGAACTCTCGGTCTATGGGTAGTTGTCTTGAAAGAAGATCTCCATTCCTGGTTTCATCCTTTTGTTTACATGGTCATACCAAGGTTAAAGGAAGCCACAGAAGGGAAAATATTCACATTCTCTGATGAATCTCCCATTTAGGGAATCTCCCGAGAAAATTTTAACACATCCTAACCTCCTCTTCAGTGGAGGCTGACAGATCAATATGATTTATTCTTTTGACGGCTGATAGCCAAAGACACAGAGAGGAAAGGCCTCCTTCAACACAATAGGTTCAATTATCCCTTGTTGTCTTCTCCCTAGCCCCAGTCCAGGCATGAAGTGTATATTCTTAAACATTTTGATTACAGTGACATTTTTGTGGGGGTCATATTCAGGACAAACCATGTCTTTGAAGTCATCCCCTACTGGGAGTAGGAGTGGTACAACTTAAAATCCTAAAAGAAGCATATCATTCACCCCTTGTTATATTTCAAGTATTAGATTATTGGTGCTTGTGTTCTCGATGTTGTCGTTGTCTCCCAAGATGATGATAACTTTCCCATTGGAGAAGAACATCAATTTTTAATGAAGGGAAGAGGACACCCCTTTGATGCTATAGAGCCACGATCATCTGAGTAGCATCTTAAAATAGGTTGAGATGTCGATGACTTGTAATTCACCAACATGATTTATAGGGACACCCCCTATTGCCAGCTTGATAGATCCCATTACTTCTCGACGATTGTTGTCATAGACACGTACGACAGAAGAGGTTGGAGCAAGGTTGCTCACTTCTAGCCCCAGACAATTGAGGGTTCTTAATAGGCAAACATTTAGGGTTGATTCGTTGTCGTTGAGAGAAAGGGGGACATTTTTCCCCATAACTTCAATAGAGATATTAAGAGCATGATTGTGGTTGGGACCAGTTTTAGGGATTTTTTCTTCAAAAAAGGAGAGCATTTGAGTTAAGGTCAAGGATTCGACTAGGTTCACCGCTTCTTCTGGTGTGGTTGAGGGAGGAACTATGGGTCCTATGAGTAGCTTGATTAGGGCATTTCGGTGAAATTGGGAAGACATAAAGAGTCCCCATAAAGTGATGTTGTCTTGGGTTTTCTTCAGTTGATCAAGGATGTTTCTTTCGTCGAGGGTCATTTCTAGCATAGGGAGATTCTCGACACCCTTCCCTTTATCTCTTACTGATGGTTGTAGGTTTGGGATTCGGTAATGTCTTCCTGACCTGGTCACATGGTCTACATAAGAAGGGAAATATAGAAATCCTATTTTTTCATCGATATCGGGTTGTTCAACCACCTTGTTGACTTTTCCTAGAAGATCCTAAAATGATATAATCTCGTATATGTCGGCTATCAGGCTAGTCTCTTTTGAATCTTGCTCTTTATTTGAATCTTCAAAATCGTCCCTCCATCCGGTGGCAACGATATTGTCTTTCCATGAAAAGTCAATGCACTCCATAACTTCCAAGAACTCATCGTATAATTCCTCCCATTTGGTAGGGAAATGTTGAACCGAAGGGACCAGGTGCCCTTGTAATTTCATAGCATTGAGTAGCTCGAATATACTACAAATATCACCAGTCTATTGAAACAAGTATGTCAATATCTGGATCATGTCATCTAGACAGACTTTGTCAATCGGCACCACCCAATTGTCTAAATCTCGGGCCCATTTTTGAGCTTTTAAGAACAACCCACTGAATCTCTGACAGTTTATTGTCATCTGGGAGGGAAATTTCAGCCTGAACTCCAAGAGTAGGTTCAACACTTATGCCAGTTGGATGTTTTTACCTCCTGAACGTGTTAGAACAATGATGCATGCTCAGGTGAGGAGGGATAAGGCTTGATCAGCCAGGCCGGTAGGGTGTAAGAGGAAATATGGGCATATTTGGAGAGTTTTAGGAGAGTATATGGGTATGATTGGTTATTTACTCGCCATGATTTGGGTGGGCGGGTCAAATTGAGAGTCTTCTTCTAGGGAGATGGTACTTGTATGATTTGGGAGTGGATTAAGGGTAATGTTTGGTTTGGGATTAGCTGGTGGGGCGATGACACCCTAGTCAATCAGGCATTGGATCACATTTAGGAGATGGAAACATTAGTTAGTGGTATGGCTAGCGGTTTAGTGAAAGTCACAATGGGCATCAGTTTTAAAGTTTTTTGGAAGTGGGTTTGGTAATGGACAGAGGTCTAAGGGTTTGATCAAATTTCAGCTCAAAATGGTCTGCTATACTTTAGAGAGAGGAGCGTGAATCTCAGTGTATTCCTTTTGAACTGGGTTTGGGAAAATTTCTAGTGCCCACAAAGCGGCCGACTGAGAGATGTTATTGATGGTAGAAATCGTGGTACTACCAGGTTTTTCAAACTTTCTAGGAGCAAACTGCCATAAGTTTTCCTTGGTTCGACTGTCTTGACTAGACTTTTTTCGATTTCCACTTCTACTTCTCGGAGGGCTCGGAAGTTGGGCTAATATTAACCTCCCATTATTGCTCAGATATGGGGGAGGAAAATCTTCTTTATGATACTGACCTATTCTTCTTCGAAAGTCAAATTGGTCATGCTATCTTCTTTGTCTCTCCATCTTACTACGAAGCTGCTGCCTGATTTGCGAGGATTCTTCTTAAGTAGCTCTAAGTCATGGCGGGTAACTTCTAACTCTTCGTTGTACTTATACTGTGACACTAACTCGCGGGCAACATCTTCGCAACTATGGATTCTGGACTCTTCCAGGGATTAGAACCAATAAAGAACACTATCTTTCAAAGTCTGTTGGAACATCTAGGTAATTATTTCTTCAGAAGCCCCTAAGAGAGTCATGGCTCGGTGATAGCTGCGGAGATGAACGATCGGGGGTCCTCTGCCTTCGAATTTCTTGATATTGGGCATCTTGAGTGTAATCCATGTAGTTCCTACAGAGTTTGACTTAATTGAACTTCTTAGTCAACATTTTGAGGTTTTCCTTGACCTAGTTCAATTCTTCCTCTTTCGGGTCAACAGTCATGGTCAAGTTAGCGTCTGACTGAGCAAGGTTCGGCATAAACATATGGGTTGGTGATGGCCCATTAACAAAAGGAGAATGGGTAGCATGTTGGTATTCCTTAGGAACCCAAATAGGCTTGAGTACAGGTGGATCCATAGCGCTAGGGAAGAGGACCTCGGGATCTTCGGGGACAGGGACCCAGTTTCTTTGCATCTCATGAACCTCAGTTTGAAGGTTGTTAATTTTGGCAGTGATCTGAGCTAGAACTCTCAACAAATCCGACTAAACATTAAGCATTTGATCCTTATTATCCATGGAAAGCGGGTTAATCTCAGAATCGGTAGAAGTAAGGGGACTGATAGAACTTCTGGGAAATTCGACTGAAGATCGAAGCCAATAAGGAGCCAGACCAAGGGTATGCGATCGACCTGATAAGGAGAAAAAATGGAATTTATTTTCTAAAAAAAGAGGAGGGGAATTTGTTACTTTTAGAAAAGGAGGAAAATCTTTTTGGACATTTTTCTGGAAAACATGAGGATAAAAATGTTTTTTGGAGACTTTTTGAAAGGGAGAGAAAAAGATGAAAGACGGGTCTCAACGTGATTATTATGTTCTTTAGGTTCTCACTTGTATTAAGTTTGCCTAGATGTAGGAAAAAGAAATGTCGGACGGGACCTGAGCCTAGAAAAATTGGGTTTGCAACATATGTAAAAATTGTGGTTGGATTTGTTACCAGGCTCACGGGCAGAGTCCCATTTTAAAAATTACACAAAAATTCGGGCTTTAGGGCGACCCAGAATTTTGACGGAGTTTCAAGTCGAAACTGACAATCTAACATATGTGTCCTAGGCTTGACACCTATATGCGGGTATGTAGTTGGTTTGGTTAATTGGAAGGTGTTCCCCCCATCTGGCCTAACTTCCACGATATACGTCTTGCTTTTGAGGGCAATTGGTAAGTCACTATAGCAAAAACAACAATTTGGCACCCCCTGATATTAAAAATCTGGCACAGTTTAAAATTATGCTAGATTTTGGCACGATTTAATAGCAATTTGGCATACTTTAAAACATTGCCAAAATTTGGCACTATTTTAAAGTGTGCCAAAATTGAGTGAACTTACTAAAATATATAATACCCAATAAAAAAAATTACACGCACTTTCATTCCCACTCTCACAATGCCCGCTCTCTCTCCTTGTTCCCACTCACTCTCTACATCGGTGGTCGAAGCTCACTATCTCTCTCTACGGTCGGTGGTCAGAGCTCACTCTCTCTTTATGGTCGGTGGTCACTCTCTCTCTCTACGGCCGACGCTCTCTATATCCAACCCACTCTCTCTTTCTCCGATCAATACATTGTTCTCTCTCTCCTCTCAGCTCTATCTCTCTTTGCTCAGATCCCTCACTACACTCATCCCATTCAGGTAATTGTTTAAAGCATCTGTATTTTTTTAACCTAAGTTAGGTATAAGATTTGATCCTAGCGTTTATGATATGCGTGATTTAATTCGTGTTTGCATTTTTAGAATTTTATATATACATTTTTAAATATTTTTTTAATATGTGAGTTTTTGGTGCAAATTGAATGTTGATAATGAAACAAAATAAATCATTGGTTTTTGGATGGACCTGGGAATCTTTTAGTGGTAATCTATGTTTTTATGTTCTTACCCTTCTATTTAAAATGCATATTTGGATCTGATTCGTGTAGGTTACGGAGTTTTAAGAAAATTTAAGTGCTAAATATTCAATAATAATGTAAAAATAACAAATTGAAAAGTAGACACCCCACTAATTAAATGGATAAATGAGATTATGTGTTGAAAGTTGAAGAAAAAGAAAAAAACAATTATTTAAATAGTAAGTAGACATCAATACTAAACATTCAATAATGATGTTACACTTGTAGAAAAACCTTAGACCCGTTCAAGAGGTCTCATTATGACTTTGGTGAGAACTCTTGAATTGTCCCATTTTTCGACAGTTTGGAAATGCAAAAGTTTGTATTGTACACAATGTTTATGCATGTCCTATTTTGAAAAATTCGGTGGTATCTCTTTATGTTCTTTGGGTGCATACTAGATTGATGTAGTGTTTTGTGTTTTCTTGGTTGAAAAACTTAAGTAACACATGAACACTCCCAATTTAAGTTGTGTACATGAAGAACTATAGGGAGATGCTGGGAAAAAAAATTCAAATTAGGACATGGCATGAGACATTATGAAAAATAAAAAATATGCATTTTGGAATGGGATAGGACCCTTACCCTATAGAGGAGATGGAGGAAATATAGGAGCTCAAATATATACATATTTACACTTGAATAAACTTAAATATATTTACACTAAGAATTTATATTATAATGTGTGTTCTTTAAACTTATCAGGTTGTCGTCGGGAATCAACAAAGGGTGGATAAATGAGAAAAATATCGAGACCGATACATAAACATATTGGGTGTTACAATTTCTACATTATGTGCGTATTAATAGTTCGAATGCTAAACATTCATGTCCCTATAGGCATTGTCGAAATGTGAAAGGACATGTTGTTATAAATGATATATCCGTTCATTTAATGACATATGGTATGGACATGAAATATACATTGTGGCATTTTCATGGTGAGACATTAGTTGTTGATCAAGTCCAACCACCACTGCAATCTGTGACACCGAAAAAACACGCTGATGTGCACAATATTCCAATTTTGAATGATCTTGTGAATGATGCTTGTAATATGTTTATGGGTGAAGCGGAATCTAGTGAATCTAATTGTGTAGGCAGTGATGATGCCCCCCAACTTTTGAGGTTCCCAATGATTCGCACACAAATAAATGCAAATGCAAGAAGTATGCATCAACTCGCAAAGGAGACATTGCACCCAACTATTGGTTCTTCGCTTCATACCACAATGTATGATCTTATATAGTTGAATGATTTAAAAACACAATTCAATTTATCGAATGGTGCTACAGGTGGAATTCTTAGATTGTTAAATGAACTACTTCCTAAAAGGAACAACTTGACAACTCGTTATACAGAAATGAAAAACACCATTAGAGATATCGGTATGGATTATGTTAAGTATGACGTATGCATTAACAACTGTATGCTATTTTGGAAAGAGCATGAAAAATCTACTAGATGTATAAAATGTGGTTCCTTACGCTACAAGTTTACTTGTCTACACGAGGACGGGATAGAAATTCATAATACTAATGGAAAAAAGTACTCTAGGGTTCCTAAGAAGGTAATGTGACATTTACCTCTAATCCTTAGGCTAAAATGGTTGTATACCATAAAATGGATAGCAGAGAATATGAATTGGCACGCTCGTGCAAGATCTTGTATGGAATTCTTGCGTAATCCCCAAGATTCAGCAGAATAGGTAAATTCAAACATTATGTGGAGAGATTTTGAAAACGATCCGCGGAATATTCGACTTGAATAGCAATTGATGGTTTCATCCCGAATAACATGTTTGGCCGTAAGTATAGTTTTTGGGCAGTGATAATTCAACCTCTCAACCCTCCATCGATGTGTATGAAAAGTGAGTTTTCAATGTTGTCTGTATTGATTCCCAGACCAAAGTCACCATCAAGTAATATTAATGTCCTCCTCCAACCATTGGTCGATGAGTTAAAGATCTTATGGTCTGGAGTTGAGGCTTGGGATGCGTACAAAAATGAGAAATTTTAGTAAAAAGCCATGTTGATGTGGGGTATACATGATTTTCCAGCTTATGGGATGTTATCAGGTTGTTTAACTCTAGGTTACAATGGGTGCCCTGTTTGTTCTACAAATACACCTTCTCAATATCTTCCTAAGTCAACGAAATATTGTTACCAACGATCTCGTATGTTTCTTCCTAAAGGCGATCCTTATAGGTTTGACACATCAAAGCAAATATTTAATGGTAAAATAGAGGATGACATGGATCCAAGAAAGTTAACAAGTGTAGAAGTTGAGCATATAGTTTCACTTATCGCTCGAGAAGGTGTTCAAAGAGAGGGAGACAAAAAGGGAAAGGGAAAGGATAAGGTGAAGGGGAAGGAGAAGGAGAAGGGGAAGGAGGATGTCGCAATGGAAGATGATGCTTATCCAAGCGAGGGTGATAATGAGAATCTAGCGGGTACCGAGGGTTTTTCAAGGAGGTCAATTTACTTTGACTTAGAGTACTGGAAGGATCATGATATTGAACATAATTTAGATGTTGTGCATGTTGAAAAGAATATCACAGAGACTCTTTCAGTTACAATACTCCCGGTGAAAGGTTCATCAAATAAAGATACGATCAAAGCCCGTGAAAAGTTGAAAGTTGATTTGAATCTCAAAAGAAAATTACGTATGAAAGATGTTGAAGGCAGTAACAAAAGGCGGATGCCAAAGGAACCTTTCACGTTAGGAAAGGAAGAAAAAGAAGCCTTTTTTCGTACACTAAAAACATTAAAGGTAATGATTGGATTTTCATTCAATTTTAGCAATAATGTTAACCTCGATCTACCATGTTTTACCAATCTCAAGTCCCACGATTATCATGTCATTACGTAATGGTTGCTTCCTGCGTTGCTTATGCATTCATTTCCGGATCATAAGCTGAAAAGTGCGACAGTGTGATATCGATTTAAACTAATTCACAAATATCCAATTAGACCTTATTTAATTAGAGTCTATTCGTAAACATCCCTCAAATAAACAACTGCGTGTGTGCATGTGTAAAATCATAAATAAATAAAGCATGTGACATAAATTTTCAGGGAAAATCCCTAAAGGGCAAAACCTTTTATTTCTATAACTTTGAAAAGTTTACAAGACCATTGACTTACATACAACCTGATAATCGCCCACAAGTTTAACGTACGGTGTCTTCATCAAACCATCAAAGCAACTGCTAGAAATATCGTCGGCTGAAATCTACCGCAAGAACTCCAGATGGTCAACAACGAAGAAGAAAACGGCTACTCCACAAAGGTTGAAAAAAAGTAAGGTTGTGTTCTTGGGTTCTAAAAGATTCACAAAAGTATATAGGAATTTTGGTATGAATCAAACATGAGTTTTGGGACTCAAAAATATGAAGACTTGAACTAATAGAACTCTCAAAATCGTCTCTCCATGTCTTAGAAAATAACTCCCTCGAAGTTGGCTTTTATAGGGAAACCAAAAGAGTTTTGAGTCGGTGGGACTTTTGTTGTGCATGTACCCCGAACCGGTTCTAGTGTACCCCGAAACGGTTCCCCCCGAACCGGTTCACTATGTGGTTCGCGGTACCTTGTTGGTTTGGGTTTAATAGAAAACAGCATTCTTCTAAGGAATTTTCTCCATCTTCAAAAGGTCAAAACTCCTTCATCGTAGCTCCGACTGAGGTGTCGTTTCTTCTAGTATCTTCATGGCGTCGAGATCTTCAACTTTCCAATTGACCAGACCTCTGGACTATGACAGTAAAATTATCAAAATGCTCTTAAACTTTTCTATCTTTCCTTTCTTTCATTGTTTTGACTTCTATTGCGTACCAATTGCATAACATCCATAAAATCGTGGTACGTGAAGTCATTGAGGCAGATGTGGGACTCTTGATGGAGGTGTTGAATGTTTAATTTGGATAAAAATCGTCATGTGATATCGTGAAGTGACGTGCCAAATGTAGCAACGTAAGACATACACAAATGTAACATATCGCACATGAGAAAAATGTCCTTACAAATGTCCCCCTATGTCTATGCCGGTACATACATAAAAATATCCGAATTATAAAATACCAAATTGCCTATACAAATATACCCTCCCATGAACCCAAAACTGGAAAGATACAAATGAATAAGTCTTCATCGTTTGTTCTTCATATCTTCAAAATCTCAAATCTTTTCTCATCAGGGTGTGTAATCCAATGATCATCAATATAGTACCTACACACATGAGATAAAGAAAAATACCAAGTGGCGCATCGAGTTTGAAATGAGATAAACACAGATACCAATGTATGAGAAAAACATAAGCCAAATCTAAAAAAAACTCCCCCAAAATCCAAACTCCCCCATAAAATGATAATTCTTTCTCCCCCTTTTTATTATGTCCCCAAATAGACAAATGATAAAAATAAATCAACCAAGAAAAAGTCGGGGTGTCACCGTATTCAAAGCAAGGCTTCAATCAAATGGCAAACGTGCTCTTGCAAAGAGATGCTAAAAAAATATTCATAAACTATTTTTCAAATTTTTCATACAAAAATAATATACTAAAAATCACACCATGGATTTAAACAAAACAACCAAGTCATGGAAATGGAATCTATGGGTGTGAACACATTCGATAAGAAAATCAAATCAATCAATCATATGTGCACAATGCATAGTTTACTCCTAACGAATGAACATCAAAAGTATCCTTAGGTGTAAAAATTGTTGAATTTAGATGGCATCGTCTTATCCAAATCAAAGTCAAAGTGATTTCCACACCAATATTGTTCAGAACTTTTTAGCGCTTTTTCAAGTTTTTCAAGGACGTGCAAACCCGTTATTAATGTCTCCAACAAAACTCTCTCATATGTATTTTCTTTGAGAGGTGTTAAACTATATTATCAAACTTTGGAGAATTGGTGCAAAAACCTAAATGGCCCATAATTGGCATGAATTTCTTTTTATTGCCTTTAAATTTTTTCGGGCTCTTTTAAACCTCTTTGGACCCCGGATAATAAAAATCCTCAATTTTTTAGGTCCAATTAAATGGTGGCTTAGTATTCGCAAAGGAAAAATGAACCTTTCGCAGCCCTTTCCCGTTTTCAAACAAAGCACATAAACTCACAAAACAGTTCTTATATGCACAAGTTTCTTATCAAAAATTATCGAGCTTGGTTCGTTTTAAAAGACAGGATTGAAGTGAAAACACCCAACCAACATGTGATAAGACAAGCACAATAATCAAACAAATCCGTTCATGTGTTCAATAAAGGAAAATAAGAGTCAAACATATAGGAAGTAACACTTAATTACATATTAATGAATCCAAACATTATAAAGTAGAAGGATGAATTGACCTATTGTCTCTAAACACTATCAAATAGTCGCATGACTTGATCATCCCAAGTGTCCATCCATAAACAGTGCAACCAAAATAAAAATCTTTTTAGATTTTTCAAACATTTTATCAAAATAATTTTTTTATATTTTTCAAAAAATTTCAAAAGCAAAAATTTATACAAAAAATACATGTCAACACACTAGAAAATATATATCATGAAACCACAACTAGTGTATGACAAACATGTAAACATAATCATCTATATGATATGGCAAGAGAAGAATCATGTGCAAGCAAACGAGAATCATCTTGTCTAAAATCTAGTTCCTCTAAAAGTGATTTCCTAACCCAAATGGATGTGCAATATAGTGTGGGGGATTTGGGAACCATGGGAACACTAGACATAAACTTCATAGGTAATTTTCCAAGATCAAAACAAAAACGCCCAAGGTGACCTTTCCTACCACAATATGAACATGTGTAAATGGGTGGAACGAAACCTATGGGTTGTCCTTTTCTAATATCCTTGGAATTAGTTGACCCTCTAAAACAAATAATGGTTTTGGCTTTAGCACTAGAAGCATGAGAACAAGATGAGCCATTACCATCACTATCAAACCTACTCGAGTCTGTCAAATCATTTTTTAACTTCAAAATTTTTAACTCAAGCAAAGAATTAGACTCTTCCAATTTAAGAACGCCTTTTTCAAATTTTCAACAATTCCTAAAAGGGTATCTCTCTCTCCCTCAATCAAAGAAATTTTTCCCTAAGAGTATCTTCACGTGCCACAAACTCATTGATTAAAATATTTTTGTCATCTTTAGCACAAACAGAAACCATCGAATTTTTAGGGTCCTCCAATTCTTCTTCTAAAAATAGGACCCTATCATCACTCTCCTTCTTGGAAAATTTTAAAGCATTAAATTCATAGTCCAAGAAAAAAATTCTCATGATAAAAATCCCTTTGATTTTGAACCGTTTGCAAAAGATTCAATGAGGATTTAAAACGATAACTTTGTTTTTCCAAAAAATCAATTCTTTTAGCAAACGATAAACATCATGGGCACCACCACCGGATTTGGTTGTACCACCAAGGAGATATTTCTTACAGATTTCAAGAACGCCGAAAAAGTCCTCTCGCACGTCTTATTGATAAGATTACAGATGAACTCAGGAAGCAGTCCCTTCGCACAGATCTGCAATAACTTGGACTCTTTGGCCTCCTCCCTCACATCGAGGGACCTTTATCTGAACCTTTGGACATATTCTACCACTTCATCCCCCGGTCATTGCTTCTCTCCCCAGTTGGGTCAACGTAAATTCATCTTCCGCCAGAAAGAACTTCTGGACGAACAAAACATGCATCTCTTCCCATGTAGAAATGCCCTTGGGAGCCAAATGGGAATAGAAGGTTTATGCTTTATCGGTTAAGGATTTAGAAAACTCCCTGAACCTAAGCCTCTTATTATTACAATGTACCCCCAAATGTTCAACAAATAGGTTAATGTGCTCCTTCAGATTCCCACCCTTTTTGTATATTTTTCAAAGATGGGAGGAATATAATCTTTTGGGTAGGGCTCATTATTGTATTCTTGAAGATAAGGTGTTTGAAAGTCATCATAAAATGAAGATACCTCGCCAGCATATTGTGAGGAGGTTTGCATGAATTTTGCCACCTCTTTCTGTATCTCCTTTCTAATTTCCTCCATGAGTGATGCTACTGGGGCAACAACCAACGGGACCATGGGTGGAGTGCCCGTTGCAGCTGGAAAAATTTTCATAGCTGGAGCCGTTGATACTCCTGAGGTTCCCACTATTAGGTTCACAACAGAGGGTATGCTTGCTGGGACCATTACTGCTACACCTACACCTGGTGGGTCCATTGGGGTTGCTCCTGGTGTTATGAAGGAATTGGCCTCCAATCCTCCGAACATCGTTGAAGGTACTGGAGTTTGCAAAAAATCATAAAACTTACTCATGAGGAGCGCCACCTGAGTGAGTCCCAACCCCGCACTCGTGGAAGCTTGTGTCACCCCTAAAATGCCTATCGTCTCCTGAACTGGAGGTAACTCCATTCGAGGAACCCCATATCTTAGGGCCTCCAGCTTTCTCGTAGCATGTTCTTTATTGTGTTGGATGTCATCAACGTTGAGCCTTCAATTAACATTATCTTGCGCCATACTCCCTACATAGAAGAATACCTCCCCAGTGGAGTCGTCAAATGTAAGAGGGTAGTTTAGATAAGATGGAGGCGTAACCCCTTTTGAGTACGTTGATGATAATTTAATTAGCCAAAAACTTGAAATGGTGATAGAGTATGCAAACACAATCCCAATGAAGATAAGACTCAGTTTAAACTCAAAAATCTCTCGTGTATAACTCAAAATATAGTAATGAACTTAGAAGTAACTTAGCTAGAGGTTGAGAGAAGTAAGCACCCTAGATACACCTTGGTAGGCAGGCAAACACACCAAACACTCTCAAGAATCTCTGTCATGTATTAAAAGCTTCGTAATAAATGATAATGGCGAGTGAATAAGACCTCTGGTTTGCAATAACTCTCTCTCTGATGTGTATTCTCTCTAGTAATAACTTCTTAAACTCTCAAAAAGATCATTCTCTCCTCAGGGGTGGTTGGGGCCCTTAAATAGCCCCCCGCACCATCCCTGAGGCAACTCAGTTGAAATGCCCCAAATTTTTAAACAAATAAAATTCTTTGTGCTTCAAAAAATAATAATTTTCTTTTTAGATGCGGAAGCGTAAGATGATGATTCAAAATAAAACGAATTACCAAATTTTAATTTGTTTTTCAAATTTGAAATTATAATTAAGTGAAATACGATGACAACCCACACAACATAAATTTCACTTAATCCAAATTAATTAATCCAAGTCCTAGAAATTTGCCTAAGTCATATTTCTCAATTTTAACAAATTAGGCCAAACCAATTTTAACACATTAAATTAATGACTTGAATTAAATTAACTAAACATTACCCAATATTTAATATAGCATTAAATTAAAAATGTAGTGATTAAAACCAAATTTTCTCTTGAATTACCTAAATATGCGCTCTAGGTGAGTATAGCAAGATAAAATAAACAATGAAGCCACTACGCCGCGATGTACGAGGAAAAACCCACAACGGGAAAGAAAAACCCCGAACGGCCCTAGCCTTAAGTCCACCAAGTATGAAATTAAAATTACAATTACAAGACATTAAGACTTAAAACACTCGACTCGATCCCTCTCAATCCCCGACGCTTCTTCTTGTAAACACCTCCGCCTAGTAGAAAACCCCGGAGCTCCACCAGAATCTTGGATTCACCAATGAGACATAGGCACACCGTCAACCACACATGGTGCCTTTCACCATGTGAGAATGCCGCAGAAAAACAAGCTATTCTTCTTTATGGGATTTCGAAGCAAACCCACACTTCTCTTCAAATGAATGTAGAGATAAACCAGTGCCAAACACTCCAAGCAAAGTATATATGTATGGAACTTGGATTAAACAACAATTGGGAGTAAACAAGTGTTTAAAAGATTTTTCTTGAAGAATTAAACACTAAAAAATAATGAACTTTTTCCCTTTTTAATTTCTCTCTCAAAACAATCTCTTAGAGGTTGTAGGATATGAAAAAGTTAAGTTTTAAAAGTTCATTTCTGCACTTAAGAAGTTTTGTCAGTAGATAGTGGGAAAAACAAGTGGGAAAGCGGCTTAAAACTGCCAAATACCTGTTCCCGTCAAATCTCGTTCGAACGACATTTTCATTCAAACAAAATCTCATTCGAATAAGGCTTCTAACGAAGTTCTAGTGTGGAATCGTTAGAAATCTCGTTGGAAATCTCGTTCGAACAGCCATCTCATTCGAACGACATTTCGAACGAAGTTCCAGTGGCCAATATGGGAACTCGTTAGCAAACTCATTCGAATGACAATGTGGTTCGAATGACAAACTCATTCGAACGAGATTTCGAACGAACTTCCAGAAAGTTTGAAAATTGCTATTTTTAGCCCAAAAAATTTATAAACATGATTAGAAAGTTTTAATAAAATCTTTCTGAAATTAAACAACAGTTTTAAAATGAACAACACCCAATATTAAATGTTCCAAGCTCGTATATATATAATCAAAATGCATTCATACCTTAGGAGAAATGGAACCATGTTGATGACGTAGAAACGAGGCACAAACAAGCTCGGCAATGTGATGAAACTTTATACTCTTGGACGATACATCATCAAAAAACACGTCATAGGCTTGAAGGATGATCAATTAACTCTATCAGATGACTCAAACGTTTTTGTCTGGAATTGAGCCAAAACTACAAAGGATTCAATTGGAAATTTGTGTACTTATAAATCTCCCCCTTTGGCTATTCCGGGACAAAAACCAAATAAAAATCCTAAAGGGACGTCAAGCTCTACTAAACTGACAAAAAGTCCCACCCAAAATAAAATTACAATGCTTAACTCAAATAACCCAAGGATTAAAATCTTTGCCAGGGAAAGCTGCCACTTAGAATATAATTACTGCACACTTAAGCAAACACATTAAATTCATAGGTAATATCAAAATATTAAAGATAATTAATTAATTACTCCCCCTAAATTACTTCTTTCCCTTTATCAACTATGATCAACTTAGAAATATGTATCCCCCTAAGATAAATCTCCCCCAAACTAAGATACGATTATAATAGGAATAAATACCATTTCTCCCCCTAACATTCTCCCCCTTTTTGTTCAGGAATAGACAAAGGTTAAATAATCAATACATTAACTTATCTCCCCAATTAAAGCATATACACCCTTAAACTAAATAAGGGATAAATAAAATGGGATAAAAATCTAAACATGCAAATGTGCAAAGGTAATGAGAGCATTAAAGCACATGGGCAAAAAAATCATAACTAATCCAACAAATAATACCGAATACCAACTAAGATGCAAAAAATAGATACCAATATGATACATAAGTATTAAGCATGTGATATCAACAAAGAATGCAACTTAATAGATACCAATTATGAATTAAAGCATAGATGGACTAGAAAGCAAGGCAAAGGCCAAACAAAATATCAAATATATGTATACATAATATATACCTAATAGACTCAAGTACACATATATAGATATAAACACACAAATGACACAAAATTAGATATGTTTTTCATGCTCATATGGCAAAAATGTGTCATATGGAAACGAAAGTGTTGGGGTGTGAACTAGTAACGATTAAATTTAGACCCAATCACTTAAAACATGTTCGCGGAGTTCTCAATTGATTGCAAACTTCATCACTTTTGAATATAACCTCATGTGACAATATAAATTGAACTTAATGAACAAACATACACAATGCATACAAGCCTAGCATGCTGATGATTCTACAAACTAATAGAGTCATGACATTGAAAACGCAACTAGGGTAAATGGACATTGTGTAAACCGTTGATATATCATACAAACTCCCTCAATAAGCATATATATTATGCTTTTGAATGAATAAATCAACTAAACATAGGCCTTGGCAATTATTTTTTCTTTTAATGCCATATTTTCTTTTAGGCCTTGGGACACGTATTTCTTTTAGGTCCAAACAAACGGTGATTTACTATTCACAAAGGATACTAAATTGTTTCAGATCCCTTCCCCGTGCACATTTATATTTCTCATTTTTTATTTCTCACAAATCTCACGTGCAACGGATTTTGACATGCACTAGTCCTCCTAAGTCACAAATATGTAGATGACAAGATTGGTAGGAGGACACCTCACAAAGCTCAAATATACATATGAAGTTAAAATTTCAAATAAGGTCGTGCATGTGTGAGTTGAGGCATATAAAAATAGAATCCATTTAAATCAACACAAAATCCAACTACTGCATATAAGCATGGTAAAGAACATAATAAGGATCGATAATCTAAACCAAAAGTTCTAGCCACATGGGAGCGAAAAAGATGGAATTCAAACACAAGTATATGCCACATAAAGTGTGTCAAACTAAAATACACACAAAATAAAAATCATTTTGAGTTTTTGAAAATTTTAACCAAAAATAAAAATATATACTCAAAAGACAAACAAAAATCATTTGTATTTTTCATTAATCTTGAATTGCGAACAAGATAAAATGAAAATGATAAATAAAAAATATTTTTGTATTTTTCATTTAATGAAAACATAATGAAGGAAATATAATAAAAAAGATAAACAAAAATCATAATTCTAGCATGTGATTAAGCATGGAGCATAGACTAGAAAATGATTAAACAAGCATACATTTAGCATGCGAATATAGCATGAAGTACAAAAGCTAAAGTATGCAAATAAAAATAACACATTCAACCTTTATATTTTGCAATAGAGGAAGCATGTGAAAGTAAATGAGAATCAAATACCCTATCTTGTAAAGCTACCAAGTCGGATCTCCTAACCCAAACTAATGACGAGTGAATATCTCGGGGTGTAGGAATCTTGGCTACCTTAGTTTCCTTACGTTGAGATTTTCTAGAAATTCTTTTAAGATCAAAACAAAATTTCTTAAGATGACCTTTTCAACCACAATGTGAACACTTGAACTCACGGCGAAAAGATTTACCTAAGGAGTCATCTCTAAAGGTTTTCCTAGGCGATTCTCCTAAAACGTTGGTTTTGGCTTTTCAAGTAGATTCATTACAAGTATCGAAGCCTAAACAACAAGTGTCATTTTTTATTTGTTCCGTGCCTAAGATTTTATCAAGTTTTTCGAACGTACACTCCAAATCAAATTTGACATTACTAGAGTCTTTTAATTGATCTTCTAATTGTAAAGTTCTAGACTCTAACAAACCATTTCTCTCTTCAAACTTGAGAGGTCCTTTTTTAAGGATTCCATTAAACCTCAAAGGCTATCTCTCTCGCCTTCTACATATTCTAGCTTCTCTCAAAGAGATCTCTCTCCTATCCTAAGGTCTTCCACTAACTCACTATCATCAACAACCTTGACACGCTCTCTTAAACAAGCTTCTAACTTCAAATTATCTCTTTTCAATTTAATAGATTCTTCAAATAGTTCTTAAAAAGCATTTTGAAGTTCACTCACATCAACCTCTTCATTTTCATTCTCTCTTTCTTCTTCACTCTCACTACCATAAAAAACAAAGGAATCATAAACTTTGACCTCGAAAGTGTCATGTGTTTGAATATCTTCATGAGAAGATTCATTATCGGTGCTCACATGACTAGCCATAAAAGCCACAAAATTAGGCTTAGTGGGGGAATCGGGTCCCTCTTCCTTATCACTATCACTAAGGGTCGCATTATATGAAATGGGTCGCTTACCCTCTCTCCTTAGTTTATTGGGGCACTCAGAAGCCCTATGTCCATAACCCTCACAACCAAAACACTTATTTGACTCATCCTTATTTAAATTTTCATTAATAGTTTTAGGGATCTTCTCGGCCTTGTCATGCCTAGATTTATCAAATTTCATAAAATAATTTTTAAATTTATCTTTGTTCAATTTAAGAAATTTTGAAATTTTCTAGCAAACATAGCCATGTCTTCCGAGTCACTAGCACTCTCGCTCTCTACTACTAGTTTTTCCACTTTCCGAGCTTTTAAAGCAATGCCCTTTTCAATTTTCTTTTTTATTTTTAGAGGGAAACATGTCTAGTTCATAGGTTTGTAAATCACCTACAAGCTCTTCTAATTTCATAGAGGCTAAAGTTGGTAAAGAATTTAAACGGTCACTTTTGGAATTAGTTTATTGGGTAAAGACATTAAAATTTTCTTTACTACACGGTTGTCGGGTATTTTCTCTCCCAAGTTAAAAGATGAATTAACAATATCGGAAAGTCTAGCATAAAATTCATCAAAAGTTTCTTTATCATTCATTTTGATGGTTTCAAATTGAGTGGTGAGGTTTTGGAGTTTTGAAGATTTAATGACACTAGTACCTTCATGAGTGAGTTATAAAATATCCGACGCTTCTTTAGCGGTCTCACATGTCATAATGCGACGGAATTCATCCGGTGTGACAACGCTAAACAAGGCATTTAAACCTCAAAAATTAAAATTTGAAAGTTTGAACTCACTCTCACTCCATCTATCGGGTGGTTTGGGAACACATTCTTTTTCTACTAAATGAGTTGGTGGAGACCAGCTGTTAACTACCGATAACTAAACCCTCTCGTCGATAGATTTAAGTGCCGATTTCATTTGCGCTTTCCAGTACGCGTAATTAGAACCATCGAAAATAAAAAATTTAGAAAATGGAAAAAATTCCATTTTAGCCAAAAAAATTTAAAAGATCTTTAAGGAAATAATTTATCATTTTAGCTCTGATACCAATTTCAAATGCCCCAAATTTTTTAAATAAATAAAATTCTTTGTACTTCAAAAAATAATAATTTTCTTTTTAGATACGAAAGCGTAAGATGATGACTCAAAATAAAACGAATTACCAAATTTTAATTTCTTTTTCAAAATTAAAATTATAACCAAGTGAAATACGATGGCAACACACACAACTTAAATTTCACTTAAACCAAATTAATTAATCCAAGTCCTAGAAATTTGCCTAAGTCATATTTCTCAATTTTAACAAATTAGGCCAAACTAATTTTAACACAATAAATTAATGACTTGAATTAAATTAACTAAACATTACCCAATATTTAATATAACACCAAATTAAACATGTACTGATTAAAACCAAATTTATCTTGAATTACCTAAGCATGCGTTCTAGGTGAGTATAGCAAGATAAAATAAATAATGAAACCACTACGCCGCGATGTACGAGAAAAACCCACAATGGGAAAAAAAATCTCAGACGACCCTATCCTTAAGTCCACTAAGTATGGAATTACGATTACAAGACAGTAAGACTTACAACACTCAACTCGATCCCTCTCAATCCCCGACGCTTCTTCTTGTAAACACCTCCGCCTAGTAGACAGCCCCGGAGCTCCACCGGAATCTTGGAATCACCGATGAGACATAGGCACACCGTCAACCACACATGGTGCCTTTCACCATCTGAGAATACCGCAGCAAAATCAGCTCTTCTTCTTTATGGGATCTATAAGGAAACCCACACTTATCTTCAAATTATTGTTGAGATAAACCGGTGCCAAACACTCTAAACAAAGTATATATATATATATATATATATATATATATATATATATATATATGGAACTTGAATTAAACAACAATTGGGTGTAAACAAGTGTTTAAAAGATTTTTCTTGAAGAATTAAACACTAAAAAACAATGAACTTTTTCCCTTTTTAATTTCTCTCTTAAAACAATCTCTTAGAGGTTGTAGGATATGTAAAAGTTAAGTTAGAAAAGTTCATTTCCGCACTTAAGAAGTTTTGTCAAAAGATAGTGGGAAAAACAAGTGGGAAAGTGGGACAAAACTGCTTAAAACTGCCAAATACATGTTCCCGCCAAATCTTGTTCAAACGACATTTTCGTTCAAACGAAATCTCGTTCGAACGAGGCTTCTAACGAAGTTCTAGTGTGGACTCGTTATAAATCTCATTAGAAATCTCGTTCGAACGACATTTCAAACGAAGTTCCAGTGGCCAATATGGGAACTCGTTGGCAAACTCATTCGAACGACAATGTGGTTTGAACGACAAACTCGTTCGAACAACATTTCGAACGAACTTCCATAAAGTTTGAAACATTCTATTTTTAGCCCAGAAAATTTATAAACTTGATTTTAAAGTTTTAATAAAATCTTTCTGAAATTAAACAACAATTTTAAAATGAACAACACCCAATATTAAATGTTCCAAGCTCCTATATATATAATGAAAATGCATTCATACCTTAGGATCAATGGAACCATGTTGATGACGTAGAAACGAGGCAGAAATAAACTCAGAAATACGATGAAGCTTTATACTCTTGGCCACTATGTCGTCAACAAACACGTCATAGACTTGAAGGATGATCAATTAACTTTATCCTATGACTCAAACGCTTTTGTTCGGAATTGAGCCAAAAATACAAAGGACTCAATTGGAAATTTGTGTCCTTACATCAATCAATAAAGACTATGAAAGACATACCTCATACTTTATGTCACAACATTAAATGCCTGATGCACTAGTTGTCTCCACGTCATGAACATTAAATGGCAAGACATGCCTTTTGCCTAACCACTGTGTGTCAGGGGGCAGTCGTCGCAGAGGTGGCTCACAAACTGCCTGACAGCCCCAAATACCATGGCGGTTTACTCAAGTGCAGGTTTGACATTATTTAGCTGGCTAGTGACATCACTTATAGTAGATGTGACATTGAGTAGAGGGTTATTTGGTTCACAACTAAAATCCCGATGGAACTCCAAGCTGCTTCGCCCAAGGTTCCACTGCCAGGGTTCTTCGGTGTTTTATCAGGTGTATCTAAGATGGTTGGGACGATCCCCAACGGTGCCTCACTTATCAATCCTCCAAACCAAGTCCCTTTAAAGTTCCCGTGGTGAGGTCATTCGATAGAGCATGAAAGCTCTCCCAGGCCCTGCCAAGCCAGGTCTCTCACGAGTACCGTTTGACCTCACACTAAAACTCTTTATTATTCTCGTTACATCATTACAACCGTTATAGATTACAGTCAATATAAACAAAGATACAATATGACTAATACAATAAGCTAAAATACACATTGTCACACTGAGCTGCGTCGTTGAAGTGCCACATTGAGATTCCACGGTGCCTTAATCCCATATACTGTTGTAAATAAGGGGAATTATCCCTAATCTCAGGTTTACCTTCAAGCTCCCTCTACATTTACCCCTTCGTGGAGAGATTTATTGCAATAAAAAATGTCTACACGAAACTTCTCAATATGATAAACCTTCTCTGCGTGAAAAAATTCAGACCTCCTTTCTTTCGTTAGAACCGTAGCATTATAATTTCCAAGAAAAAGTAAAATTCTCCCCGATGTACCTGAGCTGAAGCGCTATGACTTATTGGCTTTGTTTGATTCTTAGCAAGTGAAATTCGCCCTTGTAATGCTTCACTATGTTCGAAAAAGAAGAAATTATCCCCGATGAAGCTGAGTCACCATTTAAACAACGCTAGGACTTGTGGCGAGGGGGCATCATAGATTTTTTGAACCGTTGGGACAACTTTTTCGTTGGGAGTCATTGGATATGTCTGACAAAAAATTTTGGCGCCAAAACTCAAACTTGCTAAAGAAGGCAACCCCTTTTGTTCCCCGGGCATCGCTTTATAAATGACATGGGGATGTCTTTTCACCTGTCAAAACACTTTTCAAAGTGCCACGTGTTCATTTGAAATGATTATAGGCGGCCGTGCACGTACGATGGTGGGAAACTCAAAACTTTGGTTTAAAAGGCTTCAAACGTCTCTTTTATTTCAAAGCCCTTCTCTTACCTTCTTCTTCTTCTTCTTCAAGCTTTCGTATTCCCTAGAGAGAGAAATTATATGCGAACTCCATTATTTACCAAGATCTTTTTAGCTTCTTCCTCCTCTCATCTTCTACACCACCGCCTGTGGTTGTGATGCTCCACCTTCATTCTCAACCCTTCTTTTACCAAGATTTTTCCTTTCCTTACTGTTGTTTGCAATGGCGTTCTCTAACAACACTACCACACCTGCCATCAGTGTGCCACCTGCCACCAGTGTGCCACCTGCCATCTCTGGCGCCACCGTTGTCCCAAACGTCGTTTCCCTGGATGCTGCTCATCAAGAGCAACTAAACTTCTATCCTCGGGCTCCTATCTTTGGCGAAGGTGATAAATTTTTTGATGCATGCAAGGTTTGTCATATCTCATCCAAGTTCGACCCCTTATTGTTGGGTGATGAGGAAATGGATTCATCAAAATGGGGCTACCTTTCCACCCAATGGGACTCTGCGTTTTCGTCTGGACCATGGTGACTTCCCCTATTCCCAGATTGACTTTGAAGCACTTGGGGGGTCACCAGCCCATTTTGCAGCCTGGAACACACATATGCAGTGCTATCACGATGCTACTCTTGCAAAGGTTGAGCTTTATTGAGCATATTAGTTTGGGGAGTTCACCCTCTCTAAGCATAACACGGTGCTCCAAGTGATAGTTCCCTGATGGAACATCATAACTCACACATTATTTACTGTGTGGGGAGAGTTCACTATTATGTTGGAGGACATCTATGAGCTCCTGGGGTTTGAGCTGATGGGTGAGTTCACATATCACGATGAGGTAATGGATGTCGAAGAGGCTGTCGATCGAGCTGAGCTGGACCGAATCTACCGTAGTTGCACTTGTTCATCAAACAAAGCCATATTTAGTCCTCTCATCAGCTATTTTTTTGAATCCCCGATCGCGAAGGATGTCAATGTTTCCAAGGGCCGAGGTAGAGGTACGTCCTTAAAACTACCGGCCTACATACTTGTGTTTCTTTCACGCTTCTTCCTGACTGGGAAACCCAACAATCAGCCCAGGAGGGACCTTATAAACATTTCTATTCGTTTGTCCAGAGGTTTTAATCTTCCTCTGGCCGCCATTGCCTTGGGGTCCTTCTATACCTAGTTGGATCGAACTCACATCGACATGGCGCGGTGGGTGGGTCGTTACAACTTGGCGAATTTTTCCAATACCATCATTTTGATGGGCTCCCTTTACACCCATTTTCCTGCCATTGCCGCCAAGTCTATTTCTCTACTTATGAGCCAAGGTATCAATCCCCCACGCCTCTTATGTTTTCACAAAAAATAAGGTCGAAATGAGATAATTAACATTTTTGATCTTTTAGACTCCTTTTGTGACGAGGCCATACAGTGAGTCTACATTTTCCCATAGTTGGGATTTCTTTCCTTCTGCAGCCACAATGGTTAAGTTCATCCCAGTTGTAGAAGACCCCTCGTAAGCTGTGGTGCTTCTATTTACCCTCGAGTTTCTTACTTACTACACTGAATGGTGACACACCTCAGAACCCTACAACCCAGACAGATGTAGTAGACAGTTCAGGTTCGATTAGGGGGGCCCTCGGCCTGTATTTCAACACAACCACCCAAGGGCCACTTTTACTAAAGCTTGCACCCTCTATACTGCAGCCGCGATGCTTGGTGTGACATCCACCATTGACGATCGTGTCACCCTTCCTAGTGCCACTAGGAAAGGAGACATATCCACCTCTTTTGCCACTAAGTTCCCTTTGGGGCAGTTGGAAATGATCCGTGACTACATTCAGTCCCCCCTCAATATCCCCCAGTCCCTTCTCTCTCTTCTTCTGAATTGGGTCTTAAGGGGAACTCCATGCTTGGGGGTGAGTTTACCTGAGTAAAACTGTTAAAGAATCTCCCCAGTAGCTACCCCCTTACTACCCAATGACCCCAATTACCTCCACAAAACCTAATGCCATTGCAACTCCCAAGAAAACTGTACCTTCGACTGAAGCTGCAATGGGAGAAGGGCCTTCTTAGCTGCCTACTAAGAAGGCTAAGAAGTCCAAGTCTTCAAAGTCTAAACCCTATTGTAATAACCCGCGTAATTTTGGGCTATTTTAATTAATTTTCGAAAAATGGAGGAAAATAAAGTTTTTGATAAAATTATTTTTATTGCTCAAATATGTTGGTTATTATTTTTAAAGGCGAGAATTTCAAACGGTTTCAAAATCGGAGTTAAAACGGATTTTAAAATGATTTTTAAATGTTTTTAACTCTTGGAGTTGTTTTGACTTCCAACTCTTCATTTCTTTGCCTTAGTTAAAGGAGTCTTTTGGATTCCAACTTTTCATTTCTTTGCATTATAAAAGTAAGTCGTAGGCAAGCCTTTTAACATACCTTTGACACAAATTTTGATAGCAAATATATTTTATATTCCTCTTTTTTTTAATTATACTTTGTCCCTTGAGATTTGTGATTTCCAACCTTAGATTAGAAGTGTTCTTGGTGTTATTTTGTTTGAGGTTCTTGGAGAAGCTTTTGTAGATCTTTTGAGTTGATCTTGAGGATGTGATCATTGGTTTCTCATCATGGTTTGAGGTATGGGGTTTTTCACAATATTCTCCTTAAATCTCGCGAGTGTCATTCTCTTTGAATTCTTGTTTAATTGAACACATATTTGAATTGATAAATTCATTGAAATCTGGAAAATAATTGTTGAAATTATTTTGATTCATGTGATATCATTATATTATTGATGAGCACGTTGTCATGAGATTTTAATATGGCACGGATGTTGGGCACTCGTCAAAATTCCTGTTTCCCGGGCTATGGCTTGATAAAGCATATACTGATGTGGTGAGGCCTGGTGACCCGGTTAAAGTGTTGTTGAGAAATTATAATGATGAAATGCTATTGAGATTCGCATTTTGATTTGAATATTCGTACTCGTGTTGTTACGTTTTATTCGTTGCTAATCTATATTTGTTGAGCATCTTTCTTGTCGTATTGTGTACGTCCCCATATTTTCTTTTAGTGGCAGGTTAGCGCGAATTTTGGGGCGCTATGGAGATTGATTTTAGCGAGGATTGTTTGGGAAAGATTTATATTATTTATTTTGTTGTATAGAGAATTTTTATTCGAGTTAGATAGTTGTAATTTTAATTCGAGAGACTTGTTGTATTTGAAGAATTGAGATTAGTGGATTTATATTATTATGGGTTTATTTAGATGCTCTATACCTTGTCACTTGTGGATTTGGATTTATTTTATCGCATTAGCGCTCCGTTCGCTCTCCCCGGGCGGGCGGGGTGTTACAAATGGTATCAGAGCTTAGGTATACGACAAACCTCGGGGCTTGGGTTTTGGGTTCATTGCGTGGATAATAACTTTTGGAGATAGAAAATTTTAGGTGATATTCGTGTTAGGTTTCGAGATTAGAGGTGAGGAATTATTTTTGGAGATGAAATTTATTTTGGAGATTGTTAGCCTGAATTTTGAGAGTTAGGCAATCGGCGAATTTCGATGGCGAAATTCCATTGTTAGTGGGGAAGTGTAATAACCCGCGTAATTTTGGGCTATTTTAATTAATTTTCGAAAAATGGAGGAAAATAAAGTTTTTGATAAAATTATTTTTATTGCTCAAATATGTTGGTTATTATTTTTAAAGGCGAGAATTTCAAACGGTTTCAAAATCGGAGTTAAAACGGATTTTAAAATGATTTTTAAATGTTTTTAACTCTTGGAGTTGTTTTGACTTCCAACTCTTCATTTCTTTGCCTTAGTTAAAGGAGTCTTTTGGATTCCAACTTTTCATTTCTTTGCATTATAAAAGTAAGTCGTGGGCAAGCCTTTTAACATACCTTTGACACAAATTTTGATAGCAAATATATTTTATATTCCTCTTTTTTTTAATTATACTTTGTCCCTTGAGATTTGTGATTTCCAACCTTAGATTAGAAGTGTTCTTGGTGTTATTTTGTTTGAGGTTCTTGGAGAAGCTTTTGTAGATATTTTGAGTTGATCTTGAGGATGTGATCATTGGTTTCTCATCATGGTTTGAGGTATGGGGTTTTTCACAATATTCTCCTTAAATCTCGCGAGTGTCATTCTCTTTGAATTCTTGTTTAATTGAACACATATTTGAATTGATAAATTCATTGAAATCTGGAAAATAATTGTTGAAATTATTTTGATTCATGTGATATCATTATATTATTGATGAGCACGTTGTCATGAGATTTTAATATGGCACGGATGTTGGGCACTCGTCAAAATTCCTGTTTCCCGGGCTATGGCTTGATAAAGCATATACGGATGTGGTGAGGCCTGGTGACCCGGTTAAAGTGTTGTTGAGAAATTATAATGATGAAATGCTATTGAGATTCGCATTTTGATTTGAATATTCGTACTCGTGTTGTTACGTTTTATTCGTTGCTAATCTATATTTGTTGAGCATCTTTCTTGTCGTATTGTGTACGTCCCCATATTTTCTTTTAGTGGCTAGTTAGCGCGAATTTTGGGGCGCTATGGAGATTGATTTTAGCGAGGATTGTTTGGGAAAGATTTATATTATTTATTTTGTTGTATAGAGAATTTTTATTCGAGTTAGATAGTTGTAATTTTAATTCGAGAGACTTGTTGTATTTGAAGAATTGAGATTAGTGGATTTATATTATTATGGGTTTATTTAGATGCTCTATACCTTGTCACTTGTGGATTTGGATTTATTTTATCGCATTAGCGCTCCGTTCGCTCTCCCTGGGCGGGCGGGGTGTTACACCTATGTTCAAGAATAAGCTCCTTTGGAGGCATTTCCTATTGCCTCCATTCCCCCTCCCATGTCTCCATAGGTAGCTGAAGAGGTGAGGAGGCACGTGCAAGCTGAGGTTGTAAGAATAAATAATGAATTTCAACGATGCGCTGTCGTCATTCCTCCTTCGGCTACTTTTCCCACAATCATGGTTGATCCGACCGAGCCAATGATGAAGAGGAGGAAGAGGTCAAGGGTAGCTAAATTTGGAGATGCAATGAGCACAAGGAAGAAAACTCCGGGCACTAAGTCCCAAAAGAAACGAACAACCGATATACCTCCATCTACTACTCCCTCTGTTGTTGTCCCCTTGCCAGCTTTACCAGTGGTTATATCTTCTCATTCTCCCTCTGGATATGAGGTATGTGTGCATCATTTACTTCTTATTCCCCTTCTATTAAGGTGTGTTGTATTTTCTCATTTCTTAATAAGAAAATGTTTGGGTGCAGGGAGTTGAAGAAGAAGGGCCCAGTCCCCCTAGCCCCCCGTAAGCCATTTCGTGGGGGGTCATTACGATATCTCTCCAGCAGACACTACCCTTCCTAGTTCCCCCTGATAAGTCTTATCCCAATGGGTGAGAGATGCTACTGCGGGGGCTACTACCGTTGAATCTACTGAGACAATGAGCCCACTCCCAGCTTCTTCTGAATTAGAACCTCAGCCTGAGGCTCTTCTACCCCTTGTTCCAGTTGCACAAGGTTCCCTCATGGTAACATATTATTTATTACCCGTTAGGTCTGGAAACCTTTCTCTTCACCTCTTTTCTTTTTGTGTAATATGCTGAACCTTGACATGTTAGGGTGCTCTAGGTTGAGATGGCGTCTCTGGTAGATAACACCCATCTTCCCCCTGTACTAACGAGACCTCTGACTATAATTCCCCTCTTTAATGCTATAACGGGGGTAAGTAAGTATTTCTCTTTTTTTGAGTACTAATTTGTCATTTCTAACACTTAGCTTTGTTGTTGTAACTTTCTCCAAGTCTCTCTCCTCCCTTTGCTCTTAGTGGCCTTTTTCCTTTCGAGGGCCCGTGTTAATGTTGTCGCCCCTCATGTTAGTTCTTCTGTACCCGCGGGAGTTGGGACATCTCTTGAAGTTCTAACATCTTTTATTGATGATACACATGTGTTGGATTTAGTACCTTATATTGGCGAGGGATATTTGCCTACCGTTGAGGCTTTTTCAGCCAAGGGTCCCGTTGAAGCTGTCGAGGGAATTATCCCGCCCCCAACAGTTTCTACCATTATGGCCATCATTGTGACTCATGTTCTCGCTTCTACTACCGCTGAGGTACTTTGCTAATTTCTCTCTACATTTCTCAGTTTCTCGAACTTCACCTGCATTTGTGACTTAATAATGAAAACACTTATTAAGGTTTTGTTTAATAAACTCCACCTCTATGGGTGACTTAACAACGAAAACACTTGTTAAGATTTTTTCATAAACTCCACCTATATCGGTGACTTAACAACGAAAGAAATTGTTAAGGTTTTTTATAATCTCCATTTATATCGGTGACTTAACAACGAAAACACTTGTTAAGATTTTTCATAATCTCCACCTATATCGGTGAATTAACAATAAAAACACTTGTTAAGATTTTTCATAAACTCCACCTATATCGGTGACTTAACAACGAAAATACTTGTTAAGATTTTGCATAAACTCCACCTATATTGGTGACTTAACAACGAAAATGCTTGTTAAGATTTTTTCGTAAACTCCACCTATATTGGTGACTTAACAGCGAAAACACTTGTTAAGATTTTTCATAAACTCCACCTATATCGGTGACTTAACAACGAAAAAACTTGTTAAGATTTTTCATAGACTCCACCTATATCGATGACTTAACAACGAAAACATTTGTTAAGATTTTTCATAAACCCCCTCTTTGCTCTAACTATTCTCAGGTTGCTCGAGAGGATTCTCTATCATCTTCTTCGCCCATTGCCTCGCCTCACTGGGAACTTGTCATTTCAGGAGATTCTAACCATGATGATCAAGGTTCCACGACTAGTGCCACTACTGAGAGTGAGTCCTAATGTGAGCTTCCTCTGCCCGACCTAGCTCCCCACGCCTTCTGCTTGATGGTGCTTCAATGTTCCCCTCAGATGCTTGCCAACCATCATCTTATCATTGAACAACCTGTAAATCATTATCCTGAGACGTTCACAGTGGACTACTTGCGTTCAAACATCTCCGTTACGGATTACAAGCATCAAGGCATGGCTACCGTCATTGTTGAGATTATCAACACTCCAACCTCAAACGTTACCAGACCCCTCCTTCACTAGTTTTTGGGTTATCTGAGTGAGTTGGGTCATAACGGGTTTCATTTTGACTGGATTATCACACATTTGAAAACCTTGAAGAGACAATGAGTGGACAGCCATAGGGAACTCTTGCGAAAATGTCAGGAGGATCAACAGGCCGAGGAAAATAAGTTGGCGGAGTTAGCACCTCTTCTTGTAGCCATTGATAAGGAGGTGGAGGACATCGAAGAAGATTTGCATCTGGTGAAGCTGAAACAAAAGAAACTCCTAATCGAGCGTACACAGGCGCAAATAAGGTTGAAGGTCTCTATCAATGCTAAACGGTCTTGCCAAGCAGCTTATTCGGGCCTCCTTGGAGATTTTTCTCTTCTCCAGATCTGTGGTTCCTCTTAGGCTAGTGAACTTGTATATATATTTTTTTCTTTTCTTGTCATGTAATTCTTGGTCAATAGCTCCCAATTTTATAATGCCCCAAAGTTTATGAATGGAAAAAGATATTTATTCTCATACCATTTCTTTGTGTTACAATTATTTACATAGATTGTGAAGTGTGAAGTTCTGTAAATATTTCATCTCTACTTGAGGTATAGTAAAAAAAACTTGCATATTCATCATAAAAAGAACTTATGTAAATATAACAACAGCCAAATACATTAATGGTCAAACATAACTTCCTACACATGATAGACTTTCAACCATTTATTGTTGATTTTGAATAGTTTATCTTCTTCCATCTTAGAGATTAGGCAATAACCTGGGTCATGATCTTCCTTGACAATGAAAGGTCATTCCCAATTTGCTGCAAACTTGGGTAGAGGAAGCCCCCTGATATGTTTCATTGATGCTTTCAATACGAGGTCTCCCTCTACGAACTTCCTTGGTCTCACTTCGTGCCATATTCTACTCATAAAGGATGTCGGAGCCTCTACCTCAATGTCACCATCGGAATGGCACAACTCCATTTCAGAGGGAAGTAAAGAAGACTCTCCACTAGAATCAGTATCACTAACCGCAAGAGTGGCCTCAAAACTCTGATCCCCCTCATCAGGTACCCTAGAAAACTCTCCAACAAGATCCTTAAAATAAGTGTCCATGATGATTTAAAAGAGAAACAATAAAAGACAACTATATCTAAACTCTAAAAAGGGCTATGATAGATGCTTACACTAGAGCTCAAGGGGGTGAGTATGCTGCCTCTAGTTTGAAGGGAATCAATCGAATGGGGGATGACAAGGTAGGCACAAGGAATAGCAACAAAGAATATCAATACAACTCAGAAGTTAGAAATTAGTTAATAATATCTTGGGTATGATAATCAAATACCTGAGGAGTGCGCAGTACAACATTCTCTATAAGCTCTATAGTTATCGGAGCAACAGCCTCACTCACCTGTAAATAATGAAACAAGGATAAAGGTGAGAGCACTTTCACAGTATAAACAAGAAGAAAAAAGGGGAAATAGTAAAAGAGAGAATTTATGCAAGTATAATACCTCTCTTGCAACCACCCCCAACAGGCTCCACAGTTATTGGAGCAGCCTCACTCACCTGGAAAAAATGAAATAAGGGTAAATGTGAGAGCACTGACACAATATATGCAAGAAGAAAAAAGGGGGAAAATAAAAGAGAAAATGTATGGAAGTATAATACCTCTCTTGTAGCCATCCCCCCAAAAGGTTCCACAGTAACCAGAGCAGCCTCACTCACCTGGAAACGATGAAACAAGGGTGAAAGGGAGAGAACTTGCACAGTATAAGCAAGAAAAAAAGGAGAAACAGAAAAAAAAAAGATCGTACGCCAGTATAATACCTCTCTCACAACCATCTTTTCGATGTGACCCATAGTTACCGGAGCAGCTGCCTCGCTAGCCTGGAATTAATGAAACGAGGGTGGAGGTAATCAAACTTTCACATTTAAAGAAAGAAAAAAAATGGAAGTGGAAAATAAGGAAGGATATGGCAATCTAATACCTCTCCCGTAGATAACCCACCAATTCGTTCCTCAGTCACTGAATCACAACACTAACCCGAAAACAGAGAAGCAGATAAGTTTTAGTAAACATTTGTAAAAAATGTACATATTTTTTTAAAGAAATATATATATATATATATACTCACACATATATAAATGCTAATAAAAAGACACAGGAAAATCAAGTATTTATATGGATAGCTTTATCTAAAGTGCTAGTTGGGAGCCTCGCAACAGTAAGGGTAGAACTAGTGGTAGGTCCCACAGACAGATGAACTTCGCCTATATTAGCCTGTTAACAAATTTTGAAAAAAAAAAGAAGAAAGTGTTATACAAGTTAAAAGAGTTGTACGTAAATAACTACTCCCATATACGGTAACTGAGTATTACTTCCACAACAGTTGAGGGGGGAGCTGCAAGTGCTCCCAAAGGGGCTGCCTTCGCAACAGTTATCGCAAATACGGTGGATGAGGAAGCCTCCATAAATACATCCTATAAATGAAGATGAAGAGGCAGGAGTCAGCAAGTCACTTACCTCACAAAGATAAGCATATTAAAGAAATCCCAAAGACCCAGGACAAAAATGGTTATCGGAAGGGGCACTACAGTAGGGATCACATTGAAGGTAACGTGGCGAAGTGTCTCATCTGTAGTAGGGGCTGCTGGAGGAATAGTTTAGCAAGAGACAGTGATGAAATAGTACCAATGGATAATTGAAGGGAAAGAAGAAATGGGTTTATCAGTACAGGCTAGCCAGAGAAATAACAAACCATAGGTTAATAGAATACCTAGGCCCCATCCAAGGAAGAAGATCAAAAGATGATTGCTTGCGTAATAAGGTCTGTGATGATGACCTTCTTATTATAAAGGCATTAGAAGTGGTTATTATCATAACTAAAGGAGAAAAATCTACCGATAACCGAGCATAAGAAGAAACATGGGAAATAGGCTCAGCAGTTGAGGCCATAGTAAATACTAGCCCATGAGAGATGGGTTGGATCAAAGGCCTACCATCCATGGATATGTGGACCCGAGAAATAGAAATCCGCCTTGACGGTGACAACCTTGAAACAGTAGTTTCAAAAAGGAGATGATACATTCTTGGAAAAGAGAGAACAAGAGATATAGGGTCCTAAGAAATGAAAAGTGACAAAGGACATAAGCACCAAAAATAGAGTAATAAAAATAGAAAGAAGTTAAGAGAACAAACAGGCCCCTAAAAGTGAAGTAACCAGGGGCTCAACTGTAGAATCCCATGTTGCTAAAGCGGGAGAAGATGAAGTGGCAAGGCTAGATGGGTCAATCCTCTACAATTACAAACAGATAGAGAACACAAGGGAAAAGTGCTAAAAAAGAGAACAGTGAGATTGACATATATAGAAAGTTAAAAAAGTACCTGAGGAGAATGTGAGGTCACAGAAAGGACCTTAGTGCTAGTTCAATGCATAGATGAAAGTTGCAAGGGAATAACAATATATAACATTCAGTAAGAGAGGTGTAATTTATGACTATTAATGTTTAAAAGATCTATGGAGGGAGTACCAAACCTCTCTGAAAATGCCTCAAGAAGAAATGAGCAAAGAGTTCCTCTCTCGTTGGAAAAGAGCACGACACAGTGGGGGAAGTGAAGGACCACTCGCCTCCGTAGAAGTAACCTGTAGAAACATCACAAAAGAAAGAATTAGTAAACAAGCCAACGATGAAAGAAGAAGAAATCATATGCACAAAAGTCCCAAGTATGGACAAACTTACAATAGCAGGACGCAAAGTCTGACCATAAGAAAGAGTCTTAGAAGCAGAGTTAGTCCTTAATAGAGAAAGCCGTGTCTCATCATCACTGGAAGACTCCCTCCAAAATGATAACAAAGCACAAGTGTCATTAGTTATTTAACCGTGGAAATCCAAGCCATCCATATCATTCCAAGAAGAACTATGATCATCGTAGGAAGGTGTTCTTCCATAGTCAACTAGTTCCTCTTCTAATGAGGGGGATGGGGAACCAGTAGGTGAAACTCTGTAAGAGCCAGTTTCACTAAGGGAAGAACGTGTGGGTGTAGTACCATCTACAAAAGGAATAGACGTGACATGCATCTTCTAAGAAGAGAATCCCATAGCCTCATAACCTTGCTTCTGAATAGTCCTATAAGTCTCCTCTACCATAAGAACATCGGTATCTGATCCTAAGTCCAGTGCAAAAAGAGCAACAGCACCAGCATCGATCCCCTTCTTCTTCGCAACTCTAGTCCCCACAGGAGAAGGGTTGGAGAGGGAGTAATAGTATTACCAAGAATGAAGTTTGACATATTCGCATGTGGATGCTTTGTTTTACCCACCGCAGGATCTTTTGTTTTCCCTTTACCTTCGTATTGGCCTTTAGATTTAGCGAGAGGCACCTCGATTTTTTGCTTCTAGGTGCACTCATCAAGGAGTGGTTTCACTAGGTTGGAATTAGTCTGCTCAAGAGGTGTCTTAGGTGTGGTGCTAAGATGCCAAACCTCTTTTTAGGTACGTCTGATTAAGAATTGGGCATTGACATACTCAGTGGGAGTGGTCTCGTGTTGAGTCCCAAACACACAGTTTTGAATGAGGAGAACCTACCTCTACCAAAGCAAAAACTAAGAGCAAGTGAATAAATGTAGGTAATCACGAGAAGGCACATATAGTTCCCCAAGTAGCAAACTCTATAAAGCATTCCTTAAAAGGTGAAGTTTGTACATGCCTTCAAGAATAACTCTGAAGGGTCATTGCACAAAGGGTAAGAAGGGGTGTTAACACCCAGGTCATAATCAAACTGTCTTCTAACTCTCTCGAAGGTATATAATTCATCACCTTGGCCTAGCTCTATCCAATAAGGTAATATGTCTAGTAATAGCATCTCCATAACATTTATATGTGGATAGGAAGAAATAGATTCAATATTAGAAGGAGAATAAAAAGTTCCATCGTCACCCTAAAAATAAAGCCAGCTTAAAACTCCACCGGGACGTTTGCTTTAAGGACGAAAGAGAAACTCTTCGATATCATCAATCAAAGGATCGGGGGATTCTTGGGGGCCTTTCTATGCCAAAAAAGAAGACGAGCGACATTATTGTGGCAGAACCGTGCTTCGGGGGTGAAATGGGTAAAATACTAAAACAATAAATCCATTAGGGAAAAGAATTGGCAAAGTTAACAGCATCATAACGCTTATAAGATCTCTCAACATTTATATAAGCACGGTCCAACCAGGTATAAAGAGAATAAGAACTAAAGCAGCAAAGGGTACCGACTTACCTCTCCACAGTCTCATGGCTAATTTTAAAAGGAGCTCATGGCGAGAGTCTTCGAGTTTACCTAGAACAAGAATTGACTCAAAAAAGTGACCAGGAAAGCATCTAAATGCGAGGAAGAGTGAATCTTGGGACCATCCTGACTTTTGAGGGCTTCGTTGGAAGTCACCCCTTTCGGCGGCTGCTCAAAGTCTCTGAACCAGTATCTTTCCCATTTGGTGAACGAGTGTTTTGTAAGACCAGTCACATTTATAGCCACATATTTTGAACACTCGATGAGTGCTACTAGCAACTCTTCCACCATATCTTGCTTAAGGGAATCCTCATGGACATCAGTAAAAACATGCTCCCCGAAGAAAGGCAGGGCATATAACTCGCAGACATCCTCTATGGGAATGGTAAACTCACCCCAACTAGTCACAAAAGTATGAGATTCCTTAATCCACAGAGACAATAAAAGGTTGAGGGTGGAGTTATGTTTGGCCATAGTGCAAAACCTTAAAACTACCAATGACAGTGAGGAGGCCAAGTCCCTTAAGGGTAGATTTATAAGAAGTAATACTCAGAATATCATCAACCCATGCAACCCAGTCCTCCCCCCCCCCCCCCCCCCCCCCCCCCCATAGCTTTGATTTTAATATTGGAGTAACAGAAGTCACCACTATCAACTCTAACTCTAAGAATAGAGTCAGGAAGAATAATAGGGGAATCAGTAGTCTCTACTAACCCCACGTGGGGTCGCTCGAGAACATTAGCAACAAACTTCTCCTCAAATTGACCAAGGGATGCCATGAAATTATCACTTGGTCCAAAAAAGGGTGCACGATGATAGATGCCAAAATACATCCCCTAACGAGTGCACATATAATCTTCTTAAGCTTGAGTAGAAGATGAAGTGATGGAATAATTTCCAATGGCCATTGGTTCAAGTGAGGAACCCACAATTACAAAAGGCCTAGATTAGGAACCCAACATGTTCAATACCCTAGGGGAGGCACTCACAGCTGTAAAATTTCCAGGCGAGGAACCCTCGCCAATATCCAGTAGTGGCGAGGAACCCATCACCGTATTAAAGCCCAAACGAGGAACCCTGATCAGCTAACGGTGGTTGAGAGGAAATATCTTTAGCAAACTGCAAAAATGAGGAACCCTCCATATCCAAAGAAGTAGGTATGGAACCAGTGGTCATCCTTACAGGCTGTGAGGGACCCCTCAAAATCAAAGAAGCAGACAAGGTACCCCTTAAGTGCTAAGCCTCAGCCAAGGGACCCGAGATTGTGAAGACTCCCAAAGAGGAACCCCTTGTGTTAAAACTAGTGGTCGAGGAACCCATGATCAAGAAATCCTGTGATAAGGAAACCATCACATGTGAAATAATTAACGAGGAACCCAAAGTTACGAAGGTTCCCAACAAGTAACCCCTCATGTTCAAATTAACGGTCAAAGAACCCGCCAACACAAAAGCCTCTGACGAGGAACCCTTCATAGGATAAGACTCGAATGAGGAACCCAACGTTATTAAAACTTTCAGCGAGGAAACTCTTATATTCAAAGTAATAAATGAGAAAGCCTCAGTTACAAAATCGCCAATGAGGAACCCATCCCTATAATCAAGTGATGAGTGGAACTTCACGCGAGGACCCTCGCTGCCAGTAGAGACCTTAACTAAGCTGGATTGAAAAATCACTTTTGCAAAATAAAAAGCCTTCGGTTGCGAGGAGCTTAGGGAGACGTCGTCAGCTAAAAATGAAACAAAAGGGGTTGAAGTGATGGAATTGCCTTAGGCGGTGGTTATGATGGTGGTGCCAGTGTCCAGCACCGTAGATATAGAAATAGAGATAGGAAATGAGCCTATTATGATGGGGATCACGGTGGTAATAGTAACTGAAGAAGCAACTGATGATGGTAAAGTCATTGAAAAGATTTTGAATAAGCTTAAAAGAAAAAGTTATGAAGTCTTGGGAATTTCTCTCATTAGAAAACTCATCTCTCTGTGAATGTTTTGAGAAGATGGTAAAAGTAAAGGTTTTTATTCGAAATATTAGCTTTATACGAAAATGGGAAACGTGTAGGAATGCCAAAAGGTTATCAAATTTTTTCCCAAATTATGAGATGACAGTTCCCATACCGACACATGGCTTCTCGATAACCCAAAACCTAGAATGAAGGGACAGTACATTTAATAACCCTGGGGATAATGATGAGGAACTCTAGGGTTCCTCAATTTGTTTTTTTATTATTATTCAATATTGATTCTATGGCATATAAAGTTTTTTTGTTTACCCAACACAAAAGTCTTCGCACGAGGGGTTAATATAAAAGGGTGTTTCAAGCGTACCCACTATATCTTGGGTTAAGTCCCCCTCAAGACCCCACCTTCAACTTCCAGAAAATATTAGCTGAGGAAATCTCAAGGTCCTCCCCCTTAGCTTCAATAAAATATTGGGTGACGAACCCTCAAGGTCCTACCCTTCAGATTTCAAAAAATATTGGGTGTGGAATCCTCAAGGCCCCTTAACTTCCAAAAACTATTGGGTGAGGAACCCTTGAGGTCCTCCCCCTCAGCTTCCAAAAAATATTGGGTGAGGAACCCTCAAGGTCCCTCAGCTTCCAGAAAATATTGGGTGAAGAACCCTTAATGTCCTCCCCCTTAGCTTCTAGAAAATATTGGGTGTGGAACCCTCAATGTAGCTCACCTTGCATAAAGGCTTGGGTGAGGAACCCTCAAGGTCTTCCCACTCAGCTTCCTGAAAATCTTGGGCAAGGAACCCTCAAGGTCCTTCCCCTCAACTTCTAGAAAATAGGTCAGGATGAGGGAGGGGCTATCATGAGCAACCCCTCGTCATGAAAAGAAAATATTTTATGAAATAAAAGTACTAACACTTACTTTCTTGTATAGTTACCTAGTCTAGCAAGCAGGGCTCAAATGAGCCAGTTGGGATCTCTTGGGAGTTCTCATTTGGCGGCTGAGGAATAAGATTTTTTGAGTAAGCTCAGCCACTTAGCACTTTAGGATTGAGATAATACTAGTAGAAAGACCCTAGGAATCACTCAAGTCCCTACACAACACACTCAATCATAACTGAAATGAGAAACTAAGAGGTTGCTCACCAGAAACGAATTTTTGTTATAAAAAATGATTTTAGAGAAGGATTTCCTCAAGTCCCCCCCCCCCCTCTCAACAGAAATGATTTCGAGGAGGTGGTACTTGAGGCCTCCCCTCTCAAGTTCACAAAATTTTATACCACAAGTTACTGTGTTAAACGTTATTTACCAAATCTGATATTTTATCTTCAAGCGCAGACATATTTTCTTTTTTACTTTAATTTCACTCGGTGGCACATGTTAGAGGGGATAGGCGGCTGCAGAGAGGTAGGGACAAATGGTACATTTCAGAATTTATCCCTCATCAACCCTCTCAATTTGGCACCCAACTTCCTAACTCAGCCCTAATGCCCAAGTATAAATAGGACCCCAGGGCAAGGCCAAGTAAGCATCATAACTCAAGTCATATTGTTACTCTGTCAAAATCACATCAGAACCTCCTTGTAGTCTCTCCCTTCTCTCTCTAGTACTAAGTGCCTTGTTCTTTCACTCCTCACTGACAGCCATCACTCTTAGGAGTTTCTCTTGGGAAAAGTTACCATTATTATTATGAAGTTCATCTTCTTGGAGGGAGTGAGTTCTAGCTTAAGTTCCATTTTTAACAAAAGGAGAAACTTTCACTAGAAGCTGCTCTAAAAGTTCTTGAGAACTTTAACGGCAGAGTTCATTGAAGTGGGTCACGCCTCACCCGTTCAATATTTTACCAGACCCCAGTCACACTACCCGTCTATAAAAATTATTTTAGAGTGACTCGAATGGTGATTTCGAGGTCGTGGTTGATTTTAAAAGGGTCGAAATAGTGTACTCAGAGTAGTATTTGGGTCTCGAGATTTTTTTAGTCATAACCGAACCCACATGGAGGAGTTTGGGTCATTTGGGTTTGGCCCATTAGCCAAATTTCGGGAATTATTATTATAAACCTAAGTCTAACTATTTGACGAAGAAACAAAACATATTTTAACCCTTAGAAATAAAAAGAGGAGAGAGGAGAGGCCATTAGAGAGGAATAAGAGGGGTTTCTTGGAAGATCCAACACATTTCTTTCATCATCTTTACCACCGGAGTGCAATCGGGAAAAAAAGATGGCATCCTCATCACTCACAACACGAAATCAAACCTAAAAAGGCAAGTATTTATCTTGCATGTTTTTAATGAGTTATAATACCCATGTAGTGTAGGGTTCTCTATTTGATGATAATTGATGATATTCTTAGGATTAAATGAATATAACTCATGATTTAAGATAGGATTAAATGTAGAATGAATCCATGTATGTTGGTAATACGAAATCAGAACATGTAGGAGGGTGAATATATGAGAAATTTGGAAATATGAATGATTAAGCATGAAAAACACATGAACTAGGGTTTTGGATAAAATATTGGTTTAATTTATTCTTGATTAGGATTTTTATGAATTTAATGTGTTAGTTACGTTAGAAATTGCCTATATGCTCTTAATTGATGTAAGTATTAATCATGTTGAAGTTTGGGTATATTGCTTCAAGATTTTTATGTTCAAAATGGGGGAAAATGTAACAGTTAAACGAAGAAGACAAACTGCCAGGAGCGGATCAATTCTGTTCCAGGAGCGAATCGATTCGGTAAGCTAATCAATTCGGGTTCTAGACCGAATCGATCTGGCTGCATAGATTTGGCCAAATTCTTTAATTTATGCCCTAAATTCATAAACAAATCACGAGGATACTTCTGGGATATTCTTAAACTATAGGGGGGACGTAGTTAATTCCAGTACGCCTATGGTGGGATTGAGGTTTACCCAATTGATTGGAATTAAGGTTAGGAATTATCAGGCACATGTTTCTAGTGGAGAGATAAGTGAACTTATGATTCCGACTGGTAGGGTATGAGTGTATTAGCTACTGATATTAATTAAATGGTAACTAGGCCCCTTCCTTCGGGTGGCAAGTGACACTTATGAATATATGAAAAGAGATTATAATGAGTATGTTGAGTACGCGAGATATATATATATTACGTACTGGTTTATATGATAGGATGTGTGTATACTTACTAAATAATATGCATATATTGGTTAAGTGAATACCTATTGTTGTGATTTGATTCTGTGCACGAAAATACCTACGTTTCCTGCTATCACGGGAGGTGACGCGCAAAGGGCAATCCCACCTTGACGATTCCAGTAAGGTCTGGATGTATGCCCTAGAACATAGTACTTGGGGAGGATCATTATGTGCAGTGTATTAGTGGGACCGACGTGTTATTTAGGTACGGTAGGTGTGTGTGTATCCCAAAGTCTTAGAACTATGTTCACCTCCATTGTATGTTGTTTGATTGAGGGTTCGATGAGACATTATGAACCGATATTCCTTGATTTGGTATGAGAGGTACGTGGACATGATAACAATGTATGCAAGCATCGCGGTGGCCATTCCGGGGGATGATATAGTTGTATGTATTATAGTGTGATAAATATATATGAGTGTGATAAAACTACATATGTGTGATGGTATAATTAATATATTGTGTATATCTAAAAGTAATTTAAGTGGAGAAACTTAAATAATGATCCAATGCTAAAATACAAGTAATATTAATGATTATTAGTACAGTAGCATATCGTATGTGTAATATGGGGGAGGTAAACCTTTTTTAATTATTTAGATACGTTATCTAGTTATTATAGGTAGCGTAGCTAGGTAGGATGCATTAGGTGTGCACTTTAGATCAGATATTGGGAACTCAAGGGAGTGTACGTGGAACTGACATGTGTATCTGATAAATATTTTTAAATTGTGATTTAAATACTTTCAATAGGATTTTCGGATCTGACCCTTGTCAAATCTATTTTCCAAAACATTTTAAGTGTCTAGCCACATGTATGACCAAATTTATTATTCTTTCTAGGGATCCATAGTTGCAGCACTTGTGGAAGCTTGCAGGAGTTTGCTTAAATGGTTCAGTTATTCATTCCTAGACTAGAAGTTTCATTTAAGTATTTTCATTTGGGCATGTTTCCCCTTCAGATGATTCAATATTAGAGTTATTCATTTATTTGTTAGACTATATTTGGATTCAGTTTATTACTTTAGAGTTGTAGTTGGATTTTATTTTGGGAACTGATGGTTTATTCGGTATTATTTATTCAGCTATTTATTGTGTGATGGATTAAGATTATTATATTATGTGGATCGTTTGGTGAATGTATTTATTTCTATATGTTGTCATATTAATGCAAGATAAAAATTTGACACTGGATTAATTTAACATAGGTGCTTAGTATTTTTAAAAAATTCGACAATGATGCTACAGATGAACCAAATGAGATTCTTGTTTGTTTTAATAAAGGAATGGTCACCAATGGTTAAAATAGGTGGGGTATCACAGATGCTATCAGAGAATCAGTGTTTAGTGTTCAATGGATATGTACGGCTTACTACGATTTCAGCGTAGCGTTCTTTCATAAAGCCCTATTATTAGGACTATTGCATTCATGATTACATATTTAAGATTATGTTCTTCTGTTATTATATTTTTATTGACTTTGAACTCATACAATTCCATATGTTATCAGATTCCACCCAAGAGAGGACGACCAGCAAGGTCAGTGACTAAAGAGGAGGTAAGGGAGGCTCAGCAGGATCCATAGGCACTGAAGCCACAGTAACCGCAGGGGATAGTTTTAACAGCAAAGATGGCATCTCTTATGGCGTAGTTAATTAATGCCTCTATGAATACAATGTCTCTCCACTTTCCCCAGGACCATCAGCCATCGCACCCAAAAACACCAAATGTCCAGGCCCACCCTAGACGGAGACATTTCATAAGGGCCACCCACCTGAGTTCTAGGGTATCTCAGACGTGACTTTGGCGTAACAATGGAAGAATGATATTCAGTGCCACTTGCGCATGTTTGAGCATAGCGATGTGAATAAGCCAATGTTAGCAATGTTTTGGCTTGTTAGAGTAGCGTTACAATGGTGGAATTTGGTCAATACTGTCGAGGAAAGAGAGATTATGTCCATTGCTGAGTTCTGGGTGAAAATTGACAGCAAGTATTTTTTGCCAGCCGTTGAGACAGATATATGAAAGAGTTTTATTAAGGTGACTCAAGGTGACCACTCAGTAGTTGTGTATGAGGAGAATTTCACTCGTTTGGCTAATTTTGTGTCAAAAGAAGTGAACAATGAAGAGAAGAAGCTGAAGTTTATGTATCGACTAGCTTAGAGGATCAGGCAATATTTGATTGGCAACCCCACATCGGTGACTTATACATATGTCATCAATGCTGCACTTTTACACTTCTAGGACCATCATTTCTATATGAAGGGAAGCAAGAGAGGAGGTAATCCAAGCCAAGAGGGAAAGGTAGGGGAAGTAGTGCTAGAAAAGCACCACATCAGCAGTAGCAGTCAGGTAGATATCAGGGTCAAGATTCCCTACAGGGTGATCAGGATAAGAGGTTTAGATCTGGGGGCTATCGATCCGATGGAGGTTTCACGAAGGGCCAGTAGTGTCCTAAGCATTAGGAAGTTCGTCAGGGCCAAGGAGACAAAGGGGGATGCTAGGATCTTCAGCATCATTAGGGCCAGAGGCAGAAAGATTTCCTCGGCTAGTTCTTTATTTGTGGATAGATGGGAAATAAGAGAGAGACTGCCCACAACAGGGTATAGCACCGTAGCAACAGGGTGCCCAGTGGAGGTAGAAGTCATAAACACCACTTGAAGCACCAGCACTAACCCCACCCTCCCCGCCGTGAAAGGGGTAGTTACAATATGGACGTGTCTATAACATTTTAGATGTAACCATACAATAGGACCCACAGGAACCGTCGGTAGTAGAGGGTATGTTTCCTATTCATGGGCTTAAGGGTAGGATTTTATTTGATACGGGGTCATCAAACTCTTTCTTAGTGACCAAATTTGCACGAGTTGTCGGTCTATTAGAGACAGTCGATAGTCTCCTTATGTGTGTAGAGTCACCGTTAGGTAGTGGGTCACTTATACACTCAATTTCTAGGGGTATGGATATCTATGTGGGTAGATTATGTTTAGACTCTGACCTTCACGTGTTAGGTATAGAGTGGTATGAAGTCATTTTAAGAGTGGATTGGTTATCTTGATACCGAGCGATGGTGGATTGTTTCGAGAAGGAATATTATGTTCTCAATCCTAAGGCAAGAGATGTTCTTAGTGGCGATGCCTCTTCCTGAGGTAGGATCGAGAACACATCTGTATTACATTGAGGAGGAGACCTCACAAGAGGTGGTTATTTCTCTAGACTTGATTCCCGTGTTGAGGGAGTTTGAGGATGCGTTCTAGGATATACTCGGGTTCCTGCCTAGCTGGAAAATTATTTTCATTATCGACCTAACGTTGAGTATGAGGCCTATCGCTTGAGCGCCTAATCGCATGGCCCCATGTGAGAAGAGGGAGTTAAGGGAGAAGATTCAGCAGGTCCTAGGGCAGGGTTTTATCAGGCAGAGTACATTACCGTTGGGTGAGTCGGTGGTGTACATTAGTAAGAGAGATGGATAACTTTAGTTATGTATCCATTACAAGGAGTTGAACAATGTCACGATTCATAATAAGTACCCAATTCCTTGAATCGATAATCTATTCGACCAATTGAGGGTAGCAAGTTACTTCTCCAAGATAGATTTGAGGTCGGTATCATCAGTTGTTTGTTAGAAAGGAGGACATTCCTAAGACTGCTTTTCTGATACGATAAGGGTTATCAGAGTTTAGGGTTATGCCATTTGGGCTCACCAACGCACCAGCAGTGTTCATGGATCGGATGAACTGAGTCTTTATAGAGTTCCTTGACCAGTTCATGATTATGTCCTTTGACGATATTCTAGTTTAGTCTCGCTCGGAGGATCAGCATGTCGAGAATCTGTAGATAGTTTTATAAATACTACGGGACCACCAATTGTATGCCAAATTTGCGAAGTATGGGTTTTGTCTTCAGGAGGTGCATTTTCTAGGCCACATTGTGTCTAATAGGTGTATAGCGATTGATCTGAGTAAGGTATCGGCAATGAAGGAGTAGGGACACCCCATGACACCGATTGAAGTTCATAATTTTTGGGAGGGTTTCAGATACTATAGATGATTCATTCGATGTTTCTCAAAGATTGCGGGTTTGTTCATGAATCTGACTCGCAAAGAGGTGCCGTTTATTTTGGATGACCATTGTGAGTTTGATTTCAATGATCCAAAGGATAAATTAACCTCAGCACCTGTACTTAAACTACCTAGGGTAGGAGCGGAGTATAGTGCCTACACTGATGCATCCTTGCATGGACTTGGGGGTGTACTACAATAGGAGGAGAGTGATATAGCTTATGTATCTCGCAAGCTTAATACCCACGAGAAGAATTACCCCATGCATGACTTGGAGGTAGCCACTATTTTATTTTCCTTAAGGATTTAGATGCATTATCTGTTAGGGGAACACTTTACCTTATTTATGAACCACAAATCATTTTAGTATCTATTGATGCAAAATTATTTAAACATGAGTTAGAAATGGTGATTAGAGTTCATTAAGGATTACCAGTTTGATTTTAGTTTCATTCCGGGAAGGCTAATATGGTGGAAGATACATTGAGTCGATGACGTATTGGAGAGATAACGGAGGTTTGGAAGGCGAAGTGGAGAAAGGCTCGTCATCATAACGAGGTTGTTAGAGCTTATATGTTCTTATTAGCTATCATGCCCAAGATTGTTATGAGGGTGGTGAAAGCCTAGGTAGGTGATCAGTATTATTAGGAGAGTGTTTGTCAAGTGTTAGCCGATGGGGCAGAGTCGTATTCGATCAGTTCAAGGGGAGGTTTGCACTTTAATGGGAGATTAGTGGTTCCAGAGGATGATGATTTGATACATGCAGTGATGTCAGAGTCTCACGGTACCAGATTTGAGGAACATCCCGGTGGGGATAAGATGTACCAGAATATGCTCATACAGTATTGATGTTCTACCTTCCAGCTAATGAAGGTAGACCACTAGATAGAGACACAGATATAGCAGCCACTCGAGATCATGTGTTGAGAACACACTATATATTGACCTACTTGAGTCTATATATATAGGAGTTCCAAATAGTTTGGATATTGAGATAAAGTAGGTTAGTTTTTATAAGTTTCTCCCTCTTACAAAGGATCGAGAAGATTGAAGAATTCCATTCCAAGAAAACCTCAAGATCAACTTAAAGGGAAGTTAATTCCACCTATAACCACTTTAGGACACTTTCACTGCATATTTTTTTATTCCAATGTGCATATGTGGTTTTTAACCACTTCAATTAATTTTTAAATCATTTATCTCATTAAACGACATTTTTAAAACATTTAAATAATTTTTGGAATTATTAAAATTTGGTTTTTAAAAGTGTTGGGGTTAAAAATTATATTTTATAAAATGTTTTCATTCAGTAGAAATTATCTTGATTAGGATCTCAAAGCGCTAGAGACTTTAGGGGGCGTTTGTAAATATTTTCAAAACACGCGTTTTACACCCTTTATCCACTTATCCACTTTACATGTGTTGGCTTTTAAGACTGTCGATTTGTGTTTTCTCTAAGACTCATTCCTACTATTTAATCTCAAACCTTGGATGGTTTTAATCAATGTTCTACATGTCTCCTTTTGCAATCCCCGTGTTTCCATTTAAACTAATGAGAGTCTGTTTTTCCACAACTCTTCATAAACCTTTGGATGAGAAGTCAAAGTGGTCAAAACTATTCTTAGCCATTGGATTTCATAAACCGTTTGAGATCCTTCCACAGTCAGTATATAATCTCTCTAAGTCTCAGCAAATAGAGACTTTTTCCATGTCGTCCAACTAGAGAGAAAAGGAGAGAGTAAAGAGAGAAGAGGGAGTGACAGGAAATAAAAGAGAGAAGAGAGCGAGAAAAAAACCTATTCTTCGAATCCTCACACCTCCGAGTGATTTCCCTTCACCGATACACCATAACCTTTAACGTTTTATCTACCAAAAATCCAAACTTTGAGTGTTATAACCATTTTAGGGTTTCTGTGAGATTGGTGGTGGGTTTAATAGTCTTTTGAATACCTCTTCACATTTGAGTCTCTCTCAGAACTCGTCTATAAGAAAATAGCAAGTTTCATTATTGAAACATGAGATTTTTTAAAAGAGAACATCAAACGTATACTTTTTTTCTCTCTTTTGGACCGCTTATTTTAGATCCACTCTGTTTCAAACGATTTTTGAAAAATAAGCTTCTATTTTCTTCAAGGCTAAATCAGATCCTTAAAACGTTTGTGTTTCTTGAACTATATTTCACATTTTATGAAATAAATATGTACAAAAATAAAACAAGACATATAGAACCTTGGTTAGATTTAAAAGCAAGGTTGTTTTTCATATCTGATCTTGATAAGAAGCTTATTTGATAAAATAGTGTGAATCAGATATTGCATGATATATAGAAACTATTTATTCATAGGATCTTGTCTGTATAAATAACTTGAGAGGGTGAGTTGCATAAATCTGCATTTAGTACACCTGACATACACATTCTCACACACGAACACTTAGTCACAGTGGTTTTGTTTGAGAGACTTGGAACTTGAAAGATTTGCTGGAATCAGTATCCAAAGAAAAGGAGGTCAAGGAAAAGGCAAAGAAGAAATAAAGAAAAGATCAACTCTAGTCAAAAAAAACTTTGGAGTGGAGTAGCTAATGTAATTATAACTCTGAACTTATATTTAGGATCTTTGTGTGTTTGCTTAAGTGTTATAACCTGATACTTTATTTTAGTGGATTTTTTATTTTGTGCCATAGAGGACCGTGGATGTTTCCCTTGATTAAGGGTTTTACCAAATTAAAATTCTTGTGTTATTTACTTTCAATGTTCTTAATTTATGTTGTGATTGGTATTGCATATTAAACTTAGTAGATGGTTTTTAATTTCTAAAACCTTAGGTAATCAACTACCAAATCTAGACTGTATATTCAGAAAATAATTTTAAACACATCTTGTGTTGTTTATTCGAAAAGAGTTTTGTCCAAAATGTTTATTCGAATTTTACTCAACTTATAACATTCTATTATTAATCTAGTAAACAAGTTTTCAAGTAGTATTAGAGCAGGAACATATTTTGTGATCCTAAAACCTTAAAAATTGTTTTCGAAACCTCTTTTAAAAATTCTGAATACGGAAGAAGGATTTGATAAGTTTGGTAAACTCTTCAGAACACCACTCTTTGATGGAAACAAATTTTCATACTGGAAAGTACGAATGGTTTCTTTCATTAAAGGAACCATCGGTGACGATGTCTAGGAAATGATGGAAAGTGGGTATGAACATCCTACTAAGGCCATCTCTGAAACTAATCCAACAAGGATCAAGAAACTTCTCAGTGAATTTACTAAGGAAGAAAAAAAGGTATCCCTAAATAATAACAAAGGCAAGAATGTCATCTTTATGTCCATTAATGAACACGAATTCAAAAGAATATCCATATGTTCAACTTATAAAGAGGCATGGGACACTCTTGTCACTGCTCATGAAGGTGATGATAGAGTTAAGGCAGGAAAAACTCAAATACTAGTTCAGCAATACAACAACCTGATAATGGATGATAATGAATCCTTTGATGATTTCTACATTAGGTCAACTGATATTTTCACAAAACTTCATGCAAGTGGTATAACCTATAGTAGAAAGGAAATTGTTCAAAAGATTGTTAGGTCATTGTCTTCCAAATTTGATGATAAAAGATATGCCATTGAAGAAATAGACGATCCTAATATGACTCCTCAATTGATTAGTAGTAAACTGAGGACCGTAGAATTGGAGTTAGACTTCAAAAAGAAACTGACCATACAGAACAAGAAACCCACTAGTACTAATGTTATGTTTTCATCTAAAATGCATGTTCCTAAAATAAGTTCCTTGGACTTTGACCCTCATTGTGCTGATGACTATGATTTGGATGACATTAACAATTAAATAGCTTTTATGAGCAAGCATTTCAAAAAGATTTTGAAATTCAGAAATGTTGTAGACTCTAAATAAGGCAAGTCAAATTATCAAGGAAATCAAAATTGCAGACCTCATGACAGAGACAATGCCAAACACTCACATGACAATAAAAGGACTTATGACAATAACAGAACTAAGATAGACCTAAAAGATGTTAAATGTCGTAGGTGTGGTAAAATGGGACATTATGATAGTAAATGTCTAAATAATATTAGCAATAATAATAAGGCTAATGTGTGTGAAACTTGGGATGACTCTAGTGATTCTGATGAAGATGAAACAGAGTTAACCCAGAATGATGAGTATTGCATGTCTTTCTTTGCCAAAATTGTATATAATGATGATGATGCATGCTTATCTACTCACGAATATGTGTTGCCTGTTAATGTTGATGATAATACTGCTCCTTTGATTGTTGAGAGTAATCTAAGTGTGATTCAAATCGTTAATAGTGATAATGAACTGAACGTGTGCATTCATCAAAACCAAGCAATATTTTAGAGAACACTTCACAGAACACACTTAGCGAGTTGATGATGATTTGCTTGATTTATATGAGTTGTACACGAAAATGGTTAAGAAGAGTGCTCGTTTTGAAAAAATTATAAAATCATTAACTGAGCGTGTCGATTTACTTAACCAGACCATTAGGAAGAATACTGAAGATTATACTGCCCAGTGTATTGCTCATGAGACTGATATTTAAGAATTTGCCTTAATAATAAAAGATTTGTCTAAGAAAAATCATGAGTTTAAACAAAAATATAAGGAAACCCTTGTTGAACTAGAAGAGTCTAAGAAAAAGGTCTTAAATGTGTTTAAATAATGTCAATACTTCGAAACCCAAGATAAATCTTATGAGGAAATTGTCGTTGGAAGTAAATTTGACTCTGAAGATATGTCTAGCCTGGGTTTTAAAGAAATAGTGCACATAAGTAAGACCGAAGTTTCTCCTGAAAATGTTACTTTTATCAAACAAGGCCAGACTTGTCAAACTGTTCAAAAGGGGGAACTTAGTCTCAATGTCTCTCAAGAAAAACTTGATCACTACAATCGATAGTCTAATTCAAATGGTCATGCCGAATATGTTTGTCCACCCATTATAACCAAAGACAAAAACTCAACACCAATGAAAATTGGACTACTATACCAAATAAAGCCAAGCCCATCTTTAAAGAATTTAGTAATAAAGTCAAGACCAACACCCATCAAACTGTTCTTACTGCGATGTCTTTGTCCATACTATTGAAGAATGTTTTCAGAAAAGTATATACACACCCACGTACCTTAACTTTAACTATTCTAGAAAGAAGAAATACTTATGTTCTCCCTAGACAGGCCACACATAACTCTAGCTATAAAAACAAAAAAGGACAGTCCAAGACTAAGAAAAATCCATCTAGAAAGACCCCATAAACCTTTTCTAAATCAAAAGGCCATAAACTTTTAAAACTAGGCCTATTTGGATTAGAAAAGATGATCTATTACCCTAGATCAAGTGTAACATTGTCATTTCCGCTTTAAAGGTACAAAGTACTTCAACTAGATGGTATTTAGACTCCGGATGTTCTAAACATATGACCGGTGATGAAACCAAATTGAAAAATAAGACAGACTTCTTAGGAGGTAGTGTCATATTTGGAGATGGTGTTTCATCTTAGATCATAGGTAAGGGAACATTGAGTGAGAATGGGCTTCCTGATCTAAATGATGTACTCTTAGTAAAAAGTCTTAAAGCTAATATCTTAAGTATATCTCAATTATGTGATTCCAATCATACCGTTACTTTTTCAAAAATTGATTGAAAAATCATTGATGAAAAAGGAAACTATATATTAACGGGAAAGAGAACTCAAGAAAACTATTACACAGTAATTCCCAAGTCTTCTTCTTGCCATGTTTCCATATTAGAGGATTCTGACCTTTGGAAAATTAGACTTAGACATACGAATTTTTATAATCTTATAAGATTAAGATCCAAAGAAATAGTTAGAGGTTTACCCAAAATCAAAAATTCATTCAATCCGGTATATGGACCATGTCAAGAATGGAAAATAAGTAAATCCCGTCATAAAAAAGTTAACGATGTCTTAACCACAAAACCTTTAGAACTTATCCATATGGACCTCACTGGTCCCTCAACGACTATTAGTCTTTGTGGTAATAGTTATATCCTAGTTATAGTAGACAAATATACGTGATATACTTGGGTTGCTTTTATGAAACAAAAATAAGATACCATTAGTGAATTCTTCAAAATTCTTTTGAAAATAGATAATGAGAAGGACGCCCAAGTATGTCGTATTAGGAGTGACAGGGGTGGAGACATAAAAGACTCTGGTCTTACTGAATACTGTGTAACCAATGGCTATAAACACGAGTTTAGTTCTCCCCAAAACCCCCAATAAAATGGCATCGTTGAACATAATAATAGAACTTTACAAGAAATGGCTAGGGTTATGTTACACGCTAAAAGTCTTCGTATATATTTTTGGGTAGAAGTTGTTCAAACCACATGTCATATCATTATTCGCGTATACCTTAGGAAAATTCCAAACAAACCCCCTATGAACTTTGGTTACACAAAAATCCTGACTTAAAACATTTTAAAACCTTCGCGAGTATTTGATATCTCTGTAAAGATAGAGAGCAACTTTCAAAATTTGACACCCGAGGAGAGAAAGGAATATTTCTTGTTTATTCCCAAAACAGTAGGGCTTTTCTTGTTTTTAATTGTTGAACCAAAACCATTGTGGAATCCATTAATGTAATTGTAGATGATATGAGTGTAGGGAGTAGTGCCAGTCAATCGTTGCCACAAGATGAGTATGAACCAAATTTTCCAATTAAACACTCATAAGACAATGATTCACTGCCACTCGAGAATCCTTCTATACCCACTTGGGTTTCTAAAGACCATCCTATTTAAACTATAATTAGTAATCCTTCTAAACCTATTAGAACAGGGTCCCAACTTCGAAATGTGGCACAATTTGCATGTTTTTTTCCCTTGAGGAACCTTAAAATGTAATGATGCCTTTTCTAACTATTTCTGGATCAATGCTATGCAAGAAGATGTTGCCCAATTTCAGATTCACGATGTGTAGTATCTTGTTCTCAGGCTAAAAGGTTCGAATGTTATCGGCACACAATGGATTTTCAAAAACAAAACAGATGAAAATGGGGAGGTCATTAGAAATAGATCTAGGTTTGTTGCATAAGGATACTCGCAGATAAAAGGAATTGACTTCGACAAAAATTTTGCACCTGTTACTCATCTTGAGTCAGTTCATCTCCTCCTTGCCATATCTTATCACTTGCAATTCAAGTTATTCCAAATGGATGTTAAGTACGCATTTTTAATAGAATTTTAACTGAGGAGGTATACGTAGATCAACCTAAAGGGTTTGTAGATCCATCACACCCTAACTATGTCTTTAGGCTAAAAAGAAATCCTTATACGGTTTAAAACAAGCTCCTAGAGATTGGTATGAGCGATTATCCACATTTCTAGTATTTCATGGATTTGTCCTGGTGGAAACGATCAAACATTATTCGTTAGGAATGAAGATAAGAATGTTTTAATCGCATAACTGTACGTCAACGATATAATATTTGGATCCACTTGTTCTAAACAAGTTAAGAATTTTTTCGACATCATGCATGCTGAATTTCAGATGTCACTTATGGGTGAACTTTAGTATTTTTTAGGTCTACGAGTAAAATAATGCAGTGATGGTCTTTTTATGACTCAATCCAAATACGTTGCTAAACTTGTTAAAAAATTTGGATTAGAAAATGCTAAACCTTATAGAACCCCCATGAGTAGTTCAACAAAACTCTCTAAAGATGATAATGGGAAAAATGTTAATCCTAATCTATATCGAAGTATGATAGGGAGTCTCTTGCATCTTACAGCATCTAGACCCGACATTTCCTTCGTTGTTTGTATTTGTGCTCGATATCAAAAGAACCCTAAGGAATCCCACTTATCAAGTGTGGCGAAAATTATGAAATATGTTAAGGGTGGTTTAAAATTTGGAATTTGGTACACCAAATATACAACTTGTTCCATTGTAGGGTACACCAATGCCGATTGGGCCGAATGTTCCGATGATAGCAAAATCATGTCTGGTGCCTGTCACTACGTAGGAAATAGTCTCATAGGTTGGTCTTGTAAGAAACAAAATTGTATTTCCTTATCTAGCGCAGAATCTGAGTACATAGCAGCATGTAGTTGTTATTCACAACCTTTGTGGATTAAACAGATGCTTAGAGATTATGGTATCACGAAAAATCAGTTAACCTTGTATTGTGATAACCAGAGTTCCATTAATATTTTGAAGAATTTGGTGCATCTCTCCCGAACTAAGCACATTAAGATTAGGCATCATTCCATCCGTGATCTTATAGAATCCAATGAACTCATCATTGAATATCTGAACACTAAAAAAAACTCGCGGATCTCTTTACCAAACAATTAGACAATCTATGATTTGAGTATTTACGAACATCTATAGGCATGATAACATTCACTTAGTTTTTGTCACAGTTTATCATAACCTCAGTAGTTTCTCACGAATTATTGGTTTCTGAGGTTTTAGGGCATGGTTGTTTAATAAATGACAAAAGATGCCTCCTAACACTAGTTTATGTAGGAGACCCTTGATTCCTCCCTTGTTTATGGTATAATTTGTGATTGACTATGCTTTTCTATACCTGTTTTCCCCATTGTATATTTGAGAAAAATTGGGGGAGAAGATCTTAAGTATTTTCTTAGCAGTTTATATATCTATTACTTTTCTAACTCAACTAATGTTCCATTCAGTGTTTACTTTTATTCGCAGAAATCTTAGACCCATTGTATATCTTCGTATATTTATAGGGTATTGGTATGTATTAGAGTTGAGTAATGTATTTTTTTCATCTTATTTTCGGTTCCAGGATTGGATTGGGTACTTAAAACTTTTGTATAGGACAACTAGGATTTTTCATTTTCACCCACGAGTTCAGAATACTCAAGGAAATTTTGTCTCTAATATCAAAAGGGGGAGATTTAGAACACACTATATATTGACTTACTTGAGTCTATATATATAGGAGTTCCAACTAGTTTGGATATTGAAACAAAGTAGGTTATTTTTATGAGTTGCTCCATCTTACAAAGGTTCAATAAGATTGAAGAATTCCAGTTCAAGAAAACCTCAAGATCAACCAAAAGGGAAGTTAATTCCACCTATAACCACTTTAGGACACTTGCACTACATATTCTTTTTATTGCTATGTGCATATGTGGTTTTTAAACATTTCAATTAATTTTTAAATCATTTAACTCATTAAACAACATTTTAAATAATTTTTGAAATTATTAAAATTTGGTTTTTAAAAGTGTTGGGGTTAAAAATTATATTTTATAAAGTGTTTTAATTCAGTAGAAGTTATCTTGGGTAGGATCTCAAACCGCTAGAGACTTCAGGGGGTGTTTGTAAATATTTTCAAAACACGCATTTTACACCCTTTCTCCACCTCACACGTGTTGGCTTCTAAGGCTGTCGATTTGTGTTTTTTCTAAGACTCATTCCTACCATTTAATCTCAGCCCTTGGATGGTTTTAATAAATATTTTGCATGTCTCCTTTTGCAATCCTCGTGTTTCCATTTAAACCAATGAGATTATATTTTTCTACAGCTCGTTATAAACCTTTGGATGAGAAGAACGGTCAAAACTAATCTCATCCCTTGGATTGCATAAACCGTTCGAGATCCTTCCACAGCCAGTATATAAGCTCTCTAAGTCTTAGTAATTAGAGAATTTTGCCATTTCATCCAACCAGAGAGAAAAAGAGAGAGAGAGAGGGGGGGGGGGGGATAGCGAGAGGAAAAAAGAGAGAAGATAGAGAGAAGAAAACCTATTCTTCGAATCCTCACACCTCTGAATGATTTACCTTCACCCATACACCATAACTTTTAATGTTTCATCTACCAAAAATCCAAACTGAGTGTTAGAACCATTTTAGGATTTCTGTGAGATTGGTGGTGGGCTTGATAGTCTTTTGAAGACCTCTTCACGTTTCATTCTCTCTCAGAACTCGTCTCTAAGAAAATATCAAGTTTCATTGTTGAAACTTGAGATTGTCTAAAAGAGAACATCACACGTTTACTTTTCGTTCTCTTTTGGATCTCTTATTTTATATCCAGTCTATTTCAAACAATTTTTGAAAAATAAACTTTTGTTTTCTTCAAGGCTAAATTAGATCCTTAAAAAATTAGTGTTTCTTAAACAATATTTCACATTTTTTGAAATAAATCTCTATAAAAATAAAACAAGACATATAGAACCTTGGCCAGTTTTAAAAGTAAGATTGTTTTTCAGATCTGATCTTGATAAGAATCTTATTTGACAAAATAGTTTGAATCAGATCTTGCATGTCATATAGAAACTATTGATTCATAGGATCTTGTCAGTATAAATAAATTGAGAGGGATAAATCTGCGTTTAGTACACCTCACATACATATTCACACACACGAAGACTTAGTCACAATGGTTCTGTTTAAGAGACTTGTAACTTGAAAGAGTTGCTGGAATGAGTATCAAAAGAAAAGGAGGTCAAGGAAAAGGCAAATAAGCAACAAATAAAAGCTCTAGTTAGAAAACCTTTGGAGTGGAGTAGCTCATGTAGGTATAAGTCCAAACTTAGATTTAGGATCTTTGTGTGTTTGCTTAAGTGTTGTAACCTGATTCTTTATTTTAGTGGATTTTTTATTTTGTTCCGTAGAGGGCACCGTGGATGTTTCCCTTGATTAAGGGTTTTACCACGTTAAAATTCGTGTGTTATTTAATTTGAATGTTCTTAATTTCTGTTGTGATTGGTACTACATGTTGAACTTAGTACATGGTTTTTAATTTCTAAAACCTTAGGTAATCAACTACCAAATCTAGACTATATACTCAGAAAACAATTTTAAACACATCTTATGTTGTTTATTCGAAAAGAGTTTTGTCCAAAAATTTTATTCGGAGTTTACTCAACTTATAGCATTATGTTATTAATATAGTAAACAAGTTTTTCAGTGTGGAAGTGGGAGAGCATATTTATGGATTTTCCTGTAGATTTACTATTATTGCGGAAAGGTAAAGACTCCATTTGGTTGATATTGTATCATTTGAGTGAGGTTGCTCACTTTCTACCAATTCGTACGGATTTGGGGAAGAGGCAGTATGAGTTGTTGTTCATTACGGAGATAGTATACTACATGGGGTTTCGATTAATATTGTGTCCGATTGGGACAAGATCTTTATATCTCATTTATGGAAAAGCTTTCAGGAGGTGATGGGCACGAATTTACATTTGAGTATAGCGTATCACACATAGACAGTTGGGAAGCCAAAGAGAGTTAATCAGGTGCTTGAAGATATGTTGTGAATGTGCATTCTTGACTTCGGGGGAGGATGGGAGAAGTATCTTCCATTGGTGGAGTTTTTGTATAACAACTCCTACCCATTTGAGGCGTTGTAGAGCCAGCCATGTTGTTCGCCTGCTTCCTATTAGAGGTGGGGGCCAACAAGCTATTGGGGTTAGAGATGATTTAAGACACCACTGCCAAGATTGAGCTAATTAGAGGGTGCATCTATATATCTCAGGACAGGCAGAGGAGTTACACCGATATAAACAGGAGGCACATAGAGCATGATGTTGGTGACTAGGTTTTGGTGAAAGTGTCTCCTATAAAGCGTGATAAGGTTCTGCAAGAAGGGGAAGCTAGTGTTGAGATATGTTGGACTATTTTTTATTGTCAAAAGGGTGGGACCAGTAGCATATAGACCAGGACTAATAGAGAACCTATAGCGAATCCACGATGTGTTCCACGTTTCGTCACTTAAGAAATACCAGAGGAGTGACAGGGCCTTCTGGCATGTCCCACATAGGAGATCAACTTGCAGCCAGAAATATCACACGTGGAGACACCGGTGGCGATACTTGATCATAATGAGTTTAAGTTACTGCCTAAGGTGGTAGCCTTTGTTTGAGTTTAGTGTGGGTACCACAATATTGACGAGACAACGGGGGAGTAGGAGGATGACATGTGCACTCCGTATCCATATTTATTCACTGTAGGTATGTCCGAATTTCGAGGCAGAAATTCCTTTATAAGGGTCGAAGTATGTGACACCCCGTATTTTTGAGTATTTAAAATTGAATTAATTCGGTTAATCTCAAATTACACACTTGACATAATTTAAAGGAATTAAATATTCTGCATTGGTTGAAATATTAATTGGAGAGAGAATGATGTTTATTGAATATAATTATTAAGCGAATAGCAAATATTTATTTCAACATCATAGCAAGTGATAGTGATGTGATAGCGGTATATCTCAATCGAGTGTTGAGTGTAGACTACTTGAGGTCGAGATAAAAATTATTTTAGAGTGACTCGAATGATGATTTCGAGGTCACGATTAGTTTTGGAAAAGTTAAAATAGTTGGTATAGTGTACCTAGCGGTAGTATTTGGGTCCCGAGGCCTTTTTAGTCATAACCAAGCTTACAGGGGGTGTTCGAGTCATTTGGACTTGGACCTAAGGCTAACTAGTTGGGGCAACATCAAAACACTTTCAAACCCTAAGGAATGGAAATAAGAAAGAGGAGAGGCCATTAGAGAGGGATAAGTGAGGTTTCTTTGAAGATCTAACACCTTTCTTGCATCATCTTTATCATCGGAGTGCAACTGGGAGGAAAGGAAAGAATGTCCATCACTCACAACATGAAATCAGACATGCAATTGATAAGGCATGTGTTTATCTTCCATGTTTTTAATGAGTTATAACACCCATGTGTAGTAGGGTTTTCAATTGGATGATAATTGATGATGTTCTTAGGATTAAATGAATAAAACTCATGATTTGGTATAGGATTGCATGTAGAATGATTCTATGTATGTTGGTAGTACGAAATTAGAACATGTATGATGATAAATATAAGGAAAATCTAGAAATATGAATGATTAAGCATCAAGAACACATGACATAGGGGTTTGTGTAGAACTATGGATTTTAATCCATTCTTGAGTAGGATTTTTATGGATTTAATGTGTTAGTTACGTTAGAAATCGCCTATATACTGTTAATTAATGTTGGGATAAATCTTGTTGCAGTTTGGAAATGTTTCTTGAATATTTGTGGGTTAAAAATGGTGAAAAAACATAACAGCGTACTGAAGGAGACGACCTATAACATTTTGAATTGATTCAGTGTCGATTCGGTCTCTTCACCGAATCGATCCGATTACCCAGAATTGCCCAGTTTCTTTTGTTATGCTACAAATTTTGCGAATAACTAATTGAGGGGTTATTTTTAAACTATAGTGATGGTCATAGTGAATTTTAGTAGGCCTATGATATAACTTAGGCTTACCCAAAATGGGAGAATTAAGGCTACAACCTATCGGGCATAATATGAAAATTAATAAATTTACGAGAATTAGAATAGGTTAAGGAGAGTATGAGTGGACCTAAGATTAGACTAGTAGTAAAGATATGTTATAGCTACTGATATTAGTTAAGGGTTAACTTGGACCCTTTGGGTAGCGAATGATACTCAGGAATGTATAAAAAGAGGTTAAATGAGTACATTAAGTATGCGAGACATATATACTACGTATGGCTTGATATGATGGGTTGTGTTCATACCTACTAGAATATGTATATATATGTTGTGTGACTACCTATGGTTCTGATTTAATTATGTGTGTGAATATGCCTACGATGCCTGCTATCACGAGAGGTTTCGCGCAGAGGGCTATCCCACCTTGCCGATTCCAGTGAGGTCGAGATGTTTGCTCCAAGACATGGAACTTAGGGTAGCTCACTATGTTTAGTGTATTAGTGAGACCGATATGTCATTTGTGTACGTTAGGTATGTGCGTATATGGGCATCCCAAAGGCTTAGAACCGTGTTCGCTTCCGTTATGTGTTGATTGATTTTGGATTCAAGGAGACATATCAAACCAATAATCCTTGATTTGGTGCGAGAGGTACATGGGCTTGATAGCATAATATGCCAGCTTCATGGGGGGCCATTCTGGGGATGCTATAGTCGTACATATTATATGTGTGTTAAATTTATACAATTGTGATTTATCTATTTATGTGTGATAGTATAGCTGATAGATTGTGTATATCAAAAAGTAATTTAAGTACAAAGACTTAAATAATTGCCTCAATAATAATATGTGGGTAATATTAATTATTGATACTATGGTAGCGCATCATATGTGTAATACGAGGGAGCTAGATGTTTTGTGGATAGTTAGATACGTCATCCAGTTGGGTTGGGTAGCATAGCTAGGTAGGAGATGTTAGGTGTGAACATTAGTTGAGAGGTGAGGAACTTAAGGGAGTGTACATTGGACTAACATGTGTATCTAATAATTGATTCAAATTGTGGTTTAAATACTTGCGAAGTATTTTCAAAGGGTTTTATTGGGATCTAACTCGTATCAAATCCTTTTTCCAAAACCTTGTACGTGTCCACCACAGTGATGCCCAGCTTAAGGATTCCTTCTAGGGATGAGTAGTTGCAGTACTTCTGGAGGCTTGCAAGAATTGCTTTAGATGCTTCAGTTTATTCATTCCTAGTTAGGACTTATTTCAGTATTTCATTTGGGCGTGTTGCCCCTTCAGACTATTTAGTACTTTTGTTTATTTATCAAACTTTGTTGAGATTCTATTTTATTAACTTCATATTGTAGTTGGATTATTTTTTTGGGAACCGATTGTTTATTCGGTCTTATTTCAGTCATGTGATTGTTCAGACTATTATTGTGTGGATGGTTTGGTTAACTTATTTTAGTTTCTCTTGTTGTCAAAAAATTTACACCGACTTAATTTGACATAGGTGATTAGTAATTAAAACGTTTTTTGATGGTGATGCTAAGAATGAAACAAATGAGATTCATGTTTGATTTAAGAAAGGACTTATCACCCGTGGTTAAAATAAGCGGGGTGTCACAATTCTTAAATATAATGATTCAATAAGTGAAAAGAATTTTTTTCATGGAATCACTATGTTAATCTTATGAATACGACATTCATATAATTAACTTAGGATATGTGTAACGTTATTTACAATCGATCTAGTGAAAGATTGATCATAAAAATGTTCTTGGATTTTCTTAAGTACTTTATATCGAATATCCAGGCAATCACACTATTATGTAAGGCAATTCTCCCACCTCATTCCCGATTAGGTAAATATTATTCACAAATTGTACTTGAAAATACAATCATGTTTCTGCCATGCTTCTTATACTAATAAGTACTTTTAAGGCTCTAAGAAAAATTAAAACTTGATTACCTGATCAAATCGAATGACCCAATACCTTGAGTCATCTTAAATCCATAAATAGATTTCACAAGCTCACATCACTTTAATTATCCTAATTTCTTACAATGTACATGTCAAGACAATCATTCAAAAAAGCAGTCTTGATGTTAATAGAATCCTATTAGACTTTATCATAGCTACCACAAGATGGTTTCCTCACAATCAATCCCTATCTTTATGAGTAAACCCCTTCACAATCCTTGCATTAATGGTTTGCACCTTCCTATCTAACAATCTCTTAACTTCCTATAGGACCACTTGTACCCGATGCGTTTTACCCCATCAGTAAGTCTAAAAGTCCCCAAATATTTATTTGAATATAGGAAATCCCTTTTGGTATTAATAGTCATAATCCAAAGCAAATGTGCCTGTCTTTTAGTGCTTCATTGTAGTTTGTGGGATCCAATTTGTGTTTTCCTGGAATCATATCAAAATGATCACCAACAAACTAACCATTTGAGATTATGATTGATGCTCCCACGATGACGTGGCACCACTTAATATCCAGTATAGGTGACACATGTTCCCTTATTATCGGTAATGATCCCTCTACGATAAGGTAGATTATTATCGATATCAAATTGTAATTCATTATGTACGAGTGGTCTAGCATCATTAGTAATATGATTTACCTTATTATCTTGTATGACCAACTTACACTTGGTCCCGTAGTTTATTACATAATCCTCCTATAAGATTCGATTATTGATATAATCAACATACTTCTTGAATATAGGAATATGATATAAATTACCTTTATAATCTTTGGGATAACCAACAAAGAGACATACCTATGTTCTTAATTTTAAATGTCGTGGCTCCTACCATAGCATTAGTGTCGAACAACCCCAAATTCGAACATGCATTATAATGAACTTGCGTTTGTTCTAATATTCAATGGGAGTTTAAAAGGATGATTAAGAAGAAACTAAATTCCGAATGTATAAGTCATCGCTTATGTAAAATTCGAATAAGAATGTTGTAGTCCAGAATAACTAACCATGGACTTTCTGATACCCAAAAGAGTCTTATCCCTTCCTTTTCCCTACAACATTCTAAAGTGGAATGGACGGTGTACATAACTTGGATAAAATCCTAACCTATGTTAATTGATTACTTAATTCTCTCAAGAGTTATACTCCTTATGATCAAATCATAGAGTTTTAATTAGTTTACATCACCCATGTTCCACCTTATCCTTTCAAATTTGAACTAATCAAAGGCTTCAAACATGTGGTGCATAAGGTAAACATATCCATACCACGAATAGTAATTAAATAAACTAATGAACCACCCATAACCACCTCTTATCTGGATAATTACTAAATCTTACTAATCGAAATGAATCATTTCTAACACATCTTTAGCCCTTTAGCTCTTGGTCTGTAAAAGGCCCCTCGGTCGCTTTACCTTTTAAATAGGATTCAAGACTAGAAGTGCCTCCATTTCTAATGAACTCAATTGTCCATTTTAAACTATTCTTTGAAATTCTTTCAGAATAAAAATAACCCAAGCATAAGGGCCAAAATTGAGTTTGGTTATAGAAGGAAACTTTTGTCTTCAATGATCTTTGTCCATTAAGTGATTCAATCTAGAAAATCGTTGTCCAATCTAGAAAATCGAAACCGGCATTTCTAAAATAATAGGTACATTAATAATTTACCTACATTAACTTTATGTCCTCAACATAATATATCAAATATTTCCCAATAATTATACCGCCTCCTTATTCTAATTGTTCATAACTAGGGTAGGAACATCTCTCTTTTAAGCAATTACCCGGTTACATAGAACCTCTGTAATAAGTTATTATCTTGATTTATGATTCCCGAGTCTATGTACCTTATTACTGTAGATCGGGCCATAAATCATGAATTTACTTTGAAGATATAAACCATTACCTTGTCCTTTTCGTTTTCCTTTTCCTTTTCCTTATACAGCAAGAAAAATCAGACATCATTGATATAAAAGTTCTAACTACTTATTATGAGAATACCTATCTTTTGGTTATTTGAATAATATCGAGAAATATGAAATTTACTTAACCGAAACTTTTTACTTGAAATTTAAACTTATCATCATACTTCCTTTTTGGGATGGAAGTAAATCTCTTCTCAAACAACTAACACCAACCTTCGCCTACCGATGATCCTCACTTGCGAATTATGAAATGGCACGAGGTTTCCCCACCATGTTTATTCCAAAGAATACTTCATTCAACCAACGATAAAATCATTCTAAGAATATGGTTCTTACTGAAGTGTCATCAACCAATCATCGGTATCTATAATTTCTTATCGGTCAATTCTTTAAAATCAAAGATGCACATGTAAAACTTCCCCATTTGGGGTAATAAACACACGTAACACTTAATTTTAAAGAATTATCATGTATTTTAAAATATTGTAATAAAAAACATTCGTTGGGGAGGGGGAGACAAGTTGATGCAAGGAGTTAATAACATCACTATTTTAAAATATTGATGGTAATTATGGGTTAAATAAGTTTATCATCCTTAAACGTTAGAACAATTTCCAATAACATTTTCATTCCTAGAAACTCATGTCAATTAAAAAAAGTTAAATTAGTTTTTGAAATCTTAGATTTATGAAAATGAAAAAAAATAATTTCCAATTAAAACGTGAGAATTAATTCGATTAAATTTTAAAGTGGCATCCCTCATTTGCCAATTTTCAATATTTATCTCGCCGGACATATTAGTCCCCTTATGAGTTGAGATTTCTCATTTGAGATTTCCCTATGAATTTATGTCTAGACATTAATATGAATTTAAACTTATTTGAAATTTCCTGCATTTGAGCTCAAATGTCCTATGAATTTATGTGAAAATCATAGGGACGACACATTAAATGTGAAAATCATAGGGACGACACATTAAATAGGGACGACACATTTAATGAATTCATATGAATTTATGTGAAAATTTCCTAGCATCCCTATGAATTTATGTGAAAATCTAGACATTTAATAAATTCATAGGGTATTCCAATGAATTTTAAAGTGGCATCCCTGTGAATTTATGTCTAGATTTCTCATTTGAGATTTCCCCTTAAGACTAATATGAATTTATGTCTAGACATGTCAGGAGCATAAATTCATAGGGTATTCATTAAAGATCACATTTGACAGGTTCATCCCAACTTTGTAAAACCATTAAAAAAATCCATAACTTCCCCGGATCTTCCAAAAACATTATTCAACACCCAAATCCACTAAATAAATGTTTATAATAATAAAGAAACATTAAATCACCTCAAAATCACCTCCATATATATCGATGATTAAATAATTACAAAAACCAAGTTATTACAACTATATTGAATCTATAAGCGAACACTAACTACAAATAAATCACCATACTGTCCCTTAACATAAAATAAAAATATGTGACCATGATGGAAGGGATATATACATATATTCTTTGCAAAAAAATGTTAATACGATACCACATGTAAGATTTTAAAATCATATACCATGTCAAAGCTAGGGCTTAATGGTAGACAACATGGACGTTTTACATACACAATCAACCTCAACCGAGGCTGTGAATGAATTATTGGGAAAACAACTTGGGATTTACATTAAAAACAAAATTTTTTATCCCTAACAATCTTGCGTTAATCATGCATTAAAAATAAATCAAGAACTATTCTTAAAGATTAAACCTAGGGTTCTTGAATACAATAACATATCGAATCATGTTATGATTTGTATGAGGAAACAAAGGTTAAAGATGATGAAATTTTACTTCCCTCTAAAGTCTCCAAAAACCTTTCAATAAAGCTCTGTACATCTTGAATCTTCTAGCATATGATCCATCCAAAGTAATTCTTATGTGTGGAAGCATTTGGAGATGATACTAGGGTGAAATATGAGAGAATTAACCTTCTCTCCCCATACCCCTTCATAAAAATATGAATAGTATTTTTTTCTCTCCCTCTCTAACCCTTCGTAATGGAATCTTAGCCTAAAACCCTAGCTTACACCCATATATACAGGTGTGGTATATGGGAATTTAGCAATCTGGGATTTTAAAGCGTTTTGGTCCTACTACATTGGTAATGGAATATACAAGAGACCCAAGACAAATAATTAAATTGGATTCCAATGAAATACTTAAAAATTCCAATTATAATTAGCATATTTACTTTCTTTGTTTATTTAATCGCGACTAATTCCACTAAATAATCATGAATGCATTACTGAGAAATACTCATAACATCTCACCTCTTCCTCTTTCTCACCTCTCTCCTTGACCTCATTTTTTTTCTCAACAATATTTTTATTGAAAGAATTTTCTTTGAAAAATTTGAGAAACTTTTTAAAACTTTTAACAAACAAGGACAAGTCATCTAAATCAACCTCACCCATAGAATCAGGCTCACAAAATCTCTTTTTTTTTTTCTTAACCTGTGTCTTTAAAGCTTCCCTCAATCCTTAGGCTTAACGGTTTTGGGAAACATGTCAATCCCATAAGTTTGAAGGTCTCCTACTATTTCTTCTAACCTAAGTGTATCTAATATCCCTCATGATACGAGAAATCATCCACGTGTCATTCTCGTACCAGCAAGTCAAGTGTAAAACACATAATGAACAAATAGAGCAAGTAAAGAGAGATAAAAGACAAGATACAGAGTGGTTTGGCTATACAAATGAGCCTACGTCCACTTTGGTGTCACACTCTCATTATATATGATGTTTGGTACATAGTAATTAGGCCTAAAGAGGTGTACAAGAATGAGGATAAAATATAGTACATGACTATAATGATTCCGGTGGCTTCGGTATGTCGGTTACAATGCTATAGAGAAGCCCCACAGCTATGTTGAGCGACGTCGAGAGAATAATCGGCTTTGAGCTAGGTCTTAATGTAATAAATGAATCGGGAACCCCCCATATTGAGGTGTGGATCTCTATATATAGGTGTAGTTGTTGTATTGTTGGTGGATGAAAGGGTCTGCGGACAATTAATGTGATCAAACGGTCTGCACCACGTAATAAGTAGGGACCGCACCCTGTAGCAAGTAAGGGGCCGCACCCCGTGTATGATAGGCTACAGTAGTAGGCCAGTGAGGCATATAAAAGGTAAGTCCACGACCCGTAAGTGATCGGCCTAGGTGTAAAGGCTTCGTCACATGCCCATTGTACTCCTTCCGCGATAGGGTACTATATTTGTCATATCAATAAGCCCCCAAGTCGTAGTGCCAAGAGATTACGATTGGGGTTGTGGCTAAGTAAGCAAGTCTTCTCAAGCTACCACGACATTTCAAAGCGATACTTCATCTTCCCATGGCCTCTTATATAAATGGAAATTATCCCTGGCCTTCATTATGTTTTCCAAATTCTCGAGAGCAAATCAAAAGCAAAACTCTGTTCATTTATCCTCTTGATTTTTTCGGAAACCTTCCAAGGCTACGTGGGGTGGATCTAAGGGTGCAAGGAAGTTTGAGGCTGAACAACCGATTTTCATCCTTTTCCAAGTAAGTTTTTTAATTAAAAACCTCTTTAATGGCTTTTTCAATTCAATTTATCCTTATAAGTCGTGTTATTAATTAAACTTTTGAATTTATGAATTTCTGCCTTTGTGAATCACCTAATATTGAATTATAATGATTCAGTTCTGATAAACTCACCACGAATTGAACTTGTTTGAATGTGTTTTGTTGATCAACAACTGATATTATAATAGTGTTTGCTTCTTTTTGAATTCTCAAGCTGTAAAGATACTCTAAATCGTATCACTTGTTCTTTGTGTTCTTAGGAGAAACTCTTCAAATTATTGGGCTTTGATCTTTGAATTTTCCAATATTAAATACTAACCTATTTTAGTATATGGTCGAGGCATAGAGAATACGTGGCTGCGGCATAATCAAATCTCTTTAGCAATTTAGGGTTGTCCTGGGTCAATGTCTGTAGTCCTTAAATATCGGACAGTTTTAAGAATTGTCTATGGCATGTACACATATGGTTGCGTCTTGTAGCAACTCTTCTTACCTAGGTTCTCAGATTAGTGTCCATAGCACTCATAACATAGTTCAATGACTATGGAATGTAAGGACATAATCTTCTAAACTTGATATATCATTATTCTTATCGCGGCCTCTAAGAGGCCTATATGACCATATTGGCTGCGACACCTAACTGTGGACCCTTTCTGCTTTTTATGTGTTGTAACAGCCATATGAGTTTTGATCCTGATGAATTTCTAAAAGACTTTTGTATCAAACACTTTGGAGTCTCTCCCCTTGAACTTCTTGATGTTCATCCTTTAAAGACAGTAGGGCCTTGCCACCTTAAAGACTGCCCGAATTGTGTCATTTTAAATTTGGATTCTGACTCTGCGGAAACAACTTGTAGGAAAGAGATTAACTCCGTGGAATCCTCTTGTAGGAAAGGTATTGATTCCAAAATAATGGAAGAGGAGTCCAACTCTAGTAATAACCTAGTAGATATTGATTTCGTGGCTACAGGGCCATCTGAAGGTGAGGACGTGCCTGCTGGCCCCTCTAACAGAGCTGAGAGACCTCCTACGGCCTTGAGCGTCCGTAACATTATGACTCAGGAGTGGGTTGACCAAGTTACTGAGGCACTTGAATTTCCTGAGGATTTGATTTTCTCAGCACCCACTGCGAAATAAAGGCCCTGCACGGCACTTGCTGATGTTGGGCTCTGTTTTCCCTGCACGCATTTGTTTATAGGCTACGACTACTAGTTCCAGTCCACATCAGAAGAATCTTCCATACCATGAAGTTAGCCCCATACCAACTTGATCCCAATGTTTGGAGGGTAGTTATTGCCTCAGTGGTGCCTTGGAAGAATAAGTTTAATAGGGACATAACTCCCGCGGAATTTTTCCATTTTTACAGACCTAAGGAAAATTCTGTAAAGTTTGCATGGTACTATTAATTTACCATCCGTAGTAATGACGAAACCCTCTATAGTGGTAGGCGCACCAATGTGAAGAATTAGGAGGACAAGTACTTTTATATTTCTAAAAAATGGTGGGAAATCCACCCAAATGAGACAGAGAGGGAGATGTCATTTAGGATGTTACGGCAGTGGGGATGCCCCTCCACGCTAGGTAAATAAAGCTGCAGCCTTTTGAATTGTGACCGCGCCCTATTGTTTAAAGTTGTATTCTTTCCTTTAATTTTGTACTAATATTGAACTTTCTATGCAGCTCTTGACAACTTTCACCTTAGTGAGCGGCAAGAGAGTGGGATAAGGAGGGTTGGGATAGTAAGTGCTAAGGATAAACAGCTCAGCACCTTGGTGACTTCAGCCTCCATCTTGAAGTAGGCTACTTTACCAAAAAATTTCTTCCTAAAGTAATGGGCGCAGAAGGTATTACTTTTTTGTTTTTATTTTTAACTCCGTCGTAGCTACGCCCAACTTCAATTTTAATCTTGCTTTATTTCTTCTTCAGGTGAGGAGATTGATAGAGAGATGTTAGCAGCTTAATTGGATGAAATGGATGAGGACACAGTTGTCCTTAATAACACAACCAGGCAAAGAAAAAGAAAGAGGACAAAGTCCAAAACTCCTGCCACAGTCCCTTCTGGTGACCAAGTTGGGCCTATCGCTCCTCGAAAATCAGGCTACAAATTAAACAAATGCTACTGCTCCCTCATTCCAGGTTGAGGATTTGGCCCCTCACGAGAGCCTTGAGGGTAATTTTGATGATGATATTGGGGTTAATTTGGCCGCGGCAGGGTTAATATAAACTTCTGAACAGCTCGAAGGCCGCGACACCTTTCCAATCCTTGCTTCGAATTAACCTCCTCCAATAATAGTGGTTGTCAATGCCAACCTGGAACCTCCTCAATCCCGTGCCAGTGCCGGTCTTGATGGACATCCATGACCTCAGCTTAGGCAACCCAACCCTGAATCTTCTTGGGACACAACTGTGAGGGTTGTTAGCACAATGAACAGGGTTATAGATGACGTTGACCTTGATCGTCTCGTGGATGAAGACCACGATGACTTAGAGGATATGGACTCCACAGTCTGTTAAGGGTAAGTGCAAGTTTGCCTTCTCAGCATCATTTTTATACTTCATATTTTACTTTTAAACTCTTCTTGTAGGCCGCGGACGTTGTGATATACCAGAAGCAGAAGTACGAAGCCCTTTATAAGCTAAAAGAGGTCGCGAAGAGAGTTTACTCTCCTGACTTGGAGAATTATAGGGTTTCTTCATTTTATGCTGGGAATCAGTCCTCTGCCATGGCACTTGAGGCGTATAAGATGGATACGGACAAGAAGGTTCAGGCCACGAAAGATACTAAGAAGGAGGTTGAGGAAAATTTCAGATAGGCCGCGTAATCTTTAAAGGCTACCCAAGCTCAGTTAATGGAATATGCTCAAGCCGTGGATCTTTCCAATAGAAAACTTGAGCTTCTTCAAAAGAAGTTCGAGAAATTGGAGGCCAGGGTTAAAAATAGTGATGTGTCTCATGCTGCAGCCATAAAGAAATTAGAAGAAGATAACGTTGTAGCCATTATGAAGAAAGTTGAAGAACATGCCACGACCCTCTAATTGTCCATTAACAGGATTGTGGAATCATTCAAAGCTTCCAAATACTTCTACCTCGTCAATAATAAAGCTTACCTCTGCTGTTTCTAAGAGCTCAGGCACAGAGTTATAAAAAACTTCCCTGAATCTAAAGAGACAGTCCTCGCCTAGGGCCTTGGCGATGCTGAACATTTGCAGTGTGTGGCTGAGATGAAGGCTGTAGCTGAAGAGAGATCCAGTCTAAGGGCCGAGGTAGAGGCAATGGCCACTGAGGAAGACACCATGTCTGCTACAGAGGGAGAAGAGGGAGATAAAGAAGACGATGCAGCGACTTAGGCTTCTAACAATTCTTGAAATTGGGCTGCGGCCTCTTGTTTGTATAACTATTAACATTTTAATCTTTTGCCTCGGCTGTAGCCTTTGATCTACCTATTTTTTCATAACTACTTCTTTACTTTCTCCTTTATTATTTGCTTTGATATTTGATTGCTTGATTGAATGAGCATGAAAAACTTCTTCAGTAACTGCAACGCGCATAAGTCCGCAGCAACATTATATAAATGGTTTCTCCAAATAGGTTGCGGCCTGTTATGCTTTGCCTCGGACCTTCAATAACTTGTATTTTGCCTGGGTTTCTAATTTTTCACTCCATATATGGCTATAATCCCCCAAGACGCAGTGCCAAATAAAAATGACTTCGGAGTTGTGGCTTAACTTCTCTAATTTTTTCAATACTTTCCAAAACTTCGTTGTAACTCAGAGGCCGAGGTGTTACGGCACTTTAGAACTTTGGCACTAGTGTCCCTTTCGCTTTGCTTTATCTTTTAAGTAAATGAATGAGCTGCAACCATATTTATGGGTTACGACCATTTTGAATGTTTGAATACCCTCTGCTGTAGCTTTATTTGGATCCAAATCCAAGTCACCACCGCATAAAATTTAGTCTCTTTAATTTGGTTTCTTGAAGAGGGTTGCGACAAGATATTCTTTTTCGAAGGCTGCGGTAGGTTAACAATCATTTCTGCCTTTCTTTGACGCGTCCTCTGAATGAATGAACTTAGCGGCTACAACCATACTGATAAGGTTGTGGCACCTTTCTAGCCTTTAAGAAATTGATGACAGCATGTTAGGCTGAGGGCATACTCTTTCTGTAGTTTTGGCATTCTTCATGATGACAGCAAATTACTATCTTTTAGTCGCTTTAATTGCCTTTCATGGATTTCCTTTAGTCGCTTCAATTGGGTTATTATCAGGTCACCCCAGGCTAGGTATTATAAAGCTTGCCCAAGCTAATGTCAGATCGCCAAGTTAATGATTTTTTGTCTTTATCCACCAAGTTAATGATGTCTTGGGGCTGAGATCACCAAATGAATGATGTTTATTCTCATAATTCATCAAATTAATGATGTTTTGGGGCTGAGATCACCAAATGAATGATGTTTAGTCTCATAATTCACCAAATTAATGATGTTTTGGGGCTGAGATCACCAAATGAATGATTTTTGTTGAGGGAGTAACCTCCCTGGGCTAATGATGCATCCCGAAAGCTAAGAACGGGTATCGAAAGCCCTTGCAGCTAATGACGAATCCCAAAAGCTAAGAATGGGCACTGTAAGACCTTGCGGCTAATGACGCATCCCAATAGATGCTTTCAAGAATGTAATCATCGTACGCTGAGATATAGTCTCCATGTGTGGCGTTATAAGCCAATCTTTCTCGACGCTCTTAATAGTTGTTTTTGCCATTTTCAATTATCATCTGCCTTCATATAGTCAGGCGTCATGGCGGGCGTTGTGGGCCCATTTAGATGTATTTTTTCTCGATATAATACGTTGTGCCCATTTGGAATCGGTTTAAGACAAAAAGCCCTTCATAAGATATTATTTGATGGAATCGAGAAATAAAAGTATGGTATATTCATTCATTCACATAAGTATGTACATAAAAAGTCAGAATGAAATTGTTTTTAATAGATAGTGTTCACTAAGAACATAGACAAAAAAAAACATATGGGCATAAAAAAAAGAGGGGGGAGGCAGCCTGTCAGACTAGGTTTCATCCCATAGGCATCCTTGAGGAACCGTTGTAGCATTCCTGCCTTATGAGCCTCTCAATTTCATTCTTTAAAGCGTGATACTTTTCAGTGAGGTGGTTGTGGTCATGGTGGAATTTGCACCACTTGGCTTTGTCCCTTTTATGAGGTGGAGCTCTATACTTTTCTAGTCACCTGAGAAATTTCTCCCCGATGCTTCCAAGGATATCCTCCACGCTAGAGTTCAGTAGTGTGTAGTTCTCACGCTGCTCCCTTTCTTCCTATTTCATCTTCCTCTTTAGGGACCTGGGCGAGGCCTTGCCTTCTGCTACCAATACTTTTAGTTGGTATATTTCCCTAGTTTCTGATGTTGCGGCCTTTGGCATAGAGATGGAGGTTGTAGACTCCAGCATGAGGGCCCTTTGAGCTAGGATATTGATTTGTTCCTGTAGTGAGGCCTGGTGGTCGTAGAGATGGTTGATGCAGTCATACAGTTGTGCTACCTCTCCACTATGTTCTGCACTTGAGGTGAAGTTTCCTTCCATTTCTTCTTCGTTAGTTTCTAAAATATATATAATCTGAGACAAAACTAGGAAAAGTCAGTAACCACAGAATATAGAATGAACAAAGTACAAGATTGGGATGCAGCATTTGCACTGCCGCATGATATTACTGCTAAGGCCGCAACCAGTAAGGCATATGTGCACTGCCGCTGCCTTCTTAGTGGAATTCACAAAGGTTGAACTTATGATCACTTCTCGATGATTTGAAGTTGATGTAAGCCAACTGCATTAGTAGAGGCCGCAGTAAGAAAGGCAGTTGAACTACCAGGCTGCATCCCTTTTTAGGCAGTGAAGGGAAAAATCCCAAAATTGAAACCCAAAAACTGAGTTTTTCTCCCGAAACACGTGGAGAGCATACCTACTAGGGTTTATACATGAGAGAATACCCTCAGGGTGCACAAACAGCTCAACTCTAATGATAAACCCTGGATCATAGGCAAATAACAACAAAAAGGGAGTAAATATAATTCTTCCCTAATCACTCACCTTTACAGTGCTGAAGCCCATCAAGCTTTCCAGCATTATCTAGGTGAGGCAATATCACAGGGGTATGTAAAATATATCTAAGGTCCTAAAATGGAGACCCAAGAGCAGATCTGAATATACGAAACACCCATTTAAGGAATAAGCAAAATTTACTCACGAGATGATGATCCAAAGGATCCCCATGAATAAAATAAGGTGCTTAAAGACTCAAAACATAGAGAAACAAGACTTAAATACCTCATTTCCCACAGACGGTGCCAAATTGATGATATGAGAAATCGTCCACATATCGTTCTCGTATCATCAAGTCAAGTGTAAAACACATAATGAACAGATAGAGCAAGTAAAGAGAGATAAAAGACAACATATATAGTGGTTCGGATATAAAAAAGAGCCTACGTCCACTTTGGTGCCACACTCTCATTATATATGTTGGTTGGTACATTGTAATTAAGCCTAAAGAGGCATACAAGCATGAGAATAGAATATAGTACATGACTATGATGATTCCGGTGGCTTCGGTATGTCGACTCCGATGCTACAGAGAAGCCCCCAAACTATAATGAGCGACTTTGAGAGAATAGTCGGCTTTGAGCTAGGTCTTAGTGTAAGAAATGAACTGGGAACCCCCCATCTCGAAGTGTGGACCTCTATATATAGGTGTAAATGTTGTATTGCTTGTGAATGAAAGGGGCTGCATCCAGTTAATGTGATCAAATGGGCCGCACCATGTAACAAGTAAGGGTCGCACCCATAGCAAGTAAGGGGTCGCACCTTGTTTATGATAGGCTGCGGTAGTAGGCCAGTGAGGCATATAAAGGGTAAGTCCACGACTCGTAATTGATAGGCCTAGGTGTGAAAGCTTCGGCACATGCCCATTGTACTCCTTCCACGGTAGGGTAATATATTTGTCATATCAATCCCCAATTAGTTCAAAACAATGAACTTAGGAATAAAACGGTATGGGAGTGGCATCAAAATATGTTTAACAATTCTCTACTCCTTAATTTTCACACCCAAATTAAAATTCGTGTTAACTATGTCTGACAACCTATCATAAAACTCATCAAGACACTCGGACTCTAACATAGTGATAGTCTCAAACTCGGTGGTCATATTTTACAATTTCAATGCCTTAACCGCATTGTCACCCTCGTGTGTCAAATGGAGGATATCCCAGACTCTTTAGATGGAGTGCACATCATAATACGATGCAACTCATCGGGTTTGATGGCTCTAGAAATAGCACTAAGACCTTGGGAGATTTAGGTAGTCCACTTAAATTCATCCTCATTCCAGTTTGACACAAGTTTAGGTTTGATCACATTTTCTACAGCGATAGTGGGAGGAGTCCACCCTCTTTCACATATGATCCAAACTCTTTCATCAATATCTTTTAAACAAGATCTCATGCTGGATTTCCAATAGGGTAATTATTTCCATCAAAGAAGGGCATCTAATTATATATATTATCCATCAAAAAATTAAAATTTTTAAAAAATCAAATTTTCAAGAACAATTGATATCATAAATATTTTACGAAAAAAGGATCTCACAATATTTTGGTGAAACCTGCTCTGATACTAATTTCTAAAGGCAAAATGTGATACCACGTTGAGAGTTCACAATATTTTAATAGAGCTAACATATTTAACTAGATGTCAATATCAAACAAACAAAGATTTCAATTTTATTAAACCCTAAACATGCATCTAGGTGATTGAAAGCATTAAATCATATAAGCAAGCAAACACACAATTTCGGGAAAAATCTCAGTAGGGAAAAACCATTATTTTACTAATAAACTATAAATCGCAACTTACAAACTTACAAGTGAAACAGTACAATGAATTCTCGTAAGAACCCACAAAGACTGTAGCCTTGAGTCATCAATGATTACCTTAAGAATCACAAGAACGGCAGTCCTCCTCCTTCAGCAGTGAATACCCTCGATTATCCCTGAGATTAGTAGTTAAGAAAGCTCTCCATAGGAATAACTTAATTACGAAAGTGTTTGTGTTCCAAAGATAATTCACTAAAGTAATTGGGATTGGTTGTGTGAATCAAAAAGGTTTTTAGCCCTAAAACGTGAAAACTATTTTTATCCCTAAGAATAACTATTTTGCAGTTGTTATGCAGTTTGCGTAAATGAAACGTCTTAATTGAAATGATTCAGAAACAGGTTTTTATAGGCAAATAAAAAATTTGAGGCGGCGGAATGTCGTTCGAACGACTTCATTATATCGTTTGAATGACATTGAGATTTCGTTTGAATGACCTAATAAACGACCCTTTAAAAATCGAAATAGTATGGCTTCGTTTGATCCAATGAGATATTAGACATCAAACGGCCTATCTAACGACACACTAATGTCGTTTGAACGACATAACTATATTGTTTGAACGACAAAAACAAAAAATTAGAATTTTATAAAGTTTGCCTACGTATATCTCAAAAAATATTTGAAGTTTGAAAAACTCTTCATTTTGATAAAACCAGTCTATAAAAATTATCCCAATACTTAGTAAAATATATAAGTAACTCAAAATAAATTCCTTACCAAAGTATACCTCATGTCACGTAGATGTTAAAGGTGATTTATATTCGGATTCGTCCTCTTGAACGTGTGAATGTGAATTGCTTTGACGGTTGTAACAGGATACGCGGTACATGATGTAAACTAAGAACTATGACAAATATGTCCTTACAAATCTCCCCCTATGGCTATTCCAGTACAAAATAAAAACATCTGAATTATCAACATATATCCTATACAAATCTAATACCCTCCCATGAACCCAAAAGTGAAAAGATACTAAATATGAAAGTCTTCAAAAATCTTCAAATCTCCTTGATTTCTTTTGTTCTCCCTTTATGTGTTTTTCAAATCCTCATCAAAGTCCTACACACAATAAATAATGAAAATACCTTCGTGACATATCGAGTGTGAAATGAGATCAAATATCACATCAAATGAGGTAAATAAATTATCCCCCATAATTTAAACTCTCACTCCCTCATAATTCATAATTCGTTCTCCCCCATTTTATTTGACCGAAATAGACAAGGAAAAGAAGCAAAAATACAAAAATCGAAGTGGGTCATGAAAAGAATGGCAAAATAATCACTAACATATATGAAAAAAGATCATGCAAGGATAAAATCAAAAGGTTCCACAAACTATTTTTGATTTTTCAAATATTTTTTATGCAAAAATAATTTTACAAAAACAACACATACCATGAACTAGCACTAAGATAACCAAATCGTGGAAATGGAATGAATGGGTGTAAATAATTTCGATAGGAAAATCAACTCAAACAATAATAATATATGTGGACGATGAATATGGCTACTCGTAACGAATGAACTCAAATTCGACCTTACGTGTAAAAGTGTTGAATTGAAATAATATCGACACAATCTAATCAATAAATCAACGTCTAAAATGATTTCCACACCAATAACTTATAAAACTATGTAATTCGTTTTCAAGAGTTTGTCAGGACGTGCAAACCCGTTTATTTCCAACCAAACTCCCAAATAAATAATAATTCTTTTTATTTTTCTATTTAGGTGCTAATATTTCTCGAAGAGATTTCCTATTGGCCCTATTTTTGGCATATTTTTCTTAATTTTTTTTGTATTGGGCTCTTTTCAAACGATGGCTTTCACGACGAGTTCACGTGCCTCTCACAGTCCTTGCCCGTGTTCACTTATATTTTTTCAATATTAAACAAACTCTCACGGGCAATGGTTCTTACATGCACTACTTTAATTATCTCGTTTTATCGCATTTCGTTCGTTTTAAAGACATGACTGAGATGAAAACACTTTGACCAACATGTGATAGACAAGTACAATAATCAAATAAATTCGTGCAATTGTGCATTAAAGGAGACTAAGAGTCAAACATGTAGGAAGTAATCACAAATCTCATTTTAACGAATCCAAATATTATAAAGCATAAGGATGAAATTATCTAGCATCTCAAATCACTATCAAAAAGTCGCGTGGATTATGGAAATGGTGTTATGACTTGCTTATCCTAAACTTCCATCCATAAACGGTCTAAAAAAATATAAAATCTTTTTGTGTTTTTCAAAACATTTTATCAAGATAAAATCTCTTTGGCCTTTTCAATTTTTTCTAAAAAAGGAAAATGTTTTTTTTATTTTTCCAAAAAATTTCAAAAACAAAAAAAAAATTAAAATTTTTTAAAAAATATATCAAACGAAAATATAAAAATAATGGTAGTACACACTAGAGTTAGGCATAAAATATCATCATGACAATAATCCTATTCTAGCAAACAAGTCTAAACCTCAATCATTAGGTTCGGAGGAGTTTTCCAAAGGTAGTGACATCCTATGAAAAACATCCATCAAATCATGTGAAGTCTTGAATAAATACTCAACTTGCTCTTGAAAGTGCTCAAAATCTCTAATGTGATATGCGGGAGAATGCAAAGTATCATATATGGGAACATGTGTAGTATCATAACGAGATAAATAGCTAGAGACACACAACCCACATTAAAGCAAAATTTATTAAGTTTTCCTCTTCTTTTGCAATGGGAACAAACATACACGAGTCTATGAACACCTCTCTCAAAACATCTAGGATGCTCTCTCTTATGGAGAAACGAAGGCCTAGGTGGGTTAGGTTGAGAGCCATATGGATCTATAACAAACTCAAAAATTGACTCGACTGCAACACGGGAAGTAGACGCGTCATCATAACCTATTCCTAGTCTCTCAACATTACCCAACGTATGATCGACGATCACCTTTACAACCTTTTTAAGTTTGTCATCTATAATGTCCTTAACCTCCCAAGCATGTTTGAGATCTCTCTTAAGTTGGTATACATGGTCTTTAAGCTCACTCTTTTCCCAGCCTAAGACGATCCACTTCTCACATAAAGAAACTTTCACCTTCACAAGTCAATTCTCGAATTCCTCACACACCCTTAAAATTTGTATATCTCTCTCCAAATATAACACCCTAAGACTTAACTCTTTATTCAACTTTTAGTTTTCAGCATCTCAGTGTACAAATCAATAAATGTCGTTTGGATATCACCCTTTCCCTCACATGAGGTCTCATCCTCACACTCACTGTCCCTTGAAAGGCTCAAAACATCATTGAGGCTCTCACGTATACAAGTGTCCACATCGTTGTGGAACAAACTAGATGTGATATTGTGACTAGCCATGAAATCAACTAATTTTTCATGTGGTGATTCATTCTCGGAATCTTCCAACTCAATGTCACTATCGCTAAGAGTGGTCGTTTTTACAATTTTCTTCCCCTTTCTCTTTAACATAATGGGACACTTAAACGCCTTGTGTGCTTTTTCCTCGCACTCATAACATCTCAACGCTTCCTCTTTTTGTTCGCTCTCCTTGAACTCATCTTTTTTTTATTTTTCTCAAAAATCCTTTTATTAGAAGAATTTTCTTTGGAAAATTTGAGAAACTTTTTAAATTTTTTAGCAAACAAGGTCAAGTCATCTAAATCAATCTCACCCTCGGAATCAGACTCATAAACCCTCTTTTTTGTTTCTTAACCAGAGTCTTTAAAGCTATCCCTCTATCCTTAGGCATAACGATTTTGGGAAACATGTCGATCTCATAAGCTTGAAGGTCACCAATGAGTTCTTCTAACCTAAGTGTATCTAATATCCCCATTGAGTTCAAAACAGTGAACTTAGGACTAAATTAGGATGGGAGTGACCTTAAAATATTTTTAGCAACTCTCGACTACTAAATTTTCTCACCAAAATTAAAACTCGTGTTAACTATGTCCAACAAACTAGCATAAAACTCGTGAAAACACTCAGACTCTAACATAGTGACAGCCTAAACTAGGTGATTAAATTTTGAAATTTAGATGCCTTAACCGCATTGGTACCCTCATGTCTCAATTGGAGGATATCCCATGCCTCTTTAGATATGGTTCACATCACAATACGATCGAACCCTTCGGATGTGACGGCTCCAAAAACAATACTAAGGCCTTGGGAGTTATAGGTACTCCACTTAAATTCTTCCTCAGTCCAGTTAGACACAACTTTAGTATTGGTGACATTATCTATGGTGACAATGGGAGGAGTCCACCCTCTTTCACATACAAGACAAACTCTTTCATCAATTACATTTAAACAACTTATCATACGGGCTTTTCAATAGGTATAATTTGTGCCATCAAAGATAGATGGGCATTCGATTATATCAGTAAAAAAGTACAATTTTTCAAAAATGATTAATATAAAAAAAAATTACGAAAAAATGATCGCATGATATTTTGGTGAAACGTACTTTAATACCAATTTGTAAAGGTGGAATGTGATACCAATTTGAGAGTTTGCAGTATTTCAATGGTGTTGATACCAAAAATTACCCACTTACACCAATCAGAGAGAGACACGTGTCATCCAATGTTGCAAGAATCCTAGTCAGCAAGACATAGTCTCACCGACCAAAACATGGGAGGCCGACCAACATGCAAAATGCCAACCAACAATAAGAAGACCGACCAACATGGTCAGTAAAGAGCCAACAATCATGTACGTTATGAGCATCGTGTACTGATGCAAATGCCTAATTTATAAAGTCATTCCATATTTTTGCATTCCATCTCTTTATCTCCCTACGAGACTATACATACATTGTAATCCCTTCATCAAAGGAAACATTAAAATCATTCAATAAGAGGCAAACGAAATACAAGAAACACAATGGACGTAGGCTTTCCCTTATAATCGAACCACTTTAAAAACTGTTTGTCTCTCTTATTTACATATATTTATCCGTGATTAAACAACTAGACCTGGTCTAATTTTTTACATCAATAAATTGGCGCTGTCAGTGGGAATGTATTTCTAAATATTTTCACTCTCAATTACTTACAATAACCTGAAGATAACGAACACTCCTAAGTCCAGTGCTAGAAACGATGGCAATACACTGACTTCATCTGCTCCTCCAATAAATAATGATCTGACCAGAATCTTGGCTAGTCTCACTAGAGGACATGATGATATGCAAGATACAATTAGGTAATTATCCTAAACACTGCAAGTCGGATCTCCTGCCTTGTTTATTGATAGAAATATGCCACCACCACCTCGAAGAACCAGCGGGCATAGTCACTCTAGGACTTCCAGAGATACGTCCTATCATTTAGGTGCAAGTTCTTCCCTTAGGAGGCATAGCAACTATAGGACTTCTAGAGATACGTCCTATCGCCGAGGAGTAAATTCTTCCCTCGAGAATTCAGAGTCATATGATGAGCAGTCTTTTTCTCCTGAAAGGTTAAGTGTCTTTATAAGGCTGAGCCGAGCATCGCCTTTTGATCGTCTGGGACCCAGAAGGAATAGAAATGTTCCTAAGGCATTATCGAGGCATAATCGATGACCAATCGACCAATATTAGGCCTTAACCCAATCCATATCATGCGCTCGATGACCTGTCCATACCGAGCAGGCCTCTTAGGAGGAAAACTCAACAAAGAAAGTTAGTCGAAAGAGCTGAGTTGCATCCCATAAATTTAATGCGGGTAATCATGCATGTAAAGGCTCAATCCAGAGGTTAGAAAACAGGTTGCGACAAATGGTTAAGGCAAAGAACCCTTTATAACAAAGCTTTGTGAAAGGGTTCCCTTTTGTTGTGGACTTTCCCACTCCTTCAAAGTTCAAAGCTCCTGTTGTTAATCCCAAGTATGTTGGAGTATATAATAGTATCCAGCAGCAGTAAACATTTATGATGTCCTCGACAAGATGAGATGTAGGGCATTCTCAGGTATCATAACAGGTCCTGCGCAGATAAGGTACAACAACCTTCCTCAGGGGAAAATTTCTGATTTCAACCATCTTGTCGAGCTTCTGATTTCAACCATCTTGTCGAGCCATTTATTGGTAATTTATGCTTTGGGGACAAGAGAGTAAAGAAATATATCACTTGTTAAGAGTGAGACAACGTATAGGAGAAAGTACAAGGGATTATATTACTCGCTTCAACAATGAAAAGTTGGAGGTCATTGATTACAATGATAAAATAGTTATTACACCTCTCATAAGTGAACTGCTTCCTGAGAAACTTTAATACACTCTCGCTAAAGATCCTCCTAAGGAGAGGATGGAACTGATGGACAAGGCAACCAAAATTATGAATGCCGAAGAGGTAATGGAAGCAAATCAGAGCTCGGTTACAAAGTCAGAGGAAAAAACCAAGAATAAGGAGCAAAGGGAGAATAAGAATCAGAAATATTCAAAGAAAAAAAAAGATTGATAATAGGCTCGAGAAGTACAATAACTACACTCCATTAACGATGGGAATTCACTATGTTTTGGAGGAAATTGAATATATCAAGGAGGTACATTGTCCAGAGAAAATAAGAGCACCTGTTAGGAAAACGGATAGATCCAAATACTGTGAATTTCATAAGGACCATCGGCATATGACACATCATTGTATTTATCTACAAAATGAGATAGAAACCCTCATTCGTCGAGGAAAACTAGACAACTTTATTGATCGGCGGGATGACAGAGGAGCTCGGTTCATATCAAAATCTCCATGCAAGCTCAGGGAGAGAAGAAAAGTAATCCTGAAGATGATCCCGATTTCCCAAAAAAATCAAAACAACTAGAACGTGAGGTATTTACACTTTATTTTCGTTCCTTTGATTGTCATATGATTACAGGTGGAGATGTTGGAGTTGGAGATCACACTGCTGAGAGAAAAATCTTACCTCAATGAGGCTTTAACTTGTTCTTACATCCATAGGATCAATCTAGCCGAGGAATATAGGTCGAGAACAGTGAATAAATAATATTTGGTGATTGGGTTTTCAAAAAATGACCTGTCGGGAGTTCTGTACCCTCATGACGATCCTCTGATGGTCAAATTCAGATATCATGATACAATCATTTCCAGGGTGTTGATTGACAATGGTAGCTCAACAGATATCATGTTTTATTCCTTCTTTCAAAAGCTGGATTTGAAGCAAAGTCAGCTAGATCTGCACCATAGGCCCTTGATCGATTTTCTGGTGAAAAAGCTTATCCTTTGGGCACAATCAAGATAGAGGTGTTGCTCAGAACCTGGCCAGCATGTCGGCCTGAGAAAGCTCATTCCTTTGTGATGGACAAGAACGTACAGTCGACCTACAATGTCATCATGGGCAGAGTAAGGTTGAAGAAGTTTAAAGCAATTCACTCAATAGTCCATCAGTGCTTGAAGTTCTCGACCAACTTAGGAGTAGGTGTGGTGAAGGGTGATTAAAAATTATCTCGAGAATGTTATTACTCCTATGCCGAGGATCTTGAGGAAATAAATAAGAAGACCACCACTTACCAAGTGTACACTATTGAGCCCAATAGTGAATCTGAGGTTGAAACCTTAGATCCAAGAGAGGAGATAAAAATAGTGAAAGGATAAATTATGGATGGAATGAAGAGTACCATCTTAGACGATGATAGGCAAGAGTGGACTACACAGTTGGGTTCAATGGTATACCCTGTTCTTAAGCAGGATCTAGTGACGTTCCTGAGAGAAAAAAAGCACATGTTCGCCTGGAGTCATGAAGATATGCCTGGGATTGATCCAAATTTCCTCTGTCGTGAACTCAATGCCAACAAGGACGCTAAGACAGTGAAGCAGGGAGCCGGGTGTTCTACCCCGAGAAGAATCAATCTATTCAGGAGGAGGTCGAGAAGATTCAAAAAGCTTCATTCATTGAAGATGTGAAATATCCAGATTGGTTGGCCAACGTTGTTATGGTCAAAAAGAAAAATAATAAGTGGAGAATTTGTGTGGACTTCACTGATTTGAATAAAGCCGGTCTAAAGGATCATTTTCCTATGCCTATGATGGATCATCTTGTAGATGCTACGTAGGGATGTGAACTATTGAGTTTTATGGACTCCTATTCTGGTTATAACCAGATTGAATAAAGCCTGGATATAGGGAAATTAACTCTTTCATTACACCCCAAGGAACTTACTATTATAATCTTATGCCGTTTGGTTTGAAAAATGAAGGTGCTACCTATCGAAGGTTGGTGAACAAGGTCTTTGAAGATCAAATAAGCAAGAGAATGGATGTGTGTGTGGATGATATGCCGACGAAGAGTAAAAAATCCTCTCATCACATTGTTGACCTCAGCCAAACCTTTAATTATTTAGAAAAGCACTAGATGAAGTTAAATCTGACCAAATATGTGTTCGGTGTACCGAAAGGAATATTCCTTAGGTACATAGTAAATCAGAGTGGAATTGAAGCTAATCCTAACAAAATAAAGGCATTGATTGAAATGAAATCCCCAACTGGCAAGAAGGATGTTCAAAGGCTCACTGGACGAGTAGCTGCTTTGAACAGATTCGTGTCTCGAGAAATAGACCGATGTTTTCAATTCTTTAAGGTCTTGAGAAAGACCTTTGAATGGAACGACGAATGCGAGAGAGCTTTTTAGAAGCTGAAGAAATATCTGGGATCACCATCATTTCTCTCTCGACCAATTTTGGGGGAAAACTATATTTGTACTTAGCCATTTCTGAGTTGGATGTAAGTCCATCTTTGATACGAGAAGATAATGGAGTGCAGAGGCCAGTTTACTACACCAGTAAAGCCTTCTGGGGAGCAAAAATCAGATATCCATGACTTGAAAAACTAGCTTTGGCGCTTATAGAGGTATCCAGATGGATGAAGCCTTATTTCCAAGAACATACTATAGTGGTGTACACTGATATTCCTCTTTGGCAAGCTCTTCATAAACCTAAAAAGTCTGGGAGATTGATGTATTGGGTAGTAGAATTGGGATTATGACATTGTGTATGAGCCAAGGTCCTCATTAAAGGGCCAAGATATAACAGACTTTATTACAGAGTTTACTTATTCGGAGGTTCCCAAATAGCAAGACATTCAGACAGAGCAGACCCGAATAGGGGTGAGATCAACCGAAGTCACCACCGACCAACAGCCTCGAGCAGACCCCAACAGGGGAGAGCTCAGACAAAGCAACTACCGACCTACCAAAATAGTCAACTAGGATACAAGAGATGGCTAGGAAATATCATGAGGCAACAAAGAAGATATTACATTATAGGACATGGTCAGACCAAGGTTTTGATAGTAATATCCCTGTATCGAACTTATTTGTGGATGTATCTTCGTGTGAGACAGGAAGAGGAACAGGTATTATACTCAATACCCCTGATGGGATTGACATTGTGTATGGACTTAGATTCTAGTTTCAGGCCTCAAACAATGAAGCGGAGTATAAAGCATTACTTGTGGAATTAAGTTTATCTTAATCACTAAATGCCGAGCACGTTGTGGTGCACAGTGATTCTTAGTTGGTGGTCAATAGAATCTTAAGTTTGTATGGATCCAAAGATGAATTGATGACAAGGTACCTCACCAGAGCTTTGGATGTTATATCTGAATTACTCTCTATTCGGATGAGAAGAATTATAAGATTAGAGAATGCCTGAGATGATGCACTTGCTCAGCTAGCGTAAGCAATTAGGATTGAACTTAGGAGAACAATCCCCATTGAGATTCTATCTAGCTGGAGTATTGATGAAGATTTGATGAATAATTTCATTATAGTAGATATGGAACCTTCATGGATGGATCCCATTAGAGCTTACATTAGAGAAGGAATTTTACCAATAGATCTAGTTGAGGCCAAAAAGCTTAAATATAAAGTAGCGAGGTATGTGTTAGATAAAGGAGTTCTATATCGGAGGGAGTTAATATTCACTTTACAGCGTTGTGTTCACCTAATAGAGGTTAAGGATCTAACAGAAGAAGATAATGAGGGTATTATAAAGATCATGTAACAGGAAGGTCACTACTACAACGAATGAACACTCAGGGATACTACTGGCTGACCATGAGGGAATATTGTATGGCTTTTGCATAGAATTGTGACAAGTGTCAGAAGTTCTCCAACATTTACAAAACTTCGCATGCAATTTTAACTTCCATTACTTCACCCTATCCATTTTCTATTTGGGGAATAGATTTGGTCAGGCAACTACCGACCACCATAGCAACATTTAAGTACTTTGTCGTAGTTATTGATTACTTCACAAAATGGGTTGAGGCAGAACCATCAGTGGATATGCCTAGTGAGAAGGTGTACCAGTTCACCTAGAAAAACATCATTTGTAGATATAGTTTGCCATATAACTTCACTACTGACCATGGTACACAGTTAAAAAATAAGGGGTTTGTAGCATATTATGCCCAATCAAAGATTCAGAAGTTATATTCTTCCCCAGGTCATCCCCAAAACAATAGGCAGACTGAGGTGACGAACAGGACTTTGATCAATGGGTTGAAGAAGAGACTTGACAATGCAAAGGGGAACTGGATAACTAAATTGCACTCAGTATTATGGTCATACCGAACAAATCCTAGGGCTACAACAGGGGAAACACCATACTTGCTAGCATTTGGCACTGAAGTAGTGATACAAGCTGAGATAGGTTTGCCAACTCATAAAGTTCTGAACTTTAATTCTCAAATTAGTGATTTAATGCGAAGGCTAGACCTTGATATGTTGGAAGAGGTGCGAGAAGATGTAGCCTTGAGGAATAATAATTATCAACAACAGATAAAGCACTTTTACAATAAGAGAGAGAAGCCGACCAACTTAAAAGAGGGGTATTATATACTTAATAAAGTGATCCAGAAGACTAATAATCTTGAAGTCAATTGGCATGGGCCTTAACGTGTCTCAAAAATTGTCTGACCTGGAACTTATTGAATTGAAACTTTGGAAGGGGAAGAATTCAAGAATCCTTGGAATGTCGAGCATCTTAGGGAATATTACCAGTAATGTAATGACCAATAACTCTTGTAATCATTTTGATTCGGTACTTAATAACAAGTTAGTTCATCGCATTTTATTTTATTTTATTTTATTGGGAGTACTGGTGATGTGCATCCCCATAAAGATTTGGTCGTCAGAAAATTCAATACTTGGTCAGCAAGTCAGTAGAAATTCAATACTTGATTGAAAAAGAATAGAAACCCAAGTCAAAATAGGATTTTAAGTCCTCAATACTTGGTCAAGAAAAATCAAGGATAAAACTATGTATAAAAATCAACAAGTTTTATCCAAACTAATTAAAATGGAGGAAGAACGTTGTGAAGATTCCTAAATAGGGATGTAGACACATATTCCACATACGCTTGGTCACCACTGATAACTAACGCTAAACCTAAAAATTTAGGTTCTTTAGTAGAACCTATGGAAATACCACGGGTGAATAATGCTAAACTTGGATTTAATCTAGGTGCACTAGTGGAACCTATAGCCATATCAATGGTAACTTCTATTAAACTTAGAAATCTAAGTATATCAGTAGAACCTATGATAATATGATTGGTAACTGAGACTAAATTTAGGCAAATGTATAAGTGTATCAGTAGATCTAATTAAACAAAAAAGTCATTCAACCAATAAATAAGATAAGTTGATAAAATTGCATTTCATTTATCTTAATGATGTTTACATGCAAATATAATGTATAAATGAAATACAGGAACAAGTTGTTCTCAAAATAACTTTGTGAGGCGCTTTCCTTCAACCTTTAAGGAGCTCGGCACTAGTTCCATGCCTGCTGGAGGATCATAAAAAATGTATGGAGAATTGATGAAGTTGAAATTTCAAAGAATTCTCCTATTACTGGTACTCAGAGTGTCCAATAACTAAGGAGGCTGAACTATTTCCAGCTCATTATCTAAAGTGTAATATACTAAATACTTGGAAATAAATCACTAAGTAATGGACTCTACAGGGATCCAATTTACATCTAGCTTGAATGGGAAGTTGTTACAATCTAAGAGTCCAGGATCAGCCCAGTACCATAGTTTGCAGTCCCGATCAACCTTCATCGCTGTTAGACAATTGGTCCAGCCCCACTTATAGCCTTCACGTTGAGCCTGAGTGAAATAATCGCCAAAGTGACCAAAAGCTTTGTTATACCCTTCCATCCAGACTTTCTCGGGCTACTTGTGAAACTGTAAAGTTAATCTCTCAACTTAGTGTTGCAATTTCTTCAGCACTCCATCTTTAGTTTGCAATTAAGAAGACTAGGTTAAAAGTTGATCATCTTGAGTCTCGATCTTTTGAGACATTTTATCTATGGTTAGGTTTTTAGCTTTTATCTGAGCATCTTGGTTAGCAAGAGTTTGCTAAGTTTTGTCTTCATCATTTGTAGGTCGACTCGATCTTGGTCGGGAAGTAAAGGCGAGTTTGGATTTCTTCAAGGTTTTCAGTTTAACCCTCAACTTGGCATTCTCTGTTTCCAAGAAGGAAACACCTTCAATAGCAGCATCAACGACAGGAGGATTCTTCAAAGTGTTTAGTTCACTCATTAGTTTGTTATTGTCTTCCTCCACAGTGTGGCAATGGGCCTGGCTTCATCAACCTCACTTTTGAGTAGAAATTCTTTTTTCCTTATATATAGAGGGGCATGCTTCTCTAACTTCTCATCAAAGCCTCGAGCTCCACTTAAACCCTTGTACTTGGCCTCATAGTCAGCGTGAAAGAGAGTCTTAGATTCTTTATTTTTTTCTTGAATTTCTTCGATCATCTCGAAATAAGCCATGTTATTGTCCATTGTCCGTCCAAGAAGTCACTTCAGATATAAAGAGGCTTCCTTGGCCTGATCTGAAACATTTGTGCCGATAAAATTTAATAAATCTTCCTTGAACAAAGTCATGTGACCAGCTTTAAACAAATTTTTACGACGCTTGAATAGCTCAAACTCATTGGCAAAGTGTTATTCTATCTTGGTCATGAACTATAAAAATGAGGTAACATTCAATCAATAACAAAAGAACATAACAATAGTTGAGAAATAACAAACATTATAAAGAAAATTATTTTATTAATATAAAGGGAAGTTACAAGTACAACAGAAAAGAAACAAAAAAGGCAAAAAATACAAACGCCAATTGTCGAGAAAATCTACACCTTCTCTCTATGAGTCTCAACTCCAGCTTGATCGGAAGAAGGGATGGCTAGAGTGACTTGCTCGGTGGATGGGATGACTGACTCAATAGCATTCTTAAGTTGGTCGGCTGAAGACTCAACCACTATAGAAAACTTCCCATAAGTAATATCATCCTCAAGTTCATCGTCTATGTTGGGGGGAGAGCCAAGCTCATGTTATTGGAAGAGCTCAGAGTCTTCTGCTGTGTTAACCTCCTTCAGTGCAGCTGACCAACCATCTTGGAAAAAATTCTTATTTGTATACTCAAACTTAGCAGAGGAAGAAGTGATAGCTTTATCCCAACCTTTATTAAAGTAATTTTCCCTAGCCTTATTCCTTTTGGCCTTCTCAATAGTTAGGCCCTTTTTCAATTCAACCACTTTCTTTTGAGCTTCAGCAGCCTCATCTTCAACCTTTTGTCGAGCTTATTTTGTTCTCCTAAGTTTTATTTTTAGTCTCCAATGCTTATTGGGAGTCATGTAAGGACTTCTTTAGACTAGCAAAGTCCTCTTAAACATTGGTTGGAGAAGAACGAAGAGTACAGTCCTTTTCCAACATCTAGTTCAAATCAACCAGAAACTATAAAAAAAGGCAAAGTTAGTAAAAGAAGTCAAAGATAAAGTACAAAGTGTACAAAGTATGAAAGAGTAAAAATATAAAGGAAGAATTCTCACCATAGAAAGGATTTGAGAAGCCCTTTTGGAGATTTTAATCCGAGGCATAGAAGAAGCAGCACCCCGGTGGTCTGGAAGAGTACCAGACTTAATTAATTTCCTGGCCAATCCAGGACCTATGTCTATAGAGGAGCCAACACCAGATGGAGTAATACCGATCAAGCTCTATTGGTTGGCATCAACAGCTTTTTTAACCTTCTTGGTAGAAGGACCTGTTCTCAAACATTTTAAAAGAGCCTCTTCTCCCTTGTTGGCTGGGGTCTTCTTCCCGGTGTCATCCTTCTTTTTGGCTGCGCCATCCACAGGCTTGTGGGTGCCACTAGAAGCATCATCCCCAATAAGATTGGAAAATTTCATTTTTCCCATGCTCACTGAAAGATGAAGGTCTGATTCAAAAAAAGAGGAGGGGCCAATGGCAGGTTCCACACCACTAGATGTAGTGGCAAATGAAGTGTATCCAGGGTCTTTGTCCAAATAAATCACCATAGAGGGCACAACAGCTGTTAGACGAAATGATTGAGCTCTTGTATTTTAGCAAGTAAGAGGCTGACCTAGTATGCTCTTCAATAAATCTTTATTCGATGCCCTAGAGAAACTTGAGCTTGTCAAGTTTAATGTCACCCTCATTAGCACACTTTCTCTTCTTCTCAGCTGCAATCTAATAAGCAACATATGTTAATTAACATATTAACAGGTAATTCATCAGCATGGATATATAAAATATATTACAAAATATGCCATGACCCTCTTGAGGGAATCTTTGTCCATTGTATACATCATTCCCTTATAAAGGTACATATTGCTAATTTTTTGCAATAATTCCATAATCAAAATAATCTCTATTGGAGTCTGGAAGATTAACAACTCAAGCCCTACTAACATCCCTAGTTTTCAAATAATAAGTGTTGTCATTTGTGACTCACTTATAGTAGAACATAATCTCAGGGATACCAATATGGGTCTTATGGATTTGGTTGAGCCTATGGACACCATTGATGATTCTCTAGGTATTGGGGGCTACTCTAGCATGTACAATATCAAAGTATTGATAAAACTCTAAGTAAAGCGATTTGGAGGAAACGTGAAGCCATATTTTGCTATGAATAAGGAAGGAGTCCAATGACCTTCAGACAAAGAGAAAACATCTATAGGGGGATTAGGGAACTATAAGTCTACCTATCCTGGTATATTCCATTCCTTTATAAACTCATCTAAAGAGACAATGGCATAAACCATGATTCAATATAAAGAAAAGAAGAAAAGGAAAGGAATCTTATAAAAACTTAAGGATTCAGAAAGAACTAGAAGACAAGAAAAATGATCACACGAAATCTCAAGAATTTACAGCAAAAACTTAAATGGTTTGAAGTAAGAGACAACCGAAAATTTACAGCCTTTTATTGATTGACTCAAAAACTAGCAAGCATAAGGATTAAAGTCAAACGACGATTGAAATTTTGGCGGAGAGGCAAAAAAATATGTATTTGCCCTAAGACGGTTTGCTAAAGTTCAAATTATTTACAAAAATACCATCGGCAATACATGCTACCAATAATACTAACGAAATTTTAAAATGTGATAAGTCAGCAATTGACCAAGCATCAGGAATGTAGCCCAAGCTACTACGAGGACTAAATGCTTCATACTTTCAAACGAGCATCAAGCATGGAACATTGGGGGATTCTGTTGATACCAAAAATTATCCACTTACGTGAACAAAACAGAGGCACACACATGTCATCCAACCTGGAAAGAATCCTAGTCAGCAACATATAGACTCATCGACCAACACATGGGGGACCGACCAACATGTGGAATGCCGACCAACAATAAGAAGACCGACCAACATGGTCAGCAAAGAGCCGACAATCATGTATATTATTAGCGTCGTGTACTGATGTAAATACCTAATTTATAAAGGCATTCCATTGATTTATCTCCCTGCGAGACTATAAATACATTATAATCCTTTTATCAAAGGGGACGTGAAAATAATTCAACAAGCGACAAACGGAATACAACACGGTGGATGTAGGCTTTCCCTTATAGATGAACCACTTTAAAAACATTTTGTCTCTCTTATTTACATATATTTATCTGTGATTAAACAATTAAACCTAGTCTAGTGGAGTTAACATATATAACTATATGTCAATATCAAACAAACCATGATTCCAATTTTATTAAATCTTAAACATGCATCTATGTGATTGAAAGCGTTAAATCATATAAGAATGCAAACACACAATTCCAAGAAAAATACCTGCAAGGTAAAACCTTTATTTCACTAATAAAATGTAAATCACAACTTACAAACTTACAAGTGAAACACTACAATGAATTCCCACAAGAACCCAGAAAGACATAAATCTTGAGTCAACAATGATTTCCTCGAGAATCACAAGAATCGCAGTCATATTCCTTTAGTAGTGAATACCCTCAAGCATCCCCCAGATCAGTAATAAGGTAATCTATCCACAAGAATAACTTTTTTATGGAAGTGTTTGGGTTCCAAAGACGATTCACATAAGTAATTGTGATTGATTTGTGTGAATCAAAAAGGTTTTTAGCCCTAAAAAGTGGAGACTATTTTGAAGTTGTTCGGCAGTTTGCATAAATAAAAAGTTTTAATCGAAAATATTCAAGAAATAGGTTTTTATAAGCAAAGAAAAATTTGAGGCGATGGAATGTCTTTCGAACGAATTCATCATGTCGTTTGAACGAATTTGAGATTTTATTTGAACAACATAAGAAACAACCCTTTAAAAATCAAAATAGTACATGTTTGTTTGATCCAATGAGATATTAGCCATCAAAATACCTATCTAACGACAAGCTAATGTCATTTGAATGACATAGCCATGTCATTTGAATTACAAGAGTGAATTTTTTTTATTTTTCAAAGCAAGTTTACACGTATTTCAGAAAATATTTTAAGTTTGAAAAACTCCTCGTTTTGATAAAACTAATTTATAAAAAGTATCCAATTACTTAGTAAAAAATATAAGCAACTCAAAACAAAATCCATACTAAGTATACCTCATATCACGTAGATGTTAAAGATGGTTGATATTAGGATTTGTTTTCTTGAACGTGTGAATGTGAATTGCTTTGACGGTTGTAATGGGATGTGCTATACATGATGTAAACTAGGAACTATGGAAAATTTGTCCTTACATCGGGCTTTAATAGTGGAAACAGAACATGTAAGTCTATCAGGGAGTATCACAATCTAAGGTACCCCCTGGACACGGATTCCTTTGAATTATGATCTCAGACCTATTCACACAACTATCACCAAATGTGAGGGGACCATTTGACACGATATAAAATAATATTGTGTCCCTAACAATTAAAGTGACATTAGCACAAGCATTTCAATCCTCATAATTCTATGGATTAAGAATCTATGCACCCTCTGTAAATGGTGTGAGATTACCCAAGTCTAATAAAACAACTCTTAGACTCATATCTTAAGGATGAACCAGTTTAATGCATTCATGGGATATACCATTCATAATCCTATATCAAACTATCAAACAAGTTCTCGAACCAAAAAATAGGTTCCCATAATTTTAGATAAACTACTAGGATTGCATCATAACCATTTCAATAAGATGTCAACTCCCTATCTAGGTTGTGAACATTTTAATAACGCTAGTACCAGAAATATAATCGCCTTGTGATCAACCTGAAGCTAACTCACTAGAATTCCTATTGAGATCTATTGACTGACATGCCTAAAATATATTTAAATAAAATATCAGGCACTCTCGTAACCATGATTCTTATTTCAAAATGAACCGAAAAACCTTTACTCAAAAGTAAATAGCATACATGGTTTAAAGAATAAAATTCCAACATAAACTTCTCTTATTTTTTGTTATGGAAATTGACAAAAGAAAGAACTGAGCACATAATGGGATTAAGTTCCCAAGGAATTTCAAGAGAGTAAAACATGATAATCAAACCAGCAAAAAAAGAAAGAATCATACAGTGAGTGCACAATTAAAATGACGTCTAGAAAAGATATAATCAAGATAATAATAGACCTAAGATGAACAATTTAATTACACATGGAAAGATAAAATATATCCTAAAAAGATATATAAATAATGCTAAAATGAGAGAACCATTCAAATAAAAGTTCAGAGTTACAGGGATTACAATAAATGTGATCAATACAACTCAAAATCCAACAACTCTTAAACTCTCAAAACAAATCCCAAAATACAAAAAAAAATGCATCACTTATTCTTCTTCAACATCTTAATACCACATCTATTATATAGTCTAAAATTTTATACCATAATATAAAGTGTCCATGTGGCCCTCTCAATAAAACTCAAAATCTCTCCACGTTGGTAAAGCCTAATATCTACCATCTTTAGAGCAGCTATAATGGTGAGGGATAAGTACAAAAGAAAAGGTAAGTTTCCCAATTTATACAAATTGATTGAATCAGAGTGGTGAGCAAAAACGAGAAAATTATGTAAATGAATTTGCATACGTTTTGCAAATATACAAAAGCGAAGGAGAATTTGTATAGGTTTCCTACGAACTTCTGAAGTTCGTAGGAATTGGTACGAACTTCAGTTGTTCGTAGCAATTCCTACGAACAACTGAAGTTCGTAGGAACCATTTTTACCACAGTAACAACAAACGTCCGTTAAAGAGACGTTAGAGCTTCCTACGAACTTCTGAAGTTTGTAGGAATTCCTACGAACTTCTGAAGTTCGTAGGAACTCCTACGAACAAAAGAAGTTCGTATCAATTCCTACGAACTTCAGAAGTTCGTAGGACGCTCCACCAGTATAGCGCAATCACGCTGGCGAAAGGTAAAACTCACATCTGTCTGGTATTATACCTTTCGTGGAGGCTTCACCATTGTAATTACTCTTAGAGAATAATAATCTCTCTCTCTCTCTCTCTCTCTCTCTCTCTCTCTCTCTATATATATATATATATATATATATATATATATATATATATATATATATATATATATATATATATATATATAGAGGACCTCTCCTGTAAGGACTCCTTATGGTGCAGACCCCGGTACATACCATTTTTTTAAAATAGTAAAAAAATGAATTTTTTGATGAAACTTCATGGATATGATCTTCATGGTGAGAAGATCATCTCCAATTTTTTTCGTCGAAAAATTCAATAAAAAAACCGTTGAGATGAGGTGATATATAAAAAAATAGTATAAATACGCATTTTCAACCGTTGAAATGTTGGCGATCATCTCACCCACTTTTTGATTGAATTTTTTGATGAAACTTCATGGATATGATCTCGATAGTGAGAAGATCATATCCATGAAGTTTCACCAAAAAATTCAATCAATAAAGTGGCTGGCGCCGACCCAACATTTCAACGGTTGAAAATGCGTATTTATACTATTTTTTTACATATCACCTCATCTCAACGGTTTTTTATTGAATTTTTCGACGAAAAAAATTGGAGATGATCTTCTCACCATGAAGATCATATCCATGAAGTTTCATCAAAAAATTCATTTTTTTACTATTTTAAAAAAATGGTATGTACCGGAGTCTGCACCATAAGGAGTCCTTACAGGAGACTTTCTGTATATATATATATATATATATATATCTATCTCTACTTTCCAAATTCCAATGTCCCTTTCTCTTCCAACCTCTAAATTCCCCCTCTATTGCTAGCCTGGACAATTCTTCAACCAGGTACCCTCCAACCTATCTCTTTTACTATTGTTTGGAACAACAAACATATGTTTTTACGTATGATATATTTATATGGTTACGTATCTGTGTATTTGCAACACCAAATATGAATTGTTGCGCATATCAGCAGAAGGCCTTGGAGATATGAGAAAGGTGGACTCGATATTTGGCATCGTATGTCCTAAGCGTCATAGGCTTGGTATTTTTAATCCACCTTCTATTGATGACCGCCACATCAGACCACCTTCAAGATGGTACAAGTATGTTTTTTTTCATTAAAATAAATCTTTTACTTATTTTTGGTAAATAAAATTTTATCTTTATTATTTATTTGGTTTTCTTTAATACCCAGTTGCCAAACGGAGGCCTGTGATTCAAAACCAGGGATAGATCTTCTGGACACATTTCTTACCAAGGTATTAAAATTCTACAGTGCCTGGGTTTAATTTAAAGGTTCGAAATAAAATAAAGGATATATTTTTACATTATTTTTTCTTCTTTTATACCATGTGTTTATGTTAACTAATCGAAGAGTATCCCCTGATTGGAATTTATTAGTCGTTGTGAGAATTTATTATTTCGTTTCCTATCCTTGTCTCCTACTGTAGAGATTGGTTGATAGAGAAGATATTATGTTCATTTTGGATCCCCAAAGTTGACATTGGTAAGAAAAAAGAGACATCTGAAGTGGGAAATTAATTTTTCACAAAACATGGTCTGTTGGTGGTGATTATCTGAAGATTAGTTTTTTATTTTTGCTGTTTGACTTTTTAAAAATCAAGTAATAATGATTTATTTCATGTTATTCTTTTAATTGAACAGGTTTTTAATTTAGTGAGTTATAGGTAGGAAGGAGTTTGCTTTTTAGATTATTAGCAACATTTTGGGTTGAATTGAGATTTGCATTTTGTCTGATGAGAACTTCATGGGAGGATGATGTTGCTGCTGAAAACATGGCTTCTGGTCCTTTGGATAATAATGGGGGTGGTGGGGCTTTAGTTCCGGAGGCCCTATAAATCGATTGCCCACCAACATCAATCAACAGCCCTATTTGTCGGTCTTCTCCACTTTCTCGAACCCTGTCACACTAACAGATCAACCCTAGCCTCATCTATGTAAAGTAATGTAGTAAAAACGACGCCTCTCATTTTGTTTAATGATGCTTGGATCATAAATAGCTTTGACTTGTTGTATTTTGAATAAATGGGAGGTTCATTTGTTTTTAATGTACACTAAACATAACCAAATGTAGTTGTAGCCTACAACAGTGACATGACATACTTTATTCGTTTTGCTGCTTCTTTATATAAGTGAGTATATATGGGTAAGAAAGTATATTTTAGATTTCCAGAAAAGGCATACGAATATCAAGTGGTAAGATTTTTGATTAGTTATGACTAATTATAATTTAAAATTTGATTTTTTAATTTTTCAAGTATGTAGTCAAAATGGGTTAAGCATTATTTTAACTTCAATGGATCCCATGAAAAAATAATTTAATTTTTTTAATCACGAGGAACCAAGACAAAAATGCCTCTCTCAGCATTTCAATTTTTACATGCAAATTTGCAATTAGAGTTTTATATGATATAATATAATGGATGCAATATATAATTCATTTATTGTAATTAATGTCCATGCATGTAGTATATATATATATATATATATACAGTCAGGCTCCCGTGCGGGAGCTCAAAATGAGGGACCCGTGCGGGATATTTTTTAGAAAAAAAAAAATTTTTTTTTGATTTTTTTTTGTGTGGGTTATAAACATTTCAATGCACCCATGTAAAAAAAATCAGCTCAAAATAACACTTTTTGGTATTTTAAAAAAATGGGTCAAATTTTGACAGTATTTTAAGTTGTTTAAGTTGTGTCAAAATTTGACCCATTTTTTTAAAATATCAAAAAATGTTATTTTGAGCTGATTTTTTTTACATGGGTGCATTGAAATGTTTATAACCCACACAAAAAAAAATAAAAAAATAAAACATTTTTTTTTTCTAAAAATTATCCCGCATGGGAGTCCCGCATTTGGGCTCCCGCACGGGAGCCTGCCTCTCTCTCTCTCTCTCTCTATATATATATATATATATATATATATATATATAGAGAGAGAGAGAGAGCGGTTCTCATGCATACCCCAGTTTGCATACCGCTGGCGCGGACCAATTTTGATAAAATAGTAAAAAAAATATTTTTGATGTAATTTTTTTTTTATAGTTTCTAAACATTTCAATAGGACCATAAAAAAAAAATTCAACTCAAAATGAATTTTTTTGCTATTTTAAAAAAATCGGTCAAACTTTGTTAGTTTTTAACAATTTAAAAACAACTTAAAAATTGACAAAGTTTGACCGATTTTTTTAAAATAGCAAAAAAAATCATTTTGAGTTGAATTTTTTTTTATGGTCCTATTGAAATGTTTAGAAACTATAAAAAAAAAAATCAGCCCGAAATTATTTTTTTTACTATTTTAAAAAAATGGTCCGCACCGAGGGTATGCAAACTGGGTATGCATGAGATCCTTTCTGTATATATATATATATATATGTGTGTGTGTGTGTGTGTGCGCGTGCGCGTCTGTGTGTGTGTGTGTGTGTAAATGTCAAAATAGTTTATTTTACACAAGTTTATTATATATTATATATATCTTTAATTAATTCAACATTTATCCTACTTATTTTAAACGCAACCGTCTAACCTGGGCATTGCGCGGGTTTCCACCTAGTAAGTCTATAAAATCATTGTGAACTTTGTGTTAGGTGTCCCCGTTAGATTTTACTTGAGCATTAAAGGGGTGTTAAAAGTCATTATAGATGGACAAACGTGTCGAATTAAAGGGAAAAAATAGGTTCTAAGAGTCCTCAAAGACTAGTAGCAAACCATAAAATAGTTGAGTAAATAACTGAAAGGCAGTGGAATCCATGCCATTTTAAGTCAAAGGGAGTATACTAGGTTCATGTGACGTCAAGGAATGATGAGGATCCAGTTGAGGGGAAACATGAGGTGGTGTGGGTGATTTACTATATTCGCCAAACTGAGCAATATATAGGATTTGTAAGGTTAATTTCCAATTAAGCCAATTTTATACTTTAATTTATTTCATTTGGACAAAACCATTTGAGTCATTGGTTAGGATTTGAGTTTATTAATCCATCAAGCCTATATTGCATGTTTAAATACCTTGGTGGCCAAGTAAAGCGACTTCATCATTGGGTCGTGTTTTCATGCCAAGTTTCGTCTTCAATGTTCACAAGATCTCAAGAGGTATGGATACTTATTTAATTTGATCCCCATATACTTTTGGGTGTTGTTTTAAAAATATTATTCGAGGCTATTTATTCACAAAACAATTTTTAAAAGAAGAATATTTTTTATATAGTTTGTAGAGGGGGCTTGAAGGTAATCTTGAGATTAGGGATAATCCCCCCATTAGCAGCTCAAGCGGGGCAACTCAGAGAGGCATCTTAGTGTGGCAACTCAAGCGTGGCAACTCAGCGAGGCAGCTTAGCGTGACAACTCAGCGAGGCAGCTTAGCGTGGAAACTCATACTTTAGCTTGTTGTGTTAGTCATATTGTATCTTCGTTTATATTGACTATAAGCTATAACGGTTGCAATGATGTAAGGAGAATAATAATGAGTTTTAGTGTGAGGTTAAACGGTACTCGCGAGAGACCAGGCTTGGCAGGGCCTGAGAGAGCTTTCATGCTCTATCAAATGACCTCGCCGCGTCTTAGATACACCTTGTAAAACACCGAAGGACCCTTACCGTGGAACTTCGGGCGGAGCATCTTGGAGTTCCATCAGGCATTGAGTTGTGAGCCAAACAACCCTCTACTTAATGTCATATCTACTTTATCTGATGTCACTAACCAGCTAGGCAATGTCAGACCTGCACTTGAGTAAACCACCATGGGATTTGGGACTATCAGACAGTTTGTGAGCCACCCCTGTGATAACAGCCCCCTAACACACAGTGGTTAGGTAAAAGGCATGTCTTGGCATTTAATGTTTATGACATGGAGACAACTAGTGCATCAGTTATTTAATGTTTGTGACATAAAGTATGAGGGATATCTTTCACAGGCATTAATGGCGGAGTTACCTCGGGGGTGGTGTGGGAGGCTATTTAAGGACCCCAACCACCTTTGAGGAGAGGATGATTTTTTTGAGAGTTCAGAAGTTATTACTAGAGAGTTATTACAAACCAGAGAGTTTACTCACCCACCATTGTCATTTATTACGAAGATTTTAATACTTGATAGAGATTCTTGAAGGTGGTTGGTGTGTTTTGGCTGCCTGCGAAGGTGTATCTAGGGTGCTTACTTCTCTCTCCCTCTAGCTAAGTTACTTCTAAGCTCATTACTACTTTCTAAGTTATAAACTATAGATTTGTGAGATCAAACTGAGTCTATCTTCACTGGGTTATGTGTGTATGTCTTGTGGTTAATCAATAGTATTGCTACTTAACTTGTCATTACTATACTCAAAAGGGATTATGCCTCCATCTTATCTAAACTACCCTCTTACATTTGGCGACTCTACTGGGGAGGCATTCTACTAAGCAAGGAGAATGGCACAAGATAATGTTAATCGAAGGCTCAACTTTGATAACATCCATCACAACGAAGAACAAGCGGCGAGAGAACTGGAGGCTCTAAGGGATGGGGCTCCTCGAATAGAGGTACCTATAGTTCAAGCGATGACAGACATTCCAGGGGTGACACAAGCTTCCATGAGTGTTGCGTTGGGACCATCCCAAGTGGCACTCCTTATGAGTAAGTTTTATGAGTTTTTGCAAACTCTGGTAGCTTCAATGGTGCTGGGAGGATTTGAAGCCAATTCCTTCGTAATACCAGAGGCCAACGGCCCCACCGAGTGCAGGTGTAACGGGAACAGTTCCAGCGAGTATACCCTCTGTTGTGAATCAAACAGTGGGAACATCAGGAGTATCAACGACCCCAATAGTGATGATTGCTCCAGCTACAACGGGCGCCCAGCCCATAGTCCCGTTGGTTGTTGCCCCAGTAACATCACCCATGGAGGAGATGGGGAAGGAGATGAAAAAATAGATGTTGAAGTTCATGCAGGCCTCCTCGCAATCTGCTGGCGAGGTAGCTTCGGTCTACGATAACTTTTGAACACCTTACCCCGAGAAATACAACGATGAGCCCTATCCAAAGGACTACATCCCTCCTATTTTTGAAAAATACACAGTGAAAGGTGGAAACCCGAAAGAGCACATTAAGTGCATCGTTAAACACTTGGGGGAGCATTGTAATAATAAGAAGCTTAGGTTGAGCGGGTTTTCTAAATCTTTAACTGATAAAGCATATACCTGGTATTCTCATTTGGCTCCCAAGAGCGTTTCTACATGGGAGATGTATGTGTTGTTCGTCCAAAAGTTCTTTCTGGCGAAAGATGAGTTTACTTTGACCCAACTGGGGAGGGAGAAGAAACGACCTGTGGAAGAAGTGTTAGCGTACATTCAAAGGTTTAGGGAAAGGTCCCTCGATGTGAGGGAGGAGGCCAAAGAGTCCAAGTTATTGCAAATTTGTGCGGAGGGGCTACTTTATGAGTACATCTGTTATCTCATTAATGAAACGCGCGAGGGGATTTTTTTCGCATTCTTAAAAGCAGCAAGAAATATCTCCTTGGTGGTGCGACCCAACCCAGTAGCAGTGCCCATGATGTTTAGGCAGCCGATACAACCGGTGGGGGGAGGTCTCATCCCCCACTGGTACGGCACACCGAGGGAACAGATGGGGGAAAGGCACCGAAGAAGGACAACAAGAGGAATTTGGAAGAGACAGGGAGGATCCACCACCATTGTCTTATATAGTGGAGGAGGCTGTCAGCTGTTACAACGTAATGGTCCAAGGAGGAATGGTCTACGAACCAAAGGACATTCCCGTTGGGGAACCTAATGCGACGACAAGGGCGGATCCCAAATATTGCCAGATTCATCAGAAGATCCATCATCCAATAGAGAGCTATTTCACGCTAAGAAGAATCATCGACATGTACGTAAAGGCAGGGTCATTTCAAATCCCTTTGCAGAACATTAACAATAACCCACTCCCAGCATATGGGGCCAATATGGTGGTGGCCTATGATGAAGAGGCAGAGAGAGAGGAGAAAGAGAGCCAACGTCGAAGCAGGGAGAGTTCGAAGAAGCTCTGAAAGATTGTACGAAGGGAATAGCTAATGTAGTACTGGCCTACGATGAGTCAAGTGCCAAAGACGTGGAGGACGTTTACAGCATTAGAGGTGAGGAAGCAGACCCAGTCCTAGAGTACTGTGCAGTTTCGAAATCCCCGAAATTCACTTAGTTCTTTGACCGGGTAGGAATACCGAAAGAGAATAGTTTAGAAGTAACCCAGGCGATACTTGACATTGCGAGGAAGAACGTAGTCCCTTCACTGAGATGGAAGGGACCTATGGCCAGGTTGGTAAGGAGGTTTTTGTCAGAAGTAACCTTCAGCGATGCAGATAGGGCTATAAGATTCCCTCATAACAGGCCATTGTATGTGACCACCAGCGTCAACGGAATTAGTTTCGCACGGACTCTTATGGATGGGGGAGCTTTCATTAATATTATGCCAATCAACTCCTTCCACTCAACCAATATTCCATAAGAAAGGTTGGTCCCCATGCCTTTGGTGATTTCAGGGTATGATAACCAATCTTCCAAATCCATTGGGTATGTTAATGTTGGTATTGTAATGGGAAATCTGAGTTCCCATATCAAGTTCCACGTAATAGAGAGTGAAACTTCCTATCATCTGATAATAGGAAGGGTATGGATGCACAACCAAGGGCTAGTTCCTTCTGCGTACCATCAATGCGCTAAGGCAAACATCAAGGGAACGGAGGTGACCATTAGGGCTACAAAGAGGCCCTTCGCTGTCGAGGAAGCTCACTTAGTGGACGCGGCATTTTACACAGAGTTGGAGGAGGATGTTTGGGTCCTAATGAGAAGAATGGAGGCAGCCTGAATTCCCTCGATCAGATAAAGGACGGGGCCCTTGAACGAGCAGAATAAGGAGGTTGCAAGCAGTACAAGAGTAATGATTGAGGAAGCTCACCAGATGGTCCCTCATCCCCAAAACATCTCGAAGCAGCTCAAAGACAGAATGAGGCCCAGAGTGAATCTGATGGATCATAAGGTCCAACGACAAAGTGTGTTGAGTTGATTTTCAGGTAAAAGAGTGGTCGACGCTTCTAGAGAGAAGAAGAGGAAGGCAGCTACAGCTACAGCTACAGCTACAACTACCAGCAGACAGTGTAAGAAGGTCATTACCAAAGAAGGAAAAGTGGTATATCAATTATAACAGTATGAACAGGTAGTCGAAGAAACTGATGATGAGGTTGACCCGATATACGAGTGCTTTTTAGTGGATCAGCAAAAACAATGTATGGTGATAGACAACTCCAACCTACAGCAATTTATAGGGGAAGTCTTCGAGGAACCAGAATACATGGCGGATCAACCAAAATCGCAGGCACAAGAACTGGAGCGGTTGAACCTGTCGAAAGAAGAAGAGGACCTAAGGCCTATTTTTATCGTGAAAGATCTAAGTAAGGAGAAACGAGAGGCTTTGGTTATGTTGATTCGAGAGTTCATAGACATTTTTGCGTGGAAATACATGGAGATGGAATGGCTGGATGAGGGAGTCAGCGGTCACAAATTGAACGTAATGCCTTCAACCATTTCGGTGAAATAAGCAACAAGAATGTACAAGGGTGATCTAGACTTAAAGATAAAAGAATAGGTCCAGTTCTTACTGGCGGCAGGGTTCATTAAACCCATACAGCACCCGCTTTGGCTATCTAGCATTGTCCCAGTGGGAAAGTAAGAAAAAAACCAAATAAGGATCTGCGTGGAATTCAGAGATTCGAATAGAGATTTCCCCAAATATGAGTTCCCTCTACCCTCCATTGATATCTTGATAGATACAATGACTGTTCATGAGATGTATAGCTTCATGGATGAGTATGTAGGCTACAACCAGATCAAGATGGACCCTGTGGATGCAGAGAAAATGACGTTGTTGGGAAATTTCATGTATAGAGTAATGTTGTTTGGACTCAAGAACACTGGGGCTACTTACCAGAGAATAATGATGGGCATTTTCCATGACTTCTTCCACAAATTTGTGGAATTCTAAGTGGATGATTTGACCATCAAATCAAAGAAGGAGGGATCCCATCTGGGCGATTTAAGGAAGGTGTTTGCCCGATGCAGGAAGTATAAATTGAGGATGAACCCACTGAAGTGTGTCTTTGGGATAACAAGTCAGAAATTTCTTGGCTTCATGGTCGATCAGCAAGGGGTGCAGATGGACCGGGACAAGCAGCGAGCAATGTTGGATATGCCAAGTCCAAGAATGGCGAAGGAGCTGAAGAGTTTCCTCGGTAAAGTCTCCTATCTTAGGAGATTTGTACCTGGGTTAGCCGAGATGGCACACCCGTTGATGCAACTGTTATGAAGGAACACGAAATTTAAGTGGGAGGGAATTCACCAGGAGTCTCTCGTTGGGCAGCAGAAGCTGCCCGTTTCACCACAGATCATGGTTCCCCCACAGGCAGGAATACTGTTACAGCTATACCTCACATCCACCACGAAGTCCGTGGGAGCTTTGTTGGCACATGAGATTGATGGGGAAGAACGGTCAGTCTACTACCTCAGAAGAATCATACATGGGCAAGAAGTCAGATATAATAGCTTGGAAAGGCATTGTTTAGCCTTAGTCTTAGTAGCACAAAAACTTAGACATTATATGTTGTCTTTTATAATGAATATTGTAACTCGATGTGATCCTATTAAGTATTTGCTAGCAAAAACGATATTGATTAGTAGATCAGCCAGGTGGTTCCTCATCCTCTCTGAGTATGAGTTGAAGTGTGTGGTTCCTCGTGCGATCAAAAGCCAAGCGTACGCCGATTTGTTCGAAATTTTCCCCTCGGGAACGTTTGAGCCACCCAAAGAAAGTATTACGGGAGACGATTTGCAGTCCAATCACCTAGACGTAATGGATGTGGAATGGAAAATGCAGTTCGATGGATCTTTAACGAAAAAGAAATGAGGGGTAGGGTTCATTCTTTTAAAAGGAATGGAGGAGATTTTCCTTTCCTACAAATTAGATTTCCCTTGTTCTAATAACAATGTGGAATATAAAGTATTGGTGCTAGGGTTGCTAGAGGCTCTTCGAAGGGGGATTTGTTCACTTTGCATCAAAGGTGATACAAATTTGGTGGTTTAGCAAGTGAATGGAGAGTAAGCATTGAAACATATGAGCCTGGCACCATACAGAACAATCGTTCAGAGCCTCCTCTTCCAGTTCCATCAGACCAAGGTCATGAGACAGCCTAGAACGATGAACTGTCACCCAGACGCCTATGCCACCATTGCTTAAAAGATGGTCATGAGGAATGATACGACTATTGTTGTGATCTAATGAAGAATAGCTCCTTCGATAATACAGTCAATTCTACCGATGGAGGGGGATGTAGACTGAAGGGGGGAGATTAGAGGGCAATTGGAATCTGGGGAAGGAGGAATGGGGCTGAGGGAATTAGCCCAATACTTCACGAACCATGGAAACCTTTACTTTAGGAACACAGGAGGATGGTTGTCGAGGTTCATCGGTCTAGAAGAGGCAGAGAGAAAATTGAAGAGAACACATGAAGAGCACCGTGAGACAAAGGAGATACCCCTCTACCGAATAATCCAAAGAGAGGGGTATTTTTGGCCCAGAATGAAACAAGATGCGACGGAGCTACAATGCAAGTGAGATAAATGCCAGTTATTCTTCGAAGCAGCTGAATGTCATTTCCTGGAATCTCAACCTGATTGGAGATAGCCGTATATTAACTTTATCAAAGATGGAGTTTCCCCAACACAAAAAATTAACGCGATGGGACTCAAGCGGAGGGCCCCAAGATTCTACATTCAGGAGGGGCAGGTTTATCGAAGGGGATACTTTAACAGGACGTTGTATTGCATCACAAAAGAAGAGGCAGCCGAGGTCCTCAAACAGGCACACGATCTAGCTCACATAGGAGGGCCAAGTTATATAGCCAATTGATGACGTTGGGGTATTATTGGCCAACGATGAACAAAGACTCTGTTGAGTTTGTTTAAAAATGCAAAGCTTATCAATTTAATAGAAATATGATTCATGCCCCATCGATAGGCCTACACTCCCTAGCAACGCGTTATCTTTTTCACACTTGGGCGTTCAACCTGGTAGGGGAAACACATCCTTCTTTGAGGGGGGAGATATGGATACTAGTAACAATGGAGTGGTTCACAAAGTGGGCTGAAGCAATACCACTGAGAAGGGAAACAGTGCGGGTGGTGAGCAACTTCATCAGAGAATACATCATTTGCCGTTTTAGGATCCCAAAGGTTATCCTTTCAAACAAGGTAACCCCTTTCGTCAATTCAGAAGTAACGATGCTCACAGACAAGTACTCCATTATTCATCATGCCTCAACGGTGGCATACCCAAAGGGAAATAGTCAGGTCGAAGCGACTAACAAAACTTTGGTTAATATCTTAGCTAAAATAATGGAGGATTTCCCAGGAGTATGGGATGATAAGATACCAGCCGTATTATGGGCCTATCGAACAACTAAGAGAAAGCCCACAGGGTATACTCCATTCTACCTTGTCTATGGGGCCGAGGCGATTCTCCCAGTGGAGTTAAAAGTTCTCTCTACTCGATATGCTTTGCGAAATAGCATGCTCCCTCAGAATAGACATGTGCAGTTGGAAGTGTTGGATGAACACAGAAATAATGTGATGCAACACTTTCAAATGTACATAAAACAGCTCTCCAGGGCATATGATAACTTAGTGAGACCCAGGAAGTTTGTGGAGGGAGACCTCGTATTGAAAGCAGCGGTGAAACACATTAGGGGTCTTCCTCTACCCAAGTTTGCAGCAAATTGGGAAGAAAATTTCATTATAAAAGAATCTCATGACTCAGGTTATTGCTTAATTTCTAGGATGGAAGAAGATAAACCATTCAAGATTAATAATAAATGGTTGAAAGTCTATCAAGTGTAAGCAATTAGGTTTGAACCACTGATGTATCTAGTTGTTGTTATGAATGCACAACTTTTTTTTATTATGCAAGTTCTTTTTATTATAGCCCAAGTGGAGATGAAAGAATTATATAACTTCATAGTGTACGCAAGCAGTTGCAACATAAATAAATGACATGGAAAACATATATTTTTCTTCACTAATAAATTTTGGGGCATTACAAAATTGGGAACTATTGCCCAAGAATTACATAAGAAGAGGAAAAAAAAGAAATATATATATAGAAGTTCATTAACCTAAGAGGAACCATAGATTTGGGGAAGTGAAAAATTCCCCAGGAAGGCCTGAAGAAGCTGTCACGCAAGACTGTTGGGCATTCATAGAGACCTCCAGCCTCATTTGCGCTCGATGAGGAGCTTCTCACGCTTCGCCTTTGCCATGCGTAGAACTTCTTCGAGGTCCTCCACCTCTTTGTCAGCGTCTTCAAGAAGAGGTGATAACTCAGCCAACTTGGCTTCCTCAGCCCGTTAGTCCTCCTGATGTTTTTGGAGCAGTTCCCTCTGGCGATCCAGTTGTTGGCTCTTCAAAGTTTTCAAATGCGTAATAAGCCAATCAAGACGAAAGCCATCACGACCCAACTCCTTCAGATGACCCAGGAATTGGTTGAGGAGGGCTCTAGCAGCAGTTGAAGTCAGAGTACTGGCAATCTCATCCATAACGGTAGCCATGCCCTGAAGCCTGTAACTCATCACAGAGATGTTGTAACGCAGGAAATCCATAATAAACATTTCGGGATGGTGGTTTGCATGCAGCTCAACTACCAAGCGATGGTTTACAGGCATCTGAGGAGAATGCTAGAGCACCATCAGGCAGAAGGCATGAGGAGCCAAGTCAGTCAGAGGAAGCTCATAGCCAGATTCACTCTCAACAGCAGCACCGATCGTGGAACCTTGATCCTTGTCACTGGAATCTTCTGAAACAACAGGTTCTTGAGGGGGTGAGGCCATGGGCGAAAGAACCGGCAGAGAATCCTATCGTTCAACCTAGGAATAATTAGAGAAAATAATGAGTTTATGAAAAATCTTAACAAGTGTTTTCGTTGTTAAGTCATCGATATAGGTGGAGTTTATGAAAAATCTTAGCAAGTGTTTTCGTTGTTAAGTCACCGATATAGGTGGAGTTTATGAAAAATCTTAACAAGTGTTTTCGTTGTTAAGTCACCGATATAGGTGGAGTTTATGAAAAATCTTAACAAGTGTTTTCGTTATTAAGTCACTTACATAGGTGGAGTTTATGAAAAATCTTAACAAGTGTTTTCTTTGTTAAGTCACCAATATAGGTGGAGTTTGTGAAAAAAACCTTAATAAGTGTTTTCGTTATTAAGTAACCAACATAGTTGAAGTTTGAGAAACTGAGGAATGGAGAGAAATTAGCGAAGTACCTCAGCAATATAATCAGCAAGAATATGAGCCACCGTGGAGGCCTCAACGGCGCCCCTAACTGAAGAAGCCTCAACGGTCGGCAAAGCTCCATCGCCAACAAACGGTACCAAGGCCAATGAAGGAGTTTCGCTGAAAGAACACGAGGAACCTCCAAGCGATGCCCTAGCATGGGCAGGCACCGAAGAATCACCACGCGGGATTGAACCATCAACCGTGGCCTCAAAAAGGAAAAATCCATTAAGAGCAAAGGGTGGGGTAAGGCTTGGCGAAAGCTGTAAATACGAAAATAAGTGTTAGACATAAGGAGAAAGTACAGAAAAAGGCAACAATACGTCTAAGCATTACTTACCCTCGGTGTGGCACCAAAAAGGGGAATTGCAGTCAGAAGTCTCGTCAGTACAGTGGGAAGGAGAATGTTAGCTATCAGAGATGCCACTTCCACCTAAAATATCCCAATATATCAGAATGATAAACAAAGCAATGGGATAAGGAAAAGACGTGAGACTTGACAAGAAATTTACCTCAGGGGAACTCTCTTTGACCACAACGATGGGCAGAGGGACCTCTTGCTCGGATGGCAATTCAGAAGGGGCTGGAGTAGTTGCCTCTGGTTGGGAAGATATTCTAACAGATCCGATAGTAGCAACCCCGCAACAGTTTCTTTGTCCCGTTGGGAGGCCAAACGAAGAGAGTAGGTGAGACCTATCATGGGGGAATGGGTAGGAGTAGTATCGGCTTGAGAGGTACCGAAATCCCCCCCCCCCCCCCCCCCCCCCGCGCGAAACGTCTCATGGGAGAATCAGGGGAACCAGGGGGACTGGGCCTTTCTTCAACTCCCCGCACCAAAGTTATCAAAGAAATAAGCAAATGCATCTTGCCTTAAGAAAAGGGAGAATAAGAATAAAAATGCACATATACCTGAGATCCGGAGGGAGAACGAGAAGGTATAACCACTGGTGAAGGCGGGGAGGAGGTAGCAACAGAAGGAGCTAGGGATGGAGCTATCTCGACTGTCCGTTTCTTCTTGGACTTAGTGCCCAGAGTTTTCTTCCTTCTGCTCGTTGCATCAGCACCTTGAGGTATCCTCGACCTTTTCCTCCTCTTTACCGTTGGCTCAGTGTGATTAACCACGATTATGGGAAAGGCAGCTGAAGGAGGAACAGCGACAGCGCACTGTTGAAGCTCAACATTTTTTCTTTCGACCTCATCTTGAACCTGCCTCCTCAGCTCTTCACTTACCTCTACAGACATAGGAGGGGGAATGGAGGTAATAGAGAATGCCTCCAAAGGAGTTTGCGCTTGAACTTTGGGCTTGGGTTTCGAGAAAACCCCACTTTTGGACTTCTTGGTCCTTTTAGCATGTGGCAGAGAAGGCCCGTCTCCTGTTACAGCTTCGGCCAAAGGGGCAGGTGGTTTGGGGGTTGCAGCGGCCTTGGGCTTGGGCGTGGGCGTGGCAATGGGGATCATGGTACAGTGTGGAGGAAGTTCAGTAGGAGGTACTTTGTGGGTCTGGCTTAGAGAAAACTCAATCCCAACAATGGAATTACCCTTTAACCCCAACTCCAAGGAAGAAAAAGAAAGAATTCGAGGATACACGGGATCTCCCTCGATGAACTCAGAAATTTGGGCCAGTTGTCTTGGCCAGTACTTTGTTGGAAATAGAGGGGTCACGTCCCCTTGCTAGGTGATGGGGGGAACGGTGACTCGCCCAGTGATAAGCACCCAAAACTGTACATTTTATACCCCGAATAGGTGTATTTTAGTTTCTAATTCTCGGCAATATGGGTCTTATGCGCTTAAATGTTTATTTTGTAGGTCAAATTGTAGTTGCGGTGTTCAAGCGTTTAAATCAAAGCAATTATGCATAAATGGAGTTAATTACCCTCACCCGTGACCCTAGCCTACCCAAACTAAGTCTTATCCTGTGCCAAACCCGTGTGTGTGTTTGATTTGTCCCTTTTTATTTCTTTTACTTAAATTTTTATTTGTGTCATTTTATTTTTAGGCTTTATTTTAATATTTTATTTGAGTCATGTATATATTTTTAGGAATTTTTATATTTTAATATTTAGGGCGTCGTATATTAGTTTCTTAGTTTTTAGTAAGTTTATTATTATTTTATTTTATTTTTTTTATTTTAGTTTATTAGTTTTTATTTTCAATTTTTATTGAGTCGTGTTTAGTTTTTAAAGTTTTTATCGTGTGTCGTGTCATTTTTATTTTTTTATTTTAATTGATTTTTATTTTTAGTTTAGTTAAATTTTTTATTTTCAGGTTATTTTTATTTTATTTCATTTTAGGGGTCCTAATTAAAAACACACATCACCTAAGTCACTCACACCCAAATAACTTATCCTACACCCACCTACACCTTATCCTCACCACTTCATCTTCTCCCACCAAACCCTCTCTCTCCTTTCTCTCTTCCACCATTTTTCAAAAACACTCTCTCATCTCTACTCTCTTCTCCCTAACCCTCCATAACACAACACCTCCATTAAAACACACAAAACACCACAAACCCACCTTCCATACCCCCTCTCCGACAGCATCCCAGCCCCTTCTTCGGTGCCCCAGCGGCGGCGACAACCCTTGTCGAAGCCTAACCGACTGATTCTATCCAGCCCCTATCAGACCCACGCCGGTGCCGCTCTTACCCGACCCGCCTTCCTTCAGCTCCTCCCATCGACTCCCCAGGCCACGATGTCAAAACCTCCGACCTACACCAGTCAGCTCCTCCAGCACCAAATCCAACACCGAGCCTGACCCCCATCATCTCCGGTCTGAACCAGTCACCTACCCCGGCGAGGATCCGACCCACACCTCCGGCTGCACTGCGGGTCTAACCCAAGACCCACTTCCTCAACCGTGTTCAAACCCACAAAAACCCAAAGCCAAGCCCCACGATTTCTTTCAGCCTGCCAAACCAAATCCAAAAAGCCAAAACAAAACCGATTTAACCCATGTGCCACTTAAACCCTCTTTATTCCCTTTTTCCCATAATAACCCCAACTAACCTCTTCTAACCTTTGCCCAAAATGCCCTCATAAACCACATCTGTTTTTTATCACCATTACCTCATTTCCCCCACCTTTCCATATGACCTCACCATAACGACATGCTCTCTTCTAATTCCTAAATTATTCTCACCTTTATTCCAAAACCTCTCCCCATTTTATCCTCCACCATGAACCTTCCAAAAATACCCTTTAACTCCATGTGTGTCATGCATCTACTATAAAAGAAGACTCAACACCCCATTTGAAGGGGAATTATCATCAAATAGATGAATAAGAAGACTAGAGAGAGAAAAGATTAGGATAGAAAATTTAGTGAATTCTAAAGAGAAAAAATTAGTAGAGAAAAATTTTACACACTTGAGTGAAGATTGGATTGAATATAAGTGCAATTGCTTCTCTCCTATATGTTGGTTTGAATCTCTTCTCTCTTTCTCTTTAATTCTTTCTAATAAATTTTATTAGATTGTGAATAATTGAATTATGACTATGGTTGGCTAATCACTCCATTCAAGGAGTGAAATGAAGCCCTATATAATTAATTGAATGTATTAATTAATCTAGTCTACTTTCCTACTTGAGTTTATGCATTGATAAATGGTAAACTATCTTTGAGAAAGGATTAAAATCTAATATACTCTTAATTTGTGGATTCAAACTAGAGATAGTTTGGCCCACTAATTAGATTATATTAAATTTTATTTTACTCATACATTAAAATTTTGTTTGAATTAAGATTTATTATATGGATCTATTCTAGCGAGTGATTAATATAATACTTCTAAATCAATTATTCAATTGAGTTGTGGGAATGAAAATTAGATTAACTATATTATATTAGTCTGTTTTGTAAATTGATGAGAATTAATTGATAAGATGAATTAATATTTGGAAAATTACTATACTAGAATAATTAACAAATTTAATTAATAAAGTGGTGGTTAAGTTTCATTCCTTGAATTTTTTTAAAATTTAAGTTCATCTCAATTGTTATTACTTAGTCTTATTTGGCACACTTGTTAGTTTGTTAATTTCATCTCTTATATTAGTTTAGAGTTAATTCACCTCACCTCACCTACTTGTTTTAATATTCGAAAAACATAAAAAGAATTAGAAAAACCCAAAAGTAAAAAAAAAAGTGATCAAGTGAATTATATTCGTAATACTCTCATGTTTAGCATGAGAGCACCTTAGATTAGAATTGACATACTTAATTACCACTCTACACTTGAGTTTGACATATATTTTGTAGGTATTTGAGGATTTTGACTAACTTGGCTTTCAACAACGACATACACAAAAAAGCTAGTTATCAAATTGCGCCGTTGTCGGGGATTTAGAAGCCCCCTACCTTGGGTCGGTCGGACCCCTGGGGCCGACTGAGATTGGCGTATTCTCCCCCCGGTCGACTCAACATATTCGGCTCCCCACGACCTAAAAATCGTGGGAGGTACATCTTGTATACCCTCGCGCCCTCTTGTTAGCGAGTTCATATCATGTGTGTTCCTCCGTGCTCTTGTGTGATTTAATTCTTGCATTTAATTTTGAATGGAATGCTGAATTAAATTGACTAAGACCTACGTCTTATCACTCACGAGAAGGAATTTCATCACCCGACTCAATCACTTGTCTTTTGTGTGCTACCCTAGCCCTCACTAATTTAAAATCAATCAACTAGATAACCCCATAGGATACGGTGTTCGTAGGCCCCTTTTTTTTATCAATTTGAGTTGTAGGATAACCCGTAGAGTCCTCTCCATCGGGCAAACCCTCGAACGGTTCGCTTTGCGGCACGAAAGTGTCCAGGAAACCTGGGTTTTAAGTGAGGTCGCCCACTAAAACGTGTTTGTGCTGTCCCCAGCATTGTACCGGCCGATCGTTTCGTCGTAGTAGCTTTATGGAGAATCTCTATGGAAAGCCTTTTGGCATCTTGTGATTAAAGTAGGAACACACATTTTGCAAATGGCGATCACTCATATAAATTCCGTGATTTTTATCGCCCGCGGATTTCATTAAAATTTGACTACCCCTCTCATTATTTTTCAAGATAAAAATTTGGTTATATGCTAGTAGGGATTTTTCCTTTACTTGTGTGTGTCCAGTTCCTTTTTTAAGTAGTCCGTTTTAGTGAATTCGTCCAAATTCTTAGAGTCAAAATTTCCCCCCACCTTTTCTCTTCCAAAAAAAAATCAAAAAAATATTTTCTTTTCTTATTTTTATAAAAAACTCAAAAAATATTTTCTTTCTTTCCATAACAAAAACAAAAGTCCAAAAATATTTTCTTTTCCAAAAAATAAAAAAGAATCCCTCTTTGCATGCCCACGTTGAACCGAATTAAACATCGATTAATTCATTCCCGTAGTCTTTCTCCCATCTCTTCCACATTAGGAGAACCAAGTGTTCCCCTTACTTCTTCCATTCCACCGATCACTTTGAGTTGTCCCCAAGTTGACATCTCTAGTCCCATCATTCATCCACCCACCATGGCTGAAGAGCTTGCCTTAAGGGACTATTTTGCCCCGATAACGGTCACCCCACCATCTTGCATAGTTCTTCCACCCACCCCGGCAGATCAATTCGAAATTCGCCCGGCGACCATTTCCATGTTGCCCAATTTCCGTGGTCTTGAGCGTGAGTCTCCATACACGCACTTGCGAAAATTTCTCATGGCTTGCACTACTTTCAAAAATCAAAACTTAGATGAAGAAAATGTTCGTCTTCGCTTGTTTTCATTTTCTCTCCATGATAAAGCACCTATGTGGCTACATTCCTTGTCACCGGATTCTATCCATACATGGGAACAACTTGTGAAGAAGTTCATGTTCAAGTTTTATCCCATAAGTAAAACTAATGAGGTGCGCCAACCCATTCAAGATTTTCTCCAAAAGCCCACCGAGCAATTTTGTGAAGCATGGGGCCATTTTCAAGATTATATCAATAGTTGCCCACATCATGGTCTCGAGAAGAGTCGCCTTGTCCATAGTTTTCACAATGGTGTCATTCCTTCCACTCGCACCATGATTGAGTCCATGCACAAAGGCAAATTCATGCACTTAACTCCCACTACCCCCTACAATTTTCTCCTTGAATTAGGCGATGACTCCCAAGATTGGGAGGGCACCAATGAATTTTTGAGATCCGAGCCACCACGAGTAGGTAGCACTTATGAGGTTAAAAATGATCCCGATTTTAAATCCTTGCTCCATGGCTTAAACACTTTGACTAAGACTGTTGATGCTCTCAGTTGTTCTCTTTCTAAACAAGTGATGAATGTCAACGAGTCTAGTCCTTCTTGTCATGTCTATTTAAGTCATGATCATTTATCTCATTTGTGCCCCCTTATTCAAGATGATCCCAAACCCACTCTAGCCCAAGCATGTGCCTTGATAGCACTTCGAAACCCGCACCACCATCACTTACTTACAATCCGAATAATAGGAACCATCCCTATTTGTCTTATAAGTACAACAATCACCTTGCGCCATCACAACATGTTGGTGGTCCACCAGGGTTTCATCAAAACCCGCAAAGGCAACATCGACCTCCTATCCAACACCACCATGCTCCTTACCACCAACAAAACTATCCATCATCCTTTATCCCCCAAGGAGGACCGTCTCACCTCAATCATAAAATTGTCCCTGTCCCACCTCCTTCCTACGAGTATTCACAGCCGCTTAGTTCTAACAGAGAGTTGGTCCCTCAACCCCCTTATGCCCCTCCACCTCAATCATCCACCTCCTCTATTGAGAATCTTCTCACTCATTTTTTCTCTACTCAACAACAAATCATGCAAGTACAGACTCAAGCCATCCAACGGCTTGGGCAACGTATTAATCAGTTTGAGTCCGAGCGAGAGAAAGGTCATTTTTCGAGTCAACCCATTCCTAACCCTAAGGGTAATGGAAAGGAGTCGGCTTATGAGGTTGGATCCCCTTCCACTCCACCCACATACCAAGCGGATATGAAAGCGGTGAGTACTCTACGATCCGGTAAACAAGTAAACAATGGTGTTGATGCTGCTTGTGATGTTCCCTTATAGGTTGGCCCCAACAAAGAAGGCTCAATAATTTGATGAGATCAAGCAAGTTTTTCAGAATGTTCACATAAACATTCCATTCCTCACCACGATCCAACAAGTCCCTTATTATGCAAAATTCTTGAATGACTTGTGCACTGTCAAGCGGCGGGCGAATGTTCCTCGTGATGCCTTCGACACTGAACAAGCCACATCCCTCATCCATGACAATGGTACTGTGAAATATAAAGACCCTCGTCATCCCACTGTCTCTTGCATGTTAGGAGATATGTTCACTACTTGGGCTTAAATTGATCTTGGAGCTAGTGTCAATCTGCTACCTTACTCTCTCTACCTTGAGTTAGGTTTACAAAACATGAAACCTACACGGGTCACTCTTCAACTTGCAGACCGTTCTGTGAAAGTGCCTAAAGGAATTGTTGAAGATATTTTGGTGAAAGTGTCTGACTTTTATTACCCTGTGGATTTCATCATCTTAGACACACCTGATCCCGACCCAACCAAAATTCCTATCATTTTGGGTCGCCCCTTTTTGGCAACTACCAATGCCATCATCAATTGTCGAGATGGGTCAATGAATCTTTCTTTCGGTAACATGACCGTCGAAGTCAATATTTTCCACCTCATACAGCAACCGGAAGATGTTGATTCCATTGATGAGGTATGCATGATTGACTCCTTAGTCCAAGAGATGTTGGATACCACATACCTAAAAGATCCTATCCACCAATGTTTGGCTCACTTTGGGTTCGAATTTGATATTAATTCTTCCATCTCCGAGGTCAACACCTTGTTAGATTCTACACCACTGCTGGACACTTCTACTTGGGTTCCTCTATTTGAGCTTCTCCTTATCGATACTCTTCTTTCTGTGGATAACCTAGTCAACCCCTGTCTCGATATTTTGCCGGACTCTATTTCTGCGTCTGATTTCGATACCTCTCCTGAGCCACCACCTAGTTTGGAGCTTAAGCCCTTACCTTATGAGCTGAAATATACTTTCTTGCGCCCAAACCAACATCACCCCGTCCTTATTGCTTCTGACTTGACACCGGATCAAGAAGAGCAATTGGTCCACACTCTCACTCAACATAACACTACTTTAGGGTGGACCATTTCTGACATTCAAGGTGTCAGTCCCGATGAATGTAGCCATCGCATTCATTTAGAGGAAAATGCCAAGACTTCTCGTGAGCAACAATTCCGACTCAATCTGGCAATGAAAGAGGTCGTTCGAGCTGAAATTTTAAAATTTCTTGATGCTGGTATTGTCTACCCCATTTCAGATAGCCAATGGGTCAGTCCCATTCATATGGTGCCTCAAAATTCTGGAGTCACCGTTGTCAAAAATAGTGACGATGAGCTTGTGCCTACCCGCATACAAACCGGCTGGCGTGTTTGTATGTATTATAGAAAGCTTAATGCTATCACTTGCAAAGACCACTTCCCTCTCCCATACATTAACCAGATGCTTAAACGCTTAGCGGGCCATGCTTACTACTACTTCCTTGATGGATATGCAGGGTACAACCAAATACCCATTTCCATTGATGACCAAGAAAAAACTACCTTTATCTATCCATTTGGCATATTTGCGTACTCTTGTATGCCCTTTGGCCTTTCCAATGCACCTGCGACTTTTCAACGGTGTTTGACAAGTATTTTCAGTGACATGGTAGAGCATTTTCTCGAAGTCTTTATGGACGATTTTTTGTGTTTGGTTCCTCCTTAGAACAATGCCTATCTCACCCCACTATGGTCCTTAAGCATTGTCAAGCAAAGAAGTTGGTCCTCAATTGGGAAAAATGCCATTTCATGGTAAAAAAGGGTATTATTTTAGGTCATGTTGGCTCCAGCTCCGGTATTGAGGTCGATAAAGCAAAAGTTGACTAGATTTTCTCACTCCCCATTCCTAAGTATGTTAAGGACATTCGCTCCTTCTTAGGACACGCGGGCTGCTACCGACGCTTCATTAAGGGCTTTTCTAAAATCGTGCGAACTTTGACAACCCTTTTATCCAAAGATGTCCCGTTTGTCTTTGATGAAGCGTGTGTTTCCGCCTTTGAGCGCCTAGAAGCTGACCTCACTTCCGCTCCTATCATGCAACCTCCAAATTGGTTTCTCCCCTTTGAGCTCATGTGTGATGCTTCTGATTTTTCACTTGGTGTCGTGCTTGGACAAAAAGTTGACAAGTGCCCATATGTCATCTCTTATGCAAGCAAAACCCTTGATGATGCTCAACTTCATTACACAACCACCGAAAAGGAGTTGTTAGCGGTTGTGTTTGCTCTTGATAAATTTCGCTCATATTTCATAAGTTCCCCTATCATCGTGTATACTGACCATGCTGCTCTTAAGCACCTTCTTCATAAGAAGGATTCCAAACCACAATTGATACAATGGATTCTCTTACTCCAAGAGTTTAACCTTGAAATTTGCGATAAAAAAGGTTGTGAAAATGTTGTTGCTGACCACCTCTCTCGCATTACTGTCACGTCTGACTGTGATCATGTTCCCATTTCTGAGTCATTTCCCGATGAACAACTTTTTTCCATATCCACTTCGCCTTGATAAGCTGATATTGTCAACTTTCTTGTTATCGATCAACTTCCTAATCATTGGTCGAAACAGGATCGATCCAAATTCATGGCGAATGTGAAGTTTTACTCTTGGGATGACCCGTTTCTCTATAAGTAACGCCCCGATCAAGTCATTCGTCGTTGTGTTCCCGAGTGTGAACAACTCAGTATTCTGTCCTTTTGCCACAATAGTGCTTGTGGAGGCCACTTTGGTTATAAGAAAACTGCTGCCAAAATTTTGCAAAGTGGTTTCTATTGGCCTACCCTTTTTCGTGATGCCCATCAATATTTCCAGGCTTGTTCTAATTGCCAACACTCTGGGCGGCTTTCTCATCGTCATATGATGCCTCTCACACCCATCCTCATTGTTGAAATTTTTGATATGGGGGGTATCGATTTCATGGGACCATTTCCCTCCTCTCATGGTTTTCAGTATATTTTAGTTGCAGTTGACTATGTTTCCAAATGGATCGAAGCAATTGCCTATCGCACTAATGACCATCGAGTTATGGTCCAATTTCTCAAAGAGCATGTCTTCACGCGTTTTGGAACCCCCAAAGCTATCATTAGTGATTGTGGTAAACATTTTTGTAATCGAGTCTTTAAACACCTTGTCAAAAAGTATGGTGTTACCCACAAGGTTGGTCTCTCTTACCACCCACAGACTAGTGGTCAAGTTGAGGTCTCCAACCGCGAGATCAAGCAAATTCTTGAAAAAATCTTCAATCCTAATAGGAAAGATTGGTCCTTACGCTTGAAAGATGCATTGTGGGCATATCGTACTCCTTACAAGACTCCAATTGGCATGTCTCCTTATCGCTTAGTCTTCGGCAAACCTTGTCACCTTCCTGTCGAGCTTGAACATCATGCTTATTGGGCCGTTAAAGTCCTTAATTTCGATATTGATGAGGCAGGTGTCCATAGGAAGCTGCAGCTTAATGAATTGGAGGAAATCAGAAATGATGCCTATAATTTGTCCAAGAAGTATAAGGACAAGATGAAGTGGATCCATGACCAAAGCATCATGCGCAAAGAATTCCACCCTGGTCAAAAAGTTTTGTTGTATAACTCTCGGTTGCATCTCTTTCCCGGGAAATTAAAAACCAGGTGGTCTGGACCCTTCAATGTTGAGTCAGTTACCCCTTATGGGGCCATCACCATGCAAAATCCCAAGGATGGTAGTCTCTTTCAGGTCAATGGTCAACGCTTGAAGCCCTTCTTGGAGCTAGGCCCCACTCCCATAGAACAAATTGACCTTGTTGTCCCCATTTATGAAGACTGACCGTTCAGTCTTGTTTGGGGGTGATTATTATCCCCCGATTTTTCTGTCCCGTTCTCTCCTCGTTTATCATCTCTTTTTGGGTGAGTTCCCATCGGTCTGGCTGAAGATGTTAAACTTAGCGCTACCGAGAGGCAACCCGCTTTTTTTGAGTATGAGTCTTATCCTGTTTGGGCGTGGTGTTTCGCACCACCCAATGTTCTATCATGCTTATAGACTTGTCTATATTTTGCTATCTCCTTTATTGATTCAGGTTTCATCTTGGCTACGTCTTTCCACTTCATTAGCGGTTCATTCTGGTAATCTCTTTCCTACCTTATGCTTTCAATTTTAAAAATCATTTTACTTAACATCGATGACGATGTTCCTATTTGTTTGGGGTCGGGAATTTATCAAAATCGTGCCTCTTTTGAAAAATTATGATTTTTGAAACTGATTTTTTAAAATTTCATGCAGTTTCTTTCATCTCACTCATTGATGCGAATTTTCAATCATCCATCTTTTAAAGTCTAGGAATCAAGCTAGAGAATATTTTTTCTAAATAGCTTATGTAATACATAGCAAGGCATTTTTCACCATGAATTTCTAGACTCAACAAAATTTGCACACTTATCACGTCATTACGTTTAGAGTTGAGGAGTACTACAATTCTCAAGAGAACCTTAAGGATCACTAGTAGAAACTTTAGCTTGTGAGATTTGTGCCTTTCACCCTTTTTGAGTGTTTTACGCAAACTCCGAGTCACAAGTTGATTCAACTTCGTTTGGGTCCGCATTTAAGTGTTGTATGATCTCATTATTCTTCATTTTTGGCTTGATCCTGAGAATGACATCTTTTTCGAGTTGTAAGAAATGCGTGTCTTGAAATTTGTCCCGACTACCACTTTTCCCCCATATCACATTTCCATTCACTCACCCATTACATTTCCATGTTATTCCACATTCCCACATACTTCTCCCCATCCATATACATACCCCACCACATTCATATATCATCCATCATTTTTGAGAAAAAGAGTGTTGATTCAAAATGTTAATGTCTTCATTGTTGGTTTGAAAAGAGAGAGAGAGAGAGAGAAAAAAAAAAGAGAGACAAAAACATAAAAAATAGCAAAAATAAAAAAAATAGAGAGAAAAGAAAAGAAAGAGAGTTGTAGTTAGTTATTTTGAAATAAAGACATTTGTGCCTAAATTGTATACACTCTTCTATCGCATATTCATCCATTTCACATCGCATATTCATCACTCATTCATATCACCATTATATCCTACATACCACATCATCATATCCTTCCCATTTCATTTCCCCCTCACCCATTATCATCCATGTTCCCTTAGATGTTCGGGCAAATGAAAGTCAATGTGGTGAATTACTCGACGTTCTCACTATAGTGATTAGCATTCTTTCATGAGATCATTTTTCTTTCTAATTGTTCGTTCTTTCTTACATGTGTGTGAGACGTTTGGACTTGATTACATTTACTTGCCTACTCACACACAAGAGCAATACACTAACCCAATTCTCGAGAGTTCGTTTGAGAGAGATATATCCGTGAGATTTGAAGTTGAAGCGTTGATTCTGAATACGCAATCTAGGAATTACTCTTGTGATACTCGATCCGTTTTTACTGATTCACACTACACACGTTGAGTTCTAGGAAGGATGTGCCTTGAGTATTTACTTAGCTAAACTTTTTACAAAATTCTAGCTTGTATTTCTGAAATCATTTTTCTTGTGATGGATTGTGCAATTATTCTATGTCTAATAAGAGATTGAGTGCCTTTCAATAAATTTTTGCAAATAAGAATTTTTCGAATATATTCCCTTCAAACCCTCACGAGACATAACTCGTCCTGTAGGGCAACCTATAGGTTTAAAGGCTTGTTGCACACGCTAAGTGCAATCGCAAGTCCCCGTGAAAGTGGTACACTTTTTGGTTTCTTATCTTTTTCTTTCTCTCTATCTTATTGCTCGAGGACTAGCAAAGCTCTGTTTGGGGGTGGTGTGATAAGCACCCAAAACTGTACATTTTATACCCCGAATAGGTGTATTTTAGTTGCTAATTCTCAGCAATATGGTCTTATGCGCTTAAATGTTTATTTTGTAGGTCAAATTGCAGTTGCGTTGTTCAAGCGTTTTAATCAAAACAATTACGCATAAATGGAGTTAATTACCCTCACCCGTAACCCTAGCCTACCCAAACTAAATCTTATCCTGTCTCAAACCCGTGTGTGTGTTTGATTTGTCCCTTTTTATTTCTTTTATTTCTTTTACTTAAATTTTTATTTGTGTCATTTTATTTTTAGGATTTATTTTAGTATTTTATTTGAGTCATGTATATATTTTTACGAATTTTTATATTTTAATATTTAGGGCGTCGTATATTAGTTTCTTATTTTCCGTTAGTTTATTATTATTTTATTTTATTTTGTTTTATTTCATTTTAGTTTATCAGTTTTTATTTTCAAATTTTTATTGAGTCGTGTTTTGTTTTTAAAGTTTTTATCGTGTGTCGTGTCATTTTTATTTTTTTATTTTAATTGATTTTTATTTTTAGTTTAGTTAAATTTTTTATTTTAGGTTAATTTTATTTTATTTCATTTTAGGGGTCCTAATTAAAGATACACATCACCTAAGTCACTCACACCCAAATAACTTATCCTACACCCACCTACACCCTATCCTCACCACTTCATCTTCTCCCACCAAACCCTCTCTCTCCTCTCTCTTCCACCATTTTTCCAAACCACTCTCTCATCTCTACTCTCTCCTCCCTAACCCTCCATAACTCAAAACCTCCATTAAAACACACAAAACACCACAAACCCACCTTCCATTCCCCATCTCCGACAGCATCCCAGCCCCTTCTCCAGTGCCCCCAGCGGCGACGACGGCCCTTGCTGAAGCCTAACCGCCTGATTCTGTCCAGCCCCTCTCAGACCCACGCCGGCGCCGCTCTTACCCGACCCCCCTTCCTTCAGCTCCTCCCATCGACTCCCCAGGCCACGATGCCGAAACCGCCGACCTACACCAGTCAACTCCTCCGGCGCCAAATCCAACACCGAGCCTAACCCCCATCATCCCCGGTCTGAACCAGCCGCCTACCCCGACAGCGATCCGACCCACACCTCCGGCGGCACTGATGGTCCAACCCAAACCCACTTACTCAACCATGTTGAAGCCCACAAAAACCTATAGCCAAGTCCCATGATTTCTACCAGCCTGCCAAACCAAATCCAAAAAGCCAAAACAAAACCCATTTAACCCATGTGCCACTTAAACCCCCTTTATTCCCTTTTTCCCATAATAACCCCAACTAACCTCTTCTAACCTTTACCCAAAATTCCCTCATAAATCACATATTTTTTTGATCACCATTACCTTATTTCCCCCACCTTTCCACATGACCTCACCATAACCACATGCTCTCTTCTAATTCCTAAATTACCCTCACCTTTATTCCAAAACCTCTTCCCATTTTATCCTACACCATGAACCTTCCAAAAATACCCCTTAACTCCATGTGTGCCATGCATCTACTATAAAAGAAGACTCAAGACCCCATTTGAAGGGGAATTATCATCAAATAGAATAATAATAATAATAATAATAATAATAATAATAATAATAATAATAATAATAATAATAATAATAATAATAATAATAATAATAATAATAATAATAATAATAATAATAATCAGAAGAAGAAGAAGAAGAAGAAGAAGAAGCCTAGGGAGAGAAAAGATTAGGATAGAAAAATTAGTGAATTCTAAAGAGAAAAAATTAGTAGAGAAAAATTGTACACACTTGAGTGAAGATTGGATTGAATATAAGTGCAATTGCTTCTCTCCTATATGTTGGTTTGAATCTCTTCTATGTTTCTCTTTAATTCTTTCTTGTAAGTTTTATTAGATTATTAATAATAAAATTGTGACTATGGTTGGCTAGTCACTCCATTCAAGGAGTAAAATGAAGCCCCATATAATTAATTGAATGTATTAATTAATCTAGTCTACTTGGTTTCATTTAGTTAATTTTTCTTTTCATTCCTACTTGAGTTTATGCATTGAGAAGTGGTAAACTATCCTTGAGAAAGGATTAAAATCTAATATACTCGTAATTTTTGGATTCAAACTAGAGAAAGTTTGACCCACTAATTAGATTATATTAAATTTTATTTTTCTCATACATTAAAATTTTGTTTGAATTAAGATTTATTATATGTATCTATTCTAGTGAGTGATTAATAAAATACTTCTAAATCAATTATTCAATTGAGTTGTGGGAATGAAAATTAGATTAACTAAATTATATTAGTTTGTTTTGTCAATTGACGAGAATTAATTGATAAGATGAATTAATATTTGGAAAATCAGTATACTAGAATAATTAACACATTTAATTGATAAAGTGGTGGTTAAGTTTCATTCCTTGAATTTTTCTAAAATTTAAGTTCATCTCAATTGTTATTACTTAGTCTTATTTGGCACACTAATTAGTTTGTTAATTTCATCTCTTATATTAGTTTAGAGTTAATTCACCTCACCTCACCTACTTGTTTTAATATTTGAAAAACATAAAAAAATTTAGAAAAACCCAAAAGTAAAAAAAAAGGTGATCAAGTGAATTATATTCATAATACTCTCATGTTTATCATGTTCACACCTTAGATTAGGATTGACATCCTTACTTACCGCTCTACACTTGAGTTTGATATATATTTTGTAGGTATTTGAGGATTTTGACTAACTTGGCTTTCAACAACGACATACACAAAAAAACTAGTTTTCAAATGGCGCCGTTGTCGGGGATATGAAAAGTTTAGTTATCACCCAACCATTGTAGAACTCACCTCCCACGCAGCAGTTGAGGAGAACAAGGAACATGCCTCGCCAAAAGAGACCTTGGGGTTAGATGATTAAAAAACTGGGCGAGGAGCCCCTTAATCGAAACCGAACTGACGACTGCATCAATTAGGATTGTAGTCCTCACTGGTGTATCCTTACTCGGTGTAAGAGGGTAGGTATCCTGGAGAAAACAGAAGGACCAGAGCTAGTGAAGGATCCTCAATAATAAGGTCTAGAGTAGTTGCCCGGACCACTCTGGCTTCATGTTTGAAAAAACCACAAGTATAGAGAAAGATATCCTCCTCATAGGGCCTCATCGCAAAATGTGAAAAATCATCGATAATAGAGGTCAACTCTTTTCGGCTTTGTCTTTTATGATAACGAAGGAGCGTGGGGGAAGAATTATTTCCCCTGAAGGAGGGCGGTTAGTCTTGGCTTTAATGGCAGGGAAACACGCATAGAGGAAGCCTGTTAGGAGGACATAGTTGGAAAAGTTGGACAGGTTATAACGACCCAAAGATCGTTCCATGTCGAAAAGGGTTCTATCAAGCCATGTGTAGAGGGATCCCAAGGCGATTGCATCCATAGGAAGCTTGATACCCCGGGCCAAGCGGAGGGATATGTTGATGAGGTCCCTTCGAAGTTGTTCCTTGGGTTTCCCCTTTAAAAGAAAATGAGAAAGAACGATAAGAATGTAGGTAGGAAGTTCCAGTGATGTACCTTCATCAGGGGCAGCCTCAGAGGAACTACCTTCGGAAGGATCTTTGAAGAAATAGTTGATAAGAGGAGTGAAGGTGGCTTTATTTAAAGTACTGATGCACCTTCGACATATACGGTCTAACTCCAAACGGTCAGCAGTTTCTTGGGCATCCAGGGCTTCATCAGAATAGGGCTCATGGCCAGTTGCCTCAAGGCCTAGGAGCTTGCACACGTCCTCTAACGTTATTGTAAAATTGCCCCACATATCAATGAATGTACGAGTGGTAGCTTTCTAGCGAGATACCAGAACGGGAAGGGCAACGTTATTCTTGGACATGGTGAACTCACCAAACCACTTAGCTCGATGAAGACCAATTTTGGTGAGAGTGTTAGCATGCGAACTCTGCATATGAGAGTTCCAGGCAGCAAAGTGATCAGGAGAGCCCCTAGGCCCTCGAAGTCGATGTGGTACCATGGGAAGTCCCCTCGCTCAAGAAGAAATTGGAGAGTCCCCTCTGGAGGTAGAAAGCCCCAGTCATGAGCACTTTCATCTTCATCACTAAGTGTCAGGGCATTATAATTGGCATTAAAAATGCAAGTCTTACAAAACCCAGCAAATTCATCATCTTTGCTGAATATAGGGGACCGGAGGTAGAAGTGCAGCTGGTCTTGGAGGGCAACAGTCAAGGAGGTGGCAGTAGGGGTGGTGGCAACAGGGGTGGCAGACGGAGCACTAGTGGTAGAAGTGGTGGGGTTACTATAGGATGCCATTGCAAACAACAATGAAGTACGAAAAAATAAGCTCTGTAAAAGAAGGGTTGGGAATGAAGATGGAGAAGCACAACCACTAGTGGTGGCATAAAGGATGAGAGAAGGAAAAAACTAGGTAAAAGGTTGGTAAACAATGGAGTTCGCACAGAGTTCTCTCTCTAAAGAAGATAGGAGCTTGAAGAAGAAGAAGAAGAAGGAAACATAAGGAGTTTTGAAAAAGAGACGTTTGAAACCTTTTAAGGAACTTGACTGTTGAGTTTTCCACCACCGCACGTGCAAGGCCGCCTATTATCATTTCAAATGAACACATGGCACTTCGGGAAGTGTTTTGACAGTTGAAAAGATAGCGCCACATCATTTATGAAGTAACGTATGGGGAATAGAAAAGGTCGCCTTCTTTAATAAGTTTAAGTTTTTGCGCTAGAATTTTTGTCAGACATATCCAATATGCTCCCAATAGAAAAGATGTCCCAGCGGTTCAAAAAGATACAATGACCCCTCGCTACAAGTCCAAATGTTGTTTAAATGGTGACTCGGCTACAGTGGGGAGAATTTCTGCTTTTTCGAACACGGTGAAGCATTACAAGGGAGAATTTCAATTACTAAGAGTCAAAACGAGTATTTGAGAAGGTTAGCAGGTCTTTCGGGAGAATTTCAAATAATAAAGTTAGAACGGTTGAAGCCCAGTATAAGGAAAAAGTGGCGATGTCCCTTTGTCAAAGCGTAAATAAGCCGTAGCGCTTCAGTTGAGGTACATCGGGGAGAATTTCACTTTTTCTTGAAGATTCTAATGTGGTGGTTCTAACGAGGGAAAATATGCCAGATTTTTTTTCACACAAAGCAAGTTTATCGGATTGAAAAGTTTTCGTGCAGACATTTCTTGTTCTAACAACAAATCTCTCCAAGAAGGGGCAAATGTAGAGGGGGATGGAAGGTAATCTTGAGATTAGGGATAATCCCCCCATTAGCATCTCAAGCGAGGAAACTCAGCGAGGCAACTTATCATGGCAACTCAGCGTGGCAATTCAACATGGCAGCTCAAGCGTGGCAACTCAATGAGGCAGTTTAGCGTGGCAACTCATACTTTAGCTTGTTGTGTTAGTCACATTGTATCTTTGTTTATATTGACTATAAGTTATAACGATTGCAAAGATGTAAGGAGAACAATAATGAGTTTTAGTGTGAGGTTAAACGGTACTCGCGAGAGACCAGGCTTGGCAGGGCCTGGGAGAGTTTTCATGCTTTATCGAATGACCTCACCGCAGGAACTTTAGAGGGACCTGGTTTGGAGGATTGAGAAGTGAGGCACCGTTGGGGCTTGTCAGACCATCTTAGATACACCTCGTAAAACACCGAAGGACCCTTAACGTGGAACCTCGGGCGGAGCAGCTTGGAGTTCCATCGGGCGTTGAGTTGTGAGTCAAATAACCCTCTACTTAATGTCACATCCACTTTATCTGATGTCACTAACTAGCTAGGCAATGTCAGACCTGTACTTGAGTAAACCATTGTGGTATTTGGGGTTGTCAGATAGTTAGTGAGCCACCTCTATGACAACAGCCCCCTGACACACACTGGTTAGGCAAAAGGCATGTCTTGGCATTTAATGTTTGTGATGTGGAGACAACTAGAGAATCAGGTATTTAATGTTTGTGACATAAATTATAAGGGATGTCTTTTAATAGGCATTAATGTCGGAGTTGCATCGGGGGTGGTGTGGGAGGCTATTTAAGGACCCCAACCACCTCCGAGGAGAGGATGATCTTTTTGAGAGTTCAGAAGTTATTACTAGAGAGTTATTACAAACCAGAGAGTTTACTCACCCACCATTGTCATTTATTACGAAGATTTTAATACTTGATAGAGATTCTTGAGGGTGGTTGGTGTGTTTTGGTTGCCTGCGAAGGTGTATCTAGGGTGCTTACTTCTCTCTCCCTCTATCTAAGTTACTTCTAAGTTCATTATTACTTTCTGAGTTATACACGAGAGATTTGTGAGATCAAACTGAGTCTTTCTTCACTGAGTTGTGTTTGTATGTCTTGTGGTTAATTAATAGTATTCCTTCTTAACTTGTCATTACTATACTCAATAGGGGTTACGCCTCCATCTTATCTAAACTACCCTCTTACATAATCATTTGAACAAAGTTTTCATGTCCTTCAAAAAATTTCTTAAAGTCATTCGAACGAGGTTTTTAATTGGTTCAAGTGAGGTATATGTTTTCATTCAAAAAAATGATCTAACAAGGTTGAAATGATTTATCCATGTTTAATAGAAAAATGTCGTTTAAAGCTCATTCGGAGGCTGTTTGAACGAGTTTAGCTATTTCTTTCGAATGAGATTTCCCACTTCTTCTTAATGAACCTTATGATTTCATTCAAACGAGAATTTTTGGTATATATAGCCGGATTAGTTTGGGTAAAAATCTATTTAAACCTAGTTTGCACATCAGTTTCATTTTTAAGGCTTTCAAAATTAGTTTTTTAAGAATTATCCAACAGCCTCTAAACCTAGTTTACACCCAACCACTTGAGATCCAAGTTTCATTATAATATGTTAGTTTGAGATCTCGTGCTTGAGAAACAACGTTTGATTACTCTACATCTTTACTGAGTATGATTTCATACAATGAATTATGTGTGTGTTGCGATTTGGTTGACTCCGCGTTATAGTTTGACGACTTGTTAGCCAAGATCGGCGGATGCCAAGATGAGTGAGGATCATGAATTACAACATTAATGGGTGGAATATTATGTGTCATTGTGAATAAGGTTCAAGGAGTGAAGAAAGAGTCTAGGCTTAATGGAGTCAAGCTGGATGTGTAAGACATAAGACATCCTTCTGTAATTCCAAGATCATATTGAATTTGAGTAGTTGGGTCGTCTGAGGTTTTTCCTATTGTAGGATTTCCTAATAGATCGACGTGTTGTGTGATTTCTTTATTTTACTCTTCATATACTCACTAAGATGCATGCTTAGGTCTTTAGAAAATTTAGTAAATTGTTTACATAACATTTTATTTATTTAGCGCATGATTAAATGGGTTATTTATTTAATTAATTTTGAAAAATTAAAGATTGGGATTTTTTTGGCAATCCATATAACCATAGAAGTGTAGTAGAACTTTTAAGGATTGAATGGTCAATGAAAATTTCAACTTTTCTTGAACTTCATCGAAAATAATAAAAACTTGATACTCTAAAATCAAGCGCACAATCAATCTACAGAAGGGAAAACTGTGAGTTTTCTTATCATCTTTAGTGTGAGAAAAGATCGTGTCCCTGATCAAATCATATTAATACATACAATCACACTTTAAAATACCATACAACAGTTGTGCATGTTTAAAAGATATGTTGTGGTGGTAGCATGTGGGTAAAACACAATAGTACATAACCATATTTAGAATATACAAATCTCTAGCTAGGAATGGTTCTTCTTGAACATGAAAGTAATTGCTTATTCACTTAGAAGAAATCTTCACTAACAATGATAAGGTTAGATAAAATGATATCATGACTGCACCAATAATGATAAGGTGAGATCAAATGATATCATCCCACTATCTTTACTAGTATGAAAAAATATCCATACCTCGGAATGTCAACTTCCCTTTACAATCCAACTTTGCCATATCCATCCTCGAGGAGGTTTTCAAAAGTACCTGATCTACTACTTTGGACCTCAAGCCATGTTCCCATTCGACATAAAAGTTCTTTTGCCTATGCCGACAATCTTCATACACCCTATTATGAATGCCCCTTCTTCTGAGGTGTCTTGAATACATTCTCATCCAATAATTTGTAAACTCTTGGATCTTCCTCCACTTGGTCAATACAACTTAAATGATCCCAACTGATTACTTGTCCTTATTAGAACTACTGTACCCTAACAAACTCAATGTTTTTACTCATCCACTTATATAATGGGATACCAGGGACAATAAATCTTTGAATGTCTTTAGTTCTCTATCTTTATTAGTGGTAGGAGCCCCTTCTCGATAAAAATAATACCCATAGATTCTTCGCCACAGTAACCGTATGGATTCCTGAAATTATTATACACCCCCTTGCTTCTGGAATGTCAAGTAATGCACAAACATTTGACTTGTCTAAAACTACCTTCTGTAGATTTAGACCTCCTGGATCAATTAATTTCTCTTAAAAATGAAACCTTTTACATTTGTTAATATAGAAAGGAACTCTTCCCAGTTACAACCTCCATTATTTCAATCATTAAATTTCTCCACTTGCCCCTAGTCTACATTGATTCATAATTCGGGTGTAACGGTCACCACTGCTACAAATTCTTTTTCTTTATCAAAAGGTCATCGTTAAAATAACTGACAAACACATCACAATAAAACACTTCTATTTAAATGAATGAATAGGCCATTGACTCGCGGTAATGAACACTTGTTTATCATCATGAACTTGTTAACTCCTTTTGAGGTTAAAGACACATGTCTGAAGCATATGTTGTAGAAGGATAAATATTTTCACTGCTAACTCAACATCGTGAGTGGGATAATTTTCCGTATGAACCTTAAGCTTTTAGAAAGTATAAGTTGTAGGCCTTTTCTCCTGCATCAACACGCCTCATAGTCCCTTGAGTGATGCATTTATATATACTAAGTACTCCATATCGCCTTGTGGTAATGCAAGGATAAGAGCAGTGATAGGCTTCTCATTGATCTCTTTAAACGTTCTCTGATAATTAATATCTAAATAATGGTACATCCTTTCGGGTGAGGTAGGTCAGTGTCCCAACCATCTTTGATAACCCCTGAATGAACTTTCTGTACTACCCTACCAAACCCAAGAAACTTATAACTTATGTAGGCATCATGGGTTGTCCCCAATCTACCCTTGCAAAAAATTGTCTGGAATTTATCGAAATGCTGATTGCTAATAAAATATGGAATAAGGATTGTACTTCTCATAACTAAAAATAACACTTTGGGAACTTAGCGCACAACTTATGTTCTTAGATTGGATATAAAACCAATCAAAAATGTTCCACATCTTCCACTTTTGACCAAGTATACACTAGAATGTAGTCGATAAATACTATAACGAACCAATCTTAGAATGGTAAAAAACAATTCATCATGCCTACGAACACTGCTGGTGCATTGGCCGGCCCAAACGACCTGACCCGAAACTCATATGTTCTATATTGCATCAAAAAAATCCTCTTCGAAATGTCCTTCTCCCTGATACATAACTAGTGATACACTAAGTGTAAGTCAATCTTGGAAAAGAATGACTCACCCCTCAACTGGGCTCATAGGTCGTCGATATGTGGCAATAACTACTTGTTTCGTATCGTGACCGTGTTCAACTCCTTATAGTCAACACATAATCAAAGAGAACTATCCTTTCTCTTCACAAATAAAATTGAGACTCACCACAAAGACTTGATCTTTCGTATGGACCCCTAACTCAAAAACTTCTAAGCCTACTCATTCGGTTCTCGCAAGTCTAACATAGTCATCAAGACGGGTCCCTTAATGTGGTCCTAGTACCTAGCGCCAAATCTATACAAGTTTCTATCTCTTTACCTAGTGATAATTATGTTACGTCATCACATTAATTCGTAAACTCCTGGACAGGAACTACCGAAATGACAACTCTACAAAAGGCTCAATTGACCCTGCCTCCATAGTCATCACTGCTAACTCTTGCCTCGTTGGGTCGGACTTTGTTAGCTATGACCTCATTGGTCATAATATCCTTCTCTCTACTACCCATAATAGACCATATTATCTATTATTGTAGTCTCTTGGGTTCTTCTCCCTCTATTCGATTTCTTTTACTAGTGTGGTTTTCCTTACTTGGGATTTACGCTACACCGTCTCTATTAATTGGTCCTACTTTGGCCTCATTCTTCAAAATATTAGGAACTCTATCTATAAATGGTAGTGGAGTCCCTACTGATGTAGGAAGGTAACTCCCACCATCTGAGCGTAAGTGGTGATTAATTATTTACCCAATAAACATTGCCAAACCCTCCCCGTAAGGTATGGGAAAACTCAAAAAAAATTATGCTCACATTGAAATGAATAACACGAATATCCTTATTCTCCTTAATATAAATATCTCTCGATGCACAAAGATAAAGATAGTTAGTTTACTCCTCATACTAGTTACCAAGTGGTAGCACAATTGAGGTCTTCAAACCATACTTCTAATGCCGTTATGAGTATTGATTAAAAATATGTATCCTCGATCCTTATGTTAAGAACTTGTTAAATGTCTCACTCTCAAAAGTCCCTAAATTTCGAGTGAAGTCAAGATCATATGTAGGATGTATCATAAAAGAAATACAAATAAGGAACCCTCCCAATACATTTGGTCTTCTTCAAATCATTTGTCTGGAATATGTCATGACACTCCTTAAGAGGCCATTGTTAGGTAAAGTACAAATCCTAAATGGCAAAGCTTTAAAATAATCAAAGAACACAATGTGAAAAAGAGACAGACACACTAAAGATCCCTAGGACACTTGAAGTTCCCTCATACGTAACTCTTAAAATAACCCATGCCTCCGTGTGATGATACCACTTATGGAACCACCAAGTAAGTAAGTAAGAGCTCAAACCAATAAAACCTTGAAGTAACAACAATGGTGAAAAAAAATCAATATAAATAACGAAGGAGATGAGGTAACTAAGAAAGAGACTATTAAGTCAGTGATTTAGCCATCCGGCCTACCCCACTATTCAAGGGTGAGTGAGTTTCACTATGAAAAAGGGCTCTAATGGCCTTGTTATATAACATACTCAAATTTCTCTCTCTACTATAATTTTAATCGAGTATCAACTAGGATTTCCAATAATCCATCATTTACATTATTGGAGAAGACAAGTATATATAGTGCCTGGGGGTATAATGTACCCCCTGAGCATGTAATAAGCATGTGTGGAATGTTCTAACTAATGAGATTAAGCCACGTGTCTCTATCACATGTAGATCCTGATGATGAAATATTCCCTCATATGTGAGGGAGATATGATGATAATGATTTTGTGCACATTGGATCTATAGCCTACGCGCACCCTTCCACGTGTTCTCGAATGTATGTGCTCCACCAGCTATCAACCATCGGCTCGCCGAGTTAAGATGAGTTGTCAAATAGAATCCTCTAACTATATGATGACTGTTGTTTAGAACTATCTTCAGTTGCCCTTATCCTCCAAGGAACGGATGAGACTGAGGGTACTTGAGTTCTAAGACCACTCATGTAGATATTGTCAGTAATGTCCTAAGACGATGACGAGTCCTCTTGGATTGGGATTATGACCGAAGACGATCCACTTAGTGTGTGAACCATAGACGAGCCATAACTTCCTCTAACTGATGGTTTGACACTAATCGATCTTGGGCAAGAGGGTCCAGCCTGTGGACGAGGCAGTGCTTGGTATATCAATTACCCCTAAGCTTTAGTATTCAATGTGAATGGAAGCCTAAGGTATAAAGAATAGTTGGGATGACTTTGATGAGACGTTAGAGATTTTCAAATGTTAAGCTTGGGACATTGAATGAAGGATTCAGATTGAAACTTGGCAGCCACCCTATAGACTGGTGTGTGGCTCGAGAATGGCGATTGTTCATGTGACCTAGGGTATTATGGCCTAATGATATCTTCCTTGGTAGTTGTGCAAAATTATTACAAGTGTCTAAATGTTTTAAAAAACATTTTTCTCTTTTTATTTCTTCTTCATCGCATGTAAGTTATTTCTCTCTCTTCAACCAGTCTCTCTCTTTTCCTGTTCAAGCATTTTCAGGCAAGATTTTAGGCACCATTTTCTTCTTCACTCTTCTACCTTTTCCAGGTAATCTCCTCCATCCATATTTTTCAATATTTTCCCTTTTGAAGTTAGTTTAAGCTCTTTTTCATTTTTCGACGAGTTTTGATGTTTTTAAGTAGTCAAGTTGGTGGTTTGGGGGTATTTTAGAGGCTGATATTGCTTATTTTAAGGCTAAAATAGGAATTTTATGCTTCTTTCATCGTTTCCCGGTCTCTTTGTCCATTTCTAGTGTCACCGGAGCTTTTTTGGTGACGTTCAAGATACTTTTCTTAAGTGTTCTTGGCAAAAAAAAATCATTTCTCCATTTTTATCTTTGGGTCAACATTGGTCAAATAAAAAATGTTTGTCTCTTTTTCACCTTTAACCTTTATTCTTGCCAAGTTAAGACTCATACTTTTGAATGTTAAAAACCCTCTACGAGCTAGCAGAATAGTACCCCCACACTTAGGGACAGGTATTTTTAGTAGATACGTAGGATTGAGAGCGAGGTTGAGGCTTATCGCAAAGCCAAAGCCGACCTTACTTGTCCTAACTTTCCCATTCCATTAAAGACCATTATACCCTCATCATCCGAGTTTAGTAGGGACGAGATGACTAACTCTTCATATCCCCATTCAAGAATAGGGACTCCTTCTAAAGAGGAAATGAGGTTGTCACATTCAAAATCTGTGGAGTCTGAGGTTGTCGAGAGCTCATCTCGAGCTTCCTCTTCCAATCAAGCTAAGTCGTCTGGTTAGGATGACTCTTCAATCCAAATTATGGATAATAATGTTTAGTTATCTAGCCAGGATGACTTTTCAGTCATCTCTGACCCTACTGAGCTAATTGTTAATGTAGTCATTCCTCCAACTATCGTCCCTCTTTCATCCATGGATGAGAGAGAGTTTCAAGAGAGGTTTTCAGATGGGGACCCAACTGCTGAAGCTACTATCGATGATGAGGACTCCGAGGTCGAGGAGAAAGTTAATTATTCATACGCCTAGACATTTTAATCCACTTTTAGAGAGTCCGATATTCTCCTTTGGAGACACTTATATGGAATTAATTCTAACATCGTCATGCGCATTTTAGACGAGGACGAGAGAGTATATGGAGGCTGAGAGGATGAAGTTTCCATTTACGATCATATGTTTAGGGTCAGCCTTCGACTCACTTTATATCCCTCAATTCGAGTTATTCTGTCTAGCTTGGGATTTGCTCCATCTCAGTTAGCGCCTAATTCCTAAAGAATCACACTCGACTACGTCTCCTCATGGATGAACAAGTACACAAATGAACCTTCAGTCATAATTTTCATAGCTTGCTATAATGTTTCATCCTTAAAGACTTAACCCGAATATTACTACGTAGGGGAAAGAAACCCCGATAAGAAAATCATTCAAGTTGCCCAAACATCTAATCACCACTAGAAACCTAGGTTTTTCTTCATTTCTAGGGCCTTGGAATTTTTTACCGATGTCGACCCATCTAAGGATAAGTCGAGGTTTCCATGCACTTGGGCCAATCCCTTCATATCCTCCAAGTTAGACCCCAGCCTGAGTATTTCCAATAGGGAGAGAGTTAACTATCTGAGAAGTCAAGAAAGAAAGATTCCCTTTATGATTTTAAACATTTTATGTTTGATGACTTTCTATAAGAGGCTGGTCTAGGGGTTGACCCCTTAGATGAGTTGTGTGAGTTACTAAACTTTCTTTGATAAAGTTTTTTCTCATCTCTTATTTTTATGAGTGGCTATATATATTTCTCATTTGTAGACCTTTGGAACATGACTGTCCCCAGCCTAAAGAGCGCATTGTCAAAAGGCCCCAAATAAGACGATTGCTAGTGTGCCGACCAATCAAGTTAAGGTAAAAATAAGAGAAATGAGTCCATTATTCCTTCATACACTCATCGGTAGCATGAGCAGAGGCAGGGAGTAAATCCCCTTCCTTCCACCTATGTGTCGAGATCCTTTGGTGGCTCTTCATCACAAGAGTTTGATACCTTTTAAGTGGCCAATATAGACCGGTTGAAGGCATGTCCTGACTTGGTGATTCCATCGGTGTCAAGGTCGAGGGGTACCATGTTTATTGTCCCTTCCAGGGTGGACTACGAGTTTACGGGAAAAATGCACCCCTTGAAGACCTACGACTTTGGTCTTCATCATCTTGAGCAGGTATCGACCTCGTCCTTACTTTAATATCATATTTTTATTTGTTTCATTCTGACACTTGACCATTTTTATTATTCTACAATCTATGTGCACTTTCATCTCTGCTATAATATAGGTCACTGATAACTTCTCTAAAATTCATAAAGGAGAGAAATCCCTCCAAGACATGGTCGATATTAAAAAGAAATTGAAAGAGAGCATTTGGGATCACAAAAAGGATCTTAACTGAAGGAAGATCATACCAATGACCTGATCGATAAAGATGGAGAGCTGACTGTTTAAGATGCGAAGCATGCCATTGACCTTGTTGCAGCTGTGCAGAAGGCTAAGGATGAGGCCCTTTCAGTCGAGGCTATTCAAAAAAATAAGGATGAGGTTGTTTCTCCCGAGGCTATTAAGAAAATTCAAGACGATGCCATTGAGGCCTACAAAACATCTGATTAATTTAGAATCTTTGGGGTAGAATACCTTAAAAGAGGTATCAAAATGGCCTATCGATGGGTCGTCACTAAGTTTTCTAAGGGCATCTCATCCATTTTCTCTGAGTTAGAAGCTCCTGATTTGGAAGATCCCTTCCTAGTTTTGGATTTAGATTATGTTGAGTCCTTTCCCCAGGCTAAGGAAAATGAGACCATGGCCGAGATCCAAGTTGAGGGTAATGTCAACACTATTGCTGCTACCGGGGATGCTCTAGTCGAGAATGCTGTTGGAGAGTCGACTGTTACCAATGAACCAACTCTGTAGGGTGATCGTCTGTGACCAACACCCTTTATTTTGTAATCCATTTTTATTATTGAGATATTATTCTATAATGAATGTACTGAATGAATATTTTATTGAATGAAGTATTGCCTCATATATATGATTTCATTGTCTTTCTTTTAGTTGAAATTTTTTATTCTCGTCTCGGCTTGTATCGTCTTGAGTTAAAAAATGATACCTAAATTACTAATTAAACGAGAGATTACTAAATAAATGATGTTAAATTTGCCAACTTTACTCTCATCCAGAGCCGAGAGTTCAATTAACCATGATTAAATTATTTTTAAATTTGAATGCACTAAATTATGATGTTTAATCACAAGTTCCATCTCATCGTTTCGAGAGTGTATGGATGAGCATCGTCTCGTTCGACACTATCGTATCAACCGAGAAAGTTTTGACTCTAATTACACCAAATTATTGATGTTTAAATAAACTATAATTAAATGATTTTTGAATTTTAGTGCACCAAATTATGGTGTTTAATCAGAAGTCCCCTCTCGTCATCCACCCAATACCCTTGAGTGACTACTCTTTTTATCAATGACCTTCCTCCCATATGACTGGAATGGGAGCCCTCATGTATATCGTTTAGTATGTATTCAACCTCTGTTGGATGGATGCATCGCAGTAAAGGGAGGAGGAACCCTTTTTGTTATAAAATATCCCCAATGACTGAGAACTTAACCACCTTGTACCTTAGTTTCTTTCTCTCCAATTTTGACTCTGGTAGTTCACCATCCTTAATGTATCAGATAAGAGGGTCCATCCAAGATGCACCTATATTCATGTTTAAATAGAACTCCATTGTACTGTCTTCCTCTTCAATTGTCGACTGATGTAAAATCTCCATAAGAACCGACCTTTTAATTTATGTTTTGGTTGGGAACGCTAATTTTGCTAAGGCATAGGCTCGGATACTGTATAGATGAGGGATACTTTTTAGCTTCAGTTAACTAAAGTTATTCAACATTATTTTTACTCTGGCTAGGTACTTGTCCATCCTCTCATCATTTGCCTCATATACCCCAAGGATTTTATTCATCACCAGCCTAGAATTACTGTGAACCAATAGTTGATTGACATTCGATGCTCTAGCAAGGGATAGTCCTGTTAGAACAGCCTCGCACTCTAACTCGTTGTTAGATGCCTTAAAACTAAATCTTATAGCATAATCGATGCCATTCCCGTTCGGGGTCAAGATTATCAAGCCGACACCATTCCCAGCCTTGTAAGAAGAGCCATCTACAAAGAGGCTCCAAACATTGTCTTCTTTAAATACAATTCCCTTGTCTAGCACACTATTTTTAAACAAAGATTTCTCATCTTCATTCTCGGCCACCATAATTCTGGTCACACTCGTCTTAGCGTCAATCGGGAAAAACTTTCTTTTTTTGGTTCATTTGTTATATCTACGTACTATTCAGTATCGACCTCATCCCATGTGAACTTGGACACAAAATCATCTATGACTTGCACCTTGATAGTTGTTCCCGACTGATAGATAATATCAAATTCCACCATCTCCATCGACCAGTCCATCAACCTACCCAATTTTTTAGTTTTATTGATGACCTGTCTAAGGGGAGAGTCCGTAAAGACAACCATTGTGTGGGCCTAGAAATAGGTTTTTATTTTCCTAGATGCGTGTGTCAAGGCATAAGCTAATTTTTCCATCTTTGGATATCTCTTCTTGGCCCCTTTAAGGGCCTTGCTATTGAAGTATACCATCTTCTATGCCCCCATTATCACACTCTTCATTCTCTACAGAGGAAAGTTGTCTTGAGGACATGCCTTGTTTAGGTCTATGAAATCAACACACATCCTCCATTTACCGTTGGGATTCGGTATGATGACAGCTTTGGATAACCATTCTAGGTAGATAACCTCTCTATTGAAGTCTCATTTCTCCAAGTTCTTCACCTCATCTCTGATAACTTCGTATTTGTCGCTGGAGTAGACCCTTTGCCTTTGCCTAAATGGCTTGGGTCCACGTTCAATTTGTGGTAGAGGACCTCCGGATCAATTGCCCACATACCTTTGTGAGTCCAAGCAAAAATGTTTTATCTTTTCCTCAATAACTTAATTAATTCTCCTTTGATCTCTCTCTTCAGGTCCTTGCCAACTTGGACGATTTTTTTTGGCTCGTCCTCATTGAGGATGATCAATTCTACCTCCTCAATAGCTTCACCCTTTTTCAAGTCTGTCTCATCTTAAGGGTCGAGAGTGTCTATGTTATAAGTTGTGGTGTCCTTTTTATGTTCATCTCTCTCCTTAGCTGGATTGAAGTAAAATTCACATGCCTCGACCTTGTCACTCTAAACTTACCCTACTCCACAAGGAGTTGGGAATTTTATCATTTGGTGAACTGTTGAGGGCACAACCTCAAACATTCTGACGGCTACCCATCCCATGACGATGTTATATACTGAATAAATATTCTTGTCCATAATAAAGAAACTGATCTTCCTTGTGAGACATTTCGACCAAGTATTCCCAATTCAGACATCCATTTCATAGATTCCAAGAGTCTGTACTTTCTCTCCACTAAAATTAATCAGAGGTTGGTGATACAAGATAAGTCCCTTCTTGCTCAATCCTAGGCCTTTGTAATCCCAAAACATCACATCGGTCGAACTTCCAATATCCTAGGAACTTCATACCTAAGCACTCTGGTGGTGATCACTAGCGGGTCATCATATGGGGCTAGTATCCCCTTAAAATCCAACCTCAAAAATCCAACTATTAGAGTGTTCATATCAACTTTGGTTCTCTTACCCGACTTCGGCTCAATAGCTACCGAGTGCACCACTTTGGGTTTTGGGAGAACTTTGGCTTATGCCATGTGATCTTTCCTATCAGTAATATCATTTTCACTACCTCCATGTCCTCCATAGATCATTTTCATCCACATAGAGATCATATTTAGCCGACCCTTAGGATTAGTGATAGGAGGAGAGAAATTTGGGTCAGCCTCGTCATCATCATCTGAAGAATCATCATCTTTGTTTACTGGGGTGTCTACTATACACTTCTCATTCCTCCATTTTCGAGTGTTATCTTGGCCACCCTTTGAGATATTCTTGTCCACAAACTTTCTCAACTTTCCTTGCTTCAATATTTTCTCGATCTCATCTTTCAGAGTGAAACATTGATCAATGGTATGGTCGTGGTCTTGGTGAAATTCACGGCATTTGATTTTATCCCTCTTATGAGGAGGGGCTCTAATATTTTTTAGACATCTCAGAGACCTATCATTCTTGATCTCCTCCAGAATCATTTTTGGTAGGGAAGTCAAAGGGGTATAGTCAGCGAACTTGTCATCCGCCTACCTATTCTTATCGTCTTTGCCTTTTGATTTCTCAAACTTACTTCCACTAGTTGTTCCCTTCTCATTGTCTCCTTTAGCATACATTTCCTCTTACATATTCATGACATTCCCGACCGTAGCCAAGAGTTCAACTATGGTTTTTTGAGGATCCTTAACTAGCATCCAGAGGAGCTTCCCTTTTTAAAATCCTCCTATCATGGCGGTTATAGCAATACTTTCTTCATAATCTGCAACCTCTAATTTCTCCTTATTGAAGCAGGTTATATACTCCATTAATGTCTCGTTCTTTCCCTGCTTGACATACAACAGGTGTGTCATCTTGTTCTTGGACCTCACTTCAAAGTAAAAATTATGTATGAACCTCTCTGCTAATTGCTTGAAATTTTCAATAGAGTTTTTTGGGGAAGGAGATGAACCACATATGAGCAGTAATTGTAATGCTGCTAGAGAAGGCTCGATATCTAATCTCGCTTGAGATAGAGTACATATCGATTACAGATTGATACATCACAATATGATGGACGGTGTTAGTCCTCTCGTCATATTTTAGTGTGACTACCAATGGCTTGAACTCAGTTGGGGTTAGATAACTTAGAATCTTAGCAAAAAGGGGGAGCCTTTAGTTTAGCCCCTCTGCAAGCGGTCTTGGCTCTTTAGTGTATCCCCAATCTTATTTTTCGATCATTGTATCCAAACATTCTAAGGCCTTCCAGCACCAACTTCTATCTTTCGATCATCTAAAAAAACATTTTCTCCAGCCCCTTCTCTCTCGATCGGGCGCCCTGCCAGCTTTTCTTTATAGGCTTTTGACTTCATGTTGTTCCTTTTCTTGGACTCATAAAGGCCTTTGGTCATAAAATCTATCGTCCCTCCTAGAACCAATGATACTTCGAGATCTGGAGATACGATTTCTCAAATCACCTCTTGGGACCAATCTATCAAAGGCTAACCCTCTACTTAGCCTATCCAAATTTGATGCCCGTGGATGATAGTCTCGATTCGGCCTTCGATTGTATTCTCTACTATTTTAAAGAGAATGTGTAGTGTCTCCAAAAATTCGATAAGACTCCCAAAATTCCCTATCATCCTCTTCATCACAGTGGTCATCCTCATATTCTTAATCTCTCTTACCCAGGCATAAATGTCTAGGGTCTGACACATCTCTACATCTTTGTTGAGGAGGGAGATCTTTGTGCTGAGCCTGGGGTGGTTCCCTAGCTATCAGATCCGGGAAGCTTTCTTTGGAGACTGGCTCCGGCACCGGCGAGTCTTATCAGGACGTTCTGACTAGATGTGACAAGTTGCTCTTGCATCTTTTGATGAATGGCTGCCAATGAGCATATCGTCGCTACCAACTCAGCCATTTATGACTGGGGTGGGGCTCGACTAAAGCTTGGACCAATGCCCGGAGGCAATTTGGAGGCCATATCTCAAGTGTACTGGAAGAGCTAAAAATTGGAGAAAAGCTTGAGAGGCTCAACATAAACTTTTTAAATGGTGATACAGGTCCACCATAGCGAAGATGGATTGTAAGCACACAAGTCTCTGATTGAGTCTTAATGTAGTGTTGGCTAAATTTCGAATAAAAACATTTGAGTCATAGGATAGTGTTCAAGTGTATCCATCTAAGCCTATGACATGTTAGTTGAAGACGTAGCAGTCAAGATTACAAAGCTTCATCATATGCCGGGTTTAGTGTTCCTCGTTTCTACTTTAACAACATTGGTTCAAATGCTCCTCAGGTATGAATGCATTATATATATAGGAGCTTGGAAATTGATTGGGTGTATTTTATAAATTTTTTATAAATAATTTTAACGACTTTGTTTTACTCAGAAAATATTTTTTAAGAACTTTTCATAAACGTTTTGGGTTTACAAAGAATTTTCCATTTTCTGACACATCGTTCGAACGAACAGAAATCTCTTTCGAACGAGATTCCCAGGTCGTTTGAGCGAGAATGTCGTTCGAATGAGAATGTCGTTCGAACGAAAATGTGGGTCGAACGGAAATGTCGTTCGAGCAACAGTTTTTTTGGCAGTTTTAGTAGTTTTTTCCATATTCCCACTAATTTTTCCCCATTACTTTTTGACAGAATTACTAAGTACGGGAACCAAACTTTTCAAACCAACTTTTTCATATTTTAAGAGTCTTTTGAGAGCAAAAACATATAAGAAAAAGTTCGATGTTTTGTGTTTAATTTTATGGATTAAATTCATCAAAAACACATACACACCCATTTGTTTTATTTGTTCCAAGTACCTATTGATATGTATTTTCTTGGAGTGTTTGGTACTGGGTTCTCTACCGAATTGAAGAGTTCGTTTGGGCTTACTTCTATATCCCATAAAGAAGAAGTTAATTGTTTTGGATGCGGCATTCTCATACAGTGAAAGGCACTATGTGTGGTTGATGGTTGTTTCCTAAAGATTCATTTGTGGATTTCAAGGTTCCGGTGGATTCCGGGATTTTTGGCTAGGCAGAGGAAGTTACAAGAAGACACGTCAGGGGCTTGGACAAAGTCAAGTCGAGTTGTGTAAGTCATCTGTCTTGTAATCATAAAACCATACTTAGTGGAGTTAAGGCTAGGGACGTTCGAGTTTTTTTCCCGTTGTGGGTTTTTCCTCGTACATCGAGGCATAGTGGTTTGTTTATTTTATCTTGCAAATTCACATTAGATGCATGCTTAGGAAAAATATAAAATTGGAATATTTAAGTTGGTGCTAATTTAATTTGGGTAAATACTCATTTAATTCAAGTCATTAATTTTATTTGTTAAAATTTGGTTTGGCCTAATTTGCAAAATTAAATTAATTAATTGTTAGGGAAATTTTGAGGACTTAGGTTAAATTAATTTTGGGCTTAACGTTAAATATTCACAAATTTAATTTTTAGTATAATTTTAATTTTGAGAAAATTAAAATTTTGTTTACTTTAGTCTAATTTGTGAAGAAGTTGAACCATCTTTATTCCGCATTAAAGGAAATTAATGTTTTAAAGTGAAAGATTTAAAAAATTGGGGGTCATCATTTACAACAAGTGGTATCAGAGTCGGAGCGCTAATTTATTGCGTTAAGGTCTATTCAAATATTTTTGACTAAAAATGGAATTTTCCCCGTTTTCAAAATTTCCTGTTTTTTATGGTTCCAACTACGTGTATTGGAAAGCGCGTATGAAATCGTCACTTAGGTCTCTAAATGAAAGGGTTTGGTTGTTAGTCGTTAACGAGTGGTCCCCACCTACATATTTAGTTGAAAATGAACTTTTTTCCCAAACCCACCGATAGAAGGAGTGGGAATGAATTTAAGCTTGCAAATTTTAATTCCCAAGGTTTAAATGCCTTGTCTAGCGCGGTCACACCAAATGAATTCTGTCACATTATGACGTGTGGAACCACTAAAGAAGCTTGGGATATTTTACAACTCACTCATAAAGGAACTAGTGTCGTAAAAGCTTCTAAACTTCAAAACCTCACCACTCAATTTGAAACCATCAAAATGAATGAAAAAGAAACATTTGATAAATTTTATGCTAGACTTTCCGATATAGTTAATTCATCTTCTAATTTGGGAGAGAAAATACCTGACAACCGAGTAGTAAAGAACATTTTAAGGCCCCTACCCAATAGATTTATTCCTAAGGTGACCGTGTTAAATTCTTTACCCACTTTTGCCTCAACAAAATAAGAAGAGCTCGTAGGTGATTTATAAACCTATGAACTAGACATGTTTCCCTATAAAACTGAAAAAAAATAGATAAGGGTGTTGCTTTGAAAGCCTGAAAGGAGGAAAAACAAGTAGTAGAGAGTGAAAGTGAGAGTGACTCGGAAGATATGGCTATGTTTTGCCAGGAAGTTTCATAAATTTCTTAAATTTAACAAAGATAAATTTAAAAATGATTTAATTTTTTTTAAATTCTAAGCATGACAAAGCTGAGAAGATCCCTAAAACTTTTAATGAAAATTTAAACAGGGACGATTCAAATAGATGTTGCGGTTATGAGGGTTATAACCATAGGGCGAGAGAGTGCCCCACTAAACCAAGGAGAGAGGGTAAGTAACCAATTTCCTACAATGCAACCTTAGTGATAGTGATAAGGAAGAGGGACCTGATTCCACCACTAAGACCAACTTTGTGGCTTTTATGGCAAGTCATGTGAGTGAAAGTGAGCACTCCTTTATTTAGGAAATTTTAACACATGACACTTCCAAGGCCATAGTTTGTGAATCCCAAAGAAATGATGGTAGTGAGATTGGAGAAGAGAGAGAGAGAGTGAAAATGAAGAAGATGTTAACGTAAGTGAACTTCAATTTTCATTTCAAGAACTATATGAAGAATCTATTAATTAAAAAGAGAAAATTTGAAGTTAGAAGCTAGTTTGAAAGAGCGTGTCGAGGTCATTAATGAGAATCTTTTAGTGGAAGACCTTAGGACACGTGAGAAAGCTCTTCGTGAGAAGCTTGAATATGTAGAAGGCGAGAGAGATAGCCTTAAAGGTTTAATGGAATCCTTGAAAAGGGATCTTCTCGCATTTGAAGAGCGCAATATTTTATTAGTGTCTCACATTGTAGATTTAGAAAATAAATTAAAAGACTCTAGTAAAGTCAAATTTGATTTGGAGTGTCGTTCGGAGACGTTAGATAAAATATTAGGAACGGTCCAAATTAAAAACGACACCTGTGGTTTAGGCTTTGATACTTGTCATGAGTCCACTCATAAAGCCAAAACAAATATTTTAGGAGAATCCTCTAGGAACAATGTTATAGATCATTCCTTAGGTAAGTCTTTTCGCCAAGTCTTTAGGTGCTCACATTGTGGTCCAAAAAGGTCATTTTAAGAAATTTTATTTTGATCTTAAATGAGGTCCTAGAAAATCACTATGTAAGGTAACCGAGGTAGACAAGATTCCTATATCCCAAGATCACCATTATTCATTAGTTTGGGTTAGGAGATCCGACTTGGTAGATTTACAAAATAGGATTTTTGATTCTCATTTACTTTCACATGCTTCCTCCCTTGCTAAATCTAAAGGTTGAATGTGTTAGTTGTTTGCATACTTTAGCTTTTGTACTTCATGCAAAATTATCATGCTAATTGTATGCTTCTTAATCATTATTCTAGTCTATACTTCTTGCTTTATCACATGCTAGAATTATGATTGTTGTTTATCTTTTGTATTATAGTTCTTTAATTTTAGTTTGCATTAAATGAAAAAAAACACAAAAGATTTTGTTTATCATTTGAGTTTTACTTTTTTTTTGTAATTTAGGCTTAATGAAAAAATTCGAATGATTTTTGTTTGTCGTTTGAGTAAATATTTTTGTTCGCTTGGTTAAAAATTTCAAAAACTCAAAAAGATTTTTTTGTATGTATTTTAGTTTAACACACTTTATATGGCATATACTTGTGTTTGAATCCCTTCTTTTTTGCTTCCATTTCGCTAGAACTTTTGGTTTAGATTGTCAATCCTTAAAGTGTTCTTTACCATGCTTACATGGAGTAGTTGGATTTTGTGTTGATATAATGGATTCTATTTTTATATGCCTCAATTCACACATGCACGAGCTCACTTGAAATTATAACTTCACATGTATATTTGAGCATTGTGAGATGTTCTCCTACCAATCTTGTCATCTACATGTTATGTGACCTAGGAGGACTAGTGCATGTTAAAATCCGTTGCACGCGAGAATTGAGCTATAAAAGATTAAATATATAAATGTGCACGGGAAAGGACTCCGAAAGGGAAAAATTATCCTTTGCGAGTAAGCCACCGTTTGCTTGGACCAAAAAGAAATACGTGGTCCAATGGCCTAAAAAGTAATGGCATTAAAAGAAAATATTTACCAAGGCCTATTTTGTGTAGTTGATTTATTCATTCAAAAGATTAAAAGATATATGCTTATTTTGAGGGTGATTGGATGGTATATCAACGATTTTCACAATGGTCGTTTATCCTAGTTGTACTTTCAATGTCATGACTCTATTGGCTTGTAGAATCATCAAAATTCTAGGCTTGTATGCATTGTGTATTTTGTTCATTGAGTTCAATTTATATTCTCACGTGAATTATATTCAATTGTGATGAAGTTTGCAATCAATTGAGAACTTCGTGAACATGTTTTAAGTGATTGGGTCTAAATTTAATTATTCTAGTTCACACCCCTACATTTTCGTTTTCATATGACACATTTTTGCCATACGAGTGTTATAAGCTTATTGTATTTTGTGTCATTTGTGATGTCTACACCTATATATATGTGCGCGTGCATTAGTGATATTCATTATGTCTACATATATATGGTATTTTTTTCTTTGCCTCGCTTTCTAGTCCATCTATGCTTCTAATTCATAATTGATATCTATCTTGTTGCATATTGTTGTTGATATCACATGCTTAGTATCTTATGTAACACATTGGTATCATTTTTTTTGCATCAATTGATATCCTTTATTATTTGTATGGATTAGTTATGCTTTTGTTGCCCATGTGATTTCATGATCTTATCACCTTATGCTTCATTTTCTTAAATTAGTTTTTTTATCCTTTGTCTATTCCTGAACAAAAAGGGGGAGAATGATAGGGGAAATGGTATCTAATCCTATTTTCATCGTATCTTAGTTTGGGAGATTTATCTTAGGGGAGACGTCTTTCTAAGTAGGTCATTTATTTGATAAAGGGGAGAAATAATTTAGGGGGAGTATTTATTTTATATGCATTTAATATTCTTATTCCCTATGAATTTAAGAGTTTGCTTAAGTGTGCAGAAATTCTTCTAAATGGAAACTTTCATCGGCAAAGATATTTATCCTTGGGTTTTGAGTCAAGCTTGTATTTTTTATTTTGAGTGGGACATTTTTTTAAGTCTAGTAGAGCTTGACGGCCCTTCAGGATTTTTGTTTGGTTTTTGTCCCGAAATGGCCAAAGGGGGAGATATGTAAGGACAAAAGTCTTCGATTGAGTCTTAATGTAGTGTTGGCTCAATTCGAGATAAAAACATTTGACTCATAGGATAGTGTTCAAGTGTATCCATACAAGCCTATGACGTGTTAGTTGAAGACGTAGCGGTCAAGATTATAAAGCTTCATCTTATGTCGGGTTTAGTGTGCCTCGTTTCTACGTCAACAACATTGGTTCCAATTCTCCTAAGGTATGAATGCATTTTATATATATATATAGGAGCTTGGAAATTTATTGAGTGTATTTTATAAAAAATTTATAAATAATTTTAACGACTTTGTTTTACTCAGAAAATATTTTTTAAGAACTTTTCATAAAAGTTTTGGGCTTACAAAGAATTTTCCATTTTCTGACACGTCATTCGAACGAACTAGAATCTCGTCCGAACGAGATTCCTAGTTCGTTCGAACGGGACTTCTAATGAGATTTCCTTTTTCTCACTGGAACATCATTAGTAAAGTCGTTCGAATGAGAATGTCGTTCGAACGAAAATGTCGTTCGAACGACTTTGGCGGGATTAGTTTTTGGGCAGTTTTAGCAGTTTTTTCCATGTTCCCACTACTTTTTCCCCACTACTTTTTGATAGAATTACTAAGTGCGGGAACCAACCTTTTCAAACCAACTTTTTCATATTCTAAGATTCTTTTGAGAGCAAAAACATATAAGAAAAAGTTCCATGTTTTGTATTTGATTTTTATGGATTAAATTCACCAAAAACACATACACCCCCATTTTCTTTATTTGTTTCAAGTACCTATTGATATGTATTTTCTTGGAGTGTTTGGTACTGGGTTCTCTACCGAATTGAAGAGTTCGTTTGGGCTTACTTCTATATCCCATAAATAAGAAGTTCATTGTTTTGATTGCGGCATTCTCATACGGTGAAAGACACCGTGTGTGGTTGACGGTTGTTTCCTAAAGCTTCATTGGTGAATTCCAAGATTCCAATGGATTTCGAGATTGTCGGCTAGGCGGAGGTAGTTACAAGAAGACACGTCAGGGGCTTGGACGGAGTCAAGTCGATTTGTGTAATTCATCTCTCTTGTAATCATAAAACCATACTTAGTAGACTTAAGTCTAGGGTCCTCTGAGGTTTTTTCCCGTTGTGGGTTTTTCCTCGTAAATCGTGACGTAGTGGTTTGTTTATTTTATCTTGCAAATTCACATTAGATGCATGCTTAGGTAAAAGATAAAATTGGAATATTTAAGTTGGTGCTAATTTAATTTGGGTAAATACTCATTTAATTCAAGTCATTAATTTTATTTGTTAAAATTTGGTTTGGCCTAATTTGCAAAATTGAATTAATTAATTGTTAGGAAAATTTCAAGGAGTTGGGTTAAATTAATTTTGGGCTTAAAGTTAAATATTCACAAATTTAATATTTAGTATAATTTTAATTTTGAGAAAATTAAAATTTGGTTTACTTTTTTTTTTAATTTGTGAAGAAGTTGAACCATCTTTATTCCTCATTAAAGGAAATTATTTTTTTAAAGTGAAAGATTTAAAAAATAGTGGGTCATCATTTACAACATGGATCACTGTTGATGTAAAAAATTATATTATCTCTAATCATTTAATCACAGATAAAAAATAAATAAGACAAATGATTTTAAAGTGGTTCAGCCTCGAAGGAATGACCTACATCCACTATGTTGTTTATTGCTGACTGTTTGAAATTCTCGATAATAGATGTTTTACCAAGAAATTCCAAGTCCCCCGCTAATGAGGAGGTTACAATGTATTTATAGCCTTGAGGCGGTACAAATGAAAGAATAATACACAGCTGTCCAATAGGCGTATGCGTCTGTGTGATAATAATGAGCATTTAATGCGCAGTCATCCTCTTGATTATCCGGATATGAATGCTCTGTACGAGATGCTGCTCGGACCGCCTAAGTAGCTCAGTATATATGAGTTTCTCGGTACAGTAGAGTTCCTCGGAGAACACTTATTACTCGAAGCATTCTGAGTTGGTTGGGAAGGTTGAGTTCCTCGGAGTCAATGTGTTGTTCAAAAAATGTTTACGAGTGCCATGTAGATTGACACGTGTCTCCACATAATTGGTCCACGTCAGCAGAATAAATTTGATATCAACAGAAGCCCCCAATGTTTCGTAGTTTGATGTTGAAGAAAAGTATGGAACATTACGCTACCTAAACTTTATGGATTTTAGACAAACGTTTATTGTTTATAACCCCTTTTTGAGTGCATAGTATCAGGCTTTTTAAAGTATTTTGAATTTCAATAACCGCTTCGTGTTTCGTGCATTTTTCTTCTTTTTAGCCGCCGAATACGCAATCGTCCATCCTGGTAATCATTGCTTTTCTCCATTCTCGAGGTAAAGTATTTAAATGCTTCAGAAAATTCGATCATCTTTTACTTTTTCAAATCTGCATCTTTAGAACTTCTTCACTTCTTCTCTTTCTTGTGCGCTCGTTTCTTCCATTGTTCGTTGTCACCTGATTCATCTTTTTCCTGTAAGATCTTCTTCCTTCTGTTTTATTTATTTTGCTCATCATGGTTTACCTTGTTGAGTCGCTTGATAAATTTCGTTATGATTTTTCTATTCCTTCCGGGGTCATATTGGAAGAGCTTTCTGAACCTTCTGACTATTTTCGTTTGGCTGAGGGACATTGGTTCCCCAGTCTCTTTGTAGCTGAATGTGGCTTTTCTTTTCCTCCAAATCCCTTATGTTTGGAGTTTTGTCAGTTTTTTGATGTTGTTCCTGCAAAAATAGCACTAAACACTTGGAGAATAGTTAATGGAGTTCATAGGTTAAACCAAATTCATAGAACTCGTTTAGGAATTCCAGAAATTATGTTTTGCTATAGATGGGTTGTTAGTGATAACACATTTTATTTAAAAACTAGATTTTTAAATAGGGCTTTAGTTGTCAATCTCCCATATGCCAACAGGGATTACTTCGAGCATGAGGTTGTTATGAAAAATTGGCAACATGCTCCTTTACATGGAGATGATGTATATCAGGGTCCTAAGTGTCCCCCTTACGACAATGGGATAGGTTGTTTTTATTTTTATTTTTGAAATTATGTTTTCTTTATGTTTTATAAAATGCGTCATTGACATTTTAGTTTTTTGTTTATTTGCAGTTGATAGCAAAAGAAAATACCCTAAAGAAACTGATGTCAATTTGAGGCACTTGAAACTTATCTGGAGTTTGCACCAAACTGTGGCTGACGAACACATTAGATCAGCTTCTTATTTGTTGTAGTACAAGAGTTACACATCATCCTTTACTGCTCGTCCAGTAGTAGGTGACATCGACCCATTACTAGCCTCTGAAGGTTCCTCTCCTGAATCAAATCTTCCCCTCAGTATCAGAATGAAGAGACGAAAAGCTCCCTCATATTTTGATAAATCAGATTCTGCCTCTGTAGAGGAAAAGAGAAGTAAGTAAGATGTCCCAAAGCAAGGGATAAGAAAAAATGATGCACCCCCTCCAGTAGCTGTTAAAAAGGTTGCCGAGAAGCCCCCAGTGGATCCGAGCAAGGTTGTTGCTATCTCTCCTCCTAGTGAGGTTATAGTTATATCACCGACCAAGACATCATCCTTGGTTGAGAATGTTCCTGCTCCTATGAGGAGGTTGAAGAAAAGTTCCTCGGACAAATTGGCTGAATCTATCTCTCAGCCTCTAACTGCGGGAAGTGGTGTTCCCACTTTTGTTGCTCCGAGCTTTGCCATGAGCTCAGTGAAGTCTTGGATTATCCCCGAGATCCAAGGTATTAAAGACAATCTTTCTTGGGATAAGGTTACCACCTTAGAAGCTCAACATATTGCCTCAGTAAGTATTACTAATCTAAACTTTCATTTTTCAATGTTATATCCCTGCACTGACTTATAATTATTTTTTTTCCAGCTGGTAACCCATTTCAACACTATTCTAAAAAAGGATGAGGCCATCAAGGCCTCGAGCTCCTTGGGAGGTGTAGAGGAAGCCTTTGTGGGTCTGACACAGTCCTTAAAGGATTCTCATCAGAAATATGACGAAGATAAGGTTACCTGGGAGAAGCAACTAAAATCCATCGAGCAAGATAGAGAGAAAGTTATGGAGGCCTCTCAGGAGTTGGAGAGGAAAATGAAAGAATTTAAGAAGAAGAATACTGAGCTTGAGGAAAAGCTCAAAAATACTAGAGAGCTTGAGACTAAGCTCAAAACTGATGAAGAGGAACTTGGCAGACTCCATGTAGCTGATCGTCCGAGGCAGGAGCTAGAAAGAAAAATGAAGGCTACCGAGGAACTTCATACTAAGAGGATTTCCTCAGAGAAGGCAAAGAGAAAATTGGTTGTTAAGAAGTCCTTTAGCGCTGGCTGGGATAAGGGTTGGATCAAAGGCCTGGCTGCCATGTCCTCTCAGATGGAATTTTCTAGCTTCAAATTCTTCAGGGACGGATGGATTGCTGCTCTGTAGGAGTTAAAGGTCTTAGAGAGTTCTGAACTTTTTCAGCTCCATGTTCATGGTCCTCCTCCCTCTCCTGGAGAAGAAGAAGAGGACGAAGCTTCCTCAGAAGAGTCTTACATGATAGTTGGGGCTTAGGTTCCTACAGTTGACCTTCGCTACGAGCAGCCCCAACCAACCAACATGTTTACCGATCAGCTTTCTCTGCCCTCCGATCAACCTACCTCTTCGTCCAAGCCTCCTGAGGAAGTCTTAGGAAGCAAGGAGAATGTGTAGAGTTGTTCGGACCTCTCTCTTTACTTTTTATTTTGTTGTTGAATGTAATTCTGAACCATATACCTCTTTTTGTGATGTAATAAAATTTGAAGTTTTGGTTGTGCATCTTAAATCCCTTTTTCTTGCTCTGTTTTTATTATTGATCCATTCTATCTCCTCTTTTTGCTAGTTTATGGCTAAAAATGAGCTCTTGTCATCCCATGATACTGAACTGATGATAAAATGTAATGAGTACTTCAAGGCTGGCCATGCTGACTTGACTGAAACTCAAATCATCGACATCCTTGGTTCAGACACTTCAGAATGAGCATTTGAAGCCTATCAATATTTGAAATGCTTGCTCGACCGTGCAGTTGCCAACAATGTGGAATATTATGAGATTATTGAAGATCTCTGGGGTATTATCGAGGAACTTCAGCAATAATACAAGGAATCTTCTGCCCTTTTGCATTAGGGGTATGAGAAAAAGTATCAGCAACTAAATACTGAAAAAGGATACGATAAGTTAGTCGCTTATTATGATATTAAGGAGAGGAATTTGAAGACCGAGGTTGAAGAGCATAGACAGATCGCGAAACTGCTGGAGCAGGAAAACAATAACTTGCGAGGAGAGATATCCCAACTGAAATCTACAGCATCTACCTCGGGAGCCTTGGTTCCTGTCAATGACGAAGGTTTCTCATTTCTTGAGGTTGAAAATGCCAATTTGAAAGATGAATTGGAAACTTTAAAGAGAATTGGACCCTCTACATCTGCTCGCGGATGAGCAAGAGCTTCTCGGGGACGAGCAAGAGCTGCTCGGATTACTATTGAAGAGGCAAGAACTCAAGCAGCTTTAGAGAATCAAGAATTCCAGTTGGTAGCGAAGAATCAAGCATTAGCTGAGATGTCCAAAAAGATTTTGAACCTCGACAAGCAACTCTTTGCACAAAGCTCTGCCTTGGAGAATAAAGAACTTTTAGTGAAGAACCTCCACGAGAAACTAGAGAGGTTGACCTATCAGTTTCACAAACAGCCTAGAGAGTTTTGGATGGCTAGATATAATGAAACCCTTTATCACCTCGATGATCGGATCTAGAATTTAAATAACGAGGGTTACAAGCAAGGATGGCTGAATGCGCTGGGGGTGTTAAAGTTGGAGCAGGGCCATTATTTGTGGGACTATTATGATCCTGGGTTGCTTGATTTGCTAGTGCCTCCATTTAAGCTTGACATGAGTTGGATTCCTTCTCGGGACATTCCTCAGTGCCTGATCTCAAAGTATCTCGGTGACTACAGTCTTCATTCTAACTTCAAGATATCTCGCCCGGAGCACCTGCTTGATCGGCCATCTATTATGAATGTCAAGATGCTTAGAGACTTGAACTTCATAAATTCGCCTTATGCCTTAGACGATCCTCCTACTGGAGTAGAACCTGTTTCAAAGGCAGAAGGGAAAAATCCAATAGAATAGGATCTTTGATGTGATAATTCCTCATGTAATATGTAATTTGTTTTCTATGTAATTTGTTCTCATTTTAATGAAGAAATTTTTAGTTTTCTTTGCAACCTTGATTGTCATTACTTTATAAAATATCTATTTTATTCTCTGATGAATGTGTATGTACATCTTGTGAGGAAACAAAAATGTCCTGTGTTATTTTAAATTGTCGACCAACTGTAGTTGGTGAAAATTCATTGTTGACCATTCTGAGTTTGTAATAATTATATGACGATCACTTGGAGTTGGTGATATTTTGTTTCCTGACCAACTTAGAGTTGGTGGTAATTTGATATTCCATAAGTACAGAAATTCTGTTTTATTTTTTTATTATAGTGACTAATCACTTTTTAATTATAAGCCACGAAACGACTTCCATCCCATGATATTGCTTAAATAATTATTTTCGATCAACCGGAGTTGGTGGATTTTTATTCCCGACCATTCGTAGTTGGTGGATTTTATTTTATTGACCAACCGTAGTTGGTGGACCGACCAACCGTAGTTGGGGCGTTTTATTTTACTGACCAACCGTAGTTGGTGGACCGACCAACCGTTGTTGGGAGGGTTTATTTTACCAACCAACCATAGTTGGTGGACCGACCAACCGTAGTTGGGAGGGTTTGTTTTACCTACCAACCGTAGTTGGGAGGGTTTATTTTACCGACCAACCGTAGTTGGTGGACCGACCAACCGTAGTTGGGAGGATTTATTTTATCGACCCACCGTAGTTGGTGGACCGGAGTTAGTGTGTAGCACTAATACTCCGAAAAAATTTCATCAAAAGGAGAGAATTGGGTAAAACATCCAAAGCTTTATTCATATCGAAGAAAACTGTATTACATAAGGATTGAGCTACTGATAATATTTGCGCAGATGCTCTGCGTTCCATGCATTGTTAAACTCCTCTCCTTCTAAGGTTTCAATCCTATATGTCCCTAGTCAAACAACTTCTGATACTCTGTAGGGTCCATGCCAGTTAGCTTCCAGTTTTTTGTGTATTTGAATTACTTTCTTTAGCACATAGTCCCCTTCTTTCAAGTCGCATTTCTTTACTCTCTTGTTGTAAAACAGAGTTATTCGTTGCTGGTATGCAGCATTCCTGATTGCTGCTTCTTCTCTAACTTCCTCGAGCATATCCAAGTCTAATCTTCTGATCAAATCACTGATAGGATAATTGAAATTCAGTACTCTGTGTGTGGGGAGACCCAGCTCGGCAGGTATAACAGCTTCACTTCCAAATGCTAGCATGTATGGAGATTCTCTCGTTGCTGCTCGTGGTGTAGTACGATAAGCCCATAGTACGGAATGTAGCTCGTTGATCCAATTTTCCTTCGCATCATCCACTCTTTTCTTCAAACCATTCAGCAGCGTTCTGTTCGTCACCTCAGTTTGTCCATTGCACTGGGGATGGCCTGGTGCAGAGTGGGTTTTCAATATGTTTGACTGATGATAATATGCAGCGAACTCCTCGTTATCAAATTGAGTTCCATGGTCTATGATGAATGCTTGAGGAAGACCATATCTACAAATGATGTTCTTCCATATAAATTGATACACCTTGTCATATGTCATATCAATAAGGGGCTCAGCTTCCACCTAGTTAGTAAAATAATCCACCGTGACTACGAGATATTTAAATCTTCCCCTAGTCGTTGGAAGTGGCCCGACCAAATTAATTCCCCACATGGAAAATGGCCAAGGGGAAGTAATCGGTGTTAACAATGCTTGAGGAGTTCTTCGGATAGAGGAGAAGCATTGACATTTATCACATTTTTTGGCATAGGCTATACAATCAGCCTTCATTGTTGGCCAATAGTATCCTTATGTCATTACTCTTTGCAAAAGCGTCTGACCTACTACATGAGCTCCACAGGACCCTTCATGGACCTCTTCAATCAAGTCTTTCACCTCGGAAGGGTGCACACATCTTTACAGACCTGCTATAATTCCTCGTCTATATAGAATACCATTAGTCAATACATAACAAGCAGCTTTAAACTTCAGTTTCTTGGCTGTGAGTTTGTCGGTTGGTAATTTCCCTTCCTCAATATATGCCCTGATGGGATCCATCCAAGATGGTCCTAAATCAAGGGTAATAAAGTTCATCATCAGATCTTCGTCTATGCTTCGACTAGCCAAGATTTCTATTGGGATTGTTCTACGTAGCTCAGTGCATGTGGCTGAAGCTAACCGAGCTAAGTCATCCACTCTTGCATTCTCCAATCTTGGTATTCTAATTATCTGTACCGCGATCAGGCTTGATAAAACCTCCATTGCTTTTGCATGATACCTGATCATTAATTCTCCTTTGGATGCATATACTCCCAACATTTAATTTACGATCAATTGCGAGTCACTGCATACGATAACTTGCTCTGCCCCCATGGTTTTTGCCAGGCCAAGTCCTGCAATCATATCTTCATATTCAGCCTCATTATTAGAAGCCTTGAATTTGAAGTGCAAAGCATACTCCACATCGACCTCATCCGGGTTGTTCAAAACAATCCCTGCCCCACAACCTGTAATGCAAGATGAGCCATCCACATATAGATTCCATATAGGTACCTTGTCGTCAAATTTTTGATCGGATAGAGTTCCTCGATGGAATATTTGTTGCTTCCTTTTATCCTCCTCTATTACTTCTTATCGCTCGTCGACCATCTCCTCCTGATCGTCAACTGACTTAAGTTGATCGGGGTTTAAATTTGATGATCTTGTAACATCCACAGGTCGGTCGGTATTCAACTTTTGCTCCTCAGAGGTGTCAGGATAAGTGAAGTCTGCGATAGAATCTGCTACTGCTTGCCCTTTAAGCGACGATCTAGGCTCATAAACTATGTCATATTCACCAAGTTCTACTGCCCAGTACATCAATCTCCCTGATTTCTCCGGTTTATGAAAAGCTTGCCTCAACGGCATATCGCTATACACAACTATGGTATGAGCCTGGAAGTATGGCCTCATTCTTCTACTCGCTTCGATCAACGCTAATTCCAACTTTTCCAGTCTTAGATATCTGACCTCTTCTCCTCTGAAGGCCTTGCTAGTGTAATAAACTGGTTTTTGCACTCCATCCTCCATTCTTATCAATGTCGAGCTAATCGCATTCTCCGAAACTGTCAGATATAAGTACAATCTTTCTCCCATCACTGGCCTAGACAACAGTGGAGGTGCTCCCAGGTATTTCTTCAACTCTTGAAAGGCCTTTTCGCATTCATCATTCCACTCGAAAGTCTTTCGGAGTGTTTTGAAGAATGGTAGGCATCAGTCAGTTTCTCGTGATACGAATCTATTAAGTGGTGCAACTCGCCCTATGTGACTTTGCACTTCCTTCTTCGTTATTGGAGATCGTAGTCCCAATAGAGCCTTGATCTTTTCAAGGTTTTCTTCAATTCCTCATTGGTTGACAATATACCCGAGGAACATGCCTTCTCGTACTTCGAATATGCATTTGGTAGGGTTCAACTTCATTTGATATTTATCTAGTTGATCAAAGGTCTGGCCTAAGCCAATTAGATGATCAGCTGCTTTCTTGCTCTTCGTCAGCATATCATCAACATAAACTTCCATGTTGTAACTGATTTGCTCTGCAAACACCTTGTTCATCAGCCTCTGATATTTTGCACATGCATTTTTCAGTCCAAAAGGCATAACATTATAACAATAAGTTCCCCTAGGGATAATAAAAGAGGTACTCTCCCTCTCCTCAGGCTTCATCTAAATCTGATTGTAACCAGAGTAAGCATCCATAAAACTCAGCAATTCATGCCCCGAGGTAGCATCCACCAGTTGATCGATTCGGGGCAGAGGAAAATGATCCTTTGGGCATGCCTTATTGAGATCGGTGAAGTCTACACACATCCTCCATTTATTATTTTTCTTCTTCACCATCACCACATTAGCTAGCCAATCAGGATATTTGACATCCTCAATAAAATAGGATTTTTAGAGCTTCTCGACCTCCTCTTATATAGCTTGGTTCTTCTCGGGGCTGAACACTCTTCTTCGCTGCTTCACGATTTGATTTCCTTGTTCACATTAAGTTCGTGACACAAGAAATTTGGGTCTATTCCTGGAATATCTTCGTGGCTCCATGAGAACGTTTGTTTTCTGCTTTTTAGAAAGGCTATCAATTCCTGTTTTAGTGGGGTTTCCAACGATGAACCAATTTGAGTTGTTCGTTCCGGGTGTTCGTCGTCCAGAATTACATTTTCAGTAGCTTCCACCACCTGACCTTTTACGAGCTGCGACTCGTCTCTAGGATCTAACGTTTCAATTTCTACACCTTCATCCACTTGATAGGTGGTAGTCTTTTTCCTAGATTCTTCCAGTTCTTCTTGCCCGGCAGATGAATAATAGTGTTCCCGAGCTACTTTTTGGTCACCCTTCACAATTCCTGCTCCAAAGTTGGTTGGAAATTTCAGGCATTGATGTACAGTAGATGGTACTACGTCGAATTTCTTCAATCCTACCCTCCCATGATGATATTGCAAGCTGATTGAACATTCTTATCCATCACAAAAAATGCACTCTTTCTGTGCGACAAGAAGGCCATGTACCGATGAACATATCCAATTTGATGGTCCCAAGTGGGAAAACTTTCTCACCAGCAAAACCGAGGAGGGGCCTGTGATAAGGCTCCAGCTGAGACAACTTTAAATTTAAGCTGTCAAAGCATGAGTAGAACATGATATCCACCGAGCTTCCATTATCCACCAAGACTCGCGAAATCACTAATTCCTTCATCCTCATTTTGATCACCAATGGGTCATCATGAGGATTTAGCACACCTGCGAGGTCATTCTTAGAGCAATCGATGACTAGTTTATCTTTGTTTACCCTCCTCGGGCGATCATCCTCAACTAGATTTATCCTTTAAACATATGAACAAGCATGAGCCTCATTAAGGTAAGCTTTCCTCTCTGCAGTAAGGTCTCCACCTCTTACATCTCCACCAGTAATAACATTGTAATCAAATAATCCAAAACGGATAGAAAATACCTCATGTTCTGGCTGTTTTTGTCTTTTGGGGAGATCGGGGTCGTCTTGATCTTCATCCAGGTCTTCTTCATGGTTTCTCTTCTAATCTTCTTTTATTCGTCAGGGAGATCTAGACCTGTGCCTTGCTCGGTCGTTGCTTTTTCCACCATTTCGGCGATCCACATACTTGTTTAATTTTCCTCGCCTAATGAGCTCTTTAATTTCATTCTGGAGATCTATACAGTTTTTGGTCATATGACCATGATCCTTATGGAACTCGCAATATTTGGATTTATCCCTTTTGTCAGGATCTGTCTTCATTTTTTCAGGCCATTTTAACTCCTCGCTGTTCTTGATCTCTTCTAGAACATGGTTTATATCTACCTTCAAAGGAGTATATTTTCCAAATTTCTTCAATTGTTCCAATGCTTGCTTTGCTTTTGACTGCTTGTTACCACCATTATTCTTCTGATCTTTCTTCTCAACCTTCTCGGCCTCAACTTTGGTCTCCTTAGTGTCCATGCTCTTCTTTCCAGCCATAGCTTCCTCGGCATTCATGATTTTGGCTGCTTTTTCCATTAATTCTGACATGGTCCTAGGTGGAACTTTGGCCAAAGTGTAGTATAATTTATTTGGCAATAGTCCACTCATCAAAGTAGTAATTGTTGTATTTTCCTCGTAATCAATAATTTCGAGCTTCTCGTTATTGAAACGAGTTATGTAATCCCTGGTGCTCTCTCCTGCTTTTTGTCTAACACTTAATAAATGTGCTACTCGTTTAACTAGTTTTTCTCCAAAATAGAAATTTCCAATAAAGAGCTCGGCCACTTGAAAGAAAATTGAAATCTTCCCCCGAGGAAGATTATTGTACCATATTTGAGCAGATCCGTTAAGAGTTCCTAAAAATGCCCTGCATCTCATCTCGTCTAGCACGACATAGATATCGAGAGCAGCTTGGTATTTTTCTATATGAAGGACAGGGTCAGTTTTTCCATCATATTTAGGAGTCACAATAGGTGCTTTGAACTTTGATGGTGTGGGAAAATCCACAATTGCTTGGATAAAAGGTGTCCCTTGGACAAAAGTTCTTTGTAGAGGATTTTTGGCCTTAGCCATTTCTCCTACTCCATCCTCCAACCTCTGAATAGAGCCTTTCCATGCATCATTCCCCCCCTCGAGCCTGTTGGTACGAGCAACTGATCGTGTTGAATTTGCCTCTTGGGATCTTTCACGACGAGCAACTGGTCGGGATTGGGCAGAACCTTCCTTTAAATCAGAGGATCGTTGAGAGTTCCTCGACATCATCTTAGGGGGACTTTTATTCCTCCTAGGACCTAAGCGATCAAAGGGAGAAACTCTACTCAATCTTTCAAGAGCACTAGTCCTTTCTGGATATAGAGTGACATTTTGTTGAGTGTCTGTAGCTCGTACCGAGGAAGTCCTCCCAGGATGATAAGAAGGATCTTTTGATCTTTCAGTACGATATGAATCGATGCGTCTAGAATGAGATTCTTCTGGGAGTGACGTTCGTCTAGTTCGTGAAGAAGGCAATCGGGTATTTCTCTGAATGCTTCGTTGCCTTAACTAGGCGGGTGATCCACCCTGGATAGTGTGCATGAGTTGTCGCATGGTTTCTTACATGGCGATCTGGCCCTGAGCCAAATTAGCCATTATTCCTGCCAGATCTTGGACACTTGGAGGAGTGGATGGATTCGGGGGGTTTCCAGCGTTTCGATTACTGGATTCAGGATTATCAGCCATTGTTGATGACATGTTTTAGTGAAAAATGATAATTACAGTCGTTTCCCACAGACGGCGCCAATCTGTTGATGTAAAAAATTAGATTATCTCTAATTATTTAATCATAGATAAAAAATAAATAAGATAAATTATTTTAAAGTGGTTCAGCCTCGAAGGAATGGCCTATATCCACTATTTTGTTATTGGTGACTGTTTGGAATTCTCGATAATAGATATTTTACCAAGAAATTCCAAGTCCCCCGCTAATGAGGAGGTTACAATGTATTTATAGCCTTGAGGCGGTACAAATGAAAGAATAATACACAGTTGTCCAATAGGCGTATGCGTCTGTGTGATAATAATAAGCATTTAATGCTCAGTCATCCTCTTGATTATCCAGATATGAATGCTCTGTACGAGATGCAGCTCGGACCTCCTAAGCTGCTCGAACCGCCTAAGTAGCTTGGTATACATGAGTTGCTCGGTACAATAGAGTTCCTCTGAGAACACTTATTGCTCGGAGAGTTCTGAGTTGGTCGGGGAGGTTGAGTTCCTCGGAGTCAATGTGTTGTTCAAAAAATGTTTGCGAGTGCCATGTAGATTGACACGTGTCTCCACATAATTGGTCCACGTCAACAGAATAAATTTGGTATCAACAATCACCACCAAAGAATCCGGTGAAAGCAAGCTAAGTAAGCATGAGGAAGAAAATACACTTCATTCCCATAAATGGAACCAGATTAATGGTGGAAGATATGGTTCCACCAAGTCAATGTTAATATGTGAGCTCAATCTAGTATAACAACGGAGTACGAATCGATATATAAATGTAGAAAGAGATGAGGCAAAGAGAAGGAAAACAATAATATAAGTGGTTCAGCCTATCTAGGCCAACTCCACTATGTATGTGACTAAATTCCACTAAGAAATGGCTCTAATGGGATTTAGATACAGATCACTCAGATTTCTCTCTATATGCTTCCATTTCAGCATAGTTTCAGTAGGGTTTCGAATTAAGTTCCCTTCTCAAGGTAGAATAAGATGAGTATTTATATTGCTAGGGTGGTGTAGTGTACACCCCAGACATGTAACAGGCATGTACGATGTGGAGTAGCCAATGTATTCTATCCACCTTTCACCAATGCATGCAAATCACGATTGTGAGATATTCTTCACACATGAGGTATATGTTGTTACAATAATTTTATCCAGGTGGGGCCCAAAGCCCATGCACACTTTCCCACTCATACACCATTGCACGCGCTCTGCCAATTTTCAAATGTGTCCTATTGTGAGGGTGTCAGCCTGGACGAGTAAGATAACTCTAATAAGGTGGTCATATAAATAAGGATGGAATATAGGTCTCAGATGATGATGGTATCTGGACAAGATGAATCTGATGTGTGCCTTTCCTTGATAAGTCTCGGTCTATAAGAGTATGAGAAGAGATTAAACACATTGTGACCTAGATCGTAGATTGGTCTCGGCATACAGACAAGATGAGATCAAGGTCGTAGAAATCAGATCCCTTATAAGAAGTATGCTCTGTAGTGTCGGCTTGATCCTCAGGGAGAGACGAGGATACACTTAGGAATATCACCTTCCAAGCCATCGCATATCATTTTCACATCATGAGAAATACAATGTATCTAACCCTTGGGATCAGTTTTTATCGGTGGGAGTTAAGGGTCAGCCTCATTATCATCTAAGGCATCATCATCCTTGTTCACTAGAGCATCCCCCCTTCTCTGGGTATCAACTCGGCCATCTCTTTGAGTGTTAAGCATCTATCAATGGTGTGGTTATTGGAACTCACACCACTTATTTTTATCCCTCTTGTGAGTAACGGATTTTAATTTTTAAGGCAATCTCAAGGATCAGTCATTCTTAATTTCATTCAAGATCATCTCTGGATTGGCTGTCAATGGGGTGTAGTCAATGAACTTGTCATCCACTGACCTCTTCTTGTCTACCTTGCCTTTGAACTTTTGGGATTTACTTCCACCTACTCCTTTCTGATCATCTCCTTCAGCCTCCATGGCCTCCCGGACGTAGCTAGGATTTCTGCCATGGACTTTGAAGGATCATCGGCTAGATTTCATATGACCTTACCCCTTTGTAATCCTCTCATCGGGGAAGTCATTGCAATACTCTTATCATAGTCTTCCACCTCCAATTTCTCTTTAATGAAGCGAGCAATGTATTCCCTTAGATATTCATCTTTGCCTTCTCAGACATATAGCAAGTGAGTGGTCTTCTTCCAGGGTTTTACTCCAAAATAAAAGTTATGGTTGAACCTCTCGGGTAGCTATTGAAATTATCAATTGAGTCTCTAAGAAGGTAGGTGCACCATACGTGAGAAGAACCACTGAGGGTTCTAAAGAAGGCTCTATACCTCATCTCATAGGAGACTGAGAAAATGTCAACAAAAGATTAATACATTTTCACGTGGTGGACTGGATTCATTCTTCCATCATATTTTAGTGTGACCACCGGTGGCTTGAACTTATTCTGGGTTGGGTAGCTAACTATCTTAGCGACGAATAATGAACCTTCCACGTAACCCCTCTGCAAAGGGTCTTGGATGTTCAAAATGTCTCAAATCCTGTCTTCCAGACTTTGGATAGAACTATTCTAAGGCTTGTCGGCCGCAGTTTCCACATCTACCTTAGCCATAATAGCATTGTCACTGGCACTCTCTCTGTCGATCGGCCATTGCATTGGCTATCTACCAACCATCTTTGACAACTGTTGACTTGTATCTACTCCTCACCTCGGACACATGGGGGTCGATGACCAGTACATCCTCCATTCCTTATGGAACCAGCTATACTCCGAGACCTGGAGAGTTAGTCTCTAAAATAACCCACCAGGCCGAGTCTATAAAATCATAACCCTCTACTGAGTTTGTCTAGAACTGAGGCACGAGGCCTCCCTTCTCGGCTCGGCCTGGCACTGTTTCCCTTCCTTACTTGAATAGCGCATATAGTATCCCTAGAGATTTCATATGGTTCGAAACACTCTTCATCATCATCCCATTCATTGTCTCCATACTTTTGGTCTTGCCTCCCCAGGTGTAGATGCCTAGGGTCAGCAGTATACCTTCATCTCTATTGCTACTGTGTTTCCTTCTGTGAGACCAAGGGTTGTCCTACTGTCACCTAATTTCTACCTTCCCTCGTGAGTAGAGTTATCATCTCAGCAATCGCACCAATGGACCTTATTAATACGTTTTGGCTGAATGCGGCCAGCTTCCCCTGCATCTTCATTTAGCTTGCCGCTAGTGATCGCAGCTCCGCCGCGATCTCAACCAGTTCTGACTAAGTCGATGCTTGGCTGGAACTAGGGCCAACGCCTTGTGGAATATCTGATGCCATTAACTCTGGTGAACGAAATAAAAGGAGGTGTACTGGAAGAGCTGAATGAACTGGAAAAAACATTGAACTAAAAACAAATCTCTTTTAATAGTGGTTCAAACCCAGTAAAAGGTGAGGTTGGACCACCACTAGAGAATCTCGTAAGGAGTAAGATGTAAATAAGATGAAGAAGATGACAATCTCGCTTCCCTCAAATGGTGCCAACTGATTATACCACTTATGATACCACCAAGTAAGTGAGTAAGAGCTCAAACGAGTAAAACATTGAAGGGGAACAATGATAAAAAGACAACAATATAAATGAAGAAGTAGATGAGGCAACGGAGAAAGAGACTATAAAGTAAGTTGTTCATCCATTAATCCTACTCCACTTTGTAAGGGTGAGTGAGTTTCACTATGAAATTTTTTTCTAATGGACTTGTGATACAACACACTCAACTTTCTCTTTCCACTGTCATTTTAACAAAGTATTGGCTAGGGTTTACAATTATCCATTTGTTACATTATTGGAGAATATAAGTATATATAGGGCTTGGGGGTGAAGTATATCCCCTAAGCATGTGTGGAATGCTCTAGCTAATGAGATTAAGCCTCCTGTCTTTGTCACATGTAGATCATGATGATGAAATATTCCTTCACGTGTGAGGGAGATTTGGTAATAATGGTTTTGTGCACATGGGATCTGCAGCCCACGCTCACCCGTCCACGCATTCCCCAATAAATGCACTCTACCACTTGTCAACCATCGACCGTCCGAGTCAGGCGGAGTTGTCAAATAGAATTGTTGCATAGAGTTATCTTCAGTTGGCCCTCGTCCTCTAGGGAACGGATGAGGTCGAGGGTACTTGAGTCATAAGACCACTGATATGGATATTGTTAGTACTGTCATGAGACTAGGAAGAGTTTTCTTGAATTGGGCTTATTGTCGAGGACGAGGAACTTAGTTTACGACCCATAACTTCCTCTAACGGGCGGTTTAACACTGGTTAGTCTTGGTCGAGGGGGTCCAACCTTTGGACGAGGCTATACTTGGTATATCGCTGTGGCTTGGTCACAATTGAGTACGCGGTTGTACTCTTGAGTACTCATCAAAGTAAAAAGAACATTTAAAGCAACCGAGTTAAAATTATGATCAATAAATTCAGCATTAGTCCATAACAAGCTTTGTTTATTTACCGCCATTCCATTTTCCTCTATGTTAGGGTACATCCAAACTTCTTCAACACTCATTCACACACGTTCGTGTTTCGATGTAATATGTGCGCTCATTTTTACTTTCCAATGCCCATAGTATGAGCCATCAAAGTAAGGTGGACGATTGGTGGAACTAAAATCATTAAATTGATCTATAAGATCAAAATTAGCAAAATTCAAAAAATAAGAAAGTATTTGACCAAAAGAAAATAAGACATAGTCAATAAAATATCTACTAAAGCACGATAATGCTGCACAAATGAGAATCTAGCTCTTTTACCAATTGAAGGAGAATGTGTGATATGCTCAAGTAAACATGAACCATAAACCTAAAGTAGGGGTGAATTGGTTTGAATGTATCCTAAGGTCAATTTTTCGAACTTGCACAAAATTGTTACCAATTTTAAATTTTCAACACTAGATTTATTAAAAATATTAAATGACTTGATTAACTCACACAAGATGAAATTAAATGAATCTAGTGGTGAAACCTCGATCGAAAACACTTAATCAAGTGTTTGGCAAAATCACAAGATATAGAGTAGATCTATGTAATGTGTGTGACCAATTGTGTAGATGCAAATATAAAACTTACACAAGAAACATAAGACAAGGTTTATGAGGAAAAAACTACACCTAGGAGTAAAAAACCACGACACACTCCAAATCCTATTTCTACTTGAAATGAAATTTTACAAAAGATAATAATATACCTCTCATACAATCTTTATCGTGTAGTTACTTATGAAACTTTCAACATTTCCCCATATTAAATAAGAATCCACCGCAAGCTCCATGTCGTGAACGAAGAAGTCCACTCTCTTTCTTAGAAGTTGTGCCACACTCTAAATTCTCCAATAATCTAGAATGCATGTAATTTTAAATCATGGAGTGATTAATCATAGCAATCCAACAAATGTAGATTAAATGAAGAAATGCTAGTGTGAAGATCTAATTAAATCCACTCTCAATTCTCTCAAAACACTTTGGACCAAACATAGATGAAAGTTTTCAAAAGTTTTTTAAGAATAGGTGAGAATTGAAATAAATATAGATAGAAGATCTCTCAACTTTTAAAATTCTATCAAAGTGATAATTTAATTGTGTAATTTCTGATCTATAAAAATGGGAGGGAAATTGTCATTTAAATAGGAAATTTTCAAAAACTAGGGCCTCCATGTGCACGGTTATATCTAGACAAGCGCATGATTCCATATAGTGCTGAATCGAGGCCATAACATGCGCATGGGCTCGTTATACATCTTTACGAATTCCACCCTATGCATGGACTCAATATAGAGTCGTGTGAATGGTTTAGGCGCAAAATACTTTCAAAATGCCTTAACTTTGTTCAAAATACAGGACCAACTCCCGAAACATAAAACAGTTTATAAAACCATGAGACTCCTTTAAGTCACTTATTCAATTTTTTTTTTAAATCCTCACATTTTGAAAATAAAGTGTAATATTTTAGAAAACAAAGTTCATGTATGTGCTTAGCCTTGTACAATTCACAACAACAAAAGGAACACAATCTTCACTTCATTATTAATGTACGGCCACAGAATGAGCGTACTCTTCACTTTAATGAGCATCACGCATGATCTTAAATCTTCAAGGTTCAGTCTACGTGTAATCTAAGACAAATGATCTCACCTCAATCATAACGAATCAAGTCTACATAACTCGAAATACTCAATGACTCAAACAATTTATCACGGGAATCTAGACAAATAAAATTATTACCAAAATTATATTTTCAAATTGATATTCGGTAGGAATTATTAGGTTTCCACGCAACTGGTGAGACATTTAAGTGCGTGGATAATGACTGACCACAGTTCGTTGTTGATATAGTATCAGTAAAACACTTTCTTGAGATTTTCAAATGCACAAACAAATGAATCATCATTCATATGCTCGTTCTTTTTCATCTTGGACACGTCTACCATTATTAAATTCGTGGCCGAATCGACTTTACAAGCATTTTTGTCCTCAACGCTTACCCAATCATAGTAAAACACAACCTTTTATGATATAGTTTAATTAAAAAATGTTTTGAATTACACCATAGTAAGTCATTTATGTTTCAACAAGCTTTGACGTGATAGTTACCTCATATGACACACAAAGTCTAAATTCATTATCTGAATGTGAAGGCATCCTTCGCATTTTTCTATGCCCGGACACATTATATTTTCTACATTCAATTAAAAAAAAATTATCTAGAACGTGATCAAGTATATTAGATAACAACAAAATGTAAAATTACAACACGAACTTACTCTTTCCATTCATCGACATCTTAGTAAGTTTTAAACACATAATGAACCACTTGCTCATATTGTAAATTTATGAATTTAACTTGTTTGTCCATGACTTAACCACCCTCATCGACATACTCATATCCATCATCTACGATGTTAGGTTTTTCCCTAGAGAACATGAACGCCTCCACAATAATGTTTTCATCCATGATGGATCCTTTAATGTACCTCGTATTCTTAACATACCACTTGAAAAATTTCATCAACCTATATATTGAAGTAATTAAAACTCAGAACCCCCAATATTAAATTGATTAAAGTAAATTAAATTATCATCACTTATATTATCAAGTATACCTTTAAACATGTTACATCTATCAATATCTTACTAGAAGTGCATCATCATATAAGTGAACCAATAAATGAATATAAATGTCGAAGATTGCGAGGGGAATTACTTATCCAATACATAAGTTGCTTCAGGTAGAGTTTCTTTTATATCCACGACGTTCTTTAAGTTGACTAATTTTGCACACAAAAGTGAGAAGCAAGATCCATTCTTCGTAATGGACCTCTACAAATCCTTATGCTTAGAGAAGTAATGCTTAAACAAAAAAAGGACCAATTGCACAATCACATATCAATCGTGAGACTTGTACTTTTTCTAGATCATGTGTGGCATAACTCATAATCATTTGCAAATTTGATGAAAAATAATAGGTAATTTTCAAGTTATGTAGTGTTTCTTTACTCGTCAAAGTATATTCACGATTGGCACGATCACATGCCAATCATGAGACTTGAACAATTTCTTTCACACAATAATTACGTCTTAATTCTTAACACTTTAAGATCATGTTGTGCCTAATCTCCGTCATTCGAATGACTTACATTTATAATGTTCTCACAATATGTTCAATTATTTTCTTCTCGGCATGCATGATATCTAACACATGGCACATGGGGTTACCCTTCTAATACAACAAGTCAAATAATATTCGCCTTATAGACCATGCCTTCCTTTTCTCGGCTTCATTCTCATCAGGGGTATTTTTATGCTTGACATTATCGAATTTAGCATTATTACCCCACACATTAGCTTCACATTTGGGAGTCCTCCTTTTAATTTATAAACCTAAAATATTTCTCAGAGTTAGCCTATGTTCGAACCCACTCGACAAAAAATTAGAAATTTTATCAAATTTATACTTGCGATCGGCAGGCCAGAATCTTATATGAGAATGATATATAATTTTTCCACTCTCCTTAAGATGTTGAAATCCAGTTTCTTCTCCACAAATGGGACACCCAATGTAACTGTGAACATTACAGCCCAATAAAATCCCATAATCTAGGAAATCATGAATTGACTAGATCAATATACCTTTTAACGTAAACTCCTCCTATTTGATAGAGTTAAATGCTTTCACACCCGTTACCCACAACTCATTCAATTTTTCTACCAACGGTGCCAAGTAGACATCAATGCCTTCACTTAGTGCCTTTAGCGTAGGTATCAACAAAGACAGCAACAAAAATTTTGGTCCCATGTATAATAAAGGAGAGACAAATAGGAATGTTAAGATCACCAGCCATACACTTTGTTTTGTTCTCAGATTACTGAGTGGAGTGAAATCATCTATTGATATTTTCAAATGAATATTACGTTGTTCATTGAAAAAATCTGGGTAACTAAAATTTATGCCTTTCCAAACGGTTGAGTCAATAGAATGATACATAAGATTATCCTTTACTTCTGCTCTAGCATTCCAAGTCATTACCTCCACTATCCATGGTATTGTGAAAATTTTCTTCAACTTGGGACCAACGAAGAAATATTTCGATACTTTTTGAGGCATTTTGGAAAGTGCGACTCTCTTACCATTCAAACCATGCCCTAGAACATATCTAGGTTTTTCGCGTATCGAATAATGATCATGACTTACATAGTTCTTCTAGTAAAGTATTCAAGCATAATTTCAAGCATGAATTTATTTACACTTCATTACCAAACCTATGAAATTATTTTTCATATGCTAATAGTTATTTGAAAGCATGTTCTATTTGCGAAGCAAACCATGTACTGGATTTAGAATTCCACTCATGCTATAATAAGATAAGACAATATGGCTCTACAAACTATGCAAACCAACCATGGCATGCAAAGTTATCTGATCTTTATTGCAGTTATGATATAATGGTTGGGTTTCTTTGACTTTCAAACTTAGATAGTAATCATAAAGGTTTCTCCCAACACTATTCTAAACACTAAAACCTCCGCCTCAAGGTTCATTACTTTCTATATTAGAATCCTCATTGTCTTCCACCACATGAACTCCGTAAGCATCTTCTATTAGATCATCTCTCATATTATGATCTAATGTATAATCATCTATTTCCATCACTGTCTTACTTGACGGTTGTATGAAGACAAAGGAAAAATATATTTCCCCGTGAAAAACTCACACCCGATAATATTCTTTCATACACTATTTAAGAAAATATGATTCAATTATTTTCTACTCAAACATTTTACCATTTCTACAATGTTCCCAATGACATGATAACTCTTCACCATTGAGACACCTTTTTACGAATTTTACAAACTCATTAGCACCTATACAATACACATTCCCGAGTCTATTTGTCTCGCCCATCTACTCTTGGTATAGAGGATACCTCGTAACAACTTGTAGAAATATTACATGCCATGAATAAACAAATGGGGTGATAATATTTCTAAACCCCATATGACTAAACTAACATGTGAAAATAACTAGCACAGTCGTGTCACTCGCAAGGTGAGAATTGGGTATACTTTTCCAAAATTAAAAGTGAATGTCCTATTGGTAATTTGATTAATGTGTTCAATGATCCAAATGATGAAGACAAAATCGTGTAGCATCAACATATTGTTATTATGAGGGTATTAATCTTTTTGGGACATTAAGAGTGGTTCTAATCGATGTTGTGTGGAACTCGTAGGTTAATATGTATGCTATTAGTCTATCTTATAGTCTTGGTCAAAATATAGCTATACACAACCTTCTTTAGGCCAAGACTCTAAGCCTGTCTTTTTGTTTTTCTGCAACTTATAACCGGTCCTACTCATTTTGTCTTTTTATTTCATAACAAAACTATAACATAACCTTTTTAAGATAGAAATCCCAAATAAGTTCGATGGGCTATATGTCGGAGAAAAACTTCAAGTATAACTTATAGCCTTAGCCAAAAAACGTTATGTATAACAATAATTTGGCCAATGTAGAAGCCCGCTTGGTAGCATGCGTTTCAACCAAAATGTTACACATAACATCGATTAAGCCCACTCTTGATGCCCTAATAAGATTAAATCCCCTCTGAACAACACTTTGTTCATGCTAGCAGGAATTTAGATTCAATGTTTGGATCATTGAACACATTAATCAAATTAGTAGTATGACATTGACTTCTAATTTTGGAAAATTCTACTCAATTTTCACCTCGTAAGTCACAAGACTGCACCGATTGTTTCTACAAGTAAGTTTAGTATCGTGTGTTAGTTAAAGCATCAATTAACTTAAACACAACTGCAACTTAATTAATAACCTAATTAACAACATAACTAATAACTTAATTAATAAAATTAATAATAATAAAGAGGTTAAGTCTTGATAAGTATGGATTAATAATAATGTGTTTCGTGAGGCTAGTGATACTATCATGTTCAAACCCTAAGTCGTGTATACATACTAGATTGATTTTAATTATAATTTATGGCCTAATCGAATTAAACTTTCAAAAAATATGTACATTTTAAGAGCATTAAAAATTATCAAAGAAAATTCATTGTTTTCTTTGCCATTTTCACCCGAAATCCCAAAATCCTTTAAATTTTTTTAATAAATCCACAAATTATATTTTTTTATAACAAAAGTGATTACATTTACAACAAACAAACACTTTATAAAGAAGCCCAAATAAGTATCAAAGTTAAATATTTTCATTCTAATGAAGAATAGTTTAAATGTTTAAACCTAGTTTTTACACAAATAATTTCTAATAATACCGAAGTCATACATGTATATACAACTATTTTACAATAAACAAACACATTATAATGAAGCCCAAATAAGCATATAAGTCAAATATTCGAACTATAATGAAAAATGGTGTGAAGGTTCAAACCTAATTTTTGTACAACATGATTTTAAATATTAGGAAGACAATGTATGTATATACAACTAGCTTACAACACGTACTCATTAGACGATCGGGTTTTAATACAATAAAAACGAGCCATAATCGACAGCCATTAGTATGACGCACTTTCTCCCTAGAACATGCAAATTTATAATTATTTGGTCCTGAATTTGTTTGTTTTGAGACACTTTATCAAGTTGGTTCATGCGGATATAGAATAAAAATGAGGAAAATGATAGCATAAAAATAACATTATAGAATATTTGCATCAAGCCTTAAAAAATGTGTCTAGAGTCAATTGGAAATATGAGGATAAAAAATCCAAAATTTTCCACTTCATTACTATCCAAAGAAGACATCGTAATCGAATTTCTGGACTCAAAATTAGTGATGAGAAGTGGGCTGAATCAGAATCTAAACTTAAAGAGGTGATCTTAGCTCATTTCTCTCATATCTTTCAATCTACATGCCATAAGAATATGGAGGACGTGTTGAATGTTGTCCAAAATATAGTCTCCTCAGAAATGAATATCAAGCTTTGCCTACCCCTCACAAATGAAGAAATTTATAAAGCAGCTACCTAACTTTATTCTCTAAAATCTCTTAGGTCGGATAGATTCCCCGACATGTTTTTCAAAAATATTAGGCTACCAACAGGTCCAAAGTCTTCAATGCTTACAATGTTTTTTTATGGGAACTTTTTACTTAAAGATCTAAATCAAGCCAACCAAATTCACATTCCAACCCCTTGAATTAATCTCCAAATTGTGATCCATTAGTTTATGCAATTCATGTACAAGATCATCTCTAAGACCTTAGGAGATAGATTAAAGCATTGCCTCGACCTTTTAGTCTCCCCCAACCAAGAAGCATTCATTCTTGGGTACCTTATCCAGGACAACATCATTCTTTCCCACAAAACTCTTCATAGTATAAAAAATAATAAGAATTCAAGGAGCGATGGCATGGCCTTTAGGATAGAGCTCAATAAATGGAGTTTAATCCTAAATGGTGTCAACTCGTACACCAATGCATTAGTACCATATCTTTTAACATTATGTGTGTAAACACCAAATCCTAGGACCCACCTAAGAACCTCCTTAGGTCCCTATAACTCATTCAGTCATCACAAACTCTAGGTCATGCTCTGAGTTGCGATCTAGAGGCCACTAGGCACTCCATAGCCCTATTTAGCTCCGATCAAATTTCTTCCTGAGAGCAAGCTCAATGAATCTTCGAAGTAATATCAATCCCCTTTCCAACTATCTACCTCGTGCATAAAAGGTCCTTATGGTTCGAATGAATAGTTCATTTTACTATCAAAAATTAATCTAGAGGCCACCGGGTGATCCTAAACCACGTTTAACTCTGGCCAACTCTTTCAATTGAATGAAACTGGATGAATCTTTAAAGGGATCTAAATCCCCTTTCCAATGGTCTGCCCTGTGCTTAAATTGGCCTTAATATTCGGACAAATGGTCCAATTTACTATCGAAAACTGATCTAGAGGCCATCGGGTGCTCTAGGACCCCATTTAACTCCGATCAATTTTTTTGCCTGAGCAAAATCTTAATAAATGTTTTAATGTCTCTAAATCCCCTTTACAACAATAGTACCCTTGCATGAAGTAGACTTATGGTTGGGATGAACAATTCGTTTTACCCCGAACACTAATTTGGAGGCCATCGGGTGCTCTCGGGCTCTGTTTGACTCCGATAAACTCTTTAGCTCGAATGAAGCTGAATGAATAATCTAAGAGTCATGAATACCCTTTCTAATGGTCTATCCCATGCGTGAATCAGCCTTACAATATGGACGAATGACCCATTTTACTCCGAATGGACACCGGGAACTTCCGAACCCTGTTTAACCTTAGTAAACTCTCTGAACCGAATAAAGATGAATGAAATCTCGAAGGGATCTTAATAAACTTTCCAACAGTCCATCTCATGTACAAATCTTCCTTACGTTTTGGGCAAACGATTTGTTTTCCCTCTGATAATTTCTTATCCATTGAACAATAAACACTTTCGAGCCCCGTTTGACTTCGGTCAACTCCCACACTCGGGAGTGGCTTGGTGGATTCTTAAAGGGATATTAATACCCTTTACAATGGTCCACCCCATGCCCGATTTTGACTTACGGTTCGTATTTTACAACCTTTTTTTTAAAAACCTGCCTCAGACTGTCGAATGGCACCCCAGCACCCTACGTGTCGGTAGAGTGTCTGGGGTTATATGCCGATAGGCACGTATAGGACCATGCTGATTGGTATCCCCTTGGACAATAAATAGAGGCCATGAACTCACTTTGAAAATCACCCCTGAACATTCCTCTCAATAATTTAGACAACATTCTCCCAAATTCAGAGCTATTCCCCTCTTAAAAAGCCCATTTCACACATTCCTTCCATTCTTTCCATACTCCTTTTAGTAAATTCTCACCCATCACCTCATACCACCATTATCTGATCATGAGACCAATGCATCTATAATCAAGATCTACTTCAAGTCTTCAAAAGGACGTCTAATTCTCCCACTTTTCTTTAAATTCTCTTATTTTTGAATTAGTTACTTCATTTTCAGTTTATTCCTTTACTTCATTACATCACACTTCTTAATTTTAAACGTTTTATTATTAGTATTTCCACATACTTTATTTTCAGTTTAGTCCTAACACCTTCTCGTTTCGTAACTTAGTCCCCGGACCCTTGAACTACTCGATTTCGCAAGCATCAGTATTATCCTTGATGTTGTTCTCTCGAGGCGACGACATTTCTTTTACCTGTTATGTGCAAAATAGGTTGGTGACTCTATCTTTACATATCACCCAACATTGACGATGGCCAAGCACCCCGAGAAAGGACATAATCACGTGCACACATTAGAACGGGAAGGAAGGAGGGGTCCACCTCGAGAGAACTCCTCGACCCCGACTTCGGGATGACCATAATGGCGACTTCCTTGGGGACGATTCTAAGAGGACTATACATTATTTTTGTAATTCTTTTCTGCATGTGTGCATATGCACCTACCTGTATTCTTCATTTTCTCCTCTATTGACCTTTTGTGTGTATCTCTCTCAGTATATATCACTTTTAACTTACTTATACACTTCACACACTTGTATGTACTCTCTATGCATACTTCAAACACTAACACTTAGCTTCACTTTATACTCACACCTTCACACACCACTTACAATATCCATGTTTAGGCTTCACTAGTACACGCCCACACTTCCTACACTTGTATATATCCCCATGCTCACTTACACATATCAGACATCACTTGTAGTTGATCCACGTATAGGCTCACTACCAGACACACTCACTTGTATATATTCCCATGTCACTTACTGACTCACATGTATCCATGCGTCATATAGTCTCTATATAGATTTACTTTTCATAATACTTGTATATACTTCCCCATTAGTGTAGTACTTCCTTTAATTATCATGCCAATAAAAATGATAAAAAATAATCTCTCTCCATAATATGTTAATAAAAACCCATGCATTTTTGCACACTACATCACCAAGAGTGTGGCAATATTGACCAAAATTTTATCCCGTACTAGGGGGTCACTTTGTTATGGGTGCTGGTCCTGCGAATTGTAGTTGAGGCAATTCATGTACACTCAAGTATATCAAATGGCTTGTCCACACATAGCGATAAATTATTTCCCTTATAGGCAAAAGGTATATCATGGAAATCATACCAAAGGGGGAACCCTTATACTGACCTAACATTGCATAAACCTCATATAGGTATTAAACCTTAGACAGTCATATTTATTTTGTCGATTACCATGAAAAACTCTGTTGAAATTTTAGGTCGTCGTACAACCCAAATGTTTTCATTATTTCACCTTTTCCCGAAATAGGGCCTCTTTGAAAGAGTTGGCGCTTGCGTTCAATTAAGAAATAATATAATAAACACCTTTTAACCCAAATAAACCCTAAGCATGCAACTAGGTGTGATTGAAACAATATGAAATCATGCCAGAATTATTCAACACACAAAGTTAAGGAAAAATCCCCCACAGGGGCAAAACCATTTGTATATCACTATAATTTGTAAGAGAAACGGCTTACAATCGGATTACACTGAAATACAAGTTTTTGACTAATAATTACCCTCAGGTATCGGATTCTGTAGTCGCGGCTGGAATATCCCTTTCCAGTAGGTTTGGCGGCTGGAACTATCCCTGTCCAGTAGGGCAGCAATGAAGAGGAAGAAGCGGTCCACTTCACAAAGGTTGAACAACAGCAATGGTGTTCTTGGGTTACCAAATTTGATTCACATAGATATGAAAGATGTGTGAATCTAAAAACCTAGAATCATAGGACTCAATAGGTGAAGACTTTAGGGTTGATATGCTCTAAAAATCGTGGGAAATTCTTGAGAAAACCAACTACTGATCGTGGTTTAAATAAGGAGTCAAAACCCTTAAAAATCTGCTACATGATCTGGCAGAGTCTATCCTCGTCGGATCGGTCCGGTCCTTTAGGCGGATCGGTCCGGTGAACTCGGATCAGTTCTTTTTCTGAAACCGGATCCATCCGGTTGGCATCGGATCGGTTCGGCCTTTTTGCCTTCATCGGTTCGTTATGGATCCGGGGTGTACTGGTCTCAACTCAGCAGGCGGATCGGTCCGGTCCCTTTAGCCGGATCGGTCCAGTGAACCGGATCGATTCTTTTATCTGAGCCGGATCGGTCCGGTCAGGTCAGTTTCCCTTGATTCCTGTTTCTCCTTTTGATATTCGGATCCGTTGATGAGCATATGATTCTTGAACTTCCTCAACGGTGTAACGACGTACGACATATACAATATTAATGGACAAAAATGTCCTTACAAATCTCCCCCTATGTCTATGCCGGTACATACATAAAAACAAACATCCGAATTATCAAAGAAATGAACATGCCTATACAAATCTACCCTTCCATGAACCCAAAACTGAAAGAGTACAAGTGAATAAGACTGCATCGTTTGATCTTCAATTCTTCAGGAATCTTCACGCTTTTCTCATCAGGGTGTGTATCATGGGATTATCAAGGATGTACCTACACACATGAGATAAAGCAAATACCAAGTGACGTATAGAGTTTGAAATGAGATAAGCATAAGATATATATCAATTTAAGATGATATTCTCAGAATTTCAAAACTCCCCCATAATCAGATAATTCATTATAATGCATTCTTCCCCTTTTTATGATGTCCCCAAATAGACAAATGAGAGAAATAAATCAAGCAATCAAGTACCGGGGTGACACAATGCATAAAATCACACCAAGAATGAACATAAAACAACCAAGTCGGTGATAGCGTAAAAGAATGGGTGTGATCAAAATTCGATAGGAAAATTAAAGCATACAAGCATGACATATGTGCACGATGAATATTGGATATTCCTAACGAAAGAACTCAAATGCTTCCTTTGGTGTAAAAGAGTGGAAATATAAGATATTGACTATATCAAATCTACAAATCAAAGCTCAAAGTGATTTCTACACCAATAACGTCCAAAATGTTTTTCATCCTATTTCAGGACTTTCAAGGAAGTGCAAACCCGTTTTTCTCATTCTCCAACCAAACTCCCTCAGATTTATATCTTTAATAGAGGTATACTAAATTCTCAAACTTTGGAGAATTGATGGTGAAACCTACAATGGCCCATATTTGGCATGAATGCTTTTTATTGCCTTTAAATTTTTTCGGGCTCTTTTAACCTCTTAGGACCTTGGATATTACAATACCTCCATTTTTTAGGTCCTTTTTTAACGGTGGTTTTTGCGCAAAGTATAAATAATCAACTTTCGCAGCCCCTCCCCGTTATGCAAATAATCACACAGTCTCACCAGAACGGTTTTTACATGCAATCCAATCTTATCAAGTTTTATCGCATATTGTACATTGTATAGACAGAATTGAGATAGAAACACTCAAGCCAATATGTGATAGACAAGTGCAATAATCAAATAAAGCCGTGCATGTGTGCAGTAAAGGATATAGGAGTCAAACATGTAGGAAGATATCACTAATTACATCTCAAGGACTCCAATCAATGTTAAGCACATGGATGAAATGATGTAGCCTCTCAAATCTCTATCAAGCAGTCACATGGATATATGGAATGAAGTTGTGACTTGGCTATCTTAAATGCTCATCCATAAGAGACAAATCTCTTTTTTAATTTTTCAAAAATTTTATCAAAATAAAATCTTTTTGTGCTTTTTCTCAAAATTTTTCTTAAAAGAAAATCTTTTTGTATTTTTCAAAGAATAATGAAAAGCAAAGATAAGTAAAACACACTAATAGTACAATCTAGCAATAGGCATCAGAGGATATGAAAATGACAATGCAACCTACGTTAGACATGGACAAACCCCTCAGTCAACTGTACAAATCCCCAAAGACTTCCTAAGACTCTCAAATCTAAGGGCATCTAAAGGTTTCGTGAAAATATCGGCTAACTGACGGTCCGTGGGAACAAAACTCAGGGTTACGACCTTTTCCTCAACTAACTCACGTATGAAGTGCTCGCGTAACCTGATGTGCTTTGTGCGCGAATGTTGGACAGGATTGCGGGATATGTGTATCGCGCTCGTGTTATCACAGGAAATGGTCATGGTGTCCTGTGAAATCCCATAATCCTCCAACATTTGCTTCATCCACATGAGTTGCGTGCAACAACTCCCGGCGGCGATGTACTCAGCCTCCGCAGTGGACAAAGAGATGGAGTTTCGCTTCTTGCTCAACCAAGAGACAAGAGCAGAACCAAAGTAGAAACACCCACCAGAAGTGCTCCTACATCCATCTACATCCCCAACCCAATCGGCATCCGAATAGGCGGACAGACGGTCATCGGTATCAAAGGAATACCAAATCCCGTAAGAGAGAGTCCCACTCACGTATTTAATAATACGTTTTAGAGCAAGTAAATGTGACTCTTTTGGGGATGCCTGATATCGCGCACAGACTCCAACACTAAAGGCTATGTCGGGACGACTGGCAGTCAAGTAGAGAAGACTAACTATCATACTCCGATACAAGGTTTGCTCTACGTCCTTGCCTGTAGTGTCCTTCCTAAGCTTGGTAGTGGTACTCATAGGTGTACGTGCATGCTTAGCGGAGTCTAAACCAAATTTCTTCACTAGGTCTCTAGCATACTTGGATTGGGAGATGAACATCCCATTCTCTAGCTGACGAACCTGGAGACCAAGGAAGAATGTAAGCTCACCTACCATACTCATCTCAAACTCACTTTTCATCTCCTCCTCAAAGTGGTGAGCATGCTGGGAGCATGTGGATCCAAAGACTATGTCGTCCACATAGACTTGGGCAACCAAGATAGCACCGTCATCTCTCCTGACGAACAACGTCATATCAACTCCCCCTCTCTTGAAGCCACGGGCTAAGAGATAGGAAGTAAGCCTCTCGTACCAAGAACGGGGTGCTTGCTTCAAACCATACAAGGCTTTTCTCAGATAGTAGACGTGATCAGGGTGCTTAGGGTCTTCAAACCCTTTTGGTTGTTCCACATAAACCTCCTCCTGTAGAATGCCATTCAGAAAGGCACTCTTGACATCCATTTGATATAACTTGAAGTGCAGATGACATGCGATGGCGAGAAGTAAGCGGACGGACTCAAGCCTCGCAACAGGAGCAAATGTCTCCCCAAAGTCTACACCCTCTATCTGTGTGTAGCCTTGAGCGACCAACCTAGCCTTGTTTCTGGTTATGGTACCATTTTCATCCATTTTATTCTTGAAAATCCACCGGGTACCAATAACATTAGTATCACTAGGTCGGGGGACAAGTTCCCAGACATTGTTCTTCTTAAACTGAAGCAACTCATCCTGCATAGCAGATATCCAGTGTTCATCTTTGAGTGCTTCTTTGTGGTTCTTGGGATCGACTTTAGACATTTAACAATGATGACTAACAACGTTCTCTAGTTGAGCACGAGTCTTGACCCCTAGAGTGGGATCACCAACAATGGCTGAAGGATCATGACTCTTGCGAACCCAAGCAGGTGTGTCCCCTAACACAGGAATAGGGTCCACAGAGTGTGGGAGAGGAACAGGAAAATCACTGTCAGAACAGTCCTCATCCTCACACTGAAGCTTGGGATCAATAACCGTCGGGGGTTCATCATATTGCACGGTGACGTTTATTGATTCCATAACCTTAGAGCTATTCAGGTTAAAAACCCGGTACGCTCTACTGTTCGATGAATAGCCTAGAAATATTCCCTCATCTCTCCGGGAGTCAAACTTTCCTAATTGCTCTCTATCCCGTAGGATGTAGCATTTACTCCCAAATACACGGAAATATGCCAGGTTGGGTTTCTTGCCTGTCCACAATTCATAAGGCGTCTTAAGTGTGTGTGGACGCAGATAGACCCTATTCACCGTGTGGCATGCAGTAGACACTGCCTCTGCCCAAAATCTCCTAGAGACCTTACGACCTTGAAGCATAGATCTAGCCATCTCTTGGATCGTTCTATTCTTTCTCTCAACAATCCCATTTTGCTGAGGAGTTCTCACAGCAGAAAACTCATGTTTGATCCCAAGGCTATCACAGTACAAATTCACCTTTGCTTCCTTAAATTCAGTGCCGTTATCACTACGTATTTTGTTAATAGTGACACCGTGTTGGTTTTGCAATACACGGCACTTGGTCGTTAGGAATTCAACAGCATCTGATTTCTCTCTTAGAAAACCGACAAGAGAGTATCTAGAGAAATCGTCCACCATCACGAGAATGTATCTCTTACCACCTAGACTCTCCGTGCGAGTAGGACCCATAAGATCCATGTGAATCAATTCAAGAACACGGGAGGTGGTAATGGAGTTCAACTTCCTATGAGGGCTACGGATTTGTTTTCCCAACTGACAGGGTCCACAAATCATGGAAGTTGGCTTTCCAAGTGATGGTAAGCCACGTACTAGGTCCTTTTTGACTAAACGAGATAAGTCTCTAACGTTCACATGCCCTAGACGTTGGTGCCACGGATCCATAGGAGTGATCGTGGCGCTGTTGCAAACAAGTGAGGATGTGGGCTCAGTCCCATAGCAGTTATCCTCTGTCCTCACCCCTTGCACTAAAAGTTTATCGGCTTGATTATAGACCTTACAAGCTTTCCGGTCAAACTTCACAGCAAAGTCATCGTCGCACAGCTGACTGATGCTAAGAAGGTTTGCTTTCAAACCTTTGACGTACATCACGTTCTCTAGCTTTGGAAATCCTGGTAACTCTACTGTACCTCGTCCTACTATGCTAGATTTGCTACCATCTCCAAAGGTGACTCTCCCGTCATTATAATCCTCAAGGTGGGTAAAATATGAGACATCACCTGTCATGTGTCTGGAGCATACATTGTCAAAATACCACTGTGAGGTATTATGGGTTTTGAGAGCGACATGGACAACAAGGGCCTTTTTCTCTTTCTTAGGAACCCAAGAGTAGGTACCTTTTTGTATTCCCTTGTTGTTGTTGGTTTTAGCCGGAATGCGGGGCGCATTCATTGATGGTAAGGTTATTCGTCGGAATTCCTTCATCAAACTCTGAGATGTGGCAACTAGAAACTCAACACGCTCTCTCAGACTGGCAAACTCATCAGTCTGATGTGGTGGAGCAAACGTACGTCGAGTCCGACCCAACTTATAGCAATCATCCCTAAGGTGTCCGTTTCTTTTGCAATGGGAGCAAAAGGGCACATTATTAGGAGGACCTTGGATTGCTTTTCTTGGTCGAAATCTCCTTCTTGGTTTTTGATGACGGCCATAAGGAGTCGTAGTAAACTCAGGAATTGGTCCGGGTGCAATTTGGGATGTGGAGGCACCATCAAAACCTATTCCTTGCCTGTCACCAAAAGCTAAAGCGGGACCGAGGAGCATCTTTCCCATCTTCCCAGATCTGTCCTCGATTTGTACCTTGACTTTCCGAGCTCTCTCAAGGTCATGAGTAAGCTGGGCAACAAGTGCTTCAAGTTTCTTCCGAGTCTCCAGGGAGGAATGGAGCTCACTCGTAAGACTAGCCACTTGTGTAGTCAAGTCCTCTTTTTCTTTCTCAAAACTGCTCTCTCTCTCTCTAAGCAAATACTCTTTACTAACCCAAGCAGACTCTCTCTCTCTCATGGCGGTGCAGGTGGAGGACTCTCTCTCTCTTATCTCATCTAACTCTTCTTCTAACGCGGTGATTATAAGAACTAACGCCTTGTTACGTTTTTTAGTTTTGAAAGACTCATTATATAGCTCGGCGTAGGCGCGTTGAAGGTTACTCTCGTCCTCACTAGCTTCCTCCTCTCCCTCACTCTCTTCGCTCTCACTGTCGAGGTGTCCCTGTGAAGTAGCGTCCTCATTGTCATGAGATGCACTAGGAGTACTCACATGACTAGCCATGAACGCGGTGAAGTTACGCTCATGCGGTGACTCATCTCCCGAGTCCATCGACTCGACCTCACTGTCGTCACTAAGGGTAGCATTTAGGACAGCTTTACCCTTTTCCCTATTCAGACGAGTGGCACACTCAAACGCTTTGTGTCCCTTACCGTCACACTCAAAACACCTCTCACTGTCTTTAGGGGGTTCTTTGAAATCTTTCTTTTCAAACTTATTTTTCTGAAAATTCTTTTTATCTTTGAAGTTTCCACTTTTTTTAAATTTCAGAATTTTCTTGAAGTTTTTAGCAAATAATGCCAAATCATCTAAGTCAAACTCACATTCAGAATCAGAATTTTCTATCTTTCTAGATGACTGTCGACCCCTCACTTTTTCTCTCTTGGGCTTTAAGGGCAATTCCCTTATCTTTTGGCTTGGAAGATTTAGGAAACATGTCTATTTCATAGGTTTGTAAATCTCCTACCAGTTCTTCCAATTTTAGTGTATTTAAATTACCCAAGGAATTTAGCACAGTGACTTTAGGTATAAAACGCTTAGGAAGGGAACGAAGAATCTTTTTAACAACTCTAGGATTTGAAATATGTTCACCAAGATTATAGCTAGTATTAACAATGTCAGAAAGCCTAGCATAAAATTCATCAAAACCTTAATTTTCATGCATGGTGATGGTTTCAAATTGAGTTGTTAAATTTTGCAATTTTGACTCTTTAACGGCATTTGTTCCTTCATGGGTAAGTTGCAAAACTTCCCATGCTTCTTTTGACGTGGTGCACGTCATTATGCGTTTGAACTCATCAGGTGTGACAGACCCAGAAATAGCACTTAGACCCTTAGAATTAAAAGATGACCATTTAAATTCTTCAGCAGTCCAAGTAATGTTAGGTTTCAAGTTGGTCACATTATCAACAGTCACGGTGGGAGGAGTCCACCCTCGTTCAACCAAAATCCAGACACGTTCATCAATGGCTTTTAAAGCCGACCTCATATGGGCTTTCCAATAAGCATAATTTGTCCCGTCAAAAATAGGCATTTTATAATATGATTTCTCCATTTGAACACGCTCTTTTCAAAAAATCAATTTATTTCAAAAAATTGATATCTTTAGAAAAATTTTGCGGAAAATAGGAATACGCGATAGATTAGCGTAACCTGCTCTGATACCAATTTGAAAGAGTTGGCGCTTGCGTTCAATTAAGAAATAATATAATAAACACCTTTTAACCCAAATAAACCCTAAGCATGCAACTAGGTGTGATTGAAACAATATGAAATCATGCCAGAATTATTCAACACACAAAGTTAAGGAAAAATCCCCCACAGGGGCAAAACCATTTGTATATCACTATAATTTGTAAGAGAAACGGCTTACAATCAGATTACACTGAAATACAAGTTTTTGACTAAGAATTACCCTCAGGTATCGGATTCTGTAGTCGCGGCTGGAATATCCCTTTCCAGTAGGGTTGGCGGCTGGAACTATCCCTGTCCAGTAGGGCAGCAATGAAGAGGAAGAAGCGGTCCAGTTCACAAAGGTTGAACAACAGCAATGGTGTTCTTGGGTTACCAAATTTGATTCACATAGATATGAAAGATGTGTGAATCTAAAAACCTAGAATCATAGGACTCAATAGGTGAAGACTTTAGGGTTGATATGATCTAAAAATCGTGGGAAAGTCTTGAGAAAACCAACTACTGATTGTGGTTTAAATAAGGAGTCAAAACCCTAAAAAATCTGCTACACGATCTGGCAGAGTCTATCCTCGTCGGATCGGTCCGGTCCTTTAGGCGGATCGGTCCGGTGAACTCGGATCAGTTCTTTTTCTGAAACCGGATCCATCCGGTTGGCATCGGATCGGTTCGGCCTTTTTTCCTTCATCGGTTCGTTATGGATCCGGGGTGTACTGGTCTCAACTCAGCAGGCGGATCGGTTCGGTGAACCGGATCGGTTCTTTTATCTGAGCCGGATCGGTCCGGTCAGGTCAGTTTCCCTTGATTCCTGTTTCTCCTTTTGATATTCGGATCCGTTGATGAGCATATGATTCTTGAACTTCCTCAACGGTGTAACGGCGTACGACATATACAATATTAATGGACAAAAATGTCCTTACAAGGACCTCGTCCGTGAGCCTGAAAACAAATCAAACCGTGTCTTACCTACTTTCAAATCCTTTTTTCCCAGGCTCGAATCTTGTCCAACATTTTTTTCTGCATTTAGGAAAACCTAATACAAGTTAAGACCTAATAATAACATTAACAATAATCATGCTGAGATTCCTCTCCTTTTTCCCAACCTTTTCAGAAATACCAAAAAAAAAAAAAAAATCCTCCTTCCAAAATACAAAACAAATTCTCCCTCCTTTTTTCAAAAATAAACTAGAACCGTTTTCCCTCTCAAGTCGATCATATACCCAATTTTGGTTTGACTACCTATTGGCTTCCATCTTCTGTTAGACCACCCTGAAGCTCTATTGATTCTCTTTCCACTTTATTTGAGTTTAGAATTTACTTTCATGAACTCTTCATGGAGAACACCGACCAAGCACTGAATGTACAGCTTGGTCTAATGACCGTCTTAGCCCAGCTCAATGCCAAGATTAGAAACCTTCAAATTAAGGTCCATGAGATGCAACATCATTGGGACCAAATTCTTAAATAACTCGAGGTTCTCTTTCCTCGTGCCATGGGTCCACTCGCTCTCAATCCTATTTGGGTCCCAGAAGAGTATCAACATGCTCCACATGCCCCACTTTCCAATGATCCACCTCTAGCGCAACTTCCTATTCCAAACCTTGCCCAACCAGGGGCTAACCTTCTAGTATCCACAAATCCTAAGAAGGAGGAACTGAACAAGGTTAACAAATACCTCAAGTTGTTATTCCAGAAGTTCGACCAAGTCAATATATCTGGGAATTACATGGCCTGCATCCATATGTCTCCCTATCCAAAATCCAGACTACTGGATATGTTCAAAATGCCAGACATCGAGAAGTTCAGAGGAAGAGGCCCCACAATTGTTCACCTTCAAAGCTATCACTGAGCCATGACCCTCCTTGATGCCTACGAAGAGATAATGGCCCAAATGTTTTAAGAGAACTTTAAAGAAAGTGCCCTCCAATAGTTTATATCCCTTAAAGAATCTAGAATATATAGTTAGGAGGATGTCGAATGAGAATTCATGTCTCAATGCAAGTATAATGAGGAGCTAGAGGTTATGCATCGATATCGAGAGCTTCTTCAGCAAAACCCTAGTGAAGCAATCGGAGATTCATAGGAAGGTGTGGAGAGAAAGCTGCTACCATGACCAATAAACCCTCCAAGGAGGAACAAGTTAGTATTGTAAAGAAGAACTTATTTCCTCGTATCCGAGCACCCATAGGAAGATAATCTTATCCACACTTTTGACCCCTTCAAGACGCTGGTGTAGAAATTAAGGAAGACATTACCAAAGTGGAACTCGAGCCAAATAAAGTGACCGAACAGTTCATTCCCTGAAAGTATGAAAAGCCCGCTAGTGCTTCAGTCTCAACCATCAATAACATTTCCCAACATACTACCTTTTAAACACCGAAAAGTCACCCTAATCTTACTAAGAAATAGTACACTAAGATCTATGCTCCCTTATCCAAAGTCTATCAGGACTTATTAAGTTGAAACCTCATCAAACCCCCGTTAATTACCAAATTCACTCCTAAAAAACTAGAGCCTGATGCCCATTGTAATTTCCACAAGTTCGCTAGTCATACTACTGACCAATGCTTCCACCTTAAGAATGTGGTCCAAGGCCTAATTGACTGGGATATCATCGCCCCACCAGCTAATCCTAAACTAATAACCCTCATAATTCACTTCCAACCCATACAAATGTCATTTTTCTATAGAGTGACCAAGATTTTGACCCATTTGCTCAAATCATGCCCAGAAAAGCACCCATCATACCCATAATCTCACCTAAATGACTCAAGGTTTGCCCATATTTTCTCCCTCGCCCTAACTGCTTCACCGATTAAACTTTGTCACTCATTTCGAGGACCTGGATTACCGTCTGCACCCGAATAAATGAAAATACATGGAGGTACTAGCTGTGTTAAACCGGATTTTAGGCTAAAATTGCCCATCGAGAGGACTGTTAATTGTCATAAATTCAGTGGGTTGTTCATAAAATCCTAAAAATGGCCTTAAAAATCAGATGGATGGGTGGTACCTATTGAAGAAGTCAGTCTATATGATGTGGTATAGATAATAGCAAATGCATTTTAACAAACAAGTAAAATTTACAGCATTGATGATCTAGTCACTACTTTGAAGCATTAGGGACAGTTGGTCCCTTCACTCCTGCACCTCCACGCTGAGTGAGAAGATTTGTATGATAAAACCATCGAGGTTATTAAATATATTAACTTTTATTAGCAAAAGGACATAGTCACCACCAGATGGGGGAATGACTTTGATAGTTCAGATAACGAACCTAGTCGGGAAGAAGCCAGTATAGTATCCACCCTATGTGGAACGATATCCTTCTAAGATCTATTAAGGGAAATCAACAAGGTGTCCATTTAGCCAAAGGTAGATGAAGACACAAGGTTTTTGTTATTCCCTACCTCAGTAAATTACATAACCAGGTTAGGGAGACACTACAAAGATTCGATTCCTCATTTGAATGAGATAGATAAAGGAAAGGGAGTTGAAAAAGAACGTTTCATGCTAAAAATGACCATGGAAGCGAGGAAAGTCCTTGACCAACTCAAGAAAACCCAATCCAATATCACCCTATGGGGGCTTTTCATGTCCTCCTAGCTGGACCAGAATAATTTGATGAAACTCCTCACAAGGCCTACAGTCTTTCCTTCCACCACTCCTGAAAAAGTCATAAACATGGTTAGGTCCTTGACCTATTCCATACTTCTCTCCTTTTTCCAAGTAAAGATACTAAAGATTTTCCCTGATCACAATTATGCCCTAAATATCTCCATTAAAGTCTTAGTAAAGATAGACCCACTTTCATTAGTTGATAATGGATCTTCTCTCAACGTTCGTCTTCTTAGAACCTTCACTTACTTGGGAATGAAATTTAGTAATCTCACTCCTACTTTTGTCGTCGTGCATGCCTATGATAATACCCATAGAGAGGTAATGAGGTTCATAAAACTCACAGTAGGGATTGGCCCTATCAATCCTGTCATCGAGTTCCAAGTCATTGACATACCAGCATGTTTAAATCTAATTCTTGGTCGTCTATGGCTCCACAGCATCTGAGGGGTATCTTCTTCTCTTCATCTGAAACTGATGTTCTTCTCTAAAGGCCATGTAATTACCATCTTATGGGATGACAACAGTGCAGACAATGCAAACACTAGCAATCCATTATTAAAAATCCACTGCGGGACGAATAACATGATCCTCTCTAGCTTTAGAGGTGACCCATTTCCTCTTCTAGCAAGAGAAAATTTCAAAGACCGAGTATGTTCGGAACACAACCCTCATGGTAACATTAATAGCTCCATATATTCAAAAACATGCACTTTATGCCTGGAATGGGGCTAAGGAGACGCTAGCAAGGGATCCTTGATCCCATAGTCCTGAAGAAGTCATTTCCCCCATGTGGCCTAGGTTACTAGCCCTCACTAAAAAACTCAAAGAACTGCGATGACCACAATAAAAAAGAAGCTTAAAAAAGAAAGGACTGTTTATAGAGACTCTTTGAATGGATGGTTTATCATGGAGGGAGAAGACTTCCCTTTTTGCGACTTCCCTGAACCATGGTATGACCATGTCGACAAGAAGATAAAATCGGGGTGAGAAATCTTTTTTCAAGACAACAACTCTTGGGATAAATATTTCCAATATGAAGTGCAACCTTTCACCAAGAAAGCTGTGATAGTTATCGAGTATTATAAAGAAAGTGATTTTGAGAACTCGTTCGACCTACAGATATTGGGGATATCTTTCTAGTATCTGCTCAGATACCGCGTTGTCAGACCCATCCATTCAAATCCATGTTTCTTACATGCATCTCCTCAACTGGAATGCTATACCAGTCCAACCTGCTTAGATTCAACCTAACTCTGCTGTTTACCTTATCCAAGTCTCTTCACCTGGAGTTGTTATTCCTTTTTCTGATATCAATGTAACTGAGACCTCTTTTGATGAGGTTCTCAATGTTATTTTTTTAAATGAAATAAATGAGGATTTTGAGTATCTTATTGTGCCTTATATTAATTGTCTTGATTCTAATCAAACCTTTACTGATGATGATTTTACAAATGAACAATTCTTAACTGATCTTAATAAGGGGAATAACAAACAACATAACCGCGTTCAAATTAATGATGCTAAAACAGTTGTTATTAATCTCTATTCTAGTAGCCATTAGAGTGAGATTAGGATAGGGTCCACCCTTGACGAGCATGAGCATGCAAAATTTAAAGAACTACTGAAAGAATTAATGGACGTCTTTGCATGATCCTATGATGACATGCCTAGTATTGACCCAAAAATAGCTCATCACGGGATCCTAACATTCCCAAAATGTAAGCCAGTCAAATAGATGCTAAAGAAACTTCGCACCGAATGGTCACTCAAAATCAAAGAGGATGGGTCAAATAGCTGAATGTGGGTTTCATTCGTGTAGTCGAATACCTGATATGGCTTTCTAACATTGTCCTCATGCTGAAATTGAGAGGAAAAGTCAGTATATGAGTCGGTAATCGAGATTCAAATAAATAATCCCTGAAAGATGATTTCCAATTACCCAAAATTGACATGATCATATAAAACATAGCCATTCAGGCTGTCGAGCCATTTACTGATGGATTCGTTGGATATAACCAGATCAAGATCCACCCAAACCATCAAGAGAAAATCACCTTCATTGCCCCAAGGGGAATTTTTTGCTACACCCTCATGTCATTCGGATTCAAGAACACCAAGGCTACCCACCAAAGGCCTGTCACAATCATCTTGCTTGACCTTATTCATAAGGAATTCGAGGTCTACGTAAACAACATGATCATTAAGTTTAAAACTCGCGAAGGTCATAATCCCACCCTCCGAAATTTCTTCGAGCGACTGCGACAATACCAGATGTAGCTAAATCCAAAAAAATTTATTTTCGACGTCACGAAAGGAAAACTCTTGGGATTCATGGTCAGTGAGAAGGGAATTGAAGCAGACCCTACCAAGCTGAAAGTCATACTTTAAAAGCCACCACCACGGATGGAGAAAGAAGTTCGAGGATTCCTGAGAAAACTATAATACAGCAATCGATTTAATAGACAATTAACATATATCTGCGAACTCATTTTCAAACTTCCCCGGAAGGATTCAACTAAAGTCTATAATGGTCTTCCAAGAATCCTTTGACCGAATCAAGCTATACCTCACTGACCTCTGATGCTTATACCTCAGCAGCCAGGTCTCCTCCTACTCCTATACTTGACCATTATAGATACTATAGCAGGGACTTTGATAGCCCAATACATTAAAGAATCACGTAAGGAAACAACCATTTATTACGCCAGTCAAAAGTTGGCTAGGTACAAAGTTAACTACACTGCTTTGGAGAAAGCATATGTCTCTATAGTCTAGATTACACTGAAATTATGGTACTACATGTTCGTATTTCCCATCAGACTAGTATCCTATATGGATCCCATCAAGTACTTTCTAGAAAATCCTAGTTCATCTGGCTGAATGGGTCGTTGGTTAATATTACTAGACGAGTTCGATATTGTGTACGTCACACAGAAAGACATGAAAGTGAGAGCCATCTTCGATTACCTTACTGATTAACCCATGAAAGGGACGGATGTTTGGGTCTCTGAATTCTTGGATGAAGAAATTTTATGCGCCTCCGAAGAGGAACTTAGATGGCAGATGTTCTTTAATGGAGCTACCAGTAAGATAGGATACATCATTGGGATACTCATGATCTCCCTTGATGACTTTCACACCCCCACTACCATCAAACTAGACTTTACCTTCACCAACAACATGAGTAAGTATGAGTCATGCACCGTGGGCCTCAAGATCGCCCATAAGAAATGAATCCAGTACCTAGACATCTACGAAGACTCTGCCCTCATAGTCGCCAAATCCTCTGAAAATGGAAAGTCAAATATGAGAAGCTCCTACCCTTCCATGCCTACCTAGAAGAGATGACCCTCTATTTTAAAGAGGTCACCTTCCACTACCTGCCTCGTGCAAAGAAAATCTTAGATAATTCCCTTGTTACCCAAGACTCCATGGTTGATATGCCTGAGGGAATAACACTAGGCCCTTTCCTGGTTCAAAAGCAAGTTATACCCACTCACTACTATTTACAGTGAACTCGTTAGGGAGGAAGATTCTGATACAATCGGGTTATGGTACTATTACATTTGGCACCTCCTCAAACATGGTAGGTTTCCTCAAGATGCTAATAAGAAAGGTTGTGAAACCCTTTACAAATTGGTTACCCAGTACATCATCTCTGACAAAGCACTATTCAAGAGAAACTTCGATGAAACCCATTTTCACTCCATAGCAGGGGTTGATATTGATGAAATGATGCAGAAGATCCATAGTGGACAATGCAAGCCACACATAAATGATCACATCCTTTCGAAAATGATCATTCATCAAGGATACTAATAGTCCACAATGGTTTAAGATTGCACGACCAATGTCTGAAGATACCTCAAATGCTAATAGTTTTTTAATCTCCAACACTTGAATCCCAGAGAACTATATAACATGAACTCTCTTTGGCCCTTATCCACGTGAGGCATTGACATCATAGGAATGATTACCCCCAATGTGTAAAATATGACGTTGTGTGATAATTGATTAAATTCGCAAATATCAATTTGGCACACTTATTAAATTAGAGTCTATTTTTAAACTAAATTAATTCAGCGCTTGAACAAGAAACTATGTGTGTGCATGTGTCAAACCATAAATAAGATATAGCATGCAACACAAAAAGATGCTGACACACAAATACTCAGGAAAAATCCCTGAAGGGCAAAACCTTTTATTTCATTATACTAAGTAAATCACAACTTACATGGATTACAATGAAATACAGTGACACGCGAATACCCACAGGCGTCGATCGGTGTCATCATCAAAGAATCCACACACAGTGAACCCACATGGACTATAATCCAATCAAAAACGGAAGAACCGAAGTACTCCTTAATGGCACGCAACCATAAAACTTCGTAGAGACTCCCTCAGCAATAACATGCAGTCCTCGATTCAGAGATCTCCCTACAAAGATGAAAAAAATCAAAGTAGTGTTATTGGGTTCCAAAGGGATTCAAAAAATATGGGAATGATGTGTGAATCAAAACATGAGTTTTTAGGACTCAAAAATATGAAGACGAGAGCTAATAGAACTCTAAAAAACGTCTCTCCAAGTCATAAAAAATAACTCCCCCGAAGTTGGCTTTTATAGGAAAACAAAATATGTTTTGAGTTGATGGAACTTTTGCAATGCGTGTACCCGAACCGGTTCCCCCCGAACAAGTTCACTATGTGGTTCACGGTACTTCGCTAGTTTGGGGGTTAAAGAAAATTAGCATTCTTCTATGGAATTTTCTGCATCTTTAAAATGTCATAACTCCTTCACCGTAGCTCGGATTGAGGTACCGTTTCTTCCAATATCTTCGTGGCATCGAGATATTAAAATTTTCATTTTACCAGAGCTCCAGAATATGGCTATAAAATTACCAAAATTCCCTTGAACTTTCTTATCTTGTCTTTCATTCACTGTTTTGACTTCTTTAGCGTACCACTTGCATAAAATCCATAAAATCGTGGAACGTGAAGTCGTTGAGGTAGATGTGGGACACTTGATGGAGATTTTGAATACTTGAATGCTAGAATTCAAAAAGAATCCATCATGTGATATCGTGAAGTGACGTGCCAAATGTAGCTGCGTACGACAGACACAAATGTAAGATATCGAACTTGAGAAAAATGTCCTCACAAATCTCCCCCTATGTCTATGCCTGTACAAAATAAAAAATTTGAATTATTATCATTCAATTGACCTATACAAATATACCCTCCGATGAACCCAAAATCGGAAAGATACAAATTAGTAAGTCTTCATCATTTGTTCTTCAAATCTTCAAAATCTCAAATATTTTCTCATCAGGGTGTGCAATTGATGATCATCAATGCAATACCTATACACATGAGATAAAGCAAAAATCATGTGACGTATTGAGTTTGAAATGAGATAAATATAGATAATTAAAACTCCCCCATAATAGGATAATTCGTTCTCCCCCTTTTTATTATGTCCCCAAATAGACAAAAAAAGAAGAATAAAATCAAACAAGCAAAATCGGGGTGTCACGATATTCAAAATAAGGCATTTTTCAAATTTTCAAATATTTCAAACCAAAAGGCAAAAATGATGTTACAAAAAAATCACACATCATGAATTTACACTAAAATAACCAAGTCTTGGAAATGGAATAAATGGGTGTGAACACATTCGATAGGTAAATCAACTCAATCAATCATATGTGCACGATAAATACGAGTACTCCTAGTGAATGAACATAAAAAGTATCCTCAGGTGTAAAAATTTGTTGAATTTATATGACATCGTCTTATACAAATCAACAAATCAAAGTCAAATTTATTTCCACCCCTATAATGTCCAAAACTATGTAGCGCTTTTTCAAGACTTTTAAGGACCTACAAACCCATTTTAATTCTCCATCCAAACGCCCTCATATATATATATATATATATATATATATATATATATTCTTTTAGAGGTGTTAAACAAAATTCTCAAACTTTTGATAATTGGTGCAAAAACCTAATTGGCCCATAATTGGCATGAATTTCTTTTTATTGCCATTAAATTTTTTCGGTCTCTTTTAAACCTCTTTGAACCCCGGATAATAAAATTCCTCAATTTTTAGGTCCATTTAAACGGCGGCTTAATCGTAAAGAATAAATGATAATCTTTCGTAGCCCTTCACCATTTTTAAATAAAGCACACAAACTCACAAACGGCCCTTACATGCACAACTTTATAACAAGTTTTATCGCGCTTGGTTCATTTTAAGGACATGATTGAAGTGAAAACACCCAACCAACATGTGATAAGACAACCACAATAATCAAACAAATCCATGCACATGTGCAATAAAGGAAATCATGAGTCAAACATGTGGGAAGTAACACGCAATTACATCTTAATGACTCCAAACATTATAAAGCACATGGATGAATTGACCTATTGTCTCAAAACACTATCAAATAGTCATATGAAAAATGGAATGATGTTGTGACTCAGTCATCCTAAGTGTCAATCCATAAACGGTGCAAACAAAATACAAAAACTTTTTGGATTTTCTCACAAATTTTATCAAAAATAAAATCTTTTTGTATTTTTCAAAAAATTTTCGTAAAAAATTAAACATATAAAAATGATACATACTAGCAATAGGCAAATAATGTCATCATGAAAAACATCCTATGCTAGTAAGCAAGTCAAACCTCAATCATTAGGTGCAGAGGGATTTCCAAAGGTGGTGACAACTTATGAAAAACCTCCATCAAATTTTGTGCAGTTTTGACTAAAATTTTAACTTGCTCACCTAGATGTGCAAACTCTCTCATGTAGTCTCCAGGAGCGTGAAAAGAATCATGTGTGGGTGCATGTGTAGCAGAAATACGTGTAGTAGCAAAACGTGTCACATAACCCAACTTATAACAAAATTCCCTAAGGTGTCCTCTCCTTTTACAATGGGAACAAACATATATAGGCCTAGGAACACCTTTCTCAAAAACTCTAGGAAACGCTCTCCTAATATGAATGGGACGCCTTGGTGGGTTAAGGTGAGACTCACGTTAATCTAACACTAAAGTGGGAACCATCTCGGGTACTAATTGGAAAGTAGAAGCACCGGCATGGCTTATTCGTAACTTCTCACCTTTACCCTTAAGAACCACCTTTTCAACCTTTTTAGGTTCGTTCTCAAAATTGACTTTGACCTCCCTGGAATGTTCGAGATCACTCTCGAGTTGGGATACACGTGTCGTCAGACTACACAACACGTTGGTAAAATCACACTTCTCATTTCTTAAAACCTCCTTCTCTCTCTCCAAATCTAAAATCCGACGACCTAAATCTCTATTATACTTCATTATTTTCAAGGTCTCGGTGTACAAATCTCTAAACCCTTTTTGGAGCTCACTTTCATCTCCACTTTCACTCTCGCTTTCTCGCTCACTTGAACCTCTCAAATCATCACTATCACTTTCGTGTGCACTGTTGTGGGACAAAGTGGGTGTGCTTACAAGACTCGAAAAAGATACAAACTTCTCACCACTAGTCTCATCACCCTCACCTTCACTACTATCACTAAGTGTGGCAGTCATGGATACTTTATTTCCTTCTTTCTAATCCACGTAGGACACTCAAACGACTTATGGCCCTTACCCCCACATTCAAAACAAGTCATTCTCTCAAACTCCTCCTCACACTCCTCATCTGAGTCATTCTCTTTTTCCCTCTCACCGCTTTCTTTGGCCTTTCTTTTCTCAAAAAAACTCTTTTTATTGGAAGAATTTTCTTTAGAAATTTTGAGAAACTTTTTGAAAATTTTCGCAAGTAAGGCCAAATCGTAAAAGTCTCCCTAAGAATCGGACTCACAAACTTTTCTTTCTTTTTCTTAAGATGAGTTTTTAAAGCAACGCCTCTGTCCTTAGCCTTAATAGTTTGGGGAAACATGTCTATCCCATAGGTTTAAAGGTCTCCTACAAGTTCTTCCAAATAGAGTGATTTCAAATTTCCAAAAGAGTTCAAAATAGTGACTTTAGTAATAAAGCGTTTTGGGAGAGATCTCAAAATATATTTAACGACATGCGTGTTATCAATCACCTCACCCAAATTAAAACATGTGTTAACAATTTCTGACAAACGTGCATAAAAATCATCAAAGCGTTCAGATTTAGACATGGTGATAGTCTCAAATTGGGTGGCTAAATTTTTTAATTTTGATTCTTTTACCGCATTCGTACCCTCATGTGCCAATTTCAAAACATCCCAAGACTCTTTAGATGTGGTACACGTCATAATTCGACGAAACTCATTAGGAGTGACAGCTCCTGAAATAGCACTCAGATCATGGGAATTAAAATTAGACATTTCATAATCATCTTCAGTCCAGGCTGACACGGGTTTTAAAGAGGTGATATTATCAACGGTGATCGTGGGAGGAGTCCACCCATTTTCACAAAGCAACCAAACGCGCTCGTTAATGGATTTTAAACAAGATTTCATACGATCTTTCCAGTTGCCATAATAAGACTAGTAAAAAAATATGCGTCATATTAAATGAATGTTCCATTAGAAAATTGCGAATTTTCACAAAACAGATTTAAAAAAAAATTAATATCACACAAATTTTACGAAAAATAGTAATATGCAAAAAATAAGCGCAACCCGCTCTGACACTAATTTGTAAAATATGACGTTGCGTGATAATTGATGAAATTCGCAAATATCCAATTTGGCACACTTATATAATTAGAGTCTATTTTTAAACTAAATTAATTCATCCCCTAAACAAGCAACTATGTGCGTGCGTGTGTCAAACCATAAATAAGATATAGCATGCGACACAAAAAGATGCTGACACACAAATACTCAGGATAAATCCCCGAAGGGCAAACCCTTTTATTTCATTATAATAAGTAAATTACAACTTACACAGATTACATTGAAATACCGTGACATACAAATACCCGCAGGCGTCGATCGATGTCATCAGTAATGAATCCACATGCAGCGAACCCACATGGACCACAATCCAATCAGCAAAGGAAGAAACGAAGCACTCCTCAATGGAACGCAACCATAAAACTTTGTAGAGACTCCCTTAGTAACAACACGCAACCCTCGGTTGCAGAGATCTACCCACAAAGATGAACAAAAGCAAAGTAGTGTTCTTGGGTTCCAAAAGGATTCAAAAAATATGGGAATGATGTGTGAATCAGAACATGAGTTTTTAGGACTAAAAAATATGAAGACTTGAGCTAATAGAACTTTCAAAAACATCTCTCCAAGTCTTAAAAAATAACTCCCCCGAAGTTGGCCTTTATAGGAAAACCAAAAGAGTTTTGAGACAGTGGGACTTTTGCTGTACGTGTACCTCGAACCAGTTTATCATGTACCCCGAACCGGTTCCCCCCGAACTGATTCACTATGTGGTTCGCTGTACCTCACTGGTTTGGGGTTAAAGAAAATTAGCATTCTTCTATGGAATTTTCTCCATCTTCAAAAGGTCATAACTCCTTCACCGTAGCTCGGATTGAGGTGATGTTTCTTCCAGTGTCTTTGTGGTGTCGAGATCTTAAAATTTCCAGTTGATAAGACCTCCGGAATATGGGTTTAAAATTACCAAAATGTCCTTGAACTTTCCTATCTTGTCTTTCTTTCATTGTTTTGACTTCTCTAGCGTACCACATGCATAAAATCCATAAAATCATGGAACGTGAAGTCGTTGAGGTAGATGTGGGACACTTGATGGTGATGTTGAATGCTTGATTCTTAGAATTCGGAAAGAAGTCGTCATGTGATATCGTGAAGTGACGTGCCAAATGTAGCGATGTACGACATACACAAATGTAACATATCAGACTTGAGAAAAATGTCCATACAAATCTCCCCTATGTCTATGCCAGTATAAAATAAAAAATATGAATTATTATCATTCAATTGACCTATACAAATCTACCCTCCCATGAACCCAAAACTGGAAAGATAAAAAAGAGTAAGTCTTCATCGTTTGTTCTTCAAATCTTCAAAATCTCAAATTTTTTCTCATCAAGGTGTGCAATTGATGATCATCAATTTAGTACCTACACACATGAGATAAAGAAAATACCACGTGACGTATCGAGTTTGAAATGAGATAAACATAGATAATTCAAACTCCCCCATAATAGGATAATTCATTCTCCCCCTTTTTATTATGTCCCCAAATAGATAAAAGAGAAGAATAAAATCAAAGCTGTCACGGTATTCAAAGCAAAGCATTTTTGAAATTTTCAAATATTTTATACAAAAAAGCAAAAATGATGTTACAAAAAAATCACACACTGTGAATTTACACTAAACTAACCAAGTCATGGAAATGGAATGAATGGGTGTCAACACATTTGATACGTAAATCAACTCAATCAATCATATGTGCACGATGAATACAAGTACTCCTAATGAATGAACATCAAAAGTATCCTTATGTGTAAAAATTTGTTGAATTTATATGACATCGTCTTATACAAATCAACAAATCAAGTCAAATTTATTTCCACCCCAATAATGTCCAAAACTATGTAGCGCTTTTAAAGACTTTTAAGGACGTGCAAACCCATTTTAATTCTCCATCCAAACACCCTCATATATATTTCCTTTTGTAGGTGTTAAACTAAATTCTTTAACTTTGGAGAATTGGTGCAAAAACGTAATTGGCTCATAATTGGCATGAATTTCTTTTTATTACCAGTAATTTTTTCCTGGATCTTTTAAACCTCTTTGAACCCCGGATAATAAAATTTCTCTATTTTTTAGGTCCAATTAAACGACAGTTCAATCGTAAAGGATAAATGATAATCTTTCGTAGCCCTTCACCGTTTTCAAATAAAGCACACAAACTCACAAACGGCTCTTACATGCACAACTTTCTATCAAGTTTTATCGCGCTTGGTTCATTTTAAGGACATGATTGAAGTGAAAACACCCAACCAACATGTGATAAGACAAGAACAATAATCAAACAAATCCATGCATGTGTGCAATAAAAGAAATCATCAGTCAAACATGTAGGAAGTAACACTCAATTACATCTTAATGACTCCAAACATTATAAAGCACATGGATGAATTGACCTATTGTCTCAAAACATTATCAAATAGTCACATGAAAAATGGAATGATGTTGTGACTTAGTCATCCTAAGTGTCAATCCATAAACGTTGCAAACAAAATACAAAAATCTTTTTGGGTTTTTTCACAAATTTTATCAAAAATAAAATCTTTTTGTATTTTTCAAAAAATTTCCAAAAAAATAAAACATACAAAAATAATACATACCAGCAATAGGCAAATAATGTCATCATAAAAAACTTCCTATGCTAGTAAGCAAGTCAAACCTCAACCGTTAAGTGCGGAGGGGTTTTCCAAAGGTGGTGCCAACTTATGATAAACCTACATCAAATTTAGTAAAGTTTTGACTAAAAACTTAACTTGCTCACCTAGATGTGCAAACTCTCTCATGTAGTCTCCAGGAGCATGTAAAGAATCATGTGAGGGTGCATGTGTAGCAGAAACACGTGTAGTAGAAAAACGTGACACATAACCAAACTTAAAACAAAATTTCCTAAGGTGTCCTCTCCTTTTGCAATGGGAACAAACATATATTGGCCTAGGAACACCTTTCTCAAAAACTCTAGGAAATGCTCTCCTAATAGGAATGGTACGCCTTGGTGGGTTAAGGTGAGACTCACGTGAATCTAACACTAAAGTGGGAACCGGCTCGGGTACTAATTGGAAAGTAGAAGCACCGGCATGGCTTATTCGTAACTTCTCACCTTTACCCTTAAGAACCACCTTTTCAACCTTCTTAGGTGCGTTCTCAAAATTGACTTTGACCTCCCTGGAATGTTTGAGATCACTCTCTAGTTGGGATACATGTGTCGTCAGACTAGACAAAATGTTGGTAAAATCACACTTCTCCTTTCTTAAAACCTCCTTTTCTCTCTCCAAATCTAAAACCCGAGAACCTAAAGCTCTATTATACTTATTTGTTTTCATGGTCTCGGTGTACAAATCTCTAAACGCTTTTTGGATCTCACTTTCACTCTCGCTTTCTCCCTCACTTGAATCTCTCAAATCATCACTATCGCATTCGTGTTCACTATTGTGGGACAAATTGTGTGTGTTCACACGACTCGAAAAAGCTACAAACTTCTCTCCACTAGTCTCATCACCCTCACCTTCACTACTATCACTAAGTGTGGCAGTCATGGATACTTTCTTTCCTTTCTTGCTAAGCCATGTAGGACACTCAAATGACTTATGCCCCTTACCCCCACATTCAAAACAAGTCACGTTCTGAAACTCCTCCTCACACTCCTCATCTAAGTCGTTCTCTTTTTTCCTCTCACCGCTTTCTTTGGCCTTTCCTTTCTTTTTATTTTTCTCAAAAAATCTCTTTTTATTGGAACAATTTTCTTTAGAAATTTTTAGAAACTTTTTGAAATTTTTTGCAACTAAGGCCAAATCATACAAGTCGCCCTCAGAATCGGACTCACAAAAATTTTCTTTCTTTTTCTTAAGATGAGTCTTTAAAGCAACACCTCTATCCTTAGCCTTAGTAGTTTGGGGAAACATGTATCTCTTATAGGTTTGAAGGTATCCTACACTTTCTTCCAACTTAAGTGATTTCAAATTTCCAAAAGAGTTCAAAACTGTGACTTTGGGAATAAAGCATTTTGGGAGAGATCTCAAAATCTTTTTAACGACATGCGTGTTATCAATCACCTCACCTAAATTAAAACATGTGTTAGAAATGTTAGATAAACGTGCATAAAAATCATCAAAGCATTCAGATTCAGACATGGTGATAGTCTCAAATTGGGTGGCCAAATTTTGTAATTTTGATTCTTTTACCGCGTTCGTACCCTCTGTAACACCCCATGATTTTTTAGACTGAGAAATTAAATTTTTGGGAAATAAAATTTAATTAAATTGGAGAATTCTAAAATTGGGAATTTAAGTCCAAAAATAGAGGACGTTTTAAAGTATTTCGGATGATGATTTTGAGGGTACCATTGATCCTGGAAGGGCCACATAGTCAAAATGACTGTCATTGGTTTTTATTTCGGCTCCATAATATTTTAAGTCAGTTTGACTCGAATTGATGTAAACGAGTCATTTAAAGTGTGTATTAACATTTAAAATTGGGACTTATGTTTTAAGGGATTTAGAGGCTTACGGATGAAGCCTTATCATTTGAGAAAAAGAGAGAAAGAGAAAGAAAAGAGAAAGAAGAAGAAAGGAAAAGGAGAGAGGGAGAAAAGCTTGGAGATTTTCAGCCCAATCGCGACATCGAGGACGATCCAACCTCTAAAAATCTGAGGCAAGTGTTTAATCTTGCTAAATAAGTCATTTGTGTATTTTATTTCATAATTTGTGGGTTAAAGAATTGGTTTTTGGGTATTAATATCAAAACCTAAATTTTGGATTAAATCTTGAAATTTAAGATTTTAATTGGGTTTAAGGGATATAAATTGATGAGATTAGGTGGAGGATGAGTTTTGATGTTAGAAATCATGATGGGGTTGAAGATTAAGGGCTAGTAGAGGTATAAATTGAATTTTGGAGAATTTGGGTTTGTAGAAAATCAGCCATTTTAGTGGCTTTCTGAACTGGCCGAATCGATTCGCCCCCATCGAATCGATTCGTCAGTTTGCAGAGGCCTCAGGTCTTTAGGGACGAATCGATTCGCCCCTATCAAATCGATTCGGTAAGTAGCAGACTCTCAGGTCCCTTGGATCGAATCGATTCGGATGGGACGAATCGATTAGATGTTGGGCCGAATCGATTCGGAGGGGCCGAATCGATTAGGAAACATGGCATTTTGAGGTATTTTCTCCATAGTGATTCCAAACCCTTTTTGGTTGGGTTTATTGATTTGGGGGCCTTCTCTTATAATGTAAGAGATATGTTCTTGGAGTCATATAAGTAGTTTCTCACGTATTATGATTTTGGGGACTCCTTAGGGTAATTTAGGAGAAATGTATCCATGTATGTATTTGGAGTTGTGTATAGAGATTGTGGAGAAACCTTTTTGGGATTGAGGTTCCTAATTTTAGATATAAAGTAAGTATAGATGTGATGTGAGGTGAAGAACTCTTAGGGAGAATTGCGAGGGTATGTTGTAAAATTCTAGGCCAACCTTTATGTCAAATCTTTATAAGGATATGATATTATTAATTTACGATTTGGGGTCCCAATGGAAGAGTGTAGTTGCATACCCTTAGTAATGATAAAATTTAAGAAATAAATCCGAGAGATCTTAGACTAGGGGATTCACAAAAGTGATTGAACCGTAGTCGAAATCGAGAGCAATGGGATTATTTGATGAATGTAAGATTGAGCTTGAGGCTTATAGACTATTAGTTATGTGTATACCGATAGTCAAAATGATTACTATATTCTTTAATGTGCTCTCGGATATAGATGGTATGTGTAGTGATGGTTTCCTACACTAAACTTTGGGTGATAACCCTAATGTTGGATATGTATGTATAAATATATACATATGATTTTGGGAGACTATTCATCATAGGAAAAATGATTGAATATGTTTCAAGTGAGGGATTGTATTCACATATCGAGGTAAATTAAAGAAAATTGTGGTGACAGCTTGTATATTGAGGATTATGTATACTTATAGCCGGGTTTATATATCTTATACATATGAACGAGAATTAGTTTGTATATATAATGATATAGCGATGTGTGAATATATGTACGTATATCTATATATAAAAATAAATATATGGATATAATTATGTTGTGGACATACATGGTATTGATATTTAAACCGTATATGATGGTTTACTATTTGATCATATGATGGGATTATATGGATTTATGTATATTGTGCATGTGAACGATATATATACTTATGTGGTTAAGCATACCCCGCTCATGCTATCATTGGGAAGTTTCCGCGCAGAGGGTGAGCATCCTGGCATATAGAGCAGGGTGTGGATATTCCCCAGGTCATAGTCGTCCCGTGTGTTATTATACGATAGATATATTTTTTGGATGAGACGTGGTGGGTATGTTTCGTCTCATTTCCAGTTGGAGCTATGAGCTTCCCGGGACGTCATGTGCGTGAGTTATCACGAGGTGGGTGTCGTTGATCCCCACCAGGTGGTCCCCAGTTGCTACGTGAGCCAGGCACTGGGAAGATGATAGCATTGATGTAGTTTTATCAGCGATACATATAGTCAGGTGGACTATGTGCATGTCCATTGTACATCAGATATGATATATACACTTGGTCATGGGTATGGATGATTGGTATATGTATATATATGGTGAGAATAAAATACCTATATATATATATATATATATATCCTATAGATGAAAGGGTATTGAATCTTTGTGGAGTACATCTTGGATGATTATGGTGTACTAGATTGATGGGGGTTGATGTATCACATTTAAGGAATATTTCGGTTACATCATCCCAAGGATATTATTGGAGATGTTAGTAGTAGTAGTAGTAGTAGTAGTAGTAGTAGTAGTAGTAGTAGTAGTATATTGTATGTATGGAATTATGGATCTCTAGGATCGACATTGACAATGAGTAGTGTAACGAGGTGGTTCCTTGTTTGGATTTCGCTTTGCGAGACACCCCACGCATGAAACATAGCGCAGTGTTGATATTAGAGAAAAGTTATGCCAATTATGGTATGTATGGCATTATGGATCTCTAGGATCGACATTGTCAAGGAGTAGTGTAACGGGGTGGTTCCTTGTTTGGATTTTGCTTTGCGAGACACCCCACGCACGAAACGTAGTACATTGTTGAGATTAGAGAGAAGTTCTGTCAATATTTATGTGTGGCATAATGGATCTCTAGGATCGACGTTGACAAGGAGTAGTGTAACGGGGTGGTTCCTTGCTTGGATTTCGCTTTGCAAGACACCCCACGCACGAAACTCAATGCAGCGTTGAAATTGGAGAGAAGTTTTGTCAATAATAATTTTGCATGCTTATTAATTAGAAATTAAATCATATGTTTCAATCCAAATGCATATGGGTAACTTATTACGAACTACAATTGACTAAATTATAAACCGGAATCCACTAAGCCTATTAAGGCATAATTGTTTATAAACTAAATCAAGTAGTATTAGAAAAAAAAAAGAAGGGGGTGGATTCTTGGGTTATAAATAGGAAGGTAGGTCTAGTGGGTATAGGCTAGGCCTATGATAAGTTAGGTTGTCCTAATAAATGGGGGTAATTTAACTAAAACTTGAGGTCGCGAATAGGTGCGCGCCTTTAGATGAGAGGTAAGTTGGGGAACCCACGAGAGTGCGAATCCACTTTTAATTGTGAAATAAGTGCACCGATATTTATTATGCACGGTTAACACACTTGCTAAATATTTTTCACAACTCGGGCTCTGACCCGTTTACTTTTCTCTCCTGCTTGTATATATATATATATATATATATATTACTACAGGTGTCCTACCGCATGGATGCCGGATGACTTTCTATCCAGAGTCTTGGGAGCCGTGACATGTGCGGACTGTTGCGGGATGTATCTTGTAGTCGATTCCTCCTTTGAAAATTCTAGGTAGGATTCATGTTGTATATCGGGTTTGTACCCAAGGGATATTTATATACATGTTTATATTTATTCCATTCCAGTTATTGTATTGGCTATGACCCGACAGCTTATTCAGGTCTACTTTTTGTAGTATATTCTGTTGTAGTTATTTATTTCGTTTATTTCTAGCATTTCATTTCTCATAGTTCTTTCATGCATCTTTCTTTCCTTTATTAGTAGTGTTAGTTGGTTGTCTGTTGCATATTTTATTTAATTTTAACATCTCGCTTGTATGATACCGGGTAGTTAGTCTTATATTATATTGTACGGACAGTTGATGTTGAGATTGGACTATCTGAAATTCTTGATTTAATGTAGTATAGGGTTGGCCACCCGTTATTATTTTAACCGGGGTGTTACACCCTCATGTGTCAATTTCAAAACATCCCAAGACTCTTTAGACGTGCTACACGTCATAATTCGGCGAAAGTCACCATGAGTGACAGCTCCAGAAATAGCACTCAGACCATGAGAATTAAAATTAGACATTTTATAATCATCTTCAGTCCAAGCTGACATGGGTTTTAAAGAGGTGATATTATCAACGATGACCGTGGGAGGAGTCCACCCATTTTCACAAAGCAACCAATCACGCTCGTCAATGGATTTTAAACAAGATTTCATACGAGTGTTCCAGTAGGCATAATTAGACTCGTCAAAAATAGGCATCATATTAAATGAATGTTAAATTTTAAAATTTGCGAATTTTCACAAAATTGATTTAAAAAAAAATCAATATCACACAAATTTTACGGAAAATAGTAATACGCGATAAATTAGCGCAACCCGTTCTGATACTAATTTGTAAAATATGACGTTGTGTGATAATTGATTAAATTCGCAAATATCCAATTTGGCACACTTATTTAATTAGAGTCTATTTTTAAACTAAATTAATTCAGCCCCTAAATAAGCAACTACGTGTGTGCGTGTGTCAAACCATAAATAAGATATAGCATGCGACACAAAAAGATGCTGACACACAAATACTCAGGGAAAATCCCCGAAGGGAAAAAACTTTTATTTCATTATGATAAGTAAATCGCAACTTAGACGGATTATAATGAAATACAGTGACGCACGAATACCCACAGACATCTGTCAGTGTCGTCAGCAATGAATCCACACGTAGGGAACCAACATGGACCACAATCCAATTGGCAAAGGAAGAACCGCAACACTCATCAATGACACACAACCATAAAACTTCATAGAGACTCCCTCAGCAATAACACGCAGTCCTCGGTTGCAGAGATCTCCCCACAAAGATTAGGAAAAGAAAAGTAGTGTTTTAGGGTTCCAAAAGGATTCACAAAATATGGGAATGATGTGTGAATCAAAACATGAGTTTTTAGGACTAAAACATATGAAGACTTGAGCTAATAGAACTCTCAAAAATATCTCTCCAAGTCTTAAAAATAACTCCCCCAGAGTTGGATTTTATAGGAAAAACAAAAGAATTTTGAGACGGTGGGACTTTTGATATACTTGTAGCCCAAACCGATTCGCCATGTACCCCGAACCGGTTTCCCCCTGAACCGGTTCACTATGTGGTTCGCAGTACCTCTCTGGTTTGGGGTTAAAGAAAATTAGCATTCTTCTATGGAATTTTCTCCATCTTCAAAAGGTCATAACTCCTTCGCTGTGGCTCGGATTGAGGTGTCATTTCTTCCAATATCTTCATGGCGTCGAGCTCTTAAAATTTCCAATTGACCAGACCTCCGGACTATGGTTAAAAAATTGTCAAAATGCCCTTGATTTTTCCTATCTTGTCTTTCTTTCATTGTTTTGACTTCTCTAGCATACCACTTGCATAAAATCCATAAAATCGTGGAACGTGAAGTCATTGACGTAGATGTGGGACACTTGATGCACATGTTGAATGCCTGATTCCTAGAATTATAATAGAAGTCGTCATGTGATATCGTGAAGCGACATGCCAAATGTAGCGGCGTACGACATACACAAATGTAACATATCGAACTTGAGAAAAATGTCCTTACACAATGCTTCAAAAGGTCACAAATTCATCGTAGTTGCCATTGATTACTTCACCAAATGGGTCAAAGCTGAGCCATAAACGATGATGAATGCCACGTGTCCAAGTTTATTAGAAAGAACATTATCTACTAATACAGAGTTCTCATGAGTTGGTATCAGATAATAGGCTCCATTTAGAAGGTGGGCTCACAGAACTAGTCGATGAGTACGGGATTCAGAGACATAAATATTCTTCTACCGACCCGTACTAATGATGTTATCGAAGCTTCTAATAAAAGACTTAAAACCATAATTAGCAAGATGATTGAGAGTTGTAGATATTAGGATGATCGTATCCCTTACGCCTTTAAGGGCTACCGTACTTTAATAAGAACGCCTATGACGCGACTAAGAATGTGTCTCTAAAGTGCGTACTCTCTAGGCTCAAGTGCAAGCCTATCGCGTTAGTAATAAACCCGATAAGTCGGGATCGTCTCCATAGGGAAATAGGACGAGAAAATCGTGACGACGGAAGGACATAAGGTTAACCTAAATTCAACTCTAAAAAAATGAAAATATTATTGATTTACGAATAATACTACTAAGTAAAAGGAATCTAGATTAAAACTATGGAACTAACGAATTAAGTAAGGATTAATAACTAAGAATGAAGTAATAAATATGAAGAGAAAAACAGACCGGGAATACAATCCCTCAACCCCTAGTGTGTTGATAATATAAAATTAATCGTAAATTTAAGTGATTAATCAGACTCAAACTTTAGTACTCCCAAGCATTACATATATGAGGTTCAAGACCGCACCATACGTAATCAGAGGATGAGTAAACGGTATCGGGATAGCTACACTCGCATTGCATTCTGAAGCATCCCGGTTATCCCAAAGCAAATGAGATCCAAAGATCTGCAATGGGTGTGCTTGCTATGAAACACAATATAATAAACTCTTAAGTTTAAAGGATTAATTTTATACACATGCAACTCTCACATTGGGTTAAGTTCATGCATCCCAACCCTAAAAAATCTAGCTGGACATATTGAACCTAACTATGCATAAATTAACTACGTTGCATGTGAAAGAAATCATGATGAAAGTATACTGAAACATACAAGGAAATATTATAAACCTAGAAGCCGTTTAAATTTTGCAAGAAAAATAAACATGCAATAACAATAATAGAGAGAATGAAAATTGAATTAAAACTTGCAATCAAACCCGAAAATAATTGATCTTGAAGCACCAAATCAAAGCTATGTTCCTAGGGTATTCTCTTCCTTTTATCTTTATCAAAAACTATTCAGAACTCTCTTTTCTAAGTCAATACAAAGATAAAAATACGTTTATAAGAGTTTGTAACCTCTTAGAACTCTTTGGACCAATCAGAATTTAAGAAGAAATTCGCGTCCCAGGCACCTCGAATTGGTTCGCCATGTACCCAGAATCGGTTCACCTCCGAACCGGTTCACCATGTGGTTCGGGGAAACGCGTTGATTTGGGCTTTCCTTCCTTAATTTCCAACACTTAGAATATTTTCATGTTTTTTTCCCTTCTTCTGTGGATTTTTCTTCAACTTCAAGGGGTCATAACTCTTTCACCGTAGCTCGAACTTGGGTGTCATTTTTCCAGTATTCTCATTGTTCCCTCATCTTCAACTTTCCAGTTGGCTCCTCCTCTGGGATCAGGCTGCAGAATTACCAAATTGCCCTTGAACTTGCCTTCCTAGTCTTTCTTTCATTGTTTCAATTTCTCTTTCGCACCGCTTGCATAATTTACCTGTAAAACACATAAGAGAAACACAAAACACGAACTACTTACTAACGAAGGTTAGTATCATAATTACTAGTTAAATCCATATCAATTGCACCACTCGAGTTCACAAAGGTACCTAAATTAAGGAGATAAGTATACATATTTATGCCCGATCAAATTCTCTAACTTAGAACTTTGCGCGTCCCGAGCAATGTAAAAGAAAAGGAATAACGTCACAACTCTTCTAAACACTTTATTGGGACATAATACCTTTTTCCCAGGCAAGCGATTGCATTTAGCGTATGAAACAAGCCGTTAAACCCCTAGGTTACCCTAGTAGGACGAGTGTTGTCTCGTGAGGGTTTGCAATGAATATACCCACAAAATTCGACTTAGAATCAATGAAAAATCAAAATACTTAAAAATTGTACAATTTAAACTTTCCAAAAAATAAGCACCATAAATTCATATTCAAAAGAGTCTCAATTTGTCGTTTGTGTGTGCGAGGCCGAAAATTAACCTCAAATTTCCACTGATTGATCATTACGGTGCTTTTCGAAAATTCGTTTTGATTCAATTGCTCATGGGATGCTCTCACAAACGAATCACTCGAATTGTGGCTATTCTCTTAGTGTGCGTGTCATAAAGAGTAAATGCATTGAAACACAAATTCATGCATACTATTTTGAAAGTACGAAAATATATGGTGAAACGATCTCTTCATCAGAATACGGTTTTTGAAAAACGAGAACATTGCCTCTTATACTCACCATTTAATCTTTCTTATTTATCTTTTAGTGTCTTAGCTCTCCACGCGATAATTAATTTAGCATTCCAGACTTGGTAGGACTTTTCAGGTTAAAAATGTATTGGGTTAACATGGAAATGGTTGGGAACTTCGAAATTGGAAATTTTTTGTTATGATGTCCCTTAGTACTTTTTCGGGCTTTTGCTCATTTTCTATTCTTTTTCTCTATTTTTTTCACTTCTTTTCTTTTCTTGCGATTTTTGTTGAGCATTTTTCTATCAATTTTTTTTCTTTCCCCTTTTTATTGCACTATTTGGACTTACTTGATGACATTACCAATTTTCACAATTTCGGGCTACTTGGATTTTTCAGGTTACCAAACGAAAAGAAAAAAATTTATTCAGCTCAATTGGGTTATCAAAAGGATAATTTTTCACATCTTTTTATGGCTAATATTTTTGTGTAACAAATGATGGCCTACTTCATTGTCCGAATTACTTATTAAATTACCATATGCATCTCGAGATTAATTTAGAGATTTGTAGCGCATTTTTCGAGTCAACATCACACATGTTTCTCGTAACCGACCAAAACAAAGAATTGAGACCATCAACGACTTATTTAAAATGATGAATCCAAACTTTGAGTTAATCATAAACTCGGATTTATTTAAAAACTCAAAAAGATCGATAGGCTCGAAATCTCACCGGATTTTATCAATCTCCACACTTATTCATTAAGTCATCAATTTTCGCACAATTTTCAACTTTGGTCAATTTCGGATTAGTGCAATTGAAATTTAACAATTTGAGACTTCAAATAGAATAAAGGTGAGATTTTTAAAAATTTTAAATTCCAATTTTTATTTATTTTGAAGAAAAATATTTTTTTTTACTTTTAAAAAAAAACAATTTTTTTTTTCAATTTTTAGAGTAAATATTTTTGGGCATTTTGCGAAGTTTCAGAAAAACGCAGCGCACTCATCACCCCCTCCTAACTTAGACTTTTGCATTGTCCTCAATCAAAAGGATTAAAATCTAACGAAAAAAAAGAACAAGTGCGACAAATAAAGCAAAAAAATTATTAAAATGCAACAAAACACTATATGACACTCATACATGACTCAAAAATACAACAAAAATCACTTCATACGCATCGGGGGTGAGACGACCTCTCATTTCTCTCCACAAATCACCCAACCCCTTGCACGAGATCCATTGCTCTCCTAGTCTCTCCCCTCTGCCAGTCATACACCAATAATCGGAATAAGTTGGTCCCTTGCCCATAAATAAAGGAAATACTGGGATACTCATCGTGATTAATCAGAAAAGGATCCTCGTGATGCGTATTATATGAGTCGGGCTCTAAGTTAGACGGGAGTTGAGTCTTATCTTCAATTACCTTCGAGGACTCAAGTTGTATGGGTGAATGGTCATTGCGAAGAAACTCATCAACTTTATCTTTCCACTCGCTCTCTCCTAAATGACTCCATGAGTCTAGTAGAGATTGGACTTCGTCGTTAAGGCTCTCATCCACCTGCCCGAATTCTCTCTCAAATTCCGCTAGGCTCAACTCCTCTATCTCTCTCTCTTGCTTTGTTTCCACATCCTTCCTTCCTCGCTCCATCTCAAAATTATTAGGTGGTGTGGGTGCGTAGCAATCGAGGAGAAAAGTATCTATAGTGTCTCACCATTTACTCTCCTCTAAGCACTCATACAAACCTCTCCCGATGCCCTCTAAATTGTTGCTCTCTCTCACAATCAAGGGCTCATTCACACTCTTCATTTCAGTTACTACGTATACCTCCCATACCCTTCGCTCCATGTTGCAACCGTCTCTCTCACTTGATGTAACAAGGCATACCCCCATCGTCTCTCACGTGTTGGTCCTCCCATGCTCGTATGCTGCCTCTAAATGATTCGTCTCTCGTGATTCTCCTTCATCACCCTCGTTCCTGATATTATTAAAATATTTAGCTCGAGGGTCATGTTCCCAAATGTTAATTTCATTTGTCCACTCCGAGTATTGATGAATGTATTAGCCATAGCTAAGAATGGTCGACCAAGGATAACGAGAATATGATTGCTCGGGAGAATGAAGGACTCCTCATCCCAAATGACAAAATCCATCGGGAAGTAGAAAGTGTCTATTTGGATAATCACATCCTCAACGATTCCCCGAGGCATCTTCACATAATGATCCGCGAGCTGGAGAGTCATATTTATGGGCTTAAGCGCTCCCAAATCTAGTTTTTTATAAATGGAATAGGGTAGAATGTTAACACTCGTCCCTAAATCAATTAGCGCCCTTTCAATTCGGTTCTTCCCCATGAAGCACGAGATGGTGGGTGCACCCGGATCTTTATACTTTAACAGAAGGTCACTCAATAAAACCGAACTGACCTTCTGGGCCAAAAAGACGTTCTTATTTACCTTTAGCGTGCGTTTCACCGTGAGTAAGTCCTTACTCAGCGTATGCAGGATTTTTTTGTATAGTCTCGATAAAAAGTAAATTAATCTTTACTTGCTCGAGGACATCCAAAACATCGACCTAGAAGTCTCTTTGGAGTGCGGGACCAACCGTTGAGGGTATGGGGCAGCAGTGGGGGTTTCACCATGACCTTGGGTCCGCCAGTGTTATCTTTTTTATCACTCTCAATTAAAGGGGCATCTTCGGCCTCTTTCGTACCGGGTAAAATCTCCTTATTTTTAGGTACGTCTTATGGGGGAGGTGACAAGTCAACTAATCTCCCACATTGTAGAGTGGTAATTGCGCTACATTTCTCAGGATGGTCATGGGGTGTGGAGCTAACACTAGTTTGACCTTGGGGAGCTCTTTGGCCCTAGGCAGAAAACTTTCCCTTCTCTTGGATACTCAATGATGATTGCATCTTTTAAATAGACGCATTTATGTCGTTGACCATGCGCTCATGTCTAGCAGTGGTTGAATTATGGGCGGTGATGAATTGGTTTATCGTATCCTCGAGATTTCTCCCCGGTGGAGTAATATATGGCCCTAGAGGTGGTGGTGCTTGCACATGTCCTTGCATGTGTAGTGCTTGTTGAAAGTGTGATGGTGGGGGAGGGGAAACATGTGAATTAGGATTCATCGCAACATTTTATTTTCTATAGCTAAAACCAGGATGGTTTTTTCATGAAGGGTTATAAGAATTCCCGTGTAGTGCATCGAAATTACCCTTAAATCCTCCTACACCACTCACTAGATCTTGAAGCATAACTTTGTAGGCAGGTATCGTCGGGCATTCCTCTGTTGAATGTACCTCCTCACAAATAGCACACACCTTCTCAATGGGGTTCGGGATGGAGCCAGTTGGTCCTCTTGCACATATCTCAGGCACTTCTCGCATTTCTTTCTCAAGTAAATCGAGTCGACTGTCCGTCATAGTATCCTTTTCTATGTGAAATAATCCAGACGTAGATGGAGTGGTGGTCATTTGACAAGTTCGATTATGAGCACTAGGGTCATATGTATCCCATGCTAGGGTAGTCTCAGCAACATATCTCAGGTAAAGTTTAGCATTGTTGGCGTATAGGTCGACAAAGGGACCATCACACATGGTTTCAATGAGTTGTTTGGAATTTATATTCAGCCCATTATGGAAGAAGGAAATTATTTGCAATTTATCAAGTCCATGATGAGGACACGAAGTGATTAACTCGTTAAAACGGTCGTAGCATCGATCAAACGACTCATTTTCTAATTATTGGAAGGTTTGAATTTGAGCCTTAATGGAGTTCGTTCGATGTAGGGGAAATAATTTCTTGAGGAATTTAGATTGCAACTCGTTCCATGATGCAATTGAGTTTGGAGGTAAGGACCATAGCTAGGTCTTAGCCTTGTCCTTTAGCAAGAATGGGAAGAGTTTGAGGTAGATCACATATTTTGTACAAGTTTGATCGTCGAGGGTCTCGCACGCCTCCTTAAATTCTTGGATGTGGAAATATGGCTTTTCTGACTCCATTCCATGGTAGTTGGGAAGTATCTAGATCATCCAATTCCTAAAGAGAAATTGACCTGCATTATACGGGAGTAAAATGCATCCCGGAGTGACAGTTCGCTCGGGATATAATATTTCTCTCAAAGGGAGGTACGGGGCCTCTTCCTCACCTGCGGCTACACTACCGTGTTGTGACATGTCTCTTTCACTTGATGACTCTGTATCCTCACTTGGTATGCTCGGAGCATTCTCTGAAGAGTGTCCTAAGGGGGATGTCAGAGTGTTACTTGTAATTGAGTGTGGAGGCGTGGGAGGTGGAACCCAAAATTGTGGAGCTTTTGGAGTGTGAGGGCTATCGGGGTCGTACTCAACTATCGAGTTTTCGTGAATGTTGGTTGGAGTATTTTGGGGAGTTAGAGTGAGTTCAGAATTTTGCATTAACAAGCTTTTGAGAGATGAAGTATATTTTTGTGCTTTTTGATTTTATATATATATATATATATATATATATATTTGGTCGAAGTTTTAAATTAATAGAATCTAACCTACGTCTACCTAAGTCCACAGCAACGGCGCCAAAAACTTGACGCGAATAAGAATGTGTCTCTAAAGTGCGTGCTCTATAGGCTCAAGTGCAAGCCTGTCGCGTTAGTAATAAACTCGATAGGTCGGGATCGTCTCCACAGGGAAATAGGATGAGAAAATCATGACGACGGAAGGACAGACGGTTAACCTAAATTCAACTCTAAAAAAATGAAAAGATGATTGATTTACGAATAATCCTACTAAGTAAAAGGAATCTAGATTAAAACTATGGAACTAACGAATTAAGTAAGGATTAATAACTAAGAATGAAGTAATAAATATGAAGAGAAAAATAGGCCGGGAATATAATCCCTCAACCCCTAGTGTGTTGCTAATATAAAATAAATCATAAATTTAAGTATTAATCAGACTCAGACTTTAGTACTCCTAAGCATTACATATATGAGGTTCAAGCCCGCACCATATGTAATCAGAGGACGAGTAAAGCGGTACCGCGATAGCTACACTCGCATTGCATTCTGAAGCATCCCAGTTACCCCGAAACAAATGAGATCCAAAGATCTATAATGGTTGTGCTCGCTACGCAACACTGCCTAATAAACCCTTAAGTTTAGAGGATTAATTTTATACAAATGCAACTCTCACATTGGGTTGAGTTCATGCATCCCAACCCAAAAAAATCTAGCTGGACATATTGAACCGAACTATGCATAAATTAACTATGTTGCATGTGAAAGAAATCATTATGAAAGTATACTGAAACATGAAAGGAAATATTATAAACCTAGAAACCGTCTGAATTTTGGAAGAAAAATAAACACGCAAGAACAATAATAGAGAGAATGAAAATTGAATTAAAACTTGCAATCAAACCCGGAACCAATTGATCTTGAAGCACCAAATAAAAGCTATGTTCCTATGGTATTCTCCTCCTTTTCTCTCTATCAAAAACTATTCAGATGTCTCTTTTCTAAGTCAATACAAAGATACAAATACGTTTTAGAAGAGTTTGTAACCTCTTAGAAGTATTTGGACCAATCAACATTTAAAAAGAAATTCGCGTCCCAGGCACCTCGAACAGGTTCGTCATGTACCCAGAACCGGTTCGCCTTCGAACCGGTTCACCATGTGGTTTGGAAAAACGTGCTGGTTTGGGCCTTCCTTCCTTCATTTCCACCACTTATAATATTTTCCTGTTTTCTTCCTTTCTTCTGTGGATTTTTCTTCAACTTCAAGGGGTCATAACTCTTTCACCGTAGCTCGGATTTTGGTGTCGTTTTTTCCAGTATTCTCATTATTCCATGATCTTCAACTTTCCAGTTGGCTCCTCCTTCTGGATCAGGCTGCAGAATTACCAAATTTCCATTAAACTTGTCTTCCTAGACTTTCTTTCATTGTTTCGATTTCTCTTTCTCACCGCTTGCAAAATTTACCTCTAAAACACATAAGAGAAATATAAAACATGAACTAATTGCTAACGAAGGCTAGTAGCATTATTACGAGTTAAATCTATATCAATTGCACCACTCGAGTTCACAAAGGTACCGAAATTAAGGGGATAAGTATACAATATTTATGCCCGATCAACCTACTAGGGCTACCCCTTATTCTCTAGTGTACGGCATGGATGCGGTCCTACCTGTTAAGCTAGAAATACCTTCCCTCCGCGTCATGTTTGAGAGTAAAGTTAGCAAAGAAGACTGGCATCAGAGCCACTTGGAATAATTATCGCTCTTGGATGAAAAGAAACTGAAGGCTCTATATCATATACAGGGATACAATCACCAGATAGTACGATCATTCAATCAAAAAGTCAAAAATCGCGGCGTCCAAGGAGACCTCGCCCTAAAAAATATCATATAACCCATCTGGGACCCCAAGGGGGAATTTAAATTGAATTGGAGAAACCCCTACATCATGAAGAAAATTCTCTTAGGAGGCACCACTATGCTCATAGACCTCGATGGAGAAGATATGGCATGTCCAGTCAACCTGGACCATCTCAAGAAATTTTACCCTTTGTTTAAAATCTCAATGCGCTACGGCTTTTCTCAATCCCCATTCTATTCAAAAAAAAATTCTTCATTTCCCCTACCCAAACTACATGAGACCTAATCCTCTCAAAAATATTTTCTTTCTAAATAAGACTCATGAAAATTTTAAAAACCCTCATAGATACGTAGGTAGCCCATACAATGCTATTTTTTCTAACCTTTGAGAACGGAGTTCTATTTTATCATTTACGTGAACAAAAGGATCATGTATGCCTTAGCGATCGGTATAGATAATTCAAATGCAAAACTCATCAAGGGGCACAACAAAACGTGATCAAAATCAATTTATATTTCTAATAAGGAATGCAACGATGTTATATGAAGTATCAGTGAAGGGAGTTAAAAAAACCACCCCTTTTTACTGACTATATGATTCGTAAACGAACCTAACCCGAAACCAAGTTACAATAAAAAAATGATTCCAAACCCCCAAAATAAAAAAATAATGAAATCATTATAGCTTCACAAAAATCACCCAAGCTTCACAAAACATTTCCTTCAACTGCCTGATGGCCCCGCTTCATCATCGTTTTCAGCTCCTGGAGGTCCCAACTTTGCTACTCCTAGTTGACATTTTGTATTCTCTCCATGGAGAGGTATGCCCTGACAAGCCTGGATAGAACCACGACATCGTCTACCATAATCATTTTATTATTTACATAAACAAAAGGATTATGTATGCCTTAGAGATTGGTATAGATAATTCAGATGCAAAACTCATCAAGGGCCACAATAAAATGTGATCAAAATCAATTCTTATTTCTAATAAGGAATACAGTGCTATTACATGAAGTATTAGCAAAGGGAGTGAAACAAAATACCCTCCTAAACTGACTAAACCAATCCTAAACAACCTAACCATTGACCAAGTTACAATAAAAACTATTCAAAACCTTAAAACCCAAAACAAAAAAATCACCATAGCTTCACAAAAAATCACTTAATCTTCATAAAACATTGCCTTCAACTTCCTGATGACCTCGCTTTATCATCATTTTCATCCCCCAGAGGTCCTCAAGTTTTCCACTTATGGTTGACATTTCGTATGTGCTCTATAGAGCGGTACACCCTTACAAGCCTGGATAGTACCACGACACCATTTTCCATGGTGTCGAAGGAAGCGAACCACCTTTGACCAGTCTATTCCACCATAATTTTCTCTACTACACGCTTCTATAACCACTTCATGTAGTCCCCAAACACATGCCATTCCATTCCCATAAACAGTGACGGATGGATAAACGGTCAACGGCACTGCCACAAAGAACCCAGCATCATCCTCAGTGATTTATTCAAATCTTCCATTGGGAAGAATTTTGTTATGCGAGGGTCACAATTTGTTCCCACCCGACTTAGAGTAGGATCCGCCAGGTGAAATAAAAAGATGTCTATCGAAGGCCCACTGACTGCACATACCGATACTCTCCAAGCTGTAAGACAGGTTGTAAGTCCCCCCACCATGGCACTGACCAACGAAGACACTGATCTTCGTGATCTATAAACCAATTAACCCAACTCTCTACAGATGGGCTGAGGCTGAAGAAAGGTCGAGCAAAGGAATTGGGCACAATTGCCAAGGAAACCTCTCTGCAAGCCACATAAATAGCATTATTGGGCTCCCTCTCAGAAAGTTGGAGCGGCCCTCCTTCCAAGCATTTAGACCGTTCAGGGTCTCAACCAGCACCGCTATCGCGTGATTATGGCGGTAAAACATCCACGCCATTATCCTAGCCACCTGGGAAACCGTTGTTAAGTCCCCCGTCACCAGCAAAAGCCTCGCAATAAAGTCCAAGGCGACAGCTCCAGCAAAGCCAGCGTCCTCAAAACCCCTTAAGCGCACTGAGTACATAACCACCTGAAGTGAAATTACCCCTCTAGTAACCAATTCCCTGGGAGAATAGGAAAAATCAGGCATAGCCGTTACCACACAAGGGCTGACCCCCAATATGGATAAGAACTCCTCATATGGCCGGATCAATTTAGTAGGAGCCCGTCTTGGATATTCAACAAGAGCAAATTGATTCACCCTATGGCCGAATCGATTCGGATCACTTGCTTATCCCAGATCACGAAGTTATATATTTTCGATACGAATGCGTGGCCGCCGACTTCGTATTTTTCTAATTTTATTTTAATTAGTTTTGATTTTTCTACGAAAGGTGCGTGACATCGATATCTTTAGGAGGAAATAAAACTTGGGTTATGTTGGGATGTCCGTATATGAGCGTAGGACTCGCTAAAGTATTTAGGAAAAAAAATTATCCTTGGATTACATGGGAATGAATCCGGGGTATGGATTTAGGAGTGTTTAGGATGAACGACACTAGAAAATATATGTCGAAAATATATGAACAAATTCGAATGGGAATTTTAGATGGATTTGTGATACGGGCTAGTGTGATAAGCTTTGTAATTCAGAATAAAATGTAATGAGATATTTATATAAATAAATGGGTGACTACTTATGAAATTGAATTGGACTTATATTCGGGAAGGACATTTTAGTACTACGAGCGATATGTACGGTTTGTCGAATTTTGCTATATACGGGTAAATAGATAGTATATATGTATATGTATATAAATATATCTGTATGTGTATGTTATATTTATGTGAAACAGACCCCTCTAGTGCTATCATGGGAGGTTGATAGATGTGGGTGAATCCCTTAGCTAGTGAATGTAAGGAGAGTATAGTCCTCATGTCATAGCGCCATATTTATAATTGTGTGATTTATTCGTAGTGAGGTAATTGTGGGTATGGTTATGACTCACTATCGAAGGACTATGGACACCTCTAATAAGTTTGTGATTTATTTTACTAAGTCAGTGTGAGAGTCTGATATGGTTATGACTCCCTATCGAAGGACTATGGCCACCTCTAATAAGTTTGTGATTTATTTTACTAAGTCGGTGTGAGAGTCTGACCACTGGTAACCAGGATGATGTGAATATTTCCTAGATAATGATAGCATTGTAGAGATTTGCATCCAGTGATATATTCCTGTGAGGGATGACGGTTATGTGCATGATATATAAGTATGAATATACTTGATGTGATTAGTATATTGTGTATATATGTGTGTCAAAATATTTATACGGACAAATTAAGGAATATAATGAGCAATAAATTATATACATCCGGGAGGATAAAATCCCGAATGCTAAATGATATATGAATATATAGAAAGATGGAAAAATATGCGAGTTAATGACACTAATGTGTGAATAGTAAGTAAATAACTAGTGAAAGTTATTTGAAATAAATTGTTAAATTATAAATGAGATTTATAATGAATAAGCTGAGGTGAACGCTTAAAATAAATTCTAAGTATATAATAATATATGCGGGGCATAAGGCGGCGTATGGCACTTAGATGATGGTTGATACTAGTTAGGTTGAGTAGTGTAACTAGGCTGTTTAAAATACATGCGTTAAGTGTGCACTTTAGATGAGGGGTGAGGAGTATCTCATGGGAGTGCAATACTAGTTTAAATATGAAAGATTGCATAACATATTTATTATTGTATTTTAAACACTTGCTAAATATTTTCAAAAGATTTTGGGCACTGACCCATATGCAAAATATTTTTAAAACCTTTAGGTGTTGAGACTCAGGATCGCCTGAATGAATCATTCTTCTAGTTAAACGATACTGCAGCAGCTGTGGATGCTTGCAGGGATTCATTAGTAGCTTCTATCCTTGAGATCTAATTAGGAGTTATTTGAGAGTTATATTCGGGAATGTTGCTCAGTTGTTGTTATTTATTTTATTTTCGTTGTTTTACTTTCAGTTATTCGGATTAATTGTAATGTGAATTTTACCGAGAGTTATCGGTTAAATTTTATTTATGCTAGTTGTGTGAGTTTATTAATTTCATAATTGATGTTGATTAATGAAATTTTGTTTACGTAAGTTAGATGTTTAAAATTTTGACACCAAGCCTAATAGGTTATTAGTAATTAATTGATTTTTGGTTGTGGTGCTGAGAATGAACCATATGAGATTTCTGTTTTATTTTGGTAAAGGATTGATCAACCGTGATTAAAATAGGCGGGGTGTTACACCCATAAAGTACCTAAAGTATTGGCAGTCCTATTGTTTCCCTAAAGTATTGATATGGTGTTTATTATTCCACTCCATCCAAATTGACCGTTATGCAAAAGTTTATTTTTTTAATTCTGATATAAAGAAGAATATGATATTTAAAAAATAAATTATAAACAAGTCGGATATAAAAAAAACTAAGAAAAAAATTATATGTAAAAAATATGATTAAAAAAACAGATGAAAAAAATCGATATAAAAAAACATTTTAACAAAATAAAAAAATATATTTTAACAAAAACAAAGGTGGGCAAATATTTGTGGCAAATTATTCTTAGAGATCTTCCTATTAAGTCCTATTTACATGAGACATTTCCTAATAGGTACTATCACAATATTTTTTTCTTAATATGTCCTATTTGTTCATACAGTGAATATTCCATGTATGTTTACAAATAAGACCTATTGAAACAATTTTTTTTTTCATTGGACCTGATGGAGCAAAAAAAATGTAATGACTTATTGAACTACATACTTAGTAAACAGAACTAATTGATAAAAAACCCTTCATTGGGTGTAACCAATTAAAAGTTTTCCATATAAAGGGAAAAATGAATGGCAAATGATATGTAGGCACAAAACAATTCCTGATAAATAGTGCACGTACATAAAATAGATAAAAATCTCACTATGATAATATTAATCTCATTACCATGACAAATTATGTCTATTAAATGAACCATAATTATTATGCCTATAATTTGGTTTAGTTTGGGAGTTTTTAAGTTGGTCTTTGATCCATATTCTTTTGTCTCTCGTCGTTTTACGTATTTTTTTAGGCACCAAAGTCCCTCACTTCTTAACGTATGCATTATAAGCTAGGCCATGATTAAATTAACACATGTATATTATAAAAAAATGTTCGTACACTATAAAATTCCAAGTATAAATAACAAAATAAAATCATGTATAGTTACACAATTTATAATATACATTACTAAAAACAGGAATATATTAAGGAAGCATTACTTGAAGGCTAAGAAGTATTGTAGTGAATTATAAAAAAAAAATTATTCAACAAAGATTTGAGCAAAAAAATATATTTCAATTATTGCAGTAGTATTTTGTCCAACTATTACTATTAGAGTAATATTTGCGTATTTCAAAACATCTTCCAAAATACATGAATCTTAAATTCCACCTCAATTTTTCTTTTTGTTTTTGTTAAAATAAAAATAAAATCTTTTTCAATTTATAAATACCTAATGCGGAATGTTTGATTAAGTTTGGCTACTTGTGATTTTCTATACTCTGATGACCTAGCGATGCCTATGTTGGCCTAGAACCCAAGTTGGAGCACTACTAACCTAGATCTACTGCTTTATACTCATGGATCAAAGGGCCAATCATTGTGGGTCCACACACAAAAAAAAGAAGAAGATTTGGATCAAAAGTTTTTTCAAGAAATATAAGATAGCAAACAAACATCATGGCATTGACTTCCAGGTAAAAATGAAAAATCTTGTTGGGTAAGCATAAGATCTTTCTGAAATTCAATTTTGACAGTGACGATTATCTACCGCAGCCCGTAGTAGTCAGGAGAGAGTTTCAAACGGGGATTAGCTCCAATTTGATACACTTTTATCCATTCAATTTTTTAATACACAAAATTATTTATCTATTTTTATGTTCTCTCATATGGTAAGAATCACCTGGCAATATAAGTGATGGTATGACTAAAAAAACACCATAATATCGCAAAAATTTTAATACAAAAATTCCTTTTTTATTTAAATCATAAATCTATTTAATGGATTGGGCTACTGTAAATTAACTTACATTTTTAATTTGTCACAAATATCTATAAGTTTCACACAATATGTCCATTTTTTTCCATTGAAATTTCAGTTTCCATTTTATCATTTATGATAGATGATTTTTTTTTTTATTGAGTTAAGTTGAGTAGATACTTATCAAAATAAACCTAAATATTTGTAACTTATTTTTAACTTATATACAAATTTGATATGAAGTGTATTTTTAGCATAAAAATCAACTATATTTAAAAGAAATAAACTACGGTTATCATTTTAAAGTTAATTAAAATAAACAGTTTTTTTTACTTAACAAATTGCTTGGTAATTTTTTTTCACAAGTAACGTATCTTTTGGGCACTAAAATTCAACTCCTTTAATCTATATCTGAATTCAGTCATGTATATGTTATGTCTACTATTTATTTATGAAATAGTACAGAATTATTAAAGAAATAATAATCACATAATTAAAATGAAATTACATAAATGAGAATAACTTACTTGATATTGTAGAATAAAAATAAAAATATAGGAACAATATGAAATTCACGCCCTGTAGAACAGTCTCCTTAAGGCAAATTTATTCTCTCTAATATGCTCAAAGGTTAATGAATAACTGTCTCCCCGGATAGAACGAATTTTCGAATTAATTAAGTAGCATAACAGTAATTAATTCCAATAAATACAAATCTGTGTTTTGTACTCAACCGGAACAGACAAGACTGTTCGAGGGAAAATATTTTTTGAAAGAAGTAAATAGTTTGGATGCATTTTCAGAATTTTTTTCGGATACCCCAAAGGCATCCAAGCCTTAGTCTATTATTTGGGTTTTATTAACTCATCAATTTTTCACTACTCTTCCAATGTGGGACAAGAGTTAAAACATACACAATTCATTAACCTTCATTGCTTTATAAGTCACTTTGTAGATATATTTATCATTTATATCTTAATGAAATTAGACATGTGAATATACTACGCTAATATCCTTGGGAAGGAGAATGCGTTCGTATATGCTCCCACAATTATCGCCGTGTGGGTACCACTTAAATTTGAGTTCAAAGTTACTCATAATTTGTTCCAAAAAATTTGGATAGCTTTTTAAGTCCAACTTTAAGTTTAATTTTCCAACAGTATATAATAGAGTTTCAAAAATATACATGATTTTTTTATGAAAAAATTATAATTCATATGTGAAATTTAATAACATATACACATTTTTTGTAATATACACATATTAAGTTTGTGTCTACCTTATATTAAGGATTAGGAACCTTAGTGTCTAAAAATATATAAGTGATCAAGGATTAAAATGAAAACTTTCTTAAATAAATAAAATAATCAATAGTAATCCAGAATAATACGATTAAAATATGAAAAGTAAATGCACAAGATTAACACTTCTTAACAGCTCCTAACAGTTATACAAAATGTTATAAGCCATGACACATCTGGTCTGGTATTACTATCATCCCTCATCAGGGTTTGACAAGTTTTAATAATTTCATATATTTGGCGTTGAGTGAAAATAAGGACGACCCTTTGTTTATAATATATCTTATCTGTTTAGATAAAAATAGCTATAATCCTGAATTTATTCCCAGTTAAAGTAGAAACAAAAGATAAATAACAACAAAACATTGGGGATATTTGAGAGTTGGTATTGGGGTTGGGGTGGGGGTCCTATCGAAAAATTAATAATCAGGTGATCATGCTTGACAGTAGACCACCCGTGCACATGAACAGTATTTCGTTCCTGTACCTTGCGTTAGTGGGGCTGGGCAATCATAACTTGGATTAAGTCTTTTGAAATGTACCTCTGCTTGCTCACCAGCTCGTATAATCCGTTGGAAATAGGTTTTTAGACAGAAAATTTTGAATAATTTTTAGTTCAAATTAGGTGAGATTTACATCACAATAATCGTAGGATCATATATAATTGTATTTTTTTTGTAAAGAGATTAACGTGATATAATTATATATCAAATTTTATTAAGTTATGAATAATAAATATGTCTCTAAAGTGATTCACAAAGTAATAAAAATTAATAAATTATATGTGTTTTAATCACTGTTTTAAAAAACCTACTCAGGCACGCCTAGATTTGAGAAGTTGGGAGAAACAACCCACCTTATGCTTTTTACGCATTATTCCTGGTAAAATCCTTAAGGTGCATTTTTTTCTAAAAACAACAATGCTTTAGTGAACCGATATCGCTTTTTAAAGAATTTTCTTACAAACCGAACAATTATCTAATCCAAAATAATCAAATAGTATTTTAATTTGCATATATTCAGACATATTTTTATGATATGCACAATTTTAGTATTTTAATAGCCTTGTTATGGGTAAAAAATATTAAAATATATTAAGAAGGCCTAAACGCCTTTTTACCCCTAATACCCGCTTAGGTTTCTAAGGCTTAAGAGTTACCCTCCACGCCTCGATCAAGCCCCGCATTTTTTAGAACCTTGGTTTTAACACTTATCCGACATTGGAAGATTAGTAAGAATTTGAAGAGTTAATAAGACTTCAATTATGGACTAACGCTTGGATGCCTTTGAACTTATAAAAATAAATCTCTTTCATTTTGGCCCAAATTAATTAATTCTGTAATTAATTAATTAAATTTTTTGCACCGGATTTTAACCCAACTTAAAATCCGTTTTGGGCAGTTGGTTGACCCAACAGTTCAATCAACCAAAAATCTATATATATCTGTCTCCCTCCATTTTTAAAACTAAACTTTTCTGCATTTACTGTTCATCTAGTCATGTTTATGGTTTGAGAAAAGGACAAAAAATTGAGTTTCTTGGAACCAATTCATAGCAGTGCTTTTTGATTTGAGTCGAAATTCATTTTATCTCGGAAGACAATAATTCAAGCATTAAAGCATTATAGAGGGAATTAATTTATCTTAAGAAAACTGTGGTATCACACAGCGCTTGGATTAAATTTCTTCATTCGTCTGTTATTTATTTCTGCTGTGCCAAGTAAGTAATTCTAATTTTTTGTAATTTCGTTCTTATTGTATATGTAATTGTTAATATTATTAATTTTGTACTATTTGAAAAAGTAAATGGTAGTATTAACAATCTTAAGGCAAATTAAATTTTTGTTCTACTGTTTATATTGTGTACAAAATGATTTTCAAATTATAAAAATTTAATAAAACATTTAGTATTATAGAAAATTAATTTTCTACACAGTTCATTGTATTTTGTCTCAAAAAATTAATTTTATTTATAGTTTTTTTTTGAAAATCTGTTTGTATAATTTTAATTCTGTTTTGTACGGATTTTTTTTTTAAAATTAAAAACAGATTTACATAGATTTTTTTAAAAATTTAGACTAGTAAAAACTAGTATTTAATATGTTAGTTTAATTATGTGATATAGAATTCAAATATTGTTCATTATTTAGAATTCTTGTTAGAATTCATTTAGTCTTAATTATAATTTGAGGAAATTGGTGTACAGAATTTTGCATTCTGTTTTGATAAGTTCATTACAAATGAATAATATCATTGATAAACATTATGTTTTTATAATAGAAATGGAATCACAAAGTATGAACACAGTCTCAACAACTGCGAATGTGACACATGCAACTATTGTTGCCCCTGTGAACATGCCACATAGGGAGAAATCTAAAAAAAAAATCGGGGCCGATTTCAAGCGATGGCAAGGACAAATGTACTTTTATCTCACAACCTTCCAATTGGCAAGGTTCGTTTATAAGGATTGTCCCCCTTTGCAAGAAGGAGATGAAACTGAGAAAGTTATTGTCATGAAAGCATGCAAACATTCTGACTTTTTGTGTCGAAACTACATCTAGACATACTTGGACAAGATGTTGTACCATGTGTACAACACCATGACAACCGCTTAGGAATTACGGAATTCTTTGGAGAAGAAGTACAAAACTGAAGACGTGGGTATGAAGAAATTCATCGTTGGCCATTTTCTAGACTTCAAAATGGTTGACTCCAAGCCGATTATTGCATAAGTTCAAGAACTTCAGGTTATTCTTCATGACATCTATGCCGAAGGAATATCAGTCAGTGACACTTTTCAAGTGGCGGTAATAATTGAAAAGCTGCCTCCATCTTGGAACTTGTTCAAAAATTATCTCAAGCACAACCCCAAGGAGATGAATGTTGAAGAATTAGTAGTATGACTGTGGATTGAAGAAGACAACCGTGAATCTCAAAAGAAAAGTGGGAAGAACATCATGGAGTCCAAGGCTCATGTGGTTGAAGGTCCTAAATCCAAACGTAAGCATGATGGGGAAGACACATCTAAACAAAGAAAGAAGTTCAAAGGAAAATGCTACAATTGCGGCAAGCTAGGACACTGCTCAAGCGGGTGTCGCAAACCAAATAATGCTAAAAAGAACAATGCTCAAGCAAATGTGATGGAGGGTGAGAACATTCCCGATAGTATCGCAGATATAAATCTTTGTGATGTTGTCTTTGAATGCAATTTAGTAGAAAATACTAAGGAATGGTGGGTGGATACTGGGGCTACATGCCACATTTGTGCAACCAAACGGATGTTTACTACTTATAAGGCTTTGGAAAATGAGGAGACCCTCTTTATGGTAAACTCTTCAAGTTCTAAAGTCGTGGGACAAGGAAAGATTATTCTGAAGATGACTTCAGGAAAGGTGTTTACTCTTAACAATGTGCTGCACGTGCCTGAAATTCGTAAAAATATGATTTCTGGATAGCTTTTAATCAAGAATGGGTTTAAGCTTGTATTTATTTCTGATAAGTTTGTATTGTCTAAAAATGATGTGTATGTGGAAAAGGGTTACCTGTCTGAGGGGCTCTTTAAAATGAATGTAATGACATTGATGCCAAAGGCATCCCAAATGAATGAAATTTCTAGTTCTACTTACTTGATTGAGTCATCTAATATTTGACATGCTAGATTAGGACATGTTAATTTTGATACCTTGCGTAGATTAATTAACTTGAAATTTTTACCAAAATCTAATATTGAAAAAAATCATAAATGTGATATTTGTGTGGAATCAAAATTAGCGAGATTACCTTTTCATTCTATAGAAAGGATCATTGAACCACTAGATTTAATTCACACGGATATTTGTGATTTAAAATTTGTACAAACTAGAGGTGGAAAAAGTATTTTAGTACTTTTATTGACGATTGCACAAAATATTACAATGTATATTTATTACATAGTAAAGATGAGGTTATTGATGCATTTGAACAATACAAGAATGAAGTTGAGAATCAATTAAGCAAAAAAATAAAGGCTATAAGGAGTGATAAAATGGGTGAATATGAATCTCCTTTTGAGGAATTTTGTTATGAACATGAAAGTATCCATCAAACCACCGCTCCTTATTCTCCTCAATCGAATGGTATTACTGAATTCAAAAACCTTATATTGAAGGAGATGATGAACTCTATGTTGATAAGTTCAGGATCTCCCCAGAACTTGTGCGGGGGAGCCTTATTATCCGCTAATTACATTCTTAACAAAGTCCTATATAAGATAACTCACAAGACACCTTATGAGTTATGGAAAGATATAAGACCTTGATATAAATATTTACGAGTGTTGGGGTGCTTAGCCAAAATGATGGTTCCTAAAACTGAAAAGGTAAAAAAAGGACCAAATACCGTTGACTGTGTGTTCATCGGTTATGCTACAAATAGTAGTACATATCGTTTCGTAGTTTGTAAATTTGAGATTTCGGATATTTCATGCAAATACAATTATTGAATCGAGGGATGCTTTATTTTTTGAAAATGAATTTCCATATAACATGACCTGAGAATTTGGTCCTTCTAAGAGGACAAATCAAACTACTACAAATGGTACTCATCAACCTATTAAATCAATAGAGGATGAACCAAGACGTAGTAAAAGGGCAAGGACCTCGACTTCCTTCGGTCCGGATTTTCTAACATATTTGCTAAAAAATGAGCCTCAATCTCACAAAGAAGCGATATCCTCACCCGATGCTTCTAATTGGAAAGAAGCAATTAATAGCAGAATTGAATCCATTTTGCAAAATCATACTTGGGAACTAGTGGATCTTCCACCAGGTTCGAAACCGTTAGGTTACAAATGGATCTTCAAAAAGAAGTTGAAGGGCGATGGATCAATTGATAGTGCTATTAATGCACTTGAAATACATCAAAAGGATGTAAAAACTTCTTTCTTAAATGGTGAACTAGACGAAAAAAATTATATGGAGTAACCTGAAGGGTTCAAAGCTCCCGGACAAGAAGGAAAAGTATTTAATCTTGTGAAATCACTTTACGAATTAAAGCAAGCATCTATGTAATGGCATGAAAAATTTGATAGTGCAATGTTATCAAATGGTTTCAAAACTAATGAGTGCGATAAATGTGTTTACTTTAAAAGAATTCAAAATGAATATGTCATTGTATGTCTTTATGTTGATGATATACTAATCATGGGTAGTAACCTAGAAATTGTCAAAACTACAAAACAGATGTTGAGTAGTCAATTTGACATGAAAGATTTAGGTATCGCTGATGTTATATTAGGAATTAAAATTTTTAAAACATCGAATGGACTTATATTATCTCAATCTCATTACATAGAGAAAGTTCTTGAAAAATTCGAGAAGTATGATATCAGTCCTACCAAGACACCTATAGATGTAAATTTACATCTAGCAAGAAATAATAGTGAAGGCATATCTCAACTAGAATACTCTCGTATTATCAGCAGTTTAATGTATACCATGAAATGTACACGACCAGACATAACATACTCGATAAGTAAGCTAAGTCGATTTATGAGTAATCTGGGGAGAGATCACTGGAAGGCGATATCAAGAGTTTTGGGTTATTTAATAAACACTCAAAACTATGGATTGCACTATTCAATATATCCATCTATTCGTAAAGGACATTGCGATACAAATTAGATATCTGATATAAAAGACTCTAAGTCAACGAGTGGTTATGTGTTTACCCTTGGAGGTGCATCTGTATCTTGGAAATCCTCAAAATAAACGTGCATTGCTAGATCGATAATGGAATCCGAATTCATTGCACTAAACAAAGCTGAAGAAGAAGTTGAATGGATTCAAAACTTCTAAAGGATGTTTTAAATTGGTTAAAACATATGCCCGCAATAAGTATACATTATGATAGTCAATCAACAATTGGAAGGGAACATAATCACATGTATAACGAAAAGTAATGACATATTCGTCGTCGACATAATACCGTTAGACAACTTCTCTAAAATGGAATTATCTCAATTGACTATGTAAAATCAAAAGATAATATATCGGATCCACTAACGAAGGGTTTAAACCGAGAGCAAGTTGAAAGATCATCAAGAGGAATGGGTCTAAAGACTACAAATAAACAAAAATTAATATAGTGGAAACCCAACCTAGCTGACTGGAGATCCCAAGATCTAGGTTCGATGGGAAAACCGAACTACATTGTATTCCGTACGCACCAGAGGATATTTAATCCAATCCATTCCAAAAATGAGACAGTGCATATCTGCTACGAATTTAGAATAAGTTACGCTTTTAATGACATTCATATCTTAGCACCTCTAAGTGGAGTATAGCAGAATACTCCTTATGGATATCACCTACGTTAGTAAGAAGGGGGGCAGCGCACTTCTATGAGAATAATGAAAGGTAAATTCTATAAAATACTCACGGAACCAAGTGGTGTTCATGGACAAAACGAACACAAACGTGAGAACCAACTGTGTTGAAAAATTATTATGTGAATAATGTTATCTAGTTTTAGAAAAATGGTTCATGGTTCAAGGACATATAGTCTACTGATTAACGAAGTAAATACAATAGTATATCACTATAGAAAGTTCAATGCCACTAGGCTACTTCTTCCGATACAATAAATTTTTAGTTTATATATATATATATATATATAAACGCCTGATCAATCGGTATTAGAATAGGCGAGGTGTCATAGTTGGTATTAGAGCATCATGTTATAGTGTTCATTAGGATTTGTGCGGACTTACTATGTTGTCATTGTTACGTTCCTTTAATATATAGCCCTCCGTTTAGGACTGCTGTTTTCATACTCCGCATTTTTATTTTTTTAATACTATTATATATTTAAGTGGAATCTCATCAATATTGATTTTGTTTTATATGCCAAACACCAGGAGAGGGAGACCAACACATGTAGGGAGAAGTCCTGTAAAGAGGGAGCTCAGTCGGAGTCACGGGCCATTTAGGGGACTGTGACTGTAGTGGAGACCACAATCATCGTAGCGCAGGCAGTTAACGCTTTCATGATAGCCATGTCACAACATCTGCCTTAGGCATAACCACAACCACCAATGGTAGTACCGGTACATACTCACGCATTGTTGTCCATGTGGGAGCGATTTAGGGAGGCCTTTCAGAAGGTCCATCCACCAGAGTTTCAAGGGAGTGAAGATGTTGTTGTGGCGAGCCCATACAAGAAGGATATCTGGAGGCATATTCATATATTTGAGTGCAATGACACTCAGAATCATGTACTATCTACTTTTAAGCTAGTTGGGGAAGATTTTCAGTTGTGGGAGTCAATCATCACGTCAGAGGAGAGGAATATTATGACTATTTAGGATTTTTGGGTGTGGTTTAATCGTAAGTTTTTTTAGTCAGCATTTGCTGACAAAGATGAGGAGGAGATTTATGGATTTTATACAGGAGGGTCGGATAGTGGTCGAGTATGTGGAGGACTTTACTCACCTGGCAAACTTTATGAGAGATGAGGTGAACAAGGATAAGAAAAGGATTTTGAAATTCGTGGACGGACTCACGTGGAGGATTTGTGAGCATCTGTTGGGTAATCTAGCATTGAGGACTTACACCGATGTCGTTAATGCCGCATTGTTATACTTCCAAGTGCATCATTTCCATCTAAGGGGATCGAAGAGGACAGGAGAGTTGAGCTAATATGGTAAGACTGGGGGGTAGAAGTGTCAATGGGGTGTCGCGATAATAGGGCAGGCAATATGAGCAGGGTTCCCAACAGGGGGACTCGGCTAAAAGGTTCATACTGGGAGATGGTGGGTACAGGAAGGTCCAGTAGGGAGAGGGAAACTAGATTAAAAGCCACCAATTTCGGGGATATTAGTACCAGCATGTCCAGCGATCGGGGCAGCTTAACCAGGGCCACATGTCGACAGATTTCACAAGGATATATTTCGTATGTGGGGAGAAGCTCTATATGCAGTGTGCTCGCCCGAATAAGGCCATGGGTCAGCAAAAAAACACCCAGCAAGGGCAGCAGCAGCTTTCGCAGCTACCATCCCCACTAGCAAATTTAGCAGCACTGCCTCAAGAGGGGCAGTTACAATTTGGGGGTGTCTATAACGTCCGTGGGCCAATTTTTCCACTAGCCCCACCAACAGTTGAGGGTACATTTACTATTTTATGGGATATGGGTCGAGTATTATTTAACATGTGATCTTCACACTCTTTTCTTAGCACAAGATTCGCACGTGAGACTAGTTTAATGGATACATCATTTGATATCATTATGACTGTAAATTCACAGTTGGGTAGCGGGGCTCTAATTTGTTCCATCTACAAGGTGGTGGGTGTGGACATTGAGAGGTTATTCTTGGTAGAGAACTTGCTCATTTTGGAGATGTATAAGTATGATGTTATATTGGGTATTGGCTGGTTAGCGACGTATAGAGCAATATTGGACTGTTATAGTAGGACTATCGTGTTTTCTATTCCATGGCATGATATGTTTCTTGTGGAAATGCCTCATCCCGAGGGAAGTTCGAGCACACATTTATATTACATCGAGGAGGAGACTTTAGAGAGTACTGTCATCTGGTTAAATTTGATCCTTATAGTTAGGGACTTTGCTGATGTATTTCGCGCGATATCGGGATTACCATTGGGTAAGGAGATTGAGTTTGTGATCGACTAGTTCTAGAGACTAGGCTAACAGCCCGTGCGCCATATCACATGGCTCCATTATAGATGTGATAGTTGAGAGATTAGATTCAATAACTTTTGGGGCAGGGATTTATTCGTAAAAGTACCTTACTTTGGGGTTCTCTAGTATTATTTATGAAGAAGAAAGATGGGACTTTAAGGTTGTGTATTGACTACTGGGATTTGAAAAAGGTCGTGATTCGAAAAAGTATCCATTGCCGTGTATAGATGACTTGTTCGATCAGCTGAGAGGAGTAACCTACTTTTCAAGGATTAATTTTAGATCTGGATACCATCAGTTATTTATCAGGGGGCAGGATGTCCCTAAGATTGCATTTTTTATGAGATATGGGTCTTACGAGTTCAGGGTCATGTCGTTTGAGATAACCAATGCATTGGTAGTTTTCATAGACCTCATGAGTTGATTTTTCAAGGATTTCTTAGATTAGTTTATCCTTATCTTCATAGATGACATCCTGGTTTATTCTCAAACAATGAGTGAGCACGTGGAGCATTTATGAATGGTTTTTAAACTTTTTGAGACTATGAGTTGTATGCCATGTTCGAGAAGTATGGATTCTAATTATGTATGTGTAGTTCTTAGGTCATATAATCTCTTCTAGGGGTATTTTGATGGATCCTAGTAACGTGTCAGCGATGAGGCAGTGGGGCCAGCCCACCACGCCAATAGAAGTTCACAGTTTTCTGGGGTGAAGAGGTTACTGCGATCGATTTATCAGAGGGTTTTTAAAGATTGTGGGTCCCTTAACAAATTTGACTCGTAAGGGAGTAACTTTGTTTGGGATGATCACTATCAGTTATATTTTGATGAGCTAAAGGAAAAGTTGACTTTCACACCAGAACTCTCATTGACTAGGGGAGGAGTGGAGTACTTTATTTTTGCCGATGAATCCTTATAGGGACTTGAGGGAGTTCTACAACAGGAGAAGCAAGGTATGGTTTTTGTATCTTGGAAGCTAAATCCCCATGAGAAGAACTATCCCTCTCATGACTTGGAGTTAGCAGTAGTTGTTTTGCCTTAAGGATTTAGAAACATTACTTATTGGGGGAGAAGTTTCGATGTTCATAGACTACAAGTTAATGTAGTATCTTTTCACACATAAGGAGATGAATATGAGGCAACACATATGGCTTAAATTCATGAAGGATTACCAGTTCAACATTTCGTACTATCTGATAAGGGGTAACGTGGTGGCAGATGTGTTGAGCCGTATACCTACGAGGCAGTTGGCAGAAATCTAGAAGGCGAAGGGGGATAAGGTTAGTTAGGATGAGGAGGTAGTCAGGGCTTATATAAAAGTGATGATCATTATACTCGAGATCATTTTTATGGTTATGAGGGCACATGTAGGGGATCTTTCTTGTTAGGAAAAGGTGTGGCAGTTATTGGCAGAAGGAGCGGAGTCCTACTCAGCCAGTTCTGAGGTTGGCTTACGCTTCAATGGGAGGTTTATTGTCCCATATAATGAGTGATACACACAAGGGTGACCTCTTCTGGATAATACTCAGTCTAACCTCATAGCCCCATATAAGTTCTATTCAGACTCATCCTCATATGGGCCCGCACCATGGCGATCTATGTCAGTCAGTTTCGTTCTCCAAGACCTAATCAACATAATAGTTATAACCACTTAGGAAGATTTTATATACACTCATAAATGCATTAATGTCTTGGATGATCCGTGTTTCGACCTCATATGACACTGTTAGGCTGACACCTCATATTACATATTTGGCATGGATATCACTCTCAGGTATTACTCAACTGGGAGTCTCTTCAGTCTCGACTAGCCGATACCTCCAAAGCTGACTTCAATATTTCACATGGGACATGTGACTTATGCATCACCAATCCACATGGACAAAATCGTTATAGGATATCAACAACTCACGTGGGGTAATATTTTATCTCATAACTTACACATGTAAAGGACAGGTGGCATCCTCTCATTCAAATACTCATCTCGTGCACACCAGGTGCATGCTTGGGGGTGGCACTGTGCACCCCCAATACTATATAAGCACACTTCATCTTCTTTTTAAAGGATGGAGAAATTCAGAATCCTACTGAAACTTTATAAAATTATATTTTAGAGAGAGAAAGCTTGAGTGTGTAACAATGAACTTTAGTGCCTAATAGTAATGCAATCACCATCACCTTGCACAGTGGAGTAGGCTAAGACCGAAACACTTATATGCCTATGTCTTCTATTCTCTCATCCCCGTCTTATAGAAACATATCTTTTTATTATTACTATGATTTTCACCATTGTTGGGATAGCTAGAGCTTGATTTTCTTACATCTTGGATGTGGTGATTTTAAACATCATCATTTTGGCACCGTATGTGGGAGGAGATTTATCTTCCTATTCTTCTTCTTCACTTAGAACACTCTATCTTTTTCATCTGGTGGTGATTTAGATCCACCATTGTTGGACCTAAACCACCATTGAAAGAATTTAGGTTTGGGTGCTCTTAAAGATTTCTACTGAGCTAACTCACCTATAGTTTCACTTTTTTTACCGTGGGGATCTCGTCGAAGATGTCATCTGACTTGTCTCCAAACGCTGGCCCAAGCTCCAGCCTACCACCTCCTTAATCGGAAACGACTAATGTGGCAGTGGCTCTATGATCCTTAGTGGCCAACCAACAAATGATATAGGAACAACTCATGGCTTTTAGCCAAAGTGTACTGGGAAGAGATCCCAATGGCCCAGCGGTATAAATCATTACTTTGGTTGCTAGAAAAGTGGAAGATCTGGGAACAAGGGGGCAGCCCTCGGCCCCACTTAAGGAGATGCACCACCATTGTAGGTAGAGAAACTTCATCGAACCTAGTCATCTCCGCCTTAGAAAGTAGATTTAGGGTTGCCCAAATGAGAAGAACTATTTTGAGGAGAAGTATTGGGAGCCATATGAGATTTTTGGTATTATTGTCCGTCCCAAAGGGTCACCAACACCAAAAATAACATTAGAACCAAATGGAAAGCGATTTGTCCAAAGTTTTGAAAAAGGTTTTTTAAAAGAAAATAAGTTTACTTCAAAAATATTTTTAAATTTCACAAGTATTTTAACTTAAAAGGTATCTAAAAAAATATATAGAAGAGAAAAACAAGACTTAAAACTTAGATGAATACAAGATTAAAAAATAAGCTTTTATCAAAATATTTTTCTCTCCTTCAAAGTGATTATTGTGGAAAGAAAGATTTGTCAAACATATTTTGACCACTAAAGAAATCACAAAATCAAATTTACATTCTCCCCTTGAAAATGAAGTCTAACCCAATTACATATAGTACCAAGCTTGCCATAGAACCTAGGAAGGTACAAGTAGGTAAGTATAGATGAAATTTATAAGAGAGAAAATATATAGAAATATCTTTAATTTATGCGGGTACCAAGAAGAATGTGTAAGTTTCTAGCTTAAAAAGTGACTTTCGACACTTGTTTAATGTGAATCGTTGTAAGGTCGCTGCATGGAGCTATCACATCACTGCGGCAAACCTACGATAATACAGGTTGTGCAATTATTCAAACTTTTTCAACGAGGCACAAAACAACTAATGTGACAGGTTCGATGTAAGGAGATTTCACATTTCTAAGGCGAACCTGCAATGAGGATACAAGGCGGGCTAAATACGGAAAAAATCTCTAAACAAAGGTGCAGTGAGTAAGATATTGTCGCTATAGTGAGCTATCGCGTCATTGTGGCGAAGGTTTCATGCGATAGACCTTAACAGCCTTATGAAATGAAAATTATAAGATTTTTCAAAAGTGGTTTTGCATTTCATAGATAAGTCCAAAGATCCATATCAACACAAAAACATACACACAACATGTGTGAGTAAAATGTGTATGAGTCTACGTGTCCATTTACCATTCCTAATAGTGGTATAAAAGGATACACATCAAGGTGAGGATGTGCGCTAAATGATTGGCATGCCACTTTGTCAGAATGAACTTAAGGACAAGACTCAAAGTATATTTGGTCCATGTAATAAGACAATCTAGTTTTATTGGGGAACATGAGTAAAATTTATACTCTTACAAAAGTCTATGACACCCTGCTTAATTAAATACCGGGTGATCAGTCCTTTATTAAACTTAAATCAGAATATCCAGTTGGAATCAGTCTTAGGATCACTGACGAAAACTTTTATTAATTACTAACCACCTAGTATTTAAAAACAGATGCCAAATTTTATTTTATTAAGATAAGTAAGAAATTAAAAGATTATCTAAGCATTCACGATCCAATAACAACTCATAGGGATTAAAACGACATAATGAAATAAAATGAGTCTGGAATAAACACATCCACTCAATTCCCAAATACAATAATCTGAATGAAGTAAATCTGATAACTGAAAATTAAATGACTGTCTGTAAACTACTATCTCTAAACAAGAATGGGCAACATGCCCTGACTGAAATGAATGTCTTAGAGTGAATCAAGGGTAAATGTGGAGGCATCTAATACCAAGGTCCTATAACTTCCACATCAATTACAACACATCAACTGAATGGAACTTCTACGCTTGGCATCCCTATGAATGAGCACCTAAACGGTTTTTACAAAAACAAAATAGATTTGACAGAAAACGAGTCAGAGCCCAAGTTGAAAATATTTTTAAAACAAGTATTTAAATGGCATAAATACCATATATTGTGTACATGTTAGTCACGTGCTCTCACATAAAATCCTCACCTCTCAACTATTGTGCACGCCTAACGTATACTCCTAACTCATCCTAGTTATCCAGTCCCACTTAACTAGTTTGATTTAAGGCTCTCACTATGATGACTAAGTTATTACGCCCACTGGTATTACCCGAATAATACATTATTGCATTTCCAATAATTATTGATCGATTCAAGTATTTATTTACTCGTATAAGTTCCCACAATTCTAACGTATTTTATTTATTATCCCCTTCTCATTTACTAGTCAACATGGTAGAATAATCATCGGTATGTACATAGTCTGCATTACCATAATACATATATACTTACAAAGCACCCCAAGGCTTAGATACGGTTCATGTATACTCTGCTATCAAGTCCTAGTATATCACATACTATAAGAAGGACTATAGGTTCATAATCACTCGAGAACCATACAAATCACAAATCACAAATAATGGAGGCAAACCATAGTTTCGAGTCATAAGGGAGACACACATACCCACTCACCCTTACGACCATCTGCACAATCACTCACAGATAAGCTATACCAAGGTTCTATGGTTCTAAGGTACAAGTCTGTATTCCCTCGATGGGCTCAATAGAATGAGACTGTCCTAGTGCAAAACCTCCATGATAACAAGTAGCGTGGTATGATGAATTACAAATAATAACCCATATGGTAGGTAATCACACAACCTAAGTATATATACAAAATCTATGTAGGTATACGTTTACATTTCTCATTCGTAGTAAATTTATATCTTGAATTTCCTATGAAATATTTTATTTAACGTGGTAACTTACGTCGTATAACTATAAGTACCCTATACTAAACAGGTTATTAAGTTTCCTTCTCTTCCTTGTATTATTTTCGTCACTAAAATATACCCCCACTACTGGTATTAACCTTCAATTATTGTTTATCCAATTTAAACTCAACTTTACATAATTTCTAATAGTAACTCATTCGATTGACACTCGTAATTTCCCCATTTAATCCTAAGCATAAATAATATTTTTCGGGTTTTAAGTATATTCTATTGCCCTTTCTTAAGTCTCATTATGATTAATTAATCGACACCAAAGGTTTATAAAAGTTGAGATTAAATAAAATATTAAAAAGGAAACAAGGCACAATTCCTAGGGGAGTTGATCGATCGATGAAATGGGTCGATCCGACGATCGACCGATTGAACAGTTATTTGCCCAAATTTTTCTTAACAGCTACGGGTTTCAACATTTTTAACCACCAAAGTCATCTTTACACTTCTCCAAATTGATATACATGAAATCCAAAACCTATACTAACATGTATGAACAATTTCTAATGTACCCAAATCATTTAAACAACATAAACATGCATAAATTCACCCAATTTCCATCTGTAGTCTCAAAAACCCTAGTTTTGACTTCATCTTCAATTTAACATGAAATTTCCAGATTTCTTCCATCAATTTGATTTTAATGACGTGGGTTGGATTCTACATGCATAAATGATCCTATTTTATTTAAATATTCACCCAAGAATTTTGATTTACACCATCAAAATTGCTCCAAAACATGAGAATTTCATAAAAGGGTTATCCTAATCTAACATGGATCATATATCTATCATAAATTTATGCAAGATAATACTTGCCTTATGTATTAGGTCTGGTCTATTGGTGATGAAAGGTATAGGGTTTATCCTCTCTCTCCAATCTATATGTTGGCAGGTATGGTGGTGCAAACAGTGCTCCAATGGTGGTTCAAGCCCTAGAAAACTCTTCACTCTCCTGCTCCTATGGTTCCCCAAGTTTTTGTGTTTGATATCTCTATAAAGTCTAACCCTAGTAGTTGATATAGACTCAGAAATTTCGTGGGTTTAATTACCTCAAAAATAAAAATGACTAAAATACCCTCTCAGGGTGCCGATGTGGCATAAAAAATGCCCCGGGACCCAAACTGAACCCCCGGGTAGGCTTTTCTGACTATCTCAACCCTTTCGGACACTTTGACGCACTCAAAATGACCATACGATTGAGTTATAAATGAATTACTTTTTATTCCATTAATTTAGTTCCGACGCAACTAACACGCGTGTCCCGACTTAATTTCAATAATTGTCGTATTTTTCTCTCATGACAACTTTACTATTTTCATCATTATATATTACTTTACCCGCTAAGTAATATTCAACATAATTATCACCAATAAATACTAACTCTCGTCACGCTAGTAATTATTTAATTAAATTCGGATCCCCATTTAGGTAATAAATTCCACAATTAAAAAGCATTAAAATTACGGGGTATTACAAAGTCTTAGTATGAGATGTAATGTATGTAAGATGTTACAATATCAATATTGAAGTTTTCATTTTTCATGTAAGGTTTTTACCATATATGTTTGATAGTTTGCCAAAATGATTGCGTAATCATTGAAATAACTTTAACTTTTCTAGTTTGGATTCACATATTTTTGAGGTCGAAAAAATGATCTACAACCTCATGCTCTCATAGATAAAAAGTTAAATCATGTCAAAACTAAAATTCAAAAATAACTCATTACGCTTTGTTTGATGTTTTAGATAAATTAAATCGCGTGTTCCTTGTGAATTTGATACCTTAGTCATTGTTGTACTCTGTAATGTATAGTAACATTAGGTTTTTGTTATGTGTTAATCCCTTTACACGATAGTGTCTTTACCCAACACTTAGTTTGGACGTAATCAAATTGGCACCATTGCTGGGGAATGGTGTAGTTTAGAATTTATTTGATTTTTAACTTTGTATATAATTTTTGATATGGTATTAAAGATTTTTTATAGTTACTTTTACCATTTATTTCCAAGAACTTTAAAAGGGGTGACACACACCAAGTGTTTGTGAAATATTCACAGCGAAAACCTTTGGTAAAAATGTCTTACTTTAATTCTTTTGATAGTATTAATAGTTATGGTAATAATTTGCGATATTGTTGTAACAATAATTTTCAAAGTTTCTCACCTCCCATTCCTTTAGGTGCTTGCATGCAAAATTTTGAATATCATTATTATGGAACTTGTGAAAATAATTATCCTAATAATGGGTCACAATATTTCTACGATAATGCTATTCAAAATTATTATGACAATAGTTACCCAAACTATCATAATAATAACATTAAAAATTATTCTAATGAAATTTTAAAAATAGTTACAATAATGGTGCGTAGATTCTTGGTTATGAATAACTTTCCCTAAAATCGATGTATTTTGATAAGTATTTGCAAATTTAAACAAATGAAGAAATTGAATGTCATTCTTGTGAGACTTTGGAAAATAGGGAGTTTTTTGCTATATGCAAAGACTCTGGGGAATTTGATCAAAGATTGACAAAATTTGAAATAAAATGTTTCCCGAATAAATTAATGCCTAAACGAAATGGAATATTTCCTCACATAGTTTTAACAATCCTAGAAATATTGAAAATTAATGACGTTATTAAAGTAGAGGCAATTGTCATGAATAAAATTCTTCTATGAGAAGTTTTGTTTCACATCACACCTTTAAAAAAAATCACTAAGAGTGAATCTAAATTTTATGAAATTAAACCCGCACTTGATGTTAATAAATATATCGAAGTTGAATGTCTTTCCTCATATTTTTCCTTACCATTGTCGAACCATTATGACTAACGCAAGGATCAGTTTATGATGTTTTTCACCCGATTATTTTTAAAGAGTGCTTGCTAAAAATGCTCTCTATGATTTATATTTTACACCCATATATTCCACCTCCCATTTCATCTGAAATGAATTTGGGATGAAATTTTAACTTTTTTGGGACCATTGTGTATTATCACCCGTTGTATCCAAACCACCAATCACCAACCCAAATAGTTTTTTATAAAATTGGTTATGGTTTATTTTATCCACCCAAAACATCCCCTCATTTCTAAATGAAATTATTATTTTTGGATAATGAAATCAAGTGGGAGTCCGTCATTAATCCCGGAAGATTAGTATATTCTGTGGGTGGACCCCCAATTTCATGACTTTTACGATATGGTAAATTAAATGTTGAAATTCTTAGTGTTCAAATTAAATTATCACTTTTGTTAGATTTTTTAATCTTGGTTATAACATATTTTGTAGAACTAGTGACCTTGTGCTATTCCAGAACCATATTGTTGGAAGTAATAAAAAAAAATCACACTCCTTTTTTGTTATTCACTACATAAGCATAAATTGAGGAACTTATGTTCCAAATTTATTGTAATCCATACTTTATCATCATGTTAAGTTTTATTAACAAAAGTTTTGAATCCAAAATTCCCTTAATTTCATACACCTAACCTAACAAACTTTACATGCCTATGAATGTCCAATGTGGTCCTTGGGTAAATATAATTTAGAAGTCAATGTGATTGGAAAAAGTGGATAAGACTTATTTCACCTCTTATAATGAATGGTATCTTTTATGAAATTACTTTTTTTCTGTTTAAATTGTACATTTTTCATCATTGTCAACAATGACACTTTATGCCTGCATGGCCCGAGTGATGCACCTTTTTTTATATCATTTCATTTTTAGAGTATAATCCTTGGTGAGACTTGAGTTGATGCATGCTTGAACTTTTATTCGAATTATAAGAGTTTAACCAAAACTTATATTTGTGCCACACCACACACTTTCATGATTTCAAGATATGAAGTTTTTTCAATAATATTACTAGTTTAATAACTCTCGCATGCTTATGCCTTATTAAACTCTTTTGATTGTGTTGATTTAGTATTGGATAATGGGAAACTAGCCTTAGAAAAATACAATGTTCGTGAGTATAATCTCTAAAATCTCCTGCGAGACCGAACTTGTCCACTAGGGTGATCTAGGGGTTTAACGGCTTATTGCATAGGCTAAGTGTTTTCCCTCAAAAGTAGCATTCAATTATTTATTTAAAATAAGGTTGAGGTATGTTTTTGGTGATTTTTCACTTTATTACTATGTACTAGTAATACATTAGTTAGGGGGAGAGATTAGTCACATAAATTGTATATAGTTCTCCTATTTCCTATGCATTTTAACATTTCAAAACCCCCAAATCCTCGTAGTTACAATATGTAATACCCCGTATTTTCATGAACTGCAATGATTATTTAATAAGTGATTAATAAATTGATAAATGGAATTAGTTTATACTTGTATGCCTTAGTAATAATAAATTGACATAATTTATATGATAATTGATAATGTGCTTGCGCAGAATAATTAAGTGAATAAACTATTGAGATATGAGAAATGGTATTTAGAATGAACTCTGGGATGAAAACGATGTGTGTTTATGTGTTTTTATCACTTTAAATTTGTCCCTCGGGGTAGGTATATCCTTATGAGAGATTTTGGGCCATTTCGGGTAACATTCTGGACTCTTTTAAGGGCACAAAATTTAGGCCTTATGGGGAAACACAGGATTAAGGTTTTAAAAAGGGGTTAAACTATCTCATTTGGGTACCTTCCATCCATTAAACCTAACCCTAGCAGCCATAAACACTTCGGAGAAATTGGGTAAGCTTGGAGAGGAGAATGCAAGGGGAAATTTAAGAAGAGTTCTTCAATCCTCCACTTTATGGAAAATAAAAATTCTTGCAATAGCTTTAATAATGCGTTTCTTGATTTGCAACCTTGATTTATCATAATAATTTTGGGATTTTTTATTATATTGGAGACTAATTCATATGATTATTTATAAGTTGGATTAATTGGGAATGATATCAATATGTCTTGCATTAAGTAGTCATACCTTGATGATTAAAATGTAAATTTAATGGATTAAATGACGTAAAGATGAAATATAATTGATGTTTTAATATAAAACTTCACTTTTATGAATTATCCCCATGTTAATTTAAGGTTTATGGCTAAAATTAATGATGAACAAATCCTAAGTTATTTTAAAGATGAGTTATGTTTTAAAGTTTTAGGTTTTAATATTGGATTTGATGTTCTTTAACCCATAATATGGTGTAAAAAGGTTTAAGCACATGTTCCTATACTTATATTAGGTTAGGGTATCGATTGGATACTGTTTTAGAGCTTGGTATAGGCATTAATGGAGGTTTTGGAGGTTCAAATCGATTTGATCTAGTGGCAAATCGATTCGGTCCATGAAATTTTAGATGTTTTAATTTCTGAACGAGGGCCCCAATTTAAAATTTTTCTAATTCTGTTTGAATTAGTTATGAATTTTAACGAAAGGGTGTGTAAGACCGAAATCTTTATTTGGTGATTTTTAGATGGACTTTATTTTAGGCACAATTATGTTTAGAAAGATTATAAAACCTTATGGATATATGCCCTTGGGTTATATGAAAACATAATTGATGAAATTGAGATTTAAAAAGATTAGAAGTTGTTAATGGAGAATAGGTAAAACGATTATGGAATTTTGGGGAAGAAATTCATATAAAAAATTAGCAGCTCTGGGCAACTGCCCAAAAGCGAATATATTCAGCCTCCTGGGCAGGTCAATTCAGCTCGGAGTGAATCGATTTGGCTCCAAATGGCGAATCAATTCGACTCTTGGGCCTGGGTCAAGGTTTGTCCGTGGAAATGTTCAAGAGATTTTCATGAGTCCAAGCGAGTATAATAGAGATTATCCAAGTGAAGGGATATTTAATTAAAAATAGATTTTTTTCGTTATAAAAAAATGGTGAATTTAGTAAGTAACTAAAGTGTTAATTTTTAAGACAAGGATTTATATTTCGAGAATGATGAAATCTAGTTACTCTAGTTATGGGGATAATTACCTATACATATTGTGTGCTATATGTATGTATTTATTATTTATATGAATATACCCGTGCTCGTGGATGACCTATTGGTTGGGGTAGCGTACGCCTTTGGACCATATCACGCATCGGCACAGGTGGGCTAGGCCTAGTATAGGGCGTTATTTTAGGTCCTACATTTAGCGGTACCGCTTGCGATGAGGAAAGTGGGATAGCTGAATTCATTGTCATCATCGAGGGTATGGACCATGAAATGGTTTACTTTTTAGACACCGCCTCATTTATGTGTATTTTTGTTTATATCAGCTTGGTGAGGGACTCCTCCGAACTTACCGATCGAGCACGAGACGAACACCGAAGGTAGATGCATTCGTGTGACGAATATATATAAAGGTATATATACATATATTTATATGAATTGGTTGAGGAATGAACTCATGTACTCTAATGATGTAGACCACTGTTAGTGAACTCAAAGCTATGCAAGATACATAATGTGATGCAATTATATTTATGTGGGCTAGTATTGTGGGGTTAGTCTTTGGGACTCAGATCATATGTGTAGATATTTACCTCCAAATTATATGTGGGAAAGTTACCCTTGATATTGTTATGCTAATGTAGAAATCGAAATCACATGTTTGATCTTGGGGAGGAAATGCGTATAATATGACACTTAGATGTGGGACTCCTCTGAACTTGCCGATAGAGGCACGAGATGGACATTAAGGGTAGATGCCCTCATATTTTATATATTTATATATGTATATATTTTCGATAAGAATTTATTTAGTGTAACGATAGACTTTAATAATGAACCAAGGCATGTTAGGTACTTGATGGGGTTTACTTATATGTCCCTTGTGAGTGACATTGTGCGGGTAGATATTTGGTTTTTATTTTTACATGTGTGGCTAGTTATATACCTTTGTCAAGGGCATGTAGTTGCACCTATACCTTATGGAAATTGGATAATAATTTGTTTAATTAAAAGATATTTAAATAGGCCAAACATTACGCTTATTAGGCTAAGAATACGTAATAGAAATATATATGTGGACCTTGGGGTGAAATACTATTTAGGTTACTGATAGTGCTTAATTATTTAGATATATAGACTTCTAGCATAGTTAGTACATGGATTGGGACATGTGTATGGTATTAAACTTAGATGAAAGGTGATATACTCATTACATGTAAGAGGCGATGGGTGGCATGTGTAACGAATTGACTGCATCATTATTTATTACTACTGAAAGTTAATTATTGCTAATTTAAGGTGCTGACCCAAATTATTAAATATTTCCCCTCATGTATTATTATTATTTATAAATAGGTTAAAAAGGCTAGGTGTTCAAACTTACGATTGCAGTAATTCGTCTTGGTATTTGCAGTGTTGGTGTCTCTGGTTCATTATAGGTGTCATCATATTCAACGTTATGTGGCAGGATCGCCCTTGTACTCTATTTGTATTTCAATTAGGAATTTGTAGGGTGAAGAAGTTCGATTTTACTCTTTCGTTCAATTGAACAATTATAATCATAAGTTTTTATATAATGGATTAAGTTTTCATAGTTTAGTATTTATGTCCATCATATCTTATTGAACCCCTTATTGTGTTGGTTTTAATTTACCATGGTTTTTAGTGTACGTTGATGCCGAGAATGATATAATTTTTTTTACATCCTCGATATTTCATGTGCGACCTGATCAATTGGGCATGGAAAATCACTGGTCGTTACAGAGCATCCAAGTTCTAGTGTCCATAGGATCTGTGTTGTGTGTGTTTCATTTTCTGCTGAGCACTCTTTTATGTGTCTAGAGCCTATTAAAGGATTTTGGACTCTGGTATCACGATGATGTGTGTATTGATATCGTTTGAGGATTGTTAAGACTTTAGGAGTATTTGATCCTATAAAAACATGAGAGTGAGAGTCGTTGTGAGTTAGTGGTCAAGTATATGATGAGTTGTTCGATACTAGTGTTCACCATAGCTGTGAGGATCATTATAGGAAATTATCGTGTTGGGGGGTAAAGTCTGCAACATAAAGACTCATGGAGGCACAAGTTAGTGAATGTCTTTCTTGCTGAGTCCATTTTTGAAAATATTAAGGAATTTTAGTTATTTAGGAGCTTGTTGGAGATTTTGGTTGTACTTATGGTAATATGGATTTTGTGTAATACCCCTTACTTTTAAAGGTATTTAAATTAAACTGTGGATGTAATTTAGTAATTTGAGGAATTATTGTGAATAGTAATTCTGGGATTAATGAGTGAAATTAAATAAATTTAATATTATAAAGTGAATAGTAAATATTAGTTTTCAAGTGACAGATTAATATTTACGTGGATTATATTTCGAGACTAAGTATATGAGTAGATTATTTTTATTACATGTCGCAGTTGGGTAAAGTGACAAAGGAAAATATTTTAAATTGAAAAACACGCGTATTGAACGTGTTGGGTAAAAATAGGGAATTTTAGTTAAGTGACTCGGATGGAGATTTCGACTCCGCCATTGGGTTCGGAATGGCCGCGATAGTCAAAATAGAGTACCCGGGAGTAGTATTTGGGTTCCAGGCATTTTTGGACTAGTAGGGACTCGTAAATAAGTACACGACTCATTTAACAATTGGGTATACACCCAATTTAGGGTTTAATAAGGGAAAAGCCCTTATTTCCCCCAAATATCAGCCCTAAGATATAGAGAGAGAGAAGAGAGAAAAAAGAGAGGAAAGAAGAAGAAAGAAAAGAGAAGAAAAGAAGCGATTTCCGCCGGCCAAACTTCGTCGGATTCGACTCGAGATCGTCAGATTTAATCCACGAGGCAAGTGTTTCACTTGCTTTATGATTTAGTGTGTTTATTTCTCATATTATAGTTGGTATAAAACTATAAAGATTTTTGGGTTGAAATTTGTGTAAATCAAATGGGTTTTTGGAAGATTAAACGGATAAAACTTGGTTTATGCCCAATTTGAGAAACTTAAGAATTAATTGAAATTAATGGTTGGTTATGGGTTCTAGGATGATTAGAATCCTTTTTATGTGTGTATTTATGGTTGTTTGAGGTTGGATGATGATGATAAAGGACATAAAAAGCTTGAAGGTGCTTTAATGGAACTTTGGATTTTTAGAGAAGAAGGTGAATAGTGACCTGCGTCACTTACGAACTGTTTCGGCTAGGAAGAGGACCGATTCAGCTCTTGATCAAAACATAAAAGTTGTAGATCTTTTTGATACGGTCGCGTGGGCGCCGACTCGTATTTTTCTAATTTTTTTGAATTAGTTATGATTTTTCTAAGATAGCAGTTCCGGGGTTGAAATCATCAACTCGGAAATCAAACCGGAAATTGGAAAAATAAAGGCTGGAATTGTTTGGAGATAAATATTTGGGGTTCCTAAAAATAGTGTGGGTACTTCTAAATAATTTTTTTAGTAAGGCGTGTACCTTGGGTTAGTTGAAAGTAAAATCCAAGATTTACCCAAATAGGGGTGTTCGTGAGGAATAATACTTAAAGAGGTATTTAGGTGGGCAATTTTATATAAGTAAATGTGCGCGTAGAAAAGGTATTTATATACCGACTTTGGTTAAGTAAAATACTATGAGGTGACTAGGATAAAATTTAGGATACGTAATACAGAGAATTGAGCAATTATTCTATGCGTCTAGGGAAGACGATTATTATAAGTGAGGAGATACCTAAGGAATTAAGAGACGTAGTGCGTATACTATTTAATTATGATGAATTGGTACATTCGGAAATTATTTGTACTAATTTTTCTATGAAGTGATTAAGGAGTGATTTGAATATTAATGAAGAGAGTATGTATTGGGGTAGTATTTTAAGTGTATGAATGTTTATATTATTAAGAAAGGGAACACTTGAGGTTATTGGATATTGCTATAGAGTTTGGAAATTATATCCATAATATATTGGGAAGTGATTGATATTATATAGAAGAAGTCGTTAAATTATATATAATATAAGACGAATAAATGTAACGGTGTTATTGGTATTATCATCGTGCGGTAAGAAAAGCTATAAAATAATATATTGAGGATTAGTTAAAAATCGATAAATGCGTAGGATATTCAAGATATAAATATATTACATATGGGATTTATTATGTGGGCGATGCGTATGCCCTGATATTATTATATACATGGGTTAAATAAATACCTATGGGGAATTATATATAGGTGAGACAAATACCTATCGTTACAATATGGTTGTATGAATACCTCACTAATGTTATATATATAGGTGGAATGTGTACCTATATTATTATTTATTATGTGTATGACATACCTACCATACTTGCTATCACGGGAGGATGGATTTCGAAAGAGGACAATCTTATCTTGTGTTGCCTTCGCGGGGATTTAGATTTGGTAAATCAAGAACATAGGACTATGAAGGGCTTATTTGTGAGTTAATAAGTCTGCTGACTATGGTAGCGTAGGTATGTGTGTGACCCATGGATATGAGAACTATGCTCGCCTCCAATATGTGTGATTTGTATTGATACGGTTCCTGATTGATTCAGAACGCATGATCCTTGTGTACGTGATGTACTGGGATTTGATAACAGAGTATGTGTGCACCGCAACTTAGCCTAGGGATGCCAGATATGAATATATGTATTGAGAATAACGTATATGTATACTTGTTATATTCCACTATTTCTTAGTAAATGAGAATGACTAAGCTACTTATATTATGGCACGGTGGATTGATTATTATACTTGTTGCGTATAGTATATTGTTTATATATGAGATAAGATATCATATAACGTAACCTTGTATACAAAGGGAAAAGAGTGAATAAAGTGATATACTCCTTCCGGTAAATTTATATCCGAATTTATATGAATATGAATCGTAGGTTCTAATGAGAACTAAATATTTAAACACGATCTATTATAAGATGTGGTATGTACTGAGGGACTAATGGATCCCAACGATCGACATTGTCAAGTAGTAGTGTATCGGGGGGTCCTTATTTGGATTTCTCTTTCGCGAGACACACCACGCACGAACGTAACATAATGTTGGGAATGGAGAGAAGTTTAGTCCTTCGTACTCGTATTAAAAAGGATTATTAGAAGATGGAAAATACATTAGTTAGGCAGGGTAACTTAACTAGATTGTTTAAAAGATATGCGATAGTTGTGCACTATTAGAAGAGGGGTGAGGTGTATCTCATGAGAGTACGGTACCAGTTTAAATATTAGAAATATCATATCTTAAAAATATGGATTTTAAGTGCATGCTAAAATCTTTTCAAAACTGGGCTCTGGCCCGTTTTCTCTATTTTTCCCCTCTCTTTTTCCCCTCTCTTGCTATATATATATATATATATATATATATATATATATATATATATATATATATAGGTGTCCATACACAGGGACGCCTGGATGATGATTCTTTCTAGTCAGACATTTTCTGCAGCAGTTGTGGATGCAAGCAGGTTTATTGTAGATGCTTCTATCATTGAGATCTAGATATGAGGCATTGTAGAAACATTCGGGCTTATGGTCCATCTGTACTCATTTATTCTTTTATCGCCTTTTAGTGGGGCATTCGATTTGGTTATATTATTGTACCGAGTGTTCGATTGTTTTATTTTATTATATTTCAGTTGCTGCATATAAACTGTTGTAATTGTTTTATTTGAATGGTTTGGTTAAAAAGACCAGTTAATTAAAATTTGACGACAGCCTGATAGGATATTAGTAATTAAATTGGTTTTCGACAGTGATGCTAAGAATGAACCATATGAGACTCCTGTTTTAATTTGATATGGGAGTGATCACTCGATATTTTATTAGGCGGGTTATCACATTTTGATGGAACTTTAGTCTAGTAGAATGGCCTTATGAAATTTTATTCACGTAAGAGAGAGGGAAGGGTATTGATGCATTTTAGAAATTGTGAGAATTTTGAGGATAGATTAAGGTGGTTAATTTCCTATAAAGAGTGGAACTAGTGTTGCACTCAGATGTGAGAAAGGTTCATTTATGTTGTTAAACCATTTCTGATTTGGGTGATGATAAAATGAGAGTGTTTGGAGTTAGTAGTAGGCTCACCGAGTGGTTACGGAATTTGGGTTGGAGACTAGTTAGAAATAGCTTATAGTATGATGGAGTGAGTGTAAATTGGAGACTATACCATTGATTTTTTGGTCGGTTCAAGTTGAGATGAAACAATTAGATATTTGTGTGAGGATGGTGTTATCCGTGCATTATAGTTATGTATTTCGTCGATATAGTAGTTATGAATAAGGTTTAAGAACAAGTAGGTTCCAATAAGCTCAAAGAAAGAGCATGTTTTGATTGACGATTGAAATTGCGAATGTAGGATTAAGAGTACCCCTATTGGAGAAAATTAGGGGAAAAGGAAAGATGATGTTAGGAAATAGCGAGTTAGGCTTAGAGAGAGAACTTTTAGGATGAATTGTAATTATGATTTTACAATGTGTGATGGGTGGCAATATTTGGCAGGTACCATATGGATTTTGGGTATGGTAGTGTTGGAACAAGGATGGTTCGGTTGAGGTTTGATAGATTTTATATGGTGAGAGTTTATACGGGCCTTAGGGATAAAACCATAGGTTTCTAATGATTTGGGAACTATTAACTTATCGAGAGTAGGTGAAACTGGTGTAATACTTTAGACATTTCATGTGTGATAATAAAACACATCGATAGGTGACCTATTATATGAGTTAAGTCTAGAAGGGACAAGGAGTGCAGCACCAAGAGCACTAAGGGATGTTCATACCACTAGTTGAATGCGTGGAGAAATCTTCAAAAGAGTTTAGTCACGGTTAGTAAGGTATTAGAGTGCACCTTTACTTTATAGACATGGATTATATGTGTGGTTTATTGTTGGATGTATATATATGTGCTACATATGTGCTTTTTTCCATGTGTGCACGTGGTATAGGGTGTATGGGCGCCCCAGTCGTGGCAAAATTTTATGGGCATATATGAGCCTCTTTTCTATTATCTCATGGGATATGGGCACTAACTAATTGTGTATATATGATTATGAAATTGTGTGGGCTATGTTTTGATGCTATGCTTTAGTGAATTCTGAGGGCGAAATTTTATTATTAGGGGGGAAGAAGGTAATACCCCTTATTTTCACGAACTAATTATTATTTATTAATTGGGTAATAAATTAATAAATGGAATTAGTTATTACTTATATGGCTTAGTAATAATAAATTGACGCAATTTAGATGATAATTGAAAATGTGCACGCATAGAATAATTAAGTGAATAAATTATTGACACTATGAGATATTACCATGAGTTATGGGAAATATTATTTTGAATGGACTCTGGGATGACAAATATGCCCCTATATGTCCTTTTGTCGCTTTAAATTGGTCCCTGGGGGTAGGTATACCCTTATGAGAGATTTTGGGCTATTTCGAGTAGCATTCTGGGCTCTTTTAAGGGTCCAAAATTAGGCCTTATGGGGAGATACGAGATTAAGGTTTTAAAAGTGTGTTAAACCACCTTATTTGTGTATTTTCCATTCATAAACCTAACCCTGGAATCCATAAACACTAGGGATAAATTAGGCAAGCTTGGATAGGATAAAGAAAGGGGATATTCAAGAAGAGTTCTTCAATCCTCCACTTTAAGACAAGAATGTTCTTTCAATATCTTTAATAACATGTTTCTTGATTTATAATCATGCTTTCTCATAATTATTTTGAGTTTTTGATAATATTGAAGACTAATTCATATGAGGATTTATGAGTTGGATTAATTAGAAATGATATGAATCTGTCCTACATTAAGTAGTTTTACCTTGATGATTAAAAAAAGAAATTGATGGATTAAATAATGTAGATATGAAATATAATTGATGTTTTATAATGAAACTTCACTATTATGAATTATCCCCTTGTTAATTTGAGGTTTACACCTGAAATTGATGATGAACCAACCCTAAGTTATTTTAAAGATGAGTTATGTTACAAAATTTGAATCTTTAAGTTTTAATGTTGGAGTTTATGCTTTTAGAGCCATAATATGGTGTAAAAAAGTTTAAACATATGTTCCTATACTTATATTGGGTTAGGGTATCGATTGGGTACTTTTTTGGAACTTGATTTGGGCATTAATGGAGGTTTTAGAGGCATTATCTCATCCCCTAGGAACTTTTTCCCATTACCGAATCATTTCGTTCTAGTGATGAATTGATTTTGGTCATGAAATTTTATATTTTTTGATAAGAATATATGGCCGCCAGTTTCGTATTTTTCTGATTTTTTATGAAATAGTTATGAGTTTTCTACGAAAGGGTGTGCGAAACCGAAATGTTTATTTGGTGATTTGGGGATAGACCTTATTTTAGGCACAATTACGTTTATAATGATTATAAAACCTTATGGATGTATTGTTTTGGATAATATAAATTCATAGTTAATGAAATTGAGGTTTACAAAGTTTAGAAGTCGTTAATAAAGATTAAGAAAACCGATTATGAAATTTTGGAGAAGAACCTTGCATTGAAAATTAGCAGATCTAGGCTAATGCCCAAAAGCGAATCGATTTATCCTATAGGGCAGATCGATTAGGCCCAGAGAAAATTGATTCATCTGTAAGGGGTGAATAGATTCGGAACCTGGGCCTTGGCCTGGGTTAGGGTTAGACCATGGAAATGTTCGAGGGATTTTTATGAGTCCAAGTGAGTATATGGTAGGTTGTCCAAGTGAATTGATTTTTAATAAAAAAATAGATTTATGTCGTTATCTAATAAATGGTGAATTTAATAATTAACTTAAGTGTTAACTTTCAAGATAAGAATTTATATTTCAAGAATGATGAAATCAAGTTACGATAGTTATGAGGATAATTACCTATAAATAATGTGTGGTATATGTATATATTTATTATTTGTGTGAATATACTCGTGCTCGTGGACGACGTATCGGTTGGGGTTTCGTACGTCTTTGGACCGTAGCAAGCGTTGTCACAGATGGGCTAGACAAATTGTAGTTCCTTATTTTAGGTCCTATTTTCTGCGGCACCACTTGAGATGAGGGGAGTGGGATAGCCAGACCCATTGTCATCGTCGGGGGTATGGACCATGAAATGGTGTACTTCACAGTGAACTCCCCACTTATGTGTGTTTTGTTTACATTCATTTGGTGAGGGACTCCTTCAGACTTATTGATAGGGAATGAGATGGACACCGAAGGTAGATGCCTTCACATGACGAATATATATAAAGGTATATATATTTATATGAATTGATTAAGGAATGAACTCATGTAGTCTAATGATGTATACCACTGTTAATGAACACAGTGATATGTAAAATACACAATGTGATGCAATTATAGGTCTTTGGGGTAGTATTATGGGGTTAGTCTTTGGGACTAAGATAATATGTGTAGATATTTACCTTTTGATTATATGTGGGCTATTTGTCCTTGATAGTGTTGTGTTAGCATAGAGACCGAAGTCACTTGTTTGGGTTTGGGTAGGAAATTCATATAATATTACACTTAGATGTGGGACTCCTTCAGACTTACTAATAGAGGCACGAGTTGGACACTGAGGGTAGAAGCCTTCATGTGCTATATATATATATATATATATATAAGAATTTATTCAGTGTAAGGATAGACTTTAATAATGAACCTATGGCATGTTAAATACTTTTTGTGGTTTACTTGTTTGTCCCTTGTGAGTGACACTACGGGGGTAGGTATTTGTCTTGTATTTTTACATGTGTAGCTAATTACATTCCTTTGTCGACGGTATGTATCTCCTCCTATATCTTATGATAATTGGATAATAATTTGTTTAATTAAAAGATATTTCAACAGGAAGAGCATTATTTTTATGAGGCTAAGAATTTGCAATAGAAATATATATGTGAACCTTGGGGTGGTATCCAATTTAGGTTATTGATATTGTACCATGGTAGTTGTTCGCTGTGTGATAGTTCTTAATTGTCTCTCTCTCTCTCTCTATATATATATATATATATATATATATATATATACTTATAGCATAGTTATGCTGTGGATTGGGACATACGCATAATATTTCACTTACTTAAGAGGTGAAAACTCATTACACATGAGAGATGATGCGTCTTATGTATTGAGAATTGACTACATTATTATTTATTGGTATTCAAAGTTAGTTCTCGCAATTTTAGGGTTAGTTCTCGAAATTTTAGGGCGATGAACCAAATTATAAAGTATTTTTCCCCAAGGTATTATTATTTATAAATAGGTTAACGGGACTAGGTGGTCAGACTTGCGGTTGTAGGGATCCAGCTTGGTATATGCAGAGTTGGAGTCTTTGGTTCATTATAGTTGTCAGCATATCCGGTGTTACGTGGAAGAGTCACCCTTGTACTCTATTTATATTTCAGTTGGAATTTTGTAGCTAGCGGAAGTTCATTTTACTATTTCATCAGCTGAATAATTGTATTCAGAAGTTTTTGTATAGTGGATTTAGTTTTCACAGTTTAGCATTTATGTTCATCATATCTTATTGAACCCTTTATTGTGTTGGTTTTAATTTACCATGGTTTTTAGTTTACGCTGATGCTGACAATGATATAAATTGTTTTGACATCCTCGAGATTTCATGTGTAGTCTGATCAATCGGGCGTGGAAAATTGTGTCTTATTACATGATATTTTACTCTACAAACTATCTTTTTATTTTCAATTTCTTGTACATGGTATATTTGAGCTTTTGTAGGGATTTTAATGATAAATGTAAAGTTCAAAATCATTCTAGGATATAATCATCCACAAACGCGCTTTCAAGGGGAAAAAGGGAATGCCATAAAGTCGTTGTCAGGCACACTCTTCAAAAAGGGAATACTAATTCACTACTTCTTTCTCTCTCCCTCTCAAAACTCTTCTTAGTTTAATAAAGTTTTTTGTCTTTATTTATTGTTTTATGTATTAGTTATTTCTTTATTAATTATTTTATTTCTTTACTAATTCATTGATTACTTCAATAATTAGTTTACCGATTTTATAATTATTTCATTGCTTTAATAATGGTATATTGAACTTAATTTAAAAAATAAATTCATGTTAAAATTATAATCCTAAAATTACTTTTACACTTAATTTAATGTTTTAAATAAATTAAATCCTAACATGCGTTCTTTATGGATTCGATACCCAACTCACCGCTATAATTTTTAAAATGTAGTAAGTTTAGGTTTTTGTTATGCGTTAAGCCCTTTACACGATAATGCCTTTACACAACACTCGGTTTACGTGTGATCAATGCACTCTCTAACTAAATTTGAAAATAAAGTTTTACACACTGCAAGAGGCGCAACCTTATACTTTTAATCTCTACAGGTGACTCCTTTGAACATTAGAAATTTTCCCCGTTTATCATGAGTCAACCATGGAACTCCACCATACTTTAGTATATGTCTATTTTTTACTATGCATCCATGTCTAATTGAGAAACCCTCCTATATATTTTCAATTTCCAAATCAGATCTGTGAATGTAACACAAAACTCCATCCACTATATATCAAGTATGTTTAGAAAGAAAAGGTATATGAATTGGATCTCATAAAACTCTCATGAAAATGTCATAGATGAAAAGTCAAATATATGGTTTTAACAGTCAAATATAGACAGATAAAGCAAAATGTTCAAAATTACTGTTGATGTAAAAAATTAGATTACTCTAATTATTCAATCACAGATAAATAAATGAGACAAAGAATTTTAAAGTGGTTCAGCCTTATAAGAATGGCCTACGTCCACTGTTGTTTTATTGCTGAGTGTTTGGGAATTCTCGATTTGTGTACTATCAAGAAATTCTGATCTGGATCGACTCCAGGGTTTGGATTCCGGGGTCCAGGTTCTTTACAATGAGGATTGTACAATGTATTTATAGCCCTGAGGCTGTAATGTGAAAGGGTAATACATTAAATGATATACATGTGAAAGGGTAATACATTTAATGCCCTCTTTGCGTGTGCGTCTGAATGATAAGCATTTAATGAATCAGTTGAACTGTTGGTTATCCAGCTATTAATGCTTTGTTCGAGATGCAGCTCGGACCACCTGAGTTGCTCGGACCGCCTAAGCTTCTCGGTACTCAAGAGTTCCTCGGAGAGGCATTGTTCCTCGGAGCGTGTGAGTTCCTCGGGGAACTAGTCTTCCTCGTTGTAGTCTTATTCCTCGGAGCGTGTGGGTTCCTCGTAAGTGTTTGTTGTTGCCATGTAGATAGCCACGTGTCTTCATATGATTGGTCCATGTCAGCAGATTAAATTTGGTATCAACAGAAGCCCCCAATGTTTCATAGTTCGAAATTTGAGGAGTATGGAACATTCTTTCTCGGAATATGGTAGCTTTAAATAGTCTTCCTGATTTTTAGGAGCGTTTCCCTTGTATTTATTTCTCCTTCCCAATTCGTAGAATCATGCTTTTTTGGACTTTTCTGTGTGCTTCGATTCCCGCGTCACTTTTCGTCTTTTTAGCCGCTGTTGTCCGCTTTGATTCCCGCGCCACTTTTCATCTTTTTAGTCGCTGGTAACGTAATCATCCTTTTTTGTAATGATTACTTCACCATTTCCCAAGGAAAGGTATTTAAACTTCACAGACACTCCCATCGTCTTCTACCTTTTCGAATTTTTATCTTGGAGTTTTACGTCGTCTCTTCCTACTCTTTTGTGCGTTCATCTTTTCCGTCGTTTGTTGTCAGCAGATCCATTCTTTTTCTGTAAGATCTTCTTCCTTCTTCTTCATTTCTTTATTCACCATGGTGTACCCTGTTGAGTCTCTTGAGAAGTTTCATTCTGATTTCTCCATTCCCTCATGGGTTATTTTGGAAGAGCTTTCTGAGCTTTCTAATTACTTCCATTTGGCTGAGGGACATTGGTTCCCCAGTCTCTTTTTTGCTGAGTGTGGATTTTCTTTTCCACCAAATCCCTTGTGTCTGGAATTTTGTCAGTACTTTGACGTCGTTCCTGCACGAATAGCCCCCATCACATGGAGGATAGTTAATGGGGTGCATAGATTAAATCAAGTGCACGGAACTCGTATAGGAATTCCAGAAATCATGTACTACTATAGATGGGCAGTTAATGATAATATTTTTTATTTAAAAACTAGATTTTTAAATAGAGCCTTAGTAGTCAATCTCCCTGATGCCAATAAGGATTATTTTGAACACGGGGTTGTCATAAAAAATTGGCAACACTCTCCATTAACTGGAAATGAGGTTTACCAGGGTCCCAGATGCCCTCCTTATGGCAATGGGATAGGTTATTTTTATTTCATTTTATTTATTTTGAAATCATGTTTCTTTTGTGTTTGATAAAATGTGCCACTGATAACAATGTTTATTTATTTGCAGTTGATAGCAAGAGAAAGTGCCCAAAAGAAGCAGATGTCAATATAAGGCATTTGAAACTTATCTGGTGTCTGCATCAAAGTGTTGCCGACGAACACATTAGATCAGCTTCGTATCTGCTGCAGTACAAGAGTTATACCACTTCCTTCACTGCTCGTCCAGTGATAAGTGAATCAGAGCCAGTACCAGCTTCCACCAGCTCATCGCCTGAATCCCATATTCCTTTAAGTGAAAGGATGAAGAAGAGAAGACCTCCTAGCCTATTTGAGAAAACTTCCTCCGGTTCTGGGGAGGCAAAAAGGAGTAGGATTGATGTCCCAAGGGAGTGGACAAAGAAGACTGATGCAGCTCTTCCAGTTGCTCCTGTTAAAGTTGCCGAGAAGTCCGCAGTGGCTCCGAGCAGCTCTGCTGCTCTTGGAGAGGTGATTGTGATATCACCGACCAAGGGTTCTTCCTTGGTTAAATCTGTACCTGTTCCCCCGAGGAGGCTGAAGAAGAGCTCCTCGGTCAATTTGGCTGACACCATTACTCAGCCCCTAGCTGTTGGGGCTGGAGTTCCCACTTTTATTCCCCCGAGCTCTGCCATGAGCTCGGTAAAGTCCTGGATCATCCTCGAGGTCCAAGGTACTGAATAAAACCTTACTCGGGATATGGTCACCTCGCTAGCTGCTCGTCACCTTGCTTCTGTAAGTCTCTTTACTTTGAATTTTTCATATTTCCTTTGTCATTTATGTTTCTAACTTGCTTTTTTTTTCTGTTCACAGTTGACGAGCTGCTTCAATATAATCCTGAAGAAGGATGAAGCGATTAAGTCTTCTTGCTCCTCGTCCAGTATGGAGGGAGCACTGGAAGAAGCTACCAAGTCTCTCGAAGATTCTCGCCAGAAATATGCTGATGACAAAGCTGTCTGGGAGAAGAAGCTTGCCTCTTTCGAGCAAGAAAAAGCTCGGGCTGTTGATGCCTCCAAGGTGTTAGAGAAGAGAATAAATGCCTTGGAGAAGGCAAATAAGGAGCTTGAAGAGAAGCTCAAAACTGCAGGAGAGTTTGAAGATAAACTCAAGGCTGCCGAGGAGGAGTTGGCTCAACTTCGGGAAGTAGGTCGGCAGAAGGAGGAAGCTGAGCAAAAACTGAAAGCTGCTGATGACTTGCTATCCGAAAAGCTTGCCTTGGAGAAGACCAAGAGGAAGATGGCTGTGAAGAAGTCCTTCAGCTCTGGCTGAGACAAGGGTGGAACAAGGGGTTGGCTTCCATGGTGTCGCAAGTGGACTATGGCATTCTCAAATATTTTAGGGATGGATGGGTTTCTGCCCTTCAGGAAATGAAGGTCCACGAGTCTTCCGAGCTCTTCCAGAGACATATCCCTGGTCCCCCTCCAACTCCAGAAGAGTTAGAAGAGGACGAAGCTACCTCCGAAGAGTCTTCGATGGTGATGGGAGATCATCACCTAGCCATCCAGCCTACTGCCGAGGAAAATCAACAAATCGTTTCTTCCTTCGAGCAACTGCCTATTCTCCCCGAGCAACTGCCTATTCTCCTCGAGAAACTATCCCTTCCCTCCGAGCAACCTACCTATTCATCCCAACCTCCCGAGAAGGTTTTAGGAGATAAGGAAAAGGTGTAGTGTTATTCGGGTTTCTCTTTATTTTGTTTCTCTTTGTCAAATGTAACCCAGAAGATGTAACTCTGAACTATGATCTAATAAAACTTGAACTTTTTTGCATACTGTTGTCTATCTTTCATTCATACTCTTCTTATTCTTCTTATTGATGATTGCTCTTCTTTCTCTGCTAGTTTTTGGCCAGGATGGAACTGCTATCTGCCCATGATACAAAGTTGCTGCGACAATGTAATAAATACTTCAAGGCTGGTTACACAGACCTGAGTGCTGCACAAGTTGTCGACATCCTCGTCCAGGACACTTCAGAACAGGCAGTGGAAGCATATCAATATCTGAAGTGTCTGCTTGATCGGGTTGTAGCCAATAACGTTGCCTATTACGAAATGATCGAAGATCTTCAAAGCACCGTCGAGGACCTTCAGCTTCAATACAAAGAATCCAATAATTTGTTGCATGAGGGGTACGATAAGAAGTACCAGCAAATCATTTTCGACAAGGGCTACGAGAAGATTTTTGCTGGGTACGATGTAAGAGAGAGAACCTTGAGAGGTGAGGTCGAAGAATGTAGACAGATTGCTGAGTTGCTGGAAAAGGAAAACAACAACCTGCAAAAGGAGTTGTCAGAATTGAAGTATGCAACTTCCACTTATAGTTCCTTGATCCCAGTGACCGACGAGGGATTTTCGTTCTTAGAGGTTGAGAACGCCAAGTTAAGGGAAGAGTTGGACACCTTGAAGAGGTCGGGCCCTTCCACATCTTCTCGGGGACGAGCAAGAGCTCCTCGGGGATGAGCAAGAGCAGCTCGGGTTCTTATCGAGGAACAGAGGACTCAGTCTGCCTTAGAGAACCGGGCTTTTTAATTAATGGTGAATAACCAGGCGTTATCTGATATGTCAAAGAAGATTAGGGACCTGGAAAAACAGCTTTCTGCGCAGAACTCAATCTGGGAGAATAAGGAGCTTTTCATCAAGAATCTCCATGAGCAGCTAGAAAGGCTAACATATCAATTCCACAAACAACCCAGGGAGTTTTGGATGGCTGGATACAATGAAGCGCTATACCACTTGGACGATCGTATCCAGAATGCCAACAATGAGGGCTATAAGCAAGGCTGGCTGAATGCCTTAGGTGTGTTGAAGCTCGAACAAGGTCATTATCTGTGGGACTACCATGATCCCGGGTTGATCGACTTGCCTGTGCCACCATACAATTTGGACATGGATTGGATCCCTGCTCGGGCCATTCCTCGGAGCTTAATTTCAAAGTACCTCGGTGACTACAATTTACATTCTCAAATCGAGGTATCTCGTCCCGAGCATCTCTTAGATCGACCATCCGTGATGAATGTCAGGATGTTGAAGGATCTCAACTTCATCAATTCTCCTCTGTCTTTAAATGATCCGCCTGCTGGCGAGGAACCTGTGTCAAAAGCAGAGGGGAAAAGACCAGTAGAATTGGAATTTTTGATGTAATAGTTAGTATACATGTCAATGTAACTGTAATTTCATTATCAATGTAATTTATTTTGAATTCAATGAAAGACTTTCATTTTTGTTTACAAATCTTGATTGCTATTGTTTTGTAATTATCAAACACTTTATATTTATGCATATCTGTTAAAAAGATAACAATATTGTGTTGTTTGTCGACTAACTGAGTAATAATTAAAAAGTTTCAAGTTTCAATAATATCGCTCAATCACTTAATAATAAAGTCATGAGTATAAAAAATGTTTAAAATTTTTCCAACCAACCAAGGTCGTTAAATTATGCTTGTCGACCAGCTATAGTTAGTGGGTTTTTATCCCCGACCAGCCATACTTGGTAGATTTTTCTCTTAAATGTTTCCGACCAACTAAGGTCGGTAAATTTTCTTTGTTGACCAACTACAGTTGGTGGGTTTTTATTCCCGACCAGTCATAGTTAGCAACTTTTGCACCTTCTGGAATAATCTTACCTCTCGACCAACATAAGTTGGCATTTGCGAGAATATTTTGTTTCCTAGCCAAACAAGTTGGCATTTTTAGGAATATTTTGTTTCCTAGCCAAACAGGTTGGCATTTTTAGGAATATTTCGTTTCCTAGCCAAACAAGTTGGCATTTTTAGGAATATTTCGTTTCCTAGCCAAACAGGTTGGCATTTTTAGGAATATTTTGTTTCCTAACCAACCGAAGTTGGCATTTTTAGGAATATTTTGTTTCCTAACCAACCGAGGTTGGCATTTTTAGGAATATTTTGTTTCCTAACCAATCGAGGTTGGCATTTTTAGGAATATTTTGTTTCCTAGCCAAACAGGTTGGCATTTTTAGGAATATTTTGCTGCTGAGCAGTCTGAGCTTTGCCGAGTTTTTCTGAGTAGTGTGTAGCACTAGTATTCCCCGAAAAATTCTCAATAAAAGGAGAGACTTTAGCAGAATATCTTCATTTTATTCATACTGATGGAACTGCGTTACATATACATCACTGATAATGCTTGCGTAGGTGCTCTGCGTTCCATGCATTCTTAAACTCCTCGCCTTCTAAAGTTGCTATTCGATAAGTTCCTGGTCGAACAACTTCTGTAACTCGGTATGGTCCATGCCAGTTTGCTTCCAGCTTATTGTGATTTTGAATTACTTTCTTCAGCACATAGTCTCCTTCTTTCAGGTCGCACTTCTTCACCCTTTTGTTGTAGAACAAAGTTGTTCGCTGCTGGTAAGCAACATTTATAATGGCTGCTTCTTCTCTAACTTCCTCGAGCATGTCTAAATCCAATCTTCTCATTAAGTCGCTGACAGGGGAATTAAAATTTAGTACCCTGTGTGTTGGGAGGCCCAACTCGACAGGTATAACGGCTTCAGTTCCAAATGCCAGCATATATGGTGTTTCTCCAGTTGCTACTTGGGGAGTAGTTCGGTAAGCCCAGAGTACTGTTTGTAGCTCGTTGATCCAATTCGATTTTGCATCATCCAGTCTTTTCTTCAAGCCATTTAGTAGCATTCTGTTTGTCACTTCAGTTTTTCCATTGCTTTGAGGATGGCCTGGTGCTGAGCGGACCTTCAAAATATTTGATTGATGACAATAGGCGGCAAACTCCTCGTTATCAAATTGTGTTCCATGGTCTATGATGAAGGCATGAGGTAGACCATATCAACAAATGATGTTCTTCCAAACAAATTGGTACACCTTCTTGTACGTCATGTCAATGAGTGGCTCATCTTCTACCCATTTAGTAAAATAATCCAGTGCGACGACGAGGTACTTGAACCTTCCTCGGGTCGTTGGCAGTGGCCCAACCAAGTCAATTCCCCACATGGCAAATGGCCAAGGGGAAGTTATGGGTGTCAACAATGCTTGTTGAGTTCTTCGGATGGAGGAAAAGCGCTGGAACTTGTCACACTTCTTGGTGTAGGCTATACAATCAACCCTCATCGTCGGCCAATAGTATCCTTGCATCATTACCCTTTGTAAAAGCGTTCGACCTGCTACATGTGCTCCACAAGACCCTTCGTGGATCTCTTCAATTAATTCTTTCACCTTGGAGGGGTGTACACATCTCTGCAAACCTGCCATAATTCCTCATCTATATAAAACATCATTAGTTAGTACATACCGAGCAGCTTTAAACTTTAATTTTTTGGCAGAGAGCTTGTCAATTGGCAATTCTCCCTCCTCGATATACGCCCTGATGGAATCCATCCAAGATGGTCCTAAATCAAGGGTGATAAAGTTCATCGTCAGGTCTTCATCTATGCTCCGACCAGCTAACACTTCAATTGGGATCGTTCGTCGTATCTCGGTGCGAGTAGCTGATGCTAGTCGAGCTAGGGCGTCTGCTCTCGCAGTCTCCATTCTTGGTATTCTGACCAGCTGAATAGCGGTAAATTCTGACACTAGCTCCTTTTCCTTTACATGATATCTGATCATTAATCCTCCTCTAACTGCATATACTCCCATCATTTGGTTTACGATCAATTGAGAGTCACTGAAGATCACAACCTTCTGCGCCTCCATAATTTTTGCCAAATTAAGCCCTGCAATCATAACCTCGTATTCAGCCTCATTGTTGGAAGCTTTGAATTGGAAACGCAAGGCGTATTCCATGCCGACCTCATCCGGAGTGCTCAAAACTATCCCCGCTCCACATCCTGTAGTACAAGATGAGCCATCTACATATAGCCTCCATATAGGTAACTCGTCTTCGAATTTATGATCAGTCAGAGTTCCTCGATGAAATATTTATTGCTTCCTTTCCTCCTCGGATTTTTCTTGCTCTTCGTTGATCATTTCTTCTTGACCTTTAACAACCAGAGTTGGTCTGAGCTCGAATTCAATGATCCTGTAACATCCACTTGCCCTTTTACCAACCGGAGTTGGTCAGAGCCAGTGTTTGTTGATCCTGTAACATCCACAGGTTGATCAGCGAGCAATTCTTGTTCCTCGTCCGGAGTCCTCAAAACTATCTATGTGTCACATCCTGTAACATCCACCCGCTCTTTTACCAATCGGAATTGGTATGAGCCTATGTTTGTTGATCCTGTAACATCCACAGGTTGATTAGCGAGCAACTTTTGCTCCTCGGCGGTATCAGGATAGGTGAACTCCGTTATAAAATCTGCTACAGCCTTCCCTTTTAATGATGATCTGGGTTCATAGACTATATCATATTCACCGAGCTCTATTGCCCAGTACATCAATCTTCCTGATTTTTTTGGCTTATGCAGGGCTTGCCTCAATGGCATATCAGTATATACTACTATAGTATGAGCCTGGAAGTATGGCCTCATTCTCCTACTCGCCTCAATCAGCGCTAGTACCAATTTCTCCAGCCTTGGATATCTGATTTCTGCTCCTCGGAAGTCCTTACTTGTGTAGTAAATTGGCTTTTGTACTCCATTCTCCACTCTGATCAACGCCGATCTAACTGCATTCTCGGACACTACAAGGTACAAATACAATTTTTCTCCCATTACCGTCCTGGACAACAGCGGAGGTGCTCCCAAGTATTTCTTCAATTCTTGAAAAGCCTTCTCACATTCATCATTCCACTCAAAAGTCTTTCTGAGTGTCTTGAAGAATGGGAGACATCTATCAGTTGCTCGTGACACAAATCTGTTGAGTGTCTCTACTCGTCCTGTGAGACTCTGTACTTCCTTCTTCGTCGTTGGAGATCGCAGCCCTAATAGAGCTTTGATTTTTTCAGGATTTGCTTCAATGCCTCATTGATTGATAATGTACCAGAGAAACATGCCTTCTCATACTCCAAAGATTCACTTCGTCGGGTTCAGCTTCATTTGATATTTATCTAGTTGATCAAAAGTCTGACTTAAGTCAACTAGATGATCGACAACTTTCTTACTTTTCGTCAGCATATCGTCAACGTAGACTTCCATATTGTCACTGATTTATTCAGCAAAGACCTTGTTCATCAGCCTCTGATATGTCTCACCTGCATTTTTCAAACCAAAAGGCATAACATTATAACAATAAGTTCCCCTAGGGGTAATGAAAGAAGTACTCTCCCTATCTTCAGGTTTCATTTTGATCTGATTGTAACCAGAATAAGCATCCATGAAGCTCAGCAACTCGTGTCCCGAGGTAGCATCCACCAGTTGATCAATTCGGGGCAATGGAAAGTGATCCTTTGGGCATGTTTTTTTGAGGTCGGTGAAGTCTACACACATCCTCCATTTGTTGTTCTTCTTCTTTACCATCACCACATTAGCTAACCAATCTGGATATTTAACATCTTCAATGAAACAATCTTTCTGGAGCTTCTCGACTTCCTCCTATATAGCTTGATTCTTCTCGGGACTGAATACTCTTCTTCTCTGCTTCACAGGCTTGATCTCCTTATTCACATTGAGCTCGTGACATAAGAAATTTGGGTCTATCCCAGGCATATCTTCATGACTCCACGCAAAAGTTTATCTTCTGCTTCTAAGGAAAGTTATCAATTCCTGTTTTAATGAGGCTTCCAACGATGAGCCTATTTGAGTAGTTCACTCAGGGTGCTAGTCGTCCAGAATGATGTTTTCAGTAGCTTCCACCACTTGACCCTTCACGAGTTGCGACTCATCTCGAGGATCCAGTGTTTCAATTTTTGCATCTTCATCCACTTGATAAGTAGTGGTCTTTTTCTTTGATTCTTCCAGTTCTTCTTGCTCGGCGGATGAATAATATCATTCCCGAGCTACTTTATGATCACCTTTCACAACTCCCACTCCAAAGTTTGTTTGAAATTTTAGGCACTGATGCACTGTAGATGGTAAATCCTTGAACTTCTTCAATCCTACTCTTCCCATGATGATATTCTATGATGACTGAACATTCTTATCCATCACGAAGAAGCGTATTCTTTCTGTCCGACAAGCAGGCCACGTACCAATGAATATATCCAACTTGATCGTCCCAAGTGGAAATACTTTCTCGCCAGCAAAACTAATGAGGGGTCTGTGGTAAGGCTCCAGTTGAGATAGCTTTAGATTTAAACTATCGAAGCACGTGTAGAACATGATGTCTGCCGAGATACCATTGTCGACCAGTACTCTTGAAATCATGACCTCCGTCATTCTCATTTTGATCACCAGTGGATCATCGTGAGGATATAAAACACCTGCAAGGTCATTTTTTTAAAAATCGATGACCAATTTCTCCTTGTTCACCTTTCTCGGGTGATCTTCCTCAGCTAGATTTATTCGCTGAATGTACGAGCAAGCTTGAGCCTCACCGAGGTAAGATTTTCTTTCTGCAGTAAGGTCTCCTCCTCCTGCATCTCCTCCTGTAATAACATTACAATCAAATGACCCAAAGCGTATTGAAAAAACCTCTCGTTTTGGCTGCCTTGGTTTTTTGGGAAGATCGGGGTCATCCTCTGGATCAACTTCATGGTTTCTCTTCTTGTCCGCCTCTACTCGACGAGGAGATCTAGACCTTTATCTAGTTCGGTCGTCACTTCTTCTTTCGCCTCCCCGATCAACACACTTTGCTAGCTTTCCTCGTCAGATGAGTGTTTCAATCTCTTTCTGAAGAGCTATGCAATTTTCGGTCATATGGCCATGATCCTTGTGGAACTCGCAATATTTTTCCCTATTCCTCGTGTCAGGGTCTGCCTTCATTTTCTTTGGCCAGTTTAACTCCTCGCTGTTCTTAATTTATTCCAGGACGTGGTTGATATTTGCCTTCAAAGGTGTGTAATTATCAAATTTCCTCAAGACCTCCCATGACGACCTATTTTTGGATTCTTTGTCACCACCATTGTTCTTATGTTCTTTCTTCTTAGCTTTATCACCTTCCACCTTGGTTTCTTTGGCGTCCATATTCTTCTTCGCAGACATAGCCTCCTCGGCATTCATAATCTTGGACGCTTTTCCCATCAAGTCCGATATGGTTCGAGGTGGATCTTTGGCCAAAGTGTAGTACAACTTGTTTGGCAGTAGTACACTCATCAAAGTGGTAATCGTTGTCTTCTCCTCATAATCAATGACTTCGAGTTTCTCGTTATTAAAACGAGTTATATAATCTCTGGTACTCTCACCAGCTTTTTGTCTAACACTTAACAAATGTGCTACTCATTTAACTGGCTTTGCCCCAAAGCAAAAATTCCCAATGAATAATTCGGCCAGTTGAAGAAAAGTTGAAATTTTACCCCGAGGAAGATTATTATACCATATTTGAGCAGATCCGGTAAGTGTTCCCGAGAATGCTCTGCATCTCATCTCATCTCATCTGGGACAACATAGATGTCGGCAGTAACTTGGTATTGTTTAATATGAAGAACAGGGTCAGTCTTCCCATCATACTTGGGAGTCACAACAGGTGCTTTGAACTTTCATGGTGTTGGAAAATCAACAATGTCCTGGACAAAAGGTGTTCCTTGAACAAAGGTTCGTTGTAGAGGGTTCTTAGCCTTAGACATTTCCCCTAATCTATCCTCCAGCCTCTGAATCGATCATTTCCATGCATCATTTCTTTCCTCGGGCCTATTGATTCGAGCTACTGATCGCGTTGAAATGGCTTCCTGGGATTTATCTTGATGAGCAGCTGGTCGGTCATAGGATCTATCTTGACAAGCAGCTGGTCGCGACTGGGCAGATCCTTCCCTTAAATTTGATGGTCGTCGAAAGCTCCTCAACACTGCATTAAGAGAACTTTTGTTCTTCCTAGTGCCTAATCGGTCTAAAGGAGAAACCCTACTTAATCTTTCCAATGCACTGGTCCTTTCTGGGGAGAGGGTGACACGTTGTTCAGTATTTGTGGCTCGCACCGACGAAGTTCTCCCAGGTTGATAAGAGAAATCATCAGATTCCTCATTGCGATGTGAATCGGTACGCCTAGTACGTGAGGATGGTGTGCGAATGTTTCTTTGAATACTCCGTGGTCCTGAATGGGCTGGCGTATCGCCATGGAGAGTTTGAATGAGTTGTCGCATTATTTCTTGCATAACGGTCTGGCCCCGAGCCAGATTTGCCATTATTCCAGTCAGATCTGGAATAATTGGTGGAGCAGATGGATTTGGATGGGTTCCAACGTTTCGATTGTTGGATTCAGGAATATCAGCCATTGGTAATGGATTATTTTTTATGAAAAACGATATTATCAGTCGTTTCCCACAGACAGCGCCAATCTGTTGATGTAAAAAATTAGATTACTCTAATTATTCAGTCACTGATAAATAAATGAGACAAATAATTTTAAAGTGGTTCAGTCTTATAAGAATGGCCTACGTCCACTGTTGTTTTATTGCTGAGTGTTTGAGAATTCTCGATTTGTGTTCTATCAAGAAATTCCGGTCTGGATCGACTCCAGGGTTTGGATTTCGGGGTCCAGGTTCTTTACAATGAGGATTGTACAATGTATTTATAGCCCTAAGGCTGTAATGTGAAAGGGTAATACATTAAATGATATACATGTGAAAGGGTAATACATTTAATGCCCTCTTTGCGTGTGCGTCTGAATGATAAGCATTTAATGAATCAGTTGAACTGTTGGTTATCCAACTGTTAATGCTTTGTTCGAGATGCAGCTCGGACCACCTGAGTTGCTCGGACCGGCTAAGCTTCTCGGTACTCAAGAGTTCCTCAGAGAGGCATTGTTCCTCGGAGCGTGTGATTTCCTCGGGGAACTAGTCTTCCTCGTTGTAGTCTTGTTCCTCAGAGCGCGTGGGTTCCTCGGAAGTGTTTGTTGTTGCCATGTAGATAGCCACGTGTCTTCATATGATTGGTCCATGTCAGGAGATTAAATTTGGTATCAACAATTACTAAAAAACTTTAAAACATTGGGAATATATTATCAAATGAGCTTCTTAATTTAAAATTGTAGCCAAAACTATATATATGGTCATATGAATTCTAATGGCTCTATGCACATGGGTAGAGATTCAACTCCATATGCACGTCCCATATCTCATTGGAAACAAATGATACATGTGTCAAGTGAATATCTCAGTATTTTACACTTTAACAACCATGCACACAATTTTATATGGGACCGTGTGCGCGTTGTGCATAGAAGAACCATATTACAACCGTAGCAAATGATTCTGATCCATATCCTCAAAATAGTTTCTTATAAAATTAAAAAAAAAAACCCACAATTTATATTTTGATAACCATGTGTGATGGTACCATAACTAGTTTCTTGGACATTTCAAGGGTCCATAGCCTATCTATCTCCCTCCGAGTAATGGAATGTGTCCCAAGGTCTATCAACCTAAGAAATATTATTTTCTAAAGAGAAAAAAATTATTTGTATTTTTGAGATATCCATTATTATCATTCCAGTTTCAAGTTATTTGAACTTTGAATACTTCTCTCTAGACTTGAACAATTTTTTTTTTGTGAAATTTGTTCTTAATAAACTTTAAATGTTTTTAATATCTTAAAAATACTTTGTGAGTTCATTTTTAATAGCCAAACACTTTTATGATTCACCTTAACCTTTGGGACTCTCACATACTAGAATGTTAGATCTACCTTAGTGTCTTTTCACCTGTTCCTTTGGCACTTTAAGGAAGATTTTTTGAATATTTGGTGGAAATGCGATATTAATGAAAGTTGGTACCTGCGATGTGGCGAGTGGTCAGAGAGCAATTTATGCTTGATCTTTTACCTAGGTTGAAAAAGTTTATCTCGAAGGTTTTGAATTATTGAGTCTAGGAGAGGTTCAAGTTTGTAAGCCATTAATCTCTTTTGTAAAACTTTACCTATATCGTGGAAGGTGTTGGTTTGGCTCGAGGTTTTTCCTACAAGGGTTTTTCCCTTATATAAATCTTGTCTCAAGTGCTTGATTTAGTATTCCACATTTTGATTTATCTTGTATGCTTCATGAATATAATGTTAAGTTAAATCAACTTGTAAATCACATTTTTATCACTTGGATGCTAGGCTTAATTTTTGCCTAATTTTGGATTTAAAACAAAATTACATTCGTTTTGGCAAGGATTTGTAAATTGGGTAGTCCCTCTTTATACACACATTCCTTTAATCGGTATCAGAAGTACAAGTCTTTCTTGTTTAGTTTAATCACCTAGAGCAACTCTTGTTTATGTAGAAGGGTCATTTGGGTTTAATATTTTTGAGTATTTGCCTAATAGTACGTCCAATACTTTTTATCGCATAATTCATTCTCAGTCCACCTTTACATATCTTTCTTCGACAGAAAATGAATATGAATCTAGTGAACATTATAGTGATAATTTTGGTTTCTTGTCTCTTGTATCTAAATACGATAAATTGTATGAAGAGTCTTTGACAATTTTTAAAGATAATAATTTATAGTCCTCAAAACTCAAAGAATATAAAAAGGAGGACAATGATTTACAACTTAAGGCATTTATGGATGATCAACTTCAAGTTGATCGTGCTCACATTTGTGAGAAGATTAAGTAATTAAAAGGAAAACATCCAATTTTCGATTCTAGTTCAAAAAAAGTTTTGAATGAAGAAAGTCGAACTCTTTGTAAAATGTCAGAACTCTCAAAAGAGAAAATTTAGAGTTTTGTAATGATCTTGCAATTTTAAATGATGAAAATGAATGTTTACGCATTTTATAAGACCACGGTCCTCAAAAGAGAAAATTTAGAGTTTTGTAATGATCTTGCACTTTTAAATGATGAAAATGAATGTTTACGCATTTTATAAGCCCACGGTCCAACCTATTTGAAAAACATAAATATGTTGATACTAATTTGTTTTGGATCTTTTAGACGTTTTAGAATAGTTAAAAGATAAGAACACTATTTCAAAATAAGAGGATAGAAATTTTATAAATTTTAAAGAAAAAAGAAAATGTTTTCCTACATCCCTTAAAAAATTAAAAATGGATCTTCTTTTTTGTGAATTCTACAATATCGTTTTGTAAAAGAAAGTTGAAAATATTCAAAATGATTTAATTTTGGTAAAAAATATGAAAGTAAATCTAGTGGCAAGATCATAAAAACTTATGGATATTATTTTAATGTCAAACCTAAGAGGTTTTAACAAGTTTAATGTTTTGACTTCCACTATTAATTTTTTTTTGTAAAGGCTTATTTTTAAAATAAAACAACAAATAATGAAAACTCTCCTAAAAAACTCAAGTTAAAAAGGAAAATGTTGTAAATAATTTTAAAAAGATAAAAAAATTTGTTCATCCCAAGTGTAATACCCCTTACTTTTGAATAATTATTTTTATATTAAATTTCCTTGTGGGTTAATTACATAAAATAAAGGAAGTTGAAGTAAATATTACTTTAAGTGATTTAAGAGTTAATATCGACTGACTTTTTGCATATTTATCGTTATGCGAATGTAAATATTGTAATATTATATTTTGTTGAGTCGTTGTGCTTTAATCGACGGTTATGATTTATATTCCAGACAAGTTATTATTAAAAAGCTAAAATAACGTTGGAATAGGAAATACTGAAAAATATCCCGGATGCCAGTTTAGAGGGCACGGTTTGTCCGAGAACAGTCAAGATAGTCAAAATAAGTGCTAGTGGTGTTTTTGGGTTACATGATACTTTTGACTAGTTATAACTTAAATATGATGTTACGAGTCATTTTAAGTAGGTAGTAGCGTTTAATGTTAGACTTAATGCATTTGGACATTTAAGTCTTGAAAGAGCATTTATATCTCATTTGCGTATTTATAAACCTAGAGAGTTAGAGAGAAGTGAGATCTTGAGAGAAAGAAGAGAAAAGAGAGAGTTTGGTGATTTGGGCTTGGAATTGTTGCAAATAGAAGATAATACGAGGCTACAATCTTGAGGCAAGTTTCTGACTTGTATAAATGTATGACTGTGTGTGAATAATTTGTATTTATGGTAAATGTTCTTGAGTTTAAACCATTTATGAATTTTGATGATTTTGTTGTTTAAATCATAGGTTGTATGATCTGGACTTGTTTTAAATGGTCTCTTCTAAAAGGTTAACTTGGTTAAGTGATTTAGAGAAGTTATGAGTTGATGATGTTGGATTAGATGGAATAAGAGAGATTTGGGTGATTTAGGGTTTATATCAACCCGTAGCCCCAACTGGGCATCTCGACCAAGGCGAATCAATTCGCCCCCTTAGCTAATCGATTCGCTAAAATGGTGACTCGAGGTCGAAGGAACCGAATCGATTCGGGTTAAGGTTGAATCGATTCGGGCTTAGATAGAAGGTTTGTTTTCTCATCCAAATCGATTCTCTTTTTATGTGAATCGATTCGCTTTCAAGGGTGAATCAATTCGGCCCGAGGCAAATCGATTCGAAAATCCTGTTGTTTTGGGAAAATTTTCCAACTTGGTTTCTACTCCTTTTCTTTTAGGTTTGAGTCTTAGGAACCTTCCCATATGATGTATTAAATAGTATTAGGGTCTCACATAATGGGTATTAATACCCTAGGTTAGTAAGGGGGTATTCGGGCTTATTTCGGGGACTATTTAGTAGAACTTAATGTCTCATTTCATCTAGTAAATGAGTCTATGACTAGGGTAAAGTTGGGTAGTATCGTTTTGGACTTTCGGGGGCTAGTATGAGGGTAATTATATGTAACACCCTGCCCTCCCGGAGAGAGCGGAACGGATTGCTACTGTCGATAAAACTAATCAAATCCATAAATAACAAGGTATAGAGCATCTAAAACCCACAATATAAAAGAATCCACTAATCTCAATTGTTCAAATTAAATACAACCAAAAGTCTCTTGAAATAAAATGCTCTATACAACAAAAATAAATACAAATCTTTCAAATTGTATTCTCGAATATTCTTCCCAATATAATCAAGCTAAAAATCAATCTCCAATTAGTCGATAACGCCCAAATCCGCGCTAACCTACCACTAAAAGAAAATATGGGGAAGTACATAATACGACAGAAAAGATGCTCAACAAATATTAGTGGTGAATAAAGCGTAACAATACCAGTATAAATATTCAAATCAAATGAAAATTTGATAAGCATTTTTATCAATATAATTTCTCAACAACACATTAACCGGGTCACCAGGCCTCACCACCATACCGCGCCTATGCATTCTTAAGCATATCCGGAAAAAGAAATATTGGCGGGTGCCCAACCTCCATGCCATATTAAAATCTCATGACAACATCCTCAACACAATAATAATAACACATGAATGAAAATTAGATTCCAACAATAATTTCCAGATTCCAATTGAATTTAGCAATTCAAATATGAGTCAATAATCACAAGAAAACAAAGGGAATAACATTCGTGAGATTAAGGGGCATATTGTGTAAAACCCCATACCTTAAAATCATCACATGAATCATCACATAAATTCAGTCTCAAATTCTAATCACACCATCACGTTCTTCTCACGATAATGATCAAATGTCGTTCTAGACCAAACTCGAGAAAACACCAAATAAGCCTTATAATCTAAGGTTGAAATCTTGAATAAGTTTGGGGCTATGGTTTATAGATGAAAGGGAGTAATTTTGGAGAGGTCTTCTGGTTGAAAAGTTTGAGAAAAAGTGATTTGAAAATCCATGCCACGAATTTGTTGTGATATATAAAGGATTAAGAGTTTGATTAAGAAAAGAGTTCTAATAAGATACAAAGACTAAAAAAATTATTCCTGACGATCGAACCGTTCGAATTGGATGAAATTTTTGGGAGAATTAGTTAAAGACGAGAGGAAGCTGCAGAATTTTTTTTAGAAATAAGAAGTGTATTTTTAATTGGTATATCTTATGATTATGGCACACACATACATACCTCTCTAAATGCTATCATGAGGGAAGTTACGCGAATGAGGTAAATCCTCTGGTTAACGATGAAGGGAGAATATAGTCCTTGGGCCATAGGACCGGTGGTTACATTGTATGATTGTTTTATTCGAAGTGAGGTAATTACGGGTATGGTTATGACTCACTATCGAAGGTCTATGGCCACTTCCCATGCGTTGTGATTTAGGGTACCCAGATGGTCTTGATTATAGGCCCTGGAGAATGATAGCATTTGGGGGCGCATCTAGTGGGGTGACTGCCGAAAGGATGGTCTTAGAACCGTTATGTTATGATTGTAATTTTTTTCACAGATATGGAATTTCATATGAATGAGTTAATGAATCTATAAATTAATTTTATTACATATGATCCCCGATGACTAATTGACTTGTGAAGATATATTTTACGAATTGGCAAATTAAGCATGTTGAGTTGAATTAGGTTATTACTCTTAATTAGATAGGTAGTTCAACTTAAATGGAATGGTATGGTGCTAGGATGTGCACTTAGAATATAGGTGAGGATGATTATTATAATGAAGAGCGAACTTAACTTATTTATGATGTTTAGTATTCATAACTGTTATGCTCAGGTGCTCCGCCGTATGGACGCCCGCTTTGATCTTTCCTTCCCAGTGTCAAGGAGCAACGACATTTTTGTGGATGTTGTAGGATTTTTATCTTAGACGCATCAATCTCTTTTGTATATTCTAGATATGATTTGTGTGTATATTCGGGCGTGTTTCCCAAGTTTATTATTCATGTCTACTGTAATACTTGGTGTAACCTTCTGTTTTAGTCTGGTAACCGACAACTTATTCGGTTATGTTTTGTAGAATTTTTATTCAACCATTACATTCCTTTATATATATATATATCCACCTTCTGTTATAAATTGGATCGTCGAAATTGTTTTTATCAATTGGCAAAATTATATGACATCCGTTTTCAAAACAATTTGGTGGTTCTCTCATATTATTATTATTATGCGATAGTGATGCTAAAAATGGACCATTTAAGATTCCTATTTTTATTAGAGTAGCGGGCTGGCCACCCCTTATTTTATAAAATGGAGTGTCACATCAAGTTTAAAAACAAAAATTATGCGCTTAATCATAAAAGACCTAAAAAGAACTTTGGTTGTTCTCATTATCATAAGAAAGGTCATATAAAATATTTTGTTATAATTTTATGAAAGTTCAACAACTTAAAAATGTTGTTTCCAAACCCAAAACCCAAATGACTATACCAAATAAGTTTAATTGTGGTCATTGTCACAAAGTTGGTGATTTGATGAACTTTGATTTTTTACTCAAACCAAACTTGCCATTGAAATTTGGTAAGAATTGTAAGAATTTTCTGGGGAACAATAAACATCAAAAAATTTTTGATATTAGGAAATTTACACCTAAACCTATTGAAAGAAAAAATTGAATTAAAAATAGTCAAAACGTTTTTGATCAAGTGGATAAAGGAAAAATGTTCGTAATACGCCATTTTAACCCGAGGATCCTCGTGTGTCATGTATGGGTTAAGAAGGATATTTAGATGGAATTAAGGTGAATACTAAAAAGATTTCAAATTGGTTCCCTACACCTTTAAACTCTAGAGGTTATGTTATTTTGTTGTTATAGCCTTTGTTAACGTCTCACTTTATATATCTTATGCTTAGATATGTACTTTAGGTTATTTTGTGATTTTATTTTATATTTAACATTCTTGATAACTCATTTGTGATTTATTTGTCTTCTTGATTTTCTCTTGATTTATCTCTTGAATGGCTCGAAAAGATTTTATTTTTGAGAATACTTTATTTTGATTTCCAAACATATATTTAGGATTGTCACATCTAGATGATCTTTTGTTGATCCATGTATGATATGTTCTTATGCATACTAACTTCTTTTCATTTTATATTGGATATATGTCCTTTAAATTTGCTTATTATCCTTGGATTTTACCTAATATTGTACTTAGATTTTGCATGCTCTCTTAACCTTGGCCTTGGTTTTCTTTATACTGGTTATCTTAGGATTTCTTTGGTTATTTTCTTGGTGATTTATTCTTGTTGGAACATGTTTAGGATTATATGATTCATGTATATATGTCGATCCTATATCATTATCTTTCATGGTTGTATGCATATTTCATCGAAAAATTCAAAAAGATTTCTTTTCGTACAATCAAGTTTTTGCATTTTTGATGATATACTCCATGACATATTTTCATGTATCGAAATGGCTTATTTTATTATTTTTATGTTTGTTTAGGAATATGACATATTCTTAGTGAGATGAATTTGAATTTTTGTAAGTCTTATAAACTTTGAGAATACATGATCATATCTTGTTGCACTTTACACCGCACTATATGTTGAGTTGAAGACAGTTTATAAGGCATGCATAGATTTTAGACCTTTTACAAAGCACTCAAAGCTTCAATAGACTTGTAAAAGTGTGTTTGACTCCTATATGTGTATGTGAGTATTTCTCTTCATGATTTGGAGAATGTTGAAAAATCTTATTCTATATAAACAACCATGATTGAAGAAGTGGTTAGGGATAGAACTTTGATTGAATGATATTACCTTTAAAAAGTTGTAAATAATGTCCCATGTTTGTGCTTGAGTCAAAGCCTCCACTTGCAAAACAGGTTGAACATAGTAATGTATTAAAGATTTTCCTCTCTCTAAAACTGGGTAACACCAAAGATATGAGACAAAAGGTTTTAACCATTTGATAATGTAGGGCTGAAAAATGGTGTAGTTAAAACTAATCCTAAATAGGATGTTGGATATTTCACTTGAGTTAAAGCTTTGCGCTCTTTATTTTTTTGTACATTAATTTAATTGAAATTTACCTTGGACCTTTCTCTCAATGGTATTTTTTTTGAACAATCTAGATATGATCTTATGCTCTTCATAAAAACTCTCATCATGTTATTTGCTTTTTATGGGTATTGTTTTTCATATTATGGACATTGGACATAGGACTAATATTTTGGTAAGTGTGAAAATGTTTCTTATATTTTTAGTTATTAATAGTGGGTCATGGTAATGTTCTCTTAGTGCATAAATATTGATTATACCATGTAAAACCCTTTTACTTGAGATAGGTTGCAAGATTAAAATTGCATCATTTTTTTTTGCTTCTTATTCGATTTCCTCATTTAGTATACCATACAAGTTTCTTAAAAATATTTATTTAAACATGCATGATTGGTGATATCACATTTGTTGAGTGATAAATTTTGTTGATAGATAATTTATTTTATATAGTCTTAGTTAACTTTAGACTTGATAATGCTTATTCATGTTCTTAGAGTATGTTATGTTAACAATAACTTTAATATTTAAATAAAAAGGTTCATATACATTGATATCATATTTCTTGAATTAGGATAAAAATGTTATCCAAATGTGTTTGATCATCACTTGGGTTGATCTTATTCGATAGGATGCTGGATTTAAATATTTTATCTCTTAGTATATCCTATATCTTTGGTGGTTGCAATCCATTATATTACCCATGCTTTGCCATTGGATTTTGAAAACATATTTTATAGATACTTACCTTGTCACATATTTAAGTGTTTAGAACGTTCTTTTACATATTTTGATTTGAAGTCCCTAAAAGGTAGTACTACGGAGACCTAAAAGTAAGTACTACGAAGAAGAGGATGGTATAAAAGCAAAAGTTAATTTTTAATTTTTCAATTTAAATATATAAAATTAAAGAAAATTAACCTAAATTAATCTTTGCAACAATTTTGATTAAAGTTGTTGTGATAAAATGATTTACTAAATTTTATCTTAATCTAAAACATGCATCATGGTGATAGCATATAAAATAAATAAGTTAAACCACAACATGACGATGTAGAAGGAAAACCCACAACGAGAAAAACTCAAAATACCCAGCCATGAAAATTCACTATGATGAGGTTTTACAAAAGTCAACAGATAACTTACAACACAAACTCGATGCCCTTGTAAAGCTTAACGTGTCTTCGATATTCAACCTCTCCTCTATAGCCCAACGCAAGAGCTTACCCATGCAAGCTGTCATAACGTGTCAATTCACACATGCCTCAGTATCAATCGAGCACGATCAACAACCATCTACATATACGAAACACAAAATCCACTGTTTCTTCACAACAACACCACAAACACGGAGCCCTTCATGTGTAAACAACAAACATGGACTCCACCATATGAAATGTCCGTAACCAAGATGATGATGAGTAAAACCTTCTTGGTGACCACAAAATAAGATTTCAAAGCATAAAGAGTAGTGAAACTTGGATATTAAACACTTCGGGTGAAACTAGGGTTTGGGATCTTTTGGATATGGATATGTGACACAATTTTTGAGAAACTTCCATTGAATGAAAACAAGACCTCGTTCAAGAGAAACTACAAACTCGTTCAAACTAAATTAAACCTCATTCGAGCCAACATCCAAACTTGTTCGAACTCAATCAAACGAGCTACAAATGATATTACTTCTATAAATAGATAAAAACTCGTTTGATGTTCATTTAAACAAACTGGTAATCTCATTTGAATGAAAACCGTAATGTCGTTCTAATGAATAAAAATATTTTTCTTTTAAAAATAGCTCCAAATAATTTGATAAAAACAAGTACCCAAAAATAATTAATTCCAAGGATCAAAATTTATAGGCATTCATATCTGAAAGATCCTAAATAACACGAAGACAAAACATGGCAAGAAACATGACGCTATATGAAATATTTGAAGATTTTCTGTTATGTCTTAAATCAAACATGTCATAGGATTGAAAGGTCCATCACTAAAAAACAAACCTACAATTCAGAATGTTTTGTCCGGAATTAAGACAATACATATAAATTGCCTCAATTTGAAATTTTTTCTTGCACGATTTTTAGGATTGGTCTACTAATCATGTCTTATCAATATCTTGTATATCATATGCTCATAACTCATTTTTTCTCTACATTATTTTTAGTACATTGAGAGCATTCCTTCCTAAAATCTTGATGGTGGTTTCTATATACTTGGATTTCTATGCCATTATTGATATCTTGAGCCTTTATGTTTGATATCATATGATTCATTTCTCATATTTCATTATGCATTTATCATGCTAATTTAGATGTCAGTCATGTCTTAAAACTTATTTACTCTAATTATCTCATATGGATGTTTGCATCATGGGAGAGAAGAGTTGACTAAGTAAGAATGAATTTGAAGAAAATAAACTTAGCTATAAGAAATGAAGAGAAAAAACTGTTATTTTGACAAATTATAGAGCGATATTAGGAAGTGTTTAGTATGTGATAAATAGATTGTTGGAATTTTGGTAGCATATTCCTTATATATATTTTTATCATATGATCATATCCTAATTTAAATTCCATCTCAATTACATAATGTGAAATATTAATTTCAATCCTTGGATTACCTTTAATTAATTCAATTTGCTAAAGACTTATTCATTATGTTCTATATGACTTTAGTTCTTAATTATATTGTCCTCACCTTTGTGAATTCTGTGACATACAGGGGGAGAATAATGACGATTTTCCTTCCTATGAAAGAAATGTTGACTGTAATTTTCCTTTCTATAATGAATATTTCCTTGAAAATAATTTTCTTTTCAATGAGACTTACTTGAGGGGGAGAAAATTCCCTAAAATAGTGATAGGATGATCAAGATTTAGTGTCATTATATGATATTATGACATAGTTTATATTGAAGTGAAATGATAATAGATAACTTATGAAATTAACTTATGGAATGAAATGTATAAGTTTCATCTTATTGAGATATTAAGTAAACTTGGTATATATTATTTAGTAATTAGATGAACTTTGCTTACACTGATTACATCTTGTATTTATCTTATTAGTCTCGTTCTCTTGTCAATTATTTGGGTATTGGTACCTTGATGTCTTTGCTTATGTTTGACAGGAAAATAGGTGACAAGAGATGCGAATGATTGACTCATGTCTATCCTTGTATGCCATTGGCCGGGCGGGTGAAGTCATAGGTAATATATATGATTCATTTATTTGTAATATTTTCTTTATGTGTTTTGTTATGGAATAGGTAAAGGGGGAGATTATAAGAGAATGTGTTTTCTATAAAGATCCGTAGTAAAAGATTGTCTTATCCCATTTAAAAACACTTTGAGTCATAGTCTAAGTAATCCTGAAAAGCTTTAGGTTCAAGACTACAAGACTGGACTTCTTCATCTTCATAAAAAAAGATACCTCATGCCACAACCAATAAGATTTCCTCTTTAGGATAAAGGTAAAGGACTTAGAATGATATAGTTTCAACACCCTTGTTTTAACATAACTTGAAGAATATTTTTCTTAAATTGGAAAATGTATTAAACTTGTGTGTGATTTGGTTTGGAAAACTTAAACAAATGCACTATGCAATACACTTTTGTAACAGAAAAATTATGTTTATAAAAGTTGCATTCATACGTATGTATTTTAATTATGCTTGTTATCATGGTGAACAATCATATTTAAAGTGTTTTCTAAAATTATTTCAAACTTTTGGATGGTAAAATACTAGTTGGAATGTCTAGACAAAATTGTGACCTGCTTCACCGCAATGAAAAGTTTCTTTTCTACATCGAAGGTTCTTCACTGGTACTTTTTTCCAAGTCTAAATTCTTTGGGCATAACCGTGACCTGGATTCATTTGAGATTCGCTATAATGACGTATTTCCACGATCTGACACAAAAGCCAATATGTCTAAAAGATTTAATTGTAAAATATAAAGATTCTATTTTTCAGCCATATCTTTTGTTGTGATAAAAAAACAACCTATTTTTTATGAACAAATGACTTAGATGGGTTGAGATCTAGTGTCCACAAATTTGGAAACACCTATCTAATTTATCTTCATCACGAAATAAGGCTGAAAAGGTTAAGATTTTTCAAAAAAGGTTTTCATTTCTTTTAAAGGTAAGAAATTAGATTTTCTTTAGACAAAAATCATTCTTTGTATATTTTTAGATATCTATTGTTATCATTATAGTTTAAAGTTATTTAATATTCGATTACTTCTCTCAAGACTTGAACAAAAAAATTGTAAAATTTATTCTAAAGAAACTTTAAATATTCTTGATATCTCAAAAATACTTTGTGAGTTTATTTTGATTAGCCAAATACTTTTGAAACATCCCTCAACCTTTAGGAATCTCACATCCTAGGAAGTTAGATCTACATTTGTGGATTTTAATTTATTTCTTTGGAACCTATAATTTTTTCTTCAACTTTAAAGAAGATTAAATGGAAATGCAATATTATCAATATATGTTAACATATCCGAAATGGGAAGTGGTATATTTGAAGGTGATAGTTTGGCCCGAGATTTTTCTCGCAAGAGATTTTCCCTTGTGTACCATCTTAAGTGCTTGATTTACTATTCCGCATTTTGATTTACCTTATTGGTTAGTGAATATATATAGTTAAGTTAAATCAATTTGTAAATCACCATTTTTTCACTTAGACATTAGGATTAACTTTTTCCCGAATTTAGATTAAAAGAAAAAATTACCTTCATTTGGTTATAATTATTAATTTAGGTAGTTCCTCTTTACACCCATATTTCTTCAATTGGTACCAGAGATGGATCTCATTCTTGTTAGGTTTAATTGCCTAGAGGTAGATATGTGTAGAAATTAATTTTAGGTTTGAGATTTTTTATGATTTGCCTAATAGTAAGTTCAATACTTCTTATCTTGAACTTCATTCTCAACCCACGTTTATATGTCATCCTTCACCTGAAAATGAATATGAATCTAGTGAGGATGATATTGAAGATTTTTATTTATTCCTTCTTAAATCTGTAGGGGGTCCAAGACCATTATTGATCAAGATATTAAGCTTGCACAACGTAGAGGATTAATGAAAGGGGGAAGATCATTTGAAAGAAGATCGTTTACAATAATCTCCCTCAGTTAGATCGCACAATAAAATACCTCAAGGAGCGGACATGGTCACTCGAAGGACCTCCCACAAAGAACAAGATCAATCGAGAGATATTGAAGATATATTTGTATTAAGAGTAATAATTTATATGTACACTCTTTTAATTATCAAAGTACTTGGAACTCTTTTGTAATAATTCTAAGGCTAGTCGGTACCTTCAAAGGACCAAGTCTGGAAGGACATGAGAGAGCACACATGCTCTACTAAATAACCTCATTTAAGGAACTTCACATTGACTTGGTTTGGAGGATTGGGAAGAAGGCAGCGTTGGGAGAGTGATACCAACCTCTTTGGAACAGTTGGGAAAAACCTATGTTCAATAAGCTCAAAATAGCATTTTGAAGCACCGTCGTCTGAGGTACCTGACTTGTTCCACCTCACCTCACCTCTAACAGTTGTTCATAATTCCTTTTGCATCTCATAAATAAATCCAAGTTGCTTGAACTATGACCCTTCGAGAGACCACACTTCACTGACAAGACAACTCATCCTATACTTCACTGTTCACTACCTGTGTGATGTCATGATTTCTGACAATTTAAGAACTCAAGAAAGGTGTCACTCAAGTAAGTTATTCCTTTATCCACTAGATCTTTTATTGGGAATGTCCCATTATCCATCACAATACAAGCCTTTGTATCAACCTGTCATGTCCTAATCAATGCAGAGAGACTCTTGAAAGTACAAATAGTATTTACCCAAAATATAATATATCATGATTTTAAAGCACTATCTTTGTTATTAAATGCACGTTACCCCCAGAATTAAATGGGGTCAGAACATTTAATGCGATCAAGGTCACTCGAATGACCAGACCCCCATAAAAATAATCTCATTTATTTCCTTTAATCGGATCGCTTTTTCTACCTTATTTTTTCCCAGTTTTCTCTAAACACGAGAGCTTATTATTAGTTTACCATCTAGTGATTATGTTCCATGATATTTAGATCTTAACCACTCTTTACCCATGATCATCAACATAAGAGGTTTACTGCCTTGCCCTTATTATGCCAAGGTGCTTGTTCCTACTCCTTGCATTCAAGTTGATTGTGGGGCTCCACTTAATTTACTTTAGTCAAGGAATATTTATGTTGTAAAGGCTGATTTAATATAGACTTTTGGTTTTAAAAACTACTCATTACAGACATTATAGTTCTCATTTACTGTCTAATTCTTTAGACACTAATCATCATTCTGATGAGGGGGTTATGGCTTATTAAATACTAATTATATTTAAAGAAATCACCTCTTACATTTGGCGAATCGGATGGGGAGGTATTCTCTTTTGGAGAATGGATAATGATAATGTGGCGAAGAATTTTGATTTTAACGCTTTGCGGTATGAGGGGGAAGGAGACCTCACCATCTTACCGGAAGCAGGGAGAACTGTACAGCTAGAGCCTGACCTACCCGCTACTGGTACAAAAATAGTTATAGGCTCGACACAGATGGCAGGGCTACTGATCCTATTCGTCAAGTTTATTAAGACCCTAGGCACTCTTGCAGTACTAGGAGTCTCTAGGGGATCAAGTTCTTTCATTATTCCACTAATAGTGTTACTCGGTACTTTTATTTCGGTAGGAGTTGCTCACACTTATACCAATAACCCTACTATTCTACTAATGGGTTCACCCACCATGGCTCCTCTCGCTAGCCAAAGAAATAGGACACCTATCACCCACCTTGGTTCCTCTCTCTAGCATGGAGGAAATGAAGAAAGAGCTCATGAGGATGATGGCAGCTTCTAAAGCTGTGGGAGAAGCCTCCTCAATATATGATGATTTTTCACAACGTAACTAGAAGAGTACAATAATGAACCTTAAAGGGTAAGGTATGTCCCACCTATCTTTGAGAAATATACAAGTAAATGGGGAATCCCAAGGAACATTTGAAAATATTTGTCAAAAATCTTGGATCCCACAGCAATGGTAAGAAGTTATGGTTGATAGCATTTTCCAAATCTCTAACTGAGAAAGCATATACATGGTACTCTAATATGGCTCCAGGTAGTGTGGCCTTCTGGGAGGATCTCCACATCCGGTTCGTTCAAAAGTTCTTCTTGGCAGAGGATGAATTTACCCTCACCCAGCTGGAGTGGGAGAAGCAAAAGCCTTATAAAGATGTGGTGGCATATATCAAGAGGTTCCATAAATGATATCTGGATGTGAAGGAGGAAACATGAGAGAGAAAGATCTTACAAGTTTGTACAAAATGTTGGCTACCAAAATATATTTTCCATTTGATTAATGAAACCAGGGAAGGAACATTCGTAGCATTCCTAAAGTCAGCAAGGAATATTGCCTTGGTGTTAAGACCCTTAGAACTTCGAACCTTATCAAGTTTGATGTTAATACCACCAACTAGCTAGGGGAGGGGGATGTCCCTGTGGGTGAATTACATTGTCAATGAAGACATGAGATAAGTAGGTGGAAATTATTTCCATGGGGTAACAAGATAAAGTTCTTGAACTACCTTGCACATTGGAGTAAGCCTTAGATCTCTACGACCACATGGTTCGTGATAAAGTTTATATCTCATTACTTTCAATATGGAGCTTGTGAGAGAGGAAGAAAGAAATAGCCCAAGGTTTAGCCAAATCCCCACCAAGTTGGGCCACCTAACGAGCAAGTGCTTTTTGCTGAGAAGGACCATGAACACACATCTTAAGAAGGGGGATATTGAATTACCCCAAGATAATGTGAATGATAATTCATTGCCATTTCTTGGGAAAAACATGGCCAACGCTTACGATAATTAAGTTAAACAGATGTTCAAAGAGTAGTGGTTCCTCAACAAAACTTTTGAGGACTCCTTCAAAGAATTTGTGTTCGAAATGGCCCACCTAATTATAGAGGATGACTCATGTCCAATTGATGATTTGAGCAAACAAATGGAAGCTTGTTCATTGGATGATGAAAATGCGTTTATCTCTTATGATAAGTCAACATATATAGATGTGGCAGAAGACTATGAGATGGAAGAATACCATGTTGATACTTGGGTGGAATGTACTGTGGCAGCACGTTCATAAAAGTTTAGTTGGTTTTTTAACCAAGTGGGGTTATCAGAGAGTTCAAGACTAGAGATAACTCGAGCAATTTTGGTGATTACAAATAAGAACATGGTTCCAAACCTGCAGTGGAAAGGACCTATGGCCAAGATTGTGAGGATAATACTCTTAAAGGTAACTTTCTGTGAGGCAGATCGATCGATTAGGTACCCCACAATAGGCCACTTTATGTAATAAAAAGTGTGAACGGGTGCATCTTCAATCGTGTCTTTCTCGATGGAAGAGCTTCCATGAACATCATGCCCATTGGGTCCTTTTATGCTTGCAGCATTGCTGAGATAAGGATTGTACAAAATCCTTTAGCAATATAAAAAAATGACAATCAATCCTCTATGCCCATTGGTTATATTAATGTGGGGATTACCATGGGAAATATCACTTCCCATATTATAGGGGGCCTAAAGATAATCTCGAGATTAGAAATAATCCCTCCAGCTAATATAATAGACTCAAGAGATTAAGCCAGCGAGGCATCTCAAGCGATGCAACTCAGTTAAGAATCTCAAGCAATGAAACTCAGCGAAGCATCTCAAGCGATGAAACTCAGCAAGACAGCTCGAGCAATACAGTTCAGTGTGGCAGCCCAGGGAGATCTTCCAGCGAAGAAACTGGCCGAGAGAGCTCATCATTTAGTTTTATTATTTTACTTAGTCTTGCTGTATCTTTTATTTTGACTATGATATGTAACGATTATAATTTTATTTAGTGTGAGGTCGAACGGTACTCGCAAGAGAACAGGCCTGATAGGGCATGGGAAAGCTTTCATGCTCTATCGAAAGACCTCACCAAGGGAACTTCAAAGGACCTGGTTTAGAGGATTGAGAAGTAAGGAACCGTTAGGGCTTGTCCTGACCATCTTAGATACACCTGGTAAAACACTCAAAGACCTTGATCGTGGAACCTTGGGCGGAGCAGCCTTGAGTTCCATCGGGTGTTGAGTTATGAACCAAAAAAACCTCTACTTAATGTCACAGCTACTTTATGTGATGTCACTAGCCAGCTAGGCAATGTCAAATTTGTACTTGAGTAAACCACTGTGGTATTTGGTCTTATCAGACAGTTGGTGAGCCACCTCTGTGGCGCCAGCCCCCTGACGCACAGTGGTTAGGCAAAGGGCATGTCTTGGAATTTAATGTTTATGATGTGGAGCCAACTAGTCCATTAGGCATTTAATGTTTGTGAAATAAACTATGAGGATGTCTTTCACAGTTATTAATCGCTGAGCCATCTCGGGAGTGGTGTGTGTGTGTGTGGGGGGGGGGGGGGGGGGGGTTATTTATTGGCCTCAACCACTTCTGAAAAGAGAGAGTTATTTTCTAGATTTTTTTTGGCCAGAGAGAGATTATCATCAAGGAGAAGGAAGTTATTGCAAAAGTAGATCTTTTACTCATTCACCATTGTCATTTATTACAAAGCTTTAAATATCTAATTGGAGACCTTTGAGAGTTGGTATGTTTGGCTATCTACCAAGGTGTATCTAGGGTGTTTACTTCTCTCTCCCTATGGATGAGTTACTTCTGAGTTCATTATCATCTTTCTGAGTTATACACGAGAGACTTGTGAGTTCAAACTGAGTTTATCTTCACTAGGTTATGATTGCGTATTTTGTAATTGATCAACAGTGTTATCAGTTAACTTACCATTACTATATTCAAAAGGGGTTATGCCTCCATCTAATCTAAACTACCCTCTTACATTTGGCGACTCCGGTGGGGAGGTATTCTTCTCGCAAAAGGGTATGGCGCAGGATAACATTAATCGTAGACTCAACTTTGATGATGTTCAACGCAATGAGGAACAATCAACGAGAGAGCTGGAGGCTCCCAGGAGTGGGGTTCCCCCTTAGGTAGAGGTTCCCGAGATCTAACGACGACTGGAGTCCCAACGGTCACCCAAGCCTCTACTAGTGTTGTCCTAGGACCAACGCAAATGACCCTCCTCATGGGTAAGTTTTTTGAGTTTTTACAAAAACTTGAGGTTGCCATGGTCCTAGGAGGAGGAACACACCCCAACACTTTTGTGACACCTGGGGTGGGCCAAGTAGCTCCGATGAACCATGCTTCAGATGTTCCCATAAGGACTGGACCCATAGGTACATCACCCACTCATGCATCAATGACGGGCGTAATGGGTATGACTAGTATCCCATCGATATTCCCTCCAAACGTCACCAGTATTCCATCAGTTATCCCCCTGGCCACTCCCTCCACGGTGGAGAAGACGCCGGCATTCGCGTTAGAAGAAATGAGGAGATAAGTGCAAAAAGAGATGCTGAAAATGATAAAAGACTCCTCGCAATCGACCAGTGAGGTAGATTCAGTATACGATAATTTTTGCACGCCCTATCCCCAAGAATACAACGATGAACATTATTCGAAAGACTACATCCCTTCCATCTTTAAGAAATACACTAGAAAAGGGGGGAACCCAAAGGAGAACATCAAACATTTCATCGAACATCTAGGGGATCACTACAAGAACAAGAAGCTCATGCTGAAGGAGTTCTCAAAATCATTAACCGATAAATCTTATACGTGGTACTCTCATCTGGCGCCAAAGAATGTTTTAACGTGGGAACAAATGCATGTTTTATTTGTCCAAAAGTTCTTTTTGGTAGAAGATGAGCTCACGTTAACACAATTGGGCAGGGAGAAACAACGGCGGGGAGAAGATATGGTGGCTTATGTTCGAAGATTCAGGGAGATGTGCCTCTACATGAGGGAGGAAGCCAAAGAATCCAAATTATTAAAACTATGTGTTGAGGGTTTTCTCCCAGAGTACATCTGTCACTTGATTAATGAAACTCATGAAGGGAATTTTGTAGAATTTTTAAAAGCAGTAAGGAATATATCATTGGTAGTTCGGATGAACCCCGTTGCGGTACCAATAATGTTCAGGCAGCCCGGGCCACCCATTGCAGCACCGGGACAGTATCTATAGGTGGGATATGTCGATGGAAGTAAATGAAGCAAATAGCTAATGAAAGATAACAAGAGAAAGTTTAGGAGAGATAGGGAAGACCCACCACCGTTATCCTGCACAATATATGAGGTTATTAGTTGTTACAATGCCATGGTTCAAGGAGGAACGATGTATGAACCTAAGGGCATCCCCACCGTGGAACCAGACACGACAACCAGGGCAGATCCCAAGTATTTCCATATGCATCAGAAGATTCAACACCCAATGAGAAGTTGTTTTACGCTAAGAAGAATCATCGATAAATATGTAAAGGCAGGGACACTGTAAATCCCTTCGAAAAATGTTAATGACAACCCACTCCCAGCACATGGGGCCAATCTGGTGGTGGCCTATGATGATGAGGCCGAAAGAAAAGTGATGGAGCTGACGTTAGAGAAAGAAGAGTTTGAAGAGGCTTTGGAGGACTGCACCAGAGGAATGACTAATGTGGTGTTAGCCTATGAAGAAGCAAGTGCCAGAAATGTGGAGGACATATACAATGTGGAAGGTGAGAAAATGGACCAAAGCTTGGAGTACTGCGCGGTTTCACGGTCCCAAAGTTTGTTTGGTTCTTCGACCAAGTGGGAATGCCAAAAGAAAGTAGGTTGGAGATAACCCACACAATACTGGACATTGCGAGGAAGAATACAGTCCCTTCGCTGAGATAGAAGGGACCTATGGCCAGGATGGTGAAGAAATTTCTATCAGAAATAACATTCAGCGATGAAGATAGGGCCGTGAGATTTCCTCACAATCGACCGTTATATGTGACTGCCAGCATTTATTTATTTAGCTTCGCGAGGTCTCTTATGGATGTGGGAGTATCCATCAACATCATACAGTAAGTTCTTTCCACGCAGCTAACATCCCAGAAGAAAGATTGGTCGCCATACCTTTGGCGATTGTAGGTTACGACAACCAGTCTTCCAAATACATTGGTTATGTGAATGTTGGGATCGTAATGGGAAATCTGAGTTCCCACGTCAAGTTCAATGTGATAGAGAGTGAAAATTCCTACCATCTGTTGATAGGAAGAGTGTGGATGCACAACTAAGGACTAGTTACCTCGACGTATCACCAATGTGCCAAGGCAAGTATTAAAGGAACTAAGATCATTATACGAGCTACGAAGAGGCCCTTCACTATCAAAGAAGCTCACCTAGTGGATGAAACATTTTATACAGAGTTAGAGGAGGTCGTCAGAGTCCTAATGAGAAGAATGGATGGAGCTTGGGTTCCCTCGATCAAAGAAAAGATGGGACTTGTGAACATCCAGAATGACAAAACTACAAGTGGCATAGGAGTATTAAAAGAAGACCACTAAGGGGATCCTAAACTTGAGAAGATCTCGAAGCATCTAAAGGGAAGGATGTGGACCAGAATGGACCCGATGGAACACAACATCACACGGTAAAGTGTGTTGAGTCGATTCTCTAAAGGAAGAATGGTAGAGGCTTCGAGGGATAAAAAAAGAAAGGTAGTTACAACGGCCATCAGGTAATGCAAGAAGACTGTTACTGAGGAAGGGAAGGTGTTTTATCACCTATAATGGTGTGAATGGGAAGACGAAGGAGCTATGAAAGAGGCTGATGAGGAGGCTGACCCGATATATGAGTGTTTTCTAGTGGATCAACAAGGACAATATATGGTGATAGACAATTCTAACATACAGGAGTTTGTGGATGATGTCTCCAAAGAACCAGACTATATGATAGACCAACTGAAGCCATAAGCACAAGACTTGGAGCAGTTAAACTTGTCAAGATAAGGAGAGGAACTAAGGCCCATTTTCCTCTCAAAGGACCTCTACATGGAGAAACGGGAGGCCTTGATTGAGATAATCAGAAATTTATAAATGTTTTTGCATGGAAGTATACGGAGATGAGGGGATAAATGAAGAAATAAGATGACACAAATTAAATGTAACGCCTTCAGTCATTCAAGTCAATAAAGCAACGAGGAATTAAAAGCCAAAGATGGACTTGCAGATCAAAGAACAGGTCCAACGCCTGTTGGCAGCAGGGTTAATCAAACCGATACAAAACCCATTCTGTATATCTAACACTGCCCCAGTTGGTAAGAAGGACAAGAATCAGATAAGGATCTATGTGGATTTTAGAGACTTGAATAGGGGTTTTCCCAAAGATGAGTTCCCTATAGCCCCCATCGATAACTTGATAAATGCAACAGCGGGACACGAGATGTATAGTTTTATGGATGGGTATGTAGGGTACAACCAGAGTAAGATGAACCCCACAGATGCAAAGAAGATAGCGTTTATAACCCCGTTGGGCAACTTCATGTACAAAGTAATGCCGTTTGGACTCAAAAACACTGGGTTACTTATCCAAGAAAAATGATGTCCATATTCCATGACTTCTTTCACAAATTTATAGAGTTTTATGTGGATGATTTGGTCATCAAATCGAAGAAAGAAGGGTCCCACCTGAGTGATTTAAGGAAAGTATTTTCCAGATGTAGGAAATATAAACTAAAGATGAACCCACTGAAATGTGTCTTTGAGGTAACTAGTGGAAAGTTTCTGGGCTTTGGGGTGGATCGGCTAGGGGTGAAGATGGACCAAGACAAAAATGAGGAAGGAGCTCAAGATTTTCCTCGACAAAGTTTCTAAACTTAGGAGATTCGTGCTAGGATTCGCCGAGATAGCACACCTGTAGCTTCTGCAAAAGAACATAAATTTCAAGTGGAAGGAAGTTCACCAAGAGTCTCTCACTAGGATGCGGAAGCTTCTCATTTCACCACAGACCATGATTCCTCCGAGGGTAGGAATATCATTGTAGCTATACCTCGCATCCACCACGAGGTCCATTGGAGCTTTGTTGGCACAAGAGATTAAGGGGTAAGAATGACCAGTCTAATACGTTAGTATAATCATACATGGGCCAGAGGTCAGGTATAATAACTTGGAAAGGCTTTATTTAGACTTAGTCTTCGTGGCATTATAAAATTAGAAATTATATTCTATCTTTTACAATTCATATTATAACAAGATATAATCCTATTAAGTTTCTATTAGAAAGAAATATATTGATTGGTAGGGAAGCTAGATGGTTCCTCATACTCTCAGAGTATGACTTGAAATGCGTGGTCCCTTGCGCAATTAAATGCCAGGCATACGCAGACCTCTTGGCAATCTTTCCATCTTGGATATTTGAGCCACCACGAGAGATCATTACATGAGATGATTTGCAAGACAATCACTTAGATGCAAGCGAAGAGGAATGGACGAGGCAGTTTGATGGATCTTCAGCAGAGAAGAAAGGAGGACAGGGGTTACTATTTTAAGAGGAATGTAAGAAATCTATCTTTCCTATAAGCTAGACTTTGCTTGTTCCATCAATGAGGTAGAGTATGAGGCGCTGGTACTGGGGTTGTTGGAGGCCCTTCGAAGGGGGGTTCATTCGCTCTGCATCAAGGGTGATTTGAACTTGGTAATTCAGTAAGTAAATAGAGAATATACGTTAAAACATCTCAGTCTAGCACCTTACAGAACCATCAATCAAAGATTTATCAACCAATTCCATCAGATCAAGATCAAGAGGCATCCCCGCACGATGAATTTCCACCCTAACACCTATGCCACCATTTCTCAGAAGATGATCATGAGAGACGATACAACTACAGTCATGATTCAATAGAGAATAACTCCCTTGATGGTACAATCAATTCTCTCGATGGAGGATGACTTTGATTAGAGGGAGAGGTTAGAAAACAACTAGAGTCCTGGGAAGGAGTGATGGATCTAAGAGAGTTAGATAAATACTTTACAAATCAGCAAAACCTTTACTTCAGAAATACAGGAGGATGGCTGTCAAAATGCATCGGCCCAGGAGAAGCAGAGAGGAGATTAAAGAAAACACGCGAAGAGCACTGTGAAACAACTGAGATCCCTCTTTATAGGAGAATTCAAATGGAGGTATACTACTGGCCTAGAATGAAGCAGGACGCAGCAGAGCTGTAATGAAAGTGAGACAAGTGCCAACTATTCTTTGAAGTAGTTGAATGCCATTTTATTGAAGCCCAACCAGATTATAGACAACCCGATATTGATTTCACTAAATATGGATTTGTCCCAATAGAGAATATTAATGTGATGGGACTCAAACAAAGGGCCCGAATGGTCTACGTTCAAGATGGGAAGCTTTATCGAAGAGGGCACTTCAATAGGCCATTGCGTTGCATCATAAATGAGGCAGCAGCTGAAGTCCTCAAGCAGGCTCATGATTTAGCTCATATAGGGGAAGAAAAGTTGTATAACCAGCGGATGACGTTGGGGGTACTATTAGACAATAATGGAGAAAGACTCTGATGAGTTTGTTCAAAAATGTAAAGCTTGCCACCTGCATGGAAATATGATCCATGCTCTATCGGTGGATCTACACTCTCTTGGAACACCTTATCCTTTTCACACTTGGGTGTTTGACCTGGTAGGGGCAATACATCCTTCTTCAATGGGGAAGATTTGGATACTAGTGGCAACGGAGTGCTTTAGAAAGTGGGATGGAGCGATACCACCAAGAAGGGAAACAACAGGGGTGGTGAGCAACTTCATCAGAGAATACATCATTTGCCATTTTAGGATTCCAAAGGTTATTCTCTCTGATAACAAAACCCTATTCGTTAATTCATAAGTAACGATGCTCATGGACAAATACTCCATTGTTCATCATACTTCAACAGTGGCATACACAAAGGGAAACGGTCAAGTCGAAGCAACTAACAAAACATTAGTTAACAGTTTGGCCAAGACGATGGAGGATTTCCCAGGATCATGGGATGACAAGATACCATATGTATTGTGGGCCTATCAAACAACTAAAAGGAAGACCACAGGATATACCCCATTCTCCCTTATATATGGAGCTGAAGCGATCCTCCCGGTGGAGTTAAAACTTCCCTCTGCCAGATATGCCCTGCGAACTAGCATGCTTCCTCAGAGAAGACATGTGCAGTTGGAGGTGATGGATGAGCACAAAGATAATGAGATGCAACACTTTTAAATGTACATAAAGCAACTCTCAAGGACATATGACAACTTGGTGAGACCAAGGAAGTTTGTTGAAGGAGACCTTATTTTGGAGGCAGCAGTGAAAGTTTGCAGCGAATTGGGAGGGACCTTTCATTGTAAAGGAGGCTCACGATGCTTAATTTCTAAGATGAAAGAAGATAAACCATTTAAAATTAACAACAAATGGTAGAAAGTCTTTCATGTAAAAGCAAGTAACCTTAGAACATCGATGTGTTTAGCCTTTTGTTATGAATATATATAAGTCTTTATTTTTCTTGAAAGATGTCTTTTGTTGTAACTAGAGTGAGATGGAAGATGGAAAAGTTTGTATTTTATGCAATCAATTATAACACAAATAAGTGGCATAAAATAAGATATAACTTCTCTTTCATTCATAAATTGGAAGGGTTTACAAAAATGGGAACTATTGCCCAGAAGTTAAATACGAAGGAAACTAAAAATTTATACAAGTATATGGGAGGCCATTAACCTAGGAGGAACCACAAGTCTGGAGCAGAGAAATAATATCTAGGCAGACCCGAGGAAGCTGTTGGGCATGCTTACTAAGCACTGATGGAGCCTTCCAGCCACATCTGAACTCGAGTATGCTCAATAAGGAGTTTCTCTTACCTCAGCTTGGCTAGGCATAAAGTTTCTTCAATATCCTCCACCTCTTTGTTGACATATTCAAGTAGAGATGTTAGTTCTGCCAGCCTTGCTTCCTCAGCTAGTGGAGTCTCTTGATGGTTCTACAGTAGTTCCCTCTGACTTTCCAATTTCTAACTCTTCAAGGTCTTTAAGTGTCCAATCATCCAGCTAAATTAAAATCCATATCAGACCAACTCCTTTAGATAACCCAAGAATTGGTTGAGTATGGGCCTGATAACGTTTGCAGTAGGGGTGCTAACGATATCAGTAACAATGATCGCCATGCCTTGAAGCCTGTGGCTCATCACGAGAATGTTTGAATGCAGGCAATAAACAGTAAAAGTCTTAGGGTAATGAGTTGCAATATATTCAATCACCAATCGATGGCTAGTAAGTGGTTGGGGAGAGTGGTGAAGGACCATGATACAAAACTCATGAGGAGCTTGATCCGGAAGAGGAAGCTCAATACCGGATTCATTGTCGGCTTGAGAACCTATCGTGGAACCTTGGTCGTTAGGACTTGTTTCCTAAGATACAACTGGTTCCCGATTTGGTGAGGTGATGGGCGAAGGAATTACTGGAGTTCACTCTTCGACGCGAGGGGACTCCCCCAAGAAAATAATGATTTAAGTGAAAAAATCTTAACAAGTGTTTATCATTGTTAATTCATCGTTACTAGTGGAGTTCGAAAAAAAATAACACGTGTTTATGATTGTTATGTCACCGTTACTGGTGGAGTTTGACACAAAAATCTTAACAAGTGTTTATTATTGTTAAGTCACCATTACTGGTAGAGTTTGACGAAAAATATTAACAAGTGTTTATCATTGTTAAGTCACCGTTACTGGTGGAGTTTGACACAAAAATCTTAAAAAGTGTTTATCATTGTTAAGTCACCATTACTCGTGAAGTTTGACAAAAAAATCTTAACAAGTGTTTATCATTGTTAAGTCACCGTTACTGGTGGATTTTGATGAAAATCTTAACAAGTTTCTATCATTGTTAGGTCACCATTATTGATGGAGTTTGATGAAAATTTTAACAAGTGGTTTTCATTGTTAAGTCACCGTTATGGGTGTCACCGTTATTAGTGGAATTTTATATAAAAAAATCTTAACAAGTGGTTTTCATTGTAAAGTTGTCGTTGTCGGTGGAGTTTGAATGTTTGAAAATGAGATTCTTCTAGATTGTACATTGTTAAGATAAAGGATAAACAACAAGAAACAAAGAGAAAATAGAGAAATACCTCAGTAATGGCTCGAGCAAGAACCGGAGTCACTAAAGAGGCTACAACGGTGGGAACTGTTGAAGGCAGGTTCATCTCCTCAGAAGCCTCCAAGACACTCTCCACTAGAGGAACCTTAGCCAGAGGGACCCTAATATCGGGTGAAGTTCCTACGTCTACAAAAGGAACCAAGGCCAATATTGAGGTATAGCTTGAAGACGCCGTTTGACCTCCTGCAACAACAATATTGGAAGGGGCAGAAGAAGCACCAGGATGGGCAGAAGAGACAACGGTGGTCTCAGAAACTGGTAGAATCCTGAAGGATAATGGTGGGATAAGACTTGGAAAAAGCTGCAAAAAACAAATCTAAGTGTTAGAGGTGGAGAATAATATGGAAAGAATAGACACACTTCATACCTAACTCACCTCAGTAATATGGCTTAAAAGGGTAATGGCAGCGATGGGTTTTGTCAACGAAGGTGGAAGAAGGATGTTGGCCAATGATGAAGCCAAAAAGGAAGATACCTCAACCTAAGATACACCAAGATGTTAAGAAAATCCACACAGTGGAGAAGAGTAGAAAAGAAGTATCTCAAAACGTTTAAAACCTATTACCTCGGGAGGACTGGGCAAAACTGGAATCACACCCAGAGGAACCACCGACAAAGAGGGTGTACTAGAAGAAGATAGGGGAGTCTCCTCTGGATAAGAGGAAACCCCCATAGACTCAACAGGCACAGCAGTCCTCTTGGAAACCTCCTCCACACGACTGGAGGTCGAACGACGCAAATAAGTAAGACCTATCATGGGCGAACGGGGGGGGGGGGGGGGAGATGATTCAGTCATAGATGCACCAAAGCGTCCTCCCACGAAAGGGTTGACTGGGGGAGAAGGCCTTTCTTCATTATCCTCCTAATGGAAATAAGAAAGAAAGAACAAGTATCAAAAAACAAAAGAGAATTCGCTATGCTATAAATGACTAAGTATGAGAAGACTAACCTCATGCTCTGAAGAAGACTGTGATGGAACGACAACGGGCGAAGCTAGTGGAGAAAAGTGAGGAGAAGCCCTCTTGACGAGATCAGATGCAACCTTAGTGCTATCATCAATTGATATAACTGCATCGGGGGAGGTAGAACCTCTAGGAGTAGGGGTAACTGCTATGGGTTGCACTATAAAGGCTTGTCTTTTACTTACCTTGGTTCCCAAAGTTTTCTTCCTCTTACCAGCAACACTAAGACTTGGAGGAACCCTTAATATTTTTCTTCACATTGACCAACCTACAGATGGATATACTAAGATAGTTGGGAAGGCAGAAGCAGGATGAACGACGTGAGCGTGTCGTTGAAACTCATAATTTATTCGCTCCACTATAGTTTGAATTTTCTTTCTTAACTCCTCACCCACTTCGGCAGACATAGGAGGAGGAACGAAGGCAATAGGAAATGCTTCCAAGGGAGCTTGAGGCTGGGGTTGGGACGTAGACTTAGAATTAGTCCCACATTTGGATCTCTTAGTTTTTTTGGTTGGTTTCCTAGAAGGCCCTTCGACAGAAGCTTCATCGGTCGGAGCACCCTCACCAGAAGAACCTTCAGTGGGGGTAGGCTTTTTCAGGGTGGCAACGTTCTTGGATTTGGGTGTGACATTAGGGATCGTGGGTAAATAAATAGTTAGCTCACTGGGAGGATATTTAGAAGTCTTGCTCAGAGGGAACTCAACTCTGAGAATAGAGTTGCTTTTGAGGCATAATTCCAATATAGAGAAATAAATTACTGGGGGATACTTGGGGGACTCTCTATGAATTCACGAATTCGGGTCGGCTATATCGGATAGAATTTGGTTTTAAAAGAAGTGGACACATCCACTTTTCTAGTAGCACTAGGGATGGTAACTCGACCTTTGATAGTAGAAGTCACGCCAAGTACCGCTGCAGAAAATAGAAAGTGCAGGACTCAACAAAAGTAGCCCTCTTATTCATTAACTGAAACACAGGTCGAGGAGACCCTTGATCGAAACCGAACTGCCTATTGCACCTATCGGGGTTATAAGGTACTGAAGTATATCCCCATTTAGTGAATGAAGGAAGGAACCTGGGGTGAATAGATGTACCATGGCTTGCGAAGGATGTTCTACAATCGGAACAAAAGTGGCCGTTCTAGCTACAGAAGAGAAAAAATTCCAAGTATGGGCGAAGGTAGATTCTCCGTACGCCCTCATGATGAAGGATTCGAAACAATAAAAAATGCCCATTATATCCTTTCGACTTTGTTTTTTATGAAAGCACAGGAGGCGAGGGGTTTAATGCCTTGACTCACAGGATAAGTAACGGATTTGGCAGCAATAGTAGGAGAGAGGGTATAGAGGAAATCTGTTAAGATAATGTTATTGTCAAAATTGTCCAGGTTATGACGACCACTGGACTGTGCCATGTTGAGGTGGGTTCGATCCAACTAAGTATAGAGGGATCCCAAAGCAATAGAGACCATAGGAAGATTGAAACCCCTAGATAAATGAATGGAGATATTTATGAGGTCCCTCCTAGGTCGGTCGTTAGGTTTCCTAGTATAGAAGAAACAGGAAAGCAACACAAGAAGATAGGCTGGTAATTCCAATCATGTACCTTTACCCTGGCCTGTAACAGAAGTGACATCCTTCGCAGTAGGAGCTTTGAAGAAATAGTTAATAAAGGGAGTAAAGGTAGCCTTACTGGAGAACCCAGTGCAACGATGAAAAATTCGATCCAGCTCAGCTAGATCAGCAGTTTCTTTGTTATCCAAGGTCTCGTCAAGATAAGTAAACTCACCCATGCATTCAAACCCTTGTAGCTAATGGACATCTTCCAAGGAAATGGTAAACTCCCCACACGCAGCGAAGAATGTGTGAATTGTGATGTTCCATCTGGAAACTAACACTTGGAGTGCAACGTTATACTTAAAAAGAGTGAACTCCCTAAACCAGTTGGATCGGTGAAGACCAAACTTGTCAAGAGCTGCAGTATGGGAGCTCTGCATGTGTGCATTCCAGGCGGAAAAATGAGCAGTCGATCCCCCAGGTGCTTCGAAATCGATTTGGGAGTAAGGGAAGTCTCCACGATCCAACCTAAAACGCAGAGTCCCCACTGGAGGAAGAAAACCCCACTTGGATGAATATTTGCCTTCATCACCCAGTAGAAAATGGTCAAACTTAGTTGAAAAATATCAGGTCTTACATGCATCAGAGAACTCAACATCTTTGCTAAAGATGGGAGACTGATGGTAAAAGTGTATTTGCCCTTAGCGAGCAACATCCAAAGTAGTGTCGCTAATAGTGACAATGGTGGCATAAGTGGTTACGGTTGAGCTTGGCTGAGAAACGACAGTGGTATCCTTGGGGACGTTTGAAGAATCCATAGTAAGAGATAATGAAAGAAAAAGCTTATTGAGGAAGGGCTATGGATGAAAATGGAAGAGTACAGCCAGAGGTGGTGGTGTACGAGACGATGGGAGAAAGGAAACCAGGGAAAAGCTTAGCAACAATGACGATCTAAGGATTTTCTCTCTCTAAGAATGCTGGGTATTTGAAGATGACGAAGGTAAAGTAAGGGAAAAAATGACTAAGTGTTTGAATAATAGCCGTTTGAAATTTCTAGGTTCGCCTTTTGATTTTTCCACCACCACACATGCAAAGCCCTCGGTAATCATTTCTAATGGACACATGGCGCTTAGGGAAGTGTTTTGACAGTTGAAAAGACAACATTACGTCATTAATGAAGTGACTCATGGGGATAGAAAGGGTTTCTTCCAAGATGAGTTTTTGGGTTTGGCACCAAAATGCTTCTTTATCAAACATATCCAATAACTCCCAATACAGAAGTTGTCCTAATGGTTAAAAAAATATACGATGTCCCCTCGCCACAAGTCCAAACGTTGTTTAATGGTGACTCAGATACACCGGGAAGAAATTTTTTGCTTTTTCAAACATGAAGAAACGACGACACAGCACAACCCAAATGTAGCAGCACATCCAAATTGGGAAAATTTCCTAGGGAGAAGTTTACAAGGGAGAATTCCACAGGTCTCAACGCTAGGAATGACTAAGGAGGGAGATTTCATACCAATAGGGGCAGTCTTAACGCAAAAACTAACTATTTACAACTATGCTCCACAATAGCACATGCGGGAGAATTTCACTTACCAAGAGTTAAAACGGGTATTTGAGAAATCCATCACATGTCTCAGGAGAATTTCAAATAGCCAAGGAAGTAAAGACAGAACAGTTGAAGCTCAGCGACAGAAAAAAGTGGCGATGTCCCACCGCCAATCATCGATAATTTGCAGTGCTTTGGTTTAGGTACATCGCGGAGGATTTTACTTTTTCCTAGACGTGATAACTAAATATATCATAATGAAGACAGAGATGCCAAGATCCATCAGTTTGAGAAATTTTTGTGCAGGCATTTCTTATTCCCACAATAAATCTCTACACGAAGGGAAAAATGTAGGGGGTGAAGATAATCTCGAGATTAGAAATAATCCCTGTAATACCCCGTATTTTTATGCAATATTAATTTGGGGATTTATTAAATTTAATGTGAGTTAGTAATTTAAAATAAATCCGAAAATTAATCACTTTATAATTATTAACGTGATGTGAGTTAGTAATTATGGGAAACTTGTTGTTGAATATTACTAATGAGTAAAGTAATATAATTTTGGTTCTATTAAATGTCAAGAGGGAATAAAATGACAATTTTAAAAATTTGAGTCGGGACGCGCCCGTGTCGCGTCGGGACTAAATATTGATGAATAAAAGTGAATAAATTATAAGTCACCCGTATGGTCATTTCGAGTGCATCAAAGTTTTCTAAAGGGTCGAGATAGTCAGAAAAGTGTACCCGGGGTTTAGTTTGGACCTCGGGGCGTTTTTAGGCTTAATTAGTACCCCGGGAGGACATTTTGGATATTTTACATTTTTGGGTAATTAAACCCACGAAATTTCAAGGGTTACATCAGATGTCTAAGGTTACCTTCTAGGGTTAAAACAAATCAAAACTTTAGAACGGCCATAGGAGAGGGAAGGAGGAAGCTTTCCAAGCAATCCAAGGCCAAAAAGTCACCCGATTGCACCGCCACCACCACCAACGCGTAGATCGCGCGACGGGGAACGCAACCACACCAAAATCGTCCGCAAATCAGAATTTTGAAAATCGCAGGCAAGTATTTATCTTACTTATTTTCGTTAATGCATCATTCATTTTAGCCTAGGGTGATTAGGATGAGTTTTATAGAAGAAAACCCATGTTGGAGATAGGAAAACCGCAAGTAGTTATGATTTGATTGAAAATCTGGAAACCCCTTCATATGTAGAGGCTTAACCACGAATTTATGATGAATTAGGAGTATAATTTCCGGGAAAAGACTGATTAGAACCATGTTAAAGAGATTTCTAGGGTTCTTGAGATTTACATGAATTTTGGCCTGTTAATCCATGGTTATTAATGGAAATTTGCATGCTTTACGTAGGAGATGTATGATATGGGTTTATACTCTTAGTAGTACAAATTTTTGGGCGATTGGGAATGAAAAATATGGATTTGGATGAGGTTGTGTGTTAGAACCCGTAACTGGTTAACTGAAGAATTCGCCATACCTGTTTGATCGATCGATCGAGCCAAGAGCTTTGATCGATCGAAGGTTCGATCGATCGAGCCCCTGCCCTCGATCGATCGACCCCTCCTGGCAGACTTAAATTCCCCTTTTAAAATTGTTGAATTGATTTTAAATGAAGAATACTCCTTAGACATCCTTATTAAATTATTTTGGGAGATAAAGATGGCCAGTAGGATTTATTAATGATTAAGGGACCTTTAATGTAAGGCGAAATTTGTATTTTTGGGGTGTTTATATATAAGGGACAATGGAATTTTGTATTAAATGGAGAGATACGTAAAATGGTTACGATGGAAAATAGATGAATACGTACTGAATTTTACACTTGGGAGGATAGAGTCCATGAGTGTTACGTAGTAAGTTGAAATAATCCCTCAAATTAAAGTTAGAGACGAACCATTATACGTGATAACTAACAATGGCAAAATGAGGATAAATGTCGTGATTATGGGTTATGGGATGAACCTAAATTGATATGATAAAAGTAGTATATTTATATGACTGTGTGTATGCATATATTATATAAATGTGAAAATCATGCCCGCACTACTTACTATCCCTGAGGTTACCGCGCTGGGACAGTCTTATCGCGATGGGACCTTTATGGGGGATATTGACTCGTACCCTAGAAGATAGATATCCTTGGTACAGGCTATCTGATCGATGGTCAGATGGTCTTCGATGGTCAGACAGTCCTAAGAGACATGAGGGTAAGTGCTGACCTCTTAGAGACTTCGAATCTATGCTTCGCCTCAATAATGTTTGTGTATGTGTTAATACAGTTCGAGAGTGATTCCGAACTTGTATTTCCCTTAGTAAGAGAGATATTGGATAGAAGAGTATGCCCGCACCATAATTTTTATGTGGGGTGCTGTTAGAATATACATATATTATTCGAGTATTTAATATATATATGAATTTCTGAAATTTGGAACTACCTACGGTGCTATGGTAGGTAAGAAATGAATAATGACTTCAAATTGGAAATACTTGTTTTGAAAAGTATAATGGGACACTAGAAACTTTATTAATCAATAAAGTTAAAATGAGAGCTTTGTTACTGAATGAAATTTTCCTTTTAAACAATTATATTGTTCAGTTTTAAATCTTACGAGTAACCTAAGATAAGTTAAACCGTTGGGAAGATTAGTGAGATAGGTGTGCACATTAGAAGAGAGGTGAGAATTTCTCAAGAGAGTGCTGCACTAATATGTTGTTGCATTGGCCTGTAAATTTTTAAATACTTGCTAAACAATTTTTAAATCATTTACACTATCGGGATCTGACCCGTTTCTATTTTCCTTTCTCTCTTGTATCTATATGTATATATTACAGGTGCTCAGCCACAGGGGCGTCTTGCATAGGATCCTTTGGAAGGAACGCGCTACAGCTTAGGTGGGAGTTGCAGGCCTCTTGCTTAGACGACTTCATTTATTTGATTCCACTCTTAGTTTATTTATTCAGTTGGGCATGTGTCGCCCGTTTCCATTATCTAGTTGTTTTATTGGACATTGTGATTCATTTATTTCTAGAATTGTCACATTGGGATTTATTATTGTCTGGATGTTTTACTTTAAGTTTTAAATATTGGGATTTAGTTGTTGAATGTTGAAATTATTTGGATTATATGTTTCAGGATAATTGTGGTGTGATTCTTTAATATTGAATTGTCGTAAATATTTAAATCTTGGTTTATAAAATAAAATTTGGAAAGTAATGTCTAAAAAAAAATGGTTTTGACACTTAGCTTAATTAATTAGGGTGTTTAAATTGGAAAAGTTATTTTTACGACAGTGATGCTAAGAATGAACCAACTGTTCACCTTGACTTTAATTTAATAAGGGAGTGATCGCCCGGTATTTAATTAGGCTGGGTGTCACAGTTGGTATCAAAGCATCAGGTTCTAGTGTCCTTAGGATCTGTACGGCTTATTTCGCTTTCAGCTTAACATTTTTGCTATAGAGCCCTATTTTAGGATTGTTGTATTCTTGCTTTTACGTTTACGTCTCCAGCTATTTGAGATTTGATAATAACTGCAGAATAATAAATTTCTTGACGTTTTAGATGCCTCCGAGACGTGCACTAAAGGATAGGCGTGCCCAAGCCGAGCAGCCAGCAGCTCCGACACAGGGTACAATGAATGCTAATGAGGTAGCCGCTATTGTTGCTCAGGCGGTGAATGCCGCGTTCGCGGTAGTACAACAGGCACCACCCCAGATTCAGAAGTGGCGCCAGTACATGCACAACTTCCATCTGCATGGGAGCGGGTTAGGGATGCCTTTCATAAGGCGCATCCCCCTGAGTTCTCGGGTAGTTCAGATATTGTCATCGTCAGCCAATGGAAGAAAGATATCCAGCGGCATTTTTGTATGTATGAGTGCACAGATGTGTAGAAACAGTTGTTGGATTCCTTTAAGCTGGTGGGTGCCGCTCTGCAGTGGTGGGAATCCACCACCACATTGGAGGAGAGGGATACGATCCCGATTCAGTCATTCTGGGAGCGGTTTGATCGCAAGTACTTTCCACCCGCCGTGCAGACTGAGATGAGGAAAAAATTACTGAACTTGAAACAGGAGAATTCTACCGTTGCTGAGTATGAGGAGGAGTTCACAAGACTTCTCACCATAGTGCCAGATGAGGCACCCACCGAGGGTAAGAAGATAATGCTGTTTGTGGACGGGTTAGCTTGGAGGATCCGTCAGCACCTTATAGGGAATCTATCTCTGAGTACTTTCAATGATGTACTCAATGATGCTTTACTACATTGCCAGGATCATCGCTTCCATCTGTAGGGAAGCAAGATAGCAGGAGAGTCCGACCAGCAGGGTAGGACTGGGGGTAGTAGTGCTAATGGAGCACCGACATCTCAAGGACAAACTCGTCAGCATGAGCAGAGTTCCCATCAGGGGGACCCTGTTAAGCGATTCCGTTCAGGTGATTCCAGACAGGGATATGGGGGTTATAGGCAGGGCCAGCCTAATCATCAGGGCCTGCAAGGCCAACACCGACGGCAGCAGGGCCAACCGGGCAGTAGCGGGGTGGTAACGGCCAGCAGGGTCGTGGTCAGCAGGGTCAGAGGGGAGGTAACTTCAGAGGCCGATGTTTCGGGTGCGACAAGAATAGCCATAGGCGCCAGGATTGTCCAGAGGGAGAAAGGGCCCCACAGCAGTAGGGTGCTCGTAATGAGCCACAGAGGCCACTTTTTCCAGCTGCCCTCCCAGCACCAGCCCAGGTACCATCCCTGCCAGCCGTTCCAGCAGCTCCAGTGCAGCAGGGGAAGTTACAATATGGACGTTTCTATGAAGTCCACCAGGCAACAACTCCACAGGCACCACCCGCGATTAAGGGTATGTTTCCTATCCATGGTACTATGGGTCACATTTTGTTTAATACTGGGGCGACGCACTATTTTATAGCCACTCATTTCGCGAAGGCCTTAGGGTTATTAGAAACAGTAGAGAGCACTGTGACGTGTGCAGACTCACCACTGGGGAGTGGTTCGCCTATTTTCTTTATATGCCGGGGTGTGGGGGTAGAGATTGGTAGCTTGGTATTACCTGTAGACATGTTATTCTTAGATTTGCATGAGCATGACGTTATTATCGGTATCGATTGGCTCGCTGCTTATAGGGCCATGATAGATTGTTTTGGAGGGAGTATTGTTTTTGCCATTCCGGGGCACGAGATGTTTGTAGTGGCGATGCCTCGCCCAGAGGGAGGCTCGACCGCACATTTGTATTAGATAGAGGAGGATACTTATAAGGAGGTTGTGATTCCCTTATACTCGATTCCAGTTTTTCGTGAGTATTTCGATGTATTTCAGGAGATACCAGGCCTACCCCCCAGTCGAGAGATAGACTTTGTCATAGATTTATTACCCGATACTAGACCGATAGCACACGCTCCATACCGTATGGCTCCGGCAGAGATGCGAGAGTTACGAGATCAGATAGAGCAGATGTTAGGTCAGGGCTTCATTCGCAAGAGTACCTCACCTTGGGGAGCTCCAGTCTTGTTTGTGAAAAAGAGAGATGGTTCACTAAGGCTGTGTGTGGACTACCGGGAATTGAACAAGGTCACGATACGAAATAACTATTCGTTGCCTCGAATCGATGATCTGTTCAACCATTTGAGGGGAGCAACTTTCTTTTCGAAGATAGATCTGAGGTAGGGGTACCATCAGCTACGTATTAGGGAGCAGGATGTTTCAAAGACTGCCTTCTTGATGAGATATGGGTCCTATGAGTTCAGGGTGATGCCATTTGGCCTTACAAATGCTCCAGCCGTGTTCATGGACTTAATAAACTGAGTGTTTAAAGTGTTCCTGGATCAGTTTGTCATCGTCTTTATAGATGACATTTTGATATATTCACACTCCGAGGAGGAGCATGCTGAGCACTTAAGACAGGTTCTTCAGACTCTACGAGAGCATCAGCTATATGCTAAGTACGAGTAGTGCGGGTTCTGGTTGCGAGAAGTACAGTTCTTGGGGCATGTTGTTTCTGAGCAGGGGATAGCCGTTAACCCGAGTAAAGTGTCCGCGGTGAGGGATTAGGGATAGCCCACGACACCGACGGAAGTGCGAAGTTTCTTGGGGTTGGCCGGATACTACAGGAGATTCATTCGGGGATTCTCCAAAATAGCGGGTCCATTGATGAACCTGACTCGCAAAGGGGTACCATATGTTTGGGATGATGCTTGTCAATTGGCTTTCGACGAGCTGAAAGACAAGCTTACTTCAACACCAGTTCTTTCTTTACCTAAGCAGGGTGTGGAGTATCTGGTTTACACCGATGCCTCTTTACGTGGACTTGGGGGAGTACTTCAGCAGGAGGAGAAGGCTATAGCTTTTGCCTCCCGCAAGATTAAGCCGCATGAGAAGAATTACCCCACCCATGACCTGGAGTTAGCAGCGGTCGTTTTTGCATTGAGGATACGGAGGCACTATTTATTGGAGGAGAAATTCCGCTTGTTCACATACCACAAGTCACTGCATTACCTGTTCACTCAACGAGAGCCGAATATGCGTTAGTGCAGATGGTAAGAGTTTGTGAAGGATTATCAGTTCGACACATAGTACCATCCGGGGAAGGCCAACGTAGTTGCTGATGCGTTGAGCCGTAGACCGGTAGGTAGTGTAGCGGATGTCTGGAAAGCAAAGTGGAAGGAGTTTGGCCACCAGGACGCAGTAGCCCGTTCCTTAATATCTGTTATGACAGTGACACCCGAGATTGTTACGAGGGTGATACAAGCACAGACCGCAGACCCATTTTGCCAGGAGGAGATTGTACGACTTTTAGCTGAGGGTGTTGAGTCCTATTCTGTTAGTTCTGATGGGGGTTTGAGGTTTAATGAGAGATTGGTGGTTCCAGAAGGAGCAGAATTACGTCATGCAGTGATGACCCAGTCTCACGGGTCCCGATTTGCGGTACATCCTGGAGGAGATAAGATGTACCAGGATATGAGGCGGCAATACTGGTGGAGTGGGATGAAGAAGGACATTGCTGAGTTCGTGTCCAAGTGTCCTACTTGCCAGCTGGTAAAGGTGGACCATCAGAAGCCGTCAGGGTTGCTTCAACCATTATAGGTACCCGCGTGGAAGTGGGAGAGTATTTCCATGGATTTTATTATAGGGTTACCTACATCACAGCGGGGCCACGACTCTATCTGGGTGATTGTAGATCGTTTGACCAAGGTGGCTCATTTTCTACCGATGCGGACAGACTATACCACGGGTCAGTATGCTCAGTTATTCATTACTGAGATTGTCAGATTACATGGGGTGCCCCTGAATATTGTGTCAGATAGAGACAAAATTTTTATGTCGCATTTCTGGGAGAGCTTTCAGGAGGCTATGGGTACTGAGTTGAGGTTGAGTTCAGCTTATCACCCACAGACAGATGGACAGACAGAGCGTACTAATCAGATATTAGAGGATATGTTACGCATGTGTTTTCTTAATATTGGAGGAGGTTGGGAGCCACACCTTCCACTGGTAGAGTTTGCTTATAATAACTCTTATCAGTTCACGATTGGCATGGATCCATTCGAGGCTTTGTATGGTAGGCCTTGTCGTTCCCCAACTTGTTGGCTCGAGGTGGGGGATAACAAGTTGCTAGGACCAGAGGTAATTCAGGAAACCTCCGCGAGAATTGAGATGATTAGGAGTCGCATTCGAGTACCCCATGACAGGTAGAAAAGCTACGCCGATGCGAAAAGGTTCTTCGGGGAGTTTAATGTGGGGGACCAAGTGTTACTACGTGTATATCCTATGAAAGGAGTGATGAGGTTCGGGAAGAAAGGGAAATTGGCCCTGAGGTATGTGGGACCATTTCCCATTATCGAGAGGATTGGGTCGGTAGCATACAGATTGGGACTGCCAGAGCATTTACATCGCATTCACGATGTATTCCACATCTCGGCGTTGAGACGATATCTTCGGGATGATATGGCCCATACTCACATCGTGATAAATGAGATAGACTTACATCCTAACATCTCTTATGAGGAGAGACCGGTGGCTATCCTAGACCATAGCGAGAGGAGATTGAGGTCGAAGGTAGTTCCACTTGTACGGGTCCAGTGGGAGCATCATAATGTGGAGGAATCCACTTGGGAGCGTGAGGCAGATATGCGCGAGAGATATCCATATTTATTCTTACCAGGTATGCCTTATTTTCCTAATTTCGGGACTAAATTCCGTTATTAGGGGGGAAGTATGTAATACCCCGTATTTTTATGCAATATTAATTAGGGGATTTATTAAATTTAATGTGAGTTATTAATTTAAAATAAATCCGGAAATTAATCACTTTATAATTATTAACGTGATGTGAGTTAGTAATTATGGGAAACTTATTGTTGAATATTACTAATGAGTAAAGTAATATAATTTTGGTTCTATTAAATGTCAAGAGTGAATAAAATGACAATTTGAAAAATTTGAGTCGGGACGCGCCCGTGTCGCGTCGGGACTAAATATTGATGAATAAAAGTGAATAAATTATAAGTCACCCGTATGGTCATTTCGAGTGAGTCAAAGTGTCCGAAAGGGTCGAGATAGTCAGAAAAGTGTACCCGGGGGTTTAGTTTGGATCTCGAGGCGTTTTTAGGCTTAATTAGTACCCTGGGAGGGCATTTTGGATATTTTACATTTTTGGGTAATTAAACCCACGAAATTTCAAGGGTTATATCAGATGTTTAAGGTTACCTTCTAGGTCTAAAATAAATCAAAACTTTCAAACGACCATTGGAGAGGGAAGGAGGAAGCTTTCCAAGCAATCTAAGGCCAAAAAGTCACCCGATTGCACCGCCGCCACCACCAACGCGTAGATCGCGCGACGGGGAACGCAACCACACCAAAATCGTCCGCAAATTAGAATTCTGAAAATCTCTGGCAAGTATTTACCTTGATTATTTTCGTTAATGCATCATTCATGTTAGCCTAGGGTGATTAGGATGAGTTTTATAGAAGAAAACCCATGTTGGAGATAGGAAAACCGCATGTAGTTATGATTTGATTGAAAATCTGGAAACCCCTTCATATGTAGAGGCTTAACCACAAATTTATGATGCATTAGGAGTAGAATTTCTGGGAAAAGACTGATTAGAACCATGTTAAAGATATTTCTAGGGTTCTTGAGATTTACATGAATTTTGGCCTGTTAATCCATGATTATTAATGGAAATTTGCATGCTCTACGTAGGAGATGTATGATATGGGTTTATACTCTTAGTAGTACAAATTTTTGGGCAATTGGGAATGAAAAATATGGATTTGGATAAGGTTGTGTGTTAGAACCCGTAACTGGTTAACTGCAGAATTCGCCATACCTGTTTGATCGATCGATCGAGCCAAGAGCTTTGATCGATCGAGCCCATACCCTCGATCGATCGACCCCTCCTGGCAGACTTAAATTCCCCTTTTAAAATTGTTGAATTGATTCTAAATGAATAATACTCCTTATACATCCTTATTAAAATATTTTGGGAGATAAAAATGACCAGTAGGATTTATTAATGATTAAGGGACCTTTAATGTAAGGCGAATTTTGTATTTTTGGGGTGTTTATATATAAGGGACAATGGAATTTTGTATTAAATGGAGAGATACGTAAAATGGTTAGGATGGAAAATAGATGAATACCTACTGAATTTTACACTTGGGAGGATAGAGTCCATGAGTGTTTCGTAGTAAGTTGAAATAATCCCTCAAATTAAAGTTAGAGACGAACTATTATACGTGAGAACTAATAATGGGAAAATGAGGATAAATGTCGTGATTATAAAATCATGCCCGCGCTACTTGCTATCCCTGAGGTTACTGCACTGGGATAGTCTTATCTCGATGGGATCTTTATGGGGGATATTGACTCGTACCGTAGAAGATAGATATCCTTGGTACATGCTATCTATCGATGGTCAGACGGTCCTAAAAGACGTGAGGGTATGTGCTGACCTATTAGAGACTTGGAATCTATGCTTCGCCTCAATATTGTTTGTGTATGTGTTAATACAGTTCGAGAGTGATTCCGAAATTATGTTTCCCTTAGTACGAGATATACGGTAATTGGATAGCAGAGTATGCCCGCACCATAATTTTTATGTGGGGTGCTATTAGAATATATATATATTATTCGAGTATTTAATATATATATATGAATTTCTGAAATTTGGAACTACCTACGGTGCTATGGTAGGTAAGAAATGAATAATGACTTCAAATTGGAAATTCTTGTTTTGAAAAGTATAATGGGACACTAGAAACATTATTAATCAATAAAGTTAAAATGAGAGCTTTGTTACTGAATGAAATTTTCCTTTTAAACAATTATATTGTTCAGTTTTAAATCTTACGAGTAACCTAAAATAAGTTAAACCGTTGGGAAGATTAGTGAGATAGGTGTGCACATTAGAAGAGAGGTGAGAATTTCTCAAGAGAGTGCCGCACTAATATGTTGTTGCATTGTCCTGTAAATTTTTAAATACTTGCTAAACAATTTTTAAATCATTTACACTATCGGGCTCTGACCCGTTTCTATTTTCCTTTCTCTCTTGTATCTATATGTATATATTACAGGTGCTCAGCCACAGGGGCGTCTTGCATAGGATCCTTTGGAAGGAACGCGCTGCAGCTTAGGTGGGAGTTACAGGCCTCTTGCTTAGATGACTTCATTTATTTGATTCCACTCTTAGTTTATTTATTCAGTTGGGCATGTGTCACCCGTTTCCATTATCTAGTTGTTTTATTGGACATTGTGATTCATTTATTTCTAGAATTGTCACTTTGGGATTTATTATTGTCTGGATGTTTTACTTTAAGTTTTAAATGTTGGGATTTAGTTGTTGAATGTTGAAATTATTTGGATTATATGTTTCAGGATAATTGTGGTGTGATTCTTTAATATTGAATTGTCGTAAATATTTAAATCTTGGTTTATAAAATAAAATTTGGAAAGTAATGTCTAAAAAAAAAGTTTTTGACACTTAGATTAATTAATTAGGGTGTTTAAATTGGAAAAGTTATTTTTACGACAGTGATGCTAAGAATGAACCAACTGTTCACCTTGACTTTAATTTAATAAAGGAGTGATCGCCCGGTATTTAATTAGGCTGGGTGTCACAATCCCCCCAGCTAATACAATGGACTCAAGAGATTTAGGCACTGAGGCAGCTCAAGCGATGCAACTCACTGAAGCATCTTAAGCAATGCATCTCAGTGAAGCATCTCAAGCGACGCAGCTCTAGCAATGCAGTTCAGCGTGGTAGCCCAGGGAGATCTTAAAGCGAAGAAACTGGCCGAGAGAGCTCATCCTTTAGTATTATTGTTTTACTTAGTATTTTTGTATCTTTTATTTTGACTAAGAGGTGTAACGATTATAATGTTATTTAGTGTGAGGTCAAACGGTACTCTCGAGAGACCAAGCCTGGCAGGGCCTGGGAGAACTTTCATTTTCTATCGAAAGACCTCATCCTAGGAACTTCATAGGGTCCTGGTTTAGAGTATTAAGAAGTGAGGCACTGTTGGGTATTGTCTTGACCATCTTAGATACACCTGGTAAAACACCAAAATACCTTTACCGTGGAACCTTGGGCATAGAAGCCTTGAGTTCCATCGAGGATTGAGTTGTGAACCAATTAACCCTCTAGTTAATGTCACATCTACTTTATATGATGTCACTAGCTAGCTAGGCAATGTCAAGTTTGAACTTGTGTAAACCACCGTGGTATTTGGGGCCTTCAGACAGTTGGTGAGCCACCTCTGTGGCGACAGCTCCCTGATGCACTATGGTTAGGAAAAATGCATGTCTTGGCATTTAATGTTTTTAACGTGGAGGTAACTAGTCCATCAGGCATTTAATGTTTGTGACATAAACTATGAGGATGTATTTAACAGTTATTAATGACATAAACTATGAGGATGTCTTGAGAAAAAGCGATCTTGGGCAACAACGTGGGAGAAGAAGCGATCTTGGTATATAGTATAAGATGAGTTGTATTGTAAGCGAAGTTTGGACTGTATAAGGGTGATTGTTAAAACAACCTGGAGTTATTTATATGAATCAAAATTAATTTTGAACAACTATTAAAGGTGAGGTGCCTCGAGTGAAGTACCTCGGTTGATGGTGCTTCAGAATGCTAATTTAAATTTATTGAATAGAGGTTTTGCCCAAGTATGCCAAAGAGGTCGGGATCCCTCTTCCAATGTTACCTTATTCCCAATCCTCCAAATAAAATCCCTGTGAAGTTCCCTAAATGAGGTCGTTCAATTAAGCATGTGATCTCTCTAATCTCCCGCCAGAAACAGTCCTTCAAAGGTACCGACCAACCTCAGAATTACTACAAAAGAGTTAGAAGTGCTTTGATAATTAAATGATTGCACATACAAATTATTACTCATATTACAAACTTGTCTTCAATATCTCTCGATTGAGATTCTTCTTTGTGGGAGGTCCTTCGAGTGACCACGTCCCCTCCTTGAGGTATTTAATCATGGGAGATTCTCGCAAATGATCTTCTTTCGAACAATCTTTCCCCTTTCATTAATCTTCTATGTTGTGACAGATTAATTTATTGATCAATTGTGGTCTTGGACCTCCCCCTACATTTGCTCCATCGTAGAGATGTTTATGTATTAATATAGAAATATATGTACGAAATATCATCTCCGTTCTTTGAATAACCTATAAACAAGGGCTATATTAAAAGAATAAATAATTATAAGGGCGATTTTATATTAAGGGTATGTGTAAATAACTAACACGTGTATTTTCCTTTAAGTGAGCTTTTGCTCACGTGACCTGGAAACCTGGTCCTGAAGATTTTGTCATTTATAAATATGTTTTATTATTTACGTTGGGGAAAATAAAAATGTTTTTGAAATTCCCCCAAACCATTATGTTCCCAAAAAAATAATCGCGAAAAGACTTATTCAGCCCCCTTGGTTACACTACCGTCATTTCTCATTAAGTGTGCTTGTAGTTCTTCCACCGCCCTTACACATGGTGAACTAGGGAATGTGCGTGAGTACCATGCGAACAACCTTGGTAGTTATCACATCAAATAACTATCATTATGTTGGATACACACACATAATCATGCACGTGTGGGTACTACCCCCACCATTTCAAATTCAAATTTTTGCCCCTTATAAAAGGGCTTCCATTCCTTCACATCATTTTCACTTTTAACACTATCTTTTGCAAACATTAACTTTTTAGAGGGAGACAGAGATAGAGATATTTCTAAGTGTTCTTCTTATTCATCTTATCTTCTAATCAATCATCTATGATGGATCCAATTTTAAAGAGAATTCCTTCTTCCAGGAGTGTTTCTCCCGCTAACCTAGCTCGTCAGGACCAACAAGATAAATACCATCGTGCTCCTTTTTTTGGAGAAGCTGATAAGTTTTGGTCTATGACGGAATCTTTCTCCAATCATTTGACTCCCAAACCAGTCCCTCACCGACTTGTATAAGAAAATGAAGAAGTTGAGGATTGGGCCTACATTCCATGTGCCAGTGTGGTCCGATTTAGAGTTGAGTATGGGGATTTTCCTTATTATGATGGCTTAAGACCTTAGAACGACTATATTTATGGAAAGTATGATAAGTATATACACCAATTGGTACTATCTTACTCAATGTGGTTTGGAAACTTTACTCTGGCTAAGAATAATAATGTTTTTAGGCTGGTGGTCTGTCAGTGGAACCATAAGTCTCATACCTTCGTGGATGCTTAGGGAGAGTTCACCATTACTTTGGAGGATGTGATTGAGATCTTAGGATTAGATGTGTGTGATATCATTCAATATTTTTATGTTATTGAAGATAAGGCTACCGCCAAGGCAATGGATTTGGCCAATAACAACCCTAAAGGAAAACAAATTGTCAATTTACCTCCCACGGGGTAAGGGTTTGGAAGTGTTTTAGAGTTAGCTGCGTATATTTTAGTGATTTTGGCAAGGATCTATTTGCCTGGGATTCCTCATGACTGCCCAAGGAGGTATTTAATTAGAATGGTTGTTTGATGTATTTGGGTATCAAAATCCCCCTAGCTTTCGTAACTTTGGACTATCTCCATATTTGGCTTTATCGACGGTATGAAGATTGTGTCAAGTCCATTGAAAGAGGTAATGGTTGATTCCCCCTTTATGGAAGGCGATGGGTTTTGTTTAAGTGGGTCAATTAGTTCAAGTTTTATTTCTCATTCTTCTTTCTTAGGCATCTAGGTTGCTCTTGCCCAACCTGGTTTGGAGCGAGATGAAGATGAAGTGAGATGGCCTTTATCTACTGAACCAGTCATTGTCGTTAACCCTGCGACTGAATTTGAGGTGTGTTAAGTTTATCTTGTAAAGCTTCATAACTTAACTCTTCCTTTCTCTTGTTTGTTAATTGACCTTTCTCTTTTTTTGTTATAGCCTCTTCAAACTTCTTCTCTTACGAGCCGTTGTTGACATAAACAAGAAACGATCTTGGGCAAGTCACGTTGTTGCCCAAGACATTAAATGCATGTCTTATACTCCAGATTGTTCGATATAAATGCTCTCATTTTTTCATTTACCAAGATCGCTTCTTCTCCCACGTTGTTGCCCAGTTTTCTCTAAACACGAGAGCTTATTGTGTTTCCATCTTGTCACTATCTTCAAGATATTTGTATCTTAACCACTCTTTACCTGTAATCATCAACATTTATAACACATAACTGGTTTACTGTCTTGCCCTCATTGTGACAAGGTGCTTGTTCCTTCTCCCTTTAATCAAGTTGATTGTCGGGATCCACTTCATTTATTGTAGTAAAAGAATATTTATTTTGTAAAGTCTCATTTAATATAAATTTTGGTTTTAAAGATAACTCATTCCACACATTATATTTCTCTTCTCCTGTATCATTCTTTGTGCACTATTCATCATTTTGAGAAGGGGTTACGCATCACTAATACTAATTTTACTTAAAGAACTCACCTCTTATAGAATCTAAATAGGATAAATTGTATATAGAGTCTATGAATTTTTTTAAAGAGAATAATTTATTATCCTCAAAGCTCAAAGAACATAAAAACAAGAACATTGATTTACAACTTACGACATTTATGGTTGATCAACTTCAAGTTGAGCTTCCTCACATGTGTGGGAATATTAAGTTGTTAAGTTAAAATCCTTTAATTGTTGATTGTGGTTCAATAAAAGTTTTTAATAAAGAATATGGAGCTCTTCAGAAAGAGGTTAAAACTATCAAACGAGAAAAAAAATAAAGTTTTGTAATTTTTTGTGCATTTTAAAAGATGAAAACAATTTTTTGTGCATTTTAAAAGCTCAAAGTCCTATCCTCTTTGAAAAACATAAATGTTTTTATGTTTCATTTTTGGATATTTTAGCCTTTTTGGATGAGTTAAATGATAAGAACATTATTTCAGAAGAAGAGGATGAACATTTATCAATTTTGAAAAGGAAAGAAAACATTTTTCTACATCTCTTGAAAAATAGAAAATGGTTCTTATTTTGTGTGAAGAGTACGAAACCTTTGCTAAAATTCTCGAAACATCTCAAATCTTCTAGTATATGATCCACCCAAGGTAAGCCTTGTGTGTGGTAGCTTTTGGAGATGACATCATGGTGAATTATGATAAAAATCACTTTGTCTCTATTCACGCGTTGACAAAAGCATGAATAGTGCCTTTTGTTTCCCTAATTAAGCCTCCATTATGGAACATTAACCTAAAACCCTAGATTACACCAATATAAATACGTGTAAGTCAATGGCCTTAGCTAAATTAGGATTTAAGAAAGTTTTCAAACTACAACTTGGGTATTGGACTATAATAGGGACCCAAGACAAATAATTAAATCATTTTCCAAATAAATACTTGAAAATTCCAATTCGAATTAATATAATTATTTTCTTTTATTATTTATTCGTAATTAACTCTACCAAATAATTACAACTGCAATCCGATTTAATTATCTCTAAATCGCTCAGAATAAAGAGGTCTTATTTGGAAAGTTAATTGTCATACATAATGTGATTCCCACGTTAAGATTTCTATGCCCATTGGTCAATTAGTACTACAAATCAATTTTAACCGACATTTGATAAATTCCTTGATTATCAGACTTAACTTATTTTCTACTCCGCGGTATTATAAAATAATCCATTGTCCGGGTTTTAGTGGTGGAAAAAAATATATATGTCTATCAAAATTTATTGAAATATAAGATGTTACTCCGAATTATGATGTGAGACATACTCACACAAGAATTTCTCAATTTGCAGGGATCTATTATACCAATATAGAATTAAATCCATTGATAACAACCAAAGAAACAATTTTGAAATTATTCAAATCCTCATAACTCTTTGTATTAAGAATATATTCAAACATTTCAAACGGCGTGAGATTACCAAAGTCTATCAAAGAAATCCTTAGACTTAAATCTCATGAATGGCCTTGTTCAATATATTCTTGGATGTATCGATGACAGTCCTCCGTAAAACCATCATAAGAGTTTTGAAACTATTATGAAAGTTACCATAGTTCTAGATAAAACAAGTAGGACTGTACCGCAATCATTTCGATGGATGTCATCCCCTTATCTAGGTTGTGAACTATTCAATAGTACTAGAAATGAAATTCTGATCTAATTATAATTGAATGACAAGTCTACAATATATTTAAATAAGAAATATAAGGAATTCTATTAACAATGATTCATATTCAAAATGAACTGACATACCTTCACTGAAAAGTAAACATCACATATGGTTTTGAGAATAAAGCCTAAACAATCTCCCACTTACTCTTAAAGACGCGTACCCAACTCCCAACCCATCTACTTAGTAGTTTGCCGAATTTATGAAGAAGAATTAATTGAACCTTGGTAAAGATCTTTTCACCACCCTATTCAATCTTTCAAACTAGAGGAAACCCACTCTTATTATGATTAACCCTTTAATTGGTTAAGGGTTATCTCAAACTTGTAATTGTACCCCTATGAACACTAAAATTATAATAGCTAAATGCACTTGAAGTAAACTTACCCAAGTTACTTATGAAGTAACTGATCCATATAGCCTCTTTATTTACCTCTGAAGTGGAAAATTCGTTAGCCTCCTTAGTGGAGTTAGAAATACGAGATTCTTTCACATGCCACCAATTTATAGATGGACCTCTATGGGTAAATACATATCCTGAGGTAGATAACCTGGAATCCTTATATGACTTCAAAATTCGTCTTTGTAACATAAACGTATAAGACTATGAGATTAAAATTTGCTAATCATGCCAAAGGCATTACAAATTTTGGTCTAGCACATAATATAGCATACTTGAGGCTCCACACTACTAAAGCATTCGGTATATTACTCATACTTTCTATATAATCAAGTGTTTACACTAGTTCCCAAACATAGTGATTCCATTCTTTAAAAAAAATCTTTTCACTTAATCCTAATGCTCTTTTGTATATAATATCAATTTATGTGACTTTAGTAAGCCTAACATCCTTTGTCCAATCTAGTGTAAGCTTGTTCATAAGGATGTGCTCGGCTAGTCCTATGTACTATATATTGGAAAACGTGGACAACAATACTCTTATGTAAGAAAATTTTATAACCTCATTCCATATTAGGAAAATATCATCCACAAATTGTACTTAGAAATACAACCACCTTTCCATCATCTTTCTTCTACAAACAAGTATTATTCGGATTTTGATTAAAATAAAAAACTTGATTACCCGATCAAGCCAGGTTTTCCAAGGACTTGATAGTAGCTTAGATCCATAAATGGATTTAACAAGCTCACATCACTATGATTTCCAGCATTATTAATATGTACATGTCAAGGAAATTGTTAAAAAACATAGTCCTTATGTTAAAAGACTCCTTTCAGAATTTATCATGGCTATCGCGAGAAGGTTTTCTCATAGTCAATCCATTTTATTATGAGTAAACCCTTTTTCAAGCCTTGCTGCAGTGTTGTGGGCCTCGAGTTAGGTTGTTAGCGCTTTGCCTCTAGGGAGATTTATCACAAGGATTTGAGAACTTATTGTCTCCCACTTCTATCGTTATGCCCCCCTCGAGGTTAGGTTATCGGTATGAGGTTTAGACCTAGTGATTTTCCCATTGATGTAGTTTGACACCATATCTAGTTTTGGTGCATTCCTCATTGGTAAGTGTGGTTTTTGTGAGAAAGAAGAGAGTTTCGTCTAGTGTTGAGTGTCGCCACTTTGTTTTATAAAAAAATAAAAAAGGTTAGGTTTATCCCTTTTGGGTTAATCCTAAGGAAAGTATTAATATTTGCAGTTAGTCTGGAGATTTTTTATGTGTGAGTTCAGGAACCAAGTTACGACTGGAGAAGGTGTTAAGTACGCCACTTATTCTATATTCTTTCTTAATTTATGCCTATTTTTTTTATCTTTACATTAATTTATTACTTTTTAGATATTTTAGAATTGTTTTAAAGACCTTAGGGTGAGGGTCCCTAAAAAATGGCTTAAGTTGGAAAATGGTATAAGTGAGGGCTATAGAAATGTCACATGAACTACTGCAGGTGCACAAGATTGTTTGCATATAAATTCATAGTTTATATTTTTATAATGGGTGGTCATTATCCTGTATGTATGTGTATGGGAAATATCGACTGGTATAACAGGTGGTCGTCAATATATATAACTTTACGAGAGAGTCGGCTTTGCAAAAGTTTGACCGCACTTTGGGGTTTTGAGGAGAGATAGAAAAGTGAGATATGGGTGCATATCTGATGTGATTAGTGTATACGTGTATACGTGTTTGTATATTTGTATGTTGAAATATGTTTGGGAGGTCCCGTCTTAAGATAGTACGATATCTCATTTTGTGTTATGTGAGGCATTATAGATGGATGCATCTCGTTGGTAGCAATATATTAGGAGACATACCTTTGAGTCTTGAGATAACGATAAGGACTTGGTCTTACCCCAGAGGTCTTAGGATCAAAGCCTACATTGTACGATTATTACACATGTTCGAACGTGATGTGTGTGCAAGTGTAGAACTAGAGATGGAGGCATCCTTATAAAATAATACACCGATAGCTGTATGATGAGGCTTGGGTTTCACCAGTTTAGCTCTATATAGAGCTTATGTACCCAAGGTTTTTTTTGGATCAAAGTCAGTGTAGTTCCAACAAATGAAGTTGGATAATATTTAGAGGTTGATACTAGAGATGGAGGAATATCTAGCAAATAATATACTGAGAGACATATTATGAGGCTTAAGCCTCATGATTTTAGCTTGGTATATGCCTAAATACCAAAGGAGACTTGGCCTCAAATCTAATGTAGTTCACTATGGGGTATATTTATAGATGTAGGCAATGGGATACCATGTATACAAGGTGCAACATTATTGTATTTATGTATCCTAATCCTTAGTATAATATTTTCAGCATATTGGATTGATACATCTATGTGTTAAAATAATACATTGATCAAATGAATATGTTTGAAAAGTATTGAAATGAAAATAGATATTTGGAGTGTCGTGAAGAGACGTGATTTGTTCGCTTAAAAAATTGGTAAATGCAGTCGAATTTTAGACTATAGCCTGCAAAGTTTTGTGTTGAACGCAACTCAATGGGACTCTCCTGAAAACATGTCTTGAAACGTATGTTTTAATGTTTGAATTTTTTATTCATGGCATTTCATTTGTGTTATTTATCATATGAGTATGCCAATTCATGACAAAATTGGAACTGCTGGGTTAAATACGAAGCTCAAACAAACCTAAACATTGTAAATTGCATGGCTAGCCCCCTAAACGGGGGATGACTTAGAGAGGGTACACAAGTATGTATTGTTAATGACTATATATATATGGTGGGGGTGGGGGGGGGGGGGGGGGGGAAGACGGGGGTGTTGCCCCTAATTTTGGGAAGAACTTCTTTACCCATGTGGTGAAAGCCAACTTTTTGCCTGAGGAAAAGCCCCGCTTTTTCGTGATGTTTAGACGGGCAGAGATTTTTCTATAAAGGATGACTTTTATAGAATTTGTGGAGGTTTTAAACCTAATTTACATTTTAAGGTGAATTTTCTATAGTACGGACCTTTTTTTAGGGCAACTCCGTGGAAGTACGAGAATTTCCTTTTGGAAAAATAACTTTTCTAAAGTATGAACACTTCTAGAATTTGTAGAAATGATTTCGAGTATCTCAGGTACTCAGAATTAAGAATGTTAGAAAATCAAATCAACGTTGAGTTTTTCGGCACCATATTTATAAAGATTTTGATGAGTTGGTTGGCCGATCGGCTAAAGGTCTTGAGCCGTGGATTTTTTTATCAACGATCGAGAAAAGATTTGGCAAATATTTTGTGTTAGAGGGATTTTCCCGATCAACTAAGGCTTTTTTCCAATATGCTATTGCTAGATAGGTCTTTGATCAATCGGCCAATGGACCCAGAGGGGCTATTTGTTAGTTTTTAAATGGATTAAGTGATTTTTGGGTTTTTATTTATTTATACTTTGGCCCAATATATTCTGGTCTTCGGTGCTTTTAACGCCATAAACATTAGTGTAGGTTTCGAAAGTTGTATTTTCTTGGGGTTTCGTCCAAGGTTGGTGATCGGGGCTCATAGGGGACCGAACAAAGTATCATTGTTCCTCGATTATAGATCGACGTGTCCACAAAGGTGATTGACTAAGAGTATTCATCTATGGATAATCTTTGTCAAAATAAGGTCTCAACAAAATAGGCTTTCCTATTTTAGAAGTGATATGGGTTCTCCCAGTAATGGCTAGGAAGTTCTTGTGAGGAAATGAGATTTTTCGAAAAATCAAGGGATTTTGATCGATTGGCAAAAGTGTGAGGGGAACATGTAACCGATCGACTAAGGGTTTGGAAATGGTTAGCCGATTGTCTAACTATGTCGTCAAACCAAAGATTATTTAATGCTACAAATTTTTCTATTTTAGGAAAGTTCTACTTCCCTTCTTCAGCATCACTTGCCTGGATAACAATACCGCTTGCATTTATCCGATATTTACATTCATTAGCCTCATTCATCTCCATCTGTGATATATTATGGACCATGGAAGAGGTATAAGATTCAAGATACCTGACATGCCTTTCCAATTATTAATGTCTGTGAGTGTACTTGTTGGTTCTTGTACCTCTACTTTCACGATGGCCGCTTCGATGATAGAGGAGGAGACTATTGAATTAACGTTGAGTATGGTCACCCCCTCTCGACCTAAGGTGGGTTATTTCCATTTGTCGTTGTTACCGTCATCTTTTATTATGGTCTCTTGGGGTGAGGACCAATTTGTTCACATTTTTCAATGGGATACTACTTTTAGGATGGTGGCACAAGTTCTGGTCCCCAACTCTTCTATTGTATGATGTGAGTATTATTTTTGGCTTTTCATGTATCTTATAATATTCCCATGTCTTTATTTTCCATCTTTGATTCAATTCTTTATTTTATTTCTTTCAATAGGTATTAGTTGATGTAGGTCATCTGAGGGAGATCCTTGTTAGGTGATAGTGTGACCATCTGGCACTGCGATAGTTGACGTCTAAGGTTGCCCAGACGTGACATCTGATTATTTAATTCTATCTATATGTTTGACCCAGTCCCTGATTAATTTTTCAGCTCGTATTGGCATACCTATCTCTGAGGTGGTGTTCAAGTGTGACATACAAGGGATCCAGGTGGGAGATACGACGGTAGTCTCTCGGGGAAGAGGCCTTGTATCTGATGGGTAATGGTGATGGTGATAGTGTTAGTGGTGGTCCTTTTGATGGAACCCTTAAATCCATATATATATATATATATATATATATATATATATATATATATATATATATATATATATAATCTGTCTCTTTATATATGCATGACGTACAGACGGACAGACTGAGGCCTAAGTCCTATTTATTGGAACTAACGACAAATAACAATAACACAACTACTACTACTACTACTACTACTACTACTACTACTACTACTACTACTCCTGCTGCTGCTGCTGCTGCTGCTGCTGCTGCTACTACTACTACTACTAATAATAATAATAATAGTAGTAGTAATAATAATAATAATAATAATAATAATAATAATAATAATAATAATAATAATAATAATAATAATAATAATAATAATAATAATAATAATAATAATAATAATAATAATAATAATATGAGGAGGAGAGGAATACAGGTACCCCATCTTTTTGAGACTTTTCTTCTAGGGGGACAACTTCAAATGCTTTGCTGACGAGCCACATTGTTTTAATGGGAATGGGAGTAGGGGAGGGACGCCCTTATTTTTCTTCGGACTGTGATAAGGAAAGGTCCTCCTGAGGTAGCTTTGGGGATAAGAGTGTTGTCATTTTACCAAAATGGGGTGTCGTTCAGCGGGGAGCCCTTGGTGAGTCCATATTCCTTGATATTTGTCCCTGGTTGCAGTTTTATTTTAGGTAGAGGGGTTTTTTATTTTTTAGGAAGAAGTATATAAGGAAAGGAGGTTATCCTTTTTAGGCTTCTTTTTGTTTTTCATTGAGTTAGCCTTTGTGTGAAGGTTAATAAATATGACCTTGTGGAGTATTTGAAATGCTTAGAACATTATTTTATTTCACTTGATTCTTTGTCTACTTGGATCACGCCAATCTTTTTAAAATCAATGGGGCAACAACCAAAAGATAATTTTCCCATAAAATATATTTTTTTTCCTTTTGTTTATTTGGACCTAGACTGAAGTGATATCTCATGTTGCCTACGTATCTTCGATTCAAATACAGGTGGTTGTCTGTCTGAATGTTTATGATAAAAATATATCAGAGAATTAGGTCCTTGTAGTTCGTTTGAAATGACAAATCTAGGGGATCAAGGTGTTTTAACTGACTTCAAGAGAAGTTTAGTGACTTAAGTGGGATTTTTTATGCAGGATTGGGGATTGTGTATGGGCATGAATAGTCTTCCCTTCCCATTATAATCGATTATTTTTGGCTTTTCCCTTTTCACCTCAAGTAGGTTTAAGGAAAGAACTTCTTCAATTAGTCAAGATTGAAGGGTTGGAAAAGCATGACTCCATTGAGATGAACTAAGGTAGACTCCATGTTAGAGTTTATTTTGGTGACGAGGTAGGGTCCTCTCCAGTTGGGTGAAAATTTATTGTTACAAGTACGATAGGATTTGATATTATCTTTGAGGATGAGTTCGGCCTCTTGGATATTTTGCTTTTTGACTGATTTATTGAATGTTCAGGCAACGAGTTATTGGTAAGCCTAGTTATGATATGAAACTTTTATCCTTCTCTTATTAAGGAGAGCTAGTTCATCAAAACGAGATCAAACCCAGTCGACATATTCTACTTGACTCTCGAGCATAACCATTAGCAAGGGTATCTCGAGTTCTATGGGTAGGACTACTTCCATACAATAAATAAGTGAGTAGGGCCACCCAATAGAGTTTCACTCTGTGGTACGGTAACTCTAGAGGAAATATGGGATTTTGTTTAACTAATCACTATAGATTTTGATCATCTTGATAATAATCATTTTGACATTCTTCTTAGCATCTTTGACCCCTCCATGGTTTGGGTTTGATAGAGGATGATTTATAATGGGTGATACCATACTTGTGCAGTAAGTTTGAGACCTCTTTGTCGAAGTGAGACCCATTATTTGATACTATCTCGTGAGGTACATCACGATTTGGCTATTTTTTGTTCATTTAGAATTGCATAATATTCAGCCTCGACCCATTTAGTGAAATAGTTGATGGAGACTAATATAAAATCATGCCTTATGGAGTCCTTGGGAGTTACCTTCCATATGATGATGATCCCATGGGTGGAGACTAGCTAGAGTTATGTCACGCACTATAGCTCTCGAGGATATGGATGTTATAAGGGTGCATAGATTTGGCACTTGAGGCACCTCTTGACGTAATCTGTATCGTCTTTCTGCATTTTCATCCAGCATTGTGACTTCTTTAGTACTTTTATGGAGAGGGTGTTCCCACTCAGGTGGGGTACACAGTCGCCCTTATGGATGTTGTCCATAATTTCAAAGGTTTCTTTCTCGGTGATTCATCATAAGTTTATTCCATCGAACCCTCTCTTGTAGAGTTGAGCCCCCGTTGATGATGAATTGGGCTACTAATTGTCTCAGGGTAAACCGATCATTGGAAGAGGTATAAGTAGGGTAGTTGTTTTTGTAGAGCATGTTATAGATTTCGTTGTACAAGACTATGGGTTCTCATGACTGTTTCTTTGATGGCCTTTACCTTAAAGCATTATGACGGGTGTTTTGGATGGTTACGGTGAACGGGATTTCTTTTGTTTTCTCGAACATGCCTATCATAAAGGCTAGAGTGGAAACTGTGTCTAAAAATTTATTTTTCTCCCTTAGGAGGAAGTTGAATTGAAGTTGTTCGACTCGAGCAATTATGTTTTCTAAGTGGGCATGGTATGGATGCATTTTAGAGTCCGAAATATTCCATTTTTATAGTATTTAGTTGATTACTAGGATAGAAAATTCTTAATCTTTCAAGTCGGTGATACCCATATCTAGGGCGAGTTTGAGTTCCATGATGAAATCCTCATACCCAGTCATGTTTTCGTTGCACTCGTATGTGATCTTGAAATCCGTGGTGAGTCGTCGTGAGTTGAGGAATTTGAAGATCATCCTGATGTCAAATCTTTTTTTGTTAAGGGCTTTGTCGAAGTATAGTTCCCAGGTTTATCTATCATTTAGCGTGAAGAGATCCACGTCTAGGAATGCTACTTCCCTTTTTCCCTTGTATATTAGGGGTTTCCTTGCGAGGAGATCATAAATGGCCCATCATTTGGTAATTTACTGTGTCATACACGTGACCTGGAACTTATATAGCATGAGAATCCATTTGGACATTCTTATAGGCAGAGTGGGTTTCTCAAATAGATAATACATGGGATCCAGTCTCGAGATGAATTTTATGTTAAATGACATCATGTAGTGCTGACATTTGCGAGTGATCCATACGAGGGGTACACAAGCATTTTCCAAGGTGATGTATTTGAGCTCATAAAATATTGGATTTTGCTAACATAGTAGACAATATATTATTTTTAGGAGCGTTCGATTAACTGTGATAACATGGCTTTGAAAGACGTGTCGGTTATGGTCAATGTAAAGTAAGAGAGGTCGTACTGTTTAAGGAAGCACTACTACCGAAGGTGAGTGCGGTTTTCTTATACTTTTTTGAATTGATCTTGACATTGAGCATACTAGTATTTTGGGGAGTCCATTTTTAGCATTTAGAATATAGGTTCACAAATGGTGGTGAGCTTATTTATGAATCGTATTATGGACTATACTTGGCCTAGGAATTTTGAGACTTCTTTTTTATTATGGGTGGGGGAATTTACTGTATGGCTTTTACTTTGAAGGGTCTACCTCGATTGAGTCATTGTTGACTATGAATCTGAGAACTTTTCTCTTAGTGACTCTGAAGACGTATTTCTATGATTTTAGCCTCCTTTTGAAGAGGCTTAATCTTTAGATGAATGTTCAGAGTGACAGAACATGTCCATCGCGATCCTTGGACTTTATTATCATGTCTTCCACATAGATTTATAAAGTTTGTAGAGTTATTATTATTATGGGTGACTTCTAATCCATCGCTGGATTTATGATCATCATAATAACACAAACAAGAAAAACTAGAAAACTTCATTTATTATGCCATCAAAAGGAGGAAGGGCAGTATTAATAATAATTAAAAATTCTTATTTATTGAAGGACACATTAAGAGATTGGAAAATTGGGTACTCTTTATCTAACAGGACATACTAAAAGGGATTTGGTATGATGTTTGCTAGGATGCATCTGGTAGAGGTCTAGTTCTCAGCACTGAGGATCTTTTGATGTTGGAGATGAGGTGAGTTGGGTTTAGCTAAGGTACCTTTGGAGTTATCTTTGGGCACTTTATGACCTCAATAGTAACTTTAAGTTGGGGAAGCGGGTGTTTATTAGGTTGGGTCCTTTTCCCCTGGAGGTGGTTTTAAGGCGTTTAGAGGATTTTGCACTAGGATCGGTGTGGGGAGGTGCCTCAAAGAAGGATTTCAGTAAGCACTGGTGATTTTCCTCATTCCACTGATAGCCCCATGGGTGTTATCTAAGTGTATCCGGAGGCTGGACCAAAGGCGGTGTGTCAGGTGGGGAAGTTGTGGAAATTTTCATACGAAGGTGTAGATTGACTTTAGGGATGTTGATAAATCGCGCTTTCTCTAGAGTGGTGTCTTGATTGGCTGAGGAGGTATACCAATCATGGAAGTGTTCTTCCAGGGTTGAATAGATAGACCTCAACATAACTATCACGATATTCTCATCGTTAAATAATGCGGGTAGTCCCCATTTGGGTTTTGGGTGGGAGGTCTTCATGTCCCCTGTAGTGACCCATGACATATTCAGTGTTTCCTGGTTGATTATGTTCATTTTCTTGTAATCCACGTACATTCCCTCCTTATAGAGGACTCCTGACCGAAGGGATTTTTGGGTATTATCCCACCACGGATCGTGATAGGGTAAGGCCTCTCTTTGGAGATGAAAATAACCATTCCACATTTGATGAGGGTTTTGGGGCTATCTGTTGGGACCTTGCTATTGGAGGTGTACCTAAGACCGACCTTTCTCTTGTGTTCCATAACAGTGATGGCATTAAATTTTCCATGTTAGTTTCAAACCCTGGAAAAGTGTCTCATCTTTTGAGTGATTAAGGCAGCTATATTTTGGATAAATGCCTCATATTCTATCATCTGACCAAATATGACAACCGAAATCTGTTCGGGCTTATTTTTATGGTGATGTACTGGCTATTGTGGTTCAACCATCATCTTAGTTGATAGTGATGACCTCGGAATAAAATAGGAACCTAATTTTCATGTGAAGTCATAAGTGTAGTGACCCCATGGGGTGTATCCAAGCCTTCCCCAGTAAGAGATTAAAGATGACCTGGATGTCGAGCACTTAGAACTATACATCACATTTAATTGGACTTATAATTAGGGTGAGGATGATGGGCCCCCAGAACTTCTCCTCGAGTATTATCATAGGCCCTGATGGTTGTGGAAGACAGTGTAAATTCTGAAGCACTCTATCCTAGACTGGTAGCAGTGCCAAGAGGTAATACATTGATGGTGGAACCATCATCTATTAACAAAGGTACTATCTATCTGCGGGTCTCAGTATTATTATGTAATGCGAATTGATGGTTACAACCTTGCATGGGGAGGTCCTCATTAGATAATTTTATGTGTTGTTCATGATGATGGAGACGATAGTGGATGAAATTTCAATCGGAGTTAAATTCATAAGCACAAAAGTTTGAGATAATAGGCGAATGAGAGAAGATCGGTGCTAAAGCGATGTAGCTATCAACTCCCTTATGGTGATGTTAGGTGAGGTTTTCTAGATTTTCTCTTGGATTTTGTTATTTTCATAGGAATGAGGTACGATGGTAACTTCAGAGGAATCTTTCTACTTTTCCATGGGGTTTAGTGGAGCGGAGTGCCGACCTGACCTGGTGAGAAAATAAACCTCCTTGTCGACAGTGTGTAGGGGTTTTTCTTGGGTCTTTAGTTCAATTATCTAAGACATATCAAAAAATCATCTAAGGATATAATGTAAAAAAATAGGCGGTGTTGGATTTGGGGCCATCATCTCGGTCCTATCTAGAATAGGGTTATGAGCGGGGTTTTTGGGAGCCTTATTCTTGGAATTTAAGGGAAGACACAGAGTTATCCATCCATTATGTAGTTACATTTGATCTCGGAATAGGAATGGAAATTTTTAGTAATGTGGCTAGAACTTTATTATCTATTTGGTTAGGTGTCCTGAGTAAAGATTCGGTGGACTTGGAGGATACCGTCCAGATGTCGTCGTCTCAGGCAGTCCTTTATTTCCCCTGATCATTAGCAGGGGCTCTGGATCATCTGTATTCATTTATTTCCTGATGCTAGAAGCTTCGTAGAAGATGTTTTATTAATATTATCGATATTTTGCTTATTCGAGCCCCCACAGAGAGATATCATAAATAAACCTGGTGAGAGTCAAGGTAGATACCCTGCATTATAAGCTACCAAATTTTCTTTGAAAATGGTTATGTGGAGCGGGGTGGACAAGTTCCATTTCATTCATATATGAATACCTTTTTGAGGGAGGAACTTTTGGTGGGGGACGGCCTCGGCTGCTCATCTCAACTTACAATTTTATGATACCAATGATATGAGATGAATTTAGGTACAAGTTCCCATAATTGTTCCTTGCGTATGTGTGATAGTGGAGACATGGTGATATCTTAAGCACAAAGAGGTCGAAATAAAATAGTGAGACTAGCATATCTAGTTTATCTTGGGGACTGATGGGGTCACTTCTGTTGGGGTGATCCTAAGGGGATCATTGTCTTCTGCCATGAAGCTTCACACAATATCTTATATATCTAGTGGTAGATCATCCAACATAGTGGCTTATATTCTCTAACATACATTAACACTAGGATTCTAGAGCCCCCTTCATTATTGAAAAACTGTAGAGGTGATACCCCATTCGAGAGGCTGGAGTATAGGCTGCTTGATGAGTAGCCTCACTTTTTTATGTGGCAGGTCTAGTGTTCGTGTTAGTCTAGGTGGTCGATCTCTTATGTTGTGTATTTATAGCTCATTCCAAATCTAAAGCCTCAAAGGTTAGGGTATTCGAAGGATACAGTTTCTTGCTCATGTAAACTGACTTTTTTTTTCCTATGGAGGAATACAGTGTGCCATCATTTCTCAAACTCAAGGTTTGAGGGTGAATTTATCTCCAGGATTTGAAGAAATGTTCCCTTTGGTGATGAGGAGATGGTCAAAGTAATATGACATCCCTTATTCTGGTAAGTTAATGTAACACACATGATCGGGACTAGGTGAAGCGGGTCTCTAAGTAAGATCTGTTAGGCAGGAGTTGGTGCTTAGGAGGGGAGGTGCTAACTACGGGCTTATTAATAGAGAAGGTTCCATGTCACCTCCGAAGTCATTCTGTACCATGTTAATGGTACCCCAAGGGTAAACCTCAATTTTCAATATAGAGAGAGGCTGGGGAGAGTATTCCACATTTTCGATCGTATTTTGACTTAAATAAGATTGGTGCGACCATGTCCCTTTAGCCCTTAAGGAGTCGATTCAACCTCTCTTTTGGGAGTTTTGGGTAAACATTGTACTTGATAGGTCTTGTATTGACCTTGATCTTGTCTTCCTAAGTGAGGTCTCTTTGGATGTAGTGGGATCTTATACTTTCTTCCTTATCGTATAACAGTTGGTGATGATCTCTATATCTCCAAGTGATATGATCATTGGCTTGGAGCTGTAAATCTTCCTCACTAATTTATATCAGGAGGACTTAGGTATTAGAGTGGCAGAATCATGGGTTCTCTATTTTTATGACTGGAAGTTATAGTGTTTATATTGTTTATTAGAGAATGGACGAATGGTGAGCTGAGAGTGCGGGGCAAAGGGGTACTATCGCTTATTATTGTATCTGAGAGAGAGAACCGTTGGACCTATGGGGTAGATCCTTCCTATATAGAGGACTGGTTATGTATTATGAATGTGATATGCTCTGTTTCCAGGTGTTCTTAGTCATACATCTCCTCCCACTCGGCTGGGTGATTGATGTCTATTAGGAAGAGGGTGATAAGTCCTAACTCTTTAGAGAGCATGAGTTCCTTAACTAAGAGGAGGTCTAGACTGAAATGGTTAGTATACATAAAGTGTATGCCCATTATAAATAAGGTCATACGATCAATGGTGGGATTAGTCTTAGTGATGATTTTTATGGAGGGATATGGAATTCCTAGGGGTAGATGTTTGTAAGGGGGAATATGTTATCATCCTCAGTTTATGATGGAGAGGGACTGTCAGAGTGGAGGGATCAGTGTTTGTAATGGGCTCGTCTAAGAGGATTTTAGTGACAATGTTAGAATGACAAGGAAATGGGTTGCTAGTGAAATTGGTCATTGTACAAATCAGGCTCCCGACGTCGATGAGGTTCTGAATGTCATACCTTAAGGCCCAACTATTATCGGTGATGTGATTCGGTCCATGGTGGTATTCCTAATGCAAGTTTAATTTCTAATTTTTATCTGTAGTGGTTGGGAATGCTCTGGGATTAAGAGGTTTAAGACGAACATATAACTTCAAATCATAAAAGACCCGATTAAGGGGGGCTTCCAGTCAGTGAAGGTTCTTGGATGATTAAGAGCTTTTTAGGAGGAACCATGATCTGATAATTTTTTGGGGGTCCTAATTGGAAGGGTGCATAAGCGTCTAATATGGGCGCGGTAGTATGGAAAATCAGGTGTGATCCTAGTGGTGGACTGATAACGGGGGTGGTGATATAATATGTTGTAGAGGGGGCTTGAAGGTAATCCTGAGATTAGAGATAATGCACCCATTTACAACAGTGTTTGGGATTAATGTAGCTCAGCGTGGCAGCCCAAGGGGACCTTCCAGCGAAGAAGCTGACCGAGATGGATCATCCTTTAATCTTGTTGATTAATTTAGTCTTGTTGTATCTTTTGATTATATTAACTATGAGCTATAACGATTGTAATGATGTAACGAGAATAATGAAATTGTGTGAAGTCGAACGATACTCGCGAGAGACTAGGCTTGGCAGGGCCTGGGAGAGCTTTCATGCTCTATCGAACGACCTCATCGCGGGAACTTTAGAGGGAATTTTTTTGGAGGATTGAGAAGCGAGGCACCGTTGGGTCTTATCCTGACCATCTTAGATACACCTAGTAAAACACTGAAAGACCCGAACCATGGAACCTCAGGGAGGGAGCAACTTTATATTCCATCGGGCGTTGAGATATGTGACAAACAGCCCTTTACTTAATATCACATTCACTTTATTTGATGTCACTAACCAGCTAGGCAATGTCAGACCTGCACTTGAGTAAACCACCATGGTATTTGGGGCTGTCAGACAGTTGGTGAACCACCTCTATGACGGCAGCCCCATGACACATAGTGGTTAGGCAAAAGTCATGTCGTGGAATTTAATGCTTATGACGTGGAGATAACTAGTACATTAGGTATTTAATGCTTGTGACATAAAGTATGAGGGATGTCTTTTCACAAGCATTAATGGCTGAGTTGCCTTGAGGGTAGTGTGGGGGGATATTTAATGACCCCCAACCACCTCTGAGGAGGGATAATGTTATTATTAAGAGTTTATAAGTCATTACTAGAGAGATTTTTTATGAACCAGAGAGTCCACTCACCTATCAATGTCATTTATTATGGAACTTTAATATTTGACAGAGATTATTGAGGGTGGTAGGGGTGTTTTGCTGCCTACCAAGGTGTATCTAAGGTGCTCATTTTCTCTCTCTCTCTAAGAAAAGTTAATTCTAAGTTCATTACTACCTTCTGAGTTATACACGAGAGATATGTGAGTTTAAACTGAGTCTATCATCATTGAGTCATGTTTGTATGTCCCTTGGTTAATCAATAGGGTTGCTATTTAACTTATCATTACCATATTCCAAATGGGTTACGCCTCCATTCAATCTAAAGTACCCTCTTACATTTGGCAACTCTATTGGGGAGGCATTCTTCTAAGCAAGGAGTATGGCAGAAGATAACATTAATCGAAGGCTTAAATTTAATGACATTCAACATAATGAAGAATAGGCGGCGAGAGAGCTGGAGGTTTCAAGGGATGGGGATCCTCGGGTAGAGGTACCTCCAGTTCAGGCGGCAACAGGTGTCCCAGGAGCGACATAGGATTATCGAGCGTCGGGTTGGGACCAACTTAAGTGGCACTCCGTATGAGTAAATTCTATGAGTTTCTGTAAACTCCTGTAGCTTCAATGGTGTTGAGAGGATTCGAAGCCAATTCCTTCGTAACACTAGGGGCATCCCCAATGGCCCCACCAAGTGTAGTTATAACGAGAATGGTCCCAGCAAATATACCCTCTATTATGAATCCGATAGTTGGAACTAAAGGAGGATCAAGGGCTCAAACTGTGATGATTTCTCCAGTTGTAACGGTCACGCAACCTATAGTCCCATTAGTTGCCACTTCAATGGTGTCTCCTATGGAAGAGATGAGGAATGAGATGTTAGCATTCATGCAAGCCTCCTCATAATCTGAGGGCAAGGTATCTTCGGCCTATGATGATTTTCAGACTCCTTACCCTCGGGAATACAATGAGGAGCCCTACCCAAAAGATTATATTCCTCCTATTTTTGACAAATACACAGGAAAGGGTGGAAACCCGAAGGAACATAGCAAACACTTCTATAGACACCCTATTCTGTTACCACTAACTCTCCTTAGGTCCCTAGTACCTCCCTTCATCACTACAAACTCGGGTCATACCCATAGTACTGACCTAGATGCCATCGGCCACTCCTAGGCTCCATTTGAGCAAAAAGTCAAACTCTTCAGCTCGACCAAGGCTGAATGAATCTTCAAAGGGAACTGAAATCCCTTTACAATGGTCCATCCCGTACACGATTCTGACTTACCATGTGGACGAACGATCCATTTGCGTCCGAAACTTGATCTAGAGGCCATCGGGCTCTCCCGGGCTCTGTTTGACCTAAGTCAACTCTTCATCTCAACAGAGACTGAATGAATCTTCGAAGGGAACTGAAACCACTTTCTAATGGTCCGCTTCTTGCGCGATTCCGACTTACCCTACGGACGAATGATTCGTTTGACTCCAAGAGGTCACCGAATGCTTCCAGGGCCCGGTTGACCAAAGTCTCCCTAAACTAGGTCAAACTCTTTGGAATGTCAAAGTACATCTCCTAAACTTTCCAACGGTCTTCCCCGTGCAAGATTCAGACTTACCATGTGGACGAACGATCCGTTTACGTCCAAACGATTCCCCGTCCAATGGACTGACAAACGCTTTCGAGCCATATTTGACCCAAAGTTAACTCCCGAACAGGGGAGAGATTCAAAGTACTTTCAACGGTCTCTAAATTACCTTTCCAACGGTCTTCCCTTGCACGATTCTGACCAACGGTTTGCCCTCGGCAGCCAATTTACCTAAAAGGCCTGAAACACACTGCTAAATGGCAGGTTCCAGACCCTGCCTATCGACAAGTGCTGATAGGCAGGTCCAGATCTATGCCGATCGGTAGTGACCTGGGCCTATAAAAGGAGGCCTTCACCTCATTTCCAAAGGGAGCCCAGATCTGATAAAAATCGCTCTCAGCAAATCCCAAAAACCTCTCTCGAAGACAGCGCAATTTCAACATCCAAATATCTTTCTCACTCTCACTTTTCATCATCCTTTTCATCAAACATGGTGAATTAGCCACTCTCCATCATCATCCAAGTGCAAGGGCTGCTCTCCAACATTCAAGGTCAAGCTCTAGATCTTCAAAAAGGTCCAACTTTATCAACTTTCTATTCAAATTCTCTTAAATTCGCAATAACTTGTTTTATTACCTAGCACTTTTATTACCTCATCTCAGACATCCTAATATACTTTTTATTTAGTATTATTGCACACCTCTTATTTTCATATAAATAAAACCCAAAAAATAAGAAAAAGAGGGTTTTCTCATAAATTGCAATAGTGATTCTCATAATTTTCTCACACTTTTCTCCTAACTAAAAGAATTTTTCTACACACACACTCACAAATAAGAGATCCCCCGTTTGGATTTATGGGATAAACCCCACCCCTCGTTTTGTATGCGAACTAAGTGGACTTTGATGCCTTTATAGGCTACCTAGGCTTCTTGGGGTAAAACCCAAGACTCGACTCCTATTCTCACTTTCTCTCTGATTTTCTATCTTCTCTAAATCCAATTTTCTTATATTCTATAAACTTGTTCTTAGTGACGTATTACTCCATATGCGTTATCGTTCCATTATAACGATCAACGTAAGAGTAATCGTGTAAATCTTATTTTCTAATATTATTTTTATACCTTCCTACGGATGACTCTCTTTATCTCTCCCATGATACAAGTCGAGGATTCCTATCTCCACTATATATATACACATGCACACATATCATGGGGAAAATAAAAAACATCCATGAGAGTCCGAAAGGGCGGAATGGGTGCCTAACACCATCCCATTTCGTAACTTAGCCTTTGAGCCCTTCTGAAATCATTTTGGTTTTGTATTCACCAGTATGTCTTTGGATGCCGTCCTTCGGGATGGCTTCCCCTTTTTCTTTTGTCTGTTTTGAGTAAAATAGACTGGTGACTCTAAATCTCTCTACATTTTTACACCTCATCTCAAATGACACCGGCCGAAGCGCTCCCGGGACGGATGCACGGGACCCGAGGATCCTCCTTTATGGGCCCGCCGGCAGTGAGGATCGGGGATGGCCACAGTGGCGACTCCATTGGGGGCTTATGTATGTTTTGAGGGATTAACTCTATTTACATGGATGTTATATTTGTTTATATTTCCCCTATATCTTCATGTTCCCCTTTTCCATGCGTATCCCATGTTTATGCTTCTGTTCACACACTTGTAGAAAATTCTCCATGTACACTTCACACCATATGCACCTAGGATCACATATGTCCACATGTTGCACGCATAACCCATCCATACTTGGTGTACCTTTGGTACTTGTAATTAGCTCCCTATTTGGCATAATCAAGAAAATCATTCTCATTATAAGATACTAATAAGATAATCATGCATGATTCACACGACATCACCAACGGGCATTGTTATTGACCGAATTTTTACCCAGTAACTGGAGGGTCACTTTGTGATGGGCGCTGGTTCGGCAGGGCACAGTTAGCCTAAGCGATATGACTCTCAGCTTCCATTAGCCAAGTACCTTCGACGTATATCAAACGGTTCCCCCGCATCGTACCGCTTGACCAAATTCATGACAGGAGGTATATCGGAGGGAATTCGTTTATGTACGTCGAGTATATCGAATTTCCTCTCACACATACCTTCACCACGAGGTATATAGTGAGGCAATTAACGTACACTCAGGTATATGAAATGGCTTGTCCACACGTACCGATTGCCCGCAAGAGCAAGATGTGACACCCCGCCTAATTAAACATCGGGTGATCAGGCCTTCATTAAATTAAAACAGGTTTCTCAAATGGTTCATTCTTAGCATCACTATCAAAAACTTTTTAAATACTAATCCCCTAAGTAAAATTAGACCGGTGCCAAATTTTATCTTTCTTAAAACAGAAAAATCGACCCTGCGGAACAAAGTACGAATAATCATGTACTATAATTCAAACATCAAAGTAAAAGTACAACAGAACAAAAGTATTACCGAATAAACCATCGGCTAAAAAAATTCCAAACAACAATAGAATAGCCACTAGTCTGAAACTAACATCTGAGACTAATACCGGACCACCAGTCCATACATAGAAGAGTGCGAGATCCTGTGCTAGATTTGAATGAGAGATATCGTCTAGTCAAGTCCTATAAGCATCCACTGTGCTACAGCTCCGAGTCTGGAATGGAATCATCACGCATGGCGTCCCTGTGGCTGGACACCTAAAAGGTTTTGAAAATATTTTATAGCAAGAGTTAGTACTCAAAACATTTTGAAAATATTTAGCAAGCGTTTATCACAATATAAAATGCGGTTATTGATTACACATGTTAGGTTCTCGTACACTCTCTTGAGTTAAATCACCCCTCATCTTTGGTGCACACCTAACGTTCCACACATAGTTTGTCTAGCCATACTTCTCAAGCTAACTAAAACTAAAGTAGTAAACTGAACTTATCTGTACCCAAGTTCCAGTACCGCCCATACAGTACAACCGTTTTACTAACATCTCGCGTATGTTAATTAATTCTCAAGTAACATTTCATCTATGTTATTTTTCAAGACTTCTCATTTAGCTTCACTTCTAAAATTACTACAATTTTCAAAATTGTTGACTTTCCCACTTATGTAATTAAGTTTCGCTACTTGAATTACTAAATAGATTTTCTCTATCTAAAGGTTCATTTCGTAATTAAGTTTCACTACTTAACTTACCAATTCAGTATGTATCTTTAAATACATAATATATCAATCTACTAATACACGGAAGTAGAATATCATCAGGTATATATATTTCACACACAATATATACTAAATATCAGTCATTGCTATTTTGCCCCTTTTATACACATAAAGGACTCTTGGTTCGGAATGATTTATCGACCCCAAGTAAGAATTGGTTCGGCATGATACATCGACCCCAATTATTTTAAAAATATATATATACACATATTTTGGTTCGGGACTCTCTCATCGCGACACTAGTTCAAAGTTTGGTTCGGTATTTCTCATCGACCCCAAACATATAATAACTTTATGTTAGTTCGGAATGTCTCATCGACCCTAACATAATTAATTTAGGTATAATCTCTCTACCTAAAAGATCACATAATTCAGTAGGTACACGCCCGACCTATTAATCATATACGTACGTAATATTTTAATCTCATATATTTACCGTACAATATTCGCTTTACGATTTATCTCATTAATCGTATTTATTTGAGTATACACACAACTCTAAGGGTCCTAGTTACCCCTTACATATAATTTCAGTAGTTATTGCTTACCCTACTAGTCTATTACTTAAATTGAATTTACTTCGCCCCGTAACTCAATTTCCGAAGTCCCCGATACTCTACTAAATCGGATTATTCTCCTCGGTCCATAATCCAAGCCCTACACCCAATGGCCTTATTGGCCCTCAACAATATACCTACTGGTCTTATTCTTACTCCCATATAAGTATAATGTAAATCCTAGAATACTCATTCATTCCCGAACTCAACGAAGGATTAAACACAAAATTTTCGGGAAAACAGCTTGCGTCGATCGATCGATAGTTCAAGATCGATCGATCGATCGAACAGGGACAGACGCAGTCTGTCTTCTTCGTTGATCCTCTCCTCCATTAACAAATTTCCAAACTCCATTATTGTCCACCAAACTTTTACCCAATGATCCTAACATATTTCCACATATAATAGGACAGTTTATAACGTGTCAATTACATCAAAACTCCAATTACTTTAAAGAAATAATGAATTAAAACCCAGAATTTCTTGAAACCCTAGTTATGGTGTTCTTCCCATATTATCATTCAAAATCCAGATTTTTATTTCGAAAATCATCAAGTCTAATCTGAATATTAATCCTCTACATAGTTTAAATCATTCTACATGCGATTTCTATCCCAACATGCATAATTATCATCTTTCTCCAATCAAAATATTGATTTAAACAAAACTATTCAAAAACCCTACACATGGGTATTATAACTTTATAAATTTTTGCAATAAACACTTGCCTTATGATCAGTAGGGTCTGATTTCGTGGTTCTTATTGATGATTGATGATCTTCACCCTTCAATCCTTCTTCCCCAACAAGTTGATGGTAGAAACCCCTTTGAATCCTTCCCAAATCTTCTTTTTGCTTTAGAAAGTGGTGCCTCTCCTCTCTCTAATGGTATTGGTGTTGTCATGGGTGTTCTAACCCTAATTCATCTATCATACGACTGATATAAAACTCTCAATTTCGTAGGTCTCCATACCCTCTTATGTTAAAAGACCAAAACGCCCCCGAACGGTCTCGGTTTAGTCCAAAATTGCCCCGGGACTCAACTAGTACCCCCGGGTATACTATTTTGACTAATTTGACCCTTCCGGACTCATTGGTGACCTCTAAATTATCGTTTGAGTCACTTAAAAAATATTACTCGTTCTCACCCCAACACGGTCTACACGCGTTAAGTAACTATTTACCACTCGCACTAAGTAAATAAAATGATGCAATATATACCGGTATCTATCTTCCGATTAATATACCATACTTACAGTTTTAAATAAAACTCTTTAAATTACTACTCTTACGTAATTTAAATCAAGACGATATTTTCTCATTTAATTCTCCAATCTAATTAAATGGAATATTTGGAATATTCAGAAATACGGGGTATTACACAAGGCGTATATCCTGGAAGTCACGCTAAAGGGGGGAACCCATTCCGATTCGCCCAACAACCTGCATACCCGCATATAGGTGTCAAACCTAGGACACGCATTTTAGATTGTCGGTTTCAACCCGAAACTCTGCCAAAATTTTGGGTCGGCTTACCGCCTAAATTTTTGTTCATTTTTAAAATGGGACCCTGTCCGTGAGCTTGGTTACAATTCTAGTCGTAGCTTCGCATATATTAAAAACCCCATTTTTCTAGGCAGGGGTCCCACCCGGCAATGCATTTAGGAGAATTAAATACAAGTGAGAACATAATAATCGTAATAATCATGCTGAGTTTCGTCTCCAAAAACATTTCTCCCTTCTTTATAAAAAATCCAAAAATAGTTTCTTCCCTTTTTTCTCAAAAATAAATCCCATTCTACGCCTTTTCACGTCAATCACAAGCCCTTGGACTAGCTCCCTATTGGCTTCGGTCTTCAATCAAATCACCCTGGAGTTTCATCCGTTCCTCTACTACTTCTTTCGAGTCCGGAATCCATCCACTTTCCACAGAGAATACAAATTAAGTACCAGTCATACATCCGGATCTGACGGGGCTCAGCTCGTGTCCAGATTAACAATGTCCAAACTGAGGTCTAAGATATGCAATGAATCTAGGTTCCTATTCCTCAAGAGCTCGAGGCCCTATTCCCTTGTGCTGTGGGTCCATTCGAGCCTATCTGGGTTCCTGAAGAATATTAGCACGCTCCACGTGCCCCTCCTGTTAATGGGTCACCGCCTGCCCATCTTTCGATGCCAAACATTACCCAACCTGTGGCTAACCTGCCTATGGTCGCTCATTGAAAAGAGGAGGAGTTAAATAAAGTCAAAGAGGATCTCAATATGCTCACCAAGAAGTTCGACCAGGTCAGAATCTCTGGGAATTACATAGACTACACCCATATGTCTCCTTATCCTAAAGCGAGGTTACCTGAGAATTTCAAGATTCCAAATATCGACAAGTTCGGGGGAGTGGATCCCCGATTATTCATCTTCATAGTTATCATCGTTCCATGACTCTACTAGGGGCTTCTGAAGAAGTGATGGCCCAATTGTTTCAGCAAACTTTGAAGGATAGTGCCCTTCGATGGTCTTTCTATCTCGAGGAATCCAGAATCTACAGCTGGGAGGATGTAGATCAAGAATTTATGTCGCAATACAAATGAAACGAAGATCTTGAGGTCACCCGTCATGATTTAAATTTTCTCAAATAGACCCTGGGGAATCAGTCAGTAACTTCATAACCCGGTGGAGGGAGAAAGTAGCTACCATGACCAATCGACCATCTGAGGAAGAACAGGTCAACATAATGAAGAAGAACTTCTTTCCCTATGTAAAAGCGATGATGGGAGGACAATATTATCCCCACTTTCGAGCTCTCAGAGAAGCAGGAGTAGAAATCGAGGAAAGCCTTTTTAAAACAAAGGTTGAACCGAGGAAGGTGTCCGGACAGTTCACCCCTAGAAAGTATGACAAGCCTGCCAGTGCTACAGTCTTAACCATCAACAACATCTCCCAACCAACCACATCATAGGAACCAGAAAGCAACTCTGCCCCCATCCGAGGGGAATACACAGAGCTCGATGCTCCCCTGGCTAAATTTTACCAAGCCCTGTAAAGTCGAAACCTCATCAAACCCTTGGATCGCCGTCCATTGCCAAATCCACTCCTAAGAAACTTCAAGGCTGACGCTCATTGCGTCTTTCACTAAACTGCTGGCCATACCACCGATAATTTCTTTCACCTCTGAAACATAATCCAAGATCTCATTGATCGGGGTACCATCGCCCCACCAGCCAATCCTAAGCCAAAAACTACTCATAATCCACTCCCAAATTATGCTAATGTCATCTTCTTAGAAAAACACCCATATTTCGATCCCTCAACTCAAATCACACCCATATACTCTCCCAAACCTCTTCAAATTTACCCATATTTCCTCCTACACCCTACTAGCCTCGTTGATCAGGCACTGTCACTCCTTACCAGAGCATGCATCACTATTCGTACCCGTTCTAAAAATGGAATTATGGAATTGTCAGAGGTGTTAAACCAACTCCTAGAGTTCGGACTGAAATTATCCTCACAGATTGTCATCGATTACCAAAGGTTCAGTACACTGTTCTTGAAATCACGGAGATGGGCCCGAGATTCAGACAAGTGGGTGGTACCAACCGATGAAGTCAACGTAGATGATGTTGTCCAGATTATGGTAGAATTATTCGGTCAAAACAACAACATTTGTAGTATCACCAAGTTACTTGATACTTTGAAGCTACAAGGGCGCTTGGTCCCTTTAACCATACATATCCCCACAAAATGGGAAGACTTGTATGAAGAAGCCATTGAAGTTGTAGAATGCATTGACTTTACATGGAAAGACATAATTGTTTCCACCGGATGGGGGAAAGAATTCGAAGATTTGAGTGAAGAACAAGCTTCAGGGAAAACTGGCCCAGTAGACGACATATGTGGGATGATATCATTTAAAGAACTCCTCAGAGAAATAAACAGGAAGGAAGAACAACCTGAGATTGACGAGGAAACGGGATTCATTCTCACCCCTTCTTCATTAAATCCCATGACCAAATCAGGGAGACATTACCAGGTTCCAAGCTCACTACCAGCAAATGACAAAGGAAAGGGCATTGAAAACCTTCCTATTCCAGAGATGACCTCCGAGGTGAGCAAGATCCTCGATGAACTGAAGAAAACTCAAGCTAACATCACTCTATGGGGGATTTTCATATCTTCCCAACTACATAGAAATGCTTTAATCAAGCTGCTCACTGGACCCACAGTTCCGCCTTCTACCACACCAGAAGAAACGATAAATCTGGTCGGATCCTTGACCTCTACCCGAATGCTATAATTTTCTGAAGAAAAAATACCCAGAATTGGACCAAATCACAATCATGCACTCAACATCTCCGTCGAAGTTATGGGTAAGGCCGTACCACTTTCTCTTGTCGATAACGGATCCGCCTTGAATGTTTGACCACTGAGAACCTTCAAGTGTTTTGGCCTAAAAGAATGCGACCTCGCTCCAACCTCCGCCGCTGTACGTGCCTATGATAATACCCGTTGGGAGGTGATGGGATCCATAAAACTAGTAATAGGGGTTAGCCCTATAAACCCTGTCATTGAATTCCAAGTCATAGACATCCCAGCTTGTTTCAACCTGTTTCTTAGATGACCCTAGCTCCACAGTATCAAGGGTGTGTCTTCCTCACTCCATCAGAAATTGAAGTTCTTCGCCAACGGGCGAGTCATCACCATTTTGGGCAACATCGAAAATATTGAGGGTGCAAGCACCAGCAATCCCATCCTTGAGATACAGCACGGGTCAAATGATATGCTCCTATCAGGATTCCGAATTATGACACTCCTAATCCCGACAGGGGACAATTTTAAAGAAAGGGTTTGTCCAGAATATGACCCTTATGGCATTGTCAATGTGATTCAGATGTTTAGAAACATGCACTTCATGCCCGTACTGGGGCTAGGGCAAAGGCAACAAGGGATACACGAGCCCATCGAACTGAAGAAAGCTTTCCCTCCTTGTGGCTTTGGGTATCAACCATCAGAACAAGAGCTCAGAATGATCCATCAGTACCGACCAAAGAGAAGATTATACTGCATCCCAACTATCCCAGGAGACTCCTTGAATGGACGATTCATCAAAGAAGGCGAAGACTTCCCCTTTTGTGATTTTCCAGAACCATAGTATAACCACACAGACAAGAAGATGAAGCCTGAAATGGAGATCTTTTTCCAAGATAGCTACCCATAGGCTGAAAGTTTCCAACACCGAGTGAAACCGCTCATAAAAGACATCGAAGAGACTGAGGAAAGTAATTCCGAAGATTCCTTCAACTTACAGACACTGGGGCTGGCACTCTGCATGGTTCATTCAGGCACTACATCAATGGATCCATCCCATTTGATTAAAGCTGCTGATACACCCCTCCTTAACTAGCATGCTGGGTCAGTTCTACCTCTTGAAATCTCCCCTAAACCCAATGTTTACCCTATTTCTTCTTCTGTTGTCTATCCTTGTTCAAATGTAATCGAGACATCTTTTTATAAGGTTCTTAATATTGTTTTTCCTATCAATGAAATAAACGAAGATTTTGAATATTTTGTTGCGCCTTACATTAATTATTTTATTCTAATAAAACTTTTGATGATGATGATTTTGCAAATGAAGAATTCTTAACTGATCTAAATAAGGTTAATAATAAACAACATAACCGCATTAAAATTAATGAAGAAGAGACTGTTGTTATTAATCTCGGTTCTAGTAGCCAACTGCATGAGATTAGGATAGGGGCCACCCTTGATGAGCATGAGCGCGCACAACTCAAAGAATTGCTAAAGTAATTCGTGGATGTCTTCGCATGGTCCTATGATGATATGACCAGCATTGATCCTGAAATAGCTCGCACGAGATCCCCACTCTCCCATATTACAAGTCGGTTAAACAAAAATTGAGAAATCTCCGCACCGAATGGCCGCTCAAGTTCAAAGAAGCGGTGCTCAAACAATTGAACGTGGGCTTCATTCGTGTGATCGAATATCCCACATGGCTAGCCAACATAGTACCTGTAACGAAATTAGGAGGGAAGGTTCGAATGTGTGTAGAGTATCGAGATTTAAACAAAGATTCCCCAAAAGATGATTATCCGCTACCCAATATTGACATGATCGTGGACAACACAGCTAGTCATGCTCTCAAGTCATTGGTCGACGGGTTTTCCAGACACAACCAAATCAAGATGCACCGAGACCACTAGGAAAAATCGCATTCATCACCCCATGGGGAACCTTTTGCTACACCGTTATGCCATTTGGTCTCAAGAATGTTGGGGCCACCTACTAAAGGGCTGCCACAACCATCCTACACAATCTGATTCATAAAGAAGTCGAGGTTTTTGTGGATTATATGATTATCAAGTCTAAAACTAAAGAAGGTCATGTTCCCGCTCTCTGAAAGTTCTTCGAACGGCAACGAAGGTATCAGATGAGACTCAATCCACAGAATATGTCTTCGGCGTTACAAAGGGAAAACTCTTAGGATTCATGTTCAGTGAGAAGGGGATAGAAGCAGATCCTACAAAGCTGAAGGCCATACTTGAGATGCCACCGCCCCGAACAGAGAAAGAAGTTCGAGGTTTTCTTGGGAAATTATAATATATCAGCCGGTTCATTTGCCAGATAACCTCCATATGTGAACCGATCTTCAAGATCCTCTGAAAGGATTCAACTAAGGTTTGGAACGAGGATTGCCAAGAAGCTTTTGACCAAATCAAACAATATCTGACCCAACCTCCAATGCTCATGCCACCACAACCTGGTCTTCCTTTGCTCCTATACCTAACCATATCTGACACTGCCGTTGGGGATTTTCTAGCCCAATACCTTGAAGACTCCCATAAAGAAAGAGACATATATTACGCCAGCCGTAATTTGACCGGGTACGAGGTCAACTACACTACGTTGGAAAAGGCATGTGCCGCACTTGTCTGGGTCACCCAAAAGTTGTGACACTACATGCTCGCCTTACCTATCAAACTTATATCCCGAATGGATCCCATCAAATACTTGCTTGATAAACCCTCCTTATCCAGTCGAATGGACCGATGGTTGATGATCCTAACTGAGTTCTATATCGTGTACGTCACGCAGAAAGCCATTAAAGGAAGATCCATCTCTGACTACCTCGTTGATTACCTCGTAGAAGAAGAAGATGTCTGGATCTCCTAATTCCCAGATGAAAATATCCTCTACACCGCTCAAGACAACCTTCGGTGGCAAATGTTCTTTGACGGCGCTATCAACAAAAAGGGATATGACATTGGGATACTTCTGATCGCCCCAGATGACTCCCACACTCCCATAGCCGTCAAATTAGATTTCCTTTGCACCAACAACATGAAGAAATACGAGGCATGCACAATAGACCTCAAAGTTTCTCTCAAGAAAGGTATTCAATACCTTGATGTCTACAGGGATTCTTCCCTCATCATCGGTCAAGTGCTCCGAAAGTGTAAAGTCAAGGACGAAAAGCTCCAACCCTTCCATGCCCACTTAGAAGAGTTAGCCTCCTGATTCTGAGATATCACCTTCCATTACCTACCTCAATCAAAGAATAACCTAGTCGATGCTCTCTCTACCTTAGCCTCCATGGTCAACATGCCCTAAGGAATAACAATGACCCCCTCCCTAGATCAAAATCAAGACAAACCTAACCACTGCTACCATATTGAGCTTGTCTCCACTGAAGATCCCGAACTAGCTGATTATTGGTACTATGATATATGGTTCCTCTTTAAACATGGTAGGTATCCCGAGGGTTCCAACAAGAAAGACCGAACAACCCTCCAAAGACTGGCCGCCCAGTACATCATCTGTCATAAAGCTCTATTCAAGAGGAACTTCGATCGAACTCATCTACACTGTATTGCAGGGGCTGAGATTGAGAAGATAATGCAGAAGATCCACAGTGGGGAATGCAGGACCCACATGAACGGTCACATAATTTCCAAGAAGATCATCCGACAGGGCTACTACTGGACCACCATGGCCCAAGATTTCACCGCATATGTCCGGAGATGCCTCAATTGCCAATAGTTCTCCAATCTTCAACACCTGCCTCCGTGATAATTATACAACATGACCTCTCCCTGGCCATTCTCCACTTGGGGTGTCGACATCATAGGGAAGGTTACACCAAAGGCTTCAAACGGACATGAGTTCATCCTAATTGCCATCGATTACTTCACCAAATGGGTCGAAGATGAGTTATATGCAGTACTGAACGTCAATAAAGTGGCCAAATTCCTCAAAAAAATATCATCTGCCGATATGGGGTCCCGCATGAGTTAGTGTCAGATAACGGGTTTCACTTCGAAGAAGAAGTCACATAAGAAATCAATGAGTATGGGATTCAGAGACACAAATCTTCTCCCTACCGACTTCAGACCAATGGTACAGATCCACCAACAAGAACCTCAAAGTCATCATCAGTAAGATGACCAGAAGTTGTAGGGATTGGGCCGACCGGATCTCGTACGCCCTCTGGGGCTATCGAACCACAATCTGAACCTCTACACGGGCTACCCCTTACTCTCTGGTCTACGGAATGGAAGCAGTCCTACCCGTGGAGTTGGAAATACCCTCTCTACACGTCATGCTCGAAATTAAAGTTAGCGAAGAAGACTGGTGCCAAAGTCGTCTCGACGAACTGACCCTCCTAGATGAAAGGAGATTGAAAGGTCTTTACCACATAAAGGGGTACCATCGCCGAATAGCGCGATCATTCAACAAGAGAGTCAAAGACCGCGGTGTTCGGGAAGGGGATTTAGCCCTCAAGGAGATAACAGAACCCATCTGGGACCCTAGAGGGAAATTCAAGCCCAATCGGAGCGGCCCCTACATTATGAAGAAAATATTATCCGGCGGTGCCGCCATGCTCACTGACCTAGATGGGGAGGAGATGGCTCGTCCAGTCAACCTGGACCGTCTCAAGAAATTCTACCCTAGTATGAAATCTCGACGCGCTACGACTCTTCTCATCTCGCTTCTATTCTAAAGAAAATCTCTTCATTTCCCTCTACCCAGAACTACGTGGGACTGTCCTTCGCAAAAAAAAAAACATTTTTCAAGAAAAAAAATTTCAAAATCCCTAGAGGTACGTAGGCAGCTCATATATCTTATAGAAGCACGACCCTTTCTTTTTCAAAAAATACTATTCTTTTCTTATCTCCGAGAATGGCAGTTCATTCTAACAAATACTTGAACAAAAGGATTATGTATGCCTTAACGATCGGTATAGATAATTCAAAATTACAAAATTCATCAAAAGGCACAGCTGGATGATCAGAAACTTACTTATTTCATTAATAAGAAATTACAACACAGATTACATAAGAAAAGGAATGGATAACTCCCTTCCCCCTACTCCCATAAAAATCCAAATAAAATCCCCACAACTATTTCCTATTAGACAAATAAACTCTCCAAGAGTCCTACCCACAGCTACCAAAGGAGCCTGTACCCTCATCATCTACATCCTAGGGTCCCCAAATTTCCCTTGCCTGAACAGAGTTCCGTAAACACTCCATAGACCGATAAGCCTGAACCATCTTCGAAGAAACCACAACACCCCCTTCCATGGTGTTAAATAAAATAAACCACCTTTTTCCAGTATCCACTGCCAACATCTTGCTGACTATTATCCTCCACAACCACTTCATATAATCCACAGGGACATGCCAAACTCTCCCAATAGACTGAAAGGGATGGGTCGACGGATGACGATTTTCCCACAAGGAGCCAAGCTGCATGCGCAGACACTCAGTCAAATCTTCCACCAAAAAGAAATTTGCGGTCCAAGGCGGCACGACCTGTGCCCAGCGAAATTGGCACAGAAGCCGCCAAGGGAAATAAAAAGAGGTCTATCTGAGACCAGCCATCCACACATATGAGTACTCTCCTAGCTCAAGAACAGGAAGCAACTTCCCCCACCAAGGCACTGACCAATACAGATTTCAAGCCCCATTCTCCACAAACCAGTTCTCCCAGCTCTCAATATCCAAGCCAACGCTGAAAAAGTAACGGGAAAAGAAGTTGGGTACAACCGATAAAGGATAATCTTGAAGGGCCACCAAGCGGAGTCTTTCAGATAATCACATGAACAGCATCACAGGGAAACCCCTCAGAAAGTCAGAAAGACCTTCTCTCCAGGCATCCAGGCCATTCAGGGTCTCTACCAGTATCACCCCCGCAGGATTGTGATGGTATGACATCCACGAGGTAATGGCTTTAAGTTGCGGATCCACGAGCAGTTCCCCAGTCACCAGCAGCAATTTTGAAACCAGGTCCAGAGCAACGGCTCCAGCATAGCCAGCATCACCTACTTCTCGCAAATGCACGAACTGCAGTACCACCGGGAGGGAGATCATTCCTCCAGTGATCTGGCCACCGAAGGCAAAATATGAAGAAGCCCGACCAACAAATCCCTGGGAGAACGAGAAAATTTGGGCAAATTCATAGCAACACTGGGATTTATACCCAGCATGGCAGAAAATTCCTCGTAGGTAGGACAAACTTCATCCAACCCAAAGCAGAATACATGGTCTTCGGGGTAACAAAATTATACCGCCACCATTAGCATGTTCCACTCAATAGGCGTCGATTGCACCACAAGGACACTCGACGCATGTTAAAAGCATCATAGTCGACATTATAAGAGCACATTGCTTCCAAGGCTTCGAGGTAGTTAACAAACTCAATGCTACCAGGGAGAGCCATCTTGCAAGGCTAAGAGATAGTGGGCAAGTAAGTAATAATATGAGGGTGTGATGAAAACACTCCACCCTTACCCCTTTTTATACTTGAGAATCCTCACAAGGGACATAATCCCTGCAGAAATCGGACGTAATCCTACCCCACAAAATACAAAAGGCTGAAGAGGGTACCAATCAAAGCTTTGACTTGATGTGACTGGACTGAACTGCCGATAGGCAGGGCATGGTGCTTGCTGATCGGCAACCCCCAATTTTCAGAAATTTCCCTTTTTTTCCTCTTTTGAAAAATTAAAAAACTCAAGAAAAATAAATTGATATTCTCAACAGAATTTCAAAATCCCTTTTCCTCCTCATATAATTTCCCATTTTAATTAAAAACTTTCCTTCAAAAATTCCAAAAATACTCATTTTTACGGTCTCAGCAGCAAAGTAAAAAGCGCATGTGCATGAATTCATTCGTCATTAATAAAAGATAATAAAAAACTCAATTGCATTGCATCTATTTGTTTTCTGTGTTACATCAATTTTGCTATAAATAAAAATAAAAAGAAAAAATAATGGGACTCAGCTCGAACCCACATTCTCTCTCTCTCTCGCCTACCTTTCTCTCTAAGAGCTTCCACCTCTGCGACGTGATCTCTTTCCTCTACAACGAGACGATGCACCACCACTACCCGAGCCAGAGTCCTCTTCGGATGAAGGAGATGGCACCAAGCAAGAAGGAACAGGAATCGCATCTCGAATATTGGCAGTCGCCAAAGATATCTAGTCTCTGATGTCTCTTAGCCAGGTGGTCGACACTCGCACTTGCTGCAAGAAAAAGGCAAAATTAGTATCAAAGTGGAGATGACTAAAACAAAAAAGAAAGAAAGAGAAGAACATAAAGGTATACCACAGGTCGAAGGACCTCCTCTGTCAAACCCAACTCCCCCGAATCCATCGCATGAGGATGATGCAGCATAGGCACCATCCCTCCATCAGCCCGTCGAATGTTGTACGAAGGAGTATGAAATCGTACGAAAGGAACCTCTGAGGTTGCCGCCGCAGATGCCGTCGGACCTCCACCACTGTGAGAAGATCCCACCGCCCGACTCGAACCCGCAGGAGGGAAAGTCAGGGCATCATATACGCTGGGCGCCATCAACCAGCTCGTCACAAAGTCCATATAGTCATACGGCGGAGCCGTATCAGTGTACAACAAGTAGGACTCGTCGATCATCGCCGAGATCCTCGCATCCTCCGATAGTAATCACTCCCACCTCATAGACGTAGGAGGATGCACAAGTGGCACCACCACCTCCTCCTTAGCAATCTGGCGAACCACCCTCTCCCCGAGATACCAAGAATGGTCGAACTCATGCGCCAGCAAATGCCTCATCTGCGCGTTCACCCCGATCATCCCCGCGTCCTGAATGGCTGTCCCCCGGGGATAAAAGGACACCTAAAAATTTCCAAGCAGGCATAAATCAGTACAAGATCAGAAGGCGCAAAAACCAAGACTAAAAATGGAAAGAGTCTTACCCTATCACTGGTCAGGTGATTCAAAACCTGACGCACCGCCTCCAGAGAGAGAGATCCCTTCGACTGTCGATTGGCCTTACGCCATCGATACAATCGGCAGGAGTCCCCAACAGTGTCGTCGTTTAGAGCGATCAGCGGTGTATTGCACCCAATCACTTCATAGAACCACGTCTATCAAAGATAAGAATTCATAAACAAAAGTAGGTGCATAAGGAAAATGTGAATGCATGAAAGGAAAATACGAATGCATGAAAAGAAATGCGCAAACTGAAGAATACCTCAAGAAGGTACGTTGCTCTAGTAAAGGTCTGCCGGCAGCATCGACTGAATACATCCAGAGAAGAGTAAAGGGTCGCCAAGTCAGACTCCCCCAATCATAGAAATGGATATTCGAAAACATCCTCAGGTACGGCAAGAACCACAAATGGATGACGTCGCCGCTCGATGCCACCATGAAACCTCCCAACACCAGTAAAATAAATAACCGAGCCATATGACTCACTTGCAGCCCGTCCTCCACATCAATCACCATGCCCAACAGAACATCCTTCAGCAGGGACAGCCGGATAGAATCCCCAGAAACTATCCTCCCTATATCACCAAGTGCCGCACGCACTGCCTTTGCCTCACCCTTAAAGAGCGATCCACCTCTATCTACTCTCCATCACAATCCAGCCCCAATATTTGTTGCACTTATATGGGAGTCACAGCCCTCTCCGCGAAGATGAAATGGAAAGTGTGGGTAGTATCCCACAACCTCTCCCCTACAGCGCATAAGACTGCTGTCGAACAAGGCGTCTCATCCAGCGCAGATGCCAACCTCCCAAAAACCGCTGATGATATCACCCAACGCACCACGGGTGGAAGATGATCCCAGACATCCCTGAGCCCCGTCGTCCCGTGGGCGCGGATATTCTTCAAAGAAACATCAGACTGACAAAAAGGAAAAAATCTCATCAGAAGTCAAGAAAGAGAGAGAAATCACCAAAAAGAGAGGAATGCCAAAGGTCGGGTTACTTACATAATCGCCAGGATTCACTCACAAAAATCGATGACGCGATGGCTCCTGCAACAAAGTACGCTCATCCGCAACAGGCTCAAATGCATCAAACGAGCTCTCACTCCCCAAAGCAAGAGGCGCCCTGGACCTCCACTCCACATTCTCGCCCACTCATCAACAGTCAACCACTCCCTATGGACTGTAGTGCTCACAAAAGTGGCCATTTCTTGAAGATCGGAATGCTAGAACGATTTGTAGAGAAATCGCAGAAAAAGAGAAAGCAAAGAAGCTACGAAAAAATGAAGGCATTTTCCCCCTTTATATAGGATGCCAAACGCCATGCCGATCGGCACTGACTCCTTACCTTCCCGAGGCAGTCCAAAAGTCTGTACCACTGCCGAATGGCACCCCTCATACCATGACGATAGGCACCCCCCATAAATTTCATACAGAAATTCCCAAAAAATACCAGAAAGCCCTAAAAAATCCTAGGAAAATTCCTAAAAATCCCAGGAAGGATTTACAACATTTCCACCAGGAAAATTTCTCATTCCCTCAAGCGGAACCCCTCTTTCCCAATGGAATCCTCAAAAACCAAGTGAATCTCCTCCCGATAAAGCCCCAGAGGATCTCTAAGGATCGCCTGATCACTTCCCCAGCCGAGTTTTTACAGCACCAAAATTGGTTGTTCCCCCTGCTAGGCCTCCTAAAGAAATAAAAGCTTCCCCAGCTATTAGCTTCCCAGCTCAAATCAAAATCACAAAGCACTTTATCCAGAAGAATCAAAATCCAATCTTTATCCACTCTTAGGTCAGAATTGACCTCGGTCTTGGATCGTCACCTGAGTTAGGTCAGAATTAACCTCGATCCTCGGTCTTCACCGCTCTTAGGTCTGAATTGACCTTGATCTTGGATCGTCACCTGAGTAAGGTCAGAAATGGCCTCGATCTTCGGTCGTCACCACTCTTAGGTCAGAATTGATCTCGATCTTGGATAGTCACCTGAGTAAGGTCAGAAATGACCTCGGTCCTCGGTCATCACCACTCTTAGGTTAGAATTGACCTCACTCTTGGATCATCGCCTGAGTTAGGTCAGAAACGGCCTCGGTCCTCGATCGTCACCACCCTTAGGTCAGAATTGACCTAGGTCTTGGACCGTCACCTAAGTTAGGTCATAAATGGCCTCGATCCTCCTTCAACATCACTCTTAGGTCAGAATTGACCTCGGATTTGGATTGTCACATGAGTTAGGTAAAAAATGACCTTGGTGCTCGGTCGTCTCCACTCTTAGGTCAAAATTGACCTCGATCTTGGATCTTCACCTGAGTTAGGTCAAAATTTACCTTGGTCCTCAGTTGTCAACACTCTTAGGTCAGAATTGACCTAGGTCTTGGATAGTCACCTGAGTTAGGTAAAAAAGGACCTCAATCCTTAGTCGTCACCACTCTTAGGTTAGAATTGACCTCGGTCTTGGATCATCACCTGAGTTAGGTCAGAATTGACCTCGGTCCTCGGTCATCACCACTCTTAGGTCAAAATTGACCTCAGTTTTGGATTATTACCTGAGTTAGGTCAGAAATGACCTCGGTCCTCGGTCGTCACCACTCTTAGGTCAGAATTGACCTCGGTCTTGGATCACCACCTGAGTTAGGTCAGAAATGACCTCGGTCCTCAGTCGTCACCACTCTTAGGTTAAAATTAACCTCGATTATTAGATCTTCACCCTAAGCCCGTAGAATTGGCTTTGACCCACAGAATCGGTCACCCTTATCACTTAAGCCCGCATAATTGGATTTGACCCGCAGAATCAGTCATCCTCATCACTTAAGCCCGCAGATTTTACTTTGACCCACAAAATTGGTCATCCCCGAGCATCACTTAAAGTCCTCAGAATAGACCTAAACCTTTGATCGTCATTCAAACCATTCCCAGCACACCCCTCAGGTCCTCAGAATCGACCTCGACCCTCTGAATCAACCATACTCCCTCAAAAGCATCATGTGGTGTCTATTCGACAGTTATCATTTATTTTAAACTCACCTGTCGAGGGGCACTGTAGACACCCCATTCTGTTACCCCCAAATTCTCCTTGGGTCCCTAGTACCTCCCTTCATCACTACAAACCCAGGTCATACGCCGAGGACTGACCTAGAAGCCATCGGGCACTCTCAGGCTCCGTTTGACCAAAAAGTCAAACTTTTTAGCTCAACCAAGGCTGAATGAATCTTTGAAGGGTATTGAAATCCCTTTCCAACGGTCCATCCCATGCGCGATTTTGACTTACCATGGGGACGAACGATTCGTTTGCGTCCGAAACTTGATCTAAAGGCCATTGGGGACTTCCGGGATCTGTTTGACCTAAGTGAACTCTTCATCTCAATCAAAACTGAATGAATATTCGAAGGGCACTAAAACCCCTTTCCAATGGTCTGCTCCGTGCACGATTCTGACTTACCCTACGGATGAATGATCGGTTTGACTCCAAGAGGTCATCGAATGTTTCCAGGGCCCGGTTGACCAAAGTAAACTCCCCAAACTAGGTCAAACTCTTTGGAATGTCGAAGTACATATCCTAACCTTTCCAACGGTCCACCTCGTGCGTGATTCAGACTTATCATGCAGACGAACGATCCATTTGCGTCTGAACGATTCCCCGTCCAATGGACTGACAAACACTTCAGAGCCATATTTCACCCAAAGTTAACTCCCGAACCTGGGAGTGGTCCAAAGGACTTTCAAAGGTCTATGAATTAAATTTCCAACGATCTTCATCGTGCATGATTCTGACCAATGGTTGGCCCTCGACAGCCAATTTTCCGAAAAGGCTTGAAACACACTGCCAAATGGCAGGTTCTAGACCCTGCCTATCGGCAGGTGCCGATAGGCAGGACTAGGCCTATGACGATCGACAGTTACCTGGGCCTATAAAATGAGGCCTTCACCTTATTTTCAAAGGGATCCCAGATCTGATAAAAATCTCTCTCAGCGAATCCCAAAAACCTCTCTCGAAGACAGCGCGATTTCAACATCCAAATCTCTTTCTAACTCCCACTTTTCATCATCCTTTCATGAAACTTGGTGAATTAGCCACTCTCCATCATCATCCAAGTTCAAGGGCTTCTCTCTAACATTCAAGGTCAAGCTCAAGATCAACGTAAGAGCAATCGTGTAAATCTGATTTTCTAATATTATTTTTATACCTTCCTATGGATGACTCGCTTTATCTCTCCCATGATACAAGTCGAGGATTCCTATCTCCTCTATATATATACACATGCACACATATCACGGGGAAAATAAAAAAGGAAAATAGAAAACAACCATGAGAGACCGAAAGGGCAAAATGGGTGCCTAACACCTTCCCATTTCGTAACTTAGACTCTGAACCCTTCTCGAATCATTTTGGTTTCGTATGCACCAGTATGTCTTTAGATGCCATCCTTCGGAATGGATTCCCCTTTTTCTTTTGTCTGTTTTGAGTAAAATAGATTGGTGACTCTAAATCTCTCTACATTTTTACACCTCATCTCAAACAACGACGGCCGAAGCGCTCCCGAGAGGGACGCGCGGGACCCGAGGATCCTCCTTCACGCGCCCAACCGCGGAGTGGATTAGGGATGGCCATAACTTCGTTAAACACCTGGGGGTGCATTATAATAACAAGAAGCTCGGGTTGAGGGAATTTTCTAAATCCTTAACCAATAAGGCATACATTTGGTATTCTCACTTAGCTCCCAAAAGTGTTTCCACATGGGAGGAGGGACACGTTTTATTCATCCAGAATTTCTCTCTGGAAGAAGATGAATTTACTTTGACCTAACTGGGGAGGGAGAAACAATGACTCGAGGAAGAAGTGGTGGCTTACGTTTGAAGGATTAGGGAAAGGTCCTTCGATGTGAGGGAGGAGGCCAAAGAATTTGAGATCTACGCGGAGGGATTGCTTCCTGAGTACATCTGCCATCTTATTAATGAGACACGTGATGGGACATTTTCGGCGTTCCTAAAGGCAGTCAGAAATATCTCATTGGTGGTGCGACCAAACCCTGTTGTGGTACCCAAAATGTTTAGACAACTGATACAACCTGGGGATGGAGGTCTCAGCCCCTACGGGTAGGGTACACCGAGGGAGTAAATGTGACACCCCGCCTAATTAATCCCGGGTGATCAGTCCTAAATAAAGTTAGAAAAGGTTTCCCAGTTGGTCCATTCTTAGCATCACTGTCGTCTTTTTAATTACTAACCACCTAAGTGAGAAAAGTAGACAGGTGCCAATTTTTATCTTTCAATGAATTAAATAAAACTCATGCGGAACATAAAATAATGCACAATCACAGTAAATTAAAATAACCATCCACAAATATACACCTAACCGAATAAAGCATCGGTCCAAATATCCAATACAAGAAAAGATAAGAAGAAAATATCAACAAGTCTAATACTGATAAATGCATTGTGAGCGACGAGCGCAAATAACTACTAGAGAGTCTCTACACGAATGAAAGAAGGAGGCGTCTATAAAAAAAACCCGCAACATCCACATGTGCTGCAACAAAGGATACCTGGAATAGAGTCAAGCCTGGCGTCCCTGTGGCTGGACACCTAAAAGGTTTTTAAAAATTTTTATAGCAAGGGTTAGTACCCAAAAACATTTGAAAACATTTAACAAAGGATTAACTTGCAGTAATAAATAAATATGCATGCTCTTCATATTTTAGTTAGTGTCACACTCTATTGAGGACTTCCTCACCCTCCTCTAATGTGTACTAATTTACTAGGTCCTACGCACCTGACCCAATACTTATTTTAACCCTTGAAATTTACCTACTCTAACTGAGTATGCCTTAATTCATGGTTTTTAAGTTATTGTAAACGTCAAACTTAATTAAATCATTACTCCTTTTAATTTTATATAACATTCACACCTGTTATGCACATAATACATTTTTCACTATGTATTAATTATCCCATATATAATTATTTACCAAATTATATATTTAATCATATTACGGTATTCACAAACATACTGAAATAACATTTAATACAAACTTTCGACCGAGTAAGAATACTCACAAAATATAAATTTTCCCAGGTGCAATCCCACTAGGTGTATTAACGTAACCTAGTTATACAAGTTTTATTTTCTCACTAACTTAGTTTAACATACGAATTGGAGGCGGTTATATTCCTTCTCTGAAAGTGAGATGCCCCTCACCCATATAACGAACGTTATGACCTGGGGTTATACTCGCCCTACCCCTCAAGCTAGGGGATTCATCCACTACGTGCAACCTCTCCCTATAGCACTAGAGTATATACTAATAATATTCAATCACTGATATTAATGCACACACTATATATATATATATACACTATCACACTTCGTATATATATATATATATATATATATATATATATATATAATTATAGCATGTCCTGGCTACACCATGTACAAAACCCGTAACATAAGCCTATTTAATTTATTAAGAGTTTATGGTCCAACTCTAATTATTAATTAATTCGCACATTAATTAATTAAGTCACCTTTGGTGTTGGCCCCACCATAAAATTGGACTTACTCTCGAAGTCCGAATTAACCTCACCCAAGTCTAAATTCCCGACTCCCGAATTATTTAGCCTTTACCTAAATAAGATTTATCTCTCGGTATTCCTCAACCGTTATTCCTGAACTTGTTCACTACATCTATATTTAATCCTTTCGAACACCTTCCCAAAAATTCAACCTTAGTGTGTCACACCTAATTTCTGCAAAACCCAACAATTTTAAATTATGATGTCACACTAAGTCGTCTCCAAATTCTAAATTAACTTTATTCACCATTAATTAGATTTTAAAACCCATGTATAAATTTCTCACCAAATTAATTCATGGAAAAAGATTAAATTAAAATTTTCTTCATATAAAAGAAAACTGGGCGAACTGTCAAAATCTGTCGACCATCGATCGATCGACCCCAGACCTTCGATCGATCGATCGAGCATGTCTTCGTCTTCTTTGCGAAGACAGATTCAGCCATAGACGATTTTTACCAAACCCTAGTTTTCTCTACCAGCAACCTTAAGCCCTCTTAACATTAATACATGTTAGAAACCTTATTAGGGACCTCAAGAATGTCCACCAACATCATTAATTCGTCCATTAACTTCAATTTCTGTATTTGGGGAAAAATCCATCATTAACCCTTTACCCATTTACAACCCAAGTTCCATCATCAAATCCGTTTCTAATTCTCCAGATAACATCCTACCAGATATATATATTAACATACAAATTTCAGATTTTTACATAAACCTTTTCCAAATTCCGTAAATCGGATTATTATCTTCAAAAATCAGATTTCGCCATTAACACCCAAAACGAATTTCCTTAAATACACACATCACACGAATATGAATCGAAATACATTTTTACATGCTACAGCAAGTTAACACTTTCCTTAAGGTTCGTAGAGTCTGAATTTGGAGATGAGTTCCAAGGTTGAAGATGACCCTTGTTGGTTCTCTTGTGATCCCCAAATCTGCCTTTAACTGCTGTTAGGGTTTCTTAACACACTAACCCTTTTCCTAAACTCACATCAGCCGTTTTTTTATTTCTTCTAATTCATTAATTTACCTAAATCCCGTTTTTTGCCTAATGGGCCAAGCCCAAATGACCTAATTACCCTCGTGTGGTCCCGACTATGTCTAAAAATGCCCCGTGACCCGTTTACTACCCCCGGGTACACTTTTCCGACTATCTCGGCCCATCCGGACTCAACCGTACACTCAGAATTGGCATCCGAATTAATTTATAAAAATACTTATCCCCCCACCCCTTTAGTCTATACCGACTCCCGGTTGAGATAAGTGCATACCCTGTCATTAATACTCGAAATGACTTAAATAATTGATTACTATTCACTTAGTAAATAAATTACCGTAAATATTAACCATTCACTCCCCGATTAATATTTAAATAAAATTTCCCTAATTAATCCAATTAAAATTATGTCTCACAAGTAATTTTCAATTCCCGAATTAATTACATATTTAATGCATGAAAAATGTGGGGTGTTACATACTCCCCCCTTTACAAAGGAATTTCGTCCCCGAAATTAGGTCATACCTGTGATGAAAAGCTCTGGATATTGCTCCCTCATATCCTCCTCCCGCTCCCAGGTAGACACGTCAATGTTGTGATGACCCCACTGTACTCTAACTAGTGGAACAACCTTGGATCGTAATTTCCGCTCGCTACGGTCTAGAATAGCCACCGACCTCTCCTCATAAGAGATGTATGGCTGTAAATCAATTTCTTCGAGTGGAATGTGCCAGAAGGCCCTCTCGCTCCTGCGATATTTCTTCAGCGATGCCACATGGAACACGTCGTGTATCCGCTGAAGGTGCTCTGGCAATCCCAACCTGTAGGCTACAGGCCCCACCCTCTCGATAATAGGGAAAGGTTCCATGTACCTCGGTGCTAGATTACCCTTCTTGTCGAACCTCATAACCCCTTTCATAGGGGACACCCGGACCAATACCTGATCCCCAACCTCTAACTCCACATGTCTCCGTCAAGCGCCAGCGTAACTTTTCTGCCTATCCTGAGCTATCCAAATCCTCCCTCGGATCATTTCTATCTTGGCAGATGTCTCCGACACAATCTACGGCCCCAATAGTTTGTTATCCCCCACCTCTAACCAACAAGCGGGTGAACGACAAGTTCTCCCATATAGTGCCTCAAATGGTGCCATGCCGATCGTGAATTGGTAAGAGTTGTTATACGCAAACTCTACCAGAGGAAGATACTTCTCCCAACCTCCCCCAAAGTCTAATATGCACATTCTGAGCATATCTTCCAGCATTTGGTTGACTCTCTCGGTCTGTCCGTCAGTCTGTGGGTGATAAGCTGTACTCAAACATAACTCCGTGCCCATGTCCTCCTGAAAACTCTGCCAAAAGTGCTCCACAATGATCTTGCCCCTATCCGACACAATATTTATCGGTACCCCGTGCATCTTAACAATCTCTGCTATGAATAGCTGCGCATAACGCATCGTCTCAAAGTCTGTGCCAATAGGCAGGAAGTGGGCCACTTTGGTCAATCGATCCACAATGACCCATATGGAATCGTGACCCTTCTGTGATGTCGATAACCTTGTAATGAAGTCCATAGAGATGTTCTCCCACTTACACACGGGAATTTCAAGTGGCTGTAGCATCCCTGATGATCTCTGATGGTCAACTTTCACAAGCTGACACGTGACACATTTCGAAATAAACTCTGCTATGTCCCGTTTCATTCCTGCCCACCAATACTGCCTCCTCATATCTTGATACATCTTATCTCCATCGGGATATACTGCGAATCTCGACCCATGAGACTCCTTCATAACAGCGTGCCTCAACTCCGCATCCTCTGGCACAATCAACCTCCCATTATGGCGTAAGCCTCCCTCCGAGTTGATCGAGTAACCCTCTGCTCCTTCAGCTAGCAACTGGCTCACCCTATCCCAGCATGTCTGATCCTCTTCCTGATCCCTCACAACACGCATAATGATCTCGGGTGTGATGGATAATGCTGACATGCAAGCCCTGGCTACATCATCCTCGTATCGAAGTTCTCTCCACTTCGCTTTCCCAACTTCTGATATTTCCCCAGTCGGTCTCCGACTCAATGCATCTGCCACCACATTAGCCTTACCGGGATGATACTAAATATCAAACTCTGATAGTCTTTCACAAATTCTAGCCATCGCCTCTGTCTCATATTCAGATCCTTCTGAGTGAAGAGATACTGAAGTGATTTGTGATCCGTGAATAGCGTGAACTGCTCCCCCAAGAGATAATGTCTCCATATCCTCAAAGAAAAAACGATTGTTGCTAACTCTAGGTCATGAGTGGGATAATTCCTCTCGTGGGGATTTAGCTTCCTGGACGCATATGTTATAGCCCTTTCCTCCTTCTGAAGCACATCCCCAAGTCCCTGTAAGGATGCGTCAGTGTAAACCCGATACTCTAATCCTCCTTTCGGCAATGCAAGCACGGGTGCAGATGTCAACTTGTCCTTTAACTCGTCGAAGGATAACTGACAGTGATCATTCCAAGTGAAAGGTACCCCTCTCTGGGTAAGATTCGTCAAAGGGCCCGCAATCTTTGAGAATCCTTTGATGAACCGTCTGTAATAACTAGCCAACCCCAGAAAACTGTGCACTTCTATCAGTGTCGTGGGCTATCCCCACTCCCTCACTGCCAATAATTTACTTGGATCCACCGCAATACCCGGGTCTGACACCACGTGGCCAAGAAACTGAACCTCCCGTAGCCAAAATCCACACTTACCGAATTTGGCATAGAGCTGGTGATCCCGCAATGTCTATAACACTATACGCATGTGCTCTGCGTGCTCCTCCTCGATACGCGAGTAGATCAGGATGTCATCAATGAACACGATAACAAACTGGTCAAGAAACTCCCTAAAGACTCTGTTCATGAGGTCTATGAACACTGCTGATGCATTAGTGAGCCCGAATGGCATTACCCTGAACTCGTAAGATCCATACCGCGACAGGAAAGCGGTCTTCGGAACATCCACCTCTCGGATACATAGTTGATGATACCCTGACCTCAATTCAACCTTAGAGAAAAAGACGCTCCTCTCAACTGGTCAAATAGGTCGTCAATCCTAGGCAACGGATAGTTATTTCGTATCGTGGCCTTATTGAGCTCTCAATAGTCCACGCATAACTGTAGTGAGCCATCTTGCTTTTTCACAAACAACACCGGTGCACCCCACGGTGATGTACTTCATCGAATGAAACCCTGCCCCAGCAGCTACTGAATTTGCTCCCTCAACTCATGCATCTCTGAAGGGGCCATACGGTATGGGGCTCGAGCAATCGGCCTCATCCTCGGTGCTAAATCGATCATAAATTCGATTTCCCTTCTAGGTGGCAATCCTGGTATCTCCTGAAACACATCCTGAAAGTCTCTCACTACTGGGATTGAGTCCAATGGAATAGCCACCTCCTGTGAGGTTTCCTCCTCAATGTAATAAAAGTGTGTGCGTGACCCTCCCTCAGGTAGCGGCATTGCTATCAAAAACATTTCCTGCCCTGGAATGGAGAACACGATGGTCCTCTCGTAGCAATCCACCATCGCCCGATAACCTGCCAACCAATCCATACCTAAAATGACATCGTAACCCTCCACATCCAACACTAAGAGGTCCGCTGCTAAACTAAGTCTCCCAATCAAAATGTACACACCCTGACAAATTGAGTGAATCGTAGCCCCGCTGCCTACTGGAGACTCTTCACACATCCGAAGACTACCCGCGGTCTCTAGTAGTCTGACCCGTTTAGCAAAATTTAATTTAATGAATGAATGTGATGCTCCCGTATCAAAAAGAATACTACACTCATAACCATGAATGAGAAACATACCCTTAACTGCTAGCGGTGCTTGCTACGCCGGGGGATTGGGAACATCCCAGATGTTATACACACGTCCGTAGTGCATCTGCACCTGCTGAGGTGGGGTGGGTGGGGCTGCTGCTACTGGTGGCAATTGTCCCCGTTGCCCTTATTAGGCCTCCTGCGGTTGACCTCTGCCCCTCTGTGGGCACTCCCTCTTGAAATGCCCTGGATGGCCACAGACAAAACAATGTTTCTGACCATCCCACTGTCGTTGGCCCTGACGCGGCTGACCGTGGCCCTCCTGGCCTCCCCCATTGTTCCCTTGGCCCTAACGGCCCTGAGGAACCTGCTGCTGCTGATTCGGGCCCGGCTGCCCCTGCCTGAACCCCTGTCCTCCCGGTCGGAACCCATCAGGCTTAAACTTCTTAGCCTGATTCCCTTACTAACTGCCCGCCTGCTACTGAGCACCACTTGTGTCACTACTAGTAACGGCCTTTCCCAGTTGACTCGGCACCCCTGTTCTCTTGCTCCCCTTCGTATGGAAGCGATGATCCTGGCAGTGTACAAGTGCGGCAATAACGACGTCTGTATACGACACTAACGCTGGATTCCCAATCAAGTCTCAACAAGTCTAATACTAATAAATGAACTGTGAGCGACAAGCTCAGATAACTACTAGAGAGTCTCTACACGAATGAAAGAAGGAGGCGTCTATAAAAAACTCCGCAACATCCACATGTGTTGCAGCAAAGGATACCTGGAATAGAGTCAAGCTTGGCGTCCCTGTGGCTGGACACCTAAAAGTTTTTTAAAAAATTTTATAGCAAGGGTTAGTACCCAAAAACATTTGAAAACATTTAACAAATGATTAACTTGCAGTAATAAATAAATATGCATTCTCTTCATATTTTAGTTAGTGTCGCACTCTCTTGAGGACTTCCTCACCCCTCCTCTAATGTTCACTACTAACGCTTCCATTTAATTTACTAGGTCCTACGCTTCTGACCCAATGCTTATTTTAACCCTTGAAATTTACCTACTCTAACTGAGTATGCCTTAATTCATGGTTTTTAAGTTATTGTAAACGTCAAACTTAATTAAATCATTACTCCTTTTAATTTCATATAACATTCACGCCTATTATGCACATAATACATTTTTCACTGTGTATTAATTATCCCATATATAATTATTTACCTAATTATATATTTAATCATATTACAGTATTCACAAACATACTGAAATAACATTTAATATAAACTTTCGACCAAGTAAGAATACTCACAAAATATAAATTTTCCCAAGTGCTATCCCACTAGGTGTATTCATGTAACCTAGTTATCCAAGTTAGATTTGCTCACTAACTTAGTTTAACATACGAATTGGAGGCGGTCATATTCCTTCCCTGAAAGTGAGATGCCCCTCACCCATATAACGAACGCTATGACCTGGGATTATACTCGCCCTACTCCTCAAGATAGGGGATTCATACACTACGCGTGACCTCCCCCTATAGCACTAGAGTATATACTAATAATATTCAGTCACTGATATTAATGCGCACACACACACACTATATATATACTATCACACTCCGTATATATATATATATATATATATATATATATATATAGAGGCAGGCTCCTGTGCACACTAAGTTTGCACATTACCTTTTAAAAGTGGTAAAAAAATTATTTTTGAGTTGATTTTTTTTGTGTGATATTTAAACATTTCAAGGAACCCATATAAAAAAAATCAGCTCAAAAAAACTTTTTTTGCTATTTTTAAAAAATTGGTCAAACTTTCGCAGTTTTTTAAGCCCTTTAAAAACTGCGAAAGTTTGACCGATTTTTTAAAAATAGCAAAAAAAGTTTTTTTGAGCTAATTTTTTTTTATGTGAGTTCGTTGAAATGTTAAAATATCACATAAAAAAATTGGTGTGCGCCAGCACTAAGTTTGCACACTTTTAAAAGGTAATGTGCAAACTTAATGTGCAAACTTAGTGTGCACAGGAGCCTGCCTCTCTCTCTCTATATATATATATATATATGTAAATATAACTTGTCCCGGCTACACCATGTAGAAAACCCGTAACATAAGCCTATTTAATTTATTAAGAGTTTATGGTACAACTCTAATTATTAATTAATTCTCACATTAATTAATTAAGTCACCTTTGGTGTCGCCCCCAACATAAAATTGGACTTACTCTCGAAGTCCGAATTAACCTCACCCGAGTCTAAATTCCCGACTCCCGAATTATTTAGCCTTTACTTAAATAAGATTTATCTCTCGGTATTCCTCAACCGTTATTCCCGAACTTGTTCACTACATCTATATTTAATCCTTTCGAACACCTTCCCAAAAATTCAACCTTAGTGTGTCACACGTAATTTCTCAAAAACCAACAATTTTAAATTTTGATGTCACACTAAGTCGTCTCCAAATTCTAAATTAACTTTATTCACTACTAATTAGATTTTAAAACCCATTTATAAATTTCTCACCAAATTAATTCATGGAAAAAGATTAAATTAAAATTTTCTTCATATAAAAGAAAACTGGGCGAACTGTCAAAATCTGTCGACCATCGATCGATCGATCGAGCAGGTCTTCGTCTTCTTCGCGAAGACAGATTCAACCATGGACGATTTTTACCAAACCCTAGTTTTCTCTACCAGCAACCTTAAACCCTCTTAATATTAATACATGTTAGAAACCTTATTAGGTACCTCCAGAATGTCCACGAACATCATTAATTCGTCCATTAACTACAATTTCTGTATTTGGGGAAAAATCCATCTTTAACCCTTTACCCATTTACAACCCAAGTTCCATCATCAAATCCGTTTCTAATTATCCTGATAACATCCTACCAGATATATATATTAGCATACAAATTTCAAATTTTTACATAAACCCTTTCCGAATTCCGTAAATCAGAAAATTATCTTCAAAATCAGATTTCGCCATTAACACCCAAAACGAATTTCCTTAAATACACACATCACATGAATATGAATCGAAATACATTTTTACATGCTACAGCAAGTTAACACTTTCCTTAAGGTTCGTAGAGTCTGAATTTGGAGATGAGTTCCAAGGTTGAGGATGACCCTTGTTGTCTCTCTTGTGATCCCCAAATCTGCCTTTAACTGCTGTTAGGGTTTCTTAACACACTAACCCTTTTCCTAAACTCACATCAGTCGTTTTCTTATTTCTTCTAATTCATTAATTTACCTAAATCCCGTTTTTTGCCTAATGGTCCAAGCCCAAATGACCTAATTACCCCCGTGTGGGCCCGGCTATGTCTAAAAATGCCCTGTGACCCGTTTACTACCCCCGGGTACACTTTTCCGACTATCTCGGCCCATCCGGACTCAAACGTACACTCAGAATTGGCATCCGAATTAATTTATAAAAATACTTATCCCCCCACCCCTTTAGTCTATACCGACTCCCGGTTGAGATAAGTGCATACCCTGTCATTAATACTCGAAATGACTTAAATAATTGATTACTATTCACTTAGTAAATCAATTCCTGTAAATATTAAACATTCACTCCCCGATTAGTATTTAAATAAAATTTCCCTAATTAATCCAATTAAAATTATGTCTCACAAGTAATTTTCAATTCCCGAATTAATTACATATTTAATGCATGAAAAATGAGGGGTGTTACAGCAAATATAGGCAAGGCGCCGAAGAAGGACAACAAGAGGAAGTTTAAAAGAGACAGGGAGGACCCACCACCATTGCCTTGTACAATGGAGGAGGTTGTCTGCTGTTACAACACAATGGTCCAAGGTGGCACAGTCTACGAACCAAAGGGCATTCCCGTTGGGGAACCCGATGCGACAATAAGGGCGGATCCCAAATATTGCCAGATTTATCGGAAGATCCCACTTCCAACAGAGAGCTGTTTCACGCTAAGAAGAATCAAATTTAAATAAACCCCTTCACATACCCAAAGGTATCTACCACACAGAATCATGAAGCCCCACTAAAAGAAAAAGATATTACCTGAAATATTATAAGATATTTAAAGATGAAGCGCTTTGTGTGTGTGATACGAATTATTCTTATAACCTGCGTTTTCAAACGCACTAAAAAATTTCGTAAAACCAAAATAAATTTCCATATTATTCATACCTAGATTTTTTAGGATTAAAAAATCATAAAACATCAAAATCTTTTTGGATATTTTAAAATGATTAGAAAATAAATAAAAAATTAATTTCTTTTATTTTTCATATCAAACGAAAAGTAAAGCATAAACACAAAAAATATGTGCAAATATCAACATGTGAAAATATGAAAATTAAGGTGCACCTCATACGTCAAAGAAAATCTATCCCTAAACATAGAGAAGACCTAAGCAACGAATGGAATCCAAGGGATTCGTAAACATATTCGCTAATTTCTTTCTATTGGGACCTAGTTTATATTTACGACTTTTTCTCGACTAAGTCACTTATAAAAGGAAGCATAACTCTATATGTTTGATCCTAGAGTGCCTGATGATACTTATTGAAAATTTCAATGAACCTTATATTTTTAGAAGAAAAAACCCATTGAATGTTATTCAATACCTTAGTCATTGATCATTTTCTTTAACTAAAGCAATTGGGTGTGTTGGGGGAGTCCCCACTAAAGAATGATTAACTTAGTTAATTCATTATTTGACAGAAAAATGAGGAAGGTAAAGATCGCTCAAGGGATTTCTCTCGAAGGACCTACCTCAAAGATTCTCCACAGACGTGACTCGAAGGATCTCTCTCGAAGACTCTCCATGGACATGGTTCGACGAATCCTACTTGTAGATCAAAGTCAATAGAATAACAATATCTTGTAATATGAAATATAATGAATTGTATCATGCTCTTTATCTAATGTTATATGTTGAGCGAGGTTGCTTTGTACCCACTAGGGACCACGCTGGAAGAGAATGGTAGGGATAATATGCCCTACTGAACAACGTCCTCCTAGGAACCTCGCAGGGATATGGTTTGGAGGATTGGAAGCAAGGCAATGTTGAGAATATAGTTACCAACCGTCTTGGAACACAGGCAAAACTTCATCTACTATATTAAATTGCTTGAGACACCTACAGTCGAGCTACTATAACTTCCACTCATTCGAGAGAACCACCTCGAGGTACCTCAATCTTGCAACCATGGCCTAAAGATTGTTCTTTATCAATATATAGAAAGATAAACACTGGATATGCCTATCATCCCAGTAACCTCAAACCAAACACCATCTCGTTTAACAGATGTGACCCCACACCTAGTGGGGTCACTGTTCACCCACTTTCTAATGTCATCACAATTGGAATTTAGGGACTCATAATTACAGTACTTAAGTGGGTTTATCCTTAGGATGGCAGGCCTAGTCTACCAAATTTGACCCCTCATTCGTTCTGAGATAAGCCCCTAAACTGCCACGTCGTGTCCCTCATTAAATGCCCACCATGCCTCCAACTGGTAAAGTAGTTTCTCGCCAAATTATGAGATCCCATGCATTTGATTCAATATCTACCACATTAATGAGAGATGTACTTGTGCATTTAATGTGTTTAATCACATTTAATACCATCAAGGTTATTCGAGTAACCTTTCTTTTCGTATAAAGAGGCCAACAAAATAGTGTATAAAAAACATCCTTTCTGCACCTAGAATCGCTGCCCAACTTTTCTTCATACACGAGAGCTCCCGTGAAGACATTATTCTCACAACCATTTAATTTCCATATCATTGAGCATTAACTGAGCTTGAAGTTACTGCGTTGCCTTTATTATGCCCAGAGTACTTGTTGTTTCTCCCTTCGACTAGGCTGCCTATTGGTCCCCTCTATTTATTATACATGTTGCGTGTTTATGGTGCATATACATCACTTAATATAGATCCAAATATTGAATCTCATTGCCTGTTGTTCACCAGTGTGCATTATCATTACTTAATACTATAAGGAGTGTTAATACCGATCTCGATACAAGGTTACACCTCACTTGATACTAACTGTATTCTAAGAACCCACAACTTACAGGGTGAAATAAGTAACCACGGCTACGTATTCGGCACCGGTGGTGGACAAGGATATGGAATTTTCTTTAATTGGTCGTGCTTACAAACATATTTATTAAATTATTACGTAATTACTCTCAGATTAAATAACAAGGAGGGACAAAATTATAAATCTATATACCCTGATATATAATATAAAGGTATTCCACATAGTGTTGCGGATGTTTCCTAACTCCCCTCATATGTAAGTAATAGAGAGTATCAGTGCTCACATAATTGAACAAAAATCCATAAGATTGAGGGATATTTATCCTTCTTTAGGCTCAGTCTCCATGTGAAAGGGTAAAAAATAAGCAATACATTGTCAAGCAGGTATTTCCAAGTCTATAATAATAAAGTTTGGAGTATAAGTAGTATTATAAAAAATATGGAAGTAAATTTATTGATACCAATTAAATATCGAATTTTAATTATTAGTAAATAACATAACATGGTTATTATATATAAGAGATACATGGATCAAGTTGTGAAGTAGGATATCTACAACCGAATATCATAAGACACTAGGTAAGGTATTGTGACTGATAAATCCCAATAATGGGGATTAATAGTAACATAACTGAAGAGAACTACTCAAAAGAGTGGCGTCATAGTGGAATCTTTAGATAAAATGAGAGAGTTGCATTGTTCTATTTCCCATTATTTTTTTATAAGCCAATAGTGTTGTTGATTTTCTATCCAATCTAACCTTAATTACTTATCTTTCAATTAGCATTGTGGACTTGGATAATATTCCTAGTCTCACAAGGGGTCATATTCGAATGGATAAATAGGGATTTACTTAAATTAGATCTAGGTAACAGACTGCTCTTCCTGAATTCTTTTGCATGGATTTATTTCTTTGCATAGGTGTTTTGGTCTTTTTTTCTTTAGGATTTTCTTCTTGTATTGGTGGATGTTCTATAAATGTATTTTTCTTTGGTCTCATCAGACCTCATTATGTAATCCACTGAGGAGGGGCTATTCCTCTACATTTTATCAATAAAGATACAGAGGGTACTATCCCTCTCCCCCTACCCCCAAAAATGAAAAAAATTAAGTAATCAATACCCTGAGTCCTAAGGCCAAATAAAGTTCCCATTGTTTTCCCAATTTGTATTATGATACATCTTTTCACTAGCGATAATTTTGGTAAATCAATTTGTGAAAGTATACTGAGTTATATGGAATCAATTAGAATTTTTAAAAGTTTCATAAAATTTTTATCATGATAACAAGATTTTTGGGGCTATCACATATTGATATGAACAAAAAATAGTGTAAAAAGTATAGTTGTGAAAATAATATCAAAGTAGAATGCCCTACTTTTAGTATTGGTTGTGATTGGTGCGATGTTTGAGTAGTTAGCTCGAAATTGTAGTGTCTATAGAAGTTAGAATCACTTTAACGGACAGGTAGGTGATATATGTAACCTACATATGATGTGTGTGCTAGTTGGGTGTCAAATATAATCTATCGAATAGTGTAAAAAAATTTGGGGTCTTATCATATTTATGTAATGATAATTTTACGGGTGTATATATAATTTTGTATAACTTCGTAGGGGAATTAAGATTTTTGAGTTGATGAAGTCTTACGCATTAACTTTGAGTTTTGGTTTAAGTTTCGGGGTTTAAATCTATAACGGTTTATATCCAATATTTAACAGTTACAATAAAAAAGTTTCATAGGTTCATTAAAGGAAACACGTTCTTGATATCCAAACAGGTTTGTGAAATAAACCAAATTGACCTGAAAAATAAAAAAATTCTGAAAAAAATTATAACCTTTAGATTAACCACATGCTCTTTTGTACAATATTAATATCACCATGCACCCCTACTACTTCATGTGCTAATGGTTGGACTAGTTTTAATCTTCAACCTCCCATCATTAACATAGGTTTTGTCATAACCTTCGATCGATAGTGACTTAAGTTACAAAACACCTATGCTTTCGATTGCTTAATGAAATTTGACTAATGTTTTAAGGAATCCAAAAAGTATACTATCATAACTTCCAGTGGTCTGTATAAGGTTATCATTTCTATGGTTAAAACTCAAAACTTTTTACTAACACATGTAAAATATAGGACCAAATATGATCAACATGGGTGACTGGGGTTGAATCATATTTTAAAAACACAATAAATAACGTTAAAAAGTTTATTGATTATGTGTTGTCGAGTTTGATTTTGAGTTTTGAAATTTTATGTGGAGGAACTCAGAATTGTCAATTTGGTTCATCAAACTTAAATGAGAATGAAATCAAACAGTGCACCTAGGTTATTGGGAAGTATATCACTTCAAGATTAAAAATTGCATAATCCACCATTAAATTGTGAGATTTAATGGCAATTCTAGTTTCCAAGTCATTTTATTATTATATACGAAGAATTTAAATGATATAAATGCATAAGAGGATATATAACTACACATCAGTTGTAATTTGTGATTGAAATTAGAAAAAACCTACAAAAAATTGAATACCAAGTTTTCTAAAAACAAAAATTCAAATTTTAACTAGTTTGTTGTGTGTATTTTTCTATAGATTTATGAGGTTTGTATCGTAGTCGAGAGGGACTTATGATTGGTGTAAAAAGGAGGCTGGTTTTTGAAAAGACTCAAGTAGTTTAATTTGAAGGGGAGTTTATTTAACACATTGAGAGTTGTGTAAAAGTTGTTCACTAAGAGGCTAGCAGGTCCAAGACTATTGGGGGGGGGGGGGAGGGGTATGCATCTTCTTTTGGAATATTATTTAGTTTGTTAGGTAACTTTCTGATTCAATAAAAAGGTTATATACTTTTTTTTTAAAATTTTGAGTGGTTAAGTGCAATTTTTTTAAACTTTTAGAATTGATATTGATAAATATTTGACATAAAAGAAATATAAATCATTTTTGTAATCAGTTTAATTTAAAATTAAGACCTTCTTGAAGTGTTAGGGGAATTTTAGAAATTTTCATGAGTTTAGTGTTTTCTTCTAGATTTCTAGCTCTTATAAATTCTTATCATGGTTTATATGTGTAAAGTTTGCCAATGGGTTTCATGGCTTATGTATACGACATTAATATATGGTTGTATTCAAATAGTTGATGTGTATCCAACATAATATATGTTCGGAATAAGGTTTAAGGTAAACGGGTTATTACGTTCTACCTACCTAAAAAGAATTTTGTCCTTGAAATTACCTTAAAATGGGCCAAGTTTGCTTTTTCTAATAAGTTATAGATATTTCCATGTTTTTTATTCTTTTCTGTGGTACTGCCAAAGAATTTTCACTAAAAGAATGGTTTTGTGATGAAAAAATCGACCTTAGTGATCTAAAGTTCGCATTATTTTGTCTAAAATATAGTGGCTTGGTTGAACCGATATCCCTTTCTAACTGATAATATGCCTAGGTTCGGGTTCATAATCACATATATGTGATACATAAAATACATTCTGGATATTAGATAGTTCAGGGGGTAAGTTCAAATGATATGAAGGGTCCCTACACGTTCACTAATTTCAACTGGTTTTATGTAATGAGGTGTTATTTTTCCCTTCTTCCCAATTTTATTATTCCATTTTGGGATGATATTTTCAAGAAAACCTTGTCTCATACCTTGAATTCTAAGTGTCTAATTTTCTATCGACATAACTTTTTAATGACTTTTGGCAGTGCGAAGTCTTTGTCGTATGAGATGGGTCTTCTATGTGGTCCAATTTTTTATTTCGGGCCCAAACATTCTACTTTCTCCTAACACATTCCAACATAGCGGAGATCATCATGGTGTAATACCTCATATTTTTTAAAAATAAAATATATAGTATATTGTGCGCTTGGGTGACATGTGATGTCATAATATGTGTATATATGTATATGTTTATCAATAAATTGAAATTAAGACATGATAAAATACCTAATAATGATTTTAATGTAACCATGTATTATGGATAACTATGGAATGGTTCGGGACTTGGTATCGAAGGTTACCTTGTTTGGAGTATCCCCTTAGTGTCGAGTTCCAATGCTCATAAAATAGTTGGCTTTAATGCCGTGTTACGCCTAGAAAATAAATAAAATAATTAATTATGGTGATATTTGGTATTTTTATAATAAGGTGTATTCGGGTTAAGTTTAATGAAATTGGGAAATTATATGGTTCAGAATGTTTTAAAAGTTAATTTTTGAGGTTATTTGTTAAAATGTGATTTTTAGGGGAACTTATGGAATTTGTCCCAACTCGTGGGATATATGACTTAGTTATGTTTTGAAGACTATGTAGGAAAAAGAGTTGGTTGGGTTTCGAAGGCCATATAGTAGAATAAGTTGGTTGGCTTTTGAAGGCCATGTAGTAAAACAAGTTGAACTTATAAGTTAAGGCCCATGTACAAGGCTCAAGTTTAGTGAAGAAGAATAAAAACCCTAATAAGACTTAAAAGCCTATATTTCACCTAAACATAATCTTAGAGACACCCATTTTTAGAGAGGTGGAGAGGTTTAAAGGAGAAGGAAACTTGGAGGATTTGGGAGGCCTTTTCATTAAATTTTTCGAGGCAAGTTTAACTAGAATGATAGTATGATTGTATATTGATTTAGATTACACTTATTCTCATGAACCTATATATAAGATGCATTAATTAAAACTCTAATTTCATAATTGAGATGATTAATTGTTAATTAATCCAATTTCTCTTGATCTGATCCAAAACTCACATGAATCTAACTTAAAATCCATTCTTTAATGAATATAACTTGTTTAATTATGATAACAGTAAGTAAAACCCTATTTAGATGTAATTATGCATTTGAACTTGAATCATTTGAAGAAAATTAAGGTTTATTGAATGTGATAATTGGGGATCGGTTCAATCTTCAATTAGAATTAGGATTTTGATGATGGAATTATGTTTCAATTGTTCTTTACATGTGGATTAATGTATAGATGATATCTAAAACTTCTATGTCATTTTTTAGGTTATTAATGGAGTCTTGGTTTGGTAATTGATGAATTGGAGAAGATAAAACCTGTTAAAGGGAAATTTTGAAAATAACTGAGCGATCAATCGAGTGATTTGGCCGATCAATTAATGCTTCTGATTTTTGGGAAAATTCTCCTACTGTTTTGAAAAGGGGTTTTTTATTTGTGGGTTGGATTTGTGATAATCTCTTACCTAAAATGAATTATATTACTTAGTTTATATTATGATTAGTGTGATCTAAATTTTGAGATAATGGAGAGATTTCCCCTTTTCCTTAAGATTGAATTGTAGTAAATAATTATAAATGGATATTTAAATGCCATGATTGTGATGAATAATACTTGTCGTGTTGTTTTGTGTAATGCATACCATGCATGAGTACTCGTGTTGAATGTACTAAGGGTAGGATTCCATTAAGGGGTCACATACGTCGCGAACCGCTATGGTGGTTCCGTGTATAAATGAGATGCCTTAGGTAATTTTTACCCTTGTCCACACGTATAGGTACCTGTGTTTGATATGGATTACGGGGATATTTTCTTCATGTGATCTTGGTTATGGTAGGATACATGATTAATGGGTAGATGTGGTGAGTTATCCCATTTCTGATGAGGTATTAGGTTCAAGTTGACCTAAGACTATACCTAGTAAGCGTGAATGATCCCGGAGGGCAATAGGGATATGCCTTAGTTGCTTGGATGACTTATGTTTTCTCATACTTTAAGATTATCCTAATTGTTTTATACACTTTATGTTGATTAGTTTTGTGATATTTAGAATTCACTGGTTTTTTTCACATGTGAAGAATAAGACTTAAACAAGGGTTCAATTTGAATGGGGACCTTAGTTTCTTGTGATATTAGGATTGTTTGGTAGTATACATTCAAAAGATATTAAATTAGGATTGGCATGGGTATAGTTAAGGTTTATTTCAATTACAGTTATACTATAATTCTTCTTAGACTTGCTGTTAACGTGTTGGATTTAAACATTTTTAAGACCCTCACCATCCATTCCATCCCAATCTTCATCAGTTTCGCTATCAGCATCCTCTCGTTGTTCCTTAGGATGTATGTGTCATGGGCTGCATCTCGTTTTATTTTTTATCTTTCGTTTGAGATAGTTTCAGTACGATACATAGTGGTGGCATGTATATGGTACATTTTATTAATTTCGGATACCCAAACTTGTATGGAATTTGTGGATGGTGGTGTTTACCTATAGTATCAGAGTTACTTGTTCCTTATTTTATATCTTTATCATTATTGTATTTAGTTATGTATTATTTCAAGCATATTTTAAATAATATTCCATTGTTATGACTCTCGTATTATTTAATACAGGTCGGATCAACCTATACTAGATTTTATGGGGTGTCATAGTTGGTATAAGAGCTTTTAAGGTTCTAGTGTCCTAGGGATATTGAGTGCGCTTGTCACTTTTATGCGTTATGTTCTTTGAATACTTTAAAGCCTTATCATTTAGGGTTTGTAATCTTTATAACGATGACCACATAGCGTATTTCACATCGTTTCTTAGTGATGACAGACTCGAATCGACCAAATATATAGAGAAGGTTTCTTATTTCAATTTATCTCGCGAGATGTCGCACACATAAGGACGACTTTAGTCACGAGTTAGGAACTTTTAGGCGTGAGACCATTAGAAAGTGCTTAGCATATGGTTCGAGGGGAAATGCTTTCCCTCACTATCTGTGACAACATTAGAATTAAGTTTTAAAGATATCATCTGTGCAACCACAGAGGAGACAATATGGGGAGGAGTTCGACTATTATTCCCTTTCGGCATCAGGAAAGATTGACAAAAAAGAGAAGATGGAGGCTCGCGCTATCAGTTAAAAATGAAAAAGAATTTTTTATTTTAATAGAAAACCTTATGTGAAAGGTTTAACAGGTGTGACTAGGTAACCATCTTTTCACCACTTGTGCTCAAGTGGTTGAAGTACAAAATTGGAAGACTGAGTCCAAAAGGGACCAATAAGTAGAAAATTAGGAAGAATGGACCCAAATAGGGGGACCTCACTAGTATAAGGAGCTACGGAGGGGAAGATGGCCTCTAGAGGTTTCTAAAATTAGGTGATGTGATTTATTTTTGGGCCCATAAGTCTAGGGAAATTTTGGCTAATAGAGTCACGAGTTATGAGAGTAATGAAGAAGAGGCAAATTTTAGCAAAAATGATTGTAAGTCTAGGTCAGATAAGCTACTGGTTAGGACACCATTTCATTAGTTCCTTTGTAGGAAGGTGTTATTAAATGACTTAATGCAACCAATGTTTTGGTATACCTTCAGGGGTATGATTTTGTGTACATTTATGGCTCGCGCGCATGAGTATGGATTTGACATTGAAGACTTGTGAGCTTTTGTAAGTAGGGTGTGTGTAGTATGATTATGAGGTATAATGGTTTTTCTTTGAATTCATATATTCGGATTCACCCTTTGTAAGTAGGGGGGATGCCTTATGTCGTGATTATAGAGACATAGCACTTTGTTTGATCATCTTGGTTTTAAACGCTTGTTACCTTTTAAAGATGAGATATCATAGTATTATTTCTATGTCAATTTTAATAGCTAAGTGGCACGCTTACATGGATTATAGGGTAGATTTTTGTATGGTAGATGGGGATTTGCTTTGGGTAGTCGTGATTAAGTTCTGAAGAAGTTTAGGAACACTTATTCAGGTGTGAATGTGAGCACATTAGATAGGAATTACAGTTACGTGGAGTTATTTTCGACAATATATGGTACTTTTAGTTCTATTTAGATTTTGTGTTGCGTTATCACCTATGTAAGGAATTATCTTCATCCTAGAAGTCGGCCTTAGATTTGGATCTATCGAGAGAGTAATTCTTGAGGTTGACTTTACCAGGGATAATAGAGGTGCAGGGTAGCATATGCCATAATTTTGAGTTATTTAAGGATATCTCCCTAAGGGGGGTGAATCACTAAGAGAGGGATAGGACAGAGACACGAAGAGTGTTGTTGTCATGTAACAATGATCTGATTAATAATTTAAGGGGATTATTTCCTCTCACCATTCTTGTAATTAGAAGAGGGTGCCTCAAATGTGGTTTTACCACACATGGAATGAATAGGGCACAAAGGCATAGTTAGCGATGAGTGGCGATGAAATATCGTTGAAAAGGAGTGTAATAGGGTTCTCCATTACACCCAAATTTGTCTTAGGAATGGGTCCTTGCCCCAACAATGAAATTCACCAAGAGTGGTGTGAATAATAGTTTGGAGTGGTTCATTTATCCATCCGAGGACAATGGTGGGTATTTTTTCAAGGAATATTGTTAAAATGAGGTAAACACTAAGGGGTAGTATTGATTAAGCGCGTGTTTAGTGACACACTTTACAATCCAAGGACGGTTTGGGAGTCCCTTAGAGGTATGATATTTTTTGAGCCCATTAAGATTGATTGACTGAGCTATGGGGAGCTAAGTGCTACCAAGTTTTTTTTATACAAGAGGGACAGTACCCCCATAAATTTTATTAAATGAAAGAAAATGGAAAAATTCCTTTTATATTGATCACATAAAGCCTTCGTATTAAGGAAATAATAAAAACAAGTCCCATAATGATCTTTATAATAGACCAAGGGGCTCATAATCAAAGGTTGGGGAACATATCTTCAAACCAACTTTAAAAAACAAAATCTAATTTATGATATCATTGAACTAAGAGAATTTATAATGAGGAATAACAGAGAGATCCTTGTCATCCAGATTAATTATTTCCTTAGGAGAATTCCACCACCACCTAATGTTATCAGGTGAAAGTCCCGTGTTTGATCATTTGTCATCCACTAAGTTACCTTCTCTATATATATGAGAACGTAAAAAATCCATATGAGAGATGAAGTGATTTAGTTGCTCCATATAGAAATTAGGTACTAAGGAGGCATGCAGACATTTTCTTTAAAGCAACACCAAACTTATATTGAGTCGGTTTACAACCAAATTTTTGTCCATTTGATTTTTTAAGCAAACTCTATACCCATCATAGTAGCAATTAACTCAGCATGAAAGGTCAAGTTAGCTTCCACTTTACAACAAAAATAACCTCACAAATCTCTTATAATTTCAGTAAACACGTCCCACAATAGCCTTTTTATTCTTAGACAGTCCATCAGTATTAAACTTATACCATCCTTCAAGGGGGTGGATACCATCTAACTTTAATGATCTTATGATATCTTTTTGAATGTATTTTAATGTACAAAGTTCACAGAATCTTCCAATATTTAATTGAGTTATTCATCAACCCTTTACGTATGCTACCAATGTAACTGAACTGAAGTTTTAACTAATGAATAGTGTTGTTTGGAGATGGGCAAATTATTATCAAAAGTGGATTGGTCTCTAGATCTCTAGATAAAAATATATGTCCCTAATGATAGCAGTCATCCATATATCTTTGATTTTGGGACTAAACTCCACATTAATAGATTGGTTCCATATGAGAATAGGGGAGCTAAACCAAACATGATGGTTGAAAGTGCTAGAAATCCAATCCTATATCAACTTTTCATATTTACACTCAATTAAAATATGAATGAGGGGTTCATTAAATTCTTTACATTGTATGCATTTAGAAACTAATTGAATGCCTTTACATTTTAATAAATCAAGGACAACCATTTTCTCATAAAAGAATTTCCAAACTGTCATAGAGACTCTAGGAGGAATATGTTTTGACCACAAAAGTTTAGATCCCGAATAGTTATGTGATTTAGATCTAACAAATGCATAAGTATCTTTAAAAGATAATACACCAGACTTACACTGAGTCCATACAAGGCAGTCACCGGTTTCTTTAATTAGGAGAGTGATTTATTTAATTCTTTCAAGAGTTGAGATATCCAATGAACTAATGATTCTAGAGTTAGGATTCCAATTTCCATTTTCAATAAATTTAGCCACTTTTATATTATGGTGTTTTTGAAGTGGATTGAGAGGTACCCCAAGCCAATTATTGTGCCAAAACCTCACTTTTTTGCCAATGATCCAAACCATATGCAATTTGATGATGTTGAAGGCTTCCCTATAACCATGCCAAACAGAGCTTATTTTGTAGTAGGAATCATCTTTTATAGTATTAAATCTAGATTCTAAGAACTTAGACCAAAGAGATCAGGATGTATAAACACCCCAAGTTTACTTAACGATACTAGCAATTTTTAAAGATGATATATTTCTCAAGTTGATACCTCCTTCATCATAAGGAAAGTAGGAATTTTTTCAATCAACAAAAATTAGCTTATAGGTGGATATGGATCAAATTTACAAGAAATTTTTCATCCATTAATGAATTCTTCTATGAAGAGTAGGAGGCCAGTTTTAAATTTTAAAATTTTAGAGAAAGATTAGCTGAATAATATACCTTATTAGTTCGATTCTACTAGCTATTGAAAGAGACATTCCTTTCCATCCTTTAAGCTTTGTCTTGGCTCAATCAATAATAATTTGCAATTTTTTTCTTATAGGCTTGCCTCTAAATATAGGAACTCCCCAATAAATGAATGATCTAGGACCTTCTTTAATGATAAGAAGTGGAATGATATGGGACTTATTATTAATAGCTCCTATGCCAATAAATAAGGCACTTGGATTTATAAACTATCTGACTAGAAATTGCAGTATAAGAATTAAAAACTTCTGCAACACTATTCAAAGAAACGTCAACCCCTCTACAAAAACCCATAATGTCATCAATATAGATGCGAAACCTCTTGGAGATGAAATGTTGATGATACTTACCTCTCGAACTTTCTAAATAATGAGCCTATTAAGAACATCTTTAGCAATACAAAAACAAGAGGGGAAAGAGGATCTCCTTGTCTCACACCTCTAGAGAAATTAAAATAACCAGTTGGGATACTATTGACGAGGACACAAAGCTTTGCTGATTTGAGAATTGCATTAATAAAGTTTACAAACTTATCACAAAAACCATATTCAGATAAAGTTTTAATAATGAAACTACAATCTATAGTGTCAAATGCCTTTGTAATGTTAAATTTTATGCCAATATTATCACCATAAGAAATATAATTCAGCAGATTGAAACATTCAGAGGCTAAGAAATAGGATGGTTAAGGTTTCTTCTAGAGATAAAACCATATTGATTATCAGTAAGTACATAACTAGTGATAGGTTTCAACCTCTTAGCAAGAATCATTGTTATAATTTTAAAAGAAAAGTTTGTCAAAGTTATTGGTCTATAATCATTGAGTGATTCAACTTCATTGACTTTGGTAATAGGGATAATATAATTTTAATTAAAACCATGCAAGATCCAACCATTCTCAAAGAGACTAGAAATATCTTTACAAACATCCTTACTAACAATGTTCCAACATGTTTTGAAGAAGTTTCCACCAAACCCATCAGGACCTGGAGCTGACTTTGGGTCCATAAAGAATACTGTGCATTTTATTTCCCCTATGTAGGGGGGGGGGGTCTGCCCCCAGATAGTGATTAACTTAGTCAAATAGATTGAAAAAATCATGAATAAGGAGAAGGAAGGGCGCCCGACAAAGTTACCTCGAAGAGGATCTATGGAAATGGATCGAAGGACCCACCTCGAAGATTCTCCACAGAGGTTGCTCGAAGGACCTACCTCGAAGATTCTACAATGGACTTCGTTCGAAGGATCCAACTTGTAGATCAAAGTCACTTGGATGACGATAGTTTGTAATAAGAAATAGAATGATCTATATCATGTACTTTATCTTATAAATTTGTGTTTAGTGAGCCTGTTTGGTACCCACTAGCGACCATGCCTGGCAGGGCATGGGAGAGCTAACATGATCGATCAAGCAACCTCCTCTTGGGAACCTCGCAGGGATATGGTTTGGAGGATTGAGAGCAAGGGAGCGCTGGGAATACAATTACCAACCCTCTTGGCACACTTTGGCAAAATTTCACTTCGCACATATGGTTGCTCGAGCCACTACAACCAAGCCATATCAAGTCTTACCTACCCAAAGGAACCTACTCTAGGTACCTCAATCTTGTACCCTTTGTCTTTAGATGATTGTTATCTAACAAATAAAAAACTAAACACTCAGGCTATATACTAGCCGAGCAACCTTAAAAGCAGACATCATCTCGCCTGACTGATGGGAGCGTGAGCCTAATAAAGTCATTGTCTACCCACTTTGTAACGTCATAACATCTAACATTTAGGGACTCAAAGTTATGGCACTCATGTGATTTTATCCTTGGGGTGACAGGTCTAGTTCAGCAAACTCGGACCTTTAGTAGTCCTGAGGTAAAATCGTAGCTGACATATCACGTCCCTCATTAATGACCACCATATTTCCAACCAATGAAACAGTTTCCCGCCAAATTGTGAGATCCCATGCATTTAATGCGATATCTTATACATTAATGGGAGATACTTGTGCATTTAATACGATCGATCATATTGAATGCAGGCAAGTTCACCCGAGTAACTTGCCCCTTATATAGATACACCATATAAACCGTTTAACTGGGAGAGAATTCTGAATCTAGAATTATTGCCCAACTTCCCCCCTACATGAGAGTTATTATGAGAACATAACTTGATTTACAAGCATGTTGGGTTATAAAAATTGGGTCGAAAACATGTACACTTGATTTAGGGAAATTGACACCGAAATTTATTTGAATTGAGAGAAAGATATTATGATGATTATTTTTCTAGAATGCACAGGCATTCCTTATCTAAACCACCCGCTAGATGGGGTGCACTTTCAACTACGATTTTTGTTTATTATCCAAAGTCTAAACCATGGACCCCGATTGGTGAGTATGCCAAGTGTTATTATGATGGTGATGCCATGATTTTATGACAAAGATTCCAGGTTATGATGGGTCGTGTGCCCAGGTTATGTTACATATTTTTGGGGGCCATTGGATTCTTCCGAGGATAATTGAAAGGATACTGGACGGTAGTCCATACCGTACTGTGGGAGGTGCAACGAAAATTTTGATTTAGGGCCTTGGGTTGTGTAGTGACTGTGGTGAGATCCTAGGGTATGATTATATTATTAGAATTTTTGTTTGGGTGTTCATATTGCATACACTCTTGTATATGATGAACGCACATGCAAGTAAGTGTAGTTACACTTGGAGAATTTATACGAGCTACTAAGTTTTTCTCTCACCCCCCCATACTTTGTTGTATTTAAGGTTTGATGAAAGATGATATTTATGTCATCATGACGATTGGGAGCTTCATTAGAGGCTCTCGATATTTACTTTTAAAATTTAAATGTACCGCTTTGTTTATTGTAAATTGGTTTGTATACGAATATTTGAGATTTAATAAAATTGAGATATTCTATATACTTGATTTATGTATTCATTCTTCCACAAATTAAAGCTTAATCTAAATGGTAGTTTTTTTTAAATATTATCTAATTTATCAATATGTTTCAGTAGTACCTCTCGGGGTGTTACAAAGTGGTATCAGAGCATGGGTTATTCGTATGCTCGAGCTTGGGGTTATTGGTTCAGTATGTTGTTCATTGAGATATATTTTATTTATGTTGTCTCTTATTTTAGGTAATGCCAAACTTTACGTTTGAATTTAAATGAAGAAAAAATTTGGTGAATTTCGAGGTTGAAATTCTTTTATAAGGGAAAATGGTAATACCCCGTTATTTTGTGGGATTATTTATGAATATTATATAAGATTTCATTTGAAATATTTTATTTTAAACAAAAATACTTTTATTGATATTATATTTAAAAACATTTTATTTTGGTCTGAAATCGAATCTAACATTTAAATTTATGTTTCAATGATTTTTGGACATTTTATAATGGTTTAAATATGTAAAGTATACAATTTTAAATAGAAGGCAAATATGTTAATACTCATTAGCTTTGGCTCCAATCTAGGCTTTGAGAGAGGGGATATACAAGAAATGTTAGGGTCAATTTAAAGTGTGATAAGAGTAAATAGAGAGGCCAAAAATGAAATCAAAAGAGGCAAAAATGAGATGAATGAAAAGAGCCACTTCGGGGTGTTTTAAATCTTGTATTTGCGTTATTTCGGATCAGATCTAAGAAAAACTCAAAGCACATACCTGATACCAATTTTTATGTAGAATATAAATCTAAAGTCAGATTAGAAATTTGGATATGTTTTGTAAGGACATTATCTTGTGAGCCCCGTTATAATTTTGTATGTCATCTACCACTATAAGTCGTTGAAGAATTGGGAAAGTTTAACAGTACAAAAGATGGATCCGAATATCAAGTGGTGTTCAACATTCAAGATCGATGAGATGATTTTGGTAATAATATGTTTAAGGTCCATTTTCATTTCATATTAAAAGTTTTGGGATATTTTTTTAAGGATTAGAAATTTTTTTCTAAATATAAAAATGTTTTTATAAATGTTTTTTTATAAAAAAGAGTTTATTAACAGTTTCGTGGAGAAAGGTTTGTGTTGACAAAAGTTTTGAAGAATTGTTTTAAGTGTGATGGAGAATCTAGGGATTGATGCTCTGATCGTTCAAGAGATATCCTAATCGTTCTAACGAGATCACAGTGTCGTTCAAGCGATACGTGTCTCGTTCGAGCGAGATAAGGCAGTCGTTCGAGCGATAGTTGTATTGTTCGAGCAATGTTTTTTTTTAACAGACACACCATCGCCTCAATGATTGCTATATAGTGGAAGATGACTGCGTGTGATTGAGGATTAATTGAGGGTGTTCCTTTGCTTATCGTTCATGTGGACTCGCTCCGTGGAATCCATTGTTGACTTTAAGTTGCACGTCTATATTGGTTTGCTGAGGTAAACTTATTGCGGATTTCATTATGATTGTAAATTACGATTTAATTCATATTGAAATAAAAGGTTTTTCCCTTCAAGGATTTTTCCTGAAATCTGTTTGTTAGCATATTTATGTTTATGACGGTTTGACATACTCACGCATGTGGTTGTACGTTTAGGGGCTAAATTAACTTGGTTTAAATATTGACTCTAATTAAAGAAGTTTGTGGTTGGAATTTGCGCATTTATTTAAATCAGTATCACACACGACACTCTTAACAAATTGGTATCAGAGCAAGTTAATCAAATTTACCGAGTATTCCTATTTTTCGCAAAAATTGTGTGATATTGATTTTTTTTAACTCTGATTTTTACAAATTATCGCAATGTTTCTGAATGAAAAATTATATAATCAGTTGCCAATTTTTGAGGGGTCTAATTATGCTTACTGGAAAAACCGTATGAAATCGCATTTAAATGCAATTGGTGAGAGATTTTGGTTAATTTGTGAAAGAGGCTGGACTCCTCCCACTGTCACCCCAAATAACGTCACGAATTTAAAACTTGTGTCACACTGGATTAAGGATGGGTTTAGATGGAGAACTTTTAATTCACGTGGACTTAGTGCAATTTTTGGACACGTCACCCCCTATGAGTTCCGACGTATTATGGCATTCACCACGTCTAAAGAAGTGTGGGATATTTTACAACTCACTCACAAAGGCACTAATGTGGTCAAAGGGTTTAAAATTTAAAATTTAACTACTCAATTTGAAACGATTACCATGCTTGAGATTGACTGTTTTGATGATTTTAATGCACGTTTGTCTGACATTGTCAACACCAACTTCAATCTTGGTGAGCCTATACCTAATGCAAGAGTGGTTAAAAAGATTTTAAGATCGCTGCCAAAATGTTTTATCCCTAAAGTGATTGTTTTCAATACCTTAGGTAATTTGAATCGTCTGAAATTAGAAGAGTTTGTTGGAGACCTCCAGACATATGATATTGACATGTTTCCTGGCACTATCAAGCCTAAGGATAAAGGAATAGAACTTAAAGCCCAGTTTAAAAGGAAAAAGAAAGTGACTTTTTATGAGTCCGAGCCTGAGGACGAGTCTAATTTTGATATGGCCATGCTTGAAAAATCTTTTTAAAAGTTTCTCAAGTTTTCAAAACAAAATTCTTCCAATAAAAAGTTTTTTGAGAAAAAGAAAGACAAGGACAAAGAAATCGGTGAGAGAGAGAAATAAGGTGAGGGAAATTTTGAAAAAGTAACATGTTTTGAGTGTGAGATCAAAGGTCATAAATCGTTTAAGTGTCCCCCTAGACTTAGAAGAGAGGGTAAGAACGTTGTTGTGCCAGTCACCCTTAGTGATAGTGAGGATGATGTGAAAGATTCTGGGGATGAGACTTCACAAGGAAATTTTGTTGATTTTTGATACGACGCAAATATTGCGTATTTCACCCGTTAACCTACGCCTTGTTATCCCCCTTGGGTATCTTAATCGCTATACTTATGCTCGTTAACCAGACAACCTCGAATTTCTATGTTAACATGTTTTGCAGGGGTTAATTGAGCTTTTGTAGGTGTTTCGATGTTTAGTATGAAGTTTGGACGCTTTCCGGAAAAGTTTCGTCGACTTTTGCAGCTTCGGGGGAATTTTAGTAATTTCAGCATTCTGGTTTGAATCCCGAGTTCTTCACAGAAGTTCAATACCTTGGATTTCTCTTTGCGTGGACGCTGACGGTGCATGATTCCGAGTTGTATTGATGGAGTTATCGCATTTTTAGGATGGTTTTGACTTGAAAAGTACACTCAAGGTCACATTCAAGGGCATTTTAGTCATTTCATATTTTGGTTTTTTAGCCTAATGTCTTCTTGGATGTTTTATTCCTATGAGTTATCTTCGCGTAGCCTCCTATCATGCCGCATTTCGAGCTATAACGAAGAAATGGCGGCTTTTTCCGTAAAACAGGACAAAGCTGCAGAATTGCAGACCTGTAGGTGCGAATCGATTCAGCCCAAAACCGAATCAATTCGGTTTTCACCAGAATGCCAGATATTTTCTTCCCCTGTTTTCGAATCGATTCGTTCCTTTCCCGAATCGATTCGGGTACAGTAAAAGTCCGAAAATCTTTATTTTTAAGTTGGTTTTTAGTTGGGTATAAGGGTGTAAACATTGTATTAAGTGAAATATATATTTTTTTACACTTCTAGGTTAGAACTTTGGGGATTTTGGGAGCTTTGGCCTTCTCCTCTTTTCTCTTGGATCCTTTTCCATTTATATATGCAAGCTTTACTATTCATCATCTCTTTTATTGTTTATGAAAAATGTTACTAAAGCCGTTTATTAAAAATAAACTATTTAAGTAACTCCGATCTGTTTTTTTAAGAAACTCTTTTCGTAAAAACCAAACTATTTGAACATAAGATGTGTTTAACAAATCAGTATGTACGAGATCTATTCAAGAATTGAATAACAGGTTTATAAAGTAGTTTAAAAAACTTAAACTCAGCACAACCAAGAATGAGATGAGGAGATGTAGAAAGATTAAGTTCACGATGTTTTTTACATGGTAAAACCTCACCAATTGAGGAAACATCCACGACTCCCTCTACGGAGTGAAATGAAAAATCCACTAAAACAAATATATGAGTTACAAACTATATAACTAACATGCAAACAACTCAGACCTATATAAGTTTAGGAATGTACCCTCTGGTGTCCTTAAAACTTCTCTGCAGTTCTGATTGTAGATGTAGTTCTCCCAGTTTCTTAACTTCTGATTTGTTCCAGCACTTTACGTCGACTCTTTGTTCACAAGATTTTATTACCAACACTTTTCGTGTTGAAGGGTGAAAGTGTTTGTGAAGGTGCTCTCTAACACATGCATGCACACACGCACACTTATTAAGTACAAACAGTCCTAACAAATTACAGTAACATTATATGCTGTGATCTTTTCTTTTTCTTTCTTCTTACAAAACTTTGAACCTTCTTAGACCTTTAAATCATTCCCAAAATCCACGGATACCTTGCTAGGAAGACAGACAAGGTCTTAATCAATCTCAGAATTTTAGAAAGGTTTTTCGAGATTGAAAACCTCCAAGTGTGATTCCAACTAGGTCAAAGGTTTTGTTTTACAAGAACTAGAAACAGAAAGCATTTATTGTTGATTTTGAAAGTAAGCAAACGTTGTATAGAAAATAATCAACAATATATTTCTCAAGATGAGAAATAAAGAATGAAACTAAGTGTAATGTAACATGAATAACTCAGATCTGAAATTTCTATGAAATCAAAAAGTAGATCTGAGTAAACGTTTAAATTGAAAACAAGATCTAACGAACAAGAGGTTACAGCAACAATTACAAACTCAACTCAAACTCTCAATCACTCAAGAACACTCAGGGTAGAGTTTTGGATATGGAGTTTTGAAGAAGTGTTTGAGTTTGGATGGAAGAGTCTTTGACGAAACAGGGTTAGGGTTTCTAACTCTCTCTCTTCTCTCTGTTTTCTCTCTTCTCTCTTATCTCTCTTCTCTCTATAATCTCTCTATTTCTCAAAGGAAATTAAAATGGAAAAAGTCTTCAAAGTCTGAGAATAGGGTTCCTTTTATAGGATGAAGAGAAGGTTCGAGAGATTGGATCAAAACCAAGGGTCAGGATTAAGTCAAGTTAAATTGACTTTGATCGAAGGGTTCTAATAAGGCGGTGCTTAAACGAATACTGATTGGTTTAGAAAGTTGTACTGGGATTCACCAAGACAACATGCATATCATCGATAGCTAATGATCCAAGGGCTAAAAACATACGCATTTTTAACTCAGTAAAGAAACACAATTTTAGCCAATCAGATGAAGACAGGTGTTGGTCAATAACAGGATATGAAACGCGCGTCTTAAACTAATTAAAACCACACCCTAAAGTTTACTCCGCTTTCTAATTCTACCCAAGGTAACATTAGGCCAAAATACCCAATAAATAATATTTACAAATTGACCACAAAACTTTTAAATCAGGTTTTAATTAAGAAAACCTTATTTAAAAAATGTTTAAAAAATCCCAAAAAAATTATTAAAATTCCAACTTAGGGATTTAAACACACTCAACATATGTACACACATTATTATGCAGTATGATATGCAAAAAATAAATTCTACTATGTGTGAGTGTTGGCAATTTGATCTTGATCAAAACAAGATAGAGAGATGAAGTAGCAAACCAACTTCTGCGGTTCTTTAGATACTAGGGAGGACATAATTTTGTCACAATTTCCAAACTAGATGAGAAGTTATACAATATAGACTCAATTGAGTCAAAAGTATAAGGGCTTCAATCTCCCCCTTTGGAAATATGAGACAAAATCTCCTTTGAGTCATCTAGGACTCGTAGGGCAACAAGAAAATAAGAAAAACTTATTCCTATCAAAATTCTATCTACCCAATACCTAGAAATCATAAAGTACATAACTCAACTAAGTACATTTGAATACCCTATTACAACTATTGAGAGTAACTTTACAACAAGAACCTGCGATAAATCACTAAGATCAAGTTGTTTAGCATATGAAAGAATTGAATAGACTCAAATTTCTCCCCCATTTTGTCTCAAATGGACAAAGGGAAAAACTTGGATAAATAGCAAAGTTATTAGTCAGCATAAACCATACCAATAGATTTACGTAATGAAATGAATCTATTATAATCTAGAGGTTTGGTAAACATATCTGCGAGTTGTAGATCAGTAGGAAGATAATTGATTTATAATTCCTTAGATTCAACCAATTCGCGTATAAAATGATGTCTTATTTTAATATGCTTTGTTCGCGAGTGTTGAACATGGTTTTTAGAAATATTAATCGCACTTTGATTATCATAATTGAGATGCAATTGGTTTTCTTGAATACCATAATCACTTAGCATTGGTTTAAGCCACATTAATTGAGCACAACAGCTGCCAGCGGCTATGTATTCAGATTCAGCTGTTGAGAGTGATGTGCAGTTTTGTTTTTTACTACTCCATCCTACCAAGTTATTATCTATATAATAACATGCTCCCGATGTGCTTTTACTATCATCAGTATACCCAGCCCAGTCAGCATCAGTGTACCCAATTATAGTGCTTGGTGTGTCATTAGTGTACCAAAGTTCGTAAGGGGTTTGTTTGGAATTCTTTCTAAGATAGACCCTATTTATAATGTGACAAGCAGTACGAATGGACTCTACCCAAAAATATTTAGGTAAATTCTTGGCATGTAACATAACACGTGCCATCTCTTGAAGGGTACGATTCTTTCTCTCCGCAATACCATTCTGTTGAGGGGTCTTAGGAGCACTGAGCTCGTGTTTATAACCATTATAGTCACAGTATTCTATAATACCAGTGTCTTTGAATTCACCACCTCTATCACTACGAATTCTATTCACTTGAGTATCCTTCTCATTTTCAATCCTAAGAAGAATTTTTAGGAAGGTTTGGAATGTTTCAGACTTTTGTTTTAAGAAGGTTACCTAGGTAAATCTAGTGAAGTCATCAACCATAACAAGGATGTAACTGTGTCCACATAGACTAAAAGTTTGGGAGGGACCCATTAGGTCCATATGGATGAGTTCTAATGGATTAGAGGTAAGAATTTCTGTGACTTTCTTATGAGGTGCCTTAATAATTTTAACTTCTTTACAGGAACTACAGATAAGATTGGGTATAAGTTTGATTTTAGGAACTCCTCTAACTATTTCCTAAGAAGTCAGTCTACTTAGGTTATCGTAATTTATATGACCCATTCTGTTATGCCATATCTCATTGTCATCCATTCTGGCAACATTACAAATTTCAGAATTGTTCATGACAGTGTAGCAATTGTCAAGAGTTCTGAATATGCATTCACCTTTTTCATTTAAAATTTTGCAATTGTTCTTTGAAAAGGTAACAGTATGATCTGAGTCACAAAATTGCGATATGCTAAGTAGATTTGCCTTGAGACCTTTAACTAGAAGAATATTTTGAAGAATAGGAAGCCCATCTTCTTGGAGAGTTCCTTTGCCTATGATTTGAGATGAAACTCCATCACCAAAAATGACTTTACCACCAGCAAAGCTGGTTTTGTTTAAAAGTTTAGTTTCATCACCAGTAATATGCTTAGAACATCCAGAGTCTAAATACCAACCAGATGATGTGTGTTCAGCTTTTAAAGCAGTAATAACAACATTACACTTCATCTGAGGTAATAGATCATCTTTTCTAACCCAAATTGCCTTAGTTTTCATCTTGCGCTTATTAGCTCTCAATTGATAAAATTTGCGAGCTTTGGATTTTTGCTGAAAAATGTTTTGCGCATGATTTTGAATTTTGGGAAAGACTTGAGCATTTGGTTTAGGAAATTGCTTAGGATTCCTTTTAGGAAATGTTCTTTTAGGTTTGATCTTTCTCTTTCTATAATTAGAGTTTCTATCTGGCTGTCTAGGAAGTATATAATTGTTGCGGCTCCTCCTAGTATAGTTAAAGTTCTGATAGATATGAGGATTATAGACAGGTTTAACTAGTCTCCTAGCATAGCAACTATCAAAAGAGTGACCATATATGTCGCAGTAGGAGCAATAAAGATTTCTCAGAATTGAGGTCTCCTTAGGAAAGTCTCTAAACAAAGGTTTTGAAGAGTTTTGAGGCTGAACTCTATTCCTTGGTGTGACAGTCTTGAATTCAGACTCACTCTTCCTAATAGAAGGGCAGACGTATTTAGCCTTCGGTTAACTTTCATGTTTAGAGCAACTTCATCCCCCAATGTTAAAATTTTGATTTTTTGAATCAAACTCAGTGTTTAGAGAATGAAAGTCTGGGCATGTTTCAATAGGTCTTTTGCCTCCTGACATAATTAAGGAGTTATACTGCTGAATAAGCATTTGGGTTTTAGCAGCCTTAACTATAGTGTCTCCTTCATGAGCAGTAACCAAGGTGTCCCAAGCTTCCTTAGAAGTGGTACAGGATGAGATTCTTTTGAACTCATGTTCATTTATGGACATAAATATGGCATTCTTTCCTTTATTATTATTTCGAGAAACTTGTTTATCTTCTTGAGTGAACTCGCTTAATGCTTTCTTAACCCTCTCATTACGTCCTTCGTTGGCTGGTTTAGTAGGAAAAGTGTAACCATTTTCAACTATGTCTCAGACATCATCTCCCAGAGTTCCTTAAATGAAGGGAATCATCCTTACTTTCCCGTAAGCAAAATTGGCTCCATCAAAGATTGGAGGTCTGGTCAAGTTACCAAATCTTTCATTTTTCTCGTCCATATTTGATTTTCAGAAAACAATTTCAGAAACAGAGGATCTCTTTTGAAAGCAGTTTACCAAGCTCTGATACCAATTGAAAAATGTTACTAAAGCCGTTTATTAAAAATAAACTATTTAAGTAACTCCGATCTGTTTTTTTAAGAAACTCTTTTCGTAAAAACCAAACTATTTGAACACAAGATGTGTTTAACAAATCTGTATGTACGAGATCTATTCAAGAATTGAATAACAGGTTTATAAAGTAGTTAAAAAACTTAAACTCGGCACAACCAAGAATGAGATGAGGAGATGTAGAAAGATTAAGTTCACGATGTTTTTTACGTGGTAAAACCTCACCAATTGAGGAAACATCCACGACTCCCTCTACGGAGTAAAATAAAAAATCCACTAAAACAAATATATGAGTTACAAACTATATAACTAACATGCAAACAACTCAGACCTATATAAGTTTAGGAATGTACCCTCTGGTGTCCTTAAAACTTCTCTGCAGTTCTGATTGTAGATGTAGTTCTCCCAGTTTGTTAACTTCTAATTTGTTCCAGCACTTTACGTCGACTCTTTGTTCACAAGATCTTATTATCAACACTTTGGTGTTGAAGGGTGAAAGTGTTTGTGAAGGTTCTCTCTAACACATGCATGCACACACGCACACTTATTAAGTACAAACAGTCCTACCAAATTACAGTAACACTATATGCTATGATCTTTTCTTTTTCTTTCTTCTTACAAAACTTTGAACCTTATTTGACCTTTAAATCATTCCCAGAATCCACGGATACCTTGCTAGGAAGACAGATAAGGTCTTAATCAATCTCAGAATTTTAGAAAGGTTTTTAGAGATTGAAAACCTCCAAGTGTGATTCCAACTAGGTCAAAGGTTTAGTTTTACAAGAACTAGAAACAGAAAGCATTTATTGTTGATTTCAAAGTAAGAAAACGTTTTATAGAAAATAATCAACAATATATTTCTCAAGATGAGAAATAAAGAATGTAACTAAGTGTAATGTAACATGAATAACTCAGATCTGAAATTTCTATGAAATCAGAAAGTAGATCTGAGTAAACGTTTAACTTTAAAACAAGATTTAACAAATAAGAGGTTACAGCAACAATTACAAACTCAACTCAAACTCTCAATCACTCAAGAACACTCAGGGTAGTGTTTTGGATACGGAGTTTTGAAGAAGTGTTTGAGTTTGGATGCAAGAGGCTTTGACGAAACAGGGTTAGGGTTTCTAACTCTCTCTATTCTCTCTGTTTTCTCTCCTCTCTCTCTTCTCTCTTCTCTCTTCTCTCTCTTCTCTCTCTACTCTCTCTATTTCTCAGAGGAAATGAAAATGGAAAAAGTCTTCGAAGTCTGAGAATAGGGTTCCTTTTATAGGATGAAGAGAAGGTTCGAGAGATTGAATCAAAACCAAGGGCCAGGATTAAGTCAAGTTAAATTGACATTGATCGAAGGGTTCTAATAAGGCGGTGCTTAAATGAATCCTGATTGGTTTAGAAAGTTGTACTGGGATTCACCAAGACAACATGCAGATCGTCGATAGCTAATGATCCAAGGGCTAAAAACATACGCATTTTTAAACACAATTTCATCCAATCAGATGAAGACAGGTGTTGGTCAATAACAGGATATGAAACGCGCATCTTAAACTAATTAAAACCACACCCTAAAGTTTACTCCGCTTTCAAATTCTACCCAAGGTAACATTAGGCCAAAATATCCAACAAATAATATTTACAAATTGACCACAAAACTTTGAAATCAAGTTTTAATTAAAAAAAACCTTATTTAAAAAATGTTTAAAAAATCTCAAAAAAACTATTAAAATTCCAACTTAGGGATTTAAACACACTCAACATATGTACACACATTATTATGCAGTATGATATGCAAAAAATAAATTCTACTGTGTGTGAGTGTTGGCAATTTGATCTTGATCAAAACAAGATAGAGAGATGATGTAGCAAACCAAATTCTGAGGTTCTTTGGATACTAGGGAGGACATAATTTTGTCACAATTTCCAAACTAGATGAGCACTTATACAATATAGACTCAATTGAGTCAAAAGTATAAGGGCTTCATTTTATGCTTTATTTCTTACTTTGTTCTTCATTTCCATGCCTAGATAAATTAGTTTAGTTTAATTAATTCTTGTTTTATTAGTTAATTAGTTGTTTAAAGTAGTTTAATTCATGTATTGCCCGTAGATAACGGGTTGGGATCGTGTGTCCTCCATTAATGGGTGTAGAGCTCCGAAAGTTAGGTTTTGGGTAAAATTGCATTTAATTTAAACCGCGTGTATTAAAGTCGGATTATTATGCGTTTAACTTTCTTTGTCACGCAACGTTAGTGTTTATAGCGATAATTCGAATTTAATCCGCGTGTGACCACTTTTGATTAAATGTTTAATCTCGCAACTTTCGGTTAAATTCCTTATTGTGTGATGTTTATGATTAACTAAAAATGCTCGATTAAATGTTTTCGAACCGAAAGTCTAATTATTAGTTGTTTAGCCCATGGTGGGGATGCGATCCCGACTCTCGTTTTATTAATTGTAGTATAGTGTTAACTTCTTCCTTTTTATCTTTTGTCACCATTCCCAACCATCACCTTTTCATTTATTTATTTTACACTTGTATTCTTGAAGATTTAAAATAATTAAAATCTAAAATTCAATCACTCCCTGTAGATTTCTTACAAAACCCGACTTACCGCTGTGCTTGCTTGTCAAGCGTAGTTGTAGTTTAGGTTTTTGCATCGCGGCGACGAAACACACACCAATTTTGTCCTCACACGAACATACTTTTACCGCTCAATCACTTTTTCTGCTAGTCACATAAGCACACCCAGTTTATCCCACGACGATGAGGATACTTATGCACGTGAGACCCCCGAGGATGATTGGATTATTTCTAGCGAGTCTGAGGGTGAGTGCACTAGTGAGGTTGATAGTGAGCTCCATATCGCATTTAGAGATTTGTACGTCGAGACTTTAAAGATTAAAAAATTGAGTAAGGAGTTGAGTCTTCGGATGAGAGATTTGGAGAGAGAGTTAGAAGTTTTGAGGAAGTTTGAGGCAAAAGCGAGTCAATTCGAGAAGGTGAAGATTTCTTAGAGTGATCAGCTGATAGCTTTAGGCTGGGAAAAGAGTGATTTGACCAACACGGTGTCTAGTATGACAACACGTGTATACCAACTCGAGAGTGATCTCGAACGTGCTCGGGAGGTCAAAGACCCTTTAGATAATGCATCTAAGAAGGTTGGAATGATGGTTATCAATCCCATTCTGGGTAGTGGTGAGAATTTAAGAATAGGTCATGACAATGCATCCACTTCACATGCAGCACCCGAGCCAGTTCTCGGGTTTGTTATTAATCCATATGGCTCTTGACCCAACCCACCTAGGTGTCCCGTGCCTGATAGGAGAACGTGTAGGAGATTTTTTGAGAGAGGTGTACCTAGGCCTGTGTATATTTGCGCACACTTCAAAAATACAGGCTACCTTAGAGAATTTTGTTTTAAGTTTGGTAATGTATCACCTTTTAATACTTCACATGTTCATACACACTCACCCACACTTGATGCTCCGGATGATAACATGAGAGAGTTTGCACATATTAGGGAGCAGGTAAAGTTTTTAGTCAAGACTTCACATGATTTGATGCAGGTTTTTCGTAGGATGTCGCCACCTTTGGAAAAACTCCACCACACCTAACGGTTGAGGTTTAGACTTGTTTGGTAGCATAGGTTGATTTGCATGATGATATTTGTTTTTCCTATTGCTAGTATGTATTTTTTCTTAGATTTTTTTTTAAAACAATTTGAAAAAATCCAAAAATATTTTATTTTGATAAAATTACTGAAAAAGTCAAAAAGAGTTTTGTATTTTGTTTTACACCGTATATGAATAGGCATTTAGGATGACCGAGTCATAATATTCCATATCTACGTGACGATTTGATAGTGTTTTGATATGCGTCATCATTTCATTTATGTGCTTTACAATATTTTGAGTCATTGAGATGTGATTAGTTGCTAATACCTACATGTTTGACTCATAAGTTCCTTTAATGCACACTTGCACAGATTTTTTTTATTATTGTACTTGATTATCGAGCATTGTCATCTTTAAAACGAACCAGATGTAATAAAACTTGGCAACGAAAGTAGTGCATGTAAAAACCGTTCATCGTGAGGAATTTAATAGCAACAAAATATGATGAGTGAATCACGGGAAAGGGCTGCGAGAGTTCTAAATTAACTTGTTGTGAAAGCCACTATTTTGAAAATACCCGAAAAAACTTGAAGGCAATAAAAATATAAATATGTCAAAAAGGGGACACTCAAAAGTGAAATAAATGATTATTATTTATGAGGGAGTTTGGATGTAAAGAAATGAAAAACGAGTTTGCACGTCCGGACAGCGTCTTGAAAAAGCATTCATAGTTTTAGACGTTATTTGTGTGGGATTCATTCTTGACTTTGATGTTTTGATCGATTGAGTCGATATCATTAAAATTCAACACTTTAAAAACCTAAGGACAATTTTGAGATTCATTCGTTAGGAGTACACTTATGCATCGTGCACATATGTTATGTTTGATTGGTTTGATTTGCCTATTGAATATGTTCACACCCATTCATTCCATTTCCATGATTTGGTTGTCTTTGTCAAAATTCATGGTGTGTGATTTTTATAAAATTATTTCTGCATTTTTGTTCGAAAATTTGAAAAATCAAAAATAGTGTGTGGAAGCTTTTGAGTTCTCCTTTTCTTGAGCGTAGTTTGATTCATATTAGCTATGCATATTTATCGTGACAACTCCATGTTTATTTTGTTTATTCATTTCCTTATCTATTTCGGAAAAATAAAAAGGGGGAGAACGAATTATGGGGGAGTTTTTGCATTATTGGGGAGATTTGAATGTATTGATCAATTTATTCTTATACCATTTCAAACTTGATGCATCACTGAGCTATTTGCTTTGTCTCACGTGTGTAGGTACAAAATTGAAGATCATGTTCCACACCCTAATGAGAAACAATATTGAGGATCATGCTGCAAACCATGATGAGAAAAGCATAAAGCTTGAATATTTGAAGTTGAAGATATTTGAAGAACAAAAGTTTGAGACCGACATGTTTAGTACCTTTTCACTTTTGAGTTCTTGGGAGGGTATATTTGTATAAGTCATTTTTTTTATAATTAGGATGCTTTTATGTTGTACCGACATAGACATAGGGGGAGATTTTTAAGGATATTATCTTGTGAGTCCCATTACAACTTTGTATGTCGTATACCGATACAAGTCGTCAACGAATTGGGCAAGTGTAAATCTACAAAAGACGGATCCGAATATCAAGTGGTATTCAACATTCAAGCTCAACGAGATGCTTTTGGTAAGAATATGTTTAAGGACCATTTGGATTTCATATTAAGCATGTTTGGATATTTTTTTATAAGGATTGGAAATGGTTTTCTAAATATAAAATTATTTTTATAAATGTTTTTTATAAAAAGGTTTTATAAATTGTTTCGTACATAAAAGTTTGTGTTGGAAAAAGCTTTGAAGAATTTTTTTAAGTCTCATGGTGAACCTCGAGATTGATGCTCTGATTTCAAGAGAGATCACAGTGTCGTTCGAGTGACACGTGTCTCGTTCGAGCGAGATTAGGAAATCGTTTGAGCGACACCTGTATTGTTCGAGCGACGCTATTTTTTTAACTGACACGCCATGGCCTCAATGATTGCTACATAATGAATGTCAGTGTTTTTTTTTTGGGTGAGAAGACTTTTGCAAAGAGAAAAAATCTTTTGTTTCGATAACTGCTTGTGTAGTTTTGTTTTCTTCTCCAACATTTAAGGGTCCAAGTTTATTTTTCGATTCACAATTTCAATTACTTTTATGTGAGTTGTTTTGTGGAACACAAGACATATTTTTCTAGAATTTTATGTTGTTGATTTAGGTGCCTTTGTGATATTTGGCTCATGACTGCATGTCATTGATGATTACTTGAAGGTGTTCCTTTGATGAAGATTGGACTGTCGTTCGTGTGGGTTCACTGTGTGGAATCCATTGATGACTCTAGGTTGCGTGTCTATGTAGGTTTGTTAAGGTATACTTATTGCGTATTTCATTCTGATTGTAAATTGCGATTTAATTCATAGTGAAATAAAAGGTTTTCCCCTTCGGGGATTTTTCCTGAAATTTTTGAAATGGCATATATGTGTTTATGATGGTTTGACACACACAACCACATAGTTGTACGTTTAGGGGCTGAATTTACTTGGTTTAAAAATTGACTCTAATTAAAAAAGTTTGTGGTTGGAATTTGAACATTTATTTAAATCAGTATCGCACACGACACTCTTTACATGTTTGGATATGATTTTCTCTATTTTCAAAACAGGCCTATAATTGTGTATTTTGACTCGCTTAAGATAGTTTCGTTCTCCCGTTGTTAATTTGGTGTGCTACATAAATTCAACCTTAATTATATAGATTATTCATGTTATGTGTTGCATTTATATGTATTATATTCTCATATACTATATTTTTTACTAAACCCATTTTGTTTGTGTCATTTTCATGTCGTTTAGTTTGGCATAACGAAACTACTTGATTTAACAAGCATGTTGGTTTATAAAAATTTGGTAGACAACATGCACACTTAGTTTATGGGAATTGAATCGAAAATTTATTTGAATTAAGAGAAAGATATTAGGATAATTATTTTTGGAGAATGCATAGGCATTCCTTAGCCAAACCACCCATCGAACGGGGTGTGCTCTCGGCTACGATGTTGTTTATTATCCAAAGAATATACCATGGACACTGGTTAGCGAGTGTGATAAATTATATTATAATGGTGATGCCATGATTTTATGGTGGTGATGTTAGGTTATGATGGATCATCTGCCCAGGTTAAGTTACTTATTTTTTGGAGCCAATAGATTGTTCCAAGGATAATGGACTAGATAGTTGACGGTAGTTCATATTGTACTGTGGGAAGTGCAATAGGAATTTCAATATGGGGTCTTGGGTATTATAGTTACCGCGGTGAGATCCTTGGTTATGATTATATTATTAAGAATTTAGTTTGAGTGTTCATATTGCACACACTCTTCTATATGATGCACACATGCACGAGTATGTGTAGTTGCACTTGGAGAAATTATACGAGCTATTGAGTTTCCTGATCACCCCCCATAGTTTGTTGTATTTCAGGTTTGATGTGAGATTGTATTTATGGCATCATTAGAGGCTTTAGACATTTATTTTCAAAATTTAAATGTACAGCTTTCTTAATTATAAATTATTTTGTAAAAGAACATCTGAGATTTAATCAAATTTAAATATTTTATATAGTTGATTTATGTATTTATGCTTCTGCAAATTTAGGCTCAATCTAAATGGTATTTTTTTTTTTTAAATTCTTTAATTTATCAATATTTTTAGTAGCACCTCTCGGGGTGTTACAAAGTGGTATCAGGTCATAGGTTATTCGTATTCTTGGGCTTAGGGTTATTGGTGTGTTAAGTTATCCATTAAGACATATTCTATTTATATGATCTCTTATTTGGGTGGTGTCAAGCTTTATGTTTGAATTTAATGGAAGAACATTTATGGTGAATTTCAAGGTAGAAATTCGTTTTGTAGGGGGAAGAATGTTATACCTCGTTATTTTGAAGGATTCTTTATGAATATTATATTAGATTCCAGACGTAGTATTTTATTTTAAACAAAAATATTTTCATTGATATTATATTTTAAAATAATTTATTTTAGTTTGAAATCGAATCAAACATTTAAATTTAAGTTTAAATGGTGTTTGGACATTATATAATGGTTTAAACATGTAAAGTAGACAATTTTTAATTAAAGGGCAATATGGAAATATGCGTTAGCCTAAACTCTAAGCTAGGCTTTGAGAGAGGGGTTGTATAAGGAATGTTAGGGATGATTTTATACACGAGAAGAGCAAATAGAGAGGCCAAACACGAAATCTAAAGAGGTAAAAACGAGATGGATGAAAAGAGACACTTTGGGGTGTTTGATCTTCTTTTTTGAGCTTTCGAATGAGATTTGAGAAAAACTCAAAACTCATACTTGACCCAATTTTTCGGGTAGTATCCGACTTCATTCTCCCATTGTTAATTTAGTGTAATACACATATTCAACCTTGATTGTATAGTTATATTCATTCTATTTGTTTCATTTTATATGTATTATATTCTTGTATACTATATTCGTTATTATACCCATGTTTTATGTGTTATTTTCATGTCGTGGAGTTTGGGGTAACGAAACTAACTGATTTTACAAGTATGTTGGGTTATAGAAATTGGGAAGAAAACATGTAAATTTGATTTATGAAAATGGAATTGGAAATTTATTTGAATTGTGGGAAAGATATTATGATTATTATTATTGGAGAATGCATAGGAATTTCTTAGACAAATCACCCACTGGATGGGGTGTGATGTCGGCTATGATTTTGTTTATTATCCAAAGATAAGACCTTGGACCCCGATTGGCGAGTATGCGGGGTGTTATTATGGCAGTGATGCCAAGATTTTATGGTGGTGTTGCCAAGTTATAGTGGATCGTGTGTTGAGGTTATGTTACTTATTTTATGGGGCCATTGAATTATTTGAAGGATAATTGGTAGGATAGTGGACGGTAGTCCATACTGTACTGTGGGAAATGTGGCGGGAATTTTGATATGGGGTTTGGGTTGTCTAAGGACCGCGGTGAGATCCTAGGCTATGATTATATTATTGGAATTTTAGTTTGAGTGTTCATATTGTATACACTCTTTTATATGATGCACTCACACACGATTATGTGTAGTTATAGTTGGAACATTTATACGAGTTATTGAGTTTTTCGCTCACCCCCCATTATTTATTGTATTTCAGGTTTGATGCGAGAAGATAATTATGGCATCATTGGGATTGGGAGCATTGTTAGAGGCACTAGATATTTATTTTCAAAATTTAAATGTATTTCTTTATTTATTGTAATTATTTTGTATAAGGACATTTGAGATTTAATAATATTGAGATATTTTATATACTTTATTTATGTAATTATGCTTCTACAAATTTAAGCTCAATCTAAATGGCATTTTTATAAAAAAAAAATCTCCAATTTATCAATATTTTTCAGTAGAACCTCTCGGGGTGTTATAAATTTCTTATAATAACCGAACAAATCGAAAAAGCTACGGGACTAAGAAAGTTTCGTGTTTTGTCTGTAGTCCAACACGATTGCGATCTTGTTGGGGTCCACTAATAATCCTTTTTTTAAAACGACATGCCCCAAAAATTCCAATGCCCTCTTCCAAACTTGCACTTAAAAAAATTCACATAAATATAATGATCCCTTAATGTTTACAATGAAATTCATAAATGTCTAGCACGCACTTCTTTCCATGGGTATATCAAAACATTATAAAGGAATACTATGATGAATCCCTACAAATATTATTGGGGGCATTAGTCAAGCCAAATGGAACCAAGAAAGTTGTCTTGGGCATACGCTCCTCTCATACCCTCAACTGATGATAACCATATTGCAAATCAATATTGAAAACGAAAGATAGTCCCTCCAACTAATCAAAAAGGTCATATATCCTCTCTAACAGGTACTTGTTCTTAACCGTCATCTTTTTTAACTCACGATAATCAATGCATAACCTCAAAGACCCGTCTGTCTTCTTCACAGAGAACACTGTCACACCCCAAGGCGAAGTGCTACAACAAATAAAGCCATAGTCAATTAACTACTTCTGCATAAGTCTAACCTATTACATCTCTATATGGGTAATATGCCCAATGCTAAATAAATTATTATAATACCCCAAATTTTAGTCGATTCATTAAATGATTTATTAATTATTAATCATTATTAAGAAAATGCAATTATCAAATTAATTTTAATGAAAGATATTTTTTAAATTAATAAATATGAGTATATGGAATTTTTTAATAATGTTTTATGAATTAATTAGACAAATTAGTCTTTTATTGATTGAAATACATTGTGGGATCATAATTATTAAGGAGGGCTAAATTAGTGAGGTAGATGAACTTGGGGAACAAATTAGGTTTTTAAGAAGGTTGATTTTTGTGTATATTGTTAGGTATCTTATTTGGATGTGAGTGGATTTCATTTGAGAGAGAGAGAGATTAGCTTTGGACGGAAAGAGGACCCGCCACCACAGCATCTCTGTTGCGATCGCAGTCTGAGACCCCGTGACAATGGAATTTAAGGGTGTGATTGTAGCCTAATAAGGGTGGAGACGGGTCATGGCCCACTCAATTGAGGTTTTATTTAGGACTTTATAAATAAATTGTTATCCGAGAAATCATTTTTTACACCTCTTCCTCTCAACATAAATCCACTAGAAACTATTATCTCCCACAAACCTTCATTATAAATCCTAAACCTCGATTGAAACATACTTTCAAGCTTGAATTGGGATAATTTAAAAGATGACTTTTAAATAAAGGCTAAGAGCAAGAAGTTGTTGACTTCAAACACAAGAATCAAAATTTTAAAATTGTAGTCAAAGGCAACAATAATCTACTTCTCTCCTTTAGTACCTAAATTATTTAAATATTTCCCAAAACTAATTGTTAATTGATTTAAAAGAATTAGATAATTCATTATTACATAATGAACCTAATTATCCCCATGTTATTATTGGTTGACATTGATATTTTCAAATATTTAAATAATAATAATGCCTACAAAATGATTATAAAAATCAAATTGTAAATTCGTTGTAATGATAAGTCGGTTAGTATGTTAATTGGCTAAGATTTAAAATAAGTGACTTATGATTATTTTAATAATTGAAATTCAAAATATGAGTATAAATTGTCTTGCAAAATAATTATACGAATTACTTGTATTTATCTAAGGACACTTTTAGTTGCTGGGTAACTCCAATGAATCCCACTTTATATACGGATAAAATAACGTGTATTGTTATTGTAATCGAAACCTTAGAAATTCGGTTAATAAGAATGTAAATTGATGAAGATAAATATTGTGTATAAAAGAGTACGTTCCTTGATACTAGAAATTATATTATAGAGATTTTGGTGCTAGACCTTACGTTGTTTGGAATGAAACGTTATATGTTTATTGGTTGGTATTATTGCCAAGATTGTGATGGGAATTTTAATTCTAATCCTATATTATTGGAGTCCGAAATTATATGTTGATTAATTAATACTATTGGGCATGTTGTGTTATACAATATTGGTATTTGTCGTAGATAGTTAAAATTGTCGGGTATTTGGGGTCTTTGAATGTTCAAGGATTATGGGTTGTGATATGTGTGCAAATTATAGTTGGAAAAATGTTTGCGTATTTGATTTATGGTTTTCTCCATGATGTTTAATATCGATGGGAATTAATTTGTGAATGACAATATTGAGAGTAGGATCTTAGTGTTGGGATGATAGATATATGATATTGAGGGTGATATTTCATTCACGAGATCATGAAGAGTGAAGGTGTAATGTATATTGTTGATTATACATATTTGAAAAAAGTTAGTTAATCATGTCGACTTCTGATATTTAATCTTGGGAGTTGCAATGGTTTTTATTTTATAATGGTGGTTGGAATTAAAGAAATAGCGTATTAAGGATAATTGTATTATCATACGGAGTTGAAATATGAATTTTAAAGAATTAGTAACTTTCAAGAAAGAATAATTGATATAAAAGGGAAAATAAGATTATAGTAAATAAGAATAGTAAAATTGAATGGGAATGCACGAGAGAATTGATGAAATGTTTAAGATTGGGTATAGTATGACTTGTTTTGTTAAAAATACAGTAAGGTATAGGTTACATCAAGGTAAACGGTGTCGAGTAAATTAGTTTTAAAGTCAAGTATATATAGGACAATCAGCTTAGTTTTTACCTCGATAACTACGTAATCTAGATAGAAGTACATTTTTTTTTGGGGGGGGGGGGGTCCTAGTTTGGATTTTATTTACGAGACATCGCACTCATGGAGCCTAGAAAAAGGTTAGGAGTTGGAAGTTTAGGAGGTAAAAGTTTTGTAGTGATTCTTAAGTAGTTTCTAGTGAATGCATGATTATTGTAAAGTCTTCATAATAGTCTAACCCAAAAATAAGTTTATTAGGGGGTTCCTTATTTTTATTTTATTTATGAGACATCCCATGCATGGTTTTTAGGGAAGATTGGAAGTTGAGAGTTTTGGATATCTATATTCACGCATAGGCCTCTACAAGCTGACTACTTTAATGGTTATGGAGAGTTTTTGAATGCGTCTAGTTGACTGGTAATTGATACATCATATGTATAGGATCTAGAGTAATGATGGTGTTTTATACCTTGGTTTACAAGGTGGTTTGGAATACTATTCATATTGCTATAAATGAAATTATGAAGCATACTATATGCCACTCACATCGGGATATAGGCTAAAGGTTTATATCATGATAAAGATAAATATGACACATAGTATATGCTTGTTTGGTGTAGGATATAGGTTAGGGAATTCTATTTTTACTGATATAAATGTAATGCATATTATTTGCTAGTTTAGTGCCAAGAAATAAGGAAGGGAACTATATAATTATATAGATGTGGTGCATACCACATGGTATTTGAGGTCGTACAATATGTTTGTTAATAAGACTTGTGTTATTAGAATAAAGATGACATAAAGGGAATAAGAAAATTATAATTAGTTAACATATAAGTAAAAGGATAATTAGGGTCGAATGGCTGGAATAGAAATGAAGTACGAAATAATATAAATAAATAGAAGTGAATTATTGCAATTAACAAAAAAAGTAAAATGGAATGTGAATAAAAGGATTTTAATCATAACTCCGAATTGAACATTTTATGACCATAGCGAGTCTTGGATTAATGGATAATTGATAAGATTTATTTGATATATAGAATGGATTGATACTAAATAATGAGTATATTATGGAAAGTGATTTCACATTACGTGATTAGTTGTTAGACATTGTTAGCAACTGTATATTCCTTTATTTTATTGATATGTTGTGAAACAACGATATAACTAGTATTATTTAAATGTATAAGTTTATAACTTGTGAACATTTATGGATCCTATTATTATTATAATTAATAATGTAGTTTATAATATGCTAAACACTATTGAAGATTCTAAATTTAAAGGTTTTCATTATATAAAATACATTATAATGATGATAATTTTATTTTGTATTTCGGGATGTGCTATGTTGCCCTATTTCGGAAATATAGCTAGTATTCTTGCAGTAGGACTTGACCCATTGCATTGACTAACCTCTAAGGTAAGGTAAAAGTCTTAGGAGCGATTGGATTTTGGAAGATCGCGGTGTTGCTTTGGAGAGTTAATTTTACCTTCCTATGTAGTTTCCTTTCCATTGCATTTTTGAATTCGGTATATATTGTATTTTTTCATCATTTATAAATTCATTATTTTTGGGATTTTTACTAACATTGTTATATTATGATTGAACTATTAGAGGATGCGGTATTCATATATTATTATTGTAAGTGGTTCACATTTTTGTCTATCATATCTTCTCTTTAACGGGAAAAGGTTTTAAATTGTCTCATAATTTTGTCACATGCTAAGAGTGAAATTTTATAAATTATAACACCTTTTGAGCTTTTTAGTATTCAGGATTAATCAACTGTAATATTAAGATTTGGGGTGTTACATTGGGGATCAACTCATGTTCCTAAGTGTTAAGGATTATATGTATATGCTAGTTATTAGGCATGTTGTTCGTTGATACATTTTACAGATTAATACTTTCTTTAGGCTTTAATTACAAAGTTGGTTTTTTTAATATCTTTTTAGATGGTGAAAACTACGATGAAAGGAATTATAAGAGCCTCGGGGGATGATATGACAGGCAGAATTGGGTAAATTTTTATGAGCACTGAAGAGTTGTCAGTGATCATTTGAGCGACCACATAGGTCGGGGTTGGGGCAGGGATTCAGAGAGATATAGCCCAAATGGTTAAACAATAAGGAGTTCATGTAACAACTTGGGACAATGTGAGGAAACGTTGTCACAAGGGTAATCCGTTCATATTCTGAGGGGCATTTAACCCAATGGTGTCTCATCAATGGAGGAAAGACTTTGAGAAATTCCTTAGGATGGTGAAATGTACAAAGGTGTAGAAACAAATATTGGATACCTTTTAGATAAATGGTGATTCTTTGCAATGGTGGGAAAGTGTGACCATGCCTGAGGAGAGGGATCGTTTTACCCATGGAGACTTTATGCAAAGGTTTAATGACAAGTATATTCCACATGTTATTTGGTTTAAGATGATTATAGAACTCTTCCCTTTAGAGCAAGATTCCCATAGTATGGCCGAGTAAGAGAAAGAATTTAGGAATCTGTCTACACTTGTCTCAGAAGAGGTGGACACCGAGGAAAATAAGAAGTTTTTTTTAATTAATGGTTTGATTTAGTAAATTAAGATGCTTGTATTAGGGAACTGGGATTTCACCATTTATACTCAAGTAGTGAATGGCATTTTCATGCTTTGGCAGAACCAAGTTAACTATTATAAGAGTTTGGGAAAGAGGATAGAAACGAATGGCTCATATTTGAACAAGATAGGGACAAGTGATGCTAGTTTTGAGATAAAGAGCTAAAAAACTAACATGGACAATACTATGGCAAGAGATCATGAGTAGAGTCTCTTGATATGTTATGAAACGACGACATAACTATTATTATTTAATTGGATGAGTATACAACTTGTGAACATTAAGGATCCTATTATTCTTATAATTAATAATGTTGTTTATAATATGGTAAACACTATTGAAGATTCTAAATTTAAAAGTTTTCAATATATTAAATAATCTATTGTGATGATAATTTTATTTAGTACTTCTAGATAGATTATGTTACCCTATTTGGGAAATATAGCTAGTGTTCTTGCAGCGGGACTTGAACAATTAGAGGATGTGGTATTCATATATTATATTGGAAGTTGTACACATTTTTGTCTACCATATCTTTTACTCAATGCAAAAAATGTTTTAAATTGTTTAATAATTTTCTCACAAGCTAAGAATGAAATTTTATAAATTATAACAACTTTAAGCTTTTTAGTATTCGGGCCTAATCCAAAGTAATATTAAAAATGTGGGGTGTTACATTTGGGATCAACGCATGGTCTAGGTCTTAAGGGTTATAGGTATATGCTAGTTATTTTTCATGTCATTATTTGATACATTTTACTTATTAATTATTTCTTTAGGCTTTAATTCCGATGTTGTTGTTGTTCACATCTTTTTAGATCGTGAAAACTACGATGAGAGGAATTATGAGAGCCTCGGGGGTTGATATGGCAGGCAAAATTAGGTTAATTTTTATAAGCACTAAGGAGTTGCCAGTGATCATTTGGGCAACCATATAGTTGGGGGTTGGGATAGGGATTCAGAGAGTTATAGCCCAAATGGTTCAACAATATGGAGTTCCTGTAACAACTTGGGACAAGGTGAGGAAATGTTTTCAAAAGGGTAATTCGCCTATATTCTTAGGGGAATTTAACCCAGTGGGGTCTCATCAATGGAGGAAAGACTTTGAGAAATACCTTAGGGTGAAAAAAATATTGGATACCTTTTAGATTAATGGTGATGCTTTGCAATGGTGGGAAACTGTGACAATGCCAGAGGATAAGGATCGTTTTATCGATGGAGACTTTATGCAAAGGTTTAATGACAAGTATATTCAGCATGTTATTAGGTTTGAGAAGATGAAATAACTCTTCCCGTTAGAGAAAGGTTCACGTCGCATGGCCGAGTAAGAGAAAGAATTCAGGAATCCGTCTACACTTGTCTCAGAAGAAGTGGACACCTAGGAAAATAAGAACAATTTTTTCATTAATGATTTGATTTAGTAAATTAATATGGATGTACTAGGGAACCTAGATTTCACCAGTTATACTCAAGTAGTGTTTTCCATTTTCATGCTTTGGCAGAAACAAGTGAACTATAAAAAAGAGTTTGGAAAATAAGATAGAATCGAATGGCTCATATTCAAACACGATAGGGACAAGTGATGCTAGGATTGAGACTGTGAGCTAAAAAACCAACATGGACAATACTATGGCAAAAGAACACGAGTAGAGTCTCTTGATATGTTATGAAACAACGACAAAACTATTATTATTTAAATGGATAAGTTTATAACTTGTGATCATTTATGGATTCAATTATTATTATAATTAATAATGTCGTTCATAATATGGTAAACACTATTAAAAATTCTAAATTTGAAGGTTTTTATTATATAAAATACTTTATTGTGATGATAATTTTATTTAGTACTTCTGGACGGGTTGTGTTGCCCTATTTGCGAAATACAGTTAGTGTTCTTGTCGTAGGATTGCATTGACTAAATTCTCAGGTTAGGTTCAAGTGTTAGGAGAGATTGGAATTTGGAAGACCGTGGTGATGCTTTGGAGAGTTATTTTTACGTTCCTATGTAGTTTCCTTCCCATTGTATTTTTTAATTAGGTATATACTGTATTTTTTAGTAATTTATGACTCCATCATTTTTGGGGTTTCGTACTAACAATGTTATATTATGATTAAACTATTAGAGGATGTGGTATTCATATATTATTATTGGAAGTTGTTCACTTTTTTGTCTATCATATCTTCTATTTAATGGGAAAAGGTTTTAAATTGTCTCATAATTGTGTCACATGCTGAGAATCAAATTTTTTAAATTATAACACCTTTGAAATTTTTAGTATTTTGGCCTAATCCACTTTAATATTAAAAATACGGGGTGTTACATTTGGGATCAATGCATGGTCTAGGTCTTAAGGGTTATAGGTATATGTTGTATTTTGCATGTCGTTCTTTGATATATTTTACTGATTAATACTATCTTTAGGCTTTAATTTCGATGTTGGTTTTTTCCACATCTTTTTAGATGGTTAAAACTACGATTTGACGAGGTATTAGAGCCTCGGAGGTCGATACGGCAGGCAAAATTGGGCAAATTTTTTAGTGCACCGAGTTCTTTTTAGTGATCATTTGGGTGACCACATAGGTCGGGGTTGGGATAGGGATTCAGAGAGAAATAGCCCAAGTGGTTCAAAAATAAGGAGTTCTTATATCAACTTGAAACAGTGTGAGGAAATATTTTCACAAGGGAATTCTTCCCATATTCTTAGGGGCATTTAACCCAATGGTGTCTCATCAATGGAGGAACGACTTTGAGAAATACCTTAGGATGGTGGAGTGCACAGAGGTGCAGAAACAAATATTGGATACCTTTTAGATAAATGGTGATGCTTTGCAATTGTGGGAAAGTGTGACCACGCCAAAGGATAGGTATCATTTTACCTATGGAGACTTTGTGCAAAGGTTTAATGACAAGTATATTCGACATTCTATTATAATTGAGAAGATGAAATAACTCTTCCTTTTAGAGAAAGGTTCACGTCCCATGGCCGACTAAGAGACAGAATTCAGGAATCCGTCTACACTTATCTCAGAAGAAGTGGATACCAAGGAAAATAAGAAGAATTTTTTCATTAATAGTTTGATTTAGTAAATTAAGATGGTTGTATTAGGGAACCTAGATTTCATTAGTTATACTCAAGTAGTGAATGCCATTTTCATGCTTTGGCGGAAACAATTGAACTATTAGAAGAGTTTAGAAAATAGGATAGAATCGAATGGCGCATATTTGAACAAGATAGGGATAAGTGACGCTAGGATTGAGACAGAGAGCTAAAAAACCAACATGGGTAGTACTATGGCAAGAGAATATGAGTATAGTCCCTTGATATGTTACAAAATAGCGAAAAAACTATTATTATTTAAATGTATAAGTTTATAACTTGTGATGATTTATGGATCCAATTATTATTATATTTAATAATGTCATTTATAATATGGTAAACACTATTAAAGATTCTAAATTTACAGATTTTTATTATATAAAATACCTTATTGTGATGATAATTTTATTTAGTACATCTGGATGGGTTTTATTGCCCTATTTGGGAAATATAGCTAGTGTTCTTGCCGTAGGACTTTACCCATTTCATTGACTAACCTCTAAGGTTAGGTTCAAGTCTTAGGAGAGATTGGAATTTGGAAGACCGTGCTGATGCTTTGGAGAGTTACTTGTACGTTCCTATGTAGTTACTTTCCACTGTATTTTGTAATTAGGTATATATTGTATTTTTGAGTCATTTATGACTCCATCATTTTTGGGGTTTTATATTAAGATTTCTATATTATGATTGAACTATTAGAGGATGTGGTATTCTTATATTATTATTGGAAGTTGTTCACATTTTTGTCTATCATATCTTCTATTTAATGGGAAAAGGTTTTAAATTGTTTCATAATTGTGTCACATGCTAAGAATAAATTTTTTTAAATTATATTACCTTTGAGCTTTTAAGTATTCGGGCCTAATCCACTGTAATATTAAAAATACGGGGTGTTACATTTGGGATCAACGCATGGTCTAGGTCTTAAGAATTATAGGTATATGCTAGTATTTTGCATGTAGTTCTTTGATACATTTTACTGATTAATACTTTCTTAGGGCTTTAATTTCGATGTTGGTTTTGTTCACATCTTTCTAGATGGTGAAAACTACGATTAGGGGAGGTTTGAGAGATTCGGAGGTTGATTTGGCTGGCAGAATTGGGTAAATTTTTGTGCTCACCGAAGACTTGTTAATGATCATTTGGGAAACCACATAGGTCGGGGTTGGGATTAGGATTTAGAGAGTAATAGCCCAATTGGTTCAAAAATAAGGAGTTCCTGTATCAACTTCGGACAAGGTGAGGGAAAAAATTTTACAAGGATAATCTGCCCATATTCTTAGGGGCATGTAACCCAATGGTGTCTCATCAATGGAGGAAAGATTTTGATAAATACCTTAGGATGGTGGATTGCACAGTGGTGCCAAAAGAAATATTTGATACCTTTTAGATATATTATGATGCTTTGCAAAGGTGGGAAACCGTGACCATGCCTGAGGATAGGGATCATTTTACCTATTGAGACTTTTTGTAAAGGTTTAATGACAAGTATATTCATCATGCTATTAGGTTTGAGAAGATGAAATAACTCTTTCCTTTATAGAAAGGTTCACATATCATGGCCGAGTAAGAAAAAGAATTCAAGAATCCGTCAACACTTGTCTCAAAAGAGGTGGACACCTAGGAAAATCAGAAGAATTTTTTCATTAATGGTCTGATTTAGTAAATTAAGATCGCTGTATTAGGGAACCTAGATTTCACTAGTTATAATCAAGTAGTGAATGTCATTTTAAAGCTTCGGCAGAAACACGTGAACTATTAGAAGAGTTTGGAAAATAGGATAGAAACGAATGGCTCATATTTGAACAAGATAAGGACAAGTAATGCTAGGATTGAGATAGAGAGCTAAAAAACCAAAATGGACAATACTATAGAAAGAGATCATGAGTAGAGTCTCCCTATATGTTATGAAAAACAGACAGAACTATTATTATTTAAATGGATAACTTTATAATTTGTGAACATTTATGGATCCTATTATTATTATAATTAATAATTTCGTTTATAATATGGTAAACACTATTTAAGATTTTAAATTTAAAGGTTTTCATTATATAAAATATTTATTGTGATGAAAATTTTATTTATTACTTCTGGATGGGTTATGTTGCCCTATTTGGGAAATATACGTGGTGTTCTTTCCGTAGGACTTGACCCATTACATTCACTAACCTCTCAGGTTAGGTTCAAGTCTTAGGAGTGATTAGAATTTGGAAGACCGTGGTGATGCTTTGGAGAGTTACTTTTACGTTCCTATGTATTTTCCTTTCCATTTTATTTTTTAAATAGGTATATACTGTATTTTTTAGTCATTTATGACTCCATAATTTTGGGGGTTTTGTACTAACATTATTATATTATTATTGAACTATTGAAGGATCTGGTATTCATATATTATTATTGCAAGTTGTTCACATTTTTTTCTATCGTATCTTCTGTTCAATGGGAAAAGGTTTTAAATTATCTCAGAATTTTCTCACATTATAAGAATGAAATTTTATAAATTATAACACCTTTGAGATTTTTAGTATTCGGTCATAATCCAATGTGATATTTAAAATGCGGAATGTTACATTTGGGATCAACGCATGGTCCAGGTCTAAATGGTTAAAGGTATATGCTAGTTATTTTGCATGTCTTTCTTTGATACATTTTACTGATTAATACTTTCTTTAGGCTTTAATTTTGATGTTGGTTTTGTTCGCATCTTTTTAGATGGTGAAAACTACGATTAGAGGAGTTATTAGAGCCTTAGGGGTTTATATGGTAGGTTGAATTGATTAAATTCTTGTGCGCACCGAGGAATTATTAGTGATCATTTCGGCGACCACTTAGGTCGGGGTTGGCATACGGATTCAGAGAGAAAATGCCCAAGTGGTTCAATATAGAAATTCCAGTATCGGCTTGGGAATAGTTGAGGAAAATTTTCACAAGGGTAATCTGCCCATATTCTTAGGGGCATTTAACCCAATGGTGTATCATCAATGGGGGAAAGACTTTGAGAAATACCTTAGGATGGTGGAATGCGCAAAGGAGAAGAAACAAATATTGGATACCTTTTAGATAAATTGTGATTCTTTGCAGTGGTGGGAAAGTGTGACCATGCCTGAGGAGAGGGATCGTTTTATCCATGGAGACTTTATGCAAAGGTTTAATGACAAGTATATTCCGCATGTTATTCGGTTTAAGATGATTATATAACTCTTCCCTTTTGAGCAAGGTTCACGTATCATGTCTGAGTAAGATAAAGAATTCAGGAATCCGTCTACACTTGTCTCACAAGAAGTGGAGACCTAGGAAAATAAGAACAATTTTTTCATTAATGATTTTATTTAGTAAATTAAGACGGTTGTATTAGGGAACCTAGATTTCACTAGTTATACTCAAGTTGTGTTTGCCATTATCATGCTTTAGCAGAAACAATTGAACTATAAGAAGAGTTTGAAAAATAAGAAAGAATCGAATGGCTCATATTCGAACAAGATAGGTACAAGTGATGCTAGGATTGAGAGTGAGAGCTAAAAACCAACATGGACAATACTATGGCAAGAGAACATGAGTAGAGTGTCTTGATATGTTATGAAACAACGACATTACTACTATTATTTAAATTGATAAGTTTATTACTTGTGAAAATTTATGGATCCTATAATTATTATAATTAATAATAGCGTTTATAATATGGTAAACACTATTAAAGATTCTAAATCTAAAGGTTGTCATTATATAAAATACTTTATTGTGATGATAACTTTATTTAGTGCTTCTGGATGGGTAACGTTGTCATTTGGGAAACAGAGCTAGTGCTTCTGCAGTAGGACTTGGCCCGTTGCGTTGACAAACCTCTCAAAGTTAAGTTCAAGTCTAAGGAACGATTAGATTTTAGAAGACCGTGATGATACTTTGGTGAATTAGTTTTACATTCCTAAGTAGTTTACTTTCCATTGTATTTTTTAATTAGAAATATATTGTATTTTTAATTCATTTACGTTTTTGGGGTTTTGTATTAAGATTTTTATATTATGATTGAACTATTAGAGGATGTGGTATTCATATATCATTATTAGAACTAGTTCACATTTTTGTCTATCATACCTTCTATTTAATGGGAAAGGTTTTAAATTGTCTCATAATTTTGTCACATGCTAAGAATGAAATTTTTTAAATTATAACACCTTTGAGATTTTTAGTATTCCAGAAAAATCAATTCTAATATTAAATATGTGGGGTGTTACATTTGGGATCAATGCATGGTCCAGGTTTTAAGGGTTATAGGTATATGATAGTTATTATGCATCTCGTTCTTTAATACATTTTAATGATTAATACTTTCTTTAGCCTTTAATTTCGATGTTGGTTTTGTTCACATCTTTTTAGTTGGTGAAAACTACGATGAGAGGAATTATGAGAGCCTTGGGGGTTGATATGATGGGCATAATTTGGTCAATTTTTATGAGTACCGAGGAGTTATCAGCGATCATTTGGGCAACCACATAGGTTAGGGATTCAGAGAGCTATACCCCAAATGGTTCAATAATAAGGAGTTCGTGAATCAACTTGAGACAAGGTGAGGAAAAGTTTTCACAAGGGTAATCCACCCATATTCTTTGGGGCATTTAACCCAATGGTGTCTCATCAATGGAGGAAAGACTTTTAGAAATTCCATGGGATGGTGGAATGCACAAAGGTGAAAAAACAAATATTAGATACCTTTTCTATAAATGGGGATTCTTTGTAATGGTGGGAAAGTGTGACCATGCGTGAGGAGAGGGATTGTTTTACCTATGAAGACTTTATGGAAAGGTTTAATGACAAGTATATTCAGCGTGCTATTAGGTTTGATAACCTTAAAGAACTCTTCCCTTTAGAGCAAGGTTCACGTAACACGGCTAAGTGAGATAAAAAATTCATGAATTTGTCTACACATGTCTCATTAGAGGTGGACACCGAGGAAAATAAGAATAGTTTTTTCATTAATGGTTTGATTTAGTCAATTAAGATGGTTGTATTAGGGAGCGTGGATTTCATCACTTATACTCAAGTTGTGAATGCCATTTTGATGCTTTGGCAGAAATAAGTGAACTATTAGAAGAGTTTAGGAAAGAGGATAGAAATGAATGGCTCATATTTGAACAAGATAGGGACAAGTGATTCAAAGATTTAGATGGAGAGCTAAAAAGACCAACGTCGATAATACTATGGCAAGATATCGTGAGTAGAGTCTCTTGATATGTTACGAAACAACGACATTACTATTATTATTTAAATGGATAAGTTTATAACTTGTGAACATTTATGGATCCTATTATGATTATAATTAATAATGTCGTTTATAATATGGTAAACACTATTAAAGATTCTAACTCTAAAGGTTTTCATTATATAAAATACTTTATTGTGATGATAATTTTGTTTAGTATTTCTGGATGGGTTATGTTGCCCTATTTTGGAAATCAAGCTAGTGTTCTTGCAATAGGACTTGACCCATTGCATTCACTAACATCTCAGGTTAGGTTAAAGTCTTAGGAGCGATTGGATTTTTGAAGATCGTGTTGATGCTTTGGAGAGTTACTTTTATGTTCCTATGTAGTTTCCTTTCCATTGTATTATTTAAATAGAAATATATTGTATTTTGGAGTCATTTGTGACTCCACCATTTTTGGGTTTTTTAATTAAGATTGTTATATTATGAGTCAACTATTAGAGGATGTGGTATTCATATATTATTAGTGGAAGTTGTTCACATTTTTGTCTATCATATCTTCTATTTAATGGGAAAGGTTTTAAATTCTCTCATAATTTTTTCACATGCTAAGAATGAAATTTTTTAAATTATAGCATCTTTGAGCTTTTAAGTATTCGAGCTTAATCATTTGTAATATTAAAAGTGTGGGGTGTTACATTTGGGATCATTGGATGGTTCTCGGTCTTAAGGGTTATTGGTATATGGTAGTTATTGTGCATGTCATTATTTAATACATTTTATTGATTAATACTTTGTTAAGGCTTTAATTCTGATGTTGGTTTTGCTCACATCTTTTTTTATGGTGAAAACTACAATGAGAGGAGTTATGAGACCATCGGGGGTTGATATGGCCGGCAGAATTGGTTCAATTTTTATGTGTTCCGAGGAGTTGTCAGATATCATTTAGGTGACCACATAGGTCAGGGTTGGGATAGGGGTTCAGCAAGATATAGCCCAAATGGTTTAACAATAAAGAGGTCATGTATCAACTTAGGACAAGGTAAGGGAAAGTTTTCACAAGGGTAATCAACCCATATTATTAGTAGCATTTAACCCAATGGTGTCTCATAAATGGAAGAAAGTCTTTGAGAAATGCCTTAGAATGGTGTAATGCACAAAGGTTCAGAAATAAATATTGATTAACGTTTAGACAAATGGTGATGCTTTGCAATGGTGGGAAAGTGTGACGATGCCTAAGGAGAGGGATTGTTTTACTTATGGAGACTTTATTTTAAGGTTTAATGACATGTATATTCAGTATGATACTAGGTTTGAGATGATGAAAGGCGTCTTCCCTTCATAGCAAAGTTCACGTAGCATAACTGAGTAAGAGAAAGAATTCTGGAATCTGTCTACTCTTATCTCAAAAGAGGTGAACACCTAGGAAAATAAGAATAATTTTTTCATTAATCATTTTATTTAGTCAATTAAAATGGTTGTATTAGGGAAAATGGATTTCACCACTTATACTCAAGTAGTGAATGCCATTTTCATGATTTGGCAGAAATAAGTGAACTATTAGAAGAGTTTCGAAAAGAGGATAAAAACGAATGGCTCATATTTAAATAAGATAGGGACAACTGACGCTAGGATTGACCGAGAGCTAAAAAACCAACATGGACAATACTATGGCAAGAGATAATGAGTAGATTACAAAAAGGAAACCGATACCAACTACATAATCGAAACAAGGAAACCCCCTATACCTAGACCCTAATCGTTCCCTAGTTGCGCATAATACTAGTCACTTAAAATATTTAATTAATGAACTATCGAGTATTATGCTAGTTTCTAAAGAGTGTTAATTCACATAGCACACCTACGACCACATATGAGAATCAGATAATAACATACAACAATTATAACAAGTTACAGACCAAATATCACATTTAAATAACAACTTATAACAAGTAAATAATCAATTTAACAATTATTTAATTACTACCAAAATGCGGGGTATTACTATAATTCGCACCTCCGACAAGTCATTCTCCTCCATGATTAGATCGTAGAGTTTGGATTAGTTTTCCATGACTACAATCCACCCAATCCTCATAGACTTTTAACTTATCAAAGCTTTCAAGCTTGCGATGCATAAGGTAAACATATCAAAACCTCAAGTACTCATCGATGAAAGTCATGATGTTCTTATAATCGTATCTTTCCTGGATAGTCATAGGGATACACAAAATAGAATGAATCGATTCAAACATATCTTTGGCCCTATAACCCTTGGACGTGAAATGTCTCTTGGTCATTTAACGTTCTAAATGGGATTAACAAACTAGAAGTCCCTCCACTTCTTATTAACTGAATTGTCCATTTGAAACCAATCTTTGAATTATTTTTAGATTAATAGGACCTAAGAGTAAGTGCCAAAGGTACATTTCGTTCAACTTATAAGGTCAATTTCAATTTAGATTACTCACTAAAGTATTTAGTACAAATGGTGCGACAAGTTTAATGATATAAATACCATTTCCCAATGTACCAAAACAGATAAGAGATTAGCACTTTTCAATAAATACACCTTTATTAAAATAAACCAAATATCCATTCAAAACAAGATTATAAACCAAAATTCAATTTCTTTTAATGCTTATAACCAAAAAAATCACTTATAATAACTTATTTTCTTTACTAATATTTAAAGCTAAATTTCCTAGAGCTAATACTGCAACCTTGATGTGATCACTCGTGAATAAAAATATTTCTCCCTCACTAAGCTTCTTGGTTACCTGGAACCCCTATAAAGAATTTCAAACATTATTATTAGATCCCTATTATATTCACCATGTTCTGGTAGATTTCACCTCAAAACATATCTCAAAGACTTTAAAGAAATTACCCTTTTTGTTGTTCCTTGCAAAGAAGATCAGGAACTAATTCTTACAATGTTGTGATGGATAGAAGATTTAACTGTTGCATTTTAGCTTCCTACCCAATACCCAAGACTTAAACACAATTTTAACAACCAAAGGTTGTGTCTGAGACTTCCTCATATTCATCTTCTTCTCATTCAAGACAAAAGAAGATGGTCCTCTATCGAAAAGCTGAATAAAACTATTTAAGAGACTTTAACAGTGGTTGCAACACAATATCAGGCTTGGTTTCCCTGTCAATTTTTGATCGAATCACTTCTTGTTTTCTAAAGATGGACATCATCTAAATAACATGGTCACATATGAGATTACCATCTAGCATGTAGCTTTACGGGATGGTTCTTATCTTTAAACATGTCATCGAGCCTCATAATCATGTCGTAAGATCTTGTATGTTTTGATAATGGTGTTTCAACACATTGGCCGTAAAGTCCATTTGAAAAGTCCTTAAGGCCCCCAATTTTAAAATCAAAAGTCTTTTTATACTTTAAAAACAGTTTCCTTGGGAAATATATGCGGAAGTGTTAGGTGATGGTTCAATTAAACAACTTAACAAATTTTAATTTTTACTCAAATTAAAATTAAAACAAGAGTGAAATAAGATTCAAACACACACTTATGTTAATTTCACTTAAGCACTATTTAATTTAACCCAAATCCTAGAAAATTTGCCTAAGTCATATTTCTCAATTTTAACAAATTAGGCCAAACCAAATTTTAACACATTAAATTAATGATTTGTATTAATTACACATTTCCTGATATTTAATTTAGCACCAAAATAAATATGTAGTGATTAAAACCAATTTTATCTTGAATTACCTCAGCATGCGTTCTAGGTGAGTATAGCAAGATAAAATAAATAATAAAACCACTACGCTGCGATGTATGAGGAAAAACCCACAACGGGAAAAAACCTCGGACGGCCCTAGCCTCAAATCCATTAAGTACGGAATTTACAAATACAAGACAACAGACTTACAACACTCGACTCGATCCCTCTCAAGCCCGGACGCTCCTTCTTATAGACACCTTCACCTAGTGAATAACCACGGAGCTCCACCGCGGTCTCGTAATCCGCCAATAGGACTTTATATGGTCACCGTCACACGAACAAAGAGCCTTTCTCCAAGTGGGTGAATCAATGCAAACCTCTTCTTCTTTGTGGGATTTAGAAGCAAACCCAAACGTCTCTTCAAACGGTAGAAATGAAAAACCGGTGCCAAAACTCCAAGCAAAGTATATATATATATATATATGTGTGTGTGTGTGTGTGTGTGTGTGGAACTTGGATTAAACAAACAATTGGGTGTAAACTAGAGTGTCAAATGAATTTTTTTTAAAAGATGAACACTCAAAACTATGAATTTTTCTTGGAAGAATTTTCTCTCAAAAACCCTCTCTTGAAGTTAGAATGGAATGAAAAGTTAAGTTAGAAAAGTTCATTTCCGCACTTAAGAAATCTGCCAAAAAGTAAGTCGGAAAAACAAGTGGGAAAGTGGGTCAAAACTGCTTAAAACTGCCATTTAACTGTTCTTGCCAAATCTCATTCGAATGACATTTTCGTTCGAACAAAATCTCGTTCGAACGTGGCTTCTAATGGAGTTCCAGTATGAACTCGTTAGAAATCTCATTGGAAATCTCGTTCGAACAGCCATATCGCTCGAACGACATTTCGAAACGAACTTTTAGAAAGTTTAAAATATTCTATTTTTAGCCCAGAAACTTTATAAACTTTGTTTAAAGTTTTAATTAAAACTTTCTAAAAATAAACACCAGTTTTAAATAAACCAACACCCAATATAAAAACTTTTCAATCTCCTATATATAATCAAAATGCATTCATACCTTAGGAGCAATGGAACCATGTTGGTGACCTAGAAATGAGGCACTTAAACTCGACATTTCGATGAAGCTTTATACTCTTGGACGCTACGTCTTCAACAAACACATCATAGGCTTAAAGGATAATCAATTAACTATATCCTACGACTCAAACATTTTTGTCCATAATTGAGCCAAAACTACAAAGGACTCAATTGGAAATTTGAGTCCTTACAAATCTCCCCCTTTGGCTATTCCGGGACAAAAACCAAATAAAAATTTTAAAGGGCCGTCAAGATCTACTAGACTAATAAAAATTCCCACCCAAAATAAAATACAATGCTTGACTCAAACAATCCAAAGGATCACAATCTTTGTCGGTGAAAGTTGTCACTTATAATATAATTCTTGCACACTTAAGCAAACACATTACACGCATAGGGAATATAAAAATATTTAATGCAAGTAAAGTAAGTACTCCCGCTAAATTAATTCTCCCCTTTATCAACTATGATCAACCTAAGAAGATAGTGACTCCCCCTAAGTTAAATCTCCCTCAAATTAAGATACGATTACAATAGGATTAGATACAATTTCTCCCCCTATCATTCTCCCCCTTTTTGTTCATCAATAGACAAAGGCTAAAGAATCAAAACATTAACTTATCTTCCCCAATTAAAGCATATACACCCTCGAAACTAAGCAAGGGTTAAATAGAATGGGATAACAAGCTAAAAACATGCAATTGCGCATAAAGTGATGAGAACATTAAAGCACATGGGCAACAAAATCATAACTAATCCAAAAAATAATAATGGGTACCAACTAAGATGCAAGAAACGGATACCAATATGATACATAAGTATTCAGCATGTGATATTAACAAAGAATGCAACAAGATGGATACCAATTATGAATTAAAGCATATATGACCTAGAAATCAAGGCAAAGACTAAATAAAAATATCAAATATATGTATACATAATATATACCAGATAGACTCAAGTACACATCTATAGATATAAACACACAAATGACACAAAATAAGATAAGCTTTTCTCACTCGTATGGTAAAAATGTGTCATATGGAAACGTAAGTGTTGGGGTGTGAACTAGTAACGATTAAATTTAGACCCAATCACTTAAAACATGTTCACGTAGTTCTCAATTGATTGCAAACTTCATGACATTTGAATATAACCTCATGTGACAATATAGATTGAACTCTATGAACAAACATACACAATGCATACAAGCCTAGCATTTTGATGATTCTACAAACCAATAGAGTCATGACATTGAAAGCTCAGCTAGGATAAACGGACATTGTGCAGACCATTGATATATCATACAATATCCCTCAATAAGCATATATATTATTAATTTTTGATGAATATATCAATCAAACATAGGCCTTGGCAATTGTTTTTTTTAATGCCATATTTTCTTTTAAGCCTTGGACCACGTATTTCTTTTAGGCCCAAACATACGGTGGCTTACTATTCGCAAAAGAAACTAAGTCCTTTCAGAGCCCTTCCCCGTGCACATTTATATTTATCATGTTTTTATTTTTCACACAAATCTCACGTGCAACGGATTTTGACATGCACTAGTCCTAGGTCACAAATATATAGATGATAAGATTGGTAGGAGAACACCTTAAAAAGCTCAAATATAACATGTGACATTAAGATTTCAAAAGAGCTCGTGCATGTGTGAAAAGAGGCATATAAAAATAGAATCCATTTAAACAATACAAAATCCAACTGCTCTATATAAAACATGGTAAAGAACATTTTAAGGATTGACAATCTAAACCAAAAATTCTAGCCACATGGGAGCGTAAAAGATGGGGTTCAAACACAAGTATATGACACATAAAGTGTGTCAAACTAAAATACACACATAATAAAAATCTTTTTGAGTTTTTGAAATTTTTAACCAAAAATAAAAAAATATGTACTCAAAAGACACAAAAATCATTTGTATTTTTTTTATTAAGCCTAAATTACTAAAAGGTGAAACACAAATGATAAACAAAAATCTTTTTGCATTTTTCATTTAATGCAAACAGAATGAAGGAAATATAATACAAAAGATAAAAAAGAATCATAATTCTAGCATGTGATTAAGCATGGAGCATAGACTAGAAAATGATTAAACAAGTATACATTTAGCATGAGAATATAGCATGAAGTACAAAAGCTAAGGTATGAAAATAAAACTAACACATTCAAGATTTAGATTTTGTAAGGGAGGAAGCATGTGAAAGTAAATGAGAATCAAATACCCTATCTTGTAAAGATACCAAGTCGGATCTCCTAACCCAAACTAATGATGAGTGACTATCTCGGGGTGTAGGAATCTTGACTACCTTGGTTGCCTTACATTGGGATTTTCTAGAAAATATTTTAAGATCAAAAATAATATTTCTTAAATGACCCTTTCGACCATCATGTGCACAATTAAAAATATGTCGAAAATATTTACCTAAGGAGTGATCTCTAAAGTCTTTCCTAGGCGATTCTCCTAAAATATTGGTTTTGGCTTTTTGAGTTGGTTCATCACAAGTATCGATGCCTAAACCACAAGTGTCATTTTTTATTTTGACCGTGCCTAAGATTTTATCAAGTTTTTCGGACCTACACTCCAAATCAAATTTGACTTTGCTAGAGTCTTTTTGTTTAATTTCTAATTCTACAATTTTAGACTCTAACAACACATTTCTCTCTTCAAACTCGAGAAGCTCCTTTTTCAAGGATTCCATTAAACCCCTAAGGCTATCTCTCTCGCCTTCTAAATATTCTAGCTTCTCTCGAAGAGTCCTCTCACATATCCTAAAGTCTTCGACTAACGCACTACCATCAATGACCTTGACACGCTCTTTCAAACTAGCTTCTCACTTCAAATTAGCTCTTTTTAATTTAATTGATTCTTCATATAATTCTTGAAAAGCATTTTGAAGATCACTCACATTAACCTCTTCTTCACTCTCACTATCATCAAAAGAAAGGGAATCATAAGCAATGACCTTGGAAGTGTCATGTGATAAATTTTCATCTATAGATGAGTTCTCACTATCACTCACATCACTAGCCATGAAAGCCACAAAGTTGGGCTTAGTGGGGGAATCGGGTTCCTCTTCCTTATCACTATCACTAAGGGTCGCATTATATAAAATGGGTCGCTTACCCTCTTTCCTTAGTTTAATGGGGCACTCAGAAACGCTATGGCCATAACCCTCACAACCAAAACACCTATTTATCTCATCCCTATTTAAATTTTCATTAATAGTTTTAGGGATCCTCTCGGCTTTATCATGCTTAGAAGTTTCAAATTTTTTAAAGTCATTTTTAAATTTATCTTTGTTAATTTTAAGAAACTTTAAAAATTTCCTAGCAAACAAGGCCATATCTTCTGAGTCACTATCACTCTCGCTCTCTACTACTTGTTTATCCTCTTTTCAGGATTTTAAAGAAACGCCCTTTTCTATTTTCTTTTCAGTTTTAGAGGGAAACATGTCCATTTCATAGGCTTGTAAATCACCTACAAGCTCTTCTAATTTCATAGAGGCTAAAGTTGTTAAAGAATTTAACACGGTAACTTTTGAAATAAATCAATCCGGTAAGGACCTTAAAATTTTCTTTACTACTCGGTTGTCGGGTATTTTCTCTCCTAAATTAAAAGAAGAATTAACAATATCGGAAAGTCTAGCATAAAATTCATCAAAAGTTTCTTTTTCATTCATTTTGATAGTTTTAAATTGAGTGGTGAGGTTTTGGAGTTTCGAAGCTTTAACGACACTTGTACCTTCATGAGTGAGTTGTAAAATATTCCAAGCTTCTTTAGCGGTCTCACATGTCATAAATCGTCGGAACTCATCCGGGGTGATAATGCTAAACAAGGCATTTTAACTACGGGAATTAAAATTTGAAATTTTAAACTCATTCTCACTCCATCTATTGGCCGCTTTGGGAACACGTTCATTATCTACTAAATGAGTTGGTGGAGACCACCCGTTAACTACCGATAACCAAACCCTCTCATCGATAGATTTAAGTACCGATTTCATACGCGCTTTCCAGTATGCGTAGTTAGAACCATCGAAAATAGAAATTTTAGAAAATGGGGAAAATTCCATTTTAGCCAAAAATATTTAAATGGTCTTAACGAAGTAATTTATCGTCTTTGGCTCTGATACCAATTTGAAAAGTCCCTAAGGCCCCCAATTTTAAAATCAAAAGTCTTTTTATACTTTAAAAACAATTTCCTTGGGAAATATATGCGAAAGCGTTAGGTGATGGTTCAATTAAACAACTTAACAAATTTTGATTTTTACTCAAATTAAAATTAAACCAAGAGTGAAATAAGATTCAAACACACACTTATGTTAATTTCACTTAAGCACTATTTAATTTAACCTAAGTCCTAGAAAATTTGCCTAAGTTATATTTCTCAATTTTAACAAATTAGGACAACCCAAATTTTAACACATTAAATTAATGACTTGAATTAATTACACATTACCCAATATTTAATTTAGCACCAAAATAAATATGTAGTGATTAAAACCAATTTCATCTTGAATTACCTAAGCATGAGTTCTAGGTGAGTATAGCAAGATAAAATAAACAATGAAACCACTACGCCGCAATGTACAAGGAAAAACCCACATCGGGAAAAAACCTCGGACGATCCTAGCCTCAAATCTACTAAGTACAAAATTTACAAATACAAGACAGCAGACTTACAACGCTCGAATCGATCCCTATCAAGCCCCGATTCTCCTTCTTGTAGACACCTCCACCTAGATAATAACCATGGAGATCCACCGCGGTCTCGGAATCCACCGATAGGACTTTATATGATCACCATCACCCGAACAAAGAGCCTTTCTCCAAGTGGGTAAATCAACGCAAATCTCTTCTTATTTGTGGGATTTATAAGCAAACCCAAACGTTTCTTCAAACGGTAGAGATGAAAAATCGGTACCAAAATTACAAGCAAAGTATATATATATGGAACTTGGATTAAACAAACAATTGGGTGTAAACTAGAGTGTCAAATGAATTTTTCGTTGAAAGATGAACACTCAAAACTATGAATTTTTCTTGGAAGAATTTTCTCTCAAAAACCCTATCTTGAAGTTATAATGGAATGAAAAGTTAATTTAGAAAAGTTCATTTCCGCACTTAAGAAATCTGCCAAAAAGTAAGTGGGAAAAACAAGTGGGAAAGTGGGTCAAAACTGCTTAAAACTGCCATTTAACTGTTCCCGCCAAATCTCGTTCGAACGAAATTTTCATTCAAACGAAATCTCGTTCGAATGAGGCTTCTAATGAAGTTCCAGTATGAACTCGTTAGAAATCTCATTCGAACATCCATATCGTTCGAACGACATTTTGAACGAAGTTCCAGTGGCTACTATGGGAACTCGTTGGCAAACTCGTTCGAACGACAATGTGGTTCCAACGACAAACTCGTTCGAACGACACTTCGAAAGAACTTGCAGAAAGTTAAAATATTCTATTTTTAACCCAGAACCTTGATAAACTTTGTTTAAATTTGTGATTAAAACTTTCTGAAAATAAGCACTAGTTTTAAATAAACCAACACCCAATATAAAAACGTTCCAAGATCCTATATATATAATCAAAATGCATTCATACCTTAGGAGCAATGGAACCGTGTTGGTGACGTAGCAACGAGGCACTTAAACTCCTCATTTTGATGAAGCTTTATACTCTTGGCCGCTACGTCTTCGACAAACACGTCATAGGCTTAAAGGATGATCAATTAACTCTATCCTATGACTCAAACGTTTTTGTCCGGAATCGAGCCAAAACTACAAAGGACTCAATTGGAAATTTGTGTCCTTACACCAATATGTAGCAACGAGTCATTTGATTAGCTCTTTCCCCTTTGATAAGCATGGCATTCTATTTGGATTTCCCCTTATGAGGCTTGACAGGTCATGGTTTAGTTAAAACAAATTTAAAGTCCTCAATAGTTAAGCCAGTATCTAGGATTATTTTAGAGTATATATATTTTATTCTAGATAACTTATTTTCCTTTAATATATAAGCAAGTGGGTTGAATGATGATCCCATTTTGAAATTCGAGAATTATAATTTGAAAATGAATAGATTTCGAATAAAAATGTTACAATTAGCTTTAATTAAACTTTAATTAGTCATCCCTCCAACAACAATAAAAAAAATCCCATTGAGCATCCTAGTTCCATCATGAAGTGATATTTCTTGTTGGGAGCTTAAATCAGGCAATTTTCATATTTTTATTATGGTCTCCAGATAGTCTAGGAATCTTTTGTCCTACATAATTGAATAGTCAACATCTTTTGGTCCCGCAATTAATGGCATTGACTTCAATGGGGATGATATCATTAATTATATTTAAATGTATATCGTTGGTTGATTCCTCAAATTTGAATCTACTCTTAAAGAACTTTCCCATTTCTAAAGCTTTGACTCGAATTTGAGTCACTTATGGATGTAAACTTATACTGACATCGAAGTGTTAGCGAAAAGTAGTTTTTTTAAAAGATAGTACAACCTTTATTTATCCTTTTACCAAAAACCATCAATTTATAACCATTAATCCACTCGTTTATCATATAAGAAAAATGATCATTTTACTGCTAATGAATATCTGCTATATTACGTAGAAAAAGATTTAAGAGAGATAACTAAGTAATAGGAAATCGTTAAGTAAAAAAAAAATTATTACAACTACATTGCAGTGTTTAAAATAAAAAAGTATAGCGAAATAAAGTACAACATTTTATCAAATTTGGTCAATGACTTGGTGATATGACCCGAAAGTTAGATATTTTATAATTTTTGCCTCTCATATCCTTGCCCTTTCCTGTGTTCTTAATCAAAGTACATGGGGGTTGGGTTTTAATAAAATAGAGAAATGATCAATTTATTAATAGAGGGAATACTAGAAGGATATAGTAATATAAGGAAATAAATATACATATGAGACGCGTTTTATTATTTTCAACAACATTTCACTTAATTTAATAACGTTTCAGACATAACTACAATGCATAAAGTACAACCCAAGGAGATATGCATACACACACTTAACATTTTTAAACCCGACTCAAAATCGAGTCCCATGTTTATCCCTTTAACATTTTTCTTTGTCTTTCCCTTTTCATAATTCATTATGAAAACCAGTTAACATCTTTCCATATCTTTTCATGAGCACCAAACTCATTACAAGATTATTATCATTATTTCAGAGGTCACCAATCCCATTTATGTTTACGGGCTTTCACTGTCTACCATAAGTGTTGCAACCATTACTTTATAAACCAATTGTTTTGGGTCCAATTCAAACCCCCAGGCTCTGTGCCCTTTTTAAATTTTTTCAATTTCTCCAAGTGTCTTTTGTTTACTCTTTAGTAGCATCTTTTCACACTTTTTTATCCTTTAGCCAGACCGATGAGGCCAAAATTTTCAAGGTATTAACCTACCTAAACATGTGACACCCTGACTAATTAAATACCGGGTAGCTACTCCTTTATTCAAATTAATTCAAAATGTCAAGTTGGTTCAGTTCGTAGCATCACTGTCGAAAACGATTTAACAATTACTATCCACCTAATATTTAAAAAGTGAGTTGTCAATTTTAATTGAATTCGATTTACATACAACCAAATTAAATTATGAATTACTGATACCACAACACATCACAGTCACAATACATAACGATGTAATAAACTGAATCTGGAGGAATACACCTCACAACAATTCCAATACTGAAATAGACAAATACAAGCCTGAATCATTAATTTAGTTACAACCCAAAATATAAAATAAAACTGAGTAAATAAGATGTCTTTGAAAGAAAAGGGGCGACATGCCCTACAGATGAATAAATCTGAAATAGAGTCAAGATAGAAAGAGGAGGCGTCTACTATCAAGGTCCTGTAACTCGCACATCAGCTACAGCACGTTATCGGAATGGAACTCCTACGCTTGGTGTCCTTGTGGCTGGGTACCTAAAAAGGTTTTTACAAAAATAGATTTGAAAGCAAACGGGTCAGAGACCGATTGTGAAAAACAGTTTAAAATACAGTAAGTGTTTAATATAATTGAACAGTGAATATAAAGTACATGATAGTGTGTGCACTCAAATGAGTTCCTCACCTCTCAACTAATTATGCACTCCTATCGTATCCATACCCGTTCTAGTTATTCCCATATCTAACTATCCCAATACGCGATCTAACATTTCTATACGATTCACGATTTAAGTCCTGACATCTTAATTTAAATAGAGATCTTTACTTTCCTTCTTAGCTCCCATATTAGTCATGCTAATCACTAGAGATTTTCCATTTTTAACTCTACTAAAATGTTTATATTATTGACACTTACATTTATTCATGACAGTTCATTTCAATTAGCAGTATATTATTCCCATCATAAATATACATTATTGGCACCCCGAGACTAACCTGCGGTGCACACATACTCTGCTATCCAATCCCGATACATCACGTACATAAGGACCACGTATTTCGAATCTCTCGGGAATCGTTTTCAATAAATAACAATCACACAAAATGGAGGCGAACATATTTCACATCACATGGGTCACGCACATACCTACGCTCTCATGATCAGCAGACTTATTAACTTCTCAATAAGTCCTTCTCTGACCTATGTCCTCGAGGTACCAATATAAATCCCCCCCCCCCCCCCCCCCCCCGTAGGCACATAAAGATAAGATGGCCCTGATCGAACGCCGACCTCCCGTGATAGCAAGTATGGTAAGTATGCTATACACAAATAACTACATATATGAAAGCGGCGAGCTTTTCTGAGTCAAAGCTCTGATACCAATTGAAAGTGCGACGAGATTTTCTGAATCAAAGCTCTGATACCAATTTGAAAGCGGTGTTTATTTCCTTTTTAAACTAAATCGATGCGGAAGCGTTAGGATGGTGGTTCAACTATAAAACAAGAAATTTTAATTTCTTAAACAAATTAAAATTACACCAAGTGAAGTAAAATTAATCAATTAATATTTTCACTTAAACCAATTAATTAATCCAAGTCCTGGAATTTGCCTAAGTCATATTTATCAATATAAGAAAATTAGGCGAAACCAAATTTTAGCAAATGACTTGAATTAAATAAACTTTACCCAATATTTACTTTAGCACCAAATTAAATGAGTGTGAAGATTTAAACCAAATTTTATCTTGAATTATTCTAAACATGCGTTCTACGTTATTTTGCAAGATAAAATAAATCAATCACACTACGCCGCGATGTACGAGGAAAAACCCAAGACGGGAAACAACCTCGGACGGCCCTAGCCACAAATCCACTAGATACGGAATTACAATTACAAGACAGAAAGACTTACAACACACGACTCGATCCCTCTCAAGCCTCGACGCTTCTTCTTGTAGACACCTCTTCCTAGAGGATAACCTTGGAATACCACCGCGGTCTCGGAATCCACCGATAGGACTTTATATGGTCACCGTCGCCCGAGCAAGGAGCCTTCCTCCAAGTGGGTAGAATCGCAACAAAACGTCTTCTTCTTTGATGGATGTAGAAGCAAACCAAAACTTCTCTTTGAAACGGAAGAGATAAACCGGTGCCAAACTCCAAGCAATTGATATGTATATATGTGAACTTGGATAAACAATATGGGTGTAAAACTAAAGTGATAAAATATTTTCTCTTGAAAAATAGCACTCAAAACTTGAACATTTTCCTTAAATAATTTTAGCTCTCAAACTCTCTATAAGAGATGGAATGGAATGGAAAAGTTAGGAAAAGTTAAGGTGGAAAATGTTCTTCCCGCACATATTAATGTCTGAAAAAGTTGGTTAAAAACTAAGTGGGGAAGTGGGTGAAAAACTGCCAAAAACTGTTCCCGCCTGGCATCTCGTTCGAACGATATTTCGTTCGAACGAAATTCTCGTTCGAACGAGACTTCTAACGACATTCCAGATTAAACTCGTTATAATCTCGTTGGATATCTCGTTCGAACATAAGGTTCGTTCGAACATAAGGTTCGTTCGAACGACATATCGAACGACATTCCAGTGGCCTAATATAGGAACTCGTTGGCAGGTTCGTTCGAATGATAATCTCGTTCGAACGACTCTATCGAACGAAAAACCAGAAAGTTTGAATATTCTTGTTTAAGCCCAGAAAACTTTATAAACATTTATTTAAAGTTTTAATTAATTCTTTCTTAAAACAAAACGCAGTTTTTATTAAACCTAACACCCAATAAACTTATTCCAGGCTCCTATATATACAATATTGCATTCATACCTTGGGAGTATAGAACCATAGTTGATGACGTAGAAACGAGGCACGCAAACCGGCATGATGATGAAGCTTTATACTCTTTGCCGCTACGTCTTCAATAAACACTTCATAGGCTTGAGAGTATTACAATTACATATTATCCTATGAATAAATGTTTTTGTCCGGAATTGAGCCAAAACTATATATGGACTCAATTGGAAATTTGTGTCCTTAAAAATCTCCCCCTTTGGCTATTCCGGGACAAAAACCAAACAAAAATCCTAAAGGGCCGTCAAGCTCACTAGACTCAAAACATAACCCACCCAAACTTGACTCAACCCAAGGATCAAACGCTTTGCCATTGAAAGATGCCGCTTTAGAATAATTCCTGCACACTTAAGCAAACTATCAAACGCATAGGGAATATCAAAATATTAAATACAATTAATTAATTAATTACTCCCCTTAAATTAATTCTCCCCTTTATCAAACACATGACCTACTTAGAAAGACGTCTCCCCCTAAGATAAATCTCTCACAAACTAAGATATGATAATAACAGGATTAGATACCATTTTTCCCCATATCATTCTCCCCCTTTTTGTTCAGGAATAGGAAAGGATAAAGAACTAATAAACGCGTTGAAGCTTAAAGTGTTAAGACATTAAAGCACATGAGCAACAAAAGCATAACTAATCCAAGATAGATACCAATAATGAAGTATAAGCATAGATGGATTAGAAAGCAAGGCAAAGACAAATGAATATCATATATATATATATATATATATATATATATATATATATATATATATATATATATATATATACTAGAAATATACCAATAGAGTACTTGCATATATATATATATAGATATAAACACACATATAACACAAAATTCAATAAGTTTGCACACTCGTATGGCAAAAATGTGTCATATGGAAACGTAAGTGTTGGGGTGTGAACTAGAAACAATTAAATTTAGACCCAAACACTTAATAAACATTCACGCAGTTCTCATTTGATTGCAAACTTTATCACATTTAAATATAACCTCATGTGACAATATGAATATTGAACTCAATGAACAAATATACACAATGCATACAAGCCTAGCATGATGATGATTCTACAAACCAAATAGAGTCATGACATTAAAGACAACTAGGATAAACGGACATTGTGCAAACCGTTGATATACCATCCAATTCTCCCTCAATAAGCATATATATTCTTTTTCTTTTGAATGAATATAACAAACAAACATAGGCCTTAGCAATTGTTTTCTTTTTAATGCCATATTTTCTGTTTTTAGGCCTTTGGATCACGTATTTCTTTTAGATCCAATAAACGGTGGCTTACTATCGCAAAGGATTTAATTCATCCTTTCGGAGCCCTTCCCCGTGCACATTTAGATATATATTTTTTTATCTCACAAAGCTCACGCGCAACGGATTGTGACATGCACTAGTCCTCCTAGGTCATAGATATGTAGATGACTAGATTGGTAGGAGAACACCTTAAAAAGCTCAAATATAACATGTGACATTAAGATTTCAAAAGAGCTCGTGCATGTGTGAAAAGAGGCATATAAAAATAGAATCCATTTAAACAATACAAAATCCAATTGCTCTATATAAAACATGGTAAAGAACATTTTAAGGATTGAAAATCTAAACCAAAAGTTCTAGCCACGTGGGAGCGTAAAAGATGGAATTCAAACACATGTATATGCCACTTAAAGTGTGTCAAACTAAAATACACACAAAAAAAAATCTTTTTGAGTTTTTAACATTTTTCACCAAAAATAAATATATATACTCAAAAGAATAAACAAAAATCATTTGTATTTTTCATTAATCTCAAATGAAACAGATAAAACACAAATGATAAACAAAAATCTTTTTATATTAATCAGTTAATTCAAACAAAAGAAATATAATACAAAAAGATAAACAAGTCATAATTTCTAGCATGTGATATGAAATAAGGCAATGACTAGAAAATGACTAAACATGCATACATCTAGCAAAGATATATAATATGAAGCACAAAAAGATAGAGTATGCATAAAACACTAACACACTCAACCTTTAAATTTAGCAAGGGAGGTTTCATGTGATAGTAAATGAGAATCAACAAATCTTGTATCTAGCGCATTTAATAATGATTTCCTAACCCATATAGATTTATATTTAACATGATGGGGATTAGGAAATAATGAAATGCTAGATAAAGATTTCCTTGGACTTCTTTTAAGATCAAAACAAAATGACCTAAGGTGACCTTTCCTACCACAATGCAAGCATGTGTAAACACGAGGAATGTTACCTAAGGTGTGACCCTTTTTAAAGACCTTGGACAAAGTTGACCCTCTAAAACAAACAATGGTTTTAGCTTTAGCAATGGAAGAATTTAAGCATGATGTGCTAGAACCATTAGAGCTACTACTAGAGTCTTGAGAATCATTTTTCAATTTAAAATTTCGGACTCAAGTAATAAATTAGACTCCTCAAAATTATGGGACTCCTTCTTTAAATTTTCAATAATTCCTAGAAGGTTAAAACGCTCTCCCTCAAAATGAGCAAACTTGTCCCTAAGAGTCTTTTCACGATTTTCACTCTCTTTCTTGGACTTTTCTAAAATATCAAAATTTGAATGTAAGTCCATGAGCTTTTCACGAAAAATGTCTTTTTGAGATAAGGAGATTTGCAAAGACTGAATGTGAGCTTTAAAACAAGAATTTTCATTTTCAAGAAATTTAATTCTTTTTACAAATCTCAAATTTAATTCCTTTAAAGTTTCGTTACATTTGTTAAGCCAATTAATTCCTCTCGAAAATAGAAAATTTAATTTTCATTAAAATTGGACAAATTTTCATTAAGACGTCCCATTGAGAGAAAAAATATGAGAGTGATAAAAAATTGAACCACCTAAAAAGGCAAGGAAATACAAAAAAGTCGAAAAATGGATCTTTAACGCGATAACTTAGCGCTCCGGCTCTGATACCAATTTGAAGGCGGTGAGATTTTCTGAGTCAAAGCTCTGATACCAATTGAAAGTGCGACGAGCTTTTCTGAATCAAAGCTCTGATACCAATTTGAAAGCGGTGTTTATTTTCTTTTTAAACTAAATCGATGCGGAAGCCTTAGGATGGTGGTTCAACTTTAAAACAACAAATTTTAATTTCTTAAACAAATTAAAATTACACCAAGTGAACTAAAATTAATCAATTAATATTTTCACTTAAACCAATTAATTAATCCAAGTCCTAGAATTTGCCTAAGTCATATTTATCAATATTAGCATATTAGGCGAAACCAAATTTTAGCAAATGACTTGTATTAAATAAACTTTACCCAATATTTACTTTATCATTAAATTAAATGAGTGTGAAGATTTAAACCAAATTTTGTCTTGAATTATTCTAAACATGCGTTCTACGTTATTTTGCAAGATAAAATAAATCAATCACACTACGCTGCGATGTACGAGGAAAAACCCAAGACGGGAAACAACCTCGGACGGCCCTAGCCACAAATCCACTAGATATGGAATTACTATTACAAGACAGAAAGACTTACAACCCACGACTCGATCCCTCTCAAGCCTCGATGCTTCTTCTTGTAGACACCTCTTCCTAGCGGATAACCTTGGAACACCACCGCAGTCTCGAAATCCACCGATAGGACTTTATATGGTCACCGTCACCCGAGCAAGGAGCCTTTCTCCAAGTGGGTAGAATCGCAACAAAACGTCTTCTTCTTTGATGGATGTAGAAGCAAACCAAAACTTCTCTTTGAAACGGAAGAGATAAACCGGTGCCAAACTCCAAGCAATTGGTATGTATATATGTGAACTTGGATAAACAATATGGGTGTAAAACTAGAGTGATAAAATATTTTCTCTTGAAAAATAGCACTCAAAACTTGAACATTTTCCTTAAACAATTTTAGCTCTCAAACTCTCTCTAAGAGATGGAATGGAATGGAAAATTTAGGAAAAGTTAGGAAAAGTTAAGGTGGAAAATGTTCTTCCCGTACATATTAAAGTCTGAAAAAGTTGGTTAAAAACTAAGTGGGGAAGTGGGTGAAAAACTGCCAAAAACTGTTCCCGCCTGGCATCTCGTTCGAACGACATTTCGTTCGAACGAGACTTCTAACGACGTTCCAGATTGAACTCGTTAGAATCTCGTTGGATATCTCATTCGAACATAAGGTTCATTTGAACGACATTCCAGTAGTCTAATATGGGAACTCATTGGCAGGTTCCTTCGAACGACATTTTCGTTCGAACAACAATCTCTTTCGAACGACTCTATCGAACGAAAAACCAGAAAGTTTGAATATTCTTGTTTAAGCCCAGAAAACTTTATAAACATTTATTTAAAGTTTTAATTAATTCTTTCTTAAAACAAAACGCAGTTTTTATTAAACCTAACACCCAATAAACTTGTTCCAAGCTCCTATATATATATAATATTGCATTCATACCTTGGGAGTATGGAACCATAGTTGATGACGTAGAAACGAGGCACGCAAACCGGCATGATGATGAAGTTTTATACTCTTTGCCTCTACGTATTCAACAAACACTTCATAGGCTTGAGAGTATTACAATTACATACTATCATATGAATAAATGTTTTTGTCAGGAATTGAGCCAAAACTATATATGGACTCAATTGGAAATTTGTGTCCTTACAATATACCAAGCATTCACACATCTTAGGTATTCCATAATATTTATATAGTTATATTTCTCATTCCTATTCCGTCATTTCATGTTTCACATTTACAAGTCCCCGATTTATATACATTAAAGTTATCAACTCTCCTCACGTCGAAGTTTTAGATACTTATATCCTAACCCATAAACATCATCCAGTTTATTACAAAATTCTAAGTTTTAATCCTCGACGTACTTCCAGTCACACAACTATATCCACAAATCAATAAGGGAAGGATTACACTCAATTATATAAGTCTTCTGGAGGTTCAAAATAAAATTAAGCCTAAAAGGCCATTCTGTCAACTCGTTAGAAATCTCGTTCGAACGAGGTCGTTCGAACGAATGGATTTGAACGAGCTACCAACTCTTTAGAAGGGGTACTTTCATCTCGTTAGAAGTCTCATTTTCACGAGGTCGTTCGAACGACCTGGGCAGATCTTCCAACGAGATGGCAGAATACGCCCAGAAAATTCCGAATTCGTTTTTCTCAATTCTTCTCTTCTCTAAATTCACCCTAAGACTATCCAAGTTACATTTTAATGTTTGTAAACTATTTTAAGTCACCCTATACCATTCCTTTACATACTTTTGGGGTCAAATCTTACAAATTAACATGCCAAAGTCATAAATTCCAAATTCCTATCCCAAACCCTATGAAGTTGAACCCAAAATTTAATTTCATAAAAAGACTCCTTATTAATCCGTTTTCAGATCATCAAAATTTATGTTTTGTATATTGAATTCGTCCAAATCATTCTACATGCAAATTCCTACCCGGAACCACAAGTTTCACAATAATTTCATTGGGTGTTCTTCATCAAAATTTCCAAAAACATAAACAGTTTTCTACACTACACATGGAAGAAATATTCAATGCACTTAAAAATATCAAATCACTTGCCTCATATTTTTTCTTCAGATTTGTTTTCGTTGATTCTAGGTTGATTCTCTCCTCTTTTCGGTCACAATTCCTTTCCAATTTCTGGTGATGGGGAGATGGTTTGGTAAAGACCCTCTAGCCTCTCTTCTAACTTCTCTCAAAACCTCCGTAGCCCACTCTCTCACTTTTGGATGATAATGTACTTAGTGGATCTTTTAATAATCTTTAATTTACTTCAACAATTCGTGGGTTTTAATTCCCTTATTTTTAAAATTACCAAAATACCCTTCTAGGTTGCCGGTTTGGCCTAAAGATGTCCCGGAACCCAAACTAAACCCCCGGCTAGTGTTTTCTGACTATTTCCACCCTTCCGAATACATTGGCATACTCAAAATGAATATTCGGTTGATAAAAATATAATTCACTTTTTAATCTAATTAAATTCATTCCTGACGCGACTGACACGCGCGTCCCAACTTAATTTTTCAAATTGTCGTATTTCAGCCTCGCGACAACTTTAATATTTTCAATACTCATGAAATATTAAATTTTAACTTCATAATCAAATACTAACTCACATCTCGCTAGTATTTATATCCAGATTAATTCTCATTTAATTCAATTAATCCCTTAAATAAAAATCAATAAAATTACATGGTATTACAAAACCTTCCTTGGTTACAAGCTATAACTGCCCTTTTTAACATTAAGTCCTTATTTTCTCAAGTCTTGCCAACTCAAAACCAATATATCTTTCAAAACTTTGTATTTATCATTTTGTGTAAAAATATATCACTTTTCCAGGACCATAATCAAAATCATACAAGTTTAAGGATTTTTTGTGAAAAAGTGTAAATTTTAGTACCATTTTGTAAACCTCGTACTGTTAGGGATAAAAATGTAATTTCCACATTTTAGGTGACATTTTGTAATTAAATAATCTACGAGTTATTTTTTTATTATTTCTAAAACTCGTTCAACATTTCAAGTGTAACATCTTAAACTATCTTTTTGTACCCTTTTTTCCATTTTATGTTATTTAACCTAAAACCATTCTCCATGAACCATATGTATGAAAATATGCCACTTCAGGGTTTTAACACATGTTTTCTTGAAAATATTTCACACAGTATTTTCCATAGAAATCATAAATTTTTAAAAAATGAAATATTCTATCCAATGTTGTTCATATTTGTTTCACAATTTCTTCACACAAAATAATCATTTTTTGTAACACTACCAACATGTATATAACATATACACACTGTAAGGATAAATTTCCAATCGAGTTAATTTTTAGTATTGGCTTAATTCTGGACAAAACGTTTTGAGTCATAGGATAGAATGTCTTGTGTATCCATCCAAGCTTATGACGAGTTTGTTGAAGACGTAGCGGTCAGATTTGTAAAGCTTCATCATTGCCGAGTTTTTAGTGCCTCGTTTCTCCATCAACAATAATTGGATTCCATAGTCTCCAAAGGTATGAATGCAATCTTATATATGTAGGAGACTTGGAATATTTTCTGGGTGTAATTTTAATTTAAAATGTCTTTTACTTTTTTTAGAATTTTGGATAACAGTTGTTGGACTTATAATTGAAAATTTGGAATTTCTATTTTTTCGTTCCTAATGTCATTCGAACGATATTGTCGTTCGAACAAGATTTCGAATGAGTTTGCCAACGAGATTTCCATTTGTTCTCTATTTTTTCATTCGAAGTTTCGTTCTAACGAACTCGTTCGAACTAGTTTTTCCAATGAGATTTTAGCCTGTTTTTCCTTTGAAATCTCGTTCAAATGATGTCGTTCGAATGACCTCGGAAAGTCATTCGAAAGATTTTGGCAGGAAAGCTAAATTTCTGGCAGTTTTTGGTAACCACCCACTAACCCACTTTTTGTACCTGATTTTCACCATTTCGTGGGAAGAATTTTGTAGAGAGATTTGGGACAGAAAATCTTCCAAGAAAAGTTCCACTTTTATCTTTTTGATTCTCATATTATTAAATACTTTCAAAACACATATGTTTTACTCCCATTATGTTTTAGTTGAAATCCAAGCATCTTCATATATATAATTATTTCTTGGAGTGTTTGGCACCGGTTTCTACTCTACCATTTGAAGAGTTTGTTTGGGTTTGATTTTATATCCTATAAAGAAGAAGATTTGTTGCTGGAGTGTTCTCCCTCGAAGTAAGGCTTCGCGTGAAGGTGACGAAGACCAAAAGCCTCATCGATGGATTCCAAGACTATGGACGAGCTCATGGTTGTGGACTAGGCGGAGATAGTTACAAGAAGACGTGATAAGTCTTGAATGGAATTGAGTCACGGAAATAAATCATCTGTCTCGTAATAATAAATCCATACTTAGTGGACTTATGACTAGGGTCATTCGAGGTTTTACCCATTTGGGTTTTCCTCGTACATTGTCATGTAGTGTGATTATTTTATCTTTATCTTACAAAAATCACTTAGAACGCATGCTTAGGATAATTCAAGATAAATTTTGTTTAATTATTACACTAATATAATTTGGTGCTTAAAATTAGTTTGGGTGAAGTTTAACTTAATTTAATTCAAGTCAAGATAATTTGTAATTTGATAAAATTCTGTTCGACCTAAATAGTAAACTGAATCAATCTTGTTAGACAAATTTTAGGACTTGGGTTAAATTAAATTTGTTTAAGTGAATATTTATGTTGTATTAATTTTATTTCACTTTATTTGAGTTTAATTTTAATTTGAAAGAAATTAAAATTTGAAGGGGTGTGTGTTGTGTTGAACCATCCTATTCCCCATTTTAGGAAATTAATATTTAATGGAAAAACAATTTTAAAATTTGGGGGCTTTCAGATTGGTATCAGAGCGAGAGCACTAATTTATTGCGTTATGGTCCTTTTTGGTTAAAATGGAATTTTCCCCATTTTTAAAATTTCCTGTTTTCGATGGTTCCAAATACGCATATTGGAAAGCGCATATGAAATCATAACTAAAGTCCATAGACGATAGGGTTTGGTTATTTGTTGTTAAGGGGCGGTCCCCACCCACATGTTTGGTAGAAAATCAGCGTGTCCCAAAACCCGTCGAGCGTTGGATTGAAATTGAACTAAAACTAGCTAACTTTAATTCCTAAGGATTCAATGCTTTGTTTAGTGCGGTTACACCCGATGAATTCCGTCATATAATGACTTGTGAAACCGTTAAAGAAGCTTGGGATATATTACAACTCACTCACGAGGGAACTAGTACCTTAAGGCTTCAAAACTCCAAAATCTCACCACTCAATTTGAAATAATTAAAATGCTTGAACTTGAAACCTTTGATGAATTTTATGCTAGACTTTCTTATATAGTTAATTCATCATTTAATTTGGGTGAGAAAATACCCAACGACCGTGTAGTAAAGAAAATTTTAAGGTCCCTACCCAATAGATTTATCCCCAAAGTGACCGTTTTAAATTCTTTACCCACTTTACACTCTACAAAACTTAAGAAATTTGGAGGTGATTTGCAAACCTATGAACTAGATATGTTCCCCTCCAAAAATGAAAAGAAAATAGATAACAGCATCACTTTGAAATCCCGAAAGGAGGAAAAATAAGTTGTGGCTGATGAGAGTGATAGTGACTCGAAGGACATGGCTATGTTTGAGAGAAAATTTCTTAAATTTAACAAAGATAAGTTTAAAAATGATTATAAAAAATTGGAAAAATTCAAGCATGACAAAGACGAAAATATCCCTAAGTCATATAATGAAAATCTTAATAGGGACGAGTCAAATAAGTGCTATGGTTGTGAGGGCTATGGCCATAGGGAGAGCGAGTGCCCCACTAAACAAAAGAGAGAAGGAAAACAGCCAATTTCCTATAATTCCACCCTTAGTGATGAGAGTGAAAAGGAAGACGGGCCCGATTCCCCCATTGAGCGTAACTTTACCGCGTTCATGGCAAGTCATGTGAGCACCGATAATGAATCTTCCCATGAAGATATACATGCACATGACTCTTTCGAGGCCTTTGTTTGTGAATCCTCAAAAGATTATGGTTGTGAGGGTGGAGAAGAGAGAGAAATTAAAAGTGATGAAGAGGTTGATGAGAGTGAACTTCAAGGTGTATTTAGAGAATTATATGAAGAATCTATTAAATTAAAAAGAGAAAATTTGAAGTTAGAAGCTATGTTAAGAGAACGTGGTAGGGTCATTGATGAGAGTGCCTTAGTGGAAGACCTTAGGACACATGAGAGAAATCTTTTAGAGAAGCTTGAATATATAGAAGGTGAGAGAGATAGCCTTAGAGGTTTTATGGAATCAATGAAAAAGGAGATTCTTGTGTTTGAAGAGAGTAATGTTTTTCCAGAGTCTAGAATTTTAGAGTTGGAAGAAAAATTGAGAGACTCTAGTGAGCTCAAATTTGATATGGAATGTAGTTCCGCTAAATTAGATAAAATATTAGGAACCGTTCAAGATAAAAATGACACTTGTGGTTTGGGCTTCGATTCTTGTAATGATTCCACTAATAAAGCCAAGACTAATTGTTTGAGAGAATCACCTAGGAACACTTCCAGAGGTAAATCCTTAGGTACTACTTTTCGACGTGTCTTTACTTGCTCACATTATGGTCAAAAGGGTCATCTTAGAAAAAAAATTGATCTTAAAAGAATTTCTAAGAAACCCAAAGGTAAGGTAACCGATGTAGTTTAGATCCCCAAATCCCGAGATTGTCACTCTTCAATAGTTTGGGTTAGGCGATCCGACTCGGTAACTTTACAAAATATGATTTTTTATTCTCATTTGCTCTCACATGCTTCTTCCCTTGCAAAATCTAAAGGTTGAATGTGTTAGCTTTGTTTTGTATACTCTAGCTTTATTTTTCCTGCTATAAGTTCATACTAGTTGTATGCTTGCTAGAATTATTATTTGTGTATATCTTTTGCATTATATTCTTTTCATTTTAGTTTGCATTAAATGAAAAATACAAAAAGATTTTTTTTATCATTTGTGTTTTACCTTATGAGTAATTTAGGCTTAATGAAAAATACACAATGATTTGTGTTTGTCTTTTGAGTAAATATTTTTGTATGTTTGGTTAAAAAATTCAAAAACTCAAAAAGATTTTTTGTGTGTGTGTATTTTCGTTTGACACACCTTTTGTGTCATATGATTGTGTTGATTCCTATCGTTCTGCTTCCATATGGCTAGAACTTTTCATTAAAATTTCCAATACTTAAAATATTCTTTGTCATGGTTACATGGAGTATGTTAAGTTTGTCTTGCTTAATGGATTCGCTTCTATATGCCTTTTCACACATATGCACGAGATCTTTTAACTTTTAATTTCACATGTATATTTGAGCTTTGTGAGGTGTTCTCCTACAAATCTAGTCATCGACATATCTTGTGACCTAGGGGATTTGTGCACGTCAAATTCATTGCACTTGAGATTTGTGTGATAAAAACAAAATTGGTATATGAATGTGTATTGGGAAGGATTCCTAAAGGAAAAATTATCCTTTGCGAGTAAGCCACCATTTGGAATGGACCTAAAACAAATACGTGGTTCAAAGGCCTAAGACAAAACTATGGCATTGAAAGAAAAATATTTTCCAAGGCCTGTTTTTGTTTAGTTGATATATTCATTCAAAAATAATAATATGCATATTTTGAGGGAGTTTGGATCGTATATCAAAAGTTTTATACAATGTCCGTTTATCCTAGTTGCGCTTTCATTGTCATGACTATATTGGTTTGTAGAATCATCAACATGCTAGGCTTGTATGCATTGTGCTCATTTGTTCATAGAGTTCAATTTATCTTCTCACATAAGGCTAAATCATAGTTGATAAAGTTTTGCAATCAAATGACAACTCCGTAAACATGTTTAAGTGATTGAGTTTTAATTCATTGGTATCTTGTTCACACCCCTTTACTTCCATTTTCGTATGACACATTTATGCTATAAGAGTGTGGAAAACTCATTTTAGTTATTTTATTTTGTGTCATTTGTGTGTTTATATATATATATGTATGCCTATGCTTATTTTGTATCTATTGTGTATTCATATATATGTTATGTTGCTTGTTTTGAGTTTTTGCCATGTTAGCTAATCCATTCATGCTTTTAAATCATAATTAGTATCTATCTTGTTGCTAATTTTGGTTAATATTCCATGCTTATGTTGAACACATTTTAGTTGGTATCATTTTTTTTCGCATCATAAATGGGTATCTATTTACCCTTGTTGTGGATTTGTTATCTTTTAATGTTCCCCATATGCTTAAATGTTCTTATCACTATATGCACCATCATCTCTTTACTTGTTTTCTCATATTTTGTATCCCTCATTTCGATTTGAGGGGGAGAAATGGTATTTCTTTAATTATAGGGAGAAATAAGAAATGTTTTAATTCTTTATCTTTTGTGTATTCCTGAACAAAAAGGGGGAGAGATGGTATCGAAACCTTTAGTTTAGGGGATTGAACTAAGGGGGAGTCGCGACCTTCTTAGGTAGATCATATTGGATAAAGGGTAGAATTAATTTAGGGGGAGTATTTAGTTTAATTGTATTTAATATTTTTAAATTCCCCGTACGTTTATTGGTTTGCTTAAGTGTGTAGGTATTTATTTTAGCGGCATCTTTATATTGGCAATGTTATTTATCCCTGGGTCGATTTAGCGTTTGTATTTTTATTTTTTGGGGGTGGGATGTGTGTCTAGACGAGCGTGACGACCCTTTCGAATTTTTGGTTTGATTTTGTCCCGGAATAGCCAAAGGGGGAGATTTGTTAGGACAAATTTCCAATTGAGTCAATTTTTAGTATTGGCTTAATTCCAGACAAAAAGTTTTGAGTCATAGGATAGAATGTCTTGTGTATCCATCCAAGCCTATGACGAGTTTGTTGAAGACGTAGCGGTCAGATTTGTAAAGCTTCATCATTATCGAGTTTTTAGTGCCCCGTTTCAATGACAACAACAATTCGATTCCATAGTTTCCAAAGGTATGAACGCAATCTTATATTTGTAGGATACTTGGAATATTTTATGGGTGTAATTATAATTTAAAAGTTCTTTTACTTTTCAAAATTTATTTGAGAATTTTGGATAAAAGTTTTTGGACTTAAAATTGAAAATCTGGAATTTCTATTTTTTTCGCTCGAAATGTCGCTCGAATGAGATTTCGAACGAGTTTGCCAACGAGATTGGCATTTGTTTTCTGTTTTTATGTTCAAAGTTTCATACCAACGAACTCGTTCGAACGAGTTTTTCCAACGAGATTTTAGCCTATTTTTCCTTTGAAATCTTGTTCGAACGATGTCATTCGAACAACCTACGAAAGTCGTTCGAACGAATTTGGCGGGAAAGCTAAATTTTTGGCAGTTTTTGGTAATCACCCACTAACCCACTTTTTATACTTATTTTTAACTATTTCATGGGAAGAATTTTATAGAGAACTTTACACTTTTCAAGAGAGCTTTGGGAGAGAAAATCTTCCAAGAAAAGTTCCACTTTTATGTATTTGATTTTCATATTGTTAAATACTTTCAAACCACGTATGTTTTACACCAATTATGTTTTAGTTGAAATCCAAGTATCTTCATATATATAAGTTTTTCTTGGAATGTTTGGCATTGGGTTCTACTCTACCATTTGAAGAGTTTGTTTGGGTTTGGTTATATATCCCATAAGGAAGAAGATTTCTTGTTGCGGTGTTCCCACTTGAAGTAAGGCTTTGCGTGAGGGTGAAAGAAACCAAAAGCCTCATCGATGGATTCCGAGACTATGGAGGAGTTCATAGTTGTTGACTAGGCAGAGGTAGTTACAAGAAGATGCGTCAAGGCTTGGACGTAATCGAGTCGGTGAAGTAAGTTATATGCCTTGTAATAATAAATTCTTACTTAGTGGACTTAAGGCTAGGTCCATCTGAGGTTCTTCCCATTTAGGTTTTCCTCGTGCATCGGCGTGTAGTGTGATTGGATTATCTTTATCTTCCAAAAATCACTTAGAACGTATGCTTAGGATAATTCAAGATAAAATTGGTTTAATTATCACGCGAATATAATTTGGTGCTTAAAATTAGTTTGGGTGAAGTTTAACTTAATTTAATTCAAGTCAAGATAATTTGTAAGTTGATGAAATTTGGTTTGGACTAAATACTAAAATGAATTAATCTTGTTAAGAAAATTGTAGGACTTGGGTTAAATTAAATTTGTTTAAGTGAATATTTATGTTGGAATAATTTTATTTCACTTTAGTTCAGTTTAATTTTAATTTGAAATAAATTAAAATTTTAAGGTGTGTGTGTTGTGTTGAACCATCCTATCTCGCATTTTAGGAAATTTATATTTAATGGAAAAGCAATTTTAAATTTTGGGGGCATTCACACACATGCACGCATATATATAAGTAACATGTGAACAATCTATGTCGAGGGGTACATGAGCAACCCCTCACCTACTTAAGGATCATGCGAGAAATACCAATGGACTAAGGAGGTTACACGAGAAACCTCCCAAAGACCAATGGATAACTCATGTATCGCCTCATAGAACGACACAACTGCGTGAGCAGAAAACCCTATGGAAATAAAGGAACACAAAAGCATTTTCTCGAACAGCACATAAGCAAGTGGGCGTGCAACTCCTTCACTAACATTCATTATTTTTGTGTTTGATAGTGTTACATAGCAAGAGGCCTTGGCCAAGATTGCAGGTCTCGAGCATATGGCCATTTGGGACCTCTTGAGAATTTTGTCTTAGAGGTTGTGAGGTAAGTCTTGTTGAATAAGATAAGTCTCAACCACTTAAATATATTGAGAAAGAGATAATATTCGTGAGGGGGACCCAAGAAGTCACACACACGCACACACACAAACATTACGCACAGATTGGGGAGTGACAATCAAGGTTTTTCTAAAAAAAACATAACATTACAAATGGCGAATGACCCTAAAGGTCACTCGCAATTTTTTTAAATTGTCCAATAAGAAATTTTAATAAAAGACAAAATAGCACTATTTAGCATCAAGGCCAAAATATCACATTTTCATCCACTATTACACCAGGTATCATGCACAAAATACAAATCGTGGTTAGACAATGTTAAACAAAGATAAGGAGACAAAGTTTTTAGATATTTATTTGAAAAGAATATTCCTTTGGCGAGCGCATGACACATCATCCCTAAATGTTTACAATAAATAGAGAAGTAGATGCACATTAATTTACAATAACATAACAAGCACTGTTATGCTGCAGAAATGCTCACAAGAGAATATTCTCTCCCTTCTCTCTTGAAGAATCACTTCTCTTAAGAGTGTTCAATCTTTTATTAATTATTAAAAAGTTGTATTGAACCATTAGTTGCTCACCCTTGTAATCAAAACTTCATTATTATATTTGAAAATTTTGTTTTGTCTTTGTTTTTTCTCTTCAAATATTATTACTTTATAGATTTTTTTTCATTACAGTGGGTCATGCCTCACCCATTTACACATATTCATAGGCCCCTAGTCCCACTACCCTCCTATATATGGCGACTTTGTTGGGGAAATTTCCTCACTAACATGAGCCAAGATCTATTTTTGAGTATCGGTGTGCTCAACTATGAGGAGATGACGTTGTATATCCTTCTCTCACTGAGTGTTGGTAACCATATCGGTACTTCCCTAGAACTTTGGTGGGTGCCTTTTCTGGAAGGCCACCCGAACCCTTTACCACACTGATGATCCTGGGTGATCCTAAATGAAAGGTTCCACCGGCTGCTATGATTGGATCTGTGGGAACTGCATTGCCATGGTGGTCATGACGACATAAACTGCCTGACACACTATAGTGTCCACCTCGACAAACTTCATTGTCCCCTGTGCCACATGTGGCTCCTACTGAGCCTCTCTTCCATTTTCCCACCTGGAGTCCCTAGATTGTCGTCCTCTCTTGGGTGACATGTGAAATTCGATAGAATTTGTATGATATCACAAGTAATATACATCATAATAACAGAAGAATGTAAATGCGTATATATGAATGCAACAATCCTAATAATAGGGATCCACATTAAAGAACGCTACGCTGGAAACATAGTCCGCCGCACATATCCTTAAGACACAACAACCTGGTTCTCTGATTCCATCTTTGACACCCCACCTATTTAAATAATGGGTGGCCAGACTTCTACTAAAAACAAAATAGGAATCTTAGACTAGCTCATTCTTAGCATCATTGTCTAAAATCAAATTAATTACTAATAACATGTTGAGCCCAGTGTCAAATTTTAAAAACTTATTAACTTTCTTATGAAAAACATTCATTCATATAATAAACCATTCCAAGAATATAACTACACATTCACCACCCTAATAAATAGAATGCTGAATAGATGAAATAATCAAATTAATCGAAAACTCTCGATAAAAATCCCAATATAATGATCCAACTGAACTGAAATAAAATAAAGTTTGCATAAGGTAAAGACTGTCTGATAATGGGCGACATGCCCTGAATAAATAACTAAATGGACTCTTATCGATAATTCAGGAAGAGATGCATCTAGTCTCGGCTTGCAGTCATCCACAGCTGCTGTAGCATAATCTGACCAGAAAGATAATCACGCCTGGCATCCCTATGGCTAGGCACCTAAAACTTTTTGAAAAGATTTTTGGTACAGGTTAGATCCCATAACCATTTGAAAATATTTTACAAGTATTAAAAATGTAAGGATGTAAATGCGGTATAATTGTTCATATTTAAGCTCGCGTCGCACTCACATGAGATAATCCTCACCCCTCATTTGTAATGTGCACCTAACGCTTATATATTTTTACCCTAGTTATGCTAACATGCCTAACTAGTACCATCACTTAATTTAGCCGCACGCACTAAGATTCTAACCAAAATGTGATATACCTATTTTACTGCTTTCATTCTCAATGAGCTGTCACATAAGCTATATCATTATAACTCTTAATTATAATCTTATCATTAATCGATTCACATAACTTTACACTAGTTATAGTTTCAATGTTCACACATTTGTTCAATTCACACGTACATATTTAACACGCATATATTTATATATACATATCACATCTCGTACACACACACACACACACACACACACACACACACACACACATATATATATATATATATATCACTCGCTATATATGTAAAACTGCATCCCTAGAGTTGGGACCTCGCAGATGCATTCTCTAGCATGCTATCAGGCTCCAGGTACATCACATACCACTCTTTGGCCATCGGGTCAGAATCTTGCCACAAAACCCAAATCGTAAACACATAACTGAAGGCGGTTATAAACTTACATATGTGGGTCATAACCATACCACATTACCCTAATAGGCTCGAAACTCATACATAGTGGTCATGCGACAGTCCTATGACCTGGGAAACCGATCCAATGCCTGTTGGACAAAGCCAACATGGACCGCCCACTACGTGCAACCTCCAACGATAGCGCACACACACACACACACACACACACACACACACACACACACATATATATATATATATATATAATATGCTAAATGATATATGTCACTCATAGCAATAGTCCATAATTCCCGAGTCTACTCCTGACTCCAAAATATTCAAGTAGTCACATACTAATAATGAGTTTATTAGTATTATTATTCTGGACACTAAGCTATTCTAATCCATACCTTATTCGAATTCTATCCAAAATTTCAAACCCATTTCATTAATCATATTCCGAGTGTTGTTCACTCTAAAACAACCAATTTTTCGTACTTGGGTTTTATTACCGACTGCCTAAGGTAATGATAACTTCTTGCATATTTTTTCAGAAGTCCTAATTCACACATTGAACTCCCTAAATATATACGATCCCTACACAATCCACAAAATAACCAAACAAACAACATAAGCTGAATAGTAAGACTGAATCGATTCGTCCCTGACCCGAACCGGTTCGCTTGCCGTAGCTGGTCTGGGCGGACCTGTTGCATTTTTGACATATTTACACAACTTTGAATACACAAAATGTACAAAATTCTTCATCCAAACCTAACATCATCATATAAATCCCAAACATAAAGATACACGTTTTTACGTCCGAATTCATTTGAAAACTTATCAATTTCATGGGATTCAACATTTTTCTCAAGAGTCATCTACTTTCTCAATTCAATTTCAAGATTTCATTAATCCTCATAAGAAAAATTCAAGATCCAATATTTCTACATAAATTAGTCTCAAATTCATCATGGGATTACAATCAAATCATCTTTTTATAATTTTTCCCCAAAAATCCCATTATGAAATGTGATTGCCACCCAAAAATTCATACATGTTTCTACACCAAATATAATATGAATTTTTAAAATTAACATAAATATCAAAGAAAGATAAACAATTTCCTTAGGTTGTAGACATTCTAATTCCCTTCTACGAGTCTTCTTTACACAATGGCTCTACACACATAATTGGTCCAATCTCTTTCCGGACTGATCTTCTTCACTTTTTCTTTGGTTCTTCCTTCCCTTTTTTCTCTTATCTCTCAAGTATAGGTCTCTGGGTAAGGTATAATGGCTACCCACTCTGTCCACCTCCCCTAATTATATCATAAATCCCGAAATTATGCTTAGGTTTAAGTGCAAAATGACCCTAACGCCCCCATATTGGTCCCACTTAGTCTAAAAAGCCCCCAGAACTCGATTACAACTCTCGAGTACCTAATTTTGACTATCTCGACCCATTCCGAATCATCATAGTACTCGAAATCATTCGAGTCACCGAATATAATTTTAACATACCATTCCCAACATAAACCCACACATGCGTCCCGAATGAGATACCATCAAATTTCATCAATTTTTACTTACTTACGACGTTACATCATTTGACATAATTTTATTTACTTATCACACTAGTAAACACATTTTCACAAAAATATTAACCATTTTCTCACTAATTAATATTTATTTTATATTCATTATTTCACATTTTACTTAAATTATGTACACATGTGTAATTTTAAATGCTAAAAAATAAATATAAAAAATATGGGATGTTACAGATCCCTCGATCAAAATCTGTTTCGAATGATGGCCCATTGACTTCCAAAAAAAGTCCTCAGCTAATTTTTTATTGATCAAGAGTACCTTAATCGAACGCTCTCATTCATTGGAGGTCCTTTATATTAGAAAATATGTTTAATTAGATCTCTTTAAAATGAAAAATACTTAAACACCTTTATATGTGTATTCCAAATGACAAGGCCCAGATTTTTCAAAACCCTAATATTATTTCATTATAGTCCTTATATTTGTGAGAGATTGCTAACTATGTGTAAGTAAACTAGACTCTTGGTTTAGGAATCCCCTCAGATCTTCTACATTGAAGAGGATAACACGTTGGATTAGATGCGGGTTAATCGTTCACTAACCGAGATCAGTGGATACAGAGGTTTTAGAGGTTATGCAAATATTTTACGGACTATAGTGACTATGACTAGTATGGGAATAGATAGAAGAGAAAGACACAAGAGAGAGGCATCATGACGTATCGTTTTCATACATGTACGTCGTGTCTGAGTCCTTGATAAATCTTGTAATCATATTTTAGCACTAGTGGACTTGTCGTGGGTTGGGTACAATAGTGTTTTTTTCTTACGAAGGTTTCTACTCCAAAATCCTGGTATGTTATTTATGATTAATTTTATTTGCTTCCACTATTAGTCACCAACTTCATGCAATTTGGGATAAATAATTTTACTGGGTAAAATTAAAATTATGTTCAAATATAAAAAAGTATTTTTATATTATTTACGTGTTGATCAATTAAGAAGTTAATTAATTAAATTTTAACCCTTATACACAAAATAGGTCTTTTCCAGATTGGTATCAGATAGCGTTTTTACTATGTAACTCGGGATTTTATCCATGGTGGATAGTTTGTTTTATCGTCTAAATTTATTTGATGGTTTTTGTTATGTTTCAAATGCTAAGAAAGTTACTAAAAATTATGCCATTAGGGTATAAAAAGGTTCAGGAATATGCTTTGAAAGTCAAGATGTTGGTCACAAGTCATTTAAGTGTCCCACTAAATGAAAGACTAAGGGAAATAAGAAGTCCAATGCCACTTCTACTGATAGTGACTCAGTATCCAAGAATGATTCTTCAATCGAATGCAACATTAATGCATTCACTACCATCAATGATGTATTTAGTCCTAAGTCTTCTTTTGTTGATGACAAGGTTAAGGACGATGGCATAGAGTACCATTATGATATATCCTAACATGAAAAGGAAGCTTTAGTGGAGATGGAGAAAGAGAGTGTTGGGGATTGATACACGCAAAAAAAATATTGCTTAAAAACTTCGAATGATTATGAAACCAAAGTAGAAAACAAAAACTAGATTTAAAGCTAAAACCTAGGGTTTCGAATACATTACATTAGTATATCTCGTTCGTGACCTGAATAAAGATAAAATTTATTTGGAGAAGATGAAAGGCATGTATTCTTTTGGTACTTTTAAAGCTTTCTTGTGTGAAATGAAAGGTTTGTGTGCCCAAAAACGAGGTTTAAAGATTAATCTTGCATATCTTGATTTCCTCACCATTTGATTCCCTCGAGTTGCATCATATATATATGAAATCGACGAGATTAACATTCAAGAACACAATCTTGACTCCAAATCTCGAGAGATGAGCCACAATGGTTAAAATAATTTGGATTGAATTTAGCATGACTATTTGTGAGAAGGTTTCCTCAAAGTAGGTCCTATATTTCTGACTAAACCACTTTGGTACAAGGCTTTCCTCGTAGGTTTCCACCTTTCTGTCTACCCCACATTTCTTCTTATAGATCAAGTTGAGTACAATCGGTTTTTATCCCATCTAGAAAGTCAACAAGTTCGAAAAATTGATTCGAATACATCGAATCCATCTCGGTAGTCATAGCCTTTAGCAAAAGGTTAGAGTCATTATCTTAGAGTTCCTTATCATAGTTCTTGTGATCCAGTTTGTGTTCCCTTGGGATCTCACCAAACTGTTTACCGAAATACACTAACCTATATTGTTGATTCCCAACTCCCCTACTACGACATGGCTCCACTTGTGATCCAGCATAAGTGACATGTGTATACCGGTCATCTGAAATACTCCCATTATCATTAGGCACTGTAATATCGATATCTTTTTATATTTTTTCCTATAAGGGTTGTTCAAAACCAATTACATGGTGTTGCCCTCTTATATTTTGCAATAAAATCTTACTCCTGGGCTTTGGTTCTATCATATAATCTTCCTTAAATTACTAAGCATTTATGATGAGAAATATTATATGGTCCGTAGGATCATAAAATTGACCACCCTTAACTCCTTTGGGGTAACCTACAAATAAACATACATTCATCATCAATCAAAACTCCCAGCTCATTACTCAACACGTGTCTAATACAACTCTAGATTCGAACCTATCCTAGATTAATCTTGCACTCAGTCCATAGTTCCATGGGCGTCACGGAAACCAATTTGGAAGGAAATACGTTTAATAACTAGGTGTTCATCTATAATGCAAAAACCCTAAAAGAATCCAACAAATAAGAAGAACTTATCATAGATCAAATCAGCTTGAAAAGAGTTATGTTCCTCCCTTTCGCTACACCATTTTTCTATGGAGTGCCCATTGTTGACAATGGGGATATAATTTTGACACCCCATAAAATCGATAAATAGTTTGTTGAGGTCTAATACAAAAATCCTGAGAATAAAAAACATTTTGTAATATTCGAAGAATGACAAAAATAATTAAACGAAATAAAGTAATTGCATTGCCAAATAATAAACTGCTAAATCAAATACACCACCTCTGATACGATTATACCGACATAAGAAGTAAACTCCATCTCTATAATATACAATCTAAATAATCTATTAACCATCTTGAATAAAAGTTCATCACATATAATCTCTAACTCGAGAAAAATCTAAAATACATAAAATCGCTTGAACTGAAATACAAATATTTAAAGGAGAAATTATACTCGAAACCTACATCCTAGCAATGGATACATAACATCACTAAAGATGTTCCTCCGATAAAAAACCCAAGTCTACAACAACAACTGAAGACCTATGGAAAATAGTTCAACAACCAAGATTAAACTCAATAAGTCTACAAAGAGTAAGAATTTTTATGAGGTCGGGCCATAATAATAATAATGCATCTTCCCTTCATTTAAAGTTATTTAAGTTACCCAATCCAAACAACATAAAATAAACATGAATTTCTACTCACAAACCCCAGTGAGGCCCAATGTGATATATGTTCATCATTTAATTATGTATCTCCACTTTAAAATTATTAAGTTCGCTTTTTGTATCAAGTATCTCTTACTGTTTTGATAATATTTTACAATAACATCCATTACTTACTAATTCCTTATTCTCGTACCATAAAGTCTTAAATTATAGTTCTCAATTACGTATCTCTAAAGTAATGGTCTTAGACTTTCTTAAGTTATAAATCAATATATACATCTTTATTATGTTATTTCCACAGTATTACCGAATCATAAACATATGATTATACATCTTTAGTAAAAGTTATAATTCGTTACAACCATCGTAAGGTACCTCTATACAAAAACATATACTCTAGAATGTCCATGACTGTACACAACTATCATATTGGCTATGTTCACGACTACAAAAATAAATACAAAGGACTATTCCTATAGACTCCAGGAATTGCTCATGGATACTAGGTATAGTTATAGGTCGTCCAAAACTTATAACCTCATATCCTTCGTAATGAATAATCACTATGCATCCACATATATTGCCTGATCTCTATACTCAAGGCTCTACGATAGGTTTTCCTAATTTATTTCCACTTAGGAAACATAGGTCCGTTAGTTCTAGGATCGAAGTATATAGGACCTAGGTAGATCATGGCTCATCACTAGTCATACCTTGCACAGTTAACATCATGCGTGCCCTATCACAATCCCTTTTAGTATGTCCCCCACAGGTATACACACCAAACTGGTATGATTGCACATAAAATCAAGTAAACAAGCACGGCCATATGCAACCGGGTCAACAAACATGTACAAACCCTACCCAACTGGGTTAGACATAATGTCTCTTTCATTATTACTTAATACACACACTAACTAAAACTGGTTATATATAAAATTATCCAGAACTCCCAAGGCTCTCTAAATCTAGGCATCGTCTTACCCCAAATATTTACAAGAATTATCTTAAAATAATAACTACCTGACTCAATGGTTCATAAAAACATTCTAAACTAACGTGTGATACACCCTTTCACTAAGCATATCTCGTTCTAATAAACTATACCAGTAACCGACCACATACTAAAGTTCTTTAATAAACTTCTCAAAAATCCAAAGTACCCATATATTCCTATAAGTTTATTATGTTTTAAATTAATTAACTCCTATTAATTAAGAACTAATATCCAAAATCTACAAAAGTCAATCAAACCCAAAATGCAACACATTGGATCAAAACAACCTCATAATATCATCCTAGGATTTTCCATAAACACTCTATAAACATCATCACTCGATAACCCCACAAATCAAACTCTTTCTAAAACCATTTGCACACTCTAGTCATAAGTAGACTACCCTTCACATGGGTCCAAACCTATTCGTGTGCACATTGTTTTTTGCTTGGGGCCCACTAACTGTGCGCACGGTGGGCATATCTAAATTCTAAAATTAGGTTACTTCTTCCCCAAACCCAAAGTTATGAACCAAAAAACATTAGTCTGCCATTGATGAACCAGTCTAAGGTCCTAACACCTAAACAACTACCTATAATGATAGTTAATAATTATTAGATCAACATCCAACCTAAAACTGAAGGATTTAGATTATTAAAACAAGGATTTACACATTAATTTTAGATTAAGGATCTTAGAACCATAAGTTGATGAATCTAAACAATATAACTGTGATTTGAATCAATTTTTTAATTAAACAAGGGAATTTTACACACTTCACTAATATGATTCGAAATATAACAATTTCACTTAGATTTGAAGGTTCATTCATCGGATTCAACATCAAACTATCCCAATGACATATCATGGATTGAGGTTTAATTTAGAAATTAATTTTTTTTAAACTTGATTAAGATGATTAAAATCAAACTAAAACACATTAGTTCATAATCCAATGAAATAATTCTATCATAAAATAATCCCAACTAGATTCTTAATTTATTAAACTTGCTTTGGATTGACTAGCAAGTCAAGTCCCAAAATCTCCCATATCCCCTTCAAACCTTGGTGCCACTTCTCTTAAGCTCCCTAGCATTTTAGTCCATATCTAAAGTGTGTTTTAGGTTTATATAATTAATCTAATAATAAATCTTCACATAAAATTAGGCTTAAAATCAACATAAGCCTCAACATAATGAGCCCAAATTATATCCTAAATGGCAGAAAATTCACCCAAGCCATATACCAACCTAATAGACTTAAATTCAACTATTTTAAGTCAAAATATGACATTCTAAACGTCCCAAAGGTCAACTCAAATATAATATATTTTAATAAATTATTTGTCTCATTAACTTAGTTTATATGCTGGCACGAGTTAACGACTTGGCATTATAAGAAACTTCTTCACGATCAGTGGAACCCAATACTGAGAAAATAATCCAAACAAGGAAATGTCCCCACCTAGTCACTCACCATTCCATAATTGCCCATAATACTAGTCATTTAAAATATTTATTGAATGAATCACATCATTTTAGGCCAATTTCCAAAGAGTCTTAATTCATATAGCACACCTACAACCACATATATGAATCACTTAATAACTTAAAACAATTATCATAAGTGACATAACACTTATCACATACAAACAACAACTCATCACGGGTAAATAATCAATTTAAAAGTTAATTAATTACTACAAAAATATGGTGTATTACATTCCTCCCCCCTTAAACAAGGAATTTCTTCCTCGAAATTCGATATTTATGCACCTAAATTGAAGGACTAAAAGTATATCGTCCGCATGGCATCTTCACACTAATACATAGAACTTACTAATTCTTAAAACAAATACAAACTAAGGTCTCTCATTTTAAATCACGTTCTATTAATACACTAACCAACCTAGTCTAACCAATAAAATGTCAACTTGTCCCTCTATTATGCACGCGTTCTACACCCTCCATCATATACTCATTAAAGGCATTATGCACACATTGACGGTAATCAGAGAAACTCAATCGAGATCTTTCCCCCTCCCTATCAAAGGTCATGAAAAGAACTATGTATAGTAATGCTAACTTTCCTTTTAGAACCCAAACTTGGCAATTCCCTTCATGGAGTAGATCATCAAAAGTACCTAAACTCCCTCTTGGGACCCTAAACGATTATTCTCCTCAAAGCTCTTCTGCTTTCTCCGCCAATGTCCATAAACTCTATTATGACCATAACCTCATCAAAGGTGTTCCAAACACATTCTAATACGATTATCTTGATAACTCTTATCTCCAATCATGTTGGTCGATCGAACTCAAATTACCCAATTGGCCCCATTTCCCATTTGGGACCTCTATTCTCCTCAAGAAAATAAAAGGATCTACTATCCCATTTCTTCATAGAATTACGGATACTACTACTCTTAAAATGTCTCCAAGGATCTACCTTCACTAATAGAAGGACAACACTTGGACACAAACTATGTTACTAGTTGGTTCATCGCACCACTAATAGGGACTCCTCAAATTACTATACATTCAATCACTTCTGGAATGTAAAGTGAACCACAAAATATACGCTTCGTCCAAAACAACCTTCCGTATTTTAGGACCCTATGGCACAAATAATCTCCCTCAGAAATGCAGCCCTTAGATTTCATCAAATAAAGAAAGGTAACTCCTGCAAATTACAACTTTGATATGATCTCCAAGTAAATAAATCAATGCTTGGACCTGAACTAACCACGATAGAAATTTGGGCATAACAACCACCATGATTACACAAACTTCCACTCTAACAGGATTTTGTAGTAAATCACAATGAAGTGAACCACATACGATCGAAACACACTACATAAGAACTTAATTAACATAAATGAAGTGTTGGTCATCCAATTGGTATGACCTGGATGCGCATGCTCCATATTGTGTCAAAAAAGTACTTTCGGTATGTCCTCCTCCATTTTCAACAATTGGTGATATCTCGATCACATTTCAGTCTTTAAGAGGGAAAAACTCTCATTATATCTCAAATAGGGCATCAATACGTAGTAACGAACACTTGTTCCATATTATATCTTTGTCCTTCTCCCAAGGTTCCACACATAACTTAGTGAACCATCCATCATTTAACAAATAGGAAACGAGCTTCCCCCGGGTGACATAAGATCGAATAAACTTTTATCTCAAACTACGGTGCTTGATCCCATAACACTCTACCATCTCTAATGGATTCAACTAATAAGGTTCCATCACAATGAACCGAATGCTAGTGCCAACACTAAGGGTAAAATTACTCTCATATAGGTGGTAACATGGTATCTCTTCTAAATAAATTTAAAGAATCTAGGAATGTTGGCAACATCTGTAAGAAACTGCAATCCACTTTAATGTGCTAAAATCTGTAAAATATTGATACATACTATACCCTTCCCCGAGTCTATACGTAACTAAGAAATAACCCATGCCCAAAAATAGAAAACGTAAAATCCTAACCACAGTAGTCGATATAAGAGTAATATATATATATATATATATATATATATATATATATATATATATATATATATATATATATATATATATATATATATATATACTAATTAATGATCAATAATGGAATCACAAGACCACATGTCTTAATTAACAAAGCGGTTGAACACCGAGTTAACCAAACGCATTGCCACAAATCCACAATCATGACGTAACACAACACCCCTACCCGCTATGGTATTTACATGTAAATAAAACTAATTGATAAAAATCTATGTATTTCATGATCGTATTAAACACACTACTAATAAAAAAAACTGATAATTACTCGGTGTGAAAGCAAGATTCTAATGCATGAGCCATAAACATAATCGTATCAATCCCCCGATATTACCCTAATAATGTTGGTTGCCTCTATATCATCAACTAACCAAGTGGTGTCACTCTCCACAAATGTAAGAAATTACCTAAAGGAACCATTAAAATGGCCACCCTACCGGTGGGCCTTCTAACCCCATCTATATGGTCAGTTATGACAAAACTGATATCGTTGACTCTGTTCTCATGGGTCATGGCCCAGCTCTCCATAATACCCTTGGCTCTACCGTCCCAAAATAACTCTTAGGGCATTTTCCCACTATAAGGTTCCTTTTGCTAGTTAGGGCCTCCCGAATCGGGCCAATGAAACTGCATTTCTATTCTTTTAGGACTACTTCGGCCTTAATCTTCTCATTCTTAGTAACTTTATCCTCTAAATATATATGTTGATTCTGTCAATAAAGAGAGGAAACTTCCAGTGCCTAGGCACAAGTGGTGAAGGACGATCACCCAATAATACCAAGCGAGTCCTTATTGAAAATTTTTCTGTTAATGTAAAATATCTTCTCCCATAGTTACTAATAATGCAAATAACGTTTTTCAATACTATATAAATCTCTTATGTTGAAGAAATATAAAGATAGTTTAACTCTCCCTCATAATGGCCACCACACGGTTGCCATGATGAGGTCTCGGGAACTTACTCATCAATGTTGTTATGGGTGGTGAGTGGAAACACTTCCCCTCCAACCATCTGTTAAACATATACTATATGTCTCATGCCCAATAGTCCTTAAGTCCCCAACAATGTCTACCTCATATGTGGGACATCTCACAAAGTAAATCTAAATAAGGACCCCCCAATACACTTCGGTCTATTCCGATTCTTCGTCTGGAAAAATACTATAACTCGAAATTATTTAAAGAACACAATGAGGAAAAATGGTGGACTCACTAAGGACACTAGAATCTAGAATGCTCTGATACCAATTGTGACACCCATTAAAATCCATAAATTGATTGATTTGGTCTAATAAAAAAATCACAAGAAAAAAAATATTTGGTAACATTATCAAATTGACAAAAATAATTAAACGAAGTAAAGTAAATACGATGCAAGATAATAAAGTCTTAAGTAAAATAAAACACCTTTGATAATAGTATACTAACATAGGAAGTAGATTACAAATATGGAATATAAAATCTCAATAAAATAACAACTATCAATAATTAAAGTACATCATATACAATATCTAACTCGAGAACAATTTAAAATACATACACCAACTAGAACTGGAATACAAATAAACACAAAGATGTAAAGGAGGGACTATGCTCGACCACTACATCCTGGGAAGGAATAAAAAACATCGCTAGAGACTTTATACTAATGAGTAACCCAAGTCTGTGGTAGAAACATCAACTCAAGACCTGTGGAAAAAAGTTAAGTCTACAAAGAGTAAGAATTTAACTAAAGTTGGGCCACAAACAAAAAACATAAAGTAAACACGCGGTTCTGCTCCCAAACCCCATTGAGGCCTAATGTGATATATATTCATCTCTTAATTAAGTATCTCCACTTTAAAATCATTAAGTTCGATTTTTTGTCAAGTGTCTCTTACTTTTTCGATAATCCTTTACATTAATAACCATTAATTACCAATTCCTTATTCTTGTATCATAAAGTCTCAAAATATGAATCCCAATTAGATATCTCTAGAGAAACAATCTTAAAATTTCTGAAGTCATAAATCAGCAAATACATCTCTAGTTTTTTATTGCCAAAGTATTCCCGAGTCTTAAACATATGATTATACATCTCTAGTATTATTCATAATTCAGTAAAACCATCATAAGGTACCACGATACAAAAACACATAATCTAGAATTTCCATAATTGCACACAACTCACATAAAATCAGATGGCTACGCTCACGCCTGCAAATAAAAATACAAAGGCCCGTCCATACAGCCTTCAAGGATCACTTGTGTGTAATAGGTATAATTATAGGTCGCCCCAAACCTATAACCTAAAATCCTCAACAAGGGATAATCATTATGCATTTCCATCCATCTCCTAGAATCCATACCCAAGGGTCTACGATATAACTCCCCCGTTTAATCCCCCTTAGGAAACACGAGTACTTCAATAATAGGATAGAGGTAAATAGAACAAATGTAGATCCTGTTTTATCATCGAAAATACCACGCGCGGTCAACGTCATATGCACGCCATCATAATACCTTATAGAACATTCCCTAAGAAAACACACACTACCCTGCTATGATTGCATATAGAAATCAAGTAAACAAACACAACCCTATGCAATTGGGTCAACTAACATATACAAACCCTACTCAAATGGGGTACATATAATATATATTTTAATATGAGTTAATATGAGCATTAACTAAAATTGGTTACATATAACATTAGCCTGAAATCCCAAGGTTCTCCAAATTTAGGCATCATCTCATACCTATCATTTATAAGAATTATCTCAAAATAATAACTGTCCTACTTAACAGGTCATAAAAACATTTTAAACTAAGATGTGATCTACCCATTCACTAAACATCTCTCGTTCTCCTAAACTATTTGCATAACCGATCATATACTCAAGTTTTGTAATCAACTTCAAAATTTGGTTCTAGATGGTTAAAATCAGACAAAAAATGCATTCGAAAGGATTTTGTATGACAACAAGACAATTGATATAAGATCATAACCTCACTATCTTATCTCTAATTTACTTGAGATAAATACAAGCACTTAATACAATATGAGATCTGTTACCAGTAACTCACAAATCAATGTACCATACCAACCTGCCCAATCAACACAATGAAGATACCAATAAATACAAGATCAACATCAACCTATCATACAAGCTAGCTCAACCATACATACAAGTAATCCCATCATAACATCATAAAGGACACATCCAAATAAGATCATATCATCACAAGAAGCTCAAACATTAATTTAGGATAAGTTCAAAGCTTAACCGTACAAAATCATCAATAAGAAAAATCATACGTGTTCTCAAAACATCACACTTTATAACACAAACGACTCTATGGAAAGTGTAAAATACCATATGATCCATACTTTATTTTTGTTATACTTTAGGAATTATTTTACAAAAGTAAAGTAACATCTTTTAACATGTATATGCTCAAAATGTACAAAATTAAACCCAGCCTGGAGCTCCCTAAACCTTCCCTAAAGCTAAGACCAAGACCAAAAAACATTTAGACTAAAACCTGAGAGGTTTTACTGATTAAAATTGAGGTTTAGTCAACTAAAAGTGACTAACAAATATTTTACCTAGCTAAACTTTTAGACAAACAACAAAACCTTTGGATAACCAACCTAAATGAGTTTTAGTAAACTAAACTCCACTTTTAGTCCACTAAACCTAAATTTTAGCCAACAAAACCTCTCAGGTTTTATTCTAAATGTTGTTTGGTTTTGCTCAAAGATTTAGGTAAGGTTTCAGAAGCTCTAGGGTGGTTTAGGTTTATACATTTTGAAGTTAAGCTTTGCATTAATGTGAGATTCAAACCTAAATTTTAATTTTATCCGAATTTCCATTTGAAGTAAATCTTCAAACCACAACCCCATCCAAGTTCCAAACCAAACTCCTTAAGTTCCAAAAATCAAAACTTATCATCAAACATGTTACACACCCCAATTCATTTAACATATGTTCTTGATAATCTAGGAAATGATGCATTTATATAGACAATATGTTCCACCCATGTTATAAGATTACTTTTAAGAAACAAACCCATGTCAAGAAAATTTCCAACATTCGAACTCTCCATATCCAAGTTCCTTACCTAATCCGACTTCAGCTTCAAAGTGATTAAAACAAAATACTTGAACAAACATATCCAAAACAAAATTTATTCGTAAAGATTAAAACACAAATCTCCTCAGATAAATATCCATAGACAAAATCCACTTTTGATTCTAAGTGATTTAATCCCAAAATCTCTCTTGAACCAAGTTATCCCAAAAAATGTTATTGCTCATAGATTAAAACCAAAATCTCCTAAGACATTAATTTATACCCAAAACCCACTGGGGCAAAAACCATGGGATCACTTGGTTGTTTAATTTGTAGAGAAAGAAAGTAAAACAAGGTCATCCTTATTTTAGTAAATCACTGATTTACGATTTGGTTCAAAATCTTGTACTGTTGATTGCGGGAAACTTCATTGTATCTTCTCGGATGGTAGTGTCGTATTTGTGGCTAGTCGAGGCATTTAAATTTTTTGGAATATTACGAGGATAATTCTTGGTCAGGGACGAGTGTAGAGTCTTGTTGGTTGTGGTTTAGAAGTAATTGTTCCTTGTGGGGTTTTGGTTCCACAATAAGTGAACTGGAGATAGTGAAGTTATCAAGACGAATCATGTTAAAACCTTTTTTTGTAAAGTTCCTTAAAACCCTCTCTACTACCTTACTATATACACACTCATGCTTTATAATAATATGCTTAGTACTTATATTGGTTGAATGTGAATTATAAATGTGTGTGGATGAAAGATAAGAATAAAGAAGTCAATTTATCAAGAAACTAAGAAATGATTACTACTAAGTTGCATTATTTATAAAATGACAATGAAAAGAAAGAAAGAAATAGTAATTTGTGAAAGTCGACAAAATGTCATTATCCCAATTCACGTCCCTCTTGGGATAATTTTTGAGTCAACAACATTAATTTATAATCTAATGAATAACTAGTAACATAACTGTAAGAGGGTAGTTTAGATAAGATGGAGGCATAACTCCTTTTGAGTATAGTAGTGATAAGTTAATTAACAAAACTCTGGATTAACTGTAGGGCACGCAAACACAACTTAGTGCAGAGAAAGCTGAGATAAACTCAAAAATCTCTCATTTATAACTCAATCAGACAACAACTAACTCAGAAGTAACTCATTTAGAGGGAGAGAGAATTAGTCACCCTAGATACACCTCGGCATGCAGCCCAAATACACCAACCACCCTCAAGAAACTCTGTCAAGTATTAAAAGCTTCATAATAAATTTACAATGGAGCACTAAACCAAATGTGTCGAATTGTAACGATCATTGACCTGGACAAGTTCAACTTGTCAAGGTCAATGATCGTGATAATTCCTGGGGTGATAACTTTTTTATCACGGACTTGTCACGGTCATTGACCGTGATAAGTTTGTTAGAATTGTCACGGTCCTTGACCTTGACGAGTTTGTCATGGTTAAGGCCCGTGATAATGGTTAAAAAAAATTTACGGTCAATGACCGTGAAAATTCTGGGTAAAATTGAAAACAAATCTGCTGGGCAGTTTGGCCACAGCCACTGCCCTGTAGTATATTTCTACCTGTTATAGCAATGTTGTACCTGTTCAAGCATCATATATCCAAATAAAATAGAGATAATGCAAATATACATTCAAAATAGAGACAATATGCATCACGATATAATCCAAATATAATTCAAATGTACCAACATAAAAACAATTCAATTCAAATAATGTCACTACAAGTCTTGGGTAAAGTTAACTCTGAGGAGGTGAGTAGGCCACATGATATAAGAATTGACACACCCACTAATATGCATCATGCCGCATTGTTTTCGCAATAAAATGGAGAGTTCTACTTCCCGGGTATCACATACGTGACGAGCACCTTGGACTCGATCTCTTGAAGCTCACGTTCATGAACGAGTGCACTCTGGATGATATTCGGGTCCTTCAACCCCCAACCTATCCGCTGGCCATCAAATATTTCTAGTATAAACACGCTCAGTAAACCAACTGTCGACATCGATCGGTCAAAGGGAGCTAAATAGGGAAGTGGATCATCAATGTCCGCACGTATCGGTGATGAAGCAACAAGGTCCACATCCTCGTCCTCTTGCACCTCCTCCTCCACCACCTTCTCCTTATCCTTCCTTTTCCCCTTACGGTTTCCTCCCAAATGAATGCTTCATGAATGAGAACATATCTTGGATCGTCGTCTCAAAACAGGACAGCTTCGCGTCATGAGAGCCCACCGTTCGAGCCAACCCGATGTCGTTCGTCTCCAATCCGATGATCCTAGATTTGGCCTCTCGCGAGCTCACCACCTATTTCCTCCCCTTGCGATCAGCGCCAAGCACCTGGCTGAGTGTGTCAGTGGACAAAGATGCCTTGTCGGCATCAGACTGCGACTTATGCACTTCCTTAAGCTTTACCTGAAGCGACAAAAAACACATGATTAGTAAAATAAGTAAATTAAAAAATTATAACGTAATTAAAAAAAATAAACTGTCGGATTACTTACAATCGTGGTCGTAATGCTCGAGGACACCTCCTTATCCTTCCCCTTTTTCGTCCGAAGAGCCACATAAGTATCGAGCCTATGTTGCCTACCCCCAGGGCCACTCCCTGTCCCCTGAAATAAAATAAAGTAAAATTAGTATCGACCCCACAAAGTAAAATAATGCAGAATAATATATTTCTATAGTTATATAAAAATTAATTCTTACCATCATCCTATGATCCACCTCAGCGTAAGACGTCCGGTCGGAGTAGTGCACGTCCGTCTTTTTTTCCCGATTTTCCCTCCCCGATCTCATTGTCAATGAACTTTTTCCATTGTGCCAATGAGATCGGCTCCTTCCATAGGAAAGATTCACGCATTCGGATAACGGACTCTCGTGTCTTCCTAAAGTAGCGAGTCCACATATTTTTCTTCCACGTCTTGTGTTGCTCCCTCAACTGCTCCAATACAGAATCACGTAGCTTTAGATCCAGGCTGAATTATTCCTATCCAACAAATACAATGTTAGTTGTGAATAAATATAAATATAAATATAAAATGAAATTGAAATTGAAATCAAAATTGAAATCGAAATCGAAATCGAAACCGAAATCGAAATCGAAATCGAAATCGAAATCGAAATCGAAATCAAAATCAAAATCAAAAATGAAATTGAAATATTCATATAAATATAAATATAAATACATTACATGTAGTGCCACCTAAACAGCAAACTTGAGGTCATATGGCACCTCCTTCCAACTAATGTACCCCGGGGTGATTATCGTCTTTACCAGCTCGATGGATCTCGTTAATAGCCCCGACTTGTTCTCGTTGGCCATCCCCAATTTGTCATATTTGGGGAGCCTAGGAGCCGAGGAGCCCTCGTCGCCTCCGCTACTACCGAGCCTAGACGACATCATCATAACCAGCATCATCATCCTCGCCTTAATACCTGAAGAAGACATTTGATGTAACAATATGTTATTAGTACAAATCAAAATGAATTAGAAGAAGACATGCAAATATGTACAATTACTACAAAAAAAATGAATTGTTACTGTTAAACATCCCCACCCCCACCCCTACTGCCCACACACACACACACTACACAAGAGTGAAAATGGTAAAGTGCAAATCAATTAAAAGCATTAAAAATGAATGATTAGGTACAAATTGTAATATTTATTACCATCCCTTCCCCTGCCCCCTGCCCCCTCCCCCCACCCTGCCCCACCCCCTTCCCCCACCACACACACACACAAACAGCCCCCCTCCCCACCCACCACACACATATATATATATACACACACACATAAGTGGAGGAGGGAGAGAGAGAGAAAAAACAACCTAAAAGTAGAGAGAGAGAGAGAGAGAGAGAGAGAGAGAGAGAGAGAGAGAGAGAGAGAAAATATGTATAAATCAAAACGAATTCTTACAATAAATATGTACAATTACTACAAATAAAAATGAATTGTTACTGTTAAACATTCCCACCCCCACCTCTATTGCCCACACACGCACACTACACAAGAGTGAAAATGATAAAGTGAAAATAAATTAAAAGCATTAAAAATGGATGTTTTGGTACAAATTGGAATATTTATTACAAATTGAAAAATTGTTTAAAATTCGGGTTATCATCAAAATTGGATTGATATTCGGTAGGAGCAGCCAAGTCATCCACACTACTATTTAGAAGCTTTGACGCGTGTTGGAAAATTGACCACGACTCGTTGTTGATATACTCCGAGTAAAACACTTGGTTAACCTTTTGAAATGCACAAACAAATGGTTCATCGCTCACGTGGTCGTTGCTCTTCAACTTGGACAAGTCAACCATGATCGACAGGATCAACTTTACAAGCATTTTTATCCTCAACTCTTACCGAGTCACAGTAAAATACAATCTCTTTGAAGCTTATATAATCCAATTAAAATATATTTCGGATCACACCATAGTAAGTCATTTCAGCTTCAATGAGGTTTTTATCTTTTGCGCTCGCTCGAAAGAAAGTAAGAGCCTTAAATGAAATGCCCGAGTTTTGTACATTTGTACTTTCCTCGTACACTTTAGCGCCGAAAACATAACCGTTCAATCGATACTTTTTGTACTCTCGTGCCACCAACAAGGGTCCAGTGGCTAGACGAGCAAGCCTTGATGTCGCATCACCCGTCTTTAAGAGCTGAGAATATAGATAAATTAATTATATTAGTTGTAAAATTTGAGTGTAGTGTAACGTTATATAATGTCCCTTTTCATTATAATTACCTCTTGTGTCAACCACAGCCAAAATTCGCTATCTGATTGTACCATTGTTTTTCGTCTTTTATTGTTCTCACAGGCTTCATATTTTCTACATATTAAAAAATTAATCATGTATAAAACAATTTAAAATAATGTTAAACATTATAATAATCGAACTTACTTTTTCCATTCTTCGACATCTTCTTGTGTGTCAAGTAGATAACAAGATACTTGTTCATGTTGCAAACTCGTTAATTTCACTCGTTTTCCCATCACATGATCACCATCATCGACGAACTCATCAGTGTCATCAACGTTGGTCGAGTCAGGCATATATTCTCGATTATATATGGATCACTCCACGGTGATGTATTCCTCTGCAATTGATCCTGCAATGTATCGCGTATTCTTGATGTAATCTTTAAAAACTTTCATCAATCTTTCAAATGGATACATCCACCGATATCTAACTGGACCACAAAGAAGTGCCTCATCGCATAGGTGTACCAACAAGTGAACACTTATGTCAAAGAATGATGGGGAAAGTACTTCTCCAACACACAAATCGCTTCGGTCACTGCCAATTTTGCAGCCACTGTGTGTTTTCGATTGACTACCTTCTCACACAAGAGTGAGAAGGTAATACTAATTTGCATAATATCCCTCCGCAAATCCTTGTTCTTGGAGAAACAATGCTTAAACAATAGAGGAACCAATTGCATGATCACATGCCAATCGTGGGACTTACACTTATGTAAATCATGAGTAGCACTGCAAGTTGGACGAAAAATTAGATCGGCCCTTCAAATTATATATTGTGTCTAAAATAACCTTCCTTTCCCCACTCGTCAAAGTAAACGCACCAGGGGAAATTATTGTCCTTCCCCTACTATCTTCTTTCAACCATAGTTGAGGCTTAAGTTTCAACGATTTAAGGGCTTTTCGTGCATTTTCTCCATCCTTAGAATGAATCCCCCAAAGGCAAGTGCCAACAATATGTTCAGCAAAGTTATTCTATGCATTCATCACATCCAATACATAGCGCACAGGGTTATTCTTCAAATAAAGCAAGTCAAATAAAATTGACCTCCTAGACCATGTCTTTCTTGTCCCAGTTTCAACTGTTTTCCACTTAAATACCTTACCATTCTTACACCTAGCACACAGACATGGAAACTCTTCATCATTATGACATCTCTTTGCGTATTGCAAAAATTCATTATCACCTCTGTGAAACACATCCTCCATTCTATTTGTCTCACCCATCCACCCTTTGTATTTCCGATATCCCATCACAGCTACCACAACTAATCACCTATTAAAGGTAAGAAGCGTATATTCATGTATTAGTATAAACAAAACTTAGATTTATAGTATGTTTCATTTAATTATGTCTTATTTATATTTGATTTTT